>OX371213.1:11873750-14450000 GCA_947310845.1 Yponomeuta plumbellus | reverse complement strand
GTGGAGTATGAGCTATAGTCTTTTAATTCAGGTATAGGTTTGTTTTTATTTAGTCTGCATTCTGTAAAAATTATTATGTCAGTTTCAAATTTAAGACTTGAAAGAGTAAGCAAAAAGTCATCGAAGTTGCTGTATATACTTCTAATATTTTGGGAGATGATTTTGAGATCGGAATTTTTAGTTTGTATGTATTTTGAAAGCTCATTACAATTACATTCGATTGACCGCGCTACATTTAGGCTGTCAATTTCCTGTAAAGTTTGTAGACTTTCATTCATTTTGTAGTGAGTAAAAATGTTCAGTCGTCACTGCGTAGCTTGTAAGAAAAAATAGTTTTAGATAGTAAGGTGCATCAATCAACTTATTTTTATATTTTTTTACATAATTTATGTTGTATTCGTGTATTTGTGTAGCGACATGTGTAATAGCGTTATTGTGTTTTTGTTTTGTGGTGTAATATAAGTATGTGTGAATTTGGTTTAGCTGAGACAAAGTAAAACAGAGCTTTAGATAGTAAGGTGCATCATTCAACTTATTTTTATATTTTTTCACATAATTTATGGTGTATTCGTGTATTTGTGTAGCGACATGTGTAATAGCGTTATTGTGTTTTTGTTTTGTGGTGTAATATAATGTGTGAATTTGGTTTAGCTGAGACAAAGTAAAACAGCGCTTATAACTAGATTCAAAAAAAAAGAAATACATTTTTAAGCATGCAAAATGTAGTGACTTTCTCAGAGCCACTCTGACAGTAATCTGGCCCGTATAAAGAAATGTATAGATAACATAGTCATTCTTCCAGTAACAGCTTGTGTATTTGCTCCTCGCTTCTTATTGTTATATAAGGTGAGTTATCGTTTTTTCGGAGTTTATACATTTATGTTATCTGTCTTCTGTGCAATAAACCAATTTTTGATTATTTTATTTTGATTTAATTTACACACCAAAACATACGTCATCATCATCAGGCTATATTAGTCCACTGCTGGACATAGCCCTCCCCTAATGAGCGCCATAGCACCCTGTCTTCAGCTTGCCGCATCCAGCATCTGCCTGCAGTCCTTCGCAGATCGTCATCCCACCTTTTTTTTTTTTTTTGTTAACGGGGTGAATTGCTTTGTGCACCATAACCGCCACCCTTGGGGGAGGGCGACGGCCGTGTGTCGGACTCTCCTCTCCTAATAATAGGAGAGGCATACCTCCTAAAACACCCCGGGGGCCGTCCTGTCGCTCGTGCAATGGGGCACCGCCGGATCTCGCTTGTGGTAAACCACAGTGCGAATGCTACAGCGGCGCCCCGGCGACGTCGACCCAACTCGCAAGGAGTCGGGCCCACCCTCACTGGAGAAGGGGCATGGGCCCCCCACCCCCTTCTCCCGTCACGATGTCGGACGGCAGGTCCCCCAACCTGCCGTCTGTGACCCTCCCTCAACCTCCTCTATGCCATCTGCTGAGCAGAGGGACATAGAGGAGGGCCTCCACCGTGTGTTTTTTATAGAGGTTGTCTCCTCGCGGCCCGAAGGCCCCCGGCCCCACTCAGTGTGGGGTTACGGGTGCGGGGCCCATAGTGGACCCCGCGGGACATCCAGCAGCGCAAGCCACTGGACGTCCCCCTCCCTCTGGTTTTGGTCCGCGCCGGCCGAAGCCGGTACCCCCCATATCTGGAGGGCGTTCCCCTATCCGCCACCCGGGGGACGCGTCCGATGGAAGACCAGAAACTCCACACGGATCGTCATCCCACCTGGTTAGAGGACGTCCTACACTACGTTTGCCAAGTCGCGGTCTCCACTCAAGAACACGTTTACCCCAGCCGTTGTCGGTTCTTCGCGAAATATGGACAGCCCACTGCCACTTCAGCTTGCTAATTCTCTGAGCTATGTCGATAACTTTGGTTCTCTGTCGGATGTATTCGTTGCGACTTTAAACTGGTGGACCAACCCTTTCGTGAGTGTCCATGTCTCGGCTCTGTAGGTCATAACAGGTAGGACACACTGATTGAAAACTTTCGTTTTCAAGCATTGCGGTATGGATGACGAGAAGACCCGGCGTAGTTTCTCAAACGCTGCCCAGCCCAGCTGGATCCTCCTCTTAGCCTCCTTCCCGAAATTGTTTTTACCTAACTGCAGAATCTGCCAGAGGTAAGTGTATTCGGAAACGATTTCGAGAAGGTGACCATGTACGACGACCTGTATTGGATCAATGTGACCATTGATCATGACTTTGGTTTTATCCAAATTCATACCAAGACCGATGCGTCGCGAGGCTGATGCTAGGCTGGCCAACATGTGGTTCAGCTCCTCTAGCGACTCCGCCATTAAGACTATGTCATCTGCGAATCGCAGGTGTGAGATGTAGTCGCCGTTTATGTTAATGCCCTTTTCTTTCCAGTCCAGCGTCTTAAACATGTCTTCCAACGCGCTTGTAAACAGTTTCGGGGAAATGACATCCCCCTGTCTTACTCCTCTGCACAGTTGAATAAGGTTTAGACTGTTGGCCCTGTACTTGGACACTCATGGTGGCGGCTTCGTACAGACATCTCAACACCTCGATATAACGATAGTCTTACTTGGCATCGCTGTAAGGATTCCAGAACAGCCCAGGTTTCGACAGAGTCAAAGGCCTTCTCATAGTCCACAAAAGCAAGACACAGGGGCTGATTATACTCCTCGGTCTTCTGTATAATCTGCCTCACTGTGTGAATGTGGTCTATGGTGCCATATCCTCCGCGAAACCCGGCCTATTCCGGCGGCTGGAACTCGTCGAGTCTTCTGGCGAGACGATTCGTGATCACTCGTGAAAACAGCTTATAGACATGGCTCAGGAGCGAGATGGGTCTGTAATTTTTAAGAAGAGTCTTGTCACCCTTCTTAAAAAAGAGCACCACCAAACTCCCGCTCCATGCCTTTGGAGTTCTCCACTGTGAAGGACGGCGTTGAAGAGCTTTTGTAATTCCTGTATAACAGGGGCTCCTCCAGCTTTCAAAAGCTCTGATGTTATTCCGTCCTCACCGGGGGCTTTTCCATTTTTAAGCTGCCTCAGAGCTAGCACGATCTCGTCTTGACTGATGTCAGGCAGTTCGTCGGTGTAGTGGTGCGTCAGGGTGGCTCTGGAATCTCGGTCGTCTCGTTGGGAATAAGGGGCATGTGCAGCGTATAATCGGCCATAGAAATCCTCTATCTCGGCGGAGATCTCCGGCTTCGACAATACGGTCCTCCCGTCGTGCGTTGTAAGTTTCGTCAGGTGGCTCCTGCCAAGCTGCTGAGTGAATACTTTGGACCCTCGGTTTTGCTCTATTGCCTCTTCAATGAGGCGTGTGTTGGAGCTCCGAAGGTCGCACCGTACCATCTTCGCAATTTGCTTGTTCAGGTTTGACCTCTCTGACGAAGTCGCTTGGGTGGTTTCCCGTCTTTTTGTCAGCAACCGGAGAGTCTCAGCCGAGAGTTTGGATTTCTTGCCTGTCCGCTGCAGAACTTGATGCCCTCGTCCCTAAGAGTTACGACCAGATTGTGTAGGGTCTCGTCAGCGTCGTCGGTGGGCTCCAAGGCAACAAATCTATCCCCGAGAAGCTGCTGGAACTTCTCGGTGCCCGCCATGATTTGGATTGGGTTTGGTCGGAGCGTGGACTTCATCAGACGGTTTCTCTCAAGCTTCAAGTTGATATTCAGAGAGCCTCGGAGAAGTCGGTGATCAGATCCGGTATTGAACCTGTTGATCACTGAGACATCTCTGAATATATGCTTGCTATCCGTCATGATGAAGTCGATCTCATTTTTGGTCACAGTGTCGGGGCTTTGCCATGTCCACTTCCTTTGAGGCTGTTTCTTGAAGAAAGAGTTCATCAAGAAACAGAGAAAATAGTTCCTCTTTCTCAAGGAAGTTGACAAGCATTTGCTCCCTGTGATTCCTGACTCCATAGCCATGCGGGCCTATTCGGGACTCGTTGCCACTCTTGGTTCCCACCTTGCCGTTAAAGTCCCCCATAACAACGTTGAAGTGAGCTTTCGTGGTGTTATGTAAGGCTTTGGATATGTCTTCGTACATATCATCAACTTCATCATCCGAGTGTGCCGAGGTCGGTGCGTAAACCTGAATGACCTTCATGCTGTAACGCTTGGACCGCCGAAGGATCAGGTACGCTACCCTGGTCGACACACTAGTGATTTCTTCAACGTTGTTAGAGAGGGCCTTATTGACGAGGAAACCTACGCCACCCTGGGATGTTTTATCACCCTCGCGAAAGTAGAAAAGATGGCACGAGTCTAAGGTTACGGTGTCCTCTCTGCGGACTTCACATAACCCCAGAACATGCCATTTAATGTTCTCTAACTCCACTTCCAACTGCGCTAGATGATGGTCAAGCCTCAGAGTGCGTCCGTTGAACGTTGCCAGGGTCAGATGTTTGTGGCAGCCTGAGGTAGCCCGGTGATTCTTAGCACCCCCTACCCCGCCGTTACCATGGCCGCTGCCACGATGACCAGAAATAGCGAGGCGGCCGGGAACTGGGGGCCGTTTCCTTTGTTGTGCCATCATTGGGAGTAATGCCCATAATCCCCACGCTGGGCATGCGGGTTGGGGATCGCAGTGCGGTAGAGTTATTTTGCAGGAGGCGCTGCTGCCCTCCCCCCGGTTTTGTGTCGCTTAGTCGCCTTTTACGACACCCACGGGAAGAGTTGGGTTGGTGCTATTCTCTAGGCCAACACCACACAGCCTTAACATACATTTGGGTGAAATGAAAACTAAGAAAGACGAAAGACAGAAAAATTAATGTTTTTTCTTTAATGTTGAAAATTAAATTGTTTAATGGGAATTACTTTGTTTGGCGTTTTAGCTAAAACTTTCGTAGGCACTATAGAAGGCGAGACATTCTCATATGGTTGGGGCTAGCGATGGCTGACCCCTGCGTTATGAGAGCGAGCCGTCCGTGTATTTGGCCGCAGCATTGGTGTTTTCTTACTTTTGTATGAATATAGATTAATGTTGGCATTGGCATTACGAGTTTCGATTACACTCCTGGGTCTTCTGCGTCAGCTTCTTAGGTAGATGGAAATTCATACAAACTTAGATTACTTATGTATTTATTTAAGTCGGCTTCCCACGGTCCGCGATATCGCGGCCGGACGCGCACGGCCGACAACCACGGACAGCCACGTACCACGAGAGGCTCTGCCAACTGCTGTCGTCTGTCTGTGCTACCGCGGACCGAGACCCTTCCACGGTGTGTCGTGCGAGCTGGTCCGCGTCCGTTAGATTTTAAGTGACTTGAGAAAAGATGGTCAGAGTGGAAATTTTTACGGAACCACAAGGCTGTAGTTATGTAGGAACACCTTTTCTGAAACTATAATTAAGGCCAAATTACCGCAGCTGGTTTTATAACCCTTCCAAGGGTCCCCGGGACCCGATATTAATTAATTAACCCTAACTTAACACCTAAGAAGGTCACCAGCTTTCGGGTCACGTCTGGGTTTAATACATTGCTTGTGGCTTATAGGTACCAAATGTACAGTCTAAGCCAGAAAATTGTGCTCGGAAATTGACTTTTCTTTCTTTATTTATTTTATTTTATTAGGGACATCAACAGCGAAAACAAATAATTTTAACACAATAATAAAGATACAATTCACAAGGCCAATAACAGACATCCACAAATAGACATTTCATAATTACAGAAAATAAACCACAATAACGCTCAGCAATATAAAATACATGCATTTTCATTGAAATAAAATATTGTTTACAATAATATAAACCATTCAAACAAGCAAGAATTGCCACTTTATGTGTGTGTGTGTGTGTGTGTGTGTGTGTGTGTGTGTGTGTGAGAGGGTGTGTGTGTGTGTGTGTGTGTGCGAGTGTGTATGTGGGTGTGTATGTGAAAAGGGAAGGGGGGGTTTCTTCAAGAAATTACGAATAATCATTGAGTATAGTTAAAATACTGTGCTTAAAAGAAGCCTTGGAACCCAGAAATGGGTCGGCCGAACAAAAACTTTTGTTGTAAAGGCGAGCTAGACGTATCAGGGTCGAGTTTTGGGCATAGTTTGTATTCACAGACGAAGCATGAAACATCTTGTTACAAGTATGGCGAGTTCGACGAGAAGGTACAGATAGGGACAATTCCGAAACTAACTCGGAACAGTCAAGTTTAGGTCTGTAGGAACCACAGAATGAACAAATTGCACAAAAATATTATGAATAGTTAAGCCACGTCAGAGGCCTTAGAGCGAGCGGCGACTTCTGACAGTAAAGACTAGCCACTAGTTTTACAGGCCTCCACCAATGCGGACTTGACCTTCGTGGTGGAGTATGGCCTATAGAGTGCGACAAGTGAATCGTGGCTCAAGCCTTTGGCGGGAAATTTAAAAATCTTTTAGTTGATAACCCTGCATATTATCTGAATAAACCATCTTGATACTTTTGCTTAGCTTGATTATTTGTTTAATTAGTTTGGAGCCTCCAATTAATTTTGTCCAAACATAACTAAATATAAGCAAAACGAAAATATTAACTACATCAAAACCAACATTTCCACTCCACCAAAAACAGGGATAATAAAGATGCACCACATAAACTTATAAACATTTATTAATGCTGAACCATAATCAAAATCTGATTCATATCTTTTTTTCTCAACATCTTTGAGTTCTTTAACTAAGTCCGACAGACCTTACAACAAGAATAATTCATGTTTGCTTTAAAACATTACACGTATGTACATACTAAAACATAGTTTAGGTAAAGTTATGTTGAATAGAAACAAAAGTTTTTTTCTTGTTTAAATCTAGGACGAGTATCAAACTGTTTGGGCTGTACTACTTGCAGCAAGTTTGACAGTCAGAGTGTGGCCATATGAAGAATTCGAAATAAATCGCGTCCCACGACTCGCTTGTCAGACTCTACCTTCCTCAGGGAAGAGAGCCGTGCCCCTCGGTGGGGACGTAATGGGTTGATGATGATGAGATCATTTTTAATCTCCCAATTAGTATATTACAGCCTCCTTTGCTTGAATTTTTCTCATGTTTTTCCCAGGCATGCCAATTCGGTATTTGACACTATAAAAATAAATTATTTGATATGCTCGATTGAAACAAAAATTACAGAAGGTTTCGGAAAATGTATCTCTTTTAATCATTTACTAGTTATTACAATTTTTAAATAGCTAGATGAAACATAAAAAGAGTGCTCTGAAATGTGACGTCATAAGCAAGTTTTTCCATACAAAATTCCGTTTTGCAAGTAGCTCATTTGACATTTTGTCAAATAAAATTAGGGTTCGACTGTACGGACACGCTGAACCGCATGAGAATGGCGAAAGAGGCCGTAAGTCAAGGGTCTAACGAACGGCTCGGCGTGGCTGGTGTGGTGAGGTGTTATTCTCTTCCATTAATTAGTGAAGGTGGAACGATGGCGATCGATTCTGACTACTCAGTATTTGAGGGAATGAATGAATGAATGATTTCGGGCCGATTTCTGAGTTGAGACTTTAACCAAGGAGAATTATTTCTCCTTGCTTTAACCAAGTATATCAATACTTAAGTAACAGCGATTTCTGTATTGAGAATTTCACTAAGTAGATAAATACTTAATTAACGTCCTGTCATAAATAAATTAATTCACGCCCGTTATCCCGAGGGGGTAGGCAGAGGCACCAATGGCTAGAACTGGGCGCACGTTCGTCGGGGATAACGGGCGTGAGCTTATTTTTTATTTATTTTTAACGTTCTGTCACGCACTTTTCTGAGAAATTTGACGAGACAGCGCTACAGTTAAGTATTTACTTAGTGAAAATTCTCAAATCAGAAACCGGCCCCTAGTACCACAGACATGCTTCGTCATCAACCCATTATGTCCCCACCGAGGGGCACGGGTCTCTTCCCTGAGGAAGGTATAGGCCATACTCCACCACGGGGGCCAAGTCCGGATTGGTGGAGGCATGCTTGCTCACAGACATGCTTACACAATATATTTTTTATGAAAATGGATTGCTGTTCCTTAGAGCCCTGTCTCACGGGATGCATGGCCACGTCGCCAGCAACCGTATCCAAGCAGTTAATATTGAAATGTATGGTGCCTAACTCACTTGGCGGCTGTCTGGCTACGTCACCATTCATAGAAACTGCTTGGATGCGTGGCTGGCGGCGTCGCCATGGCGTCCTAGTGAGGCAGGGCATTTAGTCTCACTAAAAGGATAGACCTATTAGGCTGATTTTTTTGTTTTTAATACTTATTTGTGGAATTCTAGGGAAGGTTTAAGAGAAAATATGGGAAAACTCCGAATACTTGGCGGTACTAAGTTTGCCGCGATAGATACCCTCTACTAGGCAGTGGTTTATAGTCCCCACGGTAAATTGAGCTTAACACGTTTAAATAAAGTCCAGAACCAACAAAAAAAAGTAGGTATGCAACCTGTGCCAGTTAAAGCGTTAATAATAATTATATTACATACAGCGTGTGACAATTTTTTCCTTTGCTGATTCTAATCGAAACAGTGCTGGTTTTCGAATAGCACCTTCATACCATTGTAAAAAACACCATTCAGGTAGGGCTTACGGCTAAAAAAAACTTATTAGAAACTTAAATATTTACATAGTTACAGGCACACACATTGCTTCTGGCCCCACACTAAGATACCTACCCTGTGTCGTGGGAACCAGAAGCGGCGACGTCACAAACATTTTTAATAAATCGATACATTTGTTCCAATGTTACCTATATAGAGTTATAAATTGCCTTATCACCATTTACAGGGTATCCTAGCTTGTGATCAGGACAAGATATTGTGTTGTGTGCAAGAAAATTGACGAAAGCTGGGATCGCATTCAGGATCAAAATTACTAATGGAAACGAAATCGAACATTTGCACGCTCTGAAGCGTTGCGCGGGACGTAATTAAATGCCCCAATGGGGCACTCACCGAAGCATGATTGTACGTCAACAGCAGAAATGGGCCGCGGCAGGGGAAATGCCCTCTGGAAAAAATAATAACACATAGCTTAAGGCTGAGGAGACCACGTCAAATTTAATACCAATAATAATAACTTCGAAACTCTTTTAGCCCCGGCTGCCTGAGTGATCTTAAACGATGACGAAGGTTAAGCAACATAGGGCACGTTCAGTGCATGGATAGGTGACCGTCTATAACTGACGCTAGTGGCATTTTCCCGAGCGGTTCCGTGCTTCGCAAGGCACGTAAAGCAGTTGGTGCCGGCTGCCGTCGACAGATGGCAGTCGTTAAGCCAAGACAGAGGCCTTAAAACTTCTGACAGTAAGACTAGCCACTAGTCTTACAAGACTCCACCAATCCGGACTTGGCACCCATGTGGAGTAAGTATGGCCTTATAGCTACCTTCCTCAGGGAAGAGACCCGTCCGTACCCCTCGGTGGGTACATAATGGGTTGATGATGATGGCGCAGTCTACAGCACGTCAACCTTCACATTTTAGTAGCAAAGTCGCCCGTAATGCAATGGGGTAGAGTACATGGGTGTATACGATGATGAGCTGTCGACTGTAGGTACACAGCAGAAAAACAAACAAATACCTACATTTGAATAGGAACCTTACTTATTTATCTTTATCTAAATGTATTATTTCGTGTTTCGTCGTATATAATTGGTGGTTTTATCGCTAAAAGCGATAACAAATTAGCTATGAATGGTAGCTTTAGGAAACGCGGCTCTGCTGAACAGTTTAACTGTTAATATTAGAAAGTTAACCAAGGGCAACCGCCCGAGCGCAGCGAGGGCGCTAATTAGATCGAGTATGCAATTGATGCTTACACCCGAGGTAAACACTCTGAGTAGTATAGTAATGGGCATTCTAGGACACTTTTCCAGAGAGAGTGGCTTCGCCCCTCCTCTTCCAAAGTGTCCTAGAATGCCCATTACTATACAGGAAAATAACGAATTGATTCGATATCGTGAGGTTTAGGTTGGATAAAAGAGGAGGGACAAAGCCATACTCTTTGGAAAAACTGATATTGTATTGAAAGAAATGTTCAGGTTCCACGTCCAACGAAATACATCTTTCGAAATTTGATCTATTCTACGACGTTTTGGGTATAATAAATATCAAGATCGTAACACTTTAATGGCATTACAGAAACAGCGGCGTACCCGGCTAAACACCTGAAGTTGTTAAAAAATGAAATTTCTAAAGCAGACGACTTCACTACAACTCGATAAAATCTGCGTTAGTTCTTCCGAAAAAGGATCTCGTCATGGAAAGCTCTTACCTAATTCAATTCGTTGTTTAGTGTGCGGACCGTCCAACTGTGGAAAAACTAATTTGGTGATTGGTCTTCTTCTTCATCCGAATGGGCTCACTTTCCATAATGTTTACGTGTATTCAAAAACTCTTTACCAGCCTAAGTATTTATTTTTAGAAAAGGTATTAGAACAATGTCCTGAGGTGTCCTACCATAAATATCACAATAATGAAGAAGTTTTAAGTTCAAACGAAGCGTCTCCGAATTCCGTGATAATATTTGATGATGTTGCATGTGAAAATCAGAATAATATTCGCGACTATTTTGCAATGGGTAGGCATCGTTACATAGATTGCTTTTATATCAATCAAACCTATAGTAAAGTACCAAAACAGCTTATTCGCGATAATACCAATCTCATTGTTCTTTTTAAACAAGATGATATTAACTTGCGTCATATCTACGATGAACACGTCAACACAGACATGACATGGAAACAGTTTCGTGAAATGTGTTCGAAAATTTGGAGTGATCCTTACAGTTTTTTGGTTATAAATAAAGATTGCCAAAAAAATAATGGGTGCTATAGAAATAAATTTGACACATTTATTAGTTTCGATGAATGAAATATAAAGAACGCTTTAACCTATTTATTTAAAAGTTTTTTTGACAAATTATCATTATCACTTTTGTCGTCCTCCCAAGAAGTTGTGCATTCAACCGAAGATGAGTGACGAAAAAGCAATGAAACAACAGATAGTTAAAGCTGCAAAAGCTGTAACAAAGAAGATTAAATTAATGAAAAACAATAAACTAGAAAGTGAAATGGTGCTAGGAAATATTCTGAAACCGATAACGGAACCCCTTAATATATTAGCTGCGCACAGCAATAGCGCTGTCAATAACAACTTAGAGTTCAAAGAAAACTCGAACAGTTCCTATGATACAAAACCAAAAAACTCTCCTAGTAGTTTTTTAAATGAGTCAAATACAACAAAAAAGAGGAAATTTTCTGAAGTAAGTGAATTGTCAACTGGAGAGAACAAGGTTGATAACAGTTCACATTCAAATGATACGGAATACAATGTAAGTGATCAATTTTTTGAAGCTGATCTTGATTCGGTATCTACTCCAAACGAGAAATCTGTATCTTCTTGGTCGATGTCATCTGAAGTATTCAAAGATGTTCCTTATGGAGTAAGAACTGAAAATGGAAAATTAATGATAGGCTCAAAACCACTCTTCATGTCCGGCGACAAATTGAGTATTTCAGGAAAAACTTACAACAAAACCAGCGGCCTCATTGAGTTGTTGTTTAAACCATCTCCAGATTTGAGCATCGTTTCCAAGAATTCTAAACAGAATTATAAATTAATATTGCTAGATACTAATGCCCATCACCGCAAATACGATCCCCAACAACCTATAAACGCAAATCGAGGAAACAAATATATGCATGTAATAAAACCTCTATTTAACCAAAAAAGTCATGAAAATGTAACAAAGGGAGGCGGGATACCTATATTTAAAAAAGTTAAAAAAAACGTTGATTTTATTTACTGGGATGACCCGAATGAGTTAGTAGAAAGACTAAAATTACTCATTGCTTCTCGTGATGCTGGTAACACTGGAGTGGATAATGAAATCATCTCAATAATTGAAGAGCTGAGGGAATGTGGAATAATAACACGATAATAAATACTTAGCAAAAGATAATTTTATTTATTATTAAAACAACCACCGTCGAACTTACTTCATTCAAATGAATGTCGATAAATTTGGACACTACGTGCATAAGAGGCTGCGTAGGTCAGAGACTTTGCCTGACGTAAATACTATTGACAAGGCCTTGGTTGTCAACGATTCCGGTGACTATGATTTAAAACAAATAAATAGATTAATAGGTTTGAAATTACCTCATGTACCTGATGAGGCAGCAAACAAAGAGTATGTTGATCAAACTTGTAATTTTTTTTGCAAGAAACAAGATATTTCTACCGAGCTCAAAACTAGAAAGGGTCAAATACAGCTGCTTCAGAAACAGTTAGAAGAAAAGTGTACAAAGGTGGATGTGAGTAATATTGTCAAAAATCATATAGTAGCGATCAGAGACATCGACGAAAAATATCATGAGTAAGCAGGCTGTTGTAAATGAAATTCATAGGGCAGCTAGAAAAAATTTTGTTCGACGACATGTTACACTAAAAGGAATTGATGATCTATGGCAAGCGGATCTGATTGACATAAAAAAATATCAGAAAAGCAACAAGGGATTCAAGTTTATCTTAGTTGTTATTGATGCATTTTCCAAATATGCTTGGTTTAGACCTTTGAAGTCTAAGACAAAAAACGAGGTGTCTCAAGCATTTGAGACCATTTTGAATCAGGGGCGTTCGCCATCAAACCTACAGACCGACATGGGTACTGAGTTTTATAACGATGTGTTTAAAAAACTCTTGAAAAATTATAAAATTCATCATTATTCCACATATTCAACAAAAAAGGCATCCATAGTGGAAAGGCTGATAAGAACATTAAAAAATAAATTATTCAAACACTTCAGTCTAGTGGGGAACTACATTTGGCTTGGAAAACCTTTAGCAGATATTCAGTATAGCTATAATAATACAACTCATAGCACTACAAGGTATAAACCATCTCAAGTAAATAACAAAAACCAGTCATTTGTAGCAGACAATATCAGAAACTCTCATAAACCTTTGCCTACGAAGAAAAGTAAATTTAATTTAGGGGATTGCGTCCGTATCAGTAAATATAAGGGAGAGTTTCAAAAAGGTTATACTCCAAATTGGTCTACAGAATTATTTACAGTGACAAAAGTAAATAAAACAGTACCTACCACATACCTGGTTCAGGACCAGCATTGTGTTACAATTAAAGGCTGCTTTTACGAACAAGAACTCCAAAAAACTAACAATCCAAATATTTATTTGATAGAAAAAATTATCAAAAATCGTGGAAACAAGTACTTTGTTAAGTGGCTTGGCTTGAATAGTAGCGAAAATAGCTGGATTAACAAGAAAGCCATAGTTAAAAACTAACTTGTGTATATTATAAGACGGTGAGAATCATAGTATTCATTAACCTATGAGTCATGAAAGGTAGAGGACTTCTCAACACATTAATAAACAATTTACCTGTCGAATTACATTTACCTGGATATAACTACTGTGGACCTGGAACCAGATTAAAAGAACGATTGCAAAGAGGTGACCGAGGTATCAATCCTTTAGACAACGCTTGCATGCATCACGACATTGCTTACTCTAAGTACACAAATTTACAAGACCGTCATAAAGCTGACTTAGAACTACAAAATATGGCGAAAAGACGTCTGAGATCAACAGATGCTAATACAGGAGAAAAAATTGCATCGTGGTTAGTGAATAAGGCTATGAAAGTGAAGCTCAGATCTGGTGCGGGTGTAAAAAAATTTAAAGCGGGGGTATCTAAACTCAAGTCAAAACTGAAAAAAAATAAGCCAAAAAACAATAAGTCGGCAATTAAGTTCGCTTATTCGGCGGCTAAAAAATTATTTTCCAAGAAGAACGTTAGCCTTCCTAGAGTAATTCCTATTCCGAAAACAGGTGGAATTCTTCCACTTATACCTATCTTCGCAGGGCTGTCTGCATTAGGAGCTTTAGCTGGAGGTGCTGCTGGTATAGCTAAAGCAGTAAACGATTCAAAAGCAGCACAAAAAAGTTTAGCAGAATCTGCTCGACATAATAAAATGATGGAATCAATAGCACTAGGCAAAGGCTTATATGTAAAACCGTACAAAAAAGGGCATGGGTTATATCTACATCCTTCAAAAAACTAGTAACCAGGTTACCCAGGAGAGCGCTCACTAATATTGATATAATGAAGTATGCTCATAACATCCCCTACTTTCGCGGTGTTTATATGAGAAACGATTTCCCTAAAAAACCGAATAAAATTGAATGTGCTGTTGTGAATTTAGATAGTGTTGAGAATCCTGGAACGCACTGGGTAGCCTACGTCAAAATTGATAACTATTGTGAATACTTTGACAGCTATGGAGATTTAAAACCGCCTTTGGAATTCATAAATTATCTACCGAAGAATGTTGACATTTATTATAATTATGTTAACTATCAAAGAACAAATTCATTCAATTGTGGACATTTATGCTTGAAGTTCCTTTTCAATTTTTGGGAGAAGCATTTATATTAAGACTATTTCACTAACCATTTCATTTCCAAAATGTCCTTCACACTATCGATTACTGGTTGTGAAACCGCTTTATCAACAAATTATTCGCCTGCCTTACAACTAAGTGAGGAATATGAATGCGGACTGATCTATTTTTCTACCTTTAACTCAATACCGAATATTGACAGTAAGAATAATAGATTTTATTATGGTGATAATGACATGATTGAAATACCGGAGGGATCGTATGAACTTGAAGACATCAATGATTTTGAAACGAAAAATTTAAAAAACTGTGAATTCAAATTGAATTGTAATAACAACACTTTAAGTGCGCAAATATTTTGTTCTGAAGATATTAATTTTGAAAAACATAGTTCAATTGGCAGAATGTTAGGATTCGGTCCAGAGTTGCTGAAAAGCAATATATTACATGACTCTCGCTTTCCTGTCAGCATTTTACCTACAACCATCATACGAATAGAATGTGATATCGTGAGCGGATCGTACATAAACGGGAAACCCAGTCATATTATCTACGAATTCGCTCCCAACGTACCTCCGGGCTACAGAATAATTGAGGTTCCGAAAAACTTGATATATTTCCCCGTAAATCAAAACTCTGTGAGTGAGATTAATATACGATTATTAGATGGAAATAATAATTTAATAAATTTGCGCCACGAAGAAGTACAGCTTTATTTGCATCTAAGACGAAAATGATAAATTTCAATAAAATATCTGAACCTAATAAAAATGTTGTCAGTACGCCGCACGCAGCGCAACCGAGGTCATCTATAAGAAGAAAAAAGTTAACTAAAGAAAACAGACAGTTTCTCAAGTACATCAAACTATTGAAATGAATATGTTGAACATTGCAGACTCGTTCGGTCATGACAATAGCATTGAAAGCTATCAAATTCATTCTTACAAACCTTACGTAAGCAGTTTTAATGCGAACGATGAGATTCGTATTCCTATTAATCAGCAGGATTTGTATGTGCTACCCTCTTCAAGTACATTGTATATAGAGGGTAATGTTACAGTTCATCGAAACACCGCAGAAAAAGTGGAGAAAGTACAAAGCGTTGAATTTGTGAACAATGCCATTCTGTTTTTATTTCAAGATATTCGTTACGAATTGAACGGGATAGAAATAGACCGAATAAAAAATGCTGGCATCACGACCACTATAAAATCGTTACTATCCATGAATGAGAATGAATCAACGATGTCTAGGTTATGGGGTTGGGATACGAATGGTATGAAAAATACTACAGGTAATTTTTCTGTCTGCATACCTCTTAGCAAAATTCTTGGATTTGCTGAAGACTACAACAAAATTATTATGAACTGTAAGCATGAACTAATCCTGTTACGCAGCAACACCAATATAAACGCTATAAAATTAAGCACTGATGAAATCATCTCCAGTCTTAGTATAAATAAAATCGTATGGCGAGTTCCGCATATCAAAGTTTCGGATCGTGAGAGAATTAACTTGTTGAAGTATTTGGAAAAAGACAGACCTATTACTATAGCGTTTAGAAACTGGGATCTCTATGAATATCCGCTTTTACCTAAAACTACAAAACATACTTGGTCGATAAAAACCACGTCGCAAATAGAAAAACCGCGGTTTGTTATTATCGGCTTGCAAACCAACCGTAAAAACATTGGAACAGGAGACATGTCACAATTTGATCATTGCCATTTACGCGATATTAAAGTGTTCTTAAATTCTACCTATTTTCCATACGAAAGTCTTAATATTAAATTTGCAGAAGACAAATATTTATTAATATACGAGCAATACGCTAGGTTTCAGCAGTCTTATTACGGTCGCCGTTGTGAGCCATTGCTTAGTTTAAAGGAATTCAAAGAAAAGGCTCCCTTATTCATGATAGATTGCTGTCGGCAAAACGAAACCTTAAAAACCGGTCCTGTTGATGTCAGTGTCGAAATTGAGAGCGATTTAGAAATACCTGACCAAACCTCTGCGTACTGCCTCATATTGAACGACTGTATTGTGGAGTACAAGCCATTGTCGAATATTGTCAGAAAACTAATGTGAATACAGAAAGTATTTTTGTAGATTTACAAGGTTTTAAGGATTACAAAAATAACTTCATTGTTAAAGAGTTCGCTTTGGCAACCGCTGATTATACGCAAGTGTTTTTAATAAAACCCCCGTTTCCATTTCGTAAATTAACTGATGCCGAAAAAAAACAAGTGCTATGGCTCGGAAGAAATCGAGGTATTTACTGGGGTGAAGGATTAATCGGCTATAAAGAATTTCAACAGTTTATAAAAATTGTAAAAGGGCTTGAGAAAGTGAAATGGGTGGAAAAACTATGTCCTAGTTGCACTGTCAAAGATATAGGAGATAAAGAAATTCCCAATCTCAAAAAAATTATAAGTTATTACTATACAAATCAATGCAGCAAGTATAATTGTCTTACTCACAATGATTACTGTGCTTTGAAAAATGTTTTATGCTTAAAAAAATGGTGTTTAGAAAATAAGCTAGTAATTTAAGGTTAATTTTAGAGTACTATTTTGTTAGTTAATAATTTTATTGAATGTATTTTTTCATGGGTAATAAATTTTTTATGAGATTAACATTGGTTTCATTTAAGAGATATATGAGTAAAAGTAAAAAAAAAAAACACGACACAATTCCTTTTTACACTTTATTCATTCGCATATTAATACCTAGCAACAGTAACATAAAAACTGTACACTAGAAATATTAAGTAAAAATCATTAATCACAATTTCTGTCACTTATTTTTTTTCCAATTACGCGTATTAAATTTTCTGTCATGTCTAAAACATCGTCATATGAGTCCGTTACCACATATTTAACACTTTTCACTTCACTTTGTTCCTCCTGTATAATGTCACTCACTTTAATTTTGATGATACGCTTGCCTCTTTGCGCCGTCCTGTTTATGACGTATGACGCCAGATTCCGCTGCTTTTTCTTAGTCACTCGAGGTCTTGTGGTTGAGGTTTCGGGCTGCGGTTCTCGAACGAGAACTTCTTCGACTTCGCTGTCGTACCCGGTCAGCATATTATGCTGAGTGTAGAAGTAAGGTTCAGACATCGCAGGGCTATATGTCATGATGATCTGAAAAGAATAAAACGAAATTAGAATAATATTTCAATGTAGTAAATTATTACGGGAGAAAAGTCCGGATATACATAACCACTCACCAATTAAAATGTGTGTCGATACGTTGTGCAAGATCGACCGTCTGTTGCAGGTGCTAATATGCGAATGACAGTACGGAGCTCCTCAAATTTCATATTCTCTGTGATAATGCAAGCATTGCCACGTTGTGGCCCCCACCGCCCCGCCCGCACCTCGGTGCGGGCAGTTTAATGTTAAAGACATCTGATACACTACTGACTCTGCAATTGTTTTGTAGGTTTACCCACGATGAAACAGGCATTGACAGGTATTTTGATGATGAAGTAAAAAACAGGATTTTTATATAATGAAACCTTTTTATTAACCCCACTTAATGCTAACTTTACATAAGTAATTATTATTATAAAAGAGTTATTTATACAGTAGGTAGGTATTTACAATCTTTTGTACATAAAAGTTTCAAAACAAAGAATTGTGTCCCCAAGCCAGTGTGGACACTTTGTCCGGCAATATGCATCGTTTATCATCCGTGTTAGATAGAGCTATCTTGTTTACAGATTGCGTGTAAATTTCATGTTGTATAGATTTGAAGAGATTCTGTTTTCTTCTAATGACTTTATCATTCAACAAAACGTTCTGGTAGTCTACTACATCTAAATTGCGCACTACGCATTTTTTTATGCCCTTTGCTTTTTTTATGACTTGGCAGTCGGTTTTGATACAGTACAATTTGGAACGAAGACCGATAAATTCCGTTATAATCTCGCCACCTAATTCATCTTTGAACAATCCAGGTATTTTTTTGTTCTTCAAAGGTAAGCCAAACTTATTGTTGACTTTATAATTACTTGTATCAAAAAAGTCCGCCAAGGACTCCTTCATGTCATCATAGAAATCTTCTGTGTGGATTTCGTAAACAAAACTGTCTGTGTCAGTGTAACAAAGCTGAACTTGATCGCCGTACTTCGGTTTTATTACCGAATAGTGAAAGTCATACATGTGACTTTTCGAAAGTTCCAGAACAGTAAAACCCACATAAATTGGTTTGTTCAAGATTACTCTTTCCGGTTTCATCTGAATAGCAACCAAATCTTCCGAAAAAACGCTTGCACTGTGAAAGTTTGGACGTGCGATTAATTTGTCAGCTGTTTGATGTTTTTTAGTTTTGTTGGTGGTATCACACCATTTTGTAACCAGTTTTACATCGACGTGTTTTTCACTGTCTTCGAGCGTTTTTCCGAAAATTGAGTTGTTGTTCAACTTGAACAAGTCTTGTTGAAACTGTGTTTTGGCTTTCTTTCTAAGTTCCGTATTCAAGTCGATGTACTCTTTTAAAAATGCTCTCTGGCGAAATGTTATACCTCTGTGAATTTTTCCAAGGATCAATCCATTTGCCAAGCATGTTTTCAGGTGTACGTAATGTATTACATAGTTACATTTATGATACAGATTAGGGGTCAATTTAATTGTTTTACCTCCTGGAGGAATGAATTTCTCTGCACAGAATGGATAATCATTATGTGAATCATGTAATTCATCAGGATATAACAAGTCCACTTCCAATATAAAGCCGAACGGGGCATCATTCAGAACGTCTGTCAAGTTCAAATTCTCAATTTCAGTTTCACTCAAAAATCTGAAATCAGAAATTGGAAGCGATTGGCACATACTGTATCCGTATAGATTATTACAATCAATGTACACCAAATATGAATCGTCTTTGGTCGGATCGTAGGAGCTCATATATGGGTTGTTTGCTTTAGAGTGTCTTTTAGAACACATGCAAATGCCACCCCTGATTCCTTTTTGGAACATCCGAATGATTTCCAAGTCACTTATAAGTTCTAGTTGAACTCCAGTTTTTAATAGCATGGCGTCAAAAGATAAACTGGGAGATGTCAAGTAGAAAGCGGGATCTAAACTGTAAAAAGTTTTACAGGTTTTTCTAAAATTTTCAAAGATATCTGTTAATAACAGTACATCTGTCTTCAGATAAAGATCTGTGTACTCTCCCATATTTTTTATTTTAAATGTTTGCCATATATTTTGAGCGTGAGAATACTCTTCTTCAGATATATTTTCATCCATCATAGAGTTGTAAAACAGTGACTTAGCCGGCAGTTGCTTATCTGCAAATGATTTCCAGCTCGTCATATAGTCGTACGGATAAACCCCTTTACGAGTAAGTAATGCAAACTCGTTTTGTTTCGGGAAATATTCTGACATGTATACAAAGTCAGTTTTGTGTAATCCAGCAGCCAATTTTTGTAGTGATGTACCTAAAAACTTAAACGAATCAACAAAGCGGACTTGGGCAAACTCATCATCAGAAATTTGAATAAACTTCGTGAATGAAATGTAGTTTTCTTTGTTTTTTGGTATTATTTTTATGGGACCACAAAGACTACTTAGTTCTTTAATGAACAAATGACAATCGTAACCTGCTAGGTTATGGAAAAATACTGGAACTAGTTTTGGAACCCTGTACTTTAAGTTGCAATAGCTATGCGCGCTCCCTCTGAACAAACCAGTCAGGTGACAGTGATCGCGAATTTTATCTGCGAATAAAAGACGCCCACATATGTGGCAGAAATCTGCTTCCTCGTGCTGTTTAGCGTTTTCACTTGTGAACACTATAGGAACATTTTTATTTAGAAAACGATAGATTCTTTTCATTTCACGAAGGAGAAGTTGGACAAATTTTTCAACACAGTCAGATCCGCGGTACTGTACAAAGCGATTCAATGCGGTGTCAAATGAGCAGACAACGTGGTATGCGAAAGCGATCGGGCTGTGTTTTTTTGAATTATCTGTGAAACTCTGATTAGGGTTCGGCTGACAGCCTTGATAGGGTACCAAAAGCGTTTCAAAGTCAGCGTAAATGACAAAAGGCATATCTTGTTTACGTGCAAAGTTTTTGAATTGAATATATGTTCCTTTGCCGGGAAGAACTGTTGCAACTCCACTACAAAGGTGATTTTCCAAGGCTTGCTCGGATGAAAGGAAGAGCAGACAATCTTCACAAAAATATAGCTTGCCATGATGTTTGGTTAATTGACTGCGTACAAGACGGGATAAACTTCTTATCAAAACGTAATGAGTACTATTCCCTTTCTCTAGTAAGAGTAGATTAACCCGGTTTTTCCTGTCATTGTATTCTGATTTATATATGGGTCCAACAACAGTTCGGTTATTTTTCAGCGAGTATATATTAATGCTTATACTTGGATTATTCTTCTCGAATGTTTTAATATCCGCTGTAGTGATGGGACAGCTTAAGCCATCGGTATTCAATACTTTGGTATAGTGCGGGTAAGACGATGTTCGGTCAGCTCTGCCTTTTGGAGTATGCAGCGCTGCAACAATGCTCCAAAGAAAACAGGCGTTATCTTTACTGTGCATGTTGAGACACGCTTTTTTATTTTTGATGAATGGAGGCAAGTCAATATGATGTCCACCACGCAGTACTTCGTATTTGTTGATATTTAATTCCAAATACAAATTGTTCAAAAATGTCCACCCGCTGTCGCGCTCTTGAAACTCTTCTATTTTCTTTTTTATATTGCCTATCGTCTTAGTTATCAACTCCTTGAAATCAAAATTGCGGTGCAACGCCACACTTTTTGTTCCAAAAGACTTTACTTCCTGTCCTTCATTCTTAAACAGAACGAAATTACCAAAAAATTCAAAGTTTACTTTCACATTCACATGCTTTGCTAGTGAGTCTCGCAAAAGTTTCTCAATTTTAGGAGCTATCTGTTCGATAAATGTTTCAGGTAGAGAGTGTTCTGAATCTGATGCCATAATTCTATACGATGCTATGCGACCGCGAAATGCTGTTGCTACTTGAATCACCCCATCGCATTCTGGAGCAGCACAGTTATTTTTGTGTGCAGTACTACGTAAGTGACCCACCCAGTACCTTTTTTCAACTTGAACGGAACAAGCTGTACAGAACGGCATTATTAAGTGCTTGGAAAGTGTAAAAAAAAAAAATTCTGGTGGGTGTCTGAGGTAATTGTGAGTTGAGCCGGGGCTAAAAGTGTTCTATATTTAATTCAGGCTAAAAAATTTACATGCGAAAAATTTCATCCAAATCAGGTTAATCGTTCTGAGGAAATTGAGAAAGAAATATGAAAACGGCGACAGGCTTGCCACTTGTCACGTTTGGGACCTAATAAACTCGGCAAAACGTGGGTCCAGTTCTAGAGACTGGTGCCTCTGCCTACCCCTTCGGGGATAACGGGCGTGAGTTTATTTATTTTTTATTTATAAATATGATAAAAATTTCTTTGCACCATTAGTGGGCCGAAAAAAACAAAAACTCCATAATGGAGACACAAAACTGGCCTTGAAACTATTTATGACATCGTTTAATTACAAACATTACCAATTAAGTCGACTAATACGTCCTTAATAAACAATACAAAAAATACAAAATTATTTTATTAGCGAAATCTTCTTAAAACACAACACACAGAAACAAAGTTTAATTAACGAATAAGATGTAACTAGATTAGTACAATCATGAAGGCAACCTGTCCACACACCTACCTACACCGAATAAAACACGACGGCCACAAAAAAAAGAAAAAAAAAAAAAGAGTTACTTAGTTAACTAAACATAATTATTTTATTTCACCGCGTCTGTGTAAAAGGTGGACTCGCTGTCTTTGAAGAGCGGCTTTACCTTCCTGATAAAGCCTTGCAGAGCATCCCAAGGCGGCGAACCGCGGTCCAGTTGCGCCTTCAGCAGCAGCTGCGCCTTTTTCCAGTGTTCTGGCTTGTTGGCGTCCCGCGTGGCGTACACCTTCACCTCTATGAAGTATTCACCCTCGAGCGGTGCGGTCTTCCGCAGCGAGCCGTTGGCTACCTTCGTTGTGAGCGAAGAGGTCACAGAGTGGTGAGCTGCTGTAGCAACTACAGCTTCGTCGTCGTCCGACAGCAGGCCAAACAGGTCCTGCTCGCTCACCTTGCGAGGCTTCCTTTTAGGTCTGTAAGTAAAAGTAACATGTAAATAAAAAACAAAATGCTAATTATTTGGTCTTAGAGGTTTTAAAGCTAAGTGGATTACTTACAGATCGACAAGGACCTGCACCAACGTGAACTTTGACAGAAACAAGCAAATATCGAGCTACTGTGGGAATCGAACCCACTACTTGGTAGTCGAACGCGATACCGCTAGACTAACTGGGCAGCCGAGTTATGTTACGCAGTGTAAGGAATCAAACAAAGACATAGGTGCATGATATTCAATCTCTGAGAGATTAAATAAAATCCACTCTGAAGTCTACAATAAAACTATTGAACGTTTTTAAGTTACGCATTACTTACTTAGACTGGTCTGCGTGACTGCTTTTCCGCTTTGGCGGAGCGCGCGCCTTTTTCTCCTGCGCCTGATTAAAGATGGAGTCTGCCTCTGAGTCCGACCTTGAAAATAAACCAAAACAAAAATGTTACTGATATACAAAGAAAAAAAAAACATACCGTTGAAAAATTTTGAATTCGAATTTAAGGGATCGAGGATCGGATGCCAAACATTGTGATCAGACATAGGTACAGTGGACTGTTATTGGTGATGATGAAAAAATACGAGAATTTATGGGTTGGTGGAGGCGTAAAAAAAAAAAAACCTTATCGATGTCTAGCAAGCAAGGTATCAACTCGGCAACCCTCATTGGTACTAAGCCAGCAGGCCTGGGCCAGGTCCGCAGCTTGATACCAATTTGGTAAGCCTCCTTGTTACCGAGCCGGCAGGCCTAGGGCCAGGTCCGTAGCTAGGTACCAATTTAGCAGGGAAGAGTACTCACTCACATTTCTCTCGAAGATTGGGTAGAGCTGGTTACTTGTAGTCCAGATTACTATCACTTGCAGCTGGCGAATGTGATTTGTTCAGAAAATGGTCACAATTTATAGTTGAAAAAATGATTCGCTAGCGATATTTTACTAATACATGTACGATATTTACTTCATCATACCTTTTCCATACATAGGAACATGTAAAATTTATAGGGTTGTCAAATCATGAAATTAATACTTTCATACATAGTGTCGACCTCGACTTTGCCTGCCGCAAGTTATCAATATCTATGAACATAAAAAATAGCATTAATTATAATGACCGATAATTGAGACGTTGAATAAAATATAATCATGTTAGTAGACATTCACGAAATGTATAATATTTAGTGTTAAACACGACTTTAGATGTCGATAAATACCTAGATACTGTGAACCAATTAAATTCCGACATATCACGAATAACATTAGTAATGTAGACTAAGAAATTCAGAAGTGGGACAAAATAAACTATTATTATTTACCTAAGGCATTACAGTCTTCATTAAATTATTTTAGTCATGCTCACAAATTTGATTGCAGACCGACAGACAAAGCAACACGTGATTAAATATACAAAAAGTTCTAAAATGTGCTAACCCTAAAAGGGCACAAAATGCTATAACAACAAAAATAATTTTATTAATGTGTGAAGTTTATCGGAATCAAGCGGAGTCCTATTATGTAATTGATACGGCTCCTTTACATGACGCCGTCGGTGTTCGACAGGTTCGTACCTGCAATTCCATGGGAATGTACACATTTTGCTGAGTTGTTATTCTCTGCGTATGCTTCGGAACACGTGTCAATGAATGTTTTAATGCCATTCAGGACTCTAAATTGACATAGATAAGTAATATGTTGGTAATTACAATTTTACTGAATTAGACTAGATATTAAGTTTGCAGGATATATATATATTTTTTTTTCATATTATAGTTGTTTGATGTAGTAAGTACTTTATTTAAAATTAACTTATAACATTAAAGAGTGAAGCCATGCATTTTCACTTATTTTTTCTTTCTTCAAATGCTAATGATAATGATATAAATAGTTAATAGGTTTGTGTCCGTACCCATAATATTATTATCAAAAAATTTAATTTCCTATGTATGTATTGGTAAACTTTCTTACAGACCCACACACACACACACACACACCCACACACAAACACACCCATACAAATGCATACAGAAAAATCACATGGTGAGATAAGACTGAAAAAAAGCAAGCTAGTTTATTCTCTGGAAATAACTCGTAGTCCAGGTTCTCAAAACCCAGATGACGTTTAGTCGAGTAATTCTATAATTTCACAATATAAATGAAACGTAAGCTTATTTATGTACCAAAAATACTTGTTTCATATTCTTATACGAAATATTCAAAACAAAGGACAAAGTTTTCTTATGCCGAAAGAAAGTGATTTTTCGTAATAGGTAAACTAACGGAATCGAGCCCAGTAGGAAACAATATTTTACAGAGCATAAATTTTGCATAATTAAATCGATATGATTTTACTACATAGTTAAGTTCATATACCTACCTTACCGATTCGGATCATGGACTATACAGATGTTCACTGTCGTAGCGTGAGAGGCCGTGCTTAAGGCGTGACAGACATATAGTGAAGTTACGATATTGATACTTAATATCAAGATACTAAAGGTATATTATTATTAGGGTATCGCAGACTATTAAAGGATCTTCGGTTTTTTGAAAACTTACTCAAATTTTGCGTGTAACCATGGTACAAGTATTTTTACGAAATCTTCAATACAACAGGGGATACAATTTAAATGGATGGTCATATCTAATACCTTTAAACGAGCAATTCTCGTATATATGCTTAAATAATGAAATGTAGTATGCGGAAGATTTTGGGGGTGATAAGTCGATCAAGCTAGGTTTCATTTCCAAGAAGCACGTATTAGAAAAAAATAAAATCCTGAGCTAAGCTCGGTCATCCAGCTAATATTATGTAAGAAGATACACGGGAGTATTATATTAATATATCTTACTTTATTTGTAATCTTAATAAGGTGTATTTATCGTAGCCTAGTCCAAACCTGGTTAAAATTCTGTTACTTAATAATTACACAGCCCCTTATGATAGAATAATAAAGTATCTTCGATGTGTGTAACGGGTTTAAAGAAAATAGCGCATGCTATGCATATTGCACCTACTGCGCGGTGAGTGCGAGATTGTATTGTTTCCTATTACGCCAGCAAAATCTGGATGTGAAATTGAGTCAGTCATCCGTGGCAAACTGGCAAGGTGTACGTGTGGAACAAATTTTAAAGGGAACCTTGCGGTGTTAACGAAATTAAAATTTGACCTCGCACCTTCTGTTTTTAATTTGCTAGTGGTGTTAGTTAAGTGTAACTAGTGGGAAAACAACTGTAAAACAGTGAAAATTATGCAGTAGAGTATTTTTGGTAGGTGCATACCTTGTAAACACTAATTTGTACAAACAATGCTTGTGCATTTTTGGGCGAAATCATGATGCATTTTGAGAGTAAGTAAATACATAATCTGAACGCATTGGACTGGACGTGGAACCAAAACATTTTCCTTCACTTGTATTGAAAAGTTACCACGATCGTAATGGGCATTCTAGGACACTTTTTTATCCTTAGTGTCGAATCAATTCGTTATTTTCCTGTATAGTAATGGGCATTCTAGGACACTTTGGAAGAGGAGGGGCGAAGCCACTCTCTCTGGAAAAGTGTCCTAGAATGCCCATTACTATACTACTACTCTGCTTTACATATCGATTGTGAGGTAAGTAAAAAAACAAGAAAGCAGGTTTAATAGTTTAAACCAGGTTTTAAAACACGAAAAAAAAATTACTTTCGCACCTACGCCTAGCTAGTCGACTGACTTTTTTACTCTTCACGATTTTATGGCACGCAAGCGCGTCAAATGGTGCTGGCCAGTTTGATTTTTAAATCGATTTCATTTAACATACGATGTGACTGCGAAACAAATAGTTCGATATTTAAAATAAAATCTTCATGAATTCTAATATAAATTGTCTCCATTCCGATTCGAGTAAATAATCGATACCGAGAAAAAAAATATTAACTTTTAAAAAATATTCTTCTTGCAGTATGAGTATGACAGTTCTTTTTTCAAATTCCAAAACCTATGCTGTAATGTTAACATTACCTACATGGTATGTTTTGAAACCTATGCTGTAATGATATCCATACACCCCGGCATTCAGGGAAGTAAGTGACTACTTACAGAGCAAGAGATATGTAAAAGTAGTTTTCATTGTTCAATAATTTCCATTACCTCCATTGCAGTGTATGTCTGTCTCTCTCTCGCTCAGCGATAGAATTGTCGCCATCCTTTTCCTTTCAGCCAATATGTCTCTGTCGACCCTTTTAATGAAATATTCGCTAAGCACCTCGCAAGCTAGCACAGAGTAAAATATACCGAAGCTCTAAGCAAGAAAAAATATCGAAGAATAGCGTCGTATCGTGAAAACCCGGTCGAGTGCGAGTCGAATTAGCGTATGGAGGGTCCCGTACCTACATCTCATCTTTATTAATAATTTGTTACAGGCCTACGGTAGACTCGGACCGAAATGCACATCAATTAAAGAGCGTAAAAAAATTGTCGATCTGAGGCGACAACTTATAGGCGGAAAATTCAGATTATCGAGTATTAGCAATGTAAAAATGATCTTTCTATTTAATGGCGTTGCCAAGGAAACATATCAATGTCACCAATGTTGCGTTGGTGTCACGTCATCACGTGCCACTGGTGTCCATTGTAAGCTCTAATTTCTAATTTGTTGAAATTAAAAAGCAAACGGATACGAAAAATATCAAAAATTTAATGCTGAACAAAATTGTGCTCAACAATGTGGAATATCATTATGGGACTACATTTTAGTCGAGCGAAGCCGAGTTTTCATGTGGTAGAAAATTAATCTCGGTCTTGCGCCCGATCTTGGTCTATTAACAATCTATTAATCAGTAGCGTTATGACGTTGAAAATAACAATTGAAGGCCATTTTTACGGGGAGGCGATGGGGCCACCACAAATTCTGTACGTTGGAATTGTGATTTTTGTAAATTAAAATTGAAGTATTTTATTCACAGTAGAAGCAATGTGGAAACTTTATGGAACGTCAAAGTTGTTAGTTTCACAATTACCTAGTAGAATATGTGGAGAAGAAGCTAACAAAGAAACTCTGCATTTATTCTTTTCCAAACAGTTTTACCTTAGACGTGTTAGAAAAGGACAAGATAGAAAGTACCCGAAACCGACGTGCGTGCATGCGGTGACTAATTTATGTCGATGAAGAGAAAGTGATTTATCAGGATCTTGGCATTTGGCATTCCCTGGTATCTGCCTACCCATCTGGGATACAGGCGTGAGCTTATGTATGTATGTAACAAACTTTTAAACTATAAAATTATAACTTTTGGATTTGTTGAACTCTAGACACAATTATTCTCTGAATACATTTAATATTAATCTGCTGTCTAGCTCCAGACATCCTTTGTCTTCTAAATAATCGTTGATTTTATAATTAGATTTTTGGCCCGGCACAGTCCGTAAGAGCCAGTCCACACGGCGCGTTGCTTTGCGTTGCGTCGTCGCAACGCAAATATTTTGACGCATAGCCGGCCACACAGCGCGCTGCGCCATCGCAGCGTTACTACGACGCAGTCTTTACGTTCCGTCGGCGCAGCGGCGACGCACAGTTGTGGCAAGCATTTTGTAAAAACATCGCAGTCAGTCTATAGGAAAGCATGGATCGGAAAATACGTCTAGCATTGCTCCTATTACTACGTCACTGCCGAAATCGACGCAAGATCACAAAACGGTATTGGATCTGTCCCATCATTTCATTAAGAAAGAGTAATGATAGTTTTTTTGTTAGAATATCGGGAGTTGCTATTAGACGAAAAGAAGTTTTAGACTAAAACATTATAATTATACAAATAAAACTAAGAAATAAAAAAACTTTAATGCATGTAAAAGTGTTACATTTGGTACAAACTGAATACAAAATTACGTAAAAAAATTAATGTAAAAAATGAATTATTTGTATGTAAAACAACGCAACGGCAGCACTGCGTTAACGCAACGCTGACGCAACGCGCCGTGTGGATCGGTTCTAACACATTTCTTAAGCCGCGTCGGAGGTAATTCTTATGTATCACGGGGAATCTACTTGTAAATCCTATGCAGTGCCCTATATAGGACGTAGTACCTATGTAGTATGAACAGACAGGCCTACAGACATCATAGAGTAGTAGGCTTATAGGAAAGAGCGGGTGATCATGCTCTTCCACTATAAAGGGAAATTTCCCGCCAGGCAGATCGTATGCCTGGCGACGGCCGGTCCAACTGTAATCTGTTGGACGTTGTATTTAATGTAAGTCATGGGTAAACTTTGCTTGCGCGATGCAGGAATGTTGGAGTTTATAGTGCGCGCGCAGAGTTGACATGTGCTCGCCACATCACTCCCCTTCAAGACCGTAGCTACGCATAGCTAGGTCTGATAGGATTCGAAGTCTGTGCTCTAAAGCTTGCAAGTGCCAGGAGACGCTGTGTCAGTGAGTCGACTAGCGGTTGAGGGGTGTTCGGCGGCTAACAGTCACTTCACCGGCGACAATACCTATGGAGATCGCGCATGTGGTAGGAACCGGTGAAGGCTGTTGTACCACTGGCGTGCTGCTGTGTGGCTGCCGTGCCGAGGGGTAGGGAGAGATCACCATCAGAACCAGCAGTCGGTGCGTTGACTGTAGTGGAACTGATGAAGTGAGAGGGAAGAGGAAGAATATGTACAAGTATGTACATGCTGGCTTGCTTGAGACTGATTGTGTGTGGAGTGAGCTGCGAGAGCGAAGGAAGGTTGACAGTGTTCTGTCAGGGGTCACCACTATAGGGAAGAGCGGGTGATCATGCTCTTCCACTATAAAGGGAAATTTCCCGCCAGGCAGATCGTATGCCTGGGGACGGCCGGTCCAACTGTAATCTGTTGGACGTTGTATTTAATGTAAGTCATGGGTAAACTTTGCTTGCGCGATGCAGGAATGTTGGAGTTTATAGTGCGCGCGTAGAGTTGACATGTGCTCGCCACAGGCTTTTTAATATTTTCCATTAAACGGCTATACTATGAATAATTAAGTATCTGTTCCATTGTTTGTCTGTTCGATTTAAAAGACACACACACACACAATATTATGCTCAGAAATGGATTTCAGTTTCCGTAGTAAGGAACCCTAAAAAAATTATTAAGCTCAGAAGAAAAAAAAACCTTTTGGGCCTCAGCACTCAACGTTGATATAATGTACATTTTATACAAAATGTATTATTTATAGGCGAGTATTTATTTCGTTTTCTCTCGGCTTAATGTGGTGATGAGAAGTACAGTCAACAACGTAATTATGGGAGAGGAGGGGTACCTACTATGTAAAAAAAACTAAATAAAGAATAACATTGTCAATCACACTAATATTATAAATGCGAAAGTTTGTGGGTGTGTATGTTTGTTACTTCTTCACGTCTAAACGGCTGGAGCGATTTTAATAAAATTTGGTATGGAGTTAGCTGACACATATTTTATTCCCATGGAAAAATCGATGAACCGCGGGTAACACCGCGGGGCACAGCTAGTAAAAAATATTTTAAAAGAAGTTTCACACAGCATGTACATCTTCCGGTGTCGAACTCGCTTATTTTGCTGTCTGTAGACAAACACGTGCGCTTGCAATACTAGCTCGGAGCTTAACACGCGATTCACGCGCTACTGAATGCAGTGAGATTCATTCGTACTTTGACATCGAGTTGTCTAAATGCTTAACTAGATAGAGTGAAAAGTTACGTAAGATCTCGTCGCGCTTTGTTGACGCCTCTGGAGATCCGAGGGCTGGTGCCTACTTTGGCCAAAGGCTAAGCCTTGCCATACAGCGAGGCAATGCCGCCAGCCTTCTTGGAACTCTACCGGCCGACAGCGATTCGGCTTCAATATTTTATTTAAATTAGAACATAGATTTAGATTACTTTTTAATATAAGTACCTACATATTATCACTATTATTCCCACTACGAAATCGCAGTTTGAATGCCTTTGATACACTTGCAATCAACCGAGGAGGAAACAACATGCCAACTACACACAATCTGCAGTGAGACTAGTCAGTTTGCTGGCAGTTTTCTTGTAGTCAGTGCTAACTAGGGTTACCAACTTTTTTCTAACAAACATTATATCTCTATAGCTAATATAAAAATTAATCGCTAAACGTCTTGCTAAGCGCAAATCGCGAGAACAGCTGAACCGATTTCGCTAATTCTTTTTACAGGATATTTCTTGAAGTACGAGGATGGTTCGTACAGAGAGAAAAAATTCCCTAAAAAAGGGGAAGGTTTAAATTGTGAGAAAATACCTATGAAAAAAAAAACTTTCATCGTCATCATTCAGCCACAAGAAGTCCACTGCTGGACATAGGCCTCCTCCATGGATTTCCAAAAAGACCGTTCGAAAGCGGCTTGCATCCAGCGTCTCCCTGCCACTTGGATGAGATGGTTTGTCCATCTTGTGGCTGGTCGTCCTACGCTGCGCTTGCCGACATGTGGTCTCCATTCGAGAACTTTTCGGCCCCCAAGAAAACTTTGGTGGTACGGAGTTTGCCGGGACAGCTAGTACTTAATATAAATAAATATAGCTATTACCTCTAAAGATATAGTAGATGTCAAAATAATAGTAAAAAATAGTGTGTAAATGTAATTTATGAGTAAAACTAGCTGTGCCCCGCGGTGTTACCCGCGGTTCATCGATTTTCCCGTAGGAATAAGATATTTCCCCGCGGTAAAACGTAGCCTATGTTTTAATCCAGGGTATCGGCTAACTCCATAGCAAATTTTATTAAAATCCGTCCAGCCGTTTCAGCGCTAAAGACTGACAAACATATAAACACACACACAAACTTTCACGTTTATAATATTAGTGTGATAAAGAATATTCTGTCCATTTATGTGGTTAAATATTTACTTTTTTTTTGTTTGACTTTATTTGACTCGAAGGGCAAGATTTAGATATTTTTTTTACATACAGGCACATATATTACTTCTGGCCCCACACTAAAATACCCTGTGTATAGGAAACCAGAAAAAATGACGTCACAAACATATATAAACATCCAAGACATGGGTTTTTTTTTCTTTTTCGAACCCGGGACCTCTGGCACGGGAAGCAGATCCAGTAACCGCTGCGCCACGGAGGTCGTCAAGATCGTCAGATTAAGGCTGGGTTTCCGCTTTACGCAAAATATAGTAGTTTCGCCTACTATACATTTTTAGGATACTACATTATATTACTATATAATATAGTATCCTAGTTACATAATACCCATTATAGTATTATAGTAGGATACTATATATAGTAATATAATATAGTGTCCTACTATTAATACCCTACTGGGTTGGCAACCCTAGCTCTAACTGCATCTGTGGGCATAGCACGAGCGTCGGTTGTCTATTCTCAATTACTGTCATCTTAAACACTCCAGAGTACATATTAAAACGATGAAACAGGGGCGGACTCCCTACCCATACAAACATGAAGATGCGCAAACTATCTCTTTGCGCGAATTAAGATTTGAAGAGCGAGGAGTTGATAAAAAAATAATTTATTTATCGAACAGAGTCACCGCTTGAGTCTGTACTAATACAATACCTATTAGTTATTCTAAGGTGACTATAACTCTTGAGACTATTTTTTTTTATTTATTGAAATATCAGCATTAATCGATTGACGTCAAAACCTACTTAGAAGAAGCACAGAATACGTAATAGTGCAGGGAAGAAGAGCGAACGAAGGACATTTGGAGAAGCCTTAGGGTGGCTTGAAAACTTCTGACAGTAAGACCAGCCACTATTCTTACAAGCCTCCACCAATCCGGACTTAGCCCCCGTGGTGGAGTATGGCCTATACCTTCCTCAGGGAAGATAACCATGCCCCTCGGTGGGGATATAATGCGTTGATGATGAAGAAAGTAAATTATACTAAAATTGTTCTTCTATTTATTATAGGTATAATATATAGTAATCAAATAATAAAACATAATGTGTAATTTTTTTAAAAATATTATTTGATTTATTTTTCCTTCATGGGCCTCTAGGCGAGGGGGGCCCTGGGCACGGACCCCGTGCCTTATGGTAAAGACGGTAATGAGATAGATAGATAGATAATGATTTATTTTTCTGTCCACAAATTACATTCGTATACAAAATAACATTGAATAAATGATACAGTACAACAGAATGCACTATTTGTGGAAAGACTGGAGCGTAAACTAGATCAAAAGATCTAATATGTATTTTGGAATCCTAGGTTGGGAGCCAGCAACAATTTTTTGTAGAATAGAATATAATAGAATAGAATATTCTTTATTGTATGTACACCAGTAACCGTTTTACAATAAAGTTTATTCATTTAATGTCATTTCATACGACTCCCGAACGGGAGAAAACACATGGTACCTAGTTTGTGTGAAAAAACCATTTACTTACTACGCGTACAGTCACGAGCAATAATTTAGTCACATTTTGTACGACGTAATCATTTTTTTTTGTAGTGCACATGTGTACGACAATTTGTTCTAACTTATCTAACCATTGGTTACATCATCATCAACCCATCATGTCCCCACCGAGGGGCACGGGTCTCTTCCCTGAGGAAGGTATAGGCCATACTCCGCCACGGGGGCCAAGTCCGCATTGGTGGAGGCTTGTAAGACTAGTGGCTGGTCTTACTGTCAGAAGTTTTCAAGCCGCCCTAAGGCCTCTGACTTGGCTTAACGACTGTCATCTATCGACGGCAGCTGGCACCAACTGCTTAACGTGCCTTGCAAAGCACGGAGTAGCTCGGAAAAATGCCACTAGCGTTAGTAATAAACAGAAACCCATCCATGGACTGAACGCGCCGTATGTTGCTTAACCTTAGTGATCGTTTAAGATCACTCAGGCAGCCCAGGCTACGAGCGATTCGAAAAAGTTATCCAGGTTTGTATTAATATCTCAAAGACACGCGAGTCCCTCATCAATAAAGGCCAACATTTCATATCGGGCTGGGAAACGAGAAAACGCTTTCGTGGGAAAACACGTAAGAAGGTAATGAAAGGAATAACTTGTGTTTTCTGTTGCCAAAATAATTACACAACATTATTTTTGGGCGGTTTGATAGCTAATTCGACCTGCCTAAGGGCTTGTTTCTGAGTTGAGAATTTCACTAAGTAAATACCTAGTTAAAGTCCGTTTTTTAATTTAAGTGCACAATAAAGAATACTTGGTCTACCTATGATTTGTCTATTCATCGGTGGCTCTACTTAGGCTATCGTAACAATAAAGTTCATCGGGTTAATGGGAAAAGTCGCCAATTCGAACACGGCTCGTAGGCGGCCACTAAGGCTTAGAATAACAATAAAGCCACTGGAACAATCGAGGCCGAAACTAAAGTGGTACTAGCAACAAATCGTTGCTCGACTAGCACGTACTTGACCGTCTTTTCTGTTTTCCCTTCATCCCACATGACGTTAATTCTACTTAATACGGGCGGCCTTATCGGATCTCTTGCCGAACATTCTCCGGGTTGTAGCCCACTGGTCTCTGGTTTCAACCCATCATGTCCCCACCGAGGGGCACGGGTCTCTTCCCTGAGGAAGGTATAGGCCAAAATCCACCACGGGGGCCAAGTCCGCATTGATGGAGGCTTGTAAGACTACTGGCTGGTCTTACTGTCAGAAGTTTTCAAGCCGCCCTAAGGCCTCTGACTTGGCTTAACGACTGCCATCTATTGACGGCAGCAGGCACTAACTGCTTAGCGTGTCTTGTGAAGCACGGAACCGTTCGGAAAAATGCCACTAGCGTTAGTCATAGACCGTCACCCATTCATGCATTGAACGCGCCCCATGTCGCTTATCCTTAGGACGGGGCTACAAGCGGTACGTTTGAGACGTATGAATATAAGTTGTGAAAATTTCATAATAAAATAAATAAAATCACGTCCGTTATCCTCGACGGGGTAGGCAGAGGCACCAACCACTAGAACTGGGCCCACGTTTTGCAGAGTTTATTCGGTCCCAAACGTGACAAGTGGCAAGCCTGTCGCCGTTATCCATACATAATGAACCCGCATATTTTTTTTTTTAGTTAAAATGCCTTAAAAATGGGTTTTAAGACTCACAATTTATACGAATACGTATAAATAATACTGTTTTTTTCACACTGTCAAACAGCCTATTGGAAGAGAGGAGGGGAGGCCGTTGCTCAGCAGTGGGACACAAAGGAAACTATACAGGGCGTCCTAAAATTATGGGACATGAAGGGAAAGTACCTTAAATATCGTAGATAACATACATGAAAGTTCCGTAGTCAATTAACTAAGTGGGTTTTTTTTTTAAATTAATTAATTAAATGCTCAAAATATGATTTGCATAAGACAAGAGGGATCACATTTTGAGCATTTAATTAATTAATTTACAAAAAAAATACCCATTTAATTGACTACGGCAGTATCATGAATGTATGTTTTTAATTTGATTAAAATGATTAATTTCACACTGTTTCTTTCATTTAAAATACTATGTTACTTAAGAAGAGTTACTATTTTTTGGCCATTCTTTCGATTGGCATCATAAAACTAGAGGTGTTTTTTTTTACATTTAAGTAATTTTTAGAAAATCTTTGAATGCAGAATTACTAGCTTCTAAAAGTAACATAAAGTCTTCTTTCAGCAAAATACCATAATATCTATGATAGTTAAGGTACTTTCCCTTCATGTCCCATAAGTTTGGGACGCCTTGTATTTATAAGTGGGATCAATACCATTTTACCTACGAGTCCCAATCCCTCGGTAGGTATTGTTTCCAGGGCACGTAAACTTTTGGGCTGAGTTTTTTCACTGTCACGCTTTGTTGGTACGCGTATACGTGAGGGCGTGTACACACACGAGTGTGGTCTGAGTTGGCAACTAGTTTTTCTGCTACGTGCTTACTGACTAAACTTGTATATTTGTTCACCCTTAACCAGGCAATGGACCACTTCAAATTGAACTTTATCACTTTGAAATAAAGTCCAAAACTATTGAAAAATCTTAGTACTCATTTCCTGGTTAAGGGTTAATACAGAAAATAGACATTAACTCAAGCACTGAGTTAAGTTTCTTTTTGTGATTTCGCTGCCTACTAGTCTTCGATTTAAAAAAACACACCTGGGCTGTTTTTGTCCCCAGCCCAGGTTCGAACCCGGGATCTCTCGCGTGGCAGGCAAGGTACTGATCGACTGATCTATTAACATACTGTGCAAAGCACTGAAAGGACTGTGCTGTAATTAGACGAAGGCATCCGCTAAAAGAATCGCTCGTAGCCCGGCTGCCTGAGTGATCTTAAACGATCACGAAGGTTAAGCAACATTCAGGCGCATTTAGTGCATGGATGGGTGACCGTCTATGACTAACGCTAGTGGCATTTTTCCGAGCGGTTCCGTGCTTCGCAAGGCACGTTAAGCAGTTGGTGCCGGCTGCCGTCGATAGATGGCAGTCGTTAAGCCAAGTCAATGTCAAGTGAACGCGCTGTACGTTGCTTAACTTTCGTGATCGCTTAAGATCACTCAGGCGGCCGGGCTACGAGCGATTCATAGAGCGATAAATAATAATCTTAGTTAAAAATACTCACAAAAGGCTCTGAGTATGAACGTACACTGGGCACCATTTGACGCGTATGCTGAGGACGACTCGAGGATTTTCGGCTAAAATATAGTGGACTTAGCGCCTGTGCCACCGCGCCGGGCTTAACCGGACTTAGTGACACGTTTCTTTGCACACGGAGAGCTTGGACCTGCAAAATATTAAAGCTATATTGCAAATTAATATTTCGCTCATCTGGAATGACAACGACACAATAAAATTACAATATGTAAGAGGAACTTAACTAGCTTTCATTTCAAAAAACCAAATATTAAAGGAATCTCTCGTGGGACTACGATATACGCCGCCTCACTGATCTTAAACGATCACGAAGGTAAGGCTACATAGGGCGCGTTCAGCAGTTGGTGCCGGCTACCATCGATAGATGGCAGTCGTTAAGCCAAGTCAGAGGCCTTAGGGGCGGCTTGAAAACTTCTGACGGTTAGACCAGCCACTAGTCTTACAAGCCTCCGCTAATCCGGAATTGGAGGTGGTGGAGTATGGCCTATACCTTCCTCAGAGAAGAGACCCGAGCCCATTGGTGGGGACATAATGGGTTGATGATGATAAAAGATTAATGACTCGACTTTTTATCGAAAGAGTTCGACCGGGTTTCGCTCTGATTCGCAGAGTTTAATCATGGCGAGGCGACACGACGCCGTCGGTTGCTCGTCACCCGGAGAAATTACTTAAACCTCTTTTTTTTTAATGTGAGACAAGTCCACATGTATCGTGGTTGCCTTGATATCGCTATTTCTCTCGTTGCATTTGTGGTATTGCAATTCTCAGAATAGTGGTCGGTGGAGATAAGGAACTACTGGGAAGGAAAATTGTAAAGGCTAGAAAACGAGAGAATTTACCGTAGTATTACTGACAGACACAGATAAATTCAAATTCAAAAATTTATTTCAACGTAAAGAATTTACATTCAGCTTGTTGAATGTCAATGTACATACAGTTATGTATAATGTTAGCCGCTGCCTTGGGGCCGTCTGTAGTGGAGAAAATGGCAGCGAAAAAAAACTCCACTCTGACCATCTTTTCTCAAATCACCTTAAAGCTACATACAAATCAAACTTACAAAATAATATCTTGGATGTGTTGAACACTAGACACATTTATCCTCTGATTAAATTTAATATTAAAATACTATTTAATGCCATACGTCCTTGTCTTCTAAATAATCGTTGATTTTATAATAAGCTTTTTTGCAAAGAGTGTGCTTGACACAATTCTTAAATCGCGTTGGAGGTAACTCTAATATATCTTGGGGTATCTTATTGTAGAACCTTATACAGTGCCCCATAAAGGAAGTATTAACTTTTGCAAGTCTAAATCGTGGAAATGACAATTTATGTTTATTCCTAGTATTAACGTTATGATGGCTACCAAGTGTTTCGAAGTCTGTAATATTTTTCCTAACGTACATAATATTTTCATATATACAGGGTGGCCGGGGGAATGACGTCAAAAAAAATATATTAGGTCCCTCGTGTCATGGGGTATCCGAATCACCCCCATGTATGTTCCGCGATTTTTCATAGTTTCGGAGTTATGATTTTTTTTCTGAATTTTTATGAATTTTCGCCTTATCAATTTTGAAAATTTCTAAAAAAAAAACTAGAAACTTTTTTCAATTACTTTTTTTTGTAACTGAATCTTCACAAGTTGTTCTTCTATGCATAAAATAATCAGCTTCGTAACTTTGATAAAAGTTATTAAAGTGTTGGTCTAAAGTCAAAAATTTACGTTCGGTAAATTATGACTTGAATTTTCAAAAATAAATTAAAAATCCAAACAGATGTTTTAATGGTTTCTTAGTTAGCCTCAGAAATGCGCAAGACTCTCAGATTTCATAATCATTAAAAAAAAGTACTGCTTAACGAGCTACTTTGTGTACATTCGGCCTTCGAAGACAGCGAGGTGAAGAATTATTAAAATTAACAATAGTTTTTTTCTGCCATTTCGTCTTTTCTTAGTTTATTAATGAACGAGTCGTCATCATCATGATGAATAAAAGTTGTTTTGTCGATAAAACACAGATTAAAAAATTTGGAGGCATTTTCCGTTTTACAGTAATTAATTTTGCGCGGTCCGTTCTCGTGGGTCATGGGTTGTAAATGCAGACGCAACTTTTTACCTGTAATAACAATAGTCTTTGAGGATAGGAGGCCGCCGAACTATTGCTATCACTCTCACTCTCAGCGGTAAGAGTGAGAGGGGTAGCGCAGCAGAAGCGAACACAAAACAAGTTTGTACCTCAGTAGTTCTCACTTTGTGTTTACTGCTACACGTGTCTTCATTTTGTTTTACCTCACTGTCTCGCTTTGTCCGCGGATTCCGCTGCCTACTTATTTGACTACTTTGCTCGTTAATTGGACTGTGTCTTGCATACTGATTTGGACTTTGTTTACTTGGAAGTGTAAAAGATGAGTTACACGTTAAGTGAATACGCAGAAATGCACTATTTTTATGGAGTTGCTCAAGGAAACGGCCTTGAAGCAGCGCGACTGTATCGCGAACAACTTCAACGTCGTGGTGGGCCACAACCTGAGCATTATCCCGACCATCGCGTTTTTATTAACACGCACAATACCTTAATGGCAGGCCGCATTCCTGGCCAACGAGGCGATAGGGAAGGAATCCCTAGAGTTGACCCGGATCGCAGAGAAGTTGTGCTCGAAGAAGTTCAACGAAATCCTTCCACGAGTACCAGAGCTATGGCTCGTACTCTGAACATCCCAAGAACTTCTATCCAAGACATACTTCACGATGAAGGATATCATGCGTTCCATATCCGACGAGTCCAAGCTTTACTGCCTACAGACTACCAATTGCGCATTGATTTCTGCCAAACAATGCTACAAAAAGAACAACAAGATCCTGGATTTTTCAATAAAGTTTTATGGTCAGATGAGTCACGTTTTGAGCGCACTGGAATTTTCAATATTCATAATTACCACACGTGGGCGGTTGAAAATCCACACAAAATGAGAGCGTCGACGTTTCAACATCGTTTCAGCGTTAACTTGTGGTCTGGTATTCTCAATGGCGAACTGATTGGTCCATTTGAATTGCCGTCCAGATTAAATGGAGAAAGATACCGACACTTTCTGGAACATGAACTTCCATTGTTGCTAGAAGACGTGAATATTGAACTAAGACGAACCATGGTTCTTCAAAATGACGGCGCTCCATGTCACTACGCAACGCAAGTCCGAAATTATTTAAATGAGGCGTACCCCAATAGATGGATCGGACGCGGCGGACCAATATCGTGGCCTCCACGCTCACCTGACCTCAACACCATGGATTTTTTTATTTAGGGCTATTTTAAGGAAATAGCATACGCCAGAGAAAGTGGGAGTGAACAAGAGCTGAGGCAGAAATTAACAGAAGCCGAACGTGTTGCAAAGGAAAACAGAGCAGCTTTTAGACGATTAAAGGATAATTTCCTACGTAGGTCTAGAATGTGTATTGCTGCTGGAGGTGGCAACTTTGAAAACCTATTATAATAAACATTTTTTTTACATTTTAATCTGTGTTTTATTGACAAAACCACTTTTATTCATCATGATGATGACGACTCGTTCATTAATAAACTAAGAAAAGACGAAATGGCAGAAAAAAAAAATTGTTAATTTTAATAATTCTTCACCTCGCTGTCTTCGAAGGCCGAATGTACACAAAGTAGCTCGTTAAGCAGTACTTTTTTTTAATGATTATGAAATCTGAGAGTCTTGCGCATTTCTGAGGCTAACTAAGAAATCATTAAAACATCTGTTTGGATTTTTAATTTATTTTTGAAAATTCAAGTCATAATTTACCGAACGTAAATTTTTGACTTTAGACCAACACTTTAATAACTTTTATCAAAGTTACGAAGCTGATTATTTTATGCATAGAAGAACAACTTGTGAAGATTCAGTTACAAAAAAAAGTAATTGAAAAAAGTTTCTAGTTTTTTTTTTAGAAATTTTCAAAATTTATAAGGCGAAAATTCATGAAAATTCAGAAAATAAAATCATAACTCCGAAACTATGAAAAATCGCGGAACATACATGGGGGTGATTCGGATACCCCATGACCAGAGGGACCAAATTTTTTTTTTTGACGTCAATCCCCCGGCCACCCTGTATATTGGCTTGCAACTGTTAGGATGTTCGTTTCTTTGAAAAAGTCTCTTAACGAGTCCCTAACGAGCTTGTAAATAAATCGGATCGCTCTCTTCTGCAAGATGAAGATAGTCTCAATGTCTGCTGCCCGGCCCCACAGTAGTATACCATAGGACATAATACTATGGAAGTAACTGAAATAAACAAGCCTAGCAGTTGCAACGTCAGTAAGTTCTCGAATTCTTTTCACAGCATATGTTGCGGAGCTAAGTCTATGTGCTAATTTTACAATATGTGGACCCCATTGTAGTTTGGCATCGATTGTGATGCTAGTTTTTCATTTCCAATCACATTGTTATTTTCAACTTATTTTACGTTAGGTAGGGTAAACTTCATACATTTTGTCTTTTTTTAATTTAACAATAGATTATTTGCAGTAAACCAATTTAGAACGTGCGAGTAATGCGAGTAAACAAATGGATACGAATGAACGACGTATTGCTCGTAGACCCGGCTGCCTGAGTGATCTTAAACGATCACGAATGTTAAGCAACATAGGTCGCATTCAGTGCATGGATGGGTTACCGTTGGTGGCATTTTTCCGAGCAGTTCCGTGCTTCGAAATGCACGCTAAGCAGTTGGTGCCGGCTGCCGTCGATAGATGGCAGTCGTTAAGCCAAGTCAGAGGTCTTAGTGCGGCTTGAAAACTTCTGACAGTAAGACCAGCCACTAGTCTTACTAGCCTCCACTAATCCGGACTTGGCCCCCGTGGTGGAGTATGGCCTATAGCTTCCTCATGGAAGAGACCCGTGCCCCTCGGTGGGGACATAATGGGTTGTGTAGTAGTGCAGAGGGTTTGGTGTTTTGATCACACCATCCCCTTACAACACCAACATAATAACTTAGTCGATGCATTACGATTGTACAGTCGACAGCACGTCAATCTTCCCATTTTAGTTGCAAAGTCGCCCGTAACGCAACGGAGTAGAGTGCATGGGTGTATATGATGATGTGCTGTGGACTGTACGCACTGAAAATTGTTTAAGCTCTTTATTCGGTTAATGGTTTTTATTTTTAATTTAGGCTCCCTTAGGATTTTTGAAGTACCTGTGTACTTGCAGACAGAAATAGTGATTATTTTTTTGCAACTTTTTCATTCGTCCGCAGTTCGATTCGCGAGTCTTGAATAAAGTAAAACAGAACTACTACCTACTTTAACACCAAAAACTTATCTAATTTAAAGACTCATATAAACTCAAACTCAAAATTCTTATTCAAAATTCAAATGTTTTAGTAAAAATGTTTACTTTATGAACGTCAAAGTTATATACGTAAGTTCACACCTGTACACCGGACGGGTAGACAGTCTACTACCAGCAATACTTATTTGATGGAAGATTGGTACCTACACTGTCCAACCGACTTTATTCCTCATTTCCGTTAATCTTCAACCCATTATGTCCCTACCGAGGGGCACGGGTACGGGTCTCTTTCCTGAGGAAGATATTAGGCCATACTCAACCACGGGGGCCAAGTCCGGATTGGTGGAGGCTTGCAAGACTAGTGGCTGGTCTTACTGTCAGAAGTTTCAAGCCGCCCTAAGGCCTCTGACTTGGCTTGACGACTGCCATCTATCGATGGCAGCCGGCTCTAACTGCTTAACGTGCCTTGCGAAGCATGAAACCGCTCGGAAAAATTACTATTCTTAATTTCTGATGATGATGAATTTCTGTACCTCGGCTTTCTAATAAACGTTAGGTACGTTTGGTCTAGTAGTGGACCTACTAAGTTATGTACATTTGTTATAGTAGCAATACCCCTGACTAACGGCCAAGGAAAACATAACGGGGCGAAGGCGTGTTTCGTCTGTCGGGAATTAACATAGATCAATGGAATTTGACCTTCAGGCGTGTAGACAGCTCGTGGAAATTCTTCTGCCGACGCATCCGCCAGCGTTCGCAGACGCATCCGCAGACGTGTATAGGAGCCTTAAAGAAACTTACACTTGTATGCCAGAGGAGTAAGTAGAGATCGTCAGCCACCTGCCACGATCCAGACGCGTCACTTTCGCTTCATCGAAATTCATTAGTCGTTGCATGCACGCATGCCATGTTCAAGTTATCTGCTGTGATATAAAAATACTACGCTGTCTGAGGTACCTACAGGACCTAAAATATTTAGATCTTCTGTTTAATTTTATTTTGCCACGAAATCATTTCGCCGCTCTGAATAAACTGAAAGGAGATATTTCCCGTAAAAAATATTTGGTTTTTTCTTTAGTCTATTTACGTTTCTTTGAATCGCTCGTAGCCGGGGCTGCCTGAGTGATCTTGAACGATCACTAAGGTTAAGCAACATACGGCGCGTTCAGTCCATGGATGGGTCACCGTCTATGACTAACGCTAGTGGCATTTTTTCCGAGCGATTCCGTGCTTCGCAAGGTACGTTAAGCAGTTGGTGCCGGCTGCCGTCGATAGATGGCAGTCGTTAAGCCAAGTCAGAGGCCTTTAGGGGCGGCTTGAAAACTTCTGACAGTAAGACCAGCCACTAGTCTTACAAGCCTCCACCAATCCGGACTTGGCCCCCGTGGTGGAGTATGGCCTATACCTTCCTCAGGGAAGAGACCCGTGCCCCTCGGTGGGGATATAATGGGTTGGTGACGATTTACGTTTCTGAGACTGAGGGACATAGGCATTGAGCTCACTTTAAAATATCTGTTGAAATAGAGCTTCCATAGGACGGTCATTAAAAATAATGAGGTATTCCGAGTTGCTGTCACTTCACTTATTGAAGGTAGACAGTGGGTGAAAATTATTTATTATCTTCCTGATAATAAGGCCAGCTTGCACCACCGACTAAATTCCGTTTAACGACAAGTTAAGTCAAATTTTTACAGATAGTGTAAGTATGGCAGAACTGTCAAAATTCTGTTTAGCTAAATGTTGATTGTAGTCGGTGGTGCAACCCGGCCTAAGTGTCCGTCAGACCGTGTAGGTAGGTACCTATTTTGCGCTTGTTTTTCTTGAAACAGTAACACACAACGGTCGGGTATCCGTGTGCCAAACGTAACATTATAATTTCAATTCATTTATTTAACATGCAGAAATATCAGATTAATAGGTAATGAATTAATGGTATCCATTAAACATTAAAATCATTGAGAGTAATTACTGCATTATCCACTTGGATAGAGACTTACATTAGATAACATTGCATTGCATTGATTAAGTATAAAATGAGAATTGGGTGTGTGGTAATCGAGGGTTACAATGGACACCGCGTAGCTTACAATCGCCTCAAGAGAAGTGATTTCATGCAAATTGCTGGCGAAGGCTTCGACGTAGCTTCACTATAGCTGTCTGTAAATGTCTGTAGCAGGGGTTGGTACAAGGTATTGGAGTTGGGAAGTTTTACGGCCTTATTAAAACATGATTCCTGTGAAACTAATCTTTGACTGTGATTTTAGAGTTTCGTACCTAAAATGGTAAAACATATCTACCCGCACTGTAGGTTTTCTGAAATTTTCATCAGTTCATCAGAATTTTTTTACTTCTGTGCTATCCCCAAAATAATTTTGGGGATAACATAAACCAAACCATCCTAAGCCAAAACGGCTTGAATGCGAGCAATGCACGGTTTAAGTTTAAATTTTAAGTTAGAGTCCAAAAGGCACAAGAATATACGTAATATTAAGTTTTCTGTTTTGTTTCTGCAATTTAATTTAATCTGTGGTTAACGGTGCTGGTGGTGCAGTTATGTAACATTTTAAATAATTAAGTAATTATGTTAAATTGTCACTGTACTACTATTTGTTTTCCTTAATAAATAAAATAAAAAACAAAAATCCGTCTGTCTGTATGTCAAGCCCCTGTATCTCGGGAACGAGTAGAGTATCAAGTTAAAATTAAAACCATAACCCACCGCTCTAGGCGACCACTGGTGGTTTTCACAGATTCTAGTTTGTACGAGTATCGAGACAAATTTTTCAAAAATAAAGTGGATTTTAAAAAACTGGCGTATTAGATATAGGTACATACTTAACCTGAATTTTCGGTGGGCCGCTATGATATGACATGATAATTCTTTATTGCACAATAAAGTCATGAAATGAAAGTATTTTTTGCCAGCTGATTAGGTAATCAGCCATAACAATAGCTTTTGAACTAAGACTTTCGTAGGTAGGTACTTAACTTTTTGTCGGAGAAGTCCGACCAGGTAAGCTTGGTCTCTGCTCACCATGATTAGGCTCTGCGAATCAGAGCGAAACCTGGTCGGACTCTTCCGACAAGAAGTCAAGTAAGTGGACCCGGCAAACAGTTTTATAATACAATGGTTTTTAATTGTTCTTTTCAAGGTCACAACGCAATTGCTTAAGGCACGTCCATATTACTATAGCACTCAAACCACCCAAGATGCATGTTGTGAAGTAACTGACCTGAAGTTAGTGGTAAACCGGTGGTATGGGGCGGCAGAGGCTGACCTCATTCGGAAATACATGGGTTCAAATCCCGACATGTACTAACGACTTACTCGTAAAAATAAATTTCCATAAAAAAAATATAAAAAAAATCGTTCTCAAAACTTCGTTTCTCAATCAACTTACACTGGCGGAGTTACAGTAGCAAAATGGTAACACTATTCGCTAACCTTGAATTGAAACATCGTGAGGAAACCTGAGCGTCTGAGGTGTTTTATTTTATTTGGGATAACAAACAGTGATATACTATGAGTAATTGCAAAATAACCAAATAATAGTAAATATCCCTATAACACCCACGACATCCTCGGCTTACGTTACAGTGCTGCTGCTTGTGCTGAATAAAAAAAGAGAAAAACAACTAAACTAAAACTGTTCACATATCGCGTGCTAACACGTGGTGGGCACGCGTGGCCTACTCAGTACTAATACCTGTACTGTGACCAGACTCCATAAAAAAAGTTTGTAACTTGGGCCACACATACACATACGTGCGAACTGCACCGGCGCGAGTATTGGTTCGGGAAACACTGTCGGCCCGTTAATCAACTAGTTAACCTCCAATTACATCTACCCTATCTACCCTACCACGTTTGTAGCTGGCGCCCCCCCCCCCCCATTTTATTTAGAAAATGTATTAGGTCGATGGTATGTCGGTTCAAAACGCATACCCACTGTATGCGTACCTGAAATTAGAATAAGAAGTCATCGACATGCCAGTGACCTGTATAAATGATTGATTTGTAATATTTTTTTATGACTTTGTGTGGATTTTCATTAAAATAACATTAAAGTACTTTACTTTTTTATATTCGAGTCGAGGATTTTCAGATAAAACTTGGGATTATACTAAATATCTGTACTATGGACCACAGTAGGTATGCGTCGAGCTAATAAAAAAACTAATGAGCAATCGCACTTGAAATTTTCGCAACAGCGTTTTTCGGACAAACGTTACATCGCACCAATAAAGCATCGATGGAATAAAACATCGCGCCACTGAATTATCGACACATCGTGTTCGATATAATAAAAATCGAACCATCAGCTTTCGCAGACAAGTAGCGAACCCGCAAAATCTACCTGGTTCGCAATTACGAGCTCAAGCACAAGTTCACTATAATATGTTTCGAAGAAAATCATAGCATAATGAAGTGATGGTGCCTTACTATGGTGGTCATTCATGTAGTTGTTGCGTGGAAAACCCATTCGATGGGGTTATAAATTATGGGTAGGTGCTACTCTTTTGGGCTATATTATCTGGTTTGAACCCCATCAAGGACAGTCTGGAGAAGACTTGAACCAATAGCGAAAGCTTGGATTGGCAGCCAGTATACACCTGCAATATGCTGACGTTTTGCGTAAAATTAACGCTCAAGTACACTTCCATTTATTTTTTCACTTCAATACCTCTAATCGATGAACTAGGTCGAAGAAATTTCAAAGCTACTGGCACGATAAGAGAAAATCGCTTATCCAAGTGCCCTTACCAAGCAACAAAGAAATTATAAAGACAAAACGAGAGAACATGGTGGGGTGTGGACAGGTCCGATCAGAATATTGGCTTGTATAGGACATCTATTCGAGTTAAAAAATTGTATTTTTCGCTAATTGCGCAGTGCCTGGACATGACTCGCTAATTGCCCAGTGCCTGGACATGACTCGCTAATTGCCCAGTGCCTGGACATGACTCGCTAATTGCCCAGTGCCTGGACATGACTCTACACAATGCTTGGCAACTGTATCAAACTAAAAATGGTGAATATGATAATTTGAAATTCCGCAGGAGTGTAGCCACAGCCATCAGGCTGTAGAAGGAGAATTACGCTGCTTGTTTTCCTATAAACATGCCAACTTCTTTTGTAAAAAATGCAATATTCATCCAAAAAGATGTTTTGAGATGACCATTCATGTTTACCCATATAATTTATACATTATTTGCCTATTTTTGTTAAAAAAATCCATTAAAGAAAAATAATTTAAGTAAAATCAGTTTTCTTAGACCACACACCTTTATAGTAGTACATAATGCTAGCGTCGTTTATAAACGACACCGCTTTTCCGAGTTTCCAGAATGAATCATTTTTTTTAAATAATTTTCTCGAATTATTTGATGTTTATTTAGAATCATATAAAAAAATCATAAAGTTTGAACATAATAACCCAATCCAGTAACATCTGGGTCGAAGCACGGAATCGCTCGGAAAATGCCACTACTAGCGTTAGTCATAGAACGGTCACCCATTCATGCACTGAACGCACCCTATGTTGCTTAACCCATTGAATGCCGACTACGTATATATACGTAGTAGGTCGCTATGCATGACGACAACGCCGTGAAATTATTTTGGCATTCAATGGTCGTTTAAGATCACTCAGGCAGCCGGGGCTACGAGCGATTCGAAAACTTATAGTAAGTTTCGGAGTAAGGGAAAGTTGTATGTACCTACGATATCAAATTGAAAATTAAATAAAGGCAAATTACCCTTATCTATCCGAAGAAGTTGCGAAACTTTGTTAATACTTAGGACAAGACCTTTATCATTTATAGAGACAATTTAACTTAAAAGAAAGAGTATTTTACGATAGTCTAATACGGTTACGATACGATATTAAAATAAGTCCTCGCCTCACGTGCGCTGCCCTCTGTTTGGTCTAAGTCTTAAGTGGGTGATCGACGACGGGCGAGTAACACCGCGGTTTTATGGCTCGTCGGTGTATCATTGCAAAACCGCTGTGTTAAATACCGCCTAGCCTGACTCGTGCCTCGTCGTCATGCTATATTTTTTACTCGGCTCGCCATGCAAAACCTGCTTTAGACTCGGACAAGACGTGTTTGCGACTGTTTTGCTCGCTAGTCGATTACCGCCAACGAGCCGCGAGCCAAGTTCGTCGGTATTAAAAACCGCGGTCTTACTCGCCCGTCGATCACCCACTTAAGATGGTCGGTGTCGTACCGTGCGTTGTAAAATCACTCGACTACAAATTCGAACACTGCGAGGAATATTTATGAGCATTCGCAGACTTTGAATCCCTTTCACATTGTGTTGTTCAGAGAAAGGACAATAAAATTTATTCTCAGAAGTAGCCTGTACAGGGTGGTCCAAATCACTGTATCACCGTATATGTTTGAAAATGCGGTGTTCTATGTGAACCCTAGTTTGAGGACTCCAATTAAACTTTAAATATTTTGTATTGACTTCACACTCTATTTTCAAGCTATTTTTATAGTAGAGTAAGGCTGACATTCAGAGATGAATCCTAAGTTCACGCTTAGATCAGTCTTAGCAAAGTAAACTAAAGTCGTACTTAGTAAAGCGCCGTAATTTCCGTATTCACAGTACTTAAGAAAGTCATCTATATTGTCTATAACTTTTTAAGTGATGTAGTTCTTACCGGTTTTTTAAATTTGATATTGCTACACGAGAGCAGGACAACATCATACAATTTTATATATGTCAGAGTTAATAAAAAAATCCCACAGATAATGCTCGTAGAACATCAGTGAAATGACGTTTGGAGTAGTCTGTGAACAAAAGGCTTAGAAGTGACAGTTCTAAGTTCACGTAAAGTCACCGATATTGACTACTTACACTTAGCTAAGCACCATTTCATACCAAACTTGCTAAGATTCGATTCTGAATACGAAATATTTTTAAGTACGTGATTTTGACGTTTCTGAGACCAGTCTTTACTTAGTTTTCGTCTCTGAGGCTAAAATTCAGAGACGAATCCTAAGTTCACGCTTAGATCAGACTTAGCAAACTAAACTAAAGTCGTACTTAGTAAAGCGCCGTAATTTTCGTATTCACAGTACTTAAGAAAGTCATCTATATTGTCTATCATTTTTTAGTGATGTAGTTCTTACCGGTTTTTTAAATTTGACATTCCTACACGAGAGCAGGACAACATCATACAATTTTATATATGTCAGAGTGAATAAAAACATCCCACAGATAATGCTCGTAGAACATCAGTGAAATGACGTTTGGAGTAGTCTGTGAACAAAAGGCTTAGAAGTGACAGTTCTAAGTTCACGTAAAGTCACCGATATTGACTACTTACACTCAGCTAAGCACCATTTCATACTAAACTTGCTAAGATTCGATTCTGAATACAAAATGTTTTTAAGTACGTGATTTTGACATTTCTGAGACCAGTCTTTGCTTAGTTTTCGTCTCTGAATGTCAGCCTGAATGTCAGCCTAAGACATTTTAATAAATAAACAACACTTTAGAAGCAATAGCAATAAGGTATTTGACAATTGTCAAATGAGTTACTTTTAAAACGGAATTTTGTATGAAAATAATTGCTTACGACGTCACATTTCAGAGCACTCTTTTTATGTTTCATTTATTTAAAAATTGTAATAACTAGTAAATAATTAAAAGTGATACATTTTCCGAAACATTTTGTAATTTTTGTTTTAATCGAGCATATCAAATAATTTATTGTTGATAGTGTCAAATACCGAATTCTATCAAAATGTAATATGGAACAGCTGATAGTTTTGCAATTCCAACGTATTCCCCATATTAAAACTTTACTCTATTCCGTTCCGTTCTATTCCGTTCCGTTTCGTTTCGTTCCGTTCTGTTTTATTTATATTCACGTTAGGAATCCTCTACTTTCCACTATTCCCCTTTATCCGCTGGTGTGGGTCCAGAAGCAATGTATGTGCCTGTATGTAAATGATTATGTTTATTTTATGAAGAGTATGATGTGTGTCCCTTTACAAATATTTTGTGTTTTTTGTTTTTTGTTTTTTGTTTTTTCTAGTGTGTAATAAAGTCTATTCTTATCTTATAATACTTTCTGAAATCTGGAGTAACATAAACATAAACATTTACATACAGGCACATACATTGCTTCAGGCCCCACACTAGGATACCCTGTGTCGTGGGAACCAGAAACAGCGACGTCACAAACATGTAAACATCCAAGACCTGGAGTTTTCTTTTTCTCCCCAGCCGGGGATCGAACCCGGGACCTCTCGCATGGTAAGCAGATGCGCTAACCGTTACGCCACAGAGATCGTCAGGAGCTACCAAAAGTCCGAGCTCAGTTTGCGGTACTTTAATAATAAGCTGTATAGGTGCGTCAAGCAAATTCACAGCTCGCGGAAACTTCAGATAAAGCGTTAACATTTATTTACCCGCCATATTGACGCGCGCGCTATCAGCGAAATTTATTGACTCGAGTGTCAAACTGTCGAAATTCGGCGTGAAAAACTGCTTAACGTGAGAGGCTTCTTAGGGTGTCTGCACACTGGCAGATAATAATAACTTTCAGATAAACAACAAACAGAACACGGAACAACAAAACAAAAGAACCGGTGGTAGCAAGGAGCAAGACAAATAATATGCGTACTCATTTGGGTATCCGTTTCATATACGGACTACGCAAATTTGATCATGTGTCTAGTTTCCGACATGAGTTAAAATGGCTCCCAATTCGTTTTCGCCGAAATGTTCAAATCTCTCTTTATTATAAAAAAATCTCAACTATCCCTCCTCTCCTCCAGACAAAGGGTTCAGTTCAGTCTGCATTCTGGAGAAAGACCGATTATAAATATCAACTACCACCTTGTAAAAATTTCTGCTCACAACAGTGGAGCTTACGGTAATTTATTCACAGTCCATTCGGTGAGATATGTGCTAGCCCCACAATTAGTACATTTAAGAAGCAGCTGAAAGAGCATTATCTATCTCTATCATAACTTTGAGCTATACATTTATTTATGTATTATTTCTTTTGTTTGTTATTAATTTTGGCAGGCAGGTACATATAATCTATGTAGCGTATTTATTTTCTGCATAAAGAAGGCTAATTGTTTAGGTTTTTTGTAGTTTATGTAGTCTATTTTGTACACGTAGGCCCGTTTTCTTTTACCAATGCTCCGACTCTCTAAGGTTTGCTGGAAGAAATCTCTTACAGAGATAAACTCGCCTTTGTACATCTTGTTTTTTACGTAATATTCTGTTAAATGTTTCGTTTGTAGTAACATAACATAACATTAACATTTACATACAGGCACATACATTGCTTCTGGCCCCACACTAGGATACCCTGTGTCGTGGAAACCAGAAAAAGTAAAGTATAAGTAAAAAGTAAAGTTTATAGTATAAGTATAAAGAAATTTACTTTCACTAAAAGTACTTTTTTTGTAGTAGGACTAGTAAGGATGTTCTAACAAGAGCTAAGTAAAAATAAACAACTTTTGTTGTCATTATACCACGGCTAAACTGTATATCAAATTAGCGCAATAAATTAAACTGCCAGACCGAAGAAGATTCGGGCGCATTCGTGTATTCCCGTTGCCACTTGCACCTAACTAGGTACTATGATTATTCTGTGAGCCCCTCCGCCCGCTGTCCACATCTCAGAGCATTCGGCGAATCTTTGTACGCAGTCAGCAAAAACCTGTTTGTCACGGTACAACCCACAGGTTATAACTGGGTTAGTCCACCAGTGGATTAAAAGTTCAAAGATCATCAACGTTTGCAGGCGTGCACTTTACACAATTAAGTCATTGGCAACTTTGCAATTAAAATGTAAAGGTTGATCTGCTGTCGATTGTACTATGGTACGTCACGTTTTTACTTTCAACAATTGTTTTCGTCTACTAACTACATAATACACTAAAAATAATTATATGCTAAGTACAACCTGTACCTGTACCTAATAATTTTTCATGTTATATTTTTGTGATTTTAATTTAATATTAAATTTCAATATTACATTTAAAATAATGAAATATAATTGTGCATTGATGACATTAAGCTGAAAAATATGCAATTCACACCAAGTTTCTTGGTTTACTAACACTTATGAACCAAATACAATGGTTGGTGCCATCATAGGTCATAGGGGATGCCGTTAGAAGCAACTGTATTCCCGCCCGTGACTTAATTCGTGCGTTTTGAGTTATCGCCCTTTTTGGTGGGTTTAATGTGGGTTTAATAAAGGTGGGTGGGATAATGGGTTTTAACTGGGTCAAAACGTTTTGACCCGGGTTTTAATCCACTGGGTCGAAATGGGAAAAAACCCACTACCCATCTCTGGTCGCAACGCACACATGACGGACAGCAGCCCCCGAGATGAAGTGGGAGGGGGTGTACTCATTGCGACGTCGGAGCGGCAGCGCTCAGGTGCTTGTGCGTTGATAGGGAGGATACACGTACTTTTGTATTCAGTTTTATTTGCAGGGTAAAATGAGTACCATTGAAGAAATTGACATGGATTACTTCATTACTGGATTTCCGATCCATGCTTTCCTATAGACTGACTACGATGTTTTTACAAAATGCTTGCCGCAACTGTGCGTCGCCGCTGCGCCGACAGAACGTTAAAACTGCGTCGTAGCAACGTTGCGATAGCGCAGCGCCTGTGTGGCCGGCTATGCGTCAAAAGATTTGCGTTGCGACGACGCAACGCAACGCGCCGCTGTGTAGACTGGCTCTTACTTGAATTTTCCTCGCAAGAGTCCGACCAAGTTTCGCTCTGATTCGCAGAACTTAATCGTGGTGAGTTGAGATGGAGCTCGCGGCGACGGTTGCTCGTCTCAAGTCAATCTGTCCGGAACAATGTTAATAATGTTTAGTGCTTAAGAAATATATAATTATTATGCAGGTTGCATCTCGCTAACCGTGGGACTACGAGGAACTAGGAACTACTAGGATCATTAAATTCCACTCGGTTTGACCCGCAAACTACGAAAAATTTATACACAGAAAATATAATAAAAATTCAAATTTTTTATTTTATTTATTTATAATAAAAAAACAAAATGTTTACTTTATGAACGTCAAAGTTACTAATTTCACAATTCATAGGAATAAAGTTAATAACATCATCATCATCGTGTGCCATTGGAAGTCCACTGCAGGACATAGGCCTCTCTCATGGTTTTCCTAATTTCAAGCTTCCAATCTTGTGCCTGCGCCATCCATTGACTCAGGTATTTAGGTACTGTATGAACTAAATCACCAGTTGTAAACCAGTTCACATTATTCCAGTAACATTCCAGTCCAGCATTCCAGTCCAGCGCTGGAATGCTACTGGAATAATGTGAAGCTACACTGGAATGTACCATTCCAGTGATCAATCCAGTCCAGTAGTCTGGAATGGCGCCACTCCAGCGCCACTAGAATAGTGTAAACGGCCAATCCAGTGCTTGAATACACGTTGAACCATTGTCACTATTATATTGTTTTACCGATCTAATATCTTTTGAATGACTGGAACCACTCGTACCCTCGGCTGCCTGAGTGATCTTAAGCGATCACTAAGGTTAAGCAACATACGGCGCGTTCAGTACATGGATGGGTCACCGTCTATGACTAACGGTAGTGGCATTTTTCCGAGCGGTTCCGTGCTTCGCAAGGCACGTTAAGCAGTTGGTACCGGCTGCCGCCGATAGATGGATTAAGCCAAGTCAGAGGCCTTAGGGCAGCTTGAAAACATCTGACAGTAAGACCAGCCACTCGTCTTACAAGCCTCCACCAATCCGGACTTGGTCCCCGTGGTGGAGTTTGCCCTATACCTTCCTCAAGGAAGAGGCCCGTGCCCCTCGGTGGGGACATAATGGGTTGATGATGACTAGAATAATGTGGACGATATGATCCAGTCCAGCACTGGACTGGATTGACTCGCTTTATTACTGGACTGGAATAATGTGAACCGGGCATCAGGTGCCCGAAATAAATGCTTCACTTAATATCTCTCGTAGACTTGAGCTAGAAGTCACGAAGCTTTTGGTAAAATGTATTAAACAGGTTTCGATTCACGGGTCTACACAGGCTCTAAGGCTGATAATGCCTATAGAAACTGTGGGTACGGTGACAGGGAGCGGGGAGAGCACGGATATTGCCTGTATAAATTATTTAGCCAAAATTGAGCTTAAGGGGGTGCGACGAGAATTTTCTAATCTAATAATCTACTAGTGCATTATAGTTTATTGACAGATAGTTAGTCGGGTCACGTGACATGTTTTTTTATACATGATACGTGACCTGTTTGGTGCGTGTGCCCACGTAGAGACTTTCTGCTGACTGGGTACTCTGCTTTTATGTCATCTACCTGAACTGTTCTTAGGCTAGATAGGGCCATCTGCTTTCATGGCGTCCAACTGAATAGGCTTTGACAGTGTGAATAAAACAGTATTATTTATACGTATTCGTATGAGTTATAAGTCTTTAAAGCGCTTTAAGGCATTTTAACTAAAAAAATAATTATGATTTAAAAAAAAACACAAGATACAATTTGTTAATTATGTATCTGCAGCCATTGTATCGAAAACGGCCTGGATTGGCCGGTTCTGTGATGACGTCACATGTCAGTAAAGATGGCGTCTATCGTTCATTCTTTCTTACGTTCATTAGTTGATTTTCTGGGATGTGACGTCACAATGCCAGTGCAACGCCATATTGCCCAAGATAGCGTTTTGGCGCCTTATTTCGAAAGTACACGAAATACACGAAAGAATTTAAAATGACCACTTTCTGATGTGGACTCCATAAACACCAATGAAAAATATGAGATGGTTTTTACAAAACGGTCAAGTAGCCTTTCTTTCAGAAAAAGAGTTATACCGATAGAGATAGATTAAAAGCGCCAATGAAATGAAATCGCCGCGTTCATACAGTTGTCATTGTATTACAATACCTTAGCAGAATCTAGGCCCAGATCTGAAACCGCCGATGGTTTCGAGGTAGGGAAAACTTCCTTCAGTTCGGTGGTAGAGGGTCGCTTGGTGAAACCGTATGCAATGGACACGTATTTTATTGATTCGTACTGCTAGAGAGTGCCAGTACCGCGTAACACGAAAACCAAGTGCCGTGTAACTGGAGACAGCCTTACCCGCTTTTTGTACTTCAGGTAATTGTTCATGCTACATTTTTGAAAATTAACGGAAATCTCAAAACCATTTCGAGAAATAATTCTTAATCTGAATTGTACTGAAAGCAGAAGCTTTCAGTACAGTTTATATTTATCAGATTTTTAATAAGTCTATTTTTTTTCAGATATTATTATTCAATAAGAGACTTGACCTTAAATGACTTTACTATGACGTCAGCAAAGACAGTATGAGTATGAAACCTTTTTATTGGATGATGGCAAAGACTGTCTCTTTAATCATCCTGTGATGACATCACAAACACCATTTTATTTATTTATTACGTTTATTTTTAATATTTTTCGAAACTACTCGTAAGCATTTGGCGCTCTGTAAAAAAACCTATCATAGAATTCACTTGACTTTATATATGATAAAAGCCCTTGGCAGTAAACCAATTCTACAACGAGCTAGTAACGAGATGGTACTTCATAGATTATGTATAGGGTTTACTAAGTTATTCATAAATGTAAAGACATAGCAAATGTTGATTGCACTCATGGGTCATGCATGAGCTTCTTAGGTACCTACTTATATAGATTTTCTAACCAATTTATGTATTAGATTTTAGGTGATTTGAGAAAAGATCATCAGAATGGACTTTTTTTCGCTGCCTTTTTCTCCACTACATTCAGGTCCAAGTCACTTCTTTACGTTGAAATAAATTTCTGCTTTCTGATTTTACTTTCGGAGGTTACCCCCGACAAACAAACTTTCAAACTTTTCTTCTTCATAGTAAGTATTAGTATGTTATACACTATTACACTTTCACAAAAACAACCCAATGTATCCCCTTAACCGAAAATCACCAGCCGTTAGTTACGCACAAGGCGCGGACGTGCCAAAATTTATCAAACCCTCCTCACCTGTGGGGTAATTCACGCCCTTCTCTCACCGGAATAAGGTGCTTAATCCCCTGCCAATGTACCCTCGGGCCCCATACGTTGTTTGCCGTGGTGCCTAAGCGGAATTTCGCTCCTGAATTATTAAATTGTTTTAGAGGAACTTTCGTGGATCTGTTTTAGGGGGATTTTGTATGGTTTCTTCGGCCTTGGATATTTTATACACAAAAATATTTACTAGATATCGAGATACTGTGAAATGAGTACCGATAATTTGTAAGTAAGTTAAGATTAAGTACGACGACCTCAGGGCGCGTAGCGGTTAGCGCATTTGCCTTCAGCTGGCTTCCCACGGTCCACGATATCGCGGACGGACGCGGACCAGCTCGGACGACACAACGTGAGAAGGGTCTCGGTCCGCGGTAGCACAGACAGACGACAGGTCAGTTGGAAGAGCTTCTCGTGGTGCGTGGCTATCCGTGGTCGTCGGCCGTCCGCATCCGTCCGCGATATCGCGGACCGTGGGAAGCCAGCTTTCCATGCGAGAGGTCCCGGGTTCAAATGTCGGCTCGGAACAAAAACAATCACGGATTGGATGTTTTGTGATGTCGCTGTTTCTGGTTCCCACGACACAGGGTATCCTAGTGTGGGGCCAGAAGCAAGCGTTCAATACTTTTCGTATTAATTTTTTTTCCAGCGCCACCCCTTAATCTTTCCGCACCACCCATGGTCAGCTGGAAGAAAATACTTTTTAGTATTAAGATCGCCTTAGTGCAGAACTTTTCATTTTTCAGTAAAGAATTTTCAAATAAAAATTATGATGGAAATACACTCATTTTCTGCGCTGGGGTAAACGTGTTCTTGAGTGGAGACCGCGACTCGGCAAACGTAGTGTAGGACGCCCTCTAACCGGTGGGATGACGATCTGCGAAAAACTGCAGGCAGATGCTGGATGCGGCAAGCCGAAGACAGGGCGCTATGGCGCTCATTAGGGGAGGGCTATGTACAGCAGTGGACTAATATAGCCTGATGATGATGATGATGATGACACTCATTTTTACAAATGTACAGCGAACTCGAGTGAAAATCAAACCCACGACCAAATACAAATACAAATACAAAAATTTTTATTTCAACGTAAAGAATTTACATTCTGCTTGTTGAATGTCAATGTACATACAGTTATGTAAAATGTTAGCCGCTGCCTTAGGGCCGTCTGTAGTGGAGAAAAAGGCAGCGAAAAAAAACTCCACTCTGACCATCTTTTCTCAAATCAACTTAAAGCTAATACAAATTAGGTATGAGTGTTCGTATACCAAGAATCTCAAGATCCATGAGTGCAATAAATACTTGCAAAGTCAAACATCATTTAATATTCTTAAAAGGTAATAAAACACCAATGCTGCGGCCAGACACACGGACGGCACCCGTTCACGAGCGTAACGCAGAGGTCAGCCATCACCAGTCTCAACCATATTAGAGGGAGATAGGCGACCCGGCCACCGCGCCACCATTCGCATGGCCTTTGGCAAACTTGTGTGATAAAGTTCTTGTCAGTTATCTATAATAATAGCATAGTTTTGATATGCAATCACAGCGTCTGTACATATGTATGAAATTTATTAAACCCTATATATTATTAGAATACCAATAACTAGCTCGTTGTGGAATTGGTTTACTGCCAAGGGTTTTTATCATCTATAAAGTCATCTATTCTGTAGTATGCCTTTTTACACAGCGCAGTTTTAATAACAAATTTAAATTTATTTCCTGGCAGGGATAGAATACTTTCAGGAATTTTGTTATAAAAACGTACACTATATCCTACAAATGATGTATTTACCTTGGCTAATCTGAATCTAGATGAGGCAATTTTGTTTCGATTTCTGGTGTTAACGTTATGTATATCCCTGTTTAGCTTAAATGTAGTTATGTTTTTACGTACATACATTATGTTATCGAATATATATTGGCAAGCTAGCGTAAGAATTCCTATTTCCTTAAAAAACTCACGTAGTGAGTGTCTGGCAGGTAAATTGTAAATACCTCTAATAGCCCTTTTTTGGAGAATAAAAATTGTTTCTATATTTGCCGCCCGCCCCCATAATAGCAGACCATATGACATAATGCTGTGGAAATAACTGAAATAAACTAGCCTCGCAGTTTCTACATCTGTTAGTTGTCTAATTTTTCTAACTGCAAATGCAGCTGAACTTAACCTACCCGCTAACTTTTCTATGTGTTGATCCCATTGTAGTTTTGAGTCTATTGTAATGCCTAAAACACCGTTGTCTCAACTAAGTCTAGTCTGTCACCAGCTATTGTTAAACTTGTGTCCACTTTTTTGACATTGGGCAATGAAAACTTAATACATTTTGTTTTTTTGGCATTTAACATAAGATTGTTTACGTTAAACCAGTTCAGAATTTTAGAAAGAGCATTGTTTACATCGTCTAAATTAGATTGACCTCTCTTGATTTTAAAAATTAGAGAAGTGTCATCCGCAAACAATACTATTTGTGACAATTTCTCAACTAGGTACGGCAGATCATTAACATACACTAAGAAAAGGAACGGCCCTAAAATTGAACCCTGAGGAACTCCTATTTTAACATCGGATCCGGGTGACTTAACTCCATTAATATCAACTTTCTGCACTCTATTAGCTAAATACGATCTCAGAAGTTCTAAAGATTTATTACTGAGACCGTATCTGATCATCTTACGAAGGAGGGTTTTGTGGTCTACGCAATCAAAAGCTTTGGATAGGTCACAGAAAACCCCGATGGCATCCTGCGCCTCCTCCCACGCATCAAAGATGTGATTCATCAACGCCACACCTGCGTCTGTCGTTGAACGACCCTTAGTGAAACCGAATTGTTTTTTATGGAAGAGTTTATTTAATGTGAAGTGTGTTAGCAATTGGTGTAAAATGATTTTTTCAAATACTTTACTAAATACTGGAAGTATTGCTACGGGTCTAAAATTGTTCGGATCATCACTGTCACCTGACTTAAATAAAGGAACAATTTTACTAAACTTTAATAGATCAGGGAACGTCCCCTGATCAATACATTTATTAAAAATTATAGCAAGGTGTGGTGCCATGATATGAATTACCGTGGATATCAATTTAACTGATATCCTGACCTGGCATGGTAATCATACGTCAGACCACTAGACCATCGAGGCCGTCAAATACACATCTCTTAAGTTCTACCAGACCCTTCTGACTAAGAAGCAGCAGGTACGAGTTTCAAGTGCCTTCACCAGAATAATTTCCCAATAACAAGCTTGAACAGTTTAATTAATATTGACGGAGAGGCATAGCCCTCGCGGATTGAAGCGGCTGCTACAAAACGTGAGTTACTATCAATTACTAGTAAGTAAATATTTTTTTAAATAAAAATCGTCTTCAGAATACTGAAGAGCTTAATAAGGTGAATAGAGACAGAGTTTGTGTCGTCGGTTGCTCGTCTTCAGACAAAAAAAACGCAGAAACAAGAAATAAGTCGCGGAAATAACACGCAGAAATAAGTGGCCACCGCAATTTCAATAGAGACAGTGGTTGGGCTCTACTGCCGCTTAGAGTACACTATTTTGTTTGCCGGGTTTATTGTTTTTCATTACAATTTCATGGGTTTTGAAAAAAAAAAATTATTGCCAGTGCGAGAAGCGCCTTGAAAAAGCTTTAATATCATTTGCTGCATATAAGTACCTAGTATTGTTTGTCTAATACGTAGGTGTCTTCTCACAAAAGCAAAGATGTTATGTTGATTTAAAGTAAACGATCTATGCTCGATTTGTATAAATGCCTCTGTGTAGGTATTTATAAAGCATTAATGGCATTATTTTTATGCACTAACCATAGCACAGTGCAGTCTTTTTTAGGACTAAAGTGATTGTAATTTGTGAACGTTATTATACCTAATGTTTTTTGTATTTATTTTTATTGTACGCACTAGTAGATTCAAGTGATAATGTGCCTGACCTTTGTCTGTTTTAACTATATATTTTACCATGTGTACCAGGCGTATCAACACAATAAGCATGCAAATGCTTATTGTGTTGATACGCCTTATAAATAAAATAAATTTGACAATATTTTCAGCCTTTTAAACGAGATTGATAAGCAAAAATCTATGAGACAATAACAACATCAGAACGCCAAAGAAGCTGTCTACTAGGAGCGGCCAATCAGGTGCGCGAAGGTAACGGTAGTCTTTGGCAATGAGAAATTAATTTCTCCTGCAGTATTAACTTGATCGTCTAATAATTGATCAATATTTTAAGGTAATCTCATGACTACACAGATGGTTTGGGTAATTGCACATTCGTAAGCTCACGCCTGTATCCCACAGGGGTAGGCAGAGACCAGGGACTGCCACCTGCCATGATCCTGACAAATCACTTTCGCTTCATCGATATTCATTAGTCGTTGCATGAACGCACGCTGGTTTCGGGTTCTCTTTATCTTACCCTTTGCTAATACATCCCCTATTTGGTTGAAGTACGTCCGTCTGGGGCGTCCTTTACCGGTCCTTCCGCTCACATTTGCTCGATATATTTGCGATATATCTTCAGTCTTTCTTCCTTCATCCTCTCCACATGTCCAAACCAACGCAACATTCCTTTCTCAATTCTAGTCACTACATCCTCTTTCAGTCCAGTTGGGTAATTATACCGTGAGAAAACCTGATTTTCTTACACTTGCATACTTTTATTTGCTATAGGTGGGCATGCCTACAAACAGGCTGTCCAAAAGTGGTATCAAGCGGAAGTCCAGAAATAGAGCACCTCTAGGGGTGCCTGAATCACCTCCATGTATGTATGTTCGCGATTTTTGTAGTTTTCGAGCTTTTTTTTTTCGTATATTTGTCCCACCTGGGCCAAGAAGATAGTATTGGCCACAGAGCCATGAATTAATAAGAAGAATTAATATCATGCTTTATTTTCTTTTTCCGAAATAGGCGAATTGTGCCTTGCAGATGTAAACTCGCTTGTGGGTCAAAGTGCCATAAAAAAATTTTGAATCGTAAAATTAGTTAAAATTTATTATCAAAATTAAATTAAATTAAAATTTTGTGTTTACAAGGCACACTACTCACATATTTTGAAAAACAAATTGATCACGTATTTTTTTAATTATTTTTTTTATTCTTTATTTACTTTTTTTTTTATTCGGGTGCTCTATTTCTGGACTTCCGCTAAACAGTATTTTTTGGGACACCCTGTATAAACAGTAGAATTTACTGTTTACGTGTAGGTAAACAATCTTCACGTAAGAAACATGAGTAAACCCTCGCTAAGTAGGCGCACGTATTAGCTTAATCGCTTAATTAGCAACAAAGCCTGTTGTGAATTAGGCCGATTAATCTAAACACAGAAATTACGTTTTGTTGTAATGTACAGTCGACAGCACATCACCCTATATACCCATGCACTCTACTCCGTTGCATTGCGGGTGATTTTGCTAGTAAAATGTAAAGGATGACGTGCTGTCGATTGGTACAGCTGCCGGAAAACATCTGGCGATCGACAATTCAAGAGCTCTACAACCGGTAATTTGTATGGACTTTCTCAGTCTATACAAATTGCCTGGCTGTAAGTAGGTACTAAGTACCAAAGTACCAAAGCTGGTACTTTGTATACCTATACTTTCGACCAAATAGTACATTTAGGGTTTGTCTCATACATGGTACCTACCCACTTAGGGCACAGCAATTTACAAGCAGTGTTTTATGCACAAAGAACGTTGACAATAATCCAGCAACATAATTAATTTTAAAAATAGATTTATATTTAAATTGAATTTGATTTAGGTAGTTATAGAATAATAGTAATGAAGAATTATTTCTATTCTAGCCTCTCACATAAGGAATAAGTCCTGATTACTCAAAAGTACTTTGATAACTCTGTGAGAAGGAGATAAATAAATTACTTAATTACTATTCATGGACAATAACGTCCATTGCGAGTTCTGACTTGGGCTTAAGACATCACTTTTCGGTTCGATTTTTTCGGTAACTTTGGTGATTTTACATTACAGGGCCTTCACCCATACTGGTTCTTCACATAGGGCTACGGTCTTATTTAGAAAAACACTAGTCGATGGTAAAGGGTAAGAATCGCTCGTAGCACCGTCTGCCTGATGCCTGGGCCTTACTCATCGCGATAACCCGAAGATTCGGGCTATCGTGATGTGTGTAGCCAAGTATTCGCGTATACTTCGGAGCTTCGTCCGTATTCGTCAGGACTTCGCGTCGCTGTCGGTAAACTTTCACAGATCAAAGAGTTTTATCGCGATGAAATTCGCTTGAGCGGCCACACTTCAGTCAGCGTGCACCCGTCAAACGTAGCGGACGTGTTATTTTACAGAGTAGGTGCATAAGCTGAAGCGTAACATGGATTGGAGTACCTAATGATAAAATTTTAGAATTTATTGCAAACTACTAATAAATAAATAATAACTACGACATAAATGTAAAAAATAATTATTTGCTGCCATAAAATACAGAGCAACCGTGGCGGCATCGTGAATGTTAAGCAACATAGGGCGCGTTCAGTGCATGGATGGGTGACCGTCGATGACTAACGCTAGTGGCATTTTTCCGAGCCGTTCCGTGCTTCGCAAGGCACGTTAAGCAGTTGGTGCCGGCTGCAGTTGATAGATGGCAGTCGTTAAGCCAAGTCAGAAGCCTCAGAGCGGCTTAAAAACTTCTGACAGTAAGACCAACCACTAGTCTTACAAGCCTCCAACAATCCGGGCTCGGCCCACGTGGTGGAGTATGGCCTATACCTTCCTCAGGGAAGAGACCCGTGACCCTCGGTGGGGACATAATGGGTTGATGATGATGTGCAAAAGCCCTAACACGACACCCGGAGAGATTTTCAAATGAATAATATTAAAGTGTCTATTTGTTCTGCTCCGGTTCATTAAGCCCTTTGTAAATAGAACCCACTTTAAGAAGTAAGGCTTCAGTTTGGCCGCCCGGAATTTATGATGAAGCTTTGGTGTAGATACTACAAGGTACAATAATATTTACACAAACAACAAAAAAGTCACATTTTTTCATACATAAATACATTAGCTCACGCCTGTATCCCAGAGGGGTAGACGGAGAAAAGAACTGCCACCTGCCACGATCCTGACAAATCACTTTCGCTTCATCGACATTCATTAGTCGTTGCAAGCACGTACGTCGGTTTTTTGGTACTTTTTATCTATCACATTTAAAAAAAAAACAATGAAAAAAGTGTCAGGATGGCGGCAAGTGGCAGACCCTGGGCTCTGACTACCCTTCAGGATACAGGCGTGAGCTTATGTTATGTTATTTATAAAACACTCATCAAACGCAATCTAAGTTGATCTTTCCCTTCGCCACAGAATATTTAAATGATAGTTTAAATGTCGTTGAGGTGAGCTATACAACACTCCTATACAACAATATCGTGGTGTCATGTATAAATTATTATTATTTATTTATTTATTCACTATAAAGATGCCAAATCGCAATAACATTAGGTTACCAAACTGCTATGCAGTTTATCGGCAAGCTCTTGGTAACAATTCTTATTCACTAAACAATCTACGATCAATCTATGAATCGCTCGTAGCCTGGGCTGCCTGAGTGATCTTAAACGATCACTAAGGTTAAGCAACATACGGCACGTTCAGTCCATGGATGGGTCACCGTCTATGACTAACGCTAGTGGCATTTTTTCCGAGCGATTCCGTGCTTCGCAAGGTACGTTAAGCAGTTGGTGCCGGCTGCCGTCGATAGATGGCAGTCGTTAAGCCAAGTCAGAGGCCTTAGGGCGGCTTGAAAACTTCTGACAGTAAGACCAGCCACTAGTCTTACATGCCTCCACCAATCCGGACTTGGCCCCCGTGGTGGAGTATGGCCTATACCTTCCTCAGGGAAGAGACCCGTGCCTCTCGGTGGGGACATAATGGGTTGATGACGAAACAATCTACACAACTAACACTATCGATAATACTTTATGAGTGAAGCATAACATTTGAATTAGAATAGAAAGACTAAGGGACTTCACACACGTCGGCTATAATATACATACATTACATCCCGGGATGTATAGCTTTACATTATATTAAAGTATCACACACGCAACAGGTAACGTAATGTATATTTCGCTTCATTTCGTTGACATACGTCTCGACCGACACACGTTCCGGCTGCTAAGGTGTTATACACGGTGTTGTTATGGATCTGTCGACTTACTTACTACGAGATTTAATAGATAGGTAGTTCATCAGAAGATGATTGAGATTTTGATGCGCGTATGCGTTAGCACATGTGCCAAAAATAGAACGATGTGCATTGAACATCATATAAAGTAAGGAAAATTCCGAAGAGTTTAAATTATATGCGGAAATATCAGACATCGCCACCTAGTGGACAGGCAGGCATGCATGATATTATTACAAAATTGATGACCACTGTGTTGCAACACATTTTTTTCTTTTCTTGAGGTAGATTGATTTTTGTTACTATCCTTCATGTTAAAGGCAACTTTAATGTCATATTCCATCACTATATAATTTGTAACTTCCTATGTTATATCTATAAAATCATAGGTCATCAATCGACTGAATCGAAGAATTGCTCGCAGCCCTGGCCGCCTGAGTGATCTTAAACGATCACGAAGGTTAAGCAACATAGGACGCGTTCAGTGCGCGGATGGGTGACCGTTTATGATTAACGCTAATGGCATTTTTCCGAGCGGTTCCATGCTTCGCAAGGCATGTTAAGCAGTTGGTGCTGGCTGCCGTCGATAGATGGCAGTCGTTAAGCCAAGTCCGAGGCCATAGAGTAAGACCAGCCACTACTCTTACAAGCCTCCACCAATCCGGACTTGGCCCCCCGTGGCGGAGTATGGCCTATACCTTCCTCAGGCTTACGAAACGTAGCTTACGGCCGATTTCTGAATTGAGAATTTCGCTAAGTAACTACTTAACTCTAGTGTTGTCTCATTTCTCAGAAAAGAGCGTGACAGAACGTTATTTAAATATTTACTTAAGTGAAATTCTCGAATACCTATGTCGTCTAGCGACATAAGACTCCTAGTGGAGTTTTTGAATCACCAAGAAACTTTTTAAACACCCTGTTCGAAGAAAGATGTATCGTAATATACGAAAAGGTATTGAGATATATTAAGATGTATCGGCAGGTAAATATTCATCTTCGTATCGCTCAGTACCTTTAAGGTACGAAGATGTAAAGATGTATATTATAGCTGTCGTGTGTGGTCACCTGATGATTTCTATGGAAAGATGTAATGAGATATATCGTGCTATAATATACATCTTTACCTTATAGCCGTCGTGTGTGGAGTCCCTTAGAATAATTTCACTTTTAGCACATTTTCACTAAAATATACTTCGTACCAGTGGTTTGGTGAGGTGATGATGTTATTTTGTACCTACAACATAGGATTTCCCCGGTTGTAAAGTTGATATTACACGGTTCAATTACGTTGAAACAATTCTATTGAAAAGCATTATTTATTTATTTATTTATTTATTCTTGAACAAAATCTATCTATATAAATTAAACACTTTACGACTTTACCTTCTTACACAGTTCAACATATTGAAGCAATTTCATTGAAAAGCATTGAACATTGAACACAGTTCATCAAATTGAAACAATTCCATTGAAAAGCATTGATGATTGAACGACCTTTCCAAGTTATACGGTTCAACAAAATTGAGGCAATTCCATTGATAAGCATTGAATATTAAACGATCATAATTTAATTTAGTATGTTTATTGGTGTGTAAAATAACTTTAACACCTAGTTACTCGGTTCAAGCAAATTGAGGCAATTCTATTGAAAAGAATTGAACATTGAACAACCTTTCCTAGTTACACGATTCAACCAAATTGAAGCTATTCCATTGAAAAGCATTGAACATTTAATATAGTTCATCAAATTGAAGCGACTTCATTGAAAAGCATTGAACATTGAACGACATTACCAAGTTGCAAGGTTCAACAAGTTTCAAGAGTCATCACGAACCGTCTTGCGAGGAGACTCGATGAGTTTCAGCCACCTGAGCAGGCCGGCTTTCGATCGGGTTACGGCACCATAGACCACATTCACACAGTGTGGCAGATTATACAGAAAACCGAAGAGTATAATCGGCCCCTGTGCTTAGCGTTTGTGGACTATGAAAAGGCCTTTGACTCGGTCGAAACCTGGTCTGTTCTGGAATCTTTGCAGCGATGCCAAGTCGACTGGCGATACATCCAAGTGTTGAAAGGCCTATACAACGCCGCTACTATGGCCGTCCAAATCCAGAACCGGCAGTCTGAACCTATCCCCATACATCGTGGTGTGAGACAAGGGGATGTTATTTCCCCCAAATTGTTCACAAATGCTATGGAGGATATGTTTAAGACGCTGGACTGGAAGGGATACGGCATTAATATTAGCGGCGAGTAACTTTCATACTTGCGATTTGCAGACGATATCGTCATCATGGCGGAAACGCTGCAAGATCTGCAACATATGCTGAGTAGCCTAGCTGATTCTTCCCAACGCATTGGTCTCCGGATGAACTTGGATAAAACCAAGATTATGTTCAATGAACACGTAGCTAAATCCGGAGCCAATTGCAGTTCAAGGCAGTATTCTCGAAGTTGTTAAGGAGTATGTTTACCTCGGGCAAACCATGCAATTAGGTAAAAACAACTTCGAGAAAGAGGCCAATAGAAGAATACAGCTGGGCTGGGCAGCGTATGGGAAACTACGTCGAGTCTTCACATCGCCAATCCCACAAAGTCTAAAGACGAAAGTCTTCAATCAGTGCGTCCTACCCGTCATGACATACGATGCCGAAACGTGGACACTCACGGTGGGGCTGATCCACAAATTTAAAGTCGCTCAGCGTGCTATGGAAAGGGCTATGCTCGGGGTTTCTCTGAAGATCGAATTCGAAACGAAGTCATCCGACAGAGAACCAAAGTCACCGACATAGCCCACCGAATTAGCATGTTGAAGTGGGCCGGCCATATCACCTGAAGAACTGATAACCGATGGGGTAGAAGAGTTCTTGAGTGGAGACCGCGGATCGGTAAGCGTAGTGTAGGACGTCCTCAGACTCGGTGGAGCGATGATCTGCGCAGGGCGGCTGGCAAGAGCTGGATGAGAGTAGCCGAGGACCGTGCTCAGTGGCGTGCAATGGGAGAGGCCTATGTCTAGCAGTGGACAACCGTAGGCCGATTATGATGATGAAGGTTCAACCAAATTAAAGCTATTCCATTGAAAAGTATTGAACATTGAATACAGTTCATCAAATTGAAGCGATTTCATTGGAAAACATTGAACATTACCTAGTTAAACGGTTCAACGAAATTGAAGCAATTTCATAGAAGCATTGAACATTCGTTCAATCTCCATGTTTTCAAACGCATTAAATGACTATCTGTGTCAACTGCATTGAAAACTTTCGTCGAATCGTCGCTAAATAAATCTTTGAAATAGTGGAAAAACGGTAAAGGGAATCTGGCACGCAGTATACGAAAAAACAACTCAGTCCAACGACTGGTGGTACATTTTTCTGGTCTGATTTTAAATTGGAATATGCACTCAATTCACTTCTCAACTGTAGCGTGAACGTGCAATCAATTCAGGAATCAAAGCGACGATGACGTCGTACAATATGGCCGCCCCGCTAGAAGTGGTAAGAGAGAAGGTAGTTTATTGCGACCACATTATTCTTATTAAAAAAATAATAATTTTAAATTCGCACACCGGTTTTTACCAATGAATTTGTTTTTTATTTGCGAAGTTGTAGAAATACTACTGCTAACTGTGATGGAAAATATCGTGAGGAAATATCATCATCAACCCATTTAGGTCCCCAACAACGGGCACGGGTCTCTTCCCTGAGGAAGGTATAGGCCGTACTCCACCACGGGGGCCAAGTCCGGATTGGTGGAGATTTGTAAGACTAGTGGCTGGTCTTACTGTCAGAAGTTTTCAAGCCGCCCTAAGGCCACTGACTTGGCTTAACGACTGCCATCTATCGACGGCAGCCGGCACCAACTGCTTAACGTGCCTTGCGAAGCACGGAACCGCTCGGAAAAATGCCACTAGCGTTAGTCATAGACGGTGACCCATCCATAGACCGAACGCGCCATATGTTGCTTAACCTTAGTGATCGTTTAAGATCACTTAGGCAGCCCAGGCTACGAGCGATTCGATTTATGAGGAAATATAAACTTGGTTAATTAAGGACTTTTAAGAAGACGAAGTTTGGAGTTTTTTTGTAAATGTTTTCTCCAAAATGATCTAGATTTTGAAATGGCTTGAGCCGCAGTTTCTGTACTTTTTTGAACAAAACATTTTTGATTTGATTTGAACTCAGTCGTAATGAATCTTGCAATGTTAATGAAGTCATAGCGGAGTTCCATCGTCAAAATAATGACACTGGCATGCATGTTTAAGAAGGCTCTCTCGACGGGTGGGAGGCACTTCCTCAAATGAAGAACGGCCTCATATTTCTAAAGGGCACCGGTGCGGGACAAATAATGCTAGAAGGTCGACTCTTAAGAAGACTCTCGATGGGAAAGAGGTATATCCGAAAATAAAGAACAGTCTCATATTTCTAAAGGGCACCGGTGCGGGACGGATAATGCTAGAAGGTCGACTCTTAAGAAGACTCTCGATGGGAATGAGGTATATCCGAAAATAAAGAACAGTCTCATATTTCTAAAGGGCACCGGTGCAGGACGGATAATGCTAGAAGGTTGACTCTTAAGAAAACTCTCTTTCAATGGGAGAGTGGTATATCCGAAAATAAAGAATGGCCTCATATTCCTAAAGGGCACCGGTGCGGGACAAATGCTAGAAGGTCGGCTCTTAAGAAAACTCTCTTTCAATGGGAGAGTGGTATATCCGAAAATAAAGAACGGCCTCATATTCCTAAAGGGCATCGGTGCGGGACAAATGCTAGAAGGTCGGCTCTTAGGAAAACTCTCTCGATGGGAGAGAGGTACATCTGAAAAAAGAACTACCTCATATTTCTAAGGGGCCCCGATGCAGGACAAATAATGCTAGAAGGTCGACTCTTAAGAAGACTCTCTTGATGGGAAAGAGGACGCTTACATTTGCGTAGATCGTATTATTGCGTGAAGCTTTGTAACGATAGACGCAGGTACGGTCTCAGCATGAAAGAAAAATATTCAAGGCGTGAAGGGTGAAATCAGCTCTCTGTAACATCTTATTCGATGCAGTTGTCATTAAAACTTTTTGCCTCGCGATAGGATTACGGTGCCCGTAAAGACCGAACTTGGCGCAATAAAAACGTCAGATAAGGCATAATTGTTTGATGTGTTGCCTCAGAGTTTTGGCAGTTAAGACCTCGGTTTACGAGGCACTCCTAGAGAGTACCTGAGTCCATTTCTTTATGTCTGGATGTTACTTTCGCTGGAGGAGAGGCGTCTAGACTAGTAGAAAATATGGAGGCAATGAACTTATAGCTTATCTACTAGTTGTAATAAAATAAATAAAATACAGCTTGTTTATTGCCAAATGAATTATGTTACATGCATAGTGAGTTGGACCTAATATTTCCGCACTTAGCCTCGTAGTTGGGCCATTGTACGTAGCAAGGCTGTGAGCTTACTCCAGCAAGCCTATATCTTTCCAGAAGGCCAGCAATGCTCTGCTATCACTGCAGGCCTACTGAAGGCATCCCAGCTTCCCAACGATAGCGGTCCGTTGTTTTTCCACGCCTTCACAGTAGATGGTCACGTGGGCGGGTGTTTCCTCTTCTTTCAGCCATCCCCGGTAAAGCGGGCTCTCGGTTTAGTCCCATGTTGTGGAAATGTCTATTCAGTGAGCAATGGCCTGTTAGTATGTTACATGCAAGTGGATTAATGTAATAATTTTTTACTAAAACTTTCGGAAGCACAACAGATTGCAAATTATAAACTTTTAGTCCGGACCAGGTTTCGCTCCGATTCGCAAAGCTTAGGTCATCATGGTGAGCAGAGACGGAGCAACATTTTGTTGTGCTTATAATATGAAAGTTCTAGTTCAAAGATTGCAAATTGTTCACTGGATACACTTACAGTGCCACCGAGTTATCTGTTCAGGTGGGCAAAATTGTTGAGGCTCGGCCTTCGGCCTCACAAGTTTGTCCCATCTGGATTTTGCATTGTTACTTTTACGCTGGAGCTCGCAACGTCTTAGCCTTCGATCTGGTACTGGAGCTCGGCCTTGGAGGTTTTGCCTTGTCAAAGTTTCTTATGGCTTCTACACACTATGCCATCGGCACGGCCGGCGGCTATGACTCCGGCTATGGCGGGTGATTAAGCCGCCGGCAATGCCACACGAGCTGAGCCGCCGGCTGGCTGGCGGGGTGTGCCGGCGGGTTGCGCGGTGAGCCGGCGGCAAATTATGCTTCCGGGACCGCCCGATTTCTCACTTGAGGCAATACAACCTTGTATAGTATAAGGGGGTTTCAGAGCTCCTTCAATAATTTATTTTATTCGTTATTCCAAAACGGTTTATTTCAAGCTACGTTAGATTCGAATAGGTAAGATAAGCAAGTAGTGTATCTATAAAAAACGTAGATTCTCAGCGACATAGGTAGGGCTATTTTTAGTTCATATTTTCGTTAATAGATGGCGATACATGTTGCGGTAATGTAAATATCCAATAGATGGCGCTAAGTGTCAAGAAGTAGATAGTACAGTGCCACCATCTTATCTGTTCAGTTGATAGCGGCGCTAGTGGAGAACTTAGTAGTAACATTTAAGAAATTTCCCTAGAAAAATGAGAATATTTTAACCGTTCTTTCAATTTTAATGAAAATATATCTATAAATCTTATTAGGTGAATAAATAAAATAAAAATGGGGAACAGGATTTACAATTATTTAGTTAGTTAGTTACAATTTTGACCACCTGAACATATAACTTGGGGGCGCTGTAGTTGCGCTGACAACTTTGTAAATTTCCGCGAAAACCAACCTTCGTATTCTAACAAGGAGAATTCCAATGATCAGTTTTTATTGCCTAAAAGCACTGATAAAACAACGTCTTCTAAGAATTCTAGTTAGATCGATTAATTTCCCCTGAAACTCCCTGTGTACTAAATTTCATGAAAATCGTTGGAGCTGCTTCCGAGATAAATTCGAGCTTTGCACGCCCTAGCAATGACACAGCTTCAGGAAAATGATTGTTTTGCTTAGAAAAAAGGCCATAATGATTTGGATGTGTAATTACCACACGATTAAAACGTACGATTTCTAACATTATCAATCCAAAAGCACCTTAAAAAATAACAAATAAAATAAATATTGTTCTAAATAACAGAGTTTAGTCTCTAATGAGCATTGAATAGAATAGAATAGAAATAGAATAGAAAAAGTTTTATTCACAAATTAAATAACACAGTACAATGATACTACTTAAAAGTTAAAAAAACAACAGTGAGATCGAAGTATTTTACACAAGTGAAATGAAAAGCCGTGCCAATGTACTGCGTTTGTGAAAAGGACCCAGCTCAGCATGTGTTACAGAAAGAGGACTTTCTGTAACGCTGGTATTCTGCCGGTACCAAACAAATAAAAGACATTTACAACCTAAACTTAACTTAGAAACTAAAGTAATATATACATAATAAATTCATAAATAAGAAAATAACCCAACTCTGTAACAATAGTGAAAAATTCAATATATATTATGTATAAATATACAGATATATAAACGTATACATAAATATATTACATAATAATAAATATCACAATAAATATATAATAGATTTAGCATATATAATAAACTAGATATAATCGTAAGGTAAATGAAGATATGAAATGCCCGAAAATGCGTTTGCGGTGACCATTTCGCGCATTTATGCCATATGCATTATTGCATTAAACATTTATGCCAAAAGCACAGAAACGAGACCGAGTTAAGGGGCCCAATGAGTAAAAGAGAAGTCGAACAAAAAAACCAAACTATCAACTTACGTAGAATGTACCTACAAATCCCATTCCAACACAATGTCATTCAAAAGTAATAACATATTATTAAAATCTATAGTTTTATTTTTATTTGTCCATAAAAATTCAAAAAATTCAAAAATTTTTATTTCAATGTAATGAATTTACATTCTGCTTGTTGAATGTCAATGTACATACAGTTATGTATAATGTTAGCCGCTGCATTAGGGCCGTCTGTAGTGGAGAAAAAGGCAGCGAAAAAAAAACTCCACTCTGACCATCTTTTCTCAAATCAACTTAAAGCTAATACAAATTAGGTATGAGTGTTCGTATACCAAGAATCTCAAGATCCATATTGTCCATTGCCCCGATTTTTTTTGTATTCTTTTAGAAAATATATTTGGATACTAATTAGGTGCGTTGATAATAGAGCTCCTAATAATAGTTATTCACATTAAAGAAAAAAATTGAAAAAAAAAAGAGAAACATTCTGCTCAAGTTTCGAACCAGGGTCTTCTGTTTACAGTATCGTCGTATTTCCCACCTGGGCTACTACAACCTTGTACAGATTAATGGGAAATTTACGTTCTTATAGGGTAGCAGTTATTTCTTTGCCTTAAAATACGGTTAAAACGACGTTTTATAAAAATGAAACCTATATAGTTGGATTAATTAATTGCCCCCGAAACCCCCTGCATAAAAAATTTCATGAAAATCGTTTGAGCCGTTTCCGAGATTCTGATTATATACAAATATAGATACAAGAATTGCTCGTTTAAAGAGATTAGATTAGATTATGGCTAACAATATTTTTGAAGTCTTTAATCTTTAATAACAATATTTTTTCTAACGTACTTTAGGTAACTACGTACGTATAGGGACTTCACACACGACTGCTATAATATACATTACATCCCGGGAGGTATAGCTTTACATTATATTAAAGTATCACACACGGAACAGGTAACGTAATGTATATTTCGCTTCATTTCGTTGACATACGTCTCGACCGACACACGTTCCGGCTGCTAAGGTGTTATACAGGGTGTTGTTATGGATCTGTCGACTTACTTACTACTAGATTTAATAGATAGGTAGTTCATCAGAAGATGATTGAGATTTTGATGCGCGTATGCGTTGGCACATGTGCCAAAAATAGAACGATGTGCATTGAACATCATATAAAGTAACGAAAATTCCGAAGAGTTTAAATTATATGCAGAATTATCAAACATCGCCAGCAAGTGGACAGGTATGATATTATTACAAAATTGACACTTTTTTTTCTGTTCTTGAGGTAGATTGATTTTTGTTACTATCCTTCATGTTAAAGGCAAATTTAATGTTATATTCCATCACTACATACAAGTTGTAACTTCCTATGTTATATCTATAAAATCATAGGTCATCAATTATTATTATTATTAATACGTTTATTGCACATAAGTAAAAATTACAATGGCAACGCGGCGGACTTAATGCTACAAGCATTTTCTACCAGTCAACCGCAGGAGGTGTATCAATCGACTAAATCGAAGAATTGCTCGCAGCCCTGGCCGCCTGAGTGATCTTAAACGATCACGAACGTTAAGCAACATAGGGCGCGTTCAGTGCGCGGATGGGTGACCGTTTATGATTAACGCTAATGGCATTTTTCCGAGCGGTTCCATGCTTCGCAAGGCATGTTAAGCAGTTGGTGCTGGCTGCCGTCGATAGATGGCAGTCGTTAAGCCGAGTCAGAGGCCATAGAGCAAGACCAACCACTAGTCTTACAAGCCTCCATCAATCCGGACTTGGGCCCCCGTGGCGGAGTATGGCCTATACCTTCCTCAGGCTTACGAAACGTAGCTTACGGCCGATTTCTGAATTGAGAATTTCGCTAAGTAACTACTTAACTCTAGTGCTGTCTCGTCAAGTTTCTCAGAAAAGAGCGTGACAGAACGTTATTTAAATATTTAAGTGAAATTCTCAATTCGGAAACCGGCCTTTAGCGAGACTATTTATATGGAGCAAATGTATGTGGAGCAAATGATTTTTTTGAGATAGGACTCTGAATACCTATGTCGTTTAGCGACATAAGACTCCTAGTGGAGTTTTTTGAATCACCAAGAAACTTTTTGAACACCCTTTACGAAGGAAGATATATCGTAATATACGGAAAGGTATTGGGAGGTATTGAAAGGTATCGAAAGGTAAATATACATCTTCGTATCGCTCAGTACCTTTAAGGGACGAAGATGTAAGGATGTATATTATAGCTGTCGTGTGTGGTCTCCTGACGATTTCTATGGAAAGATGTAATGAGATATATCGTGCTATAATATACATCCTTACCTTATAGCCGTCGTGTGTGGAGGGACTCCACAATTAAAATGGACTTTAAAATGTTGGTTTCTTGACAGGAATCTCTTAGCAAATCCGACCAATCGTCCCCTAGCTTACAACACCGCTTAAGTCATTTTTACCAACTTTATAGGTGTGTCCAATTGTTAGACGCGCAATGAGCAGCTCCATCTAATGGCATTCAAATGTGAAAACCGCCAATTTTCGACTTGAGCGGTGTTGTAAGCTAAGGGACGCAATGCTACAATAAATGCAAAGAATGAGGAAGGGATTTAATGTAAACGGAGGTCGGAGTAGAGTCAAGGATAATGCAGTGGCAGGGCAATGAGGCACCTGGATTTGTACTTTACTCTTCTTTGGGTAAGATGCATTTGGCTACAAGTGTACCCAGTTCATGACGGTTTTCATGCTTGTTCGTGACTTCCTGCACTCAGTAAATTTAAAAATATCCGTACCGCCCATAATAATGATTGTTTCTGTGCTTAAGCTTTTTATTTGTAAAATTAAACTCTTGACGCTACACATAAGCCATTGAGGCGGGATTGACTTAATCTCTTTGAGTGCGTCTTCCAAGCTCTAGTAGATGACTACCATAGATCTAAGAACGTTAATATTCGTATTCGTTTTTTCCATGTTCGTATATTTTTATTTAATAAATCATACACCAATCCGGAATTGGCCCCCGTGGTGGAGTATGGCCTTTACCTTCCTCAAGGAAGACACCCGTGCCCCTTGTTGGGGACATAATGGGTTGATGATGATGATGATGAAATCATAGAGATAAAAAAAGATTTTATTAATTCAATTGTTATTTTATTAACATAACATTATCATAACATTTACATACAGGCACATACATTGCTTCTGGCCCCACACTAGGATACCCTGTTTCGTGGGAACCAGAAACAGCGACGTCACAAACATGTAAACATCCAAGAGCTGGGTTTCTTTTTTTTTGTCCCCAGCCGGGATTCGAACCCGGGACCTCTCGTGTGGCAGGCAGATGAGCTAACCTCTGTGCCGCAGAGGTCGTCAAATTGGTTGTGGATCTGAACTAAAAGTTTACAATGTTATTTATCATGATCATCATTCAGCCACAAGAAGTCCAGTGCTGGACATAGGCCTCCTCCATGGATTTCCAAAAAGACCGGTTGGAAGCGGCTTGCATCCAGCATCTCCCTGCCACTTAGATGAGCCCTTCTGTCCAGGGCCCTTAGTGCGAGTTTTTTCATTCACTTTCGATAGCGAGAGCGTTTGCAATTTGTATAGGAGTGACAGAGAGACAACTAGGTGGCGCGCTTTGTCACTCCTATAGAATATGAGTTTACGTTAACGCGTTCGAGTAGTTAAAAAAACTCGCACTAAGCACACAGCTTGTGGCTGGTCGACTTATGCTGCGGTCGACTTATGTTTCCATTCAAGAACTTTCGGCGAACTTTTGCTCGATATTGATATCGGCAACAGGTTAAAATATTGACAGAATATTGAGTCATATTATTCATTTTAAAAGTAAATAATTAAAATAAAGCAAATATTTATGCAACAATGGTGATTTTTTTTGCCGTTTTTGCAGATAATGGTACGGAACCCTTCGTGCGCGTTCCGACTCGCACTTGGCCGGTTACTAAACTCCTCGCCGTAAGAGCCATCGCAAACAGGGCGACTTGTCGCCGCGTCAAGTCGCCGGTTCAGACGCGACTTTGTTATTTGCTTCTGGCGTTTTGTCGTCGACTCTGACGCCAAGTGTGCGTAGATTCGAACAAAATATATGAAAATTGACGACCGTAGCCTGTCGCGTGTCGCTAGTGTCCGCCTCGGCTTCAAAGTACCAAATAAAGTATCTTGAGCGGTTTACAAAATCTCTATGTAAGATTAGTAGGTCTATGGTTCTTCAAATTCACTGTGATTCGACTGCAGAGCCAAGTCATGCATAAAACATGGCTTCCTTATATCGATACACGCACGCAAGATCTCGGAAACACTTTTTCGATCACAATAATCTCTCCCTAAGGAAGAGGGGGCGCGGAATATAGAATATTAAATGCGCGCTTCCTGAATCACGTCAAATAGGGTCGTTGTTTGCAAATTTGGGTTTCCTCACAAAGTTTTTCGTCACAGTTATCGAGTGCCAAACATCAACATGTTATTGGTCACCATGGTCTGACTGATATGTGGTATTTTATTTTGTTGTAACAGTTTATTTGACGACCTCTGTGGCGTAGCCGTTAGCGCATCTGCTTACCATGCGAGAGGTCCCGGGTTTGATCCTCGGCTGGGGAGAAAAAAAGAACTCCAGGTCTTGGATGTTTACATGTTTGTGGTTCCCACGACACAGGGTATCCTAGTGTGGAGCCAGAAACAATGTATAAAAACAAAATAAAATATTTACTAAAGAGAAAAAATATGATTATTTCAATTTTTAACTTATTATATTATAACTTCAAATGTTTTCCCTAATGACAACGCAGTGTATCACTCTTTTTATCCCTAATAAATTGAAATACCATTATCACGTATAATTATGTGTAAATACGAGATTTGCTCGTTGAAAGTATTTTTATTTATTTTATTTATTAAGGAATACAAACAGTGCATAGTACATTTTTATCTTAATCTATTACAGGTAGGTATTATTCTAGTACATGCACTTATTGTGTGCATTTTCATCGTTTACTGCAACCATTTATTATAGAAGTGAATTAATCATAGGTAAGTAATAACAGTAGAATAAAAGACAAAGTTATATTATGTTCCGTAGGAGTGGCCAAAGTATCTTTTAAATTAGATAGTGAGATATCTAGCATACTCCATCTTTTCGTAGCTCCAGGAGACATCAAGTAGTTCTAGTGAACAATCAACTGTGACTCCGGCATAAAGAATATCAAAAGACAAACGACTACTTTGAGTTTCCGAAGCTGATTCCAAGTAGCCACCTAATAGACATTGTTTGATTCTGTAAATACAGAGTGCTTATACTGAGTTTTTTTCATTTCACTTTCGATAGCGAGAGCGTTTGCAATTTGTATAGGAGTGACAAAGAGACAACAAGGCGCGCTTTGTCACTCCTATGCAAATTGCAAAAGCTCTCACCATCGAGAGTGAATGAAAAAACTCAGTATACGCACTCAGAGATCAATTTGTCACTATCGTCACTATCGTGAAAGTAAAAGTGAATAATATCACGTAAGAATATTCTTCATTGCACAGAAACAAGAGACAAATAAAAGGTACAATTTAAAACAAAATACAACGGGCGGTCTTGTGGCTAGACAACCTTGTGACGGAAAGGTTGCTGAAGAAAAACGGGAGTCGGGTAGTTGGTGCTAATACGAAAATTACATTCGTCATCAACCCATTATGCCCCCACTTTCCCTGAGGAAGGTACTCGTATAGGCAATACTCCACCACGGGGGCCAAGTCCAGATTACTGGAATTTTGTATGACCAGTGGCTGGTCTTACTGTCAGAATTCAAGCCGCCCTAAGGCCTCTGACTTGGCTTAACGACTGCTATCTATCGACGGCAGCCGTGCCTTACGAAAGTTACGAAGCATGGAAACGCTCGGAAAAATACCACTAACGTAAGTCATAGAACGGTCTCCTATCCATGCACTGAACGTGCCCTATGTTACTTAACCTTTGTGATCGTTTAAGATCACTCAGGCTGCCGGGGCTACGAACAATTCATATGAGACGTTACGTAAAAGTGCATACCCATGTCGCATCCCACAACAAACTTCGACTTTTCTCCCAAGGGACCAAAGTAAAGCTAACGTCTCCCATGTTTCCGGCATAAGCCCGGATGCTGAAGGACAGAAGTTTTTGAATATGACAATCTCAAAAATGTTTTGCTAATATTGGAAACTAGCTTTCGCCCGCGACTCCGTCCGCGTGGACTTTAGTTCAAAATTTTGCAACCCCGTTCACTCCCGCGTTAAATTTAGAAAAACGGCGAAACACGTGTTGAAGCAATTGTTTTGAAGAGTATTTATTTAAAGTTTCAAGAAAATTAGACAACATCCTTTATACCTCCCATACAAATTTTGGCAACCCTTTTCGCCCCTTTAGTGCCTTTTCACATGCACCCGGCCGCCGGCCGGTCGCCGGGCACTTAGGGGTTAAATTTAAAAAAATCCGGTCTTATTCCTTGCCTACATAATTATATAGTGCAAAATGTGCAAAATTTCGGCTCCCTAGGTCCAACGGCTTGTGCTGGGCGTTGATGAGTGAGTCAGTCAGTCAAGGTTTAGAATTTTATTTATATAGATACCTAATAGATAACCCTGTACAAGCTGCTTAGTACTTATTTGTACTAAACTTTTTGAAAGGATTTTTCCTCTCATTAAAAAATTATGGGTGTCGTTTTTGATAAACTTTTTATAAAGTTGTGTCGTTAAAGTGCATACCCATGTCGCATCCCACAACAAACTTCGTCTTTTCTCCCAAGGGACCAAAGTAAAGCCGACCGGACGTTTCCCATGCTTCCGGCATAAGCCCGGATGCTGAAGGACAGAAGTTTTTGAATATGACAATCTCAAAAATGTTTTGCTAATATTGGAAACTAGCTTTCGCCCGCGACTCCATCCGCGTGGGCTTTAGTTCAACATTTTGCAACCCCGTTCACTCCCTTACGGGTTAAATTTAACGGCGAAACACGTGTTCAATCAATGAGCCGTTTTCAGAAGAACTAAAAAAAAAGCCAATGGCTGTCAAAGGAATGCAATTGAAAATGTTAGTTTTTTTTTTCAATACAATATAACTCCAAAAGGACAAACATTTGGCTGTTGGCGTCATAGTAACTTTTGTTCAGCTTGCTGAGACCTATTCGATGATGTATCACACTTGGCTATTGGGCTGAGGTCCAAAATTGCATTCCTTTGACAGCCATTCGTCTTTTTTTCTTTCTTCTGAAAACGGCTCATTTCGTTGAAGAGTATTTATTTATTTTAGGTTTCAAGAAAATTAGACAACATTCTTTATACCTTCCACACCTTTTCGCCTCTTTAGGGGTTGAATTTCAAAACATCTTATTCCTTGCCTACATATATAATTATAGACCCTCTGTGCAAAATTTCAGCTTCCTAGGTCCAACGGCTTGGGCTGGGCGTTGATGAGTGAGTCAGTCAGTCAGACAGGACTTTGAATTTTATTTATATACATAACCCTGTATAGGCTGCTTAGTACTTATTTGTATTAAACTTTTTGAAAATTTTTTCCTCTCATTAAAAAATTATGGGTGTCGTTTTTGACAAACTTTTTATAAAGTTTTGTCATTAAAAACCTTTTTTAAAAGAAAATGAGAGGAGGAGCGGGGTGGGACTGCAAAACAGGCTTCGGCTTAGTAAAGTCGACAGCACCTTCACATTTTAGTTGGAAAATCGCCCGTTATACGAGGGAGCAGAGTGCATGGATGTGTGGGATGATTGATTATGCTTCCGTCTGTACACGGTTCTAACGCAATTTTGTAATTTAATTTATATTGAAAAAAAAATGGTTTGCTTGAAATGTACAAATCAGTCGAAAAGCACTATTTCAAATTGATAAAATGATAAAATTAGGTTTATTGCCCATAAGTAAAAAATATAGTAGTAATTTGGCGGATAAAATGATAAAATGGTTTGCTGAAAGAAATCTCCTACAGGGATAAGCTCGCCATTGCACATTTTATTTGTTAACTGTTAAATTTTTCATGTACGATAATGAACACATACATAACATACATAAGCTCACGCCTGTATCCCAGAGGGGTAGGCAGAGACCAGGGCCTACCACTTGCCACAATCCTGACAAATCACTTTCGCTTAATCGACATTCATAAAGGCGGAAACACATTATTGAAACGCGACGCGACCCGACGCAACGTGACGCGTGTTGAGTCAAATCAAATCAAGTTTTTTAACATAATATAACATTTACATACAGGCACACACATTGCTTCTGGCCCCACACTAGGATACCCTGTGTTGTGGGAATCAGAAACAGCGGACGTCACAAACATGTAAACATCCAAGACCTGGGTTTCTCTTTTTTTTGTCCACAGACGGGATTCGAACCCGGGACCTCTCGCATGGTAGGCAGATGCGCTAACCGCTGCGCCACAGAAGTCGTCATATTTTCTATGATACGTACCGTGTTAGGCATCGCGTGTTGGTGATGCGCACGATGCATATCGAATGTCGATATGTGGTTTCGCGTCGCGTTTCCATACGCATCTGTTTTCGCCTTTAGTCTTTGCATGCACGTACGCCGGATTCGGGTACTATAAATTATAATTAATAGCACAGTACCCATGCATTTTACAATCGTACCGAAGCCCGGGGCTCGAACCGCGCCCTCATGCTACGCACGTCAAAATAATATACCACTGTCAATGTTTGCAGCAAATAGCAATAATAATGTTGACACAAGACTTAATAATGTAAGGATTTGTGTTCTGCACTGGATACACAACATTCAGAGCTGTTTGCGGGGGAGTAGTTATTTTTGTTAGCGATTTAGGGCAATGCTACACTATAGGTACAAAGTTATACACTATAAAGGACGTCAAAAACCTGGTAGAATTTGAGTATGTTATTCCAGTTAATCATCGATACAAACTGTAATGTATGTACCTAAATTCAATTAAAACCTAATACATAATTATGTCCCCACGGAGGGGCACGGGTCTCTTCCCTGAGGAAGGCATAGGCCATAGGTACTCCGCCACGGGGGCCAAGTCCAGATTGGTGGAGGCTTGTAACACTAGTGGCTGGTCTTACTGTCAGAAGTTTTCAAGCCGCCCTAAGGCTTGGACTTGGATTAACGACTGCCATCTATCGACGGCAGCTGGTACGACAAATGTGCCTTGCGAAGCCCGGAACCGCTCGGAAAAATGCCACTAGCGTTAGTCATAGAACGGTCACGCATCCATGGACTGAACACGCCCTATGTTGCTGAACGTTTATGATCGCTTACGATCAATCAGGCGGCCTGAGCTACGAGCGATTCATTCATTCTTTCAGCATACCTAAACAAAAAACTAAACTAAACTATTCCGTACAAACACTGTAGATTATCCTGCCGTCAATGAATCCAAAACGATAACACAAATCAAGGATAACCCTAAAGATTACGAACCCCTGATCTAGGCATTTTTGTACCTACTAGAATATGTACTTATAGATCTCTTGCTGGCATGTTTTCTTTGAGCCTGTCGTATCGCATACAGCAACTCACTACTATTTTAATGGAGGTGAAATTCTAGATTGAACGGAAAGAGTAAGATTATATAGCTCCGCTCTAAAATCTTTGCACTCCGATTGTCAATCGGTTCTGTAATTCTGTTCTGTTAGTGCCAGTATTTATCAGATTGAATAGACTAAGTACCAGTTTCTGAATTGAATTTCACTGAGAAAAAACTTTAGTAATGTTCTGTCGTGGGCGTCCAGACGGCGAAATTAAAATTAAGCTGGGTTGGTCATATCAGTCGAATGGACTGGGATGGGTGGGCGAGACTCGCCACCGAGTGGGTGCCACAAGACGGACATCGAAGTCGAGGCCGGCCTGGGAGACGTTGGAGAGACGATCTGGACCAACACCTGCCGGAGTGGTCTGAGGAGGCCCAGGATCGAACACTTTGGATTGAACTGGGGGCCTTTGCCCAGCAGTGGGACACAAAAATACAGGATGAGTAAAAAAAAAAGTTCTGTGTTCTGTCCCGCTCTTTTCTGAGAACATTGACGAGACACCACTGTAGTTCAGAAACTGGCTCTCATAGCCGATTTCTCAATTGAGAATTTCAAGTAACTACCTACCGTAGCATCGTTCTGCCATACTCTTTTCTGAGAAATTTGACGAAACACTTGAGGAGGTACTTTTCAAATGTTGAATATTCCACTTTTCCATTTTTCCAGAACATGAGATATTGATGAGAAATGAGATGTTGGCCAAAACGTAATTTCGGAATGGAATAAACATATTTTGATGAAACCTCTCATGGTTTCATGTTTTTTTTTTTATTGGAATTAACACGTTTTGGCAAGTTTTTGTTTCAGTCAGAAAAAAATATAAAACCAATTTTGGTCAAAACTGGAATAGTCAGCTTTAGAAAAGTTCCTCCTCACTTACAGTCTGTTAGCTTTTAGAATATACCTCGGGCTCTAGAGTAGGCTTCGGTTGTCGCCGAAAGCACACGAGTGTAATACTACTTCCTGCACTGTAGGTACAACACTTTTCTTCAATATTTTGAAAAGTTATGTAAATTCATAAATAACAATACAAAATTAACCTTACCTTATTGCAATATAATCGGTTTCTATTCTATTCTATATTCTAAAAGCTAACAGACTGTAAGTAGTAACTTTGCGAAATTCTCAATTCAGAATCTGGCCCACCTCGAAGTATCTACATAAGAGCCAAAAAACAGTTCCGTCCAAACTTCAGGTTGAAAATCTGTCAGCTCGACAAAAGACCTTACTGTATTAGAATTTATGGGCGCTGTAATGTACACAGACCATTTGCGATCGAGGCATTTCGCTCCTTTCGCGCGCTCAAGTGCGTGCCTAAAGCCCAGCGCACACTGAGCTTTGCTGTCGCGGGACAATTTTTCCGGAAAAAAGTTATAAGAAATATATTTATCACAAGCTGTGTTAAATAGCGTAAGGTACTGCCAGAAAACAAGGAAATAAGTTTGTTGACTAACATTTTCTATAATTTAAGAGAGTACAGCGATGTACGGCATAGAGTTTTAGGCGCTGCGCACGAGCAATTTTTGTTGTTTCTTGATAAATTGACCATAGACGCTGGAAAAAATGTGTAGTTATGGCAAAAAGCTCTAGTGTTGGGCATGTGGCGTAGTCTAGACAGGCGAACCGTTGTTACTGCCAAGAATACCTTATCGAATGTTGTATCCCCTTAGTTTATTATCTTTAGATGCAAGAACCTAACATAATTTCCTGTAACATTACAAAATTGGAGCCAATCGATCTCAGAATTTAGCTACTTATGAAAAACAAACGAATTTTGGGCTGGATAACTTGTAGTATTTCAAAAACTTCGTAAGTCATACAGTCATTTTGGTTACATGTAGTCGGTGTGCAACAATTTTCCGGAAAATTGGCACTATATCTAACCTTTTCGTGTTACGTATGCAACTGTTTTAAAGTTACTAATATAATTTCTTACCGTACCGTATCTTTACTTTTATAATATCTTTACTAGAGAAAAATTCTAGTGTTTTTGGTATTTATTTATGCTTTTTTGTCCTATTCTTACATAAGAAGTTAGTTTTTTTTTTTTCATTATAATCATCAGTACCACTTCATTAATTAAGTTGGTGATGATGAACCTAAACTATTTGCTTTTTTATGCGCAATAAAGTGTAACAACTATTTTATTCCCCACAGATACTTACTCCCAACAATATTTTCGCTTCACCGTTTCCTGGACCTCAGTGTGCGACACCCCCAGATGTGAAACAGAACTTTCCTATATCAGATTTAGCAAAGATTTCACTCCGCGTGGCGTTCGGGAGATTTATCGCGCGACCTTTTCTTGATAAAAAAAGTTATCTAAGCATACGCTTTCTTTTTTTGTTTCTCTTATCTTATAAAATGAATATTTATTATGACAATAAAGAGGTGCCACAAACTACGTAATTTTATCAAGAAAACACACCGTCGTATGTACTAAAGTTTAGATCATAGGTTCCCAAAGTGGTCCCACACGGGGGTACACGTAGACGTGAAAAGAAAACAGGGGGTTCACAACTTGTAAGTGATGGTCCACGAAACATTTTCTGGTTTTCATAATAAAGAACAAAACTTTTGGCTTGGATTTACCTATCAACGTCAATGTTGATTGTTTGTAATAATAAATGTTTATAATTTTGTATAACCACAAGTATTATTTTAATAAATAGGACACAAGAAAACAACCCCAATTTAAGGTGTTATTTTTAGGAGTTTTGCGAATACAGTACAAATGTAGCAGCAGGGGGTCTACCAAAAATAGTAAAATTTGAAAGTGTTCCACGAGACATAAAAGTTTGGGAACCTCTGGTTTGATGTAAGTATAATACCGGCCCCGAGGGTCAGATTCTGAATTGATAATTTCGATAAGTAACTACTTAACTGCAGTGCTGTCTCGCCAAATTTCTCATAAGAGAGCGTGACACAATGTTACTTAAGTAGGTTTACTTAGGGCAATTCTCAATTCAGAAACGGGCCTTTAGACATCTATATTTTTTAAGCGAATAAGGTTTTTCAGGAGCGTGCCGAGTGACAAACCTGTTCTCTTTCTACTCGTAAGATTCAAGATTGAGTTTAAATAATGTAATGGGCCACGTACTGACAATATTTATTTTCGGACGAAAGCCGCCATCGCCGCCGATACTCAGCAAACAAACCTCACTGGAACAAAAAGCTAATTATTTCCCCGTCAAAAAGTTCCGTGACCGCAAAGCTTAATTAAGTCCACTCTGACCGCGCTGCTGCTTAAAAGGCGGGAAACGGTTGCGCCATCCCACCTGAGGACAAACAAACTGAACCGCAGACCCTTACTGTCTAGAACACGGTGTCTTCTTGCGAAAGTGACACTAAGCCGCGTCATTTGCGTGCAAGATTTGTAGCAATTTGGAGCACATAATTCGCTCTCAAAAAAATATATTCGGTAATAGTATTGAATAATAAGAACAATAATTTATTTGGCTATATAATATATTATTTTCTTTCTAATATTTAAAATTATCGTGTCACAGTGCGCATACTCCTACAAAACGGCTCGAACGATTCTGATGAAATTTCATGTGTTATTTTGTAGGTCTGAGAATAGGTTGTTATCTACTTTTCGTAGCCCTAACAAGTATAGGTAGTAAATTACAATACCTAAAAATAATTAATATGGTGAAACAAAGTTTGCCGTGTCAGCTAAGTTATAATATAAAACACAATAAAATCATTGAAGTGTAGATAACACAACATTTAACAGAAAACTTTAAAATAAACGGTACGATACCAAAGCAAAATAAAAGGGTCGCTATAATATTTTGTTACACATCCGAACATACACAAAACCGACTAAGAATAGGTTAGATAAAAATCGGACTGAGGTTCAATACGGTATTTGACACTATCAACAATAAATTATTTGAGTTGCTCGATTAAAACAAAAATTACAAAATGATTCGGAAAAAGTATCTCTTTTAATCATTTACTAGTTATTACAATTTTTAAATAGATGAAACATAAAAAGAGTGCTCTGAAATGTGACGTCACAAGCAAGTATTTTCATAAAAAAATCCGTTTTAAAAGTAACTCATTTGAGATCCTGTCAAATACCCAATTGCGTAAGACTCCACTGTATGGAGTTGTCCGATTTAGCCTTTTTGTTCCCGGTATGTCACACACACCATAATTATTATGTCACACTGTTACATTCCACGACGTTTTTTCCCAGTAGGTTTTCGGCTCTTTCCAGTTGTATAAATGTTTAACCCGATAGAGTGGAAAGTTACATAATATAAGGGCAGAGCAAGTCGAGCTCGCCTACCAAGGCTTCCGCATTCGCAGTTGTTTCCGAACTTTCCCGAACTTCAAATATTTTTCTCTGTATTCGTAGTATATTATGACGGGATTACCAAATTTCATAGTTCTAGAAAAACAACTTTTTATTCTTTTGCTTTAATTCCAAATATCGTAGACATATATTAATATATCAATATAGTCCCACAAAAGCAGCCTATATGTGTCCCACTGAGGGCTCTTTCTCAGAGAGAGATAGAGAGAGAGCTCTTCTCTCTCTTTGTATTATAAATAATAAAAAAAGAAACCCAGGTATTGGATGTTTACTGTTTGTGACGTCGCAGTTTCTGGTTCCCACGACACAGGATATCCTAGTGTGGGGCCAGAAGCAATGTATGTGCCTGTATGTAAATGTTATGTTATGTTATATTTATCATAGTAAAAAAAAATTAAACGAGCAACTTACGCCAAGTTGAACTGTCGAGAACACCTCTATTTTCGCACCAAGCGCAATCCAAAAGTTTTACTGTAACAAACCAAATATTTTCACTAAAAACAAGCCGAAACCTCACTTACTTTCCCGAAAATAAAGGCTAAAGCCTCTATCAGGCTACAAAGGTGAATTTAGTCATCTCAATTCGTGTTTTGTCATCGAAAAGGTCCCTTCGTGGTTAGATATCGAAGGGAGAGCCTTACGACCAATGACGTAGCTAGGTAACTAAGGGCCCTGGGGCGAATAAAAAAAGGGGGCCCCACTGCTATCTAAACTGGTTAGATTTTATCAAGTGAAAATATTTAATATACAAATACTTTAAAAATGCTAAGCTACTTTATCATCAGCTCTTTTTTGTGCACTGCAGGGTTGGTAATAGAAATATTAAACAATAACAACATCAATTTAGTAAAATTGGATAAAGTTAGAAATTTGATCGCATGGCCAATAAATAAATCTGTGGCTTGACTTTATCATCATCAACCCGTTATGGCCCCACCGAGGGGCACGGGTCTCTTCCCTGAGGAAGATATAGAGCATACTCCACCGCGGGGGCCTAGTCCGGATTGGTGGCTTGACTTATAATTTCCCAATTACAATTAATACTTGGCCTACACCAATGGTAGGGTAAGGTAAGGTGAATTTTCAAAAGGTCAGTTCGATCGAGATTTACTGGCGAGGGCCCTGAGCTTGAGAGCCCCGGGGCACTGCCCCGCCTAGCCCCTAGGTCCTACGCCACTGCGTACGACCCTTCATTGCGTTTAGTTTTCGGTATCATTTCGGTTTGATTAAAGGGGAAAAGGTTTCCTCTAATGGCATAATTTAAATGTTGAAACTTTAGGAATAACCAGCAAACAAATTAATAGAGTGATCTGTTGAATTTGGGACTGCATAAGATTATGGGATCCTAAATCACAGAAGGCATTCCGGTTGATATAAAAAAGAGAGTTCTTGGAAAAATCATTCTTTTTTTTTTCTTATTTTCTTTTTCTAGTTCTAGTGATCGGTGCCTCTGCCTACCCTCTCCAGGATAATGGGCGTGAGTTTGGTTTATTTTTTATCTTTATTTTTTCTTTTTTAGGGTTAAGTACCTCAAAAGGAAAAAAACGTATCCCTTATAGAATCACTTTGCTGTCAGTCCATCGATCCGCCCGTCTGCCTGTAATGACCCTTTTTTTTACATACAGGCACATACATTACTTCTGGATGGCCCCACACTAGGATACCCTGTGTCGTGGGAACCAGAAACAGCGACGTCACAAATATGCTGGGGAGGAAAAAAAAACTCCAGGTCTTGGATGTTTACTTTTTTTTTAAACATTCACATACAGGCACATACATTGCATCCCGGCCCCACACTACGATACCCTCTGTCGTGAGAACCAGAAACAGCGACGTCACAAATATGCTGGGGAGAAAAAAAAACTCCAGGTCTTGGATGTTTACTTTTTTTTAAAACATTCACAAACAGGCACATACATTGCTTCCGGCCCCACACTACGATACCCTGTGTCGTGGGAACCAGAAACAGTGACATTACAAACGTGTAAACGCATTTATAATTTAAAAAAATATAACGACCACTCGAATTCGGGGCAAGTGTTCTAACGAGCCACCATTGCTTGTATTATTTTGACAAAACTGCCAATGGCCATATTGTGGATCCGGAGCCGATACAACGAACTTTGCAGGAAATGGCGGAAAGTTTTATTGTCTCGCTCCGGGCGTATTTGCTCTGCGGGCGGGCGTTTAGTGATAAGCGGAGCGGTAAGTGGAGCGGTAAGCGGAGCATGACTGTCATGATGGTCTAGCCGTCGGAGCGCTTAGCTATAAAGAAACAGGTCGTGGGTTCGATTCCTTCTGAGGACCACCATACATTTCTAAAAATGGCCTCAGTCTGGGTGTATTTCGATGTTTGTAATGTCCTTGCCTGGTTACCATAGCACGGGGTATCCTAGTTTGGGACCTGGTTAAGTGATTTTGTTGTGTGGAAGTTATTATTACTATAATGTTGTTAGTAGCCTAATTAAGCACACAAAATTGCGATTGATTCCACCCGTCAAGTTCAAATTCTACAGTAATATGACACAGTTTAACGATTGGAATCGACAATTGTAAGAACAAAATTATAAACTGCAAATTTTAGTTGAATGAACGCAACCCCGATACGGGTGATTTTATTGAAATGCACGTAACCAATTCATCCATCGGGATCCAGTTTATAGTAAAACCCTAAGCGATTCCAATCGTCAAACTTTGATTAGAGTACCTAGAATTTGACAGTTTGACGATTGGAATTGCGGGATATCGGAATATCTAAGTAGATCTGGTTTTTTGGGTGTAAGTATTATTAACGTACATTCCGATAAGATCTTCAGAATCTGAAGATGCAGTTTTTCAAGTAAAATTCACAGTCTATTTTTATTAAATCTGTTTTTAAAAAAAATCATCCAAGGGCGCGTTCTTGGTGCTGTAGTGTAGTTTAAACTTACGAGTAGTTTCAAGTTATTATACTTGCACTTTTTTATTACATTGTTACCATATTCGGAAACTTATTTTTAGCTTTTAGTTAAATCAAATTTGTGATCACTTTTAATGTAAGCTGCAAGTTTCCCAAACAAACTAAAATAAAATACATAAAAAAATCTAATTGGCGGGCTTAATACTAAATGTATCTATTTTATTCTGCCTAATCCGAAGAAGAATACATTTACTTAACACCACATAGACATACATAATGACATGACGACCTCTGTCGCGCAGCGGCTAGCGCATCTGCCTACCATGCGGGAGGTCCCGGGTTCGAATCCCGGATGGGGACAAATAAAAAAACCGCAGGTCTTGAATTTTTACATGCCTGTGATGTCGCTGTTTCTGGTTCCCACAACACCCTGTGTTTTGTGGGGCCAGAAGCAATGTATGTGCCTGGATGTAAATGTTATGTTTTATGTGATCAAAAACAAATAAAAACAATAAAGTAATTTCAAACCAATTTAATAAGGCACGCAAAGTACGTAGGTATGTTTATGCAGCGATAAAATGACCTCGAGCTCAGTAGACGCTGCGGTATTACCCACAGCACTGATTTTCAGCAAGGGCCTTTTTTGACTAACTGAGTTTCAACCGAAACAGAAGAGAAGTGACGATATTAACAAAATCAAAGAAAATAGAAGATACATAATTAGCAAACAGACACTAATAATATTATAATTAATAATAAACTAGAAATAGTCAAGGCTAAGAATCGCTCGAAGCCTCGGCTGCCTGAGTGATCTTAAACGACCACAAAAACCAAGCAACATAGCGCGCGTTCAGTGCACGGATGGGTGACCGTCTATGACTAACTATAGTGGCATTTTTCTGAGCGGTTCTGTGCTTTGCAAGGCACGTTAAGCAGTTGGTGCCGGCTGCCGTCGATAGATGGCAGTCTTTAAGCCAAGTCAGGCCTTAGGGCGGCTTGAATACTTCTGAGAGTAAGACCAGCCACTAGTCTTACAAGCCTCCGCCAATCCGGACAGTCTTGGCCCTCGTGGTGGAGTATGGCCTAATACCTTCCTCAGGGAAGAGACCCTTGCCTCTCTGTGGGGACATAATAGGTTGATGATGATGACGATATACTAAAATATAATGAGCCTAAATCACAATAAAATACATTATAATTTGATTATAAACCTGTTTTGTTCATCTTTTTTAAGGCTGTAACAAGGGCGAATGACTTTGAGCATTTGACCTCTGAGTTATAAAATAATAAACTAGCGCAATCTCTTGAATGTTTGTTGTACTTCTTCGGCGAATACTTTAGAGGCTAATCCATAATCCAAAGATTACACAGATAAGAGATGTGGCGGATGTTCGATGGCGATTGTTCCCTGCGCTAATTAAGAAATCGTACAATTTTGTACTAATCACGCTTAATATTAATATTAAAAAATATATGAGCAGTTAGGATTGCAGATATTGATGTGGCCGATATTTGCATGAAAGATTTAAATGAAAAGCTACGATCGTTTACCAGCGAAATTAGATTCTGTGTAAAATAAAGCTTTTGGAAAAAAAAAAAATTTTTGCCATCTAGACATGTTAAATGCAATTTTTTTTCCGTACGAATTAGTCACTGATATATCCTTTATTACTAAAGATATTATTCAGAATTTTTTTGTGCGTACAAAAGTACGCCTAACATCTCAGTTAAAGCTAGCCAATTTTGCAACATTTACCATTGTTACACCCTTAACGAAGAACACTTTTTCGCCGCGACCGAGTCCTACCTAATCCGACAAAGAGAAGACGAGTGAGAGATAAAGGCTCATTTTATATAGGTCTCTCACTGTCAGATAAACTTGCGAAGGGTGGTAATTGGGGGAATTGAGAAAATACCACTTCTCTTCGTACACTTTTGTTTAATTTTCCTAGCACGAATACTATCGAATCGCTCGTAGCCCCGGCTGCCTGAGTGACCTTAAACGATGGGTGACCGTCTATGACTAACGCTAGTGGCATTTTTCCGAGCGGTTCCATGCTTCGCAAGGCACGTTAGGCAGTTGGTGCCGGCTGCCGTCGATAGATGGCAGTCGTTAGGCCAAGTCAGAGAAAACTTCTGACAGTAAGACCAGCCACTAGTCTTACAAGCCTCCACCAATCTGGACTAGGCCCCCGTGGTGGAGTACGGCCTATACTTTCCTCAGGGAAGAGACCCGTGCCCCTCAGTGGAGACATAATGAGTTGATGATGATGAATACTAACAACGGTTCTAATCGAGATTATTTATTAGGTAAAATCACCTCCCTCACCTACCCTCATCACAATCGTACAGTCGACAGCACGTCAACCTTCACATTATAGTTGCAAAGTCGCCTGTAATGCAACGGGGTAGAGTGCATGGGTGTATAGAATGATGTGCTTTTGACTGTGCTCGCCACTTCAGTCCACCCGTGACCACGGCAGCTGCAGCGTTCCCGAAACGTGAGAAACACAAGTTAATTAAAATTTAAATTAAACAAGTCGGTTATGCGGTGCAGACTAACTTCATTCATTGATACCTTCACACATGATAGGTTTTCTACAATGGTTTATAAAACGCATTGAACAACATAGATGTCTCTTGTACATTTTGATACAACAATAACAAGGCACACAAAAATGTAAAAGATACATTAATGAATAACACACTAATACAATTAAAGATTTAATACAATGTAATAGATGAATAGATAGAGAACACTCTATTGTACATAAAAAAGTAAATTACACAGGTATTTCTTAATCTAAGAGGACAGGCGGCCGCCTTATCACAAAAAGTGATGTCTTCCAGACTACCTTACTGTATAAATCTCGAACGTAACTGATGTAACTTACGTTAATAAGTTGGTTATCTACGACAGACATGTGGCAGGTACGAGTTGACACAGCGACAAGTCACTAATAAAATTAAGTCCCAAAAGGTAGGGGGCGAACCTTTCAACGAATCTTTCAATTTTTGTGTAATTAAATAAGGTTTTGTTTTTGTAAAAAAAAAAACAGTCTGTGTAAAACATAAACATTTACATACAGGCACATACATTGCTTCTGGCCCCACACTAGGATACCCTGTGTCGTGGGAACCAGAAACAACGAACGTCACAATCATGTAAACATCCAAGAGTTGGAGTTTTTTTTTAATCCCCAGCCGGGGATTGAACCCGGGACCTCTCACATGGCAAGCAGATGCGCAAACTGTCACGCCACAGAGGTCGAGGTGTTGACACTGAGTCGTCACTAATAAAATGAAGTCCCAAAAGGTCCCAAATCTTTCAATCAGTGTGTGTAAAAAACAAGCTAAAAGAAACGTGCGCCGATGGCAAACAATTTTGTTTCCTACGTGACGAATCCACTTCATCATGTCAGTAAGGGCGACATTGTTTTTTGTCTACATGCATATAGTCAGATTATCTTTCGGATTTCATTTCGAAATTAAAAATAAACCCTTTAAATTGAACTCGTTTATTTCAGTTCAGAATAACTAAACTTTAATCATCGATATCTTGGCCGCCATCTTGAAATTCCAAAATGCCCGTTTTTGCTCCTATAGGTCTTGAGACAGCCAGATGCCTCTTGTGTCCAGGATATTATGCCCAGTAGGCTATATCATATATCTGTTACTGTAAATGCACGAATTACGGTAAACCCTAAGATTTTCGAGTAAAACCTAAGATTTACCAACTCTTAATGATAAAATCCCTAACGATTTACGAGGTTTAAATCATTTAAATCACGAGGAACTGGTTACCTTACCGTACGACAATAGAACACTGTTTTTCGCGATGCCGCAAATTCAAACGTTTTTATTCAAAATTAATAAAATGTTTATATATCTATACTAATATTATATCGGTGAACATCTAAGCGGTTCCGTGCTTCGCAAGGCACGTTAAGCATTTGGTGCCGACTGCCGTTGATAGATGGCAGTCGTTAAGCCAAGTAAGACGCCTAAAGGGTCCATTACACGATAGATTTTTCTGTCAGTTTTACCACAGTCATGGCAGTGACTGACAAATAACCTACCGTGTAATGCGGTGACTGATGGTTGCATGAAATTGATTGATGAATATTTGGATATTTTGATTTTTGCATCATGCAACTATCAGTCATGACTTTTGAGTGAACGTGTAATGGCATTTCGTCAATCACGCGGCAGTCAGCGCGCAGACAGCGATGGAGTCGGACACGGAACACTTCGAAAAGGCGGCGCCGCCGCCCAACTCTTGTTTATTTACTTAAAAATTACTATCACTACTCATGAAGATTATAATAATTTATTCTTTTTGTTGCACTAACCCGTGCTAAGGACAATTTAAAAACCTATTTAGAGGCATGGGTGCAATTTTTAGCATCTAAATAGGTTTTTAAAAATTATAATAGCTACTTCATTTACAATAACATAACATGACATGACGTGACGTGACGTGACGTGACGTGACGTGACATGACATGACATGACGTGACATAACGTGACATGACATGACATGACATGACATGCCATGACATGACATGACATGACATGACATAACATATGCAATAATTATATTTTACCCTCATTATTGAAATCATAATAACAAAAATTGTCTCTTATTATTTTTGCATCTGTTGGTGGCTTTCGGTTATTAGTGGGTTCTAAAGCCAATAATTGACTACTGGTTTATGTGTTAGTTTTCCAATTTGATGCCAGATGTCAGATCCAACATCGCAGTCGAAATTCCAACACAGGCTTTTCTTTTATGAATATCCATTATTATCTTGCGTAAATACGTGGTATCCCTTGTATCCTTTGGGTATGACTGACGATCAGTCAGAGTGACCGTCTAAGGTCTATATTAATTCCGTCAGTCACCAACAATCAAACGTAATTCATGATTGATGGATTTGACTGACGCTTGCATGACCGTCTAATGGAACCCTTAGGGCGGCTTGAAAACTTCTGACAGTAAGATCAGCCACTAGTCTTACAAGCTACCACCAATCCGGACTTGGCCTCCGCGGTGGAGTATGGCTTATACCTTCCTCAGGGAAGAGACCCGTGCCCCAAGGTGGGGACATAATGGATTGATGGTGATGATGCTGGATACATTGCAATCTACTGCAGTTTACTTTTTGCACCGTCCTATAAACAATTGGGCAGCTGTTGAAAGAAATTTAAGCTTCTTTGTTGAAAAATTGTTGCGTAACTGAGCAGATTCATCATCATCATCATCATCAACCCATTATGTCCCCACCGAAGGGCACGGGTCTCTTCCCTAAGGAAGGTATAGGCCGTACTCCACCACGGGGGCCAAGTCCGGATTGGTGGAGGCTTGTAAGACTAGTGGCTGGTCTTACTGTCAGAAGTTTTCAAGCCGCCCTAAGGCCTCTCTGACTTGGCTTAACGACTGCCATCTATCGACGGCAGCCGGCACCAACTGCTTAACGTGCCTTGCGAAGCTCGGAACCGCTCGAAAAAATGCCACTAGCGTTAGTCATAGACGGTGACCCATCCAAGAACTGAACGCGCCGTGTGTTGCTTAACCTTAGAGATCGTTTAAGATCACTCAGGCAGCCCAGGCTACGAGCGATTCGATACTGAGCAGATTGTACATAAAATATTACTCGACTCTCACATTTTAGTTGCAAAGTCGCCCGTAATGCAATGGAGTAGAGTGCATGGGTGTATATGATGATGTGCTGTCGATTGTACACATGTGACATGTTATCGACTGTACCACTACTGCCTAATCCCGAATGGACGTAAACAAAATTACAATTATCCTAGACGAGGCAAAATCATGATTGAACATGACAATCTAAATTAGCCTCTATTCCTTCAGCATACGGACGCTACAAAAGGCCCATCTACAGTGCCGAATTTTGCGGCGTAGCGGACATACACGGCGCAATTTTAGACAAAATTGAATGTGCCTGCTCACGGGACCATTTGCAATCAGTCCACGTACTGTGATGCCCTATCAGAAGCTTGACTTAACGATAAACATTTCTCATAACTAAACTCCATTCCACGAAAGTAAAGTAATATGTACCTACGTACCTATATATTAATAAATAAGATAGATAAATAATCCAACTCTGTAACAATAGTAAAAATTATACAGGGTGTCCCAAAACTCAACGTCAAGCCGGAACCGGGTGAAAAGGCAAGTCATACTGGTTATCAGAAAAAAAATGGAATGTATACAAAATTATAGGCATATACAGGGCGATTTTTTCACCGGTATACAATAAATTTTACCATATCATTGGTATCGATAAAAGGATTACATTTATCAAATAAAATTACCATATATTTTTATTTTTTATTTTCATTAATTTATCCTTCATCCAATTTGTAACGCATGGGCGCACTAATTACAAGGCGTCAACGGTGTGAGTTAGAGGGCACGGGCGGCGGGGTGGGGTGAGTGAGCGGCGGGCTGGCCGGCGCACGATTTTGCAACATAGCATCCCTTACGCTTATCTTCTCGGTGACCCGGTCACTCCGCGCGCATTGACCTAGGTGAGTGCATGTGCGCCGTTTCCGCATTTCCTACTGTCGAAAATTACGCGCGCAACATGATGTTTACAAACTGCGAGTATTGCGAAATGGTTCGTAGTTACTTTCTCAGTGGGGAAAATACAGCTGCAGCTCAGCGGGTATACGCTGAAGAAAGTTTGCCCCGCCTGATAAATGCCGGTTTTATTGAACCTAGAATACCCAGCACCAGGACATTCTTGAGAGTGACGCAGCATTTGCTAGACTACGGACAGTTCACTGCACCAACGCACGCTCAAGGCCGAGGAGGGAGACATTTGTCAAACTTCACACATAGCAGTTTTCTTTATTTTGACGGTCCTAAGTCCGTGTAAGTATGAAGGAATAATTAGGATCAAGTAAGATTTTTTTGTTACGTCATAAGTCATACTGGCTGCGCCGCCGCTTCTTTTCCTTCCCGCAAGCCGCGCGCGAACAAACAGTTGTCAGTTCGTGCGTTTAGTTATGCTCATCGATAGATGCGTAATGCGTCCTTATTTCTTTTAGATTTGCGGATAAGTTCAGACATTGGTATTATTGTTTTTTTGTTCCAAAGGGGTAGTAACAAAAAATGTTGGTATTTTTATTTTGGACCTAGTATTACGTATGTTGATTTATTGTACTGGTGAAAAAAAAATCCTGTATAAAAAAAGTTTAAAATTGCTAAAGAAAATGCTTATTTGAAATATTTTTTATATTTCTTTTTTGTTTCAGTACCGTGTAAATAACCACCCCTGAGTCGGATTTAACTGTACGAATCAACACCCTGAATAACCTTACGGATGTATAAAGAGATAACTCGTCTATATAGATGTATCTCATTGTGTAATTCCTGGTGTATATACAATAAATAATATTCTCTCTATCTATTTATACAGGTATAAATATATAATAACAAACATATCAAATAAATATGGCATTAAGGCTTACATTTTAACTCTCATAATTTTAACGCTTTAAAATACGAATCGTACTTTTCTGACACAGCCCTGACTGAACACACATTTCGACACGACACCTATATAACCTAGGTATTGTTTGGACGTAGTCGGTTTCAGTGTTTCATAAAATGTAATCAATTCACTTTGCTCGCTCTTCGCGTTACCTAGTTTGCAGGAAAATGAATAATTGGTGAATCCCGCATTTTAAATTAGTTTCCCTTCGATATCTTTAATAAGCTGGCGAAATTTGACTTCTGGCCGTCTTGATATGTTTAACTCATCCGTTCATAGTTAGAGTGCAAAAGTTAGTGCAGATTTTTTGAATTGTTAGAATATTTTTTAAATATTTTTTTTAGAATTTTAGCTTTAACATAGTTTTTCAGACAAGTAACAATTTGTGTACTTGCTTAAAGAGCTCAATTAATTACAATTTGAAGGGTTTCCAATTTATAATAGGCCTTCTGTACGTATAAATATTTTGTTACTCTTAGTTATGTGCTTCTTTAGTTCATGAATGTCTGCCTAAGGGACTTCACACACGACGGCTATAATATACATTACATCCCGGGATGTACAGCTTCACATTATATTAAAGTATCACTCACGCAACAGTTAACGTAATGTATATTTCGCTTCATTTCGTTGGCATACGTCTCGACCGACACACGTTCCGGCTGCTAAGGCGTTATACAGGGTGTTGTTATGGATCTGTCGACTTACTTACTACTAGATTTAATAGATAGGTAGTTCATCAGAAGATGATTGAGATTTTGATGCGCGTATGCGTTGGCACATGTGCATTGAACATCATATAGAGTAAGAAAAATTCCGAAGAGTTTAAATTATATGTGGAATTATCAGACATCGCGACCTAGTGGACAGGCATGATATTATTACAAAATTGATGACCACTGTGTTGCTACACTTTTTTTTCTTTTCTTGAGGTAGATTGATTTTTGTTACTATCCTTCATGTTAAAGGCAACTGTAATGTTATATTCCATCACTATATAATTTGTAACTTCCTATGTTATATCTATAAAATCATAGGTCATCAATCGACTGAATCGAAGAATTGCTCGCAGCCCTGGCCGCCTGAGTGATCTTAAACGATCACAATGGTTAAGCAACATAGGGCGCATTCAGTGCACCGATGGGTGACCGTTTATGATTAACGCTAATAGCATTTTTCCGAGCGGTTCCATGCTTCGCAAGGCATGTTAAGCAGTTGGTGCTGGCTGCCGTCGATAGACAGCAGTCGTTAAGCCAAGTCAGAGGCCATAGAGTAAGACCAGCCACTACTCTTACAAGCCTCCACCAATCGGGACTTGGCCCCCCGTGGCGGAGTATGGCCTATATCTTCCTCAGGCTTACGAAACGTAGCTTACGGCCGATTTCTGAATTGAGAATTTCGCTAAGTAATTACTTAACTCTAGTGCTGTCTCGTCAAATTTCTCAGACAGAACGTTATTTAAATATTTACTTAAGTGAAATTCTCAATTCGGAAACCGGCCTTTAGCGAGACTATTTAGTGATTACAGATAGGACTACAAGTGATGTGGAGCAAATTAATTTTTTGAGACAGGACTCTGAATAGGTACTTATGTCGTTTAGTGACATAAGACTCCTATTGGAGTTTTTGAATCACCAAGAAACTTTTTGAACACCCTCTTCGAAGAAAGATGTATCGTAATATACGAAAAGGTATTGAGATATATTAAGATGTATCGACAGGTAAATATATACATCTTCGTATCGCTCAGTACCTTTAAGGTACGAAGATGTAAAGATATATATTATAGCTGTCGTGTGTGGTCTCCTGACGATTTCTATGGAAATATGTAATGAGATATATCGTGCTATAATATACATCTTTACCTTATAGCCGTCGTGTGTGGAGTCCCTTAGACTCTGGTGTAGAAGTGTCGGCAGATGATGTATGTGTTGATATTAATTCAACGCAACAATTATATCTTTTTATTAACCAAATCGAATCAAACACGATAGCCCATTTGACAGTGTGAAAAAAACAGTATTATTTATACGTATTCGTATAAATTATGTGATTTAAAACCGCTTTAAGGCATTTCAGCAAAAAAAACAATTGTGATTTGTAAAAAAACACAAGATAACATTTTATAATTAGTATCTGCCGCCATTTGTATCGAAAACGGCCTGGATTGGCAGAATCTATGATGACGTCACATACCAGTAAAAATGGCGTCATTTATTCATTCTTTCCTAGGTTCATTGGTTGGTTTACCGGGAAGTGACGTCATAAACCTGTGCGACGCCATTGCCTAAGATAGCGTTTTAGCGGCTTAAAAGCGGAAAAGTAAATTTTCGTTTCCCTTTTTTAGAACAAATACACGAAAGAATTTAAAATGACCACTTTTCGAAGACTCCATGAACACCACCAAACAATATGAGATGGCTTTCAGAAATCGGTCAAATGAGGATTATAGAATCAAAGGCTGCAAAGTACCTAAAAGTAAACTCTGCCGTATTTGATACCAACGCGGTAACACTTAGCAGCCCTTGAACCCAATATGAGATTGGTATGAGGTTTTAAGTGGTCTTTTGCCAATTTTGTTACTAAATTGAAAAAATAATAAAAAATAAATAAACTCACGCCCGTTATCCCCGAGGAGTTTTGCCGAGTTTATTAGGTCCCAAACGTGACAAGTGGCAAGCCTGTCGCCGCATTGAAAAAATGCATAATTTAAACTCGAAATACACTTGATGAAAACTAGAAACACAAAATCTTTTAGTATCAATCTACCTACGTGGACAGTAGGTAGATTTTCTTTAGTCTGTACCTCCCGCGAGAGAGAAAAGCGAAAAAAAAGAACCAAATCAATTCTACAAAGTAAAACAATTTTCTTAGAATTTTAACTAAGTAAATTATCGCTTAGAGGTCGCAACGGAAATCCTTTGTCAAGGCGGGTGGACACTACGGGGCATGAATTATAAAAAAAGAATTACCTAAAAATTCTGCGTTTGTCTTTGAGTTCCGTAGAATCATCTATAAATCTATCCAGGCCACGAACAGAGGACACTGCAGCAGGACCTTATGTCCAGCAGACATGCTGCAACCGACCGTTTAGTCCCACTGCGGTCGGCTTGCAGTTGGCATGCAGTCTCCTGATCAATTGGTTGACTGTCACAGTCGGCATACAGGTTTAGTATTTCAATTTTGGAGCACATAGTTCATACAGTTTTTGTACAATTATTGTTTGTCTGTGACACCTGTAAAAATAAACTCACGCCCGTTATCGCCGAGGGGGTAGGCAGAGGCACCAATCGCAAGAAATGGGCCCACGTTTTGCCGAGTTTATTAGGTCCCAAACGTGACAAGTGGCAAGCCTCTCGCCGTTATCCGGACACCATTTATCAGCGAATGGTGTTGCTGTACAAACAAACAAATGTACGTATAACTAAAAGTCATCGGTAAATGCGTGGTTCGAACCCAGATCTTCATGATCGAGAAGCAAGGGTCAATCCCACTACGCCACCACCGCTTTACCTGTATTAGATGTCTGTAATCGGTTTTATTTTAGCAATAAAAATATTTAAGATTTTCTACTGAACCCTAGAAACTTACAACTGCGACCCTTTGTCCCCGTAATAAATTCCCTTTCGCCCATTTTCGTTTGAAAAAGTGCTTCCTAACGACTCTAGAGATATTTTTTACTGGGGATACCGCCGTTTAGCCAAAGTATTTTTCGCCAAATTTTACTTCCCAATAAACTTATGGCATCAGTTTCATTTCCCAAATGAAACTTTAGCAAGTTTTCATTTCGCATTTTATTCATTTGGTCAAATTATCATTTCGCATAATTTTACTGCGTCAAGTTTTATTAAGACAAACGTTTAATATGCTAACGTTTTATTTTGGCAAGTGTTATTTTCAAATAATGGGACGGGGGGTCAGCGATGTAAAGAATACGTGACAACAGAAATATAGGTGCGACGACGCGCGTAGCGAAGCGGAGCGCGTCGGAGCGTTAGGTTCTCTATGTAAGATCGAAAACAGACTCGACTTTGATGCGTTCTTACCCTGCCTCTTGTTGCCTCTTTGGTAAAATGAATTTTGACCAAGTATTTATTTGGTAAACAATAACTTGCCATAATAACTTTTGCTGACTGTTTATTTGCTTTAAGTTGTTTTGAGAAATGTTTTTTTGCCAAGTGATAATTTGCGGAAAATAGTTTGGGAAGTAATACTTTGGGAAACGATTTTTGGCAATACATTAGTAAACCTTTTTACTGGAGTTCTAAGTAAAGAATAATTAAAATATATCACAGTGCTGTTGGATTCTCGTTTACCTTGATCGGAAAACATCATGAGGATACCTGGACCTAGATTCTATTAATGCATTTTAGTACAATGACAACTGCATGAAAATCGCGATTTAGCTTCATTCAATTCAATTCAATTCGACACAAATATTTTATTCATAATCCAAATAGAATATTTAGGTACTTTATGAACGTCAATGTTGTTAGTTTCACAATTAATAGATTACATGGAGAAGAAACTAACAAAGAAACTCCACATTTATTCTTTTCAAAACAGTTTTAGCGTAAATTACAAATTTAAAAAAAAACGATGGTTGGATGTGTTGAACACTAGACACATTTATCCTCTGATTAAATTTAATATTAAACTACTATTTAATGCCAGATATCCTTGTCTAATAAATAATCGATGACTTTATAATAAGCTTTTTTGCAAAGAGTGTGCTTGACACAATTCTTAAACCGCGATGGAGGCAACTCTAATATATCTTGGTGTATCTTGTTGTAGAACCTTATACAGTGCCCCATAAAGGAAGTATTAACTTTTGCAAGTCTAAATCGTGGAAATGACAATTTATGTTCATTCCTAGTATAACGTTACGCCGCTTCAAGTCGACGCGCGCATACATATCGAACCTTCTAGGCGTCATTGGTATGAAAAAACGCGTCACGTGACCCGACCGTGTAACTGTCATCGTACTGTAATGCACTAACAGAATCGGGGTACTGACCCCAACCTTTCTCGTACACTAAGAAGCTGTTCTTACCATTACAGCCTGTCAGTTGTCTAGAGTTAATACGAAAAGATATTTGATAATTGCACATGGAAGATTTAGCTTCCAGAGCTAGAAAATAAGATTTTATACTTTTGGTTTTTCTCTGAAATAAACAGTATAAATAAAAAAATAAAAATTAAAAAAATTTTTTTTTTAAAGAAAGAAAGAAAAAACGGGCAAAAAACCACTGGCTCCCAAAATAGCTTTTGATGTGCTATATCGATAGTTTGTTAGTTAGCAGTATATTAATAGATTGTTAGCGTACGAGAACGAAAGAGATGTCACGATTTTTTTGAAATATATCTTATCTTAAATAGTAAAAATATTGAAGGGTAGTTAGGGTAGGGTAAAAGGTAACGGAAACTAAAGAGGGGTTGGATGGATACCCCATTTAAATAAATTCTTGTAACTTCGGTTCTCATTTAGGTAGACAGCTCAAACAAAATTATATGTGATCCTAAAAAGTGCGCCGACATAATAAATTCAGTTTTATGCAAAAACCACCATTATCTATGAATAAACAAAGATTATTCCAGAAAAAAATGTGTATTTTTTTAGTTTATTTTAATAAGACCAAAATTTCTCAGAATAAAGTCCTGTCAAAAGTTTTAAAAAATAAAAAAAATAAAAATCATAAACCTAAAGCATTTTTTTAATACATTTTTTTGTCGATAAAAATAGCCCTAGTATCACCCTTTTTCATGTGTGCACTTTATAAAAAATCACACTGCATAGTTCTCTAGTGTTTTGAAGTCGGGTTTTCGTTTTTTATGAAACAAAATTTTGTGCCCTTCTTTCAGAAAATGTGATTTCCTTTATTTTTAAGTGCCAAAAAGAAGTAAAGCCATTTAATTCATGAAGACAGCCGGATAAAAACTGACGAGGTCCTTTATTTTTATGAACGCGTTGGACCGCGATGCGCCCGGCCGATGGTTCCGCTTACGAACGAAATAAATTAAATCAACAACGCAATCATGCATTTCAAAAATATTTTTAGTCATTACTAATGATTTGATTTTAATCATTAATCACATGCCATGGCCATGTTACAGATGTTAGTAATATATTAAAAATAATACATGCTATAGGTACATGGCACTCTATTAGGACTCTACAATTTCTTAGGTCGAACTATCATGCGACTATGCCAATATTTATTTAACTGATTATTTGCAGGTATATAAATAATAAATAAACAATTGCTCGCAGCCCTGGCTGTCTGAGTGATCTTAAACGATCACGAAGGTTAAGCAACATAGAGCGCATTTAGTGCATGGATGGGTGACCGTCTATGACTAACGCTAGTGGCATTTCTCCGAGCGCAACTAATCTTACAATCCAACCTGGACTTGGCCATCGTGGTGAAGTATACCTTCCTTAGGGAATAAAACAAAAAAAAAAGAAAAATAAAACAAAATATATTGTAACATATTCTAGTATAGAGTTTTTTAGCACCTTCATAAGATAAGATAAGAATGTTCTTTATTGTACCAGGAAAAACACATACAAACCATTTAAAAAGATACTGTACAATTGGCGGCCTTATTGCTTTTAGTCTTAAAAGCCTTGTAAATTGGCCACTAATGCCCGGTTAACATTATTCCAGTAACATTCAAGTCCAGCGCTGGAATGCTACTGGAATAATACGAACCTGCACTTGAACATACCATTCCAGTGGTCAATCCAGACCAATTCACTGGAATGACGGTTGACAGCTCGCATATTCCAGCGCCACTGGAATAGTGTGAACGGCCAATCCAGTGCTTGAATATACGTTGAAGCATTGACACTAACTGATCTAACAGCTTATGAATGACTTAGAATAACGTGGACGATATGATCCAGTCCAGCACTGGACTGGATTGACTCGCTGGATTACTGGACTGCAATAATATGAACCGGGCTTTGAAGACGAAAGTTTTACTGGAAATAGGATCATACCCGGTAGTCGCAAGCGGAGCAGTCCGCTTAGAAAGGACCTCATTACCACCACAATGACGCCCGCGGCTCTGATGTAATGGAGTCACATTTCCCGGATTAGGGATAAGGAGATTACAACTCTGCGGCGCCCGGGGCGTTACAAAAACTGCTATCCACCGTTTTAATCTTAGAGTATAATTTAATTATCTTAAGGGCCGGCGTTGACTTCATTTTTGAAGTCGAAATGTGGATGTTATAGGCAATGTGTATAATCCGGCATATATAATGCCTAGGCATTGTATACATTACTTAAAACGTTCAGGCAATGTGTATAATACGATTCATTTCATACATTGCCTAGGCATTCTATACAATACCGAATACGCTGCCGGCAATGTGTGTAAATGACGACGAATAATAATATGTACACAGCAAAATCGAGTCTGTTTTCGATCTTACATAGAGAACCTAACGCTCCGACGCGCTCCACTTCGCTACGCGCGTCGTCGCACCTATATTTCTGTTGCCACGTATTCTTTACATCGCCGACCCCCCGTTCCATAAAACATCAATAATTCGTTCAATTTACTACCATCAAGGTACTTACTATTTTTTTATTTTAATAAAGTTGATTTTAAGTAAATCTAGTGTGTCTTTTATACCCTTCTACTTACTTACTTACATAACATTGATAAATACGGGCCCAAATATAGTTATTTTACACATTATCTATGCGTCAACCGGCATTCTATACAATGCCTAAGTATACCATACATTTCGTAGGTAAAGTGTAAAATAGTTTGAACATTCAATATCATTTCACACATTGCCTGGACGACCCCGGCATTATATACAATACCTAGGAAATGTATAGAATGCCTGCATTATACACATTGCCTATGACATGGATATCACGAAATACAATTCGTGACTAGCAAAGACGGTTTGCATACTCGATTATTGAACAGATTAACCTGTAGAATAGCTTTGGGCCGACCGACTCACCATAACAAAGGTTACAAATGTTTATTTTCAATCCAATCAGACAGTACCTCAATGCTGAGGATTGTGCCCGCTGTGACGTGAATAGATCAAGTTCGTCAACTTGGCAAAACATCGTCAAATCTGTTTTGGGAATTTACAACCTACCCGAGAACTAATGAAATGCGTAGTATGGCATTTTAAAAATACAACGGCAAAAAAAAAAAAAACAAACATACAGCAACATACATTGCTTCAGGCCCCACACTAGGATACCTGCGTGGTAGGAACCAGAAACAGCAAAATCACAGACATGTAAACATTAAAAAAGTACTCGAAACCGTGCCTGCATGCAGCGACTAATGAATGACGATGAAGCGAAAGTGATTTGTAGAATCGTGGGATGCAGACATGAGCTTATGTACATATACATACATAAGTATATTTATTGTAAAGCAAGTCAACTAAAACCGCACACATTACATAGAGTTTTACTTAAAGACACTCTAAGAGAGGCGTTTCTTCACTTTTTTTTTAAATAAGACTGTTATAATTTACATTTCGCTTTATCATCAATCCATTTACGTCCCCACCGAGGGGCACGGGTCTCTTCTCTGAGGAAGGTATAGGCCATACTCCACCACGGGGGCCAAGCCTGGATTGGTGGAGGCTTGTAAGACTAGTGGCTGGTCTTACTGTCAGAAGTTTTCAAGCTGCCCTAAGGCCTCGGACTTGGCTTAACGACTGCCATCTATCGACGGCAGCCAGCACCAACTGCTTAACATGCCTTGCGGAGCACGGAACCGCTCGGAGAAATGCCACTAGCGTTAGTCGTAGACGGTGACCCATACATGCAGTGAACGCGCCCTATTTTGTTTAACCTTCGTGATCGTTTAAGATCACTCAGATCATCATCATCATCATCAACCCAATATGTCCCCACCGAGGGGCACGGGTCTCTTCCCTGAGGAAGGTATAGGGCATACTCCACCACGGGGGCCTCACAGATAATTCTCAAGAATTTACATTTCGCTTATGTTACGCTGCACGTTAATGTTAGATGGTAATCCTATTTAGTGCGTGGCGACCTTTAAATCTTGTTTCTTTTTAGGGTAAGACAAAGTGAATTTCCCTTACAAGCTAAGAGATTGAAACACCCCGCTGTTAGCTGATTAGAGAGCAAACAATCTTTGATTTATTTTCGTCTCTTTGTCATTGGTTAAGATCCAGCCATTATCTCCATCACCAAAGATTAGCTGGAAAAGAATACTTGTTAGTATTAAGCTGACAGTAAGACCAGCCAGTAGTCTTACAAGCCTCCACCAATCCGGACTTGGCCCCCGTGGTGGAGTATGGCCTATACCTTCCTCAGGAAAGAGACCCGTGCCCCTTGGTGGGATGATGATGATTGCTACCACGTATAACTTCACAAATATACATAACTTAGAAATTAAAGTCATAGGTACTTGCCCGCACTAGGAATCAAACCTGAGTCTCCCGCCTCTGAGTCCATTGCTACAAGGCTGTCCTTGTCCACAAGGCTACCAGCGGCATCGCAGTCTAAAATTTGATAATTTTAAGTACCTAGGTAAAATAGCGGAAGTGATCTCCGCTTCATCAACACTTAACGTTTGCCAAAGGCCATGCGAATGTTGGCGCGGTGACCGGGTCGCCTATTTCCCTCTAATATGGTTGAGACTGGCGATGGCTGACCCCTGCGTTATGCTCGTGAACGGGTGCCGTCCGTGTGTCTGGCCGCAGCATTGGTGTTTTTATACTTGTATAAGAATATCAAATAATGTTTGACATTGCAAGTATTGATTGCACTCATGGGTCTTGAAATTTGACATTCTTAGGTATATGGACATTAGTACCAAACTCTGTATTAGATTTAAGGTGATTTGAGAAAAGATGGTCAGAGTGGAGTTTTTTCGCTGCCTTTTTCTCCACTACATTTGGCCCTAAGGCAGCGACTAACATTATCATTTTATGTACATTGACATTCAACAAGCAGAATGTAAATTCTTTACGTTGAAATAAATTTCTGATTTCTGATTTCTCACAGTCATATCAGTCAGTCCCTGGTATCTGCCTACCCCTCTGGAATACAGGCGTGAGCTTATTACGTATGTTAAGTTCCTTAGCCTTGTAAAATTGAACAGGAAAACTTTGGACAAGCACTCACCAACAACTTGAGGAAATTAATCAATTCAACAGCCTCATCTCGTCCCTCTAAAGTGGTTAATTTGTTCCGAAAAAGGCGAACAAAGAATTTTTAATTCACTTTCCAATGAGACGAACATTCTCAAACTGCGCTCTTAGAATGAAATTAAGAGTCCCTTTTTTACACACAGCCTCTTTTTAACAGTTCTGTTAACTCAGAGTCTTTTTGGTGAAATAAACAAGCAAGTGGACTGTAGATTTGTAAATTGGTGGAGTATAATCAGAAATTAAAGAAATACAAAAAAAAATGTGTGTCGATTCGTTGGTGAATTAGTATGAAGTAGAGATAATTGACAAGAACTTTATCACACAAGTTTGCCATAGGCCATGCGAATGGTTGCGCGGTGGCTGGGTCGCCTATTTCCCTCTAATATGGTTGAAACTGGCGATGGCTGACCCCTGCGTTATGCCGTCCGTGTGTCTGGCCGCAGCATTGGTGTTTTCGTGCTTGTTTAAGAATATCAAATAATGTTTGACATTGTAAGTAGGTATTGATTGCACTCATGGGTCTTGAATTTTGACTTACTTGGGTAGATGGACATTCGTACCAAACTTTGTATTAGATTTAAGATGATTTGAGAAAAGATGGTCAGAGTGGAGTTTTTTTTTTTTGCTGCCTTTTTCTTTACTTCATTCGGCACATTGACATTCAACAAGCAGAATGTAAATGTTTTACGTTGAAATAAATTTCTGATTTCGAACAGGCTAAATTGGGACTGGGCTGGCCATGTCTGCCGTGTGAGCGGGTGGTAGGACTCTTCCCAATACGAAGGGAATTTCCCTTTTAATAACTACAAAGGTAAAGAAGTAAATTTTTACATTTATAGATTAGGCTCTGAAAGCCAGTTTTTGAGTTAAGAATTTTCAAATTTTACTTAAGTAGCGTCACGTTAAGTAGTCACGCTCTTTTCTGAGAAATTTCACGAGACAGCACATCAGTAAAGTTATTAATTACTTATTGAAATTCTCAATTCAGAAATCGGCCCTAAGTTTCTCTGGAGCTTCCTCAAACCCTCTGTTTATCACCTACTAGCTTTCGCCCGAGACTCCGCCCGCGTGGACTTTAGTTTAAAAATTTTCAACCCCGTTCACTGTCCTAAGGGTTAAATTTAGAAAAACGGCGAAACACGTGTTCAATCAATTGTGTTGAAGAGTATTTATTTCAATTTCAACCAATTCAAGGTCGCTGATTTCAAATCTACTTACATTTTTTCTCTAACAGCTTTAGTTTTTGAGATACAGCTATTTACCAAATTTTCGTACTGGTTACGCTTAACTTTCATAAAGCAGAGCAGTTTATTTAAAAAGTATATATTTTTTAACATGTCCATGTCGCGAAATATCTGTAAAAATGATCCTAACTGTTTCTGTAATTATGTGGTGAATATACATTTAAAGATTGTAGCCCAAGTGTGTCGGAGTTCGTATAACGGGTGTACTTTGATTACTTTGGATTTTCTTTGGACACCCGCGACAGGTACTGGGTGCCTAAAATGGTATGTAAAACATGCGTCGAGTCTTTAAGATTATGGCCAAATAAGAAAAGACCCCATTTCAATTACCAAACACCAATGATCTGGCGGGAACCCTCGAATTGATCGACGATTGTTATTTTTGCGTGGTTGATAAAAACAGGATTAACAAAAAAAAAACGGTCCAAATGGTTTTACATTAACTTGTTATCTGTTACCCGACCAGTCATGTACTCCAGCGATGCATCAGCATCACAAGCAGCTTTATCTACACAAATTGATCACGACTTGGAAGAAAAAAAACTCTTCTTCAAGTGATGAAAGTAGAAAAACTGACTTTAATCCAGTTGTTTTCTCTAAGCCCCGGCCATTTAATTAGGAAGAGCTCAGTGCATTTGTCAGAGATCTCGGCCTTTATAAAAAGCATCGGAGATTCTATTTTCTCGATTGAAGCAAACAAATATTTTAACTCAAGGATGAAAGCTATGCGAAGCACATTGAAGAGATGTTGTCGCACTTATAGCAGCTTGGTTGTAACGTGAGTATTGAGGTACACTTGCTCCATAGCCACTTGGACCGTTTCCCTGAAAATCTATGTGATCTCAGTGAAGAACAAGGTGAACGGTTCCACCATGATATCCGGACTATGGAAGAGCGGTAACAGGGTCATTGGAACGCCAACATGATGGCGGACTACTGTTGGAGCATTAAGAACAGCCCTAGTGAACCAAGTCAAGCAAGAATATCTTAGAAAAGAAAGTTTATTGATATGTGGTGGTTGTTTTTCTGATGTTTTTTTTTAAATAAAATTATTTGATTATTGAAAATCACGTTTTCTTTATATCTCAAAAACTAAAGCTGATACAAAAAATCTGACTTCAGATCTGAAATTAGCACCCCGAAAATATACAATAAGAGTCGTAATATTTCATGCAACAAAAATTATGTTCCCTTGTGTTATATATAGATCCTCTGTGCAAAATTTCAGCGTCCTAGGTCAAACGGCTTGGGCTGGGCGTTGATGATTAAGTCAGTCAGTCAGTCAGGACTTTGAATTTTATATACATAGATTAGATTGACATAAAAAAGGCATGAACAGCAGCACAACACATACATAAGTACACACACAAAACATAACGACCGGCCGAGACCTATGTGGTGCAGCGGCAGCGCATCTGCCTACCATGTGCGAGGTCCCGGGTTTGAACCCCGGCTGAGGACAAAACAAAAACCCGTTTTGCCGTTTCTGGTTCTCACGACACATGGTATCCTAGTGTGGGGCCAGAATGTAAATTTTTTATACAAAAAAGAAAATACAAAAACATTGTCTTGCCCTGATTGTAAGACTGAACTCTCCTTGGCTTTAATTCTAATTAAAGCTGCTAATCCAACTTTAACTTATTTTTTTAATACGCGCTCCGACTTAGTAAACCGTCTCGGAGCCACTTTCAGTGGGAGTTCCAAGTTAAACATTTTCGCTCAAAGTTTCTTCGCTTAAGTGGAGTTGGTTAGAGAAAAAGTTGATCGACTTAATTAGTTGCTTTATTACCTTGAGAAGAACAATTTGAATACCATTATTGTGATGAGCCGATCGACCCGTCTATGGTTCTACAGGTTAAGGCCCTTTCTCCACTGCTCCGGTCGGGCGTCGGAACCGGAATCAATCATAAAAAAATATCGGTTGCCGGATTATGCTTCTCCACTTCATCCGACTATAATCGGCAATGGACGTGACGCAGACGCTTTATTAAAATTCCTCGGTTTTTCTATTCGAGGCAGGGGACGTTTTCCACACATTCTATTAATGTTAATAAAATAGTATGGGAACATTTTTGGGTTGTATGCGCGGTGCAAAAACGTGTATTGTTTTTGTACGTCTATCACTTCGGACCAGTAAAAAACCGTTCCGACATCAAACATCTTCTGATTTATTTGGGTATGGAAATCTTGTGGTAATCACTTTCAATTGTCTTATTTGAAAATGTTGTATTCCGAAATTCCGTTTAAGTATCATCAAGCATTCGTGCAGTCAGTATGTATTGAAATGTTACGTTGCTACAGTTAGTTTACTTCTTACTTGAGCTAGGGTTCCGCACAAAAACGCTGAACCAACAAGGATTCTGTAGCCAAAAGAATTCGGGTACCGCTGCTCTAGACTGCTACGAAATCTTTATTAGGTAGGTATCTATGATATGATAATCCCAAAATGTATTATTAATATGGTGTTTTAAATAAATAAAAAATAAAAAAGTTAAAGTGATTTTAGGAGCCATAGAGATCATGTACTTTACAGCGTCTAGTGGCACCTTCACTCACACTAGACGGGTGGAGGGACCACTTCGACGCTGCAGTGGCTGGGACAACAATGTCCCAAACACCTAAGCAAAAGCTCAATAAAATTAAGTATAACAGGTGCTACTTACTTAATTTCTTTATTTAGTAGATTTAAGTACTGACACATTTATTACAAACATAGTTTATGTTAAACATAATATTACGGGTTAAACTAACTGTCCCAAATTCCACTGCGTGAGCATAGCATAGTCATGAAAAATACAGAAATCGTATTCCTTCGACGTTTTTTTGCGGAAATTTTAACCACGATGAAACATGAATGAAAATTAATTAAATTTCACCTTTTCCAGCAAACCTTTGTTGTTGAAGAAACAACAAAGGTTTGCTGGAAGAGAATGCTTCTTACATTAAGCATCCTCTTGTACAATTAGGTGCTTTCTAATTAGTGCAATTAATAACTGAAATTAATATAAATAATGATTTAACAACACCAGGGTGATTGAAAAACTTTTAAGAGTAAAAAAAATGTTTGCTACCTAAAACTTCTTTAGTTTACCATATGAACATCAATATTTGGATGAAAGTATTATAATTATAAATAATCCACAATATGGAAAGACGATCTCATCCAAGTGGCAGGGAGACGCTGGATGCAAGCCGCTTCCAACCGGTCTTTTTGGAAATCCATGGAGGAGGCCTATGTCCAGCAGTAGACTTCTTGTGGCTGAATGATGATGATGATTATAATGATAATTATAAATAATTATGGATTAAGCGTCCTATGGTCGGTCCCAGCCAACTCAGTTATACTTTCACTTGTTTACGCATATCGGATTATAGACTCTTAAATATTTAACACAATACAAAACATTTTTTATGTCAAGGAACCAAAAGAATATAGTTTGAGCGAGCTTAACAACGAAAATGACATAAACAAGTGTTGCTACAGTAGTCTTTCTGTGGCGTTGCCACTTAATAGGCTATTTGACCAATTTCTGGAAACCATCTCATATTTTTTTTGGTGTTCATGGAGTCCTCAGAAAGTGGTCATTTTAAATTTTTTCGTGTATTTCTCACAAAACGACAAACGAAAATTTACTTTTTAAATAAGCCGCTAACCACTATCCTGTGCAATATTATGGCGGCGAACAGGAATTATGATGTCACTTGCCAGTAAACCAACCAATGAACGTAAGAACGAATGAATGACAGACGCCATTTTTACCGTCATCATAGAATCGGCCAATCCAGGCCGTTTTCGATACAATGTCTGCAAATACATATCAAATGTTATCTTGTATTTTTTACAATAATTTTATTTTTTTAGTTAAAATGCCTTAAAGTGGTTTTAAGACTCATAATTTATACGAATACGTATAATACTGTTTTTTATCAATTGAGAATCCGGTCCTTAAGATAAAGCAGATATACCTTTAGGCACGGATTTCCTCACGGTGTTTTCCTACAATCTCATGAACTAATACAAGAAGATGGTTCCATCGGAGTGGTTGTCGACTTTGATGGTTGGCGGCGGCGGGTCCCTTTCCAGCAGAAACCTTCTTAGCTGTATGAGAGCTATGCTGGATAAGGAAAAGCATATCGCAGCTATCAGCAGCCTGCAAAAAGAAGTAAGTAAACATAAACATAACATAAACATTCACATACAGGCACATACATTGCTTCTGGCCCCACACTAGGATACCCTGTGTCGTGGTAACCAGAAACAGGGACGTCACAAACATGTAAACATCCAAGAACTGGAGTTTTTTTTCTCCCCAGCCGGGGATCGAACCCGGGACCTCTCGCACGGTAAGCAGATGCGCTAACCACTACGCCACAGAGGTCGTCAAAAGATACAGGTCCTAAAGATATAAGATACAGTCTGTTAGCTTTTAGTATTATACCTCGGGCTCTAGAGTAGGCTTCGGTTTTCGCCGGAAGCACACGAGTGTAATACTACTTCCTGCTCTGTATTAGTTTATTTCCGTCATATTAGTTCCGATTTCGAAATTAAGTGTCATATTAGTTCCGATATTTCTATTACACGAATATATCCGATTCTATCCGATAGTAGCCGAGGTTATTCTAAAAGCTAACAGACTGTATAAGATATTTATTTGCAAATGTGGAAGATACATTTCTGATGTTATATTTAAATAGTATTTCCAACACTATTTACCTATTCTAGGCATGGAAATATTGAGAATTTTAATAATTAATTTCTTTTTACAAATCATCATTCAAAATAAATTAAACAGTAATTGCAATAGTTAATCATCATCATCATCATCATCATCAGCCCACCTCTGCCCACTGTTGGGTTTAGGCTTTTTCCCCATTACGCCACATCTCGCGGTCTCTCGCCATTCGCATCCATGGGCCTCTCGCTAACCTGGCCACATCGTCCGACCATCGGCAGTAACGGAGTGGCGGCCGAGAAGCGGACGAAGGTCGGTCGGTAGACCAACAATAGTTAATATATGAAATAAATTCATTTTATGATGTTACTCCCTACAACACTCACCAATACGAGTATCCCAGTCCCGGGCCAGGTGTAAACAGTCCATTGGCGATATAGGAGAACGCCAAGTGATCCTTCAAGCCGGATGCTGCGTAGTGTACGCCGAACATCAGCATTGCAACGAAACCTAGACCAGCTGTCAGTGCATTTGCCCAGAGACAACCTGAAGAAAGAAGACAATATATTCATCAGGTTTTTTAATTTGTACACACACACACACACACACACACACAAGAACACATACTTAATATGTTTATTACCGTGTGCTGGATTTTCTTGAGTTACAAATATAACTCGATATGTAAGCAAAACATAGATGCTTAGGGGTCCAACAGACGAGCGACAGCTAGTCAGCAACAGCTTGCGACCCCGCGGCCGCCGACGGTCGCGCGAACGTCAGCAGCAGTCGCCCTCCGTACAAGCGTCTAGTTGCCGACTATCGGCGGCGGTCGCACGACCGTCGGCGCCCGTCGCGCGACCGTCGGCGGCCGGAGTCGCGAGCTGTCGCTCGTCTGTTGGAGCCCTTTATTACGTAAGTCTTACCTGGTAACCCAAATATGGGCTCAATGGGATTCTTGGGGCCATTGATAACAGCTAAAACGGCTGCTACGACAGCAGAGAGTAACTGCAGAAACAGCACCAAGACCTGAAGGATGTAGAAGGTGGAGCTGATTGTAGCTGGACGATCCACTGTGAATAAATGACAAAGAGTATTAAGAAAATGTGTTTCTTCTAAATTTGGAGAATTGTGGAATGTGGAAGTTTGGCAACGAGCATTTATTTTTAATACGAGTATGTAGATGCAAGCCCCTTCCAACCGGTCTTTTTGGAAGTCCATGGAAGAGGCCTATGTCCAGCAGTAGACTTCTTGTGGTGGAATGATGATGATGATATTAAAGGCCTCGCCAAACAGAAAGCGTAATTAGCGCGCGTAGAAGAAGGGAAGACTGCAATCTGGAGAGGCTCCTCGTTGCCGTAGCGTCGGCACTTGGGATGGACCAGCCTGCCCAAAGCAAGGTGTACTGTGCGGACGCACGGTGGAGGGGAGTACTGGAAGTATTCTAGCCAGTACCCGGTGCTCCCCCCAAAGCAGGAATGAATGCCACCGGGGGGTTTTAGTGGGTAAACACCCCAAATAACCCAGCTTCCCCCCAGGATGTGAAAATTTCCCCCCCGTAAACAAAAAAAAGGTCTAGTAAGCAGACAGTAGGCAGATCCCAGCGCTTATACCGTCGACGGGAATCACCATCAACCCATTATGTCCCCACCGAGGGGCACGGGTCTCTTCCCTGAGCAAGGTATAGGCCATACTCCACGACGGGGGCCAAGTCCGGATTGGTGGAGGCTTGTAAGACTAGTGGCTGGTCTTTATGTCAGAAGTTTTCAAGCCGCCCTATGGCCTCCGACTTGGCTTAACGACTGCCATCTATCGACGGCAGCCGACACCAACTGCTTGACGTGCCTTGCAAAGCACGGAACCGTTCGGAAAAATTCCACTAGCGTTAGTCATAGACAGTGACTCATGCATGGGCTAAACGCGCCATATGTTGCTTAACCTTAGTGATCGTTTAAGATCACTCAGGCAGCCCAGGCTACGAGCGATTTGGGACGGGAATTATTTATGATGGTTTGACTTACGTGGATTCGATTGGTCGACAGTAGTGATGGCCACACACGCTGGATTTGGTCTGAACTGGTTAGCTAATGCACGGACCTGAAAACGTTGAGAGGGTTATGTTCACCCAGTCCAGTTTTAAAGGATCATTATCATCGTCATCAGCCATATGACGCCCACTGCGGGGCATACGGCTCCCTGATGGTCTTCTAAGTTGAAGTAACATAAGTAGATAAGGTTTTTATTATCTTGTACATAGAAACAATTAACAACGGTTGTTTGAAGGAGCACAATGTGGATAGGTACAATCACTCTTACGAGCAAACAAGGCAGATAACTTTAAGGCAGTTACTCCCAGATGTAGGCTACATTTGAATAGGTGTGATCCATTCTAGGAACGGTTGCCCTGCATGTAAGCAAGGCGTTGATGAAATTTTAAAGAAAGAAAGAAAAAATATTTATTTAACACCACAAAGACATACATATAACATGTGATTTAAAAATAAAAAATTGTTCAAACATAAACATTTACCTACAGCCACATAAGGTAGATTGTACCGTATGTGGCCAGTGTAAGTTTTTTGGTCCTTTTTATGTTCAAATTACTATACGGAGAAGTAAATATATATATATATATATATATATATATATATATATATATATATATATATATATATATATATATATATATAAAAGGAGAAGCTGACTGACTGACTGACTGACTGACTGACTGAATGACTGACTGACTGACTGACATATCAACGCAGGGCCCAAACTATAAGGGTTAGAAACTTGAAATTTTTCACAGGAGTTCCTTTTATAACGTAGGGTAGCACTAAGAAAGGATTTTTCAAAATTCACCCCTTAAAAGGGTAAAATGGGTGTGCAAAGTTAGTATGAAACTCTGCCGTTTTTGAAATTACTCAAATGAAACTCAGTATGAAGTTTCTTCGTTTAAAATTGTGAAACACGTGTAAAATAGTTTTTCAAAAATCATCCCTTAAGGGGGAAAAAGGGGAGGTGCAAAGTTAGTATGAAACTTTGCCGTTTTTGAAGTTATTCAAATGATATTTAGTACGAAGGTCCTTCATTTAAAATCATGAAACATGTGTAAATTAGTTTTTCGAAAATCATCCCTTAAGGGGGAAAAAAGAGGGTGCAAAGTTAGTATGAAACTTTGCCGTTATCCAAGTTATTCGAAAGAGATTCTATATGAAGGTCCTTAATTAAAAGTCATGAAACATGTGTAAAATAGTTTTTCGAAAATCATCCCTTAAGGGGGTAAAAGGGGGGTGCAAAGGACAATGCCCAAATTGGGACCACCCACCAATAGCAATAAGATATACGTCATTGGATAGGTCTTTTTAATTGGAGCAATAATTGTTATGACAGCTTTGTTGTCAAAATTGTCCGTTTGGAGTTATGAGAATTTTTATTCATCATCAACCCCTCATGTCCCCACCGAGGGGCACGGGTCTCTTCCCTGAGGAAGGTATAGGCCATACTCCACCACGGAGCCCAAGTCCGGATTGGTGGAGGCTTGTAAGACTAGTGGCTGGTCTTACTGTCAGAAGTTTTCAAGCAGCCCTAAGGCCTCTGACTTGGCTTAACGACTGTCATCTATTGACGGCAGCCGGCACCAACATCTTAACTTACCTTGCGAAGCACGGAATCGCTCGGAAAAATGCCACTAGCGTTAGTCATAAACGGTGACCCATCCATGGACTGAACGCGCCGTATGTTGCTTAACTTTAGTGATCGTTTAAGATCACTCAGGCAATTTATATTACTGAAGAAAAAAAATTTTAGAAACAAGAGTTCAAGTATAAGTATGTTTAATATTTTTACACGCATGTTCTTATATCTCGCTTAGTCAATGTACCAACGCGCGTACGCAAACAGGTAGCCGCGGGAACCCTCCCCTCTTTTAAAATCGGTGACAGAAACGCGCGCGGCGCGGTGGTGGAACGCTGTTCTGACCAGACTGGTTATGATGTATCAGTCGTTCATTGCCAATGTTTGCGAGTTATCGTTCAGTTCTATTCTTTTTCACTCGATTCTACCTTGAGACTTTTTGACCTGGAATTGATATTGAACACTGATATCTTTGCTCTCTGTTTATTGAATTCACATAGCATTAAATCCACCTTTTGTACACTCTTATTGTGCACTAAATAATTACTAATAATAATAATATCATACTGGACTTTTGAATTACATCTCGATCAGGTAATTGTGACGGAAAATCATCCCAACTGTGTTATGTGTCGGCGAACCTTATATCGCGGAAGATATCAGCAACATCGGTTAGACGATCTGCCTGACTACAGGATTCTCGAAAATGTGTGGCTTTTGCGTAGCCGCATTCAATCACGTCATGTGAGACGAAGGACTTACTATCATTATATTTTGATAAACAATGACCAAGACGAAGGAAACAACATTGTATTATAACAATATAACATAACATTTACATACATACATATTGCTTCTTTTCTTTCTTTCTTCTTTTTCTTTTCTTTAAACAGCGAGGTCACAAACATGTACACATCCAAGACCTGGTTTTCTTTTTTTTGTCCTCAGCCGGGATTTGAACCCGGGACCTCTCGCATGGTAGGCAGATGCACTAACCGCTGCGCCACAGAGATCGTCGAACATTATTGTACATGCCTATCAGAACGGCAAACGATGGGCACATGACATGTGTACACATAATTTCCATTATATGGTATTTAGGGTATGCAATTCATGCAGGATTTAATACACTTAAATGATGACATTATAGATAACCCTTGATGATAAAATATGATTGAAAAATAAATAATGAAATATTTTTTTGCGTTTTTGTTACTTATCCCTCCATTTTTTTTATATCTGAACTTAAAAGTAGCATAACTCCAAACTGACAGTCCAACAGTATTTGTACATAACTGTCAGTACCAACAAAACTAACATTTTCCCCTCCAAAAAAGTATTTTTTGTGCTTTTATTTCTGAACTTTGAAGTCTCATAACTCCGAATGGACAATTTTATAACAAAGTGGTGTTAACAATTGTTGTTCCTATTGAAAAGGCCTATTAAACGACATATATCTTATTACTATTGGAGGGTGGTCCGAGGTTCCATACATTTTTGGGCATTGTCCTTTAGTATGAAACTTTGCCGTTTTTGAAGTAATTCAAATGAAATTCAATACGAAGATCCGTCGCTAAAAGTCACGAAATACATGTAAAATAGGCTTTCAAAAATTATCCCTTAAGTGGGTAAAACGGGGTGCAATGTTAGTATGATTGAAACCCTGCCGTTTTTTAAGTTATTCGAATGAAATTCAGAATAAAGGTCCTTTATCGAAAGTCTTGAAACACATGTAAAATAGTTTTTCGAAAATCATCCCTTTAGGGGATAAAAGGGGGGTGCAAAGTTAGTATGACACCTGCCGTTTTAGAAGTTATTCAAATTATATTTAGTTCGAAGGTTCTTCATTTAAAATCATGAAACATGTGTAAAATAGTTTTTCAAAAATCATGCCTTAAGGGGAAAAAAGGGAGTGCAAATTTAGTATGAAACTTTGCCGTGTTTGAAGTTATTCGAATGAAATTCAATATGAAGGTTTGTCATTAAAAGTCATGAAATAGTTTTTCGAAAATCATTCCTTTCAGGGGGTAAAAGGGGGGTGCAAAGTTAGTATGAAACTCTGCCGTTTTTGAAGTTATTCGAATGAAATGCAGTATATAGGTCCTTCATTGAAAGTCATGAAACATTGTGTTAAGTAGTTTTTAGAAAATCATCCCAAGGGGGGGTGCAAAGTTAGAATGAAAGCTCTCTGATATTCAAAGTTATTTCAATAAAATGTTGTATTCGGGTTATAAGTTCCTGATAAAGTTATTGATTATTGCCGACAGCCCTTTTTGTGAATTCAATACTTATGGGGGTTGCAAATTTAGAATGTATAAAAGTTCTTCGTATCGTCGCTTCGATTATTAAACATTTCGCTGCGATTTTTGAATTGAATTTCTTTGTTCTTCCATGTGTTTAAATACCACCTTAAATACTTGCTTACTTTCTTATTTTGTTTCATATTGGTCGTTCTAACTCTTGAATAAATTTTCTCAATTCTTCTTATTATTTCTCCGTTCATGTGTTCATAAATATTTCTCAGTTCTTTAAAATACAACCCATAGTAAACAGCCTATACGAGTATATGTCCCACTGCAGGGAATAGGTCTTCTCTCAGAGAGAGTAGTATGGTTTTATTTATTTCGCATGCGCTAAAAGTATCCCAATCTTAATTGCAAACGCAAACACTTTACTCAACTAAAGCCCACGCGGACGAAGTCACGGGCAACAGCTAGTAATTCTACATATAAATGTGAAACTTAATAAATTTGGTTCGTATAGATCATCATCATCATCAACCCATTATTTCCCCACCAAGGGGCACGGGTCTCTTCCCTGACGAAGGTATAGATAGGCCATACTCCACCACGGGGGCCAAGTCCGGATTGGTGGAGGCTTGTAAGACTAGTGGCTGGTCTTACTGTCAGAAGTTTTCAAGCCGCCCTAAGGCCTCTGACTTGACTTAACGACTGCCATCTATCGACGGCAGCCGGCACCAACTGCTTAACGTGCCTTGCGAAGCACGGAACCGCTCGGAAAAATGCCACTAGCGTTAGTCATAGACGGTGACCCATCTATGGACTGAACGCGCCGTATGTTTCTTAACCTTAGGCGATCGTTTAAGATCCCTCAGGCAGCCCAGGCTACGAGCGATTCTTATAGATGAAAAAGTTTAAAAATTCTATGAAAATATATTTCTACCGTTAAATTCTCTACAAATTAACTGAAATTTCAAGTGGTAAAAAACGGTACTAAGATGGCCAAAACCGGTACTTCTACTGTGGCGTCTGCGCACGCACAGTTTTGCCGAGTAATCAGTTTCGTCATATTGTAGCGACACTACCTACATTGCTTCTGGCCCCACACTAGGATTTTCTGTGGCGTAGTAACCAGAAACAGCGACAAACGTGTAAACATCCAAGAACTGTCCTAATATTACGTAACTTTCCACTCTATCGGGTTAAGCATTTTGACAAGTCGAAAGAGTCAAAATATGTATTTGACAGTTCGGAGTATGAGTATTACATGCATATCTAATGGGAAAAAAAGTCCCAGAATGTAACAGTGTAAAATAAGGTGGTGTGACATACCGGGAACAAAGGGGCTAAAGCCCATTACACAATGAAAAAAAAATAAGATATAAGAATAAGGATCAAGAAATAACGAACAAGGAATAGCGGAATCCAGCAATGGCAGCACCGTTGAGCAAGACACAATTCAATAATAAGGAAAACAACTGATTTCTGTGCTATTCCTTATTTCTTATTCTTATACGTACCTTATTTTTTTTTTCATTGTGTAATGGGCTTAAATCAGACAACTCCACGTAGTTGTATCCCTGCGGTTTTTTTGTAATTAACGTAAAAATATACCTACTTGTCAGGCAATAGTGTAATTAGAAAACATTGTGGTCTGAAAGATGATGCAGTGACTAGAATTGTGAAAGGTATGTTGCGTTGTCTTGGTCATGTGGAGACAATGAAGGAAGAAAGTCTGTCGAAACAATTATAGCGACAAATAAATCACTTTCGCTTCATTAACACTCATTTATTTATTTAGGCTGTTAACGCCTATGATGAAGCCAAACCAAAACGTATGGCAACCCCCGCCAAACGTCAAACTGAGCCCGCGCTCTCTGCTTCACTCACGCGCCGCCGCACCAATCGGTTGTGCACACATAATATTGTACTTATTACGTCCTAAACCAATAAATTGTTAAACGTATTCTGAATGAAGTTCGTTATTGAAGAGACCCCTGCAGTCCTCAAGACCTAGACCAGCCACAGGCTTCCCCTAGCTACTCGTGGGAACAATATTAAGTTTTTAAAAACGTATCGAAGATGGCGAGGTCGGTCGGATAGTATTATTATTTACACCCACAGAAATATTGTCCGGAATGGAGTATACGTTGGAGTACAGTACAGTAGTTAGTAAAGCTCACTAGGGATCGTTCGAGAGAATTGCACGCATTTGTACAGTCGAGAACACGTCAACCTATACATTTTAGTTGCAAAGTCGTCCGTAACGTAACGGAATAGAGTGCATGGGTGTATAGGTTGATGTGATCTCGACTGTACAAATGACAATGGGTTCCTAGACTATTAGTGGGACTCATCTTTGAGTTTTCTTCTCCATAGAGTAAGATCATCCTGAAGAAAGAAGCATCCAAGGTTTCTTAATTTCACACATACACGGTCCAACGCACACACTTACGTACACACACAAACACATACACACACACACACAATTTAACTGCTGCAGATAATCATCATCATCATCAGCCCTGCTCGCTGCAGCACCAGAGTGTGATGTGTTTGCGCATGGGATTGCAAGTGTGGTGAAGGTATGTAAGAGAATGTAGAAGATGTTTGATAGGTAGTGCTGTTATAATATTGTAACGCTTTGGTGTAATTACTGTTATGTTGCAATATTTATGTAAGTAAATAAATAAATGTTGCAATGTCCCCTCCGAGGGACACGTGTCTCTTCCCTGAGGAAGTTGTAGGCCGTACTCCACGCTTCACACGGTCCGCTATATCGCGGACGCACAGGGACCAGCTCGCACGACACACCGTGGGAAAGGTATCGGTCCGCGGTAGCACAGATAGACGGCTGGTCAGTTGGAAGAGCCTCTCGTGGTGCGTGGCTGTCCGTGGTCGTAGCCGTGCGTGTCCATCCGCGATATCGCGGACCGTGGGAAGCCAAATTAAGACCCACTTGGGGTTGCTGAGTCCGCAGAGTCAGTACATAGGCTGCTACTTATGTATGCGGAATCTGGGATTCCAATAATTTTAAACGCAATGTCTGACCTCCATGGTCAAATTCGTTCTTTTTTTAAATACTGGCCGCAAATATTTTTCTCTTATATACGTTAGTGTTTTGTATTTATTGGGTTTAAAATGTCATATCGCTGAAAAAATGGAACTCACTCGTGAAAATATTCGTGCTATGATTTATTACGTTTTTCGACGTGGTTAAACGCAACAACAGTGCGTAGATCAATTAACTTCGACTTTTGGTGGTGAAGCTCCATCAAAAACGACTGTGTATCACTGGTTTAGTGAGTTTAATCGCGGGCGCAGTAAGCTCACGGACGAAGTTAAAGAAGGTCGCCCGAGATCGGTGGTTGTGCCACAAAATATTGAAGCTGTGCGAAAACTAATAATGCAAGACCGCCATGTTACGTATCGTGAGATAGAGGCTATTCTGGGCATATGTATGATGAGCATTCATAGGATATTACATGAACATTTGTCTGTAAAAAAAATTTGTTCGCGTTGGATCCCGCACAACTTAACTCAGGATCAAAAAGATGCTCGCGTCGAATGGTGCAAGAAAACCCTAAAAAAATTCAACGGAGGCGACTCAAAATCTGTTTATAATATCTACACAGGTGACGAATCCTGGATCTACGCGTACGATCCCGACACTAAACAACAATCAACAGTTTGGGTGTTTCAAAATGAGCCGAACTCGTGCAAAAAGCACTGTAAAGCAAATGGTGGCCTGCTTTTTTGGTATTAATGGCCATGTCGCTACAATACCACTGGAGAATCGCAGAACGGTTAATTCGGAGTGGTACACGACCATTTGTTTGCCGGAAGTATTTGAAGAAATACGCCAAAACAACCAGCGACGCAGAATCATACTTCCCCATGACAATGCCAGCTGTCATACATCTCAGGAAAAAACTACATTTTTGGATGGTCAAAAAATAGAATTGATGGGTCATCCACCGTACAGCCCTGATTTGGCTCCCAATGATTTCTATTTATTCCCAAATGTAAAGAATAAATTACGTGGTCAACTATTTTCGACCCTTGAAGATGCCGTAGATGCGTTCAAACAGCACGCTTTGGAGATATCTCAATCAGAGTGGAAAAAGTGTTTTAAAAATTGGTTTCATCGAATGCAAAAGTGCATCGATCATAGTGGAAAATACTTTGAAAAACAATAAAAGTATATTTAGCCATATACATTTGTTTATTTTTTCTATTCCGCATACATAAGTAGCAGCCCTCGTAGTATCAGTTTTTCCAAGCGGTTCCGTGCTTCGCAAGGCACGTTAAGCAGTTGGTGCCGGCTGCCGTCGATAGATGGCAGTCGTTGAACCAAGTCAGAGGCCTTAGGGCGGATTGAAAACTTCTGACAGTAAGACCAGCCACTAGTCTTACAAGCATCCACCAATCCGGACTTGGCCCCCGTGGTTCAGTATAGCCTATACCTTCCTCAGGGAAGAGACCCGTGCCCCTCGGTGGGGACATAATGGGTTGATGATGACCCCCTTAAGTATCAGTAAACAAACATCTTCTCACCTCCTCCTCTCTTGCCCCCGGGGTAGTTTTACAGCTGACTGCGCAGGCGCCGATGTCGAGGAGACATGTCACTGAAAATAACCTTTCGAATCAGTTTCTTCTGCCACCATGGATAAGATAAATAAAACGAATAGAACGGAAATAGTCGTCGACTCTTTTGGCACTTAGAAGTAGGTAATTGGATTCAGACTTAAGTTAACTTTCTGTAATAAGATAAAGCGTACAAATCCCGATTGCAAGGTATCTTAAATATGTTACCTGGGGCTTGATTCAATTAACTACATTTCATGGTGTACTAAGACAATTATATTGAGATGGCTCGATAAACGCACAGATCAACAATTATGAAGACTCAGATCTGCAATGTTCTGTACATCATCATCATCAACCCATGACGTCCCCACCGATGGGCACGGGTCTCTTCCCTGAGGAAGTTATAGGCCATATTCCACTACGAGGGCTAAATTCGGATTGGTAAGATACTCGACCAAATTCGTCCACTGCAGGACATAAGCCTTCCGCATGCACGACACTTATTTTGGGCTTTGGCCACCCCCACTTCACCTACACCCTACCAGCAGTCTACCTCAAAGTGTTTGACCTCAATAAGTGTCGGTCCAACGAGTCTAACGACAGCGCCATCTCTAGACCATACTCCACCACGGAGGCTGGGCCGAGCGGTTTCGTGCTTCGCAAGGCACATTAAGCAGTTGGTGCCAGCTGTCGTCGATAGAAGGCAGTGGTTAAGCCAAGTCAGAGGCCTTAGGGCGGCTTGAAAACTTCTGACAATAAGACCAGCCACTAGTCTTACAAGGCTCCACCAATTCGGACTGGGCCCCCGTGGTGGAGTATGGCCTATACCTTATTCAGGGAAGAGACCCGTGCCTCTCGTTGGGGACATAATGGGTTGAGGATTATGTTTTTTTTCTTTTGTACAATAAAAAGCGTAACAAACAGACTTTAGTCGATCAAAACTGCGAACTCACTATATAGAGTGCTGTAAGTGGGTGTCGCCAGGTTGTTTAGCTCGAGTTCCCCTCTGAACAATCCGTATTTGATGTGGCTGTCTGCGGTTAGGATATCGTCTGTTGCCGTGGATACTATCTGGAACAATGACTTTATTACAAATTCTGTGGCCAAAACACTCCACCTTGAACGCCGCTTTGCTTAAATGTTCCACCTTAGTATGTACAAGTTTTTTTTTTAGTATCTGACCCGGCAAACGTTGTTTAGCCCTTTCAATTATTTTTATTTAGGGCTTATAATTTTAAAAAATTTGGGGTAGATCACCCTTATCACCTATGTCCTATGGCCTATGTCCAGCGGTAGACTTCTTGTGGCTGAATAATGACTTAAGTATGACAACCTATTCTCAAAGCTAACAAATAGACACATAAAAGCTTCGTCAAACATATTGTAAAAACTAAAACTAATGACGCACGACAGAATATCAACGCAGAACGCAGTGTAAATTAATAGAAAAATAAGATGCATGCATACAAGACTTGATGTGTGTACCTAGTTGCCTATATACATAATATATATACGTGTGTGTGTGTGTGTGTGTGTGTGTGTGTGTGTGTGTGTGTGTGTGTGTGTGTGTGATATAACACACTTATTTCTTTAATTTAGCTTAACAAAAAACTCTATCTAAAATTTCGGGTCAAGAAGATAGATAGATATTATTATCTATTATTTATCTAGTTTGACCAGTAAGCCGACGATATAAAAGATAAAGGTACTGACCCAACTATCTGTGGATATAGCCAAGACCACCATCAGAACGGACACAGAGCTGCACAAAGCCGCTCCGTATATGTAGCCCTTTCTTGTGACGGCCATTTTGATCGCCCGACCGAACGCAACGTAATGACTAGTCTTTATCGACAATTAATCGTTATCTGCCGATTACTAGTCGCGGTAAAACTACGTGAATAGTTGTGGAAGGTCCACTCCGACCAGGGAATCGATTCTTTTACAGCATTATAGTTCAACTGAACTATAATGTAGCTGTAACTACAGCTACATGGTCCGGCCACGTGACATGTTTTTAAGGGCTCCATTACACAAGAAGAGTTTCTCGCGAGGTTTAGGCAGTAATATTGTCGCCTAGCGTAAACAAATGCCCAGAGATTCGCCTCTCGAATACGATTATCGCTACTTAAGCTCTCCTAGGCCGCGAGCCTGTATAAACAAACTAGGTACCTATACCGACGAGTTTATCTTACGAGCTATGTTTATACACGTCGAGACTCGTATGCGTCTATAGATCTACGATAACTCGCCTGTAGCGTAAACGTATTAGGAGAAGTGAGTCTCGCCTGTGATACTCGCATTCGAGAATCGCTCGTAAACAACCCAAGGCGAGAATCGTATCGCGAGTATAGGCTAGTTTCCTAAAAAAATGTAATTAGTCCGTCTTTTAGATTATAAAAAAATATTGGATACGTATTTTTTCTTTTTTCGATTAAACAAAAAATAACAAAGATATAGCCCATTGAAGTTACGTGTGACGTCACTCAGTGCTGCATTTTGTGGCTATATCTTGGTTATTTTTTGTTTAATCGAAAAAAGAAAAAATACGTATCCAATATTTTTTTATAGTCTAAAATACGGACTAAATAGAATTAAATTATTTTGACCCTGGAAACTACCCTATTGCCTTGAGAGAATCGCTTACGATTTTCCGCCGCTCGCTAGCGAGAAACTCTTCTTGTGTAATGGAGCCTAATGCCATTGACCCCCAGAAATACGAATATTATATGCGTGCGCCCGTTGATCAGAAGCTGCAATGAAATTAAATTGGAGCAGTCATGCAACTGTCATTTTACTAATCTAAACCCTGGGGTGCGACAATGTAAGTCAGAATTAATTTACCTACACTTTGGAGTCGCCTAAATGCTTAACCCGATAGGGCGGAAAGTTAAGTGATACAAGGATATGGATTCTGTTAATGCAAAAAATATTCAAAGATCTAGGCGTCAATAGCATAAAAAAGCACGTCACGTGGCCCGACCATGTATCTGTCATCGTATTGCAATGCACTAACAGAATCGAGCCCGAGGTCTGCAACACTTTCTTGAAAGAGCATGAAGTCTTGGAATTTTGAAATTTGGAATTTTTAAGGAAGATTTTTTTTGTTACGTGATAAGCTGGCTTCCCACGGTCCGCGATCGCGGATGGACGCGGACCAGCTCGCACGACACACCTCGGTCCGCGGTAGCACAGACGTCTGTGGCGGTGCGCCGTACCGGTCGTGAGTACGTGGTCATATCGATATCCGCAGAATCGCGCACCGTGGGAAGAGCCTCGTGCGTGGTGCATGGCTGTCCGTGGTCGTCGGCCGGCGTCGGCCGTCGGCAGGCTTTCTGACTCGCAGTACCTAGAGATGAAATGTGTTTCCCTTTGATGAATGCGATCTGAGTCTTGATTAATAATTAAATTGCGGATGTTTAAAGCATATTTTTCCTAATCAAAATTAATAATCACGGAAACAACTTTTCTTAATTAAAATATAAGTAGGTACCTACCACTTTAGGAAACCAAAAATATATTAAATGTCCGTAGTTAATTTATGCATCAGACCCTCATCATCATCAACCCTTCATGTCCCCACCTAGGGGCACGGGTCTCTTCCCTGAGGAAGGTATAGGCCATACTTCACCACGCGGGCCAAGTCCGGATTGGTGGAGGCTTGTAAAAATAGTGGCTGGTCTTCCTGTCAGCAGTTTTCAAGCCGCCCTAAGGCCTCTGACTTGGCTTAACGACTGCCATCTATCGACGGCAGCCTGCACCAACTGCTTAACGCGCCTTGCGAAGCACGGAATCGCTCGGAAAAATGCCACTAGCGTTAGTCATAGACGGTGACCCATCCATGGACTGAACGCGCCATATGTTGCTTAACCGTAGAGATCGTAAGATCAGTCAGGCAGCCCAGGCTACGAGCGATTCTCATCAGCCTCGGACCCTCATCAGAGCATCAGACCCTCAGACCGTACCTATTCATCAAAGAGAAACTCATTTCACAAAAATCGCAAAATTAAAAATGTTAAATTGAAAACAGTCTCAACTAAAGTAAAAATAATAATTTGGTAGTTTAATGTGATCTAGGCTTGTGACTTTGCAGATATTAAAAGCACGCATAAATGTCCCATATTTACCTTTTTAATGTGATATTTAATATTTTATTTTGTAGGGCGAATAACTAATAGATAGGTAATTCACAAGCACATAAACTAAAACAGGTAAAGTGTATCCAAATATTACAGTCCTAAGATGTAAACAATTATGGCGGAATAGGTAACCATAGACTACTATAGTGCTGTGATGTATGTTGGAAAATGTCGATGTCGGTAAATTTATTATGGTGCATTTCTGCTGGCGCTATTGAAAGCTATAGAATAATATGTACATCCAGAGATTAAGTAATAGGTACTACTTCACTTGAAAATAATATGGATGTAAGGAGGAATTAAACTACATAAAACATTAAATAGAGTTTATTACAAATAGCATTTATTTTTAAGCATGTAGCAAAGTAAAGTTATTAGTTTTCCTAAATAAATAAAAATAATAATGATGCATACAAAAATATGCATAAAACATTTGTATTATTATTACTTATTAAATAAGAACAATATAAAGCTTTATTTCTTGACCAGATTACAGTACCTATATATTAAAATATTTTGAAATGTTCATATTTTATATCACATGGCACCAGCACTGAAACCGTCAAGTTAGTTAGGAATAGTACCGTTAGTATGGTCAGTACGTTTCGAATATTTTTCTGGACTAGCAACATCTTGCTTTTGAGTTAATTGATATATATTGTATCTGTGCTGACGAAGTCCTCCGCGAAACGTATTTCGGCAAACCATCCTAATAGGCATGATTAACATAAAAACTATTATTAAAGAATGAATAGTTTTAGAAAAAAATGTATGTCAAAATAATTCCATAAAAAAACAAACCCTCACTGTCATGCAATAGGCTCTAGTCTGTGCATTCGAATCTCTAATTCAACCTCTCCAGCGTTGCCAGAATAATACAAAAGTAACATTTTACGTTACTTTTGGCCCTCCTATGTTACCTCGATGTTACACGACCCAATATGTTACTTTTGTGTTACTTCATCTCCATTAGTATACTATGATGGCGTTTTTTCATATTCATTAATGACAAACCAGGTTATAGTATTGAAAGACATCCTTAAATTGGTTGGACAAACATCATTGATTGTATGTTATGTTTTTTCTTTTTCAACATCGCCAGTCTTTCCATCAACAAATTATTAAGATTTTTTCGAAAGAGACAAGAAACTTATTTTACTTTTTCTGTAATAAACTGCCATAACAAAGTATTGTATCGGTTTCTACAATAAAAAAAAGTTTATGTTATATGTCTCGAGAAAATGTTACTTTTTGATATGCCTCTTGTTATATTTGACTATCTGCCACTGGCAATTGTTTCTGAATAAATAAATGAATGAAATGAAATGAATGACAACACTACCTCTCGTCTCAACCAAAAGTCCAAAACATAAACCAACCAAACAACATTGGGGAAATCCCCGTCCAATAAGTAATGCGTTCGGTCCATTCCGAATAGTGTTAACCTATTTAAATAGCGTTTGATTTGCTATTTTGCAAACAGTTAGTTACGTTATTTTAGTCGAATAGATTTGCTTTCAAATGAAAAAAAAACATCCACCTTTTGTACACTATTTTTTTAGTGCAATAAAGAATTCATAATATTACTATTATTATTATTTTGAGTCACTTATATGTAGATAGCTGAAACCATTTTTCGATCCAGGGATCCGTTTGCGAAGTATTAAGTGCTTTTAAGTGCAAATTTTACTTGAGTTAATAAAATTTCGTAGTCTTCAAAATAACCTGCTTCAGAAAAAAAAACGTTTTTTGAAATGTTTTTTTCACCGTTTTTTTAGCTCAGAAATAAAACCGATTTTAATCATCACGGTACCTCGACCAGTAATAAGACTATCATCCTTGACCTCAAGTTTGTATCGATACGGAATAACGTCCAGCCCTTGCCACCATAGACAAGACAGAGTAATGTTAGGCTTGTAAGTTTGAGGTTATGGCGAATTCAATCAGTTTTCTGCAAAAAATATTAGTTTTACGATTAAATTGACGTAGGTACTATTACAAAAATAATGGTATTGCACGTGATTACCCAGATGCTACAATAATTAGGTATCTACTAGCTATTGTGTGTGATTACACAGGGAATGCGTATTTTTCTTCCGGTAAGTGGTTTGTTTACATCATAAGACTGTAATATTCGGATGGACCTTATGTGAGAAAAGGGTACCTACTATTAGGAACAACCTAGGATCACGTTCCTTGGATAGATAACATCTCTGCCAAAAACGTCCGTTCTTAGACTAATGCTATATTAAGATTTACTAGCATTTAACGTTCATCCGCCTGGACATAAATCGCCCTGGGCAATATGGAAATCCCTGAATCGGCTGCGGACCCGTACTGGCCGGAGTAGGGATATCATGTCCAGGTGGGGGTTTGCGGATCTGGTAGGTACTGCCCAGATGATGGACCATCTTTCATCGTGCCCTGCGTGCCCTAACACCTGCAGTCAGGACTCCCGAGTCAGGAGTACAAAGCAGTCAGCGTCGCAAAGTTCTGGACCGCAACTGTCTAGTAAAGACTGATAAAAATTGTTTTGCCATCAACACGATAAGATGAAGATAGCATTAACGTGATATCTTAGTCCTCCTCTATTACCTACAGGGTGCTGATTTGTACAGTTAAATCCGACTCAGGGGTGGTTATTTAGATGATACTGAAGCAATATATATACCTATATATATACATATATTTTTTTTTAGTGTTAATCACTTAAAACCGAGCACGCGGGCGCACTCTCCCGCCCCGCCCGCGAAACCCCCGCCGGACCCGTCAAGTGCAAATGATAGAAGCTAAGCCATTAACTTTATGATTTTTAGGTAATTTTCACTAAAAAAATATATTTTTTTTATATATATATTTTTTTTTTTTCGGCAAAACGTGGGTCCAGTTCTAGAGACTGGTGCCTCTGCCTACCCCTTCGGGGATAACGGGCGTGAGTTTTTATTTTTTTTTGTTTCAGTAGGTAAAATAAAATAAAATAATAAATAATAAACTCACGCCCGTTATCCCCGAAGGGGTAGGCAGAGGCACCAGTCTCTAGAACTGGACCCACGTTTTGCCGAGTTCATTAGGTCCCAAACGTGACAAGTGGCAAGCCTGTCGCCGTTATCCGGGCACAATTTATCAGCGAATGGTGTTGCTGTACAAACAAATGTACGTAACTAAAAGTCATTGGTACATGCGTGGTTCGAACCCAGACCCTCATGATCGAGAAGCAAGGGTCAACCCCACTACGCCACCACCGCTTTTTTAGTAGGTATCATGTAAATAACCACCCCTGAGTCGGATTTAACTGTACAAATCAACACCCAGTAGGTATTTGGTCACTCAGACGCTGTAGGGTGGTAGGTAGTGTGTGTAACATTGAGCCACACTTCTGTATCTGTGACAATTCCAATCGGCTGTAACTTAAGATTATATCGGTAGATAATAAACTATCAGTACAGCTGACACATAGAATACTCGCTATAAGGAAGTACTAATAAGAATTTTCTATTCTATGAAGAAATAATTGTTGAAGATGGTTGTGACACAAAGAGTTATTGTGAGAGCGCTTGAAATTGCCGATCCGCGGTGGGCACGCGTTATAATTAAGCCCTGAGGGCCGGGACACATAAACACGATACGACGTCGAGTCGTACCACGATGCAACGACGTTTCACGATGCGATGTCGCGTCGTGGAAATGCACAGTCGACAGCACGTCAACCTTCACATTTTAGTTGCAAAATCGCCCGTAATGCAACAGGGTAGAGTGCATGGGTATATAGGATGATGTTTATGTGTCCCGGCCCTTACTGTCTCTTTTGCCGCCTCTACAAATAGGCCAGCGCATTCGCCAACGCGCTGGCGGTGCGCTTGCCAACGCGCTTGTAGTTAATCCACACATTGGAAGTTCGTTCAGTATGGTTTGGTTTGGGCCAATGTGCGGACGGATTCAAAATGGACACAGAACGGACAAAATCCACAGGCAGTTTTCACTCTGATAGAGCTCGATAAATTTAAATGTTTCCTCGTTACTCATGTTCGCCATTTCGTCACGTTAGGTGTTAATTCGCCGCAAAAAGAAACGTGCACTCTTGATCGCTGCTCCGGGCAAACTGATCGCGCGGCCTATGTGTGGATGGTGCGCCAAGCTTGCGACGTTAGTGTCCGTTGAAGTTCCCGAAACCGCGCGGCAAGCTCGCAAGAGCACCAGCCAACGTTCAAATACCTACCGCGAATGCGCCAACGCCCGTTCTACACATTGGGCCTGTGGCTGAGCCAGCGCGCTTGCCAACGCGTTGGTCTATGTGTAGAGGCGGCATTTGAGAGAAGGACTGTGTTCGAAAGCCCACTCTCGTAAATACATAAGCTTCGTTAACAGGAGCAGAGCCCACTGATCAGCGGCGCCTGGCATAGGCATGACGATATATATTTTTTTAACATTTACATACAGGCACATAATTATGTCCCCACCGAGGGGCACGGGTATCTTCCCTGAGGAAGGTATAAGTCATACTCCACCGGGGGCCAAGTCCGGATTGGTGGGGGCCTGTAAGACTAGTGGCTGGTCATACTGTCAGAACGTTACTTACTTAAGTTTACTTACCTACCTATTAAATTAATGAAATTCTGAAATTATCAATTCAAAAATCGGCCCTTAGTTTAGGATTGCATATCAATGATATTTCAATGACTTTCTGCTTCTGTCACTGCTTACGGAGCGAGTAGATTGCAAATGTGTAGGGGTTGATGTTGGATGTACTTAACTACCTTCCCTCTTTGACTGTTGTTATCAGCATAATTGTGACTTTTTCATTTCTAGGTATGTAAAAGTGAATAACATGCGTATTTGTTTTGATCTATAGAAAACGCTACTGGCCGCACAGTTACATATTTAAAAATGTAATATTTATGATTTTCTGACTTGTAACTATATTGTACAATTGTTTTATTTCTTTCATTAAAAAAAAATACAAAATAGCATTCTTATTTCTATCACTGCAAATCCACTGTCAGGGCTGTATAATTTTGTACACGCACGATAAGAAAAAGATAAAAAAAAACACTGATTCACACACTTATCGGCAGAGTATTTGATAAAACATGAACGACATTATTTCAACACTATTATGTTACCCGCCAAGGGATGCCCCATGCGGACATACTTCGACCTAATAGATAAAAAGTACCCGAGACCGACGTGCTCATGAATGTAGATGAAAGGAATGTTATTTGTCGGGATCGTGGCAGGTGGCAGACCCAGGTCTCTGCCTACCCTTCTGGGATACAGGCGTGAGCTTACGTATGCGAGTCTAATGAATAAATGATACCGAAATAAACTAGCACTACCCACTTCAACAATTAAAATTCATAGTTCAGGGACTCACGTAATGGCAGTTAAGATATATAATATAAGTTACCTAGCAATATTTTAGAAGAAAGTATCTTTAATAAATTTGTTATTAAGTTAAAACAATATCTTGTTGGCAAATGTTATTACAGTTTAAAAGACTTTATGGAAGAAGGTTATAGACCGTAAGATTTATAATTGTTTCATTAGTTTTTAAGATATTATTTTTAAGTAAACTAACTGTATTAAAATTGCAGTGCCCTTGCAGGGCTCATGTCAAGGATCTATACCTTATTGTTTAAGAAATGTTGTACCACATGAAGCAATAAACTGATTTGAATTTGAATTTTGAATGCAACCAACGAAATTAGATCTCATCTAAGATTAGAACAAGTGATTCTGGATTAATATTTAGAGGTTGTTTAGCACCACGTTTCTTAAGTGGGATTAAACCAAAATTCTTCCCACAAAATTCAATACAAATCGCCACGAATCTCAAGTAACTAAATATTGAAGTGGTAGGTACTTAATTAACCCACACAATAATGATAACTTTCACAGAAGACAATCACTTGATCTGGTCCCAAACTAGGATACCCTGTGCTATGGTAACCAGGCAAGGACATTACAAACATGGAAAAACACCCAGACTGAGACCAAAGACATTTGTACAAATGTACGACGGGCCCCTAACCTCCGGTTACCGGGGGTAACCTCCGAAAGCATGAATGCGAAAGCTGAATCGCTCGTAGCCTGGGCTGCCTGAGTGATCTTAAACGATCACTACGGTTAAGCAACATACGGCGCGTTCAGTCCATGGATTGGTCACCGTCTATGACTAATGCTAGTGGCATTTTTCCGAGCGGTTCCTTGCTTCGCAAGGCACGTTAAGCAGTTGGTGCCGGCTGCCGTCGATTGATGGCAGTCGTTAAGTCAAGTCAGAGGCCTTAGAGCGGTTTGTAAACTTCTGACAGTAAGACCAGCCACTAGTTAACCTTACACAAGCCTCCACCAATTCGGACTTGGCCCCTGGTGGAGTATGGCCTATACCTTCCTCAGGGAAGAGACCCGTGCCCCTCGGTGGGGACATAACGGGTTGATGATGATGACGGCGGCCCCCATTGGTAATCAAACCCACGAACTCTGTATTGGTAGGTAAGTACCTTAACGGCTAAACCAAGGAGGGAGAGAAAGAATATTCTTTATTGCATGTACAGTCGACAGCACGTCAACCTTCACATTTTAGTTGCAAAGTCGCCCGTAATTCAACGGAGCAGAGTGCCCGAGTGTGTAGGATGATGCGCTGTCGACTGTACAGTCACGAGCAATAATATGTATACACTGACACATTTTCTAAAGCTCTTAACTTAAAACAATCTAGAAAGAAGTATACGACAATTTGTCCTGAATTATCTCACCAATGGTTAGATTAATTTAGGACAACTTGTCGTACACAATGTGTAGTACAAAACAAAATGTGTACGTCGTACAAAATGTGAGAGTGTATTTATTATATTATTGCTCGTGACTGTACAACAGGAGATAATGAAACAACGTATTCATGTTATTTCAAACTTACATTTAATTGCATAAATAAAGGAAGCTTTCGCTACAATCTCAACATTATTGCTATTAAACAATATACATACATCTTGCGTGAATGTTATTAATAGGCTATTTGACAGTGTGAAAAAAACAGTATTATTTATACGTATTCGTATAAATGATGTGTCTAAGAACCGCTTTAAATAATTTTAACTAAAAAAAAACAATTATGATTTGTAAAAAAACACAAAGTAAAATTTGATAATTTGTATCTGCCGCCATTGTATCGAAAACGGCCTGGATTGGCCGATTCTATGATGACGTCACAATTCAATAAAAATGGCGTCGGTCATTAATTCTTACTTAAGTTCATTGGTTGGTTTATTGGGAAGTGACGTCATAATACCAGTGCGGCGCCATACTGCCCAAGATAGCGTTTTGGCGGCTTATTTAGAAAGTAAATTTTCGTTTGCCTTTTTTAGAAGAAATACACGAAATAATTTAAAATGACCATTTTCTGAGGACTCCATGAACATCAACAAACAATATGAGATGGCTTTCAGAAATCGGTCAAAGAGCCTATTACGTCAATGTACAATCCTTTGATGTGTAAACAGGCGCTTTAGGATCAGACTGCCATAATTATTCTGTCATTTGCAAGGCAGGGGTGCCGACTCCGTGGGTGCTCAGGGGCTCGAGCACCTATGAGAAATAAACAGCGGGTGCCGAGCACCCCTGAGAATAGACATCAAGAAACAACAGAGGGGTGCAATTACGTAAGACCCCACTGTATGGAGTTGTATAACTGAGTTTAAGATTTACAAATCTTCACCAAAGTGTCTCTTACGGGTTTTGCCCAATCAATACTAACACTCTGAGTTTACACTTTTCTTTTTCTTGAGTTTTGAATCTTTTTACTTATTTATTTATTCATTGCATTCAAAGCATTTTGTAAAGCACCTTATTCAGTAAGTTATTTGCAAAATATTATATATTAAAATTTATTATAAATACATTTCGAAGGTACTGCTTAGGTACTTACATTACATTTTGAAATAAGATAAGGGTCTGTTCAGACGAACCAAATAACCGCGACAAAAATGTACCCGAAAACAAAGCAGTGTCTAATTTTTCCCAGGAACTGGCGGCTAACAACATAGTTATTTATTTATCAATACTTTTATTGCACTTACATTTAAAATAAAAATATAATACAATTCGGCGGACTTAATGCCATAAATATTTTCTACCAGTTAACCGCGGGAGGGAAAAGTTATAGTGTTGGTAGGCGTCGAAAAGTAATTAAATAAATTTAAAAACTAAATATACAGGGTGTTTGGAAGCTGGGTCCAAAGCCTTAAGGGGGTGTTAGTACAGGCCATCTCGAACATTATGAGCCATATTTGTCCTAACCAAAGTCCGATTGTTTTTTCTTGGGGAATTTTAAAGATTTTAATGCCATAATTGTCCAATTAAGTGCTAATAAGGCAAAATTTAAGCGGATTTTTTTTTATGTGTCTTATTAGCCTGAAATAATTTTTAAGCACTGCTCTTACTGAAAAAAATACTTTGAACCTTTTAAAGTTCCCTAAAAAAAACAATCATACTTTGGTTAGGACAAATATGGCTCAAAATGTACTACATGGTCTATACTAACACCCCCCCCTAAAGGCTTTGCACCCACCTTCCAAACACCCTGTATATATAACATGCGTATCATGCACGCACACCAATTTCTGTTTCTAAATCTTTCAATTGTGATTTAATATAATTCTGCCTAGTCTATCTCAAATCATCCCACTTCTGTCCACAATTATAAGTCCTGGGCCACCGCAGACCATTCTGGTAGAGAAATAAATAAACATACACATTCATACGTGCACATTTGGTGGATATTATGCATGTGTTTGTAGTAATTAATTAAGCAAATAAGAGTAAATAAAGCAATGTTCAATTAATTAATAAATTGAAAATAACATAACAACTTCAGACACCACAATCATTCAATCAATCAGATGTAAATGATGTATATAATCAAGATCTTATCTCCATCGACAGCATAATAATAATGTATGACGTTGTCAATGATTGTCAGCTATCGCGCGAATTGCGTAACGTTCTCTTACGAATTTCATCTCGGCGACATTTATACCGTTGCCGTATCGCGTCGTTGTCGTGTGGTCTGTCTGAACAGACCCTAAGTACAGCTTGCCAATTTCGTGGTTTTACATCGAAAACCGTTCATTTATAAATGTATTTTCACACTTTCTGAAGTGTTTGTTTCACGAATCAACATCTTACATTAACCCCTCAGGTCTAGACACTTTTTCCTTCACAGCTAAGTCAGTTATTCACAGTGTAATATTTGAAATTTATCACAGTTTCCAAAGAATAAAACATGTTCATACAACTGTGGTCTATCATCTTCAAAATTCGATTCAAAGTGCCGTTGCAAGACTGACCCGCCGGCGGAATGCGCCCTAGTTTAATTCGGACCCGCCGGCGGGTCCTCAGGGCTTGAGGGCTTAATTTTCAAGAGTACCTGTTAGGCCTGATAAACCTTCCCATAGAAACAAAGCTTCTGAGCCGCAGCGAGATTTGAACCCATACCTCTAGCATACCGTGCCAGTTGGCCATTAGTAGTTAACCTCCTGAAAATAACAATTGAAAACGATTTTAATTTTCAAGGTCAGGACTGAAGAGGTTAAAATAATAATATCGTTATGAATGACTGCTCATAGACTTATCAACTAAAGTTAAAAATGACTGTATAAAAGTGACTAAAGTGATCAACACAACCTACTTCATAATATAATTCAAATACTACAATGTGTAAGAGCGAGCGTGATGAAAAATACACTTCTTATAGCGCTATCTCTTTCTTAAATGAAACTTAAAATTTTGGGTTGAACATCTAAATTTGTACTATTACCAATATTGTTAAGACACTTGTCATTCGCAAATTGTTAACAAATTCTAAACACATTTATTGCGTTAATATTATTAGATTCGCTTAATCGCAATTGTTTATTAGGTACACTTAATTAAACTCCATTCCACGTAACGAACTCCCAAAGCAGTCGCCCATGTGCGCCCATTGGTCAATGCTATTACATAACATAAACATTTACATACAGGCACATACATTGCTTCTGGCCCCACACTAGGATACTCTGTGTCGTGGGAACCAGAAACAGCGACATCACAAACATGTAAACACCCAAGACCTGGGATTTTTTGTCCCCAGCCAGGGTTAGAATCCGGGGCCTCTCCCATGGCAGGCAGATGCGCTAACCGCTACGCCACAAAAGTCGGCCTAGAGACCTTCTTTCTTGACCTTTGCCCTAACAGCCACTGCTTCGCTGTTTCGCTTATCTCAAGCAGCGCGGATTGACCAATAACATAATATAACATTTAAGGGAGAGGCGCATAAATTGCTTCTAGCCCCACACTAGGATACCCTGTGTCGTGGGAACCAGAAACAGCGACTTCACAAACATGTAAGGCTGCGTCCCCAGTAGGCAAACTGTTCGCCGTCGACTGAGTGAGCCGCAAATTTGTAGCCAACTGAAATCCGACTCAGCGGCATACTCAACGCGAACTAAAACTATTTCGCCGCCGTGTGGAACAGGCCCACTGAGATAGTCGGCGCGCGTAACGCTGCAAATTGCGTAGATTGAGCGCAAAACTAGAAAACTATGAACACTCCATTTAAAGTAAATGGAAGGGCATACTAAGCCGATACGCCGCTAACTCAGTCGGCGGCAAACTGTTTGCCAACTGGGGACGCAGCCTAAACATCCAAGACCTTTTCTTTTTGTCCCCCAGCCGGGATTCGAACCCGGACCTCTCGCATGGTAGGCAGATGCGCTAACCACTGCGCCAAAGAGGTCGTCAACCAATGAGATGCAAGTATTTGGTTCTCCAGGAGTTCGAAACGTGGAATAGAGTATACACTATTAGATGGACCTATACCATCCTGACAGCTGAGTCCGCCTAGTCCACAGGAAAGACAAGTCAATGCGTGCGGAGCCAACGAGCGGATTTCGTCACAATGTTTTCCTTCACAGTAAACGTTCTTAGTTCTTAGTATGCGCAGGTATACGCAAGTCACTTCACCCATCTAGTGTGATTGATGGTGCCTCTGATAGAAAGTACCAACCCATCACCTCTAAGTAAAATTTATTTCATCATCATCATCATCAGCCACAAGAAGTCCCCTGCTGGACATAGGCCTCCTCCATGAATTTCCAAAAAGACCGGTTGGAAGCGGCTTGCATCCAGCGTCTTCCCGCCACTTGGATGAGATCGTCTGTCCATCTTGTGGCTGGTTGTCCTACGCTGCGCTTGCCGATATGTGGTCTCCATTCTAGAACTTTTTCGGTCCCATCGGCCATCAGTTCTGCGTGCTATGTGACCAGCACACTGCCACTTCAACTTAATAGTCCGCTGGGCTATGTCGACGACTTTCGTTCGTCTATGGATCTCGTCATTGCTGATTCGGCCTCGTAGAGAAATTCCGAGCATAGCCCTTTCCATAGCTCGTTGCGTGACCTTGAGCTTTCATATGAGGCCCATAGTGAGAGACCACGTTTCAGTGCCATAAGTCATGTTACCACACTGGTTGCATAATTTTGTATTAACCTCGTAAGGCCCCGTGTAGGCAGAGAAATACATAAACAATTGTTATTTTCAAGGTCAGGCGTTACGAGGTTAAGGGATAAAATTTATTTATGCATACTTTTATTGCACTTATGTAAAAAAAAACATGCGACGCGTAAAATCAGCCCTTACCACCTACAACACAAAGACTAAATCCCCCTAAGCGTTCAAACACTTCGCAAGGTCATCTAAGCCCTCATTGCCTTCACACAACTCCTTCAGTATTTCCAGCTGTGGTCCTGTAAAACTCGAATGCAACGCCACTATACACAGCAACCGCCTATCGGAAAACGACATTTTACTATCGAAAGCGCCAAAAAACTCCTTGAAAACACCCGCAGACCCTTCCTTTCTGCAGTTGTAGAAGCCCTGCTTTAGTATGTAGTAGGATAATGGTGCCAATTTGCGGATGTACTCGTTGGGACTTGCTGATATGAGGAGTAGTAGAGTGCAGTAGGGGAGGAAGGCCGACGAGATTTTGCCGCTTAATAGATGGCAAAGGGCGTCGAATATCCATCCACTTAGGACCGGCAGTTGGTCTTGTGACACGGCGACTTCGAAGACCTGGGGAGAAGTACAGGTTATTATAATGGATTCTATCTGAACGCCATTCAAAAATGGACCTTCAGTCGTGAACTTCTAGAGGCGCACCAAACGAAATCAATTCTAACGAAATACGTTTAACCATTACAATGTTTGGTCGATATCGGCTCACCATTACAACATTTTTGGCTGCTCTTTTCAAGGTCAGAACCAAACCGAATCGCTGTGAAGTGCCAATCTTACTATCACACTAATATTATAAAGGCGAAAGTTTGCGAGTGTGTGAGTGTGTATGTTTGTTACCTCTTCACGTTTAAACGGCTGGAGCGATTTTAATAAAATTTGGGATGGAGTTACCTGACACCCTGGATTAACACATAGGCTACGTTTTACTGCGGGAAAATATCTTATTCCCAAGGGAAAATCGATGAAAATTAATTCGCGGATAATGGAACTTTAAACATAACTTTTTCTAAAAATAGTTTCAAAAAATTAAAACACGATACTTAAAATTGCGCCTAATTGCTGTTAATACACAATTTATTTTCTCTAATAAACCGCGGCTAGCACCGCGGGCCACAGCGGCTTAGTCGCAAAATGTCTACTTCGCAAAATGTCTACCAGGCGCAAAATGTCGCTTTCTCATAATGTCTCTTTCGCAGAACGTACACTTCGCAAAATACCTCTTTCGCAATAGATCTCTTTCGCACAATGTCTCTTTCGCAGAATGTCTCTTTAGCAAAATGTCGCGATTGGGACTTAGAATAATTTCAAGCTCTATAGACAAAAAATATTTATTAATAAGATACTTACCTAATAATTTCTATTGTATGTAGGTACCTATAGCCAATCAGAAAAAGTAAGTTAACAAAATACCTGCTATTTCGTGATGTTAATTTAATTACATATAGAGTACCAATCTTAATACAGGGAATAAAGACATAGCACTTCGGAAAAATTAGGGGAAAGCTGGATATTTGAATGGACCTTCCTTTTGTGGTTCTAATGAATATCCCTGAGGTCCCCATCGATACATGTGCCGCTATAAATGTTACGCGGGGTAAAAGGTCACGATAAACAGTTTTTTCGGAATATCTCGTTAACGGTTACTTTTATCGAAAAAATAGTAGTGATCAAACTTGTAGCTCAAAAAATTGCCTACAAAAACATTTCATTACTTTTTTTTGTAAGACTAATGGTTTTCGAGAAAATTTGAGAAACACTCAGCGTGTTAGTGCGCATGCTCCTGTGAAACGGCTTGACGGATTTTGATGAAATTTTATGTTTATTCGGTAGGTCTGAGAATAGGTTGTTATTTATTTTTCATAGCCTTAACTAAAAAAAAAAAATATGGCGGAACAACGTTTGCCGGCTCAGCTAGTATTTTTATATTTTCGTTTATAAATTATTTCCTTCCATTTTGTTTCTTTATGATCAACCCTACATTTTTGTCAAACGCAATGCTCTGCGATGGCAACACTTATAATACAACTTGAGGGTATTTTGAAGTTTTATATTAATGGCGTTATTACTGTCTGTTTACACTTACACTATCTGTTGACCTGTTTCTCATAATCTTTATAACGTTTTACTAGAATAACAAGCAATTTTGAGTTAAGTCATGGAGCAAGAAGTTGAATTTGTTGATAATCAAAAAGGACATAAAACTATTTTATATTGTGAGTACAGATATAATAAAAGCAACACAAATACAAATGGGAGTACTTTGTGGCGGTGCATAAATAGGCGAGACTGTAATGCAACAATGTCATTAGACAAAGAAGGAAAAATTATTCAACGACAACCACCAATGCATACACGTGAGTCAATGGAATTTAAAAACATTGTCATGGAACACGTAACATTATTAAAACAGATTGTTTGGCAAGATTTTCGGCCAATACAACTGATTTACGAAGAAAATGAGGAAAACATTCGAACGAAATTACCTTCTTCTGAACATCATTTAATTCCTACGTTTCATCTATTAAAGACACCTTATATAGGGCACGAAAGTCTTATTTGAAGGTAGATAGGTTACCTACATACACTAGAAATTAAGGTAAGTATCTTATTAATAAATATTTTTTGTCTATAGAGCTTGAAATTATTCAAAGTCCCAATCGCGACATTTTGCTAAAGAGACATTCTGCGAAAGAGACATTGTGCGAAAGAGATCTTTTGCGAAAGAGGTATTTTGCGAAGTGTACGTTCTGCGAAAGAGACATTATCAGAAAGCGACATTTTGCGCCTGGTAGACATTTTGCAAAGTAGACATTTTGCGACTAAGCCGCCACAGCTGGTAATATTATAAATATCGAAGTTTGTGAACATCTTTGATGTTTGCTATTCAGTCACGCGATAACGGCTGTGCGGAATTAAAAAAGGAAGAAATGTTTATTTTAAATAAACTTTGCGTACAGACAAACAAAGATCTGAACAGATACATACGACACTTAACATCCAGGTAATCCTGCGCAGTAGAAAAAATAAAAAGTAGACAGCTCAATGTGCTTGATAAAATAGACGTATTAACACTTACCTCGAACAGTATTTCAGCTTGCGCGGCAGCCGACGCGATCACACTTTGCGTACTGTGCTGCTTCTCGGCCAACTTACAACTCTCCAAGAACTGTGAATGAATACATAATAATGAGTACATTTGAATGTTCATAACACACGCACACACGCACGCACACACATACACACTCACTCACTCACTCACACACTCATTCACTCAATCACGCACACACTCACTCACTCACTCACTCACACACACACACACACACATTTTGTGGAATGTTAAAAGAGTTCTATTCATTTACGCAATCATTCTCTCATGACTTCTCGCCATCACTAAAACAACAGCAAATTTCCAATACGGACTGTATCAGAGAGTACTTGACGGTCGCCACGGTGACTGCTATACTCTCATTTTCAATATAATTATTTCTTGCCTTCTCTCCCTCATCTAGACAACTCTCTCTTTCTCTCTCGCTCTCTTCTTGTTTCTATCATTCTCTCTCTCTCTCTCCATCTTCTTCTCTCTCTCTCTCTCTCTCTCTCCATCTCGTTTTGTCTATAATCCTCACCTCAATAACAACCCGACTGAGCGCGGCGACCGGCGGCAGAGTCTCTCTCAGAGAGTACTTGACCGTCGCCATGGTGACCGCTTTGCTCTCCTCGCCTCTGGACTCTCTCAGTACTTTGTACAGGAGAGTTATTCGCTCCATCGAACTCATCAATACGTCGGGTTCCATGTTTGACACGTCTGTCGTCAGTTTTGGGCTCAGAAGCTTGTTGTCCGCTGTTTGGGGGGGAAAAGTAGGAAATCAGAAATTTATTTCAACATTGAACTTCGTTCTTCGTTTAACTTCGTTTAACAACGTTCAAATATACATTTAGTTTGCTGAATATCAATTTAGATACATAGATAGATAGATAAAACATTTATTCAAATTTACACACACACACACACGTACAGGAGTAACACAAAAGAGTACTGGAGTAGTAGTAGCGAACGTAGTGGAGAAAAAGGCAGCGAGAAATAACTCCGCTATGTCCAATATACCTATGGCCATCTTTCTCAAATCACCTTAAATAATTATTATAATAATACTATTTGACCCGACAAACGTTGTTTTGCCATATCGTCGGCTAAATTCGCAAACGTCTTAACTTCAATTTTTCTTTCAAAATTTAAGAGATTTGCTATAAGATGCGTCCAGAAATTTACTTTCAAAGGACACAAAAAAAATTGAGTTAAGCGGTTTGCGACTTAAGCCGACGATATGAAAAAAAATAACCACCTCAGACTCCATTCTCAGACCTACCAAATATACATATATAAAATGTCATCCAAATCAGTAATATATATGTACATTTACATTCATTAAATTCGCCCGGTAAAGACTTACAGGGCGAATTAAAAAAAAAAAGTAAACCCTGATATTTTGCAAAATATAAATAACTTTTGGGACTTTTTTTCTGTGACCCTAACGCGTGATCACCGTTACCCCAAAATCTGCTCTAAAATGAACACCAGCTCACACACTCACCAGAGAAAAGATGCACCATCAATATCTGAATGGCGTGATTCTCCGAACAGTTGTTCATATTATCCAGCAGTTTCTCGATCGTCGTGTTTTTCAACTCTTTCGGGAGCACCTGCAGTCTGATCATCGACGTTATACCCTGGAAAAGGACCAATAATTATTATATCGGGAATAGGGAAGCAAAATATAAACGACTTCGTCTGCGCAGGATTAGTATTTCGAATAGTAAGCTTATAAGTATTAGCGTGGCGTAGAAAGAAAATAACTAACATACCATACATTACATGTGTACCTCTAGCGGTTTTGGCAGCGCACGCCAGAATAGCTGGCAGATGTTAGATTAATTCCTACTTACTTGACACTTATCGTCATATTTTGGACAATTTACACAATATCTTTATAAATTGTAGCCTATGTGTTACTCTGATGTATAAGCCATATTATTGTAAACTTTCATTAAAAACCATTCAGTAGTTTTTACGTGAAAGAGAAACAAACATCCATCCATCTATCTATCCTTACTTACTAACATTCGCGTTTATAATATTAGTAGGATTGAATTTATTGTCTGATATTTTATTCCGTAGAATTCTGACATTTCATGTGACTGTGTTTGCCTCCACCTACATTTCCCTCCCAACTCCCAACTACTTCTTCCTCTCCTCTCCCTCTTCTATATACCTCTGTTTCCTTCTCATACACCCATCCTATCATCTATCTCCCTCCCTTTCTCCTTACCTTGACAACGAGGTCCGTGCAGTAATGCCTTGGGTTCGCTATGAGGAAGTCCACGGCATTATTTATCACCTCCGGATGACCACAAATCATTTTCCCCAGCCTGTCTTTTTTACATTACACTTCTCAACATAAACTAACTTTCTTCCATCTCTATTCCGACTCTCTTGCCTGTCCCTTCCATATACATTTGTTTTCTATATCTCTCTCTTGTCTCTTTCTTCTCTCTCCGCTATGTCTTCCACTCTTCTTAGATATATTAGAGTTACCTCCAACGCGATTTAAGAATTGTGTTAAGCACACTCTTTGCAAAAAAGCTTATTATAAAATCAACGATTATTTAGAAGACAAGGACGTATGGCTTTAAATAGTAGTTTAATATTAAATTTAATCAGAGGATAAATGTGTCTAGTGTTCAACACATCCAAGATATTGTTTTGTAAGTTTTATTTGTATTAGCTTTAAGTTGATTTGAGAAAAGATGGTCAGAGTGGAGTTTTTTTTTCGCTGCCTTTTTCTCCACTACAGACGGCCCCAAGGCAGCGGCTAACATTATACATAACTGTATGTACAGTGAAATTCAACAAGCAGAATGTAAATTCTTTACGATGAAATAGATTTCTGATTCTGATTCTGATTCTTCTTTTTCTTTTCTATGTATATCTCTCTTTCTCACACTACGACCCCACCTACCTTGACAACGAGGTCCGTGCAGTAATGCCTTGGGTTCTCTATGAGGAAGTCCACGGCAGTATTCATCAGCTCTGGGTGGCCCAGCTCTATGAGAGTAAATAGCATCGTCCAGTTGAGACTCTGCTCGTAAAGGGATATTCTGGGAAAGAAAACACGGCGGGCAAACGATTAGTAAAGAGAAAGTCCTCTGAATTTATTTTATTAAGTATCACTAACAAGAATTACGCCAAAATTACGTAGTAATTGAATAGGGTAGTTTCCTGGGTCAAAATAATTAAATTCTATTTAGTCCGTAGTTTAGATTATAAAAAAATATTGGACACGTATTTTTTCTTTTTTCGATTAAACAAAAAATTACAAATATAGCCCATTAAAGTTACGTGTGACGTCACTCCGTGCTAAAAAATGCAGCACGGCGTGACGTCACACGTAACTTTAATGGGCTATATCTTTGTCATTTTTGGTCTAATTTACAAATAAAAAAATACGTGTCCCTTATTTTTGAATAATCTAAAAGACGGACTAATTACATTTTTTAGGGCAACTAGCCCATTACTTAGTTAATTTATTAATAATTTAGTTCAAGAAATTATTTAGTATGCGTGCAATGGGAGAGGACGAGCAGTGTACAAGCAAAGGCCGATGATGATTTATTATGAGGGTACACCACGACAATAATTAACGGTAGCGGCCACTAGCCTCCCCGTGACCATGGCAGCTGCAACGTTGCGAACACGTCGGGAATAAAGAGTAATTCACTTTTACCCAATAAATAATCGTGCTTCCGTTTTAGATGGGTCACCGTCTATGACTAACGCTAGTGGCATTTTTCCGAGCGGTTCCGTGCTTCGCAAGGCACGTTAAGCAGTTGGTGCCGGCTGCCGCCGATAGATGGCAGTCGTTAAGCCAAGTCAGAGGGCCAAGTAGGGCGGCTTGAAAACTTCTGACAGTAAGACCAGCCACTAGTCTTACAAGCCTCCACCAGTCCGGTCTTGGCCCCCGTGGTGGAGTATGGCCTATACCTTCCTCAGGGGAAGAGACCCGTGCCGCTCGGTGGGGACATAATGGTTTAATGATGATGAAATAATCGTGCTTATAACCGTTTAATCCCTCTAGCCCCGAGGACCCGCCGGCGGGTCCGATGTAAACTACGGCGCATTCCGTCAGGCCCCGTAGACCGGCCGGCGGGTCGAGCTTGCAACTGCACTTTGAATCTAATTTTGAAGACGATATAGACCACAGTTGCATGAGCATGTATTTTTGTTTGAAAACTGTGATAAATTTCAAATATTGCTCTGTGAATAGGTAACTAAGCTGTGAAAGAAAAAGTGTTGAAGGCCCGAGGGGTTAATACCGCGTCACAGTTTATACCTGACTTACACAGACAGATACAAAACTAGATATTGCTCCGCCTTTCTTTGAAAAGAGCTAACAAAAAATGTAACAGACGACCATCACACATAACATTTACATACAGGCACATACATTGAATATCTGTTATTGTGGCGGTAGTAAATAAATAAAAAATACTGAAGTCGACATTTACATACACAAATCGAAGCATTTAGTTATTTTTCTTCTCACTTGTTCTCGCTGCCCAGATACTGAGTGACGGTGACGTTCAACTGCGTGACGAGCTCCTGGTACGGGTTGGGGGCGCTTTGCTGAGTCAGCAGATGCCTGGCGCTACCGTACACTGCCGTTTTGTACTCACTTGTTCTTGCTGCCCAAATATTGCGTGACGGTGACGTTCAACTGCGTGACGAGCTCCTGGTACGGGTTGGGGGCGCTCTGCTGAGTCAGCAGATGCCTGGCGCTACCGTACACTGCCGTTTTGTACTCACTTGTTCTTGCTGCCCAAATATTGCGTGACGGTGACGTTCAACTGCGTGACGAGCTCCTGGTACGGGTTGGGGGCGCTCTGCTGAGTCAGCAGATGCCTGGCGCTACCGTACACTGCCGTTTTGTACTCACTTGTTCTTGCTGCCCAAATATTGCGTGACGGTGACGTTCAACTGCGTGACGAGCTCCTGGTACGGGTTGGGGGCGCTCTGCTGAGTCAGCAGATGCCTGGCGCTGCCGTACAACTGTAACAGGCAGCCTTGCAAAGCCGCCTGCCGGAGTGGGGCCGAACCTGACGACAGGGACTTCAGCAGCTTTTGATGTACTGTGGACAGCTCCTGGAAAGAGTGGGGTTTGACAATGTGGTGGTAGGAAAAACTTCAGGTCTTGGATGTTCACTTGATAAGCGAAGCAGTGGCTGTTGGGGCAAAGGTCAAGAAGTAAGACCCCCCTAGGCCGACTTCTGTGGCGTAGCCCCGGAGTGGCCCCGGATTCTAACCCCCGGCTGGGAAAAAACCCAGGTTTTGGATGTTCACGTGTTTGTGGTGTCGCTGTTTCTGGGTCCCACGGCACAGGCTATCCTAGGGTGGGGCCAGAAGCGATCCATGTGCTTGTATATACAGTCTGTTTTTTCATTCAATGCAAAAAAAAAATATGTCACGTTGACATCTCCATACAATTCTTGGGCTGTCAATGTCTGAATGTTGCTAGTACGTAAAAACCAAATAACCCCATTTTACTTCCAAGTTAAATTGTGTATGCTACGGAGCTGTTTTTTTTTTTAGACTTTGCTCTTATGAGTAATTCAATTTTAATGTCTTTGATGTGATAAGGATTTTGGTCACATGAGTCTTCTATTCACGGTAAAAAAAATCTACCGAGTTAACCTATAGCTTTTATAGCGGTAACACCGCGTCATTTATTTTTGCATAGAATTAAAAAATGGACTGTAGGTGTAAAAAATGTTAAATGTTTTGTGTGAACGTAACATATTGAACTTGTGAGCTGGTGACCGCGGACCGGACGACGCGACGTGGACAGGCCGTTCACCAGGTGCTCGATTCTCTTAGAGCATTATAGTACGATGACAGATGCACGGTCGGGTCACGTGACGTGTTTTTTATACCACAGACGCCTCGAATCGCTGATGCTTGTGCTTGCGTTGACTTGAAGTAAATAGAAATAGAAATATCTTTTTTGAGAAATTCAATTTGCCACAGTTATTTATGAATCCCTTGCTCTCGAACTAGGATAACCTGTGCGTCAAGAGCAAGTGTTTTCCCTTAACTAAGTGTTACAATTAGGTGCAAATTAGTTCTAAACAATGTACCAGACATAAAGTAAAACGAGGAGTTATAAATCTTATACAAAGCAAAAACGGAGAAACTTGCTAGAGCTTATTAGGACGTTTCAAAATGACATAATGATTAAAAATGAATGAAATTATTGAAAAGTGGCAATGAAACTTAATCGCCAAGTGCATGCAGTTTTCATTGTAGTACAATGCATTAGCAGAATTAGGCCCCAGGACATTTGGACAACCATGACTGGGAGGCTTATGCCCTGAAGAGGGCGGCAAATGACTGACGATAAACATATTGGAGTAACGCATATATTTTTATTTATGTATGTATATTTTATTTTATATATTTAAGTATTTCATATTTATGTACGGTTTATGTATGTGTATTAGACATAAGGATATCTTATTTTATATTGTCTAATTGCACCGACTACCCGTCATTCAGCTTCTTTATTTTATTCCGTCAATGGTTGTCTGGAAGAAATTACTTTTAGTAATAAGGCCGCCAATTGTATTGTACTATGTTATTGTCAAATCTCATGTGTAATTCCTGGTGTACATACAATAAAGAATATTCTATTCTATTCTATTCTAACGCCTCCGACAGAAAAGCCATTTTCAGATCACAGAAAAGGTGTTTACGGGCAATATGCAATTTACGTCAAGCAGATTAAGATTAATTCGATAAAAAAAAATGACGCGGTGTTACCGCTATAAAATACCTATAGGTTTACTCGGTATTTTTTTTTTACCGTGAATAGAAGACTAGCGTGACCAAAATCCTTATCACGCCAAAGACATTAAAATATAATTCCTCATAAGAGCAAAGTCTAAAAAAAAACACCTACGTAGCACAAACAATTTTCACTTGGAAGTAAAATTGACAGCCTTTGGATTGTACAGCGCCACCAAGTTATCTGTTCAGGTGGGCAAAATTGTAACTAACTTGTAAATCCTGTACTCCATTTTTTGTTTCATTATTCACTTACTAAGTAACATTTATAGATATATTTTCATTAAAATTGAAAGACTGAATATCTTCGCATTTTTCAAGAGTAAATTTCTTAAATCATCATCATCATCATCATCATCGGCCTATGGTTGTCCACTGCTGGACATAGGCCTCTCCCATTGCACGCCACTGAACACGGTCCTCGGCTACTCTCATCCAGCTCTTGCCAGCCGCCCTGCGAAGATCATCGCTCCACCGAGTCTGAGGACGTCCTACACTACGTTTACCGATCCGCGGTCTCCACTCAAGAACTCTTCTACCCCATCGGTTATCAGTTCTTCGGGTGATATGGCCGGCCCACTGCCACTTCAGCATGCTAATTCGGTGGGCTATGTCGGTGACTTTGGTTCTCTGTCGGATGACTTCGTTTCGAATTCGATCTTTCAGAGAAACCCCGAGCATAGCCCTTTCCATAGCACGCTGAGCGACTTTAAATTTGTGGATCAGCCCCACCGTGAGTGTCCACGTTTCGGCACCGTATGTCATGACGGGTAGGACGCACTGATTGAAGACTTTCGTCTTTAGACTCTGTGGGATTGGCGATGTGAAGACTCGACGTAGTTTCCCATAAGCTGCCCAGCCCAGCTGAATTCTTCTATTGGCCTCTTTCTCGAAGTTGTTTTTACCTAACTGCATGGTTTGCCCGAGGTAAACATACTCCTTTACAACTTCGAGAGTACTGCCTTGAACTGCAATTGGCTCCGGATTTACGTGTTCATTGAACATAATCTTGGTTTTATCCAAGTTCATCCGGAGACCAATGCGTTGAGAAGAATCAGCTAGGCTACTCAGCATATGTTGTAAATCTTGCAGCGTTTCCGCCATGATGACAATATCGTCTGCAAACCGCAAGTGTGAAAGGTACTCGCCGCTAATATTAATGCCGTACCCCTTCCAGTCCAGCGTCTTAAACATATCCTCCATAGCATTTGTGAACAATTTGGGGGAAATAACATCCCCTTGTCTCACACCACGATGTATGGGGATAGGTTCAGACTGCCGGTTCTGGATTTGGACGGCCATAGTAGCGGCGTTGTATAGACCTTTCAACACTTGGATGTATCGCCAGTCGACTTGGCATCGCTGCAAAGATTCCAGAACAGACCAGGTTTCGACCGAGTCAAAGGCCTTTTCATAGTCCACAAACGCTAAGCACAGGGGCCGATTATACTCTTCGGTCTTCTGTATAATCTGCCGCACTGTGTGAATGTGGTCTATGGTGCCGTAACCCGACCGAAAGCCGGCCTGCTCAGGTGGCTGAAACTCATCGAGTCTCCTCGCAAGACGGTTCGCGATGACTCTTGAAAACAGCTTGTAGACGTGGCTTAAGAGTGAAATGGGTCGGTAGTTCTTCAGGAGGGTTTTATCACCCTTTTTGAAGAACAACACGACAACACACTTACTCCACGCCTCCGGAGTTCTCCCATCAAAGAGGACAGCATTAAAGATCTTCTGGAGCTCCTTCATTACGGGTTTACCGCCGGACTTCAAGAGCTCAGTAGTAATACCGTCCTCTCCAGGGGCTTTTCCATTTTTAAGCTGTTTAAGAGCCATCGCGATTTCGTCTAGGCTGACTTCTGGCAAGTCTTCAGTATAGTGGCGTGTCAATGTAGCTCTGGAATCCTCATTTTCGGGATCTGGCCGAGATGCATGCGCAGAGTACAGCTGGCTGTAGAAGTTTTCAACTTCCGAAAGAACCTCTGGTATGGAGGAAACAACCACTCCATCCGTGGTGGTCAACTTTGTCAGATGGCTTCTCCCAAGAGATTGGACAAACACTTTCGATCCCCGATTTTGCTCGATTGCTCGTTCTATTGAACGAGTGTTGGAGCGTCGGAGATCGCGTCGAATTAGTTTGCCAATTCTCCTGTTCAGAGCATGCCTTTCTGACGCAGTGACTGGTGGGCGTTCACGTCGTTCCTCCATAAGCTTGAGTGTTTCTTCCGAAAGTTTAGACTTCGTCCCTTTATGCCGCATTGCGCAAAATCTCACACCTTCCTCCCTGAGAATTCCGACTACATTCTCGAGGGCCTGGTCGATGTCAACGTCATTTGTGGTTTCCACGGCAGCGAATCTGTTCTCCAAGTTAGACTGGAACTTTTCAGATCCCACTATAGTTTGGTGCAGGGTTGGTCGGAGCCTGGATTTCATCAAACGGACACGTTCGAGCTTAACATTGATATTCAGAGAGCCTCGCACAAGTCGGTGATCGCTTCCGGTATTAAACCTATTGATCACTGAGACGTCTCTGAGTACTCCATTTTTTGTTTCATTATTCACTTACTAAGTAACATTTATAGATATATTTTCATTAAAATTGAAAGACTGAATATCTTCGCATTTTTCAAGAGTAAATTTCTTAAATGTTGCTACTAAATTGTCCCACTAGCGCCGCTATCAACTGAACAGATAAGATGGTGGCACTGAATTATTTTTTTGCATTGAATGAAAAAACAGACTTTAGTTGCAAAAACCTTTTTGAAGCACGCCTGTACATTGAAGTGAATTATGAAGTGGCAGCATTCACCAGAGTAACCCCGGGCTTTTTGAGCGACAGATATCGTCCCTTAGCTTACAACACCGCTCAAGTCGAAAATTGACGGTTTTCAAATTTGAATGCCGTCAGATGGAGCTGCTCATTGCGCGTCTAACCATTGGTCACACCTATAAAGTTGGTAAAAATGACTTAAGCGGCGTTGTAAGCTAGGGGACGATATGTAGAAGAAACCCCATTATCTCTCTCTCTCTCTCTCTCTCTCTACTCACGTCCAGTTGCGCAGGCAAGGCGGCCAGGCAGAGGCTGAGTACGGTGAGCAGTGCGGGCGTGGCGAATGGCGTGGCGTGGATGGCGGCGGCCAGAGCGATGGCGCGACGGGCCAGCCAGTCCCAATGGCGCTGCTCCGTAAACAGCGAGCTGCAGCGAATGACGCAATTGAGCAGAGCGGCGCGAGCCGCTAATCCGGTCGGCGCCTGCGGAGAGGTAAATTCATAAAAATAAAAGATGAAGATAAAAAAGATAAAAAAAAATTATTTAACCTCCTGACCGCTGAGTGACTAATGGAAGGACATAAAAACAAATAAAAATATCTCCTTTGATTTGAAATTACTTGCGCGAACCTACATATAAAGCGACATCGTTAGAAATTAGAGTTAGAATTAGAATTACAATTACAATTAGAATTAGGATTTTTTAAAAGAACTTGAATTAAAATTTTAGTTTTAATTTAAATATTTTATTTTTATTTTTTAATTAACGTTAGAATTTTTTCAACATTTTTTTAGTTAAAAAATACCCAATTCTGAAGTCAGTTTCTGAATATCAACTTGATCGCAGCAAATGTTTGTTTGTTTTAAATTTATAATTTAAAATTGTACTCTGTCATTGTACTGTGTTTTAAGTGAATAAAATTATTTCAATTTCAATTTCAATTTCAAAAAAACTTGCCTCAGTAGTCAGGAGGTTAAACCGCTTACAAACAATTTGTACATTTTCCCGTTGCATAAAAGTATGATTAGTTAGATTATGTATGAATTTAAGAAATGGTTAGGATTAACAATCAAAGGTTCACCGTTGGTCCCCACACTGGACGGTAATCTGTATAGTGAGGACCTGGTTGTGAAGGATTCAGAGTTAAAATTTGGCGACTAATATAGTTTCATATTTTTACACAGGTACTTAAATATAAACAGCAACCGACAGTGGTATAAAAATATTGAGCAAATTACGAAATTAAAAAATTGAAAAATTGTTTAGTAGGAAATAAGAAAAATAAAACATATTGCGAGCTCAGAATTAAATTTGAGTGAGAGTGGTGATGGGTGTAAGGTTATTTAAGGTCATAGTTTATACTACACCTGCTTAGAAAGTACCTTGATACTTTATCAAATTTACGGTAGAAAGTACGTCATTGCATATCGAACAAATATGCGGGGAGAAAACGCATCTGAGCGGGAGAGAAAAGTGTATGAAAATCCATTTCTTACGTGGTTTTTCTTTTTTAATTTTGGGTAAGACTATGCGCCGGTAACCTAAATATCAAAAGCCAAAAAGTTTTTACAGTGAGTTTTTATCTCCAAGTTCGCAAAATGACACTGGCCACTAGCAACAATTTCAATATAAATTTCAATTAGTAAAGATTTCGTTTTTTATTTTCCTTGTAGGTGTAGTATAAAGCACTATGTATCACTCGAGAGAAACTGCGATTCCCGATCTCAGGTGTTTTAAAGCAAACGACACCCTCGACGGTAATCGGTCACTTTCTCCTCTCGGTGAACAATGTACTATTCTTCCAGCTAACCATGAGCGATTAGGATGAACACAACCGTCACCAATACTTGTGTGAGAAAATGCGACGCGTTTCGCCTCTAACACGAGGCATACTCAGCCTCACTTGTGTCGCTGGTGGTGCGTTCGTGTCTTGCTCCTGCTTGAAAAAGTGGGAGGGAGGGCGGTGTATTAACTAAACGCATGGTGCTTGTGGGATTTTGGCGGAATTACAATTTCACATTTCAATGCTATTATGGATATCCGCAAAGTAACGTCTGATTCCATACAAAGTCATTTTCATCCTTGACTAGAAATAAAATCACTGCTTCCAAAGTTATGTACCTTGGGCTCCAACATTTGCGTAGCAACATCCATAAGCAGCTGCAGACAGCTGTTCACGTCGATGACTCGGCTTTTTCTCATGCGCTTAAGTTGGACCCTCACTCGGAAGGGGGCGTCTTCTGCTATGTCTGTTGGAGAGAACAATTTGAACAATAACTTCCACACAACTGTTGACGAAAGCCCTCCAGGAATCAGGAAGTACGCCTTCCTGATTCCTGGGTTTTTAATAAATCTAATATATACAATTCTCGTGTCTCAATGTTAGTGCGCATACTCTTCCGAAACGGCTTGGACGATTTCGATGAAATTTTATATACACAATCAGTAGGTCTGAGAATAGGTTGTTATCTATTTTTCATAGCCCTAAGTGAAAAAAAAAATTTGGCGAAACAACGTTTGCCGGGACAGCCAGTTTTATATAAATTTTATTTGGTTTTACACGTCTATTCGTCAGCCATACTTTTTTACAAAAGCGTAAGTTACAGACCATAGACAAAGCGGTAATTTAATCGGTAACAGCGCCATTTTTCGTAGTCCTCAGTGAGAAAAAAAATGGCGAAACAACGTTTGCCGGGACAGGTAGTTTGTATAAATTTTATTTGGTTTTACACGTCTATTCGTCAGCCATAGTTTTTTACAAGAGAGGAAGATACAGACCATAGACAAAGCGACTTAACAGATCGGTAACAGCGCCATCTGTTGAAATCGATATAAATCAATGCGTTAGCTTGACATTGATGTCACTGTCATGAACATTACATTAACTCCACTAGATGGCGGGAGCTGTCTTTAGACAACAACATAACTACTTAACCGGTTACACTTTTAACCGCTAAACCTGCTAGGCAGTCAGCAAAGCTGTAGATTTTTTGGAAATATACGTGGAACGGAGAATGGGCACGGTCGCTTTGGTTCCACATCAGTGGTATTCTCTCCAAAGTGATCTTTTCAGAATGAATAAGTACAGACCTAAAACAGACTAGAAGACGCTAAGACGCTCTATACCCTAGATTTAAACCAGAAAGTCCTAAAACATTACATACATGCAGCCAGCTTAAGAAAGTCGGTATTAAACTGGGCTTGGTCCCTCATCACTGGTTTTCGCTCCAAACAAGCGTTCTCAAATTGTGCGCTGACAATTAAGTACAGATCAGAAGACGCTAAGACTCAAACAAACAAAAGCCTAAAACAACACAAACCTGCAGCCAGCTTCAGAAAGTCGGTACTGAATTGGGCGTAATGGTACAAGTTATTATAATCCCTCATACGAGGCATTCCTATGCCTAGAGACGCATGTTACGGAGGGCCGACCCCAAATCAAATGGGAAAAGGAAGATCAAAGCTATTCCTCCAAATTTATGTTCTCGCTGAACGTCTAAGTGCAGACTAGAAGATTGTAAGGCGATTCGAAACAAACAAAGCTTAAAACAGAACGAACCTGCAGCCAGCTTCAGAAAGTCGGTACTGAACTGGGCGTAATGGTACACGTCGCTTTGGTCCATCATCAGTGGTATTCGCTCCAAGTTCACGTTCTCGAACTGTGCACTGAACGCCGAAGTGCCCACTAGAAGGTTTCGCAGGCGTTGCATGCTGTAACAAAGGACATTTCAAGAATTTTAAACAACCATCATGAATCGCTCGTAACCAAGGCTGCCTGATCTAAAACGATCACGAAGGTAAAGCAACATAGGGCGCGTTCAGTGTATGGATGGTTGACCGTCGATGACTAACGCTAGTGGCATTTTTCCGAGCGGTGCCGTGCTTCGCAAGGCACGTTAAGCAGTTGGTGCCGGCTGCCGTCGATAGATGGCAGTCGTTAAGCCAAGTCAGAGGCCTTAGGGCGGCTTGAAAACTTCTGACAGTGAGACCAGCCACTAGTCTCACAAGCCTCCACCAATCCGGACTTGGACCCGTGGTGGAGTATGGCCTATACCTTCCTCAGGGAAGAGACCCGTGCCACTCGGTGGGGACATTGATGATGATGATGATGTAGACACAATAAACAGAGAGTAATCTGTGGCACTAGTATGCTTCTAGGCTCAATTCACACTGGCGCAGAGTCGAAGCGAAGCGAAGCGACGCGACGCGAAATAATTCGCGCGAATCAGAGCAACCCTTGCAGGCGAAGACGCGCGCATTCGCCTGAATATTTTCGAATTTTCGCAACACAAATTCGTACCGTATTTATTGATAGAGAAATAGAGATGAATTAAGAACAGTTGAAAAACCTGACGCTTCGCTTCGCGACGCGACGCTTCGACTCTGTGCCAGTTTGAATTGAACCCTAGAGAGGGTTTACTAATGTATTGCCAAAAATCGTTTCCCAAAGTATTACTTCCCAAACTATTTTCCGCAAATTATCACTTGGCAAAAACAAAAATTTCTCAAAACAACTTAAAGCAAATAAACAGTTAGCAAAAGTTATTATGGCAAGTTGTTGTTTGCCAAATAAATACTTGGTCAAAATTCATTTTACCAAAGAGGCAACAAGAGGCAAGGTAAGAACGCATCAAAGTCGAGTCTGTTTTCGATCTTACATAGAGAACCTAACGCTCCGACGCGCTCCGCTTCGCTACGCGCGTCGTCGCACCTATATTTCTGTTGTCACGTATTCTTTACATCGCCGACCCCCCGTTCCATTATTTGAAAATAACACTTGCCAAAATAAAACGTTAGCATAATAAACGTTTGTCTTAATAAAACTTGACGCAGTAAAATTATGCGAAATGATAATTTGACCAAATGAATAGAATGCGAAATGAAAACTTGCTAAAGTTTCATTTGGGAAATGAAACTGATGCCATAAGTTTATTGGGAAGTAAAATTAAATACTTTGGCTAAACGGCGGTATCCCCTAGAGAGTACTACTTACCCATTATTGACTTCCAAAGTAGTCCTCGGCAAGTGGAGACTGACTTCTCCCTCGACCCCGGTCCGGCGTACTTTGGGCACAGTGCTCAGTAGCAGTTGAGTGATGCCATGCACTGCCCAGTGGGTACCGTTGCCTTGCAAGGCCGCTAGCAACGCCACCCAGATCTCCTCGAACTGCTTCTTGGATGACCAGCCTATGAAGTTTACTCTGAGGAGGAAAACTGCCGAAGTGTAAGTTCGACTCGCGCGCGTTGGGGCTGATTCGCACATAATATGGGCAAAAAAAAACACATTTTTATGACCTAACGTACATGTCACAGGCATTGTGCGATTAATAGTGCAAGGTACATAATATTGAGGATCGAGTCGCTGTCGATTGTGTTGTATTGTATAGTAATACCTATAATTTATTTTCTGTCCATGGCAAATTTAATTTTGGTTACTAAATAAATTCATTTTTCATTTTCATTTTCATTCGAACCCGCGACCTCTGTATTGGTAGGTAAGCACTTTAACGGCTAGAACAACGAGGCAGTCGATTCTGAAGTCTCAATTCGCTTATAATAAATTCAATACATTTATCTATACTAATATTATAAAGGAGAAAGATTTGTATTTTTGTTGTTGTGTATGTGTAACTACGCGCCGATTTTAAAAATTCTTTCACCATTACAAAGCTTCTTCGTGAGTAACATAGGCTATATTAGGTTGTAAAAAAAAGGTGTGAAAACTTACTACCCCGGGAATTTTCCACGGAACTAATATAGCTATTTCCAAGGAAACCTTTTTACCACCCGTGCGAAGTCGGGGCGGGTCGCTAGTATAAAATACACTAGCTGACCCAAAAAACGTAATTGTTTCGCCATATAAATTATTGAGGTAGATATATTAAAATTTTAAAAAATGCTGTGGACCTCACTTATCACTTAGGCTATAAAAAATAAACAACCTATTCACAAACCTACCGAATATACATACAGGGTGTTGATTTGTACAGTTTACTCCGACTCAGGGTTGGTTATTTACATGATACTAAAGCAAAAAAAAATATATAAAAAAATTTTTTTTTTAGTGAAAATCACCTAAAATCCGCGCGGGCGCGCTCTCCCGCCCCGCCCCACGAAACCCCGGCCGGACCCGTCAAGTGCAAACGATAGAAGCTAAGCCATATAAATTTGTGATTTTTAGGTGATTTTCACTAAAAAGCGGTGTTGGCGTAGTGGGGTTGACCCTTGCTTCTCGATCATGAGGGTCTGGGTTCGAACCACGCATGTACCAATAACTTTTAGTTACGTACATTTGTTTGTACAGCAACACCATTCGCTGATAAATTGTGCCCGGATAACGGCGACAGGCTTGCCACTTGTCACGTTTGGGACCCAATAAACTCGGCAAAACGTGGGTCCAGTTCTAGAGACTGGTGCCTCTGCCTACCCCTTCGGGGATAACGGGCGTGAGGTTATTTTTTTTTTTCACTAAAAAAAAATATATTTTTTTATATTTTTTTTTTTGCTTCAGTATCATGTAAATAACCATCCCTGAGTCGGAGTCAACTGTACAAATCAACACCCTGTATAAAATATCATGAATTTCGGTCAAGCCGTTTCGGACGAGTATGAGCACTACTATCAATGTTTGTAGTCAGTTAAAGAGTGGAACTATCCCTCACCTGAACAGAAAAGACTCCAGCACGTCCATATCTTGCAAGGCCTGTAATGGCAAGTCCACTTTCTGCAGATCTTCCTCCTTGGAGCTGATGTTGACCGCAGACCAGGCCATAGGGGGGATTAGCGCTATACTGCTTACTATGTCCAGTCTGGAATCATGAGTTTTGGGTTTTATAAGCTTATTTATTTAACTTTTTATGCACATAGGGTTATAGTAAACATAAAACATCTAGATACAGGCACATGCATTGCTCCTGGCCCCACACTAGGGTACCCTGTGTCGTGGGGACCAGAAACAGCGACGTCACAAACATGTAAACATCCAAGACCTGGGGATTTTTTTTTGTCCCCAGCCGGCATTCTAACCCGGGACCTCTCGCATGGTAGACAGATGCTTTAACCACTGCGCCACAGAGGTCATCGTATAGTATTTGTAGGGACACGATGATTTGATTGTTTCATCAAATATTTGAGTTTTTTTTACTTATTCTTCTGATTTTACATTGATTAAGTAAAAATACAAATACATACGTACGTTTAGTTACGTACATTTGCTTGTTTGTACAGCCACACCATTCGCTGATAAAATTATACCCGGATAACGGCGACAGGCTTGCAACTTGTCACGTTGGGACCTAATAAACTCGGCAAAACGTGGGCCCAGTTCTAATGATTGATGTCTCTGTCTACGGACGTGAGTTTATTTATTTATTTTTATTTTACAAATACCTTGCTAAAGCTACCAGCAATCCTTCCAGCGACTTCCGGCATCCCTGACCGATGACCTCGCTCCTCTTACAGTCGTTGGCGTAGAAGTGGCCCTCCCAGTACTCCACGAGAGTCAATATCTTGTCGCAAGTGAGAATTATGTCGCTCTTCGGCCCCTCGTCTTGAGGTTGAATGAAGCGCTTTAGCGTGAGCGGTTTCGTGTTCTGTGGAGGAAATGTTTGTTTTATTTAATGTTTTATCATCTATTTTGTTTTTTAGCGGATAACAATCTTAAGGAAACAAATGTCGAGTGTCTGGGCTGGGATGTTTTAAATTAACTCGTAGGGTATCAACATCAACCCAATATGTCCACACCGAGGGGCACGGGTCTCTTCCCTGAGGAAGGTATAAGCCATACTCCACCACGGGGGCCAAGTCCGGATTGGTGGAGGCTTGTAAGACTAGTGGCTGGTCCTACTGTCAGAAGTTTTCAAGCCGCCCTAAGGCATCTGATTCGGCTTAACGACTGCCATCTATCGACGGCAGCTGGCAACAACTGCTTGACGTGCCTTCCGAAGCACGGAACCGCTCGGAAAAATGCCACTAGCGTTAGTCATAGACGGTGACCCATCCATGGGCTGAATGCACCCTATGTTGCTTAACCTTCGTGATGGTTTAAGATCACTCAGGCGGCCGGGGCTACAAGCGATTTTTTATTTATTGTTTTATTATTTTGGATAGCGGATAATAAGTAAAAGATATGTGGAAATGTCTGGGTGTATTTACATGTTTTTGATGTCCCATAGCACAAGGAATCCTAGTTAGGAAGCCAGCAACCATTTTTATTTATTTTAAATTGAATTGAACTGAAATTTAATTAAATTAAATTAAATTTATTTTCATTTAATTTCCTTGCCTGGTTACTAACAGCTTTGTCGTTAATTTAGTAAACACTTTGTTATAGCGACTTGACTTGCCTTTGACATAGGTACTTATTAATAAACATTTCTGAGATAATTATGAAACTAACAACCAACGTAATTCCAACCGGCCAGATTCCAAGCATGGTATCCGAATATTAATAGACTATTTATAGTAACTGTTTTAAAACAAATGTTTTATCTATCAATCCTGTATTGTTGCCTGGCGGTTTTGTGTCGCTAATTAATAAAATAAATAATTTAAATTAATGAATTTTCTAAGACTCACTTTGACAAAATACTTCACAATCGCGTACATGCAACTGATAGCCGACTGGTTCCTATTTAAGTTCTTATCCGCATTCAACTCCGTCCAAATCTCCCTGAAGCCCAATGCTTTGGCCACGTTATCCAAAGTCAAAGTAATCACGTTCTCTATCACAACTTTTTCAGTCACAACGTTCGTCCTAAACGACACATCCGTATTTACAGGACTTTCAACGATCTTTTTGTTCTTTATGAGAAAGGACAGGTACTGTAGAGAAATCACAGCGAACACTGCGATATTTTTCGCTAAGCTCGGCGGCAGTATGTCATCGTGACACTTGTCGAGCACATCGCAGTCAATGTCGTCGAGAAACGCGATGATTCTGTGCAAAGCTCGCAAGTAGCCAGTCATTATAGTCTGTACGGTGAGGAACTCTTGGTAGAAAAGCTTGTCTTGGAACACCTGGTGACACCGTCTCGTGTAGCGGTCTATCGTGTGTTCCGAATTCAAATTGAAGTTCTCCGATTGGCTGAGCGGTCGGCTCTGCTTCGGGAACAGTCGGGCGATATCCGAAAGCGACTTGTCGAGCACCGCTACGGATTCGCTATACAATTCCGGTACTTTCGGGGGTACTATCTCGGTTTCTTCCTCTGTAAGTTGTAGATTACCAAATTTCTCGTTTATATCTTGATTTTCGCTGATAGGAATGAAGAATTGGGATTTCGACTCTTTATTGTCACTTTTTTTGAAGACCTGTAAACTGTTGACAACATTCAACTTGTTACTGTCAACTACTGACAGCATCTCCTCCTTCATTCTAATTATCGCTTTCTCTTGCTTCAGCACATCTCTTTCTATCTCCCTAGTCTCATACACTGAGATCGTATTGAAGAAGTCCCGCAAGTAACTGTCACAGGAGGCTTTGAAACAGGCGTTCAGGAGTCTTCTGTCAAACTCTTGACAGGAGAGAACGGTTGACAGGTCGTCTTTTGACAGGTTTGACAAGAGTTGAGCTAGCTCCTTTTGCTTCCCAACTTTCGGCAGGGCAGTGCACGGTGTTTGACTGCATCTGAAATAGAATGCATGTACACTCTATTTACTGAAGCGAACGAGTAAGTGTAAACATGTAAAAAATTTGGTTTTTCAATATGCCACATTTATAACACTGCATATTACTTAGCAAAGTTATACAAAACGATATGGCTAATAAATGCCAATAAGCAATAAACACAATAACACTGTTATTACCTGATTTATCCCTCACTCGCAGTTTATTTAACTAAATATTTTATTTTATCATGAAAATACCATTTGCTTATGAGATCTATGCCCCATAAAATACCTAAAATTTCAGTGGTCCTCAAATAAAAGCGATCCTACTGCTGCCAAATATGTTCGCAACTAGCAAAGATGTAGGACTTTTGTCTATAAGCCGATTATGATTGATTATTTTATGCTAATGCGCTACCTACGCGAAGTGTAGGAAGAAGTATGGAGAGCTGACTACGAACCTCTTTTAATTAAAGGCAAAAAAAAGTAAGATAGCCACCCCGACGCCATATTTACTCACGATTGACGTTGTTGATGCGAGTGCAACTTCTCTAAACTATTATATTTTCTTTTGTATTTGTTTTGTCTTGTCTTGTTTGGTTGTCTGTCTGTTTTCCTTAAACAGTAGGTAGGTACCTACCTAAACCTATGTGGGTATACGATGCAAGCAAAGCTGCGTGCATGAGCTATTTTGAGTGACATGTAAGTTTGAGAGATGCTGTGTCTTTGTTTACCTTTAGTCGTTCGCTTCAAAAAATAGAATATAGTTGTTGGTAGCGTTTTCGAATATCTTGTCATACTCTAACATTAACATTATAAGTACACTGACGCTCAACAAACAGAATGTAAATTCTTTAAGTTCAATTTTTTTTTATTTCCGAGTTCTGATTACTAGGGGTGAGATTTCTTCGGTAAAATCATTACTGCGGGTTTACTCAGTTTTGCGAATCAGTATTGCGGGTCGCAGTGACGGAATCGTTGGGCTCCAAAATAAATGTTGTAAGGTTAGGTAAGTTTAGGTCTGACTACACCAGGTTACGTAGCTCTTGTTGTAAGCTTACTTTATTTGCCCAGATGTTTTGCTGACTTTACAAAGTGGTTTACACTGATTTTTTCACAACTTTACACACAGAAGATTCCATAATTCCGATAAGTATAACAAGTACAGCATATTATTATAACGTACTCACCTGTTCTTGACCAGATTAAGCAGCCAAGCCCCGTCAATCTGCGCCGTCACTATGTACTGCGGGTTGACCGCACGGTCATGTGACAGCTCCAACGGAGAGAGGTCAAACACCGTCGACGCCAAGGAGTTTAACTCAAGTATTAGTTTAGGGTACCTGCGGCGAAAAGGGTCATAAAGGAAACTTTCTTGTAAGTGTAATGAGTGTAATAATGAATAAGTAAAGTTCCAGGCCCACTACAATAGGGTCAGGTAGAATGCTTTTTGTAGTGTAATGAGTGTAAGAATGATCAAGAAATACCAGGTATAGCGGGCCGAATAATGATGACGCTAGATAGTTCAGCTGCAGTATTAGCTTGGAGTACTACAGCGGATTGGTTTATGAATTACAATTTCTTGGAAGTGTAAGGAATGTATTTATGATTAAGTGAAATTCTAGGTCCAGCGGGGACACGGACAGATGGAATACTATACTGTAAGTGTAATGAGTGTAAGAATGAATAAGTCAAATTCACTGGAATCCTAGCGGGGATAGGTCGAATGCTTTATTTATTTACTAGCTGACCTGGCAAACGTTGTTTCGCCACTTTTTTTTCACTTAGGGCTATGAAAAATAGTTAACAATCTATTCTCAGACCTACCGAAGATACGTACAAAAGGAGAATGACCAAAAACAGTCTATGTTGCTTTTGCGTTGCGCTTTAAGCATTTATATCTCAAAATGTTTCTTTTGAAAAATGATTTCAAAGTTTTATTTGATAAAATAAAAGAATCAGGGGCTTAAAAGTAATAATTAAAAAATATTTGTATTGATTTATAACTAAAAAACTGCAGTCATTCAATACTTTTTTTTTAATACAAGGTTGAACGGCGCTGGATACTAGTCCTTTTGAGCCTGTCAGTCAATACAGATTACAAATACAGATTACTTAGATTGAATTATTGCAAAAATCGCAAATCGTGTACATACATAAAATGCGAAAGTGCAAACTGCAAATGAGGAGTGTTTTGACGGGAATTCAAACGCGCGGTTTTATTTTTGCAAATTGATTCCAGTATATTTTCTGCTGTTTAATTGGTGTAGTTTATTGTTAAAATGTCTATGTGTATGAACAATCCAACCCGCCCTTCTGGAAATCGTTGGGGGCGGCTTATGTCCAGCAGTGGACGTCCAATGGCTGAAATGATGATGATGATGATGTATGAATAATATGTGGAATAAATAACTAAAATGAACCGCCATTGTGGGCTTAGGATAGTCGTGTCTTAATTGTGCGCAGGACCTAAGACTGTTTGTGCTTATTTATCAGAAATTATCTCTTTGACCCCCATTAGGCTCCTTAAACGCAAGCAACCTCCTCCTTACAAGCCTAAACAAGCTCCTTAGCAAAAAGGTTCCAACCCACAACATAGTAATTTTTGAGTTAAATATACCAAAAAGATCACTATACCCTATACTTTAAGAATCAAAGACTTGCATAGCGATCCGATGAGTATGTGCAATGTTATGGCACATGGCATTAAATTTATGCACATGGTAGTCAACCCACATGTATGGAGAGCGTAAATCAGCTTAAACCTAAAAACTCAAATAGCCAATTTAGTCGTGATTTAGACGATTTGCATGAATACACTCGCAATCGTACACCGTTACACACACGCGCTATCTTCAAAAAGTCGCAGTATGTGAACGCCTAACATGTCATTGGCTAAAAGCATAAATAATCTGTGGCCTAAAGCACAACCTCAGAATAAGGACTTTATTCTGAGAGCACAACCTTCCAAGGTGCCAATGCCAACCAAGAACTTTATATCATGATGCCAAATAACACCAAACCACCAAAGTTGTCATAACCTCAAAACATGGGCTCAAAATTAAGATTTCTCGAAACTCCCATCTAATATTTTCATAATATTTTCCCTGCATAATCCAGAGCTAATTTCTTATAGTTTACCGCTGGTTTCATCAATGCGCAAGAAGATGAAAAAATAGACTAACTCCTATAGTAAATTGATCATTCTCCTTTCATCAAAATAGGTGAAATAGGATTTTTTTTAACGTAGCCTCTATTTTTGTGTCCCACTGCTGGGCAAAGGCCTCCCCCAGCTCAGTCCAATTTTATATTTTAGATTTTCATTTAGTTATTTGTTGCAAGTGTAATGAGTGTAAGAATGATTAAGTGAAATTCCATAGGTCAAACACTGACAATGTTAGAGAATTCAGCTCCAGTATTAATGAAATAGTTTAGACTTTAGTTTGGGACCAGGTGAAGTGATTGTGTTAATTGTTATCATCATTCGATCCCAACTCACCGCACGTGTATTTTATCTCTCTGCAGCAGCTCCAAAGCGACTTGCACGTCTTCCTTTGACAGCTGCACCAGAATGTCGTCTACCGGCAACTCTTTGATCAGTCTGCAGCGCTCTATTGCCAGTTTGGCGAACCTGGACACAAAACGTAGGAGTAACGTAAGATAAACACAAAGAAAATACTTTGAAACTGTTTAAAACTAAATCCCGGTCGCCGATCAAGAAGAATTTTATATAGGGAAGAGCGGGTGATCGTGCTCTTCCACTATAAAGGCAAATTTCCCGCCAGGCAGATCGTATGCCTGGGGACGGCCGCTCCAACTGTTGTTTTTTGGACGTTGTATTTATCGTAAGTCATGTGTAATACTTTGCTTGCGCAATGCAGAAATGTTAGCGTTTATAGCGCGCGCACAGCGTTGACATGTGCTCGCCACAACAGTTGTGTCTACCTTCCTCGGGGAAAAGAACACTGCCCCTCGGTGGGGATATAATGGGTTGATGATGGTGATGATGATTGTAATAATACCTGATCCCGATCGCCGGCTCAAGCTTGCCAATGACGCGACAGATGAGAAACACCAGCGCGCCGGACTGGCTCGGGTGGCATCCCGACAGCACGGCCAGTGTGTTCAGGGCGAACTCGTCCTGCGAAGTGGACGGACATTTAGGCTGACACGCACCACTTCTTAAATCTCTTATCTTACCTAAAATTGCTAAAAAAAAATAAAAAAAAAGAAACCGACTTTGTAAAAACTTTTCCAAAACAAATTAGTATGCATCAAAAAGAAAATAATTTAAGACTTCCGTTACTTTGTTATGTATGCCCTAATCAAAACCTAACCGAACTCTCACCAAACCACTTTTGAAGTACACCAAACGTCTTTAATCCGAACACCGAAAAGATGCTTTTACGTAAATTGCGAGACAAAGCTTTTTATTTGTCATTAAATACTAAAATATTGGATTTCTTTAAAAAAGTTTCATAAATGTAACGTGTATAAATGTATATTTAAAATTTCACGATACATACCTACTATCAGTTTTATTTCATAAAAAATACCCTATAAATTCTGTGTATTATAATCCGAAAGTTCCGAACAGGGAGTTCAGATTAAATAGGTCGTGGTGTACATCGTTTCCAATAAAAAAAGAATCATCGAAATCGATTGGCGTGATATTGAGTTATTCGTCCATTAGCACATACTTAATACTAAAAGATTTATATTATTTTCTCGTGGAATCATTGTCAGAACTGGATCAATTTGAAATGGGACCACATGGTAACAAACATAAAGATAAAAATACGTAGCCGCCGCCACGTCGAAGCCCACCGAAGCTCTCCGAATAAAGAATGTCGCGGCTCCTTAATATCATCGCCCTAATAATATACACATTAAACAATGAATTTAACTAAGCACGTTGTATTCATCAAAAAGTCAGTATGTCAGAATATTCTATCTATCTATCTATGTCTATATACGCGTGGGATTAAGCATCCTGGAAAGATGACTTGAGCTGCCAGCATGTGGGCCACCGCCCTGCGTCAGCAGTCCAGCCTGTGGGCCACCGCCCCGCGTCAGCAGTGTCCAGCCTGTAGGCCACCGCCCCGCGTCAGCAGTGTCCAACCTGTGGGCCACCGCCCCGCGTCAGCAGTGTCCAACCTGTGGGCCACCGCCCCGCGTCAGCAGTGTCCAGCCTGTGGGCCACCGCCCCGCATCAGCAGTGTCCAGCCTGTGGGCCACCGCCCCGCATCAGCAGTGTCCAACCTGTGGGCCACCGCCCTGCGTCAGCAGAGTCCACTGTGGGCCACCGCCCCGCGTCAGCAGTGTCTAACCTGTGGGCCACCGCCCCGCGTCAGCAGTGTCCAGCCTGTGGGCCACCGCCCCGCATCAGCAGTGTCCAACCTGTGGGCCACCGCCCCGCGTCAGCAGTGTCCAGCCTGTGGGCCACCGCCCCGCATCAGCAGTGTCCAGCCTGTGGGCCACCGCCCCGCATCAGCAGTGTCCAACCTGTGGGCCACCGCCCTGCGTCAGCAGAGTCCACTGTGGGCCACCGCCCCGCGTCAGCAGTGTCTAACCTGTGGGCCACCGCCCCGCGTCAGCAGTGTCCAGCCTGTGGGCCACCGCCCCGCGTCAGCAGTGTCCAGCCTGTGGGCCACCGCCCCGCGTCAGCAGTGTCCAGCCTGTGGGCCACCGCCCCGCATCAGCAGTGTCCAACCTGTGGGCCACCGCCCTGCGTCAGCAGAGTCCACTGTGGGCCACCGCCCCGCGTCAGCAGTGTCTAACCTGTGGGCCACCGCCCCGCGTCAGCAGTGTCCAGCCTGTGGGCCACCGCCCCGCGTCAGCAGTGTCCAACCTGTGTGCCCCGCCTACCTTAAGCTGCGCGTGGCACCTGGCGGCGACGGCATGCAGCAGCAGGCCGGAAGCCCCCGCGCAGTCATGCACGCGCTGCAGTAAAGCGGCGGGCGCTGCGTCGCCGCAGTGCCGCGTTAAAGCGTGCACGCGGTTCACCAAAAGCCAGGTCAGGTGCACCACGTCGGAGAGGCCGTTGTCTATCTGGGGAACGCGAGGCGGGATCCAATGAAGACCCCATCATAATCTAGATCACGAAGGCGCACGGCGCATTCAGTCCATGGATGTGGCATTGTGGCGCTAGTGGCATTTTTCCGAGCGGTTAGCGGGCACGTTAAGCAGTTGGTGCCGGCTGCCGCCGATAGATTGCAGTCGTTAAGCAAAGTCAGAGGTGGGTTAGGGGCGGCTTGAAAACTTCTGACAGTAAGACCAGCCACTAGTCTTACCAGCCTCCACCAATCCGGACTTGGCCCCCGTGGTGGAGTATGCCCTAACCTTCCTCAGGGAAGAGACCCGTGCCCCTCGGTGGGGACATAACGGGTTGATGATGATCTAGATCAACGGTTCCCGTATGATGTTCTGCGGAACCCTGGGGTTCTGTACGGGTACCGCAAAGATTCAACATTTCAATTTTTTTTTTCTCCTTTGACATATTTAGGTATGGTAATATTGTTTGCTTGGTAATCAATTTCAAGTGTCTTATTTTACAAAAACAATGAACCAAAAAGGGTTCCGTAGCCAAAAGAACTCGGAAACCGCTGATCTAGTTACTAGATATTTATTTCTATATTTTTACACGTTTATTTCATACGTTTTCATGCTTTGACATTGAGGATATTAACATGATTACGCTGCAACAACGCCATTATAAAATAGAAAGATCATTTTTACATTAAAAATACTCGTTAACCCGAATTTTCTATAGTTTGTCGTCACGGTTTGAATATTTTTTTACGCTCTTCCATTTGATGTGCGTGTCGTTCGAGACTACCGTAAACCGGTACGAAATTTATTAACGACTAGCTTTCGCCCGAGACTCCGTCCACGTGGACTTTAGTTCGAAATTTTGCAACCCCGTTCACTCCCTCAAGGGTTAAATTTAGAAAAACGGCGAAACACGAGTTCAATCAATTGTGTTGAAGAGTATTTATTTTAAGTTTCAAGAAAATTAGACAACATTCTTTATACCTCCCATACAAATTTTGGCAACCCTTTTCACCCCCTTGGGGGTTGAATTTCAAAAAATCCTGTCTTATTCATTGCCTACAGTATATACAGACCCTCTGTGCAAAATTTGAGCTTCCTAGGTCCAACGGCTAGGGCTGGGCGTTGATGAGTGAGTGAATCAGTCAGTCAGAACTTTGAATTTTATTTATATAGATATAATATATAGAAGATAACATAGATGAGTCTACCGTAAACCGGTACGAAATTTATTAACATAGATACTCACAAAGTACTCGCAGTAAGCCATAAAGCAGCCCACTTGCAAAGTGTCCATCTCCAACTCGCGGCCCGTCTTGTCGCTACTCAGCGGGAGATTCCGGACGAAACCAATCAGAGTCTGCCAGTACTTCTGGTCCAGGAATTTTAGCCTGGAGCAAAAGTGTACAGTCTGAACAGCATATATGAACATTCATACCTAATTTGTATTAGCTTTAAGGTGATTTGAGAAAAGATGGTCAGAGTGGAGTTTTTTTTCGCTGCCTTTTTCTCCACTACACACGGCCCCAAGGCAGCGGCTAACATTATACACAAGTTTATGTACATTGACATTCAACGAACAGAATGTAAATTCTTTACGTTGAAATAAATTTCTGATTTCTGATTATAAGCGATCCCTCGCGTGATACAGCAGTCAAGGTTGATACAGCGCAAAAATCCGCGCAAATCACTCATAAGTCACTCTCGAAACAGCACAAAGAGCCGTTCTCAAGGTTCTACACTTTAAGACACGATATTGCTCCGCGGGCGAATGAATCGCTCGTAGCCCCGGCTGCCTGAGTGATCTTAAACGATCACGAAAGTTAAGTAACATTGGGCGCGTTCAGTGGACGGATGGGTGACGATATATGACTCGCTAGTGGCATTTTTCCGAGCGTTTCCGTGCTTCAGCTGCCGTCGATAGATGGCAGTCGTTAGGCCAAGACAGAGGCCGGAAGAGCTCTGTGGAACATTGGATACGATTACGTTCTGCGCTGCGCAAATCTGCGCGGCGTGGACGTGATCTGTTACGTTGTTGATACCTTGGTGACAGCCCGGGGTTCTGACCTCAGGACTGCTATGGTGTTGTCAACCGCTGGCGTGGCTACGGTAGTCTCGAGGATACGGAGCTTGGGCTTGGGGGTTGCCCTGCACAAATCAGAGGCCATAGTATTTCATGGTCCTCGAAGGAGGCCGCCTCCGGGCACACGGATCGCGGTGTGAGGAACTCCCATCGCTGTCGGGGGCACGCTGAAGTATCTCGGTGTCCTCCGCGACAGCAGATAGGACTTCGAGGCGGTTTACTAATGTATTGCCAAAAATCGTTTCCCAAAGTATTACTTCCCAAACTATTTTCCGCAAATTATCACTTGGCAAAAAAACATTTCTCAAAACAACTTAAAGCAAATAAACAGTTAGCAAAAGTTATTATGGCAAGTTATTGTTTACCAAATAAATACTTGGTCAAAATTCATTTTACCAAAGAGGCAACAAGAGGCAAGGTAAGAACGCATCAAAGTCGAGTCTGTTTTCGATCTTACATAGAGAACCTAACGCTCCGACGCGCTCCGCTTCGCTACGCGCGTCGTCGCACCTATATTTCTGTTGTCACGTATTCTTTACATCGCCGACCCCCCGTTCCATTATTTGAAAATAACACTTGCCAAAATAAAACGTTAGCATAATAAACGTTTGTCTTAATAAAACTTGACGCAGTAAAATTATGCGAAATGATAATTTGACCAAATGAATAAAATGCGACATGAAAACTTGCTAAAGTTTCATTTGGGAAATGAAACTGATGCCATAAGTTTATTGGGAAGTAAAATTTGGCGAAAAATACTTTGGCTAAACGGCGGTATCCCCTTCGAGGCGCATCTCCGGCGCCTTAGCCCAAGGTTGGTGAGTACAGCGGGAGATCTTTCCCGTTTGCTACCTAACATTGGAGGTGGTGGTGGAAGCTGCCGCCGCTTGTACATGGGGGTGTTGCGGTCGATGGCCTTGCACGGAGCCCCAATATGGGCGAGTTCCGTCGCGGGTCGCCATAGACAGATCCTCCAACAATCGCAGAGGGTCATGGCGACTCGCGTCATTAGGGGGTACCGCACCATCTCTCATGAGGTGGCTTGCGCGCTCGCCAGGTCCCTGCCGTGGGACCTGGAGGCTGGAGTCTTGTCAGAAATCTACTGGCAGACCCGGGGCCAAGGTCCCCGTCTCGCACCGGACACTGTGGTGCGGTGACGTCGAGATGTCCGGACGCAAGCTCTGGGCACATGGCGGCGGCGGTTGGAAGAGAGCGCCGAAAATGCGGTTGGGTCGAGGCTCCGTATTCTCGAGGCTGTGGGGCCCGTCATAGAGGGACCGACCGAAAGGAGGTGGGGGTCGATGACCTTCCGACTCACACAGGTGCTTTCCGGGCATGGCTGCTTTGGAAAGTATCTGTGTGACGTTGCTGGGGGGGAGTCGACCCGGGGCAGCACTGGTTGCGGTCCTTGGGGATGCTGCGCTCTCGCTTCCGACCGTCATGCAGGCGATGCTTGACAGCGAAACGACTTGGGAAGCTGTGTCTTCCTTCTGCGAAGTAGTGATGTCGCAGAAGGAGGACGCGGAGCGGGAAAGAGGGCGAGACCCGCACTCACTCCGACTCCGCCGTTGGCGCCGCGCGCGAACCAGGAGGGCCCGTGAAGCAGCGCCAGGAGGCAGTGGCGTAGCGTGGGTATTAGCCGCCCGGGGCGGTAGAATTTGCCGCCCTCTTATTAGCCCAGTCCATTATTGGCTCCTACATTAGGTACCTATTGCAGAAAATATTTTTTTTTACACATACAAATTTAGAAATTTTATTCTTCTAGATTACCGTATCAGTATGTAGCTGTGTCGGTGATATTAATTTGAAATTTTTAATTCAGCGTCTCCGTCTTGTACAGAATACCTCTTATTTCTATCGATAATATATATTTTTTTTTATTAAATGTGAAGTTTTGCCGCCCCCTAAAAGTGCCGCCCGGGGCGGACCGCCCCCTCCGCCCCCACTACGCTACGCCACTGCCAGGAGGGTCTTAGGCGGCACGGCAGGGGGCCGTGCCGTCGTGTCACAGACCCTCCAAGGAGTCGACCATTTCACGCCGATGGTCGCAAGGAGGTAGGAGGGGTGCGTCCAACGCATCCTTCTGAGGAGGTTGCCCATTTACCACCCCAGGGGCGGACGTTGGCCGCGGGTTGTGGGCTGACACCCAGGGAGCACTCCTCGCTCTATCCAGCAAAAGCGGCGGGCGTCGTCCGAAGTTTTTTAGTGGGTATTCCGCTACAGCGGCGAGTCCCACACACCCTCCTGGTCCCCCACTGGCCAGGAGGCAGTGCGCAAATGCATTTTGTTACCGTTAAAAAAAGTCTAACGTACGTACGAGCGTACTAACTCGCTCGTAGCCCTGGCTGCCTGAGTGATCTTAAACTATCACGAAGGTTCGTGGGGCGATAGGGCGCGTTCAGCTCATGGGTGGGTGACCGTCTGTGAATAACGCTAGTGGCATTTTTCCGAGCGGTTCCGTGCTTCGGAAGGCACGTTAAGCAGTTGTTGCCAGCTGCCGTCGATAGATGGCAGTCGTTAAGCCGAATCAGATGCCTTAGGGCGGCTTGAAAACTTCTGACAGTAAGGCCAGCCACTAGTATTAAAAGCCTCCACCAATCCGGACTTGGCCCCCGTGGTAGAGTATGGCCTATACCTTCCTCAGGGAAGAGACCCGTACCCCTCGGTGGGGACATAATGGGTTGATGATGATGATTGCTCCAGGGCAAAATTATATGCATCATCATCAAATATGTGCTAGACACATAACCTCCAAATATTTTTAAACAACTTACCGTATTAGCAAGTGCTAATGGACAGTGAGCGAGAACCGCCGAGCGGCCCTAAGATGAATCAAATACAGCAACTCCCACGGAATCTCATCTGGACTGCACAAGCCGTATTGAATCATCATCATCATTATGTGTGCTAGGCGCATAATCTAAGAGTCTCAAAAAAAAATATTTTTTAACAACTTACCGGATGAGCAAAAGCGACCATTATACTGTCTGAGGCGGAAACCGCCTAGCGGCCCTCAGATAAATCAAATACAGTAACTCCCACGGAATATTCTCATCAGGACAATAGGGAATGGATGAAAATATCAGAAGTGCTTGATTTTTTTTTGTGATAGGAATAACCTTCTTTAACGAGAGAAAAAGTTTCAATTTATTTGGCCTCGTAGTTAATTTTTCTTCATCAAGAAATCAAGCACTTCTGATATTTTCATCCATTCCCTATTGAATTCATGTTCTCGTCTGGACTGTACAGGCCGTACTGAAGCATAATCACCATATGTGTGCTAGGCACATATCCTTAGGGCTTCATAATATAATTTTTAACAACTTACCGTATGAGCAAATGCGACCAATGCACAGTCAAAAGCGGAAACCGCCCCGCGGCCCTCAGACAGATCAAGTTCAGCAACTCCAGTGAAATATTCTCTTCTGGACAGTACAGGCCTTATTGAAGCATCATCATCATAATTATGTGTGCTAGGCACATAACCTAAGTGTTTCGTAAAATAACAACTTATCGTATGAGCAAATGCGACCAATGCACCGTCAGAAGTGGGAACCGCCTCGCGGCCCTCAGACAGATCAAGTTCAGCATCTCAAGTGGGATGTTTTCCTCTGGACTGTACAGGCCTTATTGAAGCATCATCACTATCATCATAATTATGTGTGCTAGGCACATAACCTAAGTGTTTCGTAAAATAACAACTTACCGTATGAGCAAATGCGACCAATGCACCGTCAGAAGTGGGAACCGCCTCGCGGCCCTCAGACAGATCAAGTTCAGCATCTCAAGTGGGATGTTTTCCTCTGGACTGTACAGGCCTTATTGAAGCATCATCACTATCATCAATAATTATGTGTGCTAGGCACATAACCTAAGTGTTTCGTAAAATAACAACTTACCGTATGAGCAAATGCGACCAATGCACCGTCAGAAGTGGGAACCGCCTCGCGGCCCTCAGACAGATCAAGTTCAGCATCTCAAGTGGGATGTTTTCCTCTGGACTGTACAGGCCTTATTGAAGCATCATCACTATCATCATAATTATGTGTGCTAGGCACATAACCTAAGTGTTTCGTAAAATAACAACTCACCGTATGAGCAAATGCGACCAATGCACAGTCAGAAGTGGGAACCGCCTCGCGGCCCTCAGACAGATCAAATTCAGCAACTCAAGTGGGATGTTTTCCTCTGGACTGTACAGGCCTGTATTGAGGCCACTCTGCTCGTTGTGTAGGACTGTCTGAGCGGTCTTTGCTGTTAAGGGGAACATGCAACCGTCTGGAAAGAATAAGGGTTATCATAAAAAATTCTAAATTCTAAAATTTTTATTTCAACGTAAAGAATTTACATTGTGCTTGTTGAATGTCAATGTACATACAGTTATGTATAATGTTAGCCGCTGCCTTGGGGCCGTCTGTAGTGGAGAAAAAGGCAGCGAAAAAAAACTCCACTCTGACCATCTTTTCTCAAATCAACTTAAAGCTAATACAAATTAGGTATGAGTGTTCGTATACCAAGAATCTCAAGATCCATGAGTGCAATCAATACTTGCATCGTCATCATCATCATCAGCCTATGGTTGTCCACTGCTGGCCATAGGCCTCTCCCATTGCTCGCCACTGAGCACGGTCCTCGGCTACTCTCATCCAGCTCTTGCCAGCAGCCGCAAGGGTTATAATGGTGGTTAATAGAGTCAACAAATCGCACCTCCAGAACTAAAGTGACCTAACTCAAAATTTGTGTAAAATGAGTTAAGTACTCAGAATGACTCAAAAAGGCATACTCTTTCGTGCCTATATTAAAAAATCGACTTTATTTGGTCAGAGAGAGATGGAGGAATATTTCGGTCTGTTTTTTTCTTGAGCAACTCGCTCAGAGCGCCGAATACATTTTCTTCATTTCCTAAAAGTTGCAAATTTTGGGTTAGGTCACTTTAGTTCTGGAGGAGCGAAATATGTCGATATGTTGGACCTCTGTAGAAAACGAGAAGGATAAGGGCCCTAGGCGTCGGCGCGTTGTTTGCGCGGCGCGTGCGCAGCGCGTTCCGCGAACTATTTGTCGGAGACGCTGCCCAGTGGGCGTGTAGCTTTCGGAAACGAATATTGTAATACTACATAATACTATGTATATCTATATCTATGTAGGCATTTATGTAAGTTGTATGTATATTTGTAAGTAGTTTATTATTATTATTATTTTTATACCTACTTAAGAGTTGTTATCCACTTGATCTGCCCTACCCCACTCTCTTTTTTAACATTCCAAAATTTCTAGGCTGGCTGGAAGAAATTTCTTTAGAAAAAAGTCCGCCTTTGCACATTGTTTTATCACAAACCTGTTATTTAAGTCATATTATGTATTTTCTTTTGTGCAATAAAGTGTAACAACAACAACAACAATACTGTGTAGTATTACAATATTCGTCATATCAGGATTGTAAATTTTATGTGAGTGGTTGACCAAAAAGGGACCTGGAGGGATTGAAAACCGTTATTTTTTTATTTGATTTTTTTCATCTCTGGTATTTTAGCTTTGTTTTTGTCTAACCAGAATATTTTTAGGTGCCGTAGTTATTTTTTTATGATTTATTTTTGTGAGCCGAGCCGAGTCGAAGCCTGTCTATACACGAAACTTCAAACGCGATTTTATAGAAATCAATTACTTTCCCTTGAGGTCCCTTTTTGGTCAACCACTTACATATTGCGCATCAACAAGCAGTAATGAATACCTAATTGTAACTTCCGTCTCAGCTCCAAAGTATACGGACCAACCATACTACAGACAAACAGGGACGGATAAAGGAATGGGTAGTATACGTGCATTCGCTTGTAAAGGTACCTAGCAAATTGACTCTGTATTCTTTCTTCTTTTTTTCTTTATACTGAGTTTGAGATTTCTTTTCCGCTGCATCGACATACGTCACACATCTCTTAAGCTTTGTTTTTCTCACTTTATGTAAACATTATAATGTAAATAAAACGGCAACAAAAAACGTTCCACTTACTCGCCAAATGCAGCATATGCTTCACGTGGCACACTATATTCACGCATATCGAGTACATCAGCTTGCGATCCTCGTCCTTACAGTCCTCGGTTTTAAGGTCCGAATTCGCGCAGTCCAACTCGTGGCAGTTGTCCATCTCCATCACCACATAAGTCAAGGTTTTGAATAAAAATCTGACCAGTACGACGTCTGAGGACAAATTCGCGCAGTTTTCGTTGACGTTCTGTACGTTCAAAGGGTCTATTTCCGTTTTGACGTTGAAGAATATGGACTGAGGTGAGACGTATGAGGATTTCAAGTAGTTTATCGTGAGGAGTATTTCGCTTTCAGGTACTAGGGCCAGTACTTTTCGCAGCAAAACCATGATCGTTGCGAGGTACCGGAGTTTCGTCTTGAGCGGTGCTGTGGCCTGAATGCGGAAAAAATAACATACTTATTGGAGTTGGTATATGCACAGTATTGGTCGGTTATAATCCTATTCAGATACATGACTGACACCGATTTAAACATCGCTAGGATACAGTCTGTTAGCTTTTAGAACATACCTCGGCTACTATCTTATAAACCGATTATATTGCAATAAGGTAAGGTTTATTTTGTATAGTTATTTATAACTTTACATAACTTTTCAAAATAGTGAAGAAAAGTTTTATACAGAACAGGATGTAGTATTAAAATCTTGTGCTTTCGGCGAAAACCGGAGCCTAATCTAGAGCCCGAGGTATATTGTAAAAGCTAACATACTGCACTTATATCATTAGGCCTGTGGCGAGCACATGTCAACTTTGCGAGCGCACTATAAACTCCAACATTTCTGCATCGCGCAATCAAAATTTACGCAATGACTTACTATAAATACAACGTCCAACAGGTAACAGTAGAACCGGCCGGCCGTCCCCAGGCATACGATCTGCCTGGCGGGAAATTTCCCTTAATAGTGGAAGAGCATGATCACCCGCTCTTCCCTATCATCATCAACCCGTGATGTCCCCACCGAGGGGCACGGGTCTCTTCCCTGAGGAAGCTATAGGCCATAATCCACCACGGGGGCCAAGTCCGGACTGGTGGAGGCTTGTAAGACTAGTGGCTGGTCTTACTGTCAGAAGTTTTCAAGCCGCCCTAAGGCCTCTGACTTGGCTTAACGACTGTCATCTATCGACGGCAGCCGGCACCAACTGCTTAACGTGCCTTCGCTCGGAAAAAATGCCACTAGCGTTAGTCATAGACGGTGACCCGTCCATGGACTGAACGCGCCGTATGTTGTTTAACCTTAGTGATCGTTCAAGATCACTCAGACAGCCCAGGCTACGAGCGATTCAGCTCTTCCATATAGGCCTTGTATATTGATTCGCTGACGGCGGCTGCACGCTCACCTGATCTGGAGGAGCAGAAAAGAGCACTCGGAGCGCCGTCTCCACCCGACTCTGGTCCAGTAACACGTCCCTGCGGTAAGAATAGTAAATAAGAGTAAATAAGAAGCTAACTGTACACCCGTGTGTACGCTAACTGTACACCCGTGTGTACGCTAACTGTACACCCGTGTGTACGCTAACTGTACACCCGTGTGTACGCTAAGCGGTCGATGGATTTGACTTATATTATCTATGGTGTTTTTATTCTCTACGGCCAATATCCGGTTTTCTCTTGACCAATGGTTACTAAGGATTACTTTTGTCAACCAATTAAATGCCATTCCAAAGATCAGAAGAACATATTTAGACTGCATAATATTCAATAACTTTACTAACTAACATTTACATACAGGCACATACATTGCTTCTGGCCCCACACTAGGATACCCTGTGTCGTGGGAACAAGAAACAGCGACGTCACAAACATGTAAACATGTATCCATCCATACATTTTATTCATAGTACCTACAAACAAAATGTATACTTTATGAACGTCAAAATTGTTAGTTTCAGAATTATTAGATTACATGGAGAAGAAACTAACAAAAAAACTCCACATTGTATTCTTTTCAAAACAGTTTTAGCTGGTTATAACAATGTAATTCCTGGATGTGTTAAACTACAGGCCCAATAAATTATCCTCTGGTTGAATTTAATATTAAACTACTGTTTAATACCAGACATAAAAGGCTTTTTTGCACAGAGTGTGCTTAACTCATTTCTTGAACGGCGTCGGAGGTAACTCTAATATATGTTGGGGAATTTGGTTGTGCTGCTTAAGTCCAAGTAGTAATAAAAATAATAAGTCAATAATAAAAATCTATCTATCTATTTAATCAACCCGTAAATAGAGCCCACCGAGCCCAAAATAATTGGCACCGTTATATCACCCTCTGAAGTACGCGATGTTTATCGTCTCCCGGGTAAACCTGGAAGCAACAAGGCTATCGTTGCTGAATTTGCCACGGTACGTACAAAAACAAACTATTTACTGTCTGCACGGAATTTCAACAAGGACCGACGACCAGATGAGAAGTTGAACACGCAGATAATTGGTATAGCTGGTGATAAAAAACCTATATATGTGGACGAACACCTTCCTGGTTCTATGAAAAAACTTTATTACCAGGCCCGAGAACTCGCAAGGAAAAATAATTTCAAATTTTGCTGGATCTCGAACGGCAAGATTTTACTGAGAAAGACACCGGACACTAAGGAAGTTTACACCGTTCGAACAGAAGAATGCTTATTAAATATCCCTAAAAGCGAATGACTATATGAATGTTTACGTGTAAACCCTTGTAAGGGCATTATACACCTTAATGTAATCAGATATTGCCACCAATATACTATTGAAAACATATTACGCAACTACTCAGAACACACATACATACAAACTCACATATACCTCAGCTCTACCCAACCAGTCCACTTTGATAAAACGTCACTAAATATATTTGCTATTTTTCTTCACATAAGACACCACACTAAATTTCTACTAAAACTTGAAATTATTTACAATACAAGAGATTTCATATTAAAGGCTACTCACATAATCCTAAATCATATTATAAGTCCATTCCTTACTGATATAAAGATTACAAATGGCTGACATAACGGATATCTCAAACGAAATCGATAACATCAGTGTAGCTAAATTTTACGCCTGTTCTCCGAACGATTACATACCCTTATATAATAATTCTCATAATTCCTTAAAAATTATCCACCTCAACATACGAAGTATAAATAAAAACCTAGACCAGTTCATGGCTACTCTATCACAGATTAAAATAGATTTCGATCTAATAATTCTTACAGAATGCTGGCTGAAATCATGCGGACCAATTCCAACCATGGATGGATACATCTCTCACGCTTCTATAAACAATTCTAAGCAAAATGATGGCGTAGTCATGTACTTCAAAAAAGACCTGAAATGTGAAATTTACGAACCTAATTTTCCTGAAGCAAATTGCCTAGTATGTTGTATGGAGGATACTGCTATTGTTGGCATATATCGGTCTCCTTCATACACAAACTTACAAAATTTCAATAACGGCTTATATAGAGTAATTGTAACCCTCAAAGCATATAAAACCATAACTCTAATGGGGGATTTAAATATAGATATCAAACCTAACAACACCGATCCACACTCAGATGAATACTTATTACTAACAGCCTCGTTAGGTCTTTTGCCAGCTTTCTTACATCCCACTAGACTAGAAAATTGCTTAGATCATATTTTACTGAAAACAAAATCTTCAGCTACCGTATTTACATTAGAAACCCACATTACAGACCATCTCCCAACAATATTGTTCATTAAACAAATTAAAACTAGCAAAACTACTATAAGAAAAACAACGCGCATTAATTACATACAAGTCGTCAAGGACCTCGAGAGTGCTGACCTTGCTTCGGTCCTTGATTCTTTGGACGCAAATATAGCTGCAAATAATCTTATAGCTGTCCTAAATAACGCAATCTCCAGTAACACTACTCAGGTCAGCATTCCTCGAAGATCCAGAAACATAAAGCCCTGGATTACGCCAGGACTTATCCGATGCATTCTAAACCGGGATAAAATGCACCAAAACGTAAAACGTAATCCGGACAATACTATTCTTAAAATTAGCTACACAAGATATCGCAATTTTTGTAATAAGTTACTAAAGAAACTGAAAATTAATTATGAAAAAAATGAATTCTCTAAAGCACAAAAAAATCCTAAAGCTATATGGAAACTTGTTAAGAAAATAACACACACTGACAAAACAACAAAACCTGCAAGTGAATTTTTGAATTTATCTAATAATAAATTGACCTCTGTAAATAATGTAAATAAATACTTTGCTAATGTTGGAAAAATATTAGCTTCAAAAATTATTAAAGATAAGCCTCAACTTATTCCACCATCAAATTCGTGCTCTCCAAGCACTTCTATTGCTATATTGCCTGTATCGAACGATGATATAGAAAGAATAGTGAAAACACTTCGAAGCGATTGTGCTACAGGATGGGACAATATACCTGCTAAAATCATAAAACTTTCACAAAACGTCGTTGTACCACTAATCACTCATATCTGTAACCTAGCAATATCACAAGGCGTCTTTCCCAGTGCCTTTAAAAAGGCACTGGTTACCCCTGTTTATAAGAGCGGGGACAGAGACTGTGTCTCTAACTACCGACCCATTTCCGTCTTAAGTACCCTATCAAAGATTATGGAACGAGTTTTGAACAACTATCTGACGAGTTACTTAACTAAGTATAGTATCCTGGCAAACAACCAATATGGCTTTAGAGCAGGGATATCAACTGAAGATGCGGTAGTTGATCTAGCCAAGTCAGTGGTTCATAAACTAGATAATAGGCTTAAATGTTATGGAATCTTCTTAGACTTAAGCAAGGCTTTTGACACGGTCTCTGTCCCCATACTTGTTCAAAAGCTGGAATGTTTGGGTATACGTGGTTTGGCGTTGGATATTTTTAAAGATTACCTATCGGGCAGGACGCAGTCGGTAAAAATTGATGACACAATAAGTGCAGAAGAGCAAATATGTTACGGTGTACCACAGGGAAGCATTTTAGGTCCAACGCTTTTTCTGATCTACATAAACGATCTGTGTAAAATGAACCTTAAAAACTGTGACATCTATACCTATGCTGATGATACTGCACTTATTACTTATGGCAAGGATTGGAAAGAAGCTATGGCCCACTCCGAAAATGCTATGCGCATGGTAATGAAGTGGCTTTCATCAAATTTGCTGACACTTAATGTAGAAAAAACGAAAGTCATACGTTTTGTACTTCCAAACACTGCAAAACCTTCAATGGAAACGGCACAATTAAAAGCCCACACTTGCCAACAGAACACATCTAATTGCAAATGCATGACATTATCCTTGGTCAGTTCTGCAAAGTATTTGGGAGTTCATGTCGATGAAAAACTAGACTGGCGAGCCCATATAGAGTCTTTGAATAGTAGAACTAGAAGGCTTATCTACATATTTAAAAATTTGCGATTCTCGGCAGAAAAGCCACAATTCGAATGGTATATCTTGCCTTGTGTCAGTCAACTCTGTCTTACTGCATCCCCGTCTGGGGAGGAACCCATAAAACGGATATGCTTAAGGTAGAAAGAGCACAAAGAGCCGTTCTAAAGGTTCTACACTTTAAGCCACGATATTACTCGACGCAAAAATTATATGCAGAATGTTCAGTTCTATCGGTTAGGAAACTGTACGTTCTTCGATCCATTCTTCGAAGGCACTCTAAATTGCCAATTGACAAAAAACTAACCCTGCGCCGCCATAGTCGCCCAGTGTGTCCTACTGTCTCATGTAGAACTGCTTTTGCAACACGACAATACAGCGCTCAAAGTGCGAGGCTATATAATAAAGTAAATAAAATATTATATATATATTCAAAAAATTGTTTTGAAGTCAAACACAAAATTAATAGTTGGCTGCAGGTTCTGACGTATAGTGCTGTTGAAGAGTTTTTGTGTATTATGAAATGAAAATATAAACCTTTTTGTACACACACACACACTCGCACACGCACACACACATACACACACACACACACACCCTCACACACACACTCACACACACACACACACCCTCACACACACCCTCACACACACACCCTCACACACACACACACACACACACACACACACACACACACACACACACACACACACACACACCTTGAATTGAGTGGCTAGAAAAACTTTTTTGTTTTTATCTGTTAATTATATTTTTTCTTTGCATGCAATAAATGTTTTTATCTCGACTGACAGTCGTCCGCTCAGTGTATCCCGACTACGTATGTACGCACATTTTTAACGTTCTAACTTATGTCACCTTCTCCTAAGATACAGGTTTTTTCGCCTAGTTTAGGAGACAGGATGCAACGACAATAATATTGTACTGTACACTAGATTTAGCACTAAACGATTGTCGTCATTTTTACATGTATTTATTGGTTTTTAAATAAACAATTTGATTTGATTTGACTGTTGGGCATAGGCCTCTTCTCTTTCACGCCAACCCATCCGGTCCAGTGCTAGTCTAATAAAGATACGACCAATTAATTACGTAGCCTCTATTATTGCCTACGTTAAATGTAAGTGCAATCAATTTTTCTACGAATTAACATATCGACATGCCTGTATATCAACTCCAGCAATCGCTCCAGCGCCTCCACTGCGGCGCGGCTATCGAGCTCCACGCCGGCCTTGCCGAGCAGAGCGAGCAATGTATCGCTGGCCAGTTGCGACCAGTGGAAATAGCTCTCCGGCTGATCTTGCGAGAGCGCCAGCACGCACGATATTAGCTCTAGCGCCTATGGGAATAGAGACGAGATTATGGTAAGGTTACTACATGTAACTAAAATATTATAAAATAAATAAAATATAAAATAAATAAACTCACGCCCGTTATCCCCGAAGGGATAGGCAGAGGCACCAGTCTCTAGAACTGGACCCACGTTTTGCCGAGTTTATTGGGTCCCAAACGTGTACGTAACTAAAAGTCATTGGTACGTGCGTGGTTCGAACTCAGACCCTCACGATCGAGAAGCAAGGGTAAACCCCACTACGCCACCACCGCTTTTTTTTTTTTTTTTTTTTTTTTTTTTTTTTTTTAATATTAGTCTACTATTATAAACTACGTTCACTGTAAGGCTGACATTCAGAGACGAATCCTAAGTTCACGCTTAGATCAGTCTTAGCAAAGTAAACTAAAGTCGTACTTAGTAAAGTGCCTGAATTTTCGTATTCACAGATGATTCACAGTACTTAAGAAAGTCATCTATATTGTCTATCATTTCTTCGTGATGTAGTTCTTACCGGTTTTTTAAATTTGACATTGCTACACGAGAGCAGGACAACATCATACAATTTTATATATGTCAGAGTGAATAAAAAAATCCCACAGAAAATGCTCGTAGAACATCAGTAAAATGACGCGAAATGGAGTAGTCTGTGAACAAAAGGCTTAGAAGTGACAGTTCTAAGTTCACGTAAAGTCACCGATATTGACTACTTACACTTCATACTAGCTAAGCACCATTTCATACTAAACTTGCTAAGATTCGATTCTGAATACGAAATGTTTCTAAGTACGTGATTTTGACATTTCTGAGACCAGTCTTTGCTTAGTTTTCGTCTCTGAATGTCAGTCTTAGTATATTCCAAAAGGGCTGTTGCGTTTAGGAATTTTTTCAACAACTAAATAAAACAGAAACTGGGCACATTAATAAAATAAAGTCCCCAAGATATTTTCGTAATACTTGTTGTAAATGCTTTGTGGTAATACCCTCATCTGTATCAATGTTGATTAGAATTGTCTTTTTGGAAATAAAAATAATTACTTTTGATTTGTGATTTCAAGCGCTGAGGTATGTGAATAGCACAGACACTCAGGTCTCCTCACGATTTTTTCCTTCAGGATTAGCGAATGGTATTGCTACTATAACTTCGCAAATGCTTCTGTATGTAATTTTTCTCAATTAAGAATTTTACTATGTAAATACTTAAGTAACGTTCTGTCACGATCGTTTCTGAGAAATGTCACAGCTGGTCACAAATGTGACCACCTGTCACAAGGACGGCGGGAGGGGTAAAGAAAATCATGAAATTCATGTGACATCATTTATGGATGGCCCCTTACGGGTTTACTCAATCAGCGTCAACACTTTGAATTTACACTTTCCTTTAGGGAATTAACCCTTAGTTTTCATTTAAATGGAGTTTTGTATCTTTTCATTCACAGTAGTAGCATTTTATAAAGCACGTTAAAAAATAAATCAAAAGGAAAATATTATTTAAAAAAAAAAACCCTAAATTCGTGTGACGTAATTGGACCAACCCACAACATGGTCCTTTAAAGGTAATCATATACAAAATTATCACTATGCAATATAAAATATTTTAAGAATCAAAGACCTTAGCGATTCCACGAGTATGTGCAAAGTTATGGCACACGGCAGTCCAACCCACATGTATGGAGCGTAAATCAGCTTAGACCTAAAATCTCAAATATGTAAAACTCACTTTGTGAGGTTTGGAACCTTTTTGCTAAACTACGTCCATTTTTATTTCTCTACTAGCTGTGCCCCGCGGTGTTACCCGCGGTTCATCGATTTTCCCGTAGGAATAAGATATTTCCCCGCGGTAAAACGTAGCCTATGTTTTAATCCAGGGTATCGGCTAACTCCATACCAAATTTTATTAAAATCCGTCCAGCCGTTTCAGCGCTAAAGACTGACAAACATATAAACACACAAACTTTCACGTTTATAATATTAGTGTGATGATATCACCTCCTTCTTGTGCGCAGTCTTCATAACCATGGCCGAAAGCACCTCCCTCGCAGCACAGCCTTCCTGCTGCTGGCTGCGGCCAATGCTAGGCCCGGAGGCCGCGAAGGCCAAGGCCGACACTCGGCCTAGCGCAGCCAAGCACGGCCTCTCCGCGCCGGCCGCTAGGAGGCCGTCGCACAGTTGGATCAGCTGACGGTTGAGAGACCACACGTGAATCATCAACCCATTATTTCCCCACCGAGGGGCACGGGTCTCTTCCCTGAGGAAGCTATAGGCCACGGGGCCAAGCCCGGATTGGTCGAGGTTTGTAAGACTAGTGGCTGGTCTTAATGTCTGAAGTTTTCAAGCCGCCCTAAGGCCTCTGACTTGGCTTAACGACTGCCATGTATCGACGGCAGCTGGCACTAACCGCTTAAAGTGCCTTGCGAAGCACGGAACCGCTCGGCAAATGCTACTAGCGTTAGTCATAACCACACCCATGACCCATCCATGGACTGAATGCGCCGTATGTTGCTTAACCTCAGGGATCGTTTAAGATCACCCGGGCAGCCCAGGCTACGACGATAATAATTAATGATGATTAATAATAATATTAAATTACTTTTTCTTGGCTCTAGGTCTTTAATGCAATAGGAATTTTGATAAATATCAATGGTGGCATGATCCTTTATGGAATCAGTTTTTCCTTTGGAGATACGGAACCAGACAAAATACTAATTGTTTATTTTAAGAGGTAGTTTTCAAGATTGTTTTTTTTGTTAAATATATAAAGAAAGTTTAAATTTACGTTCTTTTTTGACATCTCTTTTAGTATCCCACTGCTGGGCAAAGGCCTCTCCTCTTGCTTTCCATCTCTCCCTGACTCCAGCCACCCCACACCATCCCGGCAAGAATGCATTTAGGTCGTCCCGCCATCTTCGCCTTGGTCTGCCGCGACGTCGTCCATTTTGTGAAGGCAGTCGATCAAATTTACTTTCATGACCATTTACGTTTTTACACGTGAAAGCGACAATGTACCTATTCAAATACAGTCTGTTTGCTTTTAGAATATACCTCGGGCTCTAGAGTAGGCTTCGGTTTTCACCGAAAGCACACGAATGTAATACTACTACTTCCTGCTCTGTATAAAACTTTTCTTCACTATTTTGAAAAATTATTTAAAGTCATAAATTACAATACAAAATAAACCTCACCTTATTGGAATATAATCGATATCCGATAGTAGCCGAGGTATATTCTAAAAGCTAACAGACTGTACGCTTTTGAAAGAGACGAAGAAGATAATATGTTCAGTTAATACCTTAGGGACTTCAATAATCTGTTTGCTGTGGTGTTTCGACGAGGACAGCTGCACCAAAAACAGCACGATGTCGCTGACCAGCTCGGTACAATTACTGAAACAAACAGGCCATAGATCACTTTATTGAGTATACATACATACACACACACATACACACGCTCGTAGCCCCGGTCGCCTGAGTGATCTTAAACGATCACAAAAGTTAAGCAACGTAGGGCTCGTTCAGTGCATGGCTGGGTGACCGTCCTAGGACTAACGCTAGTGGCATTTTCCCGAGCAGTTCCGTGCTTCGCAAGGCACGTTAAGCAGTTGGTGCCGGCTGCCGTCGATAGATGGCCTTAGGGGGGCTCGAAAACTTCTGACAGTAAGACCAGCCACTAATCTGACAAGCCTCCACCAATCCCGACTTGGCCCCCGTGGTGGAGTATGGCCTATACCTTCTTCAGGGAAAAGATCCGTGCCTCTCGGTGGGGACATAATGGGCTGATGATTATGAATGTTATCTAATCTAAAGTAACTTGTAACGAGCTGCAATTCGCCTCGATGCTTTTTGTCATATTTGGCTTTTAACTTTTCCAAATTTAATCATTTTTAGACATTTGCCACCGTGGTCATAAGTAGCTGAGCCAGATAACTCTCAGCTTCTAACCTGAGTGGACGAAAACGTCATATTACTCTGTTACGACCTGGATCACTCTATTCCTCATATTATTATTATTATCTCCATAATATTATCTACAATCATTCTAATATAAATATTTAAAAGGCACGTTATGTGCCTTTCTTTTACCATATAAATAAAATATAATTCTTTCGTGCCCCTGGATACCCTACTTTTATTCTTACGACCGCACTCCCGAACTATATTTTGCGACAAACTTAATATAAGACGCAATGTCAACGCAATGATCCTCTCTCTCAAGTATAAGTGCCATGTGAATTTCTGAATCGCGTGATCAATATATCTGTGAATGAAAGTTCAGTTCCTCACGGTATCTCATGCTGCTCGACCAGGTCCAGTTGTTTTAGCAGGAAGCCGATGAAGACCTGGTCGCTATCCAGCATGCAATAGTTCACCCGCAGCGCTAGCAGACAAACTTAATATAAGACGCAATGTCAACGCAATGATCCTCTCTCTCAAGTATAAGTGCCATGTGAATTTCTGAATCGCGTGATCAATATATCTGTGAATGAAAGTTCAGTTCCTCACGGTATCTCATGCTGCTCGACTAGGTCCAGTTGTTTGAGCAGGAAGCCGATGAAGACCTGGTCGCTATCCAGCATGCAATAGTTCACCCGCAGCGCTAGCAGACAAACTTAATATAAGACGCAATGTCAACGCAATGATCCTCTCTCTCAAGTATAAGTGCCAGTGAATTTCTGAATCGCGTGATCAATATATCTGTGAATGAAAGTTCAGTTCCTCACGGTATCTCATGCTGCTCGACCAGGTCCAGTTGTTTGAGCAGGAAGCCGATGAAGACCTGGTCGCTATCCAGCATGCAATAGTTCACCCGCAGCGCTAGCAGACAAACTTAATATAAGACGCAATGTCAACGCAATGATCCTCTCTCTCAAGTATAAGTGCCAGTGAATTTCTGAATCGCGTGATCAATATATCTGTGAATGAAAGTTCAGTTCCTCACGGTATCTCATGCTGCTCGACCAGGTCCAGTTGTTTGAGCAGGAAGCCGATGAAGACCTGGTCGCTATCCAGCATGCAATAGTTCACCCGCAGCGCTAGCAGTTGGTTTAGCAAGCATAACACCTGGCATTGCAGCGGGATGTCGTTCTGCATCGTATAGCTCTGGAATACGGTATTTGACGATTTGTATCAACAATAAATTATTTGAGATGCTCGATTAACCTTTGGAATGCCGAAGCGCGGATACGCGCGATAGTACTAGACTGCCTAAGCGCTGATCTGCGCGCATCCCATATGGTGTAGGTTTTGCGCTATTTTATCATCTAACACAAAGGTGTTTGTATTACTTGTTCATTATCGGACTTTCTATAACAGTCGTAAGTTACATAAGCGCCATACTTTTTAAGAAATTTCCAAGACTTTTTGTAACACGCTATTACGGTTTTTGACACTATCAACCATAAATTATTTGATATGCTCGATTAAAACAAAAATTACAAAATGATTCGAAAAATGTATATCTTTTAGTCAATTACTTGTTATTACAATGTTTAAATAGATGAAACATAAAAAGAGTGCTCTGAAATGTGACGTCACAAGCAAGTATTTTTATACAAAAATTCCGTTTTAAAAGTGACTCATTTGATACCCTGTCAAATACCCAATTGAACCAAACATAATAATTACAGTGACACCATCTTATCTGTTCAGTTGATAGCGGCGCTAGTGGAGAATTTAGTAGTAACATTTGAGATATTTACCTAGACAAATGAGAATATTTTAACCCGTCTTTCTATTTTAATGAAAATATATCTATAAATCTTAGTAAGTGAATAAATAAAACAAAAAACGGGGAACTGGATTTACATTTATAAGTTAGTTACAATTTTGCCCACCTGAACAGATAACTTGGTGGCGCTGTATGTGAGTGGTTGACCAAAAAGAGACCTGGAGGGATTGGAAACCGTTATTTTTTTCTTTGATTTTTTTTAATCTGTGGTATTTTAGCTTTGTTTTGGTGTAACCAGAATATTTTTAGGTGCCGTAGTTATTTTTTTTTAATTCTTTTTGTGAGCCAAGCACGAGTCGAAACCTGTAAGCACGAAACTTTAAACACGATTTTCTCGAAATCAATTAATTTCCCTTGAGGTCCCTTTTTTGGTCAACCACTCACATTAGTAGAGTTATTTGGTAAGAGTAATGTATCACTTCTCTGTTGACCTACTAAGTGAATACCTAAGAACATAGGTTATTTGACTTGAAGTCAGTACCTCGTGTATAAGTTTATATTTTTGTAAATTTATATTCGTGTTGCTTAAGCTTATTTGGCATGGACAGTCTTTAACTCTGGCTTAGGTAGGCCCATTTTGCTTGAGCAACTTTAGACAGTCATTGCCTAGGAAACTAAGGGCCGATTTCTAAATTGACAATTTAAACTAAGTAAGTACTTAAGTAACGTTCTGTCACGCTCTTTTCTGGGAAATTTGACGAGACAGCACTACAGTTAAGTATTTACTTAGTGAAAATTCTCAACTCAGACATCGGCCGTAAGGCATATTTTGCTTAAGCAAAGTAGTCTTGGAACATAGGCTTCTTTACTCAATAAAAATATTGTGTAAAACTAGGAGGGAAGCAAACGTCAAATAAATTTGAAAAAAAAAACATATATATTTTATTTTGTGTCCACTAAGAACTTTTACCTTCAAAGCCTGTATAACAACTGGTTCAAACAGCCTGATGTATCTCTCCAACTCCTTCTTATTCGTGCTCCATTTCCTGTCCGTTTTGTTCCTCGTGAAATTCTCCAGACTCATCAGGAGCTGCCTCTCCTCCATCATCCTCGGATTCTTCGTATCCAACGACAGTTTCAGACTCCTGTTAGAGCTTACACTGCTTCTCCTAGAGCCCTCTGCCGCCTCTGTGAGACTCTGCGGCTTGTTAATCAACAAAACATCTTCAAAGAAGCTTAGATTTTCTTTTTCTAAGGGGGGTTTCGGAGCTACAGTCATGAAGTCGCTGTACTGATTGATCATGTTCGTACCAAAGAGGCATTTTAGGAATTGGGTGACGCAATAAACGGATTTGTCGGCGCTCAAAGGCATGATAGTCTTTAAGTAGTAGAGGATTTCTTCAGTGACGTAGCCGAATTCCTTCTCGGTGGAGAGTTCTAGCTGTATGGCTAGTGCATCAAGAATAGTGGATAAGAAATCGTGGAACATACTAGATTTCGGGTCCAAGTTTATCTGTGGACGAACGGGGCGCTGCGTTAATATTTACTAATAGTAAAAGGTTTTCCAATGTGTTATTTTGATATTCAAAGAAAAATGCCATTTTTTTATATAAATGATCGGATGTTTATTTCATTATGAAAAGGAAGGTATGCCGTTAATAGTGAAAAATAACAACGCTTACAGGACCATACATAACGTTACGACTTCTTCCGTTGGGGCCACGTGAAAGAGAAGGTCTACGCCAACAGCCCAGCGTCGATTCAAGACTTTATAAGACAAGATGGAATTCGTGAAGCTATCGAGGACATAGGGTTATGGAAAATTTCATGAAAAGGATATGGTCCTGTAAGAGTGGTCATCGTGGTCATTTGCCTGATGTTATTTTCCACTATTAACGGCATACCTTCCTCTTTATAATGAAACTAGCTTTCGCCCGCGACTCCGTCCGCGTGGACTTCAAAATTTTGCAACCCCGTTCACTCCCTTAAGGGTAAAATTTAGAAAAACGGCGATACACGTGCTCAATCAATTGTGTTGAAGAGTATTTATTTTAAGTTTCAAGAAAATTAGACAACATTCTTTATACGTCCCATACAAATTTTGGCAACCCTTTTCGCCCCCTTAGGGGTTGAATTTAAAAGAATCCTGTCTTATTCCTTGCCTTCATTATATTTAGACCCTCTGTGCAAAATTTCAGCTTCCTAGGTCCAACGGCTTGGGCTGGGCGTTGATGAGTGAATGAATCAGTCAGTCAGGACTTTGAATTTTATTTATATAGAATATAAACATCCGATCATTTATATTAAAAATGGCATTTTTCTTTGAATATCAAAATAACACCTTTTATTGGAAAACCCTGTATTTTTTTAACTAAAAGTTTCGTAAGAAATAGACATTATTAGGTGGGATGACGATCTGCGAAAAACTGCATGCAGATGCTGGATGCGGCAAGCTGAAGACTGGGCGCTATGCCGCTCATTGGGCGAAGGCTATGTCCAGCAGTGGACTAGTATATCCTGATGACGATGATGTTGATGAGATATTATTAACTTTATTCCGGATACACTTACTTGACTGTTCGTCGGAGGAGTCCGACCAGGCTTCGCTCTGATTCGCAGAGCTTAATCTTGGTGAGCAGAGACGGAGCTCGTGTCGTCGGTTGCACGTCTCTGACGAAACAGAGAGCAGAAGCGATTCAGAGCGAAACTTGGTCGGACTCTTCCGCCAAAAAGTCAAGAAGTGTATCCGGAATAAAGTTAATAAAGGGTGTTAGGTCTTTGAAGATTATTTAGATGACAAAGATGAAAGCCAGTTCAATGCAGTTCTACGTTTGAAAGCAATAATTCGTACCCTATGAATGAGGGATTTTCAAAACGTAATTTAAAAAAAATACAGTACCGCAAGTCACCGATAGATGGTGCTGACGTCATATAATATGTTAAAATTGACATGACATCGCTGTACCTTCTCTGTGGTTTCTGTCCTATATTTTTACAAAAATGCACAATGCATAGGCTAGCCATGAGTAAAGACACAATTCACGTACGTATGAAAGGAACAAAGTAAAAATACTTCGATAACTTGCAAGTTTCAACAGTTTCGAAACAAATTCTAGATTAGATCACAGACTACAAAGAGATGTTTAGATTATGGTCCCAACTGAAAATCAGTTTTACTGGTGTTGTGCTATCCATAGCATACACCAGTGAAGTATGCTGAGTTGGAGCCCCTTTTTTGTTGTCACAGGAGCACCCGAGGCGTTTAGAATCGAGGGTGGCTGGGCACCATACACTACTGTGTGGAGCCCTGCTGCCGTAGATTTTTAAAAAGGAATGTTTTATTTTTATTAAATTTTTCTTTTATTTTTGTTGTTTTGTTGACTTTTGTGTATTTTGTTTATTACGCACTTGTGTCTTCATTGCGTTTCTATGACAATTCTAATAAAATCCTTCTTTCTTTCTTATTATCACAGATTAATAACGATTACATCATTTAAAACGTATGATGACATTTTGTTCTCCTTGCAGCGCCATCTAGTTTTTTTAAAATAAAATCCATTGACAGCGGTCATTGAAAAGCCCTCATTAGTTGCGTTATAACCTTGAAAAGAATGACTATAACACTAATGAACGAACCTTATGATTCGAGTACGCAGCCCTCAGATTGTCGTACAGCTTCAAGTAGAAGGGCTCCATGTAAAAGTTGCCCACGAAGTTAACTCTAGGGTTGCCCACTGCCATTTGTGGCTTTTTTCGGAGAGTGGATTTTTCTTCTTCCGCATTCGTCTTACGGGGTGTCGTGTCTGCCGGATGGAAAATAAATAATAATAATATAAGCCTTTATTAATTTTCTCTAAATAATAATTAACTATATGCAACAAATAACAATTGAAATGGACAAATTGACAATAGTATTGAAATAAAATAAAAAATAAAAAAGCCTTTTATTTCTTCCAGAAAATGCTACTTTACATACATAGTTCTTTTGTTAGTATCAGATTTTTTTATATTTTTTTTTTGTTATTATTTAATAGTGTTTAGATGTGTTTAGTTACTTTTTTGTTTTTTTTTTTTAGATTTAACATTATATACCTACATTAAACTTGAGTTTAAAGGCCTCCTCCAAATTGGGCCAGTTTTCTCTGGATTGCGACAATAGTATTACTTAATTTAATTAATAAATTGTGTAAATAGTAATTTAGATTTCATGAATTTTTTATTAGGGCGTCCCTCTCCGGGGCATTCTTGGCCTCCCACAAACGATGTGGTTTGTGGGGTGTGGTCTAATCACCCTAGCTGACCAGACTTCACTGGGTGATGGAAAATAGAAATGCCGAAACAAAAATCCAGACAAGTCCGGAGTAATTACGCCCAACTCAATAAGCTTTGTCATCTTTGGACATACATAAGCTCACGCCTGTATCCCAGAGGGGTAGAAGGGAAGGCAGAGAACACACTGCCACCTGCCACGAACCTGACAAATCACTTTCGCTTCATCGACATTCATTAGTCGTTGCATGCATGCACGTCAGTTTCGGGTATATTTTACTTTGTACCTTACTGATAATGACTTTTCCCCGCGACATCAGAAATGTATTCTGCCCTCGTAAGGAAGAACGCAGTAATAGCCATTACTGCGTTTTTACTTTGGATGCAAAATTGGGCTCCCTGGTGGTATATCTATAGGTGAAAAAATAATGGTAGCTCTAGGTCTACTAGAAACCTGAAATTTCAGTAAGAAAATATGCAGTAATGTATGAAATCCTAATCCTAAGAAATAAATAGCTATTTACTCAAAACTGTGTTTTTACGATTACTGCGTTCTTCCTACGAGGGCAGAATTTGAACGTAAAGAAGTTACATTGTGTTTAACATTAACATTTTAACATAACATTTACATACAGGCACATACATTGCTTCTGGCCCCGTAGTAGGATACCCTGTGGCGTGGTATAATGCTACTCAATCACTACCCAAGTACCCACCGCAACTCCTAAGCCCGTCCCCCGGCCACTCACCAGGGCCGGACCGGCGCTGCGGGCTGCCGGGCGCGCGGGGCCGGACTCAGGTCCTCCAACAAGCGAGCCAGGACGTTCATTGATGATGCTACTCAATCACTACCCACTACAACTCCTTATGTGGCCTCCAAACTGCTCGCGAATTTGACCGAAGTTACGCGAATACGGTAGGTGTGGAGAGGCACTTCGACTTACTTCGTCCAACCTCGAGTGTGTAGCTACGTACTTCGGTCAACTTTCCCGAGTACATTGTCGAGGGACATCGCGAGTAGTCTGGGGGAGGCATTAGGGTGATTCTCAGAAAGTGGCTCAAATTGCATAATTTCTTTGGTGCATTTTTTTTCATATTGACTCAATAAAAAGTAATTTGTATTTTAACATATTTTTAGGTTTTGGTGGCATCTACTACAATATATCTTACTTTTTATTGAGTTAAGATGAAAAAAATTCGCCAAAGAAATTATGCAGTCCTGAGAATCACCTGTAGTGCATCCTACATGGAGCGTTCGCGCGCCTCACGCATTCTGGCCGGCGGAATAGACAAGTGCCAATGAAAAACACTCACGTCAAGTAATGTTAGTAATGTTTTTCCATAAAACTAAATATTTCCTTTTAATTAGTTAATAATAGTAATTATAATCTTTAAAATATGACACCTACTCTAAGTCAAGTTTTATAAAAAGAACTTCATGTTTCCTTTTTTGTAGCTTTAGCTTTTACTTACTGTGTTACCGAACCTGTCGCAAATTATTTTTTGCAAGTCTCACCAGGTGTCTGCGATACAGACTTAAAGTCTAGTGCCGATACCGCAACCATTGTAACGACCAAAATTTCTTTAAAGTAAATAAAAATTCTTTACTCTTATTCTTTAAGTATCTCGTTTTTGCTTCCACGAATTTTCTGGCGCACCAAAATATATCCTGCTAAACCCTTCTGATCTTTTCGTTGTTGAGGAGGAAAGCATCCCCCTCGGTTTACTAATGTATTGCCAAAAATCGTTTCCCAAAGTATTACTTCCCAAACTATTTTCCGCAAATTATCACTTGGCAAAAAAACATTTCTCAAAACAACTTAAAGCAAATAAACAGTTAGCAAAAGTTATTATGGCAAGTTATTGTTTACCAAATAAATACTTGGTCAAAATTCATTTTACCAAAGAGGCAACAAGAGGCAAGGTAAGAACGCATCAAAATCGAGTCTGTTTTCGATCTTACATAGAGAACCTAACGCTCCGACGCGCTCCGCTTCGCTACGCGCGTCGTCGCACCTATATTTCTGTTGTCACGTATTCTTTACATCGCCGACCCCCCTTCCATTATTTGAAAATAACACTTGCCAAAATAAAACGTTAGCATAATAAACGTTTGTCTTAATAAAACTTGACGCAGTAAAATTATGCGAAATGATAATTTGACCAAATGAATAAAATGCGAAATGAAAACTTGCTAAAGTTTTATTTGGGAAATGAAACTGATGCCATAAGTTTATTGGGAAGTAAAATTTGGCGAAAAATACTTTGGCTAAACGGCGGTATCCCCACCAGGTGTCTGCGATACAGACTTAAAGTCTAGTGCCGATACCGCAACCATTGTAACGACGAAAATTTCTTTAAAGTAAATAAAAATTCTTTACTCTTATTCTTTAAGTATCTCGTTTTTGCTTCCACGATTTTTCTGGCGCACCAAAATATATCCTGCTAAGTCCTTCTGATCTTTTCGTTGTTGAGGAGGAAAGCATCCCTCTCAAGCCGCGTTTTCACGGTCTTAGTGCGCTCGGACCGAGTGCGCCATCCGAGTTAACCCATGCTTCTGATTGGCCATTTTAAAGTCGTGACGAAAAACCGTCCAATCAGAAGCATTAGTTTACTCGGATGGCGTACTCGGTCCGAGCGCACTAAGACCGTGAAAACGCGGCTTCACACACCCATCCGCTGCACATACGCCAGGCCTCGTCGGCCGAAGTGTTTAAGAGTGCGATCCAGGAACATTACTTTGGACTTCAGAGCAATCCGACATAATTTATGTATATGAAAGTATTTATTTATATATCTTTTTATTTATTTATGTATTTATAGTAGGTATGCATAAGATAATGGTACATATTTATGAAGTATTATAATATAGTGTGTAGTATACGTATTAGAAGTTTGCGAATTTGCAAGTAGGTAATTTATCTTTTTTTATTGTTTCTTATGACCTCTATAGCACTACCCTTTACTCTTTCCACGTCACCCATGGTTAGCTGGTAGAAAATACTTTATAGTATTAAGCTCGCCCTTGCACAGAACACTGTTTATTGTGCAATAAAGAATGTTTCATTCATTCATTCATTCATTCATTCATTCATTCGCCACTCACCAGGGCCGGACCGGCGCTGCGGGCTGCCGGGCGCGCGCGGGGCCGGACTCAGCTCCTCCACCAAATGAGTCAGCACATTAAGCGCGCGAAGCACCACCGCTTGGTAGCGGCCGCTGTGTTGCCTTAGCGCGGCAGGAAGGTGCTGAAAGCGCTCGCTGGGAGCTGGGGAGTTGTCCTTGTCCTCGGAACGCTCGAAGATGTCGCGGTTAGGGCGGTGGCGGGTCGCGGCGTGGACTTCCACTGGACGGCAAAGCAATAGGGAATGGATGAAAATATCAGAAGTGCTTGATATTTTTTTCGGTGATAGGAACAACCTTCCTTAACGCGAGAAAAAAGTTTCAATTTTTTTGGCTTCGTAGTTAATTTTTAAATAATCTTAATATTTTTCCATTCGTAGTTCTGGGCTCAGTGCGGCTTAACAGACATATTCCTTGGTCCGCTACGTATTAAAAAAAAATTCTGTGGTGACATTGACAGCTTTTCAAGGTGGATTTTTTTTCATACGTAGCGGACTAAGGAATATGCCTGATATGCCGTACTAAGCCCAGAACGACGAATGGAAAAATATGAAGTATATTTAAAAATACACTACAGGGCCAAAAAAAATTAAACCTCATTTCCCGCGTTAAGGAAGGTTATTCCTATCCAAAAAAAAAATATCAAGCACTTCTGATATTTTCATCCATTCCCTATTGGGTAGTTGACAAAATGTCAAATAAGTTACTTTTAAAACGGAATTTTGTATGAAAATACCGGTTTATGACGTCATATTTCAGAGCACTCTTATTATGTTTCATCTATGTATTTAAAAATTGTAATTACTAGTAATTGACTAAAAGAGATACATTTTCAGAAATATTTTGGAATTTTTATTTTAATCGAGTATATCAAATAATTTATAGATGGTCGTGTCAACTACCGTATTAATGATCACATAAACATTTCGACGTAAAATTCTCATACACTTTGTTTAATTTTCATACACCTACTGCGGTTGACTGGCAGAAAATGGTTGGAGCATTCAGTCCGCCGCATAGCCACTGTGAATTTTACGTGTGTGCAATAAACGTATTAATAATAAAAGCAACAGTTCAGTTAATAATTGTAATACATGAATTAGGAAATGTTTATTTTTCTTCAAACGTGGTAAAGCACAATTTGTTGTTACATGAATATTACACATCGGATTCGGTATGGGCCAAAGGCCGGATCAAGATGATAACAGGAAGAGTTGAGAGATTCATCTACCAGTCTGTTTTTTCATTCAATGCAAAAAAAAAATATTGTCACGTTGACATCTCCACACAATTCTTAGGCTGTCAATGTCTGAATGTTGCTAGTACGTGAAACCCAAATAACCCTATTTTACTTCCAAGTTAAATTGTGTGTGCTACGCAGGTGTTTTTTTTAGACTTTGCTCTTACGAGTAATTCAATTTTAATGTCTTTGATGTGATAAGGCTTTTGGTCACACGAGTCTTCTATTCACGGTAAAAAAAATCTACCGAGTTAACCTATAGCTTTTATAGCGGTAACACCCCGTCATTTTTTTTGCATCGAATTAAAAAAACGGATTATAGAAATAAATTAAGCTTAAGCATCAGATTCGTCACAGCAACGGAACATTGCAGGGGTTCGCTATCCATAGATTCTTTAGGATCTACTGGTCATAGATAGATAAGAAACAAACTTACCAGGATAAATCGCAGTACACAGCTTAAGCATCAGGGTCTTCACAGCCACGGAGCCATTGCAGCAGTCCAGGTTATCCAGACAGTACTCCAAGATCCCCTGGTCGATGTAGGCGTCTGCGTGGTTCCAGGGCGGCCAGGCTTGCGTGATGGCGTCCAGAGCTTCCAGAATGCCTTGCTGCAGAAATTTATTATTATTATTATTATTTGTAGACGGGCAGGCAGTTGGAACAACTGATAATTGCCCGCATCCAGTTTCACTTGGTTATTTTTTTCTTTTGGTCAGTGATGTGTTTGTCCGGTAAGTTCTTGAATTTGTTGACGTTTGGTGCTGAAACCACTTCTTGTGGTAATTTGCTCCATCCATTCACTACTCTGTTAGAGAAAAAGTGTCTGTGAGGATTGTTGTTGGAGAAACAAGTTTGTAGTTTAAGGTGGTGTCCTCTCAAGCGGGTGTTGTTGTCTCTTCGAAGAATTTGTTTATCAAAATCCTGTAGGTCGTAGTGTCCATTTGGGTGTTATACCATATTCATTTGGGTCGCAGACAAAATAACATAACATAACATTTACATACAGGCACATACATTGCTTCTGGCCCCACACTAGGATACCCTGTGTCGTGTGAACCAGAAACAGCGGCGTCACAAACATGTAAACATCCAAGACCTGGTTTTTTTTTTTTTTTTTTTTCATGTAAACAACATTTCAGTACTTTATACTATTTTCATTGTCAAGAAATGTTATTTCGGTTTCTACACTAATTTTTAAAGTAAATTAGATGTTATTTACTAATTTTTTAGTGTAAAAACTGAAATAAAAAATTTTGACAATGAAAATTGTCTAAAGAGTTCTGAAATGTTGTTTACATTTTGTCTAAGACCCAAATGAATATGGATTGCGTGCTCCGCAAGGCACGTTAAGCAGTTGGTGCCGGCTGCCGTCGATAGATGGCAGTCGTTAAACCAAGTAAGAGGTCTTAGGAGCTTGGAAACTTCTGACAGTAAGACCAGCCACTTGTCTTACAAGTCTCCACCAATCCGAACCTGGCCCCCGTGGTGGAGTATGGCCTATACCTTCCTCAGGTCCACGGAGGATTCCACAAAACACTGCTCTCAAAATTAAAACACTATGGAATAAAAAAATTAAGTTTAGATCTTCTAAAATCATATTTAGAAGGAAGGGTTCAAAAAGCAGACATAAACCGTATTAAATCGTCAGGTTCACTTGTAAAAATGGGAGTCCCCCAGGGATCTATCTTAGGGCCGTTCCTTTTCCTGGTCTATGTAAATGTTTTACCGTTTATGGTACAAAAAATGTGTGAGATAGTGCTATTTGCTGATGACACGTCACTTATTTTTAAAATAAGGAGACAGGAAAATAATCTTGACGAAGCAAATAATGCGCTCTCGCACGTTCTAGATTGGTTTACAGCAAATAATCTGTTGTTAAATTCAAAAAAGACAAAATGTATGAAGTTTACCCTACCTAATGTAAAATTAGTTGAAAATAACATTGTGATTGGAAATTAAAAACTAGAATTTGTTGAAGATACTGTATTTCTGGGCATCACAATCGATGCCAAACTACAATGGGGCCCACATATTGTAAAATTAGCACATAGACTTAGCTCCGCAGCATATGCCGTGAAAAGAATTCGAGAACTTACTGACGTTGCAACTGCTAGGCTTGTTTATTTTAGTTACTTCCATAGTATTATGTCCTATGGTATACTACTATGGGGCTGGGCAGCAGACATTGAGACTATCTTCATATTGCAGAAGAGAGCGATCCGATTTATTTACAAGCTAGGTAGTAGGGACACACTAAGAAATTTTTTCAAAGAAATCAACATCCTAACAGTTGCAAGCGAATACATTTATGAAAATATTATGTACGTTAGGAAAAATATTAAAGACTTCGAAACACTTGGTAGCCATCATAACGTTAATACTAGGAATAAACATAAATTGTCATTTCCACGATTTAGACTTGCACAAGTTAATTCTTCCTTTATGGGGCACTGTATAAGGTTCTACAACAAGATACCCCAAGATATATTAGAGTTACCTCCAACGCAATTTAAGAATTGTGTTAAGCACACTCGTTGCAAAAAAGCTTATTATAAAATCAACGATTATTTAGAAGACCCTTGTCTTCTAAATAATCGTTGATACGTATGGCTTTAAATAGTAGTTTAATATTAAATTTAATCAGAGGATAAATGTGTCTAGTGTTCAACACATCCAAGATATTGTTTTGTAAGTTTTATTTGTATTAGCTTTAAGTTGATTAGAGAAAAGATGGTCAGAGTGCAGTTTTTTTTTTCGCTGCCTTTTTCTCCACGACAGACGGCCCCAAGGCAGCGGCTAACATTATACATAACTGTATGTACATTGACATTCAACAAGCAGAATGTAAATTCTTTACGTTGAAATAAATTTCTGATTCTGATTCTGATTCAGGGAAGAGACCCCGACGGGTCCCGGAACCAGATAGCGATATGTAGAAGAAGAAGAAAATTCATTTATTTGACGACACAATACTCAAAACAAAAAAAAGAAAATTTATCACTCACTATCAATACAAGATGCCTACATTTTTAACAAATTAACACAGAAAGGTTACAAAAAGTGGGTAAAAAATAAATAAACGATAAAACATGAAAACAATAATGCAATACATTATAGTTTTTAAGTATTGAGCCCCCAAAATGGGCCCGACTCAGCATAATGTTGCAACAGAGTGGTCCGTTGCAACGCTGATTTTCAGTCGGGTCCAAACTGCGGTTAGCATTGTACGTGTGAAAAAGTAAGGTTAAATAAGCTGCCCAACGGTGTGAAAAAGACAATGATAATAAGATACATTACTTAAATATTATACCTACTGTGCAGTGCTTGTGAAGAGTGAAGGTAATAAATACGGTGCCAAAAATACAATAGAATACCTACATTACTTAAATATTATACTGTGTAGTGCTTGTGAAGAGTGAAGGTAACAAATACATAAAATAAGATCGGGTAAAAAGTGAAACAAATAAATTTGTGACATACAAATACTGTGTTGAAATAGACTTGCGGGTAATCGAGGAAATACAAACTAAGAAGAAGTTCGCAAAATGGTGACCTGCAAGAATTTTTCCCGTTCACGCCAAAATGGGCCGCAACGTGCATGTCACAAGTACGCGTACGCGAACACAGACCGAGGACGAGAAATGGAAGCGCGAGACAACTGGTACATGTAAACATCCAAGAACTGGAGTTTCTTTTTGTCCCCAGCCGGGGTTCGAAGCCGGAACCTCTCGCACGGTAGGCAGATGTGCTAACCGCTGCGCCACAGAGGTCGTCAAGTCGTCATTTAGTATCCTAATTTCATTAGTCTCGACGCCATTTAGATTTTTGCGTTTAAAACGGTATTTTTTTGTAATAGTTAAATAACAAGTTACTTGACTTAAAACCCGTTAATCGTACTTAATCGACAAAGCCTAAGAAAAATGTATTCAAGCTACACACCGTATAAAACTTGCAACTAGACGCCATGAGCTCTCCCATCAGATCACCGACCACCATCTTGAGATTCTCGCCGCCATCTTGAATGTGCCCCGCCATCTTGAATTGTCTCGGCAGATCGTGGTAGAAGTACATGTCTCTTATCAGGTCTAGGGCTTCAGTTCGAGTCTCGAAGGTGAACAGCTTGCTTTGTTCCGCCGCCAATTTTATAAGAGTTTGAGATGGAGTTTGGTGTCTCGATGGGTAGACTACGGGTATTATTCTGAAAAGAAAGTGATAGTTCGCAGTATATAATCGCTCGTAGTCCCAGCCGCCCGAGTGATCTTAGACTATCACGAAGGTTAAGCAACATAAGGCGCGTTCAGTGCATGGATGGGTGACCGTCTATGACTAACGCTAGTGGCCTTTTTTCCGAGCGGTTTCATGCTTCGCAAGGCACGTTAAGCAGTCGGTGCCAGCCGCCGTCGATAGATGGCAGTCGTTAAGCCAAGTCAGAGGCCTTGGGGTGGCTTGAAAACTTCTAACGGTAAGACCAGCCACTAGTCTTACAAGCCTCCACCAATCTGGGCTTGGCCCCCGTGGTGGAGTATGGCCCATACCTTCCTCGGGGAAGAGACCCGTGCCCCTCAGTGGGGACATAATGGGATGATGATAAAGCTTATTTGGCGCCTCTGCTCTTGAAACTGCCAATTCGCAGTGGGCACGTGTGGAAATTAAGCCCATACTCTGGGCAAGGTGCGCTACAGTGGGACAAATTTCATAGGCTACATAAAAAAATTAAATAACTTACATAGCAATAGTGTTCGCAGCCGCGTGTCGAACTTTCTGGTCTTGGTCGGCTAACAGTCGAGTTAGAGCGTCCATTATTAGGACACTACGGTTGTTGTAGCCGGGGATTAGCATGTAGAGTCTGCGGAGAAAGCATAGATAGATTGACAGGATAAGATAAGATAATAGATAGATAGAACACTTTATTGGACATAAAAAAAGGACAAAAATAAGGATTTTTATCAGATTGTCTAACGACATCATCGCCACCGCCATCTAGTGGCGGTTACCCGAACAACATCACGCCGTGATTTCCTAAGCCCAATCTATATTCAACTATCAGCGTGATAGCTTGTTCGGGCTTATGCAGCTAGATGGCACTGTTGTCGCCCTTTTTGTATGAAAACAATGCATCGGAGTTTCTAGTTTTCAAGTTATCCGTTTCCAATACACCGCCGACCACATCAAATGTTTTGAATTTTACATATCTCTTCTTTCCTCGTCTTCCATTCCCGCCTCCAATCTCACACCTTTGCACACATTTTTTTCTTCCATTGATTCATTCACTCACTCACCACTTCATTAATTCATTCTTTCGGCCTTTCACAGAAAAGACAATGACGATTATGGTTAAAACGTTTAAGCAGGCCTTTAGTCTCTAGAATCGGACACAAAAACATCATAATCTTATTAAATACGCCTTTGTGATTTGTTCCACAAAATTTTCAACTAAAACGTAAGCACTAGACATTATTAACTTTATTCCGGATACACTTACTTGACTTTTTGTCGGAAGAGTCCGACCAGGTTTCGCTCTGATTCGCAGAGCTTAATCATGGTGAGCAGAGACGGAGCTCGCGTCGTCCGTAGCTCGTATCTGACACACGTCGTCACAGGTCGGACTCTTCCGATAAGAAGTCAAGTAAGTGTATCCGGAATAAAGTTAATAATGTCCTATAAATAATTGTAATAATCTCACCTCTGATATGGTAACCTCTCGTACAGCTTACACAGATTAACCCTGCACAACCAATAGCCGTTTTTCTCCACTACCACCAAACCGTTAAGAATGTCACTCAACAGAGTGTAGTGGGAACTCGTGGCGAGCGCTGTGGCGATTTTAGTGAGAGCGGTCAGGGTGTGGTTGACGGTCGAATGGATGGTGTCTGAGAGACCCTGCGGAGGAATTTGGGCTTTATTTGTGGCGACTAAAGTTAAGAGGCGAGATCGATAGATGTTCAATGATCTGCCAGTAAGGTATAGATATAACACAGGAAAAGCAGCAAACAAAATTGTTATTAAAAAAAGAGAACCTTCATTGACATTGGGCGGGTTTCTGAATTGAGAATTTCACTAAGTACTTAAGTAACGTAGTGATGCTGTCTCGTCAAATTTCTTTAGAAAAGAGCGTGACAGGACGTTACCAAAGTATTTACTTACAGTCTGTTTTTTAGTTCAATGCAAAAAAATAAAACAGTCACGTTGGCATCTCAATACAATCCAATGTCTGAATGTTGCTAGTACGCAAAAACCAAATTACCCCATTTTACTTCCAAGTAAAAATTGTTTGTGCTACGTAGGTGTTTTTTTTTTACTTTGCTCTTAGGAGGAATTAAACTGTAATGTCTTTGATGTGATAAGGATTTTGGTCACACAAGGTCTTCTATTCACGATAAAAAAAACTACAGAGTAAACCTATATATTTTATACCGGTAACACCGCGTCATTTTTTTTTTCATTGAATTAAAAAACGGACTATAGTGTAAATTCTCAATTCAGAATCGGCCCTCACATTCCATATGATTTGGATCACGGAACAAAGAAAAATAAAACTGCCTTACCTTCAGCACTATTTCCACCAGCCTATCCGTCCCGATACTCTCACTGACATCCTTCGGCAGAACGCTGAAGTACCTCCACCGGTAACAGTTACCATGGGACAGATCCAAAGCGGCGCTCAAATAACTCCCAATACACAGCCTTACCAAGCCCCGAATTTGAGGATCACTGTGACTCTCCAACAGGGTAAAAACTTCCGACATATGCTGGCATTCGAAATCTTTAGACTCCTCGTCTTTTCCGTAAAGATCTTCGCATTTGTTCGTGTCCAAACTCTTCTGTATCAAACCATCGGGGCAGTCCCTTGAGCGGACCTCGTCTGTCCGCCTCAGAGGTCTTTTCGGACGCTCCTCCCTACTAAGTTCCTTCAGAGCGTCCAAGTTTTCAAGGTTAGTGTTGGACTCGCCGAAATGGTCGAATTTCATATCCAAATCTAAGCTTGAAGAGAGCACGTCGCCGCTACTACTCATAGGGTAGCCTGTTGAGTTAGGATCGTTACTTCCCGTCATGTTTGAGTTGGTGGTGAAGTTACTGCAAGTCATGTTAGGATTTGTGCTATCGGCGCTGGTGAAAAGGTCGTTTTTCGCGTAAGCTTTGCTGTCTATCAACGCGCTTGGGGCGTCTTTTGAAGAGCTTTTCTGCTCGATACTGTCGATGGACTTTTCTAGACTCTTGCTGTCCTTTTTAGAAAACTGTTGGGAGTGGCTGGTGGCTTGGCTGTCTATGCTTTTGTTAAGCAAGTCTTGGCTCAATGACTCGGTCAGGGAGTCTTGGTAGCAAACGTTGCGTTCGAGTATGAAGTCGTTTATTTGGTCCTGGTTGGAGTCGGTGCCTTCTGAAGAGCCTGGGTTGGACAAGTATGTATAGGACTCTCAGCAAATAAAAACAAATTTTCAGTTTGTTTATTGGAATCAGTTTACGTAATTTATAAATGCTAAAGTAGCGGTTTTTTGGTTTTGCGTTATTTCAATAATACTTTAGAATTATTATGCTAAACATTCGGTACGTAAGCTAGTCGGTCGTACAGGCGATGGATTGGTCGGCCGTTCAGCCGGTAAGTCGGTCGGTCGGTCAGTCGGCCGGTCAATCGGTCGGTGAGTCGGTCGGTCGGTCAGTCAGGTTCGTGGCTAGTGACAAACCTCTTAACACCTCAGGCCTAGAACACTTTTTCTTTCACAGCTAAGTTAGTTATTCACAGAGTAATATCTGAAATTGATCCACAGTTTTCAAACAATAAACATGCCCATACAACTGTGGTCTATACCACCTTCCAAATTCGATTCAAAGTGCCGTTGCAAGACGACCCGCCGGCCGGTCTACGGGGCCTGACGGAATGCGCCGTAGTTTACATCGGACTCGCCGGCGGGTCCTCGGGGCTTGAGAGGTTAAGTAATAGTAGATTGTTCAGTTTCTAATAATAGTAGATTCATCATCAACCCATCATGTCCCCACCGAGGGGCACGGGTTTCTTCCCTGAGGAAGATATAGGCCATACTCCACCACGGGCCCCAAGTCCGGATTGGTGGAGGCTTGTAAGACTAGTGGCTGGTCTTACTGTCAGAAGTTTTCAAGCCGCCCTAAGGCCTCTGACTTGGCTTAACGACTGCCATCTATCGACGGCAGCCGGCACCAACTGCTTAACGTGCCTTGCGAAGCACGGAACCGCTCGGAAAAATGCCACTAGCGTTAGTCATAGACGGTGACCCATCCATGGACTGAACGCGCCGTATGTTGCTTAACCGTAGTGATCGTTTAAGATCACTCAGGCAGCCCAGGCTACGAGCGATTCGTAGGGATTTGAATAGTAGATTAGTAGGGCGCAAACAAAATTTTTCGTCGAGGTTGTGAAATTGAATCCAGAGCGATCTGAGGCGATTCTTAGCTAAGAATCGCTGAAGGAGCGAGGGATTCAACACTACCGAGACCAAAAATGATCCGCGCCCGTGTAGAACACTCTGCTTTTCACTACCACCTGAGAGGAATGAAAGTGCGTACTTGCGTTCCAATTTCAAATATTTGAGAATGAGGTACTTAAAAGTTTTGCAGCAAAGAGTTTGGAAGTTTAGTAAGTATAGTTCCAAACTCGGTTTTAAAACTTATTGCTTGGGTTGGAGCGAAATAGATATAGGAATAATCCTCAAGAGTGAAAGATAAGTCCGACTTACTAAATAAGTGCATAGTATATAAATACAAAATTGGATTTCGAGTCTATTTACTTAAAGGTACCTAAAGGTAAATAGATTCAAAACCCAATTTTGAGTATATTTACTTTGATGCATCTTAGCTTGAACAACAATAGCGTGTTTTGGGTCCTAAAAAGTGAAATTTAGTTGTTGTAACATGTCATGATGGTGTAATTGATCTAATATTATGTAATATATGGATTCTAATTTATTTATTTAATTTAGAATTATTTTGAACTTGATTAAGCATGTTTTAATTAATAAGTCTGTCCTTGATAAGATATGTAATAATTATTAGTGTAAACTTCAGTGGTTTATGTAATTCAAATTGCTTATATCTAATTATTATTATTGAACCGTTTGTTTCCTAAATAAATAAAAAAAAAAAAAAAAAAAAAAAAATTGTGCATCAAAATGCATCATTTCGAGCAGATTGAGTGAAATACATAATAAGCAACTCACCAGATATGTTATGGCATTTCTGATCCGCGTCCTTGTCGAGGTATAAGGTCACGGCTTGAGGATAGAGCTGGAGTATCTCCGACAAACAGTTCAGAGCTGACGACTTCACTGAGACTCTGACTTGCCTGGAATAAAGATGGCGGATTTAGGACTCGTTGGAAGTCCTAAATCCGCCATCCAAGCTGCTAGCAAAATCACAGCCGGTCTGGCAAAAAAATAGTTACGCCGCCGCCACCCCATTTATGTTATGTCCGTATAAAATTAATTACCCCTTGTCAAGTTACCATATCGATCTCGCTCTCCATTATTATAAAACATATCGTAATTTATTTATTTATTTACTTATTCACTAAAAAAATGCGAAATCTTTTTTCGTTCCGTTTTTTCCTTTTCACGTACGGAACCCTAGAAATGGCAAGAGCTGGATGAGAGTAGCCGAGGACCGTGCTCAGTGGCGAGCAATGGGAGAGGCCTATGGCCAGCAGTGGACAACCGTAGGCCGATGATGATGATGATGAACCCTAAAAATCATATTCTCAGTCGAGGACAATCGAAATGCCTCCCTTCTTGACTCCACATCCGTTGAGAATAGAGTCAAGAAGACTTTGAGGAACATCTTGAAAAACGGGTGTTAATGTATCTCTCTCTTCCCCTTTTTATCCCTTTCCCTTTCTATTGCAGACTTCTACTTCACTGTATCTTTTTATCGCGTACCTGTCAGCAATAAGCCCTCCTTTATTTCCAGTAAGTAAAAACCTGGAGACCAGGAGCCTCGCGCAGTATTTAAGGGGTACATCTTCATCCATCAGAGTCCCTATGTTGATCTGCAACAAATACCTTATTTTACTTTCTAGCTCCAGATACACATTAAAAAAATAATTGTATACAAAATGGTTTGACTGGAGTTTTTTAAGCTCTTTAAATTTAATGCGCATTTCCTAGGAGTCTACCGTAGACCGCGGTACGAAATTATTAATATAGATGTTTGCATTTCTAGTGCTGATTGCACTCAGGGGTATTTAGCTTCTTAGGTACATAATAAATTTTAGAGTTTAAGAACTCTTTTAAAATTAAAAAAAGAAAAATATGCTTTATGACACTGTCACTCCGTTTTTATGTTGCGAAATAGATTCTCGTCGTCAACATCTTATTTTTCATTTCCAATTTATCTAGCCTACCAACTGCGCTACAATCTGCTCACCGAGCTTACGCATATCCCATCGTTAAGTGTGGATAATGAAGCAGCGGTCAAACTCGCTCACAACCCCGAATTCCATAAAAGAACGAAGCACATACGAATAAGACATTTTTATGTGAGGGAGTTGGTTACAGAAGGAACGATCGAGGCTCAAAGAATGAACGGCTGATCAAGTGGCAGACATGCTCACCAAAGCACTGCCACGCCCGACCTTCTGTATCTCTTTGGGATTGACGAAGATCAGACGATGAAAAGAGTTTTGAATTAGGGAAGGTGCTTTTAAAATTCAAAAAAGAAAAATATGTTTTGTGACACTGTCACTTCGTTTTATGTTGCGAAATAGATTCTCGTCGTCAACATCTTACGTTTTATTTCCAATTTATCTAGCCTACCAACTGCGCTGCAATCTGCTCCAACAATACAAACATTTCTATTAGATTTAATAAGGTGAATTAAGAAAAGAACAGAGTGGAGTTGTTTTTTCATTGTCCTAACATTACATCATTTAACAAGCAGAATGTAAATTCTTGACGTAGAAACAAATTTCTGATTTCTATAGATTGTTCAAAACTAATAAAGCTTGTATTCAAGGTGCTGCATGAACAAGTTTTTTCAATAGGAAATATGTGAGTGGTTGACCAAAAAGGGACCTCAAGGGAAAATAATTGATTTCGAGAAAATCGCGTTTGAAGTTTCGTGTATAGACAGGTTTCGACTCGGCTCGGCTGACAAAAAAATCATAAAGAAATAACTACGGCACCTAAAAATATTCTGGTTAGACCAAAACAAAGCTAAAATACCATAGATTAAAAAAATGATATAAAAAAAAATAACGGTATCCAATCCCTCCAGGTCCCTTTTTGGTCAACCACTCACATATGTCAAATATTAACTTCAACAGTATCTTGTTGACGAAGCGTAAGACATCTGTCAGGATCGTGGCAAATCGCAGACCTAGCCCTCCGAAATAAGTAAAATAATACCTTCGACTCGTTCAATTGGGGCTCAGTCGGGACATGTTCGTCGTACTCCCGGTCGCTGGGCACATCCGTCTCCTGCACGAGCTCGTCCACTCCCGTCTCGACATGTTCCGGCTCGAAGTCCATCTCCATTTCGCTGCGTGGCGAGTCTGGAGTCTGGAAACAAAAATATACATATAAATAGAATAGGGTGGGTAGAGGAAAATATTAAATGTACCTACAAATAAAAATAACTTCTATAGAAAACAATCACATGTCCTCACCCTAAACTTAGGATACCTTGGGCTACGGTCACAATTAAAATATGAATATTACTTTGCTAAATTCCGCCAATATTTCACAAGCACCATGCGGTTAGTTAATGCACCGCCCTCCCTCCCACTTTTTCAAGCAGAAGCAAGACACGACCGCACCACCACCGACACCACTACTTGTGTGAGACAATGGAATTCAGCAAAGTAATTTTCACATTTTAATGCTAATTTAGATATAAAAATAACTTCCACACAAAACAATGTCCTGACCCTAAACTAGGATACCTTGGGCTACGGTCACCAGGTAAGGATATCACAAACATGGGAATAAACCCGGACTGAGGTCGTCCCATCAAACGTACGACGCCCCCGGAGGGAATCGAACCCACGACCCCCAGCAGGGTAATCAAGCGTGACACGATACCTCGCTAAACCAATGAGGCAGTTGAGATGTCCAGTGGGCTCATTATGTAATTTTTGCAACGGATATTCATACGTCTTAAAATGTCGCGTCAACACAAAAACCGACGTACGGAGTACTGTCTCGCTCTAACATAGGGTCTTAAAAGAAGATAGTGCTATACAGTAGTGGTATACAAGACTTTTTAAGACGTATGAATATCCGTTGCGAAAATTACATAATGAGCCCACAGTCCCTTTATTTAACAGTATTTTAAGTGTAATCTCCATCATTGAAACTACTGTGACGTGTTATGGTGGCTCGGTCGGAACAAACAGATGCTATATTCGAAACCATTCAGCCCGGTGGTAATTTTTATCCAGAAACATTTTTCACGGCTAGGCCTCGATTCTATTAGTGCGTTGTAGTACGATGACAACTGCACGAACATGGCGATTTAGTTTCATTGCCTATGTGAAGGATGGACGAATGTGAGTACACCTGTAATATTAAGGTAAGGTTTGGTGATACTATTTTCTTATAGCAACTGTTACTGCTAATTGTATAACCCATGTCTAAGCTCACAATAAACATTCTTGATTCTTGATTCAAGTCCGCGCGCCCACGCATATTAAACCTTCTAGGCGTCAATGGTGTGAAAAAGCACGTCACGTGACCCGGCCGTGTATCTGTCATCGTACTACAATGCACTAACAGAATCGAGGCCCTGGTCTTCTGCGTTTTTCCTTTCCTTGTGTTTTTCTCTTCCGTGTCAGTTGGAGATCTTAATTTTTGTCGGCATTGTGTGACTCATTTCATTTTTTCATTTTTATTTATGTATACGAAACACGTCATCATCATCAATCCATTATGTCCCACCGAGGGGCACGGGTCTCTTCCCTGAGGTAGGTATAGGCCATACTCCACAACGGGGGCCAAGTCCGGATTGGTGGAGGCTTGTAAGACTAGTGGCTGGTCTTATTCCGTCAGAAGTTTTCAAGCCGCCCCAAGTGACTCATTTACTTACTGCAATTTGCTTGACTCACTTGCAAGTTGGACACGGAAGAGCTGAGATGGGACAGTCCGCCGAGCCGCAGCCCCCCACTGAAACACATCTCGTCCGCCACAGACATATCCTCTTCGTGCTGGACCAGGTGGGAGATCACAGACGTGATGGCGCTGGCAGAGTCTGGGACACGCAACAGCATACATTTTATTTTATTTGATTAGGGATAATACACGTTACACAATTACTAACAAATATAACTACATTACTAACAAAATATAGGTACAAACTTTAAAAATAAGAAAGTGTTTGTTTAGGGCGTCTAGTTTTTCTTTTTTTTTAGGTATTGAAGTGTAAATTTTATGTATTTATTGTTTTGTTATGTTTTGAGTATTGTGCCATTGAATAAATTATTTCTCTCTCTCTCTCTCTCTCTCTCTCTCTCTCTCTCTAAAATGGCATAGATAAGAGTCTAGCCAACAACATTATCCACAGATTACTTTGAGGACAACAAAAACTTTTTCGCCAGAGAAACATAATTTTAAATACGTCTGTGCTTGATAATTAATTAAATACAAGAAGAAGTGAAAAATTGAATAATAATAAGTGTCGGAAAGATATTTTATAGCATGCAATTGCAGCGAAATGTTGACACAATTAAACACATTGTTAATATACACGAGACAGAACCGAATAGAATTACCTAAAGCAGCACAACTGGTACATACAGATTAGATTTGTTCTTTGTGCTGTGCCGCTTTCATTCATTCGTTCATTCACTCAGTCACAGAATTCTGGTGGTCCTTTATTCATTCACTCACTCACTCACGAAACTTATTCACTTTGGAACTCACTCATACTAGAAAAGAATTTGAAACGCCTCGAATCCTGAGCTCGAAGCTCGTGAGTATCAATCGCCTCCCCATAATATGCCTTCCCAACAGCCCAGTGCCTCGCGCTAGACACACCGCGAGGCATTCCTGTATAACGGCCTGGCCACGGGACATTCGCCCGCGCGAAGTAAGATAAGTAAGTAAGTATTAAAGAACTGTTACCAAGAGCTTGCCGATAAACTGCATTAGCAGTTTGGCAAACTAATGCGGTTGTAATTTCGTAATGTGCTAAGTGAATAAATAAATAAATAAATAAATAAATAAAAATAATAAGTGCGACAGGCGAGGCGTCTTACCGCATGGCTTGCTACGTACATTTCTATGAGTTTGTTTCAGTCGCTAGACGCCTCGCCGTTGAAACAAACTTATAGAAATATACGTAGCAATCCACGCGGTAAGACGCCTCGCCGGTCGCACCGCGCGAATTTTCGCGCGGGCGAATGTCCCGTGGCCAGGCCGTAGGTTCTGGACGCTGTGCTGATTTTATTCATCCGTTCATTCACTCACTCACTCACTCACTAACTCACTCACTCACCAAAGGCATTAGAAGCGCCTCGCCTCCTGTGCTCCAAGCTCGTGGGTATAGCTCGCCTCTCCGTGAGATGCCGCCGGCATTTTCCAGTGCCCCGCGCTAATAGCACCGCGAGGCATTCTTGTATCGAGTTCTGGATGTTGTGTTGAGTTGCGCTCTCTACGTAGCGTACGCAGAGCTGGTAAAGCTGAAATGAAGTGCGAAAGTTTTGTTAGGGATTTTCAGCTATTTCTGGAAATATTTTCAAAAAGAGTGTCTTCTATTTCACTTCGAACAGAGAAATTATAACTTTACTAGCTTTCGCCCGCGACTCCGTCCGCGTGGACTTTAGTTCAAAATGTTGCAACCCCGTTCACTCCCGTTAAGGGTTAAATTTAGAAAAACCGTGAAACACGTGTTCAATCAATTGTGTTGAAGAGTATTTATTTCAAGTTTCAAGAAAATCTGACAACATTTTTTTATACCTCCATACGAACTTTAACACCGCCGTTTACCCCTTTAGAGGGTGAGTTTCAAAAAATCCTTTCTTAGTGCTCCCCTAGGCTCCCTAAAGAACTCCCATGCCAAATTTCAACCCCCTAGGTTCAGTAGTTTGGGCCCTGCGTTGATTCTAAGTCAGTCAGTCAGCTTCTCCTTTTATATATATAGATTTGAGAGTGTTTGAGTGTATTAGTTATCATCATCATCATATTACGTCCCCACCGAGAGGCACGGCACGGGCAGGGAAGAGACCCTGGCCCCTCAGTGGAGACAAAATGGGTAGATGATGATGATGAAATTCTTGTATCTAACATACCTGCAAATAATCCTGAACAGTAAGTACATCATTCTCAATGAGAGAGGAAATGTTGTTCAGTTGCAGTATGGCTTTTATAACACCGATCCAACCAAGCACTGCGTTGTGGTCCGAGGACAGAGGCCAAAGTTCATCTGAAAGGAAAAATGAATACTGTAATTTAAGAAACTTGTAAAAAAACATATTTCAGTAGGTTTAATTTTGAAAGCCAAGGCCGAATATATCAATTTGGGCTGCTTTAACAGATTTATAATGAAAAAAAAACAACCACAGTCAACAAAATGCACGGATTGATGTCATCAATCGAAATATTTTATTTCTAAAATGAATTTTCATTTGTAATTGCCCGTTACTTCAAACAATATATTATATGTTATGTAGTGTACCCATGTTCTGTTCTAACAATATATGTACAGTGTGGCCCTGGATAAAGTGCAATCCCGAAAGGGGATGCAACTAGACCATGAATCATTGACTAGAAAAATATAAAAAAAAAATATAAAAAAATATTGTAGGATTTATTGGTATTTTAAGATTTTCATGTTTCATTAAGGACTCTATGTACAAAAGTATTGATTTCTTCCAAAATAATGGGTCTATTTCTTTGAAATAAAAAAAAACAGTATGCCTAATACCTGGCGATGACCATGAAATAATAAATAGTCCGCAAAAAAGTAACTATCTTGGGTAAAAAAATGTATTTTTATGAAAAAAATGATTTTAGTGACGTTTATTTTAAAAAACTTCAAATTACTAAAAAAATGTGCCCTATAACTATGTAATTTTATAGCTTACTTTTATTCTTTACCATTTTAGCTTCCAAATAAAAAAAAAACAATGTTCTAACTAAAAAAACACGCTATCTACGAACTTTTAAAGTGGAGCCTAATCGTGTTACCGTGCAGGTAGAGACCGTTTTTTCCATTGTTTCCGTCCTACTCTGTGCCCTTCGGCAGTCGCAGTCCTTTTGTTCTACACTCAGGTAGAGGGAAGGCGAGGGGAGGGGAGGCAGGGGGTTCGAAACAGGACTTACACAGTCGCTCCGATATTCTCGCCGCTGCTACTACTGTTCTCGTTCTCGCATTGTGTTCTCGTTGATTTGTTATTAAGTTTTTGTTACATTGTTGACTGTTACGTTTTCTACTGTTCGTTACGTTTGGACTGTTCCTGTTCTGCTGTTAAGTGTTGACGAAATGCCGCGATTGACAGAGTTCTCACCTCGAGAAATAGCCGACATGCATTATTATTATGGCATGTCACATGGTCGCACAACAGTCGCTCGGACTGCATACATAAATGCTTTCCCGGGCAGACTCATACCCTCAGCTCGAAATTTTCAAGAGATTCATAGGAGGCTCTCCAACATTGGACTTGGTTTGGCACGAGATCGCCGTGAGCAACCAGCTGTCGTTATTGACAATGCGATAGAAGAGGCCATTTTAAACGATCTGTTTGCTGACCCTACAACAAGCATAAGACGATTAGCGTTGCGTCATGGCATATCGAAGACGTCTGTCTGGCGAATTTTGAAAAAGGAGGGATTGCATCCTTTCCATTACCAACGAGTACAACATTTACACGAAAATGTAGATAATCGTCCAAGATGCGTAATGTCGACGTGGATTCTAAGAAAAATTAGAGCTGACCCAAATTTTCCCAAACGCATTTTTTGGATGGACGAAGCGACATTTACCCGAGACGGCATTACAAACTGCAGAAATTTGCACCAGTGGTCTCACGAAAATCCACGATTGAAGCGGGCATCTACTTTTCAAGTAAAATTTTCAATAAACGTATGGGCATCGACGACATTTTAATTGGTCCAGTCATTTTACCCAGAACCCTAAATGCTGAACGTTTTTTAGAATTACTACAAAATTTACCCATGTTAATGGAAGATGTTCCCCTGGCTACGAGACGGCGTGGGCGTATGTATCTCCAAATGGATGGATGACCTGCACATTATGGGCGGGAGGTGCGGCGATTTTTGAACAAAAATTACCCGAACCGGTGGATTGGCCGAGGAGGGCCAGTAGGCTGGCCAGCGCGTTCACCTGATCTGACACCCCTAGATTATTTTTTATGGGGTGTCATGAAGCAAAGAGTATACAGCACGCCAATAAATACCGAGGCACAGTTGCACGACCGAATAATTCAGTGCGCAAATGACATTAAAAATGATCCAGGAATCAAGGATCCAAGAGCCACTAACCAAATTAATATTCGTGCAGTAATGTGCTTGCAAAATCGAGGAGGCCATTTTGAACATTTAATGCATTAAATAAAAATGCAAAATTGTAAATTACGGATAATTTTATTAATAAAGTTATTGTGATTAAAGTCGGACTTTTATTACCTACTAAAATGTAAATAACTCCTACCTAGCCAATTTTTTAGTTAGAACATTGTTTTTTTTTTATTTGGAAGCTAAAATGGTAAAGGATAAAAGTAAGCTATAAAATTACATAGTTATAGGGCACATTTTTTTTAGTAATTTGAAGTTTTTTAAAATAAACGTCTAAGAAAATCATTTTTTTCATAAAAATACATTTTTTTACCCAAGATAGTTACTTTTTTGCGGACTATTTATTATTTCATGGTCATCGCCAGGTATTAGGCATACTGTTTTTTTTATTTCAAAGAAATAGACCCATTATTTTGGAAGAAATCAATACTTTTGTACATAGAGTCCTTAATGAAACATGAAAATCTTAAAATACCAATAAATCCTACAATAATTTTTTATAATTTTTTTTTATATTTTTCTAGTCAATGATTCATGGTCTAGTTTCATCCCCTTTCGGGATTGCACTTTATCCAGGGCCACACTGTATTATATGTTACGTAGTGTATATGTATGTATACATATTTTTTCCTTTCTTTTAACCAACACCTGGGCCTCAATTCTGCTCGCGTTGACTTGAAGCGGCAATTAAATGAACTCGACGCGTTAGTACAACTGTCATTATAATACAATGCATTAGCAGATTTTGGTCCTGAAGCGAACACTCAACGAAGCCCTTGTCAATAATTCCGGTGACCAGTAAATCCCAGTGTGTTACGTGACATGACATAACATAACATTTACATACAGGCACATACATTGTTTCTGGCCCCACACTAGGATACCCTGTGTCGTGGGAACCAGAAACAGCGACGTCACAAACATGTAAACATCCAAGACCTAGAGTTTTTTTTACTCCCCAGCCGGGGATCAAACCCGGGACCTCTCGCATGGTAAGCAGATACGCCAACCACTACGCCACAGAGGTCGTCATATTTTTCAATTCCATTGACGGCTACAATAATTGATACATGTGCTCACATTGACTTGACACCACAATAAAACGAACGCGACGCGTGCATGCAACTATCATTATACTACAATAGACTAGCAGAATCTGGAGCACTCACCGAAGGCCTTGTCAATGATTCCGGTGACCAGTAAATCCCAGTGCATTACGTGACATATTTTTCAATTCCATTAACGCCTAATAGAATTATTGAACGAACGAATGTCAAAACGAACTCGAAGCGTTTATGAAACTATCATTCTTATACTGTCATTAAATATGTAAACATTCGCGATATTTTCTATCTTATTTACCTACCTTTATAAATTGTATTTTTGTTACTCTCATACGACCAATAAGTTCCCAGTTTATTATTGTCCCCCATTAAGTGGAGGGGTCTAGTTTTCACAACACAGGGAATTCTAGAGTGGGCTTCATCCTTTTGTATGTAGTTGTTTTTGAAACAAATAAATTATGATTGTACTACAATGCACTTGCAGAAGTCACACGGTGTGGTCACGAGACATTTTTTTTTTATTCCATTGATGCCTAGAATTTATTGATAGGATAAGGAACTAGGATTATTGATCATGCAATACGGTATTTGACACTATCAACAATAAATTATTTGAGATGCTCGATTAAAACAAGAATTACAAAATGTTTCGGAATATGTATTTCTTTTAATCATGTACTAGTTGTTACAATTTTTAAATACATGAAACATAAAAAGAGTGCTCTGAAATGTGACGTCACAAGCATTTTCATACAAAATTCCGTTTTAAAAGTAACTCATTTGACATCCTGTCAAATAGCCAATTGCCATTATCCCACTCAGTCCTGACCTTGAAAATAACAATTTTCAAGGTCAGGGCTGAAGAGGTTGTACTACAATGCATCAGCAAAATCTGAGGCCGGAAAGGAACACTCACCAAAGGCCTTGTCAACGATTCCGGTGACCAGTAAATCCCGGTGCAGGCACAGATGGGCGAGGCAGCCGGCCACAGCCCGCCGGACCGCCGGCTCGGACGAGTCCACGTGCTTTTGCAGAGCTTTCGAGAGTTCTGGAAGGATTCATTGTGTTAGGAGATAGTCAGTCAATTCGGTAGTTGACACAATTAAAAGAAATAATTTGATATGCTCGATTAAAACAAAAATTACAAATTATTTCTGAGTGTATCTCTTTTAGTCATTTACTAGTTATTACAATTGTTAAATAGATGAAACATAAAAAGAGTGCTCTGAAATGTGACATCATAATTCAGTATTTTCATACAAAAATCCGTTTTAAAAGTATGTAACTCATTCGACATTTTGTGAAATATCCAATTGGTCATGACACTTATGTCATGATACATATTTTTATAATTTATTTTGAAAATACTAACAATAATAACAACTGTCTATCTAAATATATAAAAGAAGAAACTGACTGACTGACTGACTTAGAATCAACGCAGAGCCCAAACTACTGAACCTAGGGGGTTGAAATTTGGCATGGGAGTTCCTTAGGGAGCTTAGGGGAGCACTAAGAAAGGATTTTTGAAAATTCATCCCCTAAAGGGGTAAAATGGGGGTTCAAAGTTAGTATGAAACTTTGCCGTTTTTGAAGTTATTCGAATGAAATTTGGTACGAAGGTTCTTCATTTAAAATTATGAAACACGTGTAAAATAGTTTTTTAAAAAACATCCCTTAAGCGGGAAAAAGGGGGGTGCAAACTTAGTATGAAACTTAGCCATTTTTGAAGTTATTCGAATGAAATTCAGCATGAAGGTCCTTCATTGAAAGTCATGCAACACAGGTAAAATATATTTTCAAAAATCATCCCTTAAGGGTGTAAGAGGGGGTTGCGAAGTTAGTATGAAAGCTCTTTCGCATGCGCTAAAAGTATCCCTATCTTATTTTCAAGCTCTTTACTCAACTAAAGCCCACGCGGACGTAGTCGCGGGCAACAGCTAGTTTTTAATATTTTTCTAAAATTTCGGTGTTTGTGACGTCATGAGAGCATGACGAGAGATAGTCTTTGCAGTTAGTAGCTCTACAGACAAAAAAAAAACAAATGTCATTTGGTCATAGAAAAGTCATTTAAGATCAAGGATTTTATTGAATATCTTAAAAAAATATAATTCACAAGTCTGATAAATAGAAATTGTACTGACAGCATAACTCTCGAAATGGTTATGAGATTTACATTCATGTTCAAAAATGTACCATGGCCAATTATTTACGCCTGAAATTTCCGAGTTAGCCTCATAGTTGGGCAAGTGCTAAGTGACCATAAGGGTTACATGGTGTTGTTACTACAATCCTCAAAATGTATGTAACTTAGGAAACAAAGTCAATGGTAAATAAACGTAACATAAACATCTACCTACAGGCACATACATTCTTTTCGCAGACTAAAGTTTCAAAAAGCAATAATTAAGGAGAATTTATGGCAATATTCACGCAACTCACCAACAAGCTCCTCATCAGTAGTGTAGTCCGCCAAAGCCATCAGCACCCTCGGCAGGTTCGCATCCAGTGCCTCGACGATGAGCTGGACGTCGCTCGTGTGGCGCACTATCTGGCTGAGTTTGGGGAACAGTGTCTGCGCTTGCGCACGGATCTTCCCGACACCGGGCCGCAGCCAGCTGTCGCCAAGGCAGACGCGCGAGAGCGCTGCACGGATCCATCTGGCCCAAGTAACATTAATTTCATAATCATGTTCAACCCATTATGTCCCCACCGAGGGGCACAGGTCTCTTCCCTGAGGAAGGCATAGGCCATACTCCACCGCAGAGGCCAGAGTTAATCTAGTGGCTGGTCTTACTATCAGAAGTTTTCAAGCCGCCCTAACGCCTCTGACTTGGCTGTCATCTATCGACGGCAGCCGGCACCAACTGCTTAAGGTGCCTTGCGGAGCACGGAACCGCTCGGAAAAATGCCCCTAGTGTTAGTCATAGACAGTGGCCCATCCATGCACTGAATGCGCCCCATGTAAGCAAAATAACATACATAACATAACATTTACATACAGGTACATACATTGCTTCTGGCCACACACTAGGATACCCTGTGTCGTGGGAACCAGAAAATTCGTGATTGTTTAAGATCACTCGGGCAGCCGGGCCACGAGCGATTCGAGCAAAATAGCGAGCGATAATATTTATTTATTTTATTTATTTGGTGTACTATACAGATCACGATGATTAGTTAGCAAAATCATCGTAGACGGGCGTAACGTATGGGCATACACTCTGAAATAAAGTTTTATTTATTTACTAGCTGACCTGTTACTAACTTTGTTTTGCCAGATGGTGGTATGAAAAACAGACAACAACCTATTCTCAGACCTATCGAATATACATATCAAATTTCATTAAAGTCGGTGAAGCCTTTTCGGAGGAGTATGCGGTGACACAAGAATTTTATATATTAGACTAGCTGGCCTGGCAAACGTTGTTTCGCCATATAATTTTTTTTTTTTCATTTAGGGCTATGAAAAATAGATAACAACCTATTCTCACACCTACACCTATACGTATGAAATCTCATCAATATCAAAATCATTATAATTAGGTCTCAGAACCTTTTGAAGGCCTAAGCTTTGTTTTGTGATATCCTTGTTTGGTAGCGATAAAACACTGTGAAATAAAGAGTTATCTATCCACCTACCTTCTACTACCTATGCAAATTTCCAAACAAGTCAAACTATTGTTAAGAGTATCATCATCAACCCCTTAAGTCCCCACCGAGGGGCACGGGTCTCTTCCCTGGGGAGGGTATAGGCCATACTCCACCACGGGGGCCAAGTCCGGATTGGTGGAGAAATGCCACTAGCAATAGTCATATATGGTGACCCATCCATGGACTGAACGCGCAGTGATCGTTTAAGATCACTCAGGCAGCCCAGGCTACGAGCGATCAAGAGTATGGATGTTAGATTTTTACCTGGCATTCCTCGTGCTGTCAATTTGGTTCTGCAGGATGATGTTGGTCTTGTGAGCATGGAAGGCGAAACCACCGACCACTGCCCGGTTGAGTGCTTCATCTCCTACGAGACGCACCTCCGCCTGCGAGTGTACACAAAACTTAAGCCTAAGAATCTATCCCAGATGGTTTAGATTCACTAGAGTGTCTGCGAGATTTTGTGACCGTCAGAATGGCCGGTCAAGTGTCGTATTTTACTTTGAAATTGCTTACTAATTGCTTATATTTGCTGACCGCCATGAGAGATTTGCTTACTGGGTATTTTAGAAGAATTCAGTCATTTATGGTTGACTGGCCATCCTGATATCAGGAATTACTGATTCTTTTGTAGCTGATAAATTGCTGACGAATTGCTTACTTCACAATTTGTAAACTAAGGTCGTGTAGCTATCAAGGAAATAAAAATATCGTGTAAGTCAGTTATAGCGTAGGTACTGAAAGCCACCAGCGCCTGTTATAACTCTAAGAGCAAAAAGTTATTATCTTGTAGCTTGTGTTTACTTATCAAAAGGCTCTGCTGCTCGTTGCTTTTATTTTTCGTAGTAAATGCAGTATAGGTATTTACTTTTTATATTCAAAATTTAAAATCAAAGTTTTATTAAAGTTGCGTGAGTTTTACGAGTGAGTACTGCGTTTCGACAGTTTTTTCACTGACCCATAATTGGGTAGGTAGAGTAGATTATTTTTTTTTACTTGCTTGTCCAACCTAACATGGCTTTGGTCATACATCCTGCGTCAGAAATTGACGCTAACAATATCTATAATATGAGTGAGGGATACTGGATACATGGCAGTTTGACTCACAGAAAGGACGTCGATCGAGCGCGGAGAAAACCCCCTAATCTTACCAACTCACTTTCGTACAAAGTTACATTGAAGGGACGGGACGCATCCCACACAGAAGAGGGGCAAGTACGCCCTTTCCCCACGTCTTTTATACGTCCCACACGCCTTGCATCTTATAGTAGATAGACATAAGTAAAAACTTATGCAACTTCAACACAACTTTGGTTTTAAATATAAAAGTAGATACTGCTTGCTTAAACGAAAAATAAAAGCTACGAGCAGCAGAGCCTATCGATATGTAAGCACAAGTTACAAGATAATAACTTTTTGCTCTTAGAGTTATAACAGGCGCTGGTGGCTTTCAGTACGCTATAACTGACTTATACGATATTTTTATTTCCTTGATAGCTACACGACCTTAGTTTACAAATTGTTAAGTAAGCAATTCGTAAGCAATTTATGAGCTACAAAAGAATCAGTAATTCCACACAGTTATTATGCTACGGCTTTATGACCGGTCAACCATAAAGGACTGAATTCTTCTAAAATACGCAGTACGCAAATCTCTCATGGCGGTGAGCAAATATAAGCAATTAGTAAGCAATTCTTGGAACATATTTCAAAGTAAGATACGACACTTGACCGGCCATTCTGACGGTCACGAGTTTTTATTAGATTTCTTCTAGTATTTGGATTTATTAGTATGCTGTACTTCTATGCTTTACTTTATGCAGCCATAAAACCAATGGAAAGTTAAGGAATGACTTACATTCTTTTTTAAATTGTAACTTTTATTTATATTTTAAATTGTAACTTTTATTTATATATCTTGTTTCTTGTGTGCAATAAAGAATATTCTTATCTTGCTTATTTCTTCCCAAATCAGAAACTGGTGGCTAACCAGCCATATGCAATAGCCTTTATTTCACTTGAAGTTTAAAAACCCAATTCTACCGAAGTTCATTAAATATTTGATAAATTATATTTATAACTGTTTATATTATTTAACTACAGTCTATTTTTTGAAGCGAACGACTAAGTGTCAACATGTCAAAAATTTGGTTTTTCAATATGCCACATTTATAACACTGCATAATATTTAGCAAAGTTATACAAAACGATATGCCTAATAAATACCATTAAGCAATTAACACAATAACACTGTTATTACCTGATTTTATCCCCCACTTGCAGTTTATTTAACTAATATTTTATTTTATCATGAAAATACCATTTGCTTAAGAGATCTATGCCCCAAAAAATACCTAAAATTTCAGTGGTCCTCAAATAAAAGTGATCCTACTGCTGCCAAATATATTCGCAACTAGGAAAGATGACGGACTTTTGTTTAAAGGCCGATTATGATCGACTATTTTATGCTAATGGGCTACGCGAAGTGTAGGAAGAAGTATGGAGAGCTGACTACGAACCTCTTTTTTAATTAAAGACAAAAAAAGTAAGATTGACGTTGTTGTTGATGGGAGTGCGACTAAAGAATATTTTCTTTATATAGGTAACTTATCTTTAGTCTGTTCATCATTGTAAATAAGGTATTGGTAAAGTTTTTCATCGTCCAGTTGTTTTATACTTTTGTGTTTGTTATTACGAAACGGAAAGTAGTATGGGCGAGCGAGCCGGACCTAACGCTGATTCTGCCAAACCGATGTATACGATGCCACAGAATACATAATAGTACAACGATGCAAGCAAAACTGCGTGCATGAGCTATTTTGAGTGAGATGTAAGTTTGAGAGATGCTGTGTCTTTGTTTACCTTTAGTCGTTCGCTTCAGTAAATAGAATATAGTGCTGTTGGCTTTGTAAACAAATAAGATAAAATAAAATTAATTACTACCTGCTTAACTCGAGAACATTATTGTGCTAATTGCCTATTAGCTTATCCTATAAGGCGCGATAAACACTCATGAACTTACGCTTTCGTGACTAGCTAAAGAGAGCAACGTCGGTATAGTTGAATGTAGCAGGTTAGCATAGTGTCGAGCGCAATTTTGCCGATTCCCCAGCGCTCCTAGACATCTCCCCAGCGTTCCAGCCGCAGCTTGGAGCACATGGCTTCTGCAAGAGACGTAATAATATAGAAATCACTGTACCGGAAGCGTTAAAACTGTGTTTACAACGCAATAACATACTTGGTCGAGCCTTCTACGTGCTTGAGCTGTTCTAAGGCTTTCTCAGCCTTCTCCAGGACGTTCATGGCGGTGACCACTGCAGGATCAGTTGATGGAAAAAGAGTTTATCATTTTTTATAGATATAAGCCGAAAGGGCAACGAATTACTCGGGATTTCCGCGAATTACGATCGCAAAACAAACACCGAAAATCAATTCAGTTTGACGTTTGAGTTTGTGTTCAGAAACCAAGGACGTAATGAATGTTGTTTTACCAAAGACGTGGCAGCATGGTCACGACCTTAGCCGGTTCCTTGCAGGACGAACTAAAAAAAAAAATGAATGTTGTTTTATTTTTATTGTTGTCTTTGTAAGTTTGCGAACGAAAATGAATGAATGAAATGGCCGAATGTTGAATTAATTTTGACACTTGACAGCTAGTGTTCTGTGAGAGTGAGTCGACATGAACTGTGTGTGAGTCGATTTTGATAAGAAATATCACAACACAATTTCATAACCTTATATTATTGGATTCTGATGTTATTGTCTAAAGTTCAGTAAGTTTGTGAAAACAATCTGGATTATGTCATCAACTGATACAGAAACCGACGTCGACGTAATGTACGGCTTAAGAACTGTTCTAGCTCAAATTGAGACCGCTGTCGCTAGAAGAAGCAAGGTATACCTAACTATAACATTTTCTTATTTTCTGATTATCCTTGCCAAATCTTCTTGTACTATGTTACAAAAAGGTTCGTTTGTCAGAGTGATATTTGGAAAGAACTTTCAGAATATCACTCGGACAGAACTTTAACCTTGGTACCCAATCAAATTGTAACTACGTAGATGGTGAACAGGTTGGTCCTTCGAGCCGAACGTATTTTGAAATCAAATATACTTTCGTATTTTTTTAAGGAAAGGTTTTTAAAGTGTTATGTTTTTCTTTTATTTTAGGATCTTCCTCAATGCTCCCCAACATTAGTAGCAGTCTCGAAAATAAAGCCAGTATCCCTTATAATCGAGGCTTACGAAGCAGGACAGAGACATTTTGGAGAAAACTATGTCAACGAGCTCGCTGATAAAGCGCATAATACTCAAATAATCAAAAATTGCAATGAAATCAAATGGCATTTTATTGGAAATCTACAGTCTAATAAAGTAAACAAACTACTTGGCTGTCCGAATTTATTTGTAGTAGAAACGATAGATTCTGTAAAGTTAGCTGACAGTGTCAACAAACAATGGCTTAAGCTTAGAAACGATGAAGAGAAATTAAATGTTATGGTGCAAGTCAACACAAGTGGAGAAGAAGGTAATATCAATTGGCTGTGGTACCTACTAAGTTTTAAACTTCACATTATTTCGTGAAGAGTGATCAGGTACTTATCATTTTATCGTTGTACTATTCACAAATTATCTTTTCATTTTTATATTTTTTTATAAATTACAGCCTGTGTCTTTCTGATGTTGATAAGCTATACTCTTGTAAACTCTCCTAAAATCATTCCTTAGTTTTTGTATGAAAGAGCAAACATAATTATGTTTTTAAACAAAAACTTTTGTAAGCACTAGACATTGTAAACTTTTTTCGCACTTACTTGACTAATCATAATGATGAAGTAATCATATAAACTAATAAACTCGGCAAAACGTGGGTCCAGTTCTAGAGACTGGTGCCTCTGCCTACCCCTTCGGGGATAACGGGCGTGAGTTTATAATAATAATAATAATAATAATCATATATTTTTTTATTATTAACAGTTTTTTGAAAGTATTTGTACATTTTGTGAACAAACTTAAAAATTACAACACAAAAGCTTTACTACTGTAGACATGGGAAAAAAACCTTACTTGTAAGTGAAATTGTAAAATTATACTTTTGAATTTACTAGACAAAAATCCATTAATCTAAATTATTTTCTAAACTAGCAATGCGCTTCCATAGTTATTCTCATCGGTAATTAACACCTGTTAGTTTCTCATCATCATTAATGCTATAAATAAATAATTATCTTCATATCTTAAATAAAATCAAAAGAACATTTAATTTTCCAGCTAAGAGCGGCACGGAACCAGAAGACGCAACGCATCTCGTGGACCATGTTTTGAAGAATTGCCCTAATCTGCACTTCAAAGGGCTCATGACTATTGGACAGTATGGCTATGATATCTCCAAAGGTCCCAACCCAGACTTCATAAAGTTGGCCAACTGTCGACGAGACGTCTGTGAAAAGCTAGATTTGGGTCTAAATAATGTTGAATTGTCAATGGGAATGTCAACTGATTTTGAACATGCTGTATGTATAGAAAAAACTTTAAAAAAAGACATGAATTTTTAACACACACGATTCTACAAGTAACGATCTGTAATTCAATTTCAGATTGAACTTGGAGCAACTACAGTACGCGTGGGAACAAATATTTTTGGTGTCAGGCCACCGAAAAAGTGAAATTTAAATAGTTTCATGTGAAATGCAGAAAAATACGAATAAAGTTTTGTATAACTAATTTGATTCTGAAGTAAAGTATAAATTATACCTATTACTATGCATTTGCTGCTAACGGGCTTCCAAAGTAATAAAACATAATAAAAACATGTATGTTAATTTTAACTTACATCGCCTATGCCTTTTTGTACGTGGTGCCAAGAAACGAACCTTACACTGGCTAGATTGAAATGTTAGTACATCTTAGAAAATATATATATTTTTTTTATGCGATGACCGTAATAATCTCCAAAATAAGATACAAAGTTCACCAGAAGTGACAGAATTTTTAAATTAGTATTACTAGTAGATAAGTGGTCTATACAATTTTTCAATGATAATTTATATGTGGTACATAGGCAAAAGCTTATTTTTAAGATAATTAATTATGTCTTCTTGTACACCTACTTAATAAAAATAAAAAGATCTCAGTGAGTTTAAACTGTTTAACCAAAAACCAGTTTCGTTCACTTTGACAGATTTATCATTCGGAAGTTCGGAAGATTACGCTCATTGTTCGGAAGCGAAAGAAAATATTTCATTCGCTCGTTCGTTTCGCTCGCTCCATTCATACACTCACTCACTATCAAGTTTGTTTTGGTGACGCACGCACGTATTTACAACGTAAAAGTTAGGAAAAGTTTTTAAAACGATGTTCTTCTGAAAAACAGTTTGGGTCGTTGTGAAAAAACACAGTTTACATACGCCAGTTCGACATAGTAATACCACGTGCAGGTTTCCATTGGAGGAAATCTCGGTAATTCGGTCACCGTGAAGTGTTACGAAGATCTAGTTCTGCAGTGTCAACAAGTTGTTGGTTTCATCTTGAAAGGCGTGCTAATGAGCAAGGCCATCTGAAATACAGGTGAGTGACAAGGATAACTTGTTTTCTACTCAGCCATAGTTTTTACCACTCAGTTTAACTTTACTAGTCATTGGACGAATTATGAGGTTACTTTTTCCTGTGTTCGCAATGATGGTGTCTGGTCGCTTACGCATCTACATAATTTGCATAACATCAGAGGTCACTGGCCGTGTCATCAATTGGGATGGTATAGTGAGCAGCAAGTTGTTTTCTTCCTTAGAAAGCAAGCAAGTGGATGCAACATTTTAAAACATCTCAAACAATTGGATTTTAAATACCTTTAGCCATAATGAAGTTAGGTATCGTCCAAAGCATGCTTGCTAATTACCTAATTACAATTTTTTTTATTGCAAAATTAAAATACTGGTAGGGTTTTGCAATGTTTTAATTCAACTACAATAATTACCAAGGGTCTTTGCACTAAGCACATGCATTACTGTGGTGTTATGTCATGAACAATTTACTACCAACTTCTAACACTGGACAAAATACGCTTGAAAAAACTTATAAAGTCTCTTTAGTTTTCTGGGTATTTATCTCAAGAACAGGTGGACTCTGCCGTCATAAGAAGAAAGGCCAAACTAAATAAATAACACTTAAATTTAAGAAAATAGCTTTATGAAATAATGAATTATGTACATTTTTGTTGTGTTTTTCAAATAGGAATCACCGACGACAAGTTAGCAGACATGCTTGAAATGTAGTTTTTCATTATACTTCAATTTGCTAGAAATAAAGTTCATGGTAGTCATGTCCTTTATAATAATTTTTTATGATATTAGTTTTGTTTGAATATCTCTGGATAACTACTAAAACGTGGGAGAAGCTTATGAACACATTTTTATTGACGCTGAGGCAGTACAACACCTGCTGGGCCAGCTAGTAGACTTATAATATTTTCAGTAGACAGGTACTTAAAGTTATTCAAGACTTGTAGAGACCCATAACCACAAAAGCAATAATAATAACATAACCCTTTATTAATGTGTTATAAATAAAAATCAGTTACATGCATCAAATAACAATTGAAATTGAATAAATTGACTATTAGATTACATACTTAAATTAATTCATAAATTATGAAAATTGTAAACATTTTGGTTTTTCCTTCTTTAGAATTTCATGCATTTTTTATTAGGGCATCTCTCTCCAGGACAATCTTGGCCTCCGACATGCCATGTGGTTTGTGGGGTGTGGTCTAATGACCCTAGCTGACCACGCTTCACTGGGTGATTTCAGAAGCAATAAACAGAAATGTAAAAGTACCTTGCTCTCTCTAAATACTGACCAATGCTGTACATTACTGTTAACAGCTGATTCATAGTTTGTAGACCAAATTAGCTTCATTAGATGCTTTTCTCTGTGATGAAATACTGTGCTGTCTTTACATGGAGCTACCTAGCAAGGCAGTGTGATCTGTGTGTGTGAACACTTCAGTAGTTTCAGTAACAGAATGAAAACAGGGTCACAAAATCACTTTTGTTCATTCTCAGGCAGTACGACACTCGCCTGGCCAGCTAGTACAAATATATAATATTTTACAGTTTCATTCCCATGTTTGTAGACAGAAGCAAGAAACAGAAAGTAAAAGTATCTAGTTCTCTCTAAACACTGGCCGCTAGTGGTCAAAGACCTAATAATTAAAGACGACAAAGACACTTTTCTCTCAGACGAAATTTGGTGCTGCCTTTACATTGAGCTATCTAGCAAGGAAGTGTGTTCAGTGTAGGTGTAAACACGGCTGCCGTCAATAGATGGCAGTTGTTAAGCCAAATCAGGCCTTAGAGCGTCTTGAAAACTTCTGACAGTAAGACCAGCCACTAGTCTTACAAGCCTACACCAATCTGGACTCTCTCCCGTGGTGGAACATGGCCTATATTTTCCTTAGGGAAGAGACCTGTGCCGTGCCCCTCAGTGGGGACATAATGGGTTGATGATGATGTAAACACTTCAGTAAAGTTGGTAATGCCACAGAGTTAATTTTGCCTGGAAGTTAGAGGAACTAAGCCATTCTATGTTTTTAATACTATTTGTATCCTTCATGGCAAAGGTACAAGCAAGCATGTACAGTGTATATACCTTTTTTTTTTTTTGTTAACGCTGTCAAATGCTTTGTGCACCATAACCGCCACCCTTGGGGGAGGGCGACGGCCGTGTGTCGGACTCTCCTCTCCTATTAATAGGAGAGGCATACCCCCTAAAACACCCCGGGGGCCGTCCTGTCGCTCGTGCAATGGGGCGCCGCCGGATCTCGCAAGTGGTAGACCACAGTGCGAATGCTACAGCGGCGCCCCCGGCGACGTCGACTCGACTCGCCAAGGAGCCGGGCCCACCCTCACTGGAGAAGGGGCATGGGCCCCCCACCCCCTTCTCCCGTCACGATGTCGGACGGCAGGTCCCCCAACCTGCCGTCTGTGACCCTCACTCAACCGGTGGCGCAAGGTCCGCGTAGCGTCCCCCGCGCCACCGGCTCTCCCAGCGGAGAGGCGCGAGTTCCCCAAGCCTCCAGCTACCGAAGACCCGTTTTCTGGCCCTCTGCCAGGTCTTCGGCCCCGTCTGGTCCTCCCCTCCCTAGTCCTCCCTTGGCCAAGGTCCATGGGGTCCTCAATCCCTGGTCCCCGGCCCCCCTCCCAATGTCCCTCCCGGCCTGGCTTGCAGAACTTGCGCCCCTCCCCTCCCCGTCCGGCCCTCCTCTATGCCCTCTGCTGAACAGAGGGACATAGAGGAGCGCCCCCACCGTGTGTTTTTTATAGAGGTTGTCTCCTCGCGGCCCGAAGGCCCCCGGCCCCGCTCAATGTGGGGTTACGGGTGCGGGGCCCATGGTGGACCCCGCGGGACATCCAGCAGCGCAAGCCACTGTACGTCCCCCTCCCTCTGGTTTTGGTCCGCGCCGGCCGAAGCCGGTACCCCCCATATCTGGAGGGCGTTCCCCTACACCCGGAGGACGCGTCCGATGGAAGACCAGAAACTCCGCACGGAGTCTAAAATCAAGTGTTGGAATGTTGCTTCTTAATTAGACAGGTGTTTATGCTGAGCATGTTTGAATGCCAAAGAATGCAGTATGTTTGCATTCTATGTTAGTTTATTTATAATGCTCATGAAGTGATAAGTCTTACGAATTTTCTGTGACAGAAAATTAATACCAACACTACCTATAAAAAACCGGAGAAGTGCGTGTCTGACTCGTCTACTAAAGGTTCCGTACAAATCTGTAGGTAATTACATAATTGGGTATTTGACAGGATGTCAAATGAGTTACTTTTAAAACGTATTTTGTATGAAAATACTTGTTTGTGACGTCACATTTCAGAGCACTCTTTTTATGTTTCATCTATTTAAAAATTGTAATAACTAGTAAATGATTAAAAGAGATACATTTTCCGAATAATTTTGTAATTTTTGTTTTAATCGAGCATCTCAAATAATTTATTGTTGATAGTGTCAAATAACGAATTATTAAATAGGTTAGGAATCGAAACTCGCAGTTTTTTCCGAGATCTTCCCCAACATCAATGACTAATTTTATTATGATTTAATTAAAAACGCAAAGTTTCAGATTTTTCTCTGTATTTGTAGTATTTAAGACGATATTACGTGCCAAATTTCAGTTCTAGGTTAACGGTAAGTACCAAATTAATTTTCAATCTCTTGAGTGTCGAAATGTAAGTTTTTGGAGAATGGCGACATCAATCAATCTTATCGTATCTTTTTTTTACGTTAACTTAGAAAATTGATCTTTTTCACAGCTTTAAAGGAACGTAGACGTGAGCAAATATGGTTCTAATTTCAACTCGATAACTCCACGCGTTCCTAAGATAAAGCGTCTTCACAGACAGACGTACCGACGGACGGACGAACAATAATTTTGATGCTATGAGGGTTCAGATTTTCCTTTTGCGGTACTGACTGAACCCCAAAAGTACCTGAACGCGACGCCCGTGCATGTAAGGACTAATGAATGACGATGAAGCGAAAGTGATCTGTCAGGATAGTGGCAAGTGGCAGTCCCTCGTCTCCGCTTGCCCCTCTATGATACACAGTGTGTTTATATTATGTTCATTTAATCACAGTTTCTGTGTTAAATTAAGTACGGGCCAGCACCTTTGTACACCTTTCTAGGTCGCCGTATTGCTGACTGTGCACCGCGCACAGCCTTCTTGCCTGCGCCAAACAGTTGGCTTTTACCTCTCATTAACACCGTACGTCTTCAAACATGTAGCTATCATCATCAACCCATTATGTCCCCACCGAGAGGCACGGGTCTCTTCCCTGAGGAAGGTATAGGCTATACTCCACCACGGGGGCCAAGTCTGGATTGGTGGAGGCGTAAAAGACTAGTGGCTGGTCTTACTGTCACAGTTTTCAAGGCCTCTGACTTGGCTTAACGACTGCCATCTATCGACGGCAGCCGGCACCAACCGCTTAACGTGCCTTGCTTTAAATTCCCACAAATAAATAAGATCGCCAACTGACCCAGCTCGTACAAGGCAGATTCTGTTAGTGCATTGTAGTACGATGGCTGAACTACAGATAACAATCTGCTTTCTTCATCCACCACCGCGCTACAACCCACAAAATCTGCTGTGCGACAAAGTTGAGTTGCACACACTCTCCTCTGCTCGTACAAACATCTCTAAACACTTTGATTTGATTTATCCGACCCCATCAGAAGTGCATTGCCCTACTGAAAGTACTCGTAATTGCTTCACACGTACAAGATGTATTTAGAAAGTGGAAAGCGAAGGCTACAGACAGAGGCCCATAATAATCGCGCATTACGAAAACTAAGTACGGTCTTAATTTCATGTGTGAATACTAAAGCGTTTTATGTGAATACTGAGCAGGTTATGGGAAATTAAATGGATTTTAAATGAATACATCCGACAGAGAACCAAAGTTATCGATATAGCTCAGAGGATTAGCAAGCTGAAGTAGCAGTGGGCTGGCCATATTTCGCGAAGAACCGACAACCGCTGGGGTAAACGTGTTCTTGAGTGAAGGCCTCGACTCGGCAAACGTAGTGTAGGACGTCCTCCAACCAGGTGGGATGACGATCTGCGAAGGACTGCAGGCAGATGCTGGATGCGGCAAGCTGAAGACAGGGCGCTATGGCGCTCATTAGGGGAGGGCTATGTCCAGCAGTGGACTAATATAGCCTGATGATGATGATGAAATGGATTTGTAGGAAGATTTTATCGTGTACTTACCCTTTAGTTCTCCCTGATGTTTGTTGGAGCATCTCAGAGTCGTGTCCTATCCGGAAGTTCACAATAGGATATGACACAGTAGTCTATGGTCCATAATCATCTGCACGAGCTATTTTAGTTCGAAATAAATGCAGCCGTATTCTATATTCCTTTCCTCTTACCATACTTAAATGGACTGCTCACTTAGTTTATTCTATGACAATCATAGATCTAAGAAAGATAGAGAAAAAAAAAAGAAAGAAAGATTGGTACCAAGAAAACATAGTATAAATTACCACAGAAACAAAGAGCAATAAGTAGAAACATACGAAACACGAAAAATAAATAAACTCACGCCCGTTATCCCCGAGGGCGTAGGCAGAGGCACCAATCGCTAGAACTGGGCCCACGTTTTTCCGAGTTTATTAGGGTTTATTAAACATACAAAACACGAAAAATAATCATGATAGAATCGTATTCTGATACCATACAATAACGGTACCATATGTATGGCCCAGCCACCACGGACTCCAAATGTCTCATGAGAAAGCAGTCGAAGTGGAAGTGACAGCAAAAAAAGACCTCCAGCTCAACATACATTATTGATGTGTGCTATGGATAGCAACTTTCAGTGTGCAAGTAACCCTCGAAAGCATTTTCCTTCCAAACCATGTTGTGCGAAAGTGGAACAAACCTCCTAACTCTATCATTAGTGCAGACTCGATAAACTGTTTTAAAAATAGACTAGTAAATTACACAAACACCAAAAACAATCAAGTACAGTGATAACACATGACATGCATCACCTCTAAGCTGTAAAAATAGTCTCGCTAACCATCTGAGGCAGTTGGAACTACGTGAGGGCAGGCTTCCCGCCGCTTCATGCCCCTTCTCCAGTGAGGGTGGGCCCGACTTCTTGCAAGTCGGATCGACGTCGCCGGGGCGCCGCTGTAGCATTCGCACTGTGGTTTACCACAAGCGAGATCCGGCGGCGCCCCATTGCACGAGCGACAGGACGGCTCCCGGGGTGTTTTAATCGGTATGCCTCTCCTATTATTAGGAGGAGAGAGTCCGGTACACGGCCGTCGCCCTCCCCCAAAGGTGGCGGTCTCATGGTGCGCAACAGCATTTCACCCCGTTAACGAAAAAAACAAAAAAAAAGAGGCTTCCGGCCGCTTGGAATCCTCAGCCGGACGGCGTCCGTCTGGCCACTTTGGTCAGACGTCTCGTCTGATAGTCCCGTCTTTTATCCCCATAATAATAGAATAGAATATAGAATGGAAACGCCAAGACGTTCCTGTTCGATTTTATCCATCGGAAGATGCAAGTGCTCATGATGAAACTAACCTTGCGCAAACCCTATAAAATCAGTCTCGGCTAAGCCTATTCTTAAAATCGCCTAACGATGTGCGTGAAAACGCAGATTTTGACCCAAATAAAGTCACGAATAGTAAATATTGGTGATTAAATATGAAATATTGGTAGCCATCTAATGTTGATAAATAGAAATCATAAATTGTCATTTCCACGATTTAGACTTGCAAAAGTCAATACTTCTACTTGCTTAAGTTAATCGATCTTCAACAAGATTCCCCAAGATACACACATGTAGAGTTATATCAGACGCTGTTTAAGAAATATGTTAATCACACTCAGAGCAAAAAAGCTTATTATAAAATCAACGATTTAAAGACAAATAAATATGTCTAGTGTTAAACTGTACTGTGTTTTTTTGACCGTAAGCGAGTGGTACTGCTCTGGAATGGAGACCACACATCGCCAAGCGCAGCGTAGGACGACCAGCCACAAGATGGACAGACGATCTCATCCAAGTGGCAGGAAGACGCTGGGTGCAAGCCGCTTCTGCTGACTGGTCTTTTTGGAAATCCATGGAGGAGGCCTATGTCCAGCAGTGGACTTCTTGTGGCTGAATGATGATGATGATGACGAGTGGTACTGCTACTGTAGTTTCACAAAAGTAACTTAGAAAACAAAATCGTAGGTATATACCCGCACTGGGAGTCGAACCTGGGTATCTCGCTTCCGAGTACATTGTTCTATCCACTGGACTACCACCGCTTCCACACCCGTGCCCCTCGTTGGGGACATCATGGATTGATGATGATGATGATGATTTAGCCTAAGGACGACATCTAAAGCCTCTAACTTGTAATGCGCAATACAACTCGCTGACGAAGATGTAAAACATTGTGTGGAAATTAGACCGCTTTATGTAAAAGGTATAGCCCATACTCCACCACGGGGGCCTAATCCGGATTGGTGGAGGCTTGTAAGACTAGTGGCTGGTCTTACTGTCTGAAGTTTTCAAGCCGCTCTAATGCCTCTGACTTGGCTTCACGACTGCCATCTATCGACGGCAGCCGGCACCAACTGCTTAACGTGCTGTTGTAGGGGGTTGGGATTTTCCCTTTTTAAAAAAAACACTTTTGAATAAAACTAGAACTTATATTGGAAAACAAAGGATATAGAAATGGATGTAGAATATGGGTGTCTATTATGAGACCGACGGATCGAGACTGACTTCCAAATGATTGTGTCAGAGCGTCTCGGGTCTAAAGTGCTGATGGAGCACCTTCATCAGGTGTTTCTCTTACATAGAGAGGGTATAACAACCCCCTGCTTAAGATGAAACTTACGGTTTTTCAGGTAAGTTTCAGGTAAAAATTTAATCAATGCGAAGTCGCGGTCCAGGAGTACATTCATCTGTTATCTCAGCTCCTGGGTTTTCGGGGTTACTTTGAGCTTTTGAAATTATAGATAGACACTCATATTTTTTACAAATATAAAAGATTATAAAGCTAACACAAAAAATAATTGAAAATATACTGAAAATCGGAAAACTGATATGATTTACAAGTTGTTCTGATGTTTTAACTGCTTTTAATAATTTTAGATATTTGAGGTTATCGAGGTTGATATTAGAAATTCTCTGATTTGAAGTATTTAGGTTTAAATCTTGAAACTTTTTGATATTACAGCATATAAAGCTAACACAAAAAATAATTGAAAATATACTGAAAATCGGAAAACTGATATGATTTACAAGTTCTGATGTTTTAACTGCTTTTAGTTTTTCCACATTTTGATCAGAAAGTAATTTTAGATATTTGAGGTTATAGAGGTTGATATTAGAAATTCTCTGATTTGAAGTATTTAGGTTGAAATCTTGAAACTTTTTGATATTACAGCATATGTCATCACTTATACTATATTCAAGTCTTATATTAGTTATAGACACCTTAGGGTTGGATTTACTTATCAGTTTATTACTTCTACAATACGCTATACATTCGGGTTCAATATTCAGTACACCTGCACCGGATATTGTTAGTTCAGTGAGTTTGTTGTTACAATCTATTGAAAGTTTTGTGGACTCAGATTGGACAAAAATCCATCTGTTATTACTTAATCTATGCCAAATATCTATGTATCCGAACAGAAACTTGTGGTTACACTGTGTAGGCATATAAGTAATAGCCTTTGTTATAATTTCAGTTTCACAGGAGGGATACCCAATAACACTGTAGATTTCTATTTCATCACACATAAGTTTATCATGAACAATGGTTTTTCACTTTTGAAGGTTTTCTAGAGTAACGTATAAGGTTTTATCTTTACTTAGGGCAATGAATGTCTTCTCAGGTACAATCATTGAGTAACTGTTTGATTTGTTAACATTCAACGGTGTAGGTATAGGTATACTTTTAAATAGATCAAATTCTGTAAGTATAACTAAAGGAATCTTGACTACAAAAATTAACTTATTATCCAAAGAGTAGGATATCAATTCTGAAAGACTCATCAATAAATGTATATTACTCAGATGTAATTCAACAGGGAAATCCTTATATTTAGGCAATATAATAACATGTTTTAAAATATCGCTATAAAGTTGTTTAGGGGTTATTATTGAGGGATGCAATGTATTCGTTTTTGCGAATAGTACAGAAATAACAACATCTTCAACCTTGAAAGACAATGTAAGCATATTTGCTTGTAAACTATTCAGAGCTTTATCAATTTGGTTTTCAAATGCAAGTTCATTCATCATTTTAGAAACGTTACGTATAGAATGGGTCATATTCTCGATTGTGGCGTCCAATATAGCTTCATTTTTATTTAGTTCTGAAAGAGTTTTATCATTTTCATAAAGTACTTGAATAGCATTATTATATTTTTCAGCATCTTCCTCACTTAGGGTGCCAAATATGTGTTTAAATACAGTTCCAACGCCAGAGAACCAAGCTGACCTCTTGGTTGGACCACTTGAGGTAAGATGGGAGATAGAGCTATGGTCTCGTAGAATATCGCTGTAAAGGGAGTCAAGTGGTTGCATCATGTTGTGACATTGGCCTTTATTAGCTTCATTCTGCTGACATAGAAATCTGATAGTACTAAAAGTTTCACGAATATTATCCAGATGATGTTTAACGAAAGAGATGTCGATTGGAATAATTACATGAAAATGGTCATCTACGACTCGTAATGTACCAATCGGGTCAAATAGTATTCCGGGGCTCTTGATAAATTGGTTCGACGCTAGTAGCTAGAACTTGATTGTGATTAGTCATAATAAATCTGGAAAAATACAATTACTGATTAAAAAAAATAAAAAAAATAAGAACTTAACTACATACCTTATCTAAACTAACTAACTAGGGATTATTCGCACTCGTGTGCTGGTTTCACTTGGTCAAAGTGGTATTTAACATGGCGCCTATTGATTAGTAGCGACAAAGTGTTGTTTCCATGTATTTTGACCACTTTATATGGGCCTTTCCAGATTGGTGAAAGGGCTTTCCGCAATCTGAGATGATTTTTTAAGTGGACTTAATCGCTTATTTTGTATGTAGTGGGTCTGGTGTGTCTGTCATAATAAGACTTAGACCTTTCTTTAGAAATTCGGATATTTTCTAAGGCTTTTTCACGCGATATTTTCAAACGGTGGTTTAACGTTTTTACATATTCTGGATATGTTACGTCGGAGCGTAGATCAAATACAGAGTCAGGGATGTAAGGTTTATGCCCAAACAACAGTTCGTAAGGGATGAATTGGGTTATGCAGTGGGTATTGCTGTTGTAGGCTAACATTGCTGTGTATACAAATTTATGCCAATTGGTTAGGTTTTCGTTTACATATGACTTCAGGTATTCTTTAAGTGTGGAATGGCTCCTTTCGAGAGCGCCTTGGGTTTGAGGGTGATATGGTGAGGACCAGATTTGTTTTATCTTAAGAAATTCGCAAGTGCGTTTGAAAAGGTCGGCTGTGAAATTTGTTCCTTGATCGGTAACTATAATTTTAGGGATCCCAAAGAGGGATATAAAATGGACTAGGCATTCACAGGATTCTTCTGCTGTAGCGTTTGAAATGGGGTAAGCAATGGAAAATTTGGTCAAGTTATCTTGGAGGGTAAGAATACATTTTAGCTTGAGAAGTCCGGCTTCAGGCAATGGTCCTACTATATCCAGATTGATACGGTCAAATGGACGAGTTGAGGTTGTCGTAATTTGCATAGGGGATTTGTTCACTTTACGTAGAGCTTTGTTGGATTGGCATGACTTGCAGTTTCTCACATAGAGTTCAATGTCTGACCCCATATTTTTCCAATAATAGCGTTGTTTGATTCTACTGTACATTCTAGTGGAACCTAAGTGGCCTGCAATCGGTATGTCGTGGTTTTCTTTAAAAATCTTTGCTATTTCTGTAGGAACAGGGTATGTTATGGTATTGTGATGGACATTGACAGTAATTTGGCTATTGTGGAATAAGTACATAAACATGCCATAGATTTTTGTAAAGGCATGTTTGTCGAATGGATTTCGAAAGTCTGATATGGCTATTTCTGTAACATCTTCGGGCAAATCATCTTTTGCTGATTTTAGACATTGAAATATTTCCGGGTAGGTACAGGAATCGAAATGGTAAACTTTTGTGTATAGAAAGTAGTAAGTTTTCCCTTTGCTTTCTACCTTTTTGAACGAATGTAATTCTCTTTCACTGTTTAGAAAATCTGATGAATTTTCCAAGTCGGATAATATTTCTTGGATATACATGTTGGATTCGTCAAAATCTATTGATGTGGGAACAAGGATAATTTTGCATTGAGTTTTAAGTAGGCTTTCGTTATATTCATTTATGTGTGTGTTATACGTGTCGTTTTTGTTGGAAAATGATTTCAGAAATTGAGAATAGTCAATGTTGGGAGTATTTATGATTTGAGGGTTTAGTGTTTCAGGGTCTGGCGAAGGTGGAAGTTCTGGAGGAGTGAAGTCTACCTCATTGCCGTAAGGGCTTGTATTGACATCACCAAGATCTATTAGGTCACTTAGTTGAATAAGGTCAAGATCCGGGTCTTGAGTAGACGTTGACGGTTGTGGATCGTTGGATAATTGCGAGGTCGAGGCCTCAGGATTTGCTTGACTTTCAACAATAGGATTGACAGGGTATATTTTTTCAGGAGCCGCTGCTGGGCGTATGGATTCAGAGGATTTAGAAGCCGCTGTTGGGCGTACGGATTCAGAGGATTTAGAAAATTGGTCTTTCCTATGGGGCTGGTTACCCGGCGGCGTAGACTTTCGATTCAGAGGATTCAGAGAATTGTCTTTCCTATGGGGCTGGTTACCCGGCGGCGTAGACACTTGATTAAGAGGATGCAGAGAACTGTCTTTCCTATGGGGCTGGTTACCCGGCGGCGTAGACTTTCGATTCAGAGGATTCAGAGAATTGTCTTTCCTATGGCGCTGGTTACCCAGCGGTGTAGACATTTGATTCAGAGGATTCAGAGAATGGTCTTTCCTGTGGGGCTGGTTACCCGGTGGCGTAGACACTTGATTCAGAGAATTCAGAGAAATGTCTTTCCTATGGGGCTGGTTACCCGGCGGCGTAGACATTTGATTCAGAGGATTCAGAGATAAGTTAGTATCGGCTTTAGACGGTTCATTTCCCGTGCGATACTCTACGGGAATTCTTCTACGTTTAAATTATCGACTTCGTCGACCCCTTCGTCTTCTTGTTCTGACGAGGATGAGACAACATGGTGTACAGGGTGATTACGTTGGCCCTGAATTTGAGAGTTGCCGAATCGTTTATTTTTGTATTCGCGTTTGCGGCAATTCTCAATGAGATGTCCCTCAAAATTGCAATAGCGACAAACAGGACGAGGATTGGAATTATTTTGTCTGCTATCGTTAGTGACGTTTATCCCTGCACGAAATGGAAATTCTCGGTTTTGAGGGCGCTGTGCCTGAAATGACTGTTGTGGTCGTTTCTGAGGATTAGTAGGCTGTTGAGAGTGATTCTGGAAATTAGGTGTTTGCTGGGGACGATTCTGATAACTAGCACCGCTATGTGAGTTTAGATTTTTCCTAAACGATGCCTGCATGATTTTTTCTTCAGACGAGGCAAAACTTATTGCCTCATTGAGAGTGGCGGGGTCGCGACAACGGATAACGGTTGACAATCTTGGATTTAACCCAGTCACAAATGTGTGTAAAGCTAGGTCTTGCATAGCAGCGACGCGGCCAGTCAGTTCTCCCTTGAGTCTTGTTGGTATAGATATATTTATTTCCGTTAGTAATTTTCCTAGACAAGACTCTACGCGGAGGCCAAACTGATTAACCGTTTCGTTGCTGAATTGGCGACAATCTTGCAGCTCAGATAATAAGGCTGCATAATGCTTTTTCTCGCCGAATTGGTTTTTCAGGAAATCTTCTAACTGCTCGAATGAGTCAAATTACGGAGCACGCAATTTCCGCGCGTCCTTCGAGTTGGCTTATGATATATTTGAATAATACATCTTGTTGAGACGGCGAAGCCAGGTCAATTGCATTCTGACAATTATTAAGAAATGATTTCAATTTATCGCGATCACCATTGAATTTGTTAATGAACTTTAATAATATTCCTAAGTCTATGGAACTGTCTCTAGTTGGCTTAGACGGACCTGCTTCGTCTTTATCTTTGCCCATTGTAGATGCGTGGGCGACACTCAGTCAAAACAATTACAATGTTGCGATAAGAATGAGACAATATGTGACCTCGGTCACTATAGAGTTAGTTATTTGAATGTCTATGAATAAAACTTTTACGGAACACTTATGCACGTTCACTTTAAACTGGAATGTACTCACATGAGAAGGCAGATAAGAGTTTGCATGATGATAACGTTTGTGACGAAATCCTTAGGGCCGGAATACTTTACTTCGGGACTGGTCCTTGGCTCAGGACGACGTAGGGCTGGAACTAGAACTGGAATACGTGCTGGAACTTGACTGGAATTCGTATCGAACTGGAACTGGTACTGGGACTGGAATCTTGGAGTTGGCGTCGAGTTGAAGAAAGTAACACGCTGCTGGCGTTATTCTTCTGTTCGTGTAGTGGAACAGAGTGGAATCCGTGATTGCTTGATTTTATTGAAATAGCACTTATGGACACTTTTTAGGTTTTGGCATTAACACTTTATTGACGGAGACGTCCGAGGACCTTTTAAGATCCCTTATCGCTGCCACCAAATGTTGTAGGGGTTTGGGATTTTCCCTTTAAAAAAAAAACACTTGAATAAAACTAGAACTTATATTGGAAAACAAAGGATATAGAAATGGATGTAGAATATGGGTGTCTATTATGAGACCGACGGATCGAGACTGACTTCCAAATGATTGTGTCAGAGCGTCTCGGGTCTAAAGTGCTGATGGAGCACCTTCATCAGGTGTTTCTCTTACATAGAGAGGGTATAACAATGCCTTGCGAAGCACAAAACCGTTTGGAAAATGCCACTAGCGTTAATCATTCGACGGTCACCCATGCATGCACTGAACGCGCCCTATGTTGCTTAACCTTCGTGATCGTTTAAGATCATTCAGGCAGCCGGGCTACGATCGATTCCCGATTCCTTAGTCTAGATGTGACCACATAATCATAGAAACTGCATATAAGCGGTACATTCGATTGTTCAATTATCCGATAACAATACAATGGAGCATTACCCATTACCAATCGGTCAAGCATACTCACAGTTATGAAGGCGGGTAGGTGGTAATTAAAAACCAGCAAATGACTGACAATTTGCGGTCGAATCTAACGGCGAGCGCGATTCTTAACCTCAAGTACGATTTGGAATAACTGGTTTATTGCGTGGTTTTGCAACTATACGACCTTTTAGCCATGGGAATTTCGATAAGGCAGGCACCGAACAATCCGGTATTTGACACCATCAACAATAAATTATTTGATATGCTCGATTGAAACAAAAATTACGAAATGTTTCGCAAAATGTATCTCTTTTAATCATTTATTAGTTTTTTTTTAATTTTACACCGATAATTCAGTCTTTTTTATTTATTTATTAGTTATTACTATTTTTAAATAGATGAAACATAAAGAGTGCTCTGAAATCTGACGTTATAAGCCGGTATTTTCATACAAAATTCCGTTTTAAAAGTAACTCGTTAGCTTATTTGAATACATAATTGGTTATTCAAATAAGCTAAAGAACTATCTGTGTGCAAAAGCTTACTGCTCTGTTGATGAATGTCTGGACGAGCAAACGAATTGATTAATGAATTTATTATCGATGACGTATTTTTTTTTAACTTTCTTAACAATATATTTAATAATTATAATAATAACTTTAGATTCTATATCACTAAACATATCCTAAAATTATTTATTAAATTTCATATAAAATAATAATGTCTAATGTATTATTTAATTTTTGATGGACTATTATTATTGATTTAAATTTATTTATTAACTAATAATATTACAATAGTTTTTTTGTTTTTTAAGCTAAGCACCATCAAGCTTAGATCTTGTATTTCTAAAAGTATTTGACGATGTTGTTATAACAAATAAACTGCGTAAATGAATACGAATGATAAATTGGCCGGTAGAGAGTCTATAGTCCATTTATCTATACTTGGCATTTTTTTCAGACTTTAAACGACACTAAATCAAAAACCTGTTTACAAATTTAGTGCTAGCTAGTACTGTTTCTGAGTGTTTGTTTCTTTCCGTCTTTATTTTCTATTTTCTTTTTTGTTTTCTTTCGCACTGCAGTTTTGATTTTTGATAATGATTGATATATCTCTAATACGGTTTTGTCTACTTGGTGACGACTTGAGTCTGCCAACATCTTAACTTCAAAATGTATAGTGGTACTCACATAACGTAACTTAATAGGTCGATTTGAACTAATTTTCAAAAAAAATAGTATGCCATATGGCGTTGATCGTTAATTTTATTAATAGGCGACCTGACGTCGGTGTCGTGGCGTCAGCGTTGTTATTGCTTGATTTCGCTATTAAGCCGTAGCTATTAAGAATAAATTTATTTTGTACTTTTGTATTGTGTATATATTATGTATACGGAGATGCGTTTATGTGTGTATGTATGTTTATGATAATGGGTAATGGGTATGGGTAATATACATCTTTATAATATGCGTGATTTGTATACATATATAAATAGATATATATATATAAATTTCGTATGCTGCTTCATTTTCTCCTTTTTCATATTGTTTAATTTAATTTTAGTTTAATTACGGCGTACGCTGAAAAACAGCGCTGGTAGGATAGGCATAACTATCCTGCAGCAAAGCTGAGCGTACGACCCATTATCAGATAGGCTATACTTATTATTCTAAATCATCATGTTAACTACAACTAAGATACTATCTGATAATAAATTATTTTCATTTCATTTCAAACAGATTCGAATTTTCTACCGCTAAGGTTTTTTAATTCAGTGTCGTTTAAAGTCCAAAAAAAAGCAAAGTATATGTAAATGGATTATACCTTTGTATTAGCGTTTAACGAAATCGTAAGCAATTACCAACACTGAATTATTGCAAGAAACAAAGGATCCAGTTTCAAATTTAGGAACAAAACAATTCTTCTCTCTTTATTCCCTTTATCCATTTCTCTATATCTATCTTCCTGGCTTTTAATCCCACATAATGATGGCGTCAGCCGTCCTTATCTTCTCACTCCACTTCGCCCTATTCCCAGTATCTTCAGAAGCATCGCACTCTATGAGGTCTTTCTTCACTACGTCCATCCACCTCGTTGTCGATCTTCCTCTGGATCTCCGTCCGGGTACGGACAGATGTAGCGCTTCGTTGATGGCTATTGTACTAAAAACACAATATTATGTTGGATAATACACTGTGGAAGAGTCTCCGGGTCATGTTATATCATACCCCATTGTGATGCTCTGGTAATGACAAACATAACATCACGTTTCCGCTTTTGCCGCGAGCAACCTTCAACGATGTTGAGTCGGCGGAAGGTCCGTGGATGGGAATGGTGAGCGACCGTGTTTTGTTTAGGGGAAAACGGCTATACCCAGCAGTGGGCAGCGGTGGAATGATGATGATGATGAACCTTCAAAATTGCCAAGGATCTACTTTGGTACAGTCAACGGTTAACTCTGCTGCAGTCAGCAAAGACAGTTATGTATGCTTTTAGTTATGTATGAGTATTAATCCTTGCCATACTTCCAAAAAAATCGCGAAACTAAAGCAAATCAACTGAGACGTAATTTATGGACGATATTAATTTGTTTTTTTTATGTAGGCAAAGACATCCTCTTTAATCATCCTGTGATAACGTCAAAATTTTAGAAAAATATTAAAAATAGACATAGTGAATAAAACTCAAAAATACCAAAATTAGTTTCTTAAAATGGTCAATACTTTCAAAATATATTATAAAATAAAATCATGTATAAAGTAGCAAGTAGCCAATTGGCTAACAATTTGACTATTTCAACTTTAGAAGCGGCAACTATACTTCCAAAGGACCACCTCCCCCATTATGTTCCATCACAGGCAGTTGGTCACTAGGCAGTGTGCAGCGGTGCTTAACGTAGCGTGACCGGCGTGTACTACGGAGAAAAAACACGTTATTTGGCTCTTTAATTTGAACCCTGAGTCAGAGGCTTTAAGGATAAGGGTTTTACCTACTGTGCTGGAGTAAAATACATTTTAAATTAGACCCATAAGGTGTGTTGGATTAATTTTTGTCTCTCCTACCAGTTGACGAGCGATTGTAGATCGTAGAAAGGAAGTGGTAGAGGCTAAATTACCTAGGCGTGTGTTGTTGGACGAGCTACATTGTCAAGGTTGTAGGAGAATGATTTTGAAGGGAGCTAAAACAACTGTCGTCGACATTAACACCGCGTCATGTATGGGTATATCCGGTGTTATTTTGTTCATGACCTTGCACATCGGTAATATTTCAATAACAAGATGACGTTCAAGATGATGACTCTGCTCTCGGCAACCCCTCACTGTGTCTTGTTTGTGTTGTGGGGATAAAAGTTGAAGATTGTTTAAAGGAGATAACTGCAAATCCTCTGAATCTTCACTCGCCCGGATTTGCGATGTTATTGCGAAGTGTCTCTTTCATTAATTACTCTTCTTCTTGGAGTCCAAATTGGTGATATTTTTTCTAGATAACCGACCCAGCTTTGCGACGGAATTTTCTTCAAGCCTATCTGGATGGGACTGCCGTTTCTACCGTTGTAATGGATTCCGGATTCCGATTCGTAATCGCTTACCGACGTTAGCCACTGCTTCGAATTAACCACTGCTTGATATCGTGCTTTCAGTATGCTGCTAATACCATGATCTATTTTCTAGTTCACTCGTCCAGGATTCCGATGTTCACCACTTCTATGAGTTAGCCGGCGTTGACTAAAAGGCACTCGAACCTCATTTATCTTGATTTTTGTTAGCTTTCGTCCACTTGTTTTTGCATTAAATTAAATTGTGTCCTTTGCGCTAGTTTTCGCGACTTCTCATCATTATGGTTATAATGTGCCCTTGAAAACTGTTCACGAATTCGACGTCAGCTTGTAGTTTGACATCGTTCTATTTAGGCCACATTTTGCAGCCGTTTCCATGATCAATTTTCCAGACCACTAGCCCAGCTTTCCGTCGAACTAACGATGGATTGCGACATTTTATTTTGATACAGTCTGTCGGATCACTGGGCAGATATAATGGCGTCTGAAAACAAATGGGCAAAACAGAAAGTGGCCTTTGTCAGTGTGAGAGAATCTCCAAGGGGATAATGGAGAAAATTATTAATTCATTGGAAAAGCAGACGTGACTTTACATACATCGATTTACGAATGGTTATGTGTAGAATTTTGTACAAACTTACTAGTTACACTGTTATAATCGAACTAAAAGGGTAGGGAAATCAATTTTAGTTATTATTTTTTTATCGTGATTGACTATGGGTTATTTTGGACCAAATATTTCTTCATCGATTTGAGGGCTACTTTTAATAATTACATAGTATATTTTGTAGGTGTGCTGCAAAATCCAAAATATATAACGTATTCAGGTGTCTAAAAAGCAGGGCATGAACCCTGTTTCGATTTTTTATGAAGGAACAGGATATAGGCAACCTAATTTGTATACTATTAACATTTATAGTGACCCAAAATCCTGTAAATCAGCACCATCCTGACTAGACTACCGGTCTGTTCTATAAAACTACGATACATGGATTACCAAAGTTCGCGTACATTGCAAAGTTGATTAACTCACAGATTAACAACACGACCCCTCTATACAATGTTACTTGAATTGTCTTAATAATGATAGTAATAAAGCTTTTATTTGTGGATCATAAGTAGGTACATTTACTGTTCAGTCAGGTATCAGACGGTTTGAAAAATAGTTGTACGCCATAAAGGCGTACAACTATTTTTTCAGCATACATAAAAAAACTGATAACCGATGGGGTAGACGAGTTCTCGAGCGGAGACCACGGATCGGTGAACGTAGTGTAGGACGTCCCCAGACTTGGTGGAGCGATGATTTTCGCAAGGCGGCTGGCAAGAGCTGGATGAGAATAGCCGAGGACCGTGCTCGGTGGCGAGCAATGGGAGAGGCCTATGTCCAGCAGTGGACAAGCATGGGCCGATGATGTCACCTGTATTTAAACTACTTGAAAATAAAATGCCAAAAGTATATAAATCTTGAAATTAAAATTAAATGAAATAGTAACTATGTCCGGTTATAAAATAAATTAAAACAAACTACACATTGTCTGGCAATCTACGCCTCATGTTGGACCTAGAAAGTGGCAAGTATCTATTGATTGCAGTCATGGGTCTTGAGGTTCTTGGTAGATGGATATTCATACTGTATTAGATTTAAGGTGATTTGAGAAAAGATGGTCAGAGTGGAGTTTTTTTTTTCGCTTCCTTTTTCTCCACTACACTCGGCCCTAAGGCAGCGGCTAACATTAACATTATAAGTACATTGACATTCCACAAACAGAATGTAAATTCTTTACGTTGAAATAAATTTCTGATTTTAGATTTCTGCAATTTTGTCGGTATTTTGCGAGACAGGCATGGACAGGGATAGGCGGTAGTGGAACAAAAAGCAATATAGGTTAACTAAAAACATAACAACTTCTAAGAAAAGAAACCAACTAACATTGCTGGCACCCAAACCGGGACGAATTAACCCACATTCTCTTTAGAGAAATGCCTTTCCTTATATCATTCATTGCGCGCATTGCGTACGCGTCGATTTCACCCGAGACATGTGCTATCTTCCTCGCGATGTTTAATTCATACAGTTTCATGCACTACGGAATGCTTACTCGAACGATCGCTTAACACCTGTTAGTACTTGCGGCATCTCAAGCTCGAGAGTTAGCAGATAGATAATGATTATATTTTCAGACCAAATATGGGTCCAATTTTAGCTAAAAAAAAAAGCAGAAGAAAAAGTACATGATATAGCGAGTAAACGGCGTAGTGTAAGACGCCCTCCGACCAGGTGGGATGACGATCTGCGAAAAACTGCAGGCAGATGCTGGATGCGGCAAGCCGAAGACAGGGCGCTATGGCGCTCATTAGGGGAGGGCTATGTCCAGCAGTGGACTAGTATAGCCTGATGATGATGATGATGATGATGATAGCGAGTACGTGTCCTGTCTTCCTCGCACTGCAAAAGTTACGCATTCGTGCATCGCGCCTTTAAAGTTTTCTCGAGAATTAGCATAAATAGGACATTGTTCTGGCTGAGGCAATGGCTGAAAATCAGCGCTTTGGGCGAATACCCTCATCTCATCAGCACAATGCTAAACCTGCTGCCTTTTCCAACAACAGACACACAGCAACTAATGTTACTAAACACTGTTTTATGGTTTTCTTTTTTACCTTTGTATTGTGTTTTTCGTATGTTTCTGTTGTTGCAATAAATTGTCTTCTTCTTCTTCTACGTACCACCCATGCGCTCTACTCCGTTGCATTACGGGCGACTTTACAGCTAAAATGTGAAGGTTGACGTGCTGTCGAATGTACTATCTAGAAATGCCAGTGCTTCAAAACAATCAACCTCTTTCTTTAAGTAACTTGGTACATAACGTAATTTACTCTCAATTACGATACCTTAATGACTTTATGTAAGTAAGAGTGTGCCCACCGCCGGACCACCGAGGCAGTAACGTCAATTCTTAATTTTTTTCTTCGTTGGTCACATTCAGGGAAGGTAAGGGGCCATCCATAAATTACGTCACACGATTTTCGTGATTTTTTGACCCCTCCCCCGCCCTTGTCACAGCTGGTCACATTTGTGAGACTTAGTGTGACGTCACATATTTTGCAATTTTACATTTAGAAATTATTGAATTTAAACAGCAATTCCGAAATTCGTTTTCTAAAGTAAAGTAAAAATGTGTTCATTGCGACCCAAAAGCCAAATTATTACAAATATAGAATCTCTAAATCTGTCCCTAGCACAAATTCTCTCAATGGGCTAGTTGCCCTAACAAATGTAATTAGTCCGTCTTTTAGATTATTCAAAAATAAGGTACACGTATTTTTTTATTTGTAAATTAGACCAAAAATTACAAAGATATAGCCCATTAAAGTTACGTGTGACGTCACGCCGTGCTGCATTTTTTAGCACGGAGTGACGTCACACGTAGCTTTAATGGGCTATATCTTTCTTATTTTTTGTTTAATCGAAAAAAGAAAAAATACGTGTCCAATATTTTTTTATAATCTAAATAAAATAAATAATAAAATAATAAACTCACGCGTGAGTTTTTTTTAAATTTATTATTTATAATCTAAAATGCGGACTAAATAGAATTTAATTATTTTGACCCTGGAAAATACCCTCTCTTCAGTTAAAAAATTGGTCCATGGTTAATAGCAGTGGCATCAGTCGTCTGCATGTGTAGATGCGTACCACGTGTGGGAAAGCTGTAGAAACTGTCTAGTGAGATCGTGACGAGACTTTCCTATGCGTTTACTTTTATTTGCAGTTGCAGGAACTTTCGTTGAACTTCATCTGCAGATCATGTGGATGAGTGGAGTTTTTTTTTGCTAGAGTGGAGTTTTTTTTTTGCTGCCTTTTTCTCCACTACATTCGGCCCCTAAGGCAGCGGCTAACATTATAATTTTATGTACATTGACATTCAACAAGCAGAATGTAAATTCTTTACGTTGAAATAAATTTCTCATTTCTCATTTCTCATCAAGACTCTGTTAATATCTGGGCCTCGATTGTTTTAGTGCATTATAGTATGACTAGCTTTCGCCCGCGACTCCGTCCGCGTGGACTTTAGTTCATAATTTTGCAACCCCATTCACTCCCGTAACTCCCGTTAAGGGTTAAATTTAGAAAAACGGTGAAACACGTATTCAATCAATTGTGTTGAAGAGTATTTATTTTAAGTTTCAAGAAAATCAGACAACATTTTTTATGCCTCCCATACAAATTTTGGCAACCCTTTTCGCACCCTTAGGGGTTGAATTTCAAAAAATCCGTTCTTATTCCTTGCCTACATTATATACAGATCCTCTGTGCAAAATTTCAGCTTCCTAGGTCAAACGGCATGGGCTGGGCGTTGATGAGTGAATGAATCAGTCAGTCAGGACTTTGAATTTTATATATATTTGAATTTTATATATATAGATAGTAGATTAGATACACGGTCAGGGCACGTGACTTCATTTTTCCTACCAGTGGATCGAATCGCTATATTTTAATACTCAATACTTTATTGCATTCCACAAGTTTTAAGGTTGTTACATATCTCTGCTGTTGTCACTGTGCTACAATGTTTTGACAGAATCTAGGTTCAGGTCTTGTATTACGTAACTTTCCACTTTACTGGGTTATGCATTTAGAGAACTGCAAAGTGTCAAAATTATAATAATATGTATTTGACAGTTCGGAATCGGCTAAATCTGACAACTCCATGCAGTTGCGGACTTGCGTAATTGCACCCCTGGTCTACCTTCACTCGTGGCCTTGCCTGAGACTCTTCAAACGCGAACGGAGTGCGTATACTGAGTTTTGTCATTCACTCTCGATAGTGAGAGCGTTTGCGATTTGCATAGGAGTGACAAAGCGCGCCATATAGTTGTCTCTTTGTCACTCCTATGCAAATCGCAAACGCTCTCACTATCGAGAGTGAATGACAAAACTCAGTATACGCACTCAGTTCACAAGTCAAGCGTTTTTAATCGACGACCTCTGTGGCGCAGCGGTTAGCGCATCTGACTACCATGCGAGAGGTCCCGGGCTCGAATCCCGGCCTGGGACAAAAAAAAAAACAAAAAAAAGAAACCGAGGTCTTGTATCATGTTTGTGACGTCGCTGTTTCTGGTTCCCACGACACAGGAACACAGGGGCCAGAAGCAATGTAGTTATGTGCCTGTATGTAAATGTTATTTTATGTAATTTTCAGCATCTCCATAGATTCTCCTTCCATAGACTCTTATCATACTAAGTGAACTGGGTGTTCATGCACAAATAAATGCAGGTCTTCATAAGGAACTATCCACATTGTTCGATAGTAGCCTTTGGGTAGCACGTAATAGCGTCTAGAATGCTGATTATCCAACACATGGTGGTTGTAGAGTAGGCTTTGCGGAGCCTTTCTACGCGCTGCCTGTCTAGAGATTGACTAATGTTAGTGTTGTCTTAAGGTTGTAGGGTTCCGCAGTTCTTACGAATCAATGGAATCCTCACCTTTTCATAAAGTCCCCAAGATACAGGCCTCGCCTAGTTTGGGGAGTGCCGTTAAACTGTGTATTGTGCACCTACCCACCTCTTTTGTTAAACAAAATATTATTATGTAACAAAAATATGCTGTAACTGTGTTATTTCAATAAATCTTATGTTACTTTACTTTTACTTCACCTTCAGCTCATAATAGTCTGCTGCTGCTGAAAATAGGCAGAGGCATATTCCTCCTGGATGAGTCCTTTTCTTTACAGAGTGGTAAATACATAAATAAGACCAGGGTATGCTACTTGCCACGATCCTGACAGATCACTTTCGCTTCATCGACATTTATTAGTCGTTGACTTAATCGAGACTTCAGAGCTCGCAAGACGCTGTCCACCCCATACACAGACAGTGCCGACCACAGGTCATTAAACATAAAACATAAACATACATACAGGCACATACGTTGCTTCTGGCCACACACTAGGATACAATGTGTCGTCAGAACCAGAAACAGCGACATCACAATCATGTAAACATCCAAAATTGAGTTTTTTTCACCATTCCTCACCACTCTATCGTAAGCCTTCTCCAAGTCGACGAACGCACAGAAAACCCTTTGACTTTTTCCTAAATGCAAGTCATCATCATCAACCCATTATGTCCCCACTGAGGCGCACGCACGGGTCTCTTCCCTGAGGAAGGTTTAGGCCATACTCCACCACAGGGGCCAAGTCCGAATTGGTGGATGCTTTTAAGACTAGTGGCTGGTCTTACTGTCTGAAGTTTTCAAGCCGCCCTAAGGCCTCTGACTTGGCTTAACGACTGCCATCTATCGCCGGCAGCCGGCACCAACTGCTTAGCGTGCCTTGCGAAGCACGGAACCGCTCGAACCCATCCATGGACTGAACGCGCCGTATATTGCTTAAACTTAGTGATCGTTTAAGATCACTCAGGCAGCCCGGGCTACGAGCGATTCAAATGCACATCTTTAATGCCTAGTCTAAGTTAAGAATCACTAAGAAACTATTTCGATCAACAGGAAACCAATTGTCTAAAGTAAGATGTTATCTCCCAGTACGGAACCCTTGCGTGTTTCTCACTAATAACGGCGTAAATTGCTATTTTTTGCGTGACGGTAATCGCTCTTGGCTGAACGTTTTGTTAGAACCTATTGTTGTGGTATTAGGGTCGAGTTTTGAGCGTTGCGCAATAGAAAGTGAATTCGGATCGTAAAGTGCATGGCGTAGACTTTAATCTGGGTTAAAGATGACCAATCGATTGTTGTTATGAAGTATAACGTATGAAGCTGTTATTAAGAAAGTTTTTTTACTGCCTCGTTGGTATAGTCGTTAAGGCGCTTAGCTACCAAGAAAGAGGTCGTGGGTTCGATACCCACTGGGGGCCGCAGTACATTTGTACAAATGGCCTCGGTCTGGTGTTTTTCAATTTAAGAAATTTCCTACCTCCCCTCAAACAATATTTTGACAAATTTTAGTTTGTTGAAAGAATGTCTTGTACTTATTAAATATAGTTGTACCTATTACTTACTTTTTATTGTAAACTGGTGTCAATGGAAGGAACTGGCGTCTAAGACACAGGCCCGGCCTAGTTTAGATGCCAATGGACACAGTTTTGTATCGTGTAAGTACCTTATATGTAACAAAATCTGTAGATACTTCGGTAAACTTTAAGTGTGCAAAAAAACTTTTTTGTTATTATTATTATTTTTATAACGTATCTGCTAAGCTGTTATTAAGAAAAAATTTTTACTGCCTCGTTGGTATAGTCGTTAAGGCGCTTAGCTACCAAGAAAGAGGTAGCGGGTTCGATACCCACTGGGGGCCGCAGTACAATTGTACAGTTGGCCGGTTGGCTGGTTGCCATTGCGCAGGGTATCCTAGTTCGGGACCAGAGCCTTGATTCTTTTAGTGGATTATAGTTAAATTACAGTTACATGGTCGAGTCACGTGACTTGTTTTTTAACTCCATTGACGCCTCGAATCACGATACGCGCGCGCGCGTTGAGTTGAAGCGGCAATGTAATAAAATCTCCGTGGTCATTCAACTGTCATTGTGCTACAATGCATTAGCGGAATCTAGGCCCTGGTCAAGTGATTGTGTTGTCTGGCAGTTATTATTGTTATTATCTTGTTATGATAAATATCATTGCCTATTATTAACGAACACACAAACGCATTTTTAGGTTACCAGGGTAATCCTCCCACTGGGGGCAGCACACATTTGTACAAAATTACTCTTGGTCATTGAATTATGCTTTTGGTGTATTTCGATTATATCGATTATTTGAAAGACAAGGATGTCTGGTGTTGTAGATTAATAGTAGATTAATATTCAAGGTATTTAGAGGAGATTTTTAAATTATTAAATTAATATTGATAATGAGGTCCAGTGTTCAACACATCCATGAGCACCTAATATTTTTAAGTTTGAAAGTTTTTTAATTAAACTAAAGACTGTTTTGAAAAGACTAAATGTTGAGTTTTTTTGTTAGTTTCTTCTCCACGTACTCTATTAAATTGTGAAACTAACAACTTTGACGTTCATAAAGTAAACATTTTGTTTAACTTTGAATAAAACATTTGAATTTTCCATGTTTGTGACCTTGCCTGGTTGCAGAAGCACAGCATTGGCTATCCTACTTTGTAACCAGCACAAGTGATTGTCTTGTATGGACATAATGTTAAAATAAGAGCGTGTAATGAAAAATCCGGACAACAATGCTTACTTTCTTAACTAACAGCTACAGGGAAGTAGAATGTTCTTCCTTATTTCTGCACATAACAAGACAAACGAACTTCACAAGCCGTCAAGATTATCTATGTTATTTATGAGTACAATAAAGAATATTCTATCTATCTATCTATCTAAGGCACCCATCTATTCGTCGGTCATCATCATTTCATCTTCATCTTTCATTCGGCGATGACGATCATGACGAACGAGCGGAGCTTCCGCGTTGACTTGAGCAATACCTATATTACATAGTTGAGAGTACATACATACATATACATATAATCTCACACTTGTATCCCAGAGTGATAGGCAGAGACCAGGGACTGCCACTTGGCACGGTCATGACAGATCGCTTTCGCCTCATCGATATTCATTGGTCGTTGTATGCATGCCCGCCGTTTTCGGTTAATTCTATTTGGTGGAAGCATTATATTAAGTGTATTCATTTACAATTTGGTTATAAGGTTCCTCAACTACATGCATTGCAGTTAACTGTAGCAAAATAAAACTTGCCATCTCCACAAACCAATCTTAAGGGTGCCATAAAAATAATTTTATTGAACTACTATTATCACTACTTCAATTAAATTATTTTTATAATAATTTAATACTATTACTCCTTACTGTCCGATACAGGTCCGCCTAATATGGGATCCGCAGTTTTCTGTTAAGTATGTAAAACGACAGAGACAACGGTTAAAGACAGCACTACGGTTAAGTAGTTACTTAGCGAAATTCTCAGTTCAGGAACAGACCCTTAACGAATTATCTGCCTCACTTTAATTTAGTCAATACTTGCTCTTAACCGCGTGCAATAATAACTATTGTTACAAAGAACAGTTGTTTATTATATCAGAATCTTCTCAACGAATACACTCCTCCAAAAATTCCAGCGAAATTAAGCGTAACATTTTACGTAACGAGACCATTTTGTTACAGATCCAATTCACCGCCCAACGTCGTGTGAAAAGATCGGCGTCGCGTTGAACAAGAACGCCTTAGCGACGACTAAACTATGACATTCAGAAGAAAACAATGCAAAGCGAGCGACACTCCCACGAGCTGAGTCGATAGTTAAAAGAGAAAATATCCAAACGAACAATAAACGGATTCTTTGGACGAAGAAACTTTGCGGGCGCGATCTAGAAATGTGACGCAACTGCTGCCCTCTAGAGGTCAACGCGCGAACTCAGTGAAACCCTAACGAAGTACGAAATAAAACACGATGAAGCTGAATCTTTTCAAACGTTCCATGATATTTGCCACCTTCTTCGGGTCATGTTTGTGCATAGCACTTATTGTGGCGTCCTTAGGGACGACCCATTGGATAGATGCCAAGGCTCGGAGGACCTCAAACCCTTTGGAATCGGAAGGGAGGATCAGTTTTGGTCTGTTTGAAGGTCGTAAGGAGCTCAACTTTGGCGGCTACGGGTGGAGGAGCCATGAATTTAGCGGTAAGTGACTGTTTCTTTGTGATTTAGATTGGATGTTCTTACTTTCTTTTGTGTTCACCATCGTCATTAACGATTAGCAGAGTAAGTTCTGTATCTTTGATTATCATGACCTTGACTTCATTTACGCACTTCGGAAAGCCGGGTTAAGATATGATCGCGACGCTGATACGAAACGGAGGAACGGTACGGACAAAAGAACGTATCTGGACCCGCCTTAGTGTTCGTAAGCACATCACATTATAAACTGTATTCCGCATACAATTACTAGCCTGGTCCCCTGGTCGGACTCTTCCGACAAAAAGCCAAGTATGTAAGTGTATCCGGAATAAAGTCAACAATTTGTTCGGTATCTAGTTTTCTACCGTTCAACATCTCGCGAATCGACGCATAGCTTTCCCCTTCTTCGAGAACCCCAACTAATCCGCGGCGAATTCATCAATGTACTGTTCGTAAAACTGTTAGGAGCATCGTGATGCCAAAGGCATATTAAGAGTTCATATTCAGATTTACAGCTCAAATGCCTAGGTACCGTTCAATGTAAACTTTTGCCTATGTTATAGATAAAACATTTATTTGCATGTGCAATATATAGCATTTCACTGCCAACCTTGAGTGCCTCGTTGGTCAAATCGTCAAGGCGCTTAGCTACCGACAATCCCACTATCCCACTTTGGTTCCCAATAGGACCGCAGTACATTTGTACGAAGGGGGTTTTTCGATGAATGTAATGTCCTTGCTTGGTTACTATAGCACAGGGTATCCTAGTTTGGGACCAGGTTATGTGATTGTGTTGTGTGGATGTTGTTATTATTATTAGATATTTTATGAATGTAACAGTTGTTAGTTTCACAATTAATAGGTTATTTGGAGACGGAGCTAACAATGAAACAACACATTTATTCTTTTCTAAATAGTCTTAGCTTAATTAACAAACTTTCAATCTTGAAAATCCCATCCCATCTTGTTAAAGTTGTTTTGCGGTAGATATTTCTTTCGACTCTAACGGACCGTGCAAGACCACATCAGTCATTGAAGCGTAGCTTGGTGCTAAATACCTCCATAGCCATGCGGACCACTCTTGGAAGGTCCCCAATAGTACACTTTACACTTAGAATTTGAAGGTCTCCTATGATTAGGCTTGGTGTCGTAAGAAGTCTCAAACGCAACCTATTGTTTGAACAGAGGTTGTGAGCAAGTGGCTTTGGCTAAATCAGGCGTGGGGATTTTTTTCTGCAGGTTAGTAGTCGAAAAGCCTTATATTTTAGTTTTGGTAGGTTTTGACACCTCCGTTGTGAAATTATTGAGTTTCGTAGGACCAAGGTCTAGATGTGGCGTTTGTGTTTACTTTACGCAATCGACGAAAGAGTTTCGAGACGGAAATGGAAATGGGAGGGATACCTCGCGAAGCGGGAAGATGGCAGGTGAACCAAGGCAAACAGAGAGTGGCGGCCGAGAACAGGGCGATGGTCAGTGGGCAGACCTGCGACCCGATGGTCGGACGATGTCATTGAGTGGGTTCGTAGATGCGAATGGCGAGAGACCGTGTGAGAAGGCATTTGGGGGAAAATGACTGTACCCAGCAGCCGGCAACTGGTGCTGGTGGTGATGTTGATGCCGATGATTATGACCATGAATTACACAATTTCGGTTTAATGTTTCGGAGCAAACTTTTTGCTTACTTACTTAGCGGGCTAGACGCTAATTTATACGTCTCAACTTGAGGGCGCGTTTCAATCATTCCCATTTACAACACTTTCAGAGAGAGAGAAGAGATAAAGATAGATAGAGAGAGAGAGAGAGAGAGAGAAAGAGAAAGACGTTGCAAAACTGTCACCAACTGAGTTAGATACTATACATGCAAGTAACTGCTTGGTTACGGAGCTAGAGACGTCGCTATGGCGTCCCAATGAGCCAGGGCTCTTAGTCATACATTCTAATTAATCAGCCCTGTGTTACGTTTCTTTCCTCGCAGTGGCTGCAGTAACTTGGCTAGTTCAGCCCCATCTATCCAGAGACCAAAGAAGAATTTAAAAAACAAATTTAATGGCCTCTCTAATCACCTTGGTATGGAAGTTGACAGTAATACGGTTGTCGTAATAATCGTGTCATAAATAAATCCCCCGCCATCGGTTAGCGGGGCATTTATTAGGCGGGGAAAAGGCCTATACCCAACAGTGGGCAGAGGTGGGCTGATGATGAAATAAAGCCCCAGTTCTGACTAGTTTCTTTCTCTACATTTTTAGTAAAAGCGGGAACGCACCCGGCGCGCCGTTGGGCGTGGTGCGGTGCGGCCGGTCTGCTGGGCGCAGCCCTAGCCTGCGCGGGCGGAGCCGCCGTGCTAGCGGCCCTCGCATCGGCAGCCCGTGCCCATGCAGAACCCAGGGCGCTGCTCGTCACTAATACACTCTCCGGTGAGTGTAAAAGATACCGCGATGTAGTATGCAGTCAGCGCCATCTATTGTGAGAGTTGGAAAACCATGTGGCTGGATGCAGCCTTATCTTGCGCTGGTGGGGTGGGTGTAAGCTCTCGCTTCGATAGTCCCCGCCCATGTAGAAACTAGAGCGTTGATCGTCACTAATACACTAGCTGGTGAGTGTAAACGATACCGCGATGTAGTATGCAGTCAGCGCCATCTATTGTGAGAGTTGGAAAACCATGTGGCTGGATGCAGCCTTATCTTGCGCTGGTGGGGTGGGTGTAAGCTCTCGCTTCGATAGTCCCCGCCCATGTAGAAACTAGAGCGTTGATCGTCACTAATACACTAGCTGGTGAGTGGAAACGATACCGCGATGTAGTATGCAGTCAGCGCCATCTATTGTGAGAGTTGGAAAACATTGTCGCTGGACGCAGCACTATTCTGCGCGGGTGGAGCCGCCGTACTAGCGGCCCTCGCTTCGGCATCCCGCGCCCATGTAGAACGCAGGGCGATGCTCGTCACTAACAGAATATCTGGTGAGTGTAAACGATACCGCGATGTAGTATGCAGTCAGCGCCATCTATTGTGAGAGTTGGAAAACCATGTGGCTGGATGCCGCCCTATCCTGCGCTGGTAGAGCGGCCGTTTTGGTGACTCTCGCTTCGGCAGCCCGCGCCCATGCCGAACCGAAGGCGCTGCTCGTCACTAATACACTAGGTCTGCCCTCGTAACGAGAAACGCAGTAATAGCCATTACTGCGTTTTTACTTTGGATGCAAAAATGAGCTACTCACGGTAAATCTGTAAGTGAAAAAATTATGGTGGCGTTATATCTACAGTAGATCTACAGCCACCATTATTTTTTTACTTATAGATGTACCACCGAGTAGCTCATTTTAGCATCGCAAGTAAAAACGTAGTAATTTCTATTACAACTGTGTTTCTCGTTACGAGGGCAGAGCTGGCGAGTATAAACGATACCGCGATATAGTATTCTGTCAGCGCTATCTATTGAGTGAGTTGGAAAACATTGTGGCTGGACGCAGCCCTATTCTGCGCTGGCGAGGCGGCGGTACTTGCAGCTTTCATAGTAGTTTTGCATCGCAAAGAAATATGCTTTCTTTTATTTCTTCTATTCTATTTCTCCTATTACTCTAAGATGTGAGAATGTCTGTAAAGTTACATAATAAGAAAAAAAGTTACCGAATTTCTGTTGAGTCAGTTGTAGTTGCTGAGTTAAATCAAACTATACCGTATATAGTTAGCTTGTTTTGATTCTGCCCGGCACACTAACCTCTTGTTTGTGGCAATGTCATTATTACGTCCATGATGTCATGTGACTGACCAAAACCAAGCCTTACAGCCCGTGAGGCGTACAGCACCACCAAGTTATCTGTTTAGGTGGGCAAAATTGTAACTAACAAATTAATTGTAAATCCTGTTCCCCATTTTTTTTTTATTTATTCACTTACTAAGAATTATAAATATATTTTCCTTAAAATTGAAAGACGGATTAAAATATTCTCATTTTTCTAGGTAAATTTCTTAAATGTTAAAACGAAATTCTGCACTAGCGCCGCTATGAACTGAACAGATAAGATGGTGGCACTGTAGGGCAAGCAAGAGTAATTAAAATTGTAAAACCAAGAGTATCTGCCAACAAACTGTTATGCAGTTTGGCGGAAACCAACTTCTGTATTTTACGGTATATTTATCTGAATAAACGTCTTCAATCAATCAATCTTCTGCAAATTCTACTTTTACTTTTCTCACTAATCCCCCATTTTCTCCCCTTTCCAGTAATACTGAGCCTCGGCGCTCTGTCGGTGTGGCTGACTGAGTACTTCCTGCGTTTGCAGCACAATGTGATGTCTGATGAAGACCTCGCGAACACCTGGTCCTCAGACGGGATGGCTGAGCTGGGTCTCAGCTTCTGGTGAGTGGTCAAACGCTACGCTTTGCTCTGTCGCTATCCCTTGTGATGGTTACAAATTCAAATATAAACAAAAAACCATTTTGTTTTTCATCATCAACCCATTATCTAGACGACCTTTGTGGCGTAGCGGTTAGCGCATCTGCTTACCATACGAAAGGTCCCGGGTTCGATCCCCGGCTGGGGAGAAAAAAAACTCGATGTCTTGGATGTTTATATGTTTGTGACGTCGCTGTTTCTGGTTCCCACGACACAGGGTATCCTAGTGTAGGGCCAGAAGCAATGTATGTGCCTGTATGTAAATGTTTATGTTATGTTTATGTATTTCCCCACCGAGGGGCACAGGTCTCTTCTCTGAGGAAGGTATAGGCTAAACTCCCAAACTCCACCACAGAGGCCAAGTCCGGATGGGTGGAGGCTTGTAAGACTAGTGGCTGGTCATACTGTCAGAAGTTTCCAAGCCACCCTAAGGCACTGACTTGGCTTAACGACTGCCATCTATTGACGGTAGCGGGCACCAACTGCTTAAAGTGCCTTGCGAAGCACGGAACCACTCCACTAGCCTTAGTCATAGAACGGTCGCCCATCCATGCACTGAACGCACTCTATGTTGCTTAAACTTCGTGATCGTTTAAGATCACTCCAGGCGGCCGGAGCTTCGAGCGATTCTAATAAAAATAATAAACCTATGATTTTATGAATAAATTGTATCTTATCTTAGCCTATCTTATCTTAATTAATAAAGTTTATCATCATCATCATCAGGCTAAATTAGTCCAATGCTGGACATAGCCCTCCCCTAATGAGTGCCATAGCGCCCTGTCTTCAGCTTGCCGCATCCAGCATTTGCCTGCAGTTTTTCACAGATCGTCATCCCACCTGGTTAGAGGGCGTCGTACACATTAATAAAGTTATTTTTTTTTTCCCAGGTTAGTGGTGGCCTCCTCAGTAGCTGCCTTCACAAACAACATCTGCATTTGCGTCGCGATGGCGGACGGTCGCGAGTTCGAGTCCATCGCGCCGGCCTTAGAGGAGAAAGTCAATGGAGCTATCATGCTGTATTAGACGTTACAGTTTGGTGTTTACGGACTATAATAGCTTAGCGAGTTTTAGTCGTAGCGTGAAAGTTACATTTTTCACGATGTGGAGTGGACATAATGTTAAATATTCTAAGTACTCAACAACTGGCGATAAGCGTAAGCGATTATCCCATGGCAAAACTTTCCATCCGCTTCTCGATTGCGGTCGTGTAAAACGTCGTGTTTGTCAAAAACTCGTGTTTTTGCAGTTTAATCAAGCGATTCTCCAATGCGTGTATCACACGCAAAGCTCTCGCCTCTTAAACGTTTGAGCTAGAGCCGATTAATCGTAGATCTGTAGACGCATACGTGTCACGACTTATAAACAATGCTCGGGCGAGAATCGCAAGTGTGTATGCGAGACTCGCGCTAATCACTCTGTAGTAATCTGTGGTAATCTCTGTAGTACAGAGTGCTTATACTGAGTTTTTTCCTTCACTTTCGATAGCGAGAACGTTTGCAATTTGTATAGGAGTGACAAAGCGCGCCACATAGTTGTCTCTTTGTCACTCCTATGCAAATCGCAAACGCTCTCGCTATCGAAAGTGAATGAAAAAACTCAGTATACGCACTCAGATTGGACACGAAACTTCCCATTAGTCACTTACATTTTCTCGCAAGAGAAACTCGTATAGGTACCTACTTAGTTTTTTTATTCAGACTCGTGGCCTAGAACAGAGGTTGAAACCTCTTCAGTCCTGACCTTGAAAATAACAATAGTTTTCTATTGTTATTTTGTCGACACGGGACTGTGGACGTTAAGTAGAGATAATGTTGGCGAAAATAGACTGGACGAAAATATTTTTGTCTAGAAGAAATCGCCAGTCGCCTTCGAGAAACTCTCCTTGTGCAACAGCCCCTTTAGACGAGACTAGCAAAGGACTGAATGGGTGGGCGTGATAGAGGAGACATATGCCCAACAGTGGCCTCTGTTTATGAGCTGACTAAGCAGCCTACGTCCCACTATACTGCCCTCGTAAGGAAGAACGCAGTAATCGTAAAAACGCAGTTTTGAGTAAATAGCGAAAAACATATCACAAACATATAATTTCATGACATAACTGCATATTTTCTTACTGAAATTTCAGGTTTCTAGTAGACTTACAGCCACCATTATTTTTTCACCTATAGATGTACCACCAGGGAGCTCAATTTTGCATCCAAAGTAAAAACACAGTAATGGCTATTACTGCGTTCTTCCTTACGAGCGCAGTATAGGGCACAGGCCTTTCTCTGAGAGACTTTTTGGGCTTATTCATCACGCGTGCCCACCGCGGATAGACGATTTCAAGCGCTGAGGTATTTAAATAGCTTACGGGCTGATAGATAAATTTAGAATTAAATAACCGCAAAGGTGGAGAAAAATGGAGAAAAAGACTTTTTCTTTTGACTTTCCGTCCATTATTTCTAAGTGTACCTATGTAAAATATGAGAAGGCTGAAAGTATTTGTATATACCTAAGTGGTTAGCTATTTTATGGTAGTTACGTGTGGTAATGCTCTATAACCTACATGGAATACATCCCATGCCTACCGACATTTTTTTGTTATGAATATTTCTTGTTGCCTCGATGGCGCTAGTGTTACTAACGAGTTGGCTCTGATGGCGTTGGCATACGGCGTTGGCGCTACTCCTTTATACAAACTAATCTAACAAATAGCGAAAGGAGGACCGTAGATTGTGTCTAATGAAAGCCACATTTGTAGCATCTTGACGTATCACGATCAGTCGTATCGTATCGAATTTTGTCCATGTCGTATTATTAAGTATTATCTTGTAAAAAACGCGTCCATACTTATCAAATGCTTCATCATGTCAGTGTATGATGACGAGATATAATATATCAAGATACGCGGTTAGTGCGAATCGGGCCGTATCAGATACGGCGTGTATCGTTAACGGGTATCATGTAGCGTCCAAACTAGCGATCATGATACGCGCCGAGGCCACGCAACGAAGATACGATACACCGAAATGCTACAAATGTGGATGGAGCTTAACTGTTTTCTGTCCAAGCTGTAATTTAATGTACATTTCTCGTCCAAACACTTAGGTAATACCTAAATCTTGAAATGTGTCACCTCCAACAGTAAGTTAAGTTTTTTGTTGTATTCTGACGTTTTTTTTTTCAATCCTTAATTTAGCAACTTGGCAAATTGTAAATTCAGAATAAGAGAGCTTCTAAAAAGGCAATCCTCTATAATTACAGAGGATTTGGAGGACTCACAATTGTGAGTTAACTAACTAATCCTAAGGTTGCTATGTCATAGAATTTTTCATAAGAGACCGAAGCAGCCTTAACACTTACCCCCTTATTCATAATAGTCTGTTAACTTAAAGCATTGCTAATTCTCACTCTGTCTTCTTTTAAGATTCTAAATTTGTTATTTAGATTATTAAAGTTTCTTTAATATTTGCACACCTTAGCCGGTAGAGAATGCATGTTCTTATAAGTTACTTACCACCTACTGTAATGTATTTACCATGCTTTAGCAAATAAAATGTTTTATCTTATCTTCTATTGACCTTAGTCAGAATGAAAAATAACACTTTAAAGCAGCTGTTTTAAGTTAGCGGACCATTATGAATAAGGGGGTTAAACTTTCGTAAGCACAAGACATTGTAAACTTTTATTCCGGATCTACTTACGGGTGTTGTGTTATGATCTGGTCGGATTTTATTACTGGTCGGACCCGTCCGATAACACAACACCCGTAACTTGATCCGGACTAAAAGTTTACAGCCTTAGCATGTTGGGCAACTAGAACCAACAGATTTTATTTTATGTTTGATATTCGAGGTCAATAAGTCATTACTATTCATTACGTTCATTACATTACGTTCATATTGTATTTTTAGTTGTGCCATTAGGAATTAAGAATACTTGTATTAAAATTAATTTTCGACTATTTAATAAAATGTTTAGGTATGAATCTCCAATGACTTTGTAGAATTTTACATGTTTTATGACTAAATTTTGTGTAATAAAAGTATTAAACCAATGTTAAGTGTAAATATGTTTTTCATTTGTCTCCGACCAAGGATGTTTAAATAAAATGTTTGCTTTAAGAACGTCAAAGTTGTTAGTTTCACAATATTACCTAATAAATGAGCCGATTTCAGAAGAGCTAAAAAAAAAAATATTACGGCTGTCAAAGTAATGTAATTTTGGACCTCAGCCCAATAGCCATGTGTGATGCATCATAAAATAGGTCTCAGCGAGCTGAACAACAGTTACTATGACGCCAACAGCCAAATGTTTGTCGTTTCGGAGTTATATTTTATTGAAAATTTTAGTTTTTTTTCAATACAATATAACTCCGGAAGGACAAACATTTGGCTGTTGGCGTCATAGTAACTTTTGTTCAGCTCGCTGAGACCTATTTTATGATGTATCACACATGGCTATTGGGCTGAGGTCCAAAATTGCATTCTTTTGACAGCCGTAATATTTTTTTTTTAGTTCTTCTGAAAACGGCTCATTACATGGAGAAGAAACTAACTAAGAAACTCCACATTTATTCTTTTCAAAACAGTTTTAGCCTAAATAACAAAGTTTGAAACTTTAAAATTATTACTCGTGGATTTGTTGAACACTAGACAAAAATCTCCTCAGAATATATTTAATATTAACGTACTGTTTAACACCAGACATTTTTGTCTTCAAAATAATAGATGATTTTATCATAGGCTTTTATGCACAGAGTGTGCTTAACAGATTTATTAAACCACTTCGGAGGTGACTCTAATATAGCTTAAGGAATCTTGTTGCAGAGAAAGAGCCGCATAAAGAAAGTATTAACTTTCGCAAGTCTAACCCCCGGTTTCTCAAACGCTAACAGTTTTTTTAGAGAACAGTAGAGCACTTTTGCCTAAAAGCATAAGCAGGCATACAAACATAAACTGTAGATTAACAGACTGTTAGCGTTCGAGGAACGGGGGGTAAAACGTGGAATGACATTTATGTTTAGGTTCTTGTTTCTGACCCACTATTCTTCAGGGCGAATTAATTTTCATTTCTGGCAGTTCGGGTAAAAGAACTATATCTATCTCTTTAAACTAAGTATTTATCACTCAATTACTTTCCTTTCTATGTAGGTATATTATATTCATTTTATCCTCCTCTTACAAATAGGTATTGTAACTTATTTATGTAGTAGTTTATAATAATTTATATAAGTAAGATTTATGTAAGTATATTATTAAGTATAAGTATGTATTATTCGTATTTGCACCAACTACCCGTTTCTCTGTTTCCTTCGGCAATCTTTCCGTCACAAGGTTGTCTGGAAGAAATTGCTGAAATTGTTTTTATTTGTCTCTGGTTTCTTATGTGCAATAAAGAATATTCTTATCTTATCTTATCTTTGTTTAGCTGCGTGCATTGGGGACGCCTATGTCCAGTAGGCACCTAGTTGACGAGTAGGTAAGGCCTGATTGAATGAAATGGTTTGTAATTTTTTATTGTAAACCAACTCTGTAATCAGGGCAGGTCAGAGACAAACAACTGAATCGCGAAAGTCTGCGAATCAGAGCGACTGGTCGGACTCCGGAATACTTCCGGCGAAAAGTCAAGTAAGTGTATCCGGAAAACAATCTACAACGTATCTAGTTACCTAATGCCTCCTCCAGACTACTCGCGAAGTTCCTCGACAAAGCACTCTGGAAAGTTGACCGAAGTACGTCGCTACACACTCGAGGTTGGAAGAAGATTTGCAAATTATGCCTTGATCCGAAGAGCTCGGATCAAGGCATAATTTGCAAATAGCAGCCTTATTGCTGCAATCAATTCCAGGCAACCGTACGATGGAAAGCATTTGTTACGGAACTCTGGTATAAGGATTCCAGTAGGTAGGTACCTCTAGGGACTTCCCCATCGCACACCCGATAGCCCTTGGCAGCCGGTCCCTAATATAATTTAATATCCACCTTCAACTCGATTACGTAGTCGACATCGCTATGGTTATCGCTGGCGACGGAAAGCAATGTCACGTCTAGCCCTGTCCGTCTATGAAGAGTCGAAAGGAAGGATTAAATGATGTTAATTGATGTTCAGAAATACATACCTATCTATATAAATAAAATGTCCAGATATAAAAAAGTAAAAAATAAAAAAGTCCTGACTGACTGATTTATTTATTGGTAAAAGATGTACAGAACAGCATTAGTTATATGAACAGCATTCATTCACTCATCAACGCCCAGCCCAAGCCTTTGGACCTAGGAAGCTGAAACTTGGCACAGAGGGTCTCTAGATAATGTAGGCAAGGAATAAGACCGGATTTTTTGAAATTAAACCTCTAAGGGGGCGAAAAGGGTTGCCAAAATTTGTATGGGAGGTATAAAGAATGTTATCTAATTTCATTGAAACTTAAAATAAATACTCTTCAACACAATCGATTGAACACGTGTTTCGCCGTTTTTCTAAATTTAACCCTTAAGGGAGTGAACGGGGTGGCAAAATTTTGAACTAAAGTACACGCGGACGAAGTCGCGGGCGAAAGCTAGTAATACTATAAAAATCCTAGTTGACCGATAAACGTTGTTTCGCCATATATTTTTTTTCCCTTAGTGCTATGAAAAATAGATAATAACCTATTCTCAGACCTACCGAATATACCACCTACACATAAAATTTCATTAAAATCGGCTAAAAATTAAATCGTCGTTAAAATTGTTTCGGAGGCGTATAACTAACACGAGAATTGTATATAGTAGAAGAAAGATTTTAACGTAAAGAGTTTACATTCCCTTGTATTTATTGTAGGTGACTACCTACACACATAATCGGAAATACGTAATTACGTAATTGCACCCCAGATCTCACATTCATGAGTCATCGCTAGCACTCACTATTCACTAAGTTAACACATTGAGTGCTTATACTGAGTTTTTTCATTCACTTTCGATAGCGAGAGCGTTTGCAATTTGTATAGGAGTGACAAAGAGACAACTACGTGGCGCGCTTTATCACTCCTATACAAATTGCAAACGCTCTCGCTATCGAAAGTGAATGAAAAAACTCAGTATAAGCACTCTGAAGTATTTTGGACGCTAAAATGTCTGGTTATTACAGTTACATAATTCGCCAGATCACCGTAATGTCCCAAGGTATTTGCGCCAGTTTTATTTTATTTTCCGGACACGTACAAAAGGCATAACCTATTCGTGACGGAAAATCTGTAATCTTGAACCTTCAGGGCAGAAAACCACCCTTTCGGTCACTTTACTTGCGTACTAGTGTCTTGAAATCGGGGCTCACCAGATTGTTTGGTTCCTGGGAGTATTTTTGTGTGGACGAACGTAAATTTTTATTTTTTTCGGGAACCAATGGATGCAATGAATGTCCGATACGGATTCTTATTATTATAGGTAGGTACCTACTACTGGATTTCGGACCCAAGTGCTTATTCCAGACATGATTTGGCCGTTACTTCTGATGATTGAACCAGATTGAGAGGAGATTGACTTTGTCTTGAGTATGAATAATCCCGGACGGTAGGTACCTACCTACATGGCTATCTGACTAGATTAGTTTAAAACGTCGTTTGGTTATGTAAGCCTGTTTACATTTTCCTGATCTGACTTGTGTGTAGGTAGGTATGCTTTGGGTGATATTCTAGCTAGATCTACAATATTAAGCTCTCTCTCTATGTTATAATAATAGATAGATTGTTATATGAAATATATATAAGTACATATATACATATAAGTACATTTTATATATTCATTATCGTAATAATAAGTATTAGTGTGTATTGTATTACATTATTGTTTTACATATGCCCCCAACCTATTATACATTTGGGTACTTTTAAGTATTCTATCTTTCTTTTTTGCACGCCTACCTCAATTGTTTGCCTCTCCTGGATCTCCTGCGGGTTGACTGGTAGAAAATGCCATTAGCATTAAGTTGTACACTATTTTTGTTTTGTGCAATAAATAATTAATAATAATTGTTTGTTACCTGTTTAACTCATCAATAAATAAATTAAGATAAATATTAAATAATGTTTTAGTACATTGCATTCACGGGTCTTAAGCTTCTTAGGTAGATGGACATTCATACCAACTTATGTATTAGATAATTAAATAGAAAACACTTTATTGTAGGTACATAAAAAAGGAGATTGTACAGATATTAGATCTAAGGAATTTGAGAAAAGATGGTCAGAGTGAAGTTTTCCAAAGTTTTTAAATAGGCAGTTTTTTTCTGTCCGCTACATTTTGTCTCGAGACAGCGGCGGCTAACATTAACTTTATATTCAACGAATATAATGTTTTAAAGTAAATTTCTGAATTCAGTGGTTCCTTTGATTGCACATTTTGGGACACCTAGGTATTTAGCACAAGCACGTAGTAGGTACCTATTTTCGCAAAATTTCGGTGGACACGCATTTGTCACCACAATTAACATTTAACATAACGTTTACATACAGGTAGGGAATGCAATCTCGTACGAGATTTCCGCCTAGCGAGATCTCACGAGACTCAAAACCCAGTCTCGCGAGATCTCGCAAATTACGAGATCTCGCGAGATTGGGAGAATCGCAATTAAAACATATGCAAATGCTTGTTTTAAGAACTAGTAATTGACATGATATGTAATGTGTAGTTATAAAAATAATGTAAGTTTTATTTTAAAAATCAACAGAGTACTTATTATTTTGTCTCTAACTTTAATAACATTTGTTTATATCTATAATTATTATACCTACTGTAGCTAATCAGTTCAATAATTATCTATATTTAGTCTTTTGTAAATTATTAGTTTAGTTTCAATAATTAAGAGTAATAGGAACATTACTTATGGTAAATAAATACAACAAAACAAAAACTGAACTTCACAAGTTCTTAAATAAATGTTGTGAGATCGTATTAAGCAAATAAAGGAAGTTTAAAGTAGAAGTCAGATGAAGTTATCAAGGTACGGATAGGCAAGTTAGTTTGTCTGAAAATGGCTTCTCAAAAAACACATCATGTCGAGAGTATCATCTGACAGACGACTTCTGATTTTGCATGCCAAATACCCTGCTGCTGAAAAAGCTCGTTCTGCCTCAACACTTGCGGGAACCACAGTTGAGAGGCAGTTATGTACGAAGTTTAAAAGTTCCCCTCTTACTCCACCAGCTTCGTACAAATTCATTTCTTTTTTTATTAAAATGTCTAAAGTATTTGTTGTAGAATTTGTTGAGCGAGCAGTGGGCTGTTTCAGTGCTTTCAGCGATTTTTGCAGCTTTTCATGAAGTGTGATATTTTTTTCCGCGGAGACGGCAGAAAGAGCATTGTAGTGTCTTCAATATCGAAGCCTTTATCGTCCTATTGTGCAACCGGTGCAACAACATCGACATCCTGCGTCTGTGAGTTATAATTGTACTGTGTTTTGCAGTGCAATCTTTCTATAAGTTTTTTAATTTCTTTACGAATAGTGGTCTTCGGGGAAATAATGAATGTTTCATCTTGCGCATACTCTTCCAAATCATTTTCGTATTGGGTAAAGTTCCTTAAATATAGCAATACTGATGTCAAACATGTGCGGCGCTCAGATATACGGATTCTTAAGGATTCGGCCAGCTTTTTTGCCAGTGGCGTCGACTGTTCTTCCAATTCGCGTATCACGAACCTCAAAGTAGTTTCAGCAGTAACTAGGTCAGAATCTCGGTGACATAAGACTTCAACGCCGAGTTTGACAGGCTCGAAAATTCGCTCTAAGTTCGTCAAAACTGTGCACTCTCCTGCACTCAAAGAGTATTCAGAATCGGTATCAAGACCCAAGTCAATGAAAGCCTTACTTTCACATAGTTTGAATGTCGATATCATGTCAGCAAGGCTGGACCACCGAGTCTTGCAATCAAGATGTAGCTGTAGGTTTTTGTCAAATTCTTGATTAATGTAAACTTGCAGGAGGTCGTTTTTTGTGGGTGAATTCTTAAAAAGTTTGACCAGCTTTCTGACTTTTTTTATGATACTTGCGTACTCAGTGTCCATATCTACTTCATGTGTAGGAAAATAATAATAAAAAACATCATCTTCATCATCAGAGTTTGTTTCTGTTTCTTCTCCTGGCAAGTTCGGAATCTCATCTATTTCATCTTCAGCAGACACAGGCAAATCTTGTTTTTTGTATATGCAATCTATTATGGACAGTTGAATGCCGTGGGCGTAACAAAGCTGCTGTAGAGGACTAATCAAACGCCCTACCTTGGTCATTACAGAAGCTCCATCCGTCGTAATATTGACCACATCATCGTCGAGAGACAGGCCAAATTCCGATAGTCTTTTCTTCAAAAGGTCTACTGCAGTTTCTGCAGGCATGCTGCCGTATATTCTGATCAAGCCTAAATTCCAAAAGACAGCTTTATTGTTCTTACACGTATGTATATTTACGTTCATGTAACGTCTATTTTTAGACGAAGTCCACTCATCAAAAGTTGATGTAAATCGGTGGTTATCGTCCTTTAGCTCAGCAAGATCACGTTGAACTTTTAACTTTAAGGTCATTCCATAATTCATCACCATAAGTTTAATTGAATTAGGAGATGTTGGTAATTTGTATCCTGCAGCACTAAAAAGGTCTCTCAGGTCTTGCGAGATACAAAACACACGAAATGGTAAACCGTCTTTAGCAACCATCCTTGACACTTTCATCTCCTTTGAATTATCTTCACTATGAAAAGATCCGTAATTTTTCTCTTTTTTGTTGATTTTGATGATGGGGCAGTCAAAGGCAAAGGTTGCTCTTGCTGAAGAGTATTTTCGGCTGGAGCTGGCTCGGAAGCCGAAGAGTTTGATGCTGATGGCCCGGGAGCACCATCGTTTGCCTGCATCTCAATCTCAACCTCAACACTTTTTTTAGTATCTATCTGATGTATAGACTTCAAGTGTGTATGTTAGCCTTTTGTAGAATGGTCTTTAGTTTTCAAAATCTTCGCACACAGTTTGCACTTTGCAGTGAGTCCATCTTGATCGCGTAAACAATGTTTCCATATGTACTTCTAAAGAACTTTTATATTCACTGTTCACTTTTGACATGGTTGGTAGTTGTATTGTAATTGTAATAGTAGTGTTATATTTCTGCGAAACTAATTAAAACACAAAACTGTCTCCAAAACAAATTATTTCGTTGCAATTGTAAACAAACGCACGCGCGCCGCCTTGCAAAATGAGCCAGACCTCGTCCCCCGCAAGCCCGCTTACCCCTCTTGTCCTGTGCCCGCACCAGGCGCGGCCAGGATTCAGTTCGCGCGCAGCGCAGCCGCGCTATGAAATACACGTCGTCACACTGCATTTGTCGATCTCGTTATCTCGCGAGATCTCGTACGAAATTTGACGAGATACAATCTCGTAAAATATGGCCGGGATCTCGGCGAGACGAGATTGCATTCCCTACATACAGGCACATACATTGCTGCTGGCCCCACACTGGATACTCTGTGTCGTGGGAACCAGAAACAGCGACGTCACAAACATGTAAAGATCGAAGACTGGGTTTTTTTTTGTCCCCAGCCGGGATTCGAACCCGGGACCTTTCGCCTGGTAGTCAGATGCGCTAACCGCTGCGCCACAGAGGTCGTCAATTAAGAATTATTTAAATAATTACATACTTACATACTTTACTCTTAAAATCATAACCTTGTCACTTGGCTTGGCGTAGTCGGGTTAAAAGACGAAGCAATGCATCACACGCTCCACCGGAAGTCATCTTCGAGCGCAGATATCCGCAACCGTTGCGGAAGCAACCGGAAATGAACGCCCGAAGCTCCTCGAAGAAATCCGAGCGTTGCCGAGCGAAAGGAAGTTCCGGTAAGAACGGGAAAACTTATGCCCGGTGTACATTATTCCAGCCCACCAATCTAACATAACATTTTACATAACATTTACATACAGGCACATACATTGCTTCTGGCCCCACACTAGGACACCCTGTGTCGTGGGAACTAGAAACAGCGACGTCACAAACATGTAAACATCCAAGACCTGGAGTTTTTTTTTTCTCCCCAGCCGGGGATCGAACCCGGGACCTCTCGCACGGTAAGCAGATGCGCTAACCACTACGCTACAGAGGTCGTCAATCTAGTAGTCATCATCATCATCATCATTCAGCCACAAGAAGTCCACTGCTGGACATAGGCTTCCTCCATGGATTTCCGAAAAGACCGTTCGGAAGCGGCTTGCATCCAGCGTCTTCCCGCCACTTGGATGAGATCGTCTGTCCATCTTGTGGCTGGTAATCCTACGCTGCGCTTGCCGATATGTTGTCTCCATTCGAGCATTCCATTTGCCGATATGTTGTCAGTTTTGGACTAGAATGCTCACTTTATCCAGTGTATTTCAGTGCCGGTTTATATTAATTCCAGTTGCATCCCAGTGCGGGGTGGTTCGCTGGACTGGAATAATGTAAACAAGGCATATCGTAGGTACTCATTTCACTTCTAGCATCAGCCTCGCTCACATGACATTTTTATTGAGTGCTAAGTTGATGACTGACCTGTATGGTGCCTACAAATACTTACGAGTGGCTCGGGTGCCACCTGTGATCAGCACCTACCGAGCCCATAATTCCGCAGGTTTCTTCACGATATCTTTCTTCACGTTAGCGTGTGGTGTTGCTACTACAAATTTGTGTATGTAGCTTTATGTAACTTAGAAAATAAACCAAGTCATGTCATAATTGGGTGGTTACATACCGGCGCTGGAAATCGAACCTGGGTCTCTCGCTTCTTGGTCTTGAGAATTCAGTGGAATTATTTAATACCAGTACATACCGAATAGACTATTGAATGTCGATGAAGCTACAGTGATCTGTCAGGATTGTGGCTATGCACAGTTTGCCCCTCTGGGATACAGGCATGAGCTTATGTATGTATGTATGTGTGTAATTTTACTGAATTGGCCATGCTACTTATTTTTTATGCATGTTTTTTTCTAATTTATTTTGAAAATATTGACCATTTTAAGAAAGTGATTTCGCTATTTTTGAGTTGTATTCGTTATGTAAATTCTTTCTAAAATCTTTCCAATTTTTTTCTAAAAATTTAGTATTTTTGACGTCATCAGAACATAATTTTTGCCTAGGTACACATAAAAAAATGACATTTGTATTTTTTTTTTGTAAGCTTAAGGCAAAGGACTCATGCTCGTGCTTGTACTGTGTTTGCTGACGTCATAGAAAAGTAATTTAGGTCTAAGCTTTTTATTGAATATCTTAAAAAATATAAATTTATTAACAAATCTGATAAATAAAAATTGTACTGAAAGCATAATTCCCGAAATGGTTTTGAGATTTCCGTTCATGTTCAAAAATGTAGCGTGGCCAATTCTCATAATATCTTTGTAGTTTAGTGGTCCACCAAGCTGACGAAATACGAAAAGTCATTGAATCTATTAACTGTCTGCACGAGTAAGTATATAAATATCAAGAATCCTGAAACATGAAGAACTTCAAAGTCAGTTTTGCACTCGTTCTTAGCTCGATATTGCAGAATGGTTAAAGGCGTATACACACGAGCGGCAAAAGTCTTAAAAAACCCCCAGGTCTTGAATGTTTATGCTTGTGATATCGCTGTTTCTGGTTCCCACGACACAGGGTGTGTGGGGCCAGAAGCAATGTATGTGCCTATGTCTAAATGTAATGTTCATAAACGTGCCAACTGCAGACGTCGTAACTCGTCGACGAGCTGACGCAGATATTAGACTGTCCTCGGCCCATCGACGACAGCAGCCGTCGACGCGTCGAGAGTCGACGTGACCCCAGTGTGTAAGCGACCTTACGTAACACGAGATGGACTGTCTGAAAACCAGGCTCTGACAGCGCCATTAGGTCGTATTTCATCGTTCAACTTAAGCTCGGTTTATTTTGCTGCAAGGGCGCCCGCATTGTAGGTAAAAATACTTTGCTTGACTACATTACAAAAGTGTACCTACTGTAAACTTTTAATCCGGATCCACTTGAATCGCTAGTTTCAGAAAGAACATTAGTCACAATCTGCTTACTTTTCAGTAGACATAAAAAACTGACCCCTCAGTGGGACCAATGTTGTTTCTGCGTCTACTGAGACGTAGTGCGTACACGTAGTTCAATTGATATTCATTGGACTAATGTTCTTTCTATAGGGATCTGTAGATCTACCCTCAAGGATACCAAGATAACAATAAATCAATCACACAAAATTTGGACTAATGTTCTTTCTGAAACTACCGATTCACTTACGGGTGTTGTTTTATCGGACGAGCAACCGACGACGTGAGCTCCGTCTCTGCTCACCATGATTAGCTCCGCGAATCGGAGCGAAACCTGGTCGGACTCGTCCGATAAAACAACACCCGTAAGTGGATCCGGATTATAAGTTTACAATATGTTGTGCTTACGAAAGTTTTAGTTCAAAAAGTGTACCTACTTTTTGCATAGTTAAAAAAAATATTGACTAAAAGCTTCATCATATAAAGTGGCACAAGAAACAACCGACATAAAAGCTAGGTAACCTATACAGCAGGGTTTCTTAAAGTGGGGTCCACAGACCCCTAAGGGGTTCGTAATATGCGCGCTAAGGGTCCGCAGCAGCTCAATAAACCCTTAAGAATAATGAAAAAAAAAAAGAAAGTTATTGTAAAGCGGTGCGAGGCGAGAGGCGAGAACAATAAAAGTGTTTCTTTAATCTTGTTTTTTTTTCCACAGAGGTAAATATTAATATATTAACAGGGGGTCCGTGGTATTTTAGGAATTCTTAAAGTGGTCCGTGACCGCAAATAGTTTAAGAACCACTGCTATACAGCAAATCAATCAAACATACCGCGCCGGGACACACCCGTTCCAAAAGTTCTCATGACGTTACCAGCGTTCCCCCGCTGCACCGCCAGGGAAATCGACATTAAGTTCTTACAATCTTCCCAAGTTTTTGTTTCAAAGTGGTTATAACATGTAACCATTCTCCATTCATCGTGATTAAGCCTTAAATTTAAACTTAAATTACCAATTTGTCAGTAATAAGAGATCTTACTTGATTCTACAACTAGTATTCTATTTTTAAGAACCGATGAAAGAGCGGGATCCACCAGACACAGATTCACTAACTTACTTGGTGGGTTTCTGCACCTCATGTTGTGACATTGCTGGACTGAATATATTTTTTTGTATTTTTGTATTTTGTAAGCCGATCCTCTCTCTCTCTGAGAGAAGGCCTGTGTTCAGTAATGGGACGTATAGGGATACAATTGGAATGAGAGAAAGATCGTCTAAAAACCACCTGGAGACGTTCAGTTCAGCTGGATGGAAGCCAATGTTATCAGGACAAGTACGGCTTGAACTTGACTAACGCTAGTGGCATTTTTCCAAGCGGTTCCGTGCTTCGCAAGGCACGTTAAGCAGTTAGTGCCGTGCCGGCTGCCGTCAATAGATGGCAGTCGTTAAGCCAAGTCAGAGGCCTTAGGGCGGCTTGAAAACTTCTGACAGTAAGACCAGCCACTAGTCTTACAAGCCTAAACCAATTCGGACTTGGCCCCCGTGGTGGAGTATGGCCTATACCTTCCTCAGGGAAGACCCGTGCCTCTCGGTGGGGGCATAATAGGTTGATGATGATGATAATTATGATGGCTTGAACTAAAGGTTTTTAGTAGGTAGCGTTTTGTGCTAAGGTTTTTGTTATTTAATTGATGCTATGTTATATCTATTATATTGTTTGACTTTCGGGTAATAACGAAGTTTGTAGTGATTTAACATTAGCTGTAAGTTAAAAAGGTCGAAAAACAAATAAATAAAATAATAATAAAAGCGGCTATTGAAGTTTGTTTTTAAGACCCATTGTTATAGGTATCGTTATCAATTACAAAACTCTGCTCTCGACTTATCAAACTACGTTGAAATGGTGAACGTAGCCCTCCTCGGAAATATTGGCTGAAACTTAAGATTTAAAACTGACGGACGTATCCGATAAACGGTCTGTACATGGATTAGCTTTACAGAGGATGCGTTTTGACAAAATATCAATACCTACTAACTACTTAGATACTTTATATATTATGTGGTGTTACTTTGAATGACAGAATAAGCCTTAGTGATTAGAGAACGTTGTGGACTAAAGAGAATGTAGTGACTAGAATTGTTACAAGGAATTGGTTTGGTTTGGACATAAACATTTACATACAGGCACATACATTGCTTCTGGTCCCACACATGTGGACATGTGGTGAGGATGAAGGAATCAAATATATCGAGCGGAGAGGCACATACCCCTTGGTGGGGACGTAAAGGGTTGATGATGAAGAATATCCTTTAAAGCCCACGAGGAAAAAAAAAGTAGGTAGATAATATCATCAACCCATTATGTCTTAGCCGCCCTAAGGCCTCTGATTTGGCTTAACGACTGCCATCCATCGATGGCAGCCGGCACCAACTGTTTAACGTGCCTTGCAAAGCACGGAACCGCTCTGAAAAAATCCCACTAGCGTTAGTCATAGACGGTCACCCATCCATGCACTGAATGCGCCATATGTTGCTTAACCATCGTGATCGTTTAAGATCACTCAGGCAGCCGGGGCTAGGAGTGATTCGGTAGATAATACTCATATCTCTCAACTTACATAAAACTTAAACAGTGTTGTCGTTACAATAAATGTTACTTACACTAGGAGGTTAGGTTAAGTATTTTTAGAATCAACTTCAGCTGCATTTTTCATGAAAAGAATTGCAAATTAGGAAGAGTTTGAAGAGTCTCTTCCTAATTTGCAATAGTTTTCATGAAAAATGCAGCTGAAATTGATTCTAAAAATACTTACACTAACCTCCTTGTATAGTAACATTGCGCATCTATAACTAATTCATATCGGTGTGTCCGTTGGTAAATCGATAGCGACGAACTGACTTTTGAAAACAGCCTTATTGGAGGGGTATAAAGTAGACTTTCCTATGGTAAAGAAATGTTGTAAAGTTGCCAATAATTTGGAGTGAGTTGGTGGCCTACTACGCCGCTAGTCGCTTGATGAAGCTCGTGCAAGCATTTTCATTATACAAATATTGTTTCACAAAGATGCGGCGCAGCGGTAGTGCGTCTGCCTACCATGCAGAGGGCCCGGGACCGAACCCCGGCTGAAGACAAAAAAATAACCCCAGGTCTTGGATATTTACATGTTTGTGATGTCGCTGTTTCTGGTTCCCACGACACAGGGTATCTTAGTGTGGGGCCAGAAGCAATGTACGTGCCTGTATGTAAATGTTTATGTTCTCTCTTTAACGTAAAGGATTAACGTTCTCTTTAACTCCCCCTATCTTCACTCATGGATATTCCATGCATTGTGCATTTTAAACAACAACAGCTAACAGCTACACCACGCAAACTGACAACCAAACCACAGAACAAAATCGTCAACGAAACAAGGCAAGCAACGTGACAGAAACCACGCAGAAGGTACTGTGATGTCATGTCAATTTCGACATAGATAGATAGATAGATAGATAGATAGATAGATAGATAGATACATAGATAGATAGATAGATAGATAGATAGATAGATAGATAGATAGATAGATAGATAGATAGATAGAGAACACTTTATTGTACATAAAAAAGGAAATTACACAGGTAATTCTTAATCTAAGAGTACAGACGGCGGCCTTATCACTAAAAGTGATCTCTTCCAGACAACCTTTGGATGGACTGGAGCAAAATATTCATAATGATGCTATAGGAGTATTTTGTGATTTGTCAAAGGCATTTTGATTGTGTAGACCACAAAACACTGCTCTCAAAATTAAAACACTATGGAATAAAAAAATTAAGTTTAGATCTTCTAAAATCATATTTAGAAGGAAGGGTTCAAAAAGCAGACATAAACCGTATTAAATCGTCAGGTTCACTTGTAAAAATGGGAGTCCCCCAGGGATCTATCTTAGAGCCGTTCCTTTTCCTGGTCTATGTAAATGATTTACCGTTTATGGTACAAAAAATGTGTGAGATAGTGCTATTTGCTGATGACACGTCACTTATTTTTAAAATAAGGAGACAGGAAAATAATCTTGACGAAGCAAATAATGCTCTCTCGCACGTTCTAGATTGGTTTACAGCAAATAATCTGTTGTTAAATTCAAAAAAGACAAAATGTATGAAGTTTACCCTACCTAATGTAAAATTAGTTGAAAATAACATTTTGATTGGAAATGAAAAACTAGAATTTGTTGAAGATACTATATTTCTGGGCATCACAATCGATGCCAAACTACAATGGGGCCCACATATTGTAAAATTAGCACATAGACTTAGCTCCGCAGCATATGCCGTGAAAAGAATTCGAGAACTTACTGACGTTGCAACTGCTAGGCTTGTTTATTTTAGTTAATTCCATAGTATTATGTCCTATGGTATACTACTATGGGGCCGGGCAGCAGACATTGAGACTATCTTCATATTGCAGAAGAGAGCGATCCGATTTATTTACAAGCTAGGTAGTAGGGACACACTAAGAAATTTTTTCAAAGAAATCAACATCCTAACAGTTGCAAGCCAATACATTTATGAAAATATTATGTACGTTAGGAAAAATATTTAAGACTTCGAAACACTTGGTAGCCATCATAACGTTAATACTAGGAATAAACATAAATTGACATTTCCACGATTTAGACTTGCAACAGTTAATACTTCCTTTATGGGGCACTGTATAAGGTTCTACAACAAGATACCCCAAGATATATTAGAGTTACCTCCAACGCGATTTAAGAATTGTGTTAAGCACACTCTTTGCAAAAAAGCTTATTATAAAATCAACGATTATTTAGAAGACAAGGACGTATGGCTTTAAATAGTAGTTTAATATTAAATTTAATCAGAGGATAAATGTGTCTAGTGTTCAACACATCCAAGATATTTGAGAAAAGATGGTCAGAGTGGAGTTTTTTTTTTTCGCTGCCTTTTTCTCCACTACAGACGGCCCCAAGGCAGCGGTTAACATTATACATAACTGTATGTACATTGACATTCAACAAGCAGAATGTAAATTCTTTACGTTGAAATAAATTTCTGATTCTGATTCTGATTCTATTGGAGAAGGAAGCAGATGTACAAAATAAGTAAAATAATAATTGCTGAGTTATGTCAATTTTATTATACATGCCTAGGCAACCAAACTGTTATAGTTATAAATATAATATAAATACTATATAATATAAATATGAACTATCAATAGATACATACAAATAATATTACACGAATAAATAATAATGTAAAAATATATATTATATAAATAGTACATAAATTTATAAACCATACACATAGGACATAAATAAAATACCAACAACAGCAACAGTCTTACAGTAAACCAGGGAGATAGTGACCCGTCACCATAGTTTTAAAAATTGGGAGCGAGTTGGCTTTCCGCACCTCTACCGGTAGGTCATTCCAGAGGCGGACTGCTCGCACTGTGAAGGAGCAGCTGTAGAAAATGGTGCGATGGGATGGGATTTTTAGGAGAAGGTTTTGGGAGGAGCGAAGACTAAGGACATATTTTGTGACGTCAGCACCATCTATCGGTAACTTGTAGTACTGTTGTTTTAATGACGCTTTGAAAAGCCCTCATTAAAAATCAGACTTTTGTAACTTTTGAAAGGGATTGCCAGCTGACCCCTGGTGCAAAATGCGCGGGGCGAGAAACTTTTCAAGACTGATGGCTATCCATCCCTTACACTTAGTCTATGAACCACTTCGAAGTGATTGCACGGAACATAGCTACGTACGTTGGAGATATTTCATACATCTAGACGTCAGAGGAATATGGTCGTACCTATGTTCGATTCCAACGAAAATTACTTTTTATACCTTCAATCTCAGCTCGTTGAGCTCTTTTTGACTATACTTAGTCTGGCCATAAATACTGTTACAATTAAAAATAAACAAAATATTACATTTTAATTTGGAATCTGTCATTTTTATATGATTGTTCATTGTGTTTTCTCATTTTGGCGCCAATATATTGTACAATATTTTGCGATATTAAAATGGAGTGGGGTGATAAAGAGAACCGAATCGCTGTGATTGCATTACACAAAGTAGGTATGGAGCCAAATGCAATTTTTAAAACTCTCCATACCCTTGGTATTAGTAAAATGTTTGTATACCGGGCTATTAATAGGTACAATGAGACCTCCTCTGTCTGTGACAGAAAAAGATCTGGCCGTCCACGTAGTGTTCGTACGAAAAAGGTGGTCAAAGCAGTAAGGGAAAGAATTCGAAGAAATCCTGTCCGAAAGCAAAAGATTTTATCTCGGGAGATGAAGATAGCACCTAGGACCATGTCGCGTATTTTAAAAGATGACTTAGGACTTGCAGCCTATAAGAGACGTACTGGTCATTTCTTAACTGATCATTTAAAAAAGAATAGGGTGGTAAAGTCGAAACAACTACTGAAGCGGTACGCAAAGGGAGGTCATAGAAAAATTTGGTTTACGGATGAGATTTTTTTTACAATTGAGCAACATTTTAACAAACAAAATGACCGTTTTTATGCTCACAGCTCTAAGGAAGCTTCCTAATTAGTCGACAGAGTTCAACGTGGGCATTATCCGACTTCTGTGATGGTTTGGTGGGGTGTTAGCTATGAAGGAGTGACTGATCCATACTTTTGTGAAAAATGTATCAAAACATCGGCGCAAGTGTATCAAGATACCATTCTTGAGAAGTAGTGAAGCCCCTTAACAATACCATGTTCAATAACCAAGAATGGTCCTTCCAGCAAGACTCGGCGCCGGGTCATAAAGCTCGGTCTACGCAATCCTGGTTGGAAACGAACGTTTCGGACTTCATAAGAGCTGAAGACTGGCCGTCGTCTAGTCCCGATCTTAATCCGCTGGATTATGATTTATGGTCCGTTTTAGAAAGTACGGCTTGCTCTAAGCGCCATGATAATTTGGAGTCCCTAAAACAATCCATAAGATTGGCAGTGAAGAATTTTCCCATGGAAAGAGTGCGTGCTTCTATTGATATCTGGCCTCAACGTTTAAAGGACTGTATTGCAGCCAATGGCAACCACTTCGAATAAGCTTTTTATATTTTAAATTGTTTTATATTTATGTATTAAACTAACAGACTGTAAAAGTAATAAATGTTATTTGCAAAAAAAAAAAACATTTTTGTTTGTTACAGTATTTATGGCAAGACTAGGTATAAGAAAAATGTATGTAATATATAAAATTCTAGTGTCACCACTCACCGTGTTAGTGCGCATACTCCTCCGAAGCGGCTTGGCCGATTTTGATGAAATTTTATATGTATGATCGGTATATTACATACCTACTCCTATGTGGCAAAACAACGTTTGTGGGGTCAGCTAGTATCTTAGTATATTATATATATTATTCTATTGCTGGGATAATTTAGGTGCATAATGTCGTATGTAGGCTTATAGTAACTGGTAGGCACGCTCTCCTGTAAATTATTGGAATGATAAATCCGACCAAATGCGACCAAATGTGTTATTTGAGCCGACGTTGAGGGATATATTTACCCAACTGAGAAACCTGCAGACCATTTCATTTATACTCAGAGGCACAATTAACCGCCCACTTTAATTTTCCGACGTAACTTGAAATATTAATCAGAGAATGATTTCCACTCGCATTTTAAGATTGTCCCAAATGTATTTGATAGGGCATACATCATCATCATCATCATCATCAGGCTATAGTAGTCCACTGCTGGACATAGCCCTCCCCTAATGAGCGCCATAGCGCCCTGTCTTCGGCTTGCCGCATCCAGCATCTGCCTGCAGTCCTTCGCAGATCGTCATCCCACCTGGTTAGAGGGCGTCCTACACTACGTTTGCCGAGTCGCGGTCTCCACTCAAGAACACGTTTACCCCAGTGGTTGTCGGTTCTTCGCGAAATATGGCCAGCCCACTGCCACTTCAGCTTGCTAATTCTCTGAGCTATGTCGATAACTTTGGTTCTCTGTCGGATGTATTCGTTACGAATCCTATCCTTCAGAGAAACTCCGAGCATAGCTCTCTCCATAGCTCGCTGAGCGACTTTAAACTGGTGGACCAACCCTTTCGTGAGTGTCCATGTCTCGGCTCCGTAGGTCATAACAGGTAGGACACACTGATTGAAAACTTTCGTTTTCAAGCATTGCGGTATGGATGACGAGAAGACCCGGCGTAGTTTCCCAAACGCTGCCCAGCCCAGCTGGATCCTCCTCTTGGCCTCCCTCTCGAAATTGTTTTTACCTAACTGCAGAATCTGCCCGAGGTAAGTGTATTCGGAAACGATTTCGAGTAGGTGACCATGTACGACGACCGGTATTGGATCAATGTGACCATTGATCATGACTTTGGTTTTATCCAAATTCATACCAAGACCAATGCGTCGCGAGGCTGATGCTAGGCTGGCCAGCATGTGGTTCAGCTCCTCTAGCGACTCCGCCATTAAGACTATGTCATCTGCGAATCGCAGGTGTGAGATGTAGTCGCCGTTTATGTTAATGCCCTTTTCTTTCCAGTCCAGCGTCTTAAACATGTCTTCCAACGCGCTTGTAAACAGTTTCGGGGATATAACATCCCCCTGTCTTACTCCTCTGCACAGTTGGATAGGTTTAGACTGCTGGCCCTGTACTTGGACACTCATGGTGGCGGCTTCGTACAGACATCTCAACACCTCGATATAACGATAGTCTACTTGGCATCGCTGTAAGGATTCCAGAACAGCCCAGGTTTCGACAGAGTCAAAGGCCTTCTCATAGTCCACAAAAGCAAGACACAGGGGCTGATTATACTCCTCGGTCTTCTGTATAATCTGCCTCACTGTGTGAATGTGGTCTATGGTGCCATATCCTCCGCGAAACCCGGCCTGTTCCGGCGGCTGGAACTCGTCGAGTCTTCTGGCGAGACGATTCGTGATCACTCGTGAAAACAGCTTATAGACATGGCTCAGGAGCGAGATGGGTCTGTAATTTTTAAGAAGAGTCTTGTCACCCTTCTTAAAAAAGAGCACCACCAAACTCCCGCTCCATGCCTTTGGTGTTCTCCCACTGTGAAGGACGGCGTTGAAGAGCTTTTGTAATTCCTGTATAACAGGGGCTCCTCCAGCTTTCAAGAGCTCTGATGTTATTCCGTCCTCACCGGGGGCTTTTCCATTTTTAAGCTGCCTCAGAGCTAGCACGATCTCGTCTTGACTGATGTCAGGCAGTTCGTCGGTGTAGTGGCGCGTTAGGGTGGCTCTGGAATCTTGGTCATCTCGTTGGGAATAAGAGGCATGTGCAGCGTATAATCGGCCATAGAAATCCTCTATCTCGGCGGAGATCTCCGGCTTCGACAATACGGTCCTCCCGTCGTGCGTTGTAAGCTTCGTCAGGTGGCTCCTGCCAAGCTGCTGAGTGAATACTTTGGACCCTCGGTTTTGCTCTATTGCCTCGCATACCCACGGCATCAATATATTACGTAAGTGGTCATGGCGAGTGCGAATCATTCCCTTATGAATATTTCAAGTTACGTCGGAAAATTAAAGTGGGCGGTTAATTGTGCCTCTGAGTATATATACCTATGAGGATAAATATGCCATTCTATAACATAATCGATATTCATTAGTCGTTGCATGCACGCACGGCGGTTTCGGGTACGTTTTATCTTGCTCTTTGCTAATACATCCCCTATTTGGTAGAAGTATGTCCGCCTGGGGCGTCTCTTACCGACCCTTTCACTCACATTCGCTTGATAGGTATATTTGTTTCGTCAGTCATTATTCCTTTATCCTCTCTACATGTCCAAATCAACGCAACACTCCTTCCTCAATACGGTATTTGACACTATCAAAAAATAAATTATTTGATGTGCTCGATTAAAACAAAAATCACAAAATGTTTCGGTAAATGTATCTCTTTTAATCAGTTACTAAGTAGTTATTACAGTTTTTAAATAGATGAAACATAAAGAGTGCTCTGAAATGTGACGTCGTATAGGCAAGTATTTCATACAAAATTCCGTTTTAAAAGTAACTCATTTGACATTTTGTCAAATATCCAATTCTAGTCACTACATTGTATCCTCGTTCAGTCCAAGACGTCCACAAATAAAGAAAATTAAAAAAATGTCCTACGCTGTTAAGAAAAAAAGAGCAGTTTTCGCAAAAGAGATTTTATTTCGGAGGTGTGAGAAGTGTTTTTTATGCGCTTCATGCCGACTGAAATATGACACTTAAATTAATGAAAAGCGTCGAGAATAAAATACGTGCTCATCTGGGCCTTAATAATCTACGTAGACATTAAAACCGGCCAAGCATAGGAATTTCTATCGTGAACATCTTCAGGCTTAAAATCTTCAGCACACAGCCTAGAAGAGCTACTATGGGCTGCCATATCCACTGCTTTCTTCTTGTAGCGTCCTTTAAAAGTAGATGATTACCCTTGTTTTTTCAATTTACCGCTGAACATAACGTCATTGTGAATTAAAATTTCAAAATGTTATTGTTTGAAAAACGATGAAGTTTGACAGATATTGTGGTGCATGAAACCGGCAGTAAAAAGTAAAAAATATACTTATCAATGCATGAAACAGTGGCGTCATCTGAAGTAAGCAAAAAATATTTTTAAGGCTATATATTCAAAATTTGCTTGCGTACCGTGCGGTATCGTGTCATAGCGAGTTGATAATATAGCAGATTGGCGTGCAAATAGAAGGCGAAAATATAGAAATAAAAGAAGACTTTATTTGAAGTGACAAGACACAATAATGTCATACAAAAGTATTCGAGACCTGATTTCGAACTCTTAATGCTGGCAGTTATGCAAACTAAGGACTCAGAAGAAGGAGTACCATAGAAGGAGGAATAAAATAAAAAGTAACAGTTGTATAGCTGTCCATGTTACTCTAATCTCTAATAATAAATCTGCTGGACTTCAGCAACGCATTCAACACGGTAGACTTCGACATCCTGTTGGGGATACTATGCTCTCTCAACATATCTCCGATGGTAATTGACTGGTTTCGGAGTTACTTGTTTGGGCGCCGGCAACGTATACGTATCGATGATTTCTTTTCTGCATGGTGTGATACTACTGCCGGTGTCCCGCAAGGTGGCGTGCTCTCTCCACTTCTCTTCGCTATCTTTATCAATAGCATTTCTACAACTCTTACTTCTTCCTACCACCTTTACGCAGATGATCTCCAAATTTACGCGCAGTGTCCGGTAGAGAGTCTGCCTTTGGCTATCACTGATTTTAATGTCGACCTCCAACGAATTTTAGACTGGAGCAGATGTTACGGCCTAAATATAAATCCTTCTAAGACACAGGTTATTGTGATTGGTAGTCCGAGAATGCTGTCCAAAGTTGATTTGGAACAGCTTCCACAAATTGACTTTGACGGAGTACGTATACCATACAGTGAGAAGGTGAAGAACTTGGGGATTATTATTGATAGGTATCTATCCTGGGGACCACAGCTATCGGAAGTGAGCTGGAAAATATTCGCTTCAGCGGCTTCTCTGAGAAGGTTACGAAATTTCCTACCAACCGCAACCAAGATTGCCCTTGCGCAATCTCTGTTGCTCCCTATCCTCGACTATGCCGATGCCAGCTATCTAGATCTAACTGAAGAGCAACTTAATAAACTTGAGCGCCTCCAAAACTTTGCTATACGGTTTATATTTGGCTTACGTAAATATGATCACGTCTCCGAATACCGCGCTAAGCTCAAGTGGCTCCCCATCCGTCTCCGTAGGATTACGGTCCGATCAGAGTTTGACGCTGAAGACACCGAGTCATACGACAAGGTTCTTCAGCACTTCATTCACTGTAAGGGCAGCCCGGCTGTGGAATGATCTGCCGGTCTCAACAAGGCGCTCCCCTTCACCAGCTATATTTAAAAATCGGGTAAAAGAACTATATCTATCTCTTTAAACTAAGTATTTATCACTCAATTATTTTCCTTTCTATGTAGGTATATTATATTCATTTTATCCTCCTCTTACAAATAGGTATTATAACTTATTTATGTAGTAGTTTATAATAATTTATATAAGTAAGATTTATGTAAGTATATTATTAAGTATAAGTATGTATTATTCGTATTTGCACCAACTACCCGTTTCTCTGTTTCTTTCGGCAATCTTTCCGTCACAAGGTTGTCTGGAAGAAATTGCTGTTAGCAATAAGACCGCCTATTGTATGTTTTTAATTGTAAATTTTATTTGTCTCTGGTTTCTTATGTGCAATAAAGAATATTCTTATCTTATCTTATCTTATCTCTGCGCCAGAAAGAGACAGCTGTAGTGTACTCATGCACTAAAAATGTTACAATCGTACACGGTTGCCACAGAATACTGAACAAAGCCAAAATCGATAGGGCTGGGACAAACACCATAAAGATGTCGATATTATTTATTCCGATCTACATAATCTGTGTATTTTTTAAAATTAATGTTGGTAATTAAGTATTAATATTAAATGATAAAAAAATCATAGCTCTTTACACAATTTGCAAAAAGTATCTTTTCAATCCCATCACCATGTTTAATAGTGATTTTTCGGACCCATGGCTGTGTACCAAAAAACCTACGACTAAATTCCATTATTCCAATTCCAATTAATTTAAATTACAGCCATGGGCCCATGATAATCACTATTATCACCATTATCTATCTATCTAATTATCAATGTATTTATCTCTAAAAAAATATCATTTTTCCCTTGGTGGTGCTAGTGAACCAGCTGGAACCCCTTACGGTTATGTTATTATGTGCTAAGTGTGGTACATACCATATAAGTTACAATAAATATTCATAAGTAACAGTAAGTAATTCTACATCAGGTTTTCAATAATATAAATGGGACTAATAGGGCTATACCGAATCGAAGAAAGATTTTACCGAGTTATGTGGTAACATGGCAAAATGTATGTGTACGGCGAATATAGAACCTTTTTTTTAATATGTTTGCAAATCATCAATAATCACCATATACAGCGCCACCAAGTTATCTGTTCAGGTGGGTAAAATTGTAACTAAGTAATTAATTGTAAATCCTGTTCCCCATTTTTTGTTTTATTTATTCATTTACTAAGATTTATAGATATATGTTCATTAAAATTGAAAGATGGGTTAAAATATTCTCATTTTTCTAGGTAAATTTCTCAAATGTTACTACTAAATTCTCCACTAGCGCCGCTATCAACTGAACAGATGAGATGGTGGCACTGTAAGAAAGTATAATGAATAAAACAAGACCAAAATAGGAAAAACTATTTAATAACATAACATAACATTTACACACAGGCACATAGATTGCTTCTGGCCCCACACTAGGATACCCTGTGTCGTGTAAATAGATTACGTATTTGTTTCCAATAAATACCTACCACCTAGCATAGTTACTCAAGGCACCCGTTGTAATAACATCATCAGTCCAGGTTCGATGGAATAAAATAAAAATTAAAAACCAAACGATTTATTGGTACAATATTATTTGGCATCAAATAAAGTACGTAGTTTCAAGCTTTTCACATAAAAAGTGGCAGGCTGCAGCTCAATAGAGAAGAAACCAACACGTATTACTATAATGTACATGTTTTTTATCCCTGACTTCTGTTTTACAAGTACCTATTAACGTTTTTTTGTCACAAAAATGTGTCAGCCATAATGTAAAAGATAATATAATATTTTATGAAATTCAAATGAAATCAGCTTGGTTGCAGCTCACGAACGTTGTCCATTTCCGCGGAGGGCGCAACCTGAAAATTGTTTTTATTTAAGTACTTCACGTTGATAACTTATACATAAAAAATAATAAAAATCACTTGCACCAGAATCAGACTATGATAGTATTAAACTAGTTATGACCTTTAACTGCTAAACGTTGTCCAGGATAGAAAAAAACACCCAGTCAGGCAATAATCAGGGAAAAATTCTACAAGTGATATACGGCGCCTTGCAGGTTGGAACTGACAACCTGTTTTATTATCCAAGTGGAGTAACCACTAGACCAACGAGACAGTCGGGTCTCATGTGAAATTCCTGATGTACATACATACAGCAAAACGTGCACCTCAGTCGACATAATTGTGCAGTATGTAGACTTTATTTTGTTTTAAGTATCATTATAATGTATAATTATAACCTTACCAATGATCTGCGGGCTAAGGAAAAGCGTAAAGTAGGTACGGCACTTGTTTCCAACCTACGCCACTTGCTATTGTTTATGAAATAGTCGCTTGCTGCAAATGCGGTGTAAATTTTTCCAAGACTACTTTTTACGTGATACTGCGTCATCGACATTTGTTATTTTGTGCTGTCTTCGGGTAACCTGCAATAGATAATTAACAATTAAAACAACTATACGAACGCAAGAAATAACTAAATATGCTCTACGAACTATCGATACTTTTTTTCACTGAGAAAGTGGGAAAGTCCCATCCCTATTCCCCTACAACAAACAACAAACTTGTATTATGATTTATATCGAAAATATCACAATAATCATGATGAAAACACCATTCTCTAATAGCTAATTTGCAATTCTAGTACCATAGTTGAAATCTTAGAGAAAATACCCTTTTAGGTACACAAAATTGAGACTTACCGGTGTAAGCTGATGAATGTTGTTTCATTATCTTCTCGGGAAGAATGAGATATACATTCTAACACAACACACGCCATGCCGATGGTTACTTATACTATATACCATGAGAATCCACTATAATTCACTTCAAATGGTGCTTTAGTAAATATAAAATACACAAGCTTCTTGAAAACGGCGCACTCCCAAACCTCTTGTCAAACACACTGCCAAACACAGAACACCCTCTGCCAAATCAATGTCATTGGGCGGCACATTGCATGCCGTCATTTTCTGAGCCGTTCTAATTTGGTCGCGTAATGGTAACCAAAGGTAACCAACTGACGTTTAAGGGTTGTACGCTCGAAAAAAGCAACAAAGACACGACTATATTTTTCTCTTTCTAACACGTAGCTTGCGGCTATTTAGATTGACGAAACAGACTATGTGGCACGTTTTCATTTTTTAACGCTCCTTCTATGGTACTCCTTCTTCTGAGACTAAGGAGTTCTAACAGATAATATGCACGGTGCAAACATCGGGTGTCTGTCGCGTGGTATCGCGCAAGGAATGGTATCGCGCCTGTCGCGTTTCAACGGTTTCAATAGTCTGTTTCCACCTTAATTATGATCGAATGACACGGCCTTTTCAGGTTTCACATGAGATTAATCACATTAAACATAACTTAAAATTTCAGTTATTATTCAGTTAAATTTACAATTTCAGTCCAGAATTTTAACTGCAAAAAGATTATAAGATCCTCCAAAATGCCTGTGCCATACAGTTTTCTTCCTAAGCACGAGAACTTTTTATGCTGCCTGAATTCAAGAAACGCCATGCTGTTTTTATCGGTATTATCCATCGTAAGTACACGTCCATGTTTGTACCTCTACTTCCCTCTGCAGTGTGATCACTTAGAGTTAAAGTCTGCAGCCTGTTATCTTAAGACTAAGAATATCTGTGTATTTTCCATTTTGATCTCCAATAAAGTGTTCTGAATCTAATATTAACTTTATTTCGCATTCACTTACTTGCCTTTTGTCAGAAGACTCCAAGCAAATTCTTCATATATCTGAAGAATTTGCTTGGGCACGGGTCTATTTCCTGAGGAAGGTATAGGCCATACTCCACCACGGGGGCCAAGTCCGGATTGGTGGAGGCTTGTAAGACTAGTGGCTGGTCTTACTGTCAGAAGTTTTCAAGCCGCCCTAAGGCCTCTGACTTGACTTAATGACTGCCAACTATCTATGGCAGCCAGCACCAACTGCTTAACGTGCCTTGCGAAGCACGGAACCGCTCGGAAAAATGCCACTAGCGTTAGTCATAGAACGGTCACCCAACCATGCACTGAACGCGCCAAATGATGCTTAACCTTGGGGATCGCTTAAGATCACTCAGGCAGCTGGGGCTACGAGCGTTTCTCATTATGTACTTTTGTGAAATTATAATAGCAATAGGTACTACTCGCTAACGATAAAAGAAAACATCGGGAGAAAACCTGATTGTCTGAGCTTTTCACATACGGCTCACATCAGGGCTCGAAATCGCCAATCAGCAGTGGGCATCTGTGGTTATTAAGTCCTAATCTTTAAGAGAAGGTCTGTGCCCTACAGTGGGACATATACTGGATGCTTACGATACTGACAATCTTTGAAATCGTTGTATTTCAGACAAGCGGAGCTTTATTCATGAGTGCTGCTGTGCAACTGAAGAACGCGACGTTAGAGACATCGCTGAAAGAAATGAAGACACTGACTCGTACGTACGATAAGCCTATGGATAACACTGAAACGGGGAAAGAAGACAATCAAATTGAAAGTTGAACTAATAATCTCCCACGGAAGTTAATATGATATAAAATTGCGCAATTCTACAATTGATGGGGCAGAATAGTTTCAGGAAACTATTTGTTACAGGTCAATCTATCTGGTTATTAATCGATCTTATAAAAGCGAGATTTTGGCTAACCTCTGTATAATTTTATGTTTCAGAGAAGGAATCCCTAGAAGCCTTTGTATCAACGGCAGTGCCCGGGATGATCGTCGTCATGGGTTTCCTTTTCATAGGTGCTGGACTGACACTGATGCGAGGTACTCTTACGGTATGTTTTGTTACTTTTAGATCTCTCTCGGTTAGAGTTGGTGAGGGTTTCCCTGAAAGAACAAGTTTTTAGGTGACGTTGTAAAGTCTATCTTGACGTTGAAGGTTTGTTAACACAGGGTGCACATCAAGATACCGTTAACGTAATTACAAGGTATGGCCGACTGTAGTCTTATCTTCAACTTGTCGTACTACGCATCGAGATTGAGTGTCCACTTATCCTCAAAAACGAAAAAAAAACAAATATTGCTTTGCACTAACCGTCTCTAAATTATGGTGTGCTAGTGATTATATTATAATTGATTGTTTTTAAGATGAAAACTTAGGAAAGTCTTCATATAAATGACAAACTGAGAAGGCCCTAGTATACTCTCTTGTGAAACACCACGTGGACCATCTTATAGTTTTGAAAAGTTATTAAAAACTGTTATTGTTTTCTCTATCTATCTATCTAACGAGAGTTGTAAATATTTCTAATCCTACAGGATTCTGGAGAAACGGCTCAAACCTACATCGGGGTCAAGCTGCTGGGCTTGGTGATTGGCGCATTGGTTGTGTTTCTTGTGGCCGTGGAGTGTTTCTCTAGTAGAGAGCAGTGTATTATGTCCCACATGGGGTTACAGGATGGGACGAGGACTGTGGTACTGTTCGTTGGGTATCTATTGTGTGAGTATAGGAGGGCATTATATTAAAATAATACGTATTATTTTATTTATTTTATTCACCATAAACACAACCAGTGTACATAAAGAACAACACTGTACTGTAAATAAACCAATGAAGTTTCCATTAATCATAATTAAGGCATATTCGGCACATTTCTATATTTTATCTAACTACTAATTTTTTATTTCAGTTTGGGCGTATTTTCTTGGCGTTGTGAATGGTTTCATTGACTACAACTTAGTAAGATAGGAGAATCTGTTTTTCTTGAAATAAAAAAATATGTTTTATCCTTTGTATCTCTTTTTATTCTTATTTGTTCTCATAGAGAAAGAGAGAAAGGGAGGAATAGAGAGTCCCATTGTTATACGACGCGTGCCTACAATTGAAATGCAGAGAAAATGGATTTCAGACTTCGCAACAGTTGGAATAATGGGCTGCCCGCGAAATTTAATAACAACCAAATACTCAGATACGAGCAAATACATTTCACCTCAAGCCGCGGCGACTTGAGCATTAGAAATGCAATATCGTGACAGTTCAGAATTTTCCCCGTTGTATTAATTATACGCTATTTGGATGCAAATTGCTCGAAATACCGCCCTAGGGGCTAGCGGGGATTGGTCTGCACACACGGGCGGTTAAACAAACGCTTTATTATACTCCTTTGGTTTGTGTGAAAGACTAAAGTAGGTACTGCCCTATTTCCTACAACTAGGACTACTTTCCTACAACTGTGTTTTTGGATGTGCCAACTGTCTTTCATCATCTTCTTCATAGACTTGTAGCTTTTCCAGGCGTTATAGAATCGACGATCGATCTCTTTATACTTAATGAAATAGTCTGGCCCAAGTTAGTGTACTCAGCGGCGTAAAGTTATTAATCTCGGAATAAATAATATTACCACGAAGACGACCCAGACTTATATGGGTCGAATGGTCGAAGTATGTCCGCCTGGGGCGTCCCTAACCGGTCGTTCCACTCACATTTACACAATTCACATTTGCAACGTCTTATGCATGTCGACGAAGCGAAAGTGATCTGTCACGATTGTGGCAAAAGGCAGTCTCTGGTCCCTGCCTTCTCCTCTGGAATACAGGCGTGAGCTTACGTATGTATGTACTACCTAGACCGACAGCAGAGTTGGGCAATCGATTAATTACTTTTAGTAGCAAGGCCGCCAATTGTACTGTACTATGTAATTGTCAAATTTCATGTGTAATTCCTGGTGTACATAAAATAAATAATATTCTATCTATCTATCTAAATTGGTGCACTTTCGCGAGCTCAAGAGCCTTTTACTCTTTGCAACGATAATATGAAAATTGAAATTGACTCCCGTGGAACCAGCCCGTTTGTAACGAAACCTTGTCCTATTTGTTATATCCTCGGTGAATTGTAGATGGAGAACACATTAGATGGATCTCAGAACTTGGCCCTTACCTTTCTCGCTAATAATCTAACGACCTCTGAGACCAATGAGGGATGAAAATCAATTACTGAGTTTAGAAGCTTCGATTACAAACAGTGTGGAAGTAGAAGCAGGCCTGTTTCACTACGTGTGTCGGTATCGAACGCGTAAGTACTTGCGACGACCACTCAGGAGTGGCAAATAGGTAAGAATTCAGGTGCCAGAAGAGGTAAGAGTTACGCGGTAGAAAGAGAGGCAATATGTAGGTGAATATGACGTAGCTTTTTTAGCGCCGTCCGATCTGAATTGCACCTAGTTGTATCGCGTCCTAGAGTCCCTTTTTCTGTAATTGATTTTGCGGAGTGAATCTTCTGTACCTGTACTATTATGTATTCTGTGCTAGAAGCCAGGATCTTAAACTGGCCAAGGGTGAGTCGGGCTCACACACCGAGCGTTCCGTACTAGCCGTTTTTTTTTAATTTTCCCCGAACATTAAAGACAGTTTTTTTTATGATTAAATTACAAATAAAATGTATAGTTTTCAGATATTTTTCCTGTATAAGTAATCATCATCAACCCATTATGTCCCCACCGAGGGGCACGGGTCTCTTCCCTAAGGAAGATTGAAATTAAAACCATACACTCAAGTCAACGGTTCCTCCAAGCTGAGAAAAAAAGAAACTTCTATTATAAGTTAACCTGAGAAAGATGCGGCCATTAATTTACGCCTTAAAAAGACGAATATTTCGACACTCGAGGGAATCAAAATTCCCGTTGACCTAAAACGATGAAGTTTGGAAAGTAATATTGTTCTTATACAGAATCGCTCGTAGCCCCGGCTGCCTGAGTGATCGTAAACGATCACGAAGGTTAAGCAACATAGGGCGCGTTCAGTGCATGGAAAGGTGACCCCTTCTGGCATACAATGTCTTCATCCTATAATGTCCTCATTCAATATTGTCCCGATCCTAAAAAGCCTGCATCCTAAAAATGTCTCCTTCCTATATTGTCTCTATATTACAATGTCTTCATCCTAAACAGTCCATTGTAATCCATTAATTGTAAAACTAACAACTTTGACGTTCGTAAAGCAAACAGTTTGTTTTTACTTTGTTGTGAATACTTGGGTTATTCACCAACTGGACACACATGACTAGACACACCTGTGTCGAGTTGGTTAAACTCAAAATAGTATCATTTATTCTTTTGTCATCTGGACACACAAAGATTTTTATGTGTGTCCAGATGGTGAAACGTATTTAAATCATTTTAATGTTTTCGTCAACTGGACACACATTCGAATTTCACCCGAATTTATGACGAAGTACAGTCATGCGCAGAATGTTTTCTGTCACAATCATCATGCTTCATCAAACGTTCCACCGCTGGAAACGGGTAATTTTACAATAATTTTACAGTAATTAGTACAAACGTACTAGGGTAGCAGAAGTATGTAAGAGATTGCGGCTAAAATAAAATGTCATGAAAAACATGCGGCTTAGTTCATGGTGTTGCTTAATACTGCGCAGTGTTAAACAGGGTTGCTTACTACTACTTCCTACTAACTTTTGTTACCCTAGTACTTTTAACCGCTCTGGACTATACCATAAGTGCGACGGGGCGTACTGGAAACTACTGTGAAGCGAGGAGCGAAGTACTGGGGATTGAAGTAAAACGCAATTCGAGATTCAGGGAATAAAACTTATGATGAAGTAAGAAATATATATATATATTATATATATAAGAAAAAAAATTGAAACGATCAACATGAACACTATGATTGCGACCATTGTTAGTGGTCAATAATTCCATGTGCGATACCGGGAGGTCATTTTCAAATGGAGACAATATAGGATGCAGACATTTTAAAATGAAGTCTTATTAAGAAATGGTTTTATAAGATGAGGACAATACTAAATGAGGACATTATAGGATGAAGACATTGTATGCCGGAGGGAGGTGACCGTTCTATGACTAACGCTAGTAGCATTTTTCTGAGCGGTTCCGTGCTTCGCACGGCCCGTTAAGCAGTTGGTGGCGGCTGCCGTCGATAGATGGCAGTCGTTAAGCCAAGTTAGATGCCTTAGGGCGGCTTGAAACTTTTGACAGTAAGACTAGCCACTAGTCTTACAAACCTCCATCAATCCGGACTTGGCCCCCTTGGTGGAGTATGGCCTATACCTTCCTCAGGGAAGAGACCCGTGCCCCTCGGTGGGGACATAATGGGTTGATGATGATCCCTAAACATTACCGACGGTATCTATACCTACCTCTGGCACCCTTGTCAGTCGCATTCCAAAAACGCCTATTGCTCTCGTCTGTGCCTAAAATGTGAACTGAAATTCACTCGACATAAATGAACACTTCAATGTATCCTTTGTTTATATTCGCCCACGCTCAGAACAAAATGTCTGTGACCGAAATGATGAATCGTATGTCAAAGGTCACGCTTTAAAGGTGCGCTCCTACCCGGCGTGCTGCGACGATATTTCGTTGCAACTCGCTAGGTAATTTAATGAAAATGTATTCACGCCGAGCTATGGAAAGGGCTATGCTCGGAATTTCTCTATGAGACCGAATCAGAAATGATGAGGTCCGTAGACAAACGAAAGTCGTCGACATAGCCCAGCGGATGAGTAAGTTAAAGTGGCAGTGGGCGGGACAGACAGCACTCAGAACTGATGGCCGATGTTGCCGAAACGTCGGCAAGCGCAGCGTAGGACGACCAGCCACAAGATAGACAGACGATCTCATCCAAGTGGCAGGAAGACGCTGGATGCAAGCCGCTTCCAACCGGTCTTTTTGGAAATCCATGGAGGAGGCCTATGTCAAGCAGGGGACTTCTTGTGGCTGAATGATGATTATGATGATGTACGCAAGGAAAGGTTAACGTCACCTGGGCCTTGCCCTGCGAAAAAAGGAGCCTTTCCTGACTAGAAAAAATACAGGTCACAGATAAACTAATAACAATAATTCACCACGGGGTTTTCCGCCTATGGTCAAGGGTGCCATACGTCAATACGTTTTATGACAAAGGCCAACAAGTGGTTTGCCAAAGTCGCGATTCGTCAAAGGAACTTTAGGGCAGAGGTGAGGTTTGTCAAAATATCGCGATTTGTTAAAGGTGCTTTTGGTCAAATGTGAGCGTTGCCAAAGACGTCAAAACTTGACAAGTGGCGTGTGGGGTAAGTAATGTTTTTTATTAACAGTGTATCTATGTATGAATATTATTATTATTATTATTATTATTTATTTATTTCAGGCAAAGCCCATATTTTTTATTTTTTTATTTTATTTTATTAAAAAAACCAACAGCGTTACAGAATATTAAACTTAAGGTAATGTATGCTAAGTAAGGCCAATAACAGGTTTAACTTTTTAAACTGAAAGTATGCTTAACGTAAACTTAAACTAAATAATATCAAGCGGCTCGACCCTGCCGAACTGCCGCGGATATGAACAGTCTCAGTCCGGATATGAACTAACCCTTAGCCCCATAAAAGATCATATATATCCACCCGAGCCAAGAAGCGAAGATCATATATACCCACCCGAGCCAAGAAGCGGCGAGGCCGGCAGCATCGGCCCCAAACTATTATTATTATTAACCACTGTAAAACTTATACTTTTTTTTTTTTTTTTTCGGGCGGACCCCAAGAATAATATACATATACACGTATAATAATACATATTATAAAATAATATTATATAATAAAAGTATACATTTCATTTAAATGGATAACATAATTGCTAAATATACATAAACTACAGATAAATAGGAAAAAACCTATTATTAATAACAAAATATCGGAGTAAATCTATTTATGTATGCATAGATAAATAAATTTAAGTATTTATGGATATATAAGAGTGAAGAAATGAGAACACTTTTTTGTAAAAGTATAAAGTATCATCTAACTCTCCTTCCTCCCAGCCCTACGATTAGAGAGACAATCTCGGTGTCGGAAATTAAGCCGGTGGGAAAAAGGGATGCTGCAGGTGAATTTGATATATTGAATACATTTTATCGTGAACACATTCATGTTTGCAAGTGTATGGCTCTTGGAGTGGGCCTGTGAGTATAAGTAGGTCTCACCTCCAGCCCTACGATTAAGTGAACAATCTTGGGATCGGAAATAAAGCCAACTGGAGATAGGAATCGTATATAAAGGTTATTCCCTAGTATTAGTCGCTAAGGATAATCTTTGTAATTTGACCCTTGAACACAGCCTTAGATAAATTAAATATGTCCACCTCTTTAAATCTCTTATTGTAAGTGTATGTTATTCGGTTTAGGACTGCGTTCGCGGCGTAGTTGGTAGATCTGTGAGGAACATGAAATAGTGTAGTGTTACGAGTGTAGTGTTAGTAACAATTTGACTTATGCTATGTTAGTAAACAATTTACAATGTACATATTATTATTACACCACGCAAGTTGAAAGGCCTAGTCCCAGCCAGCCCCGCTGCTTGTCAGCATGAGGTGCATTTACACCCAGTGGCGCTGTATGGGGCTATCCATCCGATCAGCCAACACCCTCAGGAGGCTGTCCCTTTGTGGCACTTTAAAGTCCAAACGAGTACTTATTAAATACTGACTATCATCAACCCATTATGTCCCATACCACCGAGAGGCACAGGTCTCTTCCCTGAGGAAGGTTGTAATGTGCCGTTACACACGCCACACCGCCAGTCTAGTGGTAGCTGCACGGCACTCCGCGAGCCATCGTGTGGAAGCGCCTGCCCACTCCCGCCGCCCCGCGAGCCGGCCCCCGCCGAGAACCCGCTACCTGCCCCGCCGCACCGCGTACCGCGCAGGCGCAGCACCTATAAGAAGCTGTGCGCTCCGCAGTTCGTTGTCTGTCGCCGGAACAACTTCCCTTTAGCAGAAAAGGTTAGGTACCCGAATCTAGCTGCGGAAGGGGAAGAGTTAGGGCCAGCTCCACCTAGCTTTCGCGGTTAGGTACCCGAATCGCGGCTGCGGGGTGGAACTGGGAGGCTACGGGCAGTGTCGACTTGTCCTCGGACTCGCCACGCGGCTTGTTGATTCTTTCTCCGGCGATAGACCCCTGTAGTCACGCGGCGCAGGATCCCCTTCAGGGACCAGTGGCCCATCTGCAGGTCCGCGAATGGGCGCAAGCCGAGGCTCCGAGCTCGGCTCGCCACCCCGCTTTCTTGCCCCAGCGTTGGGCTATGACAGTAGGACTTTCTCCCCCGTGTAGTGTTTAACCGTGGTGTTGTGGCCTATATCAGACAGTTATAACAGTGTATCAGTGAAAGAGACAATTGTATAGTATAAGTGGAAATATTATAGAAATACTGCTCTTTAAATAAATATTTAGTCTTGTGTGGTTTTGCGTTTCCTTCACCCTCCCATCTGAGCTCGTACCCAATTAGAAAAACCTCCAGAAGGATTGCCCTTCGAGGTAGTAGACGGGGCAACGGGGATTCGATGCCCCTTCCCCCGTTATAGTGGCGCCCAACGTAAAAATAAAACCCACGAGCTCAGGAGGGTCAGATGCGAAACAGAGTAGAACTTTAAAGTAAACAGCACAACTGGTTAATCAGTACAGTTTAATACATAAAAAAAAAATAACAATAAAATAGTAATAATAAAATTGGTAAGCTAAAAAAAAAAAACTGCAATTGCCGGTAGCGTGGATATACAAACTCAGTAGACACGAATTAATATCCCTAGCTAATAGCAGGGAAATAGCGACCGAAGACCGTACCGTGGACGAGATCAGAAGGGATCTAGCGGAAGTACTGAAAAAGGAGGAAAAGACGCAAGGAAATCTAAATAACGAAATGGAAGCTTCTAACGATAAGATGATAAATACCGCAGAAAACGGGTCATCATTAGCGGCCACAACATGGAACATATCGTTTGACACAGAAGACGACCCTGTTGAATTCTTAGAAAGACTCGAGCGATGGATTACCCTAAACGGGAAACCAACATCGGTAGGAATAAACGGGAATGAACCCTGCGCAGTGTTGCCGAAAATCTTCAGAGGAAGGGCCCTGCAGTGGCACAACAATAACAGCAGTACTTGGAAAACATGGGCCGATTTCAAAGAAGATTTCAAGTTATTTTATTTTCCAGTAAATTTCGAACGAAACTTGTTAGAGAGAATAATCGCAAGGAAGCAGGTATATCGAGAGAAGTTCACAGAATACCTCACAGACCTGCAAACCATGATGAGAAGATACGGCAAACTAAATGAGGAAGACAAAATCGAGAGGGTTTATCAGAACATGAATGTCGATTATAGATGCTATATTAAACGTCAAGATTTTAAGACCCTAAGAGAGCTCATAATACTAACAAGGGAATATGAAGCTATACTCCAAGAAAGGGACAGTTACAAAAATTCATTTCACAGGACACAAATCGAGGCAGCAAGAGAAACACCAGTGAGAACATACAGCTACCGAGAACCGAACAGAAACACAGGAAAAAAGATAAGTCCAAACTACAACGTCAACGACTGCTGTTGGAGCTGTGGGAAAAGAGGCCATCAGTCTACTGAGTGCAGGATTAGAAAGATAATATTCTGCAAAGATTGCGGCATCATCGGCCGAATGTCAAGAAACTGCTGCACCCAATCTCAGTGAGGCTACAAACCGCAACCGGAAAATAGCGCCTATACGATACAAGAGAACACACAGAATTACAATAGGATCTACACATACATAAAGGTAAAGGACAGAATATACAGCGCCTTAGTAGATACAGGTTCCACAAACACATACGTGACAGACGAAACATACGAACAATGCAAAAAATCAGGTTGTACGGAAGTAAAAATGGAACACGAGGTAACACTAGCTGACGGTAGTACACGGACGATAATGAATGCAATAGTAGCTGAGATAGAGATCAAAGGAAAGAAAATGAGACACCAGATACACCGACTACCGAACTCGAAAACGAATATAATAGGTATGGATATTATAAGGCGTCTAGAGAAGCGAAATAATCAAGAGAGAACCGACAGTGCAGAAAGAATTAAACAGACTAGAGAAAACGCAGCTACTAAACCTACAGGAACAACAGGATCTAAACAGATCAACAAGGAAAATCAACAGGAAGGAAACCCCGACAGACCGCACACCGTCAGAGACACTATCACAAACTGAACAAGCACAAATAGAAGAATTCAATAAATGCGATAGAAGCCCCAAAGTAAACACTTGGGTTAACCACAGCATCAAGATAAGAAACAAGGTTCCGATAAAACAGAAATACCATCTAAAAACCCGAAACTACAGAGCAAAACAGACGAGCAGTCAAGAAATCCGAGTTGCACAGTCATGGAACAGTTACCGAAAGACTGGTACCAAAAGAAAATAACAGAAGTAACAGAGAACAGAAACACAGATTCAAGCTACCGCGTACAAGGACAGGAACTATATAGGAAAATCACCAGACCAGCATACGGAATAAAATTAGGCCCACAGTCAGAATGGAAACTATGCGTAAATACCGACGACAGACAGGACATCCTCAAACAAAACCACGACCACGTTAGAGCAGGACACCTATGAGCAGCTAAAACCCTCGATAGAATCGCCCAAAGGTACTACTGGCCAGGAATGTACAGAGACGTGAAGACGTACGTGCGGAAGTGCCACACTTGCCAGAGAAATAAGACACAACAAACGAAGACATCAGGCACCATGCACATAAGGAACACTACGGAACCATGGCAGGTAGTCACAACATATCATGGAACCGAGCAGCAATTAACACCACCGTACACGCCACAGTCAAACCCGACAGAACGCGTAAATAGATCAGACAACAAAAACAGACACTTGAACAGGAATATAACACATCATGTGTTGATCCCTAACAGCAATCGTTTTACGAAAACGTTTAAGAAAAAAAAAATTAGCAAAAAAGCATTGAGTAACTCAGCGAAACAACTAACAATTAACAGAAATAAGAATAAGTAAGCCTTTCAGCAACTTAAACATGTGATTTTTACAGGTAAAAATCCTCTGACGGAGGGGGAGAATGTAACGTGCCGTTACACACGCCACACCGCCAGTCTAGTGGTAGCTGCGCGGCACTCCGCGAGCCATCGTGTGGAAGCGCCAGCCCACTCCCGCCGCCCCGCGAGCCGGCCCCCGCCGAGAACCCGCTACCTGCCCCGCCGCACCGCGTACCGCGCAGGCGCAGCACCTATAAGAAGCCGTGCGCTCCGCAGTTGGTTGTCTGTCGCCGGACCAACTTCCATTTAGCAGCAAAGGTTAGGTACCCGAATCTAGCTGCGGAAGGGGAAGAGTTAGGGCCAGCTCCACCTAGCTTTCGCGGTTAGGTACCCGAATCGAGGCTGCGGGGTGGAACTGGGAGGCTACGGGCAGTGTCGACTTGTCCTCGGACTCGCCACGCGGCTTGTTGATTCTTTCTCCGGCGATAGACCCCTGTAGTCACGCGGCGCAGGATCCCCTTCAGGGACCAGTGGCCCATCTGCCACGAAAGGGCGCAAGCCGAGGCTCCGAGCTCGGCTCGCCACCCCGCTTTCTTGCCCCAGCGTTGGGCTATGACAGTAGGACTTTCTCCCCCGTGTAGTGTTTAACCGTGGTGTTGTGGCCTATATCAGACAGTTATAACAGTGTATCAGTGAAAGAGACAATTGTATAGTATAAGTGGAAATATTATAGAAATACTGCTCTTTAAATAAATATTTAGTCTTGTGTGGTTTTGCGTTTCCTTCACCCTCCCATCTGAGCTCGTACCCAATTAGAAAAACCTCCAGAAGGATTGCCCTTCGAGGTAGTAGACGGGGCAACGGGGATTCGATGCCCCTTCCCCCGTTATAGTGGCGCCCAACGTAAAAATAAAACCCACGAGCTCAGGAGGGTCAGATGCGAAACAGAGTAGAACTTTAAAGTAAACAGCACAACTGGTTAATCAGTACAGTTTAATACATAAAAAAAAAATAACAATAAAATAGTAATAATAAAATTGGTAAGCTAAAAAAAAAAAACTGCAATTGCCGGTAGCGTGGATATACAAACTCAGTAGACACGAATTAATATCCCTAGCTAATAGCAGGGAAATAGCGACCGAAGACCGTACCGTGGACGAGATCAGAAGGGATCTAGCGGAAGTACTGAAAAAGGAGGAAAAGACGCAAGGAAATCTAAATAACGAAATGGAAGCTTCTAACGATAAGATGATAAATACCGCAGAAAACGGGTCATCATTAGCGGCCACAACATGGAACATATCGTTTGACACAGAAGACGACCCTGTTGAATTCTTAGAAAGACTCGAGCGATGGATTACCCTAAACGGGAAACCAACATCGGTAGGAATAAACGGGAATGAACCCTGCGCAGTGTTGCCGAAAATCTTCAGAGGAAGGGCCCTGCAGTGGCACAACAATAACAGCAGTACTTGGAAAACATGGGCCGATTTCAAAGAAGATTTCAAGTTATTTTATTTTCCAGTAAATTTCGAACGAAACTTGTTAGAGAGAATAATCGCAAGGAAGCAGGTATATCGAGAGAAGTTCACAGAATACCTCACAGACCTGCAAACCATGATGAGAAGATACGGCAAACTAAATGAGGAAGACAAAATCGAGAGGGTTTATCAGAACATGAATGTCGATTATAGATGCTATATTAAACGTCAAGATTTTAAGACCCTAAGAGAGCTCATAATACTAACAAGGGAATATGAAGCTATACTCCAAGAAAGGGACAGTTACAAAAATTCATTTCAATGGACACAAATCGAGGCAGCAAGAGAAACACCAGTGAGAACATACAGCTACCGAGAACCGAACAGAAACACAGGAAAAAAGATAAGTCCAAACTACAACGTCAACGACTGCTGTTGGAGCTGTGGGAAAAGAGGCCATCAGTCTACTGAGTGCAGGATTAGAAAGATAATATTCTGCAAAGATTGCGGCATCATCGGCCGAATGTCAAGAAACTGCTGCACCCAATCTCAGTGAGGCTACAAACCGCAACCGGAAAATAGCGCCTATACGATACAAGAGAACACACAGAATTACAATAGGATCTACACATACATAAAGGTAAAGGACAGAATATACAGCGCCTTAGTAGATACAGGTTCCACAAACACATACGTGACAGACGAAACATACGAACAATGCAAAAAATCAGGTTGTACGGAAGTAAAAATGGAACACGAGGTAACACTAGCTGACGGTAGTACACGGACGATAATGAATGCAATAGTAGCTGAGATAGAGATCAAAGGAAAGAAAATGAGACACCAGATACACCGACTACCGAACTCGAAAACGAATATAATAGGTATGGATATTATAAGGCGTCTAGAGAAGCGAAATAATCAAGAGAGAACCGACAGTGCAGAAAGAATTAAACAGACTAGAGAAAACGCAGCTACTAAACCTACAGGAACAACAGGATCTAAACAGATCAACAAGGAAAATCAACAGGAAGGAAACCCCGACAGACCGCACACCGTCAGAGACACTATCACAAACTGAACAAGCACAAATAGAAGAATTCAATAAATGCGATAGAAGCCCCAAAGTAAACACTTGGGTTAACCACAGCATCAAGATAAGAAACAAGGTTCCGATAAAACAGAAATACCATCTAAAAACCCGAAACTACAGAGCAAAACAGACGAGCAGTCAAGAAATCCGAGTTGCACAGTCATGGAACAGTTACCGAAAGACTGGTACCAAAAGAAAATAACAGAAGTAACAGAGAACAGAAACACAGATTCAAGCTACCGCGTACAAGGACAGGAACTATATAGGAAAATCACCAGACCAGCATACGGAATAAAATTAGGCCCACAGTCAGAATGGAAACTATGCGTAAATACCGACGACAGACAGGACATCCTCAAACAAAACCACGACCACGTTAGAGCAGGACACCTATGAGCAGCTAAAACCCTCGATAGAATCGCCCAAAGGTACTACTGGCCAGGAATGTACAGAGACGTGAAGACGTACGTGCGGAAGTGCCACACTTGCCAGAGAAATAAGACACAACAAACGAAGACATCAGGCACCATGCACATAAGGAACACTACGGAACCATGGCAGGTAGTCACAACATATCATGGAACCGAGCAGCAATTAACACCACCGTACACGCCACAGTCAAACCCGACAGAACGCGTAAATAGATCAGACAACAAAAACAGACACTTGAACAGGAATATAACACATCATGTGTTGATCCCTAACAGCAATCGTTTTACGAAAACGTTTAAGAAAAAAAAAATTAGCAAAAAAGCATTGAGTAACTCAGCGAAACAACTAACAATTAACAGAAATAAGAATAAGTAAGCCTTTCAGCAACTTAAACATGTGATTTTTACAGGTAAAAATCCTCTGACGGAGGGGGAGAATGTAACGTGCCGTTACACACGCCACACCGCCAGTCTAGTGGTAGCTGCGCGGCACTCCGCGAGCCATCGTGTGGAAGCGCCAGCCCACTCCCGCCGCCCCGCGAGCCGGCCCCCGCCGAGAACCCGCTACCTGCCCCGCCGCACCGCGTACCGCGCAGGCGCAGCACCTATAAGAAGCCGTGCGCTCCGCAGTTGGTTGTCTGTCGCCGGACCAACTTCCATTTAGCAGCAAAGGTTAGGTACCCGAATCTAGCTGCGGAAGGGGAAGAGTTAGGGCCAGCTCCACCTAGCTTTCGCGGTTAGGTACCCGAATCGAGGCTGCGGGGTGGAACTGGGAGGCTACGGGCAGTGTCGACTTGTCCTCGGACTCGCCACGCGGCTTGTTGATTCTTTCTCCGGCGATAGACCCCTGTAGTCACGCGGCGCAGGATCCCCTTCAGGGACCAGTGGCCCATCTGCCACGAAAGGGCGCAAGCCGAGGCTCCGAGCTCGGCTCGCCACCCCGCTTTCTTGCCCCAGCGTTGGGCTATGACAGTAGGACTTTCTCCCCCGTGTAGTGTTTAACCGTGGTGTTGTGGCCTATATCAGACAGTTATAACAGTGTATCAGTGAAAGAGACAATCGTATAGTATAAGTGGAAATATTATAGAAATACTGCTCTTTAAATAAATATTTAGTCTTGTGTGGTTTTGCGTTTCCTTCACCCTCCCATCTGAGCTCGTACCCAATTAGAAAAACCTCCAGAAGGATTGCCCTTCGAGGTAGTAGACGGGGCAACGGGGATCCGATGCCCCTTCCCCCGTTATAAGGTATAGCCCATACTCCACCACGGGCGATACTGACTATAACGATTATTAAATCAATCGTTTCGCTTTCATTGTCCGAATATCGGAAAGGTTATTAGGAAAGTAATTATGGTATTATAAATAAGAAAAAATAAGTAAAGTCAAGGGCTCGTATCCCCGAACACTTTGTCGAAAACACCGTGCAAAGACACCTTTGACAAAAAGAGTGTTTTGACCAATCGCACTTTTGACAAACTTAATTTGACCAAAGGCGCCATTGACAAAAAGGATATTTTGACGAATCGCACTTTTTACAAACTTAATTTGACCAAAGGCGCCATTAACAAAAAGGATATTTTGACGAATCGCACTTTTGACAAACTTAATTTGACCAAAGGCCCCCTTGCCAAAAGGATATTTTGACGAATCGCACTTTTGACGAACGTAATTTGACCAAAAGTACCTTTGACGAAAGCGGTATTTTGACGAATCGCACTTTTGGTCATAGGCGGAAACCCCACGCGGGCATCATCAAGAAATTAAAAAGGTCGCAATATAAAAGTCCAAATAAAAAAATAATATAAAATAAATAATAAAATAAATAATACTAATAAAATCTTTCTTTCTTTTCTTTCAAATTTTTTTACACTAAAAACAATTACACATCGATGTTCTGTCGACTGTACATAGATAGTCATTGCAGATATTCGCGATATCAAAGCTCTGCCAATGGTAAAAGCTCTTCATTTGATTAGTGGAGCTGTTAGTTAAATGAGAGAAATTAGAACATCCTGTGAAAATATTATACCACCGATCCACGAGAACCTACGGTCTCCGATTCGGTAATCAGAAGTTATCATCATCATCATCATCATCGGCCTATGCTTGTCCACTGCTGGCCATCGGCCTCTGCCATTGCACGCCACTGAGCACGGTCCTCGGCTATTCTAATCAGCTCTTGCCAGCCGCCTTGCGAAGATCATGAAAGAAAGAAAGAAAGAATAGTAATTTATTGCCATGTAAGGATTACAGTGGTTATATTACAGCTCGTAGACAGGACTCGACAATAATAAGTTCGTTATCGTTCGTGATCCACGGTCTCCACTCAAGAACTCGTCTACCCCATCAGTGATACCGCTAGGTATTAACAACTGCCTCTAGATCTAGTTAGACCTTAGATTTTCATACACTGCTGGTTTCTGAATTAAGAATTTCTAAGTAAATACTTAAGTAACGTTCTGTCACGCTCTTTTGTGAGGAATTCGACGAGACAGCACTACAGTTACAGTCTGTTAGCTTTTAGAATATACCTCGGCTACTGTCGGATAGAATCGGATATATTCGTGTAATAGAAATATTGGAACTAATATGACACTTAATTGACGGAAATAAACTAATACAGAGCAGGAAGTAGTGTTACTCTCGTGTGCTTTCGGCGAAAACCGAAGCCTACTCTAGAGCCCGAGGTATATTCTAAAAGCTAACAGACTGTAAGTAGCTAACTACTAAGTACCTACTAAGTAAGTACTTAGCGAAATTTTTAATTCAGAATCTGGCCCGTAGCCCTATTGTTTGGCATTTAGGAATCGCTCGTAGCCCCGGCTGCCTGAGTGATCTTAAACAATCACGAAGGTTAAGCAACATAGCGCGCGTTCAGTGCATGGGTGGGTGATCGTCTTTTTACTGGCGCTAGTGGCATTTTTTCGAGCGGTTCCGTGCTTCGCAAGGCACGTTAAGCAAATGGTGCCGGCTGCCGTCGATAGATGGATGATGGACGATGGATGATCGATGGATCAATCCGGACTTGGCCCCCGTGGTGGAGTATGGCCTATACCTTCCTGAGGGAAGAGACCCGTGCCCCTCGGTGGGGACATAATGGGTTGATGATGATGATGTAGGAAACGCTAGGATAATTTATGTAAATACTTTATACACCAGGGTTACCTCGCAATGTTTTCCTTCACAGTTAGCGAGTGGTATTGCTACTATAACTTCACAAATATACAAATTGGAAATGCCGGGATTGGAACCCATCACCTCCCGAATAAGAAGGCGGCGTTCCCCCGTTTTTCGTGATCCTACTGATTTGTCCTACTAGTAGGACCACGAGCTAGACCTATTTCTGTCTGTCCTACTATGTGCCTTAGTAGCTGTTGTCAATTATTTAAACCACCTGTATATTCAAAAGTGCATGTTTTTTTAATTCTATGTGACTTGATTGACACAATATTCTTAGAAAATATATGTCTCTTTATCTCTCTTTATCTTTATTCAATGGTTCCGATTCGCAATGGCTTACACTAAAACTAAACATAAGAGGGATAACAAAACACAAGAGATACCTAATTTTGAATATATTTATTTAAAAACAGTCAGTTTAAATAATTGACAACAGCTACTAAGACATATAGTAAGACAGACAGTAGGTCTCCCTCGTGGTCAAATCAGTAGGACCACAAGAAAACGGGACTTCTATACTTCGGGCAGTTGCCTTCTGGGAAAACGACATAAACAGGCACATACATTGCTTCTGGGCCCACACTACGATACCCTGTGTCGTGGGAACCAGAAACAGCGACGTCACAAACATGTACACATCCAAGACCTGCCCTTATATTATGCAACTTTCCACTCTATCGGGTTAAGCATTTAGACAACTCAAAAGAGTCAAAATAAGAATGTATTATGACAGTTTGGAGTAGGAGTATGAGATACCTACCTACTAGGAAAAAAAGTAGCAGAATGTAATAATGTGACATAAGGTGGTGTGACATAGTTACCGGGAAGAAAAGGGCTGAGGTAATCCACATTGAGGTGACAAATCGCAGAAAAATACATTTGAATTCACTAACAGCACCTGCCAAAAATATCAATAGGTGCTGAATCTGGACTAGGCCAGGTGCTATTCGTGCAGGTGCTATTTAGGCGGGTGCTCAATGTGGATTACCTCAAAGGGCTAAATCAGACAACTTGATTTGTTTGCTGACCGGCTTACAGGTGTAGCGGAGGAATGCTTGAAGTACTGCGAGCGTGATGAATGAAAGGGTGTCCTATTTGTGATCATTTATTTTTAATGTCTTTAATTTTATTGTTGAGTGTAATCTAATTCCAACTTTATTTATATGTTTGATTATGTTAATTAATGAATGAATTGTCTAACGCAATGGTTTTTACTGTAATGTTATGCAATTTAAATAAATAAATAATAATAATAATAACTTGACACAGAGGAATCTTACGTAATTTCACATCTGGAGCTTTTTTTGGCCCCAGCCGAGGTTCGAACCCGGGACCTCTCGCATGGTAGGCAGATGCGCTAACCGCTGCGCCACAGAGGTCGTTTGGTATATGGTAGCATCAAAGGTGAAAGTCGGGAGCGAGTGTCGGTGACAAATGTATTCACACGGCTTGTCCGCATTACGCACGCGTGCCCGCGCTCCGCACACGGGGCGGACGTGATCTGCGTGCGAATTTGCAGGTAGGAAATTCGGAAGTCGAAACGGAATAGAAGTAATCTAAATTTAAAATTATATTCAAACAAGCTCTGGAATCGCTCGTAGCCTGGGCTACCTGAGTGAACTTAAACGATCACTAAGGTTAAGCAACATACTCCGCGTTCCTCCATGGATGGGTCACTGTGTATGACAAACGCTAGTGGCATTTTTCCGAGCGGTTCCGTGCTTCGCAAGGCACGTTAAGCAGTTGGTGCCGGCTGCCGCCGATAGATGGCAGTCGTTAAGCCAAGTCAGAGGCCTTAGGGCGGCTTGAAAACTTCTGACAGTAAGACCAGCCACTAGTCTTACAAGCCTCCACCAATCCGGCCTTGGCCCCCGTGGTGGAGTATGGCCTATACCTTCCTCAGGGAAGAGACCCGTGCCCCTCGGTGGGGACATAATGGGTTGATGATGAAAGCTTTGGTAGCGTAGTGAGGTTGACCCTTGCTTCTCGATCATGAGGGTCTGGGTTCGAACCACGCATGTACCAATGACTTTTAGTTACGTACATTTGTTTGTTTGTACAGCAACATCATTCGCTGATAAACTGTGACCGGTTAACGGCGACAGGCTTACCACTTGTTACGTTTGGGACCTAATAAACTCGGCAAAACGTGGGCCCAGTTCTAGTAATTGGTGCCTCTGCCTACCCCCTCGGGGATAGCGGGCGTGAGTTTATTCATTCATTCATTCATTCATTCAAACTAGCTGCCCCGGCAAACGTTGTTTCGCCATATATTTTATTTATGATTATCTATTTTTTTTCACTTAGGGCTATGAAAAATAGATAGACCTATTTTTAGACCTACCGAAGCCGTTTCGGAGGAACGAGACACGAGAATTTTATATATTAGATCATCTACATACGCTTTATGCCCGGCCCCAATAACCTATCTACAGATAAGTGACAGTTAGCTGTCAACGCGATATTTAGATAGATAGATAAACAATTTATTTGAACTTCTTACACACACACATTCTGAAACAAATGAACATTAATGTTTAAATGTTCCGTTTTTCTTTTCTATCGAGTGCCCTATCACTAGTTAACATTTGTAACGTTATTTCTTTTAAGCTCAAGTTCTACTTGCACTTGTACTATTTTGACGCTCTGTGAATGAGTGATTGCCTATGGTAAATTCTTGCATGTGTGTGTATCCCGTTCATTTTCCACCGGCGACACATTTTAACGGGTGGTAGCTGGTTGGTAGGTTATTGGGACGTTTTAGAAGTGATACCACTGCAGCAGTGAAGGAAAACATCGTGAAAAACCGGACAAGCGCGAGTCGGTCTCGCGCACAAAGGGTTCCGTATCAGAAATCAGAAATTTATTTCAACGTAAAGGATTGACATTCTGCTTGTTGAATGTCAATGTACTTATAATGCTAATGTTAGCCGCTGCCTTGGGGCCGAGTGTAATGGAGAAAAAGGCAGCAAAAAAACTCCTCATTCATTATAAAATTGAAAAAAAAAAAGTTTGTAGTATTGGAGCTCTCCTTAAATATATTTTTTATTTTTATTTAATTAGGATTGGCGATTTTAAGCGCTGAGGTATTGAATAGCTCAGACACTCGGGTTTCCTCACGATGCTTTCCTTCACAGTTAGTGAGTGGTATTGCTATTACAACTTCACAAATTTACATAACTTAGAATAGTCATAGATACATGCTCGCACTGGGATTCGAACCTGGGTCTCCCGCTTAGTAAAGTTATTGTGTATTCTAGAAAAAAGCGACCAACTGCGAGTCGGATTCGCGAATGAGGAGTTCCGTAGAAGCAAGTAATTTTTTTTATATTTGAGTTGATTGAATGAAAGGTAGCCATGGATATCCCACACGTATGGGTTTGATAAAAAAAAATTTTGAGTTTCAGTTCTAAGTATGGGGAGCGCCCAAAATGTATTGTTTTTTTTTCCATTTTTGTGCGGTTCACAGAATACCTACATCTACTCACCAAGTTTCAATAGTACCCTATAGTTTTTATAGTTTCGGAAAAAAGCGTCTGTGACATACGGACAGACATCTTCTTCTTCTTCCGGTGCCATCTCCTATCGGAGGTCGGCTATCATTTTGGCTATACTGTCAGTTCTATATTTCTGGTGTTGAACCACTGTGATATGTTTTGGAGCCATGATGTTTTTCTTCGGCCCGGTCTTCGCCTTCCTTCAATTTTCCCTTCTAGAATAAGTCGCAGCTGATTATATTTGTCAGCTCACAGACATGACGAATCCATAAGGGTTCAGTTTTTTGTCATTTGGCTACGGAACCCTCGAAATATCAGCAGCAGGCAGGCCTAATGTGTCGATCATTATTTGTCGAACTTGAACCAAACGACCTTGAACTCTGAAACTACAAAAACAATACTAATTTTAGCTGTCGCCTCTGAAAAGTATTTACGCGAAATTATTCTCAATGAGAATAATACCTACACAAGGCAATCACCGGATGACGTAATAGGCTATTTAACAGTGTGAAAAAAACAGTAGTATTTATACGTATTCGTATAAATAATGAAACACTCTTAAAACCGCTTTCATGCATTATAGCTAAAAAACAATTATTGTTTGTAAAACGCAACACAAAATAAAATTTGATAATTATGCATCCACTGTATCGAAAACGGCCTGGTTTGGCCGATTCTATTATGACATCACATGTCAGTAAAATGGCGTCTGTCATTAATTTGTTCTTACATTCATTGGTTGATTTACTGGCAAGTGACGTTATAATTCCTATGCGATGCCATAATTATTGCCCAAGATAGCGTTTTGGCGTAAATTAAAGTTTCGATTGCTTTTTTTGCAAAAAATACACGAAAGAGTAAAAATGAACACTTTCTGAGGACTCCATGAACACCAACAAAAAATATGAGATGGTTTTCAGAAATCGGTCAAATACCCTATTTGAGATATTTTGATTTTTAGGCGCAATTTTTCTGAACAGTCACGATATTGCATCGAGTAGGTAATATGATTAAGAGGAAACACAACGGCAGTTTTTCCATACAAACGTAGTCCCCTGTTTCCTCCCTGGATAATGCCAGTATGCAATTCTTTTTTTCCATAAAATCTACGGCTACTATACGCATGTCCCTATGTTTTGATTTTTTTCAAAAATTTATTATTAAAAGAGATATGAACATTCAAAAACCTAAAAAATTGGCCCGATTTTCCGCTGTATTAAAAAAATCAGAAAAGCAATTTTACTAGATTATATAAAAAATGGAAAACATAGGAACACGGCCAAAGCCTTTCTTTAATTATTTATGAAAAAAGTAGTTAAATTGGTGAAGTTTTGGAGAAGAAATCAGGGGACTACGAATCGTTGATTTTGTGTATTTTTAATTGGTATTTTTGGTCCAAGCTGCAGTTGTCTCTATCGCGCTCTGCGGGGGGAGGCTTGAGGTTGGGGGGGGGGGGGGGGGGGGGCGGACTACGTATACATACACTAGTGACGTGAAATGTAGTCGATAATTTTATCGATACTTTAGTGTTGTTCATTGATATCGATATTTCTAGTAAGAGTATTTTACGTGAAGTGCATTTAGCAGATTATTGTGTTGTTCGATTGTTGGAAAATAATAAGTAGGTTATAAATCTTTTAATATTTCATTAATGTTAACTGTATTTTTAAAGTGAATAAAACCTTTTATAATATTTATTGAAATGCTCAAAGCACACTAAAATCAACACTGCCGCGCTAACAGTAAGAGCAATAAGTCGATTTTTATCAAAAAATTAGTTAAGTACATATCCTGAATTGCCGCGTCATGTTCTAAAAACTGGTCTAATCCCCGTTTTTCTAGATTGACTGGAACCTAAAAATACCATGAAGCATAACAGCAGTAAGTCAATGAAATGATTTTGCTTTCTTAGCGTAAAAGCAGGAAATATACTTACTTCACGTTAATTACTGTACATCCGAAATCTATGTTCTGTTTTGCTAATAATAAAAACAGTCTGTAAGTGAACATTATTGTTATGTAAATGAGCTTAATAAAAAAAAAAAAATTAGAATGTCAGCACTAATCACACTTACTGCTTTTATCTCAAATCAACTGAAAATTTCAACTATCACGGTTCATGAGATACAGCATGGTGACAGACGGACGGACAGACGGACGGACCAACAGCGGAGTCTCAGTAATAGGGTCCGTTTTACCCTTTGGGTACAGAACTTTAAAAAGGAAACTCAAGAAGTACCTAGTAATATGGATGGATAATTGTTGCGCCCAAAACAAAAATTTCGCTGTTTTCAGTTTTTTGGTGTACATTATTAAAAGCCACCATTTACATGCGATAAAAATTAAAATACTTTGAGCCTAGTCACTCTTTTAAGTCAGTCGACAGCTTCCTACACCAGGTTGAACAAGCTATGCAAAGAAAACAAAAACGTATAATTTTTCAGATTTTATCGATTCAGTACGGCAAGCAAACTCTAAAAAGGTTATTCTCAGAAAATGGTTCAAATTACATAATTTCTTTGGCACATTTTTTTTCATATTAACTCAATAGAAAGCAAGGAGAATTAGAAAGTAACAAATATTGTAGGTGTAATGGCTCCTGAAGATTAAATTGTAGCATATTTGTAGGTTTCGTTAAATTAAACGGTATTCACTTTAATTACGTACTTTCAGAGCCTTCTAGAAAAAAACTTTAGGTAATTTACTACATTTCAAGGTTTGTAAGTATAGATGTCTCACTATATTATCTTTTAAATTGTGATTACTGCTTATTAGATAACATCTTAGTTTTTTTGTATCCTAAAGTGACACGTAATTTCATACAAAATATAGATATCGAATGTATGGAATACTTAGTATTAAAGCAGTAACTGGGGTACTTACTGCGGTTATTCTAAGCAATCAGTACAAATAGATTTAACTCGTACTAGAAATATTATGAGTTTTCGTCAATTAAATAATATATTATAATAACTAAATATAGTAATTTAGTTATTATAATTAAGCATGTATCATGAAAGAACTCCATTTAAGCTACATATTGAAAAAATCACACCTACAAAAACTTATAAGCTAAAGTAGAAGTAAATAAAAATGTAATACAAAACTTTGTCTTCCATTTTCTCAACTTTGAAATTTCCGACTTACTGCTCTTACCCTTAGCATGGCAGAATAATTTTGAAAGTATATCTAAAGTTAGGTATAAAAAAACTATTCAGTGGTCAAACCGTTTCTCTCTTACTCTGATCTATGAAAAACTTGTACCTATCTAATGGTCCGGAGCGTGTTAAATTTCGTGGTAGGTATACGACCGTCGCGGGAATGGGAAAATGGGGATTGGTTGAAACGGATATTGAATGAAATGGGAATCGGATCAATAATGAACTTGGATCTATAAAAAACGAGCGATTATTTTTCGATCTGGTAACAGACAATATCGGATCGATTTTCTCCAAAATACATTGTCTCTTTTAATTTTTTCGTAAAGTAAGCCTGAGCTCCACAAAATAAAATGTCCAGTAAGTAATAGCCAGAGTCAAACAAAGAGCAGGTAGGTAAAACAATAAGACGAAACAACACTCCGCACACGCCGAACGAAATCAACTTGCAGACTAAGCCCGGCCCGCTCGCCAGCGTGGGGGGCGCAGGGCGCGGCGGGCGGGCGTGCCACGCACACATTGACAGTCCCATTCACACATTGATAGCTCGCTTCTTCGGGCATTGCGCGACAGCAATAGATTTTACAAATACCTATTTTGAATTCTCTAGCCCGTGATGTTCCCTCTTAACTCCCGGAGGCATGTCCCATCGAACTACAATTAATTGTTCACTATGACAATTCGATGTAGGTACACTGCAAAGTCGATTTACAAAATGTAATACTTAAATAACCAATACGGTATTTGACACTATCAACAATAAATTATTTGAGATGCTCGATTAAAACCAAAATTACAAAAAGTTTCGGAAAATGTATTCTTTTAATCATTTACTAGTTATTAAAATTTTTAAATAAATGAAACATAAAAAGCGTGCCCTGAAATGTGACGTCACAAGAAAGTATTTTCATACAAAATTCCGTCTTAAAAGTAACTCATTTGACATCCTGTCAAATACCCAATTGTAAAACTCAATCTCCTGTATTTTTTTAACAATCTCTGTGGTACGAGATTTTTATATTCATCATCATCAACCCATTAATAATGGCATTAGGTCCCCACCGAGAGACACGGGTCTCTTCCCTCCGTAAGGTATAGGCCATACTCCACTTGATTGGTGGAGGCTTGTAAGACTAGTGGCTGGTCTTACTGTCAGAAGTTTTCAAGCCGCCATAAGGCCTCTGACTTGGCCTAACGGCTGCCATTTATCGACGGCAGCCGGCACCGACTGCCTTAGCGTGCCTCGTCAGAAGTTTTCAAGCCGCCTTAAGTTGGGTGGCCCATATTCTCTCCCTGAGAGAAGGTGTCCTGTAGTGGGACGTATTTTAGCTTTGTATTATATGAGAACAAATGTTTGAATTCAAAGCTTCAAGATTTTACTTTGTCGCCCTGAATGTTTTTTTTATGGAGACAGGAAGTTCTTGAAAGTTATTTGTTCTCGCGTCCTCTCCCAGTATTGTTTTGCAAATAGATAGTTCCTTCCTTCCCGTTTCGCTGTTATTACCATTATTATTTCCTTGTCGACTGCCTAGTTTGGTCTAGCGGTAAAAAGGTCGATTACTGTATTTTGTTTATTATGTACTTTTGTCTTCATTGTGTTTCTGTGACAATACTAATAAAATCTTTCTTTCTTTCTTTACTTTTATTTTTATTCTATTTACTCAGGACAACCAGTACCTAGTAGTACACTAACACATCTTAATTATAGAACATAAAGGGTTTTAAGGTAAGTGCCTAGCCTATTAAGGTTGCCACAGCATGCACCTTTGCTAATGTTTAAATCAACATAATTTTTTTAAAGTTTTCATCATCATCCCATTATGTCCCCACCGAGGGGCACGGGTCTCTTCCCTGAGGAAGGTATAGACCATACTCCACCACGGGGGCCAAGGCCGGATTGGTGGAGGCTTGTAAGACTAGTGGCTGGTCTTGCTGTCAGAAGTTTTCAAGCCGCCCTTAGGCCTCTGACTTGGCTTAACGACTGCCATCTATCGACGGCAGCCGGCACCAACTGCTTAGCGTGCCTTGCGAAGCACGGAACCGCTCGGAAAAATGCCACTAGTGTTAGTCATAGAACGGTCACCCATCCATGCACTGAACGCGCCGTATGTTTCTTAAGCTTCGTGATCGTTTAAGATCACTCAGGCGGCTGGGGCTACTAGTCACCTAGCCACATAGCCTGTTTTCTTCTTTTTATTCCACTTATTCCAATATATATTTGTAAAATCTGCTTAAATTATGTACCTAAGTCTATTTTTGTTCCTGTCTAGAAGCTAAGTTAATATAATGTAAGCCCTTAAGTGGCCTACGTTTGGATATTTTTACACAACCATATTTTATAATTTAACTTTGGCTGTGGGTTTTGTATTAAACTAAAAAAAAAATAAAAAGAGAGAATGGCTGGGACCGTCATACCAGTACCGATCGGTACGGACCCGTACGGACTTGCCGGTACGGGTAAAGTCGGCTTCCCACCGGTCCGCGATATCACGGACCAACGCGGACCAGCTTGCACGACGCACCGTGGGAAGGGTCTCGGTCCGCGGTAGCACAGACGTATGTGGCGGTGCGCCTCGTGCGTGGTGCATGGCTGTCCGTGGTCGTCGGCCGGCATCAGCCGTCGGCAGAATCGCGCACCGTGGGAAGCCAGCTTTACCTGTGCCTTTATGTAAGCACCCGGCGACCTCTGTGGCGTAACGGTTAGCGCATCTGCTTACCATGCGAGAGGTCCCGGGTTCAAACCGGGTCCCGAGAAAAAAAAACTTCAGGTCTTGGGCCAGAAGCAATGTACCTATGTGCCTGTATGTAAATGTTTATGTTTTTTAGGTACGCCTCACACAATACCTAACCCTTAGCCAGGCATGGATAGTAAGAATTTTTAATTGGTTTTGGACTTTATTTCAAAGTGATAAGGTTCAATTTAAAGTGGTACCTATTAGACCTTTGCCTGGTTTAGGGTGGGGCCAGAAGCAATGTTTGTGTCTGTATGTAAATGTTTGTTTTATAGGTACGCTTCACACAATACTTAATATCGAGCTTCAAATAATAACTTTACTATAGGTACTATTGTAGTAAAGGTATTCTATAAGTTGTCAGCCAGTTCTTTAGTAAGCTACAAAGCCACGTTTATAGCTTGGCAGTAAGAAAGCATCTCAATTTCGAATGCAACCGGCTCTTAATGAGGGAGACGCTACTGTAGAGTCAGCAAAAAAAGTTTATTTTCATTATCAAACTTTTAAAATACTAAACTTTGATCAATGAATGTCGATGAAGCGAAAGTGATTTCTCAGGATCGTGGCAGGTGGCAGTCCCCGGTCTCTGCCTACCCCTTTGGGATACAGGCGTGAGCTTATGTATGTTTGTATGTAAAATACTAAAAATGCATTGGAAAATTATTTTATCAAATTCGAATATTTTATTCACACCGGATGAGTAAGTTTAGGTGGAACTCATAGAACGCATAGCACGAAGAACTGATGGCCGATGGGGCCGAAAGGTTCTTAAATGGAGACCCACATCGGCAAGCGCATCGTAGGACGACCAGCCACAAGATGGACAGACGATCTCATCCAAGTGGCAGGGAGACGCTGGATGCAAGCCGCTTCCAACCGGTCTTTTTGGAAATCCATGGAGGAAGCCTATGTCTGGACATAGGCTTGATCCATGGATTACTGCTCCATGGAATACTGCTGGCAGTGGACTTCGTGTGGCTGAATGATGATGACGATTCACAGTAAAAACGAAATTTTGTTTCATGAACGTCAAAGTGAAGATAAAAGATTCCGTGGAGAAGAAGCTACCAAAGAAACTCTACATTTTTTTAAACAGTTTTAGCTTCACTAACAAACTTACAAACGTATAACTTAAGTCATTGGAGAGTGTATAACAAAAGAGAAATTATAGTAACATAATTTTTTTGGATACCTACTAAACGTCAAAGATAGCCCATTATACGTAGCAAGCACGGAAGTATGTAAATATCACAGACACAAGAATTTCCTCTCTGTTTACCTTCGCAGTTAGGAGTAGATATTGTTTTTTTTATTAAATTCACAAAATAATGCGAGTAGCACACTAAAAATGTTAGATTGTACGAGCGAGATAGCATGAGAAACGTAACGGCAATATTAATGGGAAAACTAATCAACATTAATGAAAATAATCAAATACGTTAATTTTTTATTATTAGAATTTTTTTTTCGTATTTGCGAGAACTGTAAACTACTTGGGCCGTATATTTGTATATTTGTACCTTCCTCAGGGAAGAGACCCGTGCCCTTCGGTGGGGACATAATGGGTTGATGATGATTTGTGAAAATGGCCTCAAACTGGGTGTAAATTGATGTCCTTGACTGGTTACCAGAACAGGGCTGTGTGTAAGGTATAATTATAATGGAGGTTCAGCTTAAAGAGCAAGATTAATTTGGATTTCTTTACCTAAATAAAAACCTACATTTGACAATTTAAACAATAAGGAAACAAATCAATGAAATAAAAAAAAAATTGTTAAAACCAAAAAGTATTATTCCATTGGTATGATAAATGTTCTGTGGAAATAATTTTAGCTAACACCCTTTCGCATTTGCGCTGCCGACGCTACATTTTTTAATCAATCGCCCATTCATCTGTCAATCTCTTCCTTTGCTGACGCTCTCTCATTACCGGTGCCGAGATACTGATTTGAATATCGCCTGAATATTCAGCCTTTTTCTTTTAAACTGTTTTCGCTATGCTCAGAGAGCCTTTCCTTTGCATTTGCAAACGTGATTTCAGATATTGACGTGAAATATCTTCATTTCAGAATTGCTCGTAGCCCCACTGCCTGATCTTCAACGATCACGAAGGGTAAGCAACATAGGGCGCGTTAAGTGCATGGAAACCAGCCTCTAGTATTACAAGCCTCCACCAATCCGGACTTGGCTCCTGTGGGCCTACACCTTCCTCAGGGAAGGGACCCGTGACCCTCGGTGGGGATACAGTGGGTTGATGATGATGATCTTCAGTTTGGGTCACTTGCTAAAACCGCATGCAACGAAAACATGTCGCCCCAGCGAGGGCTGAATCTGGTAACTCTGTAAATCTCCCCGAAATTAATATAACATTTACATACAGGCACATACATTGCTTCTGCCCCACACTAGGATACCCTGTGTCGTGGGAACCACAAACAGCGACGTCACAAACATGTAAACATCCAAGACCTGGGTTTCTTTTTTTTTTGTCCCCAACCGGGATTCGACCCCGAGGCCTCTCGCATTGTAGGCAGATGCGCTAACTGCTGCGCCACAGAGGTCGCCGCCAATGAATGTTGTTAACACTTCCTAAATTCTCTGATCTTCTGAACTCTATGGTAATTTATGCAGACTTGAGATGCAATGAGCACAGTATAGGGTGTGCAAATTATGTTTCAAACTTAAGACGTTTCAAAGTTATTCAGTATATAGTAAAATAAACACGACAATGCCTCATTTTTTATTTGGTAGTCCACGTAATAAATGCATTTCAAACTTACAAAATGATAGGTAGTATCATCAGCCCATTAGGTATGTCCCCACTGTGGGGCACGGGTCTCTTCCCTGAGAAAGGTATACGGGTAAGGTAAGGGTCTTACTGTCAGAAGTTTTCAAGCCGCCCTATGGCCTCTGACTTGGCTTAACGATTGCCATCTATCGACGGCAGCCGGCACCAACTGCTTAACGTGCCTTGCGAAGCACGGAACCGTTCGGAAAAATGCAACTAGCATTAGATAGATGGATAAAAATAATATTTGATATACACAAAAAACAAACACAATAAATATGATTCAAAGACTACACAAACATAATATGTTAACAACAGGAAACAAGACACCATGTAACAATTACAACACGTTGTCTTGTTATGCTACAACACGAGAAGAAAAGTATCAAAACGGTGTCGTCAATAAAAAAAAAACCTCCCAATGGAGAGTGTTGGGAAAATTTATTATTAACTAGCTTTCGCCCGTGACTCCGTCCGCGTGGACTTTAGTTCAAAATTTTGCAACCCCGTCCACTCCCTTAAGGGTTAAAAGGGTTAAATTTAGAAAAACGGTGAAACATGTATTCAATCAACTGTGTTGAAGAGTATTTATTTCAAGTTTCAAGAAAATCAGACAACATTCTTTATACCTCCCATACAAATTTTGGCAACCCTTTTCGCCCCCTTAGGGGTTGAATTTAAAAAAATCCGTTCTTATTCCTTACCTACATTACCTATATATAGATCCTCTGTGCAAAATTTCAGCTTCCTAGGTCAAACGGCTTGGGCTGGGCGTTGATGAGTGAGTCAGTCAGTCAGGACTTTGAATTTTATATATATATAGATGGAAATTATTAATCCACATGCACGTAACATTAATTTATTTGGCAATAAACAATTTTTAGTTTTACTTAAAAGCCATCGCAAACAGGGCGACTTGTCGCCGCGTCAAGTCGCCGCGTCAGACGCGACGTTGTCATTTGCTTCTGGCGTCTTGTCGTCGCGACTGCGCGACTCTGACGCCAAGTGTGCGGAGACTCGAACAAAATATATTTATTTTTTATTTTTTTTATTTTATCTTTATTTGGAAACAAACAGTCATATTAGTGCTTATAACAATCATATCTTATGTTAAAATAGACCTCTAGTTTCTCCTAATTTCAAATATAATATATTTTTTAAGATACACACGACATCGTTAGGAGAAAAACTCCGAATCAGAACTTCAACAAATATATGAAAATTGACGGCCGTAGCCTGTCTTCGCGTCTAGTCGCCGAACTGTCGCTGTCGCGTGTCGCCCAGTGTAAGCTAAATGTATTTTACTCCCATTTAGTTCATACCATAACACCCTGTACACAAAAATCAAGTTTATCTTCCGAATTTCAATTTCCAAAGTTATTTTGGTGCAGACAGGCAACGTTCATTCGTAACAATAGATTCAGTGAGGTGTCTAGGCTTATAAAATAATTTTAGACAATATTTTGTGGAACGCGCGGACGCCTCTTTTCGATCTCCTGCTTACGTAAGTACCTACACACAAAATTCGGTCATCATACGTTTTTATACACTTTTTCATTATCAAAGGCCAAGATAAAAAGTATCCGGAACCGGCGTGCGTGCACGCAACGACTTATAATGGATGTCGATGAAGCGAAAGTGATGTGTAGAGATCGTGGCAGGTGGTAGTCCCTAGGGTGCAATTACGTAAGACTTCACTGTATGGGGTTGTCTGATTTAGCTCTTTTGTTCCCGGTATGTCACACTGTTACATTCTGGGACTTTTTTCTCATTAGGTATCTCATACTCCTACTCCGAACTGTCATTTACATTCTTATTTTGACTCTTTCGAGTTGTCTAAATGCTTAACCCGATAGAGTGGAAAGTTACGTAATATAAGGGCAGGTAAGGAAGACACAAACATGGAAATACACCCACACTGAGGTCATTTGTCATCATGAGTTTATGTGTGTAAGTACCCGTTTATTTGGTTTTTGTGTCTTTATTTTTGTATACTATCTTTGTTTTCTGTAATTTCTCTGTTGGTCTTGACTTGTGTCTACAGAATGTTCCCTACTTTGTTGCCCTAGTGTGTGGGAGGCGTGGCATGCTAAGATACAGATCTTTGATCTAGTTTGGGACCCAGTCTTTCCAAAAATTATTCTTATTGTGCCATATTGTAACACATCAGCTATTGTACCTAATTTGTGGATAGAGAAATAAAGTTTATTTGTATTGTATTGCATTGTATTTGTACAAATGAAAACGGCTGCCTCCAATGGGAATCAAACCCGTGAGCTCCGATTTGGTAGTCAAGCGTGATTGCCGCTAGTACAACGGTGCAGCCTCGTGTTCATTTCACTACACGATGCCTGCAACCTAGATCGGATTTACATTTGATACTGCAAATAGAAGCAGGCATTAAAACTCGTTCTAATAATGCCCGTCGCCTTTGTAGCGACAGCAACGGAAATCGCTTTATTTTATTTTGTCTAGTTATTCACAAAAGGCAAAGATGATGCAATTAAAGTGACCTTCAATAGCCACCCTTCAATGCCTTACCCAAAATTGTACGTTAATATTTATGTGTGTGTAAGAACAGAATGTAAGTTCTTTACGTGGAAATAAATTAACCAAACAAGCGATGTTTGTAAATTTTTGTACATCAGTAATCCTTCTGTGCTGTCCCATCTTGGTTTGTATTAGATTTTTAAGAGTATTAGACCGCGCATAGACGAGTTAGAACGTTTCGGCCGACTTTCCTTTTCATGCCTACTTTTTAAATTTTCATACAAATTTTCCAGGTATGCAAACTTTTTTCCTTTTACATGGGTTTGGTGATTTTATGCCATTTTTTCATTGAAACCTTACAATAAGTATCGTTATGCCAGATATAAACAATTTTCATACGCGGATTCCTGTTTTGCTGACTTAAGTACAGTCAAGCAAGAAAATAATTTACGGCTTAAAAATAATAATCTGTTTTAATTAGGTTTATTTTTAGTTTTAAGTAATTTAGATGAGTGTCGAAAATCAGCGCCGTTAGAGGGTGTGAAACTCACGCCGCGCCAGCCGGTCTGACGACCCGCGCTGAGCACTGTAAATTGCTTTTGCTGCCAACTATTAAAATAGCAGGCTGATCTCATTGGTCACTTTTTTTATATACCATATAGAAAGTGCCAATGAGACTAAATTGTTATGTCGCTAAGATTAGCTTGTAAAAATATGAACCTTTGTTAATTTATTGTTGGTGGCAATAAAATCTTTTTCACTTATTACTTTACTTTCCCAAAACCGACGTGCGTGCATGCAGCGACTAATGAATGTCTATGAAGCGAAAGTGATTTGTTAGGATCGTGGCAGGTGGCAGTCCCGATCTCTGCCTGCCCCTCTGAGATACAGGCGTGAGCTGATTGATGTATGTATGATTATGAAATAAATTATTTTGATTTATTTAGTTTTGTATCTCCGTTGCCACCGCTACTTTCTTTCAGAACCCACAATAGATCGACGCCCATGATTAGACTGCATCCAGTCTGTGGATAATAAAGAACATTCATTTATTCACGTTAAAATATGAAATCACACAATGTATCTGTAAAAGGGGCGAATTTTAATACTTTCTGTGGAAGCCCAGGCGCCTATTTCATAGAAATACATTCAGCATCAACCCATTATATCCCCACCGAGAGGCACGGGTCTCTGTCCTGAGGAAGATATAGGCCATACTCCACCACTGGGGCCAAGTCTGGATTGGTGGCTCGTCTTACTGTCACAAGTTTTCAAGCCGCCCTAAGGCCTGTGAGTCGAGTTGAACGACTGCCATCTATCGACGGCAGCCGGCACCAACTGCTTATCAAACGTTTGACATTAGGGTTTCATTATGATATTTTCCTTTATCGTTAGCATGGTACTGCTACTATAACTTCACAAATGTAAAAATCAAATGAAAAACACCCAGACTGAGATAATTTGTATAAATTCACGGCGGCCTTCAGTAGGAATCGAACCCACGACCTCTTTCTTTATACCTAAGCGCCTTAACGGCTAGTCATGAGCCTTGGTGATAGGCGGACGGATGGACGGACAGCCGGACAGCCGCGGAGTCTCAGTAAAGCTCTGATGAAATGAAAAACTGGTTTCCTGGATAGCGGTGCCGTCATAGAGCGGTCGTAATACAGCGGTGAATGAGACGTCACTAGAACGTTGTCTATGTAAACAGTATGTCTATGTAGGTTTCTTATAGAACGGTCAAAATTTTTGGGTTATTCACCAACTGGACACACATGACTGGACACACCAGTGTCGAGTTGGTTAAACTCAAATTAGTATAATTTATTCTTTCGTCATCTGGACACACCAAGATTTTTACGCGTGTCCAGATGGTGAAACATATTTAAATCATTTTAATGTTTTCGTCAACTGGACACACATTCGAATTTTACCCGAATTTATGACGAAGTACAGCCATGCGCAGAATGTTTTCTGTCACAATCATCATCGGCCATCAAACGTTCCACTGCTGGAAACGGGAAATTTTACAATACTTTTACAATAATTTTACAGTAAATAGTACAAAAGTACTGGGGTAGCAGAAGTATGTAAGAGATTGCGGCTAAAATAAAAGCTCATGAAAAACATGCGGCTTAGTTCATGGTGTTGCTTAATACTGCGCAGTATTAAACAGGGTTGTTTACTACTACTGCCTACTAATTTTTGTTACCCTAGTACTTTTAACCGCTCTGGACTATACCATAAGTGCGACGGGGCGTACTGGAAACCACTGTATAGCAAGGAGCGAAGTTCTGGGAATTGAAGTAAAACGCAAAGCGACATTATGGGAATCGAGATTCAGGGAATAAAACTTATGATGAAGGTCCTACAGCAAGAAAAAAAACTGAAAACTATCAGCATGAACACTATTGTTAACCTGACTGTACCCTTTTTCTGCAAAAAAACAGAGTGTGTCAAGTTGGCGAAAACATAAAAATTATTATTTCAGCTTTCACCATCTGGACACACGTAAAAATCTTGGTGTGTCCAGATGACGAAAGAATAAATGATACGAATATGAGGTTAACCAACTCGATACAGGTGTGTAAAGTCATGTGTGTCCAGTTGGTGAATAACCCAAATTTTTGACGTTTACATAGACAACGTTCTAGTGACGTCATTCACCGCTGTATTACGACCGCTCTATGACGGCACCGCTATCCTAGGAAACCAGAGCTTAACAGAATCCGTTTTACCCTTTGGGTACGGAACTCTAAAAACTTGAACAAAAACAAAAATTTCGAAGAAAAAGTCCCGCTGAAGTTTTATACGGTCTTCACAAGGCTCACGAGGTGTCTCATTCATTCTACTTTTCAAACTATGAAGGTACAAAAACAACTGTCAAACAAAGTTACTAAACGACACAAATTCATCTGGAAGACGAAAAAGATCGACGCTATTGACGCAGGGTGTTGTAGAAAGATTATTCTACTCAAAAGTTTTTTTAATGTAAAAGATAAGATAAGAATATTCTTATAGTCTTTACGAGAGACGAGAGAAAAATAAAAGTTACAATTAAAAAAAAAAGTACAATAAGCGGTCTTATTCATCATCATCATCACTACCCACCGTTGCCCACTGCCGGGTATGGGCCTTTTCCCCCAAATACCCTTTCACACCTTCCACCGACGCAACGAAATCGTCCTAATAACTCTTATTTAACCCTCAAGCTCCGCGAGCCCGCCGGCGGGTCCGATGTAAACAAGGGTTGTTGAGGAACTGATTATGAGGAAGAGGATGAGGAAGAGGAATTTTTTAAAGTCAATTTTGAGGAAGAGGATGAGGATGAGGAATCTAGCAGACTAAGAGGAAGAGGATGAGGATGAGGAAGAGGTGCTAAAGACGAAGAAAAAAATAACATTATGTAGATTACGGAAGTATTGAATTTCTTTACCTACATGTTTCCATCTCTGTCTTCCTTTAACTTTTTAATACGGCAAGACTTCTCTCTCTCTCTCTCTCTCTCCAACACATTTCGTTTCAACAATACTTATAACTCTCCTTCCTCTTAAATTCCTCATGCGGAAGAGGAAGAGGATTTTTTTAAATCAATTTTGAGGAAGAGGAAGGGGATGAGGAACCTCAAAAATATGAGGAAATTTCTCATTTTGAGGAAGAGGAATCCTCATCAACCCTAATGTAAACTACGGCGCATTCCATCAGACCCCGTAGACCCGCCGGCGGGTCGGGCTTGCAACGGCACTTTGAATCGAATTTTGAAGACGATATGGACCACAGCTGAATGAGCATGTTTTATTCTTTGAAAACTGTGATAAATTTCAAAATATATTGTCTAGGCCTGATGGGTTTAAATTTAACCAAAGGATAACTGTGTCTAGTATTCAACACGTCCGGAGTAATAATTCTTAAGTTTGAAAGTTTGTTAATTAAGCTAAATAATACTAGCATTAAAATGAGAAACTTACTTTGCTAAATTCCGCCAATATCCCACAAGCACCATGCGGTTAGATAATGCACCGCCCTCCCTCCCACTTTTTCAAGCAGAAGCAAGACACGAACACACCACCACCGAAAACAATACTTGTGTGAGACGATGCGCGACGCGTTTCGCCTCTAACACGAGGCATCCTCAGGCTCACAAGCACTTAATTGTGCTTGAAAAAGTGGGAGGGAGGGCGGTGCATTATCTAACCACATGGTGCTTGTGGGATATTGGCGGAATTTAGCAAAGTAATTTTCTCATTTTAATGCTATTATGGATTTCCGCAAAGTAACGCCTGATTCTATACAATATCTAAATAATACTGTTTTGAAAAGAATAAATGTGGAGTTCCTTTGTTAGTTTCTTCTCCATGTAATCTATTAATTGTGGAACTAACAGCTTTGACGTTTATAAAGTAAACATTATGTTTCGAATCCCGGCTGAGGAAAAAAAAAAGAAACCCAGGTCTTGGATGTTTACATGTCTGTGACGTCGCTGTTTCTGGTTCCCGCGACACAGGGTATCCTAGTGTGGGGCCAGAAGCAATGTATGTGCCTGTATGTAAATGTTAAGTATTGGGAATATTTTTTTTTAATTAATGAGAATTCAAAAAATTAAAAAAATAACATGTTCGTTCGCTTTGGGGCATTCTGAGCAAAAGGATCGCCATTGCTGTGCAACGCGGTAAAGTGGCCAGTATGAGCCGTTTTCAGAAGAACTAAAAAAAAAATCTAATGGCTGTCAAAGGAATGCAATTCTGGACCTATCCATAGCAAAGACTCCAAAGTATCCAAAAGCGCACTTATCACCAAACGACAACAGCAATTTTTCTTCTAAGTAGGTAACCAACCATCACAAATTCCACAGAACCATAGTATTATTTTTTGCTTTGACGTTTATTATTACGGTACGGCAGCGCCACCTAGGGATCCTTTTAAAACTAAATTTGACATAAGGAAAAACGCTCATTCTCATTAAATAACAAAAATTTTTTTTTAGTTCTTCTGAAAACGGCTCCTTATGGAGACTTTTGGCTCGGATGTGGCTCGGGGCAAGGTTAGGGATTTTTTTCCTTTGTTGCCCGTGGTACTACTGCGTAGTCCTTTTATACCATATTCATTCGGGTCTTAGACAAAAAGTAAACAACATTTCAGTACTCTTTAGACTATTTTCATTGCAAAAAAAAAAATTTTGGTTTTTACACTAAGAAATAAGTAAAATAGATTAGATAACGTCTAATTTACTTTAAAAATTAGTGTAAAAACCGAAATAACATTTTTTGACAATGAAAATCGTATAAAGAGTACTGAAATGTTGTTTACATTTTGTCTAAGACCCAAATGAATATGGTATAGAATGTTCTTCTATTCAGTTCATGGCAGTGAAATCCAGGAGAGGAAACTTTTTTAATCTCATATTTTCTCCGTTCAGAAATCTCCTTTAACTTTCGGCACTAACTTATCAACTGGCATTTGTCCAAGTTAATTGTATTACAAGTTATATTGTTATTTTTAGACAGCCTCTTTATCAACATTCGGGTATTTGTTGTTGGAATACCACGCGCTTTAACGGTGAAGGAAAACTTCGTGATAAAATCTGACTTTCTGATAACGACATTACTATGTTGACTGCACATATATTGAGCTTCTTAGGGCCGGTCAATCCATTATGTAGGTGCAAACAGAGGGGCACGTCTCCACCATGGAGCCCAAGTCCAGATTAGTGGAGGCTTGAAAGTCTAGTGGCTGGTCTTACTGTCAGAAGTTTTCAAGCCGCCCTAAGGCCTCTGACTTTGCTTAACGAATGCCATCTATCGACGGCAGCCGGCAAAGACAAAGACAAAGACAAAGAATTTTATTTGTAAAACATGGGTAATCATCTGATGGTATAACAGTAGTCAAAGGAGTCCAGCATGTTTTGCCATTTGAGGCGTACAAATATTGAGAATTTAAAACATTACAATCATGCAGTTAACATACAATGAATAAGTCAAAATGTCATATACTGAGTAGTTATAGTAATAGTATCAACATCATTATTGTCGAAGCAAAATAATATAATACCAACTGCTTAACGTGCCTTGCGAAGCACGGAACCGCTCGGAAAAATGCCACTAGCGTTAGTCATAGACGGTGACCCATCCATGGACTGAACGCGCCGTATGTTGCTTAACATTCGTGATCGCTTAAGATCACTCAGGCGGCCAGGGGCTACGAGCGATACTACGACGACGACGTAATAAGGAGTCTTATTTCGAACTCCCTTTGTATTAAATGTGTATAGTTGCCGCAGAATGCATGTGTGGCCCCTGAAACAGGGAGAAAGGGAGGAGGTCTAATAATAACCGATATACACAGTGACGTCATTGCTATCTATCTTTGGTATCAATCGCTTGGACGCTGAACAATCTAACGACCTTTAATAGTACAGATTTCATACAATGTGATACGTTCTGATGTGAGGGTATATTTTGAGTCAGTAAAGTACAAACAGACGACCATACGAACACGAAGGTTAAGCAGGATAGGGCGCGTTGAGTGCATGGATGGGTGACCGCCTATGACTAACGCTAGTGACATTTTTCCGAGTGGTTCCGTGCTTCGCTAGGCACGTTAAGCAGTAGGTGCCGGCTGCCGTCGATAGATGGCAGTCGTTAAGCCAAGTCAGAGGCCATAGGGTGGCTTAAAATTTCTGACAGTAAGACCAGCCACTAGTTTTACAAGCCTCCACCAATCTGGACTTGGCCCCCATGATGGAGTATGGCCTTACCTTCCTCGGGGAAGAGACCCGTGCCCCTCGGTGGGGATATAATGGGTTGATGATGATGACAGACGACCTCACAACATTTCTCTTAGCTTTGCTGGTGGCCGAGGATGTGTAGGCTGTACCCAGCCATGGAACGCAGTTTTTTAATGTAGCTTTTAAATTATCTACTGCAAGGTACATTAGCTTCTCTGGAAGAGAGAGAGAGTATAAAATCAGATATTACAGCGTAAAGAATTTACATTCTGTTTCTTGAATGTGAATGTACTTATAATGTTAATGTTAGCCTCTGCATTGGGGCCGAATGTAGTGGAGAAAATGGCAGCGAAAAAGCTCCACTCAGACCGTCTTTTCTTAAATCACATTAAAATCTAATACATAAGTTGGTAGGTACCTCCAATATCCATCTACCTATAATAAACCTACCTGCAATAAGACCGTCTCTTGTTTCTTGTGTGCAATAAAGAATATTCTTATCTTCCCGTCTTACCTAAGAAGCTCATGACCCGTGAGTGCAATCAACTTATTTACTATTGTTACAAAAGTAAACCAATGCTGCGGCCAGATACATGGACAGCACCCGTTCATGAGCATAACCTAATCAACCATATTAGAAGAAGATAGGAGTCCCGGCTGGATGGATATAATATGGATGTGATCATCACGCATGCCCACCGCGGATTGGCAATTTCAAGCGCTAAATTATAATGCATTTGTCTATATTTGGCATTTTTTTCAGACTTTAAACGACACTAAATAAAAAACCTTTAGTGGTAGAGGGCTCGAAATCCGTTTGCAAATTTAGCGCTACCTAGTAAGTACTAAAGGACAATGGCAAATGGTGTACCGCCCTATTAAAATAATGTTTTGGGGTTATATTTTCACAACTTTAGTATTTCGCAACTGGCTCTTTTTTCAGTTTTTCAAATATTTTTTTAAAGTAGGGGGAAGAAAATAAGAAAATAATTAAATAAAACGCAATTTAGAAACAGAAACGGAACGCCATCGATTGTTTTATCTTGCAAGCTCAGAATAGTCTATGCTTGCAAGCCAAGAAAAAAACAACTGTCATGTCAAAGTGAAAATCAGTAGAGTTTGTTTCACGAAAGAAGTCCCACGAGATAATGAATTTTGACTTTTATTGTTATTATTAAGGATCTTACCGTGGGACTTGTTTGGTGAAACGATCTTTAGGTGTTCTGTGGGACTGCTTCGGCCAAAAATAAAAAAAAGAAGATACTTGCCATCTCCACAACAAACTTGACATTGGCAGAATCCTAGGGGTGCCATTAAAAAAGAATTTAATTGAATTTAAGTCTCGTCACTCTTCAGGAAAAACATACTTTGTTTTTATTATAACTTAAAGAGGTAATTGTGGCAGAGAAGCAATAATAGTTATTGTTGCAACTGCATTGTAGGGCTGAGAACTGTGGGGTGTTGCTCCCATATGATGAGTATCATCTAGTAGGTACCTGGGCTATGCTCTCCATGAGGGAGTAACGCGACCAACTAACTTCTTGGATGACGTTTTGTAAGAGTGTAGATGATTGAAAAGGCGCCGCTATCCATACGTTTTTGTACACCATGTAGATAAGATCTGTATTTATTTCTAACAGTCAAGCAAACGGGGTTGTAACATAACCTCCAAACTTCTTAAAAAAACAACCTTAACTTATGACTCCCAACTTTATAAAAAAAAGAAAATTAATGCAACAAATGCTAATACAATGATCTATTAAATGTAAATATTTCATGTTTCAACACGACTTTTTGTAGGTGTACTAGACTTCCATTGAAGCCTGCCATTCTCCTTTGCAAACGGTATCGAGTTTTCTGACGCTAAAGGTTTTTGATTCAGTGTCGTTTGAAGTCCAAAAAAAATGCCAAGTATGGATATTTCATCATCATCATCATCGGCCCACGGTTGTCCACTGCTGGACATAGGCCTCTCCCATTACACGCCACTGAGCACGGTCCTCGGCTACTCTCATCCAGCTCTTGCCAGCCGCCCTGCGAAGATCATCGCTCCACCGAGTCTGAGGACGTCCTACACTACGTTTACCGATCCGCGGTCTCCATTCAAGAACTCTTCTACCCCATCGGTTATTAGTTCTTCGGGTGATATGGCCGGCCCACTGCCACTTCAGCATACTAATTTGGTGGGCTATGTCGGTGACTTTGGTTCTCTGTCGGATGACTTCGTTTCGAATTCGATCTTTCAGAGAAACCCCGAGCATAGCCCTTTCCATAGCACGCTGAGCGACTTTAAATTTGTGGATCAGCCCCACCGTGAGTGTCCACGTTTCGGCACCGTATGTCATGACGGGTAGGACGCACTGGTTGAAGACTTTCGTCTTTAGACTCTGTGGGATTGGCGATGTGAAGACGTAGTTTCCCATACGCTGCCCAGCCCAGCTGTATTCTTCTATTGGCCTCTTTCTCGAAGTTGTTTTTACCTAATTGCATGGTTTGCCCGAGGTAAACATACTCCTTAACAACTTCGAGAATACTGCCTTGAACTGCAATTGGCTCCGGATTTACGTGTTCATTGAAAATAATCTTGGTTTTATCCAAGTTCATCCGGAGACCAATGCGTTGGGAAGAATCAGCTAGGCTACAAGCATATGTTGCAAATCTTGCAGCGTTTCCGCCATGATGACGATATCGTCTGCAAATCGCAAGTGTGAAAGGTACTCGCCGCTAATATTAATGCCGTACCCCTTCCAGTCCAGCGTCTTAAACATATCCTCCATAGCATTTGTAAACCATTTGGGGGAAATAACATCCCCTTGTCTCACACCACGATGTATGGGGATAGGTTCAGACTGCCGGTTCTGGATTTGGACGGCCATAGTAGCGGCGTTGTATAGACCTTTCAACACTTGGATGTATCGCCAGTCAACTTGGCATCGCTGCAAAGATTCCAGAACAGACCAGGTCTCGACCGAGTCAAAGGCCTTTTCATAGTCCACAAACGCTAAGCACAGGGGCCGATTATACTCTTCGGTCTTCTGTATAATCTGCTGCACTGTGTGAATGTGGTCTATGGTGCCGTAACCCGATCGAAAGCCGGCCTGCTCAGGTGGCTGAAACTCATCGAGTCTCCTCGCAATACGGTTCGTGATGACTCTTGAAAACAGCTTGTAGACGTGGCTTAAGAGTGAAATGGGTCGGTAGTTCTTCAAAAGGGTTTTATCACCCTTTTTGAAGAACAACACGACAACATACTTACTCCACGCCTCCGGAGTTCTCCCATCAAAGAGGACAGCATTAAAAATCTTCTGGAGCTCCTTCATTACGGGTTTACCACCGGACTTCAAGAGCTCAGTTGTAATACCGTCCTCTCCAGGGGCTTTTCCATTTTTAAGCTGTTTAAGAGCCATCGCGATTTCGTCTAGGCTGACTTCTGGCAAGTCTTCAGTATAGTGGCGTGTCAATGTAGCTCTGGAATCCTCATTGTCGGGATCAGGCCGAGATGCATGCGCAGCGTACAGCTGGCCGTAGAAGTTTTCAACTTCCGAAAGAACCTCTGGTATGGAGGAAACAACCACTCCATCCGTGGTGGTCAACTTTGTCAGATGGCTTCTCCCAAGAGATTGAACAAACACTTTTGATCCCCGATTTTGCTCGATTGCTCGTTCTATTGAACGAGTGTTGGAGCATCGGAGATCGCGTCGAACTAGTTTGCCAATCCTCCTGTTCAGAGCATGCCTTATTGGATATGGATATTTATAATAATAAAATAATACTAATAATAAACTCACGCCCGTTATCCCCGAAGGGGTAGGCAGAGGCACCAGTCTCTAGAACTGGACCCACGTTTTGCCGAGTTTATTAGGTCCCAAACGTGACAAGTGGCAAGCCTGTCGCCATTATCCGGGCACAATTTATCAGCGAATGGTGTTGCTGTACAAACAAATGTACGTAACTAAAAGTCATTGGTACATGCGTGGTTCGAACCCAGACCCTCATGATCGAGAAGCAAGGGTCAACCCCACTACGCCACCACATTTATCCACTGGATAATTCAATGTATAATCCAAATGGATTAGAATCAGAATCAGAAATTTATTTCAACGTAAAGAATTTACATTCTGCTTGTTGAATGTCAATGTACATACAGTTATGTATAATGTTAGCCGCTGCCTTGGGGCCGTCTGTAGTGGAGAAAAAGGCAGCGAAAAAAAAAAACTCCACTCTGACCATCTTTTCTCAAATCAACTTAAAGCTAATACAAATAAAACTTACAAAACAATATCTTGGATGTGTTGAACACTAGACACATTTATCCTCTGATTAAATTTAATATTAAACTACTATTTAAAGCCATACGTCCTTGTCTTCTAAATAATCGTTGATTTTATAATAAGCTTTTTTGCAAAGAGTGTGCTTAACACAATTCTTAAATCGCGTTGGAGGTAACTCTAATATATCTTGGGGTATCTTGTTGTAGAACCTTATACAGTGCCCCATAAAGGAAATATTAACTTTTGCAAGTCTAAATCGTTGAAATGACAATTTATGTTTATTCCTAGTATTAACGTTATGATGGCTACCAAGTGTTTCGAAGTCTTTAATATTTTTCCTAACGTACATAATATTTTCATAAATGTATTGGCTTGCAACTGTTAGGATGTTGATTTCTTTGAAAAAATTTCTTAGTGTGTCCCTACTACCTAGCTTGTAAATAAATCGGATCGCTCCCTTCTGCAATATGAAGATAGTCTCAATGTCTGCTGCCCGGCCCCATAGTAGTATACCATAGGACATAATACTATGGAAGTAACTAAAATAAACAAGCCTAGCAGTTGCAACGTCAGTAAGTTATCGAATTCTTTTCACGGCATATGCTGCGGAGCTAAGTCTATGTGCTAATTTTACAATATGTGGGCCCCATTGTAGTTTGGCATCGATTGTGATGCCCAGAAATACAGTATCTTCAACAAATTCTAGTTTTTCATTTCCAATCACAATGTTATTTTCAACTAATTTTACATTAGGTAGGGTAAACTTCATACATTTTGTCTTTTTTGAATTTAACAACAGATTATTTGCTTATTTAAGAACGATGGATTGACGGTGAGATTTTTTTCGAAGTTTGGCTCCGTTGTTCGGTTCTGCAAATTTCACGTCAACATATTTTGAGCATATTTGTGCTTATTTGAGACGCTTCTCTGCTAAAAAACCACTGAAACGAGGTCACTGGGTCCAAGTATTTTCCACCCATCGTGTTAAATTATGTAGCGTTGTGTGTGTATTTATTAAAGGCGCTTACAGACTAAGGCAGTGGCAGACGTGGTAATGATGGCTGTTATTAACTGCATTAGTACTATTTTGCATGATTGAAACTTAACTGCTTTGATTATAGGAATATAGCTGAAGAATGTCCGAAATGCAGTGAACGAGGTGGATGAAGGGGATGTTCTAAATTATATGTCAACTAGCTTTCGCCCGCGACTCCGTCCGCGTGGACTTTAGTTCAAAATGTTGCAACCCCGTTCACTCCCGTTAAGGGTTAAATTTAGAAAAACCGTGAAACACGTGTTCAATCAATTGTGTTGAAGAGTATTTATTTCAAGTTTCAAGAAAATCTGACAACATTTTTTTATACCTCCATACAAACTTTAACACCGCCGTTTACCCCTTTAGAGGGTGAGTTTCAAAAAATCCTTTCTTAGTGCTCCCCTAGGCTCCCTAAGGAACTCCCATGCCAAATTTCAACCCCCTAGGTTCAGTAGTTTGGGCCCTGCGTTGATTCTAAGTCAGTCAGTCAGCTTCTCCTTTTATATATATATATATATATAGAAGATTATTGGATTTGGGTGGAAGAGCCGGCCAGGGACGCCCCAGGCGGACATTCTTTGACAAAATAGGGGTTTTTTTATTGACTCAATATGAAAAAAAATGCGTCAAAGAAATTATGCAGTTCTGAGAATCACTCGTAACAAGGTCCCAAACTAGGATACACTGTGCTATGGTAACTAGGAAAGGACATTAAAAGCACGGGAATACACCCATACTGTAGCCGTTTGTACAAATATACGGCGTCCCCCAGTAGGAATCAAACCCACGACCACTGTCTAGGTGGGTAATAAAAGGCCTTAACGGCAAATACAAATGCAAATACTTTTGCAGTATAGTACACGAACTATTTGTGTAGTAATAGTTCGACGTATTCAGGCATATTGTTTACTCTAGACTAACACCTAGGGCTGCCAACTTTTTTTCTAACAAATACAGTATTTTGGAAGCCATTTCATCTCAAAATATAGTAGATATAGAATATAGAAAATAATAGTAAAAAATAGTATGTGGCTTTACGCAAAATATTTTAGTAGTTTCGCCTACTATATATTTTTTTTAGAAATATAGTATTTTTAATATAAAGTCCGTTTTTTTATTTCATGCAAAAAAATGACGTGGTGTTACCGCTGTAAAATATTATATAAGTTTACTCGGTAGATTTTTTTTACCGTGAATAGAAGACTCGTGTGACCAAAATCCTTATCACATCAAAGACATTAAAATTTAATTCCTCATAAGAGCAAAGTCTAAAAAAACACCTAAAGTTTGACCAGAAAGAGTAGAAAGTAAAGAGTGCGATTTTGCTAATACTCTTTTTTCCCTACCCAAACTTTTAGTACTAAAATACATAGTCTCAGCAAGGAGAATTAACCTTGGTCTCAGTTACAATAATTGTGCTTATATTAGAATAGAAGATGGCCTGAAAAGTTCGTATAATATTTAGTTACACTTCACTTCCGTTTTCTAGACTTTATGGTCAACCTATACGTAGCACAAAAAAAAAATTACTTGGAAGTAAAATGGGGTTATTTGGTTTTTTCGTTCTAACAACATTCAGACATTGACAGCATTTGGATTGACTAGTATCCAGGCCAAAATCTTTAAAAAAAAAAAGAGCCTTCGTATTGAGATGTCAACGTGACAGTTTTATTTTTTGCATAGAATTAAAAAGCAGACTTTAGTACGATAATATAACAGGCTTTAGTTTGGGAGTTCCCTAAGGCAACGTGTGATCGCACAGTTTTTACGTGTCGCGCGCGTGTCGTGTAGGAGTCGGGGCAAATGGGCCGGGAAATTATGAAGCAGAGCTAGGAATGGTCGCAGAACGCGCTTTATCTAAATATTCACCTGAAAACATACAGCCTGACCTATTAACTCTTATTGAAACAGTGTTGTCTCTTGTAATGTCTGTTCTCTCTCTTTCTTTAGTCGAAAAATATCGCCTAGCCTTGTCTTTTGCCTACCCTTCAAGGGCATTATCTATCTATATATATAAAAGGAGAAGCTGACTGACTGACTTAGAATCAACGCAGGGCCCAAACTATAAGGGTTAGAAACTTGAAATTTTGCACAGGGGTTCTTTTTGTAACATAGGGGAGCACTAAGAAAGGATTTTTTGAAACTCACCCTCTAAAGGGGTAAAAGGGGGGTGCAAACTTAGTATGAAATTTAGCCATTTTTCAAGTTATTCGAATGAAATTCAGCATGAAGGTCCTTCATTGAAAGTCATGCAACACAGGTAAAATATATTTTCAAAAATCATCCCTTAAGGGTGTAAGAGGGGGTTGCGAAGTTAGTATGAAAGCTCTTTCGCATGCGCTAAAAGTATCCCTATCTTATTTTCAAGCTCTTTACTCAACTAAAGCCCACGCGGACGTAGTCGCGGGCAACAGCTAGTCTATTATATAAAATTCTCATGTCACAATGTTAGTGCGCATACTTCTCGGAAACGGCTTCAACGATTTTTATGAAATTTTATATGTATATTTTTATGAAAGGTTAACATTTGTATTCTTAATTTAAGTAAATTTTTAATTGTTTAACAATTATTTAAAAAAGCGTCTACATTGTGTCAAACTAGCTACTAAACCTAGTTGATAATATTTTTAAATGGTCCTCACAGGACAGGCCTGACCTAGTGAGGGTCAACAATAAATCTGTTACTGTCCTAACTATCTATAAATAATAAGGATGAAATGTATTTTTATCAGGTGATACTAAATATATTTGTATTTGTGTCTACATACCTCATCTTTTTTTTTTGTTAACGGGGTGAAATGCTTTGTGCACCATAACCGCCACCCTTGGGGGAGGGCGACGGCCGTGTGTCGGACTCTCCTCTCCTAATAATAGGAGAGGCATACCTCCTAAAACACCCCGGGGGCCGTCCTGTCGCTAGTGCAATGGGGCGCCGCCGGATCTCGCAAGTGGTAGACCACAGTGCGAATGCTACAGCGGCGCCCCGGCGACGTCAACCCGACTCGCAAGGAGTCGGGCCCACCCTCACTGGAGAAGGGGCATGGGCCCCCCACCCCCTTCTCCCGTCACGATATCGGACGGCAGGTCCCCCAACCTGCCGTCTGTGACCCTCCCTCAACCGGCGGTGCAAGGTCCGCGCAGCGTCCCCCGCGCCACCGGCTCTCCCGGCGGAGAGGCGCGAGCTCCACAAGCCTCCAACTACCGAGGACCCGTTGTGGCCCTCTGCCCGAATACTCGGGCCATCGAATGCCCTCCCAAGAAAACACCCCTCGGCCAGAGACCATATGGGGTGTCCAGTCCCTGGTCCCTGGCTTACCACCCGCAATGTCCCTCCCTTAGACCCGGCTTGCGGAACTCGCGCCCCTCCCCGCCCCTCCAGCCCTCTTCCATGCCCTCTGCTGGACAGAGGGACATAGAGAGCGCCCCCACCGTGTGATTTTATAGAGGTTGTCTCCTCGCGGCCCGAAGGCCCCCGGCCCCGCTCAATGTGGGGTTACGGGTGCGGGGCCCATGGTGGACCCCGCGGGACATCCAGCAGCGCAAGCCACTGGACGTCCCCTCCCTCTGGTTTTGGTCCGCGCCGGCCGAAGCCGGTACCCTCCATATCTGGAGGGCGTTCCCCTATCCGCCACCCGGGGGACGCGTCCGATGGAAGGCCAGAAACTCCGCACGGACCTCACTAAGGCCTACGCCATCCAGTGGGACATAATATAGGCTGTTAATTTAAAAAATCCGGACAAGTGTGCGTCCGTCTCGCCGGCCGAGAACTGTCTGTTTTGATAGACGGACTGCCGGACGGACTGAAAGACAACAAAGTGATCCTAAATGGATTGCGTTTTTTCCATTTGAAATACGGAACCCTAAAAATTGGTTATTAACAGTTTCAAAGTCTCACCTTAGCTTCGTGTTAAGTTTTAACATTCCCTATGGCATTTCTCTTCCTTTCATAGCTCTGCAACACTTGTTGGTACAGAATTAGCATCGATAACACGACACTACGGCCCCTACGCGCCCAACTTAGTATTATGAGCTTGTAGCATGTTACATCGATTGTGGTTATTTTAATATTACGAGCCTACAGCACGTTAGATCGATTATGGTTATTTTAATATTATCAGTTACAGCATGTTAGACGATTATGGTTATTTTAATATTAGGAGAGTAATATTAGTCGGTGTCTACCCCTCGGGGATTTAGGCGCGAGATTATTTGTATGTAAAAATCTCGTGTCACAGTATTTGTTAGCTAAATTCTCAGAAACGGATTTTTTTGTGTATTTCGTGGGTCTGAGCTAGCTATAGTCCGTTTTTTAATTCAATGCAAAAGAAAAATGACGCGGTGTTACCGCTATAAAAACTATAGGTTAACTCGGTAGATTTTTTTTACCGTGAATAGAAGACTCATGTGACCAAAATCCTTATCACATCAAAGACATTAAAATTGATATACTCGTAAGAGCAAAGTTTAAAAAAAACTTGGAAGTAAAATGGGGTTATTTGGTTTTTACGTACTAGCAACATTCAGACAGATGTCAACGTGACAATATTTTTTTTTGCATTTAATGAAAAAACAGACTGTAGTCATTTTACAATTGGACGTAGTTTAGCAAAAAGGTTTCATCTTAGTCTGTTAGCTTTTAGAATAATAATATAACTCGGCTACTATCGGATAAACAGATCATCTTTAATTACAATAAGGTAAGGTTTATTTTGGATTGTTACTTATAACTTTACGTAACTTTTCAAAATAGTGAAGAAAAGTTTTATACAGAGCAGGCAGTAGTATTACACTCGTGAGCTTTCGGCGAAAACCGAAGCCTATTCTGGAGCCCGAAGTATATTCTAAGAGCTAACAGACTGTACATCATTGTAATTTTTTACTTAATATACCAAAATTATTACGATTCTTCTATTCTATTCTAAAAATGATCACTATGCTTTATATTTCAAGAATCAAAGATTTTTATAACGATCCGATGAGTATGTGCATGTGCAAAACACCCACAAATTGTATGGAGAGCGTGAATCAGCTTAAACCTAAAAACTCAAATATCTCAAAACTCACTTTGTGTGGGTTGGAACCTTTTTGCTAAACTACGTCCAATTGTGCCCTAAACAGAACAATATACCTAGTTTAATTTAATCAACCATCGTTCAGGCTATTCTGACGGGATCAATTGGTTACCAAAGCAACTTCGAGGGCTAGAATCGTTTTCTACAGAGCTCAGCTAAGCAGTTGACAAAGAGAACGAAATAAAACACCCGAGTTTGCTGTGAAATCTCAGAATTCAATCTTCTCTCGGTGTAAATTGTGGGGTAGTTTCTTCCAATAGTGACACGGAGTACAGTTTGTTAGCTTTTAGAATATACCTCGGACTCTAGAGTGCTTCGGTTTTCGCCGAAAGCACACGAGTACGTACTGATGATCGAGTTCTGATTTCGAAATTAAGTGTCATAATATTAGTTCCGATGTTTCTATTACACGAATATATCCGTTTCTATCCGATAGTAGCCGAGACCGTATATTCTTAAAGCTAACAGACTGTACATAAATTGCTGTTGGCATAAAGGCTAACTTAATTATTAACTCCCGACAAAAAAATCAAGCAAAGTGTATTCGGAATAAAATTAATAACTAGTTCTATCGAATCGCTCGTAGCCCCGGCTGCCTGAGTGATCTTAAACGACCACGGAGGTTAAGCAATAGTAGGCGCGTTCAGTGCATGGATGGGTGTCTGTCTATGACTAACGCTGGTGGCATTTTTCCGAGCGGTTTCGTGCTTCGCAAGGCACGTTAAGCAGTTGGTGCCGGCTGCCGTCGATAGATGGCAGTCGTTAAGCCAAGTCAGAGGCTTTAGGGCGGTTTGAAAACATTTGACAGTAAGACCAGCCCTACAAGCCTCCACCAATCCGGACTCGGCCCACGTGATGGAGTATGGCCTATACCTTCCTCAGGGAAGAGACCCGTGTCCCTTGTCTTAGGTGTATTTTCTATACAAACTGAGATACTTGCATACAATTTAAAAATCCAGCGGCTTCGCGCTACGCGTCGGTGCAGAATGATAATTGCCAAAGATGTGAAAAGTGTCACTTGTGGAGAAAAATCTTTACCACGACTACTTATCTTTTAAGAGCCTGTAAGGTTAAAATATTTCTTTTACCAATCTGTTAGCGGTGCAGCCGGAGATCTTCCGTTCTCTTGTGTACCCTTGTCCTCTTGGTATTGTTTTAGTCCTTGAATCAAATATGAAACTATCTTCGCAGCCCTATCCTGACAAAAGCGAGCCAAATCCCGGAGGGGGACCCCCCGAAAGGCCTGAAGTCAAGCATATGTTTGCACAAGATCTCAAGCGGCATTAATAGAGCCTTTTGTTGGAAAGAATTCACTATTGTGCGAGCTTGCTTCGCGGAGATTTGGGCAGATTCAATTTGAAACATTCGTTGTGCTTATGGGAGAGGTTTTCGTGCAGAACGTTAAGGTGGGTACTGACTGACCAAATGCTCGCGGTGTAATGTAACATGTGACACATCGAACATTCAGTACGTCGTTGATCGTAGAATTCGCCGTAGCAAAACGCACTGACTGTACGAATGCTCGGTGTGTAATGGTGCGTACTGACTGGTGAAACGTAACATGCAATGCTACATTCTGCCTTTCATTTAACTATGAGAATCGGTTTCAACCTTTCATGATAGGTACATTGCGGTAATCATCATCAACCCATTATGTCCCCACCGAGGGGCACGGGTCTCTTCCCTGAGGAAGGTACAGGCCATACTCCACCACGGGGTCCAAGTCCGGATTGGTGGAGGCTTGTAAGACTAGTGGCTGGTCTTACTGTCAGAAGTTTTCAAGCCGACCTAAGGCCTCTGATTTGGCTTAACGACTGCCATCTATCGACGGCAGCCGGCACCAACTGCTTAACGTGCCTTGCGAAGCACGGAATCGCTCGGAAAAAATGCCACTATCGTTAGTAATAGACGGTGACCCATCCATGGACTGAACGCGCCGTATGTTGCTTGACCTTAGTAATCGTTCAAGATCACTCAGGCAGCCCAGGCTACGAGCGGTTCAATGCGGCAATGTGTATGGCAAATTCTTTCATTGCACGATACATTGCATGTTACGTTTCACCAGTCTGAACGCACCATAACCATGTTACATTACACCGCGAGCATGTGGTCAGTACCCACCCACCTTTACTCGAGTAGCAAGCATTATACATCATTCTATCGTCTCTATTCCCGAAAGGATAAATGTACAGGCATAGACAATTTGGTGTGTTAGAGTGTCTTGTTTGTCATTTTTTTTTTATTTTGCTTAATGCAATATTATTAATTACAGAAGTATATGAAACTGTAGTTTTATCATGTAAATAAATGTATTTCATAAAACTACAAGGTATTTTTTTTCTCGTGTAGCGGGCTTGATTCCCCGGTTCAACCATGTGATTATTTAAAACTATACGAATGCAGTTTAAATGTTTTTTTAATTAAAATAATGTCTTATTTCTTTAAAATGTTCCATCTACAATACTCAAGGTACTTTCCCTCCATGTGGCATAGCCGTGGGACACCCTGTATTTAATACTAATCCCCTAGTTTGATTATTTTATACTACGTATCTCATGTGCAATTCCGGTGCACGATCACGAGTAATAATAATTATTATAAACACTGTCACATTTTCTAAAAATCTTAACTTAAAACAATCTAGAAAGAAGTATACGACAATTTGTCCTAAATTATGTAACCAATGGTTAGATAATTTAGGACAAATTGTCGTACACATGTGCAGTAAAAAACAAAATGTGTACGTCGTACAAAATGTGACAGTATATAATATTATTGCTCGTGACTGTACATGCAATAAATAATAGAATATAATGTATCTACGTTGAAGTTTCCATTGAAAAACGAGGACATTCAACAGTGGGTTAGATCTTCGCCAAATCTTCATTTGAATGCGGGCCAAATAGGTACTTTGGAGTGGCCTTAATTACTAAAGGCGCAACCATGGGCCTGTTATTACACAAATACAATCATGGTTTACCATACCATTAAGGCGTTGCAATTTATAAGTAAATTCGAAGCTCTCAATATACAGATATTGCCAATTGGCCATGCTGCATTTGTGAACAAGAACGGAAATCTCAAAACCATTTCGAGAATTATGCTTTCAGTACAGTTTCTTTTTATCAGATTTGTCTATACCTATTAGATTAGAACTCTTTATTTTACACACCAGCAAAAACAAACAAATACTTTATGTGACTTACATCTAAGTTTTGCCGTATAAAATTGGCGGTCTTCGCTAAAGTCGATAAGACCGCCTATTTTATAAGATATTCAATAAAAAATCCTTGGCCTTAAATAACTTTTTTATCACATCAGCAATACTGTATGAATCCTTTGGATTACTTACAAAAAAAAATTAACAAATGACATTTCGTTGTCTTACTTTCACAAACTCGTATCTTAAAAAATTGCAGCAAACTCTTAACTCCAAAAATGCGTCTATAATAAAGCTAAAAAGGTTAGTATCTTAGTTTTACTTATATTTAAAGATAATAGTCCACATCTAAGAAATGGTATTTAATTTTTAACGAAACTCCATAGTAAACTGTTCAATGTTAATTTTTGTTCGTTTGCTCTGTTGTGTTATTGTTATTATTTGTTTAGTTTTTCTCTGTTTGTTTGTTCTATTGGTATAAATTGTAAATATAAGAAAGTTTTTGTTTTTTGTAAATTTTGGTTTTGTTATGTTTTGAGATTTGTGCCGTTGAATAAATTATTTCTCTCTCTCTCTCTCTCTATAAAAGACAGACAGTCTTATTTCTCTCCTGAAAAGTTGTCTTGAGAAAGAAAAGCAACGAAATGACATTTTTTTGTTAAAAAACAAAAACTCCAGGCCTTCTTAAGCTTAAATTATATTTAATACAAGACCACTACACCACCTTTTTCAACGTTTTTTCGGCGTACAAATAAAAATCGTGTACATTTAGCTCCTACCAAAAGATCCTTCAGCACTGATGGTGGCCCTCCAAGGTCAATTGGGATCAAAAGGCAATCTTCTTTACCTTAAAAACAGTAAGAGGACAATAGAGCACTGCCCTTTGTTCCAGCTGAGGTAATTAATCGATTGGTAGACAATTAAGTGCCTCTTGAGTCCTCCGACCTAGTTTCTTGAGATTAATTAGACTGTTTCGGTCTATTGGAGTTTGTACTTAAACTATTCTGCTGGTGAAAGGCCCAGTACCTAATAGAGTAAAAGTAAGTAAGAGTATTTTATTTTATTCGAGAAAACAAACACACACAAAAAGGTTAGCGTAACTTATGATTAGTATTGATGTTAATTAGATGTATCGTACAACCAACAGCGTTTTCTACAGTTTATGTATATAAAATTATATATGCACCTTCTCTAGAAAACTGTCATATCACAAAAAACATAGTTTTGAGAAAAAGGCAATTAAGTGATTTCGGTCTTCTATTTTTTGCCATTGTAGTAAATATATTATAATATTACATTGTGGTAAACATAATATTTACTACAATGGGAAAAAATATAAGACCGAAATCACTTGATTTGCGTTTTTCTCAAAACTATGTTTTTTTGTGATATGACAGTTTTCTAGAAGAGGTGCTATATATTATACTTAAATATACATAAATTGTAGAAAACGCCGTTGGTTGTACATCTAATAATTACCTACCCACGAAATTTCCATCAATGCCTCTTTTGCTGGCCGCTGCAGTAATGTACTATATTGTATCAGGAAAAACAAATACAAAACATTTACGAAGATACGGTACAATTGGTGGCCTTATAGAGCCATCGCAAACAGGGCGACTTGTCGCCGCGTCAAGTCGCCGCGTCAGACGCGACGTTGTCATTTGCTTCTGGCGTCTTGTCGTCGACTCTGACCCCAAGTGACAATTTTCATATATTCGAACAAAATATATGAAAATTGTCGGCCGTAGCCTGTCGTCGCGTCTAGTCGCCGAGCTGTAGCCTGTCGCGTAACGCTAGTGTGTGCCTAGGCTTAGACTTAATCCAATCTAATACAAGAAAAAAGCTTCGAACGTAATACTAAAATTGAGGGGCTCACCGAGGCGTCAGCAAAGGTCCCATGGGACACATTTCCCTTTAAAATTCAACACGTTTTTCGTGTAAAAAGCACACAAGTGCTTTTCACATCTCACTTATGGTACTGAGGGAAATAAATCAACCTTTTTGCCGTCCGCCTGGCCTCATGCCCCACGTGGATTGATATTTGATACAGAAGGTTGAATTTACCTCGCTGCGATTGGTTAAAAGGGAAGATGTTTTTTTTACTCCTAAGATAGGTACAGGATCCCCTTGTTTAGGAGTCAGGGACTTAAAGAGTTATGAAAAGAAACCGTAACTTTAGTACCTACAGAACTGTAATTAACTTTGTCAATAAATTTATTTATTACTTGCTGTTCCGGCAAACTTCGTACCGCCAAATTTTTAGTTTTTTTTTCATATTTTCACACCATTTAAACCTTCCCCTTTTTTAGGTAATTTTTAAATTTCTCTCTCCGTAAGATGCAGGATCGTACTTCAGGGAATATTCTAAAAAATAATTAGCGAATTCGGTTCAGCCGTTCTCGAGATTTGCGCTTAGCAACACTTTCAGCGATTCATTTTTTATATTATATATTATTATTCATTATTAATGTGTTACAGTACATATTTCTTAAATATAAAATAATGTCTCTATATCGCTGCGGTTGGAGAGAGTTACATACATACTGGTAGCAATTCCTCTCCCCCAATATACTAATATACTGGCAGCATTCCCTCTCTGAATTATTGGTTAAATAATATAAACATTTACATACAGGCACATACCTACATTGCTTCTGGCCCCACACTAGGATAATATAAGAATATGCACGCAAGAAACAAGAGACAAATAAAAGTTACAATACCCAATCGTGGGAACCAGAAACAGCGACATCATTCATCATCAGCGATCATATTATTCTACCTTGCACATGTTGTTAGTTTGTGCAAGTAGCCTTCACAGAATTAAGACAAATGACACGATATTATGTTACTAGAAGTGCTTAGTTTGAGTTTTATTGCTGGCACTAAGATTATAATCATTATAGAATATAATCATTAATAATTATTATACGTGGGGCTCTAACAGCTGCTGTCAGAAATATGTTTTTCTGACGGAATAATAAAATACTAATCTCTAATACTCCTCGGTTGCAGTTTAAGTTATAGGTGGTTATTTCTTTTCATTTGCCATAGAATAAGATATGTTTCTTAGCAATATTTAATTAACTACAATTCATTTATTTCAGACCATTACTCCATAATCTGTTATGTTAGTAATAGTCTTATAACTATGTTAGTATGATATATAAATTTCAAAATCACATTTTCAAATCACAAAATTATAATGAACTCTGGAGGAGTGTGAATAAATCGTGTCTTTGTAATATTAGACCCTCCATTTTGATATGTTGAAATATCATAATACCTTTTTTTTGTTAACCTTCACCCTTGGGGGAGGGCGACGGCCGTGTGTCGGACTCTCCACTCCTAATAATAGGAGAGGCATACCTCCTAAAACACCCCGGGGGCCGTCCTGTCGCTCGTGCAATGGCTCGCCGCCGTATCTCGCTTGTGGTAGACCACAGTGCGAATGCTACAGCGGCGCCCCGGCGACGTCAACCCGACTCGCAAGGAGTCGGGCCCACCCTCACTGGAGAAGGGGCATGGGCCCCCCACCCCCTTCTCCCGTCACGATGTCGGACGGCAGGTCCCCCAACCTGCCGTCTGTGACCCTCCCTCAACCTCCTCTATGCCCTCTGCTGAACAGAGGGACATAGAGGAGGGCCCCACCGTGTGTTTTTTATAGAGGTTGTCTCCTCGCGGCCCGAAGGCCCCCGGCCCCACTCAGTGTGGGGTTACGGGTGCAGGGCCCATAGTGGATCCCGCAGGCCATCCAGCAGCGCAAGCCACTGGACGTAACCCTCCCTCTGGTTTTGGTCCACGCCGGATGAAGCCGGACCCCCCATATCTGGAGGGCGTTCCCCTATCCGCCACCCGGGGGACGCGTCCGATGGAGGACCAGAAACTCCACACGGAGAGGTATCATAATACCTGGTCGATCAAAACAATCACAATCATAATCACAAAGCATTTATTTGTGGATAATAGGTACATTTACATTCAGTATTAAGTCAGGTTTCAGATCGCTATGTAAAGCTGTACAAATATTTTTTGTCGGTACACATAACATAACAAACTATACCCAATAACTAATGCTACATGCATTTAAACTGCTTGAAAGTAAAAAAAAACTGTATAAATCTTGAAAATAAAAAGTAGGTATGTCAGGTTACAAAATAAATTAAAACAGACAACACAATGATCAATTAAGAACATCTTTAAAGTTACATGTGGAACAACATTTAACACAATTTAAATGAATAAAGGCATGATTATAGAATACATCATGTCAAATTACTAACATCTGGTAGCTATCAATAAGTTAACTTTATTTACAAAAAAAAAATCGGACAAGAGCGATTCGCGGTCGCCGACCTTGGACTCCGTACTCGTATTTTTTTTGAGCTTTTACCAAACCTCAAGCCGGGTCCGCTGCGCCATGTTACGCGTGTTACAAAAAGCGTAACACGTAAATATAATAAAAATGGGACGTGGTATAACACGTTCAGTGTTACATAACGTTACGTTACGTGTTACGTAACACGTAAAGTGTAAATTCCACTCTCCATAAAAATGGACAAAAGTTTTAATAACGTGTTACATTTTTTGTAACACGCGTATAATGGCGCAGCGGACCCGGCTTAATAAACACTTTATAATTATTTCATTATAAATATATAGTTTCCAGCTTTTTCTCTGTAATTGTAGCATAAGACAACATTAGTTGCCAAATTTCATAGGTTAACAGGAAAGGAAAAGAAAGGGTCTGCCGTTACACTGTGATACAGTTTGGCAGAAGGGAATATATCATGTAACTTTGTCAATGTACCTAAAAAATAAATGAAAAAAAAAATTAATTACAGGATACATTTTGACATACAATTTTGAATTTACATTTCACAGAAATTTGCTTTTTTGCGGCATAAACGGCCGCATTTTTTTAACGTTAATAAAGAAGTTTGATTTTTCCACAGCTTGAAGAGGCTGTAGAATTGAATATATGGCTTTAATTTGATTTTGATACCTCAACGTGTTCCTGAAATAAAGGGTCTTGGCAGACTCACGGACGGACGCCTAAGTAATCCTCTAATGCCCGGTTCCTTTAATATACGCCTACCGCCTACGATCCGTTTTCCCTACAATTTATTGACGGTTCTTAAGAATTTCGTAGGAATTGTAACCGATCGTAAGCAAAAACGAAGCGTTTTGTGGATATTGGAACCGGGCATAAGGCCCTTTCTCCACTGCTTCGGTCCGGCGTCGGAACAGGAATCAGTCATGAGAAAAATATCGGATGGCAGATTATGCTTCTCCACTTCATCCGACTATAATCGGCAATGGACGTGACGCAGTGCTTTATTAAAATTCCTCGGTTTTTCTATTCGAGGCAGGGGCGTTTTCCACACGTTCTAATAATCTAATTAAATAGCATGGGAACATTTTTGGGTTGTATGCGCGCTGCAAAACGTATTGTTTTTGTACGTCGATCACTTCGGACCGGTAAAATACCGTTCCGATCTAGCAAATTATAGGGCCGTTAAAATACAAATACGAATACAAATAGTTTATTTGGTATAAGTATTATGTCATACTGTTACACAACCTTGAAGCGCTAATACCTATACCTTTAATCTACTTAACAATGCAAAACCATATGTAAACATTCGAAGGTAGGTACATATTTAGCAAAGGTGAACAATAAACGGCCACAGCCTAACAGCAACAACTACCCTCCGCGCTAGTTAAAAAACTGTGTTGCGGCAGAGTACAAGTCATCGCCAAACGTGACCAATATTGTTGACCCGTACAGTACATTCATTGTAAGGAAAGCAGAGTTCAAGTAAGCGGTTCGCGTAAGCATAATGGTTGTAGTATATTAAAAAAATACAGATATGACTGAACACAAAGCTAGCATGCGACATGCAGGCCAAATTGTTATGACTAATATTATTTTTACAGTTCTTGGATATGATTGTGGCAGTTAGGAATTTTTACATTTCATAAAGTTCAGTTCTGTTATACAGATGTACCCTATCCAGTCACTGCATTTAACGAAATAAAAAAGTAAAATAAAAATAATACTAGAAACAGAATTTAGACTAATAACAGTGGCTGTGGGAGCAATAAATTAATAAATTATTTATCTATTTATGTATGATATTATAATTATTCGAATGGTAGTTTATTTATAAATGTAATATGTGTGTCAATATATTTATCGATACTAGTATTAAATATATATTGTAATATTTATAAATACATTATAGATATTAAAATAAAATAAAATATAGTTTAATACCTATAAAATAAATTCAAAATTGCTCATTTTAATAGATTTTCAGTAGAGTCATAGTCCTGGTGCTGTAAATATTTTAGTACTAGATGTTTGCAGGCATATCTAGTTTTTTTACTTGAATCACCGCAGGATTTACATAATTTATTAAATAGATAAGGGCCTGTATAGTGAGAGAAACCTTTAGTAAATGAAGTTCTACACTGTGGGATTTTATAAATAACATATTTCCGTCTATCTGATATCGTGGGTGGGGGTAAAATTTTGTGTTGCCTTGCAATGATAGCACATAAATACAGTTGCCTTACCGTCAGTACCGAGTATTCAGAATATAAGGTTTTAGTTGGATAGCGAAAATTTTTGTAATTAATTCAAATTCAAAATTCAAATTCAAAAATTTATTTCAACGTAAAGAATTTACATTCTGCTTGTTGAATGTCAATGTACATACAGTTATGTATAATGTTAGCCGCTGCCTTAGGGCCGTCTGTAGTGGAGAAAAAGGCAGCGAAAAAAAACTCCACTCTGACCTGTGGAGACCTGATTTCTGAATTGTTTTGATTATTGCTCTTTGAGCTCTTTCTATTTTTATAATGATAGATTTTTTAGCACCACCCCAGGAAAGAATACCGTATGACAATATGGATTGACATAAGCAGTAATGTTGACATCTCCAATGCTCCTAATTTTCTTAAAAATGCAAATAAGCTTCCTAGTTCTACCACATAAAGATTCAATTTGGCGTTTCCAGTTGAGATTGCGATCAATTATTACACCTAAGTACTTAATATGGGGAACGGAAGATAGTTCTGGGCAATTGCATACAGATGGGCTATTACAAAAATGGGCCTTCAGACTAAGGCGAGGAGGTTGAGAATTGTCATAAATACTAAATGTTATATATTTTGTTTTGTCCACATTAAGCGTTAGAACATTAGCATAAAGCCAGTCCAAAACAACACGAAATCCCTTTTCGCTAGTATGCCTTACCTCAGCCCAGGTTGGTGCATCAAAAAGCAAAACTGTGTCATCAGCAAAAGTTATGATACGTGCATCTTTTAGTTCAGTATCACATAGATCGTTAATATAGATAAAAAATAATATTGGTCCGATCACAAATCCCTGTGGCACTCCATAGCTGACAGGTAGATAGTCACTTTGCACAGTATCAATCTTAACACACTGAGACCTCCCACAAAGATAACTCCGAAAAAGTTGCAAGGGTATACCACGCACACCCGCACACTCTAACTTGCGCAGCAGAAAAACCGGATGTAGTGGAGAAGCTTATTAGTATTCTTGTGTATTTCTAAATCGGATCGGCAATTAACGTTTGCCGGACCGGAGCAGTGGAGAAAGGCCCTAAGGGTTCAGTTTTTTATACAGAGGTAAGGAACCTTAAAAATAGAACCCCTTTTTAAACTTTTTTTTATATTTTAAAAGTAATTAATTATAAATATTATACCTAATTATATTAACTACTTACCTCAATATACGATAAATAAATCTTGTTTCAAGGGATTGAACCATTCAAATTTTAACCAATAAATACCTAAGTCTGTTAGCGTGTAAGCTTGACTCAAGCAAACAATACCCATTCCGAGAATAGACCGGATGTTGGGAAAGCGTCATGCTTCCTGGAGAATGTGCCACTTGAACTTAGAACAAAGAGCGATGGTGGCGGGGCCTGGCACACACGGCTCGGTCCCATTTGGTTATTCGTCCAATTCGACATACTCTATTTTTAAAAGGAGCGTTTAGCGGATATGAATTCGATGCACCGATTTCCCTTCTAAATGATTTTGTTTCTTAAAATTTTGTTTAAATCTGTTTTTTTCAGGTTTTTCATTTCATTTATTCACATTTCATATTCTTGCTTTTGGTAGGCTATTTTAGAAAAAAGTTTAAAATCAAGGGGTGCTATAATAAAGCATTTTTTTTTACCTTGGGCTTCGTTCCTATTATTTATTTATGGATACTTTTATTGCATTTACAATTAAAGTATCTCTTCCAGCTCTTGCGGCTGGCAAGAGCTGGATGAGAGTAGCCGAGGACCGTGCTCATTGGCGTGCAATGGGAGAGGTCTATGTCCAGCAGTGGACAACCATGGGCCGATGATGACGATGTCATTTAAAGTAAACTCGAATCATTCGAGTAGTACTCGAATGATTTAATTTTTATTATACATATCTTAACAGTATTTGAACAGTCTAGACATTAAGAATGCGTCACACTTTCGGGAGTTCGTGAGTTTTGAATTTGGAACATAGAGCAACGGTGGTGCCTGGCAGACGCGGCTCGGACCTATTGGGTACAGTAATCAATTCGACATTCTTCGCTCGTATGTAATGCGTTCAGGGTAGATATTTACCTACTGGAGTTATCATTTCAATTATTTTGATAGTCTCTTTGTTGCACTTTTGTACTAAGGCGAGCTTAATATTTGATAGTTTTTTTACCCAACCCACGCTGGAAAATGCTTTTTCATGAAATTCAGACCATTGATTGCATTCAATTGACCGATACAATGATACACTATGTCATTTAGAGTAATTCTGCTGAGGGAGTAACAGAACACTGTTTCTCAATTCTGACAGAAATCACGGGAAAGCTAGTTGGGAGAAATAATCAAAAATGTGTGTCAAACCAAGAATGTAGCAAATTGGAAATAAATATATGTAGACGCGATGGGAAACTCAAAAGCTTTGCTTTCAATACCTTTGCTGACCTTAACTTTCTTACATCATTTTATGCGATCAGTCCAAATAAAGACATCGTACATATGGTGCAAAATTCGACCCATCTACATACCGTGTATATCAGTCGCCAGCAAAGAAACTTTTTTTTGAGTCATGATTTTGCAAAATATGTTTGAGTTAAAACGTAAATAGCAATCTAGGTATTACCCTTCAAAATATGTACATACTATCATAATAATTGCAATACATCTTACTTGCTACTCATTCAGTTTAAGTTACATAAATTATTATCGTAATTTTTCTTACTTAGGACTGCTCAGGTCTTAATTACTTTATTACTAGATAATGCATGTTGTGGTTACTTATAAATGCCCATAAGCATCCCGGACAGTGGATGCTATAGCATCGGATAACAATAAAAAAAAAAAATATCATTTGAACGTCCGCTAAGGAGTTAAGCTTATAAACTATGTAATTTTTGTGTAACTCTTGTGGGTTTAAATAAAAATAATAGTTATTATTAAAAAGTCTGGGATTGAGGGGTATTTAAACAATAAGTTAACAATCATTAAATTAATAGAGATAAAAACTGAAGTGTAGTTGCATAAAGAAACTGAAACCAAAGAGAGGTTTGACATTGGATACACGTCGCATGCTAGCAGCGAGAGCCCATTGTATAGAAAAATACTGCCGAAAATGGCGATCATTCGAATCTTTCGAAAGTAATCTTTGTTATTCGAATCATCATCAACCCATCATGTCCCCACCGAGGGGCACGGGTCTCTTCCCTGAGGAAGGTATAGGCCATACTCCACCACGGGGGCCAAGTCCGGATTGGTGGAGGCTTGTAAGACTAGTGGCTGGTCTTACTGTCAGAAGTTTTCAAGCCGCCCTAAGGCCTCTGACTTGGCTTAACGACTGCCATCTATCGACGGCAGCCGGCACCAACTGCTTAACGTGCCTTGCGAAGCACGGAATCGCTCGGAAAAATGCCACTAGCGTTAGTCATAGACGGTGACCCATCCATGGACTGAACGCGCCGTATGTTGCTTAACCTTAGTGATCGTTTAAGATCACTCAGGCAGCCCAGGCTACGAGCGATTCGAATACGGTGACTAATTTCATACAGTTTTATTTACGTGAAAACAATATTGCAAAAACTTGAAACCTTATCTAGCAAAGTTGAACGAAAAAAACGCGCGTGACTCGTGTAAAATCGTGTCATTCCGCTACAAATCGTGTTTTCGAAAATCGCATGACTCAGCTTAAGCGTTTCCGAAAATAGGGCCTAGGTATATAAATTTATTCGAAATGATTCGTGTCTGTCCGTCTCTAAGCCACGCCAAGGCAAAAACACGTTTAAAGGTACAGTCGACAGCACGTCAATCTTCCCATTTTAGTTGCAAAGTCGCCTAACGCAACGGAGTAGAGTGCATGGTTGTATACCATGATGTGCTGTCGACTGTACATACCTATATTGTTTATTGTTGTGGAGATCGCAATCATCATCATCGGCCTATGGTTGTCCACTGCTGGACATAGGCCTCTCCCATTGCACGCCACTGAGCACGGTCCTCGGCTACTCTCATCCAGCTCTTGCCAGCCGCCCTGCGAAGATCATCGCTCCACCGAGTCTGAGGACGTCCTACACTACGTTTACCGATCCGCGGTCTCCACTCAAGAACTCTTCTACCCCATCGGTTATCAGTTCTTCGGGTGATATGGCCGGCCCACTGCCACTTCAGCATGCTTATTCGGTGGGCTATGTCGGTGACTTTGGTTCTCTGTCGGATGACTTCGTTTCGAATTCGATCTTTCAGAGAAACCCCGAGCATAGCCCTTTCCATAGCACGCTGAGCGATATTTTAATATAGCCATGCTAATACTTTCTCTCTATAGTGAAAGATGTTCAAGTTGATTAGAACCCTTTTTTGTGAACAGACAGGATGTTGTTTTATCCTCTATAAATTTTTACAGACCATCCGCTCAGTTCCGCATCAAAAGCTTTAGCGCAGACAGTGCCGAATTAGGAGGGCTGGAGCCCCAAGGGTAATGAAGGAACGGATGCACTAATTATTTTCCGAAAAAATATAACAAAAAAGAAAAATAGAAATGATGAAGAGTTTTTCTCAATTGTAAACTTTTAGTCCGGATTTACTTACGGGTGTTGTTATATCGGAAGAGTCCGACCAGGTTTCGCTACGATTCGCAGAGCTTAATCATGGTGAGCAGAGACGGAGCTCGCGCCGTCGGTTGCTCGTCTCACACTGCGGGCAAGCGCGCGGCGCGCCCGCGCCAAGATGGGTGGGGCGGGTGCCGGCACCGGCTGCGGTGTAAGTAAATCCGGACTAAAAGTTTACAATGTGTTGTGCTTACGAAAGTTTTAGTTCAAAAGTTTTTCTCAACTTATAATAAACAGACGTTATCGAACTTCTTCGAAACTGCTTCACCGATTTATATGATATTTTTTGTGTACATTGTACACAAAAAATACTGTAGTTAGTATTACGGTATGTATACTGTAATACTAACTATTAAATGCCAATCTGGTGTATGTAAACTAGCTGATCCGGACAACTCTGTTTTGCCACATTCTTTAGCGTACAACCAATTTTCATACCTATACATAGTACAGTACCTACGTGCTTCATAATGTCAGCAATATTTTTATAATTATATTAAATCTAGATTATATCTACTTACTACATTAAATTTATTCCCTAAAATATTTTAAGAATTACAAACATGCCACCGCACTTCCTGTTTATAACAAATAGGTACTTAATTTTTACGAACTTCCGTCAAACCACGTGTCAGCTGTCACTTAGGAAGTGCGGCGCCATTTTTGAGTCAGTCTTCGTCCAATCGTCGAACTGTGAACATAGTTACTTTGAAAATAGTTGCTGTGAATATATTTGCTGTTGGAAAAGTTGCAGTGTATCTTTTGAAGTGTGTATACGTGTCGATCTGAAATATAATCAACTGAGTAATTTATTCCGTTGGTTTATTTTTATTGAAATAAGCTATATAAATTAAAAACCTTTCTAGCTATGGCTTTGTCGATTGTTACGTGGGTTCGAATCCCACTGTAGTTGGATTTTGTGAAAACGGATGCAAAAATCCAAAAATTTCAGAAGTGTGATCTTACCTTATTGAAATAACAGATTGCGATATAACATTAAAAAATGTGATAACAGAAATTTTAAAGACTATTTCTTCTCGAGTTTTTTTTTCTCTACTCCTCTTTTACTCTCTCTTGAAATAGAATTTTAAAGCATGCCATAATTATTCAATAAAAATAAATCTAACTTAAATAACATAACATAACAATTATAGACTAAATAATAAAACTAAACTAAATATTAAAACTAAACTAAATATTAAACTAAATACATATTACATAAAAACTAAATATAAAAAACAGTCTCTAGACCGCTGCCGTTGGGGAGAGTTGTGAAGTGCCTGCAGCCACAGCCCCGACTCGTATTCTGCTGTTGCTAGCAGACGAGCTCGCTCCGCAGGGCTGCTGCTTGTCTCCAAAAGATTTAAATGAACAGCGGGATTTAGTGGAGGGCGCTCATTCGGGCAGGCCAGTATCCAGGCCTTCCTAGCCTGCTCACAGCACGACACCTCAATATCACCTATGGAGGCGAGTATAATTTTTTTATACAAGGAGGTCGTGCTATGGGCTGAGGATAGGAAGGCGGGTAGGGAGACATCTGATACTTTCCTGATGCCAATCCCACCATACCTTATAGGTAAGGTGGCCTGGCACCAGGATTTCTCGATGAGCGGGCAATTTAGAATTTTGGTTACGGTTGAGTGTACTAGATTATCTACCGGTAACAGCAATGAATTGAATTTCCAAACAGGCGTGCATCTGAGGGCATAGGTAAATTTGGGCACAAATAAACAAAAACGTATAATGGTAAATGCCATGTGAGTTTTTATTTTGGTCAGATGGAATGATGTGTCCTTGAACTTGGCCACCTGGTCCTCAACATATGGTTCTATTGCCTCACTGAGGACTGGGGCCCCTAGGAGGCGGAATGAGCGCTTGTCTACAATTTTGATATTTGGGGCCAGTGTGTTGAATTTCGTTTTTATTTCGTTTTTAATTTCGTTGCCTAAAGATTCTTTTATGAAAATTTCGCATTTACTGAAGTTTAATTCTAGACCTAAATGTTTAAAATTTTGTATCAGAGATGAAAGGTCGCTCAACACTGTTTGTTGGTCGCCTCCCAGGGTACCATCGTCCAGGTACCAGATGTTCAAGCTCGAGGAAAGCGCTGATATTATGGGGTGAATGGCGAGACTAAATATGGCCGGCCCGAGTGGGTTTCCCTGTTGACAGCCTACTGACGAGTGAAGGAGGTGCTCTCTGTAGAGCAATTTTGAGGGTGTACTACAGCACTGCCAAATATAACTGTAGATTTCCGGTATGACCTCCTTCACCTGTTTCAGGATAGCACCTCTGTCAACAGATTTAAAGGCATTTTTTACGTCGACCTACGGAATTGACGATCGCAGCGTTAGGTTGGGAGCCGAAGCAGTACAACACAATAACCCAGATAAGTTGTTAGCTTATTTGAGGAATATTTTGGGAGCGAGTGCTCCATGATTAGGTCCTCAGAATTTAGTAAAATTGACACCCGATTTGATATTGAGGAGTTGCCCACCTTAAGAGGCTTTGGTAATTCTTTAGTACAAGTATTAGGTAAGCGTCAGGTTTCAATCACTATTGATGGCGTTCAAGCAAATACGGAGCTGCTAATTGTGCCTGACAGTGCGATGCATGTACCTCTTATGATAGGTCAAAGTTTTACGGAACAACCTCATGTTATCATACATAAAACATGGGATAAATTGGAAATGTTTCAATACATTGGTAATTGCGTTGACATAGAGATATCTAAAGTGAAGTTGTTCTGAAAATCTGATATAGTTGTTTCTGGATTGACAGTCATTGAAGTAAAAAGCGATCCAGCGTACGAAGGAGAACTGTTCATAGAAGGAGGAGTCCGTTTGTATTCCGATATTAGGTTCTTAATTCCCTCAGGTTTATTTTATTTTGGTGCTGGAGGAACAGGCGAAATCGTTGTCGATGTCCCTATCGATTGTAAGGTGGTGTTGCCAGCAGGATACCTTGTCGCTCGTGGACAGGTCACAAACAAGGATCCCAGTTTCAACGTAATGCGTGTTTCCGCTGAGGTTGATCGGCTGTCGGATATTGCCGCAGATGATGTAAAAGTTGGCGAGTTGTCCTGTGATGAGAAAGACCACCTGTTAGCTTTATTGAATCGGTATAGAAGATGCTTCGCATTTAGTTTATCAGAATTAGGTCAAACTACTGCAGGTGAAATGTCAATTAACCTTAATAATGGTGAACCTGTAATTTATCGCCCATATAGACTTGCAGTCAAAGAAAAGGAAGTTGTGAGAGAAATGGTGGGAGAGTTAATGCAAAATGGTATAATTCGACCGTCCACCTCTGCATACGCTAGTTCAATAGTATTAGTAAGAAAGAAGACTGGCGAGTTCCGCTTGTGCATTGACTATCGGGCACTAAACAAACGCACTGTCAAGGAAACTTATCCTATGCCCTTAATAGATGACCAGCTGGATACTCTGGCAGGTCATCTCTATTACACTACCTTAGACCTTGCGTCGGGATACTATCAGATACCTATCAAAGAGACTGACAAGTTTGAAACCGCCTTTGTAACTCCTGACGGGCATTTCGAGTTTAATCGGATGCCCTTCGGCCTTGCAAATGCTCCGGCTACTTTTCAGAGAACAACGAACGAAGTCTTGGGCACGATTCGACACAAGGAAGCTCTGGCTTACCTTGATGATGTTATTATCCCATCGAAGAGCTTTGCGGAGGGTTTGCAAAGGCTAGAGACTGTGTTGGGTCTGTTCGCGGATGCTGGTCTCACTCTAAAACTATCGAAATGTTTGTTCTTTGGTAGGACTGTTGAGTATTTAGGGTTTGAGCTGTCCAACAATGGTATTCGTCCAGGGTCTAGGAAGATAGAGGCTGTAGAACAGTTTCCAACTCCCGAAAATATACACAATGTCCGCCAATTTTTAGGGTTGGCTAGTTTTTTTCGGAGATTTGTTCCAAAATTTTCAATGAAACGCTAGACCACTAACACACTTGTTAAAACAGAATATTACTTGGTCATGGGGTCAGGACCAAGAAACTGCGTTTAGGACTTTGCAACAGAAATTAGTTGAGAAACCTATACTAGCACTCTATGATTCAAAAGCGGAAACAGAATTGCATACAGATGCCTGTAAGTTTGGCGTTGCAGGCATTCTCTTGCAAAGGGATGATAATAAACTCCTTAGACCAGTGGCTTATTTTAGTCGGCAGACTACACCACAGGAGCAGAACTACTCTGCTTACGACTTAGAAACTCTGGCAGTAGTGGCGTCACTTCAAAAATTTCGGGTGTACCTAGTCGGCGTTAAATTCAAGATAATTACCGACTGCAATTCGCTTCGGGCCACTTTTCAGAAACGAGACATGATACCTCGTGTGGCGCGATGGTAGGGTCAGATGCAAGAATATAACTTTGATATCGAATACAGACCGGTTCAATTTATGGCTCATGTAGACGCACTGAGTCGAAATCCCATCACCACCGCGCCACACGTAGTCTTTACCGTTAACGAGACCAGCTGGTTAACTACCGTTCAAAACGCGGATTCAGAAATTCAGCGTATCGTTGGCGTACTCAAGGACGCAACCCTTAATGGTCTTATTTATATCAGAACCAATTATAAGATCAAAGGTGACAAGTTATTTAGGATCACACCACAAGGTGATCGATGGGTCGTACCGAAGGGGGTGCGTTGGCAGGTAGTTAAGCAAAATCATGACGAAATCGGGCATTTCTCACTGGACAAGACTTTAGAGAAAGTCAAGGCTATATACTGGTTCCCGAAGATGTCAACATTCGTGAAGAAGTATGTAAAGTCTTGCCTCGAGTGCGGATATGCCAAATCGTCCGGAGGAAAGAAGCCAGGCTACTTACACCCAATCGAAAAGGTTGACACGTCTTTCGATACAGTGCATGTAGACCACGTAGGTCCATTTATTCGCAGCAGCCGAGGTAACATGTATATACTAGTCATTACATCTATTTGAAACCAGTACGTAACACCAAGTCCAGTACCACAATTAAAGTATTTAAAGAGTACTTTGGTATTTTCGGCGTTCCCGAAGAGTTATCTCTGATCGGGGAACATCTTTTACGAGCACGTCTTTCGAGAAATTCGTAGAGGATAAGGGCATTAAGCATGTCTTAAATGCTGTTGCGACGCCACGTGCCAACGGGCAGGTGGAAAGATATAACAAGACCATAGTCGATGCCTTAACAGCAAAATCTGTTGGATCTGCTGATAATAAATGGGACGACCACCTGTCCGATGTACAATGGGGTCTTAATAATACTTTTAATAAAGGTATTAACAGGACACCGTCAGAGGCTTTATTTGGTACAAGGCCAGCAGGATCCAGCGAGGGCACCATTAGGTCTGAGGTTGACCAGGACATAACAAACAGTGCATCAGACCGCACGTTGACTGAAGTAAGGGAGGAGATTAATTCCCATATCCAGTCATGTCAGAAAGCTCAGAAGGCGGCGTTTGACAAACATCGGTGTCGTCCAACTCAGTATAAAGTAGGAGATTTAGTAAGAGTTGAACGACAAGTGCCAGCATCGGGGCAAAGTAAAAAACTCGTTCCAAAGTATCAGGGGCCCTACAGAATTACAGCGGTCTTAGATTACGATAGATTCAAAATAGAAGACACTCCATTGACTCAAAAGGGAAATAGGTTATACTCAACCGTTGTCGCAATAGATAAAATTAAACCGTGGATGAATTTTAGTAGACCACAAAGTACATCTTCCAGCAGTTCTAACGATAGTGAATCTAACGAAGAATAGTAGGGTATAGAAGTGTCTCTTTTGTATTAAGGATATTTAGCATTTAATAGCAGGTATTGATTAAAGACACCACCACAGAATATATAATAGTACCGAATAGATGTGATTATTAAGAATGAGTTATTGTTATTGAGAATGCTTAGATAACTTTAGATTAGATTAGAACTTTTTATTGTATTCACCAGAAGAATAAACAAGTACATTATGAGCCATTAGCCATGCTACATTTATAATACATATCTAAATTTAAAAAGGTATTTTAGGTAAATAGCAATGATTCTATAATTATGTATAAGTAGATTAAAACCGAGAAACGGTTATGTGTGGAGGTATTCGGTCGAGTAACGGCCGGTTTACCTGTATCAAGGTCTGGTCGAGGAACGGCCTGTGCCTTCTAACGTTAAGGCGTCAAGATCTGATCAAGAAACGATCTGCATCTTGCATTGATTTTAGGTTATCAGGTCGAGTAACGACTTGTTTACCTGTGGTCGAGGAACGGCCTATGCTTTGCCATGTCAGGTAAAGTAACGACTTGTAACTGTGGTCGAGGAATGGCCTATGCTTTGCCATGATGAGTCAGGATCTGATCGAGAAACGATCGGTTGATTTAGTGGTACTCGGGACGAGTAACGCCCCGTTTACCTTAGTAATTAAGACGGGTGGAGGAACTGCCTGTACTTTACATTTGTTTGGAAAAACTACATTGTCATGACAAAGATATAAAATGTATTAAGAAAAGTTCAGTAGCAACTTGTAATTTATTTAGTGAATAAATTATGTCAAGTAACCTAAAGTAAGACCTATGTTTACCTGCGATTAGCTTTGTTTAAGATTTTTGATAATTGATGATGAATAATAAGTCAGATATTATTTTCTTTGATTACTTAATATTTGTAATGACACTAATGCACTACGTACGAGGACGTACTAATATTCAGATGGCCGAACTGTCAGCAATATTTTTATAATTATATTAAATCTAGATTATATCTACTTACTACATTAAATTTATTCCCTAAAATATTTTAAGAATAACAAACATGCCACCGCACTTCCTGTTTATAACAAATAGGTACTTAATTTTTACGAACTTCCGTCAAACCACGTGTCAGCTGTCACTTAGGAAGTGCGGCGCCATTTTTGAGTCAGTCTTCGTCCAATCGTCGAACTGTGAACATAGTTACTTTGAAAATAGTTGCTGTGAATATATTTGCTGTTGGAAAAGTTGCAGTGTATCTTTTGAAGTGTGTATACGTGTCGATCTGAAATATAATCAACTGAGTAATTTATTCTGTTGGTTTATTTTTATTGAAATAAGCTATATAAATTAAAAACCTTTCTAGCTATGGCTTTGTCGATTGTTACGTGGGTTCGAATCCCACTGTAGTTGGATTTTGTGAAAACGGATGCAGTTTCGTTAAGCAGTTGTTGCCGGCTGCCGTCTATGGGTGGCAGTGTTTAAGCCAACTCAGAGGCCTTAGGGCGGCTTGAAAACTTCAGACAGTAAGACTGCCACTAGCTTACAAGCCGTGTTACCTACCAATCCGGACTTGGCCCCCGTGGTGGAGTATGGCCTATACCTTCCTCAGGGAAGAGACCGTGCTCCGCGGTGGGGACAGGGTTGATAATTATGATTACAGTATGGAATAGGGAACCCTAGTTGGTTAGCCATTAACCATGTTTTCTATCCAATATAATAAAGTTTTTCATTAATTTTTCATTTCATTTCAGTTTTCCTCTATTGTGGGGGCCCACTTTTGAGGCTCCCCCTGACCTCCCCTAAATCCAGCCCTGAGCACAGACGTATGAAAAGTGAGAGACTCTGTTTCCCCTCGGTGCATAAAAGGGGAATAATTATACACTCGCCCACACAGAGGAGACGGGGGATGGTAACACAATGGAGCTATTTTTGTTTCTCTTTCAAGCAATACGGTCTTTGTTTGAGTAAATACTTAATCAGCGCAAAAAATGGGAGCGGAACAATGACGCTCGGATACCTTTAATTTTCAGATAAAATATTTCTAGACCGTTTTTATAGGGTTTATACCTCAGATTTTTTACCTAAGACGATTTTTCGTATAACAGGGATTTTAGAGAGAAGAGCGGTTTATCATTAAAACGGCTCTAGGGGGAAGACATAGAAATAAAAACGAATCACCACTCATATTCAAAGTAATATAGGCGAAGCTGCGCCAAAAATAATAAATGTTTCACGGAGCGTGTTTTTACTGTTCCGTCGACAGACCTCTATGGCGCAGCGGTTAGCGCATCTGCCTCCATGCGATAGGCCCCTGGTTCGAATCCCGGCTGGGGACAAAAAAACCCAGGTCTTGGATGTTACATGACGCATTACGATATCGCTGTTCCCACGCCACGGTATCCTAGTGTGGGCCAGAAGCAATTGTATGTACCTGTATGTAAGTACGTAAAATATATCATTTCAATGTCACTTCTTCTCTATAAGCTTGCATTCAGTTGCATTAGATCAGAGACCTCGAAGCAACGTACGCGCTATAATTATTTAGGTATAATTTGGATCTCGGAAACGACTTTCACGAAATTTAGTATGCAGGTGGTTTCGGGGCTTTTCTCTTCGTAATCTACCTAACATTTAATTGCCTAAAACACGTATAAAACGACGTTTTGTAAAAATGAAACCTAACTAAAGTCTGATTTTTAATTCCGTAGAATTCTGACAGTTATCATTTTATGACATGTCAGAGATTAGAAACCTTTTTTGGCCGGGCACATTTTTCAATTTCAATACGGGTGTGAATATCTGAGTCTACACATTTAATTTGTAAGTGAATGTATCCATTTTATAAAGTGTGGAACTCCAAATGAAAAGAGAATTTAAGGCGAGTGACAATTGTGTCCCTTTTCACCACACAAACAGTAAAAAAGTACAAGTAAAGAAAACATATCTTTATTAAAATATCTAATCATCATTAATACTAGTATCACTATCTTCATCATCATCATCATCGCTGACGTGAATTATTAAGAGAGCTAAGAGCGGCATACTTCACTTTTCTAAAAAGGTTTACGAAACCTTGAATTCGTAGGCAGTGATGCCAGCTAAAGAATAGAATAATGTAATTAAAGTTAATTTGATATATTTGTTCGTGATATTGAAATATTTTTATTTTTGTATTAGGTCACTTGAGTAAGTAAATATTTAGATTAGCCTTTTTGTAGATAAAACATAAAAAATACGTAGTATTTTATTTTTTATTACCCTCTAATGGGTCAAATTTGTCCCTTTTTCGGTGGAGAACTTTTTCAGTAGCAACACTTATGAAATGTCAGAATTCTAAGGAATAAAAAATCAGAGTATAGATCAATTAATCGCCCCCGAAACCACCTGCATACTAATCGGGAAATCGGGCGGTCCGGAAACGAAAAGACACCGGTTCAAATCCTGATGATTTTTTTTCAACTTCCTTTTTTTGCGAGAAAAACTATTATTTTTATTTTTTATTTTATTTTATTCATTCATCATCATCAACCCATCATGTCCCCACCGAGGGGCACGGGTCTCTTCCCTGAGGAAGGTATAGGCCATACTCCACCACGGGGGCCAAGTCCGGATTTTATTGATTATTGAGTCTGAAAGATCAGATTACAAAAATAAACCGGACAAAGCTTAGTCATCCAGGTACTTATGATAATTTGAGGTACACTGCAGAGTCCACTCGTTAATTTGAAGGCCAATCGACTTTGCAATGTAAATCAAATTGTAAATCGTCAAAAATAAACAACGCTCGTACTGCTGAACTCCCTGCTCAGGGCGGTGCCGCAATGTGATATGTTTACCACAGGGATTGGGAAAATGATTGAAGAATGCAAGGGAATGCTTGAAGAGGGATGAATCTATTTTCTGGTTTTTTTAGTTAATTATGCTATGTTGTATATAACTTACTTTGTAGCAATTTGGCATAAACTGTAAGTTACAAATGTAAATAAATAAATAAATAAAAATAAAATAAACAGGCCTGTACGAAGGTATTCAATTCACTCGAATGGCGCCACGTACTGTACAAATACCATGAATGCATGATTCTGCAGTTCATTTGTGCATTCACAGATCGACGTTTGCTTTCCCTATTTGCTGGGGAAATGACTTACGTTACTTGCGAAAATGTCTCGAAGAAATGTTATTTATTTTTGTGTAGAACACCCTTGTAGTTAGTGGACTGTATTTAAGGAGCTGATGGTAAATAAAAACCGATATAACTAAATTTTAACTATATTATTATAGGACAAATAAACCGCGTGTGGGAGCGGCAAAGCACGAACTCTCAGAACAATATTGACAACATTAGAACTTTAGAATGTAAATCAATGTTGCCACAATAAAAGCAAAATTAAACAATCTATCTATCTATGTCGTGAACATTTTGAATACACATTTTCTCCAAAGCCATCTGTCTCTTGAATTCGACACCCGTTATTAACCTAAGTATTATTGAGGGGCCATCCATTTATTACGTCACAAGTTTAGGGGCAGGTAGGGGTCAACGAAGTGTGATATTGTGTGACAAGCTGACAAGGGGCCGGGAGGGGTATTAAATTTTGTGAAGTCACTTTTCAAAATCTATTACAATCTAAGTGCTAAAACACGAACATCGAACTATTAAACCTCAAAAACATTTGCAACTCTAGGGACCAGTTTTTTAAGTTTTTTACTTAGATACTTAACTGTAGTGCTGTCTCGTCAGATTTCTTTAGAGAAGAGTGTGACAGCACGTTACTTAAGTATTTACTTAGTGTGAATTCTCCAAACTCTATTTGCAACTCTACCGGAAATAACACTAATTTCGGAACTGCGGTTTTAATTCAATAATTTCTGGATTAAAATTTGCAATTGTTTGACGTTGCACTAGGGAGGAGGGTCTTACAAAGTAACCAGCTGTGACAAGGACGGGGGAGGGGTCAAAAAATCATGAAATTCATGTGCCGTAATGTATGGATGGCCCCAAACTGAATTTTAAACAAACTCTTCCAACTAAAACTTCAAGTAGTACTTGATTCCGGAATGATGACGATGATTTTTTTCCAGAATCCTATCATGTCGTTCTCGGTCTTCCTGCTGGCCACTCTAATCTGCGCGTACGCATGGCTGCGATCGCGGCGCGCCGTCAAGCTAGCTGGCTCAGCGCCGACGCTCTCCGCTTGCTTACCCCTCATCGGACATATATACAAAATGTTGAGAATTCGTGATACCGTTGGTAAGTTAAGATAGGATAAGATTATTTTTTATTGTACAACGTAAAAATAAGGGAGTTATTATTTTAATGCAATAGGGTAGTTTCCAGGGTCAAAATAATTAAATTCTATTTAGTCCGTGTTTTAGATTATAAAAAAATATTGGACACGTATTTTTTCTTTTTTCGATTAAACAAAAAATAACAAAGATATCACCCATTAAAGTTACGTGTGACGTCACTCCGTGCTAAAAAATGCAGCACGGTGTGACGTCACACGTTACTTTAATAGGCTATCTTTGTAATTTTTGGTCTAATTTACAAATAAAAAAATACGTGTCCCTTATTTTGGAATAATCTAAAAGACGGACTAATTACATTCTTTAGGGCAACTAGCCTATTATCAATTATATTTTACTGATTATCGAAACTATCGCAAGCCGCGTCCGACGCGACGTTGTCATTTGCTTCTGACGTCTTGTCGTCGCGACTCCGCGACTCTGACGCCAAGTGTGCGGACATTCAAAATTATGAAAATTGACGGCCGTAGCCTGTCGTCGCGTCTAGTTGCCGACCTGTCGCCTGTCGCGTGTCGCTAGTGTGTGCCTAGGCTTAGATAAGATAAGAATATTCTCTATTGTACACTAGAACACATGACATGACAACTGTACTTTTTATTGAAAAAAAATAACATTCGTCCTAACCGTAATTAAGAATATGAAAAATTCGGAAAATCAAGAATTAGTAAAATTAAATATTTTCGTAAAGACGCGTTCGTCCTGATAATCATTTGGAAAATTACACACATCGAAAAATAAGAATTGGGTCCTAATCGCCGGCATCGTATAGATAGATAGAATATACCCATGCACTCTACTCCGTTGCATTACGGGCGACTTTGCAACTAAAATGTGAAGGTTGACCTACTGTCGACTATACACATAAATTTCACTTACAGATTTTTTTATAAATCGAAGAACAAATGGCGGCCTTATTTACTATAAGCAATAGAAGAATAAACATTTACAACTCACTATAGACACCTCCAACTGTTTTAATAATATTATTTCATTTTTGTGTATAATTTAATAGGGGTTTGCTGAAAATCAGCATTGTGTTGATCAATCACACAACATTTAGGCTGAGCATACTCCTTTTTTTGTCATTTTTTAATTTTGTAATTTATATTATTTAATTTTGATATATTTCGATGATAAAAATAAAGAATTTTCAATTTCACTAACTCACGCACTAACGCTCTCACAGTACATAGTCGGACACAATGATAGCTCAAATTAACATTTGGTCTCGATAGTCAGCTGTTGTGTAGCACCACAATAGCTACAGTCAGCTTTTAGAATATACCTCGGGCTCTAGAGTAGGCTTCGGTTTTCGCCGAAAGCACACGAGTGTGATACTTCTTCCTGCTCCGTATAAAACTTTTCTTCACTATTTTGAAAGTAAACAACAATACAAAGTAAACCTTACCTTATTGCAATATAATCGGTTTATCCGATAATACCCGAGGTATATTCTAAAAGCTAACAGACTATAATTGGGTCGCTGGGATCACTCACTCACTCACTAACTCAACCACTAACTCACTCACTCACAATGCACAGTCGGACACACACGAGTGTGATACTTCTTCCTGCTCCGTATAAAACATTTCTTCACTATTTTGAAAAGTAAACAACAATACAAAGTAACCCTTACCTTATTGCAATATAATCGGTTTATCCGATAATACCCGAGGTATATTCTAAAAGCTAACAGACTATAATTGGGTCGCTGGGATCACTCACTCACTCACTAACTCAGCCACTAACTCACTCACTCACAATGCACAGTAGCTCAAATTAAATTTAGTCTCGCCAGTCAGCTGTTGTGTGGCACCACACCGCTGTTGGCTCATTGGGGTCCCTCACTCACTAACTAACTCACTAGCTAACACACTAACTCACTCACTCACTCACAGTACACAGTCGGACATATTAATAGCTCAAATTCAAATTTGCTCGCTAGTTAGCTGATGTTTTACTATTATCGCCATTTTGCAACAATTTCTGCAACATAAAATGTATTTTTTATATTTTTTTCCATCATTAATATTTATTGTTAATGCGGTACCAAACAACTTTTTTGTGTTGTAGCTTGCGCTGGTTGGTTGTTATGTAATAAACACGGATTACTAATGGTTGACCAAAAAATTATTGACAAATGGTCATTCGACAAACAACGTTTAACCAAATGTTCATTTGGCAAACGAGACATTTGACAAAAGTATCATCTTACAAAAACTCACTTAGCAAATGATCCATTAGCAAACACTACATTTGTTAAATGTTTTGAATATTAAAATGTCAATTGACCTTTTTTAATTTCACCAAATAATATGTTTCGCAAATGAAGCATTTGTCCAAATGTCATTTAACAAAATGTTGAACGCATCAAAGTCGAGTCTGTTTTCGATCTTACATAGAGAACCTAACGCTCCGACGCGCTCCGCTTCGCTACGCGCGTCGTCGCACCTATATTTCTGTTGTCACGTATTCTTTACATCGCCGACCCCCCGTTCGTAAGATTGATTAATAAACGAAACATTTGTCAAATAATACATTTTATCAAACGTTTTTAGACCAATAGTAGTTTTGTCTGATAACTCAGTTGTTAAATGTTCATTAAGTAAAATAATTATTTGTAAGATGTAAATTTAAGTGTTGATCATTTGGATAAGTGAGTCATTTGTAAAATGATTAGTAGTAAAATGATCAATTGGCGAAAGCATTTTTTGTCAAACATTGTTTGTCAAGTGTAATTTTGCCAAATGACTTTTGGTCAAACAGCAGGACCCCAATAAACACCTATTTAACAAGAGAGGCAACAGGCGCTGTATGCTGAAATACAGGCTATAATCCTGGTTCAGCAGCAGATGCTACAACAATGACACTGTAAGACTAACTTTTAGCAAGATATTCTGTATAAGTCGAATTTTGTTTTAATTATCTAAGACTTTTCTGGATCAATAAACGTTATCTCATCTTATCTTTATACAGTACTTACAGTTGCCAACAGGTCAACGCGAGGCCAAACTGCAAAGCCTCGAACACCGACGGAAGGTAGCCTGTTTGGCGGTTTTCTACAGGTTGGAGAGTGCGCACGGGAATTACACGATCTTATCCCGCCATCTCCTTTCCATCACCGGATATCCAGGAGAGGGGAGCGACTTCATCCTTATGTTGTACAGACACCTTTTGTGCGCACGAAGCGTTTCGCCTCGTCGTTTCTAATGCGCACCGCTAAGGAATGGAATTCGCTCCCTTCCTCTGTTTTTCCGGAAAGGTACGATTTGGGTGTCTTTAAGGCTAGAGTGAATAGGCTCTTACTGAACCAACCGCTCCATCTTCACTTACCATCAGGTGAGATCGGGGTCAATCGTTGGTCAGTTTTTAATTAAAAAAAGAAACGTTTTTGTTTCAGTCACCCGCTTACCTACCAAGTCCGAGGTCGTAGGTTCGATACCCACTAGGGGCCCCCGTACATTTGTACAATTAATGGCCTCAGTCATGCGGCCTTACTAATAAAGGTAATGAGCTGTGTATACAGCCGTTATGCGAGGTCTGACAAACTGGTTATTTGTACGCTAAATGCGATTAAACCAGTTTAAATTTATATACGTCAAATAGTTATGCAGAGTGTATAACTTATTTATTAGTAAGGCCGTTAGTGTTTTTCCGTGTTTGTAACGTCCTTGCCTGGTTACCTTGGGTATCCTAGTTTGGGACCAGGTCAAGTGACGTAAGCTCTTTGTCTCTTTCAGGAATACTAAATTTTGTGAAGGAATTCAGTACAGAGACAAACGCTAAGGGAGGAGTCACGAAGGGATGGCTTGGGCCGATTCTGTTTTATGGTGAGTAAGAAAATGCAGGTTATTAGCACTAATAGGTATTTAGCTTTAAGTATTTTTAAGTGGGCTTGTAAGGCTGTATGTATTTTCCAGTGGCCTAAAGCTAAGCGTCCACTGCATCGGAATCGATCCGTACGGAGCGGACAGACTTGTTGCTTTGTATTGATTTCTATAGTATTGCGTGCACTGGATCGGCATTTCTCCGCCGGAGATATTACTTCCGATGACGTCATCCGCAGCCGACGCGCTTTTCGGATCCTAATGAATCCGAAAGATCTCTTTTCATCTTTTACTAAATCATAACACAATGTATGAAATTCTCCGAAAATAGGTCCTTTTAAGTTTATTTTATGAACCCACATCTTTCGTTTCCTTTTTTTTTGCTCCTCTTCAACTGACAAGAAATACCGATATTGCCGACGGAAATCCGAATGCAGTGGACGCACCCTTCCGGTATTTTGTAAATGCCGACGCCTCGTACGGTGCGTACGCTCCGGCTCCGATCCAGTGGACGCTTAGCTTTACTCCTAGTATAGTTCATACTGGGCTATGCTCGGGGTAAGGCCATTCGAGCCTGGGTCTCTCGCTTCCTAGTCGATTTTCCTACTCACTGTATTCTACTCACATACACCACCGTTGCGTTGGGTTTGAGTTTAGGTAATGTGTTCATAATTTTGTTAAATTTTCATTGGTGGTTTCATTGGTCTGTTTGAGAGTTCATAAAGAGTTGATAAATATATTGTACCAAAATAACATTATATTTGAGTACAATTTTTTTTATTTTTATTGCACTTATGATGATGGCATCATACTTATGATACTTATGATGCCATCATCATAAGTGCAATAATAGTTTTATTATAGAAGGTTAATTTGATTGCAGCATAACGCTTACTATTAAAAAAAAATGTAAGCGTAGCATTGTTTACTTTGGACCCATTTTGTTACAGTAAAAATTGTTTTTGAACGGCAGATTTATTTATTTTCGTCACATTTTCTCAATGAAAATCTCACTATGTTTTAAAGTAATTTCCATTACTTTTAATCAGCCCTTTAAATCGGTCCTAAAAATAATTTTCCTTGTTTTGTATTGCACAATAAAAAAAACATAATATAACTAGGAAGCAAATCACCATTTTTTTTTCAATAGCAAATATTCTGCATAAAAATCTCGATTTTCGACTTCAGTGGTGACAGATCCCGAGGATGCGCAGACGCTGCTAAACACGTGTCTAAAGAAGCACTACTTCTACAGATTCGGGGAGCCGTTCATTGGGGAAGGTTTAATTGTGGCTAGAAATGGTAAGTCATCATCATCATAACATAACATAACATTTACACACAGGCACATACATTACTTCTGGCTCCACACTAGGATACCCTGTGTCGTGGCAACCAGAAACAGCGACGTCTCAAACATGTAAACATCCAAGAACTAGGTTTTTTTGTCCCCAGCCGGGATTCGAGCCCGGGACCTCTCATGACCTATGTTTGAGATAAATAATTTATCATTAATATCATTCATTCGTCATTCATCATTATGATCATAATTTATCATTATTGTAATTATTTCAATGAAGGAATGATGAATGAACGAATTAATTATGTGACATGCAGTGGATTAATAATTAGTTAAAAAAAAGCAAATTTAACAATAATATTTGGTTCAAAAAGTACACACAATTTACACACAACACATAAGACATGACTTAATGTCGTATTGTTCAGGTCAGGTCTTGGCCCCCGTGGTGGAGTACGGCCTATATCTTCCTCAGGGAAGAGACCCGTGCCCCTCGGTGGCGACATAACGGGTTGATGATGGATGATGGATTCTGCAGAACAAATCTAAGAATAAATAATTCTGATTCTAACTCACTCCGTATGCTATTTGTAGTTTCAACTTGGAAGCGTCATCGGAAACTGCTCGTCCCAGCGTTCAACCAACATATCCTGGACGGGTTCATGGGCGTCTTCAACCACCAGTCCAGATATTTGACGGAGAGAATGGCCAAGGAACTAGGCAATGGCCCCTTTGACCATTGGACGTATTTGTCGGCCAACGCTTTGGAGACAATTTGCCGTGAGTTTAGTACATGATCCACGAGGTCTATTTACACTGGGGGCGCAGTATAATATTATACAAATGAGTGAATGAAAGAGTGGAAAAAATTAATGAACGAACAACCATATAAATGCATTTAACGAATTAAATAACCGCTGTGTGGGTGCCAAGTCAGAGGCCTTAGGGCGGCTTGAAAACTTCTGACAGTGTGACCAGCCACTAGTCTTAAAAGCCTCCACCAATCTGGCCTATACCTTCCTCAGAGCCTTCCCTGAGGACCCGTGCCCCTCAGTGGGGACATAATGGGTTGATGATGATGATGATGTTATTTCAAGTTATATTTTCGCACAGGCACCGCCCTGGGAGTCCCAGAGTCTGGGGAGCTAATCGGCGAGGAATACGGGAAGGCTTGTAAGCACATGTTTAATACCGTGGCCAGGAGATCGATCCGGGTTTGGCTGTATTGGGACGCCATTTTCAACTGGTCTAGCTTGAAAGTCGAACAGGACCAGGCTGTCAAAGTGTTCCAGAAGATGACGCATGATGTAAGTTTTTTTTATGCAAATCAAATCAAATCAAAATCAAAATTGTTTTTTTGAGCAGTACAAAACTTAACAATATATAGAGTAACTCTGAACCCCAAACTAAATTAAATTGTATCTTGGGGCTCAGTGATGCAGTCTATATACGTATCACTCTGTAGGGCAATGGCCTTCTCTCAGCTGTCAGAGAGAGAGAGAGATAGAGAGTATGGGCTTAATTACCACGCGTGCCCGCTGTGGATTGAAGAAGAAGAAATTTTTTATTATAAAAGCAGAACACACGCCACAAAAACAAAATAAATCCAAAAATTAAACCTAAAAATTAGTACACAACAAAAAATCAGAAGAAAACAGGAGGAAAACAAAGGTCACGGCGTGTCACTGCTGTTATAAATGTCAGCTGACTCATTCAGCATTGTGCTGATGGACAAGCCTTCAGCGCTGATTTTCAGTCAGTGCCAAAACATACCCCGCGAGCGTCACAGATCGCGGTGTGGTACATACAATGATAAAATATATTAAGGAACATCACACTTATGTACAGAAAAAATAAGGAACATAATACTTATTTACAGAATAGATTAAATACTTAAAAAGTTTAATACGAAGAAACAGATAAGACTATTAAGTATAAATTAATTAATTCATACAACAAAAATATATATGGTTAAATATAATTAAGAAGGAACCAAAATACACAGAAAATAAACAGAGCAAATACAAAATAAAATAAATATACAGAGAAATATATACAGCACTTCACAGTCCCGCTATGCGATTACAGATTCATGTCTGTAGTTACGGCGAAGGGATTGGAAGGGAAGGGAGGGGTGGTTTATTGGATTGGTAATTTCAATCGCTAATGTATCTAAAGACCGCAAAAATATAAACATAAAAATTCATGCACATATTACTTCTGGCCTCATATTAGGATACCCTGTGTGGTGGGAACCAGAACAGCGGAGTCCGCGCATAAAATGACACATTTTTGTAACACAAAATGACACATAAGCGAAATGACACACGCGAAATGAAACTTAAGTGAAATGTACACATACGTGAAATGACACATAGGTGAAATGACACATACTTGAAATGTCATATATTATGTGAAATGACATCATTCGTGCACATTTGTAGCTTTAGCCGCTATTAGGTATCTGTTGTATAAATTACATAATATCAAGGAGATTCTCCTTGATAATATGTCATAATATCCCGGTTCTTTCTCTTTCTGCGTTTTTATACTGCAACGACTTGCGGACGACCTCTGTGGCGCAGTGGTGAGCGCATCTGCCTACCATGCGAGAGGTCCCGGGTTCAAATCCCGGCTGGACACAAAAAAAAAAAGAAATCAGGTCTTGGATGTTTACATGTTTGTGACGTCGCAGTTTCTGGTTCCCACGATACAGGGTATCCTAGTGCTTGTATGTAAATGTTATGTTATGTTAACTCCACAAACATGTAAACATCCAAGACCTGGGGATTTTTTTTCTCCAGCCGGAGTTCGAACCCGGTATAGGTTAAATCCCCGGGTAGGTAGATGTGCTAACCGCTGAGCCACAGATGTCGTTAAATATACGATGAAACAGAAGCAATCCTGCAGTAATAAATAAAATATATAGGTACATATCTTACTTAAATAACGAATTTTTCTTTGTTTTTATTAGAAAACCATTCCTATATTGTGGCAAGTAACAAAAATGTATATTAATTATATTCATACATTTACTCACACACACGTACACACGTACACACTCACACACACACACAAACCGAGATGCGCATTTAATTAAGTTAACTATCTATTCTAATTTTACTTAATAATAATAATAATGATTAGAAAATTGAAATAATAAAAATAATTGTAATAAAAATTTAAATTATAATGATTTTAAAAAACTATTTTATTTTAATCAATACTCATAATGAAACTATAAATTAAAATGAATATAACTAATTTCTAAACTAAATATAAAATATTAAACTAAAAACTACCTAAATATAAAAAATCGAATCTAAGCCGCTGCCGTTGGGGAGAGTTCCCAAGATACTGGCAGCATTCCCTCTCTGAATGGCCAGGCTGATGCGCTGACCGAGGTAGCTGCCAGCTCTAGGATCGCCTGACGAGTCGATGAGGTGCGTTGATATTTCTTTGAAAGGTTTACGCGCCTCAGGGCCCCACGGGCCCATCGTCTCGACCCCAAACGGCGCAAATAAGTAGCTGTCGCCAAGGACAGCGTATTTGCGCCGTTTGAGACTTTCTGCCATAGACGCTGCCGCGCCCGCGGCCCTGCTGGTGTGCGTGACATGGGAAGGCGCCAGTGTGTCAACGCAGGTTGCGTCCCACACTAGCGGCCTCCCGTTCTGCCACGGCACCAGTGACGTACCGTCAGGTCTGCTTCCGTCGTCCCGTGCTATACCGTTAGGCTCGAGGATAGCCGGCACGGCGACGCTGAAAAGAGCCCTGAGGATTATGTCATTCAGGGACGCATGGCGCGACAGTCGGCCCACGCTGCGTTGACACGATAGGCCGTGGTGCCCCAACTCGTCGACTTTCTCTCCACAAAGGCAGCGGTGAGGCTGAACAGTTTTGCAGCCCAATCGCAGGCCGATGGCAGCTGAAAAAGACATGTTGTCCATCAGCGTGCCTACGTTCGCTGATGGAAGTGCCTGCAGCCACAGCCCCGACTCGTTTTCAGCTGTTGCTAGTAGACGAGCTCGCTCCGCAGGGCTGCTGCTTGTCTCCAGCAGATTTAATTGAACAGCCCTGCAGAGCGGCTCGTCCCACTGTCTCTGCACTGCGGGATTTAGTGGAGGGCGCTCATTCGGGCAGGCCAGTGTCCAGGCCTTCCTAGCCTGCCCACAGCACGACATCTCAATATCACCGATAGAGGCGAGTATAATTTTTTTATACAAGGAGTTCGTGCTGTGGGCTGAGGATAGGAAGGCGGGAAGGGAGACATCTGATACTTTCCTGATGCCAATCCCACCATAACTTATTGGCAAGGTGGCCTGGCACCAGGATTTCTCGTTGAGCGGGCAATTTAGAATTTTGGATATGGTTAAAAGTACTGGATTGTCTACCGGTAACAATAAAGATTGAAATTTCCAGATAGGCATTGTAATTGTACATTTATTAATAGTTATAGCTAATAGCAAAATTGGAAATCTCTTGCGAATTGATACATGATTTATCTTTTTATACTTAAATTAATGAAATATTTGAAAATTTTGTTAAGTAGATATATTTAAATTGTAATCAATAATAAAATATGTGTTATAAGCATTACGTATGTACCTTACCATAACTATAACTAAACGATTATACCTAAGTTAATGCCAATATATTAAGCGAAGAGCGGGGTTTCCTGGCACAAGTGTTTACACACTTAATAGGAAGTTCCAGCCACAATGTGTAATGAATAATTTTGGAATCTAAATAAAAATATTTTTTATTTTTATAAACATAATAATATTCTGATAATTAATTTTCTTTTCAGGTTATGATGCAGAGTAAGCAAAGAATGAACGAAGAGAAGGGGAAAAGTGATTGTAAAAGTGGTAAATATCTCTAAGAGTTTGTAGTGGGTTATTAGGACACTATGGTTATTTATAGCTACAATTACTTGGAATGACTTCAATGTTGCCAGTGCAAAGCAGAATATAGGGAAAGATCTTCAAACTGACCATAGATTTCTTGAGCTGACGGCTTACGGTCTTACACGTATACGTGATGTCCTAAAAAATAGTGTCACGCCAATACTGGACTTCCTAGCGATAGAAAACCCCTAGGGGTACCCAAATCACCCCTTTATATGTTTCGCATTTTTTTGTAGTTTTCTGCATCTCAATGAATTCAATTTGACTTTAAATTTGAATGCCTCTATCTCCAGGTCGCTTCAAAGCGTTCATGGACCTCCTGGTAGAGTTTGGCGCTGCAGGGGCCCTGACAGACCAGGAGATTCGGGAAGAAGTGGACACGATGATTGTGGCGGGTCACGACACGTCCTCGACAGCACTACTGTTCACATTATTCATTTTAGGCTCGCACAATCAGGCGCAGGAGCGCGTTTACGATGAGTGAGTGAGAATTTATTAATGTATTCTAGTGTTGAGATAATAAAATATTCTCTATGGTGCCAAGGAAAACACAGACAAAATAGTTACAAAGATACAGTACAATTGGCGGTCTTATTGCTTAAAGCAATTTATTCCAGAAAACCGAGGATGGAGTATTGTTGAAGGAGTGTTGTTGAGTGTCATACATCACATCATCACGAGAGGTAGATAAAGAACACAGTTTGGCACTTGTCCCGATCTTGATAAACCTCTTTTTCTATATTGACCATCAATTCGATTGAGTCAATATTGTTGTTCTCATAGGTTTGCAAACTGATAGTTCGATGAATGATGCATAAATACAGGCAAGCGCGTTTACATTTCTAAGCCATTTTCGAATATTTGATTTAAGGTCGATTGCTTATAAGCTAATCGGGTGATCAAGGGGTTGATTTGTAGATCAATTTGCTGGGACTTGTTTGTTCATATTCTGACGACCTCTGTGGCGCAGCGGTTAGCGCATCTGCTTACCATGCGAGAGGTCCCGGGTTCGAATCCCGGCTGGGGACAGAAAAAAAGAAACCCAGGTCTTGGATGTTTACATGTTTGTGACGTCGCTGTTTCTGGTTCCCACGACACAGGGTATCCTAGTGTGGGGCCAGTAGCAATGTATGTGCCTGTATGTAAATGTTATGTTATGTTATATTGTTTTATTGTTCTCATAGGTTGTTCTTTCTTTCTTATTGTTAAATAAATGTTTTATCTATCTATCTATCTATCTATCTATTGACACTATCTCTCTAATCACTGCGATAATACTACGCTCTACAGTCAGAACGACCGACGTCTGCCACTAAACACGTTTGCGAAGCAAATCCCTTTGTGTTCGAAAAAAAAACCGACAATTGGCGGAACACAGCCGAGCATGAACGAAATGTTCGCAGTGGGGTCGTTCGAGGTTTGGTGAAACGTAACATGCAATGTTTCAATGTTTCCAATGAAAGAATTTGCCGTACAAATTCGCGCGCGCAAGACGTCCAACCTATGAGAATCGTTTTCAAAGTGTGATGCCTTTCATGATGTGTACGGCAAATTCTTTCATTGCATGATACATTGCACGTTACGTTTCACCAGTCTGTACGCACCATTACGTCCATGATCGGTCCACACTAAACGAATTGTGTTCGGTTCAAGCTTCGCTCGTGCTCGGCTCGTGGCCGGCTCGCCTAGCGTAGATGCACCTTTACTATTACATAGTTTCCATTCAGTTGTTCGACTTGGCAAACGCAGTGTAGGACGCCCTCCGACCAGGTGAGATGACGATCTGCGAAAAACTGCAGGCAGATGCTGGATGCGGTAAGCCGAAGACAGTGCGCTATGGCGCTCATTAGGGGAGGGCTGTGTCCAGCAGTGGACTAATATAGGCTGATGATGATGATGATGATGATGTTCGTAACGTTATGTAAGTAGAGCTCTCTTTTTATAGAAAAGCGTCTTTGATACAGCCTGTACTCTTTTAGGCTCAAAAAAGTGTTTGGCACCTCAGACCGTGACGTCACGAAGGAAGATTTACCCAAACTAGTGTACACCGAGGCGGTGCTGAAAGAATCATTGCGCCTCTATCCCGTGGGGCCAATAGTCTTGCGGTATGCTGACAAGGATGTCCGACTGAGTAAGTTGCATAAATAGATTAATAGAGCTACCAAATGTCATCATTGATCGCCGGACAAGGGTTGATGACATTGGCGAAAGAGTCTCAAGACTGAAGTGGAAATGGGCGGGACACCTGGCTAGGCGGGAAGACGGCAAGTGGACTAAGACAATCACAGATTGGGGGCCGAGAACAGGACGACGGTCAGTGGGCAGACCTGCTGCGGCCCGATGGTCGGACGATGTCGTTGAGTCGGCGGAAGGTCCGTGGATGCGGATGGCGAGAGACCGAGTGAAATGGCATTTGAGGGAAAAGGAAAAGGAATATACCCAGCAGTGGGCAGCGGTGCGCTGATGATGATAAAATTACATACTTGAAGGATTGGACTGGATACATCTACAGAAGAACTGATAGGATGCGAAGGTTTTCCGACCTCCCATCCTACCTTGGATGATGAGGTTTTATGAGAACTGATGGAGTTGTCAATATCAAAAGCTAATGTATTTCACGACTAGCTGCCTGGCAAACGTTGTTGTATACCTATAAAATTTCATTAAAATCGGTCAATTCGTTTCGGAGGTGTGCGCATACACCTCCGAAACGAATTGACGGATTTTAATGACGCGAGAATTTTATATATTAGAAAGAAAGAAGAATATTTATCTACAGGCAGAAGGTATTAAAAGGCTAGGATAAAAAAAATCCCGACCTTATGCGTGATTATGCTTATGATTATGCATACAGCTGAGTATTAATTTTATTTATTACAGAGAATCATACCATAGCGGCGGGATCGTCTATAGTCACTTCCTTCTGGGGCATGCATCGGAACGCATGTTGGGGATCTGACGTGGAGCAGTTCCGGCCCGAGCGGTGGCTGGAGGGCGGGCAGTGTCTCAACGGTGCCTTCGGCGCGTTCAGCCTCGGAAGACGAGGTTGCATAGGTACAAACCCAAGGTTCTACCGATAAAGCGCAGACAGGTCGTATATGTATGGAAACGCATGGTGGGACAATACGCTATCGGACCGATTTCTGAAAACCATCTCATGTCTTTGGTTTATGTTCATGGAGTCCTCAGAAAGTGGTAATTTTAAATTCTTTCGTGTATTGTCCAAAAAAAATGCAAACGTAAATTTACTTTTTAAATAAGCCGCCAAAACGCTATTTTGGGCAATATGGCGTCGCACAGGAAATATGACGTCACTTGCCAGTAAGCCAACGAATGAACGTAAGAACGAATGAATGACAGACGCCATTTTTACTGGCATGTGACGTCATCATAGAGTCGGCCAATCCAGGCCGTTTTCGATACAATGGCTGCTGATACATAATTATCAAATTTTATCTTGTGTTTTTTTACAAATAATAATTGTTTTTTGTTTAAAATGCCTTAAAGCGGTTTTAAGACTCATAATTTATACGAAGACTTAGAAATAATACTGTTTTTTTACACTATCAAATAGCCTATGGGCTAGTTTTGCAGCAAACTAGAGTTGGAGGGGGCAGTTTGTGAACTGTGCTTTTGGCCCCTTCAGCCTCAGAAGGCGAGGTTGTATAGGGACGAACCTAAGTTTCTACCGATAAAGCGCAGATAGGTCGTCTATGGGAACGCATGTAGGGATAGTTATGTGGAGCAGTTTTGGACTGGTATGTTGTAATCGGTGCCTTCGGCGCGTTCAGCCTCGGGAGACGAGGTTGCATAGGTACAAACTCAAGGTTCTACCGATAAAGCGGAGAAAGATCGTGTGTGAGAATGCATGTTGGGACAGTTAAGCTGGCTTTCCACGGTGGGCGATTCTGCCGACGGCCGACGCCGGCCAACGACCACGGACAGCCATGCACCACGCACGAGGCTCGTCTGCGCGATTTTGCATATCGATACGACCACGTACCCACGACCGGCATGGGCGCACAGCCACAGACGTCTGCTACAGCGGGTCGAGACCCTTCCCACGGTGTGTCGTGCGAGCTGGTCCGCGTCCGTCCGCGATATCGCGGGCCGTGGGAAGCCGACTTTATGTGGAGCAGTTTTGGGCCGACCGGTAGTTGGACGGCGGGCACGATTGTGCCGATAAAACCTAGGCAGGCATGTTTGGGAACATATGCTTGGGAGGTCACGTGCAGTTCTAGCCCGGGTGGTGGGTGAAAGGCAGCGGGCTGTGTGTAAACGGTGACTTCGGCGCGTTCAGCCTCGGGAGACGAAGTGGTATAGGTACGAGGTTGTATAAAGCCTAGACAAATTATACAGGATGTTGATTTGTACAATCTGTTAGGTTTTAGAATATACCTCGGGCGCTAGAGTAGGATTCGGTTTTTGCCGAAAGCACATGAGTGTAATACTACTGATCGAGTTCTGATTTCGAAATTAAGTGTCATAATAGTTCCGATTTCGAAATTAAGTGTCATATTAGTTCCGATATTTCTAGGTATTACACGAATATATCCGATTCTATCCGATAGTAGCCGAGGTATATTCTAAAAGCTAACAGACTGTACAGTTTCGTGCGACTCAGGGTTAGTTATTTACATAACACTTACTGAAGCAAAAAAAAATATTAAAAAAATATTTTTTTGTAGTAAAAATCACCTAAAAATCATAAAATTATATAGCTTAGCTTCTATCATTTGCACTTGACGGGTCCGGCGGGGGTTTTGAGGGGCGGGGCGAGAGAGGACGCCTGCGCACTTTTACGAGATTTTTCACTAAAAAAAAATTTTTTTTAATCATTTTTTTTTACTTCAGTATCACGCCTGAATCGGACGAAACTGTACAAATCAACACCCTGTATATAAGAACGCGTGTGTAGGACGGTCACGTGGAGCAGTTTTGGACTGAGCGGTGTAGGAGCTTGGGCAGTGTGTGAATGGTGTCTTCGGTGCTTGCAGCCCCTAAGAGCTTAAAAAGGATAAGAAAACGATAGAAATTTTGCAATGGAAGAAAGAGAAAGACTACAGTCCGTTTTTTAATTCGATGCAAAAAATGACGCGATGTTACCGCTATAAAAGCTATAGGTTAACTCGGTAGATTTTTTTTACCGTGAATAGAAGACTCATGTGACCAAATCCTTATCACATCAAAGACATTAAAATTGAATTACTCGTAAGAGCAAAGTCTAAAAAAAACACTTGCGTAGCGTACACAATTTAACTTGGAAGTAAAATGGGGTTATATGGTTTTTACGTACTAGCAACATTCAGACATTGACAGCCTAAGAATTGTATGGAGATGTCAACGTGACAATATTTTTTTTTGCATTGAATGAAAAAAGAGACTGTACAGTTTGTCAAAAAATACTAGAAACCGGAAGTGAAAGTTTACTAATTGTTTTATTGAAAAACCTAAACATTTAATATATTTATTGAAGCACATTACCTTAATTTATGTAAAAGCACACGTTTTTAATTTATTTAATGCTTGTAAGTGCAAGGTATTAACAAATGTAGACAAAAAGTCCGAGCAAAACCGTACTCTTTAATGTCTACATTTTCTTGACAGATTGTGCAATGAACATGAGTTGCGACAACGTTAACATTTATTTGCTGAATTTCGCAGTTAAAAATTTTCGAAGAATTTCGGAGATTTATTTGGTTGAATTTGAACTATTTTGTCGCATTAAAAAGGAAATGTTACATGTGAAGATGTTTGTCTAATGCTAGTAATTTAAATTATTTAATGATTCCGAATTCACGTTGATTCACAATTGAAAGCTTTCCATAATTTTTCACTGTAGTTAACTTTTAATTTAACAATATCGTTTTAAGTTTATGTTTAAGATATTGCCATGCCGTTTCCGATAAAATAGCACTTAAACTTGTATGAATAATAGCCATTTAATACCTTGTTACTGTAATTTATCGCAATAAATGGAATTAAGTTACCAAAAACCATTTTTATAATAATAATAACATCCACACAACACAACCACTTGACCCGGTCCCAAACTAGGATACCCCGCGCTATGGTAACCAGGTAAGGTCATTAAAAACATTGAAAAACACCATACGAATGTACTGAGGCCCCAGTGGGTATCGAACCCACGACCTCTTTCTTGGTAGCTAAGCGCCGTAACGTCTCAAGCAACGAGGCAGACGTTTTCTTTAAGAAAAATATTAGCTGTGCCCCGCGGTGTTACCCGCGGTTCATCAATTTTCCCGTAGGAATAAGATATTTCCCCGCGGTAAAACGTAGCCTATGTTTTAATCCAGGGTATCGGCTAACTCCATACCAAATTTTATTAAAATCCGTCCAGACATTTCAGCGCTAAAGACTGACAAACATATAAACACACACACAAACTTTCACGTTTATAATATTAGTGTGATTTTTCAATTCAAATTAACTTCGCCATCCATCCATACATCTGGCCCCATGATTCTGTTAATGCATTGCAGTACAATGACAACTCCATGAACGTGGCGATCTAGTTCTATTGCCACTTTCAGTCTGCGCGTGCGCACACATAAAACTTTCTAGGCGTCAGTGGTACTAACAAAACACTTTATCTACTCTGATACAAAGGTTATAAAACTGAAAACAAAACTCTTATGACAAACATTACGCATAGGCAAAAAAAAAAGTTTTTACGATTATCGATTTCAATCGATAATTTTGGCGGTCGAGACTACCAAAAATCGTTAAAATCGTATCGTTATCACTTTACGACCGATTTCGATAATTTAACGATCGTTATCATTGTCGAGACTGCAGGCGTCTTGTATGGACACCTGTATCATAATATAACTTTTTAATCATAACGATACACCTATACAACCTCCATCTGGACCAAGAAGGTTGAACCTCTAGGTACTTTAAAAAAAAACGTTTCAAGGAACGAGTCCGCGGCGACGCAACACGCATGCGCAATCGATGTTTGCGCCTTGACGCCCACATTTTACATTTAAAAAAAACTTTTCAATATAAACAAAGTATGGTTCTGTTTGTAAAATAAATTGGTTTTTGTGTAAAAACATGTCTGAAAGCGAGGATAGTGGTAATTGTACACCACCAGACATTCTGGAAGCTGCGTCAAACATGACTATGAACCTGTTACCGGCGAAAACTAGGAGCAACTTAATAAATGTTACCACGAGTTCATGGAATGGAAAAATATTTTTTCTTATATTCAGCGTTTTATTTGCAATATTATTTTATGTATTACTAGCTGTTGCCCGCGACTTCGTCCGCGTGGGCTTTAGTTGAGTAAAGTGTTTGCGTTTGCAATTAAGATTGGGATACTTTTAGCGCATGCGAAATATATAAAACCATACTACTCTCTCTGAGAGAAGACCTATCCCCTGCAGTGGGACATATACTCGTATAGGCTGTTTACTATGGGTTGTATTTTAAAGAACTGAGAAATATTTATGAACACATGAACGGAGAAATAATAAGAAGAATTGAGAAAACTTATTCAAGAGTTAGAACGACCAATATGATAAAAAAAAGAAAGTAAGCAAGTATTTAAGGTAGTATTTAAACACATAGAAGAACAAAGAAATTCAATTCAAAAATCGCAGCGAAATGTTTAATAATCGAAGCGACGATACGAAGTAAATACGAAGAACCTTTTTATACCTTCTAAATTTGCAACCCCCATAAGTATTGAATTCACAAAAAGGGCTGTCGGCAATAATCAATAACTTTATCAGGAACTTATAACCCAAATACAACATTTTATTGAAATAACTTTGAATATCAGAGAGCTTTCATTCTAACTTTGCACCCCCCTTGGGATGATTTTCTAAAAACTACTTCACACAATGTTTCATGACTTGCAATGAAGGACCTACATACTGCATTTCATTCGAATAACTTCAAAAACGGCAGAGTTTTATACTAACTTTGCACCCCCCCTTTTACCCCCTGAAAGGAATGATTTTCGAAAAACTATTTTACCTGTATTTCATGACTTTTAATGACAAACCTTCATATTGAATTTTATTCGAATAATTTCAGAAACGGCAAAGTTTCATACTAAATTTGCACCCCCTTGTTTCCCCCTTAAGGCATGATTTTTGAAAAACTATTTTACACGTGTTTCATGATTTTAAATGAAGAAACTTCGAACTAAATATCATTTGAATAACTTCTAAAACGGCAGGTGTCATACTAACTTTTACCCCCTTAAGGGATGATTTTCGAAAAACTATTTTACACATGTTTCATAACTTTTAATGAAGGACCTTCATATAGAATCTCATTCGAATAACTTGGATAACTGCAAAGTTTCATACTAACTTTGCACCCCCTTTTTCCCCCTTAAGGGATGATTTTTGAAATATTATTTTACACGTGTTTCATGATTTTAAATGAAGGACCTTCATATTGAATCCCATTTGAATAACTTCAAAAACGGCAAAGTTTCATACTAAATTTGCACCCCCTTTTTTCCCCCTTAACGGATGATTTTCGAAAAACTATTTTACACATGTTTCATGACTTTTAATGAAGGACCTTCATATAGAATCTCATTCGAATAACTTGGATAACGGCAAAGTTTCATACTAACGTTGCACCCTCCTTTTTCCCCCTTGAGGGATGATTTTTGAAAAACTATTTTACACATGTTTCATGATTTTAAATGAAGGACCTTCGTACTAAATATCCTTTGAATAACTTCAAAAACGGCAAAGTTTCATACTAACTTTGCAACCCCCGTTTTTCCCCCTTAAGGGATGAGTTTAGAAATACTTTTACACGTGTTTCATGATTTTAAATGAAGGACCTTCATATTGAATCCCGTTTGAATAACTTCAAAAACGGCAAAGTTTCATACTAAATTTGCACCCCCCTTTTTCCCCTTAAGGGATGATTTTCGAAAAACTATTTTACACATGTTTCATGACTTTTAATGAAGGACCTTCACATAGAATTTCATTCGAATAACTTGGAAACCGGCAAAGTTTCATACTAACTTTGCACCCTCTTTTTTCCCCCTTAAAGGATGATTTTTGAAAAACTAATTTACACATGTTTCATAATTTTAAATGAAGGACCTTTGTACTAAATATAATTTGAATAACTTCAAAAATGGCAAAGTTTCATACTAACTTTGCACCCCCTTTTTCCCCCTTAAGGCATGATTTTTGAAAAACTATTTTACACGTGTTTCATGATTTTAAACGAAAAAACTTCATACTGAGTTTCATTTGAGTAACTTCAAAAACGGCAGAGTTTCATACTATTTTTCACCCCCATTTTACCCCCCTCAGGGGGTGAATTTTGAAAAATCCTTTCTTAGTGCTACCCTACGTTATAAAAGGAACTCCTGTGCAAAATTTCAAGTTTCTAACCCTTATAGTTTGGGCCCTGCGTTGATATGTCAGTCAGTCAGCCAGCTTCTCCTTTTATATATATAGACATAAAGTATGAGAGTAGATAAAATAGTGTATGACACTGTACATAACTCGGTCCTAGAACACAGTCGTGTTATAAGAACCCTTATTATGCAACAGTATCATAAACTGCTATTATGTGACCCGACCGTTTATCTGTCATTGTACTATAATACACTTACAGTTTACAAAATCGAGGCCCTGTTTTTGTCTACTGGTGAAAATAGGAATAACTTTAACTTTTTTTTCTATTACAGGAAAGAGCTACGCTTTCATGTCAATGAAGACGACTCTCGCCCACTTGTTACGCCGGTACCGTTTCAGTTCTAATTACCGCGACATAGAGTTGAAACTTGACACTGTTCTCAAGATACAGTCCGGTGGGAAAGTGGCTATTAGCTTACGGTAAAGTGTATGGTAAAGTTTATTAAATTCATGTTAAAAGTATGTTGTTTTATTTTAACGTTTAGTACACTCAAACGATCTGTACGCAGCAGCTTCTTTGATAAATTCATTAGAAAAAAATGAAACGGAAATTTTGATCAGGATTTAGAAGCTGGCTTGTAAGAAGTAGGAACTTTTTTTTGTAACTGTACTCGCTTTCTTGATCATAAAGAAACATCAGCAGAAAAACATGTTAAGAAAATGGCTCGAGTGTGTCATGGTTGATACTGGCAAATTCAATTCTTATTTTATTACTTCGCTTACGGACACCCAGACTGAGGCCATTTGTATTATACAAATATAGAATCTACTACCTACGGTGATGGTGATGGTGATGGTGATGACGAGGATGGCTGTGGTCCGACCGACTTAGGTCACGGCGACTTCTTCAACTTCTGTTTTGTGGGTGCGCTCGCATATAGCTCGCATAGCCAACCTTTTTATAAAGGCTCTGCCACTTTGCAGACATGTGAGCACACTGTCAACATAATAATAAAATTAATCGCAGCAGATGGACGGGTTTTGCAGGCATCTCTCTTCATGTTCAGCTCAGATCGCCAAAGAGCTTCAAATTCAAAGTCTTTGGTTTTGATAACAGCCCTTCTAAGGCTGCGTCCCCAGTAGGCAAACTGTTCGCCGCCGACTGAGTGAGCCGCAAAATACCCAACTAAAATTCGACTTAGCAGCATACTCAAAACGAACTAAAACTATTTCGCCGCCGAGTGGAACAGGCTTTTCTGTGAGCCAGCCGCCCACTGAGATAGTCGGCGCGCGTAACGCTGCAAATTACGTAGATTGAGCGCAAAACTAGCAAACTATGAACACTCCATTTAAAGTTTATGGAAGGGCATACTAAACCGATACGCCGCTAACTCAGTCGGCTGCAAACTGTTTGCCAACTGGGGACACAGCCTAAACCGATACGCCGCTAACTCAGTCGGATGCAAACTGTTTGCCAACTGGGGACGCAGCCTTGCCGGTCCATTTGCCGTTTGTTGCACCCATAGCAAGGGCTCTTTATGCATCTCTTCATGTGGTGCTTCAGCAAATCTCTGTACCTAAGGAGTTGACCACCAAAGTACTAGTTAGAAGATACTCCAAGATAGTAATCACACGTGAAACCGTCAGATCAACGAGGCAGAAAGAGTCCGCTTGAAATAGTTTACCTATCTACATAAACACCGTGTCAGCAACAATGAAAACGCATGCAAATCGCTCAGTGAAAATGAGCCGACATTTTATTTTATTCACGCATAAGTGGATTGCACCTGGGCGGATTGGTAGCGGATTTCCCGCCCCCTTTCGCCCCCTTTTGTTCCTTTTGCCTCTTTCCGGAACGCTTTGCCCCCTCGGAGGGGACATCACGAACTAGACCGTGCAAAGACTACGATTCCACTAAAATACTGTTTAAATACTGCCCCAATCCGGACTAGGCCCCCGTGGTGGTGCCTATACCTTCCTCAGGGCAGAGACCCGTGCCCCTCGGTGGGGACATAATGGGTTGATGATGATGACTGTTTAAAATGAATCGCTTTAATCCCCGGCTGCCTGAGTGATCTTAAACGATCACGAAGGTTAAGCAACAGTGGGCGCGTTCAGTGCATGGTTGGGTGACCGTCTATGATTAACACTAGTGGCATTTTTTTGAGCGGTTCCGTGCTTCGCAAGGTTCGTTAAGCAGTTGGTGCCGGCTGCCGTCGACTGATGGCAATCGTTAAGCCAAGTCAGAGGTCTTAGGGCGGGTTGAAAACTTCTGACAGTAAGACCAGACACTAGTCTTACAAGCCTCCACCAATACAGACTTGGACCGAGTGGTGGAGTGGCCGCCTATATCTTCCTAAGGGAAGAGACCCGTGCCCCTTGGTGGGGACATAATGGGTTGATGATGACTGTTTAAAATAGTGGCAGAGTCGTTTATCAGCTTAAATAGTCTCTGGAAAAGGGAAAACCATAACTACAGGGTATTCAAACCGCCTCTAAGGATAATCATATTTTAGTAAATAAATTTCCACCAATTATTTTAGTAATAAGGGCGCCAATTGTACTGTTCTGTGTTACTGTCAAATCTCATGATGTGTAAGTGTACACACAATAAAGAATATTCTATCGATCTATTTTTCGAAGAACCCTATAGAGTGTTGCCGTGTTTGTGCGTCTGTCCGTCTGTTCGTAACCTAGCTCAAAGAAAGTCGTAGAAAGCTGAAATTTGGCACGTACATACATATTATTGACGTCCTCTATGGTGCAGCGGTAGCGCAGCTGCCTACCATGCGAGAGGTCCCGGGTTCGAATCCCGGCTGGGGACAAACAGGTTATACTAGTCTGGGGCCGGAAGTAATGTATGTAAATGTTTATATTTATATTAATCACTTCTATAAAACGGTGGAAAACTTAAAAAAAAAACAAATTACGGCTTAATAATGCTAGTTGGCCTATACATTCCTCAGGGAAGAGACCCGTGCCCCTCGGTGGGGACATAATGGGTTGATGATGATGAATGCTAGTTGATTGCGCATGTTATAAGGTGTCGCTTAGTTAATATTATTTATTGCTCCAAATAACACCATTATTGTTAGCTACGGTATTTCATGAATTGCGCGTATTCCTTTTGATTGGTTAATTGAAAATTCTTTATTGCACAAGAAACAATGTCTGTACAAAGGCGAGCTTTAATACTATGAAGTATTTTCTTCCAGCTAACCATGAGTTATGTGGAAAGAGTAAGGGTGCCTTTTGGTGCAAACCCTGGGGCATTTGGTTCGCGATAGGGCATCAGCAAATACTCGGTGTGTGTTTCTGAGGAATGCTTTCATTTATTTATCATATCTTGAGGATGGTATTGTGGTACACCCACTGCCACTCACGTACTAGGTACTTGTTTGAAAAACACATTTGGCTTTGTCTGGTTGCCTTCATTCACGTTTATTGGAAAGCTACATTATCTAATATAAAAAAATCTGGTGTCCCAATGGGTGCTATCGTGCTCTTCCTTCCATCCTTCCGGCTTGGATGATTCTTATGCATTTTTTGTGTTTATTTATTAGGTCTGAAAATACGTCTTAGACTAATTATTATAGAAAAGAATAGAACAAGAATGAAAAGGTGGAAAAAGATTTTATAGCTAAACTTACATTTAAATATATAAATCATCATCATCATTCAGCCACAGGAAGTCCACTGCTGGACATAGGCCTCCTCCATGGATTTTTGGAAAGCGCAGCGTAGAACAACCAGCCACAAGATGGACGGACGATCTCATCCAAGTGGCAGGGAGACGCTGGATGCAGGCCGCTTCCAACCGGTCTTTTTGGAAATATATAAATAAAAACAAACCAAACCAAACAAAGATTTAAATACAGGCACAGACATTGCTTCTGGCCCCAAACTAGGACACCCTATGTTGTGGAAACCAGAAACAACAACATCATACACAATTAAACATCCAACACCTGGGTTTTTTTTGTCCCCAGCCAGGATTCGAACCTTCCTCTCGCAAGGTGGGCAGATGCGCTAACCGCTACGCCACAGAGGGCGTCGAATCAGTTCCAGCTCAGGCAGATTGAACTCTCATCGAGTTCAATACAGGACTGTAAACATTTATAAACGTCTTATACACACGACTATAATTATCTAGGTGATAAACGAGATGTAAATAAAGCAAGGAAACAATGAAAGTAACAAATAGATAACCTTGAAAACGTTCCGATGCCAATGTACGTATGCAGGCTACAGGCACAGATCAGAAAATACAGAAAGACTGCACAACTGCTGCACACAACTAAAGAGATAAAGAAGTCGCCTGTTCCTTTTCAGTCGATTTATTTTACATGTTTTCTTGTATGTTTACATATTTGTGACGTCGCTGTTTCTGGTTCCCACGACACAGGGTATCCTAGTGTGGGGCCAGAAGTATGGCTTATACCTTCCTCAGGGAAGAGACCCTTGCCCCTCGGTGGGGACATAATGGGTTGATGATGATGAATGAATAAAAATAATTTATTTCAACGTAAAGAATTTGCATTCTCTTCTTTGATGTGTACGACGTTAGCAGCTGCTTTCAGGCCGCATTTGGCGTGGAGAAAAAGGCAACGATGGCAAAAAAACTGACCATATTTCTTAAAAGTCAAAACATTAGTTAATTTCCTTACAAAAGTAAGAAAAACATTCATACTGTGGCATGACAAAAGGCATGAACACCTCCCGTTCACGAGCATAATGCGGGGGTCAGCCATCACCAGTTAAGGGCTTGTCCACATCACCACGTCATGACGTCGTCAACGTGGAACGGTGCTGTGTCGCGGCGCGGTGCGTTGACGTGACGTGCAAAATTTACCTTTCCGTAACGTAAAAATGTACATCAAGATGCCGCGATGTTACATGTCGCCGTGCCTTGCCTTGTAAAATTCCGGTACGTTTTTCACTTCGTACTGGATAAATAGCAGTCTCGTTCTAGATATTATGGACTGCACACGTTTTCTGCTTCTGCTATTGATAAAAAGACAGAAAAGGAGGTTGGAGAAAAGTTTTTTTTTTAAATTATGAATAGTGATGGAATAATTTAACTTAGCGAGCGCATCAGCCACACGTCGGGTTACGTCAGACGCGCCGTTCCACGGCGACGTAGCCGTACTGTGCACTAGCACGTTATGGCTGGCCGCATACATTCGTTTTCCTAATGCGGGATACAGATTCGTATATCCGTGAGCCTAGCGCAGACGTTAGTTTTTCTTCATTAGGAAAATTTTCCGTACGGAAAAAAAACGTATGTATGCGGTAGTGAATCCATTTTATATAAATTTGAAGCATTCGAGAACCCGAATACGGAAAACGAAAGCGAGAAATCGTGTGCGGAAATCGTATGTATGCGGCCGGCCTAAGTCAATGCACCGCGCCACGATACCGCACCGTTCCATGTTGACGACGTCGTGACATGGAGATGTGGACAGGCCCTAAACCATTTTAGAGGAAAATAAGTGACTCGGCCACCATTAATTTCTGATTTCAGCTTCTCCGTTCTATGAATGACGCGAACGTTCTGGCTCTACTAAAACTTTCTTTTAATAATTATTGTTATTATTGTACAAATAAATACCTATCTATTCAATCCTTTGCATTAGAAATGAGAGCAATAAAATATTGCTCAGAATGAAGCCACTAATTCGTGTCAATATTTGACAGCACCAGCAGATTTCGTGAGAATGCTTGTCTTTTTACTCAATAAAATACCCAGCAAGAGACCATGATCTCATTAAGACAAGTGTATTTTGTCGTTACATTGCCGAAGAACGTATATTGCTATTAAAATTGTTAATTAACATGTTCGTTTTGCTTGTCGCGGTCACTGTGCTTTTATGCGTGTGCGCAAGGAAACTTTTGTTCACATATCTCCATATTATTCGTTTCGCTCTGCGCATACCAACGGGGTCTGGAGCCTTGCCGCTGATCGGCCATTTGCACAAATTAATTCGAAGTTATGACAATGCAAGTAAGTGTTTTATTTTAATTAAGATAGGCGATGCTAGAGCTGGCCGCTACCTCGGTCAGCGCATCAGCCTGGCCATTCAGAGGGGGAATGCTGCCAGTATCTTGGGAACTCTCCCCAACGTCAGCGGTTTAGATACGATTTTTTATATTTATTTAGTTTTAAGTTTAATATTTAGTTTATTATTTTATATTTAGTTTTGAAATTAATTATCTACTTGTGTACATTATATTTTAAGATAAGTTGTCAAGTTTAGTAAGTTCTCTGATTCTCAACGTTATTTCATTAAGATACGAAATAATTTATTTTTGCTATATAAATAAAATAAAATAAAAAAAAAACTCAAGCCCGTTATCCCCGAAAGGGTAGGCAGAGGCACCAGTCTCTAGAACTAGATCCACGTTTTGCCGAGTTTATTAGGTCCCAAACGTGACAAGTGGCAAGCCTGTCGCCGTTTCTGTTTTTGCTATATCTTCTAATATATCGTCCCTTTATTGGTAAAACCGATTATCTACACTTTTTTTTACAACTTTTTGAGCTCTGTCTATAGATAGAGCTCAAAAAGTTGAGTAGCTTGGTGTAAATAACTCATTTTTGAAAAAAAGTGTAGATAATCGGTTTTACCAATAAAGGGACGATATATAAAATTGTGGTGTCGCAGTGTTAGTGCGCATACTCCTCCGAAACGGTTTAACTGATTTTGACAAAATTTTATATGTGTATTCGGTAGGTCTGGGAGTAGGTTGCTATCTATTTTTCATAGCTTTAAGGGATAAGGGTGGTCCATCCAAATTTTCTTAATTATAATCCCTACAAATAAATTTACATGGCGAAACTACGTTTGCCGGGTCAGCCAGTCTTCTCTTCTAATCTGATTTCTAATCTTCTTCTAATATATAAAATTCTCGTGTCTCAATGTTAGTGCGCGTACTTCTCTGAAACGGGTTGGCCGATTTTGATGAAACTTTATGTGTATATTCGGTAGGTCTGAGAATATGTTGTTATCTATTTTTCATAGCCCTATTTGGCAAAACAACTTTTGCCGGGTCAGCTAGTAAAAACACAGAAAGCCATAAACATACTCTTAAAAAGTCAATGTTGCGTTAAATCTCTCTAGGACTTTGGTAGGTATAAAATATTCACCTTTTTATAAGCCTCTTTATACAGGTTTTCTCAAAATTGTGCAATTCCTGAAAATACTATTCACAAAAACGTTTTTTCTTAGACTATTGACGTTATTTTGTAATGTCTCAATTATCTTGCAATAGTTAATAATTTTGATCTTTTTTGTCATAGTGTTGTAAGACGGAATTGAATTCTTCTAGAGACGATGATTTACCGGAGACGGTGTGACCTTCGCAGGTTGCGAATTGAATGCAATTATGCTAATCTCGATATTTCGAAAAATAATAATAAAAAAATTACTCATACGTGAAAAGTTTTTGCAAAACGTAAACTCTGATTGGAGTATTCCAAGCGCTTTTTAGAGGCAACCTTGGACATACACGCCAAGATACAAGAAGATAAGGCTTACTAAAGTTATTCTTTTACTTATTTTGTTCATTTACTTAAAACATAAACATAAACATTTACATACAGGCACATACACTGTTTTTGGCCCGACACTAGGACATCTTGTGTCATGGGAACCAGAAACAGCGACGTCACAAACATGTAAACATCCAAGACCACGGGTTTTTCTTGTCCCCAGCCGGGATTCGAACCCGGGACTTCTTGCATGGTAGGCAGACATGCTAACCGCTGCGCCACAGAGGTTACTTTCTTCTCAAATGTTTTGCTCCATCATAATACATTTTTTTATGTACAACTAGCTGTCCCGGCAAACTTCGCACCGCCAAAGTTTTCATAGTTTTGCCATAGTTTCTCACGACTTAAGCCTTTCCTGGAATTTTAGAAATATAAAAAACCAAAAATCAGCCAAATCGGTACAGCCGTTCCAGAGTTTTAGCGAGACTAAGGAACAGCAATACTTTTTTATATCTAAGAACAAGAAGAAGAAGAGTGATGATTAATTGATGATTGGATTAACAGATTCAGGTCAAGATCCATCCCATAACTATCTTTAAGAAAAAGCATGTGCCCTGAAATGGGACGTGTATAGGCTAGATAAAATATTAAGATAAAGATTGTAGGTTGTTTTTGTGCCTAGGTTTGAACACGTGGAGAGGATAAAGGAAAAAAGACTAAGCAAATACGGGGTTTCCCAAAAATGACACGTCACAGTAACACCGGAGGTAGACCTGCTCAAAAGGCATCGACCCAACCTAACATGATCTCAGTAAAAGTTGCACGGTTTTTGAGATATGGCCAATTTAAACTTGTTCTAAATTTTCACATTTTTTAACAAGTTTAATGCCAGCATTAAGTTAGATAGCCCTCGTGTTTGGTTTTTTTATTTGAACTCGGTCACGAACTTACTAACTTACGTAGTGCATATCACTAAAGTTTTTAAAAAAGTGAGTAAGTTTAAATTGGCTATATCTTGAAAACCGTGCAACTTTTACCGAGGTCATGTTAGGTTGGTTCGACGCCTCTTGAGCAGCTCTACCTCCAGTGTCACTGTGACGTGTAATTTTTGGGACACGCTGTATATCAGCGAGTGCGAATGGAAGGGCCGGTAACGGACGCGCCAGGCGGACATACTTCGACCAAATAGGGGATGTAAAATGTATGTAAAATATCGAGATCAAGTTCGAGGCCGTCCAGATTATCTTCATCATCATCAGCCGTTTGACACGGTACAGACGCCATGACTGTATAACAAAAAATGTGCTTTATTGTTTTGACATAGCACGTGTTCATTTCGTACCAACTTATGCATTAGATTTAGAGCCATCGCAAACACGGCGACTTGTCGCCGCGTCAGACGCGACATTGTCATTTGCTTCTGGCGTCTTGTCGTCGCGACTCCGCGATTCTGACGCCAAGTGTGCGGACATTCGAACAAAATATATATGAAAATTGATGGCCGTAGCCTGTCGTCGCGTCTAGTCGCCGAGCTGTCGCCTGTCGCGTGTCGCTAGTGTGCGCCTAGACTTAAGGTGATTAGAGAAAATATGATCAGAGTGGACTTTTGGTTTTCGCTGTATTTTGCCCCACTACATTCGGCCCCAAAGCAGCGCTTAACATTAATAAGTGTGTACATTGACATTCAACTAACAGAATGTAAATTATTTACGTTGAAATGAAATTCTGATTTCCGATTCTTTATTGATAGAGCTTGTCTTTCAGAGTTATTCGAGCTATTGGACGAGGGCAGCAGAGAAATCAATGAAGCCGGCGGAGTTTTAAAATTTTGGGTGGGCCCTGTCCCTTTTTTTGGTAAGAACCAGCCGTGTGTGAGGAACACTCGTATTTTTTTATTTATTTTATTTTATTAGACACACAACACAGTATTACGTACGTAAATTACAAGTAAGAAATTACATAAAAACACTCAATTCAAACCATAACACCAATACATGTGTATACAGCATGATAAATTACATTATAGTTACATTATTTATAATAAAGTTACGAAATTACACTTGGAATTACAAATTTAAAATTTAATTTTAATTTAATTTTAACAAATTAGATTTAAAAAAAAGGTGTTTCTTGTCAAATGAAATATGTTACATGCACGTGGATTAATAATTATTCATTTAATTTTTAACTACTAAGAAAGAAATAAAAAGAAACATTTGTTGCACCAACAGTCACGCACGCAAAAAACATAAAACAAAAATGAGCCGACAACATCAAAAGAAAAGGTACAAACATACATAAAGAAATACAATTAACACATTGTAAACTTTTAGTCCGGATCCACTTACGGGTGTTGTTATAGTGTGAGACGAGCAACCGACGACGCGAGCTCCGTCTCTGCTCACCATGATTAAACTCTGCGAATCGGAGCGAAACCTTTTTTTTTGTTTTTTTGTTAACGGGGTGAAATGCTTTGTGCACCATAACCGCCACCCTTGGGGGAGGGCGACGGCCGTGTGTCGGACTCTCCTCTCCTAATAATAGGAGAGGCATACCTCCTAAAACACCCCGGGGGCCGTCCTGTCGCTCGTGCAATGGGGCGCCGCCGGATCTCGCAAGTGGTGTGAACCACAACGCGAATGCGACAGCGGCGCCCCGCCGACGTCGACCCGACTCGCAAGGAGTCGGACCCACCCTCTCTGGAGAAGGGGCATGGGCCCCCCACCCCCTTCTCCCGTCACGATGTCGGACGGCAGGTCCCCCAACCTGCCGTCTGTGACCCTCCCACAACCTCCTCTATGCCCTCTGCTGAGCAGAGGGATATAGAGGAGGGCCCCCACCGTGTGTTTTTTATAGAGGTTGTCTCCTCGCGGCCCGAAGGCCCCCGGCCCCACTCAGTGTGGGGTTACGGGTGCGGGGCCCTTAGTGGACCCCGCGGGACATCCAGCAGCGCAAGCCACTGGACGTCCCCCTCCCTCTGGTTTTGGTCCGCGCCGGCCGAAGCCGGTACCCCCCCATATCTGGAGGGCGTTCCCCTATCCGCCACCCGGGGGACGCGTCCGATGGAAGACCAGAAACTCCACACGGATCGGAGTGAAACCTGGTCGGACACTTCCGATATAACACCCGTAAGCAGATCCGGACTAAAAGTTTACAATGTGTTGTGCTTACGAAAGTTTTAGTTCAAAAACAACACAGTTTTGTCGCGGTGTGTATCCGTTGCTGCAAAAGGCAGCTGACTTAAAATATTGCTGACGGTTGTAGGCTGTCAGCGCTGCTTTTCATTCTGTACCAAAACTATTACAAATTACATAGCCGCGGCTTACAAACCAACTAGATTTTCCACATATACCTGTATTGTATAACATTTTATATCTAAATGACTTATCCTACGGTGTGTCGTGCGAGCTAGTCCGCGTCCGTCCTCGATATCGCGGACCATGGGAAGCCGACTTAAGGCGGATGTGACTGCTACGTCACAGAGGTCGTCAACACTGAAATAATTTTTTTTTCTTGTTTGACACACACAACTATAAATAGATAGTACTAAATAATTGTTTTTTCCTTGAAATAATATATTATATTTTTCCTTTTATTCTAACAAAACAAATACAACAACATAAAAACTTAATTAACAATGTATTAAACTAATCTACTTTAAACTAAATCATATATAAATAATACTTAAATAATGAAACTAATATAAACTAATTTGAAACTAACTGACTAAATAATTTAATTTCTTAATTTAATTTTCAGTATTATCAGATCCAGAGGACATCCAAAAAGCCATGAACTCTTGCATAGAAAAAAGCTTTATCTATGCCTTTGCCGACAAATGGATTCGATCGAGCCTCTTGTTGGCCTCCTGTAAGTTGGAAATACCCAAGTCTCTTCTAGTCTTAAGTGTTTCTTAAAGACAATATGGCCGCCAATTATGATCATCATCATCATGGGCCTAACAGGCAACTACTCGCTGAATAGACATTTCCGCAACATGGGACTAACCGACAGCCCGCTCTGCCGGGGATGCCTGAAAGAAGAGGAAACACCCGCCCACGTGACCATCTACTGTGAAGGCTTGGAAAAACAACGGACCGCCATCAATTCAATTCAATTCAATTCAAATATTTTTATTCATAATCTAAATAGAACATTTACTTTATGAACGTCAATGTTGTCAATGTTGTTACTTTCACAATTAATAGATTACAAACTAACAAAGAAACTCCACATTTATTCTTTCGAAAACTGTTTTAGCCTAAATTACAAACTGAAAAAAAAAACTCTTGGATGTATTGAAAACTAGACACGTTTATCGTCTGATTAAATTTAATATTAAACTACTATTTAATGCCATACGTCCTTGTCTTCTAAATAATAGTTGATTTTATAATAAGCTTTTTTGCAAAGAGTGTGCTTAACACAATTCTTAAATCGCGTTGGAGGCAACTCTAATATATGCATAGAATTAAAGCGGCAGTTCAATATTTGAATTATGGTATGTAATAAAATACGCATGTTTGTAAACTAGTTTAGCAGTAAAAACTGAGTAGTAAACTAAATAAAAATGAGTCATAAAATAATTTAAACGGGCAGTTCAATAAATACTGAGCAGTGGAATAGTTGAACTGGGTGGTTAGGCGCGTACAGTTAACAAATCGTAATTGGTTAGTAATAAATTTTATTTTAAACAGTTCTATAAACGATGAGGCGGTAAAATGTATTCCTTGTGTATTTCAGCATTGAATGTTAAGAAGGGTAAAAATCATATTTTTTTTCCATCTTCACATTAAATGCTGAACGTGACCATTGAATACATTATCTTGTGTTTTACATGGTCGGAGAGTAAAACAAAAGAACATTACGACAATCTGTAAGTATTTATAATTTGGCATTAGGATACATTTCAAAATTAGGATACAAAAACTAAGAAACATGTTAATAGTCAAATGAATCAACGACAGAAACTTATTGTATAATAAGAGCAGGTTTGGCTTACAATCTGTAGGATACAAAAACTTTAAATACGCAAACTCGAAAAATACAAACGCTTTAAACTCCGCCCCTTTTAACGAAAGTTTACCTCTCTTTTCAATCAAAGTGACGTCCGGATGCTACCGCTCACTTCGAACTGCCCGTTTCAACCGTTTTACTGCTCATTATTTTATTAAACTACTTGAGTAATTTTTGCACTGACATTGAATGATGAAATAACAGACCAATAATTTTTTACTTACTGCTTAGTTTTACCGACTCACTAATTTACTAACCGCCGAAAAATTAAATTACTGCCCATTAAATTTTTCAACTGATCATTATAACTTCTCTTTGTTTATATAACTGTTGTAAAAATTAATTCCCACTCGAATATATCTTGGGGTATCTTGTTGTAGAACCTTATACAGTGCCCATAAAGGAAGTATTAACTTTTGTAAGTCTAAATCGTGGAAATGACAATTTATGTTTATTCCTAGTATTAACGTTATGATGGCTACCAAGTATTTCGAAGTCTTTAATATTTTTCCTAACGTACATAATATTTTCATATCGTTGGGAAGTTGGGATCCCTTCAGGAGGCCTGCAGTTATATCAGAGCATTGCTGGCCTTCTGGAAAGAGATAGGCTGGCTGGAGCAAACTCACGGCCTTGCTACGTACAATGGCCCAACTGTGAGGCTATGCGGAAATGTTAGGTCTAACTAACAAATTTAACTATCATGAGCAGTGGTCGGATCATTGGATGCATTGGATGCACTTTCAAAGATTTACTATTTTTGGTAGACCCTGCTACGTTTCTACCACTGACTTCTATTCAGATATCTATGGTTTCTACTGTATTCCCAAAACTTCTAAAAAATATCACCCTAAATTGGGATTGTTATGAAAAAAGTAGCACATTTTTTTGTGTCCTATTTATTAAAATAATAAGTACTTGTGGTTATACAAAATTGTAAGATTTATTCTTACAAACAATCAACAATTGACCCAAGCCAACATTTTTGTTCTTTATTATGAAAACCAGAAAGTTTTTCGTGGACCCCCACTTAGATACAACTTGTGAACCCCTGTTTTCTTTTCACGTTTACGTGGACCCCCATGTGGTCTCCCGTGGACCCCGGGGGGTCCACTCGGACCACTTTGGGAACCTATGGCATACGCTCAGCGCTTGCTACATTCAATGGCCTACTATGAGGTTTAGTGTGGAAATCAGCACTAAAGTGAACTGATCTGAACTGGTCTGGACTGGACTGGATTATACTGGACTGGACCGGACCGAACCGGACTGGACTGCACTGGACTGGACTGGACTGGACTGGACTGGACTGGACTGGACTGGACTGGACTGGACTGGACTGGACTGGACTGGACTGGACTGCACTGGACTGGAGTGAGGTACAGGCATGGCAACGATCTGTCTCCGATTTTCTTCTCTCTTATTTTGCAGCCTCCGTATGGAAATCCCGCGTCAAAATCGTCCAACCCGCCTTTACGCCTAGAACCGTTCTGGGTTTCCTCGAGATTTTGAACAAAGAGTCCAGAATTCTCTTAGAAGACCTGTCCAAGCATGTCGGCCAGGGGCCCTTTCAACACTATGGCCCGATTAGCTACTCGACCATGAAGTCAATCTTTCGTAAGTGACTCTATACGTAGTGAAAAATACCCACATACATTTATTTATTTAACATTCTATAACTACAGTTTTAAAAACACTTCAAGTAGGTAAATATTTTTTTATTAAGTTAAAACAAAAAGTTCTTATTTGTTTAAACCTAAACTACCAACATATAACGTAACAATGATAAACTAAGTATTAAAACTAAACTAAATACTACCTAAATATAAAAAATTACCTCTCGACCGTTGCCGTTGGGAGAGTTCCCAAGATACTGGCAGCATTCCCCCTCTGAATGGCCAGGCTATGCGCTGACCGAGGAGCTACCAGCTCCAGGATCGCCTGACGAGTCGATGAGGCGCGTTGATATTTCATTGAATAGTTTACGCTCCTCAGGGCCTACGGGCCCATCGTCTCGACCCTAAGCGGTGCAAATACGCTGTCCTTGGCGACGGCTACTTTTTCTGACATAGACGCTGCCGCGCCCGCGGCTCTTTTGGTGTGCGTGACATGGGAAGGCGCCAGTGCGCGTGTAAACGCAGGTTGTGACCCACACCAGCAGCTTTCCGTTCTGTCACGGCACCAGTGACATACAGTCAAGTCTCTTTCCGTCGTCCCGTGCTATATATACCGTTAGGCCCGTTCTCCGCTGATCCGGTCCGGCGTCGGAACCGGAATCAGTCATGAGAAAAATATCGGATGCCGGATTATGCTTCTCCACTTCATCCGACTACAATCGGCAATAGACGTGACGCAGTGCTTTATTAAAATTCCTCAGTTTTGTTATTCGAGACAGGGGTCGTTTTCCACACATTCTATTAATCTAATTAAATAGTAAGGGAACATTTTTGGGTTGTATGCGTGGTGCAAAAACGTGTATTGTTTTTGTACGTCGCTCACTTCGGACCGGTAAAATACCGTACCGATCTAACAAATTATCGAGCCGTTAAAAACCGGATGCCAGAGTAGTTTAGAAGCTTATTAGTATTCTCGTGTGTTTCTAAATCGGACCGGTAATTAACGTTTGCCGGACCAGATAAGTGGAGAAAGATCCTTAGGCTCAAGGATGGCCGGCACGGCGACGCTAGAAAGTGGGGCTTTTTCGAGTTGCTCATACTGACTGAATAGACAGTTTTTGGATAGATAATATTCTAAAATATCCGGATTTCTTGATTTTTAACACGCTTTTTATCGGAAGAGTCCGACCAGGTTTCGCTCTGATTCGCAGAGCTTAATCATGGTGAGCAGAGATCGATAATTTTAGAATATGTAGTGCTTACAAAAGTTTTTGTTCAAAGATATACTATTATATGGATTTTTTTGTCACCCTGTAACCTAAAAACTTCGTCCAAACATTCCCAATAAATTCGTCAAGAAAAAATGATTGAATACGACGCTTTACTTTTCAGAGTCAGCTTTCGGCATGAAACTAGAGGGAGAGAAAGATATTTACCGCCGATATCAAAGAGCGCACGAAAATGTCACCAAAAGATTGGTGACTCGATTTCGTACAGTCTGGCTCCATCCAGACTTTCTCTATCAATTCTCTGCTATGAAAAAGGAAGAGGATGAAGATATGAGAGTTATGCACGAAACAACCAGAAAGGTAGGTTTTAAAGTATGATAAAGTAGTGATCCTATCTTGCTATCGCAATGAGGGCTTTTCAGAGCGTCAAAAATAGTACCGCAAATTACCGATAGATGGTGCTGACGTCATGACATCACTGTTAGTGAATAAGGTACTGTACCTTATCCTGTGTGTGTGATTCCTGAACTATGTTTTTACAAAACTGCACAATGCATGGGCTAGTCATGAGCAAAGACACAATTCACGTACGTATTTAATAAACAAAGTAAAAATACTTCGATAACTTTCAAGTTTCTACAGTATCGTAACAAAGTCTAGTTTAGATCACAGACTACAAAGAGATGTTTAGACTATCACAGATTAATAACGATTAAAACCACAGACCTAAAATCATGATGACATTTTGGTCTTCTTGCAGCGCCATCTAGTTTGTTCTTAATGAACTCAACTGACAGCTGTCATTGAAAAGCCCTCATTCAAATCAATTACTTTATAAAAACAAAATGTTTAATCTATGAATGTCAAAGTTGTTAGTTTCACAATTTAAAGATTATGTGGAGAAGTGCTAACAACGAAACTCCACATTTATTCTTCTTAAAACAGAATTAGCTTGTTAACAAAATTTAAGTAAACTTCATCATCAACCCATTATGTCCCCATCTAGGGGCATCGGTCTCAGCCCTAAGGAAGGTATAGGCCGTACTCTACCACGTGGGCCGAGTCCGGATAAAACTAAACTTATTTTAATCGGATTTTAAGTAAACTTAAAAAATATTTTATTACTCATGAATGTATTGAAAACTAGACAAATGATCAATGTCTATTCAATTCTATTCAGTTGGAATAGAATAGAATACACATTTATTAGCTTTTTTGTTGTACTTAAGGTCTTAAATTAGTATTTGTAGGATCAAATAAGAATCGTGGCAGGGCGCTGCTAACTTTGTCGCTCGCTCTTTGATTTTGAATCGCTCGTAGCCCCGGCTGCCTGAGTGATCGTAAAGCAACATAGGACGCGTTCAGTGCTTGGATGGGTGACCGGTCTATGACTAAGGTTAGTGGCATTGTTACGAGCGGTTCCGTGCTTCGCAAGGCACGTTAAGCAGTTGGTGCCGGCTGCCGTCGATAGACGGAAGTCGTTAAGCCAAGTCAGAGGTCTTATGGCGGGCGGCTTGAAAACTTCTGACAGCAAGACCAGCCACTAGTCTTACAAGCCTACACCAATCCGGATTGGCTCCCGTGGTGGAGTATGGCCTATACCTTTCTCAGGGAAGAGACCCGTGCCCCTCGGCGGGGACTTAATGGGTTGATGATGATGAGTTTGGAAACAGCCTGTTTAACTAGTTGCGGTATGACATTGGAAATAACAATTAAAAACTATTGTTATGGTGATCCTATCGGTCCCCCGATTCTACAGGTTAATATTAGTACCTAGGGGTTATTTTTTGGTCCTTTTCAGTAACAGCTACCTACCGATCAAGTTCATTGTTTGTCTCTTTCTATTCCAGGTCTTACAGAAGGCTAAAGAAATATACTCAAGACGAGCCGATAAACCTGATGGTAATGTATTAATAATTATACCAGGACTTCGATTCTCTTAATTTATTGTAGTACGATGGCAGATACACGTTCGGGTCACGTGACGCGTTTTTTCATACCATTGACGTTTATAATTATGGATACACTGCTTGCGTTGAATTGAAGCGGCAATGAAACTAAATCGCCATGTCCATGCAGTTGTCGTTGCACTACAATGCATTAGCAGAATCTAGGCGTTGGCAGTTATTAATAACTTTCCGGATACACTTACTTGGTCGGACTCTTACGACAATAAGTCAAGTAAGCGTAGCCGGAATAAAGTTTTTGTCAGAAGAGTCCGACATATTTTAGTATTTGACTCGTAATTAAAAGTTAATTGTGTACGAAGGTTTTAGTTGAAAAATACCTGGAAGTCCTTCCACTTCGTCGTTCCTCATGACTGAGGATCACAATCATGGGTAGTGCGCTTCTACAAATTAAAATCATCATCATCATCAACCCATTATGTCCCCACCGAGCGGCACGGGTCTCTTCCCTGAGGAAGGTATAGGCCATGCTCCACCACGGGGGCCAAGTCCGGATTGGTGGAGGCCTGTAAATAAATATCATAATGTAATCTACTCATAAAATACATTTTTAAACTAAACTGGGTTGATGAAAAAATATTAAAATTTAGTAATCATAAACTGTATTCCTGATACACTTACGGGACATTTTGTCAGAAGAGTCCGACTAGGTTTCGCTCTGATTCGCAGAGGTTAATCTTAATGAGCAGAAACGTAGCTCGTGTCGTCGTCGCTTGCTCGTCTCTCGTCTCGTTGTTATTTAGTATTTAATTACCTATTTGTAAATGTATGAATGTATGATATTAAAAATTCTGCCAGAAGAATAACACTGAAAAAGAATCATCATCGTCATCATAATTCAGCCACAAGAAGTCCACTGCTGGAGATAGGCCTCCTCCATGGATTTCCAAAAAGACCGGTTGAAAGCGGCTTGCATGCCACTTGGATGAGATCATCTGTCCATCTTGTGGCTGGTCGTCCTATGCTGCGTTTGCCGATATTGTGGTCTCCATTCGAGTAGAATAGCAAATACTAATTCTCTTTCTTTAACCTCTTCAGTTCTGACATTGAAAATAACAATGGTTTTATATTGTTATTGCTATTGTTGTTTTGTCAAGGTCAGGACTAAGAAGGTTAATAAACCGTGCTTTAGACATGAGTTTTGTTTCAGAAATCCGTCTGAGACCGTTCCTAGAATCGATGCTTCAAAGCAACGTCGAGGGTCGTTTGTCAGATGACGAAATACGATCTGAACTGACCTTAATTATTGGAGCTGGCTACGAGACGACTTCCCTTACTATGTCATTCATATTAGTGTTATTGGGATCCCACCCGGAGGTGCAGGAGAAATTATATGAAGAGTAAGAAGCTAAAGACTGTATTACATTGTGGCATTGCGGCATGCCACAAGGGCACATGCTACAAAGGTGCGGCAGAAGAAGAAGAAGAAGCTGCGACAGTTTGCCCCATGACGCAAGGTGTTGCCATGCCACACGGTTCTTGCCACAATGTGCGACGTTGTAGCATGCGGCCTTGTGGCATACCGCAATGCCGCACAGTGTTGCCCCGGTGTAATGCAGTCTTAACATACCTTTCCACCGTCCTAAGAATGACGATTCATTTGATATTTGTTCAGAAATGCATAAGTTCACGGCTGTATATAGAATTGGCAGTCCCTTATTTCTGCTTACCCATCTAGGGCCTAGATGGATAGACAAAGATCGGGGACTGCCACCTGCCACGATCCTTATAGATCACTTTCGCTTCAGTGACATTCATTAGTAGTTGAATGCAGGCAGCCAGGTTTCGGGTACTTTTGTATCTTGGCTTTTGCTAATATTAGGTCGAATTATGGACATACTTGCCAATACGCAATAGTTTGATTAAAGGACGCTCTGTGCTTATATCACGTAACTTTTCGCTCTATCGGGTTAAGCATTTAGATAACTAGAGAGAGTTTGGAGTTATATGAGACAGTTTGGAGTAGGAGTATTAGATACCTACTGGGAAAAAGTCCCAGAATGTAACAGTGTGACATAAGGTGGTGTGATGTCACACCGGGAACAAAAGGGCTAAATCAGACAACTCCATACAGGGGAGTCTTATGAATTGCACCCCTGGACTGAAAGACGATGTAGTGACTAGAATTGAGAAAAGAATGTTGCGTTGGTTTGGACAAGTGGAGAGGATGAAGGGAGAAAGCTGACGAAACAAATATATCGAGCGAATGTGAGTGGAAGGGCTAGTAAAGTATTTGGTCGAACTATGTCCGCCTGGGGTTTCTTTATTTCCTCCTTCATCCACATGTCCAAACCAACGCAACATTTCTTTCTTAATTCTAGTCACTACATCCTCTTTCAGTCCTCTAATCAAACTATTGCGTACTCTGGCATTCAAAGTAACACCAAACCTATTTTTCAAGGACCGAACTCATGCCTGCTCCATTAATCCTACTTTCATGAGTTTTGATGTTTTTAATTACAAAAAGCTTTAAAATTTTATTGATAAGACTTCACTTAATTTACATCGCTCATTGGTTAGTTGCTTAGTTTTTACGGTTTCATAATTAACCCCGAATCCTTATAGTTTTTTAGTAACTAAAGCCTAGTTTTCACAAGCCTAGTTGCTCGCGGTCAGTGAAGGACAACTGTCTGGCAGCTACTGGGTCCGTGAAAACAAAGTTGAGCCAGTACTGACCGATCAGTCGCTTGCTTGTTGTTGCAAACCAGTCTTCATGTACTTTATGTACTTTGCATTTATTTACATTGCCACAAAAGCAGACATAAAAAAAAAACTTAATTCACACGATGACAACCAAAAATATAAATAAAATTCACAATAAGACACACATACAGAATGATGCGACGTCGTGCCTCCCTGGAAATAAAAACGGTCACCAACTCAGCCTGCATTTCTAGTGTGTGCAATGTCAATGTTACCCTTTTTCATGTCAAGAAATTAATTTACATTCTAAAACCGTTTTTAAGCAGAACATTTTAAAGCCAGGTTGCCATAGAGCAGTCTCAGAGCAAACTCTTTACCACCATTATAAAATTTCATCTTTCAACAGCTCGCTAGCCACGAGATTAATACTTTTGCTGACAGTTCCTATTTTTTCTGAAATTGCTCGATAATCTCCTGCTATTTTCAAGGCTCCAACGAGTGTTCGGAGGCACAGATCGGGATGTCGCCAAAGAAGACCTCCCGGACCTGGTGTACTTGGAAGCGGTGATAAAAGAAGTGTTAAGGCTGTATCCCGTCATTCCAGCTATCGCAAGGGAAACTAATAAAGATGTCCAATTGAGTAAGTACCACCAGTTACCAGGTATGCATAATATTGTATGTTTGCTGACCGTAAATCAGGCTTACTTGTATTTGTATATCATCATCAACCCATTATGTCCCCACCGAGAGGCACGGGTCTCTTCCCTGAAGAAGGTATAGGCCATACTCCACCACGGGGGCCAAGTCCGGATTGGTGAAGGCTTGTAAGACTAGTGGCTGGTCATACTGTCAGAAGTTTTGAAGCCACCCTAATACAAAATACAAATACAAAAATATTTATTGCCGTAAAAAAAATTACATGAGCGATACACAGCGGGCCCCGCACTAGGTAAAACCTGTATCGCGGACGCCCAAAAACAGTTTTAACAAATATGAGGTTATACGAGCAAACATGACAAAATTTAGAGACAAACATGCAATTGTCGTTATGATGAAAAAGAATATAAATTACAACTTACGTGTAAAAATGACATAAAATAAAAACAGGAATATTACCGCACAGACAGCAGCTAGAATAGTTACATACTTAAAGATAAATATGTGTGTAGAATATATGTATACCTTTTGTAAACTATGCACTTACGATTAAGTATTTATCCATTGCAACCAGGTATATAGAATAAATAATAAATTAAAATATATATATAATTATATATAACATGTCAAATATAAACACAAATTTAGCATTGCTTTTGTCTAAAAATAGATTTTAATATTAAGAATAATGAATGATAGGATTAACTACAATAAGGCCTCTGACTTGGCTTAACGACTGCCATCTATCGACGGCAGCCGGCAACAACTGCTTAACGTGCCTTGCGAAGCACGGAACCGCTCGAAATATTGCCACAAGCATTAGTCATAGACGGTCACCCATCCATGCACTGAACGCGCCCTATGTTGCTTAACCTTCGTGATCGTTTAAGATCACTCAAGCGGCCGGCGCTACGAGCGATTCGTTAGTGGAGTTCTATACCCAACAGTGGACGAATAAGGGCTGATTGGTTGGCAGATAGATGTCTGAATGGAAAGTCCATTACTGGCCATTTCGCCTACATTCGTTCGTATGTGTTTCGTCAATCTTTCTCCATTCATCCGGCGAGCGTGCATGCAGCGACTAATGAATATCGATGAAGCAAAGACTTACAATTCCTAAATTCCTGGAAATTGACGAACCTCTCTCACAGTGCGAAATGTGACAAGAGGTGTCGGCCGAAGTAAGGCTGCGTCCCCAGTAGGCAAACTGTTCGCTGCCGACTGAGTGAGCCGAATTCGACTTAGCAGCATACTCAAAGCGAACTAATACTATTTCGCCGCCGAGTGGAATAGGCTTTTCTGTGAGACAGCCGCCCACTGAGATAATCAGCGCGCGTAACGCTACAAATAGCGTCTATAGATTGAACGCAAAAGTAGCAAACTGTGAACACTCCATTTAAAGTATATGGAAGGGCATACTAAACCGATACGCCGCTAACTCAGTCGGCGGCAAATTGTTTGCCAACTGGGGACGCAGCCTTAAGCCTTAAAGTATCGAAGTGGGGGTTCGCGGATAGTCAGAAGTTGAACTGTTTTTATGGTACTTGCCAGAAAATGGATCATCTTTCATCGCGCAGCGCGTGCGCTCAGGACCTGAAGATTGCAACTAAACCTCGATTGTGTTAGTGCATTACAGAATGATGACAGATCCATGGTCAGGTCACGTGACGTGTATTTCCATACCAATGACGCTTAGAAAGTTTGATATGGGTGCGGCAGTGAAACTAAATCGGCATTCATGGCATTAATAGAATCTAGGTTCTGATAGTAGCAACTTTTCCATAAATATTTTTAATAATAAGAAGAACAAGTACGAAGTAGCATTATTGGTGGACTGGATAGAATATGCTTGTAGCATTAAGTCCACCGCAATGCCATTGATATGCACTTTTTAATGTATTTATATCGCTCGCTCGCATCGCTCGTAGCCTGGGCTCTCTGAGTGTTCTTTAACGATCACTAAGGTTAATGAAATGAAATGAAATGAAAACGTTTATTTCGGACCATAGAATCCATATAACTTAACCTAGCCTTAAAAATATCGATGAGACAATTGAAAATTTAATTGAAAAACATAATTGATTGGTTGGTTAGTCGACTGATCAGCTGAATATATACTAGTTAGTTAATCAATCAACCAATGTGCATCTTCTCAAAATGACGCCACATAGGGCAGTCTGGCCTGTCAGCCAATACTCGTAGGATACCGCTGGGGCTGCCGCGGACGCGACTAACTAGTGACGTTAGTCTAAGCACGTCTAAGATGTTAGTCGCTAGGTTAAGCAACATACGGCGCATTCAGTGCATGGATGGGTTACCGTTGGTGGCATTTTTCCGTGCTTCGCAAGGCACGTTAAGCAGTTGGTGCCGGCTGCCGTCGATAGATGGCAGTCGTTAAGCCAAGTCAGAGGCCTTAGGGCGGCTTGAAAACTTCTGACAGTAAGACCAGTCACTAGTCTTACAATCCTCCACCAATCCGGACTTGGCCCCAGTGGTGGAGCATGGCCTATATCTTCCTCAGGGAAGAGACTCGTGCCCCTCGGTGGGGACATAATGGGTTCATGATTGCAAGGGCCATAATTTTTAAACAGTTGCATTATTATGACTTTATAGCCGATCGGCACGCCAAAAATTCTAGAGGTTAATAGTTTTATTTTATTTTTCAGAGAATTACACCTTGCCTTCGGGTGCAAACATAGCAATGACGTTCTGGGGTATGAACCGGGATAAGAAGTATTGGGGCGAGGACGTGGAGGAGTTCAGACCGGAACGCTGGCTGGACTCATCCGTGCCTAACATATTGTGCACAAACGCCAGTTTTGGTCTTGGAAAACGTGGCTGCATTGGTAAGATGGCCCAGTTTTTTTATATTCCCAAATTATGTGGAATATGAAGTGGCTACCGCATCTGCCTATCATGCAAGAGGTCCCGGGTTCGAATTCCGGCTGGGGATATAAAAAAAGAAACCCAGGTCTTGGATGTTTACATGTTTATGATGTCGCTGTTTCTGGTTCCCACGACGCAGGGTATCTTAGTGTGGGGCCAGAAGCAAAGTATGTGCCTGTATGTAAATAAGATTATGCTTAATAACGCGATCCAGAAAAATAGTAAAAAAAATTGAACCTAGGAAATTATGTGGCTGTAATAGCAATGTCTCGACTCAGCAGAATTGGACAATACGACAAAAAATATGTTGCTGAAATAAAAAATATTGTTTTTAGATTAACCTCTATAGAGTACAGGAAAAATACTTCGTAATACCTACTTCAATGGAGAAAAAAAATAATTCGAAAACCTATGTGTGACGTCGTGACGTCACAGCTCGACCACAATACAGTGCCACCATCTTATCTGTTCAGTTGATAGCGGCGCTAGTGGAGAATTTAGTAGTAACATTTGAGAAATTTAACTAGACAAATGAAATATTTTAAACCGTCTTTCACTTTTAATGAAAATATATTTATAAAATATCACTTGTGAATAAATAAAACAAAAAATGGGGAACAGGATTTACAATTTATAAGTTAGTTACAATTTTGCCCACCTGAACAGATAACTTGGTGGCGCTGTAAGCAAGTTTCCGTAGCCCGCCGCGTCGGCGTCGTTGCCGTAGTAAAAAAAATACGTGTGTGTTTGACAGATGACCAGCCAGTCGTAGTTTTTTTTTAACTTGGCAAAGTGAGGCATTGACACAATATTCATACAGGTCTCAGAGCTACGTCACTTCCGGTTAAATAATTTATTTTTTCTAAAATATTTATCTTATTAATATGTGTCCAGAAAGAAATCGAAAAGATAAGACTCTTTTCTTTTTTCCCCCTCTACTCAAAAAATAATTAAAAAAGGCAAGCATTTCTTTTTGTCGCATTGTCCATTCACAAACCATGAAACATTCTCGTATACGCCGGTATAAATACCGCCGTTAAGCTAGACAGCACCCGAACGTCGAGCCCGCAGAGGTCGTGGGTTCGACTTTCACAGGGGCCCGCCGTACACTTATACAAAAATAAAAATAAAAAAATATTCAAAATGTAATTAGTCCGTCTTTTAGATTATTCAAAAATAAGGGACACGTATTTTTTTATTTGTAAAGTAGACCAAAAATGACAAAGATATAGCCCATTAAAGTTACGTGTGACGTCACGCCATGCTGCATTTTTTTGCACGGAGTGACGTCACACGTCAATTTAATGGGCTATATCTTTGTTATTTTTGTTTAATAGAAAAAAGAAAAATACGTATCCAATATTTTTTTATAATCTAAAATACGGACTAAATAGAATTTAATTATTATGACCCTGGAAACTATTAAAATGGCCTCAGCCTGGGTGTTTTTCGATGACCTTGCCTAGTTACCTTAGCCGAGGGTATCCTAGTTTGGGACCAGGTCAAGTGAGTGTGTTGTGTGGAGGTCACAAAAAAAAGTATAATTTTTTTTTTATCCGTTGTTAAGACCCTGAAAAGAACACTATCATGGTGACCCAATTGACCGACCGAAAAAAAAAATTATAACAAAAAAAATTAGGCTTCAAACAAAAAACTACTCTTTGGAATAAATTACAGTCAAATTACAGATAAACAAATTATATGCACTAAAAAGTTGAAAATAATTGCGCATTATGACATACTTAATTGCGTCACAATTATTGGAGTCGGTGTCAGCCAAGGAAACACCACAATATAACCTAACCATAATGAAATGAAAAAACTTTATTGTAAAACGATTACAAAAACTATTTACTGGCTGCCAAACTAGTATTTCCTGTGCTATGGATAGCAAGGCTACTTCAAAAATGTATAATGTTTTACAATAAGAACTACTAACTAAACGTGTGTATACCTAAGTAGCAGTTTTTCGTTTTAACACTACAGGAAGCAACACAAATAGCGATACCAGTCAATTAACACCGAAAAACTACATATTTAAGTTCTTTGTTGTGAACAATAAACAGTTCTAATGTAATAGATACGTAGTAAAATATTACTACCGAGCAATTCTCATGACATCATAGATAATAACATCGACCGTCGAATTGAGAATTGCTTTATCTAATCAAATCAATACAAATATCGACCTTGTGTCGTATAATTGTCTGTACAATTAGGAACCTGAAGGTGGTAAACATTTTCAGACCCCGACTGTACTACTCGGAGAAGTTACTCTGAAATAATCACACCAATTTCACTGTTTTAATTACAGGTAAAATCTACGCCATGATGTCTATGAAGACGTCTCTGGCGCACTTACTGCGGCGGTACAAGATCTCTGCCATCAAAAAGCCCCTAAAGTTCCAAATGAACATAGCCTTGCACACCATCGAGCCTGTATACATTAGTATTGAATTGAGAAATTGAAAACCGAAATACTCTTCAAACACACACATCATCATCAACTCATAATGTCCCCACCGAGGGGCACGGGTCTCTTCCCTGAGGAACGTATAGGCCATAATCCACCACGGGGGCCAAGTCCGTATTGGTGGAGGCTTGTAAGACTAGTGCCTGGTCTTACTGTCAGAAGTTTTCGAGTCGCCCTAAGGCCTCTGACTTGGCTTAACGACTGCCATCTATCGACGGCAGCCGCCTTGCGAAGCACGGAACCGCTCGGAATAATTTAATGCCACTAGTGTTAGTCATAGACGGTGACCTATCCATGGACTGAACGCGCCTTATGTTGCTTAACCTTAGTGATCGTTTAAGATCACTCCGGCAGACCAGGCTACGAGCGATTCACTCACAAACACACACACACACACACACACACACACTTAAACACAAACATACACAATGAGACACACATAACACTCATAGCACTATTGATCTTTAGTCTTTAAGTTATTTAATTTTTTAACTTTTTAATTATAATGTTAGTAAATGTAAAAATGGTGCTAGTTTATACATTTATGTTATCTGTCTTTTATTCAATAAAAAAATTACGGTCTTATTTTTAATTTAATACCAATGAAAATGAAATAAAATTCTTTATTGCGTATTTTTTGCCTTCGTTGACACTTAACATGATTTGTTCCATGACGAAACTATGATAATTTTATCAACAATAGTTCCACTATGAATGGAACTTGAAATTACGGTACTAATGATAACTTCGTTACCACTAGTACCACTAGTGACTTGTTTCCTATTTTCTCGTGGTCCTACTGATTTGTCCTACTAGTAGTACCACGAGGGAGACCTATTTCTGTCTGTCCTACTATGTACCTTTGAAGCTGTTGTCAATTATTTAAACCACCTGTATATTCAATGGTTCCTATTCACTAACGGTTTTTACGCTAAAACTAAACATAAGAGGAATACAATAAAAAACAAGAGGTAGCTAATTTTGAATATATTTATTTAAAACAGCTTCTAAGGCACATAGTAGGACAGACAGAAATAGGTCTCTCTCGTTGTCCTACTAGTAGGACAAATCAGTAGGACCACGAGAAAATGGGGATTTGTTTAAGTCATTTATTTTTAATTTGAAAAGGTAGCCTTATAGTCATTAAGTCAGGGCCCAGAATGAACGCGTCGATTGTCGTTTCAAGTCAATGCGAGCACGTGTATCAATTATTCTAGGCGGCAATGGAATTATGTCACGTGACTGTCATTAAACTGTAATACACTAACAGAATGAAGGTCCAGAATTGAGTAGTTGACAAAATGTCAAATAAGTTAGTTTTAAAACCGAATTTTGTATGAAAGTACCGAATTATGACGTCATATTTCTGAGCACTCTTTTTATGTTTCATCTATTCAAAAATTGTAATAACTAGTAATTGACTAAAAGAGATGATACATTTTCCGAAATATTTTGTAATTTTCGTTTTAATCGAGGATATAAAATAATTTATTTTCGTCGTGTCAACTATCGAATCGGATGATGTGATCTAGGAGAAAACGAAGGAACTCTTCAAATATTAGAGGCACACGAGGCGATTTGGGTGTTTCTTTATTTGGCAGAATCGCAGTGATATTCACGAAAAATAGTGAAATACAATATAATTTTAATAATAAAAAATTATAAAAATGCCCGAAACTGGCGTGCGTGCATAGCAATGAATGTCGACGATCTTCATTTTGCGGAAGACAGGGATCCAATTTATTTACAACGTAGCCAGTAAGGGATTTACTTATTTCTTCTATGAAACTTAATCTTACAATGGGTTCCTTACGTAACATCGAATGACCAATAGCCGAATAACATATGCCCGAAAACACATGCTCGATTTGTTAATAATTTACCGAAGCATCATCCCGATCATTCCTATGCTCAAAAACCAAAAGGCCGACGCACTAACGCCCGAACACTATTGACGGAAAAAAATCATGTAGGAACACAAAGTCTAGTTTCCTGAAAGGTATTTTTTACCACGAAATCCGGACTTGGCCCCCGTCGTGGAGTGTAGTCTATACCTTCCTCAGGGAAGAGACCCGTGCCCCTCGGTGGGGACATAATGGGTTGATTATTATTATTATTATTAAATGGGGAAAAGCGGAGTTTGGAAGCGGCGGAGGGCGGCAAGATTCCAAAAATATTGTTTTTACCTCCTTGTTGACTGTAAATAAGTGGTCAATATGGTAAGAAATACATTTATGGAAAATAGATTTTTTGTTCCTACACGATTTCTTTCGGTCAATAGTGTTCGGGCGTTAGTGCGTCTGACTATTGGTTTTCGGGCTTATGAACGATCGGGATTTGAAGTTATAGGGCTAATGATGCTTCGGTAAATTTACGAGCCGGGCAAGTGTTTCCGGGCATCTGTTATTCGGCTATTAGTCATTCGATGTTCGATGTTGTTTCGTTAAAATAGTCATTTTAATACTAAAGCTACAAAGTTTGGTGTTCATTACGTAAACGTTATTTAGTTTTTAACGAATAAAAAACAAATTGAATGTGAATTTGAGTGCGCAGCGTTAAATTGTGATTGATGAGTTAAATATACCAAGCAATCATAGTAATGCTTGGCATTCAACTACTAAGTTGTACTATTACGTATTCTGTGGTAGCGTCAACACTAGCCAAGTGCGTGACAGACCTAAGCACCGAGGGTTCACTACTAACTTACATATATATGCGCCAAATCAACGTTCGTCTTTTATGCAGTCGGTCAAAAATTGTACCACTGTTTCATAAGACTAAGTAGCCCCGTAGATTTTCTTCAAGGCGTCATTGTGCTATGCACCCATTTTGGTAAAGGTTGATGAACTATCAATTATTGTAATTTGGTCGTTGACGTTCTGTTTTGAAGTCTTTGATTATAATCCGCCATTTATCAATAAAATAAAAGTGCCAAGAGTCAGTAGATCGGTGATCAAATAAAGTTCCGTAGGTATCAAGGAGAATTTCTCCTTGGTAGGTATCAAGTAGGTATATAGCGGTGGCAGGGAAGAATTTGCTATCAGGAATAAGGCGGTAGCAGGAATAAACCACTGTCCCTTTATTTGATGTGACCGTGATTCTGTGATTATTCTCTGGTTTTAAATAAAGAATGATCCTATCTAATCATACAGAATATTTCTTAAGAGGGAAGAATAGTACGTGTACAAAAAGAGAAAACGTTTTTCCACTTCTAAATATTTTCCAATCTCCATGATTTTTTAATATGTTATTGACACAATAAATGACTAGGTTTATAGCTTTTTCTTTTTTTTAAATTTGCTATAGATTCATACTTATATAGGTATCTCAAGTAACGTAATTTTTGTGCTCAAAACTGTGTCGAATTAAGCGGTTTGTTGAACAAAAACAATGTATTTTTTTAAAAAAAAGTGAAACCTATAAACCTAGAATATATTATGCCGAAGCGATCTACATAAAAACAAATAGATTTGTTGATATTTAGTTAGCGTAAAACGCTTCCCATCTAAAGTTATTAAATATAATTTGCGTTATGACCTTGAAGAGAACAACAAAAAACCATTCTTAAGGGGATTTAGTCGGCCCACCGAAAATTGTACATGTTAAAGAAAATGAACATTTTTAGCTAACATAAATAAATTTATTTCAAAAAGAGCTATTATAACTTTAAAAATATCATCATCATCATCATCATCATTCAGGCACAATAAGTCCACTGCTGGACATAGGCCTCCTCCATGGATTTCCAAAAAGACCGGTCGGAAGCGGCTTGCATCCAGCGTCTCCCTGCCACTTGGATGAGATCGTCTGTCCATCTTGTGGCTGGCTGTCCTACGCTGCGTTTGCCGATATATTAAAAAGATATCTTTAACTAAAGGCAGTCAAGTCAAGGCCCTGCACAAGTCTTAGATCTTAAATTAGAAATATAAATTGTTAATGAAGGACAACATTTTCCTACCTCTAATTTAAAAATAATCTAGAAGTTTGAAGACATAATTAATTAATTGATTCATTCCTTCATTGAAATATATATTAATTATTTATTGATATAATAAAGAAAGAAATGGTATTTATTACAACATTAACAAAATATTTCAATACATTCGCAAAAGGCTTCGTCGAACATAAAATAAATAAATACATGAATAAAAAAGTTCATTCACACATTCATTCATTGATTAATTCACTCACTCATTCATTTAGTTATTCAATGAAATAAACAACTTTTAAATGCGCGCTCTCACATCTTTTTTCATAGTTATGGTCGAGTACCTTATTTTACCCAATATAATATTACTCGAATCGTGCGGCGATAGTACACTTGGGCGTAAGCGCCCAATATTTTTACACTAAAGCCGGGTCCGCTGCGCCATGTTACGCGTGTTACAAAAAATGTAACACGTTATTAAAACAAAAATTGTGGAGTAATATTAATTTTTTACGTGTTACTTAACACGTAACGTAACGTTATGTAACACGTAACGTGTTATACCACGCCCCATTTTTATTATATTTACGTGTTACGTTTTTTGTAACACGCGTAACATGGCGCAGCGGACCCGGCTTTAGACTGCCCGTGTACACGACAAAAATAGCTTTTTAGTAGCTAAAGTAGGTCATTCAGACCGAGCGTACAATATTTTTGCGCTATATCGAGTAAAAAAACATTCGGTCTCATTTATAAAAACACTTTACCTTAAAACACTCTTCAGAGGCATTTAATTTGTGGTTTATAATTCGACTTGTCAGAGTGATCGGGCAGTCCCTGCTCTCTGCCTAGCCCTCTGAGATGCAGTCGTATGTTTATGTATGTATGTATGCACTGTAACGCAGCTATTTGATTGAAATACGCTTTTTGGGCAAATAATCACTTTTATTTTATCTTTTTTATCGGGAAAGCCTAGCCTAGCTAGCGCCCGACTGACATCTCTAACAAAAACGTAGCGATTCTCTTTCAAAATATTTAAATTCATGCAAGACGGCTGTGCCAGCCAGTTCCTATAAAAAGGAATCGCTACAGTACACACACAAACACACACACACACACACACACACACACACACACACACACACACACACACACACACACACACACACACACATACATTGTCTGGAAGAAATTACTATATTACTACTAGACATTATTAAATTTATTCCGGATATACTTACTTGAGTTTTTGTCGGAAAAGTCCGACCGAAAAAGAAAGTCTGAAAGTCAAGTAAAGTCCGTTTTTTAATTTGATGCAAAAAAAATTACGCGATCTTACCATTATAAAATATACAGGGTTACAGGGAAAGTCGTACACAATATTAAAGGAGGTCATTATTTAGGTCATTTCTGATGGATTTTATCCTATTATATAGGGTCCGAAAATTAACCGTTATGGAGATATTGACTGTTAAAGATTTTAAAAAAATATCAAATTTTTTTGGCTTTTTGATCGATTTTTTCTCAGAATAGAGCTCATAAAGTGTTTTTTTTAATGTTTTTAGTTAAAAGGCATGTCAATTCATAAAAAAATATCAGAAAATGCTGAACCTACTACTAATAGCTTTAAAAAACTGCTCGGCAACGGTTAGAATTAAATATTTTTTCTCTAAATATTTTTCACATTGAAGCTCTTAAAAAAAAATTTACGTATGGAACTTATTCTGCAAATAATTTTAAAAACTTCTACGACTCTTTAACTATTCAAAAAGGTATAACATTTAATAGGAATGTGCATGAAATTTTAAAATAATGTTATTTGAGTAGGCTCTAGTGGTAGTACCGACATAACTGAACTTCTATACAAAAAAATGTCGAAATTTTGAGACAGAGAATATTTGCGGAAACGGCTGTGAAAATAAGGAGAAACTTCTGCAGTGAAGAGTAATTAAAAAAAGAATGAGAATTTGTATTAGAAATAGAGGCAACCATGTTAAAAACGAAGATGAATCAGTTCAAAATCCAAGCCAAGTCACACAATGAAGATGAATAAATACCAAAATCCAAACTAAATCGCGTTTTACGGGAAATTATCAAAGACATCTTTGACACTTGGCTAACGTTTTTTCGATGTAATAGCAAGTGATATACGTTTTTTTAATACCTAAAGAGACGTAGAAGTTTCTAAATTGCAAATCATTTGCAGAGCACGTATTAACACATCTACCACGGAAGAATCACACGAGCAGACTAACACAAAAATAATAGATACATAGAATATTCTAAAAAAGAAATACTGAAATAGGTAGGTACCTGAACACCTGAGACAGCATGTCTCCAGAGCACAAAAAAGCCTATCTGACCTTTTTACATAGTTTAAAGGTGCCTGGAAATGAAAAAATTATTTTTTGTATCGAAGTTCAGTTATGTCGGTACTACCACTAGAGCCTACTCAAATAACATTATTTTAAAATTTCATGCACATACCTATTAAATGTATTTGAAACCTTTTTGAATAGTTAAAGAGTCGTAGAAGTTTTTAAAATTATTTGCAGAATAAGTTCCATACGTAAATTTTTTTTAAGAGCTTCAATGTGAAAAATATTTAGAGAAAAAATATTTAATTCTAACCGTTGCCGAGCAGTTTTTTAAAGCTGTTAGTAGTAGGTGCAGCTATTGCTGATATTTTTTATCAATTGACATGCCTTTTAACTAAATACATTTAAAAAAACACTTTATGAGCTCTATTCTGAGAAAAAATCGATCAAAAAGCCAAAAAAATTTGATATTTTTTTAAAATATTTAACAGTCAATATCTCCGTAACGGTTAATTTTTGGACCCTATATAATAGAATAAAATCCATCAGAAATGACCTAAATAATGACCTCCTTTAATATTGTGTACGACTTTCAATGTAACCCTGTATAGGTTTACTCGGTAGATTTTTTTTTACCGTGAATAGAAGACTCGTGTGACCAAAATCCTTGTGACATCAAAGACATTAAAGTTTAATTCCTCATAAGAGCAAAGTATAAAAAAACACCTACTTTTTGCGTAATAGCAACATTCAGACATGGATGGATTGTATTGAGATGTCAACGTGACTGTTTTATTTTTTTGAATTGAACTAAAAAACAGACTTTATCCGGAATAAAGTTACTATGTTATTGTCAAAACTATCTCTCACTACCCGTCTCAATTTTCCTTCAGCAACTCTCCACCGTCTGTTGTCCGGAAGAAATTGCTTTAAGCAATAAGGCCGCCAATTGTACTGTATCCTTGTAAATATTTTGTATTTGTTTTTCCTGGACAATAAAGAATGTTCTTATCTTATTTTATCATAAAAATGAAAGAAAGAAAGAAGAAAGGAATAATAGTAATTTATTGCCATGTAAGGATTACAGTGGCTAACAGCTCGTAGACAGGCCTCGACAATAACGAACTTAAACTAATTTAAATGTGGTTCACATAAGATCCTATCAGTCGTAATGCATGACAATCGGACATACGCTCAGCATAATGCTGTTGAATAGATCTATCCTAAAACAGCGCTGATTTTCAGCGCATCCCGTGTAACGTAAAAGATAAAATTACTATTAAAATAAACTACGAGTACAGGTACATTATGCATTTATAGGTACCCCTTATATTCCATTGTTATGTTTAATTGAGTAGGTAGGAACATCATATAAAAAAAATGCAACTTAATAGGATAATCCAACTTCAATTTCAACGATTAAGTGGCTAAAACTATTTAACTAAACGCTTTTAGCGATATGACCGCCAATTACGTCAAATTTTAGATATGTAAGGTTTCCAATGTATAATCTCTTTCTGGTGTGTACATACAGTAAAGAGTTCTAATCTAATCTATTAAGTATATAACATTCTATCAATCTATCTATGTTTCGTTTGACTTTGGTTTCATTTTCCCCGTTCGGAGGGAGGATCCCTAAAACTGCGCAATAACTTTTCGTTTAAATAGCTACTGCTTACTTAAATAAATATTTACTAAGCGCAAAAGTTTTCTCCGCCATTGACACGACGACAATGTACTTGATTGTCTTTGCAGTAGTTGTGTTTGCCGTTTACGCTCAAAGGTTTCTTAGGAAATACATTCACATACTGCGTCTGGCTGCGCGTACGCCGACTATTTCGGGGGCACTGCCTTTGATCGGGCATTTGCTCAAAATTTGCGGAAGCAGCAATGAAAGTAAGTTCAAACGTTTGACCATGCTACATTTTTGAACATATACCTACGTACATAAGCTCACGCCTGTATCCCAGAGGGGTAGGCCTAGTCGACTTGTTATTTCTCCATATTGGCTTTCCTGTGTTTTGTATCAACCCTTCTATAAAGAAAGAAATAATTCAAACGTTCTAATCGTATCCATTATGTCCCCACCGAGGGGCACGGGTCTCTTCCCTGAGGAAGGTATAGACCACCATGGGGGCCAAGTCCGGATTGTTAGAAACGCAGTGGAAATCATCTCTTAAGTAGTCAAAAGTTATTTAAAATTCTTAACCTGTTCATAACATTATAACCTACTATGAATAATCTGAATTGACAACATTTCAATTTTTTAGCATACGTATTTTATTTTTTAGCGTACGTGTGTTATTTTTTAGCATACGTATTTTATTTTTTAGCATACGTATTTTATTTTTTAGCATACGTATTTTATTTTTTAGCATACGTATGTTATTGGAAACTAGATACAAAATAAAACGACCGATACTTTTTCATTTTCGGAAATTCGATGATTCATAATTCATTCATTCATAATTTTCTGTTTGAATTTCGTCTTATTCTAAAAGGACGTAAACGCCAAATAACGTCACACATAATGATACTAACACCCTTGCCGACTTTTTAAAAACCATTGAATGAAGTTGAAAATGACATCTGTCATAACATTTTTAATATTAGGCAATCATTCCGCCGTATGTGTGACGTCATCACACAATTTCTGGTTTTTATTTATTTTCTCTAAAATTAAATAATAATAAAATTTCTAAATATTTTTTTCGTAATCAGCATAGCAAAATTAAGTTGCATTTGTAGTTTTTGTTACTCCCTGTATATTTGTGTAAAAGTAACCTTATGTATTTTTACATTACAGAGTTATTCGAATACATCGATGTATCGAGCAGAGAGACCAACGATGCAGGAGGACTTACAAAGCTGTGGTTCGGACCCACGCCGCTTTTCGGTAAAAAACACTTGAAACTACGATATCTATTATATTAATTATGCATATATTATAAGGTGTTGATTTGTAAAGTACTCAAAGTATCAACACGAAAAACCAACTCTAAAATGTGTTAAAAAAATCATTCGTATTTATAAACACATTTATGAATAGAAAGTACCGTGAGTGGACTTTAAAGAACAACACCTTATTATATTTGTATCTATTTGTCAACATGTTAATCTTAGATACGCTGATAAAAATGTGAATTTTAACTTTCTTTGTGTATTTTCACATTGTATACTCCGTAGAATTCTGAAATTTTATAAGTGTTGCTAGTGTTGCACTAAAAATAATTTACTTTAGGTATTTTATTCTTTAGCTGGCATCATTCCCGACTACTTCAGGTATATTCAACACTTTTAAAAAAGTAATTTATGCAGCTTTATCATATACAGATATTACGGACGTTATATCTTACGTTCATTGGTTGGTTTACCGGGAAGTGACGTCATAATTCCTGTGCGACGCCATATTTGCTTGAGATAGTGTTTCGGCGGCTTATTTGAATAGTAAATTTTCATTTGCATTTTTTAGAAGAAATACACGAAATAATTTAAAATGACCACTTTCTGAGGACTCCATGAACACCAACAAACAATATGAGATGGCTTTTAGAAATCGGTCGAATAGCCTATTAATGATGATAAAATTTTTTAATAAAAATATGTTTTCTTTACTAATGTACTTTTTTACTGTTTGTGTGACAAAAAAAGGACACAATTATTGCTCGCCGTTAATCCTCTTTTATTTCGGAGCGCCGCCCTTTATAAAATGGATAGGTACATTCATTATAGTCTGTAAAATATAGCTTGAGCTCCGCGACAGCTGTCATGGACATTTGCATCCATGAAGTTTTGAATTTTTTCCCAGAATATTTGCACTGTGAAAACTCCGTACTTACTGCCATCGAATAGTTTTCAGTAAGTACGGAGCTTTCACAGTGCAAATATTCTGTGAAAAAATTCAAAACTTCATGGACGCAAATGTCCATGACAGCTGTCGCGGAGCTCAAGCTATATTTTACAGACTATAGCAACTAAAATGTAGTGTCAAATGTTCATACTTCTATAGAAATTGAAAAATGCACCCGGCAAAAAGGTTTGTAACCTCCGATATGTCAGAAATATACGAAATTAAAAATCAGACGTTGATATTATCTAACAGATGTTGATATTAATATATTAATATCAACAACAACTAATGGGTCACATCCAAGATTGTGTGTGTTACGTTACCGCAAAGAAAATTTGCCACAGCTCAGTGCCTGTATTTGACAATGTTATTAAATATTCTTTCGTACGTATAATAAACTAGCGACCCGCCCCAGCTTCGCACGGGTGGCAAAAAAATTCCCGGAAAAATTGTTTTAACACCTAGGGTTACCTGTGCTACCTACGAGTATGTTACTCATGAAGAATGTAGCTTTCGAATGGTGAAAGAATTTTTAAAATCGGCCTAGTAGTTTCTGAGCCTGTTCTTACAAACATACACATACACAAAAAACAAATCTTTCCTCTTTGTAATATTATAGTAAAGTATAAGTAAATAGTATAGTATAGATAACAAAAATCAGAGTGTCACGCTGAACACACCTTGAGCGTGTGCTGATCGTCATCGCAGTCCGCAACGCAGTGGTGACTCTTCGGCAATTGCTCACTTACTAAAACTGTGAAGTTTTCAGTCTTAACCGATCCTGAGGATGTCCAAAAAGCCATGAACACCAGCGTAGAGAAAAGCTACTTCTACAGTTTTGCAGACAGCTGGATACGCTCCAGCCTTTTACTAGCCACGAGTAAGTTTTGACAAACATATCTCGTTCATTTTTTAAATTATTGTTCTCTTATATTCACATTATGTTCTAGTATTAACATTATATTCTATCTACCGGAGACAAACAAGGTTATAAAATGAATAATTTACAAATAGATATAATATTCTTTCACTTACTTGACTTTTCAATAACCTCCTCAATCCTGGCCCTGAAAATAACAATAGAAAACCTTTATTTTCAAAATCAGGACTTAAGAGATTAAAAGAGTACCACATCATTACTTACACTGCACTTCAGAACTGTTTTAAAGGTACGTTGTTGATGAACAAGACTATTTTAATTTAACAGTTTTCCTTTAGCATTAAAATGTGAAAATTACTTTGCTAAATTCCGCCAATATCCCACAAGCACCTTGCGGTTAGTTAATGCACCGCCCTCCTTCCCACTTTTACAAGCAGAAACAAGACACGAACACACCACCACCGACACCAAATACTTGTGCGAGACAATGAGTTTTTCTGTAATTTGGCAGCTGCCATTTGGAAATCCCGAATCAAAATCGTACAGCCAGCTTTTACGAACAGGACGACACTTGGTTTCCTTGAAATCTTCAACGAGGAGTCCAGATTACTTTTGGACAACTTATCTAAATTTGCTGGCCAAGGACCTTTTCATCACTACGCCATAATGAGCAACATTACAATCAAATCGATTTTTCGTAAGTTTATTTTTATTTTCGAAACTAACTTTAGCAAATAGAGGATGTTATTAGAGAAGCAAGGTAAGGTAACAGCAATTGTTATGATAAAACATCATCATCATCATTCAGCCACAAGAAGTCCACTGCTGGACAAAGGCCTCCTCCATGGATTTCCAAAAAGACCGGTTGGAAGCGGCTTGCATCCAGCGTCTCCCTGCCACTTGGATGAGATCGTCTGTCCATCGTGTGGCTGGTCGTTCTGTGCTGAGCTTGCCGATGTGTGGTCTCCATTCAAGAACTATGTTAAATGTATGTTATTAACTTTTTTCCGGATACATTCATGATTTTTGGTCGGAAGAGTCTGACTTGGTTTCTTGGTTTCTGGGGACCTTCTGCAGATTCAGGATTCCGATGAAAGCGAAAATCAAGTAAGAGTATAGGGAATAACGTTATTAATGTGTATTGCTGTGTGGTGTCGGCCTAGAGAATAGCACCAACCCAACTCGTCCTGCGGGTGTCGTAAAAGGCGACTAAGGGACACAAAACCGGGGGGTGGGCAGTAGCGCCTCCTGCAGTACAACCCTACCGCACTGCGATCCCCAACCCGCATGCCCAGCGTGGGGATTATGGGCATTACCCCCAATGATGGCACAACCCACGAAACAGAAGACCGAAGAGTATAATCAGCCCCTGTGTCTTGCTTTTGTGGACTATGAGAAGGCCTTTGACTCTGTCGAAGCCTGGGCTGTTCTGGAATCCTTACAGCGATGCCAAGTAGACTATCGTTATATCGAGGTGTTGAGATGTCTGTACGAAGCCGCCTCCATGAGTGTCCAAGTACAGGGCCAGCAGTCTAAACCTATCCAACTGCGTAGAGGAGTAAGACAGGGGGATGTTATATCCCCGAAACTGTTTACAAGCGCGTTGGAAGACATGTTTAAGACGCTGGACTGGAAAGGAAAGGGCATTAACATAAACGGCGACTACATCTCGCACCTGCGATTTGCAGACAACATAATCTTAATGGCGGAGTCGCTAGAGGAGCTGAACCAGATGCTGGCCGGCCTAGCTTCAGCCTCACGACGTATCGATCTTGGCATGAATTTGGGTAAAACCAAAGTCATGATCAATGGCCACATTGATCCAATACCGGTCGTCGTAGAAGGTCACCTTCTTGAAATCGTTTCCGAATACACTTACCTCGGGCAGATTCTGCAGTTAGTTAAAAACAATTTCGAAAAGGAGGCCAAGAGGAGGATCCAGCTGGGCTGGGCAGCGTTTGGGAAACTACGCCGAGTCTTCTCGTCATCCATACCGCAATGCTTGAAAACGAAAGTTTTCAATCAGTGTGTCCTACCTGTATGACCTACGGAGCCGAGACATGGACACTCACGAAAGGGTTTTTGGTCCACCAGTTTAAAGTCGCTCAGCGAGCTATGGAGAGAGCTATGCTCGGAGTTTCTTTGAAGGATAAGATTCGTAACGAATACATCCGACAGAGAACCGAAGTTATCGACATAGCTCAGAGAATTAGCATTTCTGGGGACCTTCTGCAGATTCAGGATTCCGATGAAAGCGAAAATCAAGTAATAGTATAGGGAATAACGTTATTAATGTGTATTGCTGTGTGGTGTCGGCCTAGAGAATAGCACCAACCCAACTCGTCCTGCGGGTGTCGTAAAAGGCGACTAAGGGACACAAAACCGGGGGGTGGGCAGTAGCGCCTCCTGCAGTACAACCCTACCGCACTGCGATCCCCAACCCGCATGCCCAGCGTGGGGATTATGGGCATTACCCCCAATGATGGCACAACCCACAAAACGGCCCCCAGTTCCCGGCCGCCTCGCTATTCCTGGTCATCGTGGCAGCGGCCATGGTAACGGCGGGGTAGGGGGTGCTAAGAATCACCGGGCTACCTCAGGCTGCCACAAATAACTGACCCTGGCAACGTTCAACGGACGCACTCTGAGGCTTGACCATCATCTAGCGCAGTTGGAAGTGGAGTTAGAGAACATTAAATGGCATTTTATAGGGTTATGTGAAGTCCGTAGAGAGGGGGAGGACACCGTAACCCTAGACTCGGGCCATCTTCTCTACTTGATCTTGGCATGAATTTGGATAAAACCAAAGTCGTGATCAATGGCCACATTGATCCAATACCGGTCGTCGTAGAAGGTCACCTTCTCGAAATCGATCCGAATACACTTACCTCGGGCAGATTCTGCAGTTAGTCAAAAACAATTTCGAGAAGGAGGCCAAGAGGAGGATCCAGCTGGGCTGGGCAGCGTTTGGGAAACTACGCCGAGTCTTCTCGTCATCCATACCGCAATGCTTGAAAACGAAAGTTTTCAATCAGTGTGTCCTACCTGTATGACCTACGGAGCCGAGACATGGACACTCACGAAAGGGTTTTTGGTCCACCAGTTTAAAGTCGCTCAGCGAGCTATGGAGAGAGTTATGCTCGGAGTTTCTTTGAAGGATAAGATTCGTAACGAATACATCCGACAGTGAACCAAAGTTATCGACATAGCTCAGAGAATTAGCAAGCTGAAGTGGCAGTGGGCTGGCCATATTTCGCGAAGAACCGACAACCGCTGGGGTAAACGTGTTCTTGAGTGGAGACCGCGACTCGGCAAACGTAGTGTAGGACGCCCTCTAACCAGGTGGGATGACGATCTGCGAAGGACTGCAGGCAGATGCTGGATGCGGCAAGCTGAAGACAGGGCGCTATGGCGCTCATTAGGGGAGGGCTATGTCCAGCAGTGGACTAATACAGCCTGATGATGATGATGATGATGAATGTGTATTGTTAGTGAAAGTTTTAGTTTGAAAATTAAAATTTTTAAGTGACGCCCTGATACGTACCCATTCTATTAATACATTGTAGCACAATGATAAGAGAATGAATGTGGCGATTTAGTTTCAGTGCCGCTTCAAGTCGATGCGCACACACATACCAAACCTTCTAGGCGTCAATGGTATGAAAAATCACAGCACGTAACCCAACCATTTGTCTGTCACCGTGATGTAATGCACTAACGAAATTGAGGCCCAGGACAAGGCTGGAAGTTTTTACTTACTTAAATATAAGTAATATTCGTTGTGGCAAGGTAGTAACAGTAAGACCAGCCACAGCCTCCACCAATCCGGACTTGGCCCATGTGGTGGAGTATGGCCTTTACCTTCCTCATGGATGAAACCCATGCCCTTCGGTGGGACATGATGGGTTGATGATGATGATGATGATGATGAAGGTAGTAACTTAATCAAAAATGTATTTTTTACAGAATCAGCGTTTGGAATGAAACTCGAGGACAATAATATGTATTACCAATACCAAACTGCACATGAAAATGTCACCAAAAGATTGGTAGCCCGGTTCAGATCTCTTTGGCTCTATCTGGACGTTGTGTACCAGTTCTCCAAAATGAAGAAGGAGGAGAACGATGATATGAGGGTTCTGCACGGTACATCCAGAAAGGTAAATATTTAATTTGAAAAATTATTCTTCTTTCGTCTCCTTTTTTGGTGCCATCTCCTGTTGGACGTTGGCTATTATTGTGGCTTCTTTGTCCCTTGATGTTGAGGCTCGCAAGAGATTATTATTATTAAATTTCTTTATTGCACCAATATGTGTATAGGGGCGTGCTTAAGGAAGCATTCTCTTCCAGCAAACCTTATATATATTTATCGTGCTAAGCCATTCTGCAAGATTTTGGAGTCACGATGTTTTTCTGCGGCCAGATTCCTTTGCCAATTTCCTGTAGTTCTGATTCTAAATCTGCCGTCATCACCGTGTCATCTAGTACTTCAGCCATAACTCCTTCAAGGAAAAGTTAAGCAGTGTAGGACATAATAATATACCTTTGCACAACGCCTTTTTTAATATACACCAGTATGTAACTCCTCATTTACTCTTATGGTATTGTTTCTGGTATATTGGTTCCAATATATGTTTTGTATTACGTGGATACCCTTATCATCTAGTCCAACATCCCGCAGTAGAGCAATCTGGTTATCATGCTTAACGCTACCGAATGATTTGTCATTGTCGATAAAGCACATGATGACATCTTGTTGCATAATATTTTACACCACGAAAACTGTGTAAAAATCATTAAAAATGTCTTTGAATTATGGGAAAAATTCGGAAAAACTGCGATTGCTGTTTTAATTTCTTGGTGGGGCTAGTGTTACCTCCTGGAGTTCCTTAAACTAACCATTATATGATTATATTATACGAGTAAATATTAATTACTAAAAATAATAAAATTACTGTTTCTTTATATCTAAGTAAAGGTTTAGAATTGGCGGTCTCATCACTTAGAACGATCTCTTCCAGACAACCTTTGGATGCACAGAAATGCAGGAAGAACATAGTCACGATACTTGTGTTTTTAAATATGTTTCAACTATTTCTTTCATTACAGGTACTAATGAGAGCCAAAGAAATCTACTCTGGGAGAGCTCACAGTTCTGATGGTAGTGTAAAACATAATTTTAACTCAAACCATTTCATACAATATCATTTGTTGCAAGCAATACATCTTCTTTATTACTGTCGAACTAAACTTTTATTATCATTTTAAAATATCATTTAACTTGTGGCCTTTTATTTGTGAGTTGAGCCCACAGACATCTGATCAGACATGTATGGTTGGGCCACTGATTGAGGACCGTGGCATGGATATTCGCTCTGGCACATAACTGAGCCAAAGGATTTCCATTGCTGTGCAGCGCGGTAACGCGGCCAGTATTGTGGGGAGTGGACTTTTGGTTCGGATGAGGCTTCCACCAATCCAGTGTCTATAAGTATTAAACAGCGATAAATGGCTCTGAGCGATTTATTTGGTTAAAGTATATTATTATTATTGTGCCCAGATAACGGCGACAGGCTTGCCACCTTGCTTGTCCAGTTCTAGAGACTGGTGCCTCTGCCTACCCCTTCGGGGATAACGGGCGTGAGTTTTTTTATATATTATTTTTATTATTATTTAATATTGTTTTGACCTCAGAGCTTTTGACACCATTTTGATTTTTTTATAATTATTTTGACTGCCGAAACCTTCGGTTGTATTTTGCATAGGATTTTTTTTGACAGAGTAACTTATCATAAATATCTTTATCCTAGATCTCAAGCAATCCTATTTTTATCCTCCTTAGTCCTGACTTTGAAAATAACAATGGTTTTCTATTGTTATTTGCAAGGTCAGGACTAAAGAGGTTACATTATGAATATGAAAGTTTGTGAAGGTGATTTTAACGGCTGAACAGAGATACATGAAACTTGATGACAAAGATCTGAATTGAACCCTAGGATATCCCGCTAATGCGATGCGTTTCCTCGGCATATTTTTATTGTAACTGTAACCTTTTTTCAAGTCAAACTTTAACACTCGGTTTCTCGAACGCTAACATCATCTATAATAATCTATTGGTAACAGCTGTCGTAGTGGTAGGGTAGTGTAGGACGCCCTCTAACCAGGTGGGATGACGATCTGCGAAAAACTGCAGGCAGATGCTGGATGCGGCAAGCTGAAGACAGGGCGCTATGGCGCTCATTAGGGGAGGGCTATGTCCAGCAGTGGACTAATATAGCCTGATGATGATGATGAACAGCTGTCAGTTGTCAAAAGTGCATACAAAAAAAACAACTGACAACTGTTGACAGTCGATTAACTGACTGTTAGCGTGCGAGAAACCGGGGGTAAGATATTTATTTATGTTGTCACCATGGTATGACAAATCGTATAAGCGATTCTGTTGCGGTACGAAGTCCGCCGGGACAGCAGAGCTAGTTTGTCATACTTGAGTCGCAGTCATATGAAATCAGCATAAAAACGACAAACGAACAAAAAATATGGCAAAAAAACTACATGGCACGGTCTATGACGTAAGATTTACTTTTAAATTAATTACAACATCTTTCGTAACTAATCTGATGATACTCACGATGATTTTAGAATAATTGATCACGTTCTTCCCATTTTCCGACTTAATTTTGGTTTGTTTGGTGACCATCATCATCATCATCAACCCATTACGTCCCCACCGAGGGGCACGGATCTCTTCCTAGAAGAAGGTATAGGCCATACTCCAACCACGGGGGCCAAGTCCGGATTGGTGGAGGCTGGTCTTACTGTCAGAAGTTATCAAGCCGCCTTAACGTCTGCCATCTATCGACGGCAGTCGGCACCGGCCTGTTTGGTGATACGACATTGTATGTTTACTTCGACAGAAGCAATGATCTTGATACTCCTGTTAAAATAAAAATCAAAAACACTAAAGAGAGGGAGAGGAAAAGAACACCTTATCTTACATAAAAAATGGATTACACAGGTATTTTTTAATCTCATAGTACAGACAGCGGTCTTGTTACTGAGAGTATCTAAAATATATGAACTGAAAATAAAAAGGCTCAAAAATTTATCAGTCATCAGAATGTTTATCTTTCAGAAATTCGCACCAAACCGTTCCTGGAATCCATGCTGCAAAGCAACAACGAGGGTCAATTATCTGATGATGACATGCAAGCTGAGTTGACTCTGATAATTGGAGCTGGATATGAGACCACTTCGTTAACTTTAACGTTCATATTGAAGTTATTGGGATCTCATCCTGAAATTCAAGACAATCTATACGAAGAGTAAGTGAGAGTTTCAATCACAATCGGCTCTATTCTGTCAATTTTCTTCCTTGCAATTTTGTAAGATAAAGATGTCTGTATAAAGTGCAGAAACACTAGCGCCGATAATGGAAAAATACATGCCTTATTTACAGATCATCTTTGCTAAAAGTGTCACATCAAACTTCAATATTAAGACACACTTCGCGTCTGTTTCTTACTTTTGCTCAATCGATTGATTTCTCTTATACTAGCATCTGTTAATCTACCGTTAACAATTCTCGGTTGTCCAAAGTACCTAATTACGCAAAATCAAGTGATAACTGTAAATACTAGATTAACAGATTGTCAGTGTTTGAGAGTCAGATGCCTACAAGTTTTATGTTTTCTAAACTCATCTCTAAGAAATTTTACGTAAGGCCCTTTCCAAGTCCAGCTGATCCAAAGTACCTATGCATCGGTTTGATCGATCACACTTAAATATTACCTTGATACCAAAAATATCTTCGATATTTTCAAGGTTGAAAAGAGTGTTTGAAGGCTCAGAAAGGAATGTCACTAAGCAAGATCTGCCAAGGTTGGTCTACTTAGAAGCGGTGATAAAAGAAGGATTAAGACTGTATCCTGTTATACCAATAATTTCAAGAGAGCTGAATAGCGATGTTCAACTGAGTAAGTATAATTTACAAGTCCAAGTGAAAAGATCCCTCCGAAATTGGCAATTTTTGAAGCTCTCCAATTAGATGTTCTGTTTTGCAATTTCTTTTGAATTAATGTTTGTTAGTTAGTTGTTCGCGTTGAATTAGTTGTTCGCGTGAGCGTGTCTTCTTGACTGAGTGACGTATTTATGGGACGGCTTCCACCACCAACGCTCTTCATTTGGATCGATTACATGCCATGCTTATTGCTGGTTGAAAGGGCAGTCATTAATTATAATTAATAATTCTGTATAAAATATTTTTTGGCTATCGGTACATCAATAACAAATTCTCGTTCCAGTACACCATTCACAATACCACCAATTCAAGTTAGACCAGCAATGTTTGCATTAGCCTCATAGTTAGTCAGCGCTTAGATATGTTGCTAGCATTATTTTTATTTTCAGAGAACTACACCTTACCATCGGGGTCAATCATAATGATATCATTTTGGGGTCTAAACCGGGACCGCAAACTTTGGGGTGAAGATGTAGATGTATTCAGGCCTGAGCGCTGGCTGAACGGCTCCTTACCCAAGATATTGACTGGGGGCGCCAGTTTTGGTCTCGGAAAACGTGGCTGTGTTGGTAAGTTTTAATCATTATCATCAAGGCAATCATTTCTCTATCGATCGAGGCCGGGAATAGAGCCCACTGCTGGGCATAGGCTTCTTTCTTGTTCGCCAACCGTTTTTCTGCCCTATCATTACACCTTTATAATAATTATGATTATGATTTAGGTTAATTAGGTCATACTATTTCTCTCTGAGAGTAAGCTTGTAGCCTGCAGTGAAACGTATACAGACAAGCTGTATTAAGGTGCCGTTAAATCCTTAATTTTTAACTGGGTCATTTTAAAGAAGATTCCCCTTTGAAATCACCTTCATCATCTACCCATTATGTCCCCACCGAGAGGCACGGGTATCTTCCCTGAGGAAGATATAGGCCAAATCACCTTAAATTAATCTTATCAGCTTCCGAAACAAAGTCCGAAACAAATTGATAATTACTCAACTTAATTCCGGAACCATCATCATCATTATTATTCAGCTATAAGAAGTCCACTGCTGGACATAAGCCTCCTCGATAGAAATCTATCCAAAAAGACCGGATGGAAGCGGCTTGCGGCACTTGGATGAGTTCCTCAGTCGTCTTGTGGCTGGTGGTCCTACGCTGCGCTTTTTGATTGTGTGGTCTCCATACGAGAAATTTTCAGCCCCATCGGCCGTCAGCTCTGCGTGCTGTGTGTCCCGCCCACTGCCACTTTAACTTACTAATCCGCTGGGCTATGTCGACGACTTTCGTTTGTTTACGGATTCCGGAATCACTTCATTGAATTTATTTCGGAAGACTTTAACCAGATTGTGGTGGATAGAAACGGAGCTCGCATTGTTGATTACTCGCTTTGTCAATGAACATTCTTGCCACTTGGTACCTTGTTGGGTAGCAATCAATCGGCGATTTTAACATAACGTTTTTACAGGTAAAATCTACGCAATGACGTCAATGAAGACTTCTCTGGCACACATACTGCGTCGGTACAAAATCTCAGCCACCAAAGAAGCTCCGAAGCTGCAAGTGAACATAGCGTTGCATACCACCGACCCAGTGTCTATAAGCATTGATCAGCGATAATTAGAAAAGATAAAAAACTGGATGACCCCTGGAACTCTTGTATGACTTGCATCATCATCATCATCATCTGCCATTTAACGCCCACTGCAGGACATAGGTCATCCAACGACTCCAGTCAGAGGTCATTAACTTCCGCGACATCTTTGATCTAAAATAAGTCAATATTACTTCACTTAAGAGTAAACAGGTCGAAAAGTATAAACATGTTCGTAGTAGCCTAGAATCGCTCGTAGCCCCGGCTGCCTGAGTGATCTTAAACGATTACGAAGATAAAGCAATAGGGCGCGTTCGGCTTCGTGCTTCTCAAGGCACGTTAAGCAGTTGGTGCCGGCTGACGTCGATAGATGACAGTCGTCAAGCCAAGTCAAAGGCCTTAGAGCGGCTTGAAAACTTATGGCAGTAAGACCAGCTCCTATTTTTATAAGCTTCCGCCAATCCGGACTTGGCCCCGTGGTGATAAATATGTTATTTAATTTAGCCATTATGCTAAGTATACAAAACAAATAGAGCGTATCCAAAAAAAGTTTATAGAGCATCTTAATTACAAATTTAAAAAAACATCAAACACTTATGTAGAAAGCTGTCGTTATTTCAGATTACTTACTTTGGAGGAAAGACGTGTTATGCTTGATATGGGTTTTCTGTATGACATCGTAAGGGGTGGGTTGGACTGTCCTGCACTACTTAAACAAATTGGTATACATGTACCCGCTAGAAAATCTAGAAACAAACCATCACTGTTTCACGTACCTTTTCACTCCTCAAATTATGGTCAAAACGCAGTTCTCACTCGTTTGCCACGCACATTTAACAATAATTTTAACGATTTAGACCTATTTGTACAAACGAAACATTCATTTAAAAATGATATTCGTCTGAAATTATCTGAAGCCAATAATAGTAGCTAACTTCGATAACCAAATCCACTATATTCAAGGACCTAGTTAGATAGATTCTTTGTTCTTTTATTTTGGTATCGCTTATCGCATCTAATATTATATTAATTATGCTTAGTGGTTCTCCGATCCCAAGACCTAATAGTCGTAGGGCTAAGTACGATGCTTTTCATGTACCTATTAATAATATTTTCTTAAATACATGTATATTCACAAAAAATATAATCTTAAAATACGATCTGCTGGTGGTAATAGTGCTTAGTGGTTTTCCGATCCCAAGATTTATAATCGTAGGGCTAAGCACATATCTATCTTGCATAATTATTTTGTAAATATTTTATTATATATTTGTATTATTTGTATGTATTATATTATATATTTATTTTATAGCACATCACAGACTTACATTAGCTATGGAACATACTATCATATTATTATATTTATAATTATATATTTTTTGCCATCTCATTTGCTAACACTTTGAATTTGTTTGCACTTTCGGACTCACCTGTCTAAAATTTGTTTAGAGTTTACTTTTTGTTTCTTTTCTTTTTCACCTCTCAGCAATCTGTGTGAATTTAAAACAGTCGAGGAAAACTTTTATTGGCTTTACTATGTGTAAGAAACCATTATGTAATAATAGATTAAGAAGCTGTTGTTTTCCCTAATATACAAAAACAAAACAAAACAAAGCTTTTGCTTTCCACCTACAATATTATTTACGTGCTAGTATTTTTGGCAATCAATCAATGGCTTACATTCACTTGTTTACGCATAAAGAAATCACACTGAGTGTATCATAAACATTAAATGTGATAGAAGAATAATCGAATTGGGATTCATAGTTTCGAATCAAAGGTCGAAAATCACGAATAACAAGTTATGTTTTGTATATTACTGTTAAAATATTAACTATTTATCATAATAATAAAATACGACTCCAAACTTAAACTGTAATTTTTTTTAAATTATTTATTCAAGAAAGGAGGACCAGAAAAATGGTCCTTGATACCAATAACCACGTATCTCGTTAGAAAGGTATTCCTATACTCTACAATAGTTACTATGGGAGCTTGGTTCAAAACGCTGTGTGAAAAAAGTTATAGCGATATAAAAAATATTTTTTTCATAGACCATTTTAAGCAATAAAAAATATCTTTTCACTTTTAAACGGCATTGGCAGTCGCTTTGTGAGAACTTACGTTACAAGTGAATTTCTTTGTATTCTTGATTGCCGTGACTATTTTTGACCCGACTTTGATATTGGACTTTGTTTGCTTTTCCGTTGACCCTAGGCTTGTTATTGGAGTATCGTTGCTTACTACCTATTGAAAACGGTATTTACCTATATTAGACTCGATATCATAATCTGTTTTACCTTTGTTTATCTAAACTTAAGTATTTGTTACTCACATTGATAATAATAACAACAATGATATGATACCTAAAACTAATGAAGCCTTATAATAATTATTATGTAAAACTTCCCGATAAGGCGAGCTAAGTGTCCCTGCACACGAGCCACTCGCCACAGCCACAAACGCCGCCACAAGAAGCTAAAAGCGGCTATAGAGTGGCTGAAGCGCGCGACATCCACTTGTGGCCGGTGGCCGACACTTGAGGTCGGTGGCCGCTACTTTTTTATTTAACCAATGCGATCGCAGGACTGCATTGAATCTCTGATATAAATAATCTATATCCATATTTATTTAACTGAACAACAGACTACGTGGCGTTGCCGTCGACTCGAACAGGTTAACTGAGGTAAGGGAGAGAGGGGTGAGGAATAGCGCGAGTGGCGTGTGTCGGCGTTAGTGGCCGGTGTGGGCCACAAGAAGCGAGCAGCGACGATTGTAGTGTGTGGCGGCCACTGGCGTCAACCGTGTGGTGCGGGTCGAATAGCGGATAGCGCCCTGCAGCTTGCCGCATTCAGCATCTGCCTACAGTTTTTCCCAGATCGTCATCCCACCTGGTCGGAGGGCATCCTACACTACGTTTGCCGAGTCGCGGTCTCCACTCAAGAGCACGTTTACCCCAGCGGTTGTCGGTTCTTCGCGAAATATTGCCAGCCCACTGCCAATTCAGCTTGCTAATTTTCTGAGCTGATATAGCTCAGAGAATTAGCAAGCTGAAGAAGATTGCTTTGGTTCTCTGTCGGATGTATTCGTTACGAATCCTATCCTTCAGAGAAACTCCGACCATAGCTCTCTACATAGCTCACTGAGCGACTTTGAACTGGTGGACCAACCCTTTCGTGAGTGTCCATGTCTCGGCGACGTAGGTCACGAAAGGTAGGTAGGACACACTGATTGAAAACTTTCGTTTTAAAGCATTGTGGTATAGATGACGAGAAGACTCGGTGTAGTTTCCCAAACGCTGCCCAGCCCAGCTAGATCCTCCTCTTGGCCTCCTTCTCGAAATTGTTTTTACCTAACTGCAGAATCTGCCCCAGGTTAGTGTATTCGTAAGTGGCAGTGGGCCAGCCATATCACCGAAGAACTGATAACCGATTGGGTAGACAAGTTCTTGAGTGGAGACCGCGGATCGGTAAACGTAGTGTAGGACGTCCTCAGACTCGGTGGAACGATGATCTTCGCAGGACGGCTGGCAAGAGCTGGATGAGAGTAGCCGAGGACCATGCTCAGTGTCGTGCAATGGAAGAGGCCTATGTCCAGCAGTGGACAACCATAGGCTGATGATGATGATGATGATGAAGTGTATTCGGAAACAATTTCGAGAAGGTGATCATGTACGACCACCGGTATTGGATCAATGTAACCATTGATCATGACTTTGGTTTTATCTTATCTTATTTGGTTTTCGAAAACTATATTTTATCAAAACTTGGTTTATTTTACGTTCTGATAGAGATTGACCATCACCCTGCACTCTGCATCCCCAGCAATACTCATAAACATATTTTAACTTGCTCTATAACGTCATCGAATACGAAATAATTATTTTTATTGCTTAAAAATCGTCTATGAAAAAAATATTGTTTATATCCCTTTAACTTTTTTCACACAATTATTTGAAGTAAGCTCCCATAGTAACTATTGTAGTATATTAAAAAACCTTTCTAATGACATATGTCACGTCGTTATTGGTTCTTGGACCAGCCTCCATACATGTTTGCCGGTTCTCCTTTCACAAACATACATATTATAATACAAAAAAGCGTCACTCAAACCTGTAGATTTATCTGCGAGGTTAGTTACTCTTTGTTACATTTTAATCAACTCAAGAAGTATTGTTATAGAGCATTGCGGCACTTATTTGGTTCACTCAAGATCTTTTCAACAATTTTTGTAGGTAGGATATCGTCTATCGGAGACAGTACTGGAACATTTATCCAAAATTTTGAAAATCCTGTTTTTAGACCGCTGCAGTCTAGTGCAGTATACGAATATCTTGAACACTCCTTTTATTTATTTTTTAACTACTAAACACCATTACAGTCCTAAAGGATCAAAGCTTCTATTGCCAATTACTCCAGTATAATAAATTTTGAAATGTTCCAGTACTGTCTCCGATAGACGATATGCTTTGCTGATTTGTATTGTTTGTCATAGGACTATTATAAGAATTGTAATTTTTGATTGAACCATTATTTATAGTACTTTATTTATAGATTTATAGATTCATAGATTGGATACTTCAATCAATGCAATATTAGTTGTAATAAAATAGTTTTAGTGGTAAATAAGTGAGCTTATGATTGTCGTAAGCGAATAAAGAATGTGAATTTAGCAACAAAAGTTGTATCAGTTTGTAAAATGTAAAATAAGATTTATTGAAATAACTCAGTTACATCATATTTTTTGTTACAACATAATTTTGTTTAACAAAAGCGGTGGGTAGGTGCACAATACAAGGTTTAACGGCAGTCCCCAAACTAGGCGAGGCTTGTATCTTGGGGACTTTATTAGTGTTCACAGAATACATTTTTCACGGCAAGCTAATTACGCAACACGGTTACCTTACAAAATAAACGTTTTTGTGAGTATCTAATCTAGAAAAACACTCTACTATATTGCATTCATTTAAATTGTATCAGTTTGTTCAGAGCAAATTAATAATAAATAAAATATTTTATATACCTAACTTTCGTAATGTAACTCAATAACAATGGCAATCGATCGATCATCAACAACGACGACCTCTGTGGCGTAGTGGTTTGCGCATCTGACTACCATGCGAGAGGTCCCGGGTTCGAATCCCGGCTGGGGACAAAAAAAAAGAAACCCAGGTCTTGGATGTTTACATGTTTGTGACGTCGCTGTTTCTGGTTCCCATGACACAGGGTATCCTAGTGTGGGGTCAAAAGCAATGTATGTGCCTGTATGTAAATGTTAATTTGTACAAATGGTCTCAGTCTGGGTGTTTTTGAATGTTTGTAATGGCCTTGCTGGCTTACCACATTACAGGGTACCCTAGTTTGGGACCAGGTCAAGTGATTGTGTTGTAAGGAAGTCAAGTCAAGGTATAAAAAAAAATATCATAGGCGCCTGCAACCTTTTTTTTTGGCACAGTAGTCAAATATGGCAAAACAGCGTTTGCGGGGTCAGTTAGCACAAAATCTACAAAAAACTGCTCTAGCCATTGACAAATTATGTCAAATGATGCTGTAATCATTATCGTTTTTTGTACGGCGTTTTTTTAGGTCCAAAGTTTGGCCATCTCTAGCTGACTGGATTTTTCAATTGTTTGACGGCACCTTGGATAATGGTCAATAATTTGTAATTATTAGTGACTCTTTTACATTATCCGTGCACGTTTGTTTTAAATTGTTAATAATCATCATCATCATCAACCCATTATGTCCCCACCGAGGGGCACGGGTCTTTTCCCTGATTAAGGTATAGGCCATACTCTACCATTTCTTTATGTTGAAATAAAGTTTCTGATTATATTGATCGATGATATTCCAAGATCTATATGGCGGTTATGGACTCTAGATTCATTGACTTTTAAGTCAAAGTGGAGAGTCACGAGAGTTCACGAGGATTTTCTTAAATAGAATGTCCTTCAGAGCAATCCGCAATAAGGATGTAACTATATGAAAGTATTTATTTATTTTATTTTATATCATCATCAACCCATCATGTCCCCACCGAGGGGCACGGGTCTCTTCCCTGAGGAAGGTACAGGCCATACTCCACCACAGGGGCCAAGTCCGGATTGGTGGAGGCTTGTAAGATTAGTAATAATAGTCTTACTGTCAGAAGTTTTCAAGCCGCCCTAAGGCCTCTGACTTGGAAATAGACTGTAGACTATCCAAAGTTCATGGTTCATCCCCGTCTTAGGTCGTAGATATTTTAAATGTCAAAATCACATAATATCGGGGAATACCCAGTTAACGAGGGTAAGGGTGGGTAATCTCCTAATGACCGCCACGGCAGGGACGCTTCAGGGGAAGGTTTTCGTATTATTAATAAATGGTCTGTCAAACTTAAGGGTAAATATCCACGGTCCCACTGGGGGGCGCCGGATATTAACACAGACGACCTCTGTGGCGTAGTGGTTAGCGCATCTGACTACCATGCGAGAGGTCCCGGGTTCGAATCCCGGCTGGGGACAAAAAAAAGAAAACCAGGTCTTGGATGTTTACATGTTTGTGACGTCGCTGTTTCTGGTTCCCACGACACAGGGTATCCTAGTGTGGGGTCAGAAGCAATGTATGTGCCTGTATGTTAATGTTAATTTGTACAAATGGTCTCAGTCTGGGTGTTTTTGAATGTTTGTAATGGCCTTGCTTGCTTACCACATTACAGGGTATCCTAGTTTGGGACCAGGTCAAGTGATTGTGTTGTAAGGAAGTCAAGTCAGGCCAGTCAAGTCATTTTTAGTAAATAAATATAATCTGCAGTGTGTTAGCTTTTAGAGTATACCTCGGCTAAGCAATCAAAACCCGATTATATTGCAATAACGTAAGGTTTATTTTGTATTGTTATTTATAACTTTACATAACTTTTCAAAAAAGTGAAGACATGTTTTATACAGAGCAGGAAGTAGTATTACACTCGTGTGCTTTCGTCGAAAACCGAAGTCTACTCTAGAGCCCGAGGTATATTCTAAAAGCTAACAGACTGTAGAAAATCTTTACCGAAACAGGGTATCCTAGTGTGGGGCCAGAACCAATGTATGTGCATGTATGTAAATGTTATGTTTGCTAGGGCTCTTGTCAAAGTAGGTACTTCTTAGTTCATAAGCGAAATTTGCACTATTTATGAGTGTTCAAATTTTTTTTATAAAACACTTGAGCGCTTTCTGTGATATCATGGTGACTATCGAATATACATTCGATTATACAGAGGACAGTTTTTCCAAAGGGAAATTATTGTCAGAGAGAGTTTGAATAAGCAGCCGTGTTATGCTCGGGGCTACGAATGTTCTTATATTCTCGGTTGTACCATCAAAAATACATTGTTAATAATCAAACATACGGTTGTGCCAGGGGCGGATTCGCCACCTAGCACAACTTGCAAATATTACACAGGCCCCACGCGTTTGGCGCCCCGAGCAACAATGCTTTCAAACCACCTTAACTTTTAGCAATCAGGCTGTCCACTGTACTATGTACTTTTGTAATTATTTTGTTTTTTCCCGTGTTCAATAAATGTTATCTTTGAACGAAAACTTTCTTAAGCAATAGACATTAATATCTGCCAGCCATGCGAGAGGTCCCGGGTTCGAATCCCGGCTGGGGACAAAAAAAAAGAAAACCAGGTCTTGGATGTTTACATGTTTGTGACGTCGCTGTTTCTGTATCCCACGACACAGGGTATCCCAGTGTGGGGCCAGAACCAATGTATCTGTCTGTATGCAAATGCAAATGTTATGTTATGTTGTTCCATACACTTCAAAAAACCAAAATTATAAATGTTTTACTGAGCAGAACAAAACTTAACAATATATTTAATAAAGTAACTCTGAACTCCAAACTAAATTAAACTGTATTTGGGGCTCAGTACTTACTTGCTGTTTGTCGGAAGAGTTCAGGTTCTCTTTGATTCGCAAAGCTTAATCATGGTGAACAGAGACGGAGCTGTCGTCAAAGTCAAGTGAGTGTATTGGGAATGTTGTTATTTTATCTTATCTTTCAGACAGTAGCAAAAATCTGTTTGCTTTGCACATTATTTGTGTCCCATCATCGCCACCTGCAGTAGTGAACGTTGTTTCCAAATATTAAAACATGTTTAAAATTTGTTAACGAAGATGCCGAGCTTAAATAACCTTAATAACATATTTATTAATCTCACTTCGACGAGCATTAATAACAGTATTAATAATATTGGTCCAAGAGGGTTTGTCCGAAAAGTATAAATTTAATTTGTACAAATTAAATCCAGAAAAGACAGCTTTTAAATACTATAAACGTAAGCATACAGACTGTGTCCTGGAAAACAGCGACATAACAAACATGTAAACATCCAAGACCAGGGAGTTTTTTGTCCCCAGCCGAGAATCGAACCCGGGACCTCTCGCATGGTAGGCAGATGCGCTAAATGAGAGGAGTTTTAATAAATATTAATATTTATAACATTTTTATACATAAATAAACCCTTTTTGCTAAATTGATCTGGAAAAGAGAAGTTTTTTCCCTTGACGTTGCTTTTGTTTCTCAATGGGGCCCCTGAAGGAAAATCCGCCCCTGTATTTGGTAGGCGTCTGTGGTTTGAAACCCGTGTATCTTTGGGGTCGTGGGTTAGAGGGTAATGTCTTACTTAGAAGACCTTCTGAAGGATTCGGGACACCCACACTTGCTTCGAATAAAGTTTGCGTAACATTATGAGAATATCCGACAGCGAAAGACGCCCACCATAGGCTTACCCAAATGCCAAATTGTTAAATAAAATATGTGCGTATTTCACGGATTTTACTAAATGACTTGCTTAAAAGGTAGAAGAGACACCGACGTTATGTTCGTGAAAAATACCGACTCGTCACAGCATTAAACATTTAATATACAGGCACATACAATTGCCTCTGGCCCGCACTAGGATACTCGTACCCTGTGTCGTGCGAATCAGAAACAGCGACATCACAAACATGTAAACAATCAAGATCTGTGTTTTTTTTGTTCCCAACCGGGATTTGAACCCGGGACCTCTCGCACAGTAGGCAGATGCATTAACCGCTGTGCCCAGTGGTCGTCATTGGTGGTTTCTTACTTTTGGAAGAAAATCATTTAAGCAATGCAAGTTATTGATTGCGTTCATTGGATAATATTAGGTATAATCCATTTATCTATACTTGGCATTTTTTTCAGACTTTAAACGAAACTAAATCAAAAACCTTTAGCGCTAGAAAACTCGAAACAGTTTACAAATTTAGTGCTAGCTAGTTACTAAATTTGCAAACGGTATCGATTTTTCTAGGCCTCTGACTTGGCTTAATGACTGCCATCTATCGACGGCAGCCGGCACCAACTGCTTAACGCGCCTTGCGAAGCACGGAATCGCTCGGAAAAATGCCACTAGCGTTAGTCATAGACGGTCACCCACCCATGCATTGAACGCGTGCTACGTTGCATAACCTTCGTGATTGTCTAAGATCACTCAGGCAGCCGGTACTACGAGCGATGAGTTATAGAGTAATAGTCATAAAACATATTTTTCATTACTCATACGCGGACAGTGGGTCCTAAAGTTAAAAAGCCAAAGTCTTTTTGTCAAAGGGGTTAGAAGAAGTTTACAAACGAACTCCATATTTTATTCTTTGCTAAAAACAAAACATAGGCGTTCACTTCGCAAAACTCATCATACAGAGCAAACTTTCGACCACCTGCACTATCAACTCCCATAACTCAAATTACAGCAAAAGTTCCAAACACCACAGGCAATTTTTATCATCGAGCGTACCGGGAGACACCGAAACGGCTTCCAATCAACTGGAAACCACTTTAGAAGACCCGTTACCTTCGTAGTAAAGCAGCTGTTAAAACCACATCGAAAGGTCACAAAGGACTGGTCGTTCTTCAGTCAGGAAGTTACGAACTCCACGTCGTTTATTGTTAGGAAAACTTTATATAGTTTAATCCTTACGGATTGTTCGGAGCTTTCACGGTCCTGGAATGTCTGGTTGCGCTTTGGACTTTATTACGAGGCAATAAAGGCGTAAAGGGCTTTTGGCTTTATGAGAGGGGTAAATGGTTGTTGGAACATAATTAGCAATGGAGATGGTTGGTTAATGTTGAACAAAACCAATAATTGATTGCAACCGCGGGCTAATAAGCCATTAGCAGGCTTTCAAAACGTGTTTGGCCTGTATCAACAAAAACAATAAGCTCTTTGAATATGCCGATGAGATTTAGGTTTATAGCAGGCATGTTAATTTTTGATTTCGTTTTGTGATAGGATACGCATTGATTTAATCGGTCGTAGCCCCGGCGGCCTGAGTGATCTTGAACGATCACGAAGGTTAAGCAACATAGCGCACGTTCAGTGTATGAATGGGTAACCGTCTATGGCTATGGGGGCTCCCATACAACAAACGTGTTTTGAATTTCGTATTTGCTCGATATAAACGTTTACATACAGGCACATACATTGCTTCTGGCTCCACACTAGGATACCCTGTTTCGTGGGAACCACAAACAGCAACGTCACAAAGATGTAAACATCCAAGACCTGGTTTTCTTTTTTTTGTCCCCAGCCTCTCGCATGGTAAGCAGATGCGCTAACTGCTACGCCACAGAGGTCGTCAATATTGATATCAGTATCAGGTAGACGCTTGAAATATTCACAGAATATTGAGATATATTCACTTTAAACATAAATAATGAAATAAATATTCAAGGGGGCTCCCACACAACATACGTGATTGTTTTTGCCTTCTTTATAGATAATGGTACCGAACCCTTTGTGCGTGAGTCTAACTCGCACTTGACCGGTTTTATTTTAATTTGTGGCACTAGTTTCGCCGTGGAAAGGTTTCTAAAAGGTTTCCACGATCAAATTGGGCCACTTATACCTTGTACGAAGAACGTGTACCCATCTACCGTTAAATAGCATTATGTTAATTAATTAGGTAACTTCGTAGCATCTCGCTAACTTCAAGCGACGGTGTGTGCCCGGAAGTGTTCAAGTGACACTCATATTTTATGGAGATATTTTGCCCACTTTTTCTGAACAGCGCACTAAATCTAGAAACCAACTCTGTGGCGCTGCGGTTAGCGCATCGGCCTACCATGCGAGAGACCCCGGGTTCAAACCCCGGCTGGGGACAAAAGAAAACCCCAGGTCTTTGATGTTTACATGTTTCTGTGTCGCTGTTTCTGGTTCCCACGTATCCTAGTGTGGGACCATAAGCAATGTATATGCCTGTATGTTTAATTGAAACCAATGTTTTTTTAAATAGATTTTATCCCACCAAAACGTGGAGAACACAAGTTACTATGTAATGTGGACGGGGTACATAGAAAAGAATAAAATAAAATGTGAAAAGCTTTTTAACATAACAAACATATAAATAGCATTTACATACAGGCACATACATTGCTTCTGGCCCCACACTAGGATACTTGGGAACCAGAAATAGCGACATAACCAGAAACAGCGACATCAGAAACATGTAAAAATCCAAGACCTGGGGATCCTAGGGTTATTCCAAAGACTGAACACACATAATCCCCGCCCTTCCAAGGCCTTCGGGCGGCTTGAAAACTTCTGACAGTAAGACCAGCCACTGGTCTTACAAGCCTCCACCAATTTGGACTTGGCCCCCGTGGTGGAGTATGACCTATAACTTCCTCAGGGAAGAGACCCGTGCCCCTCGGTGGGGACATAATGGGTTGATGATGATATATTAAGCTAAATACTACATAAAAGCTAAGTATAAAAAAGACCTAGAACAACATTTGTTTGTACAGCAACACCATTCGCTGATAATTGTGAGTGGAAAACGGCGACAGGCTTGCCACTTGTCACGTTTGGGACTTAATAAACTCGGCAAAACGTGGGCCCAGCTGTAGTGATTGGTGCCTCTGCCTACCCCCTCGGGGATAACGGGCGTGAGTTTATTAGCTTGTTTAGCTAACCTAGAACAAAAACTTTGAAGTAGACTTACAAAATTCCTTTTTTTCTGTTAGTACTAATATTTGTTAAACGTTCAACTAACACAAATCGCTGGATTTCTGGAAATGGATCGCTGGAAAAAGTCTCTGAAGATGATTGATACAAGATAATCCTTCAAACGATACTAATATCACAAATATATTTGTGCTGAATTAAGCGGCCGAACCCACAGTTTTACATTTTTCCAGTGCCACATATTAAAATCCACGCTCTAGTTATTTCCAGTTGCAGACGAAGCCGACTACTGGAAGCTCAACTTTTATTATTTTTCCGATATCCTTTGACTACGAGTAGACTTGGGTCACTTCAGAGCGAGGTAAATTATGGTATACTGCGGTAGTAATGAATCTGTATCACAGGCATCTGATCTGTATTTATACATCGTGAATTTTGGATGTTTTAAAATTTATACCAAAAGAAGCGTGCCGAATCGCTCTTCGCGTGGGTGACCGTCTATGACTAAAGCCGGTTTTTTAGAGTCACGCTGACACTCGGCGCTGACAGGCCAATATTATATACTAAGTCCTAAGGATTTGTTCCGGATTTGTCGTGTTCCAGATCGTAGCGTTTTAGAAAAACACCGACTGTTCAGCGCTGACCGGCCATACATTTTGTCTATCAGCTCTGACGGTCAGCGCGTAGTCAGCGTGACTCTAAAACTAGCCTAACGCTAGTGGCATTTGCCAACGTTAGTCATAAACGGTCACCTGTCCACGCACTGAACACGCCCTATGTTGCTTAACCTTCCTGATCGTTTAAGATCACTCAGGCGGCGGGGGCTACGAGTGATTCGAAAGAGGAGATACCGTCCTGAAATTCACAGTTCAATAGAACGGAGCAAATACTAACCTTGGAATCAAACGATGAGGAGGGCGCCGGGTGCCGGAGATACGCAAAAGATAGAACGCAAAAGAGATACGTATAAGTTGCAGTTGCACACTTGCAACATAGTTGCATATTATAAGTTGCTAACAATACCTACCGTGCAACAAAAAAAGCTGCCAAGTGCGAGTCGTACTCGCCCATGAAGGGTTCCTTAAATGTTTTTTTTATTTTGATATTTGAGTCGATTAAATGAAGGGTAAATTGCGGTTTACGATTTATGACGTATTAAAAACAAACTACTTACTAAATCTATATCTAAAAGTTTGCATGAATAATGTAGGTATATCATATATTTTTTTTAGTTTTATCATTCTCTTATTTTACAAGTGACAGGGGGGGACATAAGTGGAAGAGTATCTCGCGCAAATCTATTCAGTTTAGAAAAAAAGATATTACAAACCTCAATATATATTTTGAAGACCTATCCATAGATATGTTCTACAATTTAAATAAATAAATAATAATAATAGAGTCCCCACATATATGGGTCTGATAAAAAAAAAATTGGAGTTTCAGTTCTAAGTAAGGGGAACCCCAAAATTTGTTGCTTTTTTTCGCGGTTCACCGAATACATCTACTTACCAAGTTTTAATAGTACCTATACGAGTAGTTCTTATAGTTTCGGAAGAAACTGGCTGTGACATACGGACGGACAGACAGACTAGACGCAGAGGCATGACGAATCCACAAGGGTTCCGTTCTTTGCCATTTGGCTACGGAACCTCAAGAAGGAGCCACCCTTAGGGCCTTTCTCCACTTTTCCGGTCCGGCAAACGTTAATTACCGGTCCGATTTAGAAACACACAAGAATACTAGTAAGCTTCTCCACTACTCCGGCATCCGGTTTTTAACGGTGCGATAATTTGCTACATGGGAACGGTATTTTACCGGGCCGAAGTGATCGACAAGTACAAAAACAATACACGTTTTTGTACCGCGCATACAACCCAAATTTTTGCCCATACTATTTAATTAGATTAATAGAATGTGTGGAAAACGTCCTCTGCCTCGAATAGAAAAATCCAGGAATTTCAATAAAGCACTGCGTGAACTGCGTCACGTCCATTGTCGATTATAATCGGATGAAGTAGAGAAGCTTAATCCGGCATCCGATATTTTTCTCATGACTGATTCCGGTTCCGACACCGGATCGCAGCGGTGGAGAAAGGGCCTTACCCAAAACCCCTAAAGAATTAATCCTCAGCCTACACGGATCACGGTATATCACTCACCTTTCTTTGAGCCTGGAGCCGAGTCTTATCCTTTGATGTATTAAGACAATACGCTGACAGGTAGATATTATATACTGGGCATGGTCGGCATCTCGATTCTCGTCCTTCGTGACCACAAATCGCGTGTTGAGAGAGTATTAAGATTAATCATCAAACTTCACACTATAATATTATACATTTTGTGAAAGTTTGTGAGTGTGTATGTTTGTTACTTCTTCACGTCTAAACGGCTGCAGCGATTTTAATAAAATTTGGTATGAATTTAGCTGATAACCTGGATTAGCACATAAGCTACGTTTTACCGTGGGAGTAGGCAGAGGCACCAATCACTAGAACTGGGCCCACGTTATGCAGAGTTTATTAGGTCCCATACATAATATGTAATGTATCCTAAAGTCTGATTTTTTATTCCGTAGAATTCTGACATTTCATAAGTGTTGCTACTGAAAAAGTTCTCCACCGAAAAAGGGACAAATTTGACCCATTTGAGGGCAATAAAAAATAAAATGCTACCTATTTTTTATGTTTTACCTACAAAAAGGTTAATCAAAATATTTACTTACTCTAGTGACATAATACAAAAATAACAAATATTTCAATATCACGAACAAAATGTCGAATTAACTTTAATTACTTTATTTTATTCTTTAGCTGGCATCACTGCCTACTAATTCAAGGTTTCGTAAACCTTTTTAGAAAAGTGAAGTATGCCGCTGTTAGATCATGTTCATAGTTAATTCATGTCAGCGATGATGATTATGATGAAAATAGTGATATTAGTATTAATGATGATTAGATATTTTAATAAAAATATGTTTTCTTTACTTGTACTTTTTTACTGTTTGTGTGATGAAAAGGGACACAATTGTCACTTGCCTTAAATTTTCTTTTAATTTGGAGCTCTACACTTTATAAAATGGACACATTCACTAACAAATTAAATGTGTAGACTCAGATATTCACACTCGTATTGAAATTGAAAAATGTGCGCGGCCAAAAAAGGTTTCTAATGTCTGACATGTCAAAAAATGATAACTGTCAGAATTCTACGAAATTAAAAATCAGACTATATGTCAGTTGTTTCCTTTCTACGCCACGCTAATACATACTTATATTAGGTATAGTTGCTTACTACTCGAAATACTAATCCTGCGGAGACGAAGTCGCGGGTACCAGCTAGTAGGTATTTCATAACTGTCTCGTGTCTTACGTCTTCTCGTCTCGTTCTTTATCGTGGATCTTAGAAGTCGCTGTTAACATGATTTAGTGAGGGTGTGTACCAAAACTTTTTTTGTAAAAAAAATTTTTTTTCCTTGATTTCTTGTACCGAACTCTCAATAAAAAATACGGATAGAAAAAAACCAATACTCATTTTCTTGACAATATACGTTCATTTATTTCATCAAGTTTTAACTTCTTACAAAACGAATTAAAAATATTGCACATCGTCAAGATACAGGGTGGTAATTTTAACTCTCAACTAAAGTCTCCATCAAAGTTCCATTCAAGTCAATCGTGGCTGTAAAATATTCCGAAGCACTTTGCCGGCTATATCATAAATTCAGTAGTTAGGCCTCTGAAAGGTCTATTCGTAACAGTAATTTTCAATTTAAACTTCGCGACAGTCTCTTAGCTGTACCACCCTGTAAAGTACATAATATAGTACACTTACAACTATAACTCTAACATACAATACTATCTTTGTATTTACAATAAACCATTTGCATATAATTTCTAACATATTTTTCTACTAAGATGTACTGAGTCTACAATAATATTTATATTGACATAGTATCCTGTATTTTCTTGAATAAATTACTGATTGTACTATGTGCATTGCAGGAATGACAATTTATTTTTATTTCCTTGTCATTTATAATCAGTTAGTGTTGACTAATATTTTTTTTTACATGTCAATAGAACATCAGCATCATAGTTTATTTTTTCACCTTGTATTAAAAAGTAGCCAGTGTTTTTTTTTTCACTTTTTGTCTTTATAAGAACAACGACCTACATTTACGAAAACACACTGTACAAAGTTCATAAAATAAGCTCTATCTCCTTCTTTAAATAGGGTTTTTCTTTAGCTCCTTGTAGATTAACTATAGATTGCACTAAATCTTTGGCACAGTTTTCTAACACGTCATTTAATTTTTAGATATGTATTACATTTATTGTACAGTCATTAAAGAGTTAAACAAATTAACTTATTTATTTACAATACATATATTATATATTTAGGTTTTAATTTATACTCTTTATATTATTTCATATTTTTAATTTACTAACACACCTTCAACATTTTCTATAATTTATTTATTTCATAAACCTTTGAAATATAACATTGTATGTCCTTATTATTGATTTGGGTACTCTATAGGGTCAAAGTATGATACTGCATTGGCGGCAAAGTAAAACTGAAGTTTATTAAAAAAGCAATAAAAATAAATTATCCTGATCCTAAACAAGGACACCCTGTATAGTAATCAGGCAAGTAGGTTCAGAAATACATCTAGACGGTGATTTTTACATTTTAAATATAGCGGTCCCTAATGGGGATCGAACCTTCTGACCTTCGTATTGATAGTCAAGCGTCTTTACTTTGTTTTACAGTTTCAAGATTCCGATTACTTCTTACATTGCAATAAAATTTACCAAGAAATAAATTAATTTATGCCTAAGTCCCTAAGGGCTGGTTACTGAATGGCTGCCTCGTAAACTTAGGGGCGGTTTCTGAATTGAGATTTTCAAGCAAACACATAACTGTAGTGCTGTTTATTAAATTTTCTCAGAAAAGAGCGTGACAAACGTGACGTGAAATTCTCAATTCATCAATCAGCCCTAAGTGCCAGTTTCTGAATCGAGAATTTAGTTATGTACAATAAACTTATTAATAATAATAATTTCGCTAAGTACTCGTAGAGCTGTCTCGTCAAATTTCTCAGAAAAGAGCGTGACGGAACTTAAGTATTAAGTATGTACTTAGTGAAATTCTCACTTCGGAAACCGGCACTACGTTTCCGGTAAAGGGAACTTATTAAAGGCGATTTAAATTGCGCTTGAAAAGAGTTTTTAGAAATAACAAATACAATATGTAACATTTGACCCCTTGCTGTCTCATCTCAAACCACAATGCCATAATATTGTTATTATAGTTATTCGAACGTTCAACGAAAATTAAGTCAGTAAATCAATTAATTTAAAGGACACTTAGTATCGGAATTAGTATAATTAGTAATCTTAGTTACACTCTGTAAAATATAGCTTGAGCTCCGCGACAGCTGTCACACTGACAGGGCTAGGTTAGGATATTGCCTCAGAATAAGGACGATATTGCTTAGACATCGAATAGTGTGCAGTAAGTACGGAGTTTTCCCAGTACAAATATTCTGTGAAAAAAATCAAAACTTCATGGACGCAATTTAGATGACAGCTGTCGCGGAGCTCAAACTATATTTTACAGACTATAGTATCGGAACACACTACTTTCCTCTCACATATATTGCTGTCTCGTCAAATCTCTCAGAAAAGAGCGTGACAAAACGTTACTTAAGTATTTAGTTAGTGAAAGTTCTCAATTCAGTAAACAGTCTAGAACATAAGAAAATTATGTAAACAATAATTCCCCACCCATTTTTGCATCTCCTACTTAATGCAACCCATTTTTCAACGGAAAGCAATCAAGAAAATAGCTCGCCTCCTACGTACAACCCAGCAATTCCAATAATTGAATTTTATAACCCCGAGCCCGAGATGAATTAGAGCAAATTGAAAAGTATGCAATAAGCCGGCAATGCATAAGTATTTCTGCGACCGCCATTGTAAAGCGGATATACTTTGTAACACTAGCGACAGTAATGGAAAAAATCATTACCTTTTACACAGATCATTTTTGCAAAAAGGAAGGGTAAATCTTTAAATATTATTTAATTTTATTTAAAGAAACCCAGGTCTTGGATGTTTATATGTTTGTGACGTCGCTGTTTCTGGTTCCCACGATACAGGGTATCCTAGTGTGGGGCCAGAAGCAATGCCTGTATGTAAATGTCATGTTATTTCTATTTTTAATTTATTTTATTTATTAGTGAAATTCTCAATTCGGAAACCGGACCCAATTCTAATAAACTTTTGCTATTATTTTAATCATCATCGTCATCACCAGCCCACTTGCCCAATGCTGAGTATAGGCCTTGCCCCGTAAATGCCATCTCACACGCTCTCTCGCCATTCGCATCCTCGGACTTTCAGCCGACTCAACGACATCGTCCGACCATCGGAGATAGTCCAGTTTGAGCACCCGCTTAAATAGCACCTGCACGAATGGCACCTGGCCTAGTCCAGATTCAGCACCTATTGATATTTTTGGCAGGTGCTGTTGTATTCTGTCAAAAATATCAAATAAAAAAATATAAAATATAAAAATCTATATAAATAAAATTCAAAGTCCTCACTGACTGATTCATTCACTCATCAATGCCCAGCCCAAGCCGCTGGACCTAGGAAGCTGAAATTTTGCACAGAGGGTCTATATATAATGTAGGCAAGGAATAAGACGGGATTTTTTTAAATTCAACCCCGAAAGGGGCGAAACGGATTGCCAAAATTTGTATGGGAGGTATAAAAAATGTAGCCTATTTTTCTTGAAACTTAAAATAAACACAACAAGATTAAAAAAAAAAACAATAAACACTCTTCAACACAATTAATTGAACACGTGTTTCACCGTTTTTTCTAAATTTAACCCTTAAGGGAGTGAACGGAGTTGTAAAATTTTGAACTAAAAAGTCCACGCGAACGGAGTCGCGGGCGAAAGCTAGTAATATCATAAAAATATAAGGTGCTAAGACTAGGCCGGGCGCAATACGCACAGGTGCTATTTAGGCTGGTGCTCAAACTAGACTACCTCGACCATCGGCCATTATTGGTCGACCATTACTTTGACCCCACAAGCCCTGAGGACCCGCCGGGGGTCCAATGTAAACCACGGCGCACTTTACAACTATATTTGTTAATAATTTTATATTGTGTAGCTGTTTATTGTCCCAAATAAAATAAAAAAAAATAAAAAAAAACCGTCAGACCCCGTAAGCCCGCCGGCGGGTAGGTTTGCAACGACCCTTTGAATCGAATTTTGAAAATTATACAAACCACAGTTGTATGAGCATGTTTTATTCTTTGAAAACTGTGATAAATTTCAAATATTACTCTGTGAATAACTAATTTAGCTGAGAAAGAAAAATGTTCTAACCCCTCGTTAATGTTGTAATTAAATTTAAGCCATAAAATCTGTGTAATATGAGCGTATTTCGCATGCCAGATGGGTGCAATCTAAATAGACAACTATCCGTGCTTGAAACCTATTTTGAGTAATTATAAACTTTCCAACAAAGAAAATAACGATTATATTTGCTTGAAGGAAAAAGCTCAAGCTTGTGGATTTGGATTAGTATCCTAACAAGGGTGTTCTCTATTTGTATAGGCTTCTGTTGTATGTACATCATTAGTAGGGTTCGTGATATTTACTCAAACACCGCAACTAAGTATAGTTGACACCACATCTACCTATACATGGGTGAATCTCGTGAATCTACCCGAATTGTCGCCAACTGGAAACTGCGTCTAACTTAAATTGAAGTGATATTGCTTTTATATGACAGAAAACACTTTTAAAAATTAGGAAAAAAAACACGCTACATTTTTTTCGAGTTTTTTTTGAGTCGCAAAAATGTGACAACTTGATATATTTATTAGCTCTACTACATTATATACCCCAGAGAAGGCTGACTTTCGAAAAAATATGAATGTATGACGTATCGCCTAGTGAGCCGCCCTCTTAACTGGGGATTGATAAATCGGCCCTTCATAATGTAATTTACTTGCCTTGTGAAGAACATATTAAGCAAATATTATGCTACATTATCATCATCATCACCATCATTCAGCCACAAGAAGTCCACTGCTGGACATAGGCCTCCTCCACGGATTTCCAAAAAGACCGGTTGGAAGCGGCTTGCATCGATTATGCTACATACGATTTGAAAGTTACAATAATATTATTACTATCCAATTCAACAAATCACAACCTTACAAATATCCTTATACGTAACACGACCAACCAAACGTATTAGTAGAGATTCGTAATTTCGCATATGGTGACAAAGAAAAATATACTTTAGCTGATAAGTTGGAAGAGCTATTTTACACTGCAATTTATAAAAAGTCATATTGACATGACATTATGTCTATTGTCTAGGCAAGGATACTTCACTGGTGTAGGTGCCGGATAAGCCTACAAAAAAGACCCACGTACTACAGCGTCCGGGTGATTACTTCACCTACCAGTGTCATTAGGCCCTGTAAGTATTGGGATTTCCCAATAAGTAAACTAGCAAAACCCAGCGGGCGACAGCGGGGTCTGCATCTGCTTACCATGCGAGAGGTCCCGGGTTCGATCCCCGGCTGGGGAGAAAAAAAAAACTCCAGGTCTTGGATGTTTACATGTTTGTGACGTCACATGCTGGTTCCCACGACACAGGGTATCCTAGTGGGGGGCCAGAAGCAATGTATGTGCCTGTATGTAAATGTTATGTTATGCAGAAGAGAAGGGGTGCGTGCCCGCGCCCGCGACGCTGCGGCAGCCATTTTGTTGGCATTCGGGAATACTACACCGCGCTGAAGGGAGCGACGCCAACTTGTCTATCAAGATTTTTTACGCTACTACGCTAACCTGCAAACTGCAAAACTCTGTACGTTCTTTACTTAATTAAACAGTAAGCATAATCGTAAAAATTGCTCCTACAATATAGACACGCCAATCCAAGAACTAAATGTGACCATGAAAAAGGACAACTCGGACGCTGCAGTACCTGGGACGTTATTTAGATGGACTAGGCTTGATCAGCACCTATACCATCCTGAAAGCTTACTCGGCCTAGCCCACAGGAAAGACAAATCAATGCGTGGGGAACCAACTGAGCCGTAAGTTTCCACACGATCTAAGATGAATGCCACGTATGTCACGGAAAATACATTATTTGACTTGAAGTATAGGCGTCCCAAATTCCAAAAAAAATATTGATATTATGTAGCAGCAAAGTAAATACAGCTTCATGCGAGTCGCGTGCACACTCTTCGCGAAAAGATATTTTAGCGAGAGAGTGTGCTCGAAGCACTTCCATTGATTGGCCACTGAATCATTCAGTTGGATTATTCGTTCAGTGATTCGGTCAATCGTTCTTCTTGCCGCTAACGCTGTGGTAACAAGACGTAGTTGCTATTTATGATAGAGACGCGGTAACCTCAGGTGAATTTCAGGCAGGAACTGTAAATGTTTGAAGTAAGCCCAGTGGTGGGGGGAGTAATCACATGCCTATCACATGTTATATTGTGTGTGAAAGAAATTAAACGTGCAAACAATAGCTGAGACTCTCTATACCGGGTGTCCCAAAACTCGACGTCAACCCGAATCCGGGTGAAAAGGCAAGTCAAGCTGGTTCTCAGAAAAATATAAAAAAAAATCTAAGTTGTATGATTTAAAAATTATAGGCATTTTTTTTAAAATCGCAAAATTACAACAATTTTTACTCCTGTTGCCACAAATCTTTACTTTTTCCAATTATTTTTTTGCTGTGTAACCCTGAATAATGCTTCTCTAAACTGTAATCAAAATTTTGAAACCAGCTGCTCTAGCTTGCATAAAAAATAGGACTTATTTCCTAGAAAAACTTTCAAAATAAAAAATTGCCTAGTTTTAACTGACTGTATTGAAAAAAAAATCATACAACTTAGATTTTTTTTTATATTTTTCTGTCAACCAGCTTGACTTGCCTTTTCACCCGGCTCCGGGTTGACGTCGAGTTTTGGGACACCCGGTATACCACGACCTGACTGTAATTTAGTTTTTATATTTGTCAAATCTGTATTTGTTGGTGGCAATGAACGCATTTTTACTTTTTTCCTTTTACTTCGCTAAATGTAAAAACTTACGGTTTCTCGTTTTTAAAACTTAAGATTAGGTAAGGATATAAAAAAAAAACGAAGATCTAACATCTAAGTACCGATATAGTAACACCGATAAAAATAGCCTATCATATTTCTTAACATTTATCTACATTTAAGTAAGGGTATTATCGCTTTATAGACTTTTCTGTCTTTGGGAGATAAGTACTTGATTTATATTTACATTAATAAATCTTTCTAAGTGAAACTTACATTAGAACCACAATTTGGGCTTACATCTTCTTACCACGTGCTGACTTGAAGGTACGCAGTACCAGTCAGAACTTTCCAGAACTTTCTAGAACTATAATTTTATAATTTATTGAACACGAATTTAACAGAATAATACATAAGAAATGGCATGTAGAAAGACGAGCTTACCTCTGTAAGAGATTTCTTCCAGCAAACCTTGGAAAGTCTGAGAAGTACAAAATAAACTACATAAGTTACAAAATCCTTAATAAGCTGTCACAGAAAAAAAAACTAATATACTGCATAAACTAAAGAGAATTAAAAGTAATGAGAAAAATATTAAAGTATTGACTGTAGTACGGATTAAGCTTGGAAGATTTGTAAAAGTAGTTACGAATTTACTGATGGTCACAACTGAAGGGTACAGGGGAAAAAGGATCAAAGTCAGTATTTTTCCAAAACTTAGTTGACAATGCCACTTGATAGTGAATTGAGAAAACTATCGAATGGTAAAACAAAAAAAACGTTAAAAGAAATCACAGTCAACATGAGACTCAAAAGAACTTACTATGGTTGCAGGAAAATAGATCATAATCAATGTGACTATGATCTTTTTAGAGAGTTTTTGATTACCTACTCAATAAAGTTCTAACAGGTATTAATTACTGATATGTAATAAGAATAGCAAAAAAACATGTAAATCACAATGTCTAATTTGTGGATATTTATAGAAAAAAAAAAAAAAATTAACCACATGAAAAAGTTCATGACTCTAAACTTTCTTCTAAGTATTTTAATAGAACATTTAAGTTTCTTTTAACTTTGGTGGCAAAAAACATGTATTATATTTTTTTTATTAAGTAAAGCATTGGGATAATACTGTCTTTTCTAGAAGTTAGTACTTTAGTGTTGTAAAAAACATAGATTTTAAGAGAAAAAACGTTTTTTGTTGTTATCTCCAAATACGTTATTTTTGACTGTGATCTTTCTTTCCCTGTACCCTTCCTTTCTTTTCCTAGATGTAAGTGAACATTACCGACCCGCCACTGTCAATTTTAATTATTATGAGAGCATTACAATTTGTTCTAGTTCTACGGATAAAGTTATGTATTTGATTTTTGTCGGAAAAGTCCGACCAGTGGGCTCATTATGTAATTTTCGCAACGGATATTCATATATGTATTAAAAAGTCACGTCAACACAAAAACCGACGTCGTACGGAGTACTGTCTCGCTCTAACATAGGGTCTTAAGGGTGTAACAAGAGTAAATGTTGCAAAATTGGCTAGCTTTAACTGAAATGTTAGGCAAAAGTACGCACTAAAAAATTCTGAATAAAATCTTTGGTAATAAAGGATATATCAGTGACTAATTCGTACGGAAAAAAAATTGCATTTAACCTGTCTAGATGGCAAAACATTTTTTTTTCCAAAAGCTTTATTTTCCACAGAATCTAATTTCGCTGGTAAACGATAGTAGCTTTTCATTTAAATCTTTCTTGCAAATATCGGCCACATCAATATCTGCAATCCTATCTGATCATATATTTTTAAATGTTAATATTAAGCGTGATTAGTACAAAATTGTACGATTTCTTAATTAGCGCAGGGAACAATCGCCATCGAACATCCGCCACATCACTTATCTGTGTAATCTTTGGATTATGGATTAGCCTCTAAAGTATTCGCCGAAGAAGTACAACAAACATTTAAGAGATTGCGCTAGTTTATTATTTTATAACTCAGAGGTCAAATGCTCAAAGTCATTCGCCCTTGTTACAGCCTTAACAGAAGATATTGTCTGGCCGCTGGGAGTATACGATCCTGACACATGTCTGTTTCATATGACTAGTGATGGGAGATAATCAACGTTACCATTCCTTACGTTATTCTTAACTAGCTTTTGCTACTGACTCACGATTAAGTAGTTTTGTTTTTTAGACGACCTTCACTCAGTCATCTCTTGTGACATTTTCGCAGGCATTTTAGAAGGGTCATCATCTTTTTTGTGCCGAATGGCGGTGAAGTGGTGTGGCGAGCTGTGCGACCTTTTATTTGAGCCCAGATCAGCTCAATCGCTTTGTACGGCAGTGGTGCGGAGAGATTCTGAGAACGCAATGATCTTTTTCTAAAGCCTCTTCATCATCTTCGTATCGTTAAAACGACCGTTATCTAAAATAAATCCACACAAAATTATAGTATTTGATATCTCCGGGAGAAGATCTCATACTCATAATAAAAGTTGTTTGAATTGAAGTTTTGAGTTTGAATTGAATCCCCTATTTTCACCGAACTCTTAGGAAATACCCTGAAGAACGTAAGAATGGTAATTACATAATTATTGATACTAATACTTAGATATGAACATGGATCAGCAAATAAGCAAACATACTCATAAACACGACTTGCCACACCAGCACATTTCCAATATCTGAACCATCTGTAGTCAACTTGCATTTAGGGAAAGTTCGTGATGCTAACCCGCATACTATGTTAGCATCAAGAATCGTTCAAATTTGCCGGCTAGGGGTTAGTCAACAATAACGTCTCTTTTCACACACACTTCTGGGACCTCGAAGACGAGGGCTGAACTCAGATCAGGTCAGCCAAAGTTGACGCCGTGTGGGATGGAATGAGGATTATTTGTTTGACATACGTTTAAGATAAGTTAACTTTTTTCTTAGTACTTACAGTACTAAGTCAAAAACCATCTCTTTGGGCTTCAAAGACGGGAGCTAAGCCCTGAGCAGATTTGCTAAGCAGGAAAGAGATTGCGCTATCAACTGATCTGAAGTACCACCAGAAATTACCCAAAGTTATCATCACACATCTTCCAAAGTTAAGCTAGGACTTAGTCAAATACCATCTCGTCAGGCCTCGAAGAGGAGGCCTGGGCTCTAAGCAGGTCTGCAGAGGTGGACTTGACGCAGTTGTTCATGTGGATCTCTGAGGAGGCGTTGGAGTGGTGTTGGTGCTCGCGGCGCGGGCGCGGGCAGCAGTAGCGGCGAGCTATCTCGCCGCAGAGCGACCTGGTGATAGAAATACAATAAATAACTTCCACAATACATAAACGAAGGACGAAGTGGCCAAGGACCTGCGTGAGCTTCAGGCGAGCGACTGACAGGAGACCGCACAAGACAGACCAGTGGCGACTTCTTGTGTCGGAGGCCAAGACGCACTTCGGGTCGCTGAGCCAGGCCACTAAGTAAATTAATCATCATCATCAGGCTATACTAGTCCACTGCTGGAAATAACCCTCCCCTAATGAGCGCCATAGCGCCCTGTATTCAGCTTGCCGCATCCAGCATCTGCCTCAGTTTTTCGCAGATCGTCATCCCACCAGGGCTTCGATTCTTCTAATGCATTGTAGTACAATTACAACTGCATGAACATGGCAATCTAGTTTCATTGCCGTTTCAGGTCTACGCGCGCACGCGTATCATACAATCTAGGCGCCAATGGAATTTAAAAACATGTCACGTGACCCAACCTAGTAACTGTAATTAAGTATAATGCACTAACAGAATCGAGACTGGTCGGAGGGCGTCCTGCACCACGTTTGTCTAGTCGCGGTCTACACTCAAGAACATATTGTCTACCCCAGCGGTTGTCGGTTTTTCACGAGATATGGCCAGTTCACTGCCCCTTCAGCTTGCTGATTCTGTGAGCTATATCGATAACTTTGGATCTTTGTCGGGTGTATTCGTTACGAAACCTATCCTTCTGAGAAACTCCGGGCATAGGTATCTCTATAGCTCGCTCGACTTTTAACTTGTGGACCAACCGTATCGTGAGTGTCTATGTCTGGGCTCCGTAGGTCATTACAGGTAAGACACACTCGTTGAAAACTTTCGTTTTTAAATATTGCGCTACGGATGACGAGGAGACTCGGCGTAGTTTCCCTAACGCTGCCCAGCCCAGCTGGATCCTCCTCTTGGCCTCCTTCTCGAAATTGTTTTTACCTAACTGCAGAATCTGCCTGAGGTAAGTGTATTCGAAAACGATTTCGAAAAGGTGACCATGTACGACAACTGGTATCGGATCAACTTCCGATTATTATGAATGCTTTAAGAAAAATAAACTTTTTTTGTTTCTATTTCATTAGCAGATCATTATCCAGCAGATAGCAGATAAAATGAGAGTTCTTGTCGCATGCAGCAAAGTTCTACAGTTCCTGTGTACCTTAAATGACTTTTCTATGACGTCAGCAAATAAGGTAGGAGTATGAATCGTTTGCCTGGCTTACAAAAAAAATTACAAATGACATTTTTTTTGTATTAAAGAAAAGACTATCTGTATTTAACCTTGATATTGAAAATGTTGAAACCAAAAATATTGAAAACTAGATTTCGCCCGCGACTCCGTCCGCGTGGAATTCAAAATTTTGCAACCCCGTTCACTCCCTTAAGGGTTAAATTTAGAAAAATTGGGATACACATGTTCAATCAATTGTGTTCAAGAGTATTTATTTTTAGTTTCAAGAAAATTAGACAACATTCTTTATACCTCCCATACAAATTTTGGCAACCCTTTTCGCCCCCTTAGGGGTTGAATTTAAAAAAAATCCGCTCTTAGTCCTTGCCTAAATTATATTATATAGACCCTCTGAGCAAAATTTGCGCTTCCGAGGTCCAACGGATTGGGCTGGGCGTTGATCAGTGAGTCAGTCAGTCAGGACTTTGAATAAAACTCAAAAATGCCGAAATTAGTTTCTTAAATCGGTCAATATTTTTAAAATAAATTATGAAAACATATATGAAAATAAATAGCATAGCCCATTGTTTTGGCTCAACTTTAGCGATGTATTTGTAATCAGAATCGCGGGTTCAGTGAGACATTGCTAATTGACACGTCACAGCTCTCAACGTATCTGCTCGTGACGTAAATTAATTTCCTGCAAAATTCTCGGTGACAGGAAACTTGCCAGATAACATCGCTTTCCGCTGTAAGCTCCCTGTAATGGGTTGCCGGTGAGTGGTGGCAGCGGAGCGGTAGAACGTCGGCTTCTCATTTAGGGGGTCGTTAGTTCAAAGCCCGGGTTGTATACCAATGACTTTGTTTTCTAAGAGCCGGTTTTCGAATTGAGGATTTCGCTAAGTAACTACTAGAATGTAGTGCTGTCTCGTCAAATTTCTCAGAAAAGAGCGTAACAGAACATTACTTATGTATTAGTGAAATTCCCCATTCAGAAATTGGCCCTAAGAGCCAGCTTCTGAGTTGAGAATTTTCCCTAAGTAAATACTCAAGTGCTGTCTCGTCAAATTTCTCAGAAAAGAGCGTAACAGAAACGTTACTTAAGTTTTTACTTTGAGAAAATTCTCAACTCAAAAACCGGCCTTATGTCACGTACACTTATGAAGTTGTAGTAGCGATAGTAGGAAAAGATCGTGAGAAAACCTGAGTGTCTGAGGTATTTCCATACCGCGTTTGAGATCGCCAATCCGCTGTGGGCACGCGTGGTGATCAAACCCATACTCTTTCTCTGACAGAAAGGCTGTGCCCTATATGGGACTTATATAGGCTGCTTGCATATGGGCTGGGTACCGAATGGCTACAAATATTGGTAGCTATCATAATGTTAACCATGTTGATACTCATTATGTCCCCACCGGGCGGACACGGGTCTCTTCTCTGAGGAAGGTATAGGCCATACTCCACCACGGAGGCCAAGTCCGGATTGGTGGAGGTTTGTAAGACTAGTAACTGGTTTTACTGTCAGAACTTTCCAAGCCGCCCTGAGGCCTCTGACTTGGCTTAACGACTCCCATCTATCGACGGCAGCCGGCAGCAACTGCATAACCTGGCTTGCGAAGCACGGCACTGCTCGGAAAAATACCGTACCGCAGAGTTGGTTACCTAATATGAAGAAAATAACTGAAGAAACTCACTCGTAGACTAACCTGCAGCACGAATCGAGGGTCTTCCTGAAGGCGGCCCTGAAGTCCCGATTGAAGTAGGCGTAAATGAGCGGGTTGAGCGCAGAGTTGAAGTACCCAACCCAGAAGACGCCGGCCACCACCGGAGGGGGAGAGTAGCAGGCGTCGCCGCAGAGAGCCGTTATTATGTACCTAGGGGAGAAAAGAAACTTATCTTTCAAAGCCTGCTCCAAAAATTAATCGTCATCAACCGATTATGTCTCCACCGAGACGCACGGGTCTCTTCCCTGAGGAAGGTATAGGCCGTACTCCACCATAGGGGCCAAGTCCGGATTGGTGGAGGCTTGTGAGAGTAGTGGCTGGTCTTACTGTCAGAAGGTTTCAAGCCACCCTAAGGCCTCTGACTTGGCTTAACGACTGCCATATATCGACGGCAGCCGGCACCAACTGCTTAACGTGCCTTGCGAAGCAGTCTGTCTGGCGAAGCCTGTTTCCGCGCTAGTTAGGTGAATTGATGATATATTAGAGTTACCTCCAACGCGATTTAAGAATTGTGTTAAGCACACTCTTTGCAAAAAAGCTTATTATAAAATCAACGATTATTTAGAAGACAAGGACGTATGGCATTAAATAGTATTTTAATATTAAATTTAATCACAGGATGAATGTGTCTAGTGTTCAACACATCCAAGATATTATTTTGTAGGTTTGATTTGTATTAGCTTTAAGGTGATTTGAGAAAAGATGGTCAGAGTGGAGTTTTTTTTCGCTGCCTTTTTCTCCACTATAGACGGCCCCAAGGCAGCGGCTAACATTATACATAACTGTATGTACATTGACATTCAACAAGCAGAATGTAAATTCTTTGCGTTGAAATAAATTTTTGAATTTGAATTTGATGGAAATGCTGACTGTTCAAAAGACGTGCGGTTGCACCGTACACATGACCATGAACTACGGAGAAGCTTACCACAAGAAGAATGGAAGCCAGCAAGCGAGGAAGGCGGACATGATGATGCCGAGCGTTCGCGCTGCCTTCCGCTCCCTTTTCATCTTTGAGCTGGCCATCGGCTGCAGCTGGATGCTCTGCCTCTCCCTCATCACCTCGCCCATGGTGATGCCGTTGATCTGAAGGTGCTTGTCCAGTAGAAGCGCCGCCACTTTGCTCCTAGAAACAATTTCTTGGTGTTAGGACGAACATGCATGGAGTAAAATAATAAGATGCACCAAACACAATCAGTTGTCCTGCTACCAAACTACAGGATAATTTTGAACTCATTGGTTAAATTTAAGAAAGAGCATTTTCAAAAACAGTCGTCATCAACCCATTATGTACCCACCGAGGAGCACGGATCTCTTCCCTGAGGAATGGACAGGCCACGGGGGCCTAGTTCGGATTGGTGGAGGCTTGTAAGATTATTGGCTGGTCTTATAGTCAGAAGTTTTCAAGCCGCCTTAAGGCCTCTTGGCTTAACTACTGTCAAAAAGCTCAATAACAGTATTATTAAAGATTTATGGTTTTACTATATTTATGTCTTTTTTTTCATTATTCAAGTAAGTATGTTTATATATTTGAAAACTTTATTCTTTTGTGAATGATATTGTATATCGAAGTTTATTATTGTCACTTAATACAAACTATTTAAGTACTTCTTTAATATACATATTTTATCCCATATCCTATATAGAATCGCTCGTAGCTCCGGCCGCCTGAGTGAACTTAAACGATCACGTAGGTTAAGCAACATAGGGCGCGTTCAGTGCATGGATGGGTGACCGTCTATGACTAACGCTAGTGGCATTTTTCCGAGCGATTCAGTCAAATTTTCATTAATTCCTGTATCGAATGCCGTATCGTGTCCAGTAGCCGTACAGTAAATAAGCCACGGACAAGCGGCCAATATTCCCGGTCGTGTTACACAGTTCCTGTTTTAAGTGATTTATCACAGCCGCGAGGTAAAGGGGCGTGGGGCTCTATTTTATAGTGGAGGTACAGTATTGGCATTGAAAGAAAGAAAAAAAGAAGAAAGAAGATTTTTACTAGTTTTAAACGCGCAGACGGCGCGCAGATGACTCGCGTATCATCATCATCAACCCATTATCTCCCCACCGAGGGGCACGGGTCTCTTCCCTGAGGAAGGTATAGGCCATACTCCACCACGGGGGCCAAGTCCGGATTGGTGGAGGCTTGTGAGACTAGTGGCTGGTCTTACTGTCAGAAGTTTTCAAGCCGCCCTAAGGCCTCTGACTTGGCTTAATGACTGCCATCTATTGACGGCAGCCGGCACCAACTGCTTAACGTGCCTTGCGAAGCACGGAACCGCTCGGAAAAATGCCACTAGCGTTAGTCATAGACGGTGACCCATCCATGGACCGAACGCGCCGTATGCTGCTTAATCTTAGTGATCGTTTAAGATCACTCAGGCAGCCCAGGCTACGAGCGACTCGCGTATACGCGCTTCAAAAGAGATTCGAACGCAATTTTGTAACCTAAGCACACGTGTAAATCGTGAAACGCGCCTCTACTGCGCGTATACGCGCAGATAAAGCGATACAAACGCGCTGTGATCGCTCGTAACTTTGCGTTTTGATCAGAGACTTCTTTTCAGTTATATAATGGCATCGGTTGAGTTGAGACTGCATTGCTTACTGCTTTTAAAAAGAAAAAAAAGCGTAAAAATAAGCGAATCTACTGGATAGACCCATTTATCGTGTGCCCCTTTTCTCCTTCCTCCATTTGTACGCACGTTTGTATCGGAGAAAGACTGACGAAGCAAATATATCGAGCGTATGTGAGTGGAAGCGCCGGTAAGGGACGCCCGACGGCGGCAGCGGCGGACATACTTCGAACAAATAGGGGATGTAGGGGATAAAAAGTACCTAAAACCGGTGAGCGGGTATGCAACGAATGTCGATGAAGCGAAAGTGATTTGTCAGGATCGTGGCAAATGACAGTCCCTGGTCTTTGTCTACCCCTCTGTGATACAGGCTTGAGCTTATGTATGTATGTGTGTACAAAACAGCATTATAGACACCGCATTTCAATCAAATTATGGCAGGGTATTTGTCATGGTAAGCAATTGATGCCGGCTGCCGTCGATAAATGGCAGTCGTTAAGAAAAGTCAGAGGCCTTAGAGCGGCTTGAAAACTTCTGACAGTGAAACCAGCCAGTAGTCTTACAAGCCTCCACCAATCCGAACTTGGGCCCCGTGGTAGAGTATGGCCTATACCTTCCTCAGAGAAGAGACCCGTGCCTCTCGGTGGGGACATAATGGGTTGATAATGATTTGTAAAGTGTATGTGCCATAAACGGCTCCCTTTATAGAGTAGAGCAGTCGCTATTGAATGTCACGCGCACCAATGGGCGCACATGGACGTCTATCTCCCTCTAATATGGTTGAGACTGGCGATGGCTGACCCCTGCGTTACGCTCTTGAACGGGTGCCGTCCGTGTGTCTGGCCGCAGCATTGGTGTTTTATTACCTTTTAAGAATATTAAATGATGTTTGACTTTGCAAGTATTGATTGCACTCATGGATCTTGAGATTCTTGGTATACGAACACTCATACCTAATTGGGTGGTAATTTGGCTTTAAGGTGATTTGAGAAAGTTTTTTTTCGTCTGAGTGAAGTTTTTTTTCGCTGCCTTTTTCTCCACTACAGACGGCCCCAAGGCAGCGGATAACATTATACATAACTGTATGTAAAATAATAATTGTACATTGACATTCAAAAAGCAGAATGTAAATTCTTTACGTTGAAATAAATTAGGATTTCTGATTTCTGATTTTCTTTAGGAACTCGTTTCGTAGAATGGAGTACCTATAGAGCGAATTTCGTAGTTCTTTTTTCTCTTTATCAACTTTTTTTTATTTCTGCGTGCCACCCTACTGCATCCCCTCTATATTACATAGCGCGGCTCTCAGTGAAATTAATGGCGAACCTGTCAATTTGCATGATGAATGTAGCGTTTGCGTCGCGGCACAAGCCCGGTTGTACTGCGACATGGCAACGGGATGCTCTCGGGGTGACGCGCCAAATGTGAAAATGTCTGGTTTCGTTTGACGCTCCGGGCGTGACGTCATACCCCCGTTTAGACGTGTTTTGTTTAACCCCTCAAGCTCTGAAGACTCGCCGGCGGGTCCAATGTAGGCGCATTCCGTCAGACCCCAAGGATCGACGACCTCTTTGGTGCAGCGGGTGCCTACCGTGCGAGAGGTCCCGTGCTCAAATCCCGGCTGGGGACAAAAAAAAAGAAACCCAGGTCTTGGATGTTTACATGTTTGTGACGTCGCTGTTTCTGGTTCCCACGACACAGGGTATCCTAGTGTGGGGCCAGAAGCAATGTATGTGCCTGTATGTAAATGTTATGTAAACGTTATGTTATGGATCCGCCGGCACTTCGGTCTTGCAACGGCACTTTGAATCGAATTTTGAAGATGATACATACCACAGTTGTATGTGCAGGTTTTATTCTTTGAAAACTGTGATAATATTCAAATATTAAACTCTGTGAATAACTAATTTAGCTGTGAAATAAAAATGTTCAAGGTCTGTACACTTGTACAGCGGTAATAGTGCAACGGTATACTACTGTGATAGGTATACTACTATGAGGCCGGTATACTACTCTTCTTCAACCTGGCTAAACTATGAGCTTGTAAGTGTCTCACGCGACTATCACAGATATGATGTATGCAGAATATGCAGATGATTTGTGTTTTGTGGCGGAATCGCTAGAGGGCTTACAAAGGCTTATGACAAGTCTTGATGAGTCGTGTCGCAAGTTTGGCCTATACATGGGGCCGGGTAGCAGACATTGAAACTATGTATCTTGCAGAAGAGAGCGATCCGATTCATTTATAGGAATTCGCTAAGACATTTCTTCAAAGAAACAAACATCTTTATATCTTCAAATTAGCACATAGACCTCGCTCCGCAGCATATGCAGTAAAAATTTTTTTCTACAACAAAAATTAAAACTTCCAAACAAATTCATTTTATAGAGTCTGACAAGCGAGTCCTGGGGCGCGATTTATAGTGCCACCATCTTATTTGTTCAGTTGATACAGGCGCTAGTGCTAGCAGTTCCAAATGAGCCGTTTTCAGAAGAACTAAAAAAAAACGAATGGCTGTCAAAGGAATGCAATTTTTGACCTCAGCCCATATGTGATACATCAGCGAATAGGTCTCAGCTAGCTGAATAAAAGTTACTATGAAGTCAACAGCCAAATGTTTGTCCTTTCTTCGGAGTTATATTGTAATGAAAAAAAAACTAACATTTTCAATACAATATAACTCCGAATGGGCTGAGGTCCAAAACTGCATTCCTTTGACAGGCATTAAATTCGTTTTTTTTTTCTTCTGAAAACGAGTCATTAGTCATTAAATGGCATTTTTAGGAGAGGGTTTTTGTTTTTCTAATGGGAATTGCCAGTTTATTCTGTGGTCTTTCCTTTTTTCTTTTGGCTCTTGCATTTGGTTGTGATTGGACTTCGGACAACTGCTACTGGTGCTAAAATCATGGAAAAAACGTTGAAAAAGAAGAAGAAGAATAGGAGAACAGAACATTCGCGTAACCACAATAGAAACCGAATGATGTTGCTCAGTTGATCACAGATTCCTTCCAGTCCATGAAATCACAGAACAGTAATAAAGTTTTTATTTGTGGCAAGCAATAAGAAAAAAAGGTAGGGTAATCAGCAGTTTTCAGAAGAACTAAAAAAAAATCTAAAGGCTGTCAAAGGAATGCAATTTTGGACCTCAGCCCAATAGCCAGGTGTGATACATCATAAAATAGGTCTATGTAATATATTTGTATTTATTTATCTACAACGCACCCATCTTACTAAAACCTAACTCTAGTCTACACTTAAACTAGAGTCGCATTTTGAATCAAAATCATTTATTTTTAAACATACTGTACAGTGAAATTGCATAAGTGTGAGTACTGTGAACGTGCCAGCTTTAGATAACTGACCTGTATTTCAGCTGCAAGTAGTACAGCCCAAACAGTTCGATACTCGTCCTAGGTTTAAACAAGAAAAAAACTTTTGTTTCTATTCAACATAATTTTACCTATGTTTTAGTATGTACATACGAGTAATCATGTTTTAAAGCAAACATGAATTATTTCTTGTTGTAAGGTCTGTCGGATGACGAAAATGTTAAACGTCATATCGAAGACTTAGTCAAAGAACTCAAAGATGTTGAGAAAAAAGATATGAATCAGTTTGTGATTATGGTTCATCATTAATAAATGTTTATAAGTATATGTGGTGCATCTTTATTATCCCTGTTTTTGGTGGAGTGGAAATGTTGGTTTTGATGTAGTTAATGTTTTCGTTTTGCTTATATTTATTTATGTTTGGACAAAATTCATTGGAGACTCCAAAGTAATTAAACAAATAATCTTTATTAAATACAAATAATAGTTTATTCAGACTATTATGCAGGGTTATCAACTAAAAGATTTTTAAATTTCCCGCCAAAGGCTTATGCCAGGACTCACTTGTCGCACTCTATCATCCTCTTTTCATGCACACACAAACACGATTAAAGTATCTGGCGGCAAACAATGCAAATTTTTATGACATGTGACAATGACATGACTCTTAGTGTGGCGGCACTTATGTGTGCGTGTACATTGTTTAGAGGGTGTTTATTTAGTATGGATGATCGATTTCTTGTTTGACCTAATATTCCTAATAATAATTGTTTAATTGATGTATTGAACATTCTAAATTGTTATTTATCTTTTACTCTATCGGCCCCTAAAATATTTGCGCTTGATTTGTTAGGACCTTATATATCTGATTAATATTAAACGTACTCAGAGGTGAATTTTGTCTAGTGCTCAACACATCACTGAGTAATATTTTCTAAGTTTGAAAGTTTGTTAATTAAGCTAAAATTATTTTGAAAATAATGAATGTGAAGTTTCTTCTTTAGCTACTTCTCCACAATAATCTATTACATAATTGTGAAACTAACACCTTTGACGTTTGTAAAGTAAAAATTTTGTTTTTGTTTGTTACGACCTCTGTGGCGCAGTGGTTAGCGCATCTGCTTACCATGCGAGAGGTCCCGGGTTCGATCCTGTTTGGCACCCTTTAGGTATGGAACCCTAAGCACGAATATCCATCCAAACAATCATATTAAAACGCTGACTCACGCCTCACAATGTACTCATAAATTACGTTAAGACATTTCACGGAACGTCTCAGACCGAGACGCATTGTCCCTTATCCCCGGCCCTTCATTCAATAATCTAGTTATATTTGGCTGAAACTTATTCGACCTGAAAAGGGGCTTAGAACAGAACATCTTAGGACAGAACGCCAGTCTCTAAAAAAAGCCATTGGCCATATGGAGATACCAATGAACGACTACAGTAAAGGCGGACACAGACTACTGAAACGCGACGCGACACCACGTATCGACATCCGAGTGCTTAGTGCGAGTTTTTTTAACTACTCGATCGCGTTAAGGTAAACTCCTATTCTATAGGAGTGACAAAGCGCGCCACCTAGTCGTCTCTTTGTCACTCCTATGCAAATCGCAAACGCTCTTGCTATCGAAAGTGAAAGAAAAAACTCAGTATACGCACTCAGATGTGCATCGTTCACATTACCAACGCGCGCTGCCTAAAGCCGGGTCCGCTGCGCCATGTTAGCGTGTTAGCAAACACCTAACATGTTAGGCCACGCCTATAATAACATGTTAGGTGTTTGCTAACACGCTAACATGGCGCAGTGGACCCGGCTTAATATGATTCTGGTCATAGAAAATAGTAGATTTGATTTGACTCAACACGCGTCACGTTCCGTCGGGTCGTGTCGCGTTTCAATAATGTGTTTCCGTCTTAATTATTTCAATAGCTTTATCAGTGATTGCATTGGTAACGTTTATAATGTTACTTTTAATAGTAGCTGATTCAGTGTACATTTTAGTAAGTGGACATTTTACTAATTTTATTCTCTGACGTATCGGGCCATCGACCTAATGATTTGATTCAATGTCACGAATGATTTAATGTCACACTGAAACAACAAAGGCGCATTATGTAGTCCGGTCAGTAGAAAACGTTCAAATCGTATTTATACTCCCACAGGTACCTACGCGTTACATATTTTATGCTTCATTTTTGGGACAACGGATTAGTCCAATCAACTTTTATGATTTGGAATTTGCGTCGTTCGTACCCCAAAATCAGTATCATCATCATTATCATCAACCCATTATGTCCCCACCGAGGGGCACGGGTCTCTTCCCTGAGGAAGGTATAGGCCATACTCCACCACGGGGGCCAAGTCCGGATTAGTGTAGGCTTGTAAGAATAGTGGCTAGTTTGTTTGTTTGTTTGTTACGCTTTATGGCACAAAAGAAATAATACAGAAAAAATAACTTAAATAACAAATGATGATGTACAAAGGCGGACTTATTTCAAAAGAAATTTCTTGCTAGTCTTACTGTCAGAAGTTTTCAAGCCGCCCTAAGGCCTCTGGCTTGGCTTAACGACTGCCATCTATCGACGGTAGCCAGCACCAACTGCTTAACGTGCCTTGCGAAGCACGGAACCAGTTTACAACTGTATAAAACATTGCCTTACTCTGACAATGTGGACGAAACTTCTTGTGAATTTGTTGGATGATGAAATAATAAAGTTTAAAATGTGTCGGATTTAATGGACTACAAACAAGTTCTGGATATATAAAACATTACACGTAGCGGTTGGGCTTAGCGGTTAGTCTGTCTAGAGTAGTAAGTACTGTGTCTTGTACCCATTGGTAGCCTAGTAACCATCCGCATCCTAATGGTAACCCGAGCTACTGAAATCGGCGCCTCGAACAATAGGTTATGTGACAGTGTGTAAAAAGGTATTAATTATAATATATATAATATATTCGTATGAATTATGAGTCTTAAATCGTTTTAAAATATTTCAATTATACAAACCGATAATTTATCGAATAAACCAAGATAAGACAAAGAAATCAAAACTAATTAACTTAATAATAATTAAAAAATTGCCCATTTCGTGTCAAAACGTGACTTTGGCAGATATTTTTAACAACGGCCTGGATTGGTTAATTCTGTGGTAACGTCACAGGTCAGTAAATATCATCATCAACCCATTATGTCCCCACCGAGGGGCACGGGTCTCTTCCCTGAGGAAGGTACAGGCCATACTCCACCACGGGGGCCAAGTCCGGATTGGTGGAGGCTTGTAAGACTAGTGGCTGGCCCGCCCCGGGTGGCAAGTTTAGAGGGCGGCAAAATTTCACATTAAATACTAGGAACCGTGCGATGGTATATTTTGTTGATGTAGTGTTTGCTTAATTAGTACAGTTATTTCGTTGAAAAAATACTTAGAGGTTACCTGGAAAGTTTTCCGGGAGTTTTGAAAATTGGCAATTTTCTAGATTTTGACGTGCTTTTTCCGAATTCCAACTTTGCCACCTCGTATCTTTGCCACTCGCACCGCATATTGGAAAAATGGGGCCCAAAATCAGTTTTTTTTATTATAACTCCTTTCCGACGCGTTTTACAGGAAATAGTACATTAAGGCATTCATGGACGAACGTGGAATTGTGGGCCGAGGCGAAGCCGAGGCACACATACGTGAGTCCATCAATGCCTAGTTGTAGCCAAAGCTTGTATATGATTTTTCTCAAATAATGCGCGGAAATTAAAACAAGCAGAATGTAAATTATTTACGTTGAAATAAATTTCTGATTTCTGATAAGTAGTACCTACCTACTAAGGCAGAACTTTTTTCTTTCGATTTTGGCGGTAAAAAGTTTTCTATTACGGCTCTTGCCGCCTCTTGAATGTCAGATGGCGATAAAATAAGTCCATCGCAGTCATTTTCATCACTTGAAGTCATTCTGTTAAATTCAATATACTTTCAAAATCAGATGAACCACGAACGACAACAATAATTTTTGCCGCGTTATGGTGTTCTTTTTTTTTAATAGGTATATCCAGCTTTCTATCACAAGCCAGTTCGAAATTAAGAAAAAAAGGCTGATAAGTTACCTCCTTGGTTGTCATTGTTCGGAGTAAAAGATCGTTCCATTTTTAAATAACACGACAGATATGAGTTTAGTATGTAATTTATTTGGCCGCAAAACACGACAGTTATGAATTTTCATAGAACTTTTTCCGGCCGCTGCTCGGTACAGTACAGCAATTTCGATTTATCTCGAAGAAGGTTGTTGAAATAATGCTCAAATTTCCAAGTATGTTTGAGAAAAACATATATATAGGTACACAAAGTAATTGTAGAGAACATTTCGTATAATTTATGTCGTAACCTTTTTTTCCTAAAATCAATAGTTTCGGCGTATGAGCGCCGTAGAGTGTAGTCAGATATATCTGAAACTTTGCGAATTTTCCTGGGTGGTATAATTTAAAAAAATAAACGAGCCTCGCTTGACATATTATGTCATAGCCATATTATGGAAGAAACAAAGGATTGCTCTTGCACATCCTATTATTGCTGCAGGAAGGCCGAAATCTTTTATATCGTCGGTTCAGATGGGAGTAGCAGTATTTTTATTTCAAAGATATGGATCTTGACGATCGATACTTTATAATTTCTGGGATTATGCTCTTCGTACACGGAAGCAATGCTGTTCAAAGTTTGCATGCATGCATGCCTGCCACATAGAGTCACACCAATCCGAAGATATAACATACCTGCACACTTTCGTACGTTCTTTACTATTCTTCTTAGATGGGCATAACACTTTTCATGGGATACCACGATAAAAACACGCGCCGCTTTCTCTACCTCATAGTGGTGTAGAAATTAGTATTTCTGCGGAAACGTGTGTTGAACTAAACTTTACGGCGCTCGTACGCCGAAACCATTGATTTTAGTAGAAAAAAGGCTATAACATAAATTGTAGGAAATTTTCTCTACAATTATTTTGTATAGATATGTTTTCCCTATAAAATGCGTCGGAAAGGAGTTATTATCAAAAACTGTTTTTGGGCCCCATTTTTCCAATATGGCGCCGCGAGCGGCAAATATACGAGGTGGCAAAGTAGAAATCCGGAAAGAGCACGTCAAAATCTATATATAAAATTGCCTTTCCAAGTAAAAATAGTAAATGACTGTACTAAATGTACGACAGTATGAACATGAAGGTCCCTTTTCAACAATAAACGAAAAAAAAACTTCTTTGTAAATTACAGATGAAAATTTCTTTAAAATTACTGTTTATAGTTCCATCAAAATATCTAAATAAGAGGGCGGCAAAACGTTTTTCCGAACCAGGTGGCTGATACCCACGCTACGCCACTTCGTACATTTTAAGTACCAATCAATCGTGTGATTCGGTAAAGCCTTATTGCTAGGAAAATTTAACATTTTAACCAAAACTATATAAAAGTTTATTATTATTTAACATTCACTTCGAGTATTGCTTCACAAGGCGTGAAAAGTCTAGAATGTTTCCAATGCTGTCTGAGATGAAAGTTATTGAAAATTTATTTCAAAATTTTGTTGGGACTCAATATTGGATAACACTTGACACTTTTCAATGCAAAATGAAGGTTAATTCAGCATTGTTAACTTATTAGATTTAATTTCTATAACTTTACTTAACTTCTTAGTTTTATTTTCTATAACTTCTAACGCTTTATGCGAGATGTACACTCGACGGCTGGGCTGCCTTTAGATTTTTGTTGTCAAGTCGCGTTTAACACAACCTGATTAAATCCTGTTCGTACCTGTTCGTATGTAATATAACAACAATAATGTTTAATGTTAATATAATATTCCACATAATATTCCAATAATGTTCCACAGAACACAATCGCTTGACTTGGTTCCAAACTAGGATACTCTGTAACATGGCAACCAGAAAGAGCCATCACAAACATGGAAACATCCAAGATATGAAGTTTTTTTCGAACCCACGTCTTCTATCTTGGCAGCTAAGCGCCTTTATGGCCATCGAAGCAGTCAAAGCAGTGTAAAAGTTGATGTGCAGTCAACTGCACCTAATTATTTAAAAACAGCGTTATACCCTTAATATTTTTGTTGCAAAATTGTCCTTTACGTCATTGGATAGAGCGAATGCATAGCCATACAATAAAAATGTATGTGCTGATAACTGGTCTTGTCATACTGACTGGTTGAGCAGGTATACTCAACCGACAGAGTGTATTCAAATCAATTACATTTACATACAATATACATACATATATATATACCTACATACTTAAGGTCACTCCTGTATCCCAGAGAGGTGAGGCATAGACCAGGGACTGCCACTTGCCACGATCCTGACAGATCGCTTTCGCTTCATCGACATTCATTAGTTGTTGCATGCATGCATGCCGGCTTTGGGTTCTTTTTATATTGCCCTTTGCTAAAACATCCCCAAATACATTTCACATATTAAATGTACTTAGTAAAAAGCTGTGTCATCACCTTGAAAATAACAATTAAAAATAATTGTCACTGTGAGCCGAGGGGCCCACCAAAAACTCTACAGGTTTAAATGTACTCAATACTCAATACTTTATTGCATTCCACAAGTTTTAAGGTTGTTAGTGTTGTTACATTATAACTTAACAGTTATTTAATAAGATCTTTGTGGACCCTGATGGGTGCACGCAACATTTTAAAGTGTTATAATAGCAGGGGAGCCCATGATGCTAAATCGGGATTTACTCGAGCGTCATAGAGACCTATTTGATTGTGAAGTTTAGATGATAAGAAGAAAAAAATGTCATATAATATACCTATACCTTTTCATCGGTGGGGGGAGCGAATATAGATTTTCAAATATGTAAAAAAAACTGTTCCATGGACATACTCGAGCGCATCAGATATTGATAGCATCTATATCCTGTGTATTTTTGAAAATGTACGTATGTTAATCTGATTGTTTCAATGATGAGGGTGGTCGTACGTAAGGGTTGATAATGAAAAAACAAAAATTTCATCGTATTTATAAGAAAATAATTATAAAAAACTAAATTTTTTTGCTTAGTTTTTTTTTAATCATCATCTTCTTCATCGGTAGAATCATATTCGTCCTCTGGCTCGATTCCATCCTCATCCTCCCCATAGTTGCACGCATTAAACTTTACCTATTATTTTTTCTTACTTCGGCTTATGGAAATCGTCAGATTTTATATTTTTTATTATCCTGGAATTATTTTCTTCAAAATAAAAAAAAATTAGCCACGCTCGAGAAAGTCGAGATAACGTTTTTTTTTTACAAGTTTGTAACCCTCTTACTTCTCTACGTCACGCGAAAATTGTCAGATTAGTGGAATATACACTTTTTAGCATGTAGTTAACTCACCCTACCTTAATCTGACGCGCTCGAGAATTTCTGATGATCAATTTTATTTTACTAATCTGATCCTTTATCGTTGACAGGCGACCATATATATGGGGCTCATATTTGGTGGAGGTACTTTACCTGGTACAAGGTACCTCCCTGTATGTTAATCTGCCGCGCTTTAGTAACTCCCGAAATCCCCTCTGCAAGGCGCAGGGCTTCTCTCAGAGGAGGATATTTTTCTCACGATATTTTTCTTCACCGTTAGCAAATACTGTTGTTGCTACTACAACTTCACAACTGTATATAGCATAGAAAACGAAAATATTGACACACGCCCGTATTCAAACTCAAGACCTCGCAAATGCGAACAACGTCCTGCTCGTACATTACCTGCATTACATAATGAAAGCTGCATTACGGCCTCAACAACTCATAATCACAAGCACACAGACACCTTTATAATGGCCGTCATAAGAAGTTTATATTATAAATGATGATATTAGAGTTCCTCTTCTGGAACAAAAGAGGCTTTTGGAAGGAATTCAGGTCTACGAAATAGTCAATTTCATCTCCTGAAGAGACCACTTTTGCTGAGGATTCTAAGCCTCGTTTACTCTAATCGTGCTGCAGGTAAAGTGACAAGGGAATCTTGAGTTTCTTGTGAATTATGAGATGCATATTTAATGTTTACTTTTAATATTTTAATTGCCAATTTGAAACTTATTTGAAAGTAAACGCAATTTCATGTAATATTTTTTTTACTAATGTTAGATAAAAAAAACATTAAATGAAGTAACACTAGCGCCACCGAGAAAGAAAATCATGTTTTTTACAGATTGAATTTGGAATTTGTATCTAACATGGGAATACATTCAGATTTAGGCCATTTGTGTAAATATACAGTTGGCACCAGCAGAAATCGCACCCGCGATCTCTGTCTTAGTAGTTAAGCATCTTAACGGCTACATACCAACGAGGCAGGATAAAATACATGAGATAAGATCGTTTTTTGAAATAGGTGAAAGCGATGCCATCGCATAAATTTTGTTTATTATATGGTGGCTCTTCTTTATTATTTTTATAATAACATATCGCACCCCCGGTGCTAGACTGTCACTTTTGCAAAAATGCAATTATTCAGGAGAAGGTTTGAAAGATTTGATAGCTCACATATTAATGATATTTCAAGATTTAAACAACATGAACAGCTTTTACAACAACATCAACTTTTAACTTTCTTAATTTATCGCACCAAGTAAAGGGGTGCCTTAGAATAGTTATTACATATTTTGCTAACTCGTTTTTGCAATTTTAGCAAAAGTGACAGTCTAGCACCGGGGGTGCGATATAAACAAAATACTAAATATATGATTATGATTAGATATGACTAAAAGACTAGTGAGAGTGGAAGTAAGAGACGACAGTGCGAGTAGCAGCGCAAGGCAGTGTGAATGTGCAAGGGGTAAGACAAAGTAATAAATCAAAAACGTAATCACTGGCGATGGAAATTAAAGGCCATCTGCCAGGAGGGGACAATTTTCGGAACGATATTATGAAGCTTAAGTAATTCTTATTTATGTAGATCGAAGAATTGCTCAATTGAAGTGACAGTGGATGGGGCATGTAGCTCAGAGCACTGATGGAGGTAGTCCAGTTTGCGCACCCGCCTAAATAGCACCTGGCCTAGTCCAGATTGGGCACCTATTGATATTTTAGGACTAATCTGGACTAGGCTAGGTCCTATTTGTGCAGGTGCTATTTAGGCGGGTGCGCAAACTGGACTACCTCCACTGATGACCGTTGGGGCGGAAAATTTCTGATCTGGCGACCGCGGACCGCTCGTAGCCACGGGCGCCTGAGTGATCTTAAACTTTCTTTTTTTTATTAATAACTGATCTCAATTGATGGTAAGTGAAGATGGAGCCGACGATGTTCCTCGTTGGTTCAGTAAGAGCCTATTCACTCTTGCCTCAAAGGCACCCAAATTATACCTTTCCGGAAATACAGAGGAAGGGAGCGAATTCCATTCCCTAGCGGTGCGCATTAAAAATGACGAGGCGAAACGCTCACTTACTTCTATAACTTTAAAGTTTCAACAATTTCGAAACAATCAAAGTCTAGTTTAGATCACAGACTACAAAGAGAAGTTTAGATTATCATAGATTAATATCGATGTATACAACATTTGATGACATTTGTTCTCCCTGCAGCGCCATCTAGTTTTTTTATGAAATCAACTGACAGTAGCCATTGAAAAGCCCTTTACGAACTCTTTTTACTATCTGAACTCTTTTCTTGCAGTATTTGTATTTGGTCACAAACACTGCAAGCAAAGAGTTCTGATAGTAAATAGTTCGTAACACTGACTCTACGGACTCTTTACTATTTGAACTGTTCTACAGTGCTTGTGACCAAATGCTGGCCATAATTTTCAATAATCTTTTAATATGAGTTCTTTATGACTGTATAGTCGCTTGCTATAGAATCCCACAATCATGTACACAAACCAATTCAATCACGAAGACTCCGTAATTACTTACATTTGAATATCAATCCTGATCATAATCACATTTCAAGGAACCATTCATTGTTCTTACAATCATTTTTATACCAAATAACTTCTTTATGATAGTTATTTTGATAAAAAATACTCGGACGACGAAAGTTTCAATAGTTTGTAAAGCTGACATATTATGTTTTACTCATCAAAGTCCTATTTGTCTTTGGAAAGTTGGTGTTGTACAATGTTTTGAATTGATTTTAAAACTCATTGATTCAAATGTTTCAATATTTGAATCAATAAGTCAGTTCGAAAAAATAAACTTTTATATAATTATGGCTAAACTCTACTTAGTCGTTAAGCCAAGTCATGCCCGGTTTCTGAGGTTCACAGTTAATGGTTCATTAGCTATAGAATCAATAAAGTTATCAGTTCAATAACCCTTTGCAACCGAAGATTTTTTTTCTTAAATTTAACTATCTTGGTTAAAATACCTTGTTTTGGTATGCCATAGATTCCAAGAAAAATAACCAAAAAAATCCCTTTACTGCTAGTCCGGTTAAAAAGTAACTGCACGATCGCGCAACTACATTTTTCCAGCCATATTTTATAACTAAAAATTAACTTTGTATTTATAAAAACATTCTACAACGCTTCCTATACACATTCAAACTTAATTATTGTAAGGCTTCAAACAAAATATATTAATTATTGGTACTTTACGTGAAGCACGTTTACCGCCAAAATAAGCAGAAATCTCTACGAGCGGCTCGCGAGCCAATCTGTGGCCAATGGGTGCCGACAAGTGAGGCGCCGCACCTTGCAGTATTTTTTGTAGGTAAAACAGATAAATGCACGATCGATCGATGCCGGTTGCGTCCCGAAAAGTTAATTTGTATGGAGTCAGGATTTTTTTTAAATTATATGCACGGTTGTGATAGCTCGGTTGCAAAGGGATAAACGTCAGTTAATTGTCAATGCGTTTCTGAGTACACGCAGGATGGTCTTATAGTTATCGAACCGATAAGTAGTTCACCTATCCGCCACTAGATGGAACTATTTTGAAGCCTACTCTTAACATACGCATTTCATCTGTATTCTACTGCAGATTCAGGTTTTTCATACATAAAATAATTAAAATAATACTTTTAAATCAACTTATAGTAAGATTTCATTTTTCTTAATAGATGAGAAGTCTTTTTCACAACCTAAACCAATAATGTATCTTAACCACTGTCAAGAAAAAAAAAGTCAGATGTTAGTTTTGTGCGGCAATTTTGTATAACAGTTCCTACTTGTCCAAACATTAATTATTGTGTGTTAATCTATTCTTCCCTCTTGCTGTACCTATCTATTGTTATAATGGAAGCTACAAAGGATGCCGGAAAACGGAGCAAGAACTTTACGGAACGAGAAGTTATTGCTTAGCGAAATAGCTAAAGAGTTTGTTTCGATCATGGATAATAAAAAAAACTGATAGAACGACAGTAGAAGGCAAGAAAAAAGCTTAGGCAGCACTCACTAATAAATATCATATCACTAACATTTCAAACGGAAAGTTTCTCGGTACAGAAATATGCGCAACAAGCTCCATCACTTCCAAATCCGAATCTGATGAACTAGTGTAGGTATGTACTCCATACTAACAAACTATTATTTAGAATGAAAATGTGCTAACAAAGAAAAAATAACAAGGCTCGGTTGTTTTTTACAAGAGAAATACAATTTATGTAATATAACCTACACTTTATAATGCCACTTGAAACGTCAAATAAAGTTATAGATTCGATAACCGACCAAATCCGGGCGGTTAAGTTGAACGAAGTTAACACCAAGTTTATTTTTTGCACTACACGAAAACCCGGCTTCGCTCGGGTAAAATGTAGACGCAAAATTATATTCCACTATGTTTTTTTATATGGTGACGCCTCCGTATTTATCAACCACCAGTAGATATAAATCTCTTAATACATTCAGATACATAAGCTCACACCTGTATCCCAGAGGGGTAGGCAGAGACAACGGACTGTCACCTGCCACTATCCTGACAAATCACTTTCGCTTCATCGACATCCATTAGTCGTTGCATGTACCCACATCGGTTTCGGGTACTTTTAATCTTGCCCTTTGCTAATAAATCCCCTATTTGGTCGAAGTAGGTCCAACTGGGGCGTCCCTTACTGGCCCTTCCAGTCACATTCGCCCGATATATTTGCTTTGTCAGTCTTTCTTCGTTCATCCTCTCCACATCTCCAAACCAACGCAACATTCCTTTTTTCAATTCTAGTCACTCACTACATCCTCTTTCTCTACATCCTCGGTCTCTGATCACACTATTGCGTATTCTGTCATCCATAGTAACACCACACATATTTCTTAAGGATCTCATTTGTACTGCACTAATCCTACTTTCATGATTCTTCTGCCATACCCAAATCTCGCTACCATGCTTACATCAGTATTGGAACCAGCACACTATTACGGATAGCCAATCTTGCTCTTTTGGACATGTTCTGGCTACTCACGAAGGAATGCAAGGCTAAAATCGGATACTTATCATAACTTTGTCATGGGTACCTCATCACAAATTACTAAATGAGCTTCCTTCATAAACTTAACAGCTAGTGAATCTAGTGACGTCCGAGACGTAGAATCCACTTGGCTAATCAACTAAAAACAGATCCCCCTCTTTGGCTTTACAGCTTTTAGTTTTGTATTGACCACATGTTTTTCTTCATCATTTTAATTTTTGGTATTTTTCTTATCTAGTGGCTTTTTCATTTCAATAAGTTTATTGGTACGCTAAGCAAAACAATAAAGATCAATTTATGACTTTTATTTCCTGTTTCAATTATTTTTTAGACCCTTAAATTATTGTCTTCCCTCCCGCCCTCAGAAGAAGGACCTTCTTCTGAGCTCCCGCCAATGAAAAACACCACAGATTACTTATAGCTTGTCCAGAAAGAGTAGAAATTAAAGAGTACGGTTTTGCTCAGACTTTTTGTCTGTGTTTGTTAATATCTTGCACTTACAAGCATTATATAAATTAAACACTTGAGCTATTACATAAAATAAGGTATTGTGCTCCAATAAATGTAGTAAATGTTTTGACTTCTCAATAAAACAATTAGTAAACTTTCACTTCCGGTTTCTACTCTTTTTGGACAAACTGTACTACACCTTCTCAGTTGGCACAGATTATAATAACCTTTTTGGATGCCACGGTATTCCACACACCATGAAGTTAACAAATTAGATCAAAGGGCCGGTTTAGATTATCTTAGCGTTTAGGAGAGTGCTTTACTTTACACTCTGTTGCAACATTATGCTGAATCGGGCCCATTTTGGGGGCTCAACCTTTAACGACCTCTGTGGCGTAGTGGTTAGCGCATCTGACTACCATGCGAGAGGTCCCGGGTTCGAATCCCGGCTGGGGACAAAAAAAAATCCCAGGTCTTGGATGTTTACATGTTTGTGACGTCGCTGTTTCTGGTTCCCACGACACAGGGTATCCTAGTGTGGGGCCAGAAGCAATGTATGTGCCTGTGTGTAAATGTAAATATGCAAATGTAAATTATTATTTTCATGTTGTACAGTTTTTTTTTTACGCTTTTTATGCTTTCTGTGTTATTTTTTTATTATTGTACGCATTCTGTGTGTGTGTTTTTTTTTTGTTTTGTTTTGAGTATCAAATAAATAAATTTTCTTTCTTTCTTTCTTTCTTTCTTTCTTTCTTTCTTTCTTTCTTTCTTTCTTTCTTTCTAGAGTGCTTTTGTAGAAACGTGTAAGCGCCACTGGCTTTAGTACGTTTTACGGTATAGTACGGTTCTAGTTGCCTTTCAATTATAATCAAAATAGAATTGGTTTCTATTGTTCTATCCAGTAACACCTGAGCGCGTTACTATCCTCGTTACTTATCTGTGTATAAACTCAAAATTTAGTGAGAACTTTAGGAGAGTGCGCAAGTGACCCGTGACGGGTGCGTGTTGTTTTCAATAACTCGAATTATCAAACTTACTTATGTGTTCCATTAAAACTCATAGTATTTTGAGTAGGATAGCGCATATTTCGCGACGTCGACGAAGTGACACTACTGGAAGAAATATAAACGTTCACTCGAACGTCTAGTAATGTACTAATGCACTTGCCTCTCTAATTGTATTATAGCACTCTCCTAAACACTAAAATAATGTAAACCGGCCATAACAATTCACAATGAAAACTTGTGACACTAACACAACAATGATGACATTGACATGTTTACTTAGCAACGCCATTGTTGAATTTAATAATTTTTATATTGATGCTGCTTGATAATACGAATTTTCCGCCCATATGTTGTCGACTCAGATCAACTATTTTTTTACGCTCTTTCATTTGGTGTGCATATCGTTCGAGTCTACCGTAGACCCGAACGAAATTATTAATATAGATAGGTGTTCAGAAACGTAAAATGTCAAGTTATTGAATCAATAGCGTTACGGAATAGATAAACTAGGTTTAAATGGACCTCAGAAACCGGGCATTAGAGGCCTTAGGGCGGCTTGAAAACTCCTGACAGTAAGACCAGCCATTAGTCTAACTAGCCTCTACCAATCCGGACTTGGCCCCCGTGGTGGAGTATGGGCTATACCTTCCTCAGGAAAGAGACCCGTGCCCCTTGGTGGGGACATAATGGGGTGATAATGATGAATGATGAAACTCTAGTTGCGGATTGCGTGATTTTTTAAAAGCAAAAGGTATTGAAACTCAAACTTGGCACAGTGGGGTTTCTAACTTTAAGGCGTAATTATTTTAATAACAACAATTTTCTGTTGCCACTTTTATCACCCATGACGACTCGCTTTTTCAAATCTGGCATTTTTTTCTTCCACAACAAACCGTCATGTTTATGTTTTGAACGACAAAATGAGTTTGCATTGTCGTTTAAGATGAAGGATATAATTGCATTCTCTTTACTAATAACTCAAAAAAAGAGTTTTGTATCAATTATTGAGCCCTAATAAGCGTAAAGGGAGTTCTACGCATAAAAGGGTAAATATTAAAAATACGTTTATACTTCACTCGCTGTCACCGTCCTGTGTGAGTGGGAATTGTTCTGAGTTCAGAGTGCTTAGTGCGAGGTTTTTCATTCACTTTCGATAGCGAGAGCGTTTGCAATTTGTATAGGAATGACAAAGAGACAACTAGGTGGCCCGCTTTGTCACTCCTATACAAATTGCAAACGCTCTCGCTATCGAAAGTGAATGAAGAAGCTCGCACTAAGCACTCTGAGTGCTTATTCTGAGTTTTTTAATAATTATAAAGAGAAAAATTATATAGTCTTTTTAGATTATGAGTGAGCCGCATATTCTACTAAATTTTCTAAAGAGCCTTGCCCTAAGTTTTGAAATATTGCAAAAAGCTCTTTTACAAATTTAATTTATGTACTGAAAGCCTAAAACATAACAACGTTTTTTAATGCATATTAGGCCGTTATAATTGATATATTAATGCATGGTGATCGTTTATCATGTTTGTGCGATAGTCACTTAGTTAAATATTCCCATTAAACATTTGGACAACAGTGAATCCTGCAAAGGTAGTATGAGGACGCGAGTCGCGCGCGACAACGTCAAAAGTCGCGACTTTCCAGTACATTAACTGTCAAATTCTCGCGACTTTTGACGTTGTCGCGCGCCACTCACGTCCTCATACTGCCTTTGCTGATTTTATAGAAAAAAATCGATAGGTACACAAAAACTGTATCTTGATTTGAATTGCTTCATAATCATTTTGGATTTATTCAAATACTTAGGATAAACCAACGAACAGTGAACCATATCCCATATCGCCTTGATCAATGCTCAATCACTCACTTTGACATCAGTATAGGTACAACACTATCACTGTCTATCGATCATAGACAACTGACAAATAATTATCTTGCCGGATTCTATTGAAATCCACCATACGTTTTATTTGGATTTTTGCTTTAACTTGGGATTATTTGGCATTGATTTTCATTAAGGGATCATTATTTTTTTGTGTAATTATGGTTGAAAGTTAACAATCGTACGAAAGTATTTGGATACAATTACTGCTTCTAGAGCCGTTACATTGATTCAAGAAAATAGGTCCATAAACTGGCGTAATTTTAACTCTGAATTTTATAATGTTAAGCCCTTATTAGCAGGCATGTAGCTTACGCTACGTCATGAAATTTAGTAATGATATTGACTTTTCGACATTTAATTTAATTTTTGAGATTTATGAATTTATTAAAAATTAATCTAAATTTTAAATAATAATGTAATTGTGACTTGTAATTAATATTATGAATAAATTATGGCTATGTATTTCCTTTTCAGGGTTTTCCATAGAAGTATAGTCAAAAATTTATATTTAATTACCATCCAAGCGTTCTGACTTCTATAAAAGGAACTTCTCCTCCAGTAATTAATATCGCGCCCAGGGCCCTAGTGGGTGGGCAGAGCTCATGCATATTCAAGTCGAGTCGAAGGTAGGTCCGTTCCTAATTGAACACTGTAGAATTTTATGTTGGTATTAGACGTATAGAGGTGAAGGTGATAAATTTGTATAAATTAATTTTACGAAGTGATAAATTTGTTTTATTTTTGCTTATTTTTTTTAAATTATCTGTCCGGGCAAACTTCGTACCGCTACAGTTTTCGTAATTTTTCCATATTTTCTCACCATTTATACCTTGCCCTGGAGTTCTAGAAATATAAAAAACCAAAAATCAGCCAAATCGGTCCAGCGTTCTCAAGTTTTAGTGAGAGTAATGAACAGCAATCTATTTTTATATTTAAAGAAAATATAAAAATAAGATAAAATTCAAAATAAAACAAAAAATCTATTTTTATTAGATAACTACCCAAAACTGACGTGTATCCATGCAACGACTAATGAGACCCGTGCCCCTCGGTGGGGACATAATGGGTCGAAGATGATGATGATTCTTCTACTCTCTCATATTATAGTTTCAAACAAGAAAACGCGACATATATTTATTAGGACCAATTTGTATGTTTTCTTTTCGTAATCAGGACAGATTGGCACGTGTCCCCGGTCACGCCTGACGGAAAGCAGAGACGGGGTCAAAGATGTTACATAAACATTTTTAGCAATTCTTAGTATGACTCTTTCTATGAGAATATTATGTACCTACTCCATAAAATATCGGTACCTAACTATTAAGTACTCGCAGCTAGCCAACATGATATAATTCAGGGCTGATTTTCAGTCTGAGTTTCAGTACCGAGTGTGCTCGCACGCTCGCGAATCGCTCGTAGCCCCGGCCGCCTGAGTAATCTTAAACGATCACGAAGATTAAGCAACATAGGGCGCGTTCAGTGCATAGAGCTCTTTTCTGAGCGGTTCTGTGCTTTGCAAGGCACATTAAGCAATTGGTGCCGGCTGCCTGATCGAACTTTTCCGACGAAAAATAAACAGAACATAAACATTTACATACAGGCACACATTAATTCTGGCCCCACACTAGGATACCCTGTGTCGTGGGAAACAGAAGCTGGGATGTCACAAACATGTAAACATCCAAGACCAGGGGTTTTTGTTCGGTCCCCAGCCGGGTTTCGAACCCGGGTCCTCTCGTATGGCAGTCAGATGCGCTAACCACTGCACCACAGAGGTCAGATCAAGTAAGTGTATCCAAAATAAAGTTCATAGTAAAATCATCAATAGAAAAAAGGTCAGAGAGAAATCTGATCGGACTTTTCCGACGAAAAATCAAGTAAGTGTATCCAAAATAAAGTTCATTGTAAAATCATCAATAGAAAAAAGCAAAAGCTTTTCCTGTGCAAACGGATGACAATGGAAGTGACCGCATAGAAGCGCTATCAATGTCACAAAGCTATACTTACCTATATCGATCACTAAAGACGGTGTAATGAGAATAGACTGACATCGTCGAAGGAACCGACATTATTGATACGGCTCTTATTACGGTGTAGGCTCTGAATGTAGTCCAAAAATAGGCGGCAACTGTTCTGCTTTGTAGGGCACGTAGTCACTTCTAAATGAAGAGGTTACGATTATTTTTCAAGCCCCAGTTCGTGGATGTTTACATGTTTGCGATGTCGCTGTTTGTGGTTGCCACGACACAGGGTATGCTATGCTTCATATGTGTACCTAACTAAAGTTAAACAATCTTGATACGCCTTTTTGTTGAAAGATACACTTGTTGAACAAAATCTTTACACATTACCAATTTAATGTGAAATTAAATGTAGTTTCATTAAAACACATTTAATTTGTAAAAATTTAGATTTAAAATTGTATATTTCAATAAAAAGATTTAGCCAGATTGTTTACCTTTAGTTAAGTACCTAAACATATAGAGTATAGTCAAATCAAATCAAAACATTTATTTGTCATAAGCATAGGTATTGAGTACAGGTCTTGAGGGTTATTTAGATCTCCTAGACATTTAGATAGTGTGGGGCCAGAAACAATCTATGTGCCTGTATGTAAATGTTTATGTTTGTTTTTGGTAAAACCCCACGTTGGGCGCCAATCTAGAGTTATTGATGCAATCAGCGCTGAGGGTTTACACCCTCAGCACAACGCTGATTCAGCTGCCTTTTGTGGCAACCTAGACACACCGTAGACCATGTTTTGTCTTGTTGGTATAGTAAACATATTTCTTCTTCTCCTTCTGGAATAATAAAATATATTATACGACTTCTAAGAACTGTTTTATTCTGAAGATAAGTGATAAAAATATAAAACCACAAAATAAAATATAGTTAGCAATAAGAAAGCTGTCAGTTCATGATTTCATCAAAATGTGAAGTAGGAACAGATGGCAAAAGAAATCTATAGTGACGTAATTTTAAATTTTGATTAAAGGATGATAAACAGAATGAAAAGAATACAAAAAAATGGTGTAAATACGTTTACGTTTGCACCTTGTCAAGGCTACCTATACCATATTTATTTGGGGCTGAGACAAAATGTAAACAACTTTTCAGTACTCTTTAATCATTAATCTAATTTACTTGATTCTTAGTGTAAAAACCGAAATAACATTTTTTAACAATGAAAATAGTCTAAAGAGTACTGAAATGTTGTTTACATTTTGTCTCAGCCCCAAATAAATATAGTATAGACATACATAAGCTCACTCCTGCACCTCAGTGGGGTAGGCAGAGGCCAGGGACTGCCAGGCCCTGCCATGATCCTGACAGATTACGTTCGCCTGACAGGTAAAATAGATAAAATAGCGATGTTGGCAGTACTTTATTTAGAATAAAAAGAACAATTCAGAAAAACATAATTAGCTGAGTTTTCGTTTACTGATGAAACGTAAACGTTAACTTTCGTTTCGTGATATATATCTATGTAAGCAGCCTATACAGGGTGTCCTAAAACTCAACGTCAAGCCGGTACCGGGTGAAAAGGCAAGTCATACCTGTTATCAGAAAAATAAAAAAAATTGCGAGAAAAAAATTATAGGCATTTAAAAAAAAAAAAAAAATCCTGTTGCCACAAATCTTTACTTTTTCCAAATTTTTTTTTGTTTTGTTTCTCTGAATAATGCTTCTTTAAACTGTTAACAAAATTTCAAAACGTAAACGTTAACTTTCGTTTCGTGATATATATCTATGTAAGCAGCCTATACAGGGTGTCCTAAAACTCAACGTCAAGCCGGTACCGGGTGAAAAGGCAAGTCATACCTGTTATAAGAAAAATAAAAAAAATTGCGAGAAAAAAATTATAGGCATTTAAAAAAAAAAAAAATACTGTTGCCACAAATCTTTACTTTTTCCAAATTTTTTTTTTGTTTTGTTTCTCTGAATAATGCTTCTTTAAACTGTTAACAAAATTTCAAAACCAGGGAGACTTTAAAAAAATAACTTAAAAAATTGCCCATTGAATAAATGCTCTTGAATAAATAATAATAACAAAAAAATTATTGTACTTAAAATGAAAATAAAAATCTACTTTTTTTATATTTTTCTGATAACCAGTATGAGTTGCCTTTTCACCCGGAACCGGCTTGAAGTTGAGTTTAGGGACACCCTGTATATGCCCCATAATAGGGCCTTCTCTCACAGAAAGAGAAGAGAATAGGGGCTTAAATCAACACGCGAGCCCCCGCGGATTGGCGATTCCAGGCGCCGAGGTATTGAATAGCTCAGACATTCAGGCTTTCTCACGATGTGTCCCTTCACAGATTGCGAGTGGTAAATTTAAACCACCCTATTCCTGAATTTAAAATTAAACTACGAAGGACTCTTGAAACCTTTTGTCATTTGGTTAATTTCGTGGATAGTCAAAGCTTATATTAGTCAACTCACGGCACCCAGGTGGGATTCCCTTAGTTAGCAAACTCAAATTTGTATTCACAGATTGTGATCCCTCCCTACTAAAACTTTATGGCCCATTCACACGAGCTTAGTGACTAGCCAGTTTTATGACGTAGCTGTAACTTGCACAAATTTTCCTGAAATTATTTCATCTGAATAAATTTGCAGGTTAGGAATCAGAATCAGAATCAAGAATTTATTTCAACGTAAAGAATTTACATTCTGCTTGTTGAATGTCAATGTACATACAGTTATGTATAACGTTAGCCGCTGCCTTGGGGCCGTCTGTAGTGGCAGCGAAAAAAAAACTCCACTCTGACCATCTTTTCTCAAATCACCTTAAAGCTAATACAAATAAAACATACAAAATAATATCTTGGATGTGTTGAACACTAGACACATTTATCCTCTGATTTAATTTAATATTAAACTACTATTTAATGCCATATGTCCTTGTCTTCTAAATAATCGTTGATTTTATAATAAGCTTTTTTGCAAAGAGTGTGCTTAACACAATTCTTAAATCGCGTTGGAGGTAACTCTAATATATCTTGGGGTATCTTGTTGTAGAACCTTATACAGTGCCCCATAAAGGAAGTATTAACTTTTGCAAGTCTAAATCGTGGAAATGACAATTTATGTTTATTCCTAGTATTAACGTTATGATGGCTACCAAGAGTTTCGAAGTCCTTAATATTTTTCCGAACGTACATAATATTTTCGTAAATGTATTGGCTTGCAACTGTTAAGATGTTAGTTTCTTTGAAAAAATCTCTTAGCGAGTCCCTACTACCTAGCTTGTAAATAAATCGGATCGCTCTCTTCTGCAAGATGAAGATAGTCTCAATGTCTGCTGCCCGGCCCCATAGTATTATACCATAGGACATAATACTATGGAAGTAACTAAAATAAACAAGCCTAGCAGTTGCAACGTCAGTAAGTTCTCGTATTCTTTTCACGGCATATGCTGCGGAGCTTAGTCTATGTGCCAATTTTATAATATGTATAGGCGCATTAAAGATTGGCAAAGTACAATTAAAAAGAGAAATTACGATTGTTCTCCAGATACACTTACTTGATTTTTCGTCGAAACGGTCGAGTAGGTTTCGCTCTGATTCGCAGAGCTTTCACATTTAGGCAACTTTAGCAGCGCGACTGTCGCGCGTATATCACGCGGCAGTCGCGCTGCTGATAATTTCATACTAAACACGTCAGCGCGGCAGTGGCGTGGAAGTGCCACGCGGCAGTCGCGTGATCTCACTGCATTCAGTAAGCGCATGGTAAGCGCCGAGCAAGCAAGCGCACTTGTTTCTCTACAGACAGCAAAATGAGCGATGTTCTTTTTGCGAATAGCGCTCGAATATCCACTAGCCTCGTCTAAACACTCCACAAGAACTTCCCAAAACGACCCGACTTCAAACAACGCTAATCAAAGGGCGATAACTATTTGAATTTGAAACAAAGCAAATTGTTTCTAACTGTTTCAGATCAATCGTGAGTTTTCATTCATTCATCATCAACCCATCATGTCCCCACCGAGGAGCACGGGTCTCTTCCCTGAGGAAGGTATAGGCCATACTCCACCACGGGGGCCAAGTCCGGATTGGTGGAGGCTTGTAAGACTAGTGGCTGGTCTTACTGTCAGAAGTTTTCAAGCCGCCCTACGGCCTCTGACTTGGCTTAACGACTGCCATCTATCGACGGCAGCCGGCACCAACTGCTTAACGTGCCTTGCGAAGCAAGGAATCGCTCGGAAAAATGCCACTAGCGTTAGTCATAGACGGTGACCCATCCATGGACTGAACGCGCCGTATGTTGCTTAACATTAGTGATCGTTTAAGATCACTCAGGCAGCCCAGGCTACGAGCGATTCGTATCGTGAGTTTAAGGAATGGTTAATTTGTTTTCATGGTAGAATATTTAGTAGGGCCCATTTGCATCATAGTTATGTAGATGAGAGAGGCTTTTTACTGTACTATTCATAAGCATAAACATTTACCTTGTACACACTAGAAAACCGTGTGTCGTGGGCACCAGAAATTGCGAAATCAAAAACTTGTAAACATCCAAGACCTGGGGTGTTTTTTTTTTTGGTCCCCAGACGGGATTTGAGCCCGGGATCTCTGCAGCCACAGCGATCATTATTTACATTAACTTAAACACTCAACAAACGGATTTTTTTAGGTGAAATTTGCATACAACACAATCCCTTATCGTGGTTCCAACAAGTGCTGTGGTAGGTAATCAAACAAGGACATCATAAAGAAAGAAAATAAAATACTAAATGAAACTTCCTGACTAATATGATTGTACAAACCGAGAAGGGCCTCCTATAATGGGAATCAAACCCACGTCCTTTATCTTGGCAGTCAAATGTGTTACCGCTTGAGCATTGGGGCAAAAGGTGAGGCAGGTAGTCGCTTAAATCTTTAGTACAATATGAAATAATATATTTTTTTTAGTTTACTACCATCTCTTCATGAATTGTCACACATTTTAATTTTAAAAAATAAAATATAATAAACTCACGCCCGTTATCCCCGAAGGGGTAGGCAGAGGCACCAGTCTCTAGAACTGGACCCACTTTTTGCCGAGTTTATTAGGTTAGGTTTAATTTCATGTATTAGTTATTTTAAGTATGTTAGTTGCTTCATAGCCTGTCATGCTGTGTACAGGCATTTGGCGTCATAGTTAGTTAAATACCCTATCATAATTGTATTGTAATGTTGTGTCTATAATGCTGTTTTGTACATGTCATCTTTTAATAATAAACAAATATAATAGCCAAAGATAACTAAAATAATTTTTATGTATATTGTATTTGTGCTTGTCAGGAAAACAACAGCAGGCAATGATTTGCAGTCAGCTACTACTTAGTTAACTAAATTGACTAAAACCTAAACACTCACCTATACAGCATCCTCTCCTGCCTTTCCGCCTCCAGGTAAATCCTGTAGTACATGTACAGCATAATGACTCCGGGGATCCAGAAACTCACACTCGACGACACCACAGCATACACTTTGTTCACAGTAAAGCTACACACTCTTGGATGCCGCTTCCTGAAGTCCAGGTGCTCATCCGTGGAGTACCATCCCATGAAGATTGGGAGGAACGACACAAGAGCCGGGCTACACCACACGACCGCCAACATTATTCCCAGTTTCCCCATCGTCATTATCAAAGGATAGTCCAGCGGTTGCACTATAGCGTAGTACCTGTCTACACTTATGCAGCACAAGTGCAGAATAGACGCCGATGAGAAATAAACGTCTAGAGAGTTCCACACGTCACACATGAAGTACCCAAACAACCACTCTCCGTTGGTGATCTCGACACTGAAGTTAAAACACATTGCCCATATGGCAACGAGCATATCCGCGAGTGCGAGCGAGACCACGAAGTAGTTCGTGATCACTCGCAGTTTCCTGTGCCTCATGACGGAGACAATCACAAGGAGGTTTCCAAAAATAGCTGCCAGAATGATAAACAGCATTATGAGACATTTTATCACGACTAAAACGATCACTGCTGGCTCTTCGCTGAACTGATTTGTGTAGACAAAGTCGTTGGTGGTATCGTTGATTTCTAGAGTCTTGTTCAAGTAAGCGTCCGTCAGATACATGGAGGTGGACAGGTCAGTCAGATTGACGGAGAAGAAGAGGAAATCTATGTTGTTGGCGTCCTCGAATCCCTCTCTCATGATCCGATTGTTCCTTTCACATGTTTTTCCGAAGTTGGGCCTTTTAAGTCAGGTTTTCCTTTGTGTAGATGAACGGTTTCGTCGCGGGTCTTGATGTGGAGGTGGGCGATAGCATTTTTCAGGGCGGCGGCTGATCGTTTCGGCCTGCGGAGGGGGAAAAGGAAATGTGTTAGACGATTTCTTTTTGAGGCGCTTCAGTATTTTTTTCGCGCAAAGGCCTGTGTTTTGGTGGCGGAACACAGGGTGTTTTCTCCAAAAAAAACATGAATGGTTTGCAACAACTTAAATTGGCTTATGAAGTTCGGGTTTTAAGTCTTCTGCCAGATTTGACACATCCGGTATGTTGATTCGGCTTTGAGCTGTGTGTGAGGCTCAAAATTAGTGGCATGAAATTAATGTGACATTAGTTTTATCAAAGTTTTCACAAGTTATTTAGAACTTTCGTAAACCATGCATTAATTTCGTGACAGCTAATGAGTTTCGTGTCCTGCGAAATTTTTTGGTGCAATTGGTGCAGTGTCATACAACTAATTTCATAATAGATGCGACGTATATCTTTACGGAGCTTTGAGAATTTATCTAGTGTTTTCTATGCTTTTTAGGTGGTAGCGATTCGGTTCGGCCGGACTCTCACAAGCGACCTACTGCATAAAACTACACCGCACTATGGACGACTGCTAAATCGTACAATCAGGTATTTTGTTTATCGGATTAGGCTTGAGATCAATATCAAAACTGTAAACGTTCTCGACTGGCTTCTGACTCTATTCATCCAAATATATAATAGGAACTTTGGCTGGGAGATCCGATCAGCACCATATATATACAAAAGTACATTTGCGTATATCTAGTATCTGAAAAAAATCAATTTCCCGGGGCTTAGGGCCGATTCCTCGTGCGCCAACAGTCTGTTAATCTATTGTTAACAGCTGTCAGCTGTCAAAAGTGCATACAAAAAAAAACAACTGAGAGCTATTAACAGTAGATTAACAAACTGTTAGCGTTCGAGAAAGCAGGGCTTAGTGACGTAACCAAGTGTCAGTTTAGAAAGAGTGTACTATTCCCAGTGAACATTACTTCCCGTTAACAAAGGTTTGCATTGTGTCGTTACGGTGCGAGAAGCCGTAGACCTTTTTTTTGCTTGTAATTTGTTTTAGAGCCCTATGTGATGCTGTAATAGAGAAGGGGTTTTTCAAAGGGTTATATACCCGGCCTGCTTCAAAGCAAACAGTAAATATGAAAACATTACTATCAGCTGCGTTAACAGTACCTTATTAAGGTCACAAACGAAAGAAGTTCACGATTTGGCGTTCAAAGATCTAAATAAATAGACGAATAGAAGAATATCTTATATGAATAGAATAGTCATTATCATCATCGGCATACGCTTGTCCACTGCTGGACAAAGGCCTCTCCTATTGCTTGGCACTGAGCACGGTCCTCGGCTACTCTCATCCAGCTCTTGCCAGCCGCCCTGCGAAGATCATCGCTCCACCGAGTCTGAGGACGTCCTACACTGCGTTTACCGATCCGCAGTCTCCTCTCAAGAACTCGTCTCCGCCATCGCTTATCAGTTCTTCGGTCGATATGGCCGGCCCACTGCCACTTCAGCATGCTAAGTTGGTGGGCTATGTCGGTGACTCTGTTGGATTACCTCGTTTCGAATTTGATCTTTCAGAGAAATCCCGAGCGTAGCTCTTTCCATAGCACTCTGAACGCCTTTAAATTTGTGGACAAGCCCTACCGTGAGTGTCCACGTTTCGGCATCGTATGTCATGACGGGTAGGACGCATTCATTGAAGACTTTCGTCTTTAGTCTTACAAGCCTCCACCAATCCGGACTTGGCCCCATGGTGGAGTATGGTCTACACCTTTCTCAAGGAAGAGACACGTGCCCCCCGGTGGGGACATAATAGCGTTAGTCATAGAACGGTCACCCATCCATGCACTGAACGCACCCTATGTTGCTTAACATTCGTGATCGTTTAAGGTCACTCACGCGGCCGCGGCTGCGAGCAATACTTAAATATAGTGATAGGGTATTCGAAATAAAGTTAATACCTAATACTTAAATAAAAAAAATACTTAGACAGGATCAATACGAAAAAGAAGCACAACTTGTACAGCGTACAAAAAAAATCCAATATAATCTCTCTAGCACATGATTTTATATTCAAGAGCTCTCAGCGTAGTTGAAAGAATTACTAAACGGCTGCATAGTTTTCGATTAAAGAGCTCATATTAAAGTAATTTGCGAGGCCAATTAAAATTACAAGCTCGACGATCATTGGACTTCGAAACTTTCTTTGAATCTCATTAATGTATTCAAAAAGCTCTAATTGCCACTCGCTGATTGAATTAATACGAGTACAAACAACTTTTGGAGATTCAAACGGAAAGTTTGATGAAAAACACAGCAGGTTTCTCTGCTGCTTCTCTCTAATATAAAAGAGATAATCTATATTTAAATAAAATTCAAAGTCCTGACTGACTGACTCACTCATCAACGCCCAGCCCAAGCCTTTGGACCTAGGAAGCTGAAATTTTGCACAGAGGGTCTGTATAATAATGTAGGCAAGGAATAAGACCGGATTTTTTTAAATTCAACCCCTAAGGGGGCGAAAAGGGTTGCCAAAATTTGTGTGGGAGGTATAAAGAATGTCAAATTTTCTTAAAACTTAAAATAAATCCTCTTCAACACAATATTGGTTGAACACGTGTTTCGCCGTTTTTCTAAATTAAACCCCTATGGGAGTGAACGGGGTTGCAAAGTTTTGAACTAAAGTCTACGCGGTCGGAGTCGCGGGCGAAAGCTAGTGTAAGGATAAAAGAGATAATGATATATTTTGTTTGTTATACATGGTGTCCAAAAAAATAGTGTTAAACGGAACTCCAGAGATAATTTCGTCATTAATATGCAATTTTAGAAAAGAAAGAAAGAAAGAAAAAATATTTATTTAACACCACAAAGACATACAGCTAATTTTGATTTAAAAATAAACAAAAATGTTAAACAAAAACACAAGATAATTTCAAAACAATAAGGGACGCAGGGTATGTCTATGCAGCGATAAAATGGCCTCGAGCCCAGTATACGTTTCGGTCTTACACACAGGACTGATTTTCAGCAAGGGCCGTTGGTGGCTCACGGAACTTCAACCGAAACTGAATGTAAGTGGTAATATTACATTACATTACATTACATTTACACACAGGCACATACATTGCTTCTGGCCCCACACTAGGATACCCTGTGTCGTGGGAACCAGAAACAGCGACGTCACAATAGTAGTAGTAGTAATAGAATACATAAGCAAAATAAAACAAAATAATCGAATACATTAACAAAATAAAATTTAATAAAATACTTACATACCATACATACACTAATAGAAATTCCTAATAAACTAAATACATAGGTAATTTTATTATAACATTACCTCGAGTTGTGCAATGAGAGGATAGATAGGATTAGGAGTAGCATTTTAATGCTGGAAAATTTTATTTATCTCTTTCCGATTTTTGCAATTACTTTCACTGACATCCCACTAACATCGATTCAGCTGTACACTTCGTTAACCTGAAGTTTGAAGGTGGCACTGACCGCTGTATAAATCATCTCATTCATCATCAACCCAGTATGTCCCCACCGAGGGGCACGGGTCTCTTCCCTGAGGAACGTATAGGCCATACTCCACCACGGGCGTCTAGTCCGGATTGGTGGAGGCTTGTAAGACTAGTGGCTGGTCTTACTGTCAGAAGTTTTCAAGCCGCCCTAAGGCCTCTGACTTGGCTTAACGAATGCCATCTATCGACGCCAGCCTGCACCAACTGCTTAAAGTGCCGTGCTAAGCACGGAACCGCTCGGAAAAATACCACCAGCACTAGTCATAGACGGTCACCCACCCATGCACTGAACGCACGCTATGTTGCTTAACATTCGTGATCGTTTAAAATCACCCAGACAGCCGGCGCTACGAGCGTAATCATCTCATTATGTAAATGCAAAAGCCATTATTTTTTTACAGTTTGAGTTTTTAATCCGCACTTTTGAAGCAGCTTAGTCCGAGTTGAGCTTCTGTGTTAGTTTAGTTCAGAACCGAATCGCAGAAGATTTAAATTTGTTATTCTGAAGTGGAAATGAGTGAATTCCTAAGTGCATCCTTTGTTTAAGTTTTAGGAGCGTAGTTAACAAAACTTCCACTTATTAATTTGAGAACGCACTGGGGCCGGATAATAATAAATCCATCGCCGTCATCGACCTTAGCTTTACTGTTCAGTTTCGTTTTGGAAATAACACATCATCATCATCATCATCATCGGCCTACGGTTGTTCACTGCTGGACATAGGCCTCTCCCATTGCATGCCACTGAGCACGGTCCTCGGCTACTCTCATCCAGCTCTTGCCAGCCGCCCTGCGAAGATCATCGCTCCACCGAGTCTGAGGACGTCCTACACTACGTTTACCGATCCGCGGTCTCCACTCAAGAACTCTTCTACCCCATCGGTTATCAGTTCTTCGGGTGATATGGCCGGCCCACTGCCACTTCAGCACGCTAATTCGGTGGGCTATGTCGGTGACTTTGGTTCTATGTCGGATGATTTCGTTTCGAATTCGATCTTTCAGAGAAACCCCGAGCATAGCCCTTTCCATAGCACGCTGAGCGACTTTAAATTTGTGGATCAGCCCCACCGTGAGTGTCCATGTTTCGGCACCGTATGTCATGACGGGTAGGACGCACTGGTTGAAGACTTTCGTCTTTAGACTCTGTGGGATTGGCGATGTGAAGACTCGACGTAGTTTCCCATACGCTGCCCAGCCCAGCTGTATTCTTCTATTGGCCTATTTTTCGAAGTTGTTTTTACCTAATTGCATGGTTTTGCCCAAGGTAAACATACTCCTTAACAACTTCGAGAATACTGCCTTAAACTGCAATTGGCTCCGGATTTACGTGTTCATTGAACATAATCTTGGTTTTATCCAAGTTCATCCGGAGACCAATGCGTTGGGAAGAATCAACTAGGCTACTCAGCATATGTTGCAGATCTTGCAGCGTTTCCGCCATGATGACGATATCGTCTGCAAATCGCAAGTGTGAAAGGTACTCGCCGCTAATATTAATGCCGTATCCCTTCCAGTCCAGCGTCTTAAACATATCCTCCATAGCATTTGTGAACAATTTGGGAGAAATAACATCCCCTTGTCTCACACCACGATGTATGGGGATAGGAAATAACACAAAATGCCCTAATACAATAGATACTATATAGGCGTTTTTCTTAAACATTATTGCATCTAAAAATGTATAAGTATTATAAACTAACAAAATCTTCACAAAAGATCGGAGTCAATATCGCCATTATTTCCGTCGTCACCAGCTGCCGGTGACAGGTTTGAGAAGCCGGGGATTATAGGTAAAGCTAGTGGCACACCGCGCGCGTTGGCGTGGCAATATAAAACTGAACAGGGTTCTAATTCATCATCATCAACCCATTATGTCCCCACCGAGGGGCACGGGTCGTTTCCTTGAGGAAGGTATAGCCATACTCCACCACGGGGGCCAAGTCTGGATTGGTGGAGGCTTGTAAGACTAGTGGCTGGTCTTACTGTCAGAAATAATAATAAGTAATCAGATTAGGCTATTTGACAGTGTGATAAAAAAACAGTATTATTTTTCGTATAAAACTATGAGTATTAAAACCGCTTTAAGGCATTTTAACTAAAAAACAGTTACTTACTTATTATTTGCAAAAAAAAACACAAGATAGAGTTTGATAATTATGTATTTGCAGCCATTATATCGAAAACGGCCTGGATTACCCGATGTTATGATGACGTCACATGTCAGTAAAAATGGTATCTGTGATTCATTCGTTCTTACGTTCATTGGTTGGTTTACTGGCAAGTGAAAATTATATGAAATATTTTAATTCCAAAAGCAAATACACATAAGTTACAGTGCTCTCCACTCTAGGCTATAGCCTGTATAGTGGTGACCTTGGGAAAGATTAACAGATCACTTTACTGCGTAAAAACACAAAATACACAATAAAACAGGTACAGAAGTTTCACTCCACAAAATAAATTTAAGAAAAATGGACTCTAGCAGCGATACAATTAGGTGCAATTCAGATCGCACTGCGCTAAAAAAGCTACGTTATATTCACTTACATGTCGCCTCTCTTTCTACCGCGTGACTCTTACCTCTTCTGGCGCCTGTTTTCTTACCTATTTGCCACTCCGGAGTGGTCGCCGCAGGTACTTACGCGTTCGGAACCGACACGCGTAGTGAAACAGGCCTGGTAAAGATAAAGTGCCCAAAACCGGCATGCGTGCATGCAACGACTGATGAATGTCGATGAAGCGGAAGTGATCTGTCAGGATCGTGGCAAGTGGCAGTCCCTTATCCCTGCCTACGATATAGGCGTGAGCTTATGTATGTATGTGTGTACTTTATAAATCGGGTACGCAATGGTAATCTGTAAGTAAGTAATATAATCTTTTCTATTTTACTTGGACTTCTCTAGCACTACCCCTTATTCTTTCCACATCACCCATGGTTAGCTGGAAGAAAATACTTGTTAGTATTAAGCTCGCCTTTGTGCAGATCTTTTCTTGTGCAATAAAGAATTTTTCATTCATTCATTCATACGTAACCGTCAAACCCACGCTACGTGTGTGCCACGAGCTTAATGAAAGGGATTCATAGCGCCGCCGTGACAGGTTTCCAGACGATTTATTGTTTTCCTTTTTTTCCTTACTCCATTGTTAAGTGAGGACGACGCGGTGTCGATATTAACGTCTGAGTTTTGAAGTTTGACAAGTCATGAAAATAGTCAGTCATAATAGCGCAAACTTATGCCCGGTCCCAATGACCTACCAACCAGCTGCCATCAGTTAAAATGTTAACTAGTGATAGGCCACTCAATAGAAGAGAAAAACGGAACATTTCAATATCGCGTTGACAGCTAACTGTCAGTTATCTGTAGATACCAGAATCGCTCGTAGCCTGGGTGGCCTGAGTGATCTTAAACGATTACTAAGGTTAAGCAACATACGGCGCGTTCAGTCCATGGATGGGTCACCGTCTATGACTAACGCTAATGGCATTTTTCCGAGCGATTCCGTGGTTCGCAAGGCACGTTAAGCAGTTGGTGCCGGCTGCCGTCGGTAGATGGCAGTCGTTAAGCCAAGTCAGAGGCCTTAGGGCGGCTTGAAAACTTCTGACAGTAAGTCTTACAAGCCTCCACCAATCCGGACTTGGCCCGCGTGGTGGAGTATGGCCTATACCTTCCTCAGGTAAGAGACCCGTGCCCCTCGGTGGGGACATAATGGGTTGATGATGATCTGTAGATAGGTTATTGGGACCGGGCATTAGTCAAACATTGACCCAATAATAGATAGATCATTTGAGTTACGCACTTGCTATGATGGACTTATTCTACTCGTTGACGCATAAAATTAAAACTGATTTGTTAATTAATCATGAATGATTGTATTTTGAACGTATGATTTACTATTGATGAGATCTGAGTAAAATAAATCCGTATGTAACTCAAATGACCAATCTACTAATGGATCTATGTTCCATTAAGCCTGCAATGGGTTGGTTTCATGTCTAAAGCCCGGTTTTTAATTCGATGCAAAAAATGACGCGATCAACATTTTATATGAAAAAGTATATTTTTTTTAATTTGCAGTAAGTACTAAAATAAATGGCCCAAAATTTTAGCTAGTTTGCAAAATATGTGACGTCACGCTAGGGTGACAAATGTGTGCAAACCAGCTGTGACAAGGACGGAGGGAGGGGTCAGAAAATCATGAAATTTATGTGACGTAAGTTATGGATCCGTTTTGGCTTTCCATGGGATGATTTGCTTATAATTGCCACGCTGAGCAGGCGGGTTGGCAATCGCAGACCGTTTACGTGCCGATGTCGCTGCTGCCCGACACCGGTACGACCCGTATGTGCTGGGTAATAATATGCACGGGTATTCTCTTAGTCGCCTTTTACGACACCCACGAGAAGATATGGGGGAGTGCTATTCTTAACCGACAGTCCACTGGCAAGAGCTGGATGAGAGTAGCCGAGGACCGTGCTCAGTGGCGTGCAATGGAAGAGGCCTATGTCCAGCAGTGGACAACCGTAGGCCGATGATGATGATGATGAAGTTATGGACGACCCGTAATAGTCATGGCGGATCTCTCCTATTTGTATGCTACTATCGGCTCAACTTGTTGAACCAAAATTAACTCAATGTCATCATCATCATCATTTAGCCACAAAAAGTCCACTGCTGGACATAGGCCTCCTCCATGGATTTCCAAAAAGACCCGTTGGAAGCGGCTTGCATACAAGCATCTTCCTGCTACTTGGATAAGATCATCTTGTGGCTGGTCACCTTTATAATGCATGTTAATGTACAATTATTGACACATATTCCTACATATAATTAATACAATCTTAAATTATAGCATATACTAAAAACTTTCACCGTTTTTCTTAACAATTCGCCCACATCTGGGAGAGATTAATTTGATACATAATATAAAAAGTTCTAGACACGCAGCTCCACAGCTTCATACGAGCTGAATTCAACTCTATTTTCTTACTACGAAAGTTGTAACAGAAAAGCCTGGTAGATGTTTTACCATATGTACAGCGCTAAGGCCTTTTCACGCGAAGCTCGGGACAGGCGCGCACAAAATGGGCTATACCACTTAAATTTATACTAACGACCGTGGCCGGACACTTAGGCCCAAAAAGCCTTTCTGGCATAAACAGCTGAACCCTGCTCGCTTACACTTTTCACTTGTAAAAGTTTCTGCATACGCCTCGGAGTTTGAGGCTTGTATTATCTACTTAGTATGCTTAAACTGGTAGACGTTCTAAGTTTTAAGCTTCATGCAGGGTGTACATACCGAAATCGTATTATTTATCTGAAAGCGGGGACTGTATTTGCTATATAAGCAGCCCAGATTTGTCCCACTTGCATTTAGGGTGACGTATTTAGGCTGCTCGAATAAAAAAGAGAATCAATTTTAAATAACCCAAAAAAGATCAACATTTACCATAATATGGCCTTCTGTTTGGGACCCGTGTCACACTACTGTCTCATTGAGCTGTCGATGGTGCCTGTATCAGCCAATGGGATGTATGGCATAGCGTGATCGATAGCCAATCGGAAGAAGCCGCGATGACGTGATGTTCGATGTGATTGGTTAGGCAAACCCATTCCTCGACACAATGTAATTTCTTCTTACGAATATAGCTTTTGAAACGACACGCATCGCTTTATTGAAGAAACCAAAATTCCTGGATTTCTTGCCTGAAAATTTAAGAAAATGTAGCATTCACACACGCCGCTAAACCTTCAGGTAGCTTTTTTTTGTATTATTACGAAGAATTTTCTTCTTCTTTAGAAGAAGGTGTATTCGAAGATTTTCAGTCCAAAAGATAAGAGTTAGTAAGATCAGTTCATAATCATTTATACGGATCGGTATTGTTGTTTCATTTCCACTTTAATTTAATACTCAATCAAATCAAATCAAAATGATTTATTTCAACGTAACATTCTGTTTGTTGAATGTCAATGTACGCCCCGCCGCGCTATTTCGCGCCGTATTTGTTGTTTGACTGATCCCGATAATTAAATAGTGTAATTTAAATTATTATTAAATTATTAGGGCCTATACCTTTCTCAGGGAAGAGACCCGTGCCCCTCGGAGGGGACATAATGGGTTAATGATGAAATAATTTCACACAGTTGAACGAGATTATAATGAATCCAAAATGATGTGCCCAAAGAATTAACTATTAAATGGAAAGGTGTACCAACTTTCCACAATTTTCCGTGCCCGCCAAAAGAGTTTTCGCGGAGTCCTGAAAACTTTTCCACTTTGTTATTGAGAAAAAGTGGTTCAAAAGAGTATGTCTAAAAATAAAACCACCCTTCGCAGAAAGTTTCGGAAGGCCATGATTACGAATTCCGGCCAGTAACGGAAAACAAGTTTATTTAAATCTGTCGGGACGGAAACCTTTTTTACTCGAAAAAAGAGGTTCTTTACTCCATGCTTAAAGTGGCCAGTTAATAAAAAAAAACGAAAAAAAAAGTGCAAGTCAGACTCGTCCAACGAGGGTTCCGTACGCATTTGTATATAAAAATTTACATACGGGCACATACATTGCTTCTGGCCCCTCACCAGGATACCCTGTGTCGCGAGAACCAGAAACCATCCAAGAGTTCTATTTTTTCCTTGCGGCGTACGGAATCCTAAAAACCAGCCAAGTGCATGTCGGACTTACACACGAAGGCTTCCGTATACAACATATGATTTTTTTTATTATAGGTTTTTAAACATTAGTTTGGGTAAGCAAAACTTGAATAAATTTTGAAAATTTAAGCGTCTACTAGAAGCCGTTATCAATATCGAGCAAACAAAGGACCAAAAACAAACAAATAAAATTACGTTTGTTGTATGGGAGCCATTTTATATTATAGCGGCAGTAAAAACATCATTTGTGACAATGTCAGCTATCTAGCTATCCCAGGTTTTGAGATACAGCGTGGTGACACAGACTTATTACTAAGACTCCGCTGTCCACCTGTCTCTATGTTTAAGTTTAGTAATAAGGTCCCTTACCTTTTCTATTAGAAAACTTTTCTATTAGGGGTCCGTACGAACGCCCAAAGAATGAAAAGAATAGTTAATTTTTTTTTATTTCTATCATAGAATGTAAGTGACCAGTAGGTAGGTATTATCATCAATAAATTCTAAGTGGCCTGTATTATCAATGAGTCGAGTGTAACCACCACCACTGGGTGGTGGTTACACTCATACAGACAGGTGGACAGCGGAGTCTTAGTAATGGGCATGCTCAGTGGTTAGACTAGTGTGACATAGCAGTGTAACCATGAGTCTGAAGGTAATATTTACACATTAAGACTGAATGAGTGGCAGTGAAAATGTTTTTCGAAACAGCTTCTTTCGCGACTACATCATTCGAGTCCACAAGGCTTTCGAACCTATGAGGCAGTGGAAATAAAATTCGCAACAACGTTTGTCGCAACAACGGCCATCGAAACTACGTAGCGGACCCGATGATACCATCCTGACAGCTTAGTCGGCCCAGCCGTCATAAATCAATGCGTGCGGAGCGAGCGCGGGTTTTCTCACGATGTTTTGCTTCACCGTGATCAAGATTATCTATTCGAACATCAATATCTATCATAAGCCTACATTTTCATAACATTCCAACTCCAATTAACACAAATTGACCCGGACCATCCGGTACCTTTGGAGCAAAATTATTCGCAACATAATTATTCAAGTCAAATTAAGCTCTCTCCTGTAGGTCTTAAGATTCAATTTGCCCAAACATCTAAGCTGAAAACTTGGGCAGGCAAGATTGGATTAATTAAAATAATAAAAGTTATGACAGCTCTTAATGTTTTTATTAAGAATCTGTTACTAACAGAAATAAGGCGTGTCTTTTTAATAAAAAAATATAATGTTACCCACAATTAGTGCGAGTTACACGTTGTTGTTTTTGTTACACTTTATTGCACAACTAGCTGTCCCGACTTCCGGCAAACTTCGTACTGCCAAATTATTCCATATTTTCTTACCATTTAAACCTTCCCTAGAATTCCAGGAATATAAAAAAGCAAAAGGAGAATGGCAGGCTTCAGTGGAAGTCTCGTACACCTACAAAAAGTCGTGTGGAAACATGAAATATTTACATTTAATAGATCAGTGTATAAGAATTTGTTGCATTAATTTTCTTTTTTTTATAAAGTAGGGAGTCATAAGTTAAGGTTGTTTTTTTAAGAAGTTTGGAGGCTATGTTACGACCCCGTTGCTTGACTGTTAGTGATAAATACAGATCTTATCTAAATGTAGTACAAAAACGTGTGGATAGCGGTGCCTTTTCAATCATCTACACTCTTAAAATAACGTCATCGCAGAAGTTAGCTGGTCGCGTCACTCCCTCATGGAGAGCATAGCCCAGGTACCAGATGATACCTGATTTTTTTTTTGCCCGAAGCAGTCCCACAGAACACCTAAAGATCGTTTCACCAAACAAGTCCCACGGTATGATCCTTAATGATATAACAATAAAAGCCAAAATTCATTAACTCATGGGACTTCTTTCGTGAAACGAACTCTTCTGATTTTCACTTTGACATGACAGTTGTTTTTTTCTTGGCTTGCAACGTGCTTGCAAGCATAGATTATTCTGAGCTTGCAAGGTATAAAAATCGATGGCATTTCGTTTCTGTTTCTAAATTGCGTTTTATTTAATTATTTTCTTATTTTCTTCCCCCTACTTTAAAAAAATATTTGAAAAACTGAAAAAAGAGCCAGTTGCGAAACACTAAAGTTGGGAAAATATAACCCCAAAACATTATTTTAATGGGGCGGTACACCATTTGCCGTTGTCCTTTGCCAAATCGGCCCAGCCGTCCTCGAGTTTTAGCGAGACTAACGAACAGCAATTCATTTTTATTTATAAAAGAAAGAAGAAGAATATAAAAAAAAATACATAATACACTGTAGTGCAAATATAAAAGTTATAATGTCATCACACCTCTTACACACTCACTCACTTACCCACTCACACACGCACAGACACACACAAACAAAATAATAAGACCACTATCATCATCCACCCATCATGTCCCCACCGAGGGGCACGGGTCTCTTCCCTGAGGAAGGTATAGGCCATACTCCACCACGGGGGCCAAGTCCGGATTGGTGGAGGCTTGTAAGACTAGTGGCTGGTCTTACTGTCAGAAGTTTTCAAGCCGCCCTAAGGCCTCTGACTTGGCTTAACGACTGCCATCTATCGACGGCAGCCGGCACCAACTGCTTAACGTGCCTTGCGAAGCACGGAACCGCTCGGAAAAATGCCACTAGCGTTAGTCATAGACCCATCCATGGACTGAACGCGCCGTATGTTGCTTAACCTTAGTGATTGTTTAAGATCACTCAGACAGCCCAGGCTACGAGCGATTCTTTATAAGACCACTAATATTTTACATTTGAAAAAAATCATGGGTTCGCAATTAAACTTCTTTACACAAAGTAAAATTAATCTAAATATTCAAAGACGTCTTTGACCTAATCAACAGCTTGAAACAACAGCTAGATAAAAAGAATATCCTTTATTGTATCGTACTTTTTTTTAAACTGGTTATGCTATTTTGTAGTGTAAAAGTGGTAGAACGAAACGAAAAAACGCTCTTGAGAAAAACATGTATAGTCACAGAGTAATCGCCTTATAAAAATAATACTAGAATGCAAAAACATGCAAGGTCCTAGTCGTACATGGAAAAAAAATGTTACGTCCATGGGTCATTTTGACGTTTGTCAAAAATAAAATACTTTTTATTGAAAAACAAAGACATTTGTGTAATAAATCACAGGTGTAATGCATGTATGTAAAGAGGTTTGAAATCTATTAATAGGGTAATTGATGGGACACATGATTTTAATGGTCACAGCGTAATAAATTATATAATATACAATATACCAAACTGAATGAACACTTAAAAGTTTACTTAACTAATGTAGTATTCAGGCCTATCATTATTATCCAATATTTTATACAATTGCTTAAATATCCATTTGAAACTGAAAAATGGGGTGATTTTACGAGAATTTTACGTGTCACACGCGTGGCGCTTGGCATGTTCTTGTGTATTATATTTTGTACATTTATAAGAATGCGATAATTTTTACTTTGTTGTACGTGTAAAGAGTGACTTTTGTAATCGTGTATCCGTTGTTCTAATTAAATCAAAACTATTGTGTCTGTAGCCGTTTAATTAAATGTCACGCGGCGGGTAAAGTTTGAATCGCGCGACAAAAGTACATTTATTAACTTTGTTGCATACGCGGTAAATATCTCGTGATTGATCCAAAGCATTACCAGTTGTGCTGCAGTGTTTTGACGGGAAGGTTTATGCCATTAGCTAACACGGGAATAGGTAAACGGTAAGTTCTTCAAATTTTAAAAGTTTTGGTTTTTAGGGCAGGTAAAACTCGTGGCTCATTTTGCTACTAAATTGAGAATATTTTACACTTAACTGTCCAAATAACTTGGATGCATATATCCCTGAGTAGGTATTGTAATAAAAATTAATAAGATTTTATTTATAATTTCATAGAAATAGCCTCAAATTTGAATTGTCGTTAGATCCATGGCCGTAAGATCCATGGATTTAAGCCATGGATCTGATTTATCGGCCATGGATCTGACTATGTATTCTATTTTCCATAAAATTATATGCTTTATTACAGATGGTTTTATGAATTTGCTCAAAAACTGCCTATTTATTTCTGATACTTACATTATGGTATGGATGGTATAGATGTTACGTATGTACGTACGAATGTGTGTATGTACGAATGTATGTGTGTGTGTACATATTTATGTATATTTTAGTTTCACTTAATGGAGTTTAATTATGGGTAGACCAAAGCTAGAGATGAATGGCTAGGAAGAAAAAAAATATCTGACAGAGCAAGACGAGCTAAAATCAAAAACGGTGCTTCGAAATATCAAGAATTTAAGGCCAATGATAGGGAAAGAAGAAACACAAAGAAGAGAGAGGGAAAATAATTTAAATCAAAGATATGACACCTCGTCAGGACGAAATACCTAGAGAAGAAATAAAATTTACTCTCGAAAGTATAGAGAGAAAAAGAAGACTATGCATAATTCACTTCAAGAAGAAATGATCATTGGCGAGAATAGTATTCAAATTGAAAATGAAATTGATCCTCGTGGCACATTTAAGTCAACGCATTCTTGGTGTTACCGCCATAATGCGTATTCAACAGATTTGAAGGCATTTTTCTAGTTCATTTAGTTGTCCTTTTCTTTCACATGGTATTAGACGCTAATTGAGCGATTTCCTATCTCCTTCACCCCCACATAACTCCTTAGTCCTTCCACAATGCACCTACGCAACGTGTCATCGGTGCCCTTCAAACAGTCGCAAATTTGATGTACTGCTGTACGCCCCGATGTGAAATACTTTCCACCGGTGATATCCGCGAGTGCGTGAAAATATATTATAAAAACTATTAAAAATACTAGTGTCGTGAACTTTTAGACTACTATTGAATTGTGCATTTTTGGAGCGTTTGGGTGATCGATCCGCGCAGCCAAGGGCCGAAGACTGAAGAGAAGAGGAAGAGGAGTTACCGGATTTTTGAAGGTGCGTGGATTTCCTTTGCCCATCCTATAATTGCTCTAATTGCATCGATATACCATAATCGGCGTTCCTAGCGATTAAATTAAATAAAAAATACAGTCCACTTAAATTCATACCGCATAAAAAAGCCTTCGGGCGCATAACGCTAACCGCCAGTGGTCAAGTAATCATATTGATAATATTTTGGCCACATCATTTTTTTTGGTCCATTCGTTCCGGACATATTGAAATTTCATTAGTGTCCTATAATTTCTCGGTATAAATACGAGATTCACTTTTTCTAAATTGAATTCCACATCACCACGTTACGTAACGAGTAACGTCGCGAAGTCTATGCCTACCCGCTTTTATAAAAGTTTCGGCACTATATTGTTTCTAATTGACCCGCTCCGCTCTTATAAGTGTTTGCCTTTGAGAAATATTATAATTACTTTCCCGCCCCTTAGGTACACACATTTATAAGTATATTATTTATATTCACGTACTCATTTGTAACATAATATATTTTGTTTACGTACTGCCTATGCCATATCATATAATTTTAATGTTGGTATAGTCAGTTATCATACCCGCTTTATTTTCCCGCTTAACGTATAACTTTCTAAGTAAATATTTACGCTACGTAATATTTTCTTGCATTAAAATAATTTACGATGCCGCGTGACAATATGGCAGCCGCTTCAAGTAGCCCGAAGAGCCCGCGTTTGACAATTCTACAGGCTAAGCGAAATGCGTTGTATGAACGAATTAACGCTATTTATAATCAAGCTAAAGACTTGGATAAAGGTACTCATGTTTCGGTAGAAGCTCGAGAGTCGTTTCTTGGTTCATGTGTAACCATCGAGGACATACGTGCCAGTTTCCACCAAATCCTCGATAGCTACAACGAAGCACTCCTCGAGTTCGACTCGGAAGCGACTCCCTCGTATCAAGGTTATGCCTCCTTCGAAGATCTATATTGTTATATCAAGCAGGTCATGTCGAAGTTCATTCACCCGCCCGCGTCTAATCGGTCCTCTTCGCCCGCTAAAGCTAAACCTAAGCTTCCAAATATTGAACTGGTGTCTTTTGATGGTGATATCAAAAATTGGCCGCTATTTTACGCTAGTTTTCATGCCACAGTGCACCAAAACTCGTCGTTAACAAACTCTGATAAATTATATTATTTATTAGGTAAATTGTCAGCAACCGCCCAGTGCTCATTTGCTGGTATTATTCCGAGCGCTGAAAATTATGAAGCGATATACCAGACTCTTCTCGATAAATATCAAGATGTTAGAAAGTTAGGACTCACCTATTTAAATGAGGCACTCGGTCTTAAGTTGAATGGTCCTCCGTCTACGACTAACTATCAGATGTTTATAGATAGATTTGTTGTCGCTATCAGTTCACTTAAAGCGTTAAAAATTGATGACCTGTTGGATTTTGTACTGCTGCACATAGCAACGCAAAAGTTCGACACGGAAACTAAACGTGCGTTTGAAATGTATTGTCGTGATACGAAGTTGCCCACTCTTGACCGATTTATCGAATTTATCAAGAAACAATGTAGTATATTTGAGAGCACGCAAACCGCCACTGTTCAGAATAATAGTACGAAGTATGGTTCTAATAAGCCTTCTGCTAGAACTAATCGTCCGCCAAATCCACAGTCTTACGTCACTTGCTCGACTTTCGAAAAGTGCCCTCTGTGTAATTTTGCGCCTCATAATCACTACTATAAATGTACCGCATTTGAAAAACTTACACCTACTGAAAGGTTTAAATTTATAAAGAAAATGTTAATGTCAAATGTCGTATATTTAAGGTCAAATGTCGTATATGTTCTGGTAACCACCATCTGAAACTCCATTTTAATAATAATAAGCCGCCTTCTGAACCCGCTACCCTTCCTCCGGCAACCTCGCATACAACCGCTGCGCCTAAAGCGCCCCTCGCTGCCGCGGTCGAGTCTCAGTTAGTGCAATGCAGCGACCTCTCGCTATGTACTACATCTATTGCCGCGTCGCTTCCCGTGCGCGTTGAGACACCGACTGATAAGCCGCAACGAGTAGCTGTCTCTGCAACGGTACTGCTAGCCACAGCTCAGGCGATAGTATTCGATGCTGATAATAGACCGCATATTATTCGCTGTTTACTCGATAGCGCATCGCAAAGTAATTTCGTGACACATGAATGTTGTGAACGCCTCGGATTGTTGCATAGGTTGACGCCTTCTCACACGGTTGTTAGAGGAGTCGGGGGTTCAGAGAAACACGTAAGGGGTTCAATTACCCTTAATATAAGCTCGCGATTTAATTCAAATATTAATTTTGATCTCGATTCGCTTGTTATTGACCGCATAAGCGATAACCTGCCGTCGGCCGCAGTTGATAAGGCTGCGTTTATTCATCTCGAATCACTCCCGCTCGCCGACCAGGATTTCGCAACCCCTGGACCAGTCGACTGCTTGGTCGGAGCTTCGACTTTTTCGCATCTGCTGCTGCCCGGAGTGGTACATAGCAGTTATAGTAATATACCGCCCGCCATTCAAACCGTGCTAGGATTTGTGATTATGGGTTCCGCACCTACGTCACAGATCGTTCACAATAATTTATCAACTGTATGTTGTTCCGTTGTTCACGACTCGATGGACACACTCTTCAAGCGATTTTGGGAAATTGAAGAGGTAACCGCGCCGCCCGCTCAGAGTCCCGATGATTTTGAGTGTGAACAATTTTTTCGTGCTACTACCGTTCGTGACGACACTGGTAGGTATGTAGTAGCATTACCGTTTCGTGATGACGTGTGTTTGTTGGGTGATTCGTATTCTGCTGCGCTTAGTCGCCTTAAATGTTTAGAACGAAAGCTAGACGCTTCGCTCAAGACCCGCGCCGCGTATAATGACGTAATACGCGACTATTTAGATAAGGGCTACTTAAGTCCTATTGATATGAATACTGATGACGTCACTCAACCTTCATATACGATTCCACATCACGGTGTGTTTCGTGAAGACAAAAAGTCGACCAAGCTTCGCTGTGTTTTGGACGCCAGTTGCAAGTCTTCCTCAGGTCACTCACTTAACGATCTTCTTTACGCAGGTGCTAACTTACAAGGAGACTTGTTTAGTATCCTTACTCAATTCCGCTTATTTGAGATAACGCTTTCCGCTGATTGTCGTCAGATGTTTCTCCAAATTGGAGTCCGCGAACCTGATCGTAGGTATCAGAGAATTTTGTATCGGTTCAGTACGGAGGATCCAGTTACTGTATACGAATTTAACCGCGTTTGTTTCGGACTAAAATGTAGTCCATTCCACGCATTACGCGTGGTTCACCAGCTGATCGCTGATGAAGGTGATAAGTTTCCCGCTGCGGCCGCTGCTGCTTCTTCATGTCTATACATGGACGGTATCGCCACTTCTGTCATGACTACCCCGCAAGCTATCACCCTGAGTAATGAGCTTATCGAGCTTTTCAAGTTAGGCCAATTTGATCTAGTTAAGTGGACTAGCAATTCTGACGCTGTACTTGCTCACATACCAAATACGCACAAAGAGTCTTGTGATAAAATGTTTGACGACTCTGTCCCACATAAGACTCTAGGACTATATTTCGATAGGTCACGTGATTGTTTCTGTTTCGTGGTGAACGCTCCAGACGATAAGTGCACTAAGCGCACGATGTTATCTGCGATTGCGAGACTATGGGACATCATGGGCTTTGTGGCTCCGGCCATTTTGTACGCCAAACTTTTGATAAAAGAGCTTTGGCTGTCAAAGTGTGACTGGGATGCCGAGCCTCCATCTCACATCACTAAAGCTTGGGTGCAGTTTTGTAAAGAGCTTTCTTCGCTCAATCAGTTGCACATTCCACGCCATTTGGGTATTGTAGAGAATTGCGAAATTAACGTCATTGGTTTCGGAGACGCGAGTGAACGAGCTTACGGCGGTGTCGTTTACATACAAGTTCGCGTAGGTTCAAAGTATACTGTGCAATTAGTCTGCGCAAAATCCAAGGTGTCACCGGTCAAGGTCTTATCTATTGCGCGATTGGAACTTTGTGCAGCGGTTTTATTGTCACAGCTGCTTCGTAAGGTACTAGACATAATAAACCCGCGATACACTGTTAGTAATGTCTTTGCTTTTAGCGATTCCAAAGTCGCCCTTTGTTGGATCTACGCGTCCCCACATCGCTGGCAGACCTTTGTCGCCAATAGAGTTGTCAAAGTGACAGAAAATATTCCCGCGAGTCGATTCTTTCATGTGTCTGGCTCCGAAAACCCCGCTGACTGCTTGTCTCGTGGTCTTACTCCGGGTGAGTTAGTCGACCATTCTCTATGGCTTACCGGACCTCATTGGATCGTAAGAGAGCCTAGTGAATGGCCTCTGAATAAAATAGATGGCAGTGATTACGCTGACGCGCCTGAACAACGGGCTCAGACGCACGTCACAACCAGTCCAGGTATCCCACCGCTTTACACTCTCGCGCAACGATCTTCGTCGTACTCTAAACTATTACGCGCGATCGTATATGTTTACCGCTTCATTAAAATATTACCCCGTGGTAATTCTATAACCGCCGCAGAACTAGAGTTTGCAGAAAATAAATTAATACTCGCGGTGCAAGATGTTCATTTCCCGCATGATAAATCAAACTTAATTAAAAATGAACTTTGTTCACCCGCTTTAAATAAGCTAAGACCATTCCTAGATAATAACGGTTTAATCCGTGTTGGAGGTCGCTTGTCAAATTCCGCAGAGGATTACGCTTTAAGCATCCTTGCATTCTTCCGCGTCGCGATCAAGTCATAGATTTGATAGTTGATCACTATCACCGCAAGCACTTGCATGCTGGACCAGAACACCTGATGTCTTTATTGAGAAGCAGATTCTGGATCCTAGCTGCAAGACGCATTATACGCTATCGCATTCATAAATGCAACGTGTGTTTTAAATCGAAACCACGTCCGTTATCTCCGCTTATGTCGGATGCGCTTAGACAGCGCGTTAACCAAGTCGACAAAGCTTTCACGCATGTCGGGTGTGACTACGCAGGGCCTCTTCAGTACACCCCCACTCGTGGTCGGGGGATAAGGAGCCGTAAAGCTTGGTTATGCATCTTCACATGTCTTACGACACGCGCAACGCACATCGAGATTGCGACAGATTTGAGCACAGTTAGTTTTCTGAATGCGTTCAAGCGATTTCTTTCCAGACGAGGACCCATTAAGTGCATGTATTCGGATAACGGAACTTGTTTCGTAGGGGCACGCTCATATCTCCGCGACTTGTATAAATTCTTAGACGAATTACGCCCGCACCTGGAAGAAAAGTTTGCTGAAAATCGTATAGAGTGGAAATTTATTCCGCCCGCTTCTCCTCACTGGGGAGGTTGTTGGGAGAGTATGGTGAAAATAATTAAAACCCATTTGTTCAAGGTCATCGGACAACAAATTGTATCGTATGAGGAGCTTCTCACAATTCTCACTGAGATAGAGGCTCTCGTCAACTCCCGCCCGCTAGTCAAAAATAGTAGTGACCCCGCCGAGCCTTCAGCTCTTACTCCTGCGCACTTTTTACATACCGCGCCACTGTCATCGCTTCCTGCGCCTAGAGTTACACCAATAGATTTGTTGGACAGACATAACTTAATAGAAGGCATGGTGCAGTCATTTTGGAAGCGTTGGCGTGCTGAATATCTGCATCAGTTGCAGGTGCGAGCGAAGTGGAACGTTCCTTCTGTTCCAATACAGGAGGGAACGTTAGTTATCATTAAAACTGACATTGTTCCACCCTTTGCTTGGCCTTTAGGCATCGTGGAAAAGGTTTATCCGTCTAAGGACGGCGCTACGCGAGTTGTCACTGTAAAGACTTCGAAGGGGAGCTACCTTCGACCAGTAGTTAAATTATGCCCCATACCTACTCAATAGTTTGCTACTTCGTGCAACGCTTTTATAACATTTATTTATGTTACACACTTTATTAAACCGCTAAATTTATATTTATCTTAACCGCTTACGACATATAACCGCTTACAATATTACATTTATCCCGCATATAATATTATATTTAACCCGCACTTTTCTCTACATAATTCTTAGCTTCTTAAAGGCAGCCCTTTAAGGCCGGGGGTGATGTTACCGCCATAATGCGTATTCAACAGATTTGAAGGCATTTTTCTAGTTCATTTAGTTGTCCTTTTCTTTCACATGGTATTAGACGCTAATTGAGCGATTTCCTATCTCCTTCACCCCCACATAACTCCTTAGTCCTTCCACAATGCACCTACGCAACGTGTCATCGGTGCCCTTCAAACAGTCGCAAATTTGATGTACTGCTGTACGCCCCGATGTGAAATACTTTCCACCGGTGATATCCGCGAGTGCGTGAAAATATATTATAAAAACTATTAAAAATACTAGTGTCGTGAACTTTTAGACTACTATTGAATTGTGCATTTTTGGAGCGTTTGGGTGATCGATCCGCGCAGCCAAGGGCCGAAGACTGAAGAGAAGAGGAAGAGGAGTTACCGGATTTTTGAAGGTGCGTGGATTTCCTTTGCCCATCCTATAATTGCTCTAATTGCATCGATATACCATAATCGGCGTTCCTAGCGATTAAATTAAATAAAAAATACAGTCCACTTAAATTCATACCGCATAAAAAAGCCTTCGGGCGCATAACGCTAACCGCCAGTGGTCAAGTAATCATATTGATAATATTTTGGCCACACCACTTGGGGAAAGAAATACTGGAACAAAACTTATTCCTAATCCAATGGGAGACTCGTCTTCTTCACAAGAAAATAATAATTTATCCAAACAACAAGATATCAGTAAACAAGAAATAAGCAACGCAACAATTTCAAAATCAATCTATTCTAATCATGCCGCACAATCAGACGCCACGGCGAAGCATTTTTCTCTTGTACGAAGATCTCCATCGTCTGCAAGTATTTCAGACACCCGTTTTATTTCATCAAGTGCTTCGAGTGTTGCTGATGTTTCATCTGCCGAATCAACACCTAAATTATCGAAACAAAGTTTGAGAAAATTGCAATACCAAAATCAAAAACAGTGCAAAATGCTATTTATGCTATTAATGCTATTTTATTTATGCGTCTGAGCCGAATTTCTTGTGGTACCAGCAGACTGGGTAACGCCGGTAGCTTGAGGCCGATCTTGACGCTGAACGCGAAGGTGTACGACGCTGGTGTTGATGTGTCGACCGAGTAGTGCTGCGCGAGGATCGCGTGTGCTGGTCGAGTTTCAACTCATGGCACTCAACCATCTGATGGAGCTCGCTGATTTCGCTGGCAATGCTGCAGCTTGGTGTTGAACCAGAAAATGAAGCAGATGCTACTTGTACGGGTGCCGTTATCTCCTGGATGCGATCTGCCAAGTCTGCCAATAGCTCTAGGGAATGCGTAGGCTGGGACGCTAGCACTGTCTGGATATTCTGAGGTAGGCGACTGGTCCAAATGGATTGGATGAATTCCTTAGGAACATTTGGTCCAGCTAGGTCTTGCAAGTGTCGAAGAAACTGCGATGCTTTGCGATCTCCCAGCTCCTCGTGAGTCAGCAGTTGCCTGACCTTCTTCTCGTGCGAGGCGGTAAGGCGCTTAATTAGTTCGCCCTTGATCGTCTTGTAGCGATTTTAAGACGGGGGATTTATAACAATGTCTTTCACTGCCTTAGTGTGAGCCATGTCGAGGTTAGCGATAACGTGGCTGAATTTCATTGCATCATCTGTTATGCCATAAGTCTCGAATTGTGCTTCCAAAAGCGCAAACCAAATTTCGGGATCATCCGGTGAAAATGTCGGAACCTTCAAGTTATATGGCTTAATTTCGTAGGACTCACGATTTTGTACAGTGGAAACGCGCTTTTTCTGCGGGCGCCTGGTGGCGACACTTTCGCTTCCGCCTTTGTGCGACTCGACGGCGGTTGCGGAATCACTGCTTTCGCTCATTGTAATGGGATGTCCAATGAGGGTCACCAGTTTAGGTGTTCTGGTGTGTGTAGTAAGCAAAGACGGGTGTAGTAGGTACTTAGCTGCAGTAGGGAAGCGGCGTAATAAATCCAACACTTCACAGCAAGTTCAGTCTTTAATGCACAAGCACAGAACAGAAGTATTAAGAAGGAGTACAGAGCACAGCAGAGAGTCACAAGCACAGAAGATGATTTAGAGCTTAGCAACACAGAGTTTTATGCAGAGAAATAACAAGCGTCGAATACAGTAGTGCAAAAGCGGGCAGCGTGTGCCTAGCGCCGCGTATAGATTCTGACTAGCTGGTCTTGAGCAGCGCGTCATCACGCGGTATGCGCGTGCGGCGGCCGGTTTTCGCACAGTGGGGTGATCGGCAAGAGCGCGGTTCCACGAGACCTGACAACCAGCTGATTCACAATAATAACGGATACGTTATTATATTATGTTTTAGTGTGAATACAATTTGTGACTGTTTGTTATTATGAAATATTATTATGGAAGTTATATGTAAATAATAAATATGATAAATGTGTACATAGTATTTTATGTGTTTAAGGTTTAGTTTTAAGTTATAGGTATATTAATATATTTTGTAGTTTATTATACATTACATTATTATATTGTATTTAATACAAAATACTCATACAATAATGTATAGTTATGTGGATATAGCCCACATGCTACATAAAAGAATCCACGAATTGACTAATATTAACAGTTAATACAGTTTTTTTTAAAAATAGTATGCTAAGAACAAAAACCTGTAACTTTTCAACTTGTTTAATTTTATTAAAAATATTTATTGCCTGTAAGTTTCTAAAATTAAGTTTCTAAATAAGGATAGCATTTCATTGTACCAAATGTATAATTAACATTCGTTTTAAATCTCAGCTTGTGACTTCGACAAATAAAAACTTTGAATTACTTCTATTATTATTTTTCTTAATTAAACTCGTTTTAAATTTTTCAAAATTCATTATTTGTATGAATTAAATTATAATAACATTTACATTATATATTTGTACCTATTAAAATATTTATTTCATTCATTACGTCAGGTCCGTGGCCCATTTGGTCAGATCCGTGGCAAGATAAAATAGATTCTTTTTTTTTCATCAACCTATAATGTCTACGTGAGTGCCTTATCGACAGGTTGACTTGTTTTTAAGCCCTCTTTCGCTATGTATTTTTAGTTTTCACCTGTGATGAAAAAAAATAAAAGCCACGGATCTGATGCGAAGAACGCTTCTCCCAGGAATCACCCATTAACATTATCTCAGTTCAATGTCGGTAGGACATAGCATGTTCTTCCCTTGTACCCTTATTATATAAAAATGAATCGCTGAATGTGTTGCTAAGCGCAAATCTCGAGAACAGCTGAACCGATTTCGCTAATTCTTTTTTTAGAATATTCCTTGAAGTACGAGGATTGGATTAAATCGCTCGTAGCCTGGGCTGCCTGAGTGATCTTAAACGATCACTAAGGTTAAGCAACACAAGGTGCGTTCAGTCCATGGATGGGTCACCGTCTATGACTAACGCTAGTGGCATTTTTCCGAGCGATTCCGTGCTTCGCAAGGCACGTCAAGCAGTTGGTGCCGGCTGCCGTCGATAGATGGCAGTCGTTAAGCCAAGTCAGAGGCCTTAGGGCGGCTTGAAGACTTCTGACAGTAAGACCAGCCACTAGTCTTACAAGCCTCCACCAATCCGGACTTGGCCCCCGTGGTGGAGTATGGCCTATACCTTCCTCAGGGAAGAGACCCATGCCCCTTGGTGGGGACATGATGGGTTGATGATGACGTGGATGGTTCTTACGGAAAAAATTGAAATACATGCCTAAAACAGGGGAAGGTTTAAATGGTGTGAAAATATGGGAAAAAAACAAAAACTTAGGCGGTACAAAGTTTGCCGGGACAGCTAGTAAATAAGAAATATTTATATAGAGGTACATACGTTGCTTCTGGCCTCATACTAGGATACCCTGTGCCGTGGGGACCATAAACAGCGACACCACAAACATGTAAACATCGAAGACCTGGGGTTGTCTTTGTACCCAGGGGGGATTCAAACCAAGGACATCTCGCAAGTTAGGCAGATGCGCTAACCGCCGCGACACAAAGGTCGTCAGTCAAATAAAGAATGACAAAAAAAACTAGGGCTGTAATTCACACCGTAGTGCAACACACACAAACACACACACACACACACACACCCTCACACACACACACACATACACACACACAAACAAGAATAAGATCACTAACATTTTGTTTTAAAAAAAAATATTACGTATTTTATTACTTTGTTATTATCTAGTTAGCGCTAGTTGGCTTTGCTAAAAGAGTAATATAATTAGAGTAAAAAATTTAAACAATTTCCCGAGCTAAGTGAAACAGTTTCCGGGTTTTTCTCACAAGTCCATTATTTACTTTCAACAGCTGAGCTGCGACGTGGCCGATAGAGAAAAGAGCCACTGGAAAGGAGAAAACTGACTCATGCCAAGTTTACGTTGTTAGGGTTCCGTGAGCAAAGATCGCTAAACCCGTCACGAGCTTACCCTGTCTGTTCAATTGTCTGTTACTGGGTAAAGCGAGGGTCAGGACGGCATTGTTAATTTATAAGTATGTTAGAGATAGTTTTGTTAATCTTTGATTTATTTATAAGTGATTTGTTGCAATAAGTTACAATAGGGCTGACATGCGTCCTTTTGGTGTCTAAGCCCCTAAACAAATAAAGATTTAAAAAAAGCTTACCCTGTGAGGCAACGGATAGGACGGCCCGAAGGCAGGAGAAAACAAAGCAATACAACATAAATTCTTTACGTTGAAATAAATTATTTTGTTCATCCATTTTATTTATAGTATCACTAAATAAACTTAATTTTAATAAAATCCAGCCATCCATAAAATCATACTAATCCAAAAAAAATATTATTATTGTCACCTTAGTAATAAAGAGAGCTATTCCACATTTGAGTAGTTCCGCGGTAAAGCCAATTCAAAAGAATAAGCTCCTGCAAAAGCATATTTTTTTCTGTATCTCCTCTATTTGTATTAAATGTTATGTTCACTTTGTTTTCGCATAACATATTTATGAGTATATTTTAAGCCTTAGAAATCATTCGAAGCAAAAGTTGGTGACAGTTCGTAGTCTTATTCAGAGCGGTTTATTTAAAATATAATAAAGTGTCAATTATTGATACTGGAGACTGGATACACCGTATCCAGGTTTATTTTATACTAAATACATTGTATGTATCACTTGCATCATGACCTTGAAAAGAACAATTAAAACCATTGTTATGATGATCGTTGTTATGTTAGGGCGGCTTGAAAACTTCTGACAGTAAGACCAGCCACTAGTCTTACAAGCCTCCACCAATCCGGACTTGGCCCCCGTGGTAGAGTATGGCCTATACCTTCCTCAGGGAAGAGACCCGTGCCCCTCGGTGGGGACATATGAGTTGATGATGATGATAATGTTATGATGAGCCGATCGGCCCGCAAAAACACTATAGGTTTAAATACAATGCTTTTTCTACAGAACCCTCCGCCGCCACGTCGAATTGTAACTTCATTTGCTTTGTTTCACAATCTATTTCTCCGAACTACTCTGAAGGAGCCAAGTTCTGAAGATAAAGAACACCACAGGCTGTGGTTCCGACTTGCACAAAGTCAATTAGCAAAGTTTGTATTGTATTTACTCCCTACGCCTTTCTTTCTTTGAAGTCGGCGAAAACAATTAACTTTTGCGATAAGGATCGAAGACTGAAGTTTTAGATTTCTTATAATAAATCAATTATATCGCTCGTAGCCCCGCCCGCCTGAGTGATCTTAAGCGATCACGAGGGTCAAGCAACATAGGGCGCGTTTAGTTCGTGGATGGGTGATCGTCTATGACTAACGCTAGTGGAATTTTTCCGAGCGGTTCCGTGCTTCGCAAGGAACGTTAAGCAGTTCGTGCCGGCTGCAGTCGATAGATGGCAGTCGTTAAACCCAGTCAGAGGCCTTAGGGCGGCTTGAAAACTTCTGACAGTAAGACCAGCCACTAGTCTTACAAGCCTCCACCAATCCGGACTTGGCCCCCGTGGTGGAGTATGGCCTATACCTTCCTCAGGGAAGAGACCCGTGCCCCTCGGTGGGGACATAATGGGTTGATGATGATGATGATGATGAATCAATTATATCGCTCGTAGCCCCGGCCGCCTGAGTGATCTTAAGCGATCACGAGGGTCAAGCAACATAGGGCGCGTTCAGTGCGTGGATGGGTGACCGTCTACGACTAATGCTAATTTCAAGGCACGCTAAGCAGTTGGTACCGGCTGCCGTCGATAGATGGCAGTCGTTAAGCCAAGTCAGAGGCCTTATAGGGAGTCTTGAAACCTTCTGACGGTAAGGTTTCAGAGCTGTCAGTCACATAATTCGTCTGTGTCACCAGTGGTGTGGTTTCAGAGCCTAGATTCTGTTAATGCATTGTAGCACAATGACAACTCCATGAACATGGGGATTTAATTTCGTTGCCGCTTCGAGTCTACGCGCGCACTCAAATCAAGCAATGTAGGCGTCAATGGTGTGAAAAAACACGTCACGTGACTCGCCTGTGTATCTGTCATCACACTAATATTATAAACGTGAAAGTTTGTGTGTGTGTTTATATGTTTGTCAGTCTTTAGCGCTGAAACGGCTGGACGGATTTTAATAAAATTTGGTATGGAGTTAGCCGATACCCTGGATTAAAACATTTCGGGAAATATCTTATTAATACGGGAAAATCGATGAACCGCGGGTAACACCGCGGGGCACAGCTAGTCGAACTATAATGCACTAATATAATCGAGGCCGTAGGCTTATTCAATGGATAGAGCTTAGCCCTGGACAAACAGATAGATAGCGTTAGAAGTCAAGGCAAAGAAAAAAAAAAGGCCAGCTTCATTGATATTTGAGTTTTTAGGTTTAAGCTGCTTTACGCTCTCCATACATATGGTTGGACTTCCGTGTGCCTTTAGATACTCTGCACATACTCATCGGATCCCTATCAAAGTATTTGGTTCTTAAAATACAGAGCATAGTGGTCATTTTGGTATATTTAGCTCAAAAATGACCATGTTGTGGGTTGGAACCTTTCTGCTAAACAACGTCCAATTGTACTAATCCGCTATGCAATAATTGTCATTATAAACTGAATAGTAGTTTGGTGGTTTCGCCGTGTTTGTAATGCCCTTGTCTGGCTACTATACTGCCCTCGTAAGGAAGAACGCAGTAATCGTAAGAACGCAGTTTTAAGTAGATAGCGAAAAACATATCACAAACATGTCATTATGATGTTTACATGTTTGTGACGTCGCTGTTTCTGGTTCCCACGACACAGGGTATCCTAGTGTGGGGCCAGAAGCAATGTATGTGCCTGTATCAGCCTGTATGTAAATGTTATGTTATGTTATTTCATGACATAACTGCATATTTTCTTACTGAAATTTCAGGTTTCTAGTAGACCTACAGCCACCATTATATTTTCACCTATAGATTTACCACCAGGGAGCTCAATTTTGCATCCAAAATAAAAACGCAGTAATGGGTATTACTGCGTTCTTCCTTACGACGGCAGTATAGCACAGGGTATCCTAGTTCGGGACCAAGGGTGCAATTAGGTAAGACGTGGAGTCTTACCTAATTGCACCCTTGGTGCCGAACTGTATGGAGTTGTCTGATTTAGCCTTTATATTCCCGGTATGTCACACCACCTTACGTCACACTGTTACAGTCTGTGTTACAGACTTTTTTTCCCAGTAGGTGTCTCATACTCCTACTCCCAACTATCATTCTTATTTTGACTCTTTCGACTTGTCTAAATGCTTAACCCGGTAGAGTAGAAAGTTATCTAATATAAGGGCAAGTCAAGTGATTCTGTTGTGTGAAAGTTATTGTCATTATGAAAGGCTCAGCCGGCCTCCGATGCACGTTAGTGCGATAAACATTTTTATGTCTCTGTCGACAAGCTTCATATCGCTTTGAAGCAAGATGACGCTTTTCGCATTAAGTTCCCCTTCGAACTTTTATTTTTATAAGAATAAAGAATTTTAATAATAAACATTAAATTTAACGACCTCTGTGGCGCAGCGGTTAGCGCATCTGCCTACCGTGCGAGGACCAGAATTCGAATCCCGGCTAGGGACAAAAAAAAACTACGTCTTGGATGTTTACATGTTTGTGATGTCACTGTTTCTGGTTCCCACGACACAGGGTGTCGCGCATTAGACAAACAGACAAGCTCAAATGTTTTCTTCATACGTGATCGGGGGAGCGAGCGCGGGTGCCGGGAGGGGCAGCAGAGCCATCGTCGCCGTCATCCACTAATCATTCTAAGATCTCACGCAAAGCATGTCGCGTTCACATTAAACCAGTGTTTTAAGATAATCCGCACATCATTTTCAACCCAATCATCCATCCTACTACAGTCCACATTTCAAAGCGACGTATCCATATTGAACATGGTCCTAAACGATCCGGATGCAGCGAAGACAAGTCAACATATCCAGTGAAACATAAGTCATATTGTAATCAAGAACTATCCAGAAAATCCAGTGACAAGCATAATAAAAGAAGTGCTTCAGCTTTAATTCAAAGTCTGAAAACAACGAAGAAAGCGAGTGGTCTGAGTGAGTCCGTTCCAATTTTTATCTATCTGCATTTTATAAAAATCCATTGAGAAATTACAATTCTAATCTAATTCAATACTATCCTAATCTATTTATATTAATTTCCCCATTTAATTTCGCCTAAAAATACTATTTCACCCATCTTCTATAGAAAGTTATAAAATCAAATTGTTGTTTACTAGATAGAACTGTGCACAGTACTCATCGAGGTTTAAGTACCTACGCCCTGACCGGCCGCACGTCTTTTGTTCTCGCGATAAACCAGTCGATCAAACTGTGTTTTTTATCTATGAAGCTCATTTGCAAATAGTAGTAAACAACCGGGCTTTATTTTTATTACGATTAGGTTCCATTTTATTTGGCAAATAGTACTTGGCGTTTGTTAGTCTCTCGTGAATGTTTTTTTCATTAAAACACTCGATAGATTACCCTAAATTTTAATTTTCAATTAATTACAATTTAATTCATTGTTTAATTTTATTGCTAGACGTGCTTATTATTTGATTGAAGTTAAATATTGATAGCATTTGTCTATACTGCTTATCTTTGGCGATTCTTGATAGCATTCTTTACAAATCTATACTTACACATAGCTTGCAGTAGGTACCCGATTCTCATAACCCATCGACATGACGGACATAAAAGAATTGAATAGAAAGCGCGGAATGATAAAAGGGCGTTTGACTTCATTCATTACTTATCTACATACATTAAAATCTGTTTTAACTCCCGTTCAATGTGCCGAACTTCAACTTCCCATGTCGAAAATGAATGAATTATTTACCCAATTCGATGAAATACAAATCTTCATACAGTGTGCCGTTGACGAGTGTGACCTTGCCGCTGACGAGTGTGAAAGGGCCGAGTTCGAGAATAACTATTATTCTGTACTTGCCAAAGCTCAACACCTTTTTGACGCGAATAATCCTAAGGCAGTCGCAAGCGATGACGACACTTTATCGCACCAGTCAGGCCTTTCGCAGACTCGGCCTGTGGCGGAGAACACCAGGGTGGGTCAGGCTAATCGAGGGGTAAAATTACCTACTATTCAACTACCTAAGTTCAGCGGTCATTACGAGGAATGGCTTGAATTTCGAGACACTTTTAGTTCACTGATACATGAGAATTACGCCATTACAGAAATACAAAAATTTCACTATTTGAGGGCTTCTTTGGAGGGAGGTGCTATTCAGATTATTCGATCGTTGGAGTTTTCATCCGAAAATTATAATGTTGCCTGGGATTTGTTATGCGACAGGTATGACAACCCCAGATTATTAGTACAGAACCATATTCAGGCGTTGTTCTCCTTGGAACAAATTAAACGGGAATCCGCTCAAGCCACACGCAAACTAATTGATACAGTTTCAAAAAATCTGCGAGCATTAGAAACATTGGGAGAGCCCACAAAGTCATGGGATACACTTATTATTTATATAATGACTTCTAAACTCGATGGAAGAACGTTGCGTGAGTGGAAAGAGAGAAAATCCACTGTTGCTAAAATAACACTCGCGGAGTTTATAAGATTTCTAAAGGATAGGGCTGATCTTCTCGAGACAATAAACATGAGTGTTAAAACAGACACAAAAACAAAATATGAACATATAAAAGGTCTAGCTGCCTTTACGGACACAAATTCACAATATCCAAAATGTCCATCGATCAAAACCATCGCATATTTGCTTGCGACACTTTCCGCAGCCAGTCTGTAAGCGAGAGAGCAGAATCTGTCAGAAGGCATAGGTTATGCAACAATTGCCTTCGGTCAGGTCATCAGGCACGCGTTTGCAGACTCGGCCCATGCACTGTGTGCTCGCAACGACACAATACATTACTACACATAGACACATCACCCAAACCAGAAGAACCAGTCGCTAAAGCCACGACGCTCTCAGTCGCTGTGACAGAGCCAGTCCTGCTTTCGACTGCAGTCATATACATTGCAGATAAAGACAAAAAAAATCATGAGGCAAGAGCTGTTCTCGATTCAGGGAGCCAAGCATCCTTCATGACGGAAACATTATCAAACAAGTTGAGATTAAATAGCAAAAATACACTAACGTCAGTTATCGGAATAAACAATTCCTTGTCACACATTACAAAGCGTTGTAATGCATCCATTAAATCCAGAGTATCTCCATACGAGGTAGAGATATCATTTCTGGTCCTACCGAACATTGCTAATCTTTGCAACAACAGTGCAAATATTTCGCGATTGAACATATCCAAAGAAATACAGTTGGCGGATCCAGAATACTACAGTCCGTCGAGTGTCGATTTGTTACTCGGCGCAGACATCTTTTGGGATCTGCTAGAACAAGGACAAATACGTTTAGGGGAGCACAGTCCTGTTTTACAGCAAACAAAGCTCGGATACATTGTTTCAGGGCCCACCAGTGGTCTCGGTCATACAAAAAACAATTTAGTCACATGTAATTTCATCCAAAATGATAACACACAAATACACGAACAATTAGAAAAGTTTTGGTCGCTAGAAGAGATAAAACCACATAATCCAAATTCACTTCTTTCTGAAGAAGAGCGATTCTGTGAAGAGAATTTTGTGGCAAACTTCACTCGTTTACCTGATGGTCGATTCTCAGTCGCAATTCCTCTCAAAATGTCGGAATCATGTCTAGGGGAATCATACGAAAAAGCGAAGCAATCGTTTTTATCACTCGAACGCAAACTACAACGTCAACCAAAGCTCAAACAAATGTACAAAGAATTCATGGCAGAATACATACAGCTTGATCATATGTCACTTGATTCAGTCAATTCAGGTTTAGATGGTACACAAAATGGCATATATCATCCTTACTATTTGCCTCATCATGGCGTGCTACGTGAAAGCAGTTCAACTACAAAGCTCAGAGTAGTTTTCAATGCAAGTGCGCCAACTACTACAGGCCTTTCATGTAACGATCTGCAAATGGTAGGTCCCACCATCCAAAGTGATCTATTCACGATACTCACTCGATTCAGGCATTTCGTCTATGTTATGACAGGAGACGTTGAGAAGATGTATCGACAGGTATTAGTTCACGAAAACCAAAGGCATTTGCAGAAAATCATTTGGCGAGACGACCCTAGCAAGAAGCTACAAACCTATCAGCTTAAAACTGTAACTTACGGAACAGCAGCAGCTCCATTTCTGGCAATCAGGTGCTTAAAGCAGTTGTCTTTGGAGTGCGATGACAGTCTATTAGCTCAGATTATTAGCGAAGACTTCTATGTTGATGATCTTGTTACGGGAAGTCAGTCAGCTGATCAACTCTTCAAAATACATGACGACATTTGCAGAATTTTATCATCCGGTTGTTTCCCTTTGAGAAAAATTAGGTCAAACGTACATAATTTAAAATCATCTGAATCAGAAAATTGCAAAAAACTCATTTTAGGTGAATCGAGTTCTTCACACACTTTAGGTCTAGGCTGGTCTCCGGCTGACGATGAGTTGTACTTCGACGTACAGCCTAATATTGCCGAACAACCAACCAAACGGTCAATACTGTCGACCATCGGACAAATATTTGACCCGTTGGGCTTGCTTAGTATAGTCATAATCCAAGCCAAAATCCTTTTGCAAAAACTTTGGTTGCACAAGTTATAATGGGACGATCCTCTACCAATAGAAGTTATCGAGTCTTGGCAAAAATTCACTTCAGAACTACCTTTGCTCAACGACCTTCGGATACCTCGCTGCGCTACATGTGAGAATCCAGTTAAAATAGAGCTTCACACATTCTGTGATTCTTCGCAAGATGCGTATGGTGCGTGCGTGTACATTAGAAGTGTCTCTAGCCTTGGGAAGGTTCATGTACATCTTCTTTGCGCAAAAAGTAAAGTCGCGCCTCTGAAGCCGGTAACAATCCCTCGTTTGGAGCTCTGTGGTGCTCTCATTTATTACAAAGGTAATAAAAGCATTTAGAATACCGATAGACCGCTGCATTATGTGGACGGATTCAACCATAGTGTTGGGCTGGTTAAAAACAGCACCCAATAAACTGAAATTATTCGTCAAGACCCGCGTAGCAGAAATACAAGACACTACAAAAGGTTTTACATGGTTTCATGTGCCTACCACGCATAATCCAGCCAATCTGTTAACCCGTGGAGTTAACATGTCTGCAATTCAGGGCAACACATTATGGTGGAATGGACCAGAATTTCTGCAAAATGACGAAAGCATTTGGCCAAAATCAAAATACAACTATAGTACAGAGGTTCCAGAAATAGTAACACAGTTAGCAGTTGATCCACAGACAAACAAAACAATAATTGACTTCAACAGATTTTCAAAACTACTGAAACTTAAACGATCCCTAGCATATGCAATTCGATTCATACACAATACAAAGAAAGGCAATACAAAACAAACGGGTCCTTTATCTATCGAAGAGATAAATCATGCTTTCAAATTGTTGATCAAATGGTCACAGATGCAATCATTTGAAGAATACAACCTTTTATTACACAAAAAGACATTATCTGCCAAAAACAAACTTCTACCCCTATCACCATTTGTAGATGACTTGGGACTTATCAGGGTCGGTGGTAGGCTGGGAAACTCACGTTTTGAATACACCAAAAAACATCCAATTTTGATATCATGTCAGCATCCAATTGCTAAACTCATATTCGTGGAAGAACACACAAGATTATTTCATGCCGCACCCCAACTATTACTTGCGTCAATTAGGGAGCAGTTTTGGCCTCTGGGCGGACGTAACATGGCAAGAAATATAATACATAAATGTCAGCGCTGTTTTCGGATGAAGGCTCAAGCGGTTAGCCCAATTATGGGTCAATTGCCTGAGCAGCGCCTTGATCCAGGATACCCATTTCAAACCACTGGCGTGGACTACGCTGGGCCATTACTCGCTGCTGACCGAAAAGGACGTGGGTGCAAATTGACCAAGGTTTATGTGGCTATCTTTGTGTGCTTCACCACAAAGGCCTTGCATTTAGAACTGGTCTCCGATATGACCAAGGAGTCATACATGGCTGCACTGCGTAGGTTTATTTTATACCATGCACAATATTCTCCGATAACGGTACACAATTTGTAGGAGCAAAAAACGAAATAGGCAATTTTCTCAAACAAAATTCATCGGCATTATCAGAAATCACAGCAAATGAAAACATCAACTTTAAATTCATTCCGGCCTATGCCCCTCACTTTGGTGGGTTGTGGGAGGCGGGCGTAAAGTCATTTAAATATCATCTAGTACGCGTATTAGGCGAGGCACACCTCACCTTTGAGGAATTATAATATACAAGTTTAGTACAAATTGAAGCAATACTAAATTCACGTCCGTTGTCCCCGATATCTTCTGATCCTCTCGATATGACTCCATTAACACCTGGCCATTTCTTGGTTGGACGACCTCTCACCGCTTTGCCAACTCCAAAGTTGGACGACACGAATCCGAACAGGCTGAATCGCTGGGAGAGGGCAGAAAGATTACGCCAGCACTTCTGGATCAGGTGGCAAAAAGAATATGTGTCAGAATTGCAACAAAAGAACGAAGTGGCTGTCATCATCTGGTCGTCTAGATAAAGGAACTCTGGTGCTGATTAAAGAAGACTACGTACCTCCGATGAAATGGTGTCTCGGACGCATAGTAGACGTTTTTCCCGGTGCTGACGGAGTGGCTCGTGTAGCAGATATTCGCACCAGCAAGGGAATACAAAGAAGAGCCTTTAACAAGATATGTCCGCTACCTACAGATGAAAGCCAAGCTGACTAATGTTGGAAGCGATTCTTCCAACGCCGGGGGGCATGTCGCGCATTAGACAAACAGACAAGCTCAAATGTTTTCTTCATACGTGATCGGGGGAGCGAGCGCGGGTGCCGGGAGGGGCAGCAGAGCCATCGTCGCCGTCATCCACTAATCATTCTAAGATCTCACGCAAAGCATGTCGCGTTCACATTAAACCAGTGTTTTAAGATAATCCGCACATCATTTTCAACCCAATCATCCATCCTACTACAGTCCACATTTCAAAGCGACGTATCCATATTGAACACAGGGTATTCTAATGTGGGGCCAAAAGCAATGTATGTGCCTGTATGTAAATATTTATGTTTAAATCCTACGTGAAAAGGTTTCTAGCAGCAAATTATAGATAGAATAGAAATGATATTCATTGCTCACTATTAGAATCGATGTAGATTACTAAGCCGATATACATATCCCAGTCTAAAATACATTCTACTGTCATAGCAAAATATTGTAAATTGTAGTTTTATGTAACGTGGTCTAGCGTACTAAAGTTATTTTATTAAGCAAAGAGCATCACTCAAGTTACCAAATGCAATTATGCTTCGTACAGTAGAGAGCAGCTCGACCTTTGCACGTTTGTTGCAATATCACCCCTAACGTAACTGAGTACGTACGTAACGTGAAATTGCACGCGTGCTAAGATCGATCTTCTGCCGACTGTACAAAGTAACGAGAGTTCTACGCTGAGTTTAAAAGGTTATTCTTAGTTTGTCACAACTTTTGATTTGCCACAAAGTTAAACGTCGTATTCGTTAATACTTCTCTATACATATAAGTATTTTAACTTTAAAATGGCAAACCTCAGTGTTTTTTTCAAAAATCAAAATTTGGCATTAAATTTGCCACTGGCCGTCTGAGATGGCAAACATACAAAAAATGTAAAGCACACAACACAATGGCACAAACAAATATAACAAGCCCTCAAAATACTTTCACGACTGTTCTAGTCGCTGAAATTTTGGGTTAAAGACCACATAAGAATTTCAGAATTGAAATTGTGGTTTCGAGTCTCGACATTATTTCAGCGGAGTTACATCGAGTATTTCAATACGTAACAGTAGCGTGGGACCAAATTTTAAAATGGCTCTAACTCGCATAACTCAGCTCTGTAATTGACTCATGTTTGGAGGACTTAGGCATTTGTTTTTTTTTCTTAATGTTGTAACATTGTAATGTTACATGTACGATACTATTATTAAAACTAACACTTTAAAAACATATTTAATATACAATCTTAAAACTAATTTTATCCTAAACTATTTACAAATTATTAATATAAAAACAATACTAAAATGTTAAAATGCTACTTGAATTCATCGGCGCCGTCTTAGCGCTCCCGCCGCCACTCACGAAGCGCAATTTTAGCGCTCACGGAACTTGTTCCTATTGTTTCTAATGAGTGAACTGAATTTGCGGATCTTCATTCATTCGTGACACTACCGAATAGATTGAGTTGAACGCACGTCACATATCCTCGGTCTCTAATGCGTGAAGACGTACTCCATACCATTTAATATTATTTTTTAAACGCAACCGAAATATATAAAAGTGTTCGTCACTAAACGTTCCTCGATACAAATAGTAATTAATCCCTAAGTATTGTTTGTCGCGAGTGTTATTCAACCCCATATCGGGTAAGTGGTACATTTTAATAACGCTTTGGGAACTTTAGTAATTAGATTTAGTTATTAAGATAATTGTAATGCTTGTGCTTAATTCTATTTCGTTGATTTTGCACCATCATCCGAGCACAGCTTAATCGATGCACTTTTTATTTCCACCCTCATTTTGGCATACAAAAATAAAAGTAAATTATTGCATCATCTTTCTAAATTGTTATCTCCGTATCTGATTGTGAACATCCACGGCATCACTGCTACCTGTAGGTACCTTTTTCTTCTACTGCCGTACGCCGGGATGCTCACAAATCGCTTTCGGACCTTCTCGTAATGGATTTGGATGACGCGTTCCAGGGTCCTAAGTTCGGGCTTACGATCTGGGTGGAGGTGCCGCCGTAGCCCTGCCTACACCAACGTTACGCCGCCATTTGGTTGGGAAAATCAAGATTCGCCATCACCGGGCCGCCGCAGAAGTATAGTCCGTCCCGATTACGAGCGCCCGCGCACACAACACGGCATTTCCCAGGCGAGCGTACCTAACCGTTGAAAGAACCCGGGACTGTGTGAATTTATATTAAAAACCCTAGTCATTTTTGATTACGACCCGCTCTTCCAAATTCTAAATTTTAACCTGCTTTTAATTTTAATCTATTATTTTAATTATACATTTTTATGCACGAGTCTTTGTTTCACTTAAATTCCATTCCATAGGAATAGGAACATTAATTAAGTAGAACAGACTTTACCCGTGACAATGTCCACTAAAGTGTCATTAGATAACATAGCATAACATTCACACACATTCACATACATTGCTTATGGCCCCACACTAGGATACCCTGTGTCGTGGGAACCAGAAACAGCGACGTCACAAACAGATAGGTAGATAGGTAGAGAACATATGTATCTAATATTGCTATTTCAATATTGTTATTCCCGTAACCATTGCAGACTTTCCGTAAATGCAAATTTAGTCTCTCAGAAATTGTTGGAAAAAAAACATGACCACGCGTTTGTGATTGTTCTCCGCGTGTCTACATTTCTTTAAAAAAAATCTCACGAAAACTATAAACGTCCTCAAATTGTGTCAAACTAGGAAAGTGTCGAAGTGGGACGGAGCCGTTCACGCCAGGTAATGCACTGCCTTTTCTATCAGCCTTACCCGTCTCATGGTAGCGAGATCCGAAGTAATGTATGTTGTGTGCGTTGGAACTACAAGGGCTCGTTCACACTGAAAGACGAGAGTTTTTCAAGGAAATAGGAATTCTTACTTAGCCTGCCAATATTCGATAACATATTGTATGTCGTATGTACGTAAAAACATAACTACATTTAAACTAAACAGGGATATCCATAACGTTAACACCAAAAACTGAAACAAAATTGCCTCATCTAAATTTAGATTTGCCAATGTAAATACATAATTTGTAGGATATACCTAGGGCCTGTTTCACAATGTCCAAGTAAAGTTCCAAATAAGCTATCCGCAACCAAGGCTGGCGTTTGTTCTAAGTTTAAATAAATTTTCCTATAGTGCGTGTGTTCGTTTATGGCTTCGAATTCAGAACAAACGGCAGCCCTAGTTGCGGATAGCTTATCCGGAACTTTACTTGCAGATTGTGAAACAGACCCTTAGTGTAAGTTTTTATAATAAAATTCCGGAAAATACTGTATCTCTGCCAGCAAATAAATTTGAAATTTTCACTAAAAAGGCGCTATGTAAAAAGGCCTACTAGGGAATCGACGACTTTATGAATAATAAAAGCCCTTGGCAGTGAACCAATTCCACAACGAGCTAGTCCTTGGAAGTTCATACTTATTAAGTTCTTCATAAATGTACAGACGCTGTGACTGCATAACAAAAACTGTGCTATTATTGTTTTGACACAGCAAGTGTTGATTATTTTCATAGGTCACGAGCTTCTCAGATATATAGAGAGAAAAGATGGTCAGAGTGGAGTTTTTTTCGCTGCCTTTTTCTCCACTACATTCGGCCCCAAGGCAGCGGCTAACATTAGCATTATACGTATATTGACATTGAACAAACAGAATGTGAATTCCTTACGTTGAATTAAATTTCTGATTTATGATTTGTGTTCTTACTTACTAAGGTCATCCATGTAATTCGGGTCTTCCTCGTCCTCGGAGCTTAGTTGCGATATCTAGCACTTTTTGTTCCTGTGGTCGGATGGTCGCCTCGTGTTCCTACCACCGCAGATGGCTCTCCTGTAGTTTATGTGGGATAGATCTCACTTTGAATGTGCCTCTTATGTGTGTGACCGGCTATTTACTCTTTTTTCCTTTTTATTTTTTCTACTTCTACTTAATAATCTTATAAATAAAGTTATCGTGTCACAGTGTTAGTGCGTACTCCTTCGAAACGGGTTGACCGATTTTAATGATTTTTTTACGTATATTCGGTATGTCAGAGAATATGTTGTGATTTATTCTTCATATTATGATTTAATTTCGTTCAATTAGCCTTATTTTATTTTGCGTCGGTATTTTCCCAATTTCTGTCAACGGTTTGTTTGCATGGACTGAAGCAGAATGAATTTAAATATACGTTGTTTATGTACAAGAATGATATACCTAGGTATACGACAAGTTGGTGATATATAAAGACAGAGCGCTTCGCCGTCTGCAGTTTGTTGAAATTGTGTAATTAATTATATGAAGATTTTTTTTTTATATTACGTATGACGACCTCTGTGGCATAGCGGTTAGCGCATATGCCTTTCAAACGAGAGGTCCCGGGTTCGAATCTCGACCGGTGACAAAAAAAAACCCAGGTCTTGGATCGTCATCATCATAACCCATTATGTCCCCACCGAGGGGCACGGGTCTCTTCCCTGAGGAAGGTATAGTCATACTCCACCACGGGGGCCTAGTCCGGATTGGTGGAGGCTTGCAAGACTAGTGGCTGGTCTTACTGTCAGATAGTGCAAAAGGATGTTTTATTAAAAATAGCTAGTTGCATCTCAACTGTAACTGGAAACTGAACGTTACACTGGGGAATCGTCACTGCATGCTGAGATACAGGTGTCTAGCCTATCGTAGCAACAAAATCTAATGAATAATAATGTCGATTCATAAACTAATTTTAGTTTTAGATTAGACTAGCTGTGCCCCGCGGTGTTACCCGCGGTTCATCGATTTTCCCGTAGGAATAAGATATTTCCCCGCGGTAAAACGTAGCCTATGTTTTAATCCAGGGTATCGGCTAACTCCATACCAAATATTATTAAAATCCGTTCAGCCGTTTCAGCGCTAAAGACTGACAAACAAACTTTCACGTTTATAATATTAGTGTGATTGTAGCCGTACACGGTTGTTTCGACGCGGTACCGACGTGCGTGCATGCATCGCCCAATGACCAATGACCCCCCCGCTACAACACTCCGCTGAAAGGAGTGAGCCAAATCACCAATGAAACAAAGCCCTGAAACGCGCAAGCATAAGTGTTAAACAATGGCCGCATTCAGCAGAACACATCAATGAGTAATCAACTACAAAGTTTCCGCTGAACGCACACAAAAAATCATAGAACGCGTAGTTGATGACTAAGCGATTACTCATCGATGTGTTCTGCTGAATGCGGCGTAACTATGCTATGGAATGATGGAGTACATAGGTACATATAATATCATCATCAACCCATTATGTCCCCGCCGAGGGGTACGGGTCTCTTCTCTGAGGGAGGATAGACCATACTCCTCCGCCACCGGCACGGCGGCCAAGTACGGATTGGTGGAGGCTTGTAAGACTAGTTGCTGGTCTTGCTGTCAGAAGTTTTCAATAACAGCATAGTATTTGGTATATACGTTACCTCCAAAAACTGTTACATATTGTGTAGAGACATAAAATAAGTTACCTAATGTATACATATAGAGAAAATCCCCCAATAGTTTTAAAAACCGTATTTTTAAATATCTCAGACATTTCTTTCTATTCCATTAAAGAATATTTAGAATTTAAGTCATAAGTTCCTAACCCCTGTGATTATAAATTTAAGTTTCACTATAACTAAGAATAGCCATAGGTCTAACCCCTAATGTTACGCATGTTAATTATAAATACCTAAATATGTGTATACACCTTAAAAGGTAGAATATGGAGATCCAGATATAAGCAACCGCTAAATGTAACATATGTTTTTGACACAATCATTATCATCATCATAAGGCTATATTAGTCCACTGCTGGACTTAGCCCTCCCCTAATGAGCGCCATAGCGCCCTGTCTTCAGCTTGCGGCATCCAGCATCTGCCTGCAGTTTTTTTTCCCACCTGGTCGGAGGGCGTCCTACACAGCGTTTACCGTGTGCCTACGTTTGACACAATAAATTCATTCATTCACGCAGTCACGCAAGTCTGCAAGTGGCAGTTCCTGGTCCAGCCTGCCCCTCTGGGACACAGGCGTGAGTTTACGTAGGTACCTATTAGATTATAGCGTTCTAGCGACGCGTTACCATGACTAACGATTCGTGTGAACGCAGCCCTTTAAGCAATTTCTGTGTCACGCCTCAGAAGCCACGGGTTAAGCTGGAATGTATCTTCGCCCTACACCCGTTTTACCCTTCAGACGAAGTACGTGGAGCACTTAAAATACCGTTGCGGGTCGCATTTACCCAGAGAGGGTTTTATACAACTTTGTAGATTCTTACATGTTAGAAATAGATCAGTAATCGAGTCGCGCAGTTCTTTCTTAGCTTTTCCAGAACTTCTAAGACATTTATTAATGATTTAATTGAAAATGTATAGTTTTCGCTCGTAGCCCGGCTGCCTGAGTGATCTCAAACGATCAAAAAGGGTAAGCAACGTAGGACTCATTCAGTGCATGGATGGGTGACCGTGTATGACTAACTTGTGTCTTCATTGTGTTTCTGTGACAATTCTAATAAAATCCTTATTTCTTTCTTTCTAAAGGCATTTTTCTGAGTGGTTCCGTGGTTCGCAAGGCACGTTAGGCAGTTGGTGCCGGCTGCCGTCGGTAGATGGCACTCGTTAAGCGAAGTCAGAGGCCTTAGGGCGTCATGGAAACTTCTGACAGTAAGACCAGCCACTAGTCTTGCAAGCCTCCACCATCGTTGTATGGCCTAAGTCTTCTTCAGGGAAGGGACAACCCGTGCAGTGCACCTCGGTGGATATATAATGGGTTGATGATGATTATGATGTATAAATTTTCAGATTATTTCTGTATAAACTAGGTATATGCCCCAAAAATGAAAGAAGGGTCTGTTTCACAATCTGCAGATAAAGTTCCGGATAAGCTAACCGCAACCAGGGCTGTCGCTTGATCTAAATTTGAAGCCATAAACGAATACACGCAATATAGGAAAAAATATTTAAATTTAGAACAAACGGCAGCCCTGGTTGCGTATAGCTTATCTGGAACTTTACTTTAACATTGTGAAACAGGGCCTTAGTTTATTAAATTGTACAAACGGAGGTTTTTGACACATATGCAATCTATTCTCTTGTGATAATAGGCTGTTTAATACGCTGGAGCGATAGCTAAGTTATGCTAACTCAGCGAAAACAAATGAAATATGAAATACCGAAACACTCAAATTATTATGGAGCTAGGCTAAGTAATTGTTTTGTACCGGCCATTTACAAAACCCTCTTAGAGGAATAATGTAATAAGTGTCTCAGAAAAGCATAATTCAAAAGTATGCTTAAGCGCTTTGTTTTAAGCGTCTTGAAAACTCATCCTGGTGAGAGGAAAGAGGGGGCTGGGCAGGAGAAGGGTATCACGGTTGTGTGACTTATAAGAATAGACCTGTTCGATACATCTCTCATGAATTCTTAATAACATTAATAACTTATCTTCGATTTATTAGATTTAAAAAAAAATATTTAAACTAGCTGTTGCCCGCGACTACGTCCGCGTGAGCTTTAGTTGAGTAAAGAGCTTGAAAATAAGATAGGGATACTTTTAACGCATGCGAAAGAGCTTTCATACTAACTTCGCAACCCCCTCTTACACCCTTAAGGGATGATTTTTGAAAATATATTTTACCTGTGTTGCATGACTTTCAATGAAGGACCTTCATGCTGAATTTCATTCGAATAACTTCAAAAATGGCTAAGTTTCATACTAAGTTTGCACCCCCCTTTTTCCCCCTTAAGGGATGATTTTTAAAAAACTATTTTACACGTGTTTCATAATTTTAAATGAAGAACCTTCGTACCAAATTTCATTCGAATAACTTCAAAAACGGCAAAGTTTCATACTAACTTTGAACCCCCATTTTACCCCTTTAGGGGATGAATTGTCAAAAATCCTTTCTTAGTGCTCCCCTAGGCTCCCTAAGGAACTCCCATGCCAAATTTCAACCCCCTAGGTTCAGTAGTTTGGGCTCTGCGTTGATTCTAAGTCAGTCAGTCAGCTTCTCGTTTTATATATATAGAAGATAGATTGTCTGGTTGCACCGAATCCCACCAAATCCGTTGGCTTGGTCACGTGGAAAGAATGAAAGAGGACCGAGCAGTTGAGAGAGCATACTCGGGGCTTCCAAGCGGCCACAGACCGGTAGGCCGCCCCAGACATCGTTGGAGGGACGAAGTAGCCAAGGACCTGCGCGAGCTGCAGGCCAGTGACTGGCAGGAGACCGCTGGGGGCCAATTCTCACTTCATTAGCAAATAAGACGTATATAACTCTAAGGCGTATGACTTGAATTCTACATAAAAAAGTCGAACGACACCCAAATTCTGTATTCTGAACACCATGCGACATTGAAATCGAATGAAAAAAGAAATGTCTATCGACTAAAACAGTAATCTGTGAATCCTACGTTCCATTATCTCGATTGTAAATTGAAAGTTAGTCGAATCTTAAAACATTTACAATTTCACTTTTAAATTGATACATTTTGCGGCAAATTATTACTTTGAGTGTTATTTTATAAACTAAGAAACTGTTTAGGTACAAAATATACGTTATTTAGAAGTTTAATACACTTAACTTTTAAAATTTTCAACTGAAATTTTACTTATAACGAAACGTCAACGTAGGGAACGTTGGGCGAGTCCATTAATAATGGACTTGCCCTACGTTCCGTAATGCGATAAAATAAATTACAGCGCGAATCCGACCAAATTTAGTAGTCCCAAAGTATCTCGCACGGAGTAGGGTTTTTGTGCCTACTGCACTTAAGTGGATTCGCGCCAGGCAACGTCGTACGGAAAGTATTCTTGGAATTTCCAATCAAGAAACGTCAACTATCAATGAATGCGTTTGATATGCAAATTTCATACGCCTTTTGCGAGTCGCATGGTAATTACCATGCGACAAGATGACACCTCAAAGCGAACGAAAATTGTTAGCAAATTTGCGTATACGACTTTGTGAGAATACATGAAACTGATTTTTATGCGACAAATGTCTGATCCTTCGAATGTTTGGCGTCTACGCTTTCAATTCGCATGGGCGAGAATCGGCTCCCTGGACAGAGACAAGTGGCGACTTCTTGTATCGGACGCCAAGATCCACTTCGGGTCGCTGAGCCATCGCAGTAGTAGTAGTAGTCTGGTTGCATGTAAGTTAAGTAAAATATTGTCGAAGTTTACATTTATAGTGGTCTAACTTACTGACACCTTGCTTTGTTTTTGAAAATTATAGAATCAGATGTCAGTTATAAAAAAAGTATTTTCAAATTCGAGTTACGACATAAATTAAAAAGCGCATTCGTAGTGATTTTTTAATCTGTGATGTGTCTTGTTGCTAATACAGTGTGATTCTTTATAAAGTGCAATATGAAAAAGGGCAATACTAGGCCTATTTTTATCGACAAAAAAATATTTAAAAAAATTGCTTTAGGTTTTGTGTTTTTTTTTATTTAATTATTTTTTTGTCCTTTCCGTTATTACATTATTCTGAGAAACTTTGGTTTTATTAAAATAAACTAAAAAAATACACGTTTTTTTTTTGAATAATCTTTTTTTATTCGTATAATATACGTATAATATTAAGTATATTATAATGGTGGTTTTTGTATAAAACAGAGGTTTTATTATATCGGCGCACTTTTAAGGATCACATAGGATTTTGTTAGAGCTTGCTACCTAAATCAGAACCGAAGTTATAAGAATTTCTTTAAATGTGGTATCCAATTGCAACTTAAAAACTTAATTTAGTTTTTAAATATTTTTTTTCGATAAAAATATGCCTAGTATCACCCTTTTTCATATATGCACTTTAGAATCACACTGTATAATGTTTTGCTTCTTCTACACAGTGCCCCATAAAGAATGAAGATTATCGACTTGCGAGCCGCAAACAATCTACCCTTCGATTCCCTCGGATGTTTACGGAAATTGAGGCGAACAGCCCCAAAAGCCGTGGAACTAACTATTAGGTTGAAGGTCGCACCCTAAGGCTCAATTCACTCTGACGCAGAGTCGAAGCGAAGCGTCACGTTTTTAACTGTTCTAAATTCATCTCTATTTCTCTATCAATACGGTACGAATTCATGATGCCAAAATTTTAAAACCCTCAGCGACGCGCGTCTGCGCGCGAATTTGCTCGTCTTCGCCTGCAAATTTTCAAATTTTCGCAACACAACGTACCGTATTGATAGAGAAATAGAGATGAGTTTAGAACAGTTAAAAAACGCGACGCTTCGCTTCGACTCTGCGCCAGTGTGAATTGAGCCTAATATCGCCTTGAGATACCTACCTGTTGACCCTCGACCCTTGTAACTAAATACTGTTATGTTTAAACATAAACATTTACATACAGGCACATACATTGCTTCTGGCCCCACACTAGGATAGGATCCGCCTCCGAATCTCAATTTTAATCTGCATGGCTGTTAGTACAGTCGACAGCACGTCATCATCATCAACCCATTATGTCCCAACCGAGGGGCACGGGTCTCTTCCCTGAGGAAGGTATAGGCCATACTCCACCATGGGGGCCAAGTCCGGATTGGTGGAGGCTTGTAAGACTAGTGGCTGGTCTTACTGTCAGAAGTTTTCAAGCCACCCGTATTGGCTTAACGACTGCCATCTATCGACGGCAGCCAACTGCTTAACATGCCTTGTGAAGCACGGAACTGCGGAAAAATTGCGCTAGCGTTAGTAATAAAACAGTCACCCATGCAAGCACTGAACGCGCCCTATGTTGCTTAACCTTCATGTTTAACCTTTAACTGTGGACGTCAACATTCCTTTACACTACTATGGACGTGGGGTCTCTTAGACCCCTGAACTTCATGGTTGAATAATACACGATTTTTTAGTAAAAGAATAAAATTAATATCTTTGTATTATTAAGAAAGCTTACATAAAACTAAATCCGTACAAATTAAGTGAGTTTTTATAAAATTTTGCTCATTATAACAAATTAAGTACATCTTGGGCACTTTTCAGTCTTTGGAGACATGACATCACTTAAATCAATGTAATATTTTTGATAAAGCCTAAAAAAGGAATATATCTTTTTTTTTTCAAATTATAAACCATAACAAGTAAAGTAACAAAAAATTAACGTCTCACATAAAAAAATAAAAATTCTGACATTACCTAAACATAGAGTACTTATTGGCAATCACTACACAGTGGCTTTGAACATTGCAAGCAAATTGGTTGGTTGCAGCCCACACATTATGTATTGTCTTCCTATATAGTTTTGCAGAGTAAAGCCTACATGTTTTTCGAGAACCAGGAACTCATAATCATCATTCATCGGAAGCTTCAAGAAGAGCAAAAATATTATGCTCAAATGAAGGGTCTTCTAACAGCAAAACTTTCCTTCCAGGTGGATTTTGAGAAGATGTGCTCGACCTTTTAATTACCGACGTACCGGGTTGATATCATTATCCATAATCAGTGCAAAAGGCCTCTGAGACCCCACGTCCACAGTTAAAGGTTAAGCAACATACGGCGGATCCCCCGGTCGAACCCCGGCTGGGGACAAAAAAAATCCGTGGGTCTTGGATGTTTAAATGTTTGTGACATCGCTGTTTCTGTTCCCACGACACAGGGTATCCTAGTGTGGGCCAGAAGCAATGTATATAAATGTTTGTTTTTATGTAACTTAGAAAACAAATTAGTTTGTGAAGCCGGGCGGTTTATCGCCGCCTAAAGATTACAATTACTTTGTGAAATTTGCGCTGTAAACAATGTCACAGGCACCGGTAAAGCATTGTCCTGCATAAAATAATGGGCTATTTATTATTTAACGCAATGTGGTTTTGAGCATCGTCTGTCAAATACCGCTGCCACAAAGCAGAAAATATAAAAAACAGATAAATATATGCATAAAAACATAAGCTCACGCCTGTATCCCAGAGGGGTAGGCAGAGACCAGGGACTGCCACCTGCCACGATCCCGACAAATCAATTTCGCTTCATCGACATTCATTAGTCATTGCATGCACGCACGCCAGTTTCGGGTAGGTACCTACTTTTTAGCTTGCCCTTTGCTAATACATCCTCTATTTGGTCGAAGCATGTCCCTTACAGGCCCTTCCACTCACAATCGCTCAATATATTTGATTTGTCAGTCTTTCTTCCTTCATCCTCTTCTCATGTCCAAACCAAAACACATAATAATATAATTACACCTTTCATAAGGCTGAGTTCACACCAAACTGACTGTCACCGCCGAAAATGAGCGAGCGTTACGCAGTTTATTGCATTTCCACACATATTCACTTTTTGTGTCCGGATAACGGCGACAAGCTTGCCACTTGTCACGTTTGGGACATAATAAACTTGGCAAAATGTGGGCTCAGTTGTAGCGATTGGTGCCTCTGCCTACCCCCTCAGGGATAACGGGCGTGAGTTTATTATTTATTTATTTATTTTATTTTATTCACTTTTTCGTTCACATCTAACTGACAGTACAAATTACGTAATAATTGTACCCTATTAGGGACAAAACCTAATAAAGAAAATGAAATAAAACTAAACACAAAAAAACACTCTTCCGCGTTGCTGAATTACTTTTTGCTTTTAAAAAACACAGTGCCACTCGAAAGCACTCTGCCCGGTAAACACACTCAGTGCGCATTCGTTTAGCTCGTTTAATAGCAAGCTTTGAGCCGAAAACAAAAGCGCAGGTAAAATGTTACGTTAAGCATGGGCCAGTGGAAACGGCCTTTGGCTAAGCAGAGGTCAGTTTGTTGCGGCGTTTCTTTTTTTGAATTCTACGTGGAGACTTTGATTTGAATCCGATCACCGTAATTTTTAAAGGGCTATTGTAGCGGCTGGTGGTAGCGGGCGGGGCACACAGCGCGCAGAACTGATGGCCGATGGGGCCGAAAAGTTGTCGAATGGAGACCATAAATATATCGGCAAGCGTAGCGTAGGACGACCAGCCACAAGATGGACAGACGATCTCATCCAAGTGGCAGGGAGACGCTGGATGCAAGCCGCTTCCAACCGGTCTTTTTTGGAAATCCATGGAGGAGGCCTATGTCCAGCAGTGTCTCAATTCTCGAAGTCGTGTCGGAAGCATTTGGTCGTGTGTGTTTTTTTTAAACTTTACAGGAGTGCAAGCTTATAAGTGGCTTTAAGCCTACACACGCCATTATACACCTGACTTCTCTCAGCAACTGAATAAGATAGAGAAGAGCCTCAACAAGCTAAGATTCAAGATACTAAAAAGTCATTTCGTCGGAATCTAACATGCTACCATAATGCTTCTGACGCCGACAATTATTTCTCTGCCTCTCTAAATCATCAGCCTCTTAGGCATTTAACATATTAAAAAACGCAACGCAATGTCGATGAGGAGAAAGTGATCTATCATTAGAGTAGCAACTGGCAGTCCCTGGTCTCTGCGTACCCCTCTAAGATAGAGGCGTGAGCTTATGTATGTATGTATGTATGTATGTTACATGGTAAGACATGTGAAGGGTAAAATAGATCAACGTCGGTCGTGATCGCGGTGAATGGCGGTCCGTACAAAATAATACCTACATACTACTGTGAATAAAGTCCGTATTTGAACCTCAATACACACCAAGCTATTTTCCTGGTGGGCAACTTCGAAAATAATGCTCGTAATGATGCAGAAATTACGAAAATACGGAACGCCACTGTCAATTAGGACCATGTAAAATCCCTTTTGTGGCAGTAAATAATTATAAGGAAACCGGGAATTCATACAGGGTAACAGAATCCTCGCATACGTCCTGAAAATAGGAAAATGATTGCAAACAATCGTTGTACCGTCCTGTGACGTTATTGATGTCGAGGGTATAATCATATGATACAAAAATAATCATCAGAAGAAGAAGAAAAATAAATATTTATTGTATCTACTCTAATACTATAACACAAAGATTATACAACTGAAAACAAAACTCTTATGACAAACGTTACGCATAGGCCAAAAATAAAAGTTTAATACGATACAGGTCTTGTATACTCGTGTGACACTATAAAAAACTCGTTTTTTTAAAACACACATGTGTTATAAGAACCCTTATTATGCAACAGTATCATAAACTACTATAAAAAACAGTATATACGCCACAATAACAAAACAAAACCAAAAATAAAAAACACGAAAATCAAAAGACAAAAAAACAAAAGAAAAATGAAGATCACGGCGCGTGTCACTGCTACTATAAATGTCAGCTGACTCAGCAGTATGCTGATGAACCAGCCTTCAGCGCTGATTTTTACTCAGTGCCTAGAAATACCCCGCGAGCGTCACAGACAGTGTTTTACAACCATAAAAAGGAATGTATTACTTATACACACAGGGTGTCCCAAAAGTACCACGCCACAGTGACACCGGAGGTAGGTCAGCTCAAGAGGAACCTAATCAGCCTAACATGACCTCAGTAAAAGTTGCACGGTTTTCGAGTTATTAGCGAAATGAAGATTTTTAAGAATTGTCCCCTTTGCTTTTACATTTTTAGTACCAGTATCGACTTGGACAGCGTGGCAGTGAAGCAACAGAGGGCGCGTTCAGTGCATGGATGGGTGACTGTCTATAACTAACGCTAGTGGCATTTTTCCGAGCGGTTCCGTGCTTCGTAAGGCACGTTAAGCAGTTGGTGCCGGCTACCGTCGATAGGTGGCAGTCGTTAAGCCAAGACAGAATACAGACCTTAGGGAATAGACCTGTACCTCTCGGTGGGGACATAATGGGTTGATAATGATGACGATGACATAATATACAGTATGTAACAAATACTTACCAGGAGGCACCTAATCCATAATGACTCGACTCCGGACCTTCTCTTTATATGTCCTACATGCGGTAGGGGCTGCCGCTCTCGAATTGGACTTTTCAGTCACTCAAAAAAGTGTCAAGTCCTGTGTCCTTAGGCACTGTTTGAATCGTCCGTAATGGACGCGAAGGCCTATGATGATGATGAACAAATACTTAAAACTCATTATTGTATCAAAAGATCCGATGAAAAATCAATACAATACCATACAAAGGTTATACTCTATGGCATAGTAGAGCATAAAAGATAAAGATACAGAATACAATTAGCGGCCTATGATAATAGCAATTTCCTAAATGAGGTTTTCATAAGACCTTGGAAGGAAGGCCAAAAAAACATCATCATCATCAACCCATTATGTCCCCACCGAGGGGCACGGGTCTCTTCCCTGAGGAAGATATACGCCATACTCCACCACGGGGGCCAAGTCCGGATTGGTGGAGGCTTGTAAGACTAGTGGCTGGTCTTACTTTCAGAAGTTTTCAAGCCAAGTCAGAGGCCTTAGCCTCTGACTCGGCTTAACGACTGCCATCTATCGACGGCAGCCGGTACCAACTGCTTAATGCCTTGCGAAGCACGGAACCGCTCGGAAAAATGCCACTAGCGTTAGTCATAGACAGTGACCCATCCATGGACTGAACGCGCCGTATGTTGCTTAACCTTAGTGATAGTTTAAGATCACTCAGGCAGCCCAGGCTACGAGCGATTCAAGGAAACACCATGTATAAATGTAAATAGTGACAAACAGAAACCCGTGGAAATATGGTTAATCCATCTTCAGACATTACTTAATCGGGGTAATGTTCTAACAAAGATGTTCACAGCTTAAGACGTAGTACAACAGAAGTACAGATTGGAATTGATGACCTCTGTGGCGCAGCGGTTAGCGCCTCTGCCTACCATGCGAAAGGTCTCGGGTCCGAATCCCAGTTGGGGACAAAAAAAAACCAGGTCTAGGAGGGTTACATGTTTGTGATGTCGCTGTTTCTGGTTTACACGACACAGGTTATCCTAGTGTTAAGTTAAATTCGACTAATAGACTGAAAGCAAGCATTACTACATACGGCAAGACATTTTGGGGGTCCTGCTGTTTGACCAAAAGTCATTTGGCAAAATTACACTTGACAAACAATGTTTGACAAAAAATGCTTTCGCCAATTGATCATTTTACTACTAATCATTTTACAAATGACTCACTTATCCAAATGATCAACATTTACATTTTACAAATAATTATTTTACTTAATGAACATTTAACAACTGAGTTATCAGACAAAACTACTATTGGTCTAAAAACGTTTGATAAAATGTATTATTTGACAAATGTTTCGTTTATTAATCAATCTTACGAACGGGGGGTCGGCGATGTAAAGAATACGTGACAACAGAAATATAGGTGCTCCGCTTCGCTACGGAGCGGAGCACCTATATTTCTGCTCCGTTCTCTATGTAAGATCGAAAACAGACTCGACTTTGATGCGTTCAACATTTTGTTAAATTCATGACATTTGGACAAATGCTTCATTTGCGAAACATATTATTTGGTGAAAACGGTCAATTGACATTTTAATATTCAAAACATTTAACAAATGTAGTGTTTGCTAATGGATCATTTGCTAAGTGAGTTTTTGTAAGATGATACTTTTGTCAAATGTCTCGTTTGCCAAATGAACATTTGGTTAAACGTTGTTTGTCGAATGACCATTTGTCAATAATTTTTTGGTCAACCATTAGTAATCCGACATTTTGGTATAACTGACCCACGTGCAAAATAGGGTAGAGCATGTAATGTTGTTGTACTCTTGCATTAAAGAGACATATATGGCCCGACTATTATTTTATGGTATACATACGCTTACGCCTTTATCCTAGAGGGTTAGGCAGAGACCAGGGACTGGCACTTGCCAAGATCCTGACAGATCACTCGCTTCACCAACATTCATTAGTCGTTGCATGCATCATGTTATATTTTACTCCAAATGCTGTGCGCTCCCTGCACATTTTCGTATCGTATGTTAGGTCCTGAGACTATGATAATGAACTTTAGATTTATTTTCTTTTATTTGGTGTACAAAACAGATCACAAACTTTACATGATATTATGTATAAGTTGTTAATACCGAATCAGAAACGATGAGGTCCGTAGACAAACGAAAGTCGTCGACATAGCCCACCGGATGAGTAAGTTGAAGTGGCAGTGGGCGGGGCACATAGCACGAAGAACTGATGGCCGATGGGGCCGAAAGGTTCTTGAATGGAGACCACACATCGGCAAGCGCAGCGTAGGACGACCAGATGGCAAGACAAGACGATCTCACCCAAGTGGCAGGGAGACGCTGGATGCAAGCCGCTCCCAACCGGTCTTTTTGGAAATCCATGGAGGAGGCCTATGTCCAGCATTGGACTTCTTGTGGCTAAGTGATGATGATGATGATGAATGATGATGTATAAGTTATAATATTGTATAAGTTGTGGTCCAAAGCATGCGGAAACAACATTGCCTTTTCTCATTTTAGGTATCTTAATGAGGTATTAAATGTTAGGGATAAGAATTTCTGATAACACTATACAATTTTATGAATTCAGGATTTTGGCTGAGCTTCTCTTAGTAAAATGCGTTGTAGAGTCTACACATTCTCGCTATCGGATTGTAGTATGATGTGTTATTTTTTCTGATTTGTTTTTATGATGTGTTATTTTGAATTAAAACGTCGTACAAAGTGCATTGTCAACACAAATCAAAATTTCATCCTTTTTTGCAAGCACTTAAGAGGAAGGATCTGTCGTTTTATCCTCCTTGTTTTGTGTTCATTCCCTATCGGGTACAATCAGTGTAATGTCATTATCTGGTTACAACACAATGGAGAGAGACTACGCCTCCATTTGCGAAGCGATTAATGTTTATGAGCATGTGAGACGGTGACGTAATGTGTTAGACAGTACCTACTATTATACGTACAATGTAATTTTCATAACTTTGGTGTGACGATAGACATGTAGTTTACATAAAGAACTTACAGTTCACGTAGTTAATGAGAAAATAAAGCTTAAAATTAGATAACACTGATTATTTAATACTGTAATGTTCTAGAATTAAGTAAATAATAAAAATAAATAAATAATAAACTCACGCCCGTTATCCCCGAAGGGGTAGGCAGAGGCACCAGTATCTAGAACTGGACCCACGTTTTGCCGAGTTTATTAGGTCCCAAACGTGACAAGTGGCAAGCCTGTCGCCGTTATCCGGGCACAATTTATCAGCGAATGGTGTTGCTGTACAAACAAATGTACGTAACTAAAAGTCATTGGTACATGCGTGGTTCGAACCCAGACCCTCATAATCGAGAAGCAAGGGTCAACCCCACTACGCCTCCACAAATAATAATAATATTAATAATGAACTACGTAACGAATCGCCTGAGAGATCTTAAACGAGGCTTAAGGTTTAGCAAGATACGGCGCGTTCAGTCCATAGATGGGTCACTGTCTATGACTAACGCTAGTGGCAATATTCCGAGTGGTTCCGTGCTTCGCAAGGCACGTTAAGCAGTTGGTGCCGGCTGCCATCGATAGATGGCAGTCGTTAAGCCAAGTCAGAGGCCTTAGGGCGGCTTGAAAACTTCTGACAGTAAGACCAGCCACTAGTCATACAAGCATTGCTATTCGCACGAAAATTACCAGACGCGCCATGGTCCGCCTACAACATTTAATCTTTCCCCATCCGACCCTCAGGCTAACACACTTTGTGGTCACCCTATTCCAACCCGAATTATCCCAATTCTGAGTGAAGGGGGTCTACTCTAGAATTAACATCGTTGATAAGGGACGCCTGAGGCGAAAATACTTCGGCCACATAAAGGATGTATTAGCAATGGGCAAGATAAACAGCACCCGAAACCGGCGTGCCCGCATGCAACGACTAATGAATTTCGATGAAGCGAAAGTGATCTGGCTCCTGCCAGAGCCACTTGCCACGATCCTTCGTGGCAAGTGGCAGTCCCTACCTACCCTACGCCATACTCCACCACGGGGGCCTAGTCCGGATTGGTGGAGGCATGTAAGACTAGTGGCTGGTCTTACTGTCAGAAGTTTCAAGCCGCCCTAAGGCCTCTGACTTGTCTTAACAACTGCCATCTATCGACGGCAGCCGGCACCAACTGCTTAACATGCCTTGCGAGGCACGGAACCGCTCGGAAAAATGCCACTAGCGTTAGACATGAAACGGTCACCCCATCCGTGCACTGAACGCGCCCTACGTTGCTTAACCTTTGTGATCGTTAAAGCTCACTCAGGCGACCGGGGCTTAGAGCGATTCTTAACTTCACCTAAGCCAAAACCTTACCAAGTTGGGGCCCAGACGAAATGAATTGAGCCACAGAGTAAAAATATAATCAACACGAATCAAGTTCGGGTTCTATGTAAATATTGGGTCTCGGGAAGAGGGTATGGAAGTATGTAGAGGGAAGCCGGAAAAAATACACGAGAGGCCACATAATATTTTAACGTACGAAATTGAGTGATATTGTGACCGTAAAAACCCTGTTACGAAAACCATTGTGCTGGGTAAAAGTTAGTGCGGATTTTTTCAATTATTTTTTATTTTATTTAGCATAACATAACATTTACAGCCATACACGCATCAGCTCTAAGCTGCTAGTGTATCAAATAATAATAATAATTTACATACATTGCTTCTGGCCCCACACTAGGTTACCTTGTTTTTATTATTTTAAATATTTTTTTTTGTCGATAGAAATACGACTATAGTCTGTAAAACATAGCTTGAGCTCCGCGACAGGTGCCATCAAAATTGCGTCCATGAAGTTTAGAATTTTTTCACAGAATATTTGTACTGTGAAAACTCCGTACTTACTGCACACTATTCGATGTCTAAGCAATATCGTAACCTTTTTTTTTTTTTTTTTGTTAACGGGGTGAAATGCTTTGTGCACCATAACCGCCACCCTTGGGGGAGGGCGACGGCCGTGTGTCGGACTCTCCTCTCCTAATAATAGGAGAGGCATACCTCCTAAAACACCCCGGGGGCCGTCCTGTAGCTCGTGCAATGGGGCGCCGCCGAATCTCGCAAGTGGTGAACCACAACGCGAATGCGACAGCGGCGCCCCGGCGACGTCGACCCGACTCGCAAGGAGTCGGGCCCACCCTCTCTGGAGAAGGGGCATGGGCCCCCCACCCCCTTCTCCCGTCACGATGTCGGACGGCAGGTCCCCCAAACAGCCGTCTGTGACCCTCACTCAACCGGCGGCGCAAGCTCCGCGCGGCGTCCCCCGCGCCACCGGCTCTCCCGGCAGAGGCGCGAGCTCCACAAGCCTCCAACTACCGAGGACCCTTTGTGGCCCTCTGCCCGGATCCTCGGCCAATCTAGTTCACCCTCCCAGTGGAACACCCCTCGACCAGGAACCATATGGGGTGACCAGTCCCTGGTCCCTGGCTTATCACCCGCAAAGACCTTCCCAAGCCCGGCTTGCGGAACTCGCGCTTCCCCCCCTCCCTCTCCGGTCCTCTTCTACGCCCTCTGCTGGACAGAGGGACATAGAGAGGGCCCCCACCGTGTGTTTTTTATAGAGGTTGTCTCCTCGCGGCCCGAAGGCCCCCGGCCCCGCTCAATGTGGGGTTACGGGTGCGGGGCCCATAGTGGACCCCGCGGGACATCCAGCAGCGCAAGCCACTGGACGTCCCAATCCCTCTGGTTTTGGTCCGCGCCGGCCGAAGCCGGTACCCCCCATATCTGGAGGGCGTTCCCCTATCCGCCACCCGGGGGACGCGTCCGATGGAAGACCAGAAACTCCGCACGGAAAGCAATATCGTAACCTAGCCCTGTCAGTGTGACAGCTGTCATGGAGCTCAAGCTATGTTTTACAGACTGTAGTATCGCCCTTTCTCATATGAGCCCTTTACAAAGAATCACACTGTTTATTTATTTCTCACTTCCTTCATCCTCTCCATGGAATACTATGGAGATGATGGAATACTACTATTCCATCATCTCCATATCTCGTCCAACCAACGTGACCCTCCTGTTTCATTTCTAGTCGCCACATCCTCATTCAGTTCAGCGTTTTCTTGTCAAGCTATTGCAGATCCAACATTTTGGAGACGCAAAGCCAAAAGTTTTTTAGTGTTTTCATGCTAGTTTTAAAATATGTCAGATCAGTTACATCATTGAATAATTACATTGTACATACATACATAAGCCCACGCCTTTACCCAGAGGGGTAGGCAGAGAGCAGGGAATGCCAGCTGCCACGATCCTCACAAATCACTCTCGCTTCATCGACATTCACTAGTCGTTGCATGCACGCACGTCGGTTTCGGGTACTTTTTAATTATATTTATTGTTATTGTTTGTTATTGTTATTGTTATTTTTGCAATAATCATCATCAACCCATTGTATCTGTAAATCCTTAATCTGTAAATGTTATTTATGAGTACAATAAAGAATATTCTATCTATCTATATCCCCACCAGGAGGCACGGGTCTCTTCCCTTCCCTTTGTTTTGTAATAATTAGTATTATTATTTTAACTCCGTTGGAAGAGTGTTTTAAAGAATCATGTTTTTTATAAATAAGCCTGCAAAACACTATATGCTGATAAGTATTTATTAGTATTGGCTGCTAAACATTGTTTTTTCAACTCGACGTTGTTATTTCTTCCAGACAACGAAGTGTTGATAACGTTTTATCAAGTAGGGAGCATGAACTGGCATTGGTTTGGTAGACAGTCTGAGTGTAAACAAAATAAAAAAATTGGAATACTACCAAGGCCTTGATATTGACCATGAAGGTTAATAAGTCTTGAATTAATGAGATAAATTAATTAGTCTAGACGAGCAAATAACTCGCTAGTCATTATTGCTTACCGTATTTACACAAAAATTGTAAACGGTTCGTTCAGAACATGGCTTGTTAGAACAGGGTTCATTAAATAGATCTATTTTTAATAATGAAAATTACTAGACGTTAACAAAATGACGATGTTATTGTTTAAGCCTCGAATCGTTCGTAGAATTACTCGTAGCCATGCCTGAATGATCTTAAACGATCACGAAGGTTAAGCCATATAGGGCGCCTTCAGTGTATGGATGGGTCACCGTCTATGACTAGCGCTAGTGGCAATTTTCCGAGCTATTCCGTGCATTGCAAGGCACGTTAAGCAGTTGTTGCAGTCGTTAAGCCAAGTCAGAGGCCTTCGGGCGGCTTGAAAACTTCCGACAGTAAGACCAGCCACTAGTCTTGCAAGCTTCCACCAATCCGGACTTGGCCCCCGTGGTGGAGTATGACCAATACCTTTCTCAGTGAAGAGACCCGTACGTGCCCCTCGGTGGGGATATATTGGATTGATGATGATTGTTTAAGCCAGCCATATAACAAAGATGATGATATAAATAAGAGTAAACTATAGAATAAGTATAAAATAATTAATAACGGTCTTATTAGTCAAATACTTGTAAGGCAGAGCCAAAGCCGGCTTAAGAAAGAAGTTCTTGTGATAAACCTATTTTAATTCTTTTTTAAGAGTGCTTTAACGGGCTCGACTTGGTTATACTCGTACCTATAAGACCTTAAATATAATATGCAGCAAGACAATTTCGGCGTCGCCAAACATGACAAATAAATCATTTTTGGTGGGCGTAATAATTCTGCGCTCGGCGAACTAAGGACAATTGAAAATTTCATAATAGCAATATTAATTAATATTCTGTGGTTGTGAGCAACTACATACATTTTCTTCTAGACAGGTTCTGATTTTGTCACACTGATTATATCAATTATCTCTCTATTTTCTCACCATTGAACCTTCCCCTTTTTTAGGCAATTTATAAATTCAAGGAATATTCTAAAGATGTTAAAAACGCTGCTCTCAATATTTGCGCTTAGCAACACATTCAGCGATCAATTTTTATATTATAGAATAAATACGGCATTTTAGTAACAGTTCAGTCTGTTACACTGAGCTGTAAGTAGTTTGAGCTGTGAGAGACTCATTAAAATCCACATTATTCGGTCAACCACGGCTTAAACAGAGGACGCTTTAGAACAATAGCCATCAATCCTCAACGAGTGAGGTACCAACTCGAAAAGGTCTGTGATTGAGCCGGCCAAATCACCTGTGCAGCCTGATTCTGGATGTTTACACTTACGTTTTTATTTCTGTGTTTTTTTTATATTTGGCCATGCGTTTTTTCAGCGATTTATTAATTTTGTTGAAAGTCGATACAAAATACTAATAAATACATACATTTATTTATGAAAATATTTCAGTGGAGAATTTGCGCTAAAAAATGTTTTACATCTCCACCATTATTAGAAACGTTTATAATTCAACGAAAAAACTAACTTGAATAGCTTTGTATTATTATAGTAACTTTATTTTTGACATTTTAGTGAACTCGAAAACCTTGAGAAAAAATTTACATTTCTTACGCTTTTATACAGGGTGTTGATTTGTACAGTTGACTCCGACTCAGGGATGGTTATTTACCTGATACTGAAGCAAAAAAATAGATAAAAAAAATATATTTTTTTTAGTGAAAATCACCTAAAAATCACAAATTTATATGGCTTAGCTTCTATCGTTTGCATTTGACGGGTCCGGCGGGGATTTCGCGGGGCGGGGCGGAAGTGTGCGGCCCTGCAAAACCGGGGATATTAGGTGATCTTCACTAAAAAACAATTTTTTTTACATTTTATTTTTTTTGCTTCAGTATCATGTAAATAACCAACCCTGAGTAAACTGTACAAATCAATACCCTGTATAGGTACCGTCTTTAGTATAAAAGCAATGACTGACACTCCACCAATCCGGACTTGGCCCCCGTGGTGGAATATGGCCTATACCTACCTTCCTCAGGGAAGAGACCCGTGCCCCTTGGTGGGGACATAATGGGTTGATGATGATGATGAATGACACTCTAATCTAAGTGAGACGCCAGATCCTCATCAATGTGTATTTTTAAATAAATAATTTTTCTGTCCTAGTTTAGTCTCCTTAACCACAATGTTTGAACCCCAATGAAAAACAATGTCTAAGCCACGTATTTGTTCAGAGTCACCAAGCGGCACGCGGTGCGTTGCTTTTTGTAGTAATAACTACGAAAAAACAATGTACGTAATGACTCCCGGATAGTTGTAAAATTATAGCCCGAACATTTACATTTTAGCAGAATAGGTCCACTGAAAATGTGTCAAGTGCAGACACATTCAGGCCGCCCGGCGTGTTGGATTGCGCCTCTTGGCACTTGAGAGAGTGAGAGAAAAAATACACGAAACGCCGTGCTGTAGAGAGAGAAATGAAAAATGAAGACGAACAGTGGACAGAATTTTTTACATACGCTTTTACTTGAGAATACGGTTGTGCGGGCCTTTTGAGAATAAACTATTAAAAAGATCCAGGAGGTAACGTTCGTCTGAAAAAAAACAACTTAAATAGTGATATTTATAGAAAATTTTAAGTACTTTATTTTTTGTAAACAAACCTTTTACTAAAATTTAATAGTTTTCAAGTTTTAGGCAAAAGAATGGAAAAAAGCAGCTTTTTTTGCGTATTTTTCGATGTTGCATCACGAAATTTTGTCCACAAACCATTCAGATTCGGCACCACAAAATACTTATAGAATTACATTTACACAAAGTTGGTTTTGTCATTTTAGACGTGCAGTGCTGTTATTGCCCGATTGATTGTTAGTGTATGCCAGATTAAATAAATTAACAATAGTGTAAATATAAAACTCGATATGAGAGTGAGAACCATTAGTAACCAGCCAACGTTAGCCAGCCAGCATTAGTAACGAGACAACACTACGGTTAAGTAGTTACTTAGGGGCCGTCCATTAATCACGTGAGGCTTGAAAGGGTGGGGAGGGGTTTGACAAAAATCACGAAATGTCACAAGGGAGGAGGGGGGGTGTAGTAAGATATCACGTGTATTTATTTTTTTATTATTTTTTCAAACGCACACGCGTTCAACACGCGCACTTGCGCGCGCAAGACAATTTTAGTTCTAAAAAAATTAAGATTTTTTGTAGATACGAAAAATACACGTGATGTTTTGGGTAGTCTTAAACCTCACCATGTATCACCAAGGGGCAGGGGAGGTTAAAAAATGCTTAAAAAAAGATCACGTGATTAATGGACGGCCCCTTAGCGAAATTCTCAATTTCGACAGCGGCTCTAAGGTATAGAGGGTGTCCCAAAACTCAACGCTAAGCCGGTACCGGGTTAAAAGGCAAGTCATACTGATTATCAGAAAAATATTAAAAAAATCAGTTTTTTTTTCAAAACAATATTTTTTTTAAATTATTTATTCAAGAAATTTCACAAACATAATTAAATCTAAAATTGAACTTAAAATGGGCAATTTTTTAAGTTATTTTTTTTAGTATCCTTTTCGTCCAAGCTGGAGCAGCTGGTTTTGAAATTTTGTTAACAGTTTAAAGAAGCATTATGCAGAGATAAAAAACAAAAAAAAAATGGAAAAAGTAAAGATTTGTGGCAACAGGATTTTTTTTTAATTCCCATATTTTTTGTTATTTTTTAATTTTCTAATAACCAATATGACTTGCCTTTTCACCCGGTAACCGCTTAACGTTGAGGTTTGGGACACCCTGTATATTTTGGTCAAACTAGCGTACTGTTGCGATTCATCTTTATAGTAGCTGGCCGGCAAAGCCGTCTAGAGAATGATTCTGAATTATTGAAAAGGAATCGCAACGTTTTTGTTTAGATATCAGTCGATCCCTAGCTAGGCTAGGCAATGCTCGACTAAAATATCATCATCATCATCAACCCACCATGTCCCCACCGAGGGGCACGGGTCTCTTTCCCTGAGGAAGGTATAGGCCATACTCCACCACGGGGGCCAAGTTCGGATTGGTGGAGGCTTGTAAGACTAGTGGCTGGTCTTACCGTCACAAGTTTTCAAGCCGCCCTAAGGCCTCTGACTTGGCTTAACGACTGCCATGTATCGACGGCAGCCGGCACCAACTGCTTAACGTGCCTTGCGAAGCACGGAATCGCTCGGAAAAATGCCACTAACGTTAGTCATAGACGGTGACCCATCCATGGACTGAACGCGCCATATGTTGCTTAACCTTAGTGATCGTTTAAGATCACTCAGGCAGCCCAGGCTACGAGCGACTAAAATATAAAATAAAAGTATTTTTGCCTAATCTTTAACCCCTCAGGCCTAGAACACTTTTTCTTTCACAGCTAAGTTAGTTATTCACGGGGTAATATTTGAAATTCATCACCGTTTTCAAAGAATAAAACATGCTCATACAACTGTGGTCTATATCATCTTCAAAATTCGATTCAAAGTGCCGTTGCAAGACCGACCCGCTGGCGGATCTAGGGGCCTGACGGAATGGGCCGTAGTTTACAACGGACCCGCCGGCGGGTCCTTGGGGCTTGAGGGGTTAAGAGTAGAGCACCCCAGTACCATAGCTATAGTTATGGCACGTCCATTTTGCTATAGATCTTAAACCACCCAAAATACCCGCTGTTTATGAATCTCGTTTGCACGATGCAAAAGGAGTATTAACGGTAACGTTCCGTGCATGCAACGATTCGTGAAAACTATCTCTTCTTTTATGAATATGCAATTAGCCTTTTCGGTACCATGTGCGCCGCTCTGGCGGGTTCCGGTCAATATTTGATTTGCGAAGGATCACGAAGGTTAAGCAACATTGGGCGCGTTCAGTGCATGGATGGGTGACGGTCTATGACTAACGCTAGTTGCATTTTTCCGAGCGGTTCCGTGCTTTGCAAGGCACGTTAAGCAGTTGGTGCCGGCTGCCGTCAATAGATGGCAGTCGTCAAGCCAAGTCAGAGGCCTTAGGGCGGCTTGAAAACTTCTGACAGTAAGACCAGCCACTAGTCTTACAAACCTCCACCAATCCGGACTTGGCCCCCGTGGTGGAGTAGATATGGCCTATACCGTCCTCTGGGAAAAGACCCGTGCTCCTCGGTGGGGACATAATTGGTAGATGAAGATGTAAACATTATTAACTTTATTCCGGATACACTTACTCCGGACACAGTCAGAGACGAGCAACCGATAACGCGAGCTCCGTCTCTGCTCACCACGATTAAGCTCTGCGAATCGGAGCGAAACCTTGTCGGACTCTTCTGACAAAAAGTCAAGTAAGTGCGGAAATATCCGGAATAAAGATTAATTCGTAGTGCTTACGAAAGTTTTAGTTCAAAAATATATAAACACTTTGTAGCAAATAAAAGTTGTTCTAAGCCACAAACTCTCATAGATTTATATCAGAAATTGCGCATTTTAGAGTGATTCCTGAAATAACTGTGGTAAATATTCATAAAGTTCAGGTGTCTGCGGTAGTACAAAGCTTGTTAGTTGCTGGGAGTGAAATGTAATATTGAAATATTTGCGGTGAAAAGGGCAAACAACTGGCTAACGTTATAGAACAAGGATGCTCTGACTTGCTGTTACTTCTAATTAATTAAGTAGTATTAATATGATTCATCATCAACCCATTATGCACGGGTCCCCGAATAACCGCGGATATGCAGAGAGCGGACCGAACAAAACTACGGGGGAGTCCCCGAATAAAATAGAACTCGTGTGACTAGGCGAAGCAACGCACATGGCGAACTTTAGTCCACGTTGAAGTATCCATTTGTTAGAACCCTTCCCGTGGCGTTCGCCCGCTGCGGGCAGGCGGCTATTGTTTAACTATTGTTATGCTAATTACCGCCATTGGAATACATAAGGGGATGGACCGAGTATTTCGCACGCCGTGTGCGTTGAGTTCGCGGTAAATCCCCGGCGGACTTTTTATTTGCGGATTGTACTTTTATCTCCGCCGCGGAGAAAAGTCCGTCGTCTGCGCAGGCCATATCTCTGGCTGCATTGCCACGTTGAACAGCCTGGGAGATCCGTTGCACGAGATATGCCCTAGTGCGACAGTTAAGGCCCTTTCAAGCGCCGTCCTAATTCCCAATTATTTATCTATGTTATCTCCAAGTAACACATTTATCAAAGTGTTTCAAGTCGGCTTTATTAATACGTATAGTATATTCTCGGAGACGTCGGGAGTACGATCGGAGGGCTTAGATCAGCGTTTCTTAACCTTTTTTGTCCACGGACCCCTTAGTTAATCCAGCCCAAGTTTAAGGCCCTCCTTAATAAAAAAAGTAGCAATAAATTTTGAACAATTTATATTAGTACTGCAAATTACAAAAAAATGTACTTCTTCATGTAAAATGTTTGTGGTGCTTTTTTGCAATTTAATTAATGATTTAATTTATGACTAGCTGAAAATATTTTATCTGACTGACAAAATATTTTCACTGGACCACCCTTATCATTTAGGGGAATACAAAATAGATAGCAACTTATTCTCAGACCTAAAAAATATACATATAACATTTCATCAAAATCGGTCAAGCCGTTTCGGAGGAGTATGCGCACTAACACAGTGATACGAGAATTGCAATACACTCCCGGACACATCTACGAGTATCAGCCCACCTAGTGTTTGAAGTTTTGACGGTCCTGTGACGGAATAAGTTTTTATACAGTTTTGAAACTGATTTATCAATCAAATCAGCTTCAAAACTGCATATAAACTTATTGCTCCACCTAACATTTATTTTTAGCTAAGGACCGTCAAAACTTAAAGCACTAGGTGGGCCGATAGATGTGTCCGGGAGTTTAAATTAGATTTAATTAATTTATTTAAATCATCATCATTCAGCCACAAGAAGTCCACTGCTGGACATAGGCCTCCTCCATGGATTTCCAAAAAGACCGGTCGGAAGCGGCTTGCATCCAGCGCCTTCCCGCCACTTGGATGAGATCGTCTGTCCATCTTGTGGCTGGTCATCCTACGCTGCGCTTGCCGATATTTATTTAAATAATGGTCCATAAATAAGGCTGCATAGCCCCTTAAATATGCTCGCGGATGCCCCGGGGTCCACGGACCACAGGTTAAGAGACACTGGCTCAGATCATAGAGGTAATCTGCCAATTGAGTAAATGTCGAACAAAGCAAATCCCACTCTCTGTATAAAAGCCAAAGGACTATTTTGCAAAGGACTAGATAAGTAACTAGGGAGATTAGTCCAACTGTTCGCGTAGAGGCCACTTGCGCCAATAGATTAGTAATAGGAATGGTAGCGCAAAAGTAGAAAGCCGGCCTCACATTTGTGAGGAAACCTGATCATGTGAGTTGTCTTCGTACCGCAGCATCATCAACCCATCATGTGCCCACCGAGGGGCACGGGTCTCTTCCTTGAGGAAGGTATAGGCCATACTCCACCACGGGGGCTAAGTCCGGATTGGTGGAGGCTTGTAAGAGGCTGGTCTTACTGTCGGACGTTTATAAGCCGCCCTAAGGCCTCTGACTTGGCTTAACGACCGCTATCTATCGACGGCAGCCGGCACCAACTGCTTAATGTGCCTTGTGAAGCACGGAACCGCTTGGAAAAATGCCACTAGCGTTAGTCTTATAACGGTCACCCATCCATGCTTCGCTTAAGATCACTCAGGCGGGCGGGGCTACGAGCGATTCTCTGGGCACACGTTTGGTTATTAAGCCTAATCTCTCTTTGAGAGAAGGCCTGCTCTTGGCGTTGCAGATGAATGAATAGGCCAATACAGGCTTGATATAATAATAAATATGTGTTATTATTCAACAACTATTTGCCTCTCCCTCAAACAATACAGACGGCACCAGTTTGTAACTATTCATTAAATTTTAGGCACTGACTGAAAACCAGCGCTGAGGGCCTACACCCTCAGCATTATGCTGAGTCAGCTGCCTTTTGCAGCAGCGGTTACACACCGCGACAAAACTGCCTTTCTTTATGTATGTTTTTACCTTATCTTTGATGTTTTCTTCTCGTTTGTATTTCTGTTGTGTGTGAGTTGTGTGACTGTTGGTGCAATAAACGTTTTTCTTTCTCTCTCTTTTTCTCTATTCAAACAAAAAAAACGTGAAAGACGTTTTGGACACCGGACAGAGCTTACGGCTAGATGAACAGATACTCGTAGATAGTGATGTCAGATAGCGTTGGTTGGTGCAAGCCAGCCCTAGATAAGTATATCCGTTTTAGAAGGAATGAATCCTTAGATCTCGTTCTGTACCATTGTGCGCGTCGTACAACAGAACAAACGACCCGTTGCGAATTAAGCCAATTGGAGCATAATTCCTCACCTACACGCCATTCGGAACAGTCTGTCAGTATTGTAGTGAATTGTAGTACTAATACAATAGCAGAGAAGCCGTTTGAAGGGGCTTTGGGAGGAGAGAAATCATTAAAAATAGTTGGTATTAGTATTAGGTATAAAACTTGAGATCGCTCGTAGCCCCGGCTGCCTGAGTGATCTTAAACGATCACGAGGTTAAAGCAATATAGGGCGCGTTCAGTCCATGGATGGGTGGCCGTCTGTGATAAACGCTAGTGGCATTTTTCCGTGCGGTTCCGTGCTTCGCAAGGCACGTTAAGCAGTTGGTGCCGGCTGCCGTCGATAGATGGCAGTCGTTAAACCAAGTCAGAGGCCTAGGCGACTTGAAAACTTCTGACAGTAAGACCAGCCACTAATGTTACAAGCCTCCACCGATCCGGACTTGGCCCCCGTGGTGGAGTATGGCCTATACCTTCCTCAGAGAAGAGACCCGTGCCCATCGGTGAGGACATGATGGGTTGATGATGATGATGAAATATTAAATACGAGACATATGCACAAAGACTTATGGGTTTTGTGCATAAACATCTGGGAGAGTCAAATAAGTATACGTCTCGGTGAGCCAAGCGCACTTGTGATGAGAACACGTGCTTTCAAAAGATTTAAGAGAAAATCACCAAACGATCTGCTTGGTTGAAAGTGACGCAGCCAAGATAAAGCAATATATAAATATGCTAGAGAGCATACCAAGCCCTACCAATCCGGACTTGGCCCCCGTGGTGGAGTATGGTTTATACCTTTCTCAGGGAAGAGACCCTTGCCCCTCGGTGGGGACATAGTGAGTTGATGATGATGATGATGATGATGATACCAAGCCCGCTATGACAATGAAGCCAAAACTCGAGCTAAATGTCATGAGACAGATTGCATGAAAAAAAGGAACCAAAAACATTATAAAACAACGGTTGCTTTAATACACTCCTCAGTCACAGTTTCTACGTTACAATCTTTGTGAAGTCGCTGTGTTTACACAACAAATGTTTACGTCATTACTTTTCTAGCAAATAGTCAAGAAATATTTATGAACCTTTTTGTCGAACAAGAGAGGCCAAAACTTAGGCATAACTCACTTGATTTGGGTTATATCCAATCAATTTTAACAGAACCATTGTGTCCAGGCGCATTTTTCATTTTGTGTATATTTGGCAGATCTCAATGCGTAGAGGGCTAATTGATATCGCAAAACATCGTTAGCCGGGTCAGTAGTAACATATTATGTATCTGATACAAAAATATGTTATGCTTTATCATAATTGAGGAAAGACGGTACCCACAGAATTTATCATCTAGTCGAGGCAGCAACAAAAGCGTTATTTCATCACAGGTAATGAATAAATCTGTAAATGAATGAATAAAATTTTTGGTGGACCGATCTAGGTTTTTTTGTTTTTTTCAAAGTCATATTGCAACTGACTGCCAGCATTAGTTGTGTTTAAATGTTACATAGGCGCGATTTTTGAATTGAGAATTTACACTAAGTAAATACTTAAGTAACGTTCTGTCACGCTCTTTTCTGAAAAGATTGACGAGACAGCACTACAGTTAAGTAATTACCTACCTAACAAAATTCTTAATTCAGAAATCGGCCCTTAGATGACAGTCCTGTTTTTATAATTTTAAGTGAGAGAAATACTTAAAACCTAAAACCAATAATTTTCTCTAATATGTATAAATATTTAAATTTGTACCGCCTACCCGTTTTTCAAATTTCTCTTAGCAATTTTCCATTGTAAGGCTGTCTGAAAGATATTGCTTCTAGTAATAAGGCCACCAATTGTACCATGAACTTTTGTAAATATTTTGTGTTTTTTCCAGTAATTTATCTTATCTTAGTTGGATATGTACAATTAATTGATTTTTCGGCTGAAGAGTCCGAACAGGTTTCACTCGGATCAGAGCGATACTTAGTAGGACTCTTGCGACTAAAATAACATAACATTTACATTTACATACAGGCACATAATATGTAAATACATTGCTTCTGGCCCAACTCTAGGACACCCTGTGTCGTGGAAATCAGAAACAGCGACGTCACAAACATGTAAACATGCAAGACCTGGGTTTCTTTTTTTTGTCCCCAGCAAGGATTCGAACCCGGGACCTCTAGCATGGTAGTCAGATGTGCTAACCGCTGCGCCACAGAGGTCATGAAGTAAGTGTATCCGGAATAGAGTTGATGGTGTGTAGTGCTTACGATAGGTTTAGTTCAAAAAACATTACCAACATTTTCGAGCTTAGCGCATCTGCCTACCATGCAAGAGGTCACGGGTTCGAATCCCGGCTGGGGACAAAAAAACTTACGTCTTGGATGTTTACATGTTTGTTACGTCGCTGTTTCTGGTTCCCACGACACAGGGTATCCTAGTGTGGGGCCAGAAACAATGTATGTGCCTGTATGTAAATGTTATGTTATGTTAAAAAATTTTATAACACAAAAAGTTACTTGAGAGAGAGCCTTTGAGAGATCCATTACGTTTTTATATAAATAAGACCGAATATCTTAGAAAGTAAAGTTTTATTTCTGTTTTCCTCAAAGTAAATAAATCTAAAGGGATTATCCCTCAAAAATATTTCCTTGGCTGAAAAGTGATAAATACAGTCGAATTTGCTTTGAAACGAATTCCCGTCGAACCAACTTATTTGTAGGTAACAAAACTTATCTGGGTCAATCCTATCTCCTTATAAAATGTAGCCCTAACCAATAAGACGCCTAAGGAGACCCCCAATAAGATACTGCTTTTTTGCTGTTTTTTATTTTTAGAAATAAAAAAAACCAGCCAAGTATACATTTTAATAGGTATACCCCTTGGCCACTGACAGCTGATTAAGTGGATTTAGGAGACAATTCGTCAAGTCAATATTTAGTTGCAATTCGTCAAGCGTCCATAAATGTATTATTTTAGGTGCGATTTGTCAAATCCCAAAAGGAGGCCAATTCGTCAAGTCAACTTTAAGTATTGATTCGTCAAGGCCCTTTTTAGTCTAAATTCGTCATGTCTTCCAACAGTCCGGATTCGTCAAGCCATCAAGAAAGCATCTCAATTTTTTTATTTATCAAAAACTAAGTATGGGGCTGAAAAAGAAGCGGTTTCTAATACAAAAAACAACGTTTTATTTTATAAGGGTCTTGACAAATCAATACTTAAAGTTGACTTGACGAATTCGCCTTCTTTTGAGTCTTGACGAATCTCACCTAAAATAATACATTTTTGGACGCTGGGCGAATTGCAACTAAATATTGACTTGACGAATTGTCTCCTAAATCGATTAAGTGGTCCCCTAAAGAGTAACGCCCGATTTCTGGATTGAGAATTTTGCTAAGTAACCACTTAACTCTAGTGCTGTCTCGCGAAATTTCTCAGAGAAGAGCGTGACAGAACGTTACTTAAGTATTTACTTACGTGAAATTTGCAATCCAGAAACCTGCCCTGGGGGTGTGTTTCACAATCTGCAGATAAAGTTCCGGATAAGCTATCCGCAACCAGGGCTGCCGTTTGTTCTAAATTTGAAGACATAAACGAACAACGTAATATACGAAAATTTATTTAAATTTAGATTAAACGGCAGCCCTGGTTGCGGATAGCTTTATTTGGAACTTCAGTTGAACATTGTGAAACAGGGACTAGTCTTATACAGATTGTATTTGTTAAAATTTGTAACTAGTTCTTTGGTTTTTTAGTAAAATGTAAATCATGCTAAGCTTAGCTGTAAGATTTCCTACAGGTTAAAATAAAATAACCATAAACATTTACATACAGGCACATTGCAGCGTAGGACGACAAGCCACAAGATGGACAGACGATGTCATCCAAGTGGCGGGAAGACGCTGGATGCAAGCCGCTTCCGACCGGTCTTTTTGGAAATCCATGGAGGAGGCCTATGTCCAGCAGTGGGCTTCTTGTGGCTGAATGATGATGATGATGATGACATTGCTTCTGGCCCTACACTAGGATACCTTGTGCCGTGGGAACCAGAAACAGCGACATCACAAACATGTAAACATCCAAGACCTGAGGTTTTTATTTATCCCCAGCCGAAGTTCAAACCCGTGACCTCATGGTAGGCACATGCACTAACCGCTACGCCACAGAGGTCGTCAAAATAATTATATTATAAGTATTAGATTAATATCCAATATACTTGCGGGAATTCTTGAAAGGCATCTATATTTTCTATCACCAAAATTTATATTTGTCATCAAGTTGTATCACCTAATAAATAGATCTATCGCCACGAAATATTTTCGTTCTCAGATAAACAAAAATTGTTCCCAGGTATGAATTATCAAATTAATGTTAATATATGCGTAAAATAAGAGATCGATAACCAATAAAATTATATTCGTCATCAACCCATTATGTCCCCACCGAGAGGCACGGGTCTCTTCCCTGAGGAAGGTATAGGCCATACTCCACCACGGGGGCCAAGTCCGGATTGGTGGAGGCTTGTAAGACTAGTGGCTGGTCTTACTGTCAGAAGTTTTCAAGCCGCCCTAAGGCCTCTGACTTGGCTTAACGACTGCCATCTATCGACGGCAGCCGGCACCAACTGCTTAACGTACCTTGCGAAGCACGGAATCGCTCGGAAAAAATGCCACTAGCGTTAGTCATAGACGGTGACCCATCCATGGACTGAACGTGCCGTATGTTGCTTAACCTTAGTGATCGTTTAAGATCACTCAGGCAGCCCAGGCTACGAGCGATTCATTATATTGCATTACATGAATATAAACTTCGTTCTTATAATAACAGTTTTGTTACTTAAATAATAGCTCTGTGCTCAGAATGGTAGATCTGTCACCAAATAAATCGTGTAAAGAATACGTGACAACAGAAATATAGGTGCGACGACGCGCGTAGCGAAGCGGAGCGCGTCGGAGCGTTAGGTTCTCTATGTAAGATCGAAAACAGACTCGACTTTGATGCGTTCTTACCTTGCCTCTTGTTGCCTCTTTAACATAATATGATTTATTGGTGATCTCTTTAAATTAGTTTGCTTAAATACTTATTAGGACACACCTATTATAATACATACAAAAACATTTATTTGGTACTAGACCTTATATCTCAGGATTTTAGGTGATTTATTGTGGAACTGATTTTGCATTGTTTGGTGACTACATTTTGGTGACAGATCTACTATTTTGAGGACAAACCCTATTATTTAAGAAACACAAAACTAATTAAATTGGTGATAGCTTAAATGATACCCTTCTTGAAATTCATTTAGATGAATTAATAATCTTGTAGGCGCGTGGGATGACATAAAATTCTATGAAATGTCACGGCGTCCACTTAATTATAATTCATAATACTTACCAATATAAAAGCTAATCACTAGGGGTGTAGCATGTATTATATCTGATACTGATATATTATGATACTATTGTCGCACGGGGGTTAAGTAGGGGTGCGATCCGTAGTAAAAGAGGGGTATCCAGGGGCAGCAAAGTTTTGGTTTATTTATAATATGGTAAAATAAAGGCACCTGAAAACAATAAAAATTGAAAAGCTTAACTACGGTCTAAAAGATAAATATAAAAATACAATGTGGAGTATAAAGGAAAGAACACTTACATTAAGTTTATTAATGTGCCTTTTAAATATTTATGATTTTGTAGATAAATAAGTAGAGGGTACGGAGAATAGAGCAATCGTAATAACAGTAATAATAAATTAGGTCGGGCGTAGTAAAATGGAAAGACGTTCACGTCCACTTTGTTCGGAGGCTGAGGAATGTCTGTGCCAAATACGTCCGAACACTGCGGCGAATGTCATAAAATAGTTAAATTTGGAATAATAGATGGCCGAAAATGATAAAAAAAAGCAACGAGGCGATTACCTCGTTACGCTATACGTTGGCGTGAGCTGGCTGAGCTGATCGTTTGTCGGATATTTTATTATACTAGCTGGTGCCCGAGATTTGCCTGTGCAGAATTACGAGAATATCAAGTATACCTATGTTATCTCCTTTTTATGTATAATAACGGGTTTTATCTATATCTATCTTATGTCTCAATGCATACTTTTGTGTATCTGTAAGCCAACATTCAAGTAAATCTGTAATAGAGTAATAAACATCCCAACATCTTCACAACCGTATACATTTATAATAATATTATTATAATATTTTTATTATTTTTTAATATTATTTATTACTAGGTCGCCGGTATGTAGTCTTAGAATAACATATACCTATGTAATCTCCTTTTTTATGCACAATAAAGTGTTCTCTATCTATCTTTGTAATCACACTAATATTATAAAGGCGAAAGTTTGTGAGTGTGTGAGTGGGTATGTTTGTTACTTCTTCAGGTCTAAACGGCTGGAGCATTATTAAAATTTGGTATGAAGTTAGCCGACAACCTGGATTAACATTAGGCTACGTTTTACCGCGGGAAAATATCTTATTCCCATGGGAAAATCGACGAACCGCGGGGTATAGCTAGTATAAATATAAATACGATCTTTTATACAGTATTTTTTCGAAACCAAAATTTAACCTACTTTTATTTATAAGTGAAACGACCATTTGAAGATCGAATAACACACTCATTCATATTCAGTAAATATTCACACACCATAGCACAGGGTATGCTAGTTTGGGACCAGGTCAAGTGATTGTCTTGTGTGGAAGTCCCAAACTAGGATACCCTGTGCTGTGGTAACCAGGCTAGGACATTACAAACATCGAAAAACACCCAGACTGAGACCATTTGTACAAATCTGTGGCGGCAACCAGAATCCGGACTTGGTCCCCGTGGTGGAGTATGGCCTGTACCTTACTCAGGGAAGATACCCGTGCCCCTCGATGGAGACATAATGGGATGATGATGATGCTGATGAAGCGCCTGAACGGCTGGACCAATGAGGCAGTCAGTCTCGTAATGTTGAAGTGTAGTTAGTGAGTTAAAGCTTATCGTGATGCCCTTTCTAAATTGGTAATATTTTATGTACGTACAGTCACGAGCAATAATATATAATAATACACTGTCACATTTTGTACGACGCGACGTACACATTTTGTTTTGTACTGCACATGTGTACAACAATTTGTCCCAAATTATCTAAGCATTTCAAATACAAATACAAAATAATTTATTTGTGGAATGTAGGTGGATATATAAGTTGGTAAATACATTTATGTACTCTACATTCTGCTAAAAAAAGCATACAAATATTTTTATTACTTATAGTCTAACATGCAATTCTAATAGTTGATCAATGTTGATAATGTCTTTAACAAAATCAAAAGTCTCAATTGAAGTTTATCATACATGTTATAGAAAGTGGCTCAGTGGCTCTGTAAAGTTATTTGCAGAATTCCTTGTCATTTATTACATAATTTATTTATTTATTATTTATTTATTTATTTATTACATAATTTAGGACAAATTGTCGTACACTTCTATGTAGATAGTTTTTTATAGAAAATGTAGTATATTATTGCTCGTGACTGTACACTTTTACCCTCCAGATTATATTGATGATATTATAATTCCAGTTGAATTCGAGTCAACACAGCTCCAACGCCCCAGGCCTAGATTTACTTATTGAATATCAAATAACTGCCGAGCCTATCTACCCACGCTGTGCTCTATATAAAAAGTACACTCCGCACCAGATAAAAAATTGTTTGCAAGCCATCCACCCCATGAATTTGTGTTATTTGGTTGATGATTATAGGTTTAGATTAAGAATTGCTGGTAGTAATAACAATTTAATACTTGAATTTATTTGGTAAACAGCGCTCGTAGCCCCGGCTGCCTGAGTGATCTTAAACGATCACGAAGGTTAAGCAACATAGGGCGCGTTCAGTGTATGGATGGGTGACCGTCTGTGACTAACGCTAGTGGCATTTTTCCGAGCGGTTCCGTGCTTCGCAAGGCGCGTTAAGCAGTCGGTACCGGCTGCCATCGATAGACCCGTGCCCCTCTGTGGAGACATAATGATGCCAGTAAACACATTTAATTAAAGCGAGCTGTGTAATCAAGCTTATATTTGTATTAAATACTTAGATCCGATACTTTGTTGTGAAGTTCCCTTTAATCACGTAAATTGTTTGTAAACATAGCTTTCCGCGAATCCCATACTCATCGAATCTGATTCCAGAGCTCTTTAGCGAGAGCCCAAAAAAGCGGTGGGAGCCCACTGATAAAACGCCGGCCTCACATTCGTGAGATCGTAGATTCGAATCCGGGGACGCTGCTAGTGGTCCTTTAGATGTAGTTAGATGTATTAGACGAAGTTACCTATAATCAAGAGGAAGATGAAGATAAACATTTATTTATCGCCACACAGACATTATAAAAAAATCACGTTTCATGTCCATACATGAGCCCCCCTTGAATATTTCTTTTATTTTCATTTAATTATTAATATTTAAAGAGAATACTACAACTCAACATTTAGACGTTTCAAATATTCACAGAATATTAATTTATATATTCACCTTAAAAATAAACAATTTAATTTTAATTAAAATAATTATTTAAGTGGGCTCCCATACAACAAACGTGATATTTTTTCGTTTTTAAAGATAATGATACGGAACTTAACCTTTCGTGCGAGCCCGACTCCCACTTATCCGGTTTTTTGGATACTAAACCAATAACCCTAAAGTTTTACTTTAATGATATATCTGCTTGGTAATCACTTTAAAAACGCTTTATAACCAGCGCTCTCCGTGGATCCGAAGCTCATCAAATCGGATTCAGGAACTCTTTAGCTAGAGCCCGCTGAAACCCTCTATAAAAGGGCCGGATAACAATCCAGACCATTTCTTATCTTGACGGAATCAGGTTCTATCGCCGAGAGCGGGAAATAGAATCCACTCTCTTTCGCTGACATCTATTTTCTATCGATCAGCTGAGGTCGTCCTCAGACGGCTTAAGGTAGGACTACACTGACCCTGTAATAAAATAAAGCCCTATGACAGCTGTGCCAGTGACTCTGCAAAATATATACAGCGCCACCAAGTTATCTGTTCAAGTGGGCAAAATTGTAACTAACTAATTAATTGTAAATCCTGTTCACCATTTTTTGTTTTATTTATTCACTTACTAATATTTATAGATATATTTTCATTAAAATTCAAAGACGGGTTAAAATATTCGCATTTTTCTAGGTAAATTTATTAAATGTTACTACTAAATTCTCCACTAGCGCCGCTATCAACTGAACAGATAAGATGGTGGCACTGTAACATAACATTTACTTACAAGCACCATAGAATACATAATAGTACAGGTACAGAAGATTCACGCCGCAAAATCAATTAAAAAAAGGGACCCTAGCAGCGATACAATAAGGTGCAATTCAGATCGCACGGCGCTAAAAAGCTACGTTATATTCACCTACATTTCCCTCCTCTTTCTACCGCGTAACTCTTACCTCTTCTGGCCCCTGAATTCCTACCTATTTTCCACTCCGGAGTGGTCGCCGCATGTACTTACGCGTTCGATACCGACACGCGTGGTGAAACAGGCCTGCAAGCACATACATTGCTTCTGGCCCCACACTTGGATAACTTGTGGAACTAGAAACAGCGACGTCACAAACATGTAAACATCCAAGACCTTGATACAATGTGTTGATTGGAACAAGAACAAAAGCGAAAGTGATTTGTCGGAATCGTGGCAGGTGGCAGTCCCTGGTCTCTGCCTACCCGTCTGAGATACAGTCGTGAGCTTATGTATGTAAGCATGAACAATTTCTACTATGAGACAAACTCTAAAATCTTTAAAAGGAGATCAACGACATTTACTACTAGCTGTGCCCCGCGGTGTTACCGGTGGTTTATTAGGGAAAATAAATTGTGTATTAACAGTAAAATAACTATACACATTATGATGTTTTCCCGCAGTAAAACGTAGCCTATGTGTTAATCCAGGGTGTCAGCTAACTCCATAACAAATTTTATTAAAACCGCTTCAGCCGTTTAGATGTGAACGCCTTTATAATATTAGTGTGATGGTAACAAAATGTATGGAACAGACGATTTCTTTTCAAAGATTTTACAGGTGTTTTTTTCGCGATTTCGAGGTCGACCCGATAGTAAAAGTTATTAGTCTTGATGAGTAGAAAATACCCTGATATGGGAATAACATCAGGCAAACTAGCCTTGTAACAAGTCAATCAAAAATACCGCCCCGGGACAAGCCCGATCCATAGTTCCCATGACGCTAGCAGCGTTCCCCCGCTGCACTGCCAGAGAAATCCTCTGCATCAGGTATGCCCCGGAACGATGATCATACCCACGACTCCTCAGGCGTCGACCGATTACCCTAAGAGCCTTTCTCCACTGCTCCGGTCCGGCAAACGTTAATTACCGGTCCGATTTAGAAACACACAAGAATACTAGTAAGCTTCTCCACTACTAAGGCATGCGGTTTTTAACGGTGCGATAATAGATCGGAACGGTATTTTACCGGGCCGTGGTGATCGACGTACAAAAACAATACACGTTTTTGCACCGCGCATACAACCCAAAAATGTTCCCATAATATTTTATTTACATTAATAGAATGTGTGGAATACGTTCCCCTGCCTCAAATAGAAAAACTGAGGAATTTTAATAAATCACTGCGTCACGTCCATTGCCGATTATAGTCGGATGAAGTGGAGAATCATAATCCGGCATCCGATATTTTTCTCATGACTGATTCTGGTTCCGACGCCAGAACGGAGCTGAGGAGAAAGGGCCTAACGGAACCTCTTCCGTCATTCCCCCAAACTCCCATTGCTTTGACGGTCAGTGGAACGAACGAATAATTTTGTAGAAGCTGGCTGTACTTTCTGACCTTCAGTTTGGCAGCTACCTCAGCAGGTGTTAAACTGTTTAACCAACTAGACCACTTAAACGAGTAACGGCTAGTTTCTCAATTGAGAATTTCACGAAGTAATTACTTATGGAATGATCCGTCTCGCTCTTCTCTGAGAAATTTGACGAGACAGCACTACAGTTAAATACAGCTGCTTAGCGAAATTTTCAATTCACAAGTCTTGAATGTTCGGATCAACCACGATCAGTCCACAGCTAGGCATAGGCCTCCTCCATGGATTTCCAAAAAGGCCGCATGTCGGATGTATAGGTATTTTAATTTCATTACATTGTACTTCCTAAAATATAGCAAGCCGTTGAAGACGTGTGTTATCTCCGGCTAAGTGAAATAAAATACCTCAAAGAAACCCCCAAATGTGGGTGGGAGAAGCCTCATTTCTGTGAAATCAGCGGAATAAAATACCCTCCATAAATAGCGATTTAAAGCCGCGCTCTCATTGGAAAAGGATCGCACGATATCATCGGGAAAATATTAAATTGCCGAACCAGTATCTTCTTTTTGCGTCTAATATGAAATCTGGAATGTCTGTCAGTTGGTGCCGGCTGCCGTCGATAGATGGCAGTCGTTAAGCCAAGTCAGAGGCCTTAGGGCGGCTTGAAAACTTCTGACAGTAAGACCAGCCACTAGTCTTACAAACCTCCACCAATCCGGACTTGGCCCCCGTGGTGGAGTATGGCCTATACCTTCCTCAGGGAAGAGACCCGAGCCCCTTGGTGGGGACATAATGGGTTGATGATGAGGCCGCCGTCTTAAACTGGCTTCCCACGGTGCCCGATTCTGCCGACGGCCGACGCCGGCCGACGACCATGCACCACGCATGAGGCTCTTCCCACGGTGCGTGATTCTGCGGATATCAATACGACCACGTATCAACGACCGGTACGGCGCACCGCCACAGCGTCTGTGCTACCGCGGACCGAGACCCTTCCCACGGTGGGTCTCGGTGGGTCTCGACGCGGACCTGATTACACGTATTTTTCAAGGTCATAACACAACTGATTTAACGTACTTTTTAAGGTCATAACACCACTGATAACATGTATTTTTCAAGGTTATAACACAACTGATTATATTTATTTTTCTGAACTAAAACTATCGTAAGCACTAATTATTATATTTCGGATACATTAACATACTTGATTTTTATCGGAAGAGTGCGACTTCAAATTCAAAAGTTTTTGTAAAGTAAACAAGATGTTTACTTTATGAACGTCAAAGTTGTTAGTTTCCTAATTGAACTACGTGGAGAAGAAACTGACAAAGAAACTCCACGTTTATTCTTTTCAAAGCAGTTTTAGCCTAATTAATTAACTAGTTTTGGACCTTATAAATTATTACTAGTGGATCTGTTGACAGAGTAGAGTAGTTATCCTCTGATTGAACGAGCGATTCATCATTGCGAGCCGTCATTTAGTACAATTATATGCCTACTATAAATGCTTATATTTCTACAAAACCACTTATAGAACAAAAGTAGTTTCTAAATACGTGCCAAACAAATCTCTAATTGGAGTATCTCGGGAACGAGTGATTTTCTGACAGCTCCTAAAAATGGTTCCAAGCTCGCTACTAGATGGCGATGGTGTCTACGTACAGTCGACAGCACGTCAATCTTCACATTTTAGTTGCAAAGGCACCTGTAATGCAACGGAGTAGAGTGCACGGGTGTATACCATGATGTGCTGTCGACTGTACGTAGTTTTTTTTTAATACAGCTGAGAGCCCTTCTTTGATCTGTGTTGGTACGTCACTGTCATCGTCATCTGTCATGAAGGTCAGTAACTGGACTTCGAAAGTTATACAAATACGATCAGCACCAAGAAATTTTCGAAAATAATGGAGAAACCGAATGGTCAGTACTGTGCGTTAAAATTTTGTACAAATGCAGGTACTTACTCAGCGTTCACAGATTACAGATATATTGTGAAAAAAAGCAACTCGCGTATTATCAGAGCCATCTGACGCAGTTTCAAGAACTATATTTTTTTATACACAATAAATTTGACTGACAAGCAAAGTCACAGGACAAAGATAGTCCGCCGAAACCGAGATCTCAAATGAAAAGACGCAATTACGAGTTATTGAATCAAAATAAGTATCGGAGACGCTTCTTCGCAAAATATTTTTCATGGATTCTCTGAGTCCTTCTCAGTGTTTTCGCAATCTGTTTACTCAATGTGTACATATTTGTGGATAGATTAAATTCACACATATAATATCATATCTAAAATCTATTAAAAGAGCACTATAGTATCTCTTATCTATAATAATAAATAAGACATAGGCCATACTCCACCACGGGGTCCTAGTCCGGATTGGTGGAGGCTTGTAAGATTAGTGGCTGGTCTTACTGTCAGAAGTTTTCAAGCCGTTATAAGGCTTCTGACTTGGCTAAACGACTGCCATGTATCGAAGGCAGCCGGCACCAACTGCTTGATGTGCCTTGCGAAGCACGGAACCGCTCGGAAAAATGCCACTAGCGTTAGTCATAGAACGGTCACCCATCCATGCACAGAACGCGCCCTATGTTGCTTAACCTGCGTGATCGCTTAAGATTACTCAGGCGTCCGGGGCTACGAGCGATTCTAGTTTACTATCTAGCTTGTCTTAATTTAAAATATCTTATTGCATTCATAATAAGTTTTCACGTTCAATGGCTGTAGCTGAAAATCATTAAAGTATCCGCTTATTTTACGTGTATATTTATAATGCTGAGATACGGCCTTTTTGAGCTTTTGTGGCACACCCTCATAATGGCTTAAAAGTATCAAATAACTTGTCAGTTTATCTAAGTTAGTTTATAAGCTAAACCTGTACTTGTGCCTAAAAACTATTGTAAGTAATCATTTTTATATTTATGTAATGCTTTGTAATGCGTAATCGCTCGTCGTGCCCCGGCCGCTGAGTGATCAGAAACGATCACGAAGGTTAAGCAACTTGGGGCGCGTTCAGTGCATGGATGGGTGACCGTACATAGGCTGCTACTTATGTATGCGGAATCTGGGATTTCAATAATTTTAAACGCAATGTCTGACCTCCATGGTCAAATTCGTTCTTTTTTTAAATACTGGCCGCTAATATTTTTCTCTTATATACGTTCGTTTTTGTTGGGTTTAAAATGTCATTTCGCTGAAAAAATGGAACTAAGTTGTGAAAATATTCGTGCTATGATTTATTACGATTTTCGACGTGGTTTAACGCAACAACAGTGCGTCAATTAACTTCGACTTTTGGTGGTGAAGCTCCATCAAAAACGAGTGTGTATCACTGGTTTAGTGAGTTTAATCGCGGGCGCAGTAAACTGACGGACGAAGTTAAAGAAGGCGAAATCGGTGGTTGTGCCACAAAATATTAAAGCTGTGCGAAAACTAATAATGCAAGACCGCCATGTTACGTATCGCGAGATAGAGGCTATTCTGGGCATATGTATGACGAGCATTCATAGGATATTACATGAACATTTGTCTGTAAAAAATATGTGATCGCGTTGGATCGCGCACAACTTAACTCAGGATCAAAAAGATGCTCGCGTCGAATGGTGCAAGAAAACCTTAAAAAAATCAACGGAGGCGACTCAAAATCTGTTTATAATATCTACACAGGTGACGAATCCTGGATCTACGCGTACGATCCCGAAACTAAACAACAATCAACAGTTTGGGTGTTTCAAAATGAGCCGAACCCTACGAAAGTGGCTCGTGCAAAAAGCACTGTAAAGCAAATGGTGGCCTGCTTTTTTGGTATTAATGGCCATGTGGCTACAATACCACTGGAGACTCGCAGAACGGTTAATTCGGAGTGGTTCACGACCATTTGTTTGCCGGAAGTATTTGAAGAAATAAGCCAAAACAACCAGCGACGCAGAATCATACTTCACCATGACAACGCCAGCTGTCATACATCTCAGGAAACAACTAAATTTTTGGATGGTCAAAAAATAGAATTGATGGGTCATCCACCGTACAGCCCTGATTTGGCTCCCAATGATTTCTATTTATTCCCAAATGTAAAGAATAAATTACGTGGTCAACGATTTTCGACCCGTGAAGATGCCGTAGATGCGTTCAAACAGCACGTTTTGGAGATACCTCAATCAGAGTGGAAAAAGTGTTTTACAAATTGGTTTCATCGAATGCAAAAGTGCATCGATCATAGTGGAGAATACTTTGAAAAACAATAAAAGCATATTTAGCCGTATACATTTGTTTATTTTTTCTATTCCGCATACATAAGTAGCAGCCCTCGTACTATGACAAACACTGGTGGCATTTTTCCGAGCGATTCGCGAGAGCTTTCATAAGACGAAAACGACCGTAACGCGGCAGACTGCTCCAAAACCTATAATAACTCAAGAACTGCAGATCAAGGCTCAGGAAAATGCTCCTGTGTCGCTCATGAACGATGCACAGGCAACCACATCCGCGCAATCAAATGTGGTATCAGTTGATGAATGGGACCCAGCGAATCGGCCTCCGGAGGCTGAGTGGACGCAGGTGGTGAAAAAAAGTCGACGTCGAGAACATCAAAATTTTTGAATAATGTAAAACATAAACATAATGAATAAAACTCAAAAAATGTTATAAACATATGAGATATATATTTATATATACTATACTTATATATTTTTTTATATATATCATTTTTTTTTTATATTTATTATCGTAATAGTAAGTATTACATTTTTGTTTTATATATGCCCCCACCCTATAATACATATGGGTACTTTTAAGTATTCTATCATTCTTTTTTGCACGCCTACCTCAATTTTTGCCTCTCCTGTACCTCCTGCGGGTTGACTGGTAGAAAATGCCATTAGCATTAAGTCCACCTTTTGTACACTATTTTTGTTTTGTGCAATAAAGAATAAAGAATTAAGAATAATAATAATAATAATGCTTATCTGGTTTCCTAAAGTGGTCAATATTTACAAATTAATATGAGTAAATTGGCCAAGTGATCCACACCGCGGTTTGTGACGTTCGCGGGGATATCTCTTGGTACTAACTGAAAATCAGCGCTGAAGGCTTGTCCATCAGCATTATGCTGATGGACATCAGCTGCCTTTTATAACAGCAGTGACACGCCGTGGACTTTATTTTCCTTCTGTTTTCTTCTGATTTTTTGATTTGTACTATTGTTTTTTTTTGTTTTGTTTCTGCATTTGTTTTGTTATTGTGGCGTGTGTACTGTTTTTATAATAAATATTTCTTCTTCTTCTTCTTCTAAGTACTACATTTGCTATTGAGCTAAGTCGATCACTTTGGTTCTCTGGCGAATTACTTATCCAGATACGGTCCCGTAAAAAAAATACCGAGCATAGCTCTCTCCATAGCTCGGCTGATCTAATATTTAGCCCTAAAATAATGTCAGGATCAGTGTAACCATTTTGCTCGCAAAAAACAAACGATGGAATCCAACACATTAGGCTACTTGACATATTTCTGAAAACCATCTCATATTTTTTGTTGGTATTCATGGAGTCCTCGGAAAGTGTTCATTTTAAAATCTACCTTGGGCAATATGGCGCCGCACAGGAATTATGACGTCACTGGTCAGTAAGAACGATATGAATGACAGACGCCATTTTTACGTAACGCATCATAGAAGTTTTCGATACAATGGCTGCAGATAAATAATTATCAAATTTTATCAAGTGTTTTTTTTTGTAAATAATATTATTTTAGTTAAAATGCCTTAAAGCAGTATTAAAGCTCATAACTTATACGAACACATCTAAATAATACTGTTTTTTTCACACTGTCAAATAGTCTATTAGGGTCACGCGAAACAATTGGTTTTTTTTTTCGATTTCGTCACTATAATAATAGTTACCTATATATTAGATAATAATAATAATATTATTTTATTTTATCATTAGTTCTTTAAGTTTATATTTAAGTGTGGCTTTACAAACTTTGGTTTTATTAAGCAAAAGAGGATCACAAATTCTAGGTGTCTTGTTCGTTCGTAATAATCTCTTGTTCGTTCTCCATAGTAATTATTTGAAGGCGGTTGTATTAACTTATGTTTAATAATTGTTCTTGTAAAGTGACTGTGCATTATTGGGAATTTATGATTTTCAGTATAATATGACACTATTGCAATTAAATATTTTACTTTGGTACCTACGTACTGGAATAATTTTATAGAAATACAAAAAATATGAAAAAGTACAGTCTGTTAGCTTTTAGAATATACCTCGGGCCTAAGAGTAGGCTTCGGTTTTCGCCGAAAGCACACGAGTGTAATACTACTTCCTGCTCTGAATTAGTGAAATTAAGTGTCATACTAGACGAAAACCCGGCTTCGCTCGGGTAAAATGTAGACGCAAAATAATATTCCACTATGTTTTTTTATATGGTGACGCCTCTGTATTTATCAACCACCAGTAAATATAAATCTCTTAATACATTCAGATACATAAGCTCACACCTGTATCCCAGAGGAGTAGGCAGAGACCACGGACTGTCACCTGCCACTATCCTGACAAATCACTTTCGCTTCATCGACATCCATTAGTCGTTGCATGTACCCACATCGGTTTCGGGTACTTTTAATCTTGCCCTTTGCTAATACATCCCCTATTTGGTTGAAGTATGTCCAACTGGGGCGTCCCTTACCGGCCCTTCCACTCACATTCGCCCGATATATTTGCTTTGTCAGTCTTTCTTCGTTCATCCTCTCCACATCTCCAAACCAACGCAACACTCCTTTTTTCAATTCTAGTCACTCACTACATCCTCTTTCTCTACATCCTCGGTCTCTGATCACACTCTATTACGTATTCTGTCATTCAAAGTAATACCACACATATTTCTTAAGGATCTCATTTGTACTGCACTAATCCTACTTTCATGATTCTTTAGCAATACCCAAATCTTGCTAACATGCTTTCATCAGTATTGGAACCAGCACACTATTACGGATAGCCAATCTTGCTCTTTTGGACATGTTCTGGCTACTCATGAAGGAATGCAAGGCGAAAATCGGATACTTATCATAACTTTGTCATGGGTACCTCATCACAAATTACTAAATGAGCTCCCTTCATAAACTTAACAGCTAGTGAATCTAATGACGTATGAGACGTTGAATCCACTTGGCTAATCAACTAAAAACAGCTCCCTCTCTTTGGCTTTACAGTTTTTAGTTTTGTATTGACCACATGTTTTTCTTCATCATTTTTGGTATTTTCCTTATCTAGTGGCTTTTTCATTACAATAAGTTTATTGGTACCTAACTAAACAAAACAATAAAGATCAATATATGACTTTGATTTCCTTTTTCAATTATTTTTCAGACCCTTCCAAAACTCAATGTCAATTATTGTCTTCCCTCCCGCCCTCAGAAGAAGGACCTTCTTCTGAGCTCCCGCCAATGAAAAACACCACAGATTACTTACTACACTTCCTCAGTTGGCACAGATTATAATAAACTTTTTGGATGCCACGGTATTCCACACACCATGGAGTTAACAAATTAGATCAAAGGGCCGGTTTAGATTATGTTAGTGTTTAGGAGAGTGCTTTACTTTACACTCTGTTGCAACATTATGCTGAATCGGGCCCATTTTGGGGGCTCAACCTTTAACGACCTCTGTGGCGTAGTGGTTAGCGCATCTGACTACCACGCGAGAGGTCCCGGGTTCGAATCCCGGCTGGGGACAAAAAAAAAACCCAGGTCTTGGATGTTTACATGTTTGTGACGTCGCTGTTTCTGGTTCCCACGACACAGGGTATCCTAGTGTGGGGCCAGAAGCAATGTATGTGCCTGTATGTAAATGTAAATTATTATTTTCATGTTGTACAGTTTATTTATTTTTACGCTTTTTATGCTTTCTGTGTTATTTTTTTATTATTGTACGCATTCTGTGTGTGTGTGTGTGTGTTAACGCCATCTATCGATGACGATATGACACGAGTCAAAGATGGATTTAGAACGGCCCTTTAGTGCAACGTAAGAGTTCCTACAACGGTCACCGGGTGGCGCTGTACTTTGAAGAGACGGTGCTGCCACCTGTGTTAGTTTTAAGTTTGATTTTGTATTCATTCATTCATTTCGCTTCTTGACTGTTGTCGAATAATATACGATTTTAAAAAGAGAAAATAAAAACGATCATTTCTGACATATCAGCCCACAATTTAATATTTAAAGAGGACAGAAGAGGAGAAGGAAGGAGAGGAGACCGAAAGCGCAGAGAAACCCGAGAGCTTTATCATTGGTCCTTCGAGCCGGATCGGACATTCGTCCCCGCCTTTGGAGCTTCACGTCACGAGAAGAAGACTTCAGAACCACGGTCAGGCCTTCTACTCCATCCTTATCCCATCCTCAAGCTCATTAGACTAATACAGTGTTGTTTTTGTACAATTTCAGCGCATTTTGCGCCACGCCAATCGAGCTTACCGTTACGTGTCCGCTGCGCTGCACCTACCTACATCGTGTTTTTGTGAGTACTCCTTTATTCTTATAAGCCCCCAAAATGAGTGACGATGAATTTAAGCAAGCTTCTGTTAGTGCCGTTAAATTTAATTTGCCGAAAAGTCCCCGAAAACGTGATAGTGACCGTTTGTCGGACCTCCGAAGACAAAGAGGTACACTAAGACAGCGCGTCACATTGTTTCAGAAATTCATTTCTAAGTTCGCTGATAACCCTTTGAATGACGTGGAAAGAGCGGAATGTCAGCTGCGAATGCAGTCCGCAGAGACTTTATTTAATAATTTCAACGTCATTCAAACGGAAATCGAGAACTCCGTCGAAGAAAACGATTTGTCAGTTCATTTAGAGTATCGAGAACAATTTGAAGAACAATACTTTAGCATAATGGCAGTTGCTAAATGTAGTTTGGTTGAAGAGAATAGCAAGTCCGAATCCAAGTGTACCAATTCGCATAGGTCAACCTCGGTCAAGTTACCGGAAATCAAACTACCCTCTTTTAGCGGTTCTTACGATCAGTGGTTAGAATTTAAAAACTCTTACGTAACCATGATACACGAACGGAACGACCTGGATGCTATACAGAAATTTCATTATTTGCGATCGTCACTTAGTGGTAGTGCCCTGCAGGTAATTAGCGCGTTAGAATTTACCGCAGCCAACTACACCCACGCATGGGACTTGGTAGTGCAAAGGTTTCACAATAATCGCTTATTAATCCACAATCATGTAAAGTCGCTGTTTACAATCCCGTCGATTGCGCAAGACTCTCCCGCACAATTAAGAAAGTTGATAGATACAGTCAATCGTAACTTACGTGCTCTAAGCACTATTGGGGAACCAACCGATTCGTGGGACACCCTAATTATTTATTTAGTTGTCACCAGGTTAGATTCTGCCACAGAGAGAGAGTGGGAGAATCATAAAGGTTCATTGACAGTGCGCGGTGATGAGTCATTGAAACTGGATGATTTGTTTTCTTTTCTTAGAAACAGGGCAGATATGTTGGAAATGGTTAGCTTTAGAAAGACGAACGCAGCTAAACAACCACATGAAAGCAAATCATCCAACTCAGCGTCTAACAAACAACAACAACAACACGTTCATAGTTATGTTACAACGCGTAACAAATCGGTGTCCGATAAGCCAACACGTATCTGTGCAATGTGTGAGAAAAATCATGCACTGTATACGTGTATACTTTTCTTAAATTTACCCATTCGAGAGAGGATTCAATTTGTAGAAAAGAAAAACTTGTGCCCTAATTGTCTACGATCAGGGCACTTAGTGTCAGATTGCTCTTTTGGCTCGTGTAAACAATGCCAGCAGAAACTTAACGGGTTGCTTCATACTCCCATCGGTGAAAATGTTTCGATTGCCGCGCGTGCGCATCACTCACAGCCGGCCGATAACTACTTGCCTACTGTTTCAGCTGCACTTCACAGTCAATCTGATTCTTATTCGCGAGAGATTAGGTGCGATAATGGCTTGCAAACCATGTCGAGAGGTTTGCAACCTGTTTTATTGTCCACCGCGGTAATAGAGATAGCTGACGCTCACAACGAATATCACAGCGCGCGTGCGCTTATTGATAGTGGTAGCCAGCATTCTTTCATTACAGAGAAATTATGTAAACAATTAGAGATACCTATGATACAGTCCACTGTCCGTGTCTCGGGTGTAGGGCAATCGGTCACTGCCTCGAGTCAACTATGTGATATTTATTTGCGATCAAAGACATGCGAATACAATACACAAGTGCAATGCCTAGTCTTGCCGTGTATTACATCTAAACTACCGTCGGTAGGTATAGATTTTGATACGTTATGTATCCCGGAGAACATTACTCTGGCGGATCCCACATTTAATGTACCCTCAGACATAGACGTCCTGATAGGCGCTGATTTATTTTGGGAACTGTTAGATGGAGAAAAAATTCGATTAAATTGCGGGCCTTACTTACACAACTCTAAGTTAGGGTGGGTAATTTCAGGCAGTATGCTGAAAGATACAGTGAGCCACAAGGCTGTTCACTGTAACTTTACTAAAACGTGTGATAATCTAGATTTGCAAATGCAACGATTTTGGGAACTTGAGCAGGTCCCAAGACCGAAACACGCGCTTTCAGTAGACGAGCGAAAGTGCGAAGATATTTTTGCTGCCACTACCGAACATGACGAAAACGGTAGGTTGCTTGTACGAATTCCTTTAAAAGAATCAGCTGATTCTCTTGGAGACTCGTACAGCGCGGCAGAAACAAGATTTAAATCGCTCGAACGTAAATTAGAACGTTCGCCGCAGTACAAACAAATGTACTGTGATTTTATACAGGAATATATTGACTTAGGTCACATGTCCCCAATTAGGGAGTACGAAAAACCGTGCTACTTTCTCCCACACCATGGGGTTTTTCGCGAGAATAGCTCAACAACAAAATTAAGAGTTGTTTTTGACGCTAGTGCGCAAACTTCATCGAAAAAGTCACTGAATGATATTCAGTACACGGGCCCTGTACTTCAGAATGATATATTTTCAATCCTTTTGCGATTCCGACAGTACAAGTATGTGGCGTGCGCAGACGTCGAGAAAATGTTCCGACAGATACTTGTACAGTCCGACCAAAGAAACTTGCAATTAATTCTTTGGCGAGATCGCCCTTGTGACTTGTTAGGCATTTACCGTCTTAACACCGTGACTTACGGTACTTCTTCAGCGCCGTACTTAAGTATGCGTTGTCTAAAAGAACTTGCAAAGTGCTGTGACGACCCCGAGGTCTCTAAAATAATCGATGAGGATTTTTACGTAGACGACCTCATTACCGGTTCCGACGATGAGCAGGCTTTGTTCAGTATTTGTGAACGAACCTCTCAAGTACTGCGCGCTGGTTGTTTCCCACTCCGAAAGTGGACGTTCAATCATGACGTCACGTCGAATACGTCAAAGGAATTATGTATAGGGGAACATCAACAAAATAAAACGCTCGGGTTAGGATGGTGCAATAGTACAGACGAACTTCACTTCACAACAAGGATTGAACATACGCCTCACTTGACAAAACGTATAATGCTGTCCGTAATATCGCAGATTTACGACCCTTTAGGGCTTTTAGGTCCGGCGGTCATTATTGCAAAAATTGTGTTACAAAAGTTATGGTTGTCTAAGTTAGATTGGGATGAAACCGTGCCTGATGACGTCATTCGGACTTGGAATAGTTTCATCGATACGCTTGATTGTTTACATGCTTTAAAAATTCCACGATTCGTAAGGAGCGTGCACACTCAACATACGGAACTTCACATATTTTCCGATGCTTCTCAAGACGCTTACGGTGCGTGCGCTTATTTACGTACTTACGATGACAATTCGCCAGTGACTGTGAAATTACTTTGTGCCAAGAGCAAAGTCTCTCCGTTGAAGGCCGTTAGTATTCCACGATTAGAACTCTGTGGTGCTTTAGTAGGTGCTAGACTGTACCGCAAAATCGTGGAATCTCTCAGATTAAAGATAGATCGTGTTTGTTTTTGGACAGATTCTACGATAGTGATTGGTTGGTTACGTATGTCTCCACGCTTACTAAAGCAATTTGTTCAAAATAGAGTAACAACAATCAACGAATTAACAGGCGATTCAACTTGGCGACACGTAAGCGGTAAAGAAAACCCGGCTGACCTAGTGTCTAGGGGTCTTAATTTACTCGCGCTTAGCCAGTCTTGCTTATGGTGGAATGGTCCGTCGTTTTTACAAGACAATAAATTTACTTTGCCCCATAGTTATCCCAGTTGCGAGTCGAGTGAACTACCTGAACTAAAACCACAGTCACAGACAGTTGCGTTCGTTTGTTCCGAGAAAACAGACAGCAACCTGTTTGATTTCAGTAGGCATTCCTCTTTAAATCGAATGAAAAGAATCGTAGCCTATGTACTTAGATTCATAACAAATGCCCGGCCGCATCGCCAAGCTTCTATAACCGGTTTGCTATCAGTAGACGAGTTGCGGGCTGCCGAGCGCACGCTTATCATTCATGCACAAAAACAGATGTTTCCGTGTGAATATTATAAGTTAGCAAACAATCTACCAATCTTAGATAAAAGAAATAGTAAGATTTCTGGCCTTAGTATATTTCTAGACAAGAATGACGTAATTAGGGTCGGAGGTAGACTGTCGAACGCGAGTGAATTTAGTTATAATAAAAAACATCCAGTTTTATTGTGTAGTAAACACCGTTTCACGGAGTTGTTGTTTCAAGATGAACATAGGAGATTGCTGCATGCCGGTCCCCAGTTACTGCTAGGTACAGTGCGTGAGTGTTGGTGGTCCCTGGCAGGCAGGAACCTTGCCAGACGGACAGTAAAACAATGTGTTACATGCGCACGAATGACAGGTAATACTTTGACCCCTCTTATGGGTAATTTACCCCCAGAACGGTTGCATCCAGGCTACCCGTTTATGTATTGTGGCGTGGATTATGCAGGCCCTGTCTCTGTACTGAATCGTCAGGGCCGCGGAGGTAGATTGGTGAAAGGGTACATTTGTTTATTTGTCTGTTTCGTGACTCGCGCCGTACACTTGGAGTAAGCGGTCTCTCAACCAAAGACTACATTTTAGCACTGAAACGATTTATTTCCCGTCGCGGGAAGCCGGTAGAAATACACTCCGATAACGGACGAAACTTTGTCGGTGCAGAAAAAGAACTTTCTTCACTTTTTCAAAATAATTCGAAAGACATTTTAAATTTCGCAGTTAACGAAAATATTAAATTTAAATTCATCGTCCCTTACAGTCCTCATAGCGGGGGTTTATGGGAATCTGGAGTGAAGTCGTGTAAACACCACCTTCGCAGAATCATGGGTAATGCTCGATTGACTTTTGAAGAATTTACCACTGTATTAACTTTAATTGAAGCAGTCCTCAACAGTCGTCCCATGTCCCCATTATCCGCAGATCCTAACGACCTTTCTCCCCTTAGTCCTGCTCATTTCCTCATAGGAAGGCCTCTGACCGCAGCACCCTGCGAAGACTTCACGGAAGCTGCTCCTCATCGTCTACTCCGCTACGACAGAATCGAGCAAATGCGTCAGCACTTCTGGAGCCGGTGGTCAAAGGAGTACATCTCGGAAATGCAGACCCGTACGAAATGGAAGGCGAGATCGGCACAGGACCTGCGTCAGGACATGCTCGTGTTGATCAAAGAAGACAACCAACCACCGCTAAGATGGCGGCTCGGCAGGATTGTGAGGACTTATCCAGGGAAAGACGGCGTGTCCCGTACTGCAGACATAAGAACAGCCAACGGGACTATCCAGAGAACCTTTTCGAAGATTTGCCCTCTTCCGCTGCAGCCTGATGGTGGAGACCTCGTCACCAGCGCCGAGTGCAGCGTGGCCAGCGCGTGAATAAGTTGGAAATACAATTTTCCAAGGCCGGCGGGATGTTAACGCCATCTATCGATGACGATATGACACGAGTCAAAGATGGATTTAGAACGGCCCTTTAGTGCAACGTAAGAGTTCCTACAACGGTCACCGGGTGGCGCTGTACTTTGAAGAGACGGTGCTGCCACCTGTGTTAGTTTTAAGTTTGATTTTGTATTCATTCATTCATTTCGCTTCTTGACTGTTGTCGAATAATATACGATTTTAAAAAGAGAAAATAAAAACGATCATTTCTGACATATCAGCCCACAATTTAATATTTAAAGAGGACAGAAGAGGAGAAGGAAGGAGAGGAGACCGAAAGCGCAGAGAAACCCGAGAGCTTTATCAGTGTGTTTTTTTGTTTTGTTTTGAGTATCAAATAAATAAATTTTCTTTCTTTCTTTCTTTCTTTCTTTCTTTCTTTCTTTCTTTCTTTCTTTCTTTCTTTCTTTCTTTCTTTCTTTCTTAAGGAGAGTGCTTTTGTAGAAACGTGTAAGCGCCACTTGCTTTAGTACGTTTTACGGTATAGTACGGTTCTAGTTGCCTTTCAATTAGAATCAAAATAGATTATTTTTTTTATTTTATTTATTTATTTCGGAGACAACACAGAGACATGCCACTTATATTAAAGTTAAGTGCTAAATTTATGTGCTAGGCATGCATTCAGAACATACCTCTATTGGTTTCTATTGTTCTATCCAGTAACACCTGAGCGCGTTACTATCCTCGTTACTTATCTGTGTATAAACTAAAAGTTTAGTGAGAACTTTAGGAGAGTGCGCAAGTGACCCGTGCTGGGTGCGTGTTGTTTTCAATAACTCGAATTATCAAACTTACTTATATGTTCCATTAAAACTCATAGTATTTTGAGTAGGATAGCGCATATTTCGCAACGTCGACGAAGTGACACTCTACTGGAAGAAATATAAACGTTCACTCGAACGTCTAGTAATGTACTAATGCACTTGCCTCTCTAATTGTATTATAGCACTCTCCTAAACACTAAAATAATGTTAACCGGCCATAACAGTTCACAATGAAAACTTGTGACACTAACACAACAATGATGACATTGACATGTTTACTTAGCAACGCCATTGTTGAATTTAATAATTTTTATATTGATGCTGCTTGATAATACAAATTTTCCGCCCATATGTTGTCGACTCAGATCAACTATTTTTTTACGCTCTTTCATTTGGTGTGCATATCGTTCGAGTCTACCGTAGACCCGAACGAAAATATTAATATAGACTAGACGAAAACCCGGCTTCGCTCGGGTAAAATGAAGACGCAAAATAATATTCCACTATTTTTTATTATATGGTGACGCCTCTGTATTTATCAACCACCAGTAGATATAAATATCTTAATACATTCAGATACATAAGCTCACACCTGTATCCCAGAGGAGTAGGCAGAGACCACGGACTGTCACCTGCCACTATCCTGACAAATCACTTTCGCTTCATCGACATCCATTAGTCGTTGCATGTACCCACATCGGTTTCGGGTACTTTTAATCTTGCCCTTTGCTAATACATCCCCTATTTGGTCGAAGTATGTCCAACTGGGGCGTCCCTTACCGGCCCTTCCACTCACATTCGCCCGATATATTTGCTTTGTCAGTCTTTCTTCATTCATCCTCCCCACATCTCCAAACCAGCGCAACATTCCTTTTTTCAATTCTAGTCACTCACTACATCCCCTTTCTCTACATCCTCGGTCTCTGATCACTATTGCGTATTCTATCATTCAAAGTAACACCACACATATTTCTTAAGGATCTCATTTGTACTGCACTAATCCTACTTTCATTATTCTTCTGCCATACCCAAATCTCGCTACCATGCTTACATCAGTATTGGAACCAGCACATTATTAGCCAATCTTGCTCTTTTGGACATGTTCTGGCTGCTCACGAAGGAATGCAAGGCGAAAAACGGATACTTATGATAACTTTGTCATGGGTACCTCATCACAAATTACTAACTAAGTGAGCTTCCTTCATAAACTTAACAGCTAGTGAATCTAATGACGTATTCAATAAGACGTAGAATCCACTTGGCTAATCAACTAAAAACAGCTCCCCCTCTTTGGCTTTACAGCTTTTAGTTTTGTATTGACCACATGTTTTTCTTCATCATTTTAATTTTTGGTATTTTTCTTATCTAGTGGCTTTTTCATTTCAATAAGTTTATTGGTACCTATAACTAAGCAAAACAATAAAGATCAATTTATGACTTTGATTTCCTTTTTCAATTATTTTTCAGCAATGAGGAAGGAAACCTAGGTCTGTGTTTTTCAGACCCTTCCAAAACTCAATGTCAATTATTGTCTTCCCGCCAATGAAAAACACCACAGATTACTTACTACACCTTCTCAGTTGGCACAGATTATAATAACCTTCTTGGATGCTACGGTATTCCACACACCATGGAGTTAACGAATTAGATCAAAGGGCCGGTTTAGATTATGTTAGTGTTTAGGAGAGTGCTTTACACTCTGTTGCAACATTATGCTGAATCGGGCCCATTTTGGGGGCTCAACCTTTAATGTATTTTATTATTATTTTCATGTTGTTTAGTTTATTTATTTTCACGTTTTTTATGCTTTCTGTGTTATTTTTTTATTTTTGTACGCACTCTGTGTGTGTGTGTTTTTTTGTTTTGTTTTGAGTATCAAATAGATAAATTTTCTTTTTTTCTTTCTTAATTTCTTTCTTTCTTAAGGAGAGTGCTTTTGTAGAAACGTGTAAGCGCCAATTGCTTTAGTACGTTTTACGGTATAGTACGGTTCTAGTTGCCTTTCAAATAGAATCAAAATAGAATTGGTTTCTATTGTTCTATCCAGTAACACCTGAGCGCGTTACTATCCTCGTTACTTATCTGTGTATAAACTAAAAGTTTAGTGAGAACTTTAGGAGAGTGCGCAAGTGACCCGTGACGGGTGCGTGTTGTTTTCAATAACTCGAATTATCAAACTTACTTATGTGTTCCATTAAAACTCATAGTATTTTGAGTAGGATAGCGCATATTTCGCGACGTCGACGAAGTGACACTCTACTGGAAGAAATATAAACGTTCACTCGAACGTCTAGTAATGTACTAATGCACTTGCCTCTCTAATTGTATTATAGCACTCTCCTAAACACTAAAATAATGTAAACCGGCCGTAACAGTTCACAATGAAAACTTGTGACACTAACACAACAATGATGACATTGACATGTTTACTTAGCAACGCCATTGTTGAATTTAATAATTTTTATATTGATGCTGCTCGATAATACGAATTTTCCGCCCATATGTTGATTGTCGACTCAGATCAACTATTTTTTTACGCTCTTTCATTTGGTGTGCATATCGTTCGAGTCTACCGTAGACCCGAACGAAATTATTAATATAGATTCGTTCCGATTTCGAAATTAAGTCGATATTAGTTTCGATATTTCTATTACACTAATATATCCGATTCTATCCTATAGTAGCGTTAGTTAATTATGGGTGTAAATATGTCAATTTCACTTGACACAAGGGTTTAAGAAATAGCTGTATATTAGACACTGCGTCTTGTGTTGGCAGTGCAGACGAATCAATTAGATAATGCAGAAATGAAATAAAAAAAAAACAAGACTTTTATTACATAAGTGTTAGATCAGTGGGGTTAGTGGGGTTGACTCTTGCTTCTCGATCATGAGGGTCTGGGTTCGAACCACGCATGTACCAATGACTTTCGGTTACGTACATTTGTTTGTTTGTACAGCAACACCATTCGCTGATAAATTGTGCCCGGATAACGGCGACAGACTTGCCACTGGTCACGTTTGGCACCTAATAAACTCGGCAAAACGTGGGCCCAGTTCTAGTGATTGTTGCCTCTGCCTACCCCCTCGGGGATAACGGTGTAAGTTTTTTTTTTTTTTGTTAGATCCGTCTAACCCCCGGTTTCTTGAACGCTGACAGTGTGTTAATCTACTGTTAACAGCTGACAGTTGCATTTTTTGTAAGTATGTACTTTTGCCGACTGACGGCTCTTGCTTGACCAATGGCGTAGCTAGGCGTGGGCGAAGTGGGCCCAGCCCACGGCCTAGCACTTAAAGGGGCCTCGCGAGGCCTCTTTAAATGTGATGCCACCAAACTTGAGAATCACTCTTAGCCTGGGCTGCCTGAGTGGTCTTAAACGATCACGAAGGTTAAGCAACATACGGCGCGTTCAGTCCATGGATGGGTAACCATCTATGACTAACGCTAGTGGCATTTTTCCGAGCGGTTCCATGCTTCGCAAGTTACGTTAAGCAGTTGTTGCCGGCTGCCGTTGATAGATGGCAGTCGTTAAGCCAAGTCAGAGGCCTTAGGGCGGCTTGAAAACTTCTGATAGTAAGACCAGCCACTAGTCTTAAAAGCCTCCACCAATCCGGACTTGGCCCCCGTGGTGGAGTATGGTCTATACCTTCCTCAGGGAAGAGACCCGTGCCCCTCGGTGGGGACATAATGGGTTGATGATGATAATGGGTTGATGATGAGACTTTAAATCCCCGTTTATCATAAAAAGTAAAAAAAACTTAAAAAATATTGGCCACACTCGTCACTTTTAGGAACATGAAATAACAACCAAACATAATTCCTAGTTTCAAGCTTTAAAAAGATACGTTAGCGGTTCGCTTATTTAAACTTGTCGCGAAAAAAATATATCAATAGTAGTTAATAACTATCATAAGTAGGTATGTGGTGTCGAAGCATGTTTGATAAGATAGGTTTATTGTGTACATCTTGGGAACGAAAGCAAAAGGGCCTCGCTGATTCGACTTTGCCCACGTCTATATTTAGTCCACGCTACGCCACTGCTCTTGACACTATAGTCTGTAAAATGTAGCTTGAGCTCCGCGACAGCTGTCATCTAAATAGCGTCCATGAAGTTTTCATTTTTTTCACAGAATATTTGTACTGTGAAAACTCCGTACTTACTGCATACTATTTGACAAAATCGTAACCTAGCCCTGTCAGTGTGACAGCTGTCGCGGAGCTCAAGCTATATTTTACAGACTGTAGATTAACAGATAGCGTTCGAGAAACCGGGGTTGATTGACGCATTTTACGTAGTGCCTCTGTATATTTACCTTAATCTCGAGTTTTAATGGTTTACAAACCGATGCGTTTTAGCTGAGTACGAACTTTTAGTTTTCCTCAATTTGTACGAAGATTTTGGAAAGCTAACATTGATTAACTTTCCAATAAAACTAACAAAGACCAGTCTATAAAATAAAATTCAAAGTTTCTATGCAAAAGAAAGTAAATTATTACGTAAGTAAAATGGACTAACTCGGCTTCGCTCGGCTAAAATCTTGACTCATAATTTTATATTCCACAATTTTTTTTAGATGATACTCAGATTATAATAACCTTCTTGTATGCCACGGTGTCCCACAAACCATGGCGTAAACAAATTAGACCATACAGTTCAAAATGAACACTTATGACACGTGATGACGACCTCTGTGGCGTAACGGTTAGCGCATCTGCTATCCATGCGAGAGGTCCCGGGTTCGATCCCCGGCTGGGGAGAAAAAAAACTCCAGGTCTTGGATGTTTACATGTTTGTGACGTCGCTGTTTCTGGTTCCCACGACACAGGGTATCCTAGTGTGGGGCGAGAAGCAATGTATGTGCCTGTATGTAAATGTTTATGTTTATGTTATGATGTGAGACCAACTCAACATTGGTGACATTGAGATGTCTACTTCCCAACACCTTTATTAGAAAACACGTATTTACATTAAAAATACTCCATAATCCGAATTTTCCGCCTATGAATTAATTGTCAACTCGGATCGACAATTTTTTACGCTCTTTAATTTGATGTGCGTTTCGTTCGCGTCTACCGTAGACCGATAGGAAATTATTAATTTACACATAGATGTTAATTATTTAATTTATACCAAACTACCGATATACAGGGTGTCAAAAAATAGTTTCTAACGGAAGTCCAGAGATAGAGCACACCCAGGGGTACCCGAATCATCCCCATGTACGTTCCGCGATTTCTGGTAGTTTTCGAGTTCTCAAACATTTAAAAAGTTTATAAATTTTAACTCATTTTGCGATCCTTAATTTTTTTATAATGCTATTGTATCAGTTTTACCCACAATTGAGTCTGTGTCTGCAAGGCACACTATTCACCTATTTTGGAAAAAAATATAAAGCATGTATCTTAATCGTTCATGGCTCTGTGGTCATTAATTATGCCATCAACCTTAATATCATAGGAGAACTGGCTTTGTACAGATCCAGAGATGGGTTCTGGAGTCGAAGATTCCTGTGGGAGAGCACAAACGATGTAAAACCGTTAACATGGTGGAAGGGCCTTTGTGGATCAACAGACCTGAGCAAAGTTGCATTACGAATTCTCACTGCACCCTGTACCTCTGCAGCTGTAGAACGGTCTTTTAGTGTCCACAGTAACGTACACAGTCAAAGAAGAAATAGACTGACGACAGAGAGGGCAGCAAAGATCACTTTCATAACGTACAATTGGAATTTATTACACAGATGTGTAAGCAATCCAGACGAAGATATCGAAGAATGTTCTTCGCCCCTTAACATAGACTCCACCACTCCGACAAGAACGGTTAGCCCAGAACCATCAACTTCAGGCTTGCAAAATTTTGAATTTTTCAATTGCGAACAAGGTTTTGAACCTAGTATCGACAGTGAATCTGATTAATGTGGTGTCAAAAACGCCTACTTGCACATGTAATTTTTTATGTAAAATATTGTGTATGTAGTAAAACAAATAGATAAAAAAAATTTTTAGAAATTAAACAGATTGTATTTGTAAATGTAGTATTATTGAGCACAGTTATTTTAAACAACACTATATGCAAATGATTATGTTTATCTTTGATATATTATTTTTGAAATTATCCTAGTCGTTAATTTCGTTAGACTGGTGCTGACATTTCAAGACATAGGGCAATAATACCACCACTAAGTAATTGTGCATTAAAAAAAACATACACAAACTTTCGCTTAAAATTAATATAATTGAGATGTCGACTAATTAACTATAAGATAAAGGTAGCATAACGTCATAATATGCACTCGCTACTGTATTGCGTTATTATTTTATGACTATGTGGGATTTGCTGTATCATTTTTATCTAACGTAAGCGCAGATTGGCTACTGTCGTACCGTTAAATTAATGATCTCTCGATATACTAGTAGCATACGTACTTTTATTCATAGAAAACAAAGTATTTTAAAAGTGTATGCAGTTTATTAAAACTTAAAAATACTTCAGTGGTGCAAAAATAAATCACTATGGCACTATAATGTCAAGCAAAACTCCCGATTACCCAAAGCATATTTGTTTAGTTGTAATTTGTTCTTATTAAATCGTATCGCTCCTGTCTTTCATTTTGACCCACCAAAAAAGTAGTTAATGGGATAAAACTGGTCGATAACGTTATAACCCGGATTAAAACTGGTTTATAACTACTGGGTTATAATCCACTACCCATCTCTATGTTGTCGACTCAGATCAACTATTTTTTTACGCTCTTTCATTTGGTGTGCATATCGTTCGAGTCTACCGTAGACCCGAACGAAATTATTAATATAGATTCGTTCCGATTTCGAAATTAAGTCGATATTAGTTTCGATATTTCTATTACACTAATATATCCGATTCTATCCTATAGTAGCGTTAGTTAATTATGGGTGTAAATATGTCAATTTCACTTGACACAAGGGTTTAAGAAATAGCTGTATATTAGACACTGCGTCTTGTGTTGGCAGTGCAGACGAATCAATTAGATAATGCAGAAATGAAATAAAAAAAAAACAAGACTTTTATTACATAAGTGTTAGATCAGTGGGGTTAGTGGGGTTGACTCTTGCTTCTCGATCATGAGGGTCTGGGTTCGAACCACGCATGTACCAATGACTTTCGGTTACGTACATTTGTTTGTTTGTACAGCAACACCATTCGCTGATAAATTGTGCCCGGATAACGGCGACAGACTTGCCACTGGTCACGTTTGGCACCTAATAAACTCGGCAAAACGTGGGCCCAGTTCTAGTGATTGTTGCCTCTGCCTACCCCCTCGGGGATAACGGTGTAAGTTTTTTTTTTTTTTGTTAGATCCGTCTAACCCCCGGTTTCTTGAACGCTGACAGTGTGTTAATCTACTGTTAACAGCTGACAGTTGCATTTTTTGTAAGTATGTACTTTTGCCGACTGACGGCTCTTGCTTGACCAATGGCGTAGCTAGGCGTGGGCGAAGTGGGCCCAGCCCACGGCCTAGCACTTAAAGGGGCCTCGCGAGGCCTCTTTAAATGTGATGCCACCAAACTTGAGAATCACTCTTAGCCTGGGCTGCCTGAGTGGTCTTAAACGATCACGAAGGTTAAGCAACATACGGCGCGTTCAGTCCATGGATGGGTAACCATCTATGACTAACGCTAGTGGCATTTTTCCGAGCGGTTCCATGCTTCGCAAGTTACGTTAAGCAGTTGTTGCCGGCTGCCGTTGATAGATGGCAGTCGTTAAGCCAAGTCAGAGGCCTTAGGGCGGCTTGAAAACTTCTGATAGTAAGACCAGCCACTAGTCTTAAAAGCCTCCACCAATCCGGACTTGGCCCCCGTGGTGGAGTATGGTCTATACCTTCCTCAGGGAAGAGACCCGTGCCCCTCGGTGGGGACATAATGGGTTGATGATGATAATGGGTTGATGATGAGACTTTAAATCCCCGTTTATCATAAAAAGTAAAAAAAACTTAAAAAATATTGGCCACACTCGTCACTTTTAGGAACATGAAATAACAACCTAACATAATTCCTAGTTTCAAGCTTTAAAAAGATACGTTAGCGGTTCGCTTATTTAAACTTGTCGCGAAAAAAATATATCAATAGTAGTTAATAACTATCATAAGTAGGTATGTGGTGTCGAAGCATGTTTGATAAGATAGGTTTATTGTGTACATCTTGGGAACGAAAGCAAAAGGGCCTCGCTGATTCGACTTTGCCCACGTCTATATTTAGTCCACGCTACGCCACTGCTCTTGACACTATAGTCTGTAAAATGTAGCTTGAGCTCCGCGACAGCTGTCATCTAAATAGCGTCCATGAAGTTTTCATTTTTTTCACAGAATATTTGTACTGTGAAAACTCCGTACTTACTGCATACTATTTGACAAAATCGTAACCTAGCCCTGTCAGTGTGACAGCTGTCGCGGAGCTCAAGCTATATTTTACAGACTGTAGATTAACAGATAGCGTTCGAGAAACCGGGGTTGATTGACGCATTTTACGTAGTGCCTCTGTATATTTACCTTAATCTCGAGTTTTAATGGTTTACAAACCGATGCGTTTTAGCTGAGTACGAACTTTTAGTTTTCCTCAATTTGTACGAAGATTTTGGAAAGCTAACATTGATTAACTTTCCAATAAAACTAACAAAGACCAGTCTATAAAATAAAATTCAAAGTTTCTATGCAAAAGAAAGTAAATTATTACGTAAGTAAAATGGACTAACTCGGCTTCGCTCGGCTAAAATCTTGACTCATAATTTTATATTCCACAATTTTTTTTTAGATGATACTCAGATTATAATAACCTTCTTGTATGCCACGGTGTCCCACAAACCATGGCGTAAACAAATTAGACCATACAGTTCAAAATGAACACTTATGACACGTGATGACGACCTCTGTGGCGTAACGGTTAGCGCATCTGCTATCCATGCGAGAGGTCCCGGGTTCGATCCCCGGCTGGGGAGAAAAAAAACTCCAGGTCTTGGATGTTTACATGTTTGTGACGTCGCTGTTTCTGGTTCCCACGACACAGGGTATACTAGTGTGGGGCGAGAAGCAATGTATGTGCCTGTATGTAAATGTTTATGTTTATGTTATGATGTGAGACCAACTCAACATTGGTGACATTGAGATGTCTACTTCCCAACACCTTTATTAGAAAACACGTATTTACATTAAAAATACTCCATAATCCGAATTTTCCGCCTATGAATTAATTGTCAACTCGGATCGACAATTTTTTACGCTCTTTAATTTGATGTGCGTTTCGTTCGCGTCTACCGTAGACCGATAGGAAATTATTAATTTACACATAGATGTTAATTATTTAATTTATACCAAACTACCGATATACAGGGTGTCAAAAAATAGTTTCTAACGGAAGTCCAGAGATAGAGCACACCCAGGGGTACCCGAATCATCCCCATGTACGTTCCGCGATTTCTGGTAGTTTTCGAGTTCTCAAACATTTAAAAAGTTTATAAATTTTAACTCATTTTGCGATCCTTAATTTTTTTATAATGCTATTGTATCAGTTTTACCCACAATTGAGTCTGTGTCTGCAAGGCACACTATTCACCTATTTTGGAAAAAAATATAAAGCATGTATCTTAATCGTTCATGGCTCTGTGGTCATTAATTATGCCATTAGTTTAGGATTTATAATATGTTTGCACTGGGTATGTCTCCTGAATACTGTAATGTTGTTAATTAGTTTTATTTTGGATTGTCAAATAATTTTTGCATTGGCATATTACTTCTTTTGCTTGGTTAGATTACTTTACTCTTATTTGTAATCTACTTAACTGTCCGTTACTGCACATCTTACTTGGCAAGGGTTCACAATTTTGGACTGATAATAGTTTTACTCAGAGACGTGATACCCTGCCGTAATACAGTTCATACTAGTGTTTATTTATTTTCTTTGTTTACAGCAGATGTTACAGTATGGGGGGTAGTGGACCTTTTCTCAAATGTAACCTCTACTTGCAGATAATTATTTTACTGTACCGTGTAATTGCTGAACAAGTGGAATAAATTTCATTTCACTGAGCAAGTAGCTGGTTATAAAATTATCCTTTTGCCCCTTACAGCGAACATTTAATATTAAACGGTCAATTACTACGAATTTCATTTCAGATTGAACGTATTGATCTCTTTAATTGGCCCTTATTTTTAACACTGGTGACGCTGTTAAGTTTGTCATGTACTCGTATGTATCTAAAGACAATTTGATACGGATGTTTAGAAAACTTACCAAAAAAACGGTCTGCTAGTGCTGTAAACTATAAAAGGTAGAGCAGAGAGAAACTTTTCTTACCTCCGACAAAAATTCGCCCAATAAAAAACACAGAAAAAAAACTCCGATAACGGTCTGTAACACACAAAAAAACTCACTGGCAACCTCTTTGTACAAACTTGGAATGCACTTTTTTATAATATTTTGAACTTCGAACACGGATTTTAAGGTCGCGCGCAGACGTGCGGTCGTCCCGGCCGCGTCATCCGAACTGAAACGCTGCAGTAGCAGAATGTATGGCAGCAAAGCGCAGGTTTTCAATTCTCGCCTACACACACCGTCACAGGGGGCGGGAAAGCAACAGCGTAGAAACGCACCATTAGGGGGTGCTCAATCGGTTGTAGTTGTAGATGTAGTTTTTTAAATGTTGTAAAAAGAACGTAGAAATGTGAAAATCATTATTGATTTCGAAAAAGTAGTTTTAAATTTCGAGAAAAGGTTAGAATGCGCGAACAAAATAGATGCCAGAAGTAACAGCAACCCTGACAGTTTTTTTTAATAGGACTCTTCATTCCGGCCTTAACATTTATACTTCTACATCTATACTAATATTGTAAAGAGAAAAGATTCGTATTTTTGTGCGTGTGTATGTTTGTAATGAATAGGCTCAGAAACTACGGGACCGATTTTAAAAATTCTTTCACCATTAGAAAGCTACATTTTTTGTGAGTAACATAGGCTATATTGGATTTTCAAAAAGTTTAGGGTTCGGTACGTAATCTCGAATAATATAACCCAAGGTGTAAAAAAATTACGGAACAAATATAGCTATTTCCACGGAAACGTTTTTGCCACCCGTGTGAAGCCAGGGGCGGTCGCTAGTTAACTATATTTCAGTAAGCAAGTCTGACATTGTGAACGAAAAGGTTTAATTTGGCTCTACCTAGTTAAGCTACGTTCGTTATCTGATTTACTTCACTCAAGGTCCAAGGTCTCTAGGGCAACAAATCTTGTTTGTTTCCGGGTAAGTCAATAATGTTAATACAAATATCTTCATTAATACGAAAGAAGGCAAGAGGTATTTCGAAAGAAACCAAACTGGAATAAACCTTTACTATGATACAAATAGCCACCCAATAGATACCCAACTCTTCCCGCGGGTGTCGTAAAAGGCGACTAAGGGACACAAAACCGGGGGGTGGGCAGCAGCGCCTCCTGCAGCACAACTCTACCGCACTGCGATCCCCAACCCGCATGCCCAGCGTGGGGATTATGGGCATTACCCCCAATGATGGCACAACCATGGCGCTCATTTTTTATTTTTTTTATTTTTATTAATCCGTGAGTCACAAGTACATAAAGATGTTACAAATATTAAAAAATTAAGTTGCTATGTGCTCTACCTATACAGGCATACAGATCATGTAATTAAAATTAAGTTAAAAATGTCAATAAAAAAAGTAATAGTCCTAAACAAATTAAAAAAATATTAAAAACTTAAGCTTTTAATATTTTTATTTTAACTAAAACAAATTAAAAATAACTGAAAAAAGGGGAGGGCTATGTCCAGCAGTGGACTAATATAGCCTGATGATGATGATGATGATACAAATAAATACAACTTGGATAATACTATTTTTATAGACAACGATGGTCTATACCTATCCTGCATTTGTAACATTAAAATAAAGGCTACTTATGGCTTTCAAAAGTAGATGTTTACATTTTCTACACTTTCATTCAGTCATCATCATCAACCCATGACCATCACCGAGGGGCACGGGTCTTTTCCCTGAGGAAGGTATAGGCCATACTCCACCACGGGGGCCAAGTCCAAGTTAGTCATAGAATGGTCACCTATCCATGCACTGAACGCGCCCTATATTGCTTAACCTTAGTAAATGCTTAAGATCACTCAGGCTGCCGGGGCTACGAGCGAATAATCTATATATATAAAATTCAAAGTCCTGACTGATTGACTGACTCACTCATCAACGCCCAGCCCAAGCCGTTTGACCTAGGAAGCTGAAATTTTGCACGGAGGATCTATATATAATGTAAGCAAGGAATAAGAACGGATTTTTTGAAATTCAACCCCCAAGGGGGCGAAAAGGGTTGCCAAAATTTGTATGGGAGGTATAAAAAATGTTGTCTGATTTTCTTGAAACTTGAAATAAATACTCTTCAACACAATTGATTGAACACGTGTTTCGCCGTTTTTCTAAATTTAACCCTTAAGGGAGTGAACGGGGTTGCAAAATTTTAAACTAAAGTCCACGCGGACGAAGTCGTGGGCGAAAGCTAGTTATCTATATACATTATAGTTTATTCGAATTTGTAGTAAGGTTCTTTGCAGTACATTTGCTGGTATCTACCACCAAAAGCCGCTGATGCCAACTTTATGGTGCAATATGAGAGAATTTTCATTTTATGGCGTCGTCGGTAGTCTTTTAATAACCGTCGACTCGTACCTTTATATTATCTTGTTACGGTTTGGACCGCTTTTTTGTCAGATGATGATTTCCTGGTTGACCTAGCCGTTAATATGCTTGGTTACTAACGCTGAGTTTGGAGGTTCGATGCCTACTGGACGTCGCCACTAAATATTATAAAATAGACGTACTAAATATACAGAGTTTCCCAACAAATAGTGTCAAGTGAAGGCCAGATATGGAACACCCCTAGGGGTACCAGAATCACCCTCACATATGTTGCGCAATCGCGCAAAAACATCGCGGAACATACATGGGGGTGATTCGGGTACCCCTAGGGGTGCTCTATCTCTGGACTTCCGCTTGACACTACTTTTTGGGACGCCCTGTATAATAGAATGTGTTTTGTGGATCATCATCAACCCGTTATGTCGCCACCGAGGGGCACGGGACTCTTCCCTGAAGAAGGTATAGGCCATACTCTACCACGGGGGCCTTGTCATTGCCTTGGGGACATTGTCTCTCGCGCAAACTATTCAGCTTAGAAAAAAATGATGTTAGAAACCTCAGGTTGTACACAAGCACAGACATCTATTCAGATATCTATGTACACAGGCTATAAAAAAAAACGATTTTCAGCGCTCAAAACATTGTTTTTGTATTGTTTCCTCAAGCAACAAATTTTGCGTACGGAAGACAGCTTTTTTGCACTACATTTACAATACATTTTTTAAAATGTTCTTTTGGAGCGCCTTAAGATATTATACGACACGCCAGGTGCTTTATAATCGGCAGTTTTATTAAATTTATTTCCGGCGGGACAGGCCATTTTGTGTTTTATTGCGCCTCCAGGGGTTCCGCAGTAGAGGTGCATCCGCCGAAGAACACACGAAAAAGTTCAGTCGACAGCACATCATCCTATACACTCATGCACTCTACCCCGTCGCATTACGGGCGAATTTGCAACTAAAATGTGAAGGTTGACGTGCTGTCGACTGTACTCAGGCCTCGCACAGTGCAGGGATCCGTAGGAGTGTTTTGCAATTCCCTCACAGAACTAACTTTTTGACTACGGAATCGAAAAACGTCAGTATATTATCTTCAGCTTTGATACCTTTTTGCAAAAATATACAAACTATACTCTCAGCCCAGAATAGCTCGTAGTTTCGGCTGCCTGAATGATCTGCAACAAACGCGAAGGTTAAGCAACATAGGCTGCGTTCAGCACATGGATGGGTGACTAACGTTACTGGCATATTTCCGAGCGGTTTCTTGCTTCACAAGGCACGCTAAGCAGTTGGTGCCGGCTGCCGTCGATAGATGCCGTCGTTAAGCCTAGTCAGAGGCGGCTTGAAATCTTCTGACAGTAACACCAGCCACTAATCTTACAGGCCTCCACCAATCCGGATTTGGCCCCCGTAGTGGAGTATGGCCTATACCTTCCTCCTGGTGAACAGCCAAGTACGCGAGTTCGAGGTTTAGCGTAAAGCTGACCTGGATACCAAACGCGACCAGTTAAAGGCTCGCCCACCTGCTGCCATAACATATAATTATGAGAACGGCATTCTCACGTGCCCTCAGTGTGCACGGAGTTTCGCCGCGAAGATCGGCTACATAAGCCATCTTCGAGCCCACCAGCGCCACATCTCTGATTAGGGGTCAAAGTGGTCGCCATGGCCGAAATCGGTCGGAACAATCATCATCATCATCATACCTTCCTCAGGGAAGAGACCCGTGCCCCTCGGTGGGGACATAATGGGTTGATGATGAGGGGCTGAGGGCCTCAACTCTCACTCATCATACTTGATGCAAAGGCATATTCATAGTATTGTGGATGCAACCGTACCACGATAAAGAAAACCGTCAGCGCCACCTAGTGTTAAAATTTGAGAGCAGTCCAACATTAGTATTTCGTCGTGGAATAAATGTTCAATATGCAGTTTCAATTCAATTCAAAATAATTTATTTCAACGTTAACAATTTACATTCCCTTTGCTGAATATCAATGCACTATATAGCCGCTGCCTTCGAGCCGTATTTTGTAGTGATGAAAAAAAAACAGCAAGAAAAATCTCAAAAAAAAAATTCGTAAAATAATCTTAAACGTAGAACGTCTTATCAGAGCCTATAAGTAAGTAGGTATATCAGAACCAGAATCATTTATTCATGAACTGCACAGGTAATACATATTACAAAAAAGGTCTTAAAGCTTAAACTAGTTCATTCTGTGTTCTAGTCTTTAAGAGCGTATGATTTTTCATTCAAACATGCATACATCGAATAGACAATAATAAGGAATTGTTCAAGTTTACAGGAGTCACCAATAAATTTAAATGTCATCTAACGTTACGTTCATGTTTATAAGTTTCAATTTAAAATTAATTAAATATTTTTGTCACACAAGAAGTCATTAATATCGTAGTAGCACTTGTCAATTAATAACATGCAAAAGGATGATGTGCAAAATGGGCCCACCTCCAATAAAAATGGCTTGTTTATTAGATTAACGGTCTAGATACATACGTTCATTATCAGGTAGGTGCATACCAGAATTCGCTGTGTGCGAAAACTAAAAAGTAGTTTTAAATTTCGAGAAAAGGTTAGAATGCGCGAACAAAATAGATGCCAGAAGTAACAGCAACCCTTACAGTTTTTTTTAATAGGACTCTTCATTCCGGCCTTAACATTTATACTTCTACATCTATACTAATATTGTAAAGAGAAAAGATTCGTATTTTTGTGCGTGTGTATGTTTGTAATGAATAGGCTCAGAAACTACGGGACCGATTTTAAAAATTCTTTCACCATTAGAAAGCTACATTTTTTGTGAGTAACATAGGCTATATTGGATTTTCAAAAAGTTTAGGGTTCGGTACGTAATCTCGAATAATATAACCCAAGGTGTAAAAAAATTACGGAACAAATATAGCTATTTCCACGGAAACGTTTTTGCCACCCGTGTGAAGCCAGGGGCGGTCGCTAGTTAACTATATTTCAGTAAGCAAGTCTGACATTGTGAACGAAAAGGTTTAATTTGGCTCTACCTAGTTAAGCTACGTTCGTTATCTGATTTACTTCACTCAAGGTCCAAGGTCTCTAGGGCAACAAATCTTGTTTGTTTCCGGGTAAGTCAATAATGTTAATACAAATATCTTCATTAATACGAAAGAAGGCAAGAGGTATTTCGAAAGAAACCAAACTGGAATAAACCTTTACTATGATACAAATAGCCACCCAATAGATACCCAACTCTTCCCGCGGGTGTCGTAAAAGGCGACTAAGGGACACAAAACCGGGGGGTGGGCAGCAGCGCCTCCTGCAGCACAACTCTACCGCACTGCGATCCCCAACCCGCATGCCCAGCGTGGGGATTATGGGCATTACCCCCAATGATGGCACAACCATGGCGCTCATTTTTTATTTTTTTTATTTTTATTAATCCGTGAGTCACAAGTACATAAAGATGTTACAAATATTAAAAAATTAAGTTGCTATGTGCTCTACCTATACAGGCATACAGATCATGTAATTAAAATTAAGTTAAAAATGTCAATAAAAAAAGTAATAGTCCTAAACAAATTAAAAAAATATTAAAAACTTAAGCTTTTAATATTTTTATTTTAACTAAAACAAATTAAAAATAACTGAAAAAAGGGGAGGGCTATGTCCAGCAGTGGACTAATATAGCCTGATGATGATGATGATGATACAAATAAATACAACTTGGATAATACTATTTTTATAGACAACGATGGTCTATACCTATCCTGCATTTGTAACATTAAAATAAAGGCTACTTATGGCTTTCAAAAGTAGATGTTTACATTTTCTACACTTTCATTCAGTCATCATCATCAACCCATGACCATCACCGAGGGGCACGGGTCTTTTCCCTGAGGAAGGTATAGGCCATACTCCACCACGGGGGCCAAGTCCAAGTTAGTCATAGAATGGTCACCTATCCATGCACTGAACGCGCCCTATATTGCTTAACCTTAGTAAATGCTTAAGATCACTCAGGCTGCCGGGGCTACGAGCGAATAATCTATATATATAAAATTCAAAGTCCTGACTGATTGACTGACTCACTCATCAACGCCCAGCCCAAGCCGTTTGACCTAGGAAGCTGAAATTTTGCACGGAGGATCTATATATAATGTAAGCAAGGAATAAGAACGGATTTTTTGAAATTCAACCCCCAAGGGGGCGAAAAGGGTTGCCAAAATTTGTATGGGAGGTATAAAAAATGTTGTCTGATTTTCTTGAAACTTGAAATAAATACTCTTCAACACAATTGATTGAACACGTGTTTCGCCGTTTTTCTAAATTTAACCCTTAAGGGAGTGAACGGGGTTGCAAAATTTTAAACTAAAGTCCACGCGGACGAAGTCGTGGGCGAAAGCTAGTTATCTATATACATTATAGTTTATTCGAATTTGTAGTAAGGTTCTTTGCAGTACATTTGCTGGTATCTACCACCAAAAGCCGCTGATGCCAACTTTATGGTGCAATATGAGAGAATTTTCATTTTATGGCGTCGTCGGTAGTCTTTTAATAACCGTCGACTCGTACCTTTATATTATCTTGTTACGGTTTGGACCGCTTTTTTGTCAGATGATGATTTCCTGGTTGACCTAGCCGTTAATATGCTTGGTTACTAACGCTGAGTTTGGAGGTTCGATGCCTACTGGACGTCGCCACTAAATATTATAAAATAGACGTACTAAATATACAGAGTTTCCCAACAAATAGTGTCAAGTGAAGGCCAGATATGGAACACCCCTAGGGGTACCAGAATCACCCTCACATATGTTGCGCAATCGCGCAAAAACATCGCGGAACATACATGGGGGTGATTCGGGTACCCCTAGGGGTGCTCTATCTCTGGACTTCCGCTTGACACTACTTTTTGGGACGCCCTGTATAATAGAATGTGTTTTGTGGATCATCATCAACCCGTTATGTCGCCACCGAGGGGCACGGGACTCTTCCCTGAAGAAGGTATAGGCCATACTCTACCACGGGGGCCTTGTCATTGCCTTGGGGACATTGTCTCTCGCGCAAACTATTCAGCTTAGAAAAAAATGATGTTAGAAACCTCAGGTTGTACACAAGCACAGACATCTATTCAGATATCTATGTACACAGGCTATAAAAAAAAACGATTTTCAGCGCTCAAAACATTGTTTTTGTATTGTTTCCTCAAGCAACAAATTTTGCGTACGGAAGACAGCTTTTTTGCACTACATTTACAATACATTTTTTAAAATGTTCTTTTGGAGCGCCTTAAGATATTATACGACACGCCAGGTGCTTTATAATCGGCAGTTTTATTAAATTTATTTCCGGCGGGACAGGCCATTTTGTGTTTTATTGCGCCTCCAGGGGTTCCGCAGTAGAGGTGCATCCGCCGAAGAACACACGAAAAAGTTCAGTCGACAGCACATCATCCTATACACTCATGCACTCTACCCCGTCGCATTACGGGCGAATTTGCAACTAAAATGTGAAGGTTGACGTGCTGTCGACTGTACTCAGGCCTCGCACAGTGCAGGGATCCGTAGGAGTGTTTTGCAATTCCCTCACAGAACTAACTTTTTGACTACGGAATCGAAAAACGTCAGTATATTATCTTCAGCTTTGATACCTTTTTGCAAAAATATACAAACTATACTCTCAGCCCAGAATAGCTCGTAGTTTCGGCTGCCTGAATGATCTCCAACAAACGCGAAGGTTAAGCAACATAGGCTGCGTTCAGCACATGGATGGGTGACTAACGTTACTGGCATATTTCCGAGCGGTTTCTTGCTTCACAAGGCACGCTAAGCAGTTGGTGCCGGCTGCCGTCGATAGATGCCGTCGTTAAGCCTAGTCAGAGGCGGCTTGAAATCTTCTGACAGTAACACCAGCCACTAATCTTACAGGCCTCCACCAATCCGGATTTGGCCCCCGTAGTGGAGTATGGCCTATACCTTCCTCCTGGTGAACAGCCAAGTACGCGAGTTCGAGGTTTAGCGTAAAGCTGACCTGGATACCAAACGCGACCAGTTAAAGGCTCGCCCACCTGCTGCCATAACATATAATTATGAGAACGGCATTCTCACGTGCCCTCAGTGTGCACGGAGTTTCGCCGCGAAGATCGGCTACATAAGCCATCTTCGAGCCCACCAGCGCCACATCTCTGATTAGGGGTCAAAGTGGTCGCCATGGCCGAAATCGGTCGGAACAATCATCATCATCATCATACCTTCCTCAGGGAAGAGACCCGTGCCCCTCGGTGGGGACATAATGGGTTGATGATGAGGGGCTGAGGGCCTCAACTCTCACTCATCATACTTGATGCAAAGGCATATTCATAGTATTGTGGATGCAACCGTACCACGATAAAGAAAACCGTCAGCGCCACCTAGTGTTAAAATTTGAGAGCAGTCCAACATTAGTATTTCGTCGTGGAATAAATGTTCAATATGCAGTTTCAATTCAATTCAAAATAATTTATTTCAACGTTAACAATTTACATTCCCTTTGCTGAATATCAATGCACTATATAGCCGCTGCCTTCGAGCCGTATTTTGTAGTGATGAAAAAAAAACAGCAAGAAAAATCTCAAAAAAAAAATTCGTAAAATAATCTTAAACGTAGAACGTCTTATCAGAGCCTATAAGTAAGTAGGTATATCAGAACCAGAATCATTTATTCATGAACTGCACAGGTAATACATATTACAAAAAAGGTCTTAAAGCTTAAACTAGTTCATTCTGTGTTCTAGTCTTTAAGAGCGTATGATTTTTCATTCAAACATGCATACATCGAATAGACAATAATAAGGAATTGTTCAAGTTTACAGGAGTCACCAATAAATTTAAATGTCATCTAACGTTACGTTCATGTTTATAAGTTTCAATTTAAAATTAATTAAATATTTTTGTCACACAAGAAGTCATTAATATCGTAGTAGCACTTGTCAATTAATAACATGCAAAAGGATGATGTGCAAAATGGGCCCACCTCCAATAAAAATGGCTTGTTTATTAGATTAACGGTCTAGATACATACGTTCATTATCAGGTAGGTGCATACCAGAATTCGCTGTGTGGCTGGAGTTATTTGATTTAGAAAAAGTTGATATTTTTTGTTATAAATAGAAATTTTTGGCTTTTAAAACCATTTTTTTTTCTAATATGTAAACCACTCAATGTTACATCATTTACTATAATAGTAAACGACCAACCCATTTCAGCCTATGGATGTCGTAAGAGGTGACTTACGGCCATTTAGACCTTAGCGCAGACTACATTGCATACATGACCTAAGACAAATCTGGTTGCCCTTCTGGGTTGTCTAGCAATAGCTTCATGTAAAAAACAATTATCATATTCTTGCCCTGTTCCCATTATTTATGGTCGGCGCAGTATGTCACTCTCTTCCATGCGTCCCTATCACTCGCCATTCTTATTAACATCACGCACACAATCCAACCACCTTTGCCTCGGTCTTCCTCTTCCAGCATATCCATTAGACCATGTAAAAATTGGAATCGCTCGTAGCCTGGACTGCCTGAGTGATCTTAAACCATCACTAAGGTTAAGCAACATACGGCGCGTTCAGTCCATGAATGGGTCAACGTCTATGACTAACCCCTTTTAAAATATCCACATAACCAAGGGTTAACTGGAAGATAAGCAGGAATCAAACAGGAGCGATTCCATGCTTCGCAAGGCACGTTAAGAAGTTGATGCCGGCTGCCGGCATTTGCAAAATTAGTATTTGCGCCATAAAACTTAGTGTAGTTAGCGCACTAGGAAATTGGGATAACGCTAGGATGATGACGTTAAGAAAAATCTGATAATTGCGTTAGGTATTTGCAGATCGGCCCTAAATCGATCATTAATTTTAATTCTCGTGAAGCGTGCTAGATGAGTGCACATGAGGCGATGCTACTGTGGAGACCTCTCCGCCACCCATGCCACGAATACCGATAATTATTGGTCTATTATAATTATATTATTTTCATTCCATAAACCAAAAACTTTTATTTTCCTGCCCTAAAAATCTCAATTTATTATATTATACAGGATGTAACATTAGGTGGTTTACAAAAAAAATGGTTTTATAAACCAAAAACTTCTATTTATAACCAAAAACATCAACTTTTTCTAAATAAAAAAAACTCCAGACACACAGCGAATTCTGGCAGGCGCCTGCCTGATAATGAACGTATGTATGTAGACCTTTCATTTAATAAACAAGCCATTTTTATTGGAGTGGGCCCACGCTACATACATTTTTGCCCATCATCCTTTGGTTTTAAATTCGCTCAAGGTATTTGTCAAAATTCCCAATGTCATAAATAATTTTTTTGTATATTAACGGAGCCTTACAGACAACGCTTCATATTATGATAAGTTTCCATGCTAACTTTAAGTCAAAATATTAGGTAATGTAGAGGAATATTTACTTCCTTTTCAGCTTTGACAGGGCCTTCTGTACAACCTGTTTCTCGAGGTAAGGGTTTTAGGGGATTTTTATGGGGGATAAAATGGAGTGCGTGTTTGATGTTCTATTCTTGTGTTTAGGATTGATGTATTGGACCCTCCTCATTTAACAAGACCCGATATACATATAGTAAAAATTATCTAAAATATAAAAAGCAACTGGATACATACATGGATATTTTAAGGACGCTTATACAAATACAAATAAACTTTATTTCTCTATCCACAAATTAGGCACAATAGGTGTGATATAATATGGCACAATAGAAGTAATTTGTGGAAAGACAGTCTTACACTAGATCACAGATCTGTATTTAAGGATGCCAGGGCTCCCAAAATACACAATTCAAGACTAACAAAGAAATTACATTAACAAACAAAATATAGAAAAATAAAGACACAAAAACCAAATAAATATGTACTCACACTCATAAACTCGTCTTGGATCAGATATTGGTTCCTTCTAGTATCTAATCAATATATCCCCAAATACCGAATATATAACTCTTAGTACTCTAAAACATTATCCGGACCCACTTACTTGATTTTTATCGGAAGTGTCCGACCAGTGGGCTCATTATGTAATTTTCGCAACGGATATTCATACGTCTTAAAAAGTCACGTCAACTCAAAAACCGATGTCGTACGGAGTCGGTACTGTCTCGCTCTAAGATAGGGTCTTAAAAGAAGATAGTGCTATACAGATACAGTAGTGGTATACATGACTTTAGACGTATGAATATCCGTTGCGAAAATTACATAATGAGCCCACAGGTCGGAGACGAGCAACCGACGACGCGAGCTCCGTCTCACTCACCATGATTAAGCTCTGCTAATCAGAGAGAAACTTGACTCTTCTGATAAAAATTTAATAAGTGGATCCATATGATATTTAAGAATTTAGTGCTTACGAAAGTTTTAGTTCTAAAATACCTCTTATGCCCGGTCCCAACCAGCTACCACCAGTTAAAATGTTAACTAGAGATAGGTCAGTAACTAGATAGCAAAACGGAACATATCAATATCGCGTATCGCGAATCGCTCGTAGCCTGGGCTGCCTGAGTGTTCTTTAACGATCACTAAGGTTAAGCAACATACGGCGCGTTCATTCCATGGATGGGTGACCGTCTATGACTAACGCTAGTGGCATTTTTCCGAGCGGTTCCGTGCTTCGCAAGGCACGTTAAGCAGTTGGTGCCGGGTGCCGTCGATAGATGGCAGTCGTTAAGCCAAGTCAGAGGCCTTAGGGCGGCTTGAAAACTTCTGACAGTAAGACCAGCCACTAGTCTTACAAGCCTCCACCAATCCGGACTTGGCCCCCGTGGTGGAGTATGGCCTATACCTTCCTCAGGGAAGAGACCCGTGCCCCTTGGTGGGGACATGATGGGTTGATGATGATGATGAGGTTATTGGGACCGGGCATTAGTAGATAAGCGCCTTAACCCTTTATAAGGCTTTGTACCATATATGGCCACCGTAATTTGAATTTTATTGCATTGAGATAGAGTCCAAAACCAATGAAAATTTAAGACTAGCTCTGCCTTATAAATGGTTAACGGATAGACCAACGAGGCAGTTAACTAGACAGCTAAATCACTGGGCAAATCCGGGATTCGAACCGACGACCTCCCGGATGACAATCCGGCGCTCTACCTAACATCATGGGATGTTAGGTAGAGCGCCGGATTATGGTATATGGCCACCGTAATTGGAATTTTATTGCATTGAGATAGAGTCCAAAACCAATGAAAATTTAAGACTAGCTCTGCCTTATAAATGGTTAACGGATAGACCAACGAGGCAGTTAACTAGACAACTAAATCACTGGGCAAATCCGGGATTCGAACCGACGACCTCCCGGATGACAATCCGGCGCTCTACCTAACATCCCATATCCCTCAGAAATCAGAAATTTATTTCAACGTAAAGAATTTACATTCTGCTTGATGAATGTCAATGTACATGAAATTATAACGTTAGCCGCTGCCTTAGGGCCGAATGTAGTGGAGAAAAAGGCAGCAAAAAAAACTCCACTCTGACCATATTTTCTCAAATCATCTTAAATCTAATACAAAGTTTGGTAGGTACGAATGTCCATCTACCTAATGATAGGCCTCGCCAATGATACCCAAAATACGCCAAGCGAAGTCAGCGTTCTAAAGTAATTTGTTGGGCATTATATCTGCTCTCCATGGGGCAGATAGGAAAGTGTCAGTGGCACAGTATATGCCCACTACACAGCGAGGGCGCACTCTTGACCCGTATCCGTTCGTGGCTAACAATAGGGCTGCCACCTAAGACTTTAGGCAGACAATTTCATATAATGTATACAGAGCAGACAAAAATTGTGTTTAGTGTTCAATACATTTATGAGTAATATTTTTAAGTTTGAAATTTATACTAAGGGGCGGTTTCTGAATTGAGAATTTCACTAAGTAAATGCCTAAGTAACATTCTTTCACGCTCTTTTCTGCGTAATTTTACGAGACAGCACTAGAGTTAAGTAGTTACTTAGCGAAATTTTCAATTCAGAAATCGGCTCTAAGACTGTTTTGAAAAGACTAAACGTGGAGTTTCTTTAGTTACTTAGATTCTCCATATTGTGTGAATCTATCGTAGCCCCGGCCGTCTGAGTAATCTTAAAAGATCACGAAGGCTAAGCAACATAGGGCGCGTTCTGTGCATGGATGGGTGACCGTCAATGACTAACGCTAGTGGCATTTTTCCGAGCGGTTCCATGCTTCGCAAGGTACGTTAAGCAGTTGGTGCCGGCTGCCGTCGATAGATGGCAGTCGTTAAGCCAAGTCAGAGGCCTTTAGGGGCGGCTTGAAAACTTCTGACAGTAAGACCAGCCACTAAGGCAAGGCACGTTAAGCAGTTTGTGCCTGTTTGGTGCCTCTGGCCTTAGCCACTGACTTGGCTTAACAACTGCCATCTATCGATGGCAGCCGGCACCAACTGCTTAACGTGCCTTGCGAAGCACGGAGCTCGAAAAAAATACACTACTGTTAGTCATAGACGGTCATCCATCCATGGACTGAACGCGCCCTATGTAGCTTAAACCTTCGTAACTCAGGTCACTCAGGCAGTCGGAGCCCAGAAAAGTAACATAAAACATTTTTTATTTTCATCCAAGATGTGCCAGCCCTACGGCACGTCCTCTCAGACTCACATGTCTTGTGAAGAGTCGCGGCTACAGAGTCTTTGTTGTCTTTAGTTCCTGTGGCTCTCCGAGTCGTCTTTAAATAGGCGCCAAAGGTGAACGCGCACTTAGCCAAGCTGAAAGCTGCGAATGAGCTTAGCGAAACTAATTTTAAAATTCCTTGTAAGATATTGATTCTGTGGAATCCCGCTCACCCACTCCCGCTAGGGCGATCGCTAGAAAGATTCCGAAGCCTTCCCATTTCCAGAAGAACCACAATTTTAACAATGCAGTTGAAAAGACGTGAGCCAGGAGGCAGGGGATGGAAGGCGAGGAAAAAAGATTCGAAACGTGTGTTGCGGTCGGCGGTGTATTCGATAAAGAGAACTTAAAAACTAAACACTTCAATATTTTGGTTTCGTACAAAAAAGGGCGACAATAGCGCCATCTAGCGGCATAAGCCCGAACACGCTATCACGCTGATGGTTGAATATAGATTTGGTTAGGAAATCATGGTGTGAAGTAGTTCGGGGAAACGCCACCAGATGGCGGTACCGATGCTGTCGTTAGACAGCAGTCTGTATACGTACGGCAGAGGACTTCTCGGATACAGAGAGAGCTCAGAGAGTATGGAATTAATCGCCACCTAAGTTGAAGTGGCAGTGGGCGGGGCACATAGCACGAAGAATTGATGGGTGATGGGAAGAAAGGTTCTCGAATGGAGACCACACATAGGCAAGCGCAGCGCAGGACGACCAGCCACTAGATGGACAGACGATCTCATCCAAGTCGTAAGGAGACGCTGGATGCAAGCCGCTTCCAAGAGGTCTTTTTGGAAATCCAAGGAGGAGGCCTATGTCCAGCAGTGGACTTCTTGTGGCTGAATGATGATGATGATGAATATGTCCACCGGAGAATGGTATTTTCAAGTGAACACCATTATGTATGTAGGTTATGTATGAATGTGGAGAAAAGGTAGCGAGTAGCATAAGCGGTTCTCAAATTATCCTAATTATAATACTTTAGAAATTAACAAAACAACTTAACTTAGGTTAAAAAATGTGTTAAGCACACTCCGTGTAAAAAGACTTACCGTCCGGCCGCTGGGAGAATACGATCCTGACAGGTCATGTTAGAATGGACGACGTTACCTTGAAGTGGCGTTAAATTTTCGATTAAAATATTTTTATGTCCTATTTATCCTACTAGCAAATAATTGTCATTGAAACTATTATCATTGTGTAAACTTACAATCAATGTGATATTTTGCACAGTGATTTAAATGTTGAATAAGAAGAAATCAATATTTAATGTTCGTGCGTAAAATCCTTAATACGCTGTCACAAGGTTATGTCAACCGTATTTTTTTGTAGTGACGTACCAAAAATAACGAAAATAATAACGGTCCCTTTAACGATACGAAGTTGATGAAGAGGCTTTAGAAAAAGATCATCGCGTTCTCACAATCTCTCCGTACCACTGCCGTACAAAGCGTTTGAGCTGATCTGGGTTCAAATCAAAGGTCGCACAGCTCGCCACAACACTTCACCGCCATTTGGCACAAAAAAGATGATGACCCTTCTAAAATGCCTGCGAAAATGACACAAGAGATGACTGAGTGAAGGTCGTCTAAAAAACAAAACTACTTAATCGTGAGTCAGTAGCAAAAGCTAGTTAAGAATAACGTAAGGAATGATAACGTTGATTTTCTCCCATCGCTAGTCATATGAAACAGACAGGTGTCAGGATCGCATACTCCCAGCGGCCGAACCATAATATAAAATCAACGATTATTTAGATGAAAAACATGTTTGTATTCAAATGTATAAATGTATTCAGAGGAGAATTGTGTCTAGTGTTTAACACATGCATGTGTAATAATTATTAAGTTTAAAAACGGTTTTAATCTAATTAATTATGCTAAAATTAATAAAGTAAAAAAATAGTTTTTGTTGTGAATAAAATAATTTAAAAAAAAAACATGAAAACATAAACATTTACATACAGGTACAATATTTTGTTTAAATTAGGACATAGATTTATATTACTTTTTAATATTATTATTAGTAAATTTGTAAATACCCATTTGTTTATATTAGTTTTATTAGGTATTTATTAATTATATATATCTTATGTTAGATGTGTAAATTACAATTAAACCCATTTTAATTATGTTAGTGAAATTTCTTGAATAAATACAGGCACATACATTTAATTTGAATTTCATTTTCTAGAGGGGTATAATGTAATTTGACCACCAAGCTACTATTGGCATGACCTTTTAACAATCGTGAAGATTGAGTTCTTGTGAAGCTGCATTATTTATTTTCCACATAACACAACTTTTAAAGTACACATTAGCCAGTCTCGCTGTAAACGCTCAAAATTCCAAACCTAATACCGTATTAGGGAGAAATTTCACCAACTCCGTGTTAACATTTTCACGTGTAAATGTACCATATCTTCACTTCGAAACAAATTTAACACGGAGCGTTACCGTTCAATAGACACTCTTATTGCTTTTGCGTAAGGCTCAAGACGAGTGTAAATGTAAAGTTAGTTTTTTATTCAAGGTGTATCTAAAAGTTAGTTAGGAAACATGTTAGCAAGTTCTGGATTCTTTCGACTCTTGTACGGCAAGGAAAACATTTTGGGGTTGCAAGAATAAAATGAAAAATAAACCTACCTGACTTTATTTTAAAAAAATTAGGGAGCATCATTTGGTTGGATTTGGCTTTGGATTTTGCTGATTTTTGTTGTTCTGTACAAGATAATATGTAAATATTTTTTTTTTTATGGATATACTAAAGAACTTTGTAAAGTTATATCTTGATATTTTTATACTGACTATAATTCCAAAAGAAGAAAAAAAAACACTTGTCAAAACAAAAATCACCAACCATAATAATATTTCAATTTAGATAGTCCACAAAATAATTCAACTTTTACTAACATATTTATGTACCCTAAAACGTACCTGTACTTTTAGTTAAAGATTTGTTTAAAGCTTTAATTAGGTGGATTATGATCTTAAAGAGAACAATTAAAAACCATTGTCATGGTGAACCGATCAATCCACCAAAAATTCACCATAAGTTAAACTTTGTTTTTTTAATGTAAGTTATAATATACAATAATATAATAAATAATGTATAATAATATAAATAAATATTAGTAATATACAGGGTGTTGATTTGTACAGTTAAATCCGATTAGAGGTTGTTATTTACATGATACTGGAGCAAAAAAATATATAACAAAGAATTTTTTTTTGAGTGAAAAATCACCTAAAATCCTCGGTTTTGCGGCGCCAGCGGCGAGCGCGCGGGCACACTCTCCCGCCCCGCGAAACCCCCGCCGGACCCATCAAGTGCAAACGATAGATGCTAAGCCATATAACTTTAAGAATTTTAGGTGATTTTCACTAATCATCATCATCATCAACCCATTATGTCCCCACCAAGGGGCACGGGTCTCTTCCCTGAGGAAGGTATAGGCCATACTCCACCACGGGGGCCAAGTCCGGATTGGTGGAGGCTTGTAAGACTAGTGGCTGGTCTTACTGTCAGAAGTTTTCAAGCCGCCCCTAAAGGCCTCTGACTTGGCTTAACGACTGCCATCTATCGACGGCAGCCGGCACCAACTGCTTAACGTACCTTGCGAAGCACGGAATCGCCCGGAAAAAATGCCACTAGCGTTAGTCATAGACGGTGACCCATCCATGGACTGAACGCGCCGTATGTTGCTTAACCTTAGTGATCGTTCAAGATCACTCAGGCAGCCCAGGCTACGAGCGATTCGATTTTTACTAAAAAAAATATATATTTTTTGCTCCAGTATCAGTAAATAACCACCCCTGAGTAGAATTTAACTGCGTTTAACGGCGCAGACCTTCTCTCAGAGAGAGAGAGAACCATAAATTAACTGTCGACAATCAAATGGAAAACCATTTGATTGTCGACAGTTAATTTATGGTTTCTCAGCAAAAGCTAGAGAAACAAAAGTCAACACTATTAGATTTGTCAACATATTGTCATTCTGCAGAAATCTGGGCAATATTTCTTTCGTAAATCTGGCAATCTCTTTCAATTTGACGGAGAGGAAAATGTGTGCAAATACCTTGAAATGAAAAGATTAACACATCTTTGAAACTAACTTTGGAGGTTCGTTTTACTCCGCATTCTAATAACCTCCGTGACAATAGGCAGTCTCTGGTCTATAGGCGTGAAGTAATTATGTATGTTTTTATGTTTAATGACCTTCTTATATTCGTCATTGTATTAGACAATTTAAACTGTGCAAATTAACTAAAATAAAATACACTGCGTGCAAAAAGGAGGACATAACATTAACTGGAACTCATTCTGCCACATGTGAGATTATTTCCGTGGATTTTACACAAAAATGGCTTAAGATTTGAACAAATACTGGCTGATTGATAAACGTTGCGATTATCATATTATTAACACTTTAGATAGATAGAAAGATAACAATTTATTGCACATAAAAAAATCTTAGTAATCTTAAGCGTTCTCGAAGATTAAGCAACATAGGGCGCGTTCAGTCCATGCTTCGCAAGGCACGTTAAGCAGTTGGTGCCGACTGCCGTCGATAAATGGCAGTCGTTAAGCCAAGTCAGAGGCCTTAGGGCGGCTTGGAAACGTCTGACAGTAAGACCAGCCACTAGTCTTATAAGGCTCCACCAATCGGGACTTGGTGGTGGAGTATGTCCTGCACATTCCTCAGGGAAGAGACCGTGCCCCCTCGGTGGCGATATAATAGGTTGATGATGAAAAAAAGGTTAATCTAAGAGTGCACACGCCTTTATCACTAAAGGTGGTCCCTTGTAGACAACCTTTGGATAGACTGGATTAAAACATTAGAAAAGGAAGTAGATGTACAATATGAGTAAAATAATAATTTCTGTGGTATATTAAATACATCACTAATTTACAATAATTAGTTCCATGTCCAACTTGGCGCACGTAACAGTATTTATCATACATACATACATAAGCAGAGCTCACGCCTGTATGTCTGAGGGGTAAGAAGAGACCAGGGACTGCCACTTGCCACGATCCTGACAGATCATAATCACCCCATTATGTCCCCACAGCGGGGCACGGGCCTCTTTCCTTAGGACGGTATAGGCCATACCTAAGGCCTTTGGCATGGCTTAACGACTGCCATCTATCGACGGCAGCCGGCACCAACTGCTTAACCAGCCTTGTGAAGCACATTACCGCTCGGAAAAATCCCACTAGCGTTAGTCCATGTACTGAACGCGCCCTATGCTGCTTAACCTTCGTGATCGTTTAAGATCACTCAGGCATCTGGGACTACTAGCTATCCTGACAGATCATATAATCACTCTAAATACTCAAAACTGTCCCCTCAGCAATACGAACAGTATTTAATTTTACTTTGGGGATAACATTTGAAGGATAACATGACACAACATTCACTTCGATATCGCAAAAAATATCTATTCAATGCTAAAGTCACCGGATGCATCATTTAAATATATGGCACAGCTGGAACACCCGACATATTTTTCGCGATTTAGAAGTATTTGTTACATCCTGTATAGTTGTAGTGAATGGGTTAATAGATCTATTGTCACAAATTCAATAGGTCTTTTATATCAACAATATCCCGTCACAATCACCACAAACAAGTCATAAACGAATATAATGATACTGCATACAGGGTCATTAATTATAAGGTGCGCCAAATTATATTTTATGAAAAAAAAAAAAAGCTTAATTGGAGTATTTATTTCAAAATACATACAATATGTGGGATTTATCAAGCGTGGTAATTTATGATTTATATAATTTATGATTGGCGAATACTACCAATCACCATAGTACACAAGAAAGAAAAGAAAATATATTACATAAAAACAAGCGTAATGTAAGTACATAAGCGAGCTTATTTCTACTGACTGAGCTTAGTTCCAGTTCATCTTGGTTCATCTAACTTCTGAATTTTAAATATGGAGGACATTTCAAATTGGAAATAGCATATAAATATATAATACATAATAATATCTATGTATCTACATACATCACCAATAAAAAAATATATATGTATATCATAAAAATTAAAATGGTTTAGGTAGACATGATAATTATGGCTCCTTATAATTTTATTTATTATCAAATCAACTTATTGAAGCTCCAGTTTGTATCCAAAATACACAATATAAATAAAATTAAAAACGATGCAACTTGTACTAATTGCTAGGCAAAAACTTTATTGACGATTAAATTTAAAGACGATATTCAGACTGTATAATTTGCAATGAGCACCTTCTAAAAGGTTTCTTTTTAGTATTTTTAAAAGTAACCCTGTACACAAGCGTCACTATTTGCCTCCACATAACATACCGAAGCATAAAAACGCTCAGTTCTTATGGTTACGGCGTTTTCTCTCAAGATAAAATATAAATTTTCGCTATGTTGTTACTATGTTTATTTATAACATTTTTTGTAGGGTCGCAATTAGTTACTGCAGGCAATGAGCCCGATTTGATCCAACCAAATGGCCCTTACTGTTGGGGTGAAGTTTTCGGTAAGTTGATTACTCATTAAGGAAACATATATTAAACTAGTAAAAAGTAGAATATTAGTGAAAAAATATTTTAAAGAGTGTTGTTTTGTGTGAAAGTTATAAACATCACTAAAGTCCGTTTTTGGTTCGATCCAAAAAAAAATGACGCGGTGTTCATCATCAACCCATTATGTCCCCACCGAGGGGCACGGGTCTCTTCCCTGAGGAAGGTATAGGCCATACTCCACCACGGGGGCCAAGTCCGGATTGGTGGAGGCTTGTAAGACTAGTGGTGGTAAGACGCGGTGTTACCGATATAAAATATATAGGTTTACTCAGTAGATTTTTTTTACCGTGAATAGAAGACTGGTGTGACAAAAATCTTTAAAACATCAAAGACATTAAAATTTAATTGCACATAATAGCAAATTCTAAAAAAAGAACTATCAGGTTTCCTCACGATGACTTCCTTCACTTCATCATCATCATCAACCCATTATGTCCCCACCGAGGGGCACGGGTCTCTTCCTTGAGGAAGGTATAGGCCATACTCCACGGGGCCAAGTCCGGATTGGTAGAGCCAAGTCCAGATTGGTAGAGCCAAATCTGGATTGGTAGACGAATTGATTGACTTCCTTCACTTAAAAATAAATATTTACTGATTTATTAACATTTCGCCTGTCCTTAGAAAGCCCGGGACCGCCGCACAGCTTCGAACTTTTCCACTGGTTTGACACCAACGCTGGCCCTGAAGAAGTGGTACACTTTGAAGTGGAACCAAGAGGAGTAGGCTATTCTACATATTGTGAATATCGCATAGGGATTATGGTGAGAGAAACTATATCATGCCTCCTCCAGACTACTCGTGAAGTTCTGTGCTCAGAACTGGACTTAGGCCTCCTCCATTGATTTCCAAAAAGACCAGTTGGACCCTGCTTGCATCCAGCCACTTCCTGCCACTTGGATGAGATCGTCTGTCCATCTTGTAGCTGGTCGTCCCAATCCAATATAATCCAAATATAAGGATTTTTAAAGTCGTTTTTTTTTTCATTGTATTAGCTATTTATACATCTCGACGTCAGAAGTGTATGTTCGATTCCAACGAAAATGACTTTTTATAACTTTAATCTCAGCTCGTCGATTTCTTTCTAACCATCTGAGAAACATCGTCATCATACCGTTATGTCCCCACCGAGGGGCACGGGTCTCTTCCTTGAGGAAGGTATAGGCCATACTCTACCACGGGGGCCTAGTCCGGATTGGTGGAGGCTTGTAAGACTAGTGGCTACTTTTACTGTCAAAAGTTTTCAAGACGCTCTAAGGTCTCTTGGCTTAACGACACATAGAAACATATTTCTAATTTATTGTATTGCTGGAATGATTAAGGTGTTTCATATAGTTCTGGGTGTATTGTAACTTGTAAGCTCACTCTCCTGTAAAGTATAAAATGACAAATCCAACCAAATGCTTTTCTGTCTTTGAGAAATATTTGCGCCGTTTAGGGTATAAACGATGGGGCCCAGAGGCGCGCCTGTTGTTCAAGGACGACAAGGGTGACATTGTCAATTTTTGTACAAAACCTTTTCAAATAAAGATTATAAAAAAAACATATTTGATCGCTATACTTTCATTTGTATACACAGGGACCGGATTATCTTAAATGTGAACCTGGCACCAAACTTGTGTACCGAAGCATCGTGTGTGGAGATAAATACGGCGGTTACAAGCCGTGGATCAGATTACCGGAAAGGCACCAAGTCAGAATTAGAAACTATGATGAATATCCACCCCGTACCCGGCATGCCTGGCCTGGTGGCTTAAGGTGCGGAAAGTATTACAGCGTATCCATAGCCTTCGAGTGCCATCCGAACTGAAGATCTATATTTGTGGAAAATGTCCATAAAAGACTTATAGTACACTACTGCAGCGGCCAGCAAAAGAGGCATTGATGGATGAGCGTGGAAATGTGGGCCGAGGCGAAGCCGAGGCACACATACGTGAGTCCATCAATGCCTAGTTGTGGCCAAGGCTTGTATATGATTTTTCTCAAATAATGCGCGGAAATTAAAACTAAGTAGTACTAAGGCAGAACCTTTTATTTGAAAATTCAATAAACTTTCAAAATCAGACAAACCACGAACGAACAACAATAATTTTTGCCGCGTAAAAGTGTTCTTTTTTTTAATAGGTACATCCAGCTTTCTATCGCAAGCCAGTTCGAAATTTAAATAAAACCTCTGATAAGTTACCTCCTTGGTTGTCATTTTTCGGAGTAAAAGATCGTTCCATTTTTAAACAACACGACAGATAATGAGTTTAGTATGTAATTTATTTGGCCGCAAAATACGACAGTTATGAATTTTCATAGAGCTTTTTCCGGCCGCTGCTCGCGTGTACTTGGCCAGTACAGCAACTTCGATATATCTCGAAGAAGGTTGTCGAAGTAATGCTCAAATTTCCAAGCATGTTTGAGAAAAAGTTTTTTTTTCAAAAATAATTAAGTTAAAAATCTATTTTTGGCTTTATTGTCACGATAATTTTTAGCAGTTATTTATGTTATGTTATGATGTTGGATTTCCAAATAAAGAAATATAATAATCTCTTGCTATCGCTCTGACCTCCGGCCGCTTGGACTCCTCAGCCGGAGGGCGTCCGTCTGGCCACTTTGGCCAGACGAGACTATTACCTTTTTTCATTTTCTACATAATAATAATAAGCTATTTGGTTACAAAGCCCCAAGATGGAGAGACGATCTCATCCAAGTGGCAGGGAGACGCTGGATGCCAGCTGCTTCCAACCGGTCTTTTTGGAAATCCATGGAGGAGGCCTATGTCCAGCAGTGGACTTCTTGTGGCTGAATGATGATTATGATGATTTGGCTAGAAGTGAGTGAGATAGAGTTAGACCATTTAGTTCGTCTAATAAAAGATATGGTTTTGTAACATTAAATGTAAATTTTGCGTTACTTCAATTATAAAATAGAGAAAAGTTTTAAAATGCTTATCTCGAAAATATACTAGTTAATAAGACACACTTTTTGTACGTTCACCCTCACCTTAAGCCAATAACCGCCGGTTTCTTGAACGCTACCAGTCTGTTAATCGATTGTTAACAGCTGACAGTTGTCAAAAGTGCAAACTAAAAACAACAACTGGCACTGCCAACAGTAAATTAACGGACTGTTAGCGATCGAGAAACTGGGGGAAAGAATATGATAAGTTAAATTTGTATAAATTTTGAAAGATAAAGATTAAGCAAAGAGTTTTGCTTTGTCTTAAATTTAAAATTGTAAAATTAAATTGTTTTTGAACAAAATATAATAATATAATGTTTCCTTCCTTTCTTAAAATAAGTAATTACCTAAGAGAATGTAATTTTAAGTTAATATGCTTTAAACAAATAATTACCATCTACATTTTCTGAATTGTTCGAAATTCTCAGAAGACGTTTTCATATATCCTCGTGAGGCCCAATGTCCTCAAGTGATCACAAAATCAATTGTTATATCGTCCCGTTTCAGCAAAAATATCGTAAGCGACAAAAAGTCAAAATCAACATTATTCGACGTTTTTTAATTTTAAGAAATTTTGCATTTAACGCGCTCACCCCAGTGTTGAAATTCCAATAGTATGCCGAGATATTTTTTATCGTTCGAAAAAACAGTCTTAGTTTGTTTCAACCCATTATCGTAACCGACAGTTATAAATGCCACTGAATTATTGTAACCGCCACGTCATGTCACTTACGATAAAAAAGTTCACTATGGCTTTGGTTTCAACAAGCCTTAAAAGCTCATTTTATCAACTAAATTACTTACATGAATGCATTATATATAAATCTTTAATATCCTCGTAAGGCCCGACCTTGAAAAGAACAATTGATTTTGTGATCACTTGAAGACATTGGGCCTCACGAGGATATAATATAATATAATATTACTATATTATTATGTATCTTTTTTTTTTACACAATGTAATGTAATTTTTTCCGGTTTTAGGGGTTCCGTGGCTAGCAAGGAACCCTTACAGTTTTCCAAAGATCCAAAGTCCGTCTGTCTGCCTTTCGTCTAGCCGTGGCTTAACAAAGAGACGAAAAGTACTTAAAGGTGAAATTTGACATAGCTTCATATTAGGACAATATCCAGGGCCTCGATTCCGCTAATGCATTATAGTACAATGACAACTGTATGATCATGGCGATTTAGTTATATTGCCGCTTCAAGTCGACGTGCGCACGCGTATTCGTAATACTACGCGTTAATGGAAGTTAAAAACATGACCCGACCATGTAACTATAATGCACAAACAGAATTGAGACCCTGTTACGAAAGCCGCAGCATTAATACGCTTACAATACTCTAGTAACAAGAATATTACAGTCTGTTAGCTTTTAGAATATACCTCGGCTGAGCAATCAAAAACTAATTATATTGCAATAAGGTAAGGTTTATTTTGTATTTTTGTTTATAACTTTACATAACTTTTCAAAATAGTGAAGGAAAGTTTTATACAGAGCAGAAAGTAGTATTACACTCGTGTGCTTTCGGCGAAAACCGAAGCCTACTCTAGAGCCCGAGGTATATTCTAAAAGCTAACAAGAATGTCACAGTAACTTACTCTTCGAGTCAGTAAGGTAGTTGTAAGCGAGACTCTATCTCAAACAAATAACTTCACTAATTACCAGCAATATTGCCAGCCCACCCCGTCTTCCATATAAACTTTCCACAGGGGCCAATGCACAAAAACAGAGGCTCTTAGCAACCAATACGTCGCTTAGCAACGACCGCCGGTTAGCGTTAATCCTATTTATCTATTGATTGTTTATTCCCTTGGTGAAATTCTATAATTGTTTGTTATATTTATACTTTATGTTAAATTTTATTATTTTTTATGTATCAGTAGATAGAAAATAGATACATAGATAGATAGAATATTCTTTATTCTGTGTAAACCAGGAATAAACAAATAGTAATAAAATTTGCTCAATGTTTTTTTATTTTTTTCACAATTAAAATAATGCAAGAGTAAACATGGAGGAAAACTTAAATAGAAATAAAATAATGTAGGGACAGACAGCTAAAAAAACTTTTTTTTTATATAAATTTAATTTATGTTATTAAATTAAGTCCGCCGCATTGCCATTGTAATTATTACTTATGTGCAATAAAAGTATTAATAATAATAAAACAAAATAGATAGATAGATAGCTGATAGAGATAGAGAACACTTTATTGTACATAAAAAAGGAGATTACACCGGTGTTTCTTAATCTAAGTGTACAGACGGCGGCCTTATCACTAAAAGTGATCTCTTCCAGGCAACCTTTGGCTGGACTGGAGCTAGACATATAGGTAATACCTATAGGTAAACTTTTAGCTGACTCATAAAATTAATTTTGTTTGTTTTTTTTGTTTATATTATTATTATTGAACGGAGCTACTTATATCTTGCTCCTGATCACTAGATGTAGAGAGTAAAAAACAAAAAAATAATCTAATAATAGCATAGTTTTTGGAATTGCTTTGCAACATTATTTATTGGACCGAGATATTATATTGGCAGGTGGCAGTCCCTGGTCTCTGCCTACCCCTCTAAGATACAGGCGTGAGCTTATGTATGTATGTATGTATGTAGATATTATTCTAAGGTTATGTATGCTAGGATATTTCAATGTATTTAATAGGCTAGAGTACCTTTTTGAACATATAACTAAAATTTTTACTTTGTCTAGAGAAGCTTAGTTGCGAACATAAGCAAGTGTTTTTAATGTTAATATAATATATATAATATTATTATTTTTGCTTTTACCCGCAACTTAGCTTGCGATATAGTATAAAAAAGGTAAAAACTAAAAACTTTTATACCTACCTACTAAATTTGCAACCCTCTTGTACCCCCTTTGGAATTAAATTCACAAAAAGGCTATCGGCAATAATCCTTATTAGGAACTTATAAGCCAAATACACTATTTTATAAAATAACTTTGTAAATCAGAGAACTTTCATACTAAATTTCCCCCCCTTGCCCCATTACGGGATGATGTTAAAAAAAACGTGTAAATTTTCATTCGAATAACTTCAAAAACGGCAAAGTTTCATACTATCTTTGCACCCCCGTTTTACCCCTTGAGGGGGTGAATTTTTAAAAATCCTTTGTTATTGCTCCCTTGCGTAATAAAAAGAACCCCTGTGCAAAATTTCAAGTTTCTAACCCTTATAGCTTAGGCCCTGCGTTGATATGTCAGTCAGTCAGCTTCTTTTATATATAGAAGATTGACTGTGTTAGGTTTCGAAATAGTCGTCGCACTTATAAAAGAGATAAGAGTTTTTGGTATTGATAATTTTAATATAATTTTACCAATAAGCAACATTTTAAGGTCTCTCTATTGCACGTGGCCCCGCGGAACGGAGTTTGATTTATAGCGGTTTATAGAGCTCCAAGTAATATACGCGAGCTTTGGCAAAAGCCCCGCGGGCAAGTTGGTGTTTTGGTGCCATTAGCTAACATAAGACCGAGTTACGATGAAATTATAGTGTTTATACATCATACTGGGGCCGAAAAGTTCCGGGATGGAGACCAAACATCGGCAAGCGCAGCGTAGGACGACCAGCCACAAGATGGACAGAGATGGACAGACGATCTCATCCAAGTGGCAGGGAGACGCTGGATGGAAGCCGCTTCCGACCGGTCTTTTTGGAAATCCATGGAGGAGGCCCATGTCCAGCAGTGGACTTCTTGTGGCTGAATCATGATGATGATGATGACATACTCGTACCTAGAATAATGCGCTAGCCCCACAATTGGTACGTTCAAGAAGCAGCTGAAAGAGCATTATCTATCTCTATCATGACTTCGAGCTATATATTTATTTATGTATATTTATTATGTATTTTATAAATGTTTGCAGGTATTTATTCTATGTAGTGTATTTATCTTTTGCATAAAGTAGGCAGTATAGTAGTTTAGGATTTTTGTAGTTTATGTAGTCTATTTGGTACACTTATCTAAATAGGCCCGTTTTGTTTTACCAGTGCTCCGACTTTCAAAGGTTTGGTGGAAGAAATCTCTTACAGAGATAAGCTCGCCTTTATACACGTTGTTTTTACGTAATTTTCTGTTCAATGTCCCTTGTGCAATAAAGTATAAAGTAAAGTAAGTAAAGTAGTAGACGACCTCTGTGGCGCAGCGGTTAGCGCATCTGCCTACCAAGCGCCAGGTCCCGGGTTTGAATCCCGCCTGGGGACAAAAAAAAAAGAAAAAGAAACCCAGGTCTTGGATGTTTCCATGTTTATGACGTCACTGTTTCTGATTCCCACGACACAGGGCCCTTCCACTGTAGTTTCCAATTCTTCTAGTGAGTTCATCTGCGGCATTGCCTAGGGAGCCACTATAACATAACATAATTACATACAGGCACATATATTGCTTCTGGCCCCACACTAGGATACCCTGTATCGTGGGAACCAGAAACAGCGACGTGACAAACATGTAAATATCCAAGACCTGCGTTTTTTTTTGTCCCCTGCCGGGATTCGAACCCGGGACCTCTCGCATGGTAGTCAGATGCGCTAACCACTGCGCCACGTCGCACGCCACGCCTGCGTCGTCCCGCTACCCGCTACCATACCCGCTTTATCCATTGCAAATGGTGCTCTCCCGGTTTGCTGCGTAGTAGTTTATTAAATTTGTTTGAGCGCAATTTGAATTCGGATGATAATTATAGCTATGAACCTGAAAATGCTTTATGTCGAAACAAAAGACAAGGGAAAAGCAAATCCCTCCGCGTTTTCCCAATGTCAACAAAAAGGAATCGATACAGCGGATGGAGGCCTTTCATAAGGCTAAGGATGAAGGCATATCATGCTTGTATTCATTTATTTCATTAAGTATACAAAGTCATAACATAACATTTACAGACAAGCACATACATTGCTTCTGGCCCCACACTAGGATAAATTTAAATCATGTAAATGAGTATCATGTAAATCATGGTAGTTTGTAGTTTTTAGTTTAATATTTAGTTTATTATTTTATATTTAGTTTAGAAATTAATTATCTACTTGTGTACTTTAATTTATAAATACATCCTAGAATAAAAAAATAAGAAAAAGGATGTAGGTAAACATAGACATATTTTTATAAACACTGTAAATTAAATAATTAAAAAAACTGTGAAACTAGATTTTTTCACTGAAGGGGTGGGCATTGCTACACATTATTAACTTTATTCTGATTCCGATTTATATAATTTAGGGTGGTTAAATTGTAAGGGCCGATGTTGAAGGTGAACCCCTAAACGACAAGCTTTTTTCTGCATTTCATTTGACATTTCTCAAATTTAGACTCAATTTGAACCATGGAAAAATACACAATCGAGCAACGCGTTAAAGTTATTCAGGCTTATTATGAAAATGGGCGTTCAAATCAAAATGCATATCGTGCACTTCGTGATTTTGTCGGTCAATTTAATCGTCTAATGTGCGTACAAACCCCTCCTTTGGTACACCTGCGTAGTCCACCCAGGTGGATCAAAGGTTATTTTTTTGCCCGTGGTCCACCTATTTGGACAAGTTATAGGTAGTAGATGGGTGGCCCACGGGAATATATTATTCCCGTGTGGCCCACCTGTTTGCTATAAGTGCATAAAAGCTTTGCTGTTCTGTCTAAAATGCTCATATAAGTTTAATGGTTTATATGTAAGTACTTTTTATTTTAATCACCTTTTTTAAATAAAGACTCTGACTTTGACTATGATTATAATATATAAAAATAAAAATAAATTAAAAAAATAAACTCACGCCCGTTATCCCCGAAGGGGTAGGCAGAGGCACCAGTCTCTAGAACTGGACCCACGTTTTGCCGAGTTTATTAGGTCCCAAACGTGACAAGTGGCAAGCCTGTCGCCGTTATCCGGGCACAATTTATCAGCGAATGGTGTTGCTGTACAAACAAATGTACGTAACTAAAAGTCATCGGTACATGCGTGGTTCGAACCCAGACCCTCATGATCGAGAAGCAAGGGTCAACCCCACTACGCCACCACCGCTTATAATATATATACTCATAGTTATAATATATATACTCATAGATATACAATTAACATAATCATCATCTATATCTTTACTAATAATTATTATAAAGAGGAAAGATTTGTATTTTTGTATGTTTGTGTATATGTTTGTAATGAATAGGCTCAGAAACTACTGGGCCGATTTCTTCGTGAGTAACATAGGCTGTATTAAATTTTCAAAAAGTTTAGGGTTCCCTACGAAATCTCGCACAATGTAACCCCCAAGGTGTAAAAAATTACTACCTGGTCATTTTCCACGGAACTAATATAGTTAATTCCACGGAAACGTTTTGCCACCCGTGCGAAACCGGGGCAGATCGCTAGTTATAAATAAAGATAAATGCTTTTTCACTATGATTATATTTTCATATATTTATATACAATTATCAAGAATCAAGAATTTATTTCAACGTAAAGAATTTACATTCTGCTTGTTGAATGTCAATGTACATACAGTTACGTATAATGTTAGCCGCTGCCTTGGGGCCGTCTGTAGTGGAGAAAAAGGCAGCGAAAAAAAAACTCCACTCTGACCATCTTTTTTCAAATCACCTTAAAGCTAATACAAATAAAACATACAAAATAATATCTTGGATGTGTTGAACACTAGACACATTTATCCTCTGATTTAATTTAATATTAAACTATTATTTAATGCCATACGTCCTTGTCTTCTAAATAATCGTTGATTTTATAATAAGCTTTATTGCAAAGAGTGTGCTTAACACAATTCTTAAATCGCGTTGGGGGTAACTCTAATATAATATCTTGGGGTATCTTGTTGTAGAACCTTATACTGTGCCCCATAAAGGAAGTATTAACTTTTGCAAGTCTAAATCGTGGAAATGACAATTTATGTTTATTCCTAGTATTAACGTTATGATGGCTACCAAGAGTTTCGAAGTCAAACACACAATTTTTATTCAAAATTCAAACCAATTGTTTACTTTATGAACGTCAAAGTTGTTAGTTTCACAATAAATAAAGTACGTGGAGAAGAAACTTACAAAGAAACTCCACATTTATTCTTTTCAAAACAATCTTAGTTTAATTAACAAAAATTCAAACTTAAAAAATATTACGCATAGATTTGTTGAACACTAGATACATTATTAATATTATAAATGAAAAATCTCTAAATACATTTAATATTAATCTACTTTTTAAAACCAGACATCCTTGTCTAATCAAGATAACTATCAGGTGGACTACGGGCAATACATTACCTCTGTGGGGTAATGGTTAGCGCATCTGCTTACCAAGCGAGAGGTCCCGGGTTCGATCCCCGGCTGAGGAGAAAAAAAAACTCCAGGTCTTGGATGTTACATGTTTGTGACGTCGCTGTTTCTGGTCCCCACGACACAGGGTATCCTAGTGTGTGGCCAGAAGCAATGTATGTGCCTGTATGTAAATGTTACGTTCGTTATTATCTAAAAAATATTTAAATCCTATTAAAGGTGGACCACGAGCAAAAAAATAACTCCGCTGTCCACCAGGGTGGTCTACGCGGGTGTACCACGGGAAGGAAGAGAAAAAAACGCACCATGCAGGTAGGGCTTACAACCGTCCCACGCCGCACATGGTAAGCGCTCGGTTCGTAATACGCCTAAGGGGAAGAGATAAAATTTTGTGTGCGCCTCGAATCGGGAAATCCTATTATGTGACGATGATTGTTTCAAAATGTACCAGCATATTATGTTTGACTGTGTATTCTGGGGATTTGTTATCGCTTGTGCAAGCTGACGGTCGTCATTGTTTTTACGATATGCTAACTCCTATATTTATATTCGGTTTCTCGTCCTTTGTTCTCACAAACTACAAAAAACTGGATATAAATTATTAGGCTTAACACAGTTCATTGACAGATTCCACCAATCCGGACTTGGCCCCCGTGGTGGAGTATGGCCTGTACTGTACTGTACTTGTGGCCTCAGGGAAGAGACCCGTGCCCCTCGGTGGGGAAATAATGATGATGATGATGAATCACAATGAAAATATGTGTTAGAATTTCAAAACAAAAAAAAATCTTTAGAAAATCCATCAAAAAGACTCCGAGGATAGCCCGTTCTATAGCACGCTAAGCGTACAAACTTTTATTTTTTTTAAAGGGGCAAAGTTTGCATACCTTATTTTACTGATTTTGCACTTTATTTCAAAGTGATAAGGTTTTATTTATGGTGGTAAATATTACACCATCGCCTAGCAGAGTATTATTAACATTTTTTTACATTTAACATTTTTTTTAACATTTACATACAGGCACATACATTGCTTCTGGCCCCACACTAGGATACCCTGTGTCGTGGGAACCAGAAACAGCGACGTCACAAACATGTAAACATCCAAGACCTGGGTTTCTTTTTTTTTGTCCCCAGCCGGGATTCGAACCAGGGACCTCTCGCATGGTAGTCAGATGCACTAACCCCTGCGCCACAGAGGTCGTCATTAAATAAAGCTAACTCTCCATATCGCATTTGAAAATATGTATTTGCCCAATTTTTTTTTCTACGCTTATATAACGTTAGACTCGTCGGCGTTCAAATGCCAGCCGTTCTTGACCTACTCGCTCCCAGCTGTTCGTACTAAAACAACGCCGCCCATACATACTTTATTCGTCCAATAGGAAATAACTCGGATAGATTGCACCAAGCGATGCGGACTCGTTATTCCGGGCCCGTGCGGTTGTGGACTCGTCCCAGAAGAAAGTGGGACCAGTTGGACTATTGAATAGTAAAATTTATTTTCAATATTATTTCAGCTATTTTACTATCTTATAAGATCATTTATAGTCTAATAAATCTTGTCATTCCTATGTTGACTTGAATTACAAGGAAAACTCTCTTCAAACTGCATTTATTTATTTATTGGTAGCAGTTAGTAATTCATAGTTTTAAACATAAACAACCTTTAACATTTACATACAGGCACGTACATTGCTTCTGGCCCCACACTAGGATACTCTGTGTCGCGGGAACTAGAAAAAGCGACATCATAAATAATTATGTAAACATTCAGGCCCTGGAGTTTTATTTTCCCCAGCCGGGATTCGAACCCGGAACCTCTCGCATGGTATGTAGATGCACTAATAGCTGCGGTCGAGGTCGTAGCACAGAGGTCGTTTTGATAGCGCGGTCATGGTGTTTAGCATAGCACCCAAAATTTAAAACTAGGAGAAAATATAAACCCCGGTGTTTTTGTGTATTTGACAATTTTTAGGTTTTGCTAGTTATTTCAGACATCTACAACGATTTTTAGTGAGTCATTGGCCATTGTATGTTTACACCGTCCCGCGACTCATAAAATTTAAACGTAGGACTTTTTTCTACATTTTTACTAATTAAATCTATGGTTCGCCTATTATTGTTATACTTTTTTCTACAATTAAAAAAAATTGCTAAATAAAACTAAATTAACACTTTTGTGATAAAAAAAATCCGGCAACGCTTAGTTTTAAGTACCTCCGTGGCCACGCAGTTCTTCTCATTTTGATGGAGCGGCCACGTTAAAACCCTAACAAATTTTACACCAATCCTTTATCAAGTTTTAGGAGTCCACTTTGACAAATTTTTACAAAGTCTTGGCAAAGATTTTTTTTTTAAATAGCTACACCAAGACCAAGCAGTCAAATCGCACACGGCCCCAGTTGTGCTGGGCCGAAATTTCCCGAGACAAGTTGGTCCGGAACCGAAGCGGAGTGTATAAAATATTCCAAATAGGTATGAACCTTTAACCTTTCGTCGATTAATAGCGTTTGAGTAGGTACCGTCGGAAAGATGGTTAGCGTAATTGGTTATTTATTTTATTATGGTCGGATTGTGAGTCAGCTTTGGGCTGAGCGGAAAATATATACTTTGGATAGCAAACAGTTTAATTAATCATGCAGTTGACGTTGAGTATTCAGTTAATTAGGTTTACAGTAAACAATCGCAATTAGACTTTAAAAATGGATAGCTAAGATAAAGAGATAATCCGGGGAGGATTGTTAGGTTAGGTTGGGCTTTTTGTAGTGTGCGCGTAATGTCGTATTTGTGCCGTCGATGAAACATAAACAATTACATACAGACACGCACACTGCTTCTGCCCCCACACACCCTGTGTCGTGGGAACCAGAAACAACGATATCACAAATATGTAAACATCCAAAACCAAGGATTTTTTTTTTGTCGCTGCGCCACAGAAGCTGTCGTTGAAACATTAGGTGGATATTGTGGATGTATTTGTAGTAATTACTGAATGCACAATAGTAAACTAGCGAACCGCCGCGGCTTCGCACGGATGGCAAAAAGGTTCCGTGGAAAAAGTTATATTAGTTCCGTGGCAAATTGCCGGGGTAAAAAGTAGCCTTTATGCTAGTAAAATTGAAGAGCACAAAAAAATTGTCGATCTGAGTCAAAAACATTGTTGATCTGAGTCCACAACTTAAAGGCGAAAAATTCGGATTATGGACTATTTTCAGTATAATTTTGTTTTTATCAAAATAAACCGTTACATTTTTATTCAATACTACAATAAATGGGGTTGCTAAGTAAACATGTCAATGTCCTCAATGTCACGTCAGGTTTGTACTCTGATATCCTTTGTGACCTCTATATGGTCTAAGTCCTTTGATTTTTAGACAGAGACGTGATAGTTATTTGGGTAAATAACATTAAGGAAAATATCGATACATAGGAAATGACGACCCAAGGAAAGCTGGGTTTTTGTCTAGTATTTAAAAAAATAAGTCTAGGAAATTAAAATAGAAAGCCAAAATTATTGAACTGCATAGAGCGCTGCTACGCTCGTAGCAGTGCTACGCGCTTATCGGCTACGGCGTAGCGCAATCCATAGCTGCTACGAAGAATGCTCTCAATTTTTCAATGGTGCGTAGCAGTGAACAAGAACGGTAGTAGCGGGGCTGACTTTTCATTCGGGTGGTCGTGGATTCAAATCCGGGTACGTACCAATGACTTTGCTTTATAATTTACGTACATACAATAGGGTAGTTTCCAGGGTGAGAATAATTTAATTCTATTTAGTCCGTATTTTAGAGTATAAAAAAATATTGGATACGTATTTTTTCTTTTTTCGATTAAACAAAAAATAACAAAGATATAGCCCATTGAAGTTACGTGTGACGTCACTCAGTGCTAGAAAATGCAGCACGGCGTGACGTCACACGTAACTTTAATGGGCTATATCTTTGTCATTTTTGGTCTAATTTACAAATAAAAAAATACGTGTCCCTTATTTTTGAATAATCTAAAAGACGGACTAATTACATTTTTTTGAGAAACTAGCCTATTGCGAGCATGCAATAAAGATATACCGTGTAGATAAGTGTAAAACATAAAGGTGAGAGTTAGTTATACAACGACATATCTATTTATATCGTGGAGAAATATTAGTGGACTGAAAGAGGATAAGGTTACTAAAATTGAGAAAGGAATGTTGTGTTGGTTTGGACATGTGGAGTGGATGAAGGAAGACAGACTGACAAAACAAACATGTCGAGCGATTTTGAGTGGAAGGGCCGGTAAGGGACGCCCCAGGCGGACCAAGTAGAGGATGTATTAGCAAAGGGCAAGATAAAAAGTACCCAGAATCCGTTATGTCGATGAAGTGAAAGTAATCTGTCAGGATCATGGCAAGAGTCAATCCCTGGTGTCTGCCTACCCCTCTGGGATAGACACGTGAGCTTATGTATGTACAAAAACGTAGTGAAGAAACCGGTTATTTAGCCCCTACTCTTTCTTAAGAAGAGACGTATAATGGCAGCATTTTTTTTACATTGCTTCTGGCCCTACACTAGGATACCTTGTGTCGTGTGAACCAGAAACAGCGACGTCACAAACATGTAAACGTCCAAGAGCAGAGGTGTTTTTTTTGGTCCCCAGCCGGGATTTGAACCCGGGACCTCTCGCATGGTAGGTAGATGCGCTTACCGCTGCGCCATAGAGGTCATTTTATTACGACTGTGTGTGAATGCTTGATCGGAACGGATTCATTGGAAAATACGTCTCCACTATCCTCCATTACTGACCGTACCGAAAGCAGCGGCGGAGCAGCGAAGACACGCGCCATTTATTTCTCATCAGTGCTGGAATGGACACGGCGCGACGGTAGCGTCAACCAAAGAACGTCAGAAGTTGCAAGTCGACGACCTCTGTGGCGCAGCGGTTAGCGCATCTGACTACCATGCGAGAGGTCCCGGGTTCGAATCCCGGCTGGGGACAAAAATAAAAAAGAAACCCAGGTCTTGGGTGTTTACATGTTTGTGACGTCGCTGTTTCTGGTTCCCACGACACAGGGTATCCTAGTGTGGGGCCAGAAGCAATGTATGTGCCTGTATGTAAATATTATGTTAAGTACGTAAAGATATATCAACATTAGGACAGGCCGCATGTGTGCTTCATCATCAAGCCATTATGTCCCCACCGAGGGGCACGGGTCTCTTCCCTGAGGAAGGTAAAGGCCATACGCCACCACGGGGCCAAGTCCGGATTGGTGGAGGCTTGTAAGACTAGTGGCTGGTCTTGCTGTCAGAAGATTTCAAGCTGCCCTAAGGCCCAGAGGCCTTAACGAGGCCAGAGTCAGAACTTGGCTTAACGGCTGCCATCTATCGACGGCAGCTGGCACCAACTGCTTAACGTGCCTTGAGAAGCACGGAACCGCTCGGAAAAATGCCACTTAAAACAACCTAACAAGAGTATTTTTTCCGCTCTGAAATAGTTATTTGTTTTTTTTTTTTCAATGAAGATATTTTTTTTCTTGCCAGTATCAAAATTTAAATAAAAACTTCGATAACCTTACCTCATTGGTTACCTTGCTCTGGCGTAAAAGATCGTTCTATTTTTAAATTAGACGAAAATTTAATTATTTTTTTTGCATGCCAGTTCGAAATTTAAAAAAAACTTTTGCTAAGTTACCTCATTGCCATGTTCCGAGTTAATGATCGTTCTATTTTTAAATAGACATTTAAGACATTTACATAGACATTTACATACACGCACAAATCACACGAAAATTTAATTCTTAGAGTCTGTAAAACATACATAGCTTGAGCTCCGCGACAGCTGTCATCGAAATTGCGTCCATGAAGTTTTGAATTTTTTCACAGAATATTTGTACTGTGAAAACTTCGTACTTACTGCATTAAGCAATATCGTACCTAGCCCTGTCAGTGTGACAGGTGTCGTGGAGCTCAAGCTATGTTTTACAGACTGTAAATAGATTACCTGAAGTATTTCTTCAGAATTCTCAGTATTTATTCTGTGCCGAAGCGTTGAATAAATAACTGCGTTCCAACGATTCTCCTTCACGTCACCGACAATCGTTTTTCGGAACCGAACTTAACCCAGTTTTGTAAGTAGTTGAAATTTTACTTGATTCCGTAAAAAATATTAGTTTTATACTTCTTTGCAGATTTTTTTATGCAGAACAAATGACTGATGAGCCTGTACGTAAACGTATAGGGCTGATTTCTGAATTGAAAATTTACACTAAGTGAATACTTAAGTGACGTGCTGTCACGCTCATTTTTAAAGAAATTTGACGAGACGGCACTAAAGTTAAGTAATTAATTAGTGAAATTCTCAATTCATAAATCGGCCCATAGTCCTAGCTTTTAGAATATACCTCGGCTGCTATCGGGTAGAACCAGATATATTCGTGTAATAGAAATATCGGAACTAATGTGACACGTATTTCGAAATCGGAACTAATGTGACACTTAATTTCGAAATCAGAACTCGATCATCAGCACGATATGAATATTTACCGGGTGTAATTTTCACCGGTACAATAAATTTTACCATATCATTGGTATCGATAATAGATTACATTTATCGAATAAAATTACCATATTTTTTTTTTTTCATTTTCATTAATTTATCCTTCATCCAATTTGTAACTCATGGGCACCCATTACAAGGCGTCATCGCGCCGCCGACGCCGCTTCTTTTCCTTCCCGCAAGCCGCGCGCAGTTGCCAGTTTGTGCGTGCGTTTTTTAATTCCAGTCAGTAAAATGACATTTAGAATTGGAAAAAGGCTGCTGCATAGTGATGTTTTCAGTCTGTCGATTTAACGTTACAATCAATTTTCTTTTTGAATTGAATCAACAAATTAAATATTAGCACAAAGGAAAAAAGGAACAGAGTGACCACCAGATTTTTAATTTTAAGTAAATCTTTTTACATATTCTTATTTTTTTGTCACAGGATTTCAACCTGGTGATTAAGTAATTAAATAATTAAAACATATTGTAAATGAAAAACAAGTTTTGGGTTTTAGAATTTCATTCAGACTCTGACGAGATAGAACTGTCTGAATCGTTTACATTTATTTCAAATTTATCTACAACATCATCTATTATATGGTCTAACTGACACATTTTATCCTTTTATTCAGCCCAGCGTTGAGGTGTCACCATAGCCAAACCATCTTCAAACAGTTTTTTCACTTCATTTAACTTGAAATTTTTATTGTTTCTTGCGACCATGTCCTTTCACCTGTGCCCACACCAATTCTATAGGGTTTAGTTCGCAGTGGTAGGGCGGTAGTCGCAGAATGGTGACACCATACTGAGTGGCTAATTCTTCTACAACATATTTCGCATAATCTGCTTTATGTTGCTTAATAATTTCTAGCAGTTCTGCTTTGACCATTTCTGATCGGAATTCAATATTTTTTTCCTGTAGCCACTCAGCCAACGCCAAGCTGTATTTGGAATTTTTTCAATCCTTCGCGAATGATAAGGAGCATTATCGAGGACTAATATAGAATTTTTTTTAGTCTTGGTAAAACTCCCTTAAACCATTCTTCGAAGATTCATTTCTTGATGGTAGTCTTCAGTATTTTTTTTCGCTTCGAAAATAAATTGACTATTCTCCACAAATCCGTCCTCATTGCCAATATGGCTGATAATCAATCGTCTCCCTTTTCCGGCAGGGGCTTTCAAACCCGTCGTTAGACCCTCTAGAAAAGCCTGTCGGGACGATTCTACTTTTGTGTCTGTCCACGCCTTTTTTGTAGTATGGCCTTCATTGACCCATGTTTCATCCTGATAGTAGATGCATTTCCCCTCCCTGCGGTACTGCTTTATGGCGATTAGGTACTTTTTCCGCCACAATATAATATCTTGTCTATCAATCAGGCAACTTAGCCGTTTGCGAGTTGTGTACTTGAAATTGATGTGTTTCAGCAAGCGTTGCAGGATTGATCTTGACATATTAGGCAAGTCAGAGTCGTCATTTACAGCTCGTAACACTTTGTCTATTGTTGGAGCTTCCTTGGCATAAAAAATTGATGTAATTTTCTGCGAACTGCAGAAAATACAAATTCATCATATTTTTCTTTGAAAGTCAACTTCGGTCCTGTCTTTTGAGGGCTTTTAAAGTTAATGTTTTCTTTGTGCTCTTTTATAACACGATAAACCGAGCGTTTGGATATGCCCAATATCCCAGCAACCGTAGAAACGCACTCGTCTTTTCTCGGCATATCAAGCGGCGCGTCAGGGTCATCTTTTGCAAAAACATATTTATAGGTATTCAATATCATGTCTTTTTCCGACACTTTAAGTGTTAGGCGCTTCCTTTTCTTTCTCGGAGAAAGGCTATCACCTCTCGAGGTAGATGCTTGAGGATCCATAAGTAACACAGAGTAGATATTAATGTTCAGAAAACGTAAGCCAATCTCAAGGAAGTCAAGATGAGAAGCCAAGGTCAATCGTAGTGCAATCCAACAGTAGTCCAGATGAAACGCCAAATTCAGTCGCAATGCAATCCAGTCGATGTCCAAGTGAGAAGCCAAAGTCGTCAAAAAACACCAAAAACTATAAGAACACATTCACGTTGCCGCGGTAGAAACGGAATTGAAGCCCTTAAAGTTCGTTTTTTTCTTAGTTGGTTTTTTAATTCGATGAAAAAAAAATGACGAAAAAATGAAGCAATTTAATAAAGAAAATTTTTGGAAAATGGCGCCAACCGTAAAAGAGATTTTTTTTTCTTCACCAATTCTGGGTAGGCAAAGGGAACTAGCCCATACAGCCAAGTCTTCAGTAATTTTTGTTTTTATATGAAATGAAAATGAAATTTAATGAGATGAAATGAAATGGAACCAAACCCAACTCAATCGAATCAAATCATTAAATCTGTTATTGAAACAAAGTATAGTAGGTTCTTTGTAAAAATATTTGCATGAATCATAAAAACTTCGTGGTTGTTTTTTTTTTCTTTTTAATAGACATTATTTTGAGAGTTAGTTATATTTAATTAAAATGTTAGTTTTTTTGCAATACAATATAACTCCGAAAGGACAAACATTTGGCTGTTGGCGTCATAGTAACTTTTGTTCAGCTCGCTGAGGCCTATTTTATGATGTATCACACATGGCTGTTGGGCTGAGGTCCAAAATTGCATTCCTTTGACAGCCGTAATATTTTTTTTTTTAGTTTTCTGATAACGGCTCATTGATAATTTTAATTCATCTAACATGATTTCGGGAGTGAATTCTACGAAAGAAAGAAGTGATACAACCTTAGTCTTTATTTTATGTCGATTGTGTAAATCTCTATTATTTTTCTTCCAAAACCTGGTCACATCGCAAATGTCATTTTACTGACTACAATTAAAAAATGGAGTAGTTGTGCTCATGCGTAATGAGTCCATATTTCTTTAAGATTTGCGGATAAGTTCAGACATTGGTATTTTTGTTTTTTTGTACCAACGGGATAGTAACAAAAAATGTTGGTATTTGTATTTTGGACTTAGTATTACGTATGTTGATTTATTGTACTGGTGAAAAAATATTCCTGTATACGGCGAAAACTGAAGCCTACTCTAGAACCCGAGGTACTACATATATTCTAAAAGCTAACAGACTGTACGTTTATGTTTTATACTCGTACCAAATTAGACTATATGATTACTGTTAAAAAAGTAATTTAATCTAATATACAAAATTTTCGTGTCACCGTGTTAGTGTGCATACTCTTCCGAAACTTTTGATGTTTTTTTTATGTATAATTTGTAGGTCTGAGCATAGGTTGTTATCCATTTTTCATCCCCTATCTGCCAAAACAACCTTTGCCGGGTCAGCTGCTAGTCTAATCTTCTCTAATACATAAAATTTTCGTGTCACCGTGTTAATGCGCATACTCCGCCAAAACGGCTTGACCGTTGATAGATGAGATGAGTGAATAGATGCCCCTTAAAAAAACTTCGTAAATGTTTCCCACGTGTCGATTCCGGCCATTTTGTGCTCCGTTAAGTACAGTGGTGAATCAAGTTGTTGGGCTTAGACAGTAATTTGTCAGTTGAGTGATGAGCTGTCGGAGTCTTGAGAGCGTTTTCACACCTTCCGATCCGATATCGGCGCCGGACGCCAATTCGATACCGGGTAAAAGGGGAAAGTAACGCGTCGTGGATCCAGAAGCAATGACATCACAAACAGGGAAACATCCAAGACCTGGGGATTTTTGTCCTCATCCGGGATTTGAACCCGGGACCTCTCGCAATGGTAGGCAGATGCGCTAACCACTGCCCCACAGAGGTCGTCAGCTATATATTTTCTTCCTCAACCCGTCGATATCCACTGCTGGACAAGGGCCTCTTCATGCAAGTGCCAATCGTTCCTGTTTTGCGCTGTTCTTCTTAAGGTCTTCCCTACTGCCTTGTCGATGTCGTCACGCCACCTATCTGGGGGTCGCCCACACTTCTACGTCCGGTCCTCGGTTGCCACTCTAGTAGTTTGCGACTCCATCTCTCGTCCTCCCTGCGACAAACATGACCTGCCCACCTCCATTTTAGTCAGCTATATCTACCTACGTGTATTTAAATTGTCTCTGTGTGTGAAGAGCTCAACGTTTTGAAAATGGCCGCATCGGAACGATTTAGTCGGAAATGTGTCAAAACGACTCATGTTGTCGGCTATCAGGTCGCCTATCGTCGTTAGACACCGATGTCGGATTGGACAATGTGAAAACGCTCTAAGACCTACGTTCAATAGTAACTTGCCACTTACTGACCAGCAATTTAGTGGCTGTTTGTTGAGAGCGCAGGATTAGTTCAACTTTACGAGGACGTGTAGTGAATGGGAATTATTATACAGGGTAGTTAATTTAGAACGCAAAGCAAGGTGAAGTGGCAGGTAAAGTGACGAGTTAGGGATATTGATGAGTTAAAGATTTTTAAGATATTGATGAATCGGGAAAGTGACCATTTAGTGAAATTGACGAATTAGCGAAAATGACGAGTGACCCCCTAACCCAGGTAACTAGCTGACCCGACAAACATTGTTTTGACAGATAGGGCCATGAAAAATAGATGACAACCGATTCTCAGACTCAGACTTATATTAGAAGAAGACTAGCTGACCCGGCAAACGTCGTTTCGGCATATATTTTTTTCACTTAGAGCTATAAAAAATAGATAACCTATTCTCAGACCTATCAATTCTACATGTGAAATTTCATCAAAATCGATCACGCCATTTCGGAGGAGTATGCGCACTAAGACGAGATTTTTATATAAAGAAGGTGAAAGACCTAATATCCTATACGTATGTATCCCAGAGTAAGCGTGTTGCATTTTATCCCTAAAAAAGCAATTTTTTCAGCCGCCACCGATCATATAGTACTTTCCCCACATATAACGTAGTTTCTTTGACAGATGTTCTCCGTAGAAGGTAACTCGAGAATAATTATGATTGATCGAGGCACTGCCGAGGTAAGTATTTCATTTGTACGGCTACAGACCGAGGCGGTTCGTGGGCTAATATACAGGGTGTCCCAAAACTAAAAGTCAAGCCGGAATGGGGTGAAAAGGCAAGTCATATTGGTTATCAGAAAAATACAAAAAAAAATTTCAGGAAAAAAAATTAATAGGGATTTTAAAAAAAATTCAAAAATCCTTTTGCCACAAATCTTTACTTTTTCCAATTTTTTTTCTTGTTTTGTAACTCTGAATAATTGCCATGAAGAATTGCCAAAGGCCATGCGAATGGTGGCGCGGTGGCCGGGTCGCCTATCTCTCTCTAATATGGTTGAGACTGGTGATGGCTGACCCCTGCGTTACGCTCGTGAACGGGTGCCGTCCGTGTGTCTGGCCGCAGCATTGGTGTTTTATTACCTTTTAAGAATATTAAATGATGTTTGACTTTGCAAGTATTGATTGCACTCATGGATCTTGAGATTCTTGGTATACGAACACTCATACCTAATTTGTATTAGCTTTAAGTTGATTTGAGAAAAGATGGTCAGAGTGGAGTTTTTTTTCGCTGCCTTTTTCTCCACTACAGACGGCCCTAAGGCAGCGGCTAACATTATACATAACTGTATGTACATTAACATTCAACAAGCAGAATGTAAATTCTTTACGTTGAAATAAAAATTTTTGAATTTGAATTTGAATTTGAATGCTTCTTTAAACTGTTAACAATATTTCAAAACCAGCTGCTCCAGCTTGGAAGAAAAGAAGACTTAAAAAAAAAGACTTAAAAAATTGCCCGTTTTCATTTAAATTTTAGTTTCCCTTATGTTTGTGAAATTTCTTGAATAAATAATTTAAAAAAATATTTTGTACTTAAAATTAAAAAATCGATTTTTTTTATATATTTCTGATAACCAGTATGACTTGCCTTTTCACCCGGTTTCTGCTTGACGTTGAGTTTTGGGACACCCTGTATATGTACTCATTATTTGATTCACTGACACAAAAAATATATGTACAAACTTTTCCTCCACGTACACATACATGTATACATACATACATAAGCTCAAGCCTGTATCAACCTGCAACGATCCTGACACATCACTTCGTCAACATTCATTAGTCATTGACGGAAAGACGACACAGGGTATCCTAGTGTCGGGCCAGAAGCAATGTATGTGCCTGTATGTAAATATTATGTTAAGTACGTAATGCATGATTAATATTTTCAATTAATTAAATAAAAACAATCGTGTATTAAATCATCACAGCAAATAAAGTTGTAGGCATTATTTTATTAAACAGAAAGAATAATAATGGTATTATGGTGTCCCTACCATAGGCAAGGCAAGGCTTGTGCCGTGGTAACTTCATCATCATCAACTCCATTTGGTCCCCGCCCCTGCACGGGTCTCTTCCCTGAGGAAGGTATAGGCCATACTCCACCACAGGGGCCTAGTCCGGATTGGTGGAGGCTTGTAAGACTAGTGGCTGGTCTTACAGTCAGAAGTTTTCAAGCCGCCCTTAAGGCCCTTGACTTGGCTTAACGACTACCATCTATCGACTGCAGCCGGCACCAACTGCGTAATTTGCCTTGCGAAAAATGACACTAGGGTTAGTCATACGAGTAGAATGGTCTCCCTTTCATGCGCTGAACGCGCCCTATATTGCTTAACATTCGTGATCGTTTAAGATCACTCAGGCGGCCGGGGCTACGAGCAATACGTAGGTAACTTACAGTGTTTCATTACCAAATATTATTACTATTAATATTACAAATTACCAATGAAAAATTACCAATTTTTGTTTGATGAAAAAATTATATCAATGTTAAATGCACTTTTACCTAAATTTAGTTCATAAATTTAGTTCATAAAAGTGCCTTTGGAATCTTTCTGTAATATTTCCGTATCCACTAAAAAAATATCTAATAATAAATCGTTTCTATAGTCCTATCTGCGAATGGATTAGTTCCAACCAGTCCCGCTAACCATCTGAGGTGGCTGGAACTCCGTTTAGACATGCTTCCGGCTACCACACGTGCTCATTAGTAGCACGAAAGCATGCTTATATTGAGCAAGTGCTTTACTCCCAATCTTTTCTGTATTTTTGTATTCGATGTTTTAATCTACCGTCTTGCTTTTTTTGAGGTTTGATAACGTAAGACTGCATTGTTGTTGTCAGTGTTACTGTCTTAAGAAATCATATCAATCATATTTCAACGTAAAGAATTTACGTTCTGTTTGTCGAATGTCTTTGTACCTACATACAGAAAAGATTGGGAGCAAAGCACTTGCTCAATATAAGCATGCTTTCGTGCTACTAATGAGCACGTGTGTCAGTACCGGCGGTGCTGCTTACATACAGCCCGGATGGTCAAACGTTTTCTCTTGCTTTCGCCGGAGCGGCCTCTCTGGTCGCTTGGTCAGGGACTCCTCAGCTGGAGGGCGTCCTCTGGCCACTTTGGTCAGACGGGACCATTATCGTCTTATTATTATTATTTGGAAAATCTAAAGGAAATATAATTAATACATTTATTGCATATAAGTAAATATTACAGTGGCAATGCGGCGGACTTAATGCTATAAGCATTTTCTACCAGTCAACCGCAGGAGGTGGATGACAATAACTGGAAGAGGTAGGTCTTTACCCTCAAAATAATAACAACTCGTAAAGTTGAATCAGAACTATATTAAAATATTTGTACGAGAAGGAAAACTCTTTCGCCCACTTTCTTTATGAAATTGTTAGCGGAAATCTGAATGTGCTGTGAGTTTTTTCGTAGGGTGACAATAAGCTGAGATCGTTTCTTTACTTGTCTCGCTTATTCGAAAGCTAAACTGGGCAGGTAAAGGCGTGAGAAACCTTAAAGTTGCCTCACGGCGTCTTTATAAACGGGGTAAATTTGAATGTAGAAACTAGACTTTTTATAACTTTTATGTTCATCAAAATAAGTTATCGATTTTTTTTTACTTTTCAGATAGTATTTCTGTTTTTATAAAATAATCATTTGTGTGCTTGCTACGTTTCACTTAGAACAACCTAATATGTACTTGTATTTATTTTACTTTATTGGGAGGAGCAACAGCGTAAACTGATTATACATTTGAATAAGGCTAATTTTTAATATTTGCCTATTTTTGTTATAATATTATTACCTATGCTCTTACGTTTTTATGTGTCAGCGAAGAATCAGTCTTAATTTCTTAACTCCAGTTTCTTAACTTTAGTTTCCACTCAATGATAAAAGAAAATAATGAAATTTCACATTATATTATAACTAATTGTGTGTACACACACAAAACAACGTCAATGGTTGTTTGGAAGAAATCACTGTAAGTAATAAGCCCCTCAATAGTGCTATAATGTACGTGTACATCAGTTGGACCTCAACTCCTCAGATACTGTTAAATCCTAGTTTAGTACTTGGAAATCGCTTAAAAATGTTCATGACTGCTTCTAAACTATGACATTTTATTTTATCTGTCTTGAAAGTGTATGATTTTGGTCAAATAAACACTTTTTTACTTTAACTAAAAGTTTATTTAAATAAGCAGTTTTGTTACAAACATCTTTTGAAGTTGAAATCATTACATGATTTAAACGAAACGAAACGACCACTTCTGTGGGAGGTCCCATGTGAGAGGTCCTGAGTTCTAACCCCGGCTGGGGACAAAAAAAACCAGGTCTTGGATTTTTATATGTTTGTGATGTCACTGTCGCTGGTTCCCACGACTCAGGGTATCCTAGTGTGGGGCCAGAAGCAACGTATGTGCCTGCATGTAAGTGTTGATATATATTACATATAATATTTAATATTCTAGCTATGTAATGTAATTACATTAATTTGCAATTACATTTTTGTGCCACTGGCCATTGAGACTACCGGTGTTTGGAGTGCGACAGAGTGACTGTCGTTCTGGGGCAATTGTGTCACGCACCGGATCCCTGGCCGTCCAACGTGGCAATGCAGCCAGCGTCATGGGAACTTTTGCGTCAGACGTGGTCCGGAGTGACTGAAAGTGTTGATTTGCTAAATAGCTTTTTTGTGGTTCCCTTTTTATATTGGACTTTTATAATTTGACCTTTTTAAGTTTTTGACGATGCCCATGGTGAATTATTATAATTTTTAGTTTTATTAGCTTATTTGTAACATTTTTCTTTTCTTATAAAATAAATTACTTAATAATGTAATTATGATAATTCCCGGCCCCAAGACCGTGACCCATGGTCCCCCTACAGCCTCTCAATTCGAACGGCGTGCCACTTGACCCAGCCTACCACTCTCTGGCCTTTCCTTTGCTCCACGTAGGCTTGTTTCGTAGGAAAACACGTGAGAAACTCTCGACTTACAGGATTTTGAAAACATAAACATACAGGCACATACATTGCTTCTGGCATACAGAATTTTACGTTTTTTTTTGAGAGTGCCGAGTTTTGAGAGCACGGAACTTAGATCTCTTTATATTTTTCTGTTACGACTTGGCTTGATTGCCCTTGGCTTGAAGGGCAAGATATAAAGTATCCGAAAACGGCGTAAGCGCCGCAACGACGTTACGAAACAGTGTAATTAATGTCAACTTAAATATTAGTACCTGGATGACCGAGCTTTGCTCGGTATTTTTTAAATCATGTTTTTTGCATTTTTTTTTTTGTATTTCTTATAGAAAATATATTTGGATACGAATTAGGTGCGTTGATAATAGGGCTCCTAATAATAGTTTTACACACAAAAAAGGAGCTTGAAAAAAAAAAGGAACTTCATGCACAAGTCTCGAACCACGGTCTTTTGTTTAAGGTACATATCGTCCTATTTCCCACCTGGGCTACGACAACCTTACTGATTTATGCCAAATTTACGTTCTTATAGGGTAGCAGTTATTTCTTTGCCCAAAAACACGGTTAAAACGACGTTTTCTTAAAATGAAACCTAGCTGGATCAATTAATAGCCCCCGAAACCCTCTGTTTACAAAATTGCATGAAAATCGTTGGAGCCGTTTCCGAGATTCTGATTATATAGGTATATGTATGTACATATATACAAGAATTGCTATAATGTCAACTTAAATATTATGTAGCTTCAATTTTTCTATTTTGTATTGACGCTGTTTGATGAACGGTGCCCCTAAATATCAAGAAAGATAAATCAAAGAAAAAACTCTTAGGCCCAATTTCTGAACTGAGAATTTTCGCTAAGTAACTACTTAACTGTAGTGCTGTCTCGTCAAATTTCTCTGAAGAGAGCGTGACAGAACGTTACTTAAGTATTACTTAGTGTAAATTCTCAATTCAAAAATCGGCCCTTAGAACAGAAGGCAGCGGCTAACATTAGCATTATAAGTACATTGACATTCAACAAGCAGAATGTAAATTCTTTACGTTGAAATAAATTTCTGATTTCTGAAGTTCTATTTTATTTATTTTAGTTTATTAGGGAAACTTGCAGCTTACATTAAAAAATAGCACACATTTGATTTTACTAAAAGCTAAAAATAAAGCACAACCTCTAATTGGGTTATTTCCGGAAGCGTGCCTTTTAGAAACTCCTCTGTACTCATACTTACAGAAACTTTATGCAACTTTCGCCTGCATAAGTTCGGCGTGACGTAGCGCTAAAAGCCTGAGCGAAACTATAGACAATGTACTTGCCATTCAACTGACACAAATAGCGAGTGGGGATTATACAATGAAGAAGAAATACCTTTATTTATCGCCACATAGACACATCAGAAGTAGAAAGCAAAAATAAAAAATACAAAATAAGCACCACATAATCGCTCGTACCCCGGCTACCTGAGTGATCATAAACGACTACGAAGGTTAAGCAACATAGGGCGCGTTCAGTGCATAACATAACATTAACATTTATATACAGGCAGATACATTGCTTCTGGCCCCACACTAGGATACCCTGTGTCGTAGAAACCAGAAACAGCGACGTCACAAACATGTAAACATCCAATACCTGGGTTTCTTTTTGTTTGTCCCCAGCCGGCGGGACCCCTCGCATGGTAGGCACATGCACTAACCACTGCGCCACAGAGGTCGTCATGGATGGATGTCGTATTGCCAAAAATCGTTTCCCAAAGTATTACTTCCCAAACTATTTTCCGCAAATTATCACTTGGCAAAAAAACATTTCTCAAAACAACTTAAAGCAAATAAACAGTTAGCAAAAGTTATTATGGCAAGTTATTGTTTACCAAATAAATACTTGGTCAAAATTCATTTTACCAAGCCTTATTCAGTCAAAAGTATCGTTTCTGTTTTCGATCTTATATAGAGAACCTAACGCTCCGACGCGCTCCGCTTCGCTACGCGCGTCGTCGCACCTATATTTCTGTTGACTTGCCAAAATAAAACGTTAGCATAATAAACGTTTGTCTTAATAAAACTTGACGCAGTAAAATTATGCGAAATGATAATTTGACCAAATGAATAAAATGCGAAATGAAAACTTGCTAAAGTTTCATTTGGGAAATGAAACTGATGCGATAAGTTTATTGGGAAGTAAAATTTGGCGAAAAATACTTTGGCTAAACGGCGGTATCCCGACCGATCTATGACTAAAGCTAGAGGCATCTATCGTGAATTAAATGATAATTATCAACTTTATTCTGGATACACTTACTTGACTTTTTGTCGTAAGAGTCCGACTAGGTTTCGCTGTGATTCGCAGATTTCAACCATATTGAGTAGAGCCGTCTCTTCTCGCGATGTTGGTCATATTAAGGGTGTAACAAGGGTTAATGTTGCAAAATTGGCTAGTTTTAACTGAAATGTTAGGCAAAAGTACACACTAAAAAATTCTGAATAAAATCTTTGGTAATAAAGGATACATCAGTGACTAATTCGTACGGAAAAAAAATTGCATTTAACCTGTCTAGATGGCAAAAATTTTTTTTTTCCAAAAGCTTTATTTTCCACAGAATCTAATTTCGCTGGTAAACGATAGTAGCTTTTCATTTAAATCTTTCATGCAAATATCGGCCACATAAATCTCTGCAATCCTAACTGCTCATATATTTTTTAATGTTAATATTAAGCGTGATTAGTACAAAATTGTACGATTTCTTACTTAGCGCAGGGAACAATCGCCATCGAACATCCGCCATATCTCTTATCTGTGTAATCTTTGGATTATGGATTAGCCTTTAAAGTATTTGCCGAAGAAGTACAACAAACATTCAAGAGATTGCGCTAGTTTATTATTCTTTAACTCAGAGGTCAAATGCTCAAAGTCATTCGCCCTTGTTACAGCCTTAATGTACAGTCTGTTAGCTTTTAGAATATACCTCGGGCTAGGCTTCGGTTTTCGCCGAAAGCACACGAGTGTAATACTACTTCCTGCTCTGTATAAAACTTTTTTTCACTATTTTGAAAAGCTATGTAAAGTTATAAATAACAATACAAAATAAACGACCTCTGTGGCGGAGTGGTTAGCGCATCTGCCTACCATGCGAGAGGTCACGGGTTCGAATCCCGGCTGGGGACGAAAAAAAAAGAAACCCAGGTCTTGGATGTTTACGTGTTTGTGACGTCGCTGTTTCTTGTTCCCACAACACAGGGTATCCTAGTGTGGGGCCAGAAGCAATGTGTGTGTCTGTATGTAAAATGTAAAAATCTAAATGTAAAATGTAAACCTTACTTTATGGCAATATAATCGATTCTATCCGATAGTAACCGAGGTATATTCTAAAAGTAAACAGACTGTAAGCTGTTGCCCACTATAAAATCCGCCAACAATGCTTTTAGACAGTGACATCATCTCAGCCCGAGTTGGCCTACGGAGTTGACCTAGAAAGTTAACCCAGCAAACAAGTTATAAAATCCAACTTACTTAGAAATAAAAGTTCCTAGAACAGTCGATTTCATATGAAAAGACATTGAGCTAAAGGTGCAATATTGACGTTACTGGACCCTATTACATAGAACTAAAATTAAATTTGCTTATAAATAATTTAATTATTATGGCAAACCATCATTCTATACATAAACACGTAAGCTCACGCCAGTATCCCAGAGGGGTAGGCAGAGGCTAGGGACTGCCACCTGCCACGATCCTGACAAATCACTTTCGCTTCATCGAAATCCCTTAGGCGTTGCATGCACGCACGTCGGTAAGTATGCACGTATTAATTGTGAAACTAACAACTGTGACGTTTAGCAGGTAAACATATGGTTTTTATTGTAAATAAAATATCTGAATAAGATAAGCTAATTCTTTATTTGTACTTTACTAACAATATTTGTCTTAAACATCATACTTAATTGTAGTAGGTACATAGTGACACGATTAAAGTCGAACTTGTGACCCCTGAAACTAGGTATAAAACCTGTATCTTAGGGACAATAGGTCCATCAGTTTATAAAGTATACCTTCAATTTAAAATATGTAAAATATTTTTTTTTACGTAGCCTCTCATGTGTCCCACTGCTGGGCAAAGGTCTCCCCTTCTGTTTTCCATCGCTCCCTGTCTCCAGCCACCCCGCACCATCCCGGTAAAAATGCATTTAGGTCGTCCCGCCACCTTCGCCTTGGCCTGCTTCTACTTCTACTTATTTGCTTGAAGTAGTTTTTCTGTATTTTTATAATCCAAAGTTTGTAACCATTTCTCAATTTGATTTTGACTTCCCGGTGACTTTGTTTACAGATTGGTAAAATTTTGTTGATTTTGTAATACAAAAAGGTACATAGTGACATAAACTGACGCCTAGCAAAGGAAGTGCGGCAATTTATGCTACTACAAACAGGAGTTCCACGTCTTTTGAGCAAGATTTTTGGATCAAGAGGCATTAGGGAGAGTGTCTACGTAGAACCGCCCGAAGTATGTAGTGTTGTCTCACCGTGAGTACACCTTCTTTTCAATATTCACTTATACAATACTCACCATTCAATATTCGAAGCCCTCGGTGGAAGAGCCCACTCGGATTTACCTATTCGTTTTTTTTTATATAATATCAGCGTGCCTTTAAGCCAACCTGTAGTCAATTGTACCTCGACAAAGTGTCGGATGCGCCGGTCGCAATAAAACTTTTAACACGCCTCTCTCAAGGGCAGATAAGTGCAGTCACTTAAGTCAGACTGCTTACAGTCGGAATGTAGAGTAAAAACCTATTTGTAAAGCCCAGGGTCGATTTTGTTTTAACGTGAAATTAAATCACTCTCTGAATCCGCGTGCAAAACGAACAAATCCCTCCTGTACAGTCGGTCAACTATCACAAACGGTCTGTTTTCCCAAATATTAAATGTGCTTTTCCCTATCGGTCTACTTTCCTGATCACGCTCGTTACGGGTGAAAAATCCCCACCGAGTTGCCCGTTGTTGCTTAACTTTCGTAATCGTATAAGACGGCCTGGGCTACGAGCGATTCGGGGGGGGATGTCTAATTATCTCTAGATAATAGGCTAGTTGCCCTAAAAAATGTAATTAGTCCGTCTTTTAGATAATTCAAAAAGAAGGGACACGTATTTTTTTATTTGTAAACTAGACCAAAAATGACAAAGAAATAGCCCATTAATGCTACGTCGTCGCCGTGCTGCATTTTTTAGCACGGAGTGACGTCACACGTAAATTTAATGGGCTATATCTTTGTTATTTTTTTGTTTAATCAAAAAAAGAAAAAATACTTGTCCAATATTTTTTTATAATCTAAAATACGGACTAAATAGAATTTAATTATTTTGACCCTGAAAACTACCCTATTAGAGTTCTCTCAAGATAACTTTATTAAAAAAAAAGTATTGAAAACCCCCAAGGTTAATTACAAAACGGAATTCCGGAAATTGTCTGCAGATTCGCTCAGTTGCCTTGAAACGGAATCGTACCGGGAGAAATAATGTAATTTGTACCATAAATCAAGAATCAAGGATACTTTGCGAAAGGGCGTGTTTACACTTAAAGTAGAACGCAATTGTTGCGAGGGATCACCCGCAATATAATCATGCGAATATTTGTTTATGTTTAATTTCTTATGTTATTGGTTATTATTCTTTATTAGTAATAATAACTGGCGACCCGCCCCGGCTTCGCACGGTTGGCAAAAACGTTTCCGTGGAAACAGTTATAACTATTAGTTCCGTGGAAAATTCCCGGGGTAGTAATTTTTTTCGGAAGGAAATAATTCAAGCATTACAAAAAATATATATTTTGACGACTTCCACAAGCCAAAGTAACAAAAATTTATCCATTTGCTTAAATAATCAGTAGGTAGTTTGGCGCAATCGTTCTAGTTAAAACATCTTTCTAGTTTTTTTTTCTGGTGAGTGCGATAAAGAATTGTCATCCAGTCTAAGGGCGGCGTCAGTCTAATATGTTGAGCGGCTAAACGTAATATTTAGGTCAGATGTCAAACTATAGAAAAAAAAACAAAAATGGTTTATTGAGCAAAACAAAAGTTAACAATATGAAGTAACTTTGAACCTCAAACTTAATTAAATTGTATCTTGGGACTCAGTGATCCATTCAGGGTGAACTGAAAGACGTCACATTTAAATAAAATTAGCAACTGAACTTTTTTGACGATTTTGGTGCGAGCCACCCTTAATGTGCGTTCAGTGTAAACGCAGATCAAAACACTGATAGGAAACAGGAGCAAAAACAAAAATAATGAGCGGACAATTTGCGAGGACGCAAATAAAGAATGAGATCCTTCACAATGCAAATGTTTAACAAGACGCTGGTCCTTGGGGACTTGACGGTTTATTGTCATAGAAACAGAGTGGTGGGTCTTGATTACGAGGCGAGACATTACCAACATGACGACTTCTGTGGCGCAGCGGTCAGCGCATCTGACTACCATGCGAGATGTCTCGGGTTCGAATCCCGGCTCTTGAATGTTTATATGTTTGTGACGTCGCTGTTTCTGGTTCCCACGACACAGGGTATCCTAGTGTGGGGCCAGAAGCTATGTATATGCTTGTATGTAAAAATGTTATGTTATGTAAAAATCCAAGACCTGGGTTTTTATGTATGTTTACAATTGTTTACTTTAAGTACTTATGTATATTTACGTTTAAATTAGATACATATTTGGGTAAGGGATACATATTTGGTAAGGTAATCAAAAAATGTACCGTAACACACGTGAAATTGTAACACATAGTAACACACTGGAAAATCGCAACACACCTACTTCAGAATACAATAGTAATGTGGAGTCGAAGTAATGGTTCGAATGACTTACATATTTGTGCTTATGTATATTATTCTTACAGAAAAACATAGCAAAAACGTAATTTTATGTGACCACTACCATAACTAGACTATCGAGTAGCCTGTATTTAGAGCCATCGCAAACAGGGCGACCTGTCGCAGCGTCTAGTCGCCGAGTCAGACGCTTCGCAGACGCTTCTGGCTTCTTGTCGTCGCTACACTGCGACTCTGACGCCAAGTGTGCGGCGATTCGAACAAAATGTATGAAAATTGACGGCCGTAGCCTGTCGTCGCGACTAGTCGCCGAGCTGTCGCCTATCGCGTGTCGCTAGTGTGCGCCTAGGCTTATAGTTACTAGACCCGTGCCTCTTGCAAAAGGCGGAAGACAGTAACTATGTGGGGTTGTCATGTTTATCAAAAAAAGTAAATGTACCTACTACATAGTAATTTAATATTATTCACATATTTTAGGGACTTCACACACGACTGCTATAATACATTACATCCCGGGAGGTATAGCTTTATATTATATTAAAGTATCACACACGGAACAGGTAACGTAATGTATATTTCGCTTCATTTCGTTGACATACGTCTCGACCGACACACGTTCCGGCTGCTAAGGCGTTATACAGGGTGTTATGGATCTGTCGACTTACTACTAGATTTAATAGATAGGTAGTTCATCAGAAGATGATTGAGATTTTGATGCGCGTATGCGTTGGCACATGTGCCAAAAATAGAACGACGTGCATTGAACATCATATAAAGTAAGGAAAATTCCGAAGAGTTAAAATTATATGCGGAATTATCAGACATCGCCAGCAAGTGGACAGGCATGATATTATTACAAAATTGATGACCACTGTGTTGCTACACTTTTTTTTCTTTTCTTGAGGTAGATTGATTTTTGTTACTATCCTGCATGTTAAAGGCAACTTTAATATTATATTCCATCACTATATACAAGTTGTAACTTCCTATGTTATATCTATAAAATCATAGGTCATCAATTATTATTATTATTATTATTAATACGTTTATTGCACATAAGTAAAAATTACAATGGCAACGCGGCGGACTTAATGCTACAAGCATTTTCTACCAGTCAACCGCAGGAGGTGTATCAATCGACTGAATCGAAGAATTGCTCGCAGCCCTGGCCGCCTGAGTGATCTTAAACGATCACGAACGTTAAGCAACATAGGGCTCGTTCAGTGCGCGGATGGGTGACCGTTTATGATTAACGCTAATGGCATTTTTCCGAGCGGTTCCATGCTTCGCAAGGCATGCTAAGCAGTTGGTGCTGGCTGCCGTCGATAGATGGCAGTCGTTAAGCCAAGTCAGAGGCCTTAGGGCGGCTTGAAAACTTCTGACAGTAAGACCAGCCACTAAGTCTTACAAGCCTCCACCAATCCGGACTTGGCCCCTGTGGTGGAATATGGCCTATACCTTCCTTAGGGAAGAGACCCGTGCCCCTCGGTGGGGACATAATGGGTTCATGATGTTGAATTTAGTCCAAAAATAGTTAACATCAGTTTTATTTATCACCAGCTCCATATTCTACAGTTCACTAACTACAAGGGTGTTCTACACCAACCGTGAAGGAAAACCTCGTGAGGAAACCTGAGTACCTGGACTCAGAGTCTGTTAATGCATTGTAGTAGAATGACAACTGGATGAACATGGCGGTTTAGTTTCTTCGTACCTTTAAGGTACGAAGATGTAAGGATGTATATTATAGCTGTCGTGTGTGGTCTCCTGACGATGGAAAGATGTAATGAGATATATCGTGCTATAATATACATCCTTACCTTATAGCCGTCGTGTGTGGAGTCCCTTACGCATGATAAAACGTACCCTAAATAGGCGTGCGTGATGCAACGACTAATGAATGTCGATGAAGCAAAAGTGAGTCAGAAATCAGAAATCAGAAATTTATTTCAACGTAAAGAATTTACATTCTGCTTGTTGAATGTCAATGTACATAAAATTATAATGTTAGCCGCTGCCTTGGGGCCGAATGTACCTAGTGGAGAAAAAGGCAGCAAAAAAAACTCCACTCTGACCATCTTTTCTCAAAACATCTTAAATCTTATTCTTAAACAAGTATGAAAACGCCAATGCTGCGGCCAGACACACGTTGTCAGGACAGAGTTGTCAGGTCGAGACAGAGTTGTCAGGATCGTGGCAGGTGGCAGTATTTGGTCTCTGCCTACCCCTCTGGGATACAGGTGTGAGCACAGTGTGAGCTTATGTATGTATCTGTGTATTTTACGCGTTGAGTGGTACAACGCCGGCTTCACATTTGGGAGATCGTGGATTCAAAGCCTGTGCATATTCAACGAGTTGTCTCTTACGATAAATACTCAGAGGCACAATTAACCGCCCACTTTAATTTTCCGACGTAACTTGAAATATTAATTAAGGAATGATTTCCACTCGCCTTTTAAAATTGACCCAAACGTGTTCGATAGGGTATACCCACGGCATCAAGGTACTACGTGAGTGGTCATGGCGAGTGCGAATCATTCCCTAATGAATATTTCAAGTTACGTCGGAAAATTAAAGTGGGCGGTTAATTGTGCCTCTGTGTGTACATTTGTGGATAGCAATACAATACCACTCACCAACTATTCGCGACATAGATGCTTTTATCTTACTTTTATAGTAGCAACATTGTTTCACGTTCTGATGTTGGCATTATTGTAAATTGAGCTCGTGCTTTGCCGCTCCATGCACGCACGCGGTTTTTTTGCCCTTAGAATATAGTTCAGTCCATGGATGGGTCACTGTCTATGACTAACGCTAGTGACATTTTTCCGAGCGGTTCCGTGCTTCGCAAGGCACGTCAAGCAGTTGGTGCCGGCTGCCGTCGATAGATGGCAGTCGTTAAGCCAAGTCAGAGGCCTTAGGGCGGCTTGAAAACTTCTGACAGTAAGACCAGCCACTAAGTCTTACAAGCCTCCACCAATCCGGACTTGGCCCCTGTGGTGGAATATGGCCTATACCTTCCTTAGGGAAGAGACCCGTGCCCCTCGGTGGGGACATAATGGGTTCATGATGTTGAATTTAGTCCAAAAATAGTTAACATCAGTTTTATTTATCACCAGCTCCATATTCTACAGTTCACTAACTACAAGGGTGTTCTACACCAACCGTGAAGGAAAACCTCGTGAGGAAACCTGAGTACCTGGACTCAGAGTCTGTTAATGCATTGTAGTAGAATGACAACTGGATGAACATGGCGGTTTAGTTTCATTGCCGCTCCAAGTCTACGCGAGAACACATTATCAAACAATCAAGACGTCAATGGTGTGAAAAAACACGTCACGTGACCCGACCGTGTATCTGTCATCATACTATAATACACTAAGAGAATCGAGAACCTGATGAGGTGTTTTCATGCTTGAAATTCTGCTGCCTGCCTTCTACCTACCTTAGGCTGGTTGTAGAGTCACGCTGGTAAGACAAACGGTGGTAGACAAAATGTATGGCTGGTCAGCGCTGAACAGTCAGCGTTTTTTTTTAAACGCTCCTTAGCCTAGCTTTTTCTATTAAAGGAACAAAAAATTGTTCATGGATCACCTAGATGAACTGACGAGGTGTACTGCGACCAACAACTCGAATTTTCTGGTCTCAACTGTGTCTGCTGAGAATAAAACTAGTGCCTCGATCGAACGTCGAAACAAGATCACTTCCCTCAAGACGCAAATAAAACACAGCGTATTTATCGAGTCTCCAATAAACACCCCTCTCTTAGGCTCAATTCCCACTGGCGCAGAGTCAAAGCGTCGGGTCGCGAGGCGAAGCGTCACGTTTTTCAACTGAGTGCTTATATTTACCAGGCCTGTTTCACTACGAGTGTCGGTATCGAACGCGTAAGTACATGCGGCGACCACTCCGGAGTGGCAAATAGGTAGGAAGTCAGGCGCCAGAAGAGGTAAGAGTTACGCGGTAGAAAGAGAGGCAACATGTAGGTGAATATAACGTAGCTTTTTTAGCGCCGTGCGATCTGAATTGCACCTAATTGTATCGCTGCTAGAGTCCCTTTTTCTTTAATTGATTTTGCGGAGTGAATCTTCTGTACTATTATATATGCTGTGCTTATACTGAGTTTTTTCATTTCACTTTCGATAGCGAGAGCGTTTGCAATTTGTATAGGAGTGACCAAGAGACAACTAAGTGGCGCGCTTTGTCACTCCTTTGGCTCTCGCTATCGAAAGTGAATGAAAAAACTCAGTATAAGCACTCTGTTCTAAATTCATCTCTATTTCTCTATCAATACGGTACGAATGTGTGTTGCGAAAAAAACGCTCAGCGACCCTTGCAGGCGAAGACGCGCGCATTCGCGCGCATACGCGCGTCGCTGAGCGTTCTCAAATTTTGGCAACACAAATTCGTACCGTATAGAGAATATAAATAGAGAAATAGACATGAATTTATCATGTTGAAAAACGTGATGCTTCGCTTTGCGACGCGACGCTTCGACTCTGCGCCAGTGTGAATTGAGCCTAAGTTTATAGGCACCTATACAGTTATCTCCTGTAGCTATTTACTTTCCGAAGCGTCGTCGGCTGCCTCCCGGGGGCACGAACTTAAATAGATTACGGCGAAGCGTCTAATAAGGGCAAATAAGTCAATATAGAACATTATCAGACATCTCTGCGAGACTTCCTGAAGGATCGGTGGCTCGGCAAGTAATGATAGGGTCATATACAGGATACCAATCCTGTATATGACCCTATCATTACTTGCCGGTTAATACCAAACCTGTAGAATTTTTGGTGATGATTAAAGTTAATTAAGTGAAGTTAATTGTACTATATCTTTTTATGTTTTGTATGTGTTTTCCTGGTACAATAAAGAATATTCTTATCTTATCTTATCTTAAGCAGTTTGTGCCAGCTGCAATCGATAGATGGCAGTCGTTAAGCCAAGTCAGAGGCCATAACCTCGTAAGGCCCGACCTTGAAAATAACAATTGTTTTCATACTTTTTTTAGTATATTGGGCCTTACGAGGTTAAGGCGGCTTGAAAACATACTGACAGTAAGACCAGCCACTAGTCTTGCAAGCCTCCACCAATCCGGATTTGGCCCCCGTAGTCGAGTATGGCTATACCTACCTTCCTCAGGGAAGAGAGCCGTGCCCCTTGGTGGGGACATAAAGGGTTGATAATGATTATGATGAACTCTACCAGAACTATACTAATAATTTCGTACCGGTCTACGGTAGACTCGAACGAAATGCACATCAAATAATAGATCCGAATCGACAACTTAAAGGCGCAGTACTACAGTAAAGATGAAGCGATACAAACGCGATGTAATCACTCGTAACTTTGCGTTTTGATCAAAGACTCTTCTTCAGTTATACAGTGGCATCGGATGAGACTACATTGCTTACTGCTTTTAAAAAGAAAAAAAACATAAAAATAAACGAATCTATTGGATAAACCTATTAAAATTTAGCGCGCGCCCCTCTTCCCCTTCCTCCGCCCCTTTTTACGCACGTTTGTTTGTATCGATTCAAACGCGCGTATACGTGCGTAAACAATACAAACGTAACAATCTGTATCTACGGCGCCGAAAGCGCGCGTTTCTGATACGAGCGTCGTCTGCGCGTATAAAATACGCAGTGTGCTTAGGCTCATTAAGCCGGGTCCGCTGCGCCATGTTACGCGTGTTACAAAAAACGTAACACGTAATTATAATAAAAATGGGGCGTGGTATAACACGTTACGTGTTACATAACGTTACATTACACGTAAAGTGTTAATACCACTCCCCATTTTGGTTTTATTAACGTGTTACAATTTTTGTAACACGCGTAACATGGCGCAGCGGACCCGGCTTTAGAGCCTAATAATTATAATATATCTAATATAATATAGAGTAGTTTTTTATTTTTTTTTATTTTTTTTATTTATTTATTTTTTATTTGTTTACAAAGCCAACAGCACTAGTTAAATAATATAAACAGTTATAAATAAAATTTATCATAGGCCAATTACGGGCTTATTTTATGCTAACGTGACTTGAAGACAGGTACAAAGTCTACAGAGAAAAATAGGTAAAAGGAAATAAAAATCAAACAAACTAACTTTGAAATACAAAAATCAAGCAAACAGAATACTAAAATTAGGTGTAAAAAATCATGACTGCAGACTGTACAGACTCCTGTGTGAGTACTGTGTGTGGGTGTCAGTGTGTGTGTGTTTAACTTGCGTGTGTGTGTTTGCGTGAGTGTGTGTGGGGGTATGTATGCTACGGGTAGAAGAAGTGAGTGAAATATGCGGAGTAATGAAAGATTAAAGACGCTATAGATTTTTAGATTTTATAACCATCCTCCTCAAGACATCGCAAAAGTGACTGTTTAAAAGCCGCCCTTGACAAGTTTCAATGTAATCAATGTTTCAATGTATGATCTTTCTATAGAATGGCGTTGCGAAGTAAACATGTCAATGTCAACAATGCATTGGTGCGTTGGGGTCACGTCATCACGTGTAACAGGTGTCCATTGTAAACTGTAAGGTCTAATTTGTTGAAATAAAAAAGCAAATAAAAAATATATGTGCAAGATACCAAAAATTAAATGCTGAACAAAAATATGTGGTCGATAAAATGTGGAATATCATTATGAGAAAAATAGAAAAATAAAACAGGACGGACCACCTTAGATTACCAATCCACTTCACGCATTTTTTTGGTTTCTTTATGTTTATTTGTTAGCTCTGAGAATAGTCATACTGAAAACGATGGATACCTAGAGGAAGATAATGGACTGTATGAATGATAATAAAAGCGTATAAATAACCGCAATATTATGATTTTAATGGGCTCAAAACATGGACAGAAACACTAAATAATTGACAACCAACAATATTATAAACAGAACCAAAATGACGCATAAAAGAACAGTCTTTCAAAACTTAAAAAAAAACCTAAGGAGACAGCGAGGAGTTCGCCACACATACTATAAACTTAAATGTTATTCCACAGGAAGCTATAGTACAGTCGAAAATGTACTCCGAAAAAGAAAGTTGTTATCCTCATGAAATTTTCACATTTCCAGACAGAGCCTAAATGTCATGAAATTGATAAGCCACCTCGGTGAGAGTGTCAAAACTTTCCGACAAACGTTATGATACGAGGGCAAAACATTTGGGAGTTCTCAGAACTCATGCTACCCAGGTACATTCAAATAGAATACGATACTCTCCACCGAGAAACTGTTTTGTTGGCGACATTTTCTTGTTTAATCTAAATGTGGCAGCTACAAAATGAAGTCTGAAAAGCGCAATTAACTTGCATACAAAGGCCTAGATTCTACTAAATCATTGAAGTACAATCGCTCGTAGCCTGGGCTGCCTGAGTGATCTTAAACCATCACTATGGTCAAGCAACATACGGCGCGCTCAGTCCATGGATGGGTCACCATCTATGACTAACGCCAGTGGCATTTTTCCGAGCGGTTCCCTGCTTCGCAAGGCACGCTAAGCAGTTGGTGCCGGCTGCCGTCGATAGATGTTGCATTGAATTGAATAGACAATTGGCAGTTATTTATTTATTTATTGATACTTTTATTGCAATTACATTTAAAGTAAAAATATAGTACAATGCGGCGGACTTAATGCCATAAGCATTTTCTACCAGTCAACCGCAGGAGGTAAAAGGAAAGAGTTGGTAGGCGTGCAAAAGTAAATAGATAAATCTAAAAACATACATGTATTGAATAAACTTACACATTAATATATACTTACATATGTAATAAAATATAACTATACTAAAATATAACGAGTCTCAATTTTACAATAAAATACATAATATATCTACACACTATGAGAAACCTAGGGAACATATATAATTTACCATAAATCTATGAATAAAAAGATACAGAACATAAGGAACATACTACTGAAAGATCCTTATCATGGAAAGTGGCTAGGGGAGTTTCAGGATGTGTCTAAAACCCGCGTTAAGGCATTTAAACTACAAAAAAAAACTATGATTGGTAAAAAAACACAAGATAAAATTTCATAACTTGTATCGCTCGGCGGCCATTGTATCGAAAACGGCCTGGATTGGCCGTTTCTATGATGACGTCACATGATAGTAAAAATGGCGTCTGAGTGCTTATACTGAGTTTTTTCCTTCACTTTCGATAGCGAGAGCGTTTGCAATTTGTATAGGAGTGACAAAGCGCGCCACGTAGTTGTCTCTTTGTCACTCCTATGCAAATCGCAAACGCTCTCGCTATCGAAAGTGAATGAAAAAACTCAGTATACGCACTCTGTTATCCATTCTTTCTTACGTTCAACTCCTGTGCGACAGCGTTTTGGCGGATTATTTGAAAAGTAAATTTTCGTGTGCCTTTTTTAGAAGAAATACACGAAAGAATTAAAAATTACCACTTTCTGAGGACTCCATGAACACCAACAAACAATATGAGATGGCTTTTAGAAATCGGTCAAAATAGCCTATTGCTTTGGTCTCTGCTTAGTACCTAGTTAATGTTCAGCATTACCCGAATAAGTATTTTAAGTATTTTTTAAGTATTCTGTTAAGTATTTTTTAGTAGTTTTTTTTTATGTGCAGAAATCCTGGGTATTATCAAGGAGATATTATCAAAAGAAAACACCCGGGATTTCTACACCGGGCGTGAACTTTTCAGCTTAGTTACCGCAATGTGTTAGGAAAATGATAAATCGCCATTTTTTCAGTGGACTCCCTGAGGTGGAACAAAAGTCATTCATCAGCGTAATATGGTCGGCTGTTTTAGGTCTTCAGCAGTCGCGGCGTAGTGAGCTTCCTTACATTGGGGGGGTTTGAATCCCAGCTGAAATGGCTTAATTTTTCTTTATTGTTTTGTGGTTTTTTTCCCATATCTGGACGTCTCAGTGCTGTGGTTCTGCAAACTAAGGTTGCCACGTTAAAGATAGTATTATCTATTATATTACTGTTTTTCACTACGTTATATTTTTCTAAAATACTGTTTAATGGACTTCTCAGACCTAAAAACGAAAAACTCACGCCCGTTATCCCCGAGGGGGTAGGCAGAGGCACCAATCACTAGAACTGGGCCCACGTTTTGCCGAGTTTATTAGGTCCCAAACGTGACAAGTGGCAAGCCTGTCGCCGTTATCCGGGCACAAAATATACCTAAATATACTTTAATTCTTTTCAAAAAAAATTGGCAGCCCTAGAGCAAACCCTCAGCTAATACTGAGCTTAAGGCCTTTTTTCCTCTGCCTCTACATATAGCATACATTTACTTTACTCTTAGGCTTTGTTTTTGTCTCTGTCGCTTCACATTTCTTCTACCTTCCTTTTACTACCTGCCTTATTATTCTGTATTTAATTTTCCTGTCTTGCAAGCCTCCACCAATCCGGACTTGGCCCCCGTAGTCGAGTATGGCTATACCTTCCTCAGGGAAGAGACCCGTGCCCTTCGGTGGGGACATAATGAGTTGATGATGAATGATTGATTACGAAAATATAAATAACCAATTAGATAAAATGAATGTCGTCTAAAAGTGGTAAGCTGCTAAGTCCAAAAGTACAAATTTTCAGGAGACTAATAAAAAACTGAATGAACGATAAATGATAAAAACTGAAAATACCGTTTTCGATGAAAATTTCGTTTCATTGCATTTCAAAAAAAGTTTTTCATTTCAATGCCCTATGTAAAAATAGGATGGTTTTACGAGTATTATACTCCTGAAAATTTGTACTTTTGGAGTAAGCAGCTTAACACTTTTAGACGACGATAAGATAGAATATGATTTATTGGTATTTAATTATTTATTGTATAATAAAAACATTAGTACACAGGCAAGCTTAATACTAGCAAGTAATTTCTTCCAGCTAATACACATAGTATGTACACGAGTAAGTACATAGCTACCACCTATACCTACCAATAGTGATTAACCAACCCATATATTCACCGTGCAATGCAGGATGTCACACAAAACTTTCCTGGAAACTAAGTTCTGCAACTGCTGCGATCTGTTAGAAGCCGTAAATTAAATTTTAACTAGCTAACTGCGCTCTCTCCAATCCGGCAGATCTGCATACAATGCGACTCTAAGGCTGACATTCAGAGACGAAAACTAAGAAAAGACTGGTCTCAGAAATGTCAAAATCACGTACTTAAAAACATTTCGTATTCAGAATCGAATCTTAGCAAGGTTAGTATGAAATAGTGCTGAGCTAAGTGTAAGTAGTCAATATCGGTGACTTTACGTGAACTTAGAAATGTCACTTCTAAGTCTTTTGTTCACAGACTACTCCAAACGTCATTTCACTAATGTTCTACGAGCATTATCTGTGGGATTTTTTATTCACTCTGACATATATAGAATTGTATGATGTTGTCCTGCTCTCGTGTAGCAATGTCAAATTTAAAAAACCAGTAAGAACTACATCACAAAAAAATGAACCGGGTCAAGGAACCCACGCGAAACACCTGATAGCGGGTGAGGCGCGGGGCGCGCGGTCGAGTGCCGCGCCGCGCGCGATAGTTGCGTAGCTATGTTTATGTGAAGGATGGATACGACGACCTTTGAAGGGTTGCGAATAGATTGCGCGGTGAATTTTCAAAATCGGTTTTTGTTTTGAAATATTGATAATTCACATGGACTTTCTATGGAAGAATTATTGTTTATACGATTCTAGTTCTATTTCTGCAAAAAAATGTAAAAAATAGGCCCGACTTTACACCTCAATATCTCGTAAACCGTTGATTTCCCAGCTATGGTGTTTTAAGAAAAAATGTTCGGTATGATGTAGAGAATGCGTGGTTTCCCGATCCGGCTGCGGTTCTTTAACACCCGGTATAGATGACTTTCTTAAGTACTGTGAATACGAAAATTACGGGGCTTTACTAAGTACGACTTTAGTTTACTTTGCTAAGACTGATCTAAGCGTGAACTTATTATTCGTCTCTGAATGTCAGCCTAAGCACTTTCGCAACGCGTACAAGAAGTACCTAGGTACCTACAGTCTGTTAGCTATTAGAATATGCTTCTACTGAGCAATCAAAAACCGATTATATCACAATAAGGTAAGGTTTATTTTGTATTTTTTTATAACTCTACATAACTTTTCAAAATAGTGAAGAAAAGTTTTATACAGAGCAGGAAGTAGTATTACACTCGTGTGCTTTCGGCGAAAACCGAAGCCTACTCTAGAGCCCGAGGTATATTCTAAAAGCTAACAGACTAAACTCTTATTACATAACAGCGTCCATCGTCTTTATCTGGGTCTAGATTCTCCCAACGCATAGCAATGACAGTTGCTACACCGCGTAGATTGCATTTCATTGCCGCTTCATATCAACGCGCACGCGTATTCTTACTCGTAATCCTAGGCGTCGATGGAATTAAAAAAACATATCACGAGACCCGACCATGTAACTGTAATTGAACTGTAATGCACTAACAGAATCGAGGCCCTGGGCCTAGACAACTGCATGAACATGGCGATTTAGTTTCATTGCCGCTTCAAGTCTACGCGCGCAGATATCATTCTACGAGTATCTACGCGGCAATGGTAAGAAAAAACACATGACGTGACCCGACCATGTATCTGTCATTGAACTATAATGCACGAACAGAATCGGGGTCCTAGTCTTGTGCCGTCTGCATCATATCACTAGATATGATTTTATTTTATAGCAAACACTAGTTGTATTTGTTATTTATCTATCGTCTGGTAATGATAATGCAGCCAACTTTTGGCTAAACTAGTTACGTCAAATTAATTATATTCAATGTTTAATTACGATTCAATTTTGTAGTCCTCTTACGATGCTACACACTACGTCAATGCACTATGCCGGCGGCACGGCCGGGCGGCTTTATGCCGCGCGGCTTTGCCACCGGCATGTTTAGGCTGCCGGCACTTGCCGCTGGCTACCACAGAGCATCATTGGCATGATTTTCTAGCACAACACTTTCAATCGAATGCCGGGAGCGAACTGCCGCCGGCTTGCCTCGAAACCCGCCGGCACGACCCGCTGGCCTGCCGGCGGCTCGGCTTGTGCGGCATTGCCGGCGGCTTTCTACCCTCCGGCAGTGCCGGCGGTACGGCTGGCGGCACTGCCGGGGGCATGGTGTGTAGGAGCCATACAGAGCATCATGTACCTAAGTACCTACCTAGTCTCGAAATTACAAAACAGAACTGCAATGACCATAACAATGCAATAATGACTCAAAACAAAATTATAATCGTACAACCCGAGTGTGTTACCAGTGATGACTTATGTCACTGAAACGACCACGTCTCAGAAAGACCACTTTCACTATGGGCCTCATAAGAAAGCTCAAGGTCACGCAACGAGCTATGGAAAGGGCTATGCTCGGAATTTCTCCACGAGACCAAATCAGAATTGATGAGGTCCGGTAGACAAACGAAAGTCGTCGACATAGCCTACCGGATGAGTAAGAAGTGGCAGTGGGCGGGGCACATAGCACGCAGAACTGATGGCCGATGGGGCCGAAAATTTCTTGAATGGAGACCACACATCGGCAAGCGCAGCGTAGGACGACCAGCCACAAGATGGACAGACGATCTCATCCAAGTGACAGGAAGACGCTGGATGCAAGCCGCTGCCAACCGGTCTTTTTGGAAATCCATGGAGGAGGCCTACCTATATCCAGCAGTGGACTTCTTGTGGCTCAATGATGATGATGAAATTTATGAATAGAATGTGGATTCTATTACGTGTCGCGATCACAATTCAAACTTACGTCCGCGACGTCGTGTATCCACTGAGCCACAACTACCTAGTAATTTATGCTTTAGCAATTTTGAAGTGAACTTTGCATAACAAGAACGACCCGCCAGCGCCATGCGAGATGCATTTCCGTTGTCGGCACAAAACGTCCAACTTTTCCGAGGATTATAATGCAGAATACGAGTGGAAGTTGAAAGGAAAACACTGGGATTCCACTACATTATACAGGGATTTAATAGAGCCGCTCTTGTACAGTCACCGGATTACAAACCTTCACCGCTTTTGGTTGATGGATATTATGTGAGTGGTTGACCAATAAGGGACCTGGAGGGATTGGAAACCGTTATTTTTTTATTTGAATTTTTTAATCTGTGGTGTTTTAGCTTTGTTTTGGTCTAACCAGAATATTTTTAGGTGCCGTAGTTATTTTTTATGATTTTTTTTTGTGAGTTGAGCCGATACACGAAACTTCAAACGCGATTTTCTCGAAATCAATTCTTTTCCCTTGAATTATTATTATTCCAATTATTTTTCTTTTGGCCAACCACTCACATAATTATTCATTCTGTATTAGATTTAAGGTGATTTGAGAAAAGATGGTTAAACATTTTTAACATAAACATTTACACACAGGCACATACATTGTTTCTGGCCCCACACTAGGATACCCTGTGTCGTGGGAACCAGAAACAGCGACGTCACAAACATGCATAATCATCCAATACCTGGGTTTTCTTTTTATTTCTCCCCAGCCGGGGTTCGATATCCTGTGTTTTTTTTTATAAATAATATTTTTTTTATATAAAATGCCTTCAGGCGGTTTTAGGACTCAATTTGTACGAATACCTTTAAATAATACTGTTTTTTTTCATAAAAAGCGTCTTATAAACAGTATTGACGACCTCTGTGGCGTAGTGGTTAGCGCATCTGCTCACCATGCGAGAGGTCCCGGGTTCGATCCCCGGCTGGAGAGAAAAAAAAACTCCAGGTCTTGGCTGTTTACATGTTTGTGACGTCGCTGTTTCTGGTTCCCACGACACAGGGTATTCTAGTGTGGGGCCAGAAGCAATGTATGTGCCTGTGTGTAAATGTTTATGTTTTAAATGTTTATGTTAAGTATGTGGTAGAGACTTACAAGGGAGAAGAGGAACATAAGGGAATGACTTTACCAAACTCTATTTCTAGGGTCATCGGCCTAAAGCACTTAGTGAAATGATTATGCGAGGCGCTGGTCTATCCACTGTGGTGCCAACGCTAAAAACCTGACTTGTTTCATATTCAGGAGCGCTACAATTTTTCACATTCAGTAAACCATCACTTTCTGCCGGCTTTCGAGTGTTTTCTTCGTGCCTTGAGTAAGGACGCATGCACACTAAATAAAATTCAAAATAAAATTCAAAGTCCTGACTGACTGACTCACTCATCAATGCCCAGCCCAAGCCGTTGAACTTGGGAAGCCGAAATTTTGCACAGAGGGTCTAAATATAATGTAGGCAAGGAATAAGGCCGGATTTTTTTAAATTCAACCCTTAAGGGGGTGAAAAGGGTTGCCAAAATTTGTATGGGAGGTATAAAAAATGTTGTCTAATTTTCATGAAACTTAAAATAAATACTCTTCAACACAATTGATTGAACATGTGTTTCGCCGTTTTTCTAAATTTAACCCCTATGCCCGTTCACTGGCTGTCTATGCTTCGTATACGCGCAGACGACCGAGGGGAAGGAGAAGGGAGAGGGGGACAAGTTCGCGGACCCCGTCCCGCGCCCGCGCACCGCCCTACACTTGCACCCATCTTGGATTACGAACGGACGCATTTTTTATTTCTGTAAAATTACTGCTTCGTTTATTATATTTGTAAAAGCAAGTCATCTTTTATTTAAAGTCCATATCTTGGACATTTGGCGACCGTGACAGGACCCTTTTAACCTGCATTGATAGCTAGTATGACCATTACGTAAGCACTTAGTACAAAGTTTCAACCTAGATGCTTCCTTCATCCTATCATCAAACTTCATGTCTTTGAACTTTGTACACTCGTACACAAAATGATTTTGATTACAAATTGAACATGAATGGTTACGCACATTCTGGTCAGATGCAGTAAAGAAAGACCTCACAGGCTTATTGTTTTGTAAATGCGGCCTAGCGTAGTCCTGTTTATCAGACTTATTATAATACGCCGTTTCTAAAATATCTGCCCGGCTTCTAAGAAATGCATGGAACTCCTCCAAAGTAGGTAATTCCTTTAAGTCACTCTTGTGCTCCTCCCACTTTCGCCCCGTTGTAGGGTCAAGCTTGGCTGAGACGATATAAATCAGCAATACGTCCCAGTGCTTAGTAGGAAGGCCTAGTGTATGCAAAGATCTCAAGTTTTTTGAAATATGGTCTATCAAGAACCGCAACGCCTTAAACGATTCCTTTGTCATGTGATCGATACTTAATAACGCCTTAAGATGGTTATTTATGAGAATGTTTTTGTTGTTGTATCGATCACACAAACATTGCCATGCATTTTTATAATTATCAGAGGTAAACTCAATCGACCTAATTACGATCGCGGCTCCACCTTCCAAACTTGACCGTAGGTAATGAAACTTGTTTATGGGTGGAATAGAATCGTTATCATTCACAAGTGATCCAAACGTGTCCCTGAACTCTAACCACTTTAAATAGTTCCCGTCGAATTTAGGTAAATCAATCGTCGGCAATTTTATAGAATTCATGGAATGAGCACATTGCCCTGACAAACTTTCGGCACAAAAGGATTTTTTATCTGAATTTGCACCTTCCATCAATTCTTGAGCCGTTGAAAGAAGAGAAAAGAATTGAGTTTCGATATTATCTCTCTCTGTCAACTGCTCCTCTTCATTAGTGGCAAGTAACTCGATATCCGATTGCAATGAATTAAAATCTGATAACAATTCTTGAAATTTATCCACTCGCATAGATAACTCTTTACACTGCAAACTTGTTAGTTTTGCAGAGCCCACTTGGATTAAAACATTCAGATAATCTTTGAATTTAGTCAATCTACCTTTAATAATACTACGTTTTTTTGTTAAGTCCTTTAACTCCATGATAAAACCTAACGCGCAATTAACGTAAACCAAATGACCAGCAATGAATTAAGTGGGAGTACGTAGAAGTTGGTAAAATCACGCCTTACTAAACCTGCCAAGGTGTGATGACCACGTCCAGCCACTCGCCGTCGGGCAGGTTCAGCTGCCTACGCTGCGCACGCCAACCGGAGCGCACCAGCAGCGTCGGAATCAGATTCGCTTCCAGTCCCTCAACGAGTAATAAAATTACTGAACCTGAAATCACCGATAAATGATGATTCACGCGAGTTAAATTAATAAGTCGTTCATTTTTTACTATTTTGTAGGTAGATGTAGGTAAAGGTAAAATAGTGGTAATCTCTATTTTAATGTAATTTTATCTCATTTAAACAATCGATAATTGACGCTAATGTATTGTAAAACACTGTCTAATTCCTAATAATCGATATTAAATAAACTGTAATAAAATGATGATGTGTACCTTTGTTGAATTTCACTAACACCGGGTTCAACTCCGCAATTACGTTTCAATTGCAATTAGTTTCAATAAAGTGCCTTAGACGGCTTGACCGAGATATTTTTACTAAACTAGAAAAGGGTGAAATTAACGAGTTTTCAATACTATGAACGTAATATAAATCTTACCTTCTTTTAATTACGCATGCACAGGTAGGTAGGTAACGGTGCAGCGTTTACACAATGCTATCGCAATAGCCGAAGCTATTAAGATGATACGCGTTAACTATAGGTAACTAGTAGTAATATCTTAACGCTTTCGGAGCGGCAAAGTGTTTACACAGATAGAAGGGAAAGAAAATTAGTGAAAAGGACACGACCACTTCCCTGGGCATCCAAGATCAGTACTCCTCTGCCAGATTTTCCACGTACGCCGTGTCAAGGCGGCAGTATTCGCAGCAATCCCAATGATCTTCCACGTCCGCCGGGGTAGGCAGCAGCATACGCAGCAATCCCAATGATCTTCCACGTCCGCCGGGGTAGGCAGCAGCATACGCAGCAATCCCAATGATCTTCCACGGCAGGCGAGGGTAGGCGGCAGCATACGCAGCAATCCAAACTATCTTGGGCCGGACTTTAGTAGTCGTAGATTTATGTCGAAGATTGCAAATTATTATTTGCTCACGGTCGCCAAAATTTTTGCAAAATTTTGAACTGAAGTCCACGCGGACGGATATTCGCTGCGGAGGAGGGCGAATTTCTAAGCTGCATAGTACCTAATTATAGTGCGGCAATGGTTTTTTTTGACATTATTGGTAGCCCACTATCCGTGCACCTTAACTCGGCGCCTCGCGCGATTCCATCTTTTTTGCAAGAGACGCCTATCAAATTTGTGCGGGTTATACTATTGGAACTTCACTGACCTTACGCCATAGGTTTACGTTTAGACTGCTCGGCCTTAGTATTTTCAAACAAAAACGTGAATTTGTCAAAGCAATGGTATAAAATATATAAGAGTTTGAACATGCAATCGCCAAGGTCTTGCTTAAAAAGCATCGCAGATGTCTGAAATTACTTGTAAAACCTACATATTTCAATTTGTCAAATACGTAACTATATACTTTATATAACGCAAGATACTCCTAGGTTTATACTTTGAGCGCTATTATAATGAGACTGAAACCCTATGGCCATGCAGACAACGACGAAAAACATCCATCTTAATATTTTTTTAAGTAGGTATTTATGTCTTAAATTATTTAAGTCCTCAGAAAGTGGTCATTTTAAACTCTTTCGTGTATTTTTTCTAAAAAAGGAATCGGCCAATTCAGGCCAATCCATTGATACAATGGCGGCAGATACAAATGATCAAATTTTATGTTTTTTTACAAATCATATTTTTTTTAGTCAAAATGCTTTAAAGCGGTTTTAAGACATATCATTTATACGAATACGCATAAATAATACTGTTTTTTTCACTCTGTCAAATAGCCTTGAAACTACGAGCTCAGTTGATGACGTTCTTATCTCCAATTCTTTTTATTATTATTATTATTATTAAATTCTTTATTGTACCAGTAATAAAAAATTGTACAATTGGCGGGCTTAATACTAAATAGTATTTATTATTAATAGTATTTTATCACTCTATAAGTTAATTAAAACATCCAACATTTAAATATTTAGCCTAAATTGTCAAAATTATACTAGTAGGTAGGTTCTAATTTTCTCGAAAAAATAATTATAAAATAGGAACTCTATTTGTTTAGAACCATGACCATTGCGTTGTATGTGCCCACGCCCTTAGGCTTTTATCCCTGCTGACGCTGTTACCGCGAGTTCGCCGCCGCAACATTCGCCGACATGTAAATTCGATTCCTACGCCTCAGACGAGGTTTTCCTATTGTTTCGTGTCAATCTGATGCACTGAGGTGCCTATAGAAACAAACAAATAAAAAGTAAATTGATCTACATTTAATTAAAGTATAAAACCATTGTTAACGGACCTATCGTTGTTGTAATAAAAAAAAACACGAACTTTTTTAACATTTACATACAGGCACTTACATTGCTTCTGGCCCCACATTAGGATACCCTGTGTCGTTTCTGAACTAGAAACAACGACGTCACAACACGTAAACATCCGAGACCTGGGATTTTTTTCCCCAGCAGGGAAGTGGTGACATATGTGGTGCTGGGTTCTGCAGTAAGTATTTTTTTTTGTTTTGTCAGCATCATCAATATACTAATGATATCGGTAAGTAGGTATATCTATGCCAAAATTTTTGCTTTCACTCTCTGAACTAAGCCGCTGACAAATAGGACATGGTCGATACCTCGTAAGGCCCGACCTTGACAATAATGACGACCTCTGTGGCGTAGCGGTTAGCGCATCTGCTTACCATGCGAGAGGTCCCGGGTTCGATCCCCGGCTGGGGAGAAAAAAAATACTCCAGGTCTTGGATGTTTACATGTTTGTGACGTTGATGATTCTGGTTCCCACGACACAGGGTATCCTAGTGTGGGGCCAAAAGCAATGTATGTGCCTGTATGTAAATGTTTATGTTTATAACAATTGTTGTTGTGATCACTTGAGGACCTTGGGCCTTATGAGGTTAATTGACGACCTCTGTTCATAGTAAAACATTAGTAGAACTCGTGTTTCTGCGTATGTTTCGTAACCGTTTTATAATAAAGTTTATTCATTTAATTTAATTTCAAACTAAAGGGAGCGGGAGCTATCCCTTTCTCCCTTGAGACCTGTTAGATATTTTTTTGTTTGATATTGGGCAAAGGCCTCCGCTATTGATCCTCCTCTTTTTTCAGTCTTGAGCCATACTTTCCCTTACCTACTGGCAAAAAGGTCGAGAAATCATACTTATATTATGAAACATTTTACTGTAACCAAATCTAAACTAATTACGCACCTTCCTAAGTGCAAATTCTAAGTGTCAATAATTTTGTTTAACTGGTTAAGGGCCGATTTCTGAACTGAGAATTATTTACTGAAGCGAACGACTAAAGGTAAACAAAGACACAGCATCTCTCAAACTTACATGTCACTCAAAATAGCTCATGCACGTAGCTTTGCTTGCATCGTATATCCACATAGGTACCTAGGTATTTTTTTAGGAAAATAGGCAGACAACCAAACAAGACAACACAAACACTAAAGAAAATAAAATAGTGTAGAGAAGTTGGATTCCCATAAACAACGTCAATCGTGAGTAAATATGGCGTCGGGATAGCTATCTTACTTTGTCAGCTCTCCATACTTCGTTACCGTTTCGATTTCGCGGCCATGTTCTGTTTTCAAAAAGTGCTTATGTCAGGATTCTGTCGAAATTTGTCAAAACTGAATGGTGAAAACCAAAAATTTGTCAAAGCAGTATTAAAGAAGTTATTGAGGTTTGAAGATGGCCGCGCGAACCTCCCGCGGAGAACTGCGCGGCCATGTCAGATCTCGGCATCTACAGGGTCTACAGGCCTGGTTTTTTTGTCAATGCATGTTTGAATTTGTCAACAAATGTCGAAGAAAGAAAATTCGTTCTATCACCATCACTTCCGAAGATATCGACGCCTGAACGCCATGGCCGCGCAATCCTCCGGTTCCGATTTCTTTAGGTTGTTTTTTTCGTAATCAGGCTTATCTAAATTAGTCAAGACCGATGTTCAGAGCTTGGTCTGAATTTGTCAAAGCCGATGAGGTCTGAATTTACACTCGTTTTCTCATCAGACAAACAAAATTACTAAAAAACCTAAGGACGCTGGCCGCGCAATCGAATCGCTTTTTCATATGCCGATATCTAGAAAACAAAAGAAGTCTGAGACTTTTAGGCTCCTTCGATTAACATATCATTTCACCACAGAAACCTATCGTAACGAGAGTTATTTAAAAAAATATAACCTCTCACACAATGTTTGGATAGGGTGACCATAATATCAGGTTTAATTTTAACCACGGAACCATACAATTTGCCTGCAACATTATATAATAGAATATATGACCAGTTTATATTATCATTTAAGGGTCCATATATTGCTCAGTTCCTCAAATTCCATCCAGCTCGCTTAGTACTCACGGAATGCGTTAGATCAAAAGATTTTCTAAGATTGAGTACCATTATGGAAAAAAAAATAGGATTTTTAGCTAGATTTGGTACAATTACCTACCAAGTTTTCTTGGTTTTTTGTTTTTGCAATAACAAGCAATAAAAAATCGTTGAAATGTATTCTGCAGTTTCATGATTTCAGTTTCAATAGCTGTTAAATGGATGACACATCGCATAGTAATATTATTGTAGGACACATTATCAACGTGCCTTATTCGACATCGTCTTTTTTATCCACAATTCCAGCTTGATTTCTGAACCGTCACTGTAGAATGCAATCAGTTTCACAAGAAATTTATCTTGAATATTGTCCATACACTGAGTTCAAGAACCGAAGTCCAGAGTAGGTCACGAAACGACGAAACGTAAAACCAAAAAAATACAACACTCATAAGCACAAGACAGAAAGTCCAAAGTAGCCAACAATCAGGTCGAGACTGGATTTTTCTGAAATTCCAATTATATCCGCTAAAACTTAAAAATTAGGTACTCTTTATTTAGCCACATGCAGTTTTTTAAACAAAATACTTCTGAGAAGTGTACCCTAATCTTTACAAAACGTCCCATAAAAATGTTACCGACAACAAACCTTTTTGTGTGATACCATTTTACCGTACTTCTTCTCCGTAATCCGCTTGTATGCGGTCGCCTTTGTATCGCGCCGCCTTGGCCTGTGATGGCTCTGTCAAAGGTTGCCGCCCGCCCGTAAAACAAAGGATGCCGGTGCAGCATACATCAGCCATTGACTTTACTGTACTAGTGTCTAATTTTACTTTACCTCTACTTACTCATATTTGGTAAGTAAATTAAAATTGTATAAATTATGCTCATGCGTGCATTATGCACGCATGAGCATAATTTATACAATTTTTTTTATTCCAATAACCAGAACTGCTAGTATAACGACACTAACTAAGCAAGCGCGGTTTAACATGCACCCCACTTCGTTCTGTGCTAGCACATGTAACCTAACGCACCCATAGCCGGCAGTAATACTCCCTTTCGTGAGTATTACTGCCAGGTTGTAACTTGGCAGCAGCCGTATGGACACGGCCTCCACTACCTTTTTTGTACCATGGTTAAGCTAAGTATTTAAAAAAAACAAGACGTTTAAAGTACCCACTAGTAGCTACCATATACAAAGGAAGGACTTTAAATGTCACTGTACCAATGAGCGGTACGTGAATTTAAGTGAAACCTGATATTATGGTCACCCTATCCAAACATTGTGTGAGAGGTTATATTTTTTTAAATAACTCTCGTTACGATAGGTTTCTGTGGTGAAATGATATGTTAATCGAAGGAGCCTAAAATGTCAAAGAATTTGGTACATAAATCATGTCTCAGACTTCTTTTGTTTACTAGATATCGGCATATGAAAAAGCGTTTCGATTGCGCGGCCAGCGTCCTTAGGTTTTTTAGTAATTTTTTATGTCTGATGAGAAAACGAGTGTAAATTCAGACCTCATCGGCTTTGACAAATTCAGACCAAGCTCTGAACATCGGTCTTGACTAATTTAGATAAGCCTGATTACGAAAAAAACAACCTAAAGAAATCGGAACCGGAGGATTGCGCGGCCATGGCGTTCAGGCGTCGATATCTTCGGAAGTAATGGTGATAGAACGAATTTTCTTTCTTCGACATTTGTTGACAAATTCAAACATGCATTGACAAAAAAACCAGGCCTGTAGACCCTGTAGATGCCGAGATCTGACATGGCCGCGCAGTTCTCCGCGGGAGGTTCGCGCGGCCATCTTCAAACCTCAATAACTTCTTTAATACTGCTTTGACAAATTTTTAGTTTTCATCATTCAGTTTTGACAATATTCGACAGAATCCTGACATAAGCACTTTTTGAAAACAGAACATGGCCACGCAATCGAAACGGTAACCATACTTCTTCCTACATTTCGCGTAGCGCATTAGCATAAAATAATAAGATAAGATAAGATAATATAATTCTTTATTTGTACTTTACTTACAATATTTTCTTAAACATCATACTTAGTTGTAGTACATAGTGACATGATTAAAGTCGAACTTATGACCCCTAAACTAGGTATAAAACCTGTATCTTAGGGACCATAGGTCCATCAGTTTATAAGGTATAACTACAATTTAAAACATGTAACTGCGAGTATTAATATACAATACTTATACTTATTAGAAAAATGCAATTTTGGCTAGCTCTAAATCTAACATATTCTTTAATAAATTATTTAATTACTTAACTATTTGCTTGAAGTAGTTTTTCTGTATTTTTATAATCCAAAGTTTGTAACCATTTCTCAATTTTGATTTTGACTTCCCGGCGACTTAGTTTATAGATTGGTAAAAATTTGTTGATTTTGTTGTACAAAAAGGTACTTAGTGACATAAACTGACGTCTAGCAAAGGAAGTGCGGCAATTTATGCTACTACAGACAGGAGTTCCACGTCTTTTGAGCAAGATTTTTGGATCAAGAGGCATTAGGGAGTGTCTACGTAGAACCGCCCGAAGTATATAGTGTTGTCTCACCGTGAGTACACCCGATTCAGAATAGAGACTGTCAGTTGGATAGTCGCGACGCTTAAATAGCATAACTTTAAGTATAGCTCTCTGAGCTCTTTCAAGCTGCATAATGATGGTTTGACAGGCTCCGCCCCAGACTGGTATGCAGTAATTTATGATAGATTCTGCCAAGCTACGATAGACAAGAATCAAAGTTTTGCAATCGGCAGAGTGTCTTAATTCCTTAAATACATATATCAACCGCCTGAGACGGCTCCACACGACCTCAATATGAGGCCTCCATGTCAGTCTCTCATCAATATAGACACCAAGATATTTAACTTCGGAAACCAAGCTGAGAGGAGGACAATCGCAATTTATTGAGTCAAGTGCGCAAGTATGTGCTCTAACTAAGCCGGTTTCTGGCGACAGGCACCCGGTGTTGGGTACGGCAAAACGAATGATACTTGTCTTATCCACGTTAAGAGTTAACAGATTAGATGAAAGCCATTCCATGATTACGCGTAGACTAAATTCAGCACTCCTTTTCGCTTTAGCCCAGGATTCATCGTAAATAAGCAGCGCTGTGTCATCCGCATACGCAAATATATCGCAGTTCGGTATATGGAGACGACACAGCGCATCTAGGTATAAAGAAAAGAGCGTTGGTCCCAAGATACTGCCCTGCGGTACTCCAAAATCTATGTCTGTCGGAGAACTTGTCAGACCCTCAATCTTCACGCACTGAGTACGGTCAGAGAGATAGTCCCGGAAAATGTCGAGAGCCTGACCACGAACCCCTACATTTTCCAGTTTTTGTATAAGTATGGGGATAGAAACAGTGTCAAAGGCCTTTGATAAGTCAAGAAATATGCCGAAACATTTTAATTTCTTGTCAATTTTGCCGGTCAATGAATTTGTAAAGGAGGTAACTGCAATCGATCATAATCCTGCCTTTAAACAAAATTCCTACATCTTTGCTGGTTGCGAATTTGCGATCATTTGGCAGCAGTAGGATCGCTTTTATTTGAGGACCACTGTTTTAGGTATTTTTTGGGGCATAGATCTCTTAAGCAAATTGTATTTTCATGATAAAATAAAATATTTAGTTAAATAAACTGCGAGTGAGGAATAAATCAGGTAATAACAGTGTTATTGTGTTTATTGCTTATTGGCATTTATTAGCCATATCGTTTTGTATAACTTTGCTAAATAATATGCAGTGTTATAAATGTGGCACATTGAAAAACCAAATTTTTGACATGTTGACACTTACTCGTTCGCTTCAGTAAATAGGGTGTACATAGGTACTTAACTGTAGTGCTGTTTCGTCAAATTTCTTAGAAAAGTTCTTTCTATTTACTTAGTGTCAGTTCTCAATTCAGAAATCGGCCCTAAGTGCTATTTTTCTTATCATTATTTGTCTACTCAAGGGACCTCCAAGTCTATTTTTGTATAGGTACAAGTAGTTTTTTTTTTGTTTCTTCTTCCCACGACACAGAGTATCCTAGTGTGGGGCCAATAGAATGTGCCTGTATGTAAGTGTATGTTTTTATGGGAAGGGACCATGAATGAAGTCGTCGCAAAATACTCTTATTTTTTAATCCCTTCGAGGCTGAAACAGAAACGCAATAATCGGCTTTGAGACCGCAAGACTACGCGATAATCCTTAAAAGCCTTACACTCGAGATCCAAAGTGCAAAAAAAGCAAAATCACGTTTAAATCGAGTTAAGCCCGACTCTATTGGTATTCATGGAATAAATAATACAGCGCCGGCTGATTGTCTTGACGTCGTTAGCTCTATCAAAGAGGTTGCGCCGTTTGTGAGAAAGACTTGGGCCCAGATTCTGAATTGAGAATTGCGCTAAGGAACTTGCTCCAAGCTTAAATGCAAGCCTAAAGTCTGATTTTTAATTTCGTAGAATTCTGACAGTTTTCATTTTTTGACATGTCAGAGATTAGATTAAACCTTTTTTGGCCGGGCACATTTTTCAATTTTAATACGAGTGTGAACATCTGAGTCTACGCATTTAATTTGTTAGTGAATATATCCATTTTGTAAAGTGTAGAGCTCCAAATTAAAAGAAAATTTAAGGCGATTGACAATTGTGTCCCTGTGTGGTGACACAAACAGTAAAAAAGTACAAGTAAAGAAAACATATTTTTATTAAAATATCTAATCATCACTAATACTAATATCACTATTTTCATCATCATCATCATCGCTGACATGAATTATTAAGAGAGCTAACAGCGGCATACTTCACTTTTCAAAAAAGGTTTACGAAACCCTGAATTCGTAGGCAGTGATGCCAGCTAAAGAATAAAATAAAGTAATTAAAGTTAATTAGATATATTGTTCGTGATATTGAAATATTGGTTATTTTTGTATTACGTCACTTGAGTAAGTAAATATTTAGATTAACCTTTTTGTAGGTAAAACATAAAAAATACGTAGCATTTTATTTTTTGTTGCCCTCAAATGGGTCAAATTTGTCCCTTTTTCGGTAGAGAACTTTTTCAGTAGCAACACTTATGAAATGTCAGAATTCTACGAGTAGGATTCTGTTTTCAGCCATCATGGCGTAAAGTTCAATTTTTTGTAACAAATGTTTTCCGAACATCCGTTAGGGCTAAAGTTTCGTACAGGCCCTGTAAAAATAAATATACAGTGTGGCCCTGGATAAAGTGCAATCCCGAAAGGGGATGAAACTAGACCATGAATCATTGACTAGAAAAATATAAAAAAAAATTAAAAAAAAATATTGTAGGATTTATTGGTATTTTAAGATTTTCATGTTTCATTAAGGACTCTATGTACAAAAGCATTGATTTCTTCCAAAATAATTTGGAAGCTAAAATGGTAAAGAATAAAAGTAAGCTATAAAATTACATAGTTATAGGGCACATTTTTTTAGTAATTTGAAGTTTTTTAAAATAAACGTCTAAAAAAATCATTTTTTTCATAAAAATACATTTTTTTACCCAAGATAGTTACTTTTTTGCGGACTATTTATTATTTCATGGTCATCGCCAGGTATTAGGCATACTGTTTTTTTTTATTTCAAAGAAATAGACCCATTATTTTGGAAGAAATCAATACTTTTGTACATAGAGTCCTTAATGAAACATGAAAATCTTAAAATACCAATAAATCCTACAATAATTTTTTTTAATTTTTTTTTATATTTTTCTAGTCAATGATTCATGGTCTAGTTTCATCCCCTTTCGGGATTGCACTTTATCCAGGGCCACACTGTATAATAATAATCAGAATTCTACGGAATAAAAAAATCAGAGTATAGTACTTTCTGGCCCGTTGGGTCAGTTGTTCACAGTGGGATAGATGTCAAACTTAAACAAAGATTATGTACCTAGCTAGGTCACCACTAGTGACCTACACTCGGTGGTATGTACCGTGTAACTCTAAAAGACCCACCGTATGTACCACGGGTATGGTCAGGGGTACGGTGGGTCTGAAGCGGGTCAATTTCTGTATTGAGAATTGCGCTAAGGAATACCTACCAAACTGTAGTGAGGTTTCTCAGACAAGAGCGTGACAGAACGTTACTTAGAGCCCATTTCTGAATTCGGTATTTGATAATATCAACAATAAATAAATTATTTGACACGCTCGATTAAAACAAAAATTACAAAATGTTTCGGAAAATGTATCAGCGCAAATGTATCCCACAAGGCAGCGGCTAACATTATACATAAGTGTATGTACATTGACATTCAACAAGCAGAATGTAAATTCTTTACGTTGAAATATTTTTTTTTATTTCTGATTTCTTTCTGATATCTCTTTTAGAATAGAATAGAATATTCTTTATTGCACACTAGAAAAAAACAAAAATAAAACACAAAATATTTACAAAAGTTCATGGTACAATTGGCGGCCTTATTACTAAAAACAATTTCTTCCAGACAACCTTAGGATGAAAAATCTTTTAAGCATTTACTAGCTAGTTAGGTATTACAATTTTTAAAAACCTACGACCTCTGTGACGTAGGGGTTAGCGCATCTGCTAACCTTGCGGGAGGTCCCGGGTTCGATCCCCGGCTGGGGAGAAAAAAAAAACTTCAGGTCTTGGATGTTTACATGTTTGTGACGTCGCTGTTTCTGGTTCCCACGACACGAGGTATCCTAGTGTGGGGCCGGAAGCGGCGTATGTGGCTGTGTCAATGTTTGTTTGTTTGTTGTTATTCATAGCTAATCCAGTTCTAACTATAGATACTTTGGAAAGTGTTCAGGCAAGTCTATCGCAGTTCATACCGCATTTTACCGCAAAAAACTTTGGTAATGTCACAGAATTATATACTCCGTTCTACGAGTCGTACTCCAATGGGCGCAGATAAAACATTTTGTTTGAGAACTCGTTTTGTGGAATGGGATGTAGGTGTCTGCCCCACCTCCCCCCAACGAATCATACCTAGGTATTTGAATAAAACAAGTTAATTTACTTTAGATTTTGGCATATATATTTCTTACAAAATTAGTGGTACTGGTTGTAGGTATTATAAAAGGTACATATTTATTTCATTGAACTATAGTATAATGTCACACTAACAACTATTGAGTAAGTAAATTGAAGCAAAAGTAATACAATATTTTTGTTTTAAAGTCTTCTTCATCTATCTAGCGTTCTATATAAAATCTAAGGATCTATTCGATGGTACTTTGGTAAAGAATGCTAATTATAGGCAAACGACATCGTAATTTTGACGACCTCTGTGGCGCGGCGGTTAGCGCATCTGCCTACCATGCGAGAGGTCCCGGGTTCGAACCCCGGCTGGGGACAAAAAAAAAGCCACAGATCTTGTATTGTTTAAGTACATGTTTGTGATGTCGCTGTTTCTGGTTCCCGCGACACAGGGTATCCTAGCGTGGGGCCAGAAGCAATGTATGTGCTTGTATGTAAATGTTTGTTGAATTTGTATTTTATTTATTCAAGGAGAAAAAACAGAATTGACAAACTTATTGCGTAAAGAATATGAAGTTAACACAGTACATTTTGCCAACTCCTAAGCTTTTCCCACAGATAGGTAATCACATTAATAATAAGGCGCAATACACGTTATAGTTAGGAACTAAGAATAAGATAACCAAATAAATGCATGAAGCAACTGTTTCGGAAAGAGACATAGGTAAATAAATGTAAAGGTAAATGAATTACTTAAGTAAAGGAAAAAACTATTACTATTATTAAGTGGTAGGCAAGGAGAAGTCTTTAATTCTCCTTGGTAGTAGGTAGCTATTTACTTCGAGTTTTATGTGCTGGCATTTGTTTTTCCCTCTACAGGATGTTCAGAAAAGCGAGTATGACCTCGAGGACATTGTATATCTTCGTAGTCATACTGATATGACAAATTAGATGACCACCAGGAAACGGGGGATATTTCTGTTCCAATGCGGGGCACAGGTATTCTCTCACAGAGATGGGCGATTTCAAGGGCTGAGCTATGCGAACACCTCAGAAACTCAGGGCCTCGATTCTATTAGTGCATTACAGTACGATGACAGATACACAGTCTGGTCGCATGACTAGTTTTTTCATACCGTTGCCGCCTAGAAGGTATGATATGTGGGCGCGCGTAGACTTGAAGCGGCAACGAAACTAAACTGCCACGTTCTGCAGTTGTCATCGTATTACAATGTATTAATTAACTCAAGAATTGCTCGTTTAAAGAGATTAGATAATCTGAATCTGAAACCCAGAATCAGAATCACTCGTAGCAACATAGGGCGCGTTCAGTGCATGGAGCGGTTCTGTGTATCGTATATCAAAGCACGTTAAGCAGTTGGTGCCGGCTGCCGTCGATAGATGGCAGTCGTTAAGCAAAGTCAGAGGGCCTTAGGGTGTGTCACACCACCTTATGTCACACTGTCAAGGACTCCACACACGGCGGCTATAAGGTAAAGATGTATATTATAGCACGATACACATATCTCAATTAATCTTTCCATAGAAATCGTCAGGAGACCACACACGACAGCTATAATATACATCTTTACATCTTCGTATCTTAAAGGTACTGAGCGGTCTCTAAGCTATACATCCTGGGATGTAATGTATATTATAGCTGCCGTGTGTGAAGTCCCTTACATTCTGCGTGCGTGCAACGACTAATGAATGTCGATGAAGCGAGTGATTTGTCAGGTTCGTGGCAAGTGGCAGTCCCTGGTCTCTGCCTACACCACTGGAATACAAGCGTGAGCTTATGTAGGTATACCTACATCTCTGATGCCCGGGTTCAAATTATTCCAGTCCAGTAGGTAATCCAGCGACTCAATCCAGTCCAGAGCTGGACTGGATCATATCGTCCACATTATACCAGTCATTCAAAAGCTGTTATACAGGGTGGCCAGGGGATTGACGTCAAAAAAAAAAAATTAGGTCCCTCTTGTCATGGGGTATCCGAATCACCCCCATTTATGTTCCGCGATTTTTCATAGTTTCGGAGTTATGATTTTTTTTCTGAATTTTCATGAATTTTCGCCTTATCAATTTTGAAAATTTCTAAAAAAAAAACTAGAAACTTTTTTCAATTACTTTTTTTTGTAACTGAATCTTCACAAGTTGTTCTTCTATGTATAAAATAATCAGCTTCGTAACTTTGATAAAAGTTATTAAAGTGTTGGTCTAAAGTCAAAAATTTACGTTCGGTAAATTATGACTTGAATTTTCAAAAATAAATTAAAAATCCTAACAGATGTTTTAATGGTTTCTTAGTTAGCCTCAGAAATGCGCAATACTCTCAGATTTCATAATCATTAAAAAAAAGTACTGCTTAACGAGCTACTTTGTGTACATTCGGCCTTCGAAGACAGCGAGGTGAAGAATTATTAAAATTAACATATTTTTTTTCTGCCATTTCGTCTTTTCTTAGGTTATTAATGAACGAGTCGTCATCATCATGATGAATAAAAGTGGTTTTGTCAATAAAACACAGATAAAAAAATTTGGAGGCATTTTCCGTTTTACAGTAATTAATTTTGCGCGGTCCGTTCTCGTGGGTCATGGGTTGTAAATGCAGACGCAACTTTTTACCTGTAATAACAATAGTCTTTGAGGATAGGAGGCCGCCGAACTATTGCTATCTCTCTCACTCTCAGCGGTAAGAGTGAGAGGGGCAGCGCAGCAGAAGCGAACACAAAACAAGTTTGTACCTCAGTCGTTCTCACTTTGTGTTTACTGCTACACGTGTCTTCATTTTGTTTTACCTCACTGTCTCGCTTTGTCCGCGGATTCCGCTGCCTACTTATTTGACTACTTTGCTCGTTAATTGGACTGTGTCTTGCATACTGATTTGGACTTTGTTTACTTGGAAGTGTAAAAGATGAGTTACACGTTAAGTGAATACGCAGAAATGCACTATTTTTATGGTGTTGCACAAGGAAACGGCCTTGAAGCAGCGCGACTGTATCGCGAACAACTTCAACGTCGTGGTGGGCCGCAACCTGAGCATTATCCCAACCATCGCGTTTTTATTAACACGCACAATACCTTAATGGCAGGCCGCATTCCTGGCCAACGAGGCGATAGGGAAGGAATCCCTAGAGTTGACCCGGATCGCAGAGAAGTTGTGCTCGAAGAAGTTCAACGAAATCCTTCCACGAGTACCAGAGCTATGGCTCGTACTCTGAACATCCCAAGAACTTCTATCCAAGACATACTTCACGATGAAGGATATCATGCGTTCCATATCCGACGAGTCCAAGCTTTACTGCCTACAGACTACCAATTGCGCATTGATTTCTGCCAAACAATGCTACAAAAAGAACAACAAGATCCTGGATTTTTCAATAAAGTTTTATGGTCAGATGAGTCACGTTTTGAGCGCACTGGAATTTTCAATATTCATAATTACCACACGTGGGCGGTTGAAAATCCACACGAAATGAGAGCGTCGACGTTTCAACATCGTTTCAGCGTTAACTTGTGGTCTGGTATTCTCAATGGCGAACTGATTGGTCCATTTGAATTGCCGTCCAGATTAAATGGAGAAAGATACCGACACTTTCTGGAACATGAACTTCCATTGTTGCTAGAAGACGTGAATATTGAACTAAGACGAACCATGGTTCTTCAAAATGACGGCGCTCCATGTCACTACGCAACGCAAGTCCGAAATTATTTAAATGAGGCGTACCCCAATAGATGGATCGGACGCGGCGGACCAATATCGTGGCCTCCACGCTCACCTGACCTCAACCCCACGGATTTTTTTATTTGGGGCTATTTTAAGGAAATAGCATACGCCAGAGAAAGTGGGAGTGAACAAGAGCTGAGGCAGAAATTAACAGAAGCCGAACGTGTTGTAAAGGAAAACAGAGCAGCTTTTAGACGATTAAAAGATAATTTCCTACGTAGGTGTAGAATGTGTATTGCTGCTGGAGGTGGCAACTTTGAAAACCTATTATAATAAACATTTTTTTTATATTTTAATCTGTGTTTTATTGACAAAACCACTTTTATTCATCATGATGATGACGACTCGTTCATTAATAACCTAAGAAAAGACAAAATGTCACAAAAAAAAATGTTAATTTTAATAATTCTTCACCTTGCTGTCTTCGAAGGCCGAATGTACACAAAGTAGCTCGTTAAGCAGTACTTTTTTTTAATGATTATGAAATCTGAGAGTCTTGCGCATTTCTGAGGCTAACTAAGAAACCATTAAAACATCTGTTTGGATTTTTAATTTATTTTTGAAAATTCAAGTCATAATTTACCGAACGTAAATTTTTGACTTTAGACCAACACTTTAATAACTTTTATCAAAGTTACGAAGCTGATTATTTTATGCATAGAAGAACAACTTGTGAAGATTCAGTTACAAAAAAAAGTAATTGAAAAAAGTTTCTAGTTTTTTTTTTAGAAATTTTCAAAATTGATAAGGCGAAAATTCAGAAAAAAAATCATAACTCCGAAACTATGAAAAATCGCGGAACATACATGGGGGTGATTCGGATACCCCATGACAAGAGGGACCTAATTTTTTTTTTTTGACGTCTATCCCCCGGCCACCCTGTATCTCGGTAACACAATAGTGACAGGGCAAGCGCAACGTAGGACGACCAGCCACAAGATGGACAGACGATCTCATCCGAGTGGCAGACGCTGGATGCAAGCCGCTTGCTGGCATTTAATTTTCCCCTCTACAGAATGGTCAGAAAAGTCAGTATGAACAGGAGGACATGTATATCCTCGTAGTCATACTGATATGACAAATTAGTATGACCACCAGGAAACGGGGCTTCCAACCGTTCTTTTTGGAAATCCATGGAGGAGGCCTATGTCCTTGACCAGCAGTGGACTTCTGTGTATTCAACCACTGGATTGGCGGTTCACACTATTCCGGTGGCGCTGGCATAGGCGAGCTGGAATGAAAAATAGACCGTCATTCCAGTCAACTGGACTGGATTGATCACTGGAATGGTACATTCCAGTGCAGGTTCACATTATGCCAGTAGCATTCCAGCGCTGGCCTGAAATGTTACTGGAATAATGTAAACCGGGCATAACGGAAGGCATGTGGTCTAAGTGGAACGTATACTATAGTTAGCTTACACCCATCATCACAACAACAACATAACATTTACATACAGGCACATACATTGGTTCTGGCCCCACACTAGGATACCCTGTGTCGTGGGAACCTGAAACAGCGACGTCATAAGCATGTAAACATCCAAGACCAGGGTTTCTTTTTATCGTCATCATCTCAATAGAAGCATAGTTTGGCACTGTTGTGAGTAATTATCGCTAATGATGCGTTCTAAAGCTGGCTTCCCACGGTCCGCGATATCGCGTACGAACGCGGACCAGCTCGCACGACACACAGTGGGAAGGGTCTCGGTCCGCGATAGCACAGACAGACGACACAGGTCAGCTCTCGTGGTGCGTGGCTGTCCGTGGTCGTCGGCCGTCCGCATCCGTCCGCGATATCACGGACCGTTGTAGAGCGCCATTTTGCAACATGATTATAAAAAATGGTTCAATGTGAAACGGGCATAATTAATTATTTTTGTGCATAAATTCGAATGAAAAGATTTTGTAAGCCAGTACGCTTTAATTATATAGTTCGAGACTGAAACGAGATATTTAATTAAGCCTTATCAAATAAAGCCTAACTAAACAGTAGATAATAAAGTAAAACTATTGACCAAAAACAAGCAGGTAACCGAAAACAATTTAAAGTTGATTTTAATTAAAAACTTATAATTTTAGCACAATAGTAAGGGTGTATGCGATTTCTAACAGCAATTAACGATGAAACATTTAAAAAAAAACTAAACATGATTTTTGCGACAAATAAATTCGACTCCTATTTATCAGCATAACAGTCTCAAATTAATTTTAACTCGATACAAATACCTAATTATGTACAGATAAAACGTTGGTTCTAAATTTGTCTCTAGTCAATTCTTGGTGAAAGAGAGTATTATGTGCCGCTTTTTCAATTGAGAATTTCAATAAGTAAATACTTAAGTAACGATCTGTCACGCTCTTTCCAAAGAAATTTGACGAGACAGCACTAGAGTTAAGTTACTTTGCAAAATTCCCAATCCAGCTTGGCCCTAAGTAAAGTCCAGCTTAAAACTTCGTTTTTTTTTTAAACACGAAAAACTCTCCTCGGATGGACCAAAATTCTGCAGTATAATGACAACTGCATGAACATGGCGATTTAGTTTCATTGCCGCTTTAACCCTTAAACGGCCATGGATAGTATACATTTTTCATTGGTTTTGGACTTTATTTCAAAGCGCTAAGGTGCAATTTAAAGTGGGAACTATTATCCCTATGGCTTAATAAGGGTTAACTCTAAGCGCGCACACATATTAAATCTTAGGTATACAGGGTGTTCGGCGCGTGGACCGCCAAAAATTTTTGGGATACTGGTGGGGTCACTACTTTTCCACCCTTGGAGCCTGGGTCAAAAGAGTTACGGTTATGGAGTTATGACTTTTTAATATTCAAAAATTCAAAAATTACCTATAATTCGGTATTCAAAACCCCATAACTCATAACCTCTTCAGTTATGTCTGTTTTTTTTAACGTAGTTACTGACCCCCACCAGTAACCAGAAAAGTTTTGACGGTCGATGCGCCAAACACCCTGTATACTGCCGTCATAAGGTAAAAAGAGGCATCTGATATCAGGTCGAAACTGAGAAATGAAATATTTAAGTATTAAGTAAGCAATTGTTTTATACGTCTTTTTACTTTAGTAACTTCATTCATTTTTCTATCGCATTGCAGAAGTAATTGACCAAATACTTTTTTTTTACCTTAGTTCAAGTCTAAAACGCCTTTTTAACTTAAAAAACCAACAAAATACATTATCAAATGCGTCTTTTTAGCAACTCTCTTCGCAGAAAATGCTGCTATCAAAATAAAAAAATAGAGAAAGATGCGTCTTTTTTTCCTCGTTATGAATATAACTCAATTTCGGCAAAAATGTTAGTTGCATCTTTTTCTCTTATGACGGCAGTAGGTATAGACGTCAATGGTATGACAAACACGTTACGTGACCCGACCGCGCATCTGCCATCGTACTTCAATGCACTAACAGAATCGCGGACCTGGTAGGAATATTCCGACAAAATTCAGGTAAATGAATCGGTAAATCCATCAATAACAATGAATAGATTATGGTATTTTAAGACGATATGAGCGACAAAGAATGGGTTTTCACCACAAAATGAATGGTAGGCAGTAGGTACAGGTTTCACGTTCCTTAAAGATTCCTCCTGAACACAAAGTACGAATAAAAATGCATCCACATATTATATACAATTCTGGACATATTTCCTTCAAAACACACCGTGAGACCAGCAGCTTTGGTCCCGTTACGAACTTGTATTTTCTATTGATTAGGCGGATTGAGCAAACTATATAAATGCGAAAATTTGAAGTTCTGATAGTCGATTAGAATTATAATATAATGATTACGGTCTATCATGTATAGAGTTGGTCATATCATGCGCAGCCCACAACAACCATCAACTGCAATAGGCTATTTGACAGATTTCTGACAACCATCTCATATGTTTTGTTGGTGTTCATAGATTTTTTTTTATTTCCCTTTTTATGTCACAAATGCCTCGCATCACAACCGTGTAGACTTATGTCTGTAAAACAATGTTTCTCTCCCACGAGACAGGCTCTCCCACGAGACAGGCTCTGCCTCGTGTGGGAGTCAGCAACTGTCAAAATAATGTAACAAACGTAAAATTTTTTTTTTCATTTGAATTTTTTCATAGCGTCCTCAGAAAGTGGTAATTTTATTCATTTTTTTCATTCTACAAGGCAAACTCCAGGGACGAAGGAAATCTGGCCGCAGAAAAACAACGTGGCTCCAAAATCATGCAGTGTTTTAACACGAGAAATACGGAACTTACGAGCCGCAATATCACGGGACAAAGCCGAAGATAGCCCATGATAGCGCTGCTTCAATAGGCCATTTGACAGTGTGAAAAAAACAGTCTTATTTATGTGTCTTAAAACCGCTTTAACCCTTTATAAGGCTCTGTACCATATATAGCCACCATAATTTGAACTTTATTGCATTGACTAATGCCCGGTTCCAATATCCACAAAACGCTTCGTTTTTGCTTACGATCGGTTACAATTCCTACGAAATTCCTACGAACCGTCAATAAATTGTAGGGAAAACGGATCGTAGCCGGTAGCCGTATATTATAGGAACCGGGCAATAGAGTCCAAAACCAATGAAAATTTAAAACTAGCTCTGCCTTATAAAGGGTTAAGGCATTTTAACTAAAAAAACAATTAGGTATGATTTGTAAAAAAACACAAGATAAAAGGATGATGGGCAAAAATGTATGAAGCGTGGGCCCACCTCCAATAAAAATGGCTTGTTTATTAAATTAAAGGTCTACATACATACGTTCATTATCGGGCAGGCGGATGGCAGAATTCGCTGTGTGTCTGGAGTTTTTTTATTTAGAAAAAGTTGATGTTTTTGGTTATAAATAGAAGTTTTATGGTTTATAAAACCATTTGTTTTGCTTATATGTAAGCCACCTAATGCTACATCCTGTATAACCTCGTGAGGCCCGACCTTGAAAAGAACAATTGATTTTGTGATCACTTGAAGACATTGGGCCTCACGAGGATAAGATAATAAGTTGAGATTTTCAGGGTAGGAAAATAAAAGTTTTGGTTTATAGAATGAAAATAATATATTTGTAACAGACCAATAATTATCGGTATCAGTGGCATGGGTGGCGGAGAGGTCTCCACAGTAGCATCGCCTCACGCGCACTCATCTAGCACGCTTCACGAGAATTAAAATTAATGATCGGTTTGGAGCCGATCTGCAAGTACCTAACACAATTATCAGATTTTTCTTAACATCATCATCATCAACCCATTATGTCCCCACCGAGGGGCACGGGTCTCTTCCCTGAGGAAGGTATAGGCTATACTCCACGGGGGCCAAGTCCGGATTGGTGGAGGCTTGTAAGACTAGTGGCTGGTCTTACTGTCAGAAGTTTTCAAGCCGCCCTAAGGCCTCTGACTTGGGTTAACGACTGCCATCTATCTACGGCAGCCGGCACCAACTGCTTAACGTGCCTTGCGAAGCACGGAACCGCTCGGAAAAATGCCACTAGCGTTATTCATAGACGGTGACCCATCCATGGACTGAACGCGCCGTATGTTGCTTAACCGTGGTGATCGTTTAAGATCACTCAGGCAGCGAGCGATAATAACGTCATCATCCTAGCATTATCCCAATTTCCTAGTGCGCTAACTACATTAAGTTTTATGGCGAAAATACTAATATTTACATGGTCAAATGGATAATATTATGCTGGAAAAGGAAGACCGAGGAAAAGGTGGTTGGATTGTGTGCGTGATGATATGGTGATAAGAATGTGAATGCAGAGATGGCGAGTGATAGGGACGCATGGAAGAGAATGACAAACTGCGCCGAAACCAAATAATGGGAACAGGGCAAGAATATGATGATTGTTTTTTACATGAAGCGATTGCTAGACAACCCAAAAGGGCAACCAGATGTGTCTAGGTCATGTATGCAATGTAGTCTGTGCTTAGGTCTAAATGGCCGTAAGTCACCCCTTAAAACATCCATAAGCTGAAATGGGTTGGTCATTTACTATTACAGTAAATGATGTAGCATTAAGTGGTTTACATATTAGCAAAAAAATGGTTTTATAAGCCAAAAACTTCTATTCATAACCAAAACTATCAACTTTTTCTGATTCGAAAAACTCCAGCCACACAGCGAATTCTGGTATGCACCTACCTGATAATGAACGTATGTATATAGACCTTTAATTTAATAAACAAGCCATTTTTATTGGAGGTGGGCCCATTTTGCCCATCATCCTTTGATATATGTATCTGCCCCCATTGTATCGACAACAGCCTGGATGGGCAGATTCTATGATTACGTCACATGACAGTAAAAATGGCGTCTGTCACTAATTCTTTCAGTGCATTGGTTGGTTTACCGGGAAGTGACGTCATAGTTCCTGTGCGACGCCATATTGCTTAAGATAGCGTTTTGGCGGCTTATTTGAAAAGTAAATTTTCGTTTGGCCTTTTTTTATAAGAAATACACAAAAGAATTTAAAATAATCACTTTCTGAGGACTCCATGAGCACCAACAAACAATATGAGATGGCTTTCAGAAATCGGTCAAATAGCCTATTAATGTTTAAATCGCAAAATATGAACCACTCTCCGAACTCGGAAGTACGTCAAGCACGGAAAAACGTCAACTGAGATCATGCCAGCTGTCAATTTCTAGTAATACCATGTCTCTAAATCTTGAAATAAAACGACTCCTAATTTCTGCAAGCGTTTAAGACAAATTATATTTGTTTTTGTACGGAATACCAAGACGTCAATATTTTGGCGTTATTCACCCCTCACCCTGTCCGATGTAAACTGCGGCACATTCCGTCAGACCCCGTAGAACCCCGTAGAATAGACGCCTGCCGGGTCGTCGTGCAACGGCAGTTTGAATCGAATTTTGAAGATGATACATACCCCAGTTGTATGAGCATGTTTTGGGATACCGCCGTTTAGCCAAAGTATTTTTCGCCAAATTTTACTTCCCAATAAAATTATGGCATCAGTTTCATTTCCCAAATGAAACTTTAGCAAGTTTTCATTTCGCATTTTATTCATTTGGTCAAATTATCATTTCGCATAATTTTACTGCGTCAAGTTTTATTAAGACAAACGTTTATTATCGTCGTCATCAACCCATTATGTCCCCACCGAGGGGCACGAGTCTCTTCCCTGAGGAAGGTATAGGCCATACTCCACCACGGGGGCCAAGTCCGGATTGGTGGAGGGATTGGTCACACGTTTATTATGCTAACGTTTTATTTTGGCAAGTCAACAGAAATATAGGTGCGACGACGCGCGTAGCGAAGCGGAGCGCGTCGGAGCGTTAGGTTCTCTATATAAGATCGAAAACAGAAACGATACTTTTGACTGAATAATGCTTGGTAAAATGAATTTTGACCAAGTATTTATTTGGTAAACAATAACTTGCCATAATAACTTTTGCTAACTGTTTATTTGCTTTAAGTTGTTTTGAGAAATGTTTTTTTGCCAAGTGATAATTTGCGGAAAATAGTTTGGGAAGTAATACTTTGGGAAACGATTTTTGGCAATACATTAGTAAACCGCATGTTTTATTCTTTGAAAACTGTGATAAATTTCAGATATTACTCTATAACTAATTTAGCTGTGAAAGAAAAATGTTATGGGCCTGAAGGGTTAATATTAAAATTACTTTCGTTCACGTGCGAAAAGAACTTTAGGAGGTCGAATTAGTCACACACTTATTCACAAAAGATGCAAGTAATCAGTCAATATTATTAATACATATAATAATATGACTGTAGCATTATATTCACTTACCATAAACCCTCTAACAGTCCCCATACAAAAGTCTTCCAGTCACTGATAAGTCCAAAATAATTGAAGTCGAAGTTTTCATACCACTGTGAGCCCAATGTACCACGGACTTGAAACTATAGACGTGACGCCACATTGGGCCCACTGGACTGTAAACGTGTTAAAATGATATACAGGGTGTCCCAAAACTCAACGTCAAGCCGGTTCCAGGTGAAAAGGCAAGTCATACTGGTTATCAGAAAATATTTAAAAAAATCGATTTTCGTCATTTTAAGTACAATATTTTTTTTTATTATTATTTATTCAACAAATTTCACAAACATAATGAAAACTAAAATTAAAAATGTTTCTAAATGCCTATAATTTTTTTTTCACATAATTTTGTTTAATTTTTTATTTTTCCGATAACCTTCCAAGTCATACTGACTTGCCTTTTCACCCGGTTCCGGCTTGACGTTGAGTTTTGGGACACCCTGTATAATTTTCAACCATTGTAATTTTGGACGGGCATTGTCCAAAATCTTGAATCACCACGCGTTCCCGCCGCGGATGGGTTTTCATTACATTAAAACTCTGCGGTATGTAAAACGCTTACACCTCTGACACAAAGATGAAACAAACTGTTTATTTTTTATATTGTTACACCCCAAAATTGCTGAACCCGTCTAAACATTTCCCAGGCTCAAGCGTCTATGTTCACTGCATCAATTCAATACAGACCTGAGAACTTTATGAGCGCTACAAGCCAACTTAAAATCTATATTTACAATCCAAATTCATTCTTAAAGCCAGTACAAATACAGTCCAATTCAATTCAATCTCCTACCCCGCTCAACGTTTCCAGTTTAACCTTCTTCGCACTCGGAGAAAGATCCACGTCACCGTTGCAAACGACCGCCTCGTCTTTGGAAAAGCTAACCCGTTTCCTTTTCAACGGCTTCAAGTCATCTTTGACAAGTTTCTCCGTATCGACACTGCTGAGACGTCCACTGGCTTCAGAGTCACTGGACAGTCCGTTGGTAGCGTTCTTTATTATTAGTAAATCCTTCTCTATCTCGGTCAGTTCTTTAACTTCTTTGGGTCGTGAACGCTGAGTCATTCTGGGCTTGACTACCTTCGTTTTGCTGGTGGACGGTGAATTTTCCACAATGGGTTTGCGTTTCTTGTAGGGCCGTTTGCTCTTCTTTGGCTGGGCCTCTTCCTGTGAAAAGAAAGGATTGTCTGTTATTTAAATCTTAATAATATATCACTGCTCTTGGATAATCCAATAAAATTTTTTTTAGCTAATTGTGGTATTTTGATAGTATCGTAAGGTTGTCTGGAAGAAATTTCTTTAAGTAATAAGGCCGCCAATTGTACCATGAACCTTTGTAAATACTTTGTGTTTTTTTTTTTTGTTTATTCCAGTGTGAAATAAAGAATATTCTTATCATATCTTAGTCCGACGCGCCTGTCAACCCTGTTTTGTGCTAGCTAGCTTGAAACATAAAATGAAAAAGGGTTTAAACTCGTAAATACAAATTCTGAACGTCTTATACAAAATTATTGAAAGGAACAGACTGGGGCAGTAATGTTGTTGATGTTGTTGTTACACTTTATTGCACAATAAAAAAAATACATTACAACTCAAATAACATGTTTGTGATAAAAATTACGTGCAAAGGCGGACTTATTTCTAAAGAAATTTCTTCCAGCCAGCCTAGAAATTGAAAGAAATAGAAATGTCATGTGTTTCAAAAAATTTCAGCATTTTTACTTTCAAAACAAGAGTTGTAATTACGAAATGATTAATTTTACTTTCTCCTGAATAGTTCTATTAGTTGGGGCAGGCCTTTGCCCAGCAGTGGGACACAATCGGGGCTACGTAAAAAAAAAAAATGTTCTAATAGTCGAGTTTGACAGTACCTACCGCACCTGTAGTTTGACGATACGGTACCTGTTGTTTGACGATACGGTACCTGTTGTTTGACGATACGGTACCTGTTGTTTGACGATACGGTACCTGTTGTTTGACGATACGGTACCTGTTGTTTGACGATACGGTACCTGTTGTTTGACGATACGGTACCTGTTGTTTGACGATACGGTACCTGTTGTTTGACGATACGGTACCTGTTGTTTGACGATACGGTACCTGTTGTTTGACGGTGCTGTACCGGTTTGAGTTTGACAGTACCTACCGCACCTGTAGTTGGACGGTACGGGACCTGTTTGAGTTTGACAGTACCTACCGTCGGAGCGTTAGGTTCTCTATGTAAGATCGAAAACAGACTCGACTTTGTTGTGTCATTTACACACATTGCCGGCAGCGTATTCGGTATTGTATGGAAAGGTACTTTTTGCCAAACGATACTTTTGACTGAATAATGCTTGGTAAAATGAATTTTGACCAAGTATTTATTTGGTAAACAATAATTTGCCATAATAACTTTTGCTAACTGTTTATTTGCTTTAAGTTGTTTTGAGAAATGTTTTTTTGCCAAGTGATAATTTGCGGAAAATAGTTTGGGAAGTAATACTTTGGGAAACGATTTTTGGCAATACATTAGTAAACAGAGTTTGACAGTACCTACCATACCTGTAGTTCGACGGTACTATACTTGCAGTATCAGTATAGAGCCCTTACAAGCAAATATGCCTTTAAGGTTAAACTTAGAGGCTATTTGTTATGTATCCAGGAAACCTAAACCTTTCTCTCTTTTCCAGCATACTAAGTTGCTATTCCTTCTGTGTCTGTCCATCCCTTGCGTAACTCGAGCATGTTTTACGTATTGTATTGTATTCTATTATATGGTATTGTATTGTATCGTATGGTATCGTATCGTATCGTATCGTATCGTATTGTATTGTATTGTATCATATCGTATCATATCGTATTGTATCGTATCGTCTCATATCCTACCGTATCTTATAATAAAGTACCGTACAGCATCGTAGCGTATCTTATTGTAGTTATTGTATTGTATACTTTGCCCGTCTCGATGCGATGTTCCGTGAGTCACTAGACCGGCCCTCGCTGAAAATCAGTGCTGTGGGCAATAAACCCGCAGTAATTACTGAGCCTGAGGCCGTTTTACCGCCGCATGGACATAGCTGATGTCCCCTAATTGTTGTGTTCTGTTGTGTTTATTTAGTTTTTTTGCTTTCTGTTTCTGTAATATGTTATATGTGTCTGTGTGGCGATAAATAAATGTATTTCTTCTTCTTCTTCTTCTTCTTCAGTATGTACAGAACGCTACCTGTTGGATTTTGACAGTACCTACCGAACCTGAAGTTTGGCGGTACGGTACCTGTTTGAGTTTGGCAGTACCTACTATACCTGTAGTTTGACGGTACGGTACCTGTTTGGGTTTAGCTCCGATGTACCCAGAGCACCGTTTAGCTCCGCAGAGACAAGGCTTTTTCTCGATACCGGCGCACTCCAAGTTGTAGTTGAATGTCACTTCGCTGTTCTGTGAATGTCAATTAGGATTCTTTCAGCCTAGATCTTGTTTTTTATGTTTAGCTCACAGTTTCGCCACGTCTGTCTGTGTATCTGCGGATTAGCTTAGACTCGTGCTAGTAGGTTGAATATTTGATCGTCGTTGAATAGGTCGTCAAAAAATTTTGTAAGTGAAGAAAGGCCATTATTCGATTTCGGGATACGTTTACGAAATATTAAGCTTCTCTCTCTCTCTCTCTCTCTCTCTCTCTCTCTCTATGTATCTCTCTCTCTGGGAGAAGGCCTATACCCTGGGACTTCTACTCTAACCAGATTGATAAAGCTCTCGTCACGTCAGCCTTTTTTGCCTCCTCTCCTTCCTTCTCCACTTCTCATTTCATCATCAACCCATTATGTCCCCACTGAGGGGCACCGGTCTCTTCCTTGAGGAAGGTATAGACCATACTCCACCACGGGGGCCAAGTCCGGATTGGTGGAGGCTTGTAAGACTAGTGGCTGGTCTTACTGTCAGAAGTTTTCACACCGCCCTAAGACCTCTGACTTGGCTTAACGACTGCCATCTGTCGACGGCAGCCGGCACCAACTGCTTAAAGTGCCTTGCAAAGCACGGAACCGCTAGGAAAAATGCCACTAGCGTTAGTCATAGAACGGTCACCCATCCATGCACTAAACGCGCCCTATATTGCTTAACCTTGGCGATCGCTTGAGATCACTCAGGATCACGAGCCCTCTTCTCTAGCCTAGGGCTAGATGACAGAAGAGGGCTCTCCTCTTCTGTCACAATACAATTTCTTATTCTTATTCAATAACTATCTCACACTATCTCCATCTTCAGAACCTTAATTTGTAATCCTATCCGTACGTAGGTATATAAGTAGGTACATTATAATTATGTCTATTTCTACCTATGTATGTATATACTATTTATCTTTGTAGGTATATATTTATTATGTATCTACAATTCTATATCTTATTTAATTGCTTAATTATGAAAAAAAAAAACATTAAAATATCACTCCACTGATTGGCACTACCCCTAACCATCTCCACGTCACCTGTTGGTTGGCAGGAATAAAATACTATTTAGTGTTAAGCCCGCCAATTGTACAATTTTTACTGGTACAATAAAGAATTTAAGAATAATAATAATAACTCACCGCCGGTATGTCCATGAGAGCGAAGAGGCCAACTCTGACGTCACCGAGCACGGTCCATTTCTGCGTCTCACAGTTCGGCTCGCAGCAGTGATTCATGAACCTGCAATAACATAACATTTACATACAGGCACATACATTGGTTCTGGCCCCACACTATACTTGAGCCATTACAAACGTGCGAGCCAAGTCATAAAAGTGTGAGCGAGAGTTCCGATATGCCTGATATGCCTCCTATAAGTGTGTGAGAGAGGTCTGATACAAATGTTTATGACTCTGTTCGCACGTTTGTAATGGCTCAAGTATAGAATACCCTGTGTCGTGGGAACCAGAAACAGCGACATCACAAACATGTAAACATCCAAGACCCGGGTTTCTTTTTTTTTGTCCTCAGCCGGGATTCGAACCCGGCACCAATAATAGGTTATTTGAAAGGTTTCTGAAAACTATTTCAGATTTATGTCGTTACCATTTTCTGAAAATGTACTTTCAAAATAAGCCGCCAAAACGCTATATTGGGCAATATGGCGTCGCACAGAAAAGATGGCGTCACTGGTCAGTACACAAAACCAATGAACGTAAGAACGACATGCACGACAGACGCCATATTTACTGAACTGTGACGTTTATGAACATGCTGAGAGCAAACTTTTTGAGAAAAGATTTAATTAATTAATCTATAATGATTAACAGTGATGCTTTATTCTGTAATATAATTTAATGTATTTGTATGTTATTTAATATTACTTTGGCCGTGTTTTAAGAAATCTTCGGTTTGTTTTGAAGCTATTAAATACATTTAAAGCGTTAAAAATATTAGAATGTGCTAAAGACTCATTATTTCTCATTATTTCCTTTTTCCATTGGAATCGAAATTCTGATACTGCCAGATTTATGCAAATCCGTCTCACAATAGCCATTGACGTGAAAAAAATCGAATGGAAATAGTGATACCCGACTTCTCTAACAAACTGTCTCAGTATTACCATTATAAGCGATTTATGAAAACGCATAGAATTGTCAAAAGATCTCTTCGACGCAAAAAAAATACCAAGCTTGTTTAGGACAGTTCAAAATGTATGCGTTGACTATGTCATTTTAATTCATAATTTAGGATTGGTAGTGGCAACGACAGTACTACTATTGGTAGCGAATGGTATTTCCTTTGTTTATAAATAAATCAAAAAACGCGTAACTAGGTATACTTTTCGTTCGAATCGCTCGTAGCGAATCGCTCGTAGAATGGGCTGCCGCATCGCTCGTAGCCTGGGCTGCCTGAGTGATCTTAAACGATCACTAGGGCTAAGCAACATACGGCGTGTTCAGTCCATGGATGGGTCACCGTTTATGACTAACCCTAGTGGCATTTTTCCGAGCGATTCCGTGCTTCGCAAGGCACGTGAAGCAGTTGGTGCCGGTTGCCGTCGATAGATGGCAGTCGTTAAGCCAAGTCAGAGGCCTTAGGGCGGCTTGAAAACTTCTGACAGTAAGACCAGCCACCAGTCTTACAAGCCTCCACCAATCCGGACTTGCCCCCCGTGGTGAAGTATGGCCTATACCTTCCTCAGGGAAGAGACCCGTGCCCCTCGGTGAGGACATTATGGGTTGATGCTCATCATCAATTTTTACTTTTCAATTTTATTTACAAAAGCAAACCAAAAACCTTCAAAATATTGGGGAGGAATTCCCAAAAGCAATTTGCGCAGTTCGGATGGCTGCTGGAATGCATTGGTAGAGGAAATACGGTATTTGACACTATCAACAATAAATTATTTGAGATGCTCGATTTTAAAAGTAACTTATTTGACATCCTGTCAAATATCCAATTGGGTATTTGACAAAATTTCAAATGAGTTACTTTTAAAACGGAATTTTGTATGAATGAAAATACTTGCTTGTGACGTCACATTTCAGAGCACTCTTTTTGTTTTTCATCTATTTAAAAATTGTAATAACTAGTAAATGATTAAAAGAAATACATTTTCCGAAGCATTTTCTAATTTTTGTTTTAATTAAGCATTTCAAATAATTTATTGTTGATACCGTACCGTGTAATACCGTCAAATACCGTATTGCGGGGTCTGATGAGCGACCGTGAAGTCGGCGTCGCGATTTTAAAAACGCAATGAAAATAGTGATACACGTAGTATCAGAATAACCGTCAATGGTATTCTCAGTGGAAATATTGAGACTAGGGTTAATGAGGACTCCTCTTCCTCTTCCTCAAAATTGATTTAAAAAAAATCCTCTTCCTCTTCCTCATGAGGAATTTAAGAGGAAGGAGAGTTAGGTATAAGTTTTGTTGAAACGAAATGTGTTTGAGAGAGAGAGAGAAGTCTCGCCGTATTAAAAAGTTAAAGGAAGACAGAGATGGAAACATGTAGGTAAAGAAGTTCAATACTAGCGTAATCTACGTATATGTTATTTTGTTCTTCGTCTTTAGCATCCTCTTCCTCATCCTCTTCCTCTTAGTCTGCCAGATTCCTCATCCTCATCCTCTTCCTCAAAATTGACTTTAAAAAATTCCTCTTCCTCGTCCTCTTCCTCATAACAAGTTCCTCAACAACTCTACACCGTATTTACTGAAGCGAACGACTAAATGTCAACATGTCAAAAAATTGGTTTTTCAATATGCCACATTTATAACACTGCATAATATTTAGCAAAGTTATATAAAACGAGGTGCCTAATAAATAACATTAAGCAATAAACACAATAACACTGTTATTACCTGATTTATCCCTCACTAGCAGTTTATTTAACTAAATATTTTAAGAATATTCTATCTATCTATCTATTTTATTTTGTCATGAAAATACCATTTGCTTAAGAGATATATGCCCCAAAAAATACCTAAAATTTCAGTGGTCCTCAAATAAAAGCGATCCTACTGCTGCCAAATATGTTCGCAACTAGCAAAGATGATGGACTTTTGTTTAAAGGCCAATTATGATCGATTATTTTATCCTAATGCGCTACGCGAAGTGTAGGAAGAAGTATGGAGAGCTGACTACGAACCTCTTTTTTAATTAAAGGCAAAAAAAAGTAAGATAGCCACCCCGACGCCATATTTACTCACGATTAACGTTGTTGATGCGAGTGCAACTTCTCTAGGCTATTTTATTTTCTTTAGTCTGTTCATCATTGTAAATAAGGTATTGGTAAGTTTTTTGGTCCATCGTCCAGTTGTTGTTGTACTTTTTTTTTGTGTTTGTTACGAAACGGAAAATATGGGCGAGCCGGGTCCCAACGCTGATTCTGCCAAACCTATGTACATATACGATGCAAGCAAAGCTGCGTGCATGAGCTATTTTGAGTGAGATATAAGTTTGAGAGACGCTGTGTCTTTGTTTACCTTTAGTCGTTCGCTTCAGTAAATAGAATATAAATGAGACCCACCCAAAGAGACAGCACGCGAGACGTTACGGCAGCCTCGAATTGTAACAATAGTCACAAGTTACAATACTGCGGCCACACTTGAAGGCGAAGATTCGTGTTCGCGTTGTCGCGACAAAATTTCGTGTTCCCTCTACGGCGAAGAGCTTGGCCACATCAAGTAAACCTTCGCTACGTCGCGACAATCTAGAACGTTGCTAATATCATTTTGCGCGAAGTGTAGCCAACCGCTCGAACTTTGTCGCGATAAAACCCTTTGATGTGCGGTATTTTACCGACAGCAGCGCGAAGGGTGTTTGTGTTCGCGATTATGATTCGCGATTGGACGAATTTTTTGGCCAGACATGTCGCGACAACGCAAATATTCGAGCTATCGCGATAGTGTGGCAAATCAAATCAAATCAAATCAAAACATTTATTTGTCATAAGCATAGGTATTGAGTACAGGTCTTGAGGGTCATTTAGATCTCCATGCTTTACCCACAGGGCATACAAATATTTTTAGGGCATAATTTCAAATGAATATCAATAAATTCTGAAAATGTCTAAGTTTACAATGTTGTTTAAAAAAATGTTAAGATATGTCAAATAGAATTTGTAATTAAAATTAAATAGTCAACACGTTTATAAAATTGTCAAGATTAAGTAGTCAATAGAAAATAAAAAATGTCGCATATTCAATAGAGTAGGTAGTCATTAAAAATAATACAATTATATAGTCGAGTCGCTTAAAAAGTCTTGTATCGAATAATAACATTTGTCAATTAACAGCTTATTCAGATTAAATTTAAACATTGGCAAGTTCATCTTAGTAATGTGAAGTGGAATTTTATTGTAGACTAGCTTTCGCCCGCGACTCCGTCCTCGTGGACTTTAGTTCAAAATGTTGCAACCCCGTTCACTCCCGTTAAGGGTTAAATTTAGAAAAACCGTGAAACACGTGTTCAATCAATTGTGTTGAAGAGTATTTATTTCAAGTTTCAAGAAAATCTGACAACGTTTTTTTATACCTCCATACAAACTTTAACACCGCCGTTTACCCCTTTAGGGGATGAATTTTCAAAAATCCTTTCTTAGTGCTCCCCTAGGCTCCCTAAGGAACTCCCATGCCAAATTTCAACCCCCTAGGTTCAGTAGTTTGGGCTCTGCGTTGATTCTAAGTCAGTCAGTCAGCTTCTCGTTTTATATATATAGATAGATAGATAGATAAGCGGAGCCGTAGATTTATTGTAGATGGCCGTACCATAACAGCAACCATAAGTTGTAACAGCTTACCTGGCCAAGTTCCCCTTGGGCCCGGCGTCGATCATCCTGTCCCGGTCTAGCGTAAGGAAGTAGTAATTCTCGTCCCTCGTTTCGTGCTTTCGCTGCATGCGTCTGCGAAACTCCGCCTCGTCTAGTAACTCGCCCACGTACTCTATGACGAACTGGCCTGGAACAAGACATTGTTCTATGTAATTGGATGACCAAATTCAAGATGTCATCATCATCATCATTCAGCCACAAGAAGTCCACTGCTGGACATAGGCCTCCTCCATGGGTTTCCAAAAAGACCGGTCGGAAGCGGCTTGCATCCAGCGTCTCCCTGCCACTTGGATGAGATCGTCTGTCCATCTTATGGCTGGTCGTCCTACGCTGCGCTTGCCGATGTGTGGTCTCCATTCAAGAACAGGTATAAATATTAATTTATACCGTCGTTGTGCTTGGAAAAACCGACAAACGTAAAATGCTAACTATTCGGAAGAAAAGAAAACTTAATCGCTATTTCTGGTTCCCACGACACAGGGTATCCTAGTGTGGGGCCAGAAGCAATGTATGTGCCTGTATGTAGATGTTATTCAAATTCAAATTCAAAATTCAAATTCAAAAATTTTTATTTCAACGTAAAGAATTTACATTCTACTTGTTGAATGTCAATGTACATACAGTTATGTATAATGTTAGCCGCTGCCTTAGGGCCGTCTGTAGTGGAGAAAAAGGCAGCGAAAAAAAACTCCACTCTGACCATCTTTTCTCAAATCAACTTAAAGCTAATACAAATTAGGTATGAGTGTTTGTATACCACGAATCTCAAGATCCATGAGTGCAATCAATACTTGCAAAGTCAAACATCATTTAATATGCTTAAAAGGTAATGAAACACCAATGCTGCGGCCAGACACACGGACGGCACCCGTTCACGAGCGTAACGCAGAGGTCAGCCATCACCAGTCTCAACCATATTAGAGGGAGATAGGCGACCCGGCCACCGCGCCACCATTCGCATGGCCTTTGGCAAACTTGTGTGATAAAGTTCTTGTCAGTTATCTATAATAATAGCATAGTTTTGATATGCAATCACAGCGTCTGTACATATGTATGAAATTTATGTTATGTTATGTTCTTGCAAGTGTGCGATATGTGGCTGCATGTGAACTCTGTGTACACCGAGGGGTCACCTTGGGGACAGCCGCATTTTCAAGCTACGTATGCTAACTGGGGGTAACCGAGGGGTCACCTTGCCGGATGGGTTCGAGCGCCTTCAAACCCCAGCCACATCTCGAAGCTACGAATCGTCAGTTAAGTTCTAACAGTGCGAAAGTCATTTTTGGCGGTTTCGACCTTTTGATGCCATTTGATGAAGAAAAGTGGCGCGCTTCTTTCCGACCAATCTTATCAATCAATCTTATTTTATCTTCAATAAGTTGTTTTTAAATACTTTTCCCAAATAATGTACACCTCTAACGTAGCTAATTGAAACTCTACAGTTTTTCGCTCTCCTGTAAAGTTGACATTTTCTACTTACGCACTGTTAGAACTTAACTGACGGTATGCAAGCTGTGGGTACACCTTTTGGGTTGTCACACATTTTAATTTTAATTTCATGTATTAGTTATTTTAAGTATGTTAGTTGCCTCATAGCCTGTCACGCTGTATGTACAGGCATTTGGCGTTATAGGTAGTTAAATACCCTATCATAATCGCATTGTAATGTTGTGTCTATAATGGCGCCATTTCATTAGTCGATAGGGCCCGCATGCGGGGTGCGAGAGATTTCTGGAACGCGTGCCACAGGGCCCGCATTCGGGGAACCGTTTTCATTAGTCGATAGGGTCCGCATGTAGGAGAACCTCCATGTTCGTCGCCAGTTATTAACAATAGATTTCCACAAGTTTTAACATTTGCGAATCCGTAAAGCACTCACGAATAACATTGAATAATGAAAAAATATTTGACTCACACCCCACCCCGCAAGCTGTATATCGACTGACGAATTTCATTGGTCGATATCACGGTCGGTATAAAGCACGCGGGGAATCCCTGCAGGCGATGTAACGAACAAGTATCGACTTGTAACTTTCATTGGTTGTTATGTCGCCTGCGGGGAGTTCCCGTATGCTGTAAACCGAACGAGTTAACGACCAATGAAATTGCGCCATAATGCTGTTCTGTACATCTATAGAAATAGAATAGAAATAGAAATAATTTATTTGCCAGAAAACACACATTGATCCTTAGAACTAGAACTAAAACTAGATTTAAAAATAAGGTATTAACTATTACAGAATGCTTTGATTTGGGATCTTGGGATCGATTGTGGTCATCGCGGGGGCCCAGCAATGATTAACAGTGATTTTTTTTTATTTTTTTTAGGTAGAACAGTCGTTTTTCTTAAACTACTTTACCCTGGTATATTTCAAAAATTAATAATTAAAAAGCTGTCTGTCGGTCGGTCATTGGGGAGTCCAGGAGATAGACTTACATAAATATTATTATGGGGGATATGATACACTTACTTGAAAATAATAATAATAAGCAATTGTTGAACTATTTGGTTATTAGTAGCAGGTTTTCCGTTTCTCTGTATGATAGTGTTAAAAGCCATTTCTTTATTGTTTGTTTTGCTAGAAAAACATTAAGTTGTAATATGTCACAGGACTTGATGATTTTATTATAGACTAGCTGTTGCCCGCGACTACGTCCGCGTGGGCTTTAGTTGAGTAAAGTGTTTGCAAATAAGATAGAGATACTTTTAGCGCATGCGAAAAAGCTTTCATACTAACCCCCTCTTACCCCCTAAGGGATGATTTTCGAAAAACTACTTTACACGTCTTTCATGACTTTCAATGAAGAACCTTCATGCTGAATTTCATTCGAATAACTCCATAAACGGCAAAGTTTCATACTAACTTTGCACACCCCTTTTACCCCCTTAGGGGGTGAATTCACAAAAACGGATATCGGAAATAACCATTATTGAAAACTTATAACCCAAATACCACTTTTTATTGAAATAACTTTGAAAATCAGAGAACTTTCATACTAACTTTACACCCCCCTTTTTCCCCCTTAAGGGATGATTTTTAAAAAACTATTTTACACGTGTTTCATAATTTTAAATGAAGAACATACGTACCAAATTTCATTTGAATAACTTCAAAAACGGCAAAGTTTCATACTAACTTTGAACCCCCATTTTACCCCCTTAGGGGATGAATTTTCAAAAATCCTTTCTTAGTGCTCCCCTATGTTACAAAAAGAACCCCTGTGCAAAATTTCAAGTTTCTAACCCTTATAGTTTGGGCCCTGCGTTGATTCTAAGTCAGTCAGTCAGTCAGCTTCTCCTTTTATATATATAGATAGATAGAAGATAGATATAAGGAAAGATAAATTCTTTGCCAATAGATAAAAAATTAAAAACACCGAGGGGTCACCTTGCCGGATGGGCTCGAGGGTCTTCAAACCCCAGCCACCCCAACGCGTCCGGTGCGGGGCCAGCTTGGGATAAAGCCGCATTTCGAAGGCTCGGTTGCGGCAACGGTCGCCGGCGCGGCAAGTGGGACCGCACTCCGTTAGCAGAATCCTGGAACGACAGTATCATCATCATCAACCCATTACGTCCCCACCGAGGGGCACGGGTCTCTTCCCTGAGGAAGGTACAGGCCATACTCCACCACGGGAGCCAAGTCCGGATTGGTGGAGGCTTGTAAGACTGGTGTGGAGCCCTGCTGCCGTAACGGTTGTTTGTTTTCCTTTGTCTCTATTTTATTTTTCTTGTTTTGTTGACTCTTGTGTATTTTGTTTATTATGTACTTTTGTCTTCATTGTGTTTCTGTGACAATACTTATAAAATCTTTCTTTCTTTCTTCTTTCTTTCTAGTGGCTGGTCTTACTGTCAGAAGTTTTCAAGCCGCCCTAAGGCCTCTGCCTTGGCTTAACGACTGCCATCTATCGAGGGCAGCCGGCACCGACTGCTTAACGTGCCTTGCGAAGCACGGAACCGCTCGGAAAAATGCCACTAGCGTTAGTCATAGACGGTGACCCATCCATGGACTGACCGCGCCGTATGTCGCCATATTAATGCATCGTCACTTAGTTAAATATTCCCATTAAACATTTGGACAAAAGTGAATCCTGATTTTATAGAAAAAAATCGATAGGTACACAAAAAGTGTATCCTGATTTGAATTGCTTCATAATCATTTTGGATTTATTCAAATACTTAGGATAAACCAATGAACAGTGAACCATATCCCATATCTCATTGATCAATACTCAATCACTCACTTTGACATCAGTATAGGTACAACACTATCACTGTCTATCGATCATAGACAACTGACAAATAATTTATCTTGTCTATGATTGCCGGATTCTATTGAACTCCACTATACCTAATTATCCTGACACAGTGTCCTGGTTTGGGTTTTTGGGACCAGGTTAAGTGATTTTATATTCATTATTCATCCTAACAACAGCTGTCAACTTACCTGTCGAGACAATGAGTGTCCGGACCACAAGGCTCGATGTTGTAAGGCTCACATTCGCATATAGCCAGCATATTATCTTCATGTTAACAACTGCACAGAAATATCACCCTTATTGGATCGTTCAACTTACCTGTTGAGACAATGAGTGTCCGGGCCACAAGGCTCGATGTCGTTAGGGTCACACTCGCACAGCGTGAGAGAGTTTTCTTCGTCGTCCAATTTGTAATTGATGAGCGCTCCGCACGGTTTGTTTACCTGTGATGGGGAGAAAACATATTATTCGCTAGTCCTAGTTTATATATATTTTTTTTTTTATTAACCAACACTTTTTAATCGGGTAATCGGTGCAGTCAACGATTATTTAGAAGACAAGGACGTTTGGCATTAAATAGTAGTTTAATATTAAATTTAATCAGACGTTAAATGTGTCTAGTGTTCAACACATCCAAAGAGTTTTTTTTTTTAGTTTGTAATTTAGGCTAAAACTGTTTTGAAAAGAATAAATGTGGAGTGTCTTTGTTAGTTTCTTCTCCGTGTAATCTATTAATTGTGAAATTAACAACATTGACAACATTGACGTTCATAAAGTAAATGTTTGGATTATGAAGAAAAATATTTGAATTGAATTCAATTGAAAAGTGAATCCATACAGAAATTAATGTCATTGAAAATATTAATATGTATTTATTATATTAAGGGTCTGTTTCACAATCTGCAGATAAAGTTCCGGATAAGCTATCCGCAACTACAGTCTATTTTTTTAAGCGAACGACTAAGTGTCAACATGTCAAAAATTTGGTTTTTCAATATGCCACATTTATGACACTGCATAATATTTAGCAAAGTTATACAAAACGATATGCCTAATAAATACCATTAAGCAATTAACACAATAACAATGTTATTACCTGATTTATCCCCCACTTGCAGTTTATTTAACTAATATTTTATTTTATCATGAAAATTATACCATTTGCTTAAGAGACCTATGCCCCAAAAAATACCTAAAATTTCAGTGGTCCTCAAATAAAAGCGATCCTACTGCTGCCAAATATGTTCGCAACTAGGAAAGATGACGGACTTTTGTTTAAAGGCCGATTATGATCGACTATTTTATGCTAATGGGCTACGCGAAGTGTAGGAAGAAGTATGGGGAGCTGACTACGAACCTCTTTTTTAATTAAAGACAAAAAAAAGTAAGATTGACGTTGTTGTTGATGGGAGTGCGACTAAAGAAAATAAAATAGGTAACTTATCTTTAGTCTGTTCATCATTGTAAATAAGGTATTGGTAAAGTTTTTTGGTCCATTGTCCAGTTGTTTTATACTTTTGTGTTTGTTATTACGAAACGGAAAATATGGGCGAGCGAGCCGGACCCAACGCTGATTCTGCCAAACCGATGTATACGATGCCACAGAATACATAATAGTACAACGATGCAAGCAAAGCTGCGTGCATGAGCTATTTTGAGTAAGATGTAAGTTTGAGATATGCTGTGTCTTTGTTTACCTTTAGTCGTTCGCTTCAGTAAATAGAATATAGGGATGCCGTTTGTTCTAAATTTGAAGCCCTAAACGAACACACGCAATATAGGAAAATTTATTTAAATTTAGAACAAACGGCAGCCCTGGTTGCGGATAGCTTACTTGAAACTTTATTTGAACATTGTGAAACAGGCTCTTAGTCATTTTAGTATTTTACCGATATTTTACCTTTAGTTTGACATAATGGGGCGGTAGTAGGGACGAGGCGATATCAGTATTTTCTTCTTCATTTGGTGCAGCGTCTGTTGAAAAATTAAACATTTTAACAACAATGTTTTAGCAAGTTCGTTATAGCAAGAGTGTTGCAAGAACCGCAACAGTGTCCAGCGATCCCGTCTCCTGAAATACAGCCTGGTGACACACAGACAGACGGTCAGTGAAGTAATAGGGTCCCTTCCTGTTTATGTACCCAAAAACCAAAACAAATAAAAAATCGGACAAGAACGATTCGACCTTGGCCAAGAAGGCTTCCTCTGAACTTCAGACATCTATCTATCTATCTAGGTATATATATATATAAAATTCAAAGTCCTGACTGACTGACTGACTCACTCATCAACGCGCAGCCCAAGCCGTTTGACCTAGGAAGCTGAAATTTTGCTCAGAGGATCTATATATAATGTAGGCAAGGAATAACAACGGATTTTTTTAAATTCAACCCCTAAGGGGGCGAAAAGGGTTGCCAAAATTAGTATGGGAGGTATAAAAAATGTTGTCTGATTTTCTTGAAACTTGAAATAAATACTCTTCAACACAATTGATTGAACACGTGTTTCGCCGTTTTTCTGTTTTTCTAAATTTAACCCTTAAAAGAGTTACAAAATTTTGAACTAAAGTCCACGCGGACGGAGTCGCGGGCGAAAGCTAGCTTTTGATATGATTTAATAACAAATGTATAGTTTTCAGATTTTTCTCTGTATTTGCAGCATACGACGACATTAGTTGCAAAATTTCGTAGTTCTCGAGGTCAACGGAAAGTATCCTACGAATTTTGATTCCATTGAGTGCCGAAAAATCCTTTTTTTCTCTCCTGATCAGAAAGTCTAAGTAGCAAAACGTTCAACAGCGCGAAACGTCTAATGAGCAGTATGCCTAATGGCAATATTTCTATGGTCACGAATCAAGAAAGTTTCTTCTAGGATATGGATATGAGCGGTCACTAAATAAGAATATATTTTTTGTTTATTTTTAGGTGCTGTAGTTTTCGAGAAAATAATTTCTTTATTTAATTTCGCTCAGTGATACAGATCATTACGCCATCACAGATTAATACAAAGTCAGAAAGTATCATTCATTCGAATCTGTCAAAAGTAATAAGTCTGTTGCCTTTAAAAAATTAATACTGAAGTAGGTACAGCGCCACCAAATTATATGTTCAAGTGGGCAAAATTGTAACTAACTAATTAATTGTAAATTCTGTTCCCCATTTCTTGTTTTATTTATTCACTTACTAAAATTCATAGATATAAATGTTCACTAAAATTTAATGACGGATTAAAATATTCTCATTTTCTTAGGTAAATTTCTTAAATGTTACTACTAAATTCTCTACTAGCGCCGCTATCAACTGAACAGATAAGACGAAATCACTGACAGAGCAGTGACAGTTTTTTTTAAATGCTTCGACGTTGGATGGCGTGAATACACGACTATTATTCCGTTCCGTTTTGCTTATACGCCCTTTTAGAATGAGAATGTTTTCAAAACCAAAATCATGAATGAAAATCTTATCTGAGGTAAAAACTAAGAACGTAGGGCTATCCAGTTTAGCTTCCTTTTCATATACAGCAAAGGAAAAAAATCCCGAATTATTGTCCATTAGCAAAACGCCCATGTCCAACGTCGTGAGAGAGTGGAACAAACTTCCTCACTCTATTGTTCGTGCAGACTCAGTGAACTGTTTTAAAAATAGACTGGATCATCATCATCATCATCAGGCTATATTAGTCCACTGCTGGACATAGCCCTCCCCTAATGAGCGCCATAGCGCCCTGTGGATAATTATATAAAAACCAAACACAATCAAGTGCAGTGATAAGACATACACGCATCAGCTCTAAGCTGCTAGTGTATCAAATAATAATAAACATACACATTTACATTGCTTCTGGCCCCACACTAGGATACCCTGTGTCGTGGGAACCAGAACATCACAAACATGTAAACATCCAAGACCTGGGGTCTATATTGTTTGGGGTTCGAACCCGGGACCTCTCGCATCGCAAGCAGATGCGCAATGTTAATGAGCAATTTTACCTGACTTAAAAGACAGCTGACTTTGTACTTACTCTTCAAGATCTCGCAGGCTCTTTGTGCGTGCTCCATAGCCATCGTGAACGCTTCGTCGATCTTCGACTTCTGACCGGATAATTTGCCGGAGTCACCTGGAACAGAATGCGTTATACAAACATTAATAAGAATTTGGAAGTCTATACCAAGGACGATTCTTTTGGTGGCTCCCTTTGAATGATTAATATTTCACTTATTTTGTTTTATTTATTTTTTGGACTTTAGTAAAACCATCGAGTAAAATAACTAAATGAAGGGTAAAGTCTGTTCGCTATCATAGTGTCACTTCGATATTTACCGCCTCGGCACATGGCGGCTTTTCACAAAAGAAATTAAAGGAAGCCGACGCGGCGCAAACACGCCAGTGAATTTGGCTCGCAGCTCGTCTCATTCTACTATTACGTAGATCACGCAATTGAAGAATTAAATCAATCAGTATTTTAGAATGGATTTATAACGAGACGATCCTGCATCACTTATGTAGGTACCTATTCTAAATACCGGTGGAGATGAATATTCTGAGGACACTGCGAGTGATGAAGAGTAGTATTTTATTTTGTGCTTCATTAGGTATATTGTGTACCATGTTTTTTTTCTATTTAAAGTATTTTTGCCGTCTAAGTTGTATTATTGAAATAAATGTTTTTTTACTAAAACCAAGATTGCCTTCGTGTGTACCGACACTATCTAAGCGAACGGACTTTACATTGTACAATTTATAGTAGCAAAAGGTCGCTAAAAGATTTTCGCTTTTTGGAAAAATCTCTAAATTTTCAAGAAATAATCATAACTAGAAAACTATCAATAATCGCTGAACATCCATGGGGGTGTTTCGGATACCTCTCGGTATGGGCTACCAAAAAAAAATAACGTCACCCGATTGGCCATCCTGTATTGGGCAGTTAAAATTTGTGCGGTTAATAACCGGGAAACTGTCTAATAAAAAACGGACTTTATGCTAACGAAACAGCAATGTTACCTTCTAGGAAGGGAAACACGCGTCCCCTGTTCACCCAGTAGTGGTCATACTGTCCGAAGAATCGGACCACGAACTCTCCGCTCGAGTGGCGCACCGCCATTATGTTCGCGGGAATCTCGCACGGATGCAGGATTATTCCCGGCCACCATCTGGAAGGGGGGATAGGCTTTAGACCGATATCTGAAAGCCATCTCATATTGGCGTTCATGGAGTCCTCAGAAAGTGATTTTAAATTCTTTCGTGTATTTCTTCTAAAAAAGGCAAACGAAAATTTACTTTTCAAATAAGCCGCCAAAACGCAAAATGACACAAAATGGAATCGCACAGTAATTATGACGTCACTTCTCGGTAAACCAACCAATGAACGTAAGAAAGAAAGAATGAATGACAGACGCCATTTTTACTAACATGTGACGTCAACATAGAATCGACCAATCCAGGCCGTTTGCGACACAATGGCCGATAATACTAATTATCAAATTTTATCTTTTGTTTTTTTTCCAAATCATAATTGATTTTTTTTAGTTAAAATGCGGTGAAGCTGTTTTCAGACACATAATTTATAAGAATACGTATAATTAATACTGTTTTTTTTCACATTGTCAAATAGCCTATTGTAATTTTAGCACTTCATTTATTGGTTTATTTATTGTGTGCATGCAAAGACTGATGGAAGTGATTCGTCAAGACCGTGGCAAGTGGTAGTCCCAAGTGTCTGCGTACCCCTCTGGGATACAGGCGTGAGCTTATGTATGTATGTATGTAATTATTGAAAGTAGATAATGAGTATTATTAACTAACAATTTTATCATTCATAAAGTGTTTTTAGTTATTACTGAATTTGAATATTTGAATTTGTATAATATTATGCTGTTTAATTGTCCCCCGTCATGAAGAAAATAAAATTACTCTCAGTATGAAAGCAGGCCTTTGCCGTACAGATGTAATGGTATGGTTATAAGCTAATAGAAGCCGAATGTTACCTGTAGTGTCCGAGCTTGACCCACATCATCTCTCCGTAGAGCGGCAGGCGACCGGTCTCGCAGTCCTCACACATGTAATTACCTAAAACGTTATACTTATGTTTTATGGTAATGACACACATGCTCATTAGTAGCACGAAAGTATGCTTTTATTGAGCAAGTGCTTTACTCCCAATCTTTTCTGTATTTTTGTATTCAATGTTTTAATCTACCGTCTTCTTTTTTTGAGGTTTGATAACCTAAGACTGCATTGTTGTTGTCAGTGTTACTGTCTTAAGAAAACATAAACTTATTTCAACGTAAAACATTCAAACATTCTGTTTGTTGAATGTCTATGTGCCTACATACAGAACAGATTGGGAGTAAAGCACTTGCTCAATATAAGCATGCTTTCATGCTACTAATGAGCACATGTGTCAGTACCATTAATGAAACCTTGATAGGGCAATCGCATTATAGTTATCATTTTGAAGTTCATTGCACTTTGACAAAGTAAAAAACATACCTTATTATGGGTTAAAATTAATATGACTTATAATTTAACTTATCTGAATCGCTCGTAGACCTGGCTGCCTGAGTGATCTTAAACAATCATTAAGGTTAAGCCACATAGGGCGGGTTCCGCCCTATGACGAGTGGTTCTGCCGCTCGGAAAAATGCCACTAGCGTTAGTCATAGAATGGTCACATATCCTTGCACTGAACGCGCCCTATGCTGCTTAACCTCAGAAATCGTTTAAGATCACTCAGGCGGCCGGAGCTACGAGCGATCTGTACAAGCTCTGTACTAATGTTTTTGCCCAATAAATAAGTATTTCTGTGGCCTGGTGCTAAAAGGGCCAAAGTCAGATTTTGCCCAAAATCAACTTTTGATGCCAAAGTATCAGAATCAGAATCAGAATCAGAAATTTATTTCAACGTAAAGAATTTACATTCTGCTTGTTGAATGTCACTGTACATACAGTTATGTATAATGTTAGCCGCTGACTTGGGGCCGTCTGTAGTGGAGAAAAAGGCAGCGAAAAAAAAAAACTCCACTCTGACCATCTTTTCTCAAATCAACTTAAAGCTAATACAAATAAAACTTACAAAACAATATCTTGGATGTGTTGAACACTAGACACATTTATCCTCTGATTAAATTTAATATTAAACTACTATTGAGTGCCATACGTCCTTGTCTTCTAAATAATCGTTGATTTTATAATAAGCTTTTTTGCAAAGAGTGTGCTTAACACAATTCTTAAATCGCGTTGGAGGTAACTCTAATATATCTTGGGGTATCTTGTTGTAGAACCTTATACAGTGCCCCATAAAGAAAGTATTAACTTTTGCAAGTCTAAATCATGGATATGACAATTTATGTTTATTCCTAGTATTAACGTTATGATGGCTACCAAGTGTTTCGAAGTCTTTAATATTTTTCCTAATATACATAATAATTTTAATAAATGTATTGGATTGCAACTGTTAGGATGTTGATTTCTTTGAAAAAATTTATTAGTATGTCCCTATTAGTATGTACTACCTAGCTTGTAAATAAATCGGATCGCTCTCTTCTGCAATATGAAGATAGTCTCAATGTCTGCTGCCCGGCCCCATAGTAGTATACCATAGGACATAATACTATGGAAGTAACTAAAATAAACAAGCCTAGCAGTTGCAATTGAAAATGTATATATTTATTTGTGGTTAAAGGGCGTAAGTGTAACAACAATATTTTCAAAGATGACATGTAAAGAGGCCAATGGTAAGGTGTATGACTTTCTACGGGTATAGTAAAATTTGTTAGTTTTAAAAGGGCTGCAGTGAGGATGGAGATTACTGACATTGGCCCTATTAGCACCAGGCCACAGATTTTATTCTAATAAAAAACTAGAATTAGAACTCACCTTCTGGAGGCTTGATGTTTAGGCACTCAGCGTGGAACGAGGTGGGGCAGTATTCGCAGCAAATGAGTGTCCCGCCCAGCGCACAGATGAAGCACCAGCCCGTGTTCACGTGGCATGGGATCTTTCCGGGCCTGCGGGGTGAGATAGATAATTTAATTTATTGACGTGTAAAACAACTTACAACCTATACGTACAGAGAGAGATAAGATAAGAATATTCTTTATAGCACACTGGAAGAAACAAAAAATACAAAATATTTACAAAGGTTTATGGTACAATAGGCTGTTTGACCGATTTCTGAAAGCCATCTCATATTGTTTGTTGGTGTCCATGGAGTCTTCAGAAAGTGGTCAATTTAAATTCTTTCGTGTATTTCTTCTAAAAAAGGGAAACAAATATTTACTTTTCAACTAAGCCGCCAAAACGCTAAGACAATACGGGATCGCACAGGAATTATGACGTCACTTCCCGGTAAACCAACCAATGATCGTAAGAAAGAATGAATGACGGACGTCATTTTTACTGGCATGTGACGTCATCATAGAATCGGCCAATTCAGGCCGTTTTCGATACAATGGCGGTACAGATTATCAAATTTTATGCTGTGTTTTTTTACAAATCATAATTGTACACTTTTAGTCCGGATCCACTTACGGATGTTGTTTTACTCTGGACTAAAAGTTTACAATGTGTTGTGCTTACGAAAGTTTTAATTCAAATCATAATTGTTTTTTTTTAGTTAAAATGCCTTAAAGCGGTTTTAAGGCATATCATTGATACGAATACGTATAAATAATACTGTTTTTTTCACACTGTCAAATAGCCTATTGAGAGCTTAATAGAGTAGATCTAGAACATCACCCACAGCACTTGAGATCAGCAAATGTAAACAAGCTTACTTAACCAAATGACATTTTAAACTACTCTAGTATAAGATTTTAACAAAATTTAAGAAATTTTATGTGTTGACAAATTAAAAATCCCAGAAATAAAATAAAAGAAATTCTTTAACGAAGCCAGAGTGTCTTGAGCTATTCACATACCTCAGCGCTTCAAATCGCCAATCCACAGTGGGTACGCTTGGTGATTAAAGCCCTCTATCTGCGAGAATACCTGTGCCCTATAGTGGCACGTATATGATATAGAACCCACTTTAGGGCACAGGCCTTAAAATCAAAGTCATAGTACATGCCCGCAATAGAAATCATGATTGTGTCTAACTAGAACTAGTGGTTTTCCATTGTTTTTCAAGGCCACAACGCAGCATAAAAATCTTTCGGAACAGTTAACCGCAAAATTCATATAAAGAAAAAAGTTCACTCACCTGTGCTCATAATGCCTCGGACAGATGATATGTGATGCGCTCAGAATGGTCGATCCAGCCGGTAGGCATTTGTTAAACGAATGATACGTAGCGGGGCATCGGACGCACCGTGCTAGCTTATCTCCACTGAATCTAGTATTACACCCTCTCGGATCATCACAGACACAGGTGTGGCAAACGTGTCGTGGACACGTCATCGCTTCAAAGCTGTCACTGACTTTCTTGTTGTTTCTAGAGGGCTCCCCACCGCTGAACTGGGTCTGCGGCCAAATGTCTAAGCACTCCAAATGATAGTACTTATGGCAGTGGGCCGTCTGACACTTCTGCCGTAACTCCACGGAGTTTTTCGGCGACTTCGTCGATTTGCAAACGAAGCAGACGGGTATCTCGTTTTTGAGGCAGCCGTTGCATTTGAATTCGCCCTGTTCGTTCTCCGGCCGTTTCAGCTTCAGTTTCACGTCGACGATCTCGCATTTCCCGGTCGCCGTGTCGTTCCATTGCAATTCTTCTTCAGACGAATAGTCGTAGTCCTCGGGTAGTTCGCTTTTGAGCATTTCTTGCATCTTCGCTTCAAGCTGGGACTCGAAATTGTCTGCGTCTATTACTAGGTTGTTGTCCAACTTTATCTCGTCTGCGATCGTTTCGTCCGAGAGGTTTAGGTCCTTTTTATCGTCGCTTTGACTCCCTGAGTCGTCTAAGTTCTTTGGTTTGCGTCCGCGGGGTTTTTTCTTCTTCCTAGTGCGGTTAGCACCATCAGTTTTTGGCGGCGCTTCTATTTCTCTTCTGACGCAATCCGAGTGGAACATACCACCGCAGAGGCCTTTGCATTTGATCAAACTGCCAGGCTTTTCGCAGATCTCGCAAATGCGTTCTCTGGGGATGCCTTTGAAAACGTTCGGTTTTGGTTTCGCGAGCTGCGAGAAGAACGTTTCGACTTCGTCCACTACATAATTGTCAGGCTCTGGTTGTTCCTTTTCTTCCTCTACTGTTTTTAAATTGGCATCTGTGTTTGAACTTTCGTCGTTTTCGACTTTGGGCTTAATAGGTTCTTTGTTTACCATTTTGAATATCTCGAAAACATCCAATTCTTCTTCCAAATCCGTGTCGTTTTCATTGTAATACGCTGGTGCCACTTTCCTCTTCGACCTGTCTTTTGGAGCTATTTCTTCTGTAGACTGTGACTCTTTCTCTTTTTCCTTTTCTACTTTGATTTTCTTGCGTATTTTCTTAGGCTGCGGCGGCGGTTCGTCGCCTAGTCCTTTGACTAACGTAGATTGTTCTTTGTCAAAACTTTTGACGGTCTCTGACTTGAGATTCTCACTGTAGACCCAGGTCTTGAAGAGATATTCAACAATTTCATCCTCAGTGACGTGTGGATTTTCATCTATCAAAGCGTCCTGTCTTAACTCGATATACTTCAAGAACTCAGGATTTTCCAAAGCCTGGTGCATCTCCATTTTGGGTTGCGTTGTATTTTTATCCTTACTGGGTTTTCTTTTAGGCTTAGCGCATTCTTTAGTAGACCTTTGTGCCGACTTCGATCCTTTGGATTCCTCGCTGTACGATCGACAGATAGCTGCTATAGATACGTTGTCTTCAAAGTCACTGTCGGAACCACACTCGGATTTTATGACAGCTTCTTCAACAGTGTCACTTTTCTGATCAGATTTATCAGCTAATTGAGTATTTTCCTCCATGTTGTTTTGTATTGTTTCTTTTTCTGACGGTTCTCCATTATTTTCTGGTATATCTTTCACAGTCCCGATATTCTCATCTAATTTAGTATCTTCTTCGAAGTTCTTTTGCAATGTTTCTCGTTTTGAAGCTTCTTCTAAATTATTGCGTAACATTTCTTTTTCTATCGGTTCATCAACATTATTTTGTAAAGGAACTTTTTCTGCAGGTTCTTCGAAATTTTTTGGTAAGGCTTCTTTTTCTGAAGGGTTTAGATTATTTTGTGATAGAACTTTTTCTGCAGGTTCCTCTAAGTTTTTTGCTAAGGGTTCTTTTTCTGAAGGGTTTAGATTATTTGGTAATAAAACTTTTTCTGCAGGTTCCTCTAAGTTTTTTGGTAAGGGTTCTTTTTCTGAAGTGTTTTCGAAGTCTTTTTGTGGTTCTGTTTTTTCCGGCCTTTCTGCCAAATTCTCTTGTAGTGGTTCTTTTACGGTCAGTTCTACTGGGTTCTCTCGAAAAGTTTCTTTTTCCTTTAAACTTAGCAAGTTTTTTTGGAATGTCTCCATGGGCATCCTTGCGACTTTAACTTCAAATTCTTTAAGTGTAACCAACTTATCATCATAGCTATATGTCTTAAGTTTATTTAAAACACTGGCAGCTTTGTCTCGGCAAATTTCTGAATTATTTTTGTCATTTGTTTGTTCAATACTATCAGATTCGGATGCTATTTTAATGTTAATTGATTCTTTCACTACTGATTTTTTTTCATATGTCGGAGATTCTGGTTCAGAAGAATCTTCAACTTCGTCCAAGGCCTTTGGAATGGTTTCATCACTTTCAATAGCACTTCCCAGAGCATCATCATTCTCCTCCATTGGTTCTGAATATTCTTTATTCAGGCTCTGGACGTCTTTCGTCTCCAGGGGTTTCTCGACTTCACAGTTAACTTCATCTATATCCATCGCATCGTGAATTAATGCGTTTAAATGTGACAACACACATTCTTTTTCAAGTTGTTGATTACTTTTAGATTGTCGATTATTTTCTTTGACTGCCTTAAGTTGGGCAGCATATATTTCCTCAAGAGGCGTAAGCTCCATTTCCAGTGATTCATTTGAGTTATGTTGCTCGAATTCAACACCTTCCTCTAATTTATTATCTGCACATTTAGTGGCTTTATCATCTAATGATTCTGTGTCAGTTTCAAGGTATCCATTACATGCAACTAATTTTGGTGAATTTTCCACAACAATGGTTTGAGTAGTATCTGCAATTAATTCAGTGGATTTTTCATCGTGATTAACATCTCCATTAGCATCTGAAACTTCCTCTCCATTTGATTCGTTAACATTTGAAGGAATGTTAGAAAACTTATTTTCTTCAATAGTACCTGTTTCAATTTGATCCGAATTTTCAGTTACTTGATCCTTTATCGTTATTTTTTCGATAAATTTTCGTGACTTTTCCACAACAATGGTTTGAGTAGTATCTGCAATTAATTCAGTGGATTCTTTATCGTGATTAACATCTCCATTAGCATCTGAAACTTCCTCTCCATTTGATTCGTTAATATTTGAAGGAATGTTGGAAAACTTATTTTCTTCAATAGTACCTGTTTCAATTTGATCCGAATTTTCAGTTACTTGATCCTTGGTCGTTATTTTTTCGATAAATTTAGGCGACTTTTCCACAACAATGGTTTGAGTAGTATCTGCAATGAATTCAGTGGATTCTTCATCGTGATTACCATCTCCATTAGCATCTGAAACTTCCTCTCCATTTGATTCGTTAATATTTGTAGGAATGTTAGAAAGCTTATTTTCTTCAATAGTACCTGTTTCAATTTGATCCGAATTTTCAGTTACTTGATCGTTGGTCGTTATTTTTTCGATAAATTTTGGTGACTTTTCCACAACAATGGTTTGAGTAGTATCTGCAATTAATTCAGTGGATTCTTCATCGCGATTAACATCTCCATTAGCATCTGAAACTTCCTCTCCATTTGTTTCGTTAACATTTGAAGGAATGTTAGAAAACTTATTTTCTTCAATAGTACTTGTTCCAATTTGATCCGAATTTTCAGTTACTTGATCCTTGGTCGTTATTTTTTCGATATGATCATGACTGATATTACTGTTTAGTGAAATAAGCTTTGGTAATGTCACACCTACCTCACCCAACTGACTGTCATCATACATTTCAGAAAAATCCTCGAGAATTTTAGAGACATCACTAGATAAAGTAATGTTAGCTATTTTAGTGAAACTGACATTATTTACAGATTCCCCGACCGGTTTTGAATCATTGCTAGTAAGATTCGTATCCTTATCTAGTGTGTCGCTTTTTTTTGTTTGACAATTACTAGCTGGTAAATTATCATGAACACCATTGGTGATGCAATCACTATTTGTGCTAGTGGAATCTATTTGGATTTCGACATCATATTTACATGATTTTCCTTTAGTTATTTTTTTAATTTCATTTTCAGATGGTTTGTCACAAAATTTGGTAACTTTCCTTTTCTTTTTACTTGGCGATTTTTGAAATGATTTAAGGCTGTTCATAATTTTATTCTTTTCGTTAGTTTTGTATTCGGAAGAAAATCCGATTAAATCTCCTTTAATTTTGCTATCTGTTACCTCAGAAGATGTAATTTTACTTTTAGGATCTAGGGAAAGTCTTTTACTCCGTCTTGTAACTCTGTAGGACGGCGATTCACGATTAGGCAAACTTTCATTGTTTGACGGCATAGTCTTTTCAGGAGTTTGAGGCCCTCCTGCATTCAGATCTTTTGGTGTGTTATCTTCAACGCTTTCAGGCGTATCAACATCCATATTATCTTGGTCTTTATTTGATATGTCTTGAACGTCTACATCCATGCTGGTTTGCATGTTACCAGATTTTTTTTCCTGTGCATCGGTATCCTGTGTGTCGGAGCCAAAAGGCTTTGACACTTCATTGGTCTGATCATTTAAACTTCTAGCATCAGTCTTAACAGTTGTTTCGTCAGTTTCGGTAACTATTAGTTCCTCTCCAGCCACAGACATATTGTTCTCAATATCAAAGATTTCCTTAGGTTTATCTTCACTCATACTGCGATCGCAAAGGGTCTTAATATTAGAGATAATGCCAATCCCACAAGATTTGTCTGTTACCACACTATTTGTCTTAATAATATTGTTATCTTGTGTATTCCTGTTTTGATTATTCTCTGGATTCGCATTTTCCGTGTCCAACTTATTATAGTCATGATCGCTCAATTGAAAGCATGTGCTTATCCTGAGCACTCCCAGGGTATCATCTTCGTTACTTCCACCGCTATTTTTAGGAATTAACGTTTTTTGGTCCTTCAAAGGGGTCTTTCGATTTCTCTTTCCACTATTCGTGCCCTTCATTTCATTTCTGCCTTTACTAGGCCCAAAAACATTCTGAATCTTCTCCGGAGTTTTCGACTTGGCCTTTTGCAGCCACCTATCCATGTGAGATTGCTTCTGTATCTTCGAAATCCCAGTTTTCGCCGCCATATTATCCAGACACGCCGTCACCACGTCCGAAACGTCCAGAGACTTTTTTCGGGGCTTGTTTTTGGAGTTATCGAGCTCATCTTTAGTATCGTCTTCGGAAAACAGCGTATCATACAGACTCTCGCTTAGAGAAACATCACTGTCTGTTCTGACGATTTTCTCGCTCCTTTGCCTCTTCGGTGTGGTTTTCATCACTCTGGTCGTGCTTAGCAAGTCATTGAGTGCGTCTATACGCATTCGCTTCGGTTCTCGCATGAGGGTCTCGGCTTCTTGCACGGATACGTTCCAACTGTGACGTTTCTTGTCCGAGACGAAGAAGGCGCTGTAAAGCCGCGGATCTTTCTTCTTTGACTGGAAAAGAATAGCAGGTTAATTTGAGAAGTCAATAGGGAATTGATGAAAATATCAGAAGTGCTTGATATTTTTTTTGGTGATAGGAATAACCTTCCTTAACGCGGGAAAAAAGTTTAAATATTTTTGGCCCCGTAGTTAATTTTTAAATATACTTAATATTTTTCCACTCGTCGTTCTGGGCTTAGTACGGCATATCAGACATATTCCTTAGCCGCTACGTATGAAAAAAAAATCCACCTTGAAAAGCTGTCAATGTCACCACAGATTTTTTTTTAATACGTAGCGGACCAAGGAATATGTCTGTTAAGCCGTACTGAGCCCAGAACTACGAATGGAAAAATATTAAGATTATTTAAAAATTAACTACGAAGGTTATTCCTATCACCGAAAAAAATATCAAGCACTTCTGATATTTTCATCCATTCCCTATTATTTGTGCTTTCATTTGTTTTGGTCAGTATTCTGGAATTAGGCATTCCTAATATTAACAAATAATTAGAATGAAATATAATTATGTTAACTATCACTAACGATAGTGGCATTTTTCCGAGCGGTTCCGTGCTTCGCAAGACACGCTAAGCAGTTGGTGCCGGCTGCCGTCGATAGATGACAGTCGTTAAGCCAAGTCAGAGGCCCTAGGGCGGCTTGAAAACTTCTGACAGTAAGACCAGCCATTAGTCTTAAAAGTCTCCACAGTGGAGTATGGCCTATACCTTCCTCAGGGAAGAGACTCGTGCCCCTCGGTGGAGACATAATGGGTTGATGATGACGATGAAACCTATTATATTTTATAGCAGTAACAACGGGCGTGAGTTTTTTTTACCAACATTTTTATTTGCATGGAATCAAAAAACTGACTTTACTTAGCTAGTTTCTCTTACCTGAGGAGTAAACCCGTCTCTAGTCGCTTCGAACTCCTCCAAGCCTTGGTATCTCCGTAGCATATTGTCCACGATCCAGCCGCGGCGCCCGTTGTCGCCAAAGAACGTAACGTGGAAAATGCCACGTTCCACGCGCCCAAACACTGGAAGATAGGTTTTGGGCGTTGTATTTCGAGAAGTTATGTCCTGTCGCCAAATTCAAAACAAATATGTTCGCCAAGTTCGTTTTACGCTAATATAAAGTTACGCAAAAATTAAATGGGGACAGATACGGATACAAAGCGTGGAATTCTTGAAACTAATAAGAACATCTTTTCAATGCAAAGTCAAAGTATAAATTATATGGACGAAAAATTTATAGCATTAGTACATAATGTTGTAAACCTAGCTGTGCCGGCAAACCACATTCCATATTTTCGCACCATTTAAACCTTCCCTGGAATTTCCACAAATATGTATATATAAAACCAAAAATCACTCAAATCGGTCCAGCCGTTATTGAATTTTAGTGAGACGAAAGAACAGCAATCCATTCTTGTATTATTTTATTATTAAATAAAGAACATTTCAATAAGTACAAAGTCAAAGTAGTGGGCGAAAAAGTCATTATTTCAGTAAACTAAAATTAAAATATACCTACTGTAGGTAACAAAAAAAGAACTTAGAATGAGAAGCAAAGAATTTTTAATGTTGATTATCTATCTTTTCTTTGCCAAATAACAGTATTCCAGGGAAGGTTCTTTCAAGAAAAGGTCATTTTTAAATGCATTGATATTAATGTAAAACAACTGATAAATTGTCACCAGAAGCTAGATTTACCGCTGTTTTGTATGTATAATTCAATACCTTCAAACTCATTGTTACCAACTCACATTGCATTCATAATTAATTAAAATCCAGAACTAAGCACTACAGTAATATCTAGTGTGATAGTTAAGCTTGATTCTTATTGATTTACTTTAAATAACATGACAAGTTTCAGAAAATATTTACAAATAGCTTATCAGTTAATTTGAACACATTTCCTCTAAAATCGATCTTCATCGTAATATTTTTAACACAGACTATTTTAATCAGATATTTGAAGGGATAGTTTCTATAAATAAGACTTTCAATGTATTTTTGGTAAAGAACCACCAGTTTCTGAAATGAGATTTTCACTAAGTGCATATTGAATTGTTTAATTTTTTTGTTGACTTGTTTATAAGTGTTGACTTCGATAATATCTCATTTCAGAAGCTTGGGTAAATAACTCACACTTCTTTTTCACAAAGACTCCACTGAATGGGTCTCTAGTGATGATACACGGCCAGAATGGGTACGTTCCTACTCTGGACCAGGCTAGGTCACCAACTTGATACTCGGCCTTAGCCTCCATTTCAAATAGCTCACTCTTTGATATGATATTAGCGGTAGATTCTTCCGGTTTCTTTTTTTTCTTCCCCATGTCAAAGTCCAATGTTTTTACCACCGACGAGGTGTCTTTGTAGCCAAGTTTCGGTTTGGTCTCAGATATGTTTAAATTGTACTTTTCAGAAGATCGTTCTAGTATGTTACTTAGGTGGGTGTTTGTCGATGGCTTACGGGAGCTCTTAGATGGAGAAAACATGTTCTTCATAATAGATACTGTCTCCTCCTTTTCTTTGGATTGGATCAGGTCTTTTCTTATGTATATTTTGTTGAACTTAGCTGGAGATTTGCCTTTATTCTTCTCAGTGCTAAAACGACTTAGAGTAGCATTATTTGATATAATATTCTCTACTTGGTGTTCGACATTAGAAGTTGTCTCCATAATAGGTGTTTTGGGACTGTCTCGTTTAGTAAGTGAATTGGAAGCATTCATTTTGTAAGCTGGAGACTTGGATGGAGTTTGTTCATCAATTGGGGACTTCAACATTGTAGTTGTGGCCTTATCGGACTCACAGAATTCTGTATCAGTCTTCAATCTGCGAGTCCGTCCATAGCGGCTAGTAGTTCCTTTTACTTCTCCAGAAGAAACTGGAGATGTTACTCTCGCGGTCAGGCTAGTCTCCAATTCTCTTTCGACCATAGATCTCCGCTTTGGTTTCAGTAAATTTTGCGGCGAAGCCCCTCCATTTTGGCTTCTATTGCCGCCGGAGTCCGCTTTACTCTCAGATTGATCCATTTCAGGCCACCTTTAATTCATCTGGCGATACAAAAATCACGATCGGAGTTTTATATCAATACATTCCTACCACTACAAAATCGCAAGTATTATTAAGAAATTTAGCAGTTTGAACCCTAAATTGAAATATCTTGACATAAACAGGGCCGCAGAAACGTATTACGTAGGTTAGAAACGGGGGCCGCGATTCCGCTGAAACAAAAGAAACGAAATGAAGTTTGATTTCGTGAATCAAATAGGTTAGATTGTGCATACAAAAACCGCACTGTTTCATGATTTATGAGTTTAATAATAAGACGTATGTCGCCTTACCGATATTTCCAGTGCAAATTCGCAGAGGGAGAACGCGTAATTTGCAATCTGTTGCATGGGTCACAGGAAGGCCACTGTTACATCTTTCTTATAGAGCATCGAAAACTTGATTTCCCTAATTCCATCAAGACGATGATAGTTCCAAATATTTTAGCATTAGTTCCACGAAGAGATTCACACACAGATTCGGAAATAATAACTGCGAATGGCAGCGTCGAATTATCATCCGTACAAAATGCTATTTTACAACGAGAATGGACTAAGACAGGAGTCACACGCGCGCCATTATAATTTCGTCTCACGAATTCTACTGAAATTATAGCACAGAAGCGAGCGAATCCTTTCCTGCCAGCCTCAGTGGATGTCACCTCACTTTCAACAATTAGTTTTCTTGTAAAAACCGACTATTTTCCGATTTCCAAAAGAAAATAAGTTCAGCAACGCTAAATCAACCGCGATTTCCAAAGGAAGAAATTGTATTGTATGTATGGTATGTGTGTGTGTGTGGTGTAGGTGTAAGACGTGAGTAAGTGAATGTGTGAGTGAGTTCCATTCAGTGCTAAAAAAACCAAATGTAACTTTTATTCGAAGGAAAATACATCTACAGACTCTTCCACCTCTGCTTTTGAATAGCTGTAAATGTGTATACCACAGATTGTTGCACCGACTTTTTGAAAGTTGAATGAACATGACATTTAACAAATTTCGAAAAAAGCGGAACCGCGTTAGTAAAATGCGGAGAGCGGATCCACTATCAGAAAAGCGGAAAAAAGCGGAAATGCGGTACATCTGGCAGCACTGGTCCCAGTCCCAGCAAAACGCACACAAACAATGAGTTATTCGAAAACATACACACATGCAAACAGTTCAATGGCTTTATCGCTGTTTTACTGACACAGCCTGTTTTCGAATAATATCGTTTTCCCGCCGCGTCGCACCGCACCCGTGCTGTTAAAGTTTGCAAAAAAATAAAAGACTAACTGCGGTAAAAAAAGAAAAACATAAAATTGTTTAATGTTACAGGTCAGTTAAGTAAAGCTGGCACGTTCAACACATTTACACGTTGTGCTTGTGTAGTGTCTGTGAATAAGCGCGCGGCGTGACGTGTACTGCATGCGCATCATGAAAAGTCTGCCCGTCTCTCTTGCGCGCGGTCTAGCTTATGAGTGTGAAGGGGACAGTTATAGTTTTACTTTTGCTACTGTTTATAAATACAGCGTGATCTTTTTGGTATTCAACCGTATGTGCGTTTCAATGAGGGATTTTTCTGACAGCTTAAGAAAAGTAGTTCCAAATGAGCCAAAAATTAGTTCCATGAGTAACTGACCACTGAGCGTCCGTCACCCTTTGTTACATAATTAATTTGTTGAGGATTTATGGGATAATTATTTTCTGTTTTGGTAAAGATTTTCTTTGGTGAAATTATTTTTGTTCATGTGAAAATTTATTGAAGAATGTAACTATTTTGTGACCATTGATTCCACCTTACTTTGAATACTTTACGCTCAAATTTGCTAAAAATATATTATAACAAGTAACACATGTCATATGTATATTTGTATTTATTTATCTACAACGCACCCATCTTACTAAAACCTAACTCTAGTCTACACTTAAACTAGAGTCGCATTTTGATTCAAAATCATTTATTTTGAAACATAATGTATAGTGAAATTGCATAAGTGTGAGTACTGTGAACGTGCCAGCTTTAGATAACTGACCTGTACAGCGTGGTAAATAAAGTACAGTAGGTTCTAAAATTACTTAAAAGAACATGCGTGTTCTACCAGTTAAGGTGTGAAATATTACATTTTAATAATCTAAATAACAAATTTATAGTATTTTTTGAACTAAAACTTTCGTAAGCACAACCTGGTCGGACTCTTCCGATATAACAACACCCGTAAGTAAATCCGGACTAAAAGTTTACAAAATTTATAGTAAATAAAAATATATATATTTTTTATATTCTTTATTGGAAAAAGGTTTGGTCGCACAGCGACGATGTCACCCTTATAAGGCTACACATTAAGACTAGGTGAACACAGTATTTTTACAAAAAATAAACTCATATTCATTCCGAACCAACTAAAGACTAGTTATTTCCGCCGTGCGGTCCAGAACCCATGTCTTGAGTTCTAGCTCGCATACCAGAAACCACCAATTTGTATAGTAACCTTGCATCATTTGACGTAGGGTCAGACAATACAAGGTTACATACACCGACATTATTAAATATACAATTATTATAAATTTGTGATCTTCGAGACTCCGTTCTGACACACTCCATCAACAAGTGATACACATCTTCTATTACTCGACATTCGGTGCAGTTTGGCGAATCTACTTTGCGCATCAAGTGAGCAAACTTGTTGAGTGGGAGGTGCCCGGAACGAGTTCTCAAAGCAGCCACTACTTCCGATCTGCCCATCGAGAAATTCTCAAACCACGGTCTACGTGGGAGCTCCCGCTGTATAGTGCGATACCAAATTCCTTTACTCGAACTAATTCCTCATATATGTGTTTCCACGAATCATAACATTCTTCTTTTACACTATGTACTAAATCAAGATAGAATGGAGGAAAAAGGCTAAAGTAACCATCTTCACAAGCTTTTTTGGCAGCTCGGTCTACCTCTTCATTACCCTCTAAGCCAACATGGGATGGAATCCATTGCAGAATTAAACTTTTGTTTGCTAACTGCGCCCGATGTATGAGTTCTAGGATTCGGTAGGCAATCGGGGACCCTCGAAAAGTCGAAGTACACCGTGCCAAGTGCTGGAGGGCACTCTTGGAATCCGTGAGAACTACAATGTCCATTTGGTCTAACACGAAGATATGAGTTAAGGCTTGTTCTATAGCAAATAGTTCAGCGTACATGATAGATACGTTGGAGTCAATTTTGTATTTTTTAACCCGGCCAATCTGTGGATCCAAGAATGCAGCTCTAACCTTGTTTTGATCATCCTTAGATGCATCAGTATATATCTTATAACTACATGAGTACTTATTCTCTAACAGTATTGTACATTTGTCTCGTAGGTAGGTATTATCATAAAGTCTCTTCGCCTTATCTATATCTGGGACCATGAGGTGGATAGCATCCTTTACATTTATGTTGCTGACCCATGTACTCAGTGAAAACATATCTAATAGGGGACTCGAGTGAATTGGTTGGTCAATTAACTTCTGATGAATTTCTAGTAACAATGGGGGTTTCTTAGTTGTCCAGTAAAAACTATCTAATGGTGATCGGTCTACAAAATCTTGTATCAGAGTTATGGAGTTATTGTTTTTAATCGATTTTGCTCGAAGCCAGAATTTACCAGCTAAAAATGTCCTACGCAGATGTAATGGGGGGAGACACAACTCACTTTCCATTACATGCACCGGAGTACTTTTTATGAAACCACCAACCACTCTCATTGCCTGATTCTGAACCTTGACAAGTTTGTTTAAATGGGTTTGCGCTGCAGTGTTATAAAGAAAACTAGCATAATCAAGTCTACTGCGAATTATAGAAATATACAATCTACGTAAGTGTATTGGATGAATACCCCACTGGGACCCGGCTAAGGACTTAAATACATTTAAAAACTTTTGTGTTTTTTCAACTAAATAATTAATATGTCTACCCCAACGAAGACTGCGATCTAACCAAAGTCCGAGATACTTGACGCAGTCCACCAATTCTAATCTACGTTCACCTATAGTTATATTTACATCTTGACGATTTACCCCTTTTCTAAAAACACATAATTTAGTTTTACGATATGAAATACAAAGACCAATTTCTTCTATAAGTGTTGACAAACAATTTAAAGCAGATTGAATTTTAAAAGTGGTATCTTCTAATGTTTTGCTAGATATGTAAATAACGAAATCGTCTGCATACTGTGAAATGTAAACGTCTTTTATACTGTGGCAAATAGACGACGTAACTACATTAAACAGGATTGGCGAGACCGGGTCGCCCTGCGCGAGCCCCTTACCCGTGTACCTACTTAATATCTCCTTGTTAACGAGATCGATACTAAGGTGTCTCTCCTTCAGATAATTCCATAAATATTTACAAACAACACTATCAATTTTGAGTTTTTGCATAGTCATAATTAAAGATGTTACATCCACATTATTGTAGGCACTATCAATGTCAATAAAGCAACCTAGTGAGACGTAGTTTTGTGAAAAGCCCATTTGAATATAGGTAATTAATCGTGTTAAGTTGTCTAAACAGGATTGCGATTTTCTAAAGCCTATAGTCGAGTCATCGAAACATTGGTTCTTTTCCAACCACCACTCCATTCTACGACATATTATTACATGAAATATTTTACACGGGCAAGACATCAAAGCAATGGGCCTAGCGTCAGGGTTATTTACATCATTACTATTATGTTTAGGTATAGGTACTATTTTAATATTTCTCCATTGTGTAGGTACGAACTGAGTAGATAGAATTCTATTATAAATGTTTAACAGTATTAAATTACCATTTTTAGGGAGATTCTTTATCATTGAAAAAGAGACACTATCTATTCCTGGGGCTGTATCCTTAGTTTTTATACAATTTTCTAGTTCATGAAGCGAAATGGGCGTCGATAAAATAGATTTCTCCGGTGTGATTTGAGGCATATCCCCTGATACATAGTCTGGCGTCAAGTCTAGGAGCATATTTAGGGTCTTTTCTTGGCTTACTCTATGTTTAGGAGTTTGATACCCCTTCAGCCATCTCATTCGTCGCCACATTTCGCTGGATGAAACTGTACTATCTATAGATCTACAGAAGTCTTGCCATGCTTTGTTTTTTGCATTTCTGATTAATTTTTGGGTGTTAGTGATCTTTTGTTTTAATATGGCTAGATTATCTGGAGTTGGGTTTTTCCTCAAATTGGTCAAAGCTAACCTACGCTCAGCAACTGCACGTGACAAATCCTGATTCCAGTACGGTTTCGGTTTAAACTTATCCACACGTCTTGGATTATCGCAAATTTTTATTGTTGGAATAGAGTTGTCGGCTGCATTGCTTATTAAACTAATGAATTGATCATAATCTCTTTGTATATTATTAGTCAGTGTCATTTCAGCAAACAAACCCTCCAAAAGGTCTCGATATTTGGTCCAGTCGGCCTTTTTAAAGTTTCTTTTACCTTTATAGCTATGGTCATTTAAGACCTCAGAACTTAGTTTAACTATGATGTGGTCACTACCCAAAGACTCATTAATGGTTCTCCAACTGAATTTAACAGCTATGTCTGCTGTGGCAATAGATACATCCGGCGCTGTCTGCTGAAGGATTCCACTGACCACTTTAACTCGTGTTGGAGATCCATCATTAAGAGTAACTAGGTTGTGATCAGTTATGCTATCTAAGAGTGCAGTTCCTTTGGCTTCAGTCTTGCTAGACCAATTTGAGTGGTGGCAATTTAGATCTCCAATAAAAATACTTTTAGTCAAGAATTTTTCAAAAATAGCATCCCAATCGTTTTGCAGCAGGCGTACAGTAGGTGCAGAATATATACCAATAACATAGTCTAAAACCTCACAATTCAATATCTTTAAACACAATAAATCAACCCCAGGAAAAGCAGCATTTACCTGAACAACTTCAGCTCTTACACTTTGGTGTACCAAAATAGCTATGCCTCCGTAGGAGTCCCATCTGTCTTTTCGATACACATTATATTCACTAACACTTAAATTACTATCCGGTTCTAACCAGGACTCAGTTACCACGGCAATATGCACTTTTTCTTGTATTAAAATTTGTCCTAACACTAATAGTTTTGGGCGTAGACTTTGCGCGTTCCAGTGCACTATGTTCAACACTGAATGTTTGGGACTTTTTTTACCCATTTTGGAAAAAAATTGATGATAGTATCGGCCACTCGGAGATCTTCTCAATTATAAATTTCAGAGCCCATTCCCAAACTAACTTAGCGCCAGCCGCTATCTTATCAGAGAAAGTTGTGTATCTCTTAGAGAAAATAATATGTTTGAGTTTCTGTAACAATTCTTTAATCGCTCCTTTCCGTGTGTCTGTGTCTTCTTCATTATCAGATTCATGACCCTCCTGCTTCTCACTCTCCTCTTCCTGGTCCTCAGAGCTAGCGGTAGACTCTGTCTCAATAACACGTTTCTTCATACCATCCCTTCGGGCATTTACCACTCTTATCTTCTTCTCCTTTTGTCTAACTAGAGCTTCTGTTTGTGCCACCTCAGCAAAGGTATGTTGTTGGCTGGAGGTGGGCTCAGGTGTTTCAACTACCGAATTCTGTGTGTTCCTCAGTTTGGGGAAGTCCGTCGCTTTTGGTAAAGATTGCTGTTGAGATGTTGTTATTGGTTGGTATGTCTTTAACGCCTGCTTGTATGTTACCGAGGACTCGGCCATGATCTCTCGTATCCTTCTCTCCTTAGCATATGTAGGACATGTTTTCGCCATCGCTAAGTGCTTCCCGCCACAGTTCACACATTTAAATTTTCGGGTCTCACAGTTGATGTGATACCCACCACATTTTGGGCACACTGTTCTATTAAACGGGCAAAGTTTGTTCGTGTGTCCATATCTCCAGCATTTTGAACAATGGGTTACCGGAAATATGTACCTGCTTACCTTGACTCGAGAGCCAAAAACGTAAATACTTTCGGGTACAGATGGGCCCTTGAATCCAATTCTCACCACTTCACTGTCTTCCCATTCAATGGAATCAAAGATCCTCCTTTTTAACCTCTTGATCGATTCTATGGGCACTTCTGGACTGACCAAGTCCTGGAGTAGCTCATCCTCGGTGACGCTGATCTCTATGTCTTTTATTGTTCCGTAGCAAATATTAACTACTTGGATTTTATGACATTTCATGCCCATTTCTACCAACTTCTTGTTTTGTAAGATGCTCTCCATACTTTTCTCATCATTAAATTGGATGACAGCCCTGTAGGCATTCATGTACCTTACTCTTAGAACATTTATTATGTTTTCAGACTGTAACAGTCTTGCCATACCTATGTACTTAGGCAGGGCTTCTTTACAGGTGATGATCACTTCAAAACTATTTTCTTCTCCTTGTTGTTTATTTTCACTTTGTGATTGTAACTTTTTCTTAGTACTTTTTCCTTTTACCTGTGTCCAACCCTCCTCCTCACTTTCCGTAGATCTGACTCTCTTCATAATACGACTTCCTCCTGCCTTCTCCATCAACTCTCTCTCCATCGAATACCGCTGTAATAAGTCCTCATCTAAATAGTCTTCACTACACTCAATAACAGAATCCATTGTCTCGCCACTTTGCGTCTCCATTACGTAGGTAATCTAATTGTAGGCATAGCCTCGACGCTTACCTATGAGTACCAAAAATGAGGGTAAGTCGAAAAAAGTGCGCCGCGAGATAGGGAACTGCTTCCGCTGACGAACAACACTCGACTGATAAAAATAATAAAATATCACATCTTCTTACAGAGAAGAATGCCGCTAATGTTGTTACATTTCAATATTCATCATCAACCCATCATGTCCCCACCGAGGGGCACGGGTCTCTTCCCTGAGGAAGGTATAGGCCATACTCCACCACGGGGGCCAAGTCCGGATTGGTGGAGGCTTGTAAGACTAGTGGCTGGTCTTACTGTCAGAAGTTTTCAAGCCGCCCTAAGGCCTCTGACTGGCTTAACGACTGCCATCTATTGACGGCAGCCGGCACCAACTGCTTAACGTGCCTTGCAAAGCACGGAATCGCTCGGAAAAATGCCACTAGCGTTAGTCATAGACGGTAACCCATTCATGGACTGAACGCGCCGTATGTGGCTTAACCTTCGTGAACGTTTAAGAACACTCAGGCAGCCGGGGCTACGAGCAATTTGTTAGCATCAAACTAACAGTAAATTATTAACTGCTAAATTACTACCTGTCTAACTCAATGGAACAACTCTGCACAGTGTATTATTTTCTTTTTATACATCTTTCAAGCGTTCATCCTGAGGTTATATCATATTTATCTATCAATTTGCTGAGTCTGCTTCATACCTTTAACATAGCGGCGGCTTCGGCCTATAGATTTATTCCTTACTTGTCGTGTTCCAGATCTGTCGTACTCCAGATTCGCATTAATACGTACAGTTGAGCAGGCACTTAGTATGTAGGTTTCATTTTATACATTTAGTAAATCACAAAGTGTTTTGTGGTTCTACCGAAGTAGAGAGTTTTTTGTTCCACTGCTTTTATTTTTGTTAGTAAAAATAAGTAACAATTTGTATATTGTTTTTTATATAATAGCAAGTATGCTTATATGGTATCTGGAATACGAAAAATCTGGAGTACGGCAGATCTGGAACACAAGTCCGGAACAAATCGGCCTTTAAGAGGTGTCGCTTTCTAAATACTTTAAGTATATAATAATTATCTGGTTTCAAATTAAAAAAACATGTTCAGATATTGTATAAAACAGTCATATCAAATGTTAAATACAATCCGACCTCTGTAGCGTAGCAGTTAGCGCATCTGCTTACCATGCGAGAGGCCCAGGTTCGATCTGTTCGATCAGGCTGGGAAGAAGAAAAAAAAACTCCAGGTCTTGGATGTTTATATGTTTGTGACGTCGCTGTTTCTGGTTCCCACGACACAGGGTATCCTAGTGTGGGGCCAGAAGCAATGTATGTGCCTGTATGTAAATGTTTATGTTAAATGTTTATGTTTATAAGCTTAGCTCTTCGCATCAGCAAACGTAATTAAAAAAAAACAGCCATCATGTATATAAAACATAGTTACACGGCCAACAACATTTAACTTTTTTAAACTGTCGTAGCGGGTGAACACAATCCGATATTAGCGCCATCTAGCTTTTGGATTGAGTTTTAGCTGTCGTCGTTCTGCGTCGGTAAAAGTGTAAGAAGTCTATGGTTCTCGGCAGCAACTCAGTCAGTCAACCACAGCGTTGCCAGACGTACGGTAATTACCGTATTTGTACGGTATTTTGAAGCCTTGTACGGTAATCTATCGTGGTACCAAAAACGTACGGTAATTCTGAGAACATTGCCTAAATTCGACAAATGGTACGGTAATTTGAAATTGGCGCCTAATCTCAGTCTATATTTTGCTATTTTCTTTCTTCATTAACGAATACGAACGATCCGAATCCGAAACTAAAACTGAAAACGAACTAAATCTGAATATAACGATAAAATCTGCTTTTTCTTGGGTAAGAAATATCTCTGAATCATCAAATTGGGGCATTAAACCAACCATGTACTGGTAAAGCAGTTTCACTTTCATTGGCAAAAAGTTTTGAGTTACTTAACGAATAATACTACATTGTTATTTAAGAAATAAAACTTACTAAGTAATTTACGACTAGTTTTCTGTTTAATAGAAAATAAGTAATTATCTCATTTTTATAGCAACTCATCATAAAATCAGTGTGTACGATTACTTATGTGGTACGGTAATTTGTACGGTAATTTTGGGGTACATTTTACGGTAATTCTGGCAGCACAGTCTGGCAATGCTGGGCAACCATCAAATAAATGGTTTTTTTCTTCGGCGGGCTTTTGAAAGAAGAGGGCGCGAATTTCGAAACTCTGAAAAACTTTTTTCCGAAATTAATTTAATTGTGTTATTTGTGTTGTAAATAACTAATATTACGTGTGAATAGTTTTTAAAAATGTCGCTCCCAGGGGCGGAGCCCCCTGGGACGCTGCAGGGACCTAAAAAAAGAAGAATTGTAGAGACAGATTCAAACGAACCTTCCGGTGATGGGGACGTTTCAAATAGTGCAAAACTAAGTGATGAATGTTATTTACCATACATCAAGCCTGGGTATGTTAGGCTTTTCCCGGAGAATGCAGACCCCGCTGCGCTGACGGTCTTCGTAGAGAGCAGCAAAGGCGAGAACATCGGCAACAGAAATCCACTTTTTCTAGCCAGTCTGTTCAGAAATGATATCAAAGGCGTGTCTGATATAAAACGCATTTCGGCTACGAAACTTGCAATTACTTTTGCCCAGTACAACAATGCCAACAATTTCCTCCAGAATGAGGATTTCCTTAATAGACATGGCTTCAAAGCCTACATTCCAGCCAGAGCAATCGAGAAAATAGGAGTCCTCAGGTATGTTCCTACAAATATAAGCAACGAAGAGCTTTTCAAGAAACTCACTGCATCCGTCGAGATCATCGGGGTGAGAAGGTTCACCCGCAAAGTCAATGGACAGATCAAGCCTTACGAATCTGTAAGTGTGACTTTCCTATCTAATGCGCTGCCAGACGCGGTTTATTTAGATATATTCAGATACCGCGTTCATGAATACATTGCACCTTTGTTGCAATGTTTTAAGTGTTTAAAGTTTAATCATGGAGCGAGAGTCTGCCGTTCCAAGCAGCGATGCTCCCTCTGCGCAGGTGAGCACCGCTACTCGGACTGCACCAATGAGCAGGAACTAAAATGTATCAATTGTGGTGGGGCTCATGTGGCCATCTCGAGGGATTGTCCGGTTAAACAAAGTAAGATACAGGAAAAAAAGAATAGAGTCACTTATGCAAGTGCTGTTAATAAGTCAGACAGAGAAAATTTATTAAAGAATTATGCTGCAGATTTCCCCACGCTACCAAAACGAAAAGCACCAACAGCCAGCAATAAAACCTCTTCCACACCTATCTCGATTATTTCGAAAACACCTATTGTGTCACCAGAAGTAGTTTCCTCGGAAACACTTATTGATCAAATTATAAAAAATGACGTAATATTAAAAGCTTTGGTTGCTGCTTTGGTTTGCTTGGCGAACTCCAAAGATGGGGAAAAAATCACCACCTCAGTTATTAAGGATGTACTAATAAGCAATTTAAAAAATGGATAAGCAGTATTTACGTATAGCTCAATTTAATGTTGAAAGTGTAAACAGTAAAAAACCATTATTAATCGATTTTCTATCTGAGAGCGATATTGATATATGTTTGTTTAATGAGACCATGCTAAAAAAGAAAAGTGATTTCAGGATTTCTGGTTATAATTTTGTTAGACAGGATGGGCCCAATGGTAATGGTGGAGTTGGAATACTTATTAGAAACACCTTTAAATACAAATGCATTCAAACACGTTATAATGATAATTTACAATCAGTTGCTGTAGTTCTTAAAACGGATGTTGGCGATTTGTCCATTTTATGTTTATACTGTCCTCCGAGAGGGGGTCGCTTCAGATGCAGGCAGCTGAAACAAATAATAAACACATTACCGAAACCCTTATTTATGGCAGGGGACTGCAATGCCCATCATGTGGCTTTTGGATGCAGATCCATCAATTCTAGAGGTTCTGATGTCTATAACTTATTAGATGAGTGTGACTTATGTATATTGAATACAGGCTTACCAACAACAGTAGGCAGGCCTCATCAGAATCAGTCAGCCATTGATATCTCTTGTGTTAGTCCAAGTATAGCTCCCCTATGTGAATGGCGAGTTCATAGTGATCCCATGGGTAGCTACCACTACCCAACAATAGTTGACATTCAAACAGCAGTCCAAAAGTTTGAGGTGGGTGAAGCCATGGAGCGATATGTTTACAGCAACGCTGATTGGAATAAGTTTTCATCTGAAACAAACAATATTTTTAAGAACTTTTTTATTGATTCTGAAAACCCATTGGTTAGCTATAACTTATTTTGTGATATGCTTAATAAAATTAAAGATGAATGCATTCCAAAAGTTAAAACCTGTTCACAACAGACTCTCAAGAAATCCGTTCCTTGGTGGGATGATGATTGTGCGATTGCAGTTAAAAATAGTATTGAAGCCTTAAATAAATATAGGGAAAAGTCATCTTTGGAGAGCTTTATAAATTATAAGAAACTAGATGCCCTTAAAAAGAGAATAATTAGCGGAAAAAAAAAAATGGATGGAGAAAATTATGTGATTCATTTAATAGATACACACCTGTCTCAGTTATTTGGAACCATATTCGCCGATTTAAACGTATATCTTCATTTAAGACCTCAAAAAACGATGAATGGATCCCAGCCTTTCTAGATAAGTATGCTCCAATTTCACCACCTGAAAAGAATATTGATACAAATAAATTAAATTCTTTGTTTAATGAATTAGAGCCTGAAAGCTCTTTTCTTTCTGAAAGTTTTACGTGGACAGAGTTTCAAAGTGCACTTCGATCCAGAAAAGATACCACGCCTGGTTTAGATAATATTCCTTATAAGCTTATTCGAAACATGCACAGTGATGCACAGAAAATTTTGCTCAAACTGTACAACACTCTTTGGAAAACTCAATCCATTCCTTCTTCATGGAAGACGCAATGTGTCATACCTATATTAAAACCTGACAAGCCAGAAAATAGCCATAATTCATACAGACCTATATCGTTATCTTCTTGTGTAGGTAAGATTTTTGAATACATGCTAAAGGTTAGACTAGATTGGTTTGTGGAATCAAAAAATATCTTACCTGCAGAACAGTTTGGTTTCCGTAAGGGGAGGAGCGCTGCAGAAAGCTTTACTTCATTACTGGCTGACATAAACAGTTCTTTTTTTAGTCATTCATCCACTGTGTGCGCATTTTTGGATGTACAGGGCGCTTTTGACAATGTCGATCCAAGTGTCCTGGTTGGCATCTTGAAGGACATAGGAATTCCCGGACGAGTCTGGAAATGGATATTTAATTTCCTATATGAGAGACAGTTATTTGTTAAATATAATAATAACATCCACGGACCTAGAAATGTATATAAAGGAACAATGCAAGGTGCAACCATTTCGCCTTTGCTTTATAATTTGTACACTTGTCAATTAAATAAGTTCCTCATGGAACAAAATGTTAAATATCTTCAATATGCTGATGATTTGGTTGTATATAGTGTAAATAGAGATGTGAATATAGCTGTAAATAATTTGACTAGAGGTCTTTCACAAGTTTAATTGTTTTATTGTAATAAGCTAAAGTTAAATTTAAGTCCAGAAAAAAGTGCCGCAATGATTTTCTCAAAGAAAGTATTGGGTTGTAATACTTCTGTAATGTTTAATAGCATGGCTTTGCCTTGGGTTTCTGAAAAGAAGTTTTTAGGTGTTTACTTGGACCAAAAATTGACTTTTGGAAATCATATTAATTACTTGATTAAGAATGCTTCAAGAGCTTTGAATGTGCTTAGGTCTCTTGCAGGTGTTCACTGGGGTTCAGACCCTAAAATTTTATCAATGTTGTACAAAAGTATTGTACATAGTCATTTTGATTATAGTTCTATAGCCTACATGAACTGTAGTCCTACTTTATTACGAAAATTAGATGTTTTACAAAATAAGGCTCTAAGAATTATAACAGGAGCCATGTGCTCCACACCTATAAATGCAATGCAGTGTGAAGCTTGCATTCCTCCTCTAACCTTGAGAAGATTGCAAATTGCTGAAAGATTTTGTCTTAAAATAGTAGCTTCAGACAACAAACACTTTATCAGTAGAATCCTACCTCTTGACCATTGCCCTTTAACATGTCAGGACCTTATGTAAATATTTCTAATGCAATATCTGGATGTGTTCCAAGCTTATTAAGAATTTTAAGTCATGTAAATGATATTTCCGTAAATATGCACAAAAGTAGCCCTTGGCCACTGTACAACATGGATTTCAATGCACTTGTAAATTACAATGTAAATAATCTTCAACTTAACATTACTAACCAATGAGTTATTAGCCTCAGTTGATGAACATTATTACAGGCTATACACAGATGGTTCTAAGAGCCAGAATAATGTGTCATCTGCATATTATGACCCACAGAGAAAGATAAGTTATTGTTTTAAGATTGATAACCAATGTAGCATCTTTACTGCTGAATGCTATGCAGTGTTCTCAGCACTATTGTACATTAATGAATTTGTAAATTGTAAAAATATTATTATTTTCACTGATTCACAAAGCGTTCTAGCAGCATTAGAAAATTCCAGTTTCAAATTCAATTTTAATTATATAGTGTATAATATTAGGCAAGTATTGTAGTCCAGTCAGTCAAGACAATTAATTCATAATAATTCCAAAAGTTTTCAAATTTTGATGTAAGGTTGGGAATGGTATTAAAACAAACTATAAAATTTTGCAACCTGTTCTGCGGTCCGGAACACTGTTAAAAATGCAATAAATGATAATTTGCTCAGTTCTTGAGACCAAAATTCCAAAAGTTCTGCAAAGTTGGAGTGGTGTTAAATATATGATTTTACATCACGTGTCAAATTTGCAACCAATTTATGTGTACGGAACATTTTTTGTTATTAACAATTAATGTTTTTCTTTATTAAACTGAAGGAAAACGTTCCAAAAGTTCTGCAAACTTGACACATATATCGGAAAAATATACCGAACGGTTGTATAAATTTGCAACCTTTTTCGTTGACCGGAACATGTTTATTTATAATTCTTTTTAATTCGTGGTCATTTTTTCGAGTAAGGTGGTCTCGGAATAATTACAAAAGTTTTGAAACTTGGTTGCAAACTTCGAAAACATCTATTCTGATGCATTTACAAATTTGCAACCTCATACGCGATCCGGAACTTTATGCAATTTGCAAAAATGTAATTTTTTTATTTTTTCACCTTCAAGAAAATTTGAAAAGTTCTGCAAATCGAGGGGACTGATTAATTTTGGGATTAATGTCAGTATTTGAATTTGCAACCATATCCGGAATACGGAAATATTTTTTAATCACTTTCACGCAAAATATTATTTCCGTACACATCGCTGTTATATATTCAGGGCCTAAACTTTGTGCTATACGAAGCCACCGCGACGTCGTATACCTGCGTTGCTATGGTAACGCGACCAATGGTCGCGTCAACCGCTGGATACGTTCCTTGATTATGAAAGCAGTGACGTAAGATCAGATGCAGAAGATGGTGCACCGGATAATACAATTGTGGAATGTGAAATGTCATCGAAATGTACCACGGAACTGGAAGAACATTATGGTGATCCAGGAATGGTGTGGGAGGGCCCTCACAAAAAAATTCAAATGCTCATAATTATTTCTTTTCAGATATGTATTTCTACGAAATTCAAATAAATCAGATTTTCAGTATCTTCAATTACAGATTGTTACATTCAACATGCATTCAAAGTTTTATCGCTAACTTGTAAGGTTTTAACACTTATTAACTGACCTCATAATATATTGAAAAAAGATATTATTTACGGACAATCTATTCGAAATGTTTTCCTTGAAAGCTTGAATGTAACAATCGTCAGTGTCGACATTTACGAGAAATTATAAACGTAATACAGAAATTATTTCAGGTAGTTTCTTTAGTATTTTTCAGCATGTCTCATCAACAAATTTTTCTACTATTCAATTTTTCATTACCTTTTAAAGGTATTATGGATCCTGCTAGTTCATCTTTCTATTGATGTAAATTCGTCTTTCAAATAAATCAATAATATACCATTCACATGCTAATGATTGAAATTGTTTGTAACACAATTTGTTTCTAACAGATGTTGGTATAGTACTATTTTTACATGACAGGTAAATTCCGTAAATTCATGCCAAAAATAAATTCCGTTGGGCTTATTTAAACCGAACGTAGGATTTTGCCGGTACGTATTTTTTTATTAATAAAACGAATCTGGGGATTAAATACACTGTTACTTACCTACGCATTGTCGTCCATTAATGTTTACTTACCTTTTTTACGAATATTTTATATCTTTTTACGTCTATTTATTTTTTCGACGGTAATATAATTAAATAAGTCGATTTTTGCAAATAACACAAGGTTCCGGGTCTCGTGCGAAGTTGCAAATTTGAATAGTGGTATCGATCCCAAAATAAGACCATCCGCTCGATTTGCAAAACTCTTGAATTTCTTTCAAGGATAACAAAATGCGAAAAATCGATTTTTGCAAAGAACACAAAGTTGCGGATCTCATGCGGGGTTGCAAATTTTAATACTGACATGCACCTCAAAGAAACAATCATTGGCTCGATTTGCAAATATTTGCAATTTTTTCGAAAATGAAAAATGACATAAAGTTAAATTTCCGACATCACACAAGATTCCGGATTGCGTGATGAGAGGCTGAAAATTTTAATACTAACATTAATCCCAAAATTAAACAGTCCCCTCGATTTGCAGAACTTTTGAAATTTTTTCGGAAATTAAAAATGCCATGAAGTTAAATTTCCGACATCACACAAGATTCCGGATTGCGTGAGAGGTTGCAAATTCAAATACTGACATTAATCCTAAAATTAAACAGTCCCCTCGATTTGCAGAACTTTTGAAATTTTCTTGAAGGTGAAAAAATAAAAAAATTACATTTTTGCAAATTGCATAAAGTTCCGGATCGCGTATGAGGTTGCAAATTTGTAAATGCATCAGAATAGATGTTTTCGAAGTTTGCAACCAAGTTTCAAAACTTTTGTAATTATTCCGAGACCACCTTACTCGAAAAAATGACCACGAATTAAAAAGAATTATAAATAAACATGTTCCGGTCAGCGAAAAAGGTTGCAAATTTATACAACCGTTCGGTATATTTTTCCGATATATGTGTCAAGTTTGCAGAACTTTTGGAACGTTTTCATTCAGTTTAATAAAAAAAACATTAATTTTCAATAACAAAAAATGTTCCGTACACTTAGATTGGTTGCAATTTAATACGTGATATGAAATATTATATCGAAAACTTCCCCAAGTTTGCAGAACTTTTGGAATTTTTTTCACGACCATACAGCAAAAATTAATTTAATTGCAATTTCAACAATGTTCCGGACAGCGGACAAGGTTGCAAAATGAGATTTATTGTCGTCCCAATGTACCATTCACTTGACCGAAGTTTGAAAACTTTTGGAATTATTATTAAATTTTCGATTTCGAATGTCAATAATGACTGGACTATTGTATGAATTAACTCTAAGAGTATATGTAAGTTTTAATTGGGTACCTTCTCACTGCGGCATTACTGGTAATGAAGAAGCAGACAAAGCTCTAAGATCCAACTTTGATGAAGATCACTCTTCAACCTTGAAAATACCATTCATGGACTTCTATGCTCACATGGCTGGAAACCTGAAAGCATTATGGGTTGATTACTGGGCAACTGCAAGCCAAGAAAAAGGCAGATGGTACGCAGGGATACAAAAAGCCCTGCCCGCTGAACCCTGGTACCATGATAGGTAATAGAGAAGCAGACAGCCGAGACTTTATAACAACTATTAATAGACTGCGATTTGGTCACTGTCACACAAAAACTCACCTGAAAAGGCTCAAACTGGTGGAAAATTCGGATTGTCCCTACTGTGGAGCTGAAAATTCTAACCTAGAACATTTATTTATATGCCGTGCTTTCGGTATGGAAAGATTAGTGATGTGTAGTGAATTAAGTGAAATAATTAATCAATCGAGTGACTCGAACAAAGACAAAGAAGTGCCTAATAATTTACAAGAATTACTATCTAATAAACTGTACTTTAAAACTCTCTATAAATTTATCACAAACACTGTTAAAAAAATATAGTGAATAATAATATTGAAGTGAAGCGAGGCTTAAAAGGGCTTGTACCCAGAGCCGAAAAACCAATTAAAAAAAATAATCAAATGTCAATATGAAATTATGAACTGTCAAAACCTTGATTGAGTTTGTGTTCCAATTATTTCTGATTTACGCTTTTTAGCTTACCAAAATGTCTGCGGCAATCAAACTGAAGGACTCAAAACTCGAGCCTATCGCGTATAGCGACGCGGCACTCAGAAACAATGCTGCTGTCGTCGAATACTGTCGAACTTCGATGGCTGCGCTGTCGGGGTCCACTGCTGGTACGTTTGTGCTGATTCACACAACAAATGCAGTATATTTTGATAATTATGAAGTTTCTAGTGAGCTCGTACCTAACAGCTTACGTAGCACACATGCACCTGTCCTGTCTGAATAACCAAAAAAATACGGGGCTTATTTAACCTATTGTAACATAGCATAACATTACATAGGTACCGCACATTGCGTGAATGCACGCTGTATCCCGGGGCTATACCCAGAGTTTCCCACGATAATTTGTACTAATAAATTCTCAATCATAGGCAACTATAAGCTCGGCGATATTTTGATTACAGTTAAACAATAGGGATTGTCTAGTAAGGGGGGTATGGGGGTGACTGGAGTGGGGGGGGATGGGGACGTCCACTGTGTTTTGGTGTGTGTTTTGTTGTAGCTCATATTCTCTGCCTACCCCTCTGAGATACAGGTTGTAGCTTACATATGTGTATGTGTACAAAACAAAGTAATTTGTAGGAACATGCAAATGGTTTGAATCCATGACCGCCTGGATGTGAGGCAAGAGTTCTACCGATCGTGTTACACCGCATCCACCAAGCTCTCGCTGAGAGTATGCTTGTGTCCGACAGTGAAACATACACAGACTCTATGCCTAAACAGATATTCATATCATCATCGTCATCAACCTATTATTTCCCCACCAAGGGGTACAGGTCTCTTCCCTGAAGAAGGTATAATCCATACTCCACCCCAGGGGCCAAGTCCGGATTGGTGGAGGCTTGTAAGACTTGTGAGGCTTGGTCTTACTGTCAGAAGTTGTCACAGCCTTATATAGGCTGATACTCATATGCATCTCCTTTTTTTAAGGTTGCTTTTTTACACTAACCCATCCCATTCGTTATCTAACGGCTTGTTGCTTACTTTCCAGGTGTGCTCGGCCTGACAGGACTCTACGGTTTTGCATTCTATGTGTTTGCTGTTGTAATCCTTTGGCTGATGTTCATGGTTAGAAGTGGTGCCAACTGGCACAAATATTACATCTCCCGACAAAGTCTGCTGACCAGCGGTTTCTTCGGAGCTCTGTTCACTTATGTACTGTTTTGGACGTTTATTTATGGTATGGTCCATGTTTATTAAAGCTTAAGGTCAAAATGTGGTGGTAAATTCGAATTTTCCGCAGTTTATTTTTGTTTTGTAGCTTCAGCTAGTCTATTATTGTTAACGGATAGGACTGAAAGATGGAGAGAGTCGGTAGGAAGTTATTCTTGTTCATTAATACAGAACAATTTTTGAAGTAAAACTTTTGTAAGCACTATGCATCGGAGCAAAACCTGGTCGTACTCTTCCAATGAAAAATCAAGTAAGTGTATGTGAAATAAAGTTAATAGTGTAGAACAATGATAAGAATACTGATTTCCTGTTGCAAATTGTCTAAAGTGAAACATTAATAGCTCAGGTTAGCTACAAAATGTAAAAAGCTGATGCATTTTAAAATCCTGCCACATCGAGACAGTAATGTTTACTATCTTAAGCTAAGTTAATGTAAAATTAATAGTAAATTGCTTGTATATAAAGTGGGTTAAAGATTGGGCTGTATTTCTGTTAATTTCTGTTAAATAAGGTTTCTGAAAGAGCATTCAAAGTGTTTCTTGAAGCAGAGAGTTTGGTTTTCTGTACATTGCTTGTATTAAATGACTACGATTGTATTTAAGATTTGTAGATTGAAAAGATTGCGATATTTATAAATGAAAAATGTAATGCTTAAATTGTACATTAACTATAGAATACAATTAATGTTATTTAAATACCTACATACTGCTTTTCATTATCTTACCACTAGATGGCGCTAAGAGTTTCGAAAAATTAGGCAGTTATTTAATTTCAGTCAATTTCTCTTTACATATTATGTGTAAAAATAACTACTCGTCAAAATCTTTAAAATATAGGAAGCCTTTTGGAGAGAGGTCCTGGGTTCGAATCCCGTCCCAGGTCTTGGATGTTACATGTTTGTGACGTCGTCGCTGTTTCTAGTTCCCACGACACAGGGTATCCTTGTGTGGGGCCAGAATCAAAGTATGTGCCTGTATGTAATGTAATGTGTTAGGTCAGATTGACTTGTTCAGATAGATAATATTGTTATTTTTTGTTTACACCTTGACTAAAACTGAACAAAAATAAATATAGTACAGCTTTGTCCGGGACTCCAAAGATATCTATATCTATAGAAGATGGAGCTCAATCTTTCTGGGACAGCAGTAAAATGTTTAATGTTTTGTTGGAGTTACCCAAGAACCTGCAGAAATCTATTAAGAATGTCATTAACATGGATATACACCCAGACTGAAGTAATTTGTGCAAACGTGCAGTGGGATTCGAACTTACGACCTCGGCATGGCAATCGGACGCGATGCCTCTAGACCAACGAGGCAGTCAAAAGTCTAGTCAAAAGACTGTTTCAAGTAAATTGGTCACGCTACTTATTTTTGATAATTATGTATTTTGAAAATATTGATAGTTTTTAGAAACTAATTTCGGTATTCGGTAAAATATAAAAATATAGACATTTAATAATGAATGAAAAAAAGTTTTATTGATTATTAAAATTTTTTATATATATATTTTTTATTTTAATTCTTATCTTTTATATTTATATTCGGTAGGTCTGAGAATAGGTTGTTATCTAATCTGTCTGGTGTATGATGCAAGTATTGCTGTTGCCGGTTGAACTTCATACTGTGAATCGCTCGTAGCCTGGGGTGCCTGAGTGATCTTAAACGATCACTAAGGTTAAGCAATATACGGCGCGTTCAGTCCATGGGTGGGTCACTGTCCATGACTAACGCTAGTGGCATTTTTCCGAGCGGTTTCGTGCTTCGCAAGGCACGTTAAGCAGTAGGTGCCGGCTGCCGTCGGTAGATGGCAGTCGTTAAGCCAAGTAAGAGGCCTTAGAGCGGCTTGAAAACTTCTGACAGTAAGACCAGCCAATAGTCTTACAAGCCTCCACCAATCTGCACTTGGCACCCGTTGTGGGGAATGGCCTATACCTTCCTCCGGGAAGAGACCCGTGCTCCGGGTGGGGTCATAATGGGTTGATGATGTATAACGTCAAATATGTACTACAATACAGAATGAAATAAATAATTAAGGGAGCTACCAACAAACGTGATTTGCTCGTTTTTGCTCGATATTGACGGCAACAGGTAGACGGCTTGAAATATTCACAGAATATTGAGTATACCTATTATTAACTATAAATAAGTAAATTAATTACTGTAATGTTATGCAATTTAAATAAATAAATAATAATAATAATTACAATTAAATAAATATTTAAGGGCGGCTCCCACACAACAAAAGTGATTCTTTTCCAATTTTATTATGGTACCTACGGAACCCTTCCTGCGCGAGTCCGTCTCGCACTTGCCCGATTTTTAAAACCCCGTACCTAAATGAGCCGTTTTCAGAAGACCTAAAAAAAAATACTGAGACCTATTGAGCACATGGCTATTGGGCTGAGGTCCAAAATTGCATTCCTTTGACAGCCGTTAGTTTTTTTTTTGTTTCTTCTGAAAACGGCTCTTTGCTCGGTACATCGTCCGTGCAGCACGATGTAATTTTCTAGCTTGATGGAGGTAGTTAAAGTTATCTCGACCTCATAATGGCATCGTCCATCCCCCATGCAACAAACTAAACAGTCTATCAACAAGTTATTAGTGGAGGAAGCGTGCAATTAAGGAGCTCTTGACGGGGTTAATAACTCTGGGAGCTTGTATGGAGCTTGAAGCCTGCTCTAAACTGTTTGCTGACTGTATCAGGCCCTACTCTACACGGTTAGAGACGCAATAGGCCTCTGATGATGAAAAGATGGCTTTTTTCAATGGTTGCAATAAATGGTTAATTATAGTAGGTATCTTAAGCACTTGTGAACTACTTATAGTCTGTTAGCTTTTAGAGTACCTCGGGCTCTAGAGTAGGCTTCGGTTTTCGCCGAAAGCACACGAGTTTGTAACTTCCTGCTCTGTATAAAACTTTTCTTCGCTATTTTGAAATGTTATGTAGAGTTATAAATAACAATACAAAATAAACCTTAGTTACCTTATTCCAATATAATCCGTTTATCCGGTATTAGCCGAGGCATATTCTAAAAGCTCACAGACTGTATGTTACTTTAATATCAGTACCTGGGTAACCGAGCTTTGGACGCGAAATTTACCTTTTTATGTTACTATAGCAAATTTCAATTGCCTTAAAACACGGATAAAAAAACGTTTTCTGAAAATGTAACCTAGTTAGATCAATTAAACGCCCCCGAAAGCATCTGCCTACAAAATTTCGTGAAAATCGTTGGAGCCGTTTCCGAGATTCTGATTATATATAAATATATGTACAAGAATTGCTCGTTTAAAGAGATTAGATTAGATAGATAGATAAGATTACAAGACAATAAGGCGTAGAATGACAACATTTATTTTTGCACTTTAGTAGCTTAAATCTAATCCAAGGTAAAAATTAGATATGTAAACCTACCATTGGAGAGGTCCCGGGTTCGAATTTCGGCTGGGGACAAAAAACCCCCAGGTTTCTGATGCTTACATGTTGTGCCGTCGCTGTTTCTGGTTCAGAAAAGACACAGGGTATCCTAGTGTGGGGCCAGAACCAATGTATGTGCCTGAAATGAAAATGAAATTGTTTATGTTATTGAAACATTTTTTTTCTGCTTGATAACTTACCTATGTTGTATAGTTACAAGTGAATCGACGATCGAAGAAAAGAGATCGACGACCTCTGTGGTGCAGCGGTTAGCGCATCTGCCTACCATGCGAGAGGTCCTAGGTTCGAATCCCAGCTGGGGACAAAAAACAAAGAAACCCAGGTCTTGGATGTTTACATGTTTGTGACGTCGCTGTTTCTGGTTCCCACGACACAGGGTATCCTAGTGTGGGGCCAGAAGCAATGTATGTATGTAAATGTTAAAAATGTTATGTTATGAATTTTATTTTTGGCTTTATTGCCACGATAATTGATTGTAGATATTTTTTTTATTTTGTGCTGCTGGATTTCCAAATAAATAATAATAATGTTTTCGTTTTTAGGGTTCCGTAGCACAAAAGGCAAAAATACTGACCCTCAGGATCACTATTTTGTCCGCCCGGCAATTCTGTCTGTCGTGGGAAAGCGGGGAGGTGTCGAGTTGAAATTGAAACTATACAGGATGTTGATTTGTACAGTTTCGTCCAACTCAGGGGTGTTTATTTACATGATAGGTACTGAAGCAAAAAAAATATAAAAAAATATTTTTTTTAATGAAAATCACATAAAATGACCTGACGCGTTAAGTGCGAACGATAGAAGCTAAGCCATAATATAACTTAACGATTTTTAGGTGATCACTAAAAAAATATTTTTTTAATATTTTTTTGCTTCAGTATCATGTAAATAACCACCCCTGAGTCGGACATAACTGTACAAATCAACACCCAGTATTCGGTCCCTTGAAGCCGTAAAAATTAAACTCTGAAATTAATTTTAGCGTTCGTATATGCCGCCAAAACATACATTTCGATAGTCAAGGGACAGAAAATTCATTGGGTACCTAGATACTAACCGTTGGCCTAGAACTATGAAAATAGTAACAGCACTGCCTAAAACTCACCTCCAGAACTAAAGTGACCCAAATCAAAATTAGGGTAAAATGAGTTAAGTACTCAGAATGACTCAAAAAGGTACACTCTTTCATGCCTATATTAAAAAACCGACTTTATTTGGTCAGAGAGAGATGGAGTAATATTTCGGTCTGTTTTTTCTTGAGCAACTCGCTCAGAGCGCCGAATACATTTTCTTCATTTCCCAAAAGTTGCAAATTTTGAGTTAGGTCACTTTAGTTCTGAAGATGCGAAAATGGCTGAAAGTTTTTTTCTTTTTTTACATTCTGCTTGTTGAATGTCAATGTACATACAGTTATGTATAATGTTAGCCGCTGCGTTGGGGCCGTGTGTAGTGGAGAAAAAGGCAGCGAAAAAAAACTTCACTCTGACCATCTTTTCTCAAATCACCTTAAAGCTAATACAAATTAGCATTGAATTTATGAAATTAGGTATGAGTGTTCGTATACCAAGAATCTCAAGATCCATGACTGCAATCAATACTTGCAAAGTCAAACATCATTTAATATTTAATATTGAATTTCATTATGAATTTAATTAATTATGAATGAATTATCTTGCAAGTTTGTAGGTAAACCATAGTATTGCTGGCACCCACCTAGTCATTGGCACAGTGAGTTTTAAACACAAATATTAAGAATTAAAATTTCTTAAAGGGCATTTTGGTAGTTTTTTATAATTAGCATTGTTAAGTACAGAACATACATACAAATTATAAGTGCCAATGACTGATATTATTAGTGACAATGTTTATACCTGTAATGACTGTAGTTTTGGAGATATTTTCAAATTATTATTATTTTTCTTAAATAAAACTATGACAACAAGCAAAAATTATTTTTTATTTCCAACTTATACCTACTCATATTCTAACAAATAAAAATGGTTAATAGTGATTGAATATGAAATTGAATGCTTAGGAAGCAAATTAAGTCAAGGTTTTGCGTAAGGTGCCAATCAATGTATTGTTTACCCTACTTAAGTGTTTTTAGCAGCTTTCTACCTCCATCTACCTACGCAATGTTGCTAGTATCAAGGGAAGTCGCGGATTATCCCGAGGCAGGGTGAGTTATGCTTGCAGTATTGGATAGGTCACGCGTGGGCGAGGTTACCTTGTCTCGTTTTACAAAATGTCAGGGGTAAGTTGAAACAGTTCTGCATCCAAGGAAAGTCCCGCGAGGTAAGTACAGATGCCGGCATACGTCTTGGCTTTAATAAAGGTTAAAAAATAATGGCGTTCCTCGCCAGTGATACTCAAAGATTCTTGATTATAGTGCTAAAGCAGCACTAGGGTATCCGGAAAATAAAGAAAAAAAACTTAAACTTACAATAAATGTAAGTTTAAGTTTTTTTTTCTTTAAGTAGTTATTAGTTAAAAAATATTCTTTATTTTTTTCAGAGATTTTCAGTCACCGGAACAAACAAAATCTTTCCAAAGGATAGGTCTTATTTATTTATTTAGAGATCTATGGTGAATTGACAGCTATTAACAAAAACAATAACATATAATCTGACATAGGGAAACATAAAACCAATTGTACAAAACAAACATTTACATACAGGCACATGCATTGTTTCTGGCCCCACACTAGGATACCCTGTGTCGGGTTGTGTGTCTCTGTGTCTGTGTTGTGTCTGTGTCGTTACCTACGATTTTTAAACTTAAAACAATTAAAAGTGTCAATCGCTGATCAAATCGCCACAAAATTTTAAGCAGAGAGTCTAGATTCCCTACTTATGATCCAGCCCATGCGTCCCCCCTTCAAAAATATTTAATGCACCTTCGGCGAAAACAAATAACGTGTCGAGGTATAGATAGCGGAATGTTTCTAGGCGATAAATTTTACAACCCTACCAGACGCTTTCTTATAGAGACGGGGAGTGTAAAAATTGTAAGTGACACTCGTAAATTGTGTCTGTAGTTTCAAGAAGAGAAGAAAGAGAAAAAAAAACATTTATTAAAAAAACAGTACATACCTACCTATCTACACACCCCACAATAACAAAACACAAACCAACCGAAGAAAATATTACTAGATAAAATTTGTCCGGACCGGACTTGAACCCCGTGGTGGAGTATGGCCTATACCTTCCTCAGGGAAGAGACCCGTGCCCCTTGGTGGGGACATAATGGGTTGATGATGAAGGGAGCACAGAAGGTCATGGCGTGTCACGGCTGTTATAAACGGCAGCTGACTCAGCACTATGCTGAGTGTCAAGTGTCAAGCCTTCAGTCAGTGCCAGGAGTTACCCGCGAGCAGTATACATGTAAAGTTTCGTGAAAATCGGTGAAGGCGTTTCGGAGGAGTATGCGCACTAACATTGAGAATTTTATATATTACATTTTTCTCTAGCCGCACGCGTTGACCAATAAGATGGGAGTATTTAACTTCCTAGGACTTCGACTTGTGGAACGGTGTTATAGGTATGTTGGAGCTCGCTCCCGTTCTGTATGTTTGCCGACGTGGTGAGGTCCTGAAGTGGCAGGCAAACATCATCGCCAGCTTTCGCAAACATTTGGTCTAGCACCACCGATATGCTACTTACTAATAATAGAGGTACCTTTTTCTAGAAACACATTAAAATTGAGGTATCCAACTGTTCGATAAATATGTGTTAGTTAGCAGTCTACATACGGCCCCCTATAGGGCCTCTCTCAGAGAGAGAATATCATGATTTAATTAATTAATGATTAATTAAAAGCACAGGGTATTGTAGTTTGGGACCAGGTGAAGTGATTTTTTGTCATCATCAACCCATTATGTCCCCAAAGGGCACGGGTCTCTTCCCTGAGGAAGGTATAGGTCGTACTCCACCACGGGGGCCAGGTCCGGATTGGTGGAGGCTCGTAAGACTAGTGGCTGGTCTTACTGTCAGAAGCTTTCAATTCAAGCCGGTCTAGGGCCTCTGACTTGGCTTAACGACTGCCATCTATCGACGGCAGCCGGCACCAACTGCTTAACGTACCTTGCGAAGCACGGAACAGCTCGGAAAAATGCCACTAGCGTCATAGACGGTGACCCATCCATGGACTGAACGCGCAGTATGTTGCTTATCCTTAGTGATCGTTTAAGATCACGCAGGCAGCCCAGGCTACAAAAGAAAATAACACGTTCAAAGGACTAACTCTGTGAGAGATTTCTTCCAGCAACTCTTGAAACATATTATTATATTATGAAATTGTCGAATTTTCGGTAAGATTTACCATTTTTTTTTAATTAAAGAAGCTTTCATAAGCACTAAACGTTTTTCACTTTATTCCTTATACACTTCCTTGACTTTTTCTCGGAAGAGTCCGACCGGGTTTCGCTCTGATTCGCAGAACTCAACCATGGTGAGTCAGAGGGCTGATTTCTGAATACGGTATCTGACACTATCAACAATAAATTATTGGAAACGCTCAATTAAAATAAATGATACAAAATTTTTCGGAATATGTATTTATTTTAAGCATTTACTAGTTATTACAATTTTTAAATAGATGAAACATAAAAAGAGTGCTCTGAAATGTGACGTCACAAGCAAGTATTTTCATACAAAATTCCGTTTTAAAAGTAACTCATTTGACATTTTGTCAAATACCCAATTGAGAATTTCGCTAAGTAATTACTTAACTGTAGTGCTGTCTCGTCGAATTTCTTTAGAAAAGAGCGTGACAGCACGTTACTTACGTATTTACTTAGAATACATTCTCAATTCAGGAAACGGCCCAGAGTCAGTTAGAGACGAGCAATCGAGTCGCGAGCTCCTTCTCTACTATATCAAGTAAGTGTATCCGAGTTATATTGATTACTAGCTTTCGCCCGCGACTCCGTCCGCGTGGACTTAAGTTCAAAATTTTGTAACTCTTTTAAGGGTTAAATTTAGAAAAACAGAAAAACGGCGAAACACGTGTTCAATCAATTGTGTTGAAGAGTATTTATTTTAAGTTTCAAGAAAATTAGACAACTGTCTTTATACCTCCCATACAAATTTTGGCAACCCTTTTCGCCCCCTTAGGGGTTGAATTTAAAAAAATCCGTTCTTATTCCTTGCCTACATTATCTATAGACACTCTGTGCTAAATTTCAGCTTCCTGGATCCAACGACGGCTTGGGTTGGGCGTTGAGGAGTGAATGAATCAGTCAGTCAGGACTTTGAATTTTATTTATATATATATTAATATTGATTATTAACGTTAATATTGCCTCTGAAAATAGTTTCAGTTTTAAACATTTCAGATTTTTTCTATGTTGTCAATATTACAGAGTCCGCAGAGTGTCGATGAAGCGAAGTGATCTGTCAGGGTCGTGGCCGGTGGCATTCTCTGATCTCTGCCTACCCCGCTGGGATACAGGCGTGACCTTATGTATGTATGTATGTCAACAACATTCTGGATGAAAAGCTACAAGTATCATCCACTGAAAAACAGGCATTCATCGATTCCATTAATTACAACCTCCTTTGCAGTGAGGACTCAGAAAATTACCCCCTCAGGGTTAATAGCTCCCTCATACTTAATTTGACTCCTCGCTTTTTCTAACGCTGATTAAATTAGGGCCTTGACTTAATTAATACTTTGGAACACGTCGAATTTTATCTCTTGACGCACTAAGCACTTGCGGGGCCAAAAGGAGCTTTATTTGTAAAGAAAACTAGAGCAGTTTTCCCTTGAGAAGTCGATGAGTTACAACGTAGGGTAAAGGCTTCAAGTACTCTCCATCTCTAAGCACTGGATCGTAAAGATGTGTGGGAACCTCTTAACTTTAAGAAAATTACTTTGAAAGTTGTCTATAAAGTGTTATTATGCGGTTCCATGTGCCTCCTCTGAGGCACGTCTATGAGACCGAATTGCTTCGCGCAGCCAACGCCTCGCGAGGCTACTCGGTCTACGTAGATGCCTCGCTTGAGGCAAACGCACGCAACTCGGATGAGGCACACTCTGCAGTGTCATCTGAGTTACGTGCGTTCGCTTCCAGCGAGGCGAGAGGACTGGAGCCGAGTACAAAATCCGATTCTGTGTTACCGGCCAACTGGAGCCGAGTACAGAATCCGATTCTGTGTTACCGGCCAACTGGAGCCGAGTACAGGTAGAATCTGATTCAGCTTCACCGACCGACTGGAACAAAGTGTACCCGGTTCTGTGTTACCGACCGACAAAAGCCGAGTATAGAATAGGATTCAGCCTCTAATATACCTACTCTTGGATGGGTTGAACACTAGACACATTTTATCCTCTGATAAAATTCAATATTAAACTACTATTTAATGCCCGACATCCTTGTCTTTTAGATAATCGTTGATTTTATAATAAGCTTTTTTTCAAATAGTGTGCTTAACAATATATCTTGAGGTATCTTGTTGTAGAACCTTATACAGTGCCCCATAAAGGAAGTAGGTATTAACTTTTGCAAGTCTAAATCGTGGAGATGACAATTTATGTTTATTCCTAGTATAACGTTATGATGGCTACCTAGAGTTTCGAAGTCTTTAATATTTTTCCGAACGTACATAATATTTTCATGTATTATTATGTATTGGCTATTGGTAGTCAGAGATATATCTCGAAAACCTCTAGGGCCAACATCTGTCAACTAGAGTCACTTCAGGAAGTTTGAGATTAATCCGGGTGAGGATCGTCACCAATAGTATCAGACGGAAAGTTTCATTAGGCATTTCTTCCAACACCACCGCGCAACGTCAAGCGATGTTTATTTTTTCGATTTATTTATGCTCTGTATATTTTTACTAATATTTGGTTATGGTAAATTATATAATATGTTCCCTAGGTTTCTCTTAGTGTATAGATATTTAACTTATGTATTTTATTGTGATATTAAGCACCATTTCACAATGTTCAAATAAAGTTTCAGATAAGCTATCCGCAACCAGGGCTGCCGTTTGTTCTAAATTTAAATATTTTTTTTGTATATTGCGTGTGTTCGTTTATGGCTTAAAATTTACAACAAAGGGCAGCTCTGGTTGCGGATAGCTTATCCGGAACTTTATCTGGAGATTGTGAAACGGCTCATTATATTTTCGTATAAGTATACTACATTAATCTGTAAGTTTATTCAAGACACCTAAATCTAAAATCCAAAAACATAGGTACAAATGTTTTTAGATTCATTCAGTTTTTGCACGCCTACAAACTATTTGCTTTTCCCTCCTGCGGTAGACTGGTGGAATATGCTTATGGCATTAAGTCCGCCACATTGTACCCACTATATTTTTATTTTAAATGTAAGTGCAATGAATGTATCAATAAATAAATAAATCTTATATATAAAAATGAATAGCTGTTCGTTAGTCTCGCTAAAACTCGAGAACGGCTGGACCGATTTGGCTGATTTTTGTTTATTTATATTTGTGGAACTCTGAAGACTAGCCACTAGTCTTACAAGCCTTCACCAATCCGGACTTGGCCCCCGTGGTCCAGAGTATGGCCTATACCTTCCTCATCGAGAGACCCGCGTGCCCTACGGTGGGGACATAACAGAGTTGATGATGATAAATAAAATTATTCTCATTATTGTTTACATGTTTGTTATGTCGCTGTTTCTGGTTCCCACGACACAGGGTATCCTAGTGTGGGGCCAGAAGCAATGTATGTCCCTGTATGTAAATGTTTATGTTTATTAACTTTATTTCGGATACCCTTACTTGAAACCGGCTACCGGATAACGGCGATGGGCTTGCCACTTGTCACGTTTGGGACCTAATAAACTCGGCAAAACGTGGGCCCAGTTCTAGTGATTGGTGCCTCTGCCTACCCCCTCGGGAATTACGGGCATGAGTTTATTATTTTTTATTTATTTTTTTACTTACTTGAAAACAGTAAAGCAGTAGTAAAGCAGCAGCACTTGTCCGGCCCGCAGTGTGAGACGAGCAACCGACGACGCGAGCTCCGTCTCGACTCACCAAATTTAAGCACTGCGAATCAGAGCGGAACCTGGTCGGACTCTTCCGACGAAAAAGTAAGTGTATCCGGAATAAAGTTAATAATGTTCAGTGTTAACGAAAGTTTTAGCTTAAAAATTATTCTTACATGCATAAGCTTACGCCTGTATCCCAGAGGGCTAGGCAGAGACCAGGGACTGCCACCTGCCACGATCCCAACAAATCACTTCCGCTTCATCGACCTTCTATAGTCGTGGCATGGAGGCACGTCGGTTTCGGGTACTTTTTATCTTGCCCTTTGCTAACACATTCCCTTTTTGGTTTAGTGTATCCGCCCTTACTGGCCCTTCCACTTACATTCGCTCGATATATTTGCATCATCAGATTATTGTTATTCTCTTTTTCTTAAATCGTTATCGTGTCTCTCAGCGGCTTAGCGCTCATATTGCGCGAATGGTGTTGCTGCCAGGCGCTACGTGGGATTGATTTGGGTCTGACATGATCCTTGGTCCAACGGCGCTCCCTCACGCTATGACACTCGATATTGTCCGCAGATTTTCTAGACCAGTGTCTTGGAACTTATTATCGACGTTAGAACGGATCCGGGATTTATTTTAGGGCTAGTTCAAGGCTATGTACTGAAGTCTGCTTTTTTAGAAGATGAAATACTTTTTGACAAAGAGCCTGTAGTCTATACAGGGTGTAAAAAAAGTATACAAATTCAAGGGGGTGGTTAAGAGTCGAGTCTAGTATACAGGAAAAATAAATAAAAAAATCTTGAAAACAAAAGATTTTTGTTACAAACAATTTTTATTTGCCTTTAGCTAATTGTTATTCAGAAAAGTTGGAGTCCAGTTCAAGCCGTAAACATAATATTAACTTAGTGGCGGCCTCATTACTATAAGCAATTTCTTCCAGACAACCTTATGATGGATGGTCGTTATCAGGCCTAACTGTGAAAATGAACGACGCTTAAAAGATTTTTAAAACTCCCGACATTGCTGAACAAAAACAACAACGCTATACATCACTGTCTCATGCAAAAATCAAATAAAACAATTGTCTACGGCCCGGCCCTGTCCGTTTAGGTCCTTCAATTGAATCCTCTAATTTAAGTTAATTTCGCTCATAGCCCCGACTGCCTGAGTGATCTTAAACGATCACGTAGATTAAGCAACATAGGGCGCGTTGAGGAGCTCTAACGGTTAAAAAAAGCAGCCACAATTTTTCTCGCTATTAATACTTTATTTAAGCTAAGTACCGCAATCTAAAATCATAATATTATATTATCATCATGAATCGCTCATAGCCCCGGCTGCCTGAGTGATTTTACACGATTATGAAGGCTAAGCAACATAGGGCGCTTTCAGTACGTAGATGGGTAACCAAAGCGAACTAAAACTAGGTATTTCGCCGCCGAGTGGAACAGGCTTTTCTGTGAGTCAGCCGCCCACAGAGATAGTCGGCGCGCGTAACGCTGCAAATTGCGTAGATTGAGCGCAAAACTAGCTAACTGTGAACACTCCATTTAAAGTATATGGAAGGGCATACTAAACCGATACGCCGCTAACTCAGTCGGCGGCAAACTGTTTGTCAACTGGAGACGCAGCCTAATGAACGTAATACAGAAGAAGGACTACGAATTCCGGTCGAGCGGGACCGTACCATGACCCGTGTTCTGTTCTGTCACTTTAATTAGCTAGTCGCGGACGAATGCTCGTGCATGTAATTTGTACGCGTCGCCGACAACACCGCAGGGGCGGTTACGGAGCGCGCGCCTGCCAAATATAGGAACGTTTTCTTTACATCTAAACTGAGCTGAACTGGTCCGAAAGAGGATGTAGTGACTAGAATTGAGAAATGAGTGTAAGTGCGATGGTTTGGAAATGTAAATAAATGAATATGAATAACCATTGAATGAATTACCATTTATTGCTAATAAATAACAGATGTATCACCTGAGTCGCTCGTAGCCCCGGTCGCCTGAGTGATATTACACGATCACGAAGGTTAAGCACCGAGTAGGAATCGAACTCACGCCCACGGCATGGTTATCAAACGTAACACTCTTAGACCAGTGAGGCAAACTAAGAAATAGCCAAGTCAATAAATAACGATCATTCGCCCGCTACGTCTTTTTAACAGCGAAACGTCAAATTAAGCTTTTCACTGCTTCATTAAGGGTGTCACAACACTAATTATTGCTTTACAAATATATTCTCTGTCTCGGGCGAAGCAAATTGACAGATAAACTGGTTATTTTCGGATTTTACTTTCTTCAATGTTGCAAAAGAGAATGTTGGAATTTGAATTTGAAAACTCTTTCTTTGCACAAGTAAAAATCTGCACAAGAGCGAGCTTAATACTAAAAATTGTTGCGGACTATTTTCATTCTGTGACGACCTCTGTGGCGCAGCGGTTAGCGCATCTGCCTACAATGCGAGAGGTCCCGGGTTCGAACCCCGGCTAGAGACAAAAAATACCCCAGGCCTTGGATGTTTACATGTTTGTGATGTCGCTGTTTCTGGTTCCCACGACACACCGTATCCTAGTGTAGGCCCAAAAGCCTATGCCTGTATGTAAAAAAAAATATTTCATAAAATGTCATCAATCTTTTTAATCTAAGAACAACTTACTTTATAGACATTCAGAAGTTAGTTAAAGTAAGCAGAGTTTTATCATAAAACAAATAAAAACTTTCACTCGCGAAAACTTTCGTTTTAGGTACTTACAGAAGTTTTAAGTACACGCACAAAGCTCATAATATTTTCTCAGTGAAAAAGTCGTTACCACGTTTACAAGGGCCTAATACTTCAAAGAGACTATGAATTATTTTCATCCAGATTGTATACGAAGATTACGAAGTGAGTGTCTGAGGTTTTGAGAAAGGATGGAGATGCATAATAATTGATCATTTATCTGTCTTGTTTAAACAAACATTTACATCCAGGCACATACATTGCCGGGTGGAGTATGGCCTATAACTTTCTCAGGGAAGAGACCCGTGCCCCTCGATGGGAACATAATGGGTTGATGAATACATACATTGCTTCTGGCCCCACACTAGGATACCCTGTGTCGTGGGAACCAGAAAAAGCGACGTCACAAACATGTAAACATCCAAGACCTGGGGGTATTTTTGTCCTTTGCCGGAATTCGAACCCGGGACCTCTCGCATGGTAGGCAGATGCAGTAGACATATTTTATAATTCCATTGACGCCTAGAATTATCGCGAAGACAAGAGCGGGTACACATTAAGCGCTGTTAGCGCGCGTTTGCATGTGTACACTTCAATCAGAGTGCTTATACTGAGTTTTTCATTTCACTTTCGATAGCGAGAGCGTTTGCAATTTGTATAGGAGTGACAAAGCGCGCACCTAGTGGTCTCTTTGTCACTCCTATACAAATTGCAAACGCTCTCGCTATCGAAAGTGAAATGAAAAACTCAGTATAAGCACTCTGAGTGCGTATACTGAGTTTTGTCATTCGCTTTGTCACTAGTATGCAAACTGCAAACGCTCTCTCTATCGAAAGTGAAGGAAAAAACTCAGTATAAGCACTCTGACCTCAAAGTTCCAGATACACAGCACTTTTAAGTAAAAGTGTCTTTTGCGTGGCGCCGAAAATATTTAATAAACTCCCACCGTCAATTAAAAATCTTAATTTTACAATTTTTAAGAAGAAACTTAAGGATCTGCTGATAGAAAAATGTTACTACACAGTGAACGATTGACTGACTGACTGACTGATTTGACTGACAAACTTTAATTTTTATTGTTTAATCTTTATTACTTGACATTACATTAATTTCAATTCTGATTCAATTCTGTTAGTGTATGATAGTTCAATTACACTTGCATGGTCGGGTCACGTGTCGTGTTTTTTAATTTCATTGACGCGTAGAACTATTGATACCCATACGCGCGTTGACTTGAAGCGGCAATGAAAAGAAACGACGCGTTTATGCAACTGTCATCGCTCGTAGCCTGGGCTGCCTGAGTGTTCTTAAACGATCACTAAGGTTAAGCTACATACGGCGCGTTCAGTCCATGGATGGGTTTCTGTCTATAACTAACGCTAGTAGCATTTTTCCGAGGGTGCCGGCTGCCGTCGATAGATGGCAGTCGTGAAGCCAAGTCAGAGGCCTTGGGGCGGCTTGAAAACTTCTGACAGTAAGACCAGCCACTAGTCTTACAAGCCTCCACCAATCCGGACTTGGCTCCCGTGGTGGAGTATGGCCTATACCTTCCTCAGGGAAGAGACCTGTGCCCCTCGGTGGGCACATGATGGGTTGATGATGATGATGATCACAGTTTGGGACCAGGGGTGCCATTACGTAAGACTTCACAGTATGGAGTTGTCTGATTTAGCCCTTTTGTTCCCGGTATGTCACTCCCTCTTATGTCACACTGTTACATTCTGGGACTTTTTTCCCAGTTGTTATCTCATACTCCTACTCCGAACTGCTATGTACAATCTTATTTTGACTCTTTCGAGTTGTCTAAATGCTTAACCCGATAGAGTGGAAAGTTACGTAATAATAGGTATAAGAGCAGGTCAGATGATTTTGTTTTGTGGAAGTTATTATTATTATTACTTGGGTTATTTCCTTTCTCAACAGGGCAGATTAGGTTGAACAATGGGCTTTGTGTATTCCAAACACAGTTTTCTTAATTAGCTTCATTTTGCACAAACCCCAAACGTTATCTCACGTAGTGGCGTGGCAAAGTACTTGTAGACGCGCAGTACGGTCGTACTTAATTAAATGTTTCAGAAAGATATTTCATTTAAATGTAATGGGACATCTGCCTGAAAGATTGTGGTACTTTTGGTACACTTACTTGACATCATCATCAACCCATTTTGTCCCCACCGAGGGGCACGGGTCTCTTCCCTTTTTTTTTTTTGTTTTTTTGTTAACGGGTTGAAATGCTTTGTGCACCATAACCACCACCCTTGGGGGAGGGCGACGGCCGTGTGTCGGACTCTCCTCTCCTAATAATAGGAGAGGCATACCTCCTAAAACACCCCGGGGGCCGTCCTGTCGCTCGTCATTGGCGCCGCCGGATCTCGCAAGTGGTGTGAACCACAACGCGAATGCGACAGCGGCGCCCCGGCGACGTCGACCCGACTCGCAAGGAGTCGGGCCCACCCTCACTGGAGAAGGGGCATGGGCCCCCCACCCCCTTCTCCCGTCACAATATCGGACGGCAGGTCCCCCAACCTGCCGTCTGTGACCCTCCCTCAACCGGCGGCGCAAGGTCCGCGCAGCGTCCCCCGCGCCACCGGCTCTCCCGGCGGAGAGGCGCGAGCTCCACAAGCCTCCAACTACCGAGGACCCGTTGTGGCCCTCTGCCTGGATCCTCGGCCCATCAAATGCCCTCCCAACAAAACACCCCTCGGCCAGAAGCCATATGGGGTGCCCAGTCCCTGGTCCCTGGCTTACCTCCCGCAATGTCCCTCCCAGGCCCGGCTTGTGGATCTCGCACCCCTCCCCGCCCCTCCAGCCCTCTTCCATGCCCTCTGCTGGACAGAGGGATATAGAGAAGGCCCCCACCGTGTGTTTTTTATAGAGGTTGTCTCCTCGCGGCCCGAAGGCCCCCGGCCCCGCTCAATGTGGGGTTACGGGTGCGGGGCCCATAGTGGACCCCGCGGGACATCCAGCAGCGCAAGCCACTGGACGTCCCCCTCCCTCTGGTTTTGGTCCGCGCCGGCCGAAGCCGGTACCCCCCATATCTGGAGGGCGTTCCCCTATCCGCCACCCGGGGGACGCGTCCGATGGAAGACCAGAAACTCCGCACGGACAGCCTCTAGCCGGCAGAGAGAACACCACACTTGCCCCGCACACAAACACATCGCCTTACAGCCACCTTTTCTTTAGAGAGAAAAATCACAACACTTAGCAGTTTCGAAAAATACTCAACATTGCTCATTTTCTCTCGCCACACGCGCTCCGCGCGCACTCCTACCGGGTCTCTTCCCTGAGGAAGGTATAGGCCGTACTCCACCACGGAGGCCGTGTCCGGATTGGTGGAGGGTTGTAAGACTAGTGGCTGGTCTTACTGTCAGAAGTTATTAAGGTCTCTGACTTGGCAGGACGGCAGCCAGCCGAGGTTCGAACCCGGGACCTCTCGCATGGTACACAGATGCGATAACCGCTGGGCCCCAGAATCGTCAAACATTTGTAAAATATGTTCTTAAGCCTGGGTTAAGAGTCCTCGATAATCCTAACATCCAATTCCTCGACGGGTCGGCGAGGTGAAGGTTCAAGGCTGCCATTTGTCGTCGCCCTGTACGGAACCTATCAGCGCCCTCTATGTGTGAAGCGAGCCCAGATTACTGTCCACAGGCTGTTCACTAGAGTTCGGTCTCTCGGTGACTAAAGCCGGGTCATTACGGGTAAAGCCATTACATGTAACGCTCGTAGTGCCGTCCACATGTAGAAATCGTTTTACATTAAACGGTGGATTACATTACACGTTACACTCGTCTGGACCTGGCTTTATGGCTGCGATGAACCAATAAGATTCAAGCATTCAAACCATTCAACGGCCGTTATAAAAAAATTGTAAGATCGTCCAAATATTTTTTATGCAAAAAATACTTCGAGCACGTTAGTTTTTTTCATATAGGTTGTGTCTTGCTGTTTGTACTGTCTGCGTACTGTTTTTGTTGATTTTGTGTAAATTAATGTTGATCCTGTGATGTGAAATACTTCTGTAATATATAAAATTCTCGTGTCACAGTCCTAAGGCGCATACTACTCCGAAACGGCTTGACCGATGTTGTTGAAATTATATGTGTATAGTTTGTAGGTTAGAGAATAGGTTATTTCTAGTTTTCATAGCCCCAGTCTTAGGTGGTCCACCCCAATTTCTTTTCAATTATAATTATTAATACTTTTATTGCACTTACATTTATAATAAAAATATAGTACAAATGTTAAAAATATAAAAATATGCGGCGGACTTAATGCTATAATCATTTTCTACCAGTCAACCGCAGCAGGTAAAGGAAAGATAAATTATAATCCCTACAAATAATTTATATGGCGAACGTAATAACGTTTGCCGGGCCAGCTAGTTTTCTTATAAAAAGTGTTTTGTATCTCCTGCACAGTAGGGAAAAATTACTTTTGCGCTGCTCTTTGCTAAGCGTCCTGGCGATATTTGAACACCCCGTATTCCGAGGGGTGGGTAATTCCCCGCCAATATGGCGAATCGAGTAGCAATTCCGTCACACCCCGGATTTTGGCGCCCGGACTTGGCTTATTATTTTTATTACTATTCGGTTTACTGTTATAGCTTTCGCCTTGCAATAGAGGGCAAACGAGTGTAAAAGTTGTGCTCCTTTTTCTTTACTTTGGAATTTAATACTACCTTGTGGGTCTAGAGGTGTTCAATGAATTGTGTTGAAGAATATTTATTTTAAGTTTCAAGAAAATTAGACAACATTCTTTATACCTCGCATACTAATTTAACAACTCTTTCCGCCCCCTTTGCTTAAATTATATATAGACCCTCTGTGCAAAATTTCAGCTTCCTAAGTCCAACGGCTTGGGCTGGTCGTTGATGAGTGAGTCAGTCAGTCAGTCAGGACTTTGAATTTTATTTATATAGATCGATTTTTTATATCTACTTCATCATCATCATCATCAACCCATTATGTCCCCACCAAGGGGCACGGGTCTCTTCCCTGAGGAAGGTATAATTTTGTCCCCAGCCGGGATTCGAACCCGGGACCTCTAGCGCGGTAAGCAGATGCGTTAAGCGCGCGCTAAATATCGCACCCCTAGATGAAAACCCCACTAAGTCGATACCTTCAACTTGAAGGAAACGTTATGGGAGTTATATTGTCCGGTCCGGTATAAGGTCAGGAAATTGAAAAAATAGCTAACTAAATGTTCACATATTATTTCGACTTAGTGGGGTTTTCATCTAGGGGTGCGCTATTTAGCACATGCTTAACGCATCTGCTTACCGCGCTAGAGGTCCCGGGTTCGAATCCCGGCTGGGGACAAAAAAAAAGAAACCCAGGTCTTGGATGTTTACATGTTTGTGACGTCGTTGTGTCCCCACGACATAGAGTATCCTAGTGTGGGGCCAGAAGCAATGTATGTGTGTAAATTTTATGCTATTTTATACTTCAGAAATGTTAAAATAGATATTCTTGCATCTATTCTATTCTAGTAGACAATTTCCAAATAGAAGAGGGCTGAGCTGAAATCCATCTAAAAAAATACACTCTGATTTGTAAGTCACACTTAAAACCAATTTCTAAAGAATATTACATTTACATACAGGCACATACATTGCTTCTGGCTTATCTGGTCTTAGACTAAGACCCGATCACACGATTTGGTTACTTAGATTCTATAAAATCATGAGGTATAAATGTATACAAGTCCACCACCCCATCTAAAAAAATACATTCATATTTTTCTCACTCACATTTAAAAACAAATTTCTGATGAACATTCTTATCTAATCTTATTTTTCTAAGCCTTATGTAAATGTATACCATTTGGTTATAAATTTAAAATACACTCTGTAAGTCACACTTAAAACAAATAAAGAATATTCTAAAGAATATTAAAAAAAAAAATATTATTAAGAACATTCTTATCCTATCTTTCTAACAGCCGATTTCTGAATTGAGAATTTCACTAAGCAAATACTTAAGTAACGTGCTGTCACGCTCTTTCCTGAGAAATTTAACGAGACAGCACTACAGTTAAGTAGTAGCGAAATTCTCAATTCAAAAACTGGCCCCAAGCCTTTTGTACTGTAGCGATTATTCTTTAAGTTGATCGCACATTTGTCAGCACCGCACGCGCCGCACGCGCCGCACGCGCCGCACGCGCCGCATTTTAAAATTGGGTCGCATATTTGTCAGCAATGTACGCGCCGAATTTCTGTGTGTTGCCAACAATTTTTGCAGTTTTTTCTTGCCTCTGGTGTGAAACGGTGCGGTGACATTGTGCTATGGAAGAAATTGTTGTAATAGCCTGCTTATTGGCAGAAGAAGAAAAAAATGAAACTCCAAGAAAAAAAGACTCTGGATTCACAACATTAATTAAAAAAGGAACTTATATGGAGCATATTCAGCTCTTCGGATCCGAATGAGGCAACACTGAGTGGCAGCACGCGCCGCACGCGCCGTACGCGCCGCATTATATGACGTCTTCAGAATGCTTCCTTCGGAGTTCGGATGCCTACCGTATTTTACGAAATGCGGCGCGTACGGTGCGGATGCGAGATTTCATATTATTATCATTGCACACAACGAATTCTAAAATGCGGCGCGTGCGGCGCGTGCGGTGCTGACAAATGTGCGATCAACTTAGTAACTGGCTGGCACAGCCGTCTTGTTTGAATTTAAATATTTTGAAGGAGAATCGCTACGTTTTGTTAGAGATGTCAGTCGAGGGCCAGCTAGGCTAGGCTTTCCCGACAAAAATAAAATAAAATAGTATTATTTGCTAAATAAGCTTCTTTCAATAAAATAGCTGCGTTACAGTACCTATTTATACGATTTGGTTAACTAGATTCTGTAAAATCATGAGCTACAAAATGTTAAAGCTGATGAAGCTGAAAGTTGAAAAACACAATTTTTTTTAATTCTTTAATTCGGATAGTTTGGCTATCCGAATTAAAGAATAAAATAGGTTTAGACGTAATATTTTTTCCCTGTTTTTTAAGTAAGAAACTGTTAGTATCCTAAATAAAAAGAAAAAAAAAATCACAGAGCAGACAAACAGACGTAAGGTAAAACAAACACATAATTTCAATTCTAAGGCCTCGTTTACATTTGATTTACTTACGTGCTTTAAACATGTTTTTATTTTATTGATAGCTCAGGCAGGAAAAACTTATGCCGATTCATAGCTTTTATTATGCACCATTATATTATAAAATTACTTTAAGAACAACTGAAATACATATCATCCAATTTGCTCATATACGTATAAAAGGAATTAGTGTCTCTGTTATACTCTACCTTTATGTAAAGCATGCTTTAAAAGCATGAAAATTAATCAAATGTAAACCAGGCCTAAACCTCGTTGCGCGCTCAAATAATCACAGCGCAGTCATAAAGTTCGCCGCCAAAAATAACACCATCATAATAATGTGAAAGACGAAACGAGTGGAGCTTGGACGTGTTTATAAATAAGTTATTTATTTTCTACAACATGCCATACATTCCAATTAGCTATGAAACTCCACCTCTGACCTCATGTTTGACCCTAAACGGGAGGGACACATTAATCATGTTTAAAATGTTAAAGGGCATGTTCTACTCTGGTTACAGTCACATTTTTCACGGTACCGTCATGATAAAATAACCGTCATTATTTACGACTGAGAAAAAACAATATGATACCGTCATGATAATTGTGTAATTAATTGTCGGTTTCTCGTACAGTAATAACCTGCTAGTTTATTATTGATACCTGTAAGTTGGCAAAGGACACAAAGATAAGATAAGGTAAGATGAGAATATACGTTATTCTACACCAGAAATTATAGACAAGTGACAGTTTTTAAAGCAGATTAATAAATTGTTAGAATTTCTAAATAACACGAAACAGTCTGAGAAGAGCTGCCAATGCGGGCTCTACTAACCATGATTAAGCACAGAGAAAATTCTGATTTTACTCTTACTTATGCCTCCTCTAGACGTCTCGCAAAGTTCCTCGACAAAGTACTCGGGAATGTTGACCGAAGTACGTAGCTACACACTCGAGATTGGACGAAGTGAGGCGAAGTGTCTCTCCACTTCTACCGTATTCGCTTAACCTCTGCCAATTTCGCGAGAAATGTGGAGGCCACATAATAAGTGAATCTAGATTTAAGTTAATAATGATAGTCACTTTTGTCATAAAGTCAAAAATTACACACATACACACATAAGATCAGGTATTTATGCCAAAGGAGTAGGCAGAGACCAGGCACTGCCACTTGCCAAGTTCTTTGTGCATTTTCGCTTCATCATAATTAATAGTCGTTTCATGCAAGCACGCCAGTTAATAGAGTCAACAATTCAGGTATTATTGAAAAATAAAAACAAGTTGGTTTAATTAAAGAAACCAGTGTATGAAAGGTCGAACTTAAATAGTTATTGAGATGCTAAACTCGAATAAAATATACCAATGCCGTTTATTCTCGACCTTTTACTGACCGGAATACCGACATACATACCGTGAAATTTAAATAAAGGCAACAATTTTTCAAGATGAAATACTAATTTAGCATGTTCACCTGACCGAGCAAGACCTCGAGGCAAACAAATGAGCTGCATTTTAAATTAACATTACTGAAGAATTGCAATGTGACCAATGGCGTGGGCGTAACAGGAACAAATCGCCGTCGCTTATAAATGTTACGCTGGATCAGATCGCCTCGTCCATTTCTCAATCTGTCCACACGCTGCCACACTGTAATTTGACCATTAATTTGTTAAAACTGCAACATAAACATTTTATATGTAATGCATTGCTCTGTTTCGTGGCTATGATATTCAAAAACAATGGAGAAACGATGTTTTTATCTGCGACTCTGATTAAGTGTTATGAGATTTTTAATTACGGTTGGCTTATAAAATGAGATGTTCCAAAGATAAATTAGTACTGATATCACTCTATAATTTATTAGAGCAAGTGGGACAAGATATAACTCTGGAACAAAAACCATCTGTACATTTTGTTTAATTTTTATTTGCTTAGGGCCGATTTCTGAATTGAGAATTTACATTAAGTAAATACTTAAGTAACATGATGTCACGCTCTTTTCTAAACTTTGACTTAGCAAAAATCTCAATTCAGAAATCGGCCGTTAGTGTACAGTCGACAGCACGTCAATCTTCCCATTTTAGTTGCAAAGTCGCCCGTAATGCAACGGAGCAGAGTGCATGGGTGTATACCATGATGTGCTGTCGACTGTACAACGCGCTATGATCGTGTGCAAAACTTTGATATTCAGCATAAAACCAAAGTAAAGAAATAATTGAATTGAAGTTTTTCAGCAATTATTCCTGCTATCGATATGCTGATATGATAAACAAAACAAAATAGGGCTATTTACCAAGAACACGTACTCATACAAAACGGATAGCAATTTCGCAGAGTGCAATTTATCAACAGAAAGTAATAGTTTAGAAGTACCCACGGCTTGCGGAATCACGTTTCATGTGACGACCTCAGTAGCATCTGTCCAAGAGGCCCGGGTTCAGCGAGGATACCCTGTGGGGTTGGAACCAGAAACAGCGACACCAAAAACATCTACTACTAGATTCAAATGCTATTAGGATAATACCTTTTAGAGTTGAGTTACGTGACAGTGATGACTTGTAGGGTCAGAAAAACAGTCAGATGAATAATATTAATCAGTTAATTTATTTTCTTGCAAGTATCAAGGCGACCAAAATATAAAATAAAGATAGTAACTAAGGCACATAATGAGGATAAAAATAAAGCTTATCTTCTAAGTCTTCTACTCCACTCATAGCCTCTCCTTCACTCTCTGAGCTGTCTTCGTTTGAAATTTCAGAATCAGTACTATCATCACCTATAATAATAATAATATCCACTTATAATAAATATGAATAAGTGGAAATAATAGGCCTTCAGTCATCCAGATAGTAGCGTTGCTAACGGTCCTGACAGCTGTCAGATGACGTCATGTGCAGCTCCATTCCAAAAGGTATTATCCTAATAGCAATTGAATCGGATAATAAACATCCCAAACCTAGGGTTTTTTTTTGTTGTCCTCAGCCGGGACCTCTCGCAAGGTAGGCAGATGCGCCATCCGCTGCCCGACAGAGGTAGACCGGATAACCATGTGTGTGCAAATAAAATTGTTGAATCGTAGCCGTTCTTTTGAGGTAGTCCAGTTTGCGCACACCGCCTTAATAGCACCTGCACATACATATAGCACCTGGCCTAGTCCAGATTGGGCACCTATTGATATTTTTGCCAGGTGCTGTTAGTGAATTCAAATGTATTTATTCTGCCAAAAATATCAATAGGTGCCCAATCTGGACTAGGTTCTTTTGGCGAAGTTTATTTAGCTAGCGCTACTGGGGCGCGCCATTCGGACGGACAATATGGGGTGCCGCTTGTTAGCAATCAAGATTTTTCCTTCGGCACTTAACAACCGTTTCCATAGTGAATTAGGCTATTTGACAGGTTTGTGAAAATCATCCCATATTTTTTGTTGGTGTTCATTAAGTCCTCAGAAAGTGGTAATTTTAAATTCTTTCGTGTTTAACTTCTAAAAAAGGCAAATGAAAACTTACTTTTAAAATAGGCCGCCTGGAGATAAAGTAGTAAGCAGCTCGGCGCTTGTGTAGTGTGTGGACGATGACGGATTAGTCCACAAATGGGTACGGCTTGGGGCTCGGCTCGCAGTGCGTGTAGTGAAAGGTGGGCTTTGGTGGAGTTATACTGGTGTAAGATCGAGTTTGGTCGAATCAGGCCTAAGTCGTCCATAATATGACCAAAGTCAATACTATTATTACTATCGCAGGCAAGAAATAATTGCAATTTGTAAATTCCAATTAAGTAAACAGCTTATCTCAATATTTTCTTATGAAAACCACTTTAACCAACCCCTTTTACTTTAATCGAAAAAGTTCGTATGAAGTAGGTAACCTCGAAACTCGAACGTGTAAGTGTGTGAGTAAATAATTTAAAAATAAAAGTTTACAACCTCCAGTTTCGACCAAAACGCGCAAACGATTACTGCGTAGTGCTCTTTGTTTCTTATTACACAGAGAAAAATAGTGTCATGTCGACTAGTGAACTTCAGTCGAGTCGCGACGCAAAACCATCCATCAATCATTTATTGCTGAGTACGTGTAGGTAGCAGAAGGGTTCCTACAGAATAAACTCAAGTTTAATGTATAATAATGTTAAATCAAAAACAAAAAAATATATTGTAACTAAACACATTTAAATACTATTAAATAATAACCAAAAAAATTAAAATTTCTGATACTAACAAAAGAAATTAACTATGTATGTAAAGTAGCATTTGCTGGAAGAAATAAAATATTCTTTTTTATTTTATTATTTTTTTACGTGTAGGTGTATAGCGGCCAAATCCTGTTATGAAGACCGCGCACATGAGCACGAAATGTGAGCAGACCGCCTACGCCTGCACGATGGTCGGACTACAATAGTCGCATACCGATCGCGATGGAGGAGAACCCATGAAGAGGCTCCAACAGCGGACTAACAAACGGAGAAGAAGACGTGTAATTAGGTGCTATTTATTTATTTATTTAATTTTAAAGAAGACTAACAGCACAATAAACAGAATAACAGATAAATAGGAAATAGAAGGCTAATTACAAGTCTCCACTTATAGATATGGTGTAGATATACACATAGAAATACTTATTACAAACATTTTACGGGTAACACAAACATCTACACATATACGTTTTATAGTAACTTAGGACTTAGTCTTAAACCTTTCCGTTTATCGTTTTCTAGATTTCATATGACATCCGATCCTAGTTCACCGACGTTTTGACGAGATCATGTATATGTTATTCTGTTTCCTTGTATTTTGATCAACTTTTCTGTTTATTGATTAAATAAAACACAGTTGGAGTTGTACACGTACAGCCTCGATTATATTATGTGATACCGCAAGGTTACTTGCCGTAATAATTATACAATGTATGTTTCAAATGCAAAGTCTCCATCGCGACAATAGACCTATAACATTTTCTTTAACTACATTGCGGTATACAATAAAACCGGGAATTTATTTCTACTCTTGAACCTCTATTTTTTCTCCTCTCTTGTGAGGGCCGATTCGTTTGGTTTTTGCCCGATGAAAACTTATTGCAAATTGTCTCAAAAATATTTAGGTCTTTTTGATAGTTGCATTGTTTTGAAACTCTACACAAGCTGCTATAAAGTGATGGATGTTTATTGCGAAAACTATACGAAACTGATGCTAAAAACTATTTAAAATGTGTCAAAGAAAAACACTATTTCAAAACTCTCAAAACTCACGGAGGATCTATGTTAGGATATTCACTGCGTGATCGAATAATGATATGTAATCTCCTTGTATGACACTGGCAGTCATAATGTATCTATGGCCTAGTGATGTGACAAGTTGTCAGTGTGTGTCAGTTGTACTCTGTGTTACTATTGTCATTATAATTTTATTGTATGTTTTCTTCTAAGCTAATTAAAGCCAAGTTTCTCGTGGTATTTCTAGTTATTCATGTATCAAATAAAGAACGAGAAGATCCGCAAAAGAACCCGATGTACTATAAAGCTCGCAAAATTACTCAGTTGAAGTGGTATTGTGGTTGCATATAGCTCGGAGAACGGATGGTTGAGGAGCAGACGAAGCAGTATGGGCAGGCCCCCACCGGGTCGCTAGGTTGCTCCTAGGTATGTGCCTGTATATAAATGGTTATGTTTTTGCCAATACCTACAGATTTATAAAACATTTTTTTTTTAAATTAAAATTAAATTTAGTCAATTTTATCAAACTTTTATATTCAGGTGAAAGGACGTGATTTTCAAAATTTAGTAAATTTCTATTAAATAACATAATATTGACTATTATTAATTTTATTTTTAGTTTATATATTATAAAATTCGGATTACTGCTACACCTAGTTCTCTTAACAAAATACTTGTAGTTATTTTACGATCAACAAAATAAGGAGTATCCCTAGAATTTGTTGATGTGTGTATACCTTGCTTATCATCATCAACATCAACCCATTATATCCCCACCGAAGGGCACGAATCTCTTCCCTGAGGTAGGCCATACTCCACCACGGAGGCCAAGTCTGGATTGGTGGAGGCTTGGAAGACTAGTGGCTGGTCTTACGGTCAGAAGTTTCCAAGCCGCCCTAAGGCCTCTGACTAGGCTTAACGACTGCCATCTATCGACGGCAGCCGGCGTGCCTGGCGAAGCACGGAACCGTTCGAAAAAATGTCACTAGCGTTAGTCATAGACGGTCACCCATCCTTGCACTGAACGAACCTTGCTTATATTTTTTAGCTTTTTGTTACATTTTTCATCAGGTGCTTTATGTCTTTCGAATAATTTATGCCTCCGCATTGTCTTCCCTCCGTAACTGGCGGTATCTCCTTACTTCGTCACGAAGTCTTCGTGTTTCGGCAACTCTGCAAAGACGCAAGTTATAGTCGACTGTCGCGGTGTGAAATATTGCTCCCCTGACCTACCTTGTGGCACTTCATTTGTACTGTCAAAAATAAAAAGCTACGTCTTCTTCCTCCTGAAATACGCGAGGGCTTTTTCCTATACTTAAAAATTGTACAAACATAGCAAAAAAAAACTCACGCTTCTATCCCAGAGAGGTCTGCCACACACGATCCTGATACATTGCTTTGGTCTCATTGACATTAATCCTTTACATACAGGCACGTACACTGCTTCCTCACACTAGGATGCACTTTGTTTTTATATTGAAACCTAAACGTTTTCTAAAAAGAGTGCAAATGCACAAAACTATTATTTTACACTCATAACTAAATTATTACACTTCATACATATTAAGGTGTTGTGACATACAAGTTGTGACGTCCTCGTTTGAGTCCGATTCGTATGGCGCATTTTTGGGTCACGTAACTAGAATGACTTTTCGGCAGGTCACAAAGTTAAAAAATGATTCATAAATATATTATTAATCTAAAATGGTTTTTGTGCAAGTACCCCGTTGCGCGTGTTTATAAGGTAAACTTAACATTAAATTTTTACTATATTTAGGGCTGATTTTTCAATAGTCAAATAACTTTTGTCTGAGGAATAAAAACAGCGGTTTGACATAATTTTCATACATTCAGCTGTCAAACCGCCATTTTTATTCCTCAGATAAAAGTTATCTGACTATTGAAAAATCGGCACTTAATGGTTTCGTGTATACAAAAACCTAATGTAGGTACTTATTGAAATGACTGCACTCGTGCACGTCGTGGTTCACATAATTAATTCGACGTATGGTCAAAGGCCCGATTCACTTGAATTCTCTAAAGCGTGTTTTTTCCTTTGTGTTGTATTATTAGATTAGTTACCTAGATAAGGCAAGTTTAACTTTTTACAATTCTTCCCACGTCTCTTGAACCGGCGAGCGATAGGGTCGTAAAGGTGTGGACACACTGGAACGTTTGGTTCCTTCAGGCAGATTTAATACTTGATCCATGTTTTTTAAGCAGTTGATTGGTTGATCATATTATTTTTAAGGGTATGTTATTTGTAAAACTTCAGTGCATGCATGGATGAATATTCTATGACTAACGCTAGTGGCATTTTACCGAGCGGTTCCGTGCTTCACAAGGCACGTTAAGCAGTTGGTGCCAGCTGCCGTCGATATATGGCAGTCGTTAAGCCAAGTCAGAGGCCTTAGGGCGTCTTGAAATCTGACAGTAAGATCAGCCACTAGTCTTACAAGCTTCCACTAATCCGGACTAGCCCCCGTGGTGGAGTAAGGCCTTTACCTTCCTCAGGGATGAGACCCGTGCCCCTCCGTGGACACATAATGGGCTGATGATGATTTATCCACAAGTTGACGTCACGACACGACCAATGTGTCTTCAGCCTAGGAACTATTAACGAATTGGGTCGCCTAGGACAAGGGAACGAACTTTTCGCCGACATCGCCGCCCACGCTGCCCCGAGGGCCGACCGCCGAGAGGACGTTACTTGCACGCTTTCTAGCTTACGTTGTAAGCGAGCTCTGTTAATTCACTTACACGGTACTTATTCGCAAACGGAGGTGTAATCTACCACTTAACCCGTTTGGTTAGTTAGGTTCCGGCATTAATATCTTATTAATTTAAGCGCCGAGGTAGATAGAACATTCTTTGGCCAGTGATTGTGTTGTATGAGAGTTACCACACAACACTCACCTGTGGAATCATATTTTCGTATTATTAAATACGTATTTTCTCCTTTCTTTAATGAGATTATCTTATCGTATCTATAATCTCATTATCCACCCATCATGTCCCCACCGATGGGGCACAGGTCTCTTCCCTGAGGCAGGTAACTCAACCACGGGGGCCAAGTCCGAATTGGTAGAGGCTCGTAAGACTAGTGGCTGGTCTTACTGTCAGAACTTTTCAAGCCGCCTAAGTCCTCTGACTTGGCTTAACGACTGCCATCTATCGACAACAGCCGGCACCAACTGCTTAACGTGCCTTGCAAAGGACCGAACCGCTCGGAAAAATGCCACTAGCGTTAGACATAGAACATTCATCCATGCATGCACTGAAGTTTTACAAATAACATACCCTTAAAAATAATATGATCAACCAATCAACTGCTTAAAAAACATGGATCAAGTACTAAATCTGCCTGAAGGAACCAAACGTTCCAGTGTGTCCACACCTTTGTGTTATGTTATATAGGATATATATCTATACTCATATATATATATATATATATATATATATATCTAACGTATGTATTAATATAAAAATTATATGTGTATTTTATGGTAAGTTTAAGTATTATATTGAATATTATACATAATTTTATGTAATTATTAAATACCTAAATCTAATGGACCGAATAAAATCTGTAAGTCAGTTTGTTTATGTGCATATCCCCTCATTATACTTTTTGTACACTTACCTACCTTCTCTCTACATCTTTTCTATCCATCCCAAGGTTGTCTGGAAGAGATCGCTTTCAGCGATAAGACCGCCAATTGTATACGGCAAACCTAGTTATATAAGTCTTATAATTAGTCCAGTCAAATTACGAAATAAATAAACATGAGCGAACACAGTTTGGGGATTTTGAGGATCGATAGGGGGGTGCATCGTGAGCATAAATTCCAATTTGAGGGGCTGTACTGAGGTCAGCTCAAGGTCATTTCGATGGAAACGCGTTTAATTCGATATCTCGAGAAATATCAGTGTTAGCCAAAAAATTGTAGAGACCTTTTCTCTTCTAAATGAAATTTATTAACTTTTTTATTTAAAACTTTTTTTTATAACATCAATATTTTTCAACTTATTACTCCCGCAAGGCAAAAATTTTATTTTTTTTCCTATTTTTCGTCGTTTTCTCCCCAACCATTCAATTTTATTGAATTTTACCGATCATCAACGTGAATATCTTTTAATTATGCACAATTTTATTCTCAAACTTTTTTCTGTAATGCCAATACCTTCGGAGTTATACATTACTTTACCGAGCGAAATCCGCGCCACTGTCGCAATATATAAAGAAAATCGATTAAACTATTTAAAAATTGGGTATTTAATTTGGGTAAATTTATGGGTTTGTTTGGGTAAGAAGTAAATTAACAATTAAAACTGTTTCACACATTTATTGATAAAAAAATAGGTTATGAAATTCGGAAAATTAAGCACCCGAGGTCGATGGAAGTGATTCGTGAATATTAAAGACGGTATCGGGGCATACGTCGTCCTCGTCCATTACGTCAAGATCATCATCGTCGATAATATTGGCGATATTGGAACAATAATTATCTTGGCAATTATTGCAAATCACTGAGCAAAAGAGGCCGGCCTTTCTGCATCCGCACGCTTTGCCGCACTTGGTTTTGCATTTGCACGCAATCGATCTCAGTAAATTATCCGGAGCTGGTTGCGATGACATCGTTATTGGCTCCAATCCACGGGGGGTCCGACGACTTTACCGTACTTATACGAATTCGCTGTTTGAGGCGAACGCGTTGGTTCATTTCTTGAACGTTTTCCGGAATCTTTTCGGTGCAAATAAAGCACGTGTTTTTGGAAAAAATAAAATTTTTGCCTTGCGGGAGTAATAAGTTGAAAAATATTGATGTTATAAAAAAAAGTTTTAAATAAAAAAGTTAATAAATTTCATTTAGAAGAGAAAAGGTCTCTACAATTTTTTTGCTAACACTGATATTTCTCGAGATATCGAATTAAACGCGTTTCCATCGAAATGACCTTGAGCTGACCTCAGTACAGCCCCTCAAATTGGAATTTATGCTCACGATGCACCCCCCTATCGATCCTCAAAATCCCCAAACTGTGTTCGCTCATGTTTATTTAACCCGTTTTTTTTCGTAATTTGACTGGACTAAATGTATTTGTTTGTTTTTCTGGTGTGTACAATAAAGAAATCTAATCTAATCTAATCATAGTCGGTCACCCATCTATGCACTGAACGCGCCATATGTTGCTTAACTCAGGCGGCCGGAGCTACGAGCGATTCCTCGGTAATATGAACTAAATCTGATCTAATCTAGGCGACGTTATTAATATGCCAAGTCAAAACTGCAGGTGAAGTAAAATTAAATACCCTTCCTGACAAAAATAACCACAGCCTTCTAGGCAGAACTCTCCTCAGCGACCTTAGCAAATACCTAGGCTTAAGCCGTAATGTCCGGTGGTAGGTACATATTTTATGTCATCCCTAGGGAGGCATTTGTCGTCGAATCTCGGCTTGCTATTTCAAACGCTCCGCCATTTGTTTGGGGCTTTTGTGATGAGCGGTGGTGCAAGCGATGAGCGATGGGACAAGCGATGAGCGGTGGGACAAGCGATGAGCGATAGGGCAAGCAATGAGCGGTAGGGCAAACGATGAGGGATGCGGGAAGTGATGAGCTGCATGGCAAGCGATGAGCGGTTAAGCAAAAGCGGCTTGACAAGCGATGAATGATGGAGGAACAGATAGGCTGTGGGGTAAGCGATGAGCGATAGGGCACGTGATAATCTTAGAGACCAGGAATGAGAGTAGGAGAAGCAATGAGAGGTAGCAAAAGCAATAAGTGGTGGGACAAATGATGAGCGGTAGTCAACCAATGAGTTGTAGGACAAGCAATGAGCGGTGAGACAAGCGATAAGGGGTGGCAGAGGGCTCATCATGATTCCCATGTTATGTTCTGTGGGACTGGAATGGAAGTGGGAATCTGGTGGAAAAAAATATATTCATGAAAGTATATGATACATAAAAAATATTCCCAAAAAGTTCCACTGCTCTTAAAACCATCTTCCGCTTTCAGAAGCAAAAAAACTTTTTCGAGACATAAGCTTACAAAATGATATAAACTTGGAATTGATGAAAACTGTTCAAAAATGGGTCATGCCATGTCCATGCTTGGACCTCACTTTTCTATAGGTTTGGAAAACGAACTTCTCGTCAACATTTCTTTTGTAACAGAAACTATTAACATTATATCACTTTATTCCATTCCTATAATTCTATTTAGATAGATAGATAAAACATTTATTTAACGACACAATACTAAAAACACAGCTGAGATACAAGACACAAAAAGAAATCAGAAACAAAACACAGATTTAAATACAAAGCATACACACATACAAATATTTCTCCGCTTTGCGCGTGTACTTGGGTCATCAACCATTAACTGCGTCATCGCGACACTGTTTTAGTGTCCGATTATGCTTTATGAGTATAAATCGTCGTTGGGATGTGAGGATACAGACTTCTTATTAATTATCCATGAGTTACCAGTGGGTCATAATATTTTCATGGCGTCCGAGGTCGATACCCCTTTGGCTTTCTTTATTTATCTGAGCTTTTATTTCGTTAAAAATGCTTAAATGTTCCGGAGCGTTACTAAGCCGTTAAGTTAAAAGTGTTAGGTTAAAAAAAACAGGTCTTGGACGTTTAAATGTTTGTGATGTCGCTGTCTCTGGTTCCCAGGACAAAGGGTATCCTAGTGTGGGGCCGGAAGCCAGAAGGTGGCCAGAAGCAACCTATTGCTGTGCGACCTTTTATTTGGGCCCAGATCACCTCAATCGCTTTGTACGGCAGGGGTACGGAGAGATTCTGAGAACGCTATGATCTTTTTCTAAAGCCTGTTCATCAACTTCGTATCGTTAAAGGGACCGTTATTATTTTCATTATTTTTGGTACGTCACTACAAAAAAATACGGTTGACATAATCTTGTGACAGTGTAGTAAGGATTTAACGCACGAACATTAAATATTGATTTCTTTTTATTTAACATTTAAATCACTGTGCAAAATATAACATTGATTGTAAGTTTACACAATGATATAGTTTCAATGACAATTATTTGCTAGTAGGATAAATAGGACATAAAAATATTTTAAAAAGTTAACGCCACTTCAAGGTTACGTCGTCCGTTCTAACATGACCTGTCAGGATCGTATACTCCCAGCGGCCGGACGGTATATTTAATTTTTCTTTAAGGCATAATCCGTAGCACTTGCTACGAGCTACGCGGCTTAGTGCATCGTAGCGTTGCTACGTCGTAGCAAGTATACGGATTATTCAAGTATTTCAGTAAACTTACAAAATTGTTCTACTCATTCTTGATTAGATTAGATTTACTTAGTCCCGGGTGTTTAACTACGCCAAGGCCTAACTTCACCATTTAAATTAAGCCCGGTTTGTCCCTAAACGGAGTTTGGTACTGCTCTGGCTTTCTATATACCTTTCGCTCAATTCGAACCGGAAAAATTTTAACAGCAAAAATTACACCATATTATCACTTTTGTTAATATCTAACTGAAATTAAAAGCGGAGGTAATGGGGCAGGAAAATTCAGGTATGTACCAATGAGTTTGTTTTTTAAGTAACGTGTATTTGTTAAGTTATAGCAGCTATGTGAAATGGCATTTGGAGGAAAAGGTCTATACCCAGCAGCGAGCAATGGTGGGCTGATGATGATGGTAGCAGCAATACCACTAGCTAACAGTGAAGGCATACATCGTGAGAAAATCCTAATACTTAAGGTATTTACATATATTAGCGTTGCTACGTACAATGGCCCAAATATAAGGTTAAGTGCCACAATCACAGGTTGAACTAGAACTAATATCTGATTAATGTAAGGCCTGTTACTTGAAGGGTAACTATAGGAACTCGGGTTTGCCACCTGACAAATTGCTTTCTTTATGAACGCTCATTAGGCGTTGCATCATAGATAGTTGATAATATCTGTAGAGCTATAATAGAATTTAAGTTTGGAGACAAAACTGGCATTCTAAGTACACCAGTTTCGTATCTAAGCTTTGTAATTAAAAATCTGTTGCTCTGTTGTCACGATAGCTCGAAAAATTTATAATATGAAAGCCACTATTATTGTTATTGACAGATAAGTATTTCACTAAAGGTTATTTTTACAAGCTGATTATTTTGATAGACCAGCCACTAGTATTAAGGTACAAGTTGGTAGCCGACTGCACGCAGCAGTTGCAGACCACGTGTCGCAGCGACACTACTGGTTTCTATGTATTTCTATGAAATTCCCTCCATACTTAGCGACACGAAGCTAGCGTCGCGTCGTCGAGCGGCAGATGACTTGTCGCCCGACCGCAGATCAGTAGTGCCGCTGACGCCGGAGCAACGACACGTCGAGCGAGTTTCCAAAATGGATTTTTCCGATTCTGAAGAACTCTATTTAGTAATTGTAGTCATATTAGTCAATATATCAATGAATAAATTAATTCAAATAAATTCGGATATGTTTTTAGTTACTTTCGCCATCTGCTGTTGCCGTCTGCGGTCGGGTTCGAAATCATGACTGCAACGACAGGACCCAACAACGTGTCGTGACATTAAGCAACGACATGTCTGCTGCTGCTGCATACCAACTTGTACCCTAAATCTCAAAAAAGTTACAAAAGTAGATCAGAACCTGAAAATTGTTTTTCCTGAATCGATATTCAAACCGACTGCAATAAGGAAAAGTTCCCGAAAAACTTCAATTAAATTTTATTGTTGTAGCCGTCTGCAGTCGGGTTCGAAATCATGACTGCAGGGGCAGAACGCAACGACGTGTCGTGACGACATGAAGCGACATGTTGTCTGCTGCTGCTGCATGCAGGCTACCAACTTGTACCTTTACAAGCCTCCACTAATCCGGACTAGACTCCCGTGGTGGAGTACGGCCTATACATTCCTCAGAGAAGAGGCTCGTGCCCCTCAGTGGGGACATAATTGGTTGATGATGATGATGATTCTGATAGATATGACTGAATGTAATGCACTTTACAAAATATAACAAAAACTTTGATAAGCTAGTTTTTCTAAACAAAATGGTCAACGGCTAGAGGCATGAAGTAAACTCCAGTTAAGGCTACAGACCCTTTCTAACCGTGAACATGGACCTAAAGTTCGGCGTGAGTAGTTACAGTGCACACGCTCTCGTTTTCAAACTCAGACTTCGTTAATTGAGTCTGGAGCCCAGCTGTTTGAAGGAAACTTGTTTTATTTGTGGGCATTTGCTGACGAATTGAGAAGTCTGTCTCAGACTAGCCAATGCATTGAGGCTTTGTAAATTACAAAGGGTTGTGTATTTGGTGAAATTTAGCGATTCCTCTTTATGGTAGCTGGCCGACACAGCCGACTAGGATGATTTTTAAAAGGAATGGATGGGCTGTCTACGACTAACGCTAATGTCATTTTACATAGCGGTTTCGTGCTTCGCAAGGCAAGGGGATATAATGGGTTCATGATGATGAAGATAAAAAGTACCCGAAACCGAAATGCGTGTATGAATCGACTAATGAATGTCGAAAAGTGATTTGTCAGGATCGTGGCAGGTGGCAGTCCCTGGTCTCTGCCTACCCCTCTGTGATACAGGCGCGAGCTTATGTATGTATGTTTTATTATCAGTTATGTCTTTTTACATATTTTACATTAATTAATATCCTACTTTCGGTACAGTAACAAAATTGTAATAGAATATTTGTAATCCTCTATAAATTGCGTTAGCCCAGCTCTTGAGAGACAATTAACTTAAATTTTCTTACAAAGAAATTTGTTATGAAACAACGCAAACTCGCCGTACCTACTCGTACTTTGAGTGTTGCCGTGCTGATTTTCCTTCTCAACATTTAGTTATTAAATTATAGTCAGTGTTGCCACTAAACGCTGTTTTACCTTTTTAACTTAAGCTATCGTAAACACTGCACATTATTAACTTTATTCCGCATACCGTACTTGATTTTATACCGAGTTTTTTTCATTTCACTTTCAATAGCAAGAGCGTTTGCAATTTGTATAGGAGTGACAAAGCGACACCTAGTTGTCTCTGTCACTCCTATACAAATTGCAAAGGCTCTCGCTATCGAAAGTGAAATGAAAAAACTCAGTATAAGCACTCTGGTCGGACTCTACCGACAAAAATCGAGTAAGTGTAACCGGTTGATACATTTTGTCTAGAAGTAGTAAAAATTAAAGAGTACCGTTTGGATTTTTTGTATGTGTTTAATAATATCTTGTACTTACAACCGTACAAAAAACTGGACCTATTACATAAAAACGGTATTGCGCTTCAATAAAAGGTTAGGTTTTGCTTTAAAACAAGTAGTAAATTTTCAATTTCGGTTTCTTGTAATTTCGGACAAACTATGCTTGTCTTAAACGTAAACATTTACATACAGGCACATACATTGCTCCTGACCCTACACTACGATACCCTGTGTCGTGGAAACCAGAAACAGCAGCATCACAAACTTGTAAACATCCATGACCTGACGTTTTTTGTCCCCAGGCGGGGATCGAACCCGGGACCCTTCGCATGGTAGACAGATGCGCTAACCGCTGCGCTAGAGAGGTTGCCAAGAACAAGTTAGTACACAGCAAGAAGTAAAACTTAGTAACTGTAAGGCCCTTTCTCCACTGCTCCGGTCCGGCGTCGGAACCGGAATCAGTCATGAGAAAAATATCGGATGCCGGATTATGCTTCTCCACTTCATCCGACTATAATCGGTAATGGACGTGACGCAGTGATTTATTAAAATTCCTCGGTTTTTCTATTCGAGGCACGAGGCAACGAGGGGACGTTTTCCACACATTCTATTCATGTAAATTAAATAGTATGGGGACATTTTTGGGTTGTATGCGCGGTGCAAAAACATGTATTGTTTTTGTACGTCAATACTTCGGACCGGTAAAATACCGTTCCGATCTAGCAAATTAACGGACCGTTAAGAACCAGATGCCGGAGTAGTGGAGAAGCTTGTTAGTATTCTTGTGTGTTTCTAAATCGGATCGGTAATTAACGTTTGTCGGACCGGAGCAGTGAAGAAAGACCCTAAGGGGTACTTATTACCCTGATTTTCGCAGCTTCGTGAATGTCCCCCGGAACCGGGAAGTTACTGCGCTGCACACCACACAAACTTATTTAAGTTTAGCTCGAAACCTCGTTTTATAGTTTCTCTGCAGCCTGGCTACAATTTTGTCCGCTTGTACAAGTACAGTCGGCAAGACAAGAACGACTCATGCCAAATCACTGAATAAGTAAGTAAATAAATACATATATACATACTGGCTAAACCCCCAAACGTTATTTTACCAGATCAGGGTATGAAAACCTATATAAAATTTCATCAAAATCGGTCAAGCCGTTTTGGAGGAGTATGGGCACTGACACTGTGACACGAGAATTTTATATACAGGGTGCCCAATCGGGACGTTATTTTTTTTTAGATAGATGTTCAGCGATTACTGAACAGCGATTACCAAAAATGCTTTTTGGCATTTATTTTTTCTGTAATTACAATCACTTTAAGCCTGTTTTCATATCCATTAAAGAAAACTTGTACATCCGAACAATACTTAAGTACATTTTGGGGCCCAAAGTTTGAAATCACTGTTTTTAATCGGGGAATTTCAAAATAATATTAACAATACTTATGCCTGGTTCTGGCGCTCCAAACTAATCTTAAAAACTTTGCAATACATTAGACTTTTGAAATAATAAAGAAAAAATAGCACAAATTTCCAAAATGATTTAAAAAACTATTTTTTTACTTAATTATGAAAAATGTAAGAATAAAAACTCGTAGCAACTAATAAACACGATAATCATTGCTGTTTTAATTACTTTAATAAAAAAAAAACTGATACCCAATTTGTGATTTTTGACGTGTTTTTGCTATGTACTAATGAATTACTGCTAAATTAAGTTGTATAGAAAGTAAACAAAAGTAAGGAATAATAAAACAATAATTTGACAATATCAGTAAGAGACGAAAACTAATGGAATTTTGAGAACAATATTATTATTTATACAACTTGAACAGTAATGTGAGCTTAATAAAAACGACACAGCTTGTGACAAATGACATGTTTAATTAGCTTTTTAGCACGTCATAAAACTGTCACGAATACAACATTCCTCGGACGTTTTTATTAGCATATTTCTGAGTAATTTAGAGGAATTAGGGCTCGCTAATATTACGAATATGTATACGAGAGTTTATTTATACACTGCTTCCGTCACTGCGAAAAAGTATGCCTCGAACTTCTTTTTCGACATGTAGGAAAACTTTCTGTCTACTCGCTTTAGAAATCCCCATTAAAAAGTCACTTGGCACTGGTTGAATGGGAGAATCGTCAACATGAGTTGGTAAAGAAATCTACCGAAAATTTTCTTTATCGTCGGCTAAAGTCACAAGCCTCGTAACTCATTTTTTTTTCAAAATTTGAGGGATTTGCTATCTATTAATACCTATAAGCTAGTTCACTACGCATCGTCCTGAAATTTACGTGTGGTGATCTGTCAGGATCGTGGCAAGTGGCAATCTCTGGTCTCTGCATAATCATCTAGGATACAGGTGACAGCTTATGTATATATGTATGTACGTTTTAACATTAAGGAAGCAGTGTAGACCATCCATCAGCTCTCGACACAGTTGTTTCCAGGTGTGAACAAACGTCTCGGTTCTCGCGAAACTGACATCACTCACCTCATAAAAATGTTTTTGCATGTTCACCTCATATTTTAGCAGCCAAAAGCGTCGTGAGGAAACCCGCACATCCGTTGTGCATGTATATGTGAGTTCAAAATGTTAACAATATTTTGAGGGAATGATATTTTCATTATACATATACCCTGAGTGCTTATACTGAGTTTTTTCATTCACCTTCGATAGCGAGAGCGTTTGCGATTTGCATAGGAGTGACAAAGAGACAAATAGATGGCGCGCTTTGTCACTCCTATGCAAAACGCAAACGCTCTCGCTATCGAAAGTGACTGAAAAAACTCAGTATACGCACTCAGATATCATCATCATCATCAAACCATTATGTCCCCATCGAGGGGTACGCAACGCATCGCTTCCCTGAGGAAAGTAAAGGCCATACTCCACCGTGGAGGCAAGTCCGGATAGTGGAGGCATGTAAGACTAGTGGCTGGTCTTACTGTCAGAAGTTTTCAGGCCGCCCTAAGGCCTCTGACTTGGCTTAACGACTGCCATCTATCGACGGCAGCCGGCACCAATGCTTAACGTGCCTTGCGAAGTACGGAACAGCTCGGAAAAATGCCACTAACGTTAGCCATAAACGGGCATCCATCCATGCACTGAACGCGCCCGATGTTGCTTAATCTTCGTAGTCGTTTAAGATCGCTTAGGCGGCCGGGGCTACGAGCGATTCGAATATAAATATTGCCTCTAATATCGCCGGCCCTGGGCTCCCACACATAAACACGATACGACGTCGCGACGTACCACGATGCGACGTCGTTTCACGATGCGATGTCGCGTATGTACAGTCGACAGCACGAAAACCTTCACATTTTAGTTGCAAAATCGCCCGTAATGCAACAGGGTAGAGTGCATGTGTGTATAGGATGATGTTCAACACACCACGATTTTTCATTTATAGCCAACGCAGTGTCCATCATTACCTAAACCAAGGAGAATTAATTCTCCTTGCCTAAACTTAAAATCTTAGTTCAAGAATAATCACGTTCCACTTCACTGGTGGAATAGAAAGCAAAGTGAAACTGTAATAGCTTCTCAAAATTACGAGAGTTATTAGAACATGGCTGTGCTGGTATAAAGCTACCTGTTACGAGGTCTCCAGCTGTTGCGATTCGAGTTATAATGACGCCATTCGGCTAATTGGAAAACAACACCTTTCTCACATAGCTCTAGAGCTCACGTTGCTTATCGTTTAGGTTGACAAAGAAGAAAAGTCTTGACTCTCTTTTTAAAAAGGTTAAGCAACATAGGAAGCCTCAGTGAATGGATAGGCGACCGTTCTATGACTAACGCCAGTGGCATTTTTTCCGAGCGGTTCCGGGCTTCGCAAGGCACGTTTAGCATTGGTGCCGGCTGGCGTCGATAGATGGCAGTCGTTTAGCCAAGAGAGGCCTTGGGGCGGCTTGAAAACTTCTAACAGTAAGACCAGCCACTAGTCTTACAAGCCTCCACCAATCTGGAATCGGCCCCCGAGGTGGAGTATAGCCTATACCTTCCTCAGGGAAGAGACCCGTGCCCCTTGGTGGGGATATAATGAGTCATGATGATGATAAAATACTCGTATCACAGTGTTAGCGCGCATACTTCTCCGAAACGGCTTGACCGATTTTGATGAAATTTTGTATGTATATTCGGTAGGTCTGAGAATAGGTTATCTAGACGACCTCTGTGGCGTAACGGTCAGCACATCTGCTTTCCATACGAGAGGTCCCGGGTTCGATCCCCGGCTGGGGAGAAAAAAAAACTCCAGGTCTTGGATGTTTACATGTTTGTGATGTCGCTGTTTCTGCTTCCCACGACACAGGGTATCCTTGTGTGGGGCCAGAAGCAATGTATGTGCCTGTATGTAAATGTTTATCTTTATGTTTATTTTTCACAGCCCCAAGTGACCCTTATCACTTGGGGCTGTGAAAAATAGATAACCTAGTAGAAATATTTTATCCGGCAAAACAACGTTTACCGGGGCAGCTAGGGGAGCGAGGGGCTAGTTGTAACAATTTTAAAGTGGAGTGGCGCGTTATAATTTTAAGTTCAGGTAGAAAGAAATTGTGAATAAAGTTAAATTTCTTTTGAAAAAAGTCTGTTACTACTTAGCACTGTTACAACAAGCCCCTCGCTCAGCTACTTTTGAAAGAAAGAAAGAAAATACGTTAATTATACCTTTTCATATAAGTACATAGTACCTGGGTGAGGGTACTTTTTTTGTAATATAAAATATGTAGGTAATTTAAAATTAAAATAATCCTTTTTCAACAAAAAAAGAACTTTGAAAAAAAACATCATGACACGAACCGGGTCTCTTGAAATCGGCCCGAAACGGTTCGCCCGTTTTCCCGTCAGAACTATCCCAACCTTGCAGGTAGACGCGAAATTTAACCTCCGTATGTTTTTATAGCAAATTTCAATTGCCTTAAAACACGGATAAAACAACGTTTTCTAAAAATGTTACCTAGTTAGATCAATTAAACGCCCCCGAAAGCATCTGCCTACAAAATTTCGTGAAAATCGTTGGAGCCGTTTCCGAGATTCTTATTATATATAAATATATCTACAAGAATTGCTCGTTTAAAGAGATTAGATTGAAAAAATGACAGGCGCTGCTTTGGCTCTCATGGCCAATAATAATTCATTATTACCTATGGTTTAAGACGTTTATTCTCATAAGAACAATACATAATTCAATATTAACCATTCATTATTAATGGACCTTGTTTTTAAAGAAAAGAGTTATTATTATTTATGTAATAATTAAAAAAAATTAAAAATCACAATAACATTACTTTGCCAAACTGCTAATGCAGTTTACCGGCAAGCTCTTGGTAACAATTCTTATTCACTTACACAATCTACACAATATCGATAAGTTGAGAGGTGCGTCATTTTATTTCCAATCACGCCTAATATACAAAAAAAGTCTGTAGGAGAAATATTGGTCAGTAAAGTCGAAGCGCTCGTCGTAAATGAGTTTCAATCAACATTGGGTGGTTCACCCTTCACCCCTAATCTCAAACCTTATCGTTTACCTTCAAAAATCAGCCGTGGACTCTCAAGACCGAAGGTTTGACCTTTTATCGACTGTCTTGTTGGTCAAGCGATAAAATGACGACAACCAAAACAGAGATCGTCGGTTTGATTCTCTAAGGAGGCCGCCGTATTTTACTGCTTCTCAAACTCTGCTAGATATGCGGAAGGAAATTTCTTACAGAGATCGGCTCGCCTTTACATAATGTTATTTCTTGTAATGTCCTGGAAAATGTACAAGCGCAGTTTTCCTGGTTTTCTATATAATACCTACGTGATGTCGCTCGTAGCCCCAGCTGCCTGAGTGATCTTAAACGATTACGAGGGTTAAGCAACATAGGGCGCGTTATAGGACGCTAGTGGCATTTTTCCGAGCGGTTCCGTGCTTCGCAAGGCACGTTAAGCAGTTGGTGTTCGCTGCGGGTCGATAGATGGCAGTCGTTAAGCCAAGTCAGAGGCCTTAGGGCGGCTTGAAAATTTTTGACACTAAGACCAGCCACTAGTTTTACAAGCCTCCACTAATCCGGACTTGGCCCCCGTGGTGGAGTATGGCCTATACCTTCCTCAGGAAAGAGACCCGTGCCCCTCGGTGAGGACATAATGGGTTGACGATGATGATGACGAAATTATAAAAAATATTTAAAAAAGCTTTGCCAATTGTCATAAAACACTACGAATTGTAGTCTTATAAAACTTGGCCCAGATTGACGGACCATTCGGCCTAACACTCGATCGGGAACGTTCATAGACGGTATAATACGCGACGCACATAAAAGGGATCCTTTGTTGAAGGAATACCTGCCGTTACGACTGACTTTTACCGACACTTACACGCCGATCTGTCTGCTTTCGATCAGCGAATAGATGTTCAATCGCCGACTATATTTTTGACGTTTAAAGGTGGCTTCCCACGGTCCGCTATATCGCGGACGAACGCGGACGGCCGACCACCACGGACAGCAACGCACCACGAGAGGCTCTTCCAAAGCTGCCTTCAAGCCGCCCCTAAGGCCTCCGACTTGGCTTAACGACTGCCAACTATCGACGGCAGCCGGCACCAACTGCTTCACGTGCTTTGCGAAGCACGGAACCGCTCGGAAAAATGCCACTAGCGTTAGTCATAGATCGGTCACTCATACATGGACTGAACGTGCCCTATGTTGCTTTACCTTCGTGATCGTTTACGATCACTTAAGCACGTCTACGGGGCTACGAGTGATTACGTTCTGTACTGTAATTCTGTGACATTATTTGTAATACTGTTCTCTCGTGTCGCGTATTTTATTCACGTCTAGACGCGATATGATTGTGTTAAGAATAAACGCAGTTATTGTATGTAAGGATAAGTGGATTGAATGAAGTATAATACAGGATATCGTGCGGGTAATACGTGGGACAGTTGTCAGTGAAAATTAGATTTGGTTCCGCCCAGATGCTCCGTTGAATGGGGTCTGACGATTCTAGCAGTGCACTAGTTCGCGCCCGCCCGATACCTTTGAACTACCCTTTGGCAATTTTGTCCTAATTCAGACACTTTTTAGTTTTATGTTCTGTTTTTTGTTGGCTTTTTGTTTGTCACACCCTTTTTTATCGAGTTCTAATGTGGTAGTTTTAGTGCTATTATGGTATTTGTTTTTCTAAGAATATCAATTAAATCAATCAATTAATTATATGAATTTTTACTCTTAGATTAAAAAATACCTGTGTAATTTCCTTTTTTACGTACAATAAAGTGTTCTTAATCTATCTATCTATCTAAATTAATTTGTAAATCAAATTAAACAGTTTATGATTAATCAAACAAACGTACTATGTAGACTGGTTTTTTATTGCCTCTCCTATCCTCTAGGGTTTGCTGGAAGAAATCTCTTACAGAGATAAGCTTTCCTTTGTACATGTTACATACATAAAATAAACTTACGCCTGTATCTCAGAGGGGTACGCAGAAACCAGGAGCTGCTACTTCCCACGATCCTGACAGGTCATTATCGCTCCATCGACATTCATTAGTCGCTGCATGCGTGCACACAGATTTTCGGCACTTTTTATCTTGCCCTTTGCTTACACATCTTTTATTTGTAGTCCAAGTATGTCCACCTGGGGCGTCCCTTACCGATTGTGCCACCCACATTCGCTCGATTTAGAGCCAGTTTCTGAATGGAGAATTTCACTAAGTAAATACTTAAGTAACGTTCCGTCACGCTCATTTCTGAGAACTTCTGTAACGAGGTTGTGATACCTCGTCTACAAACCTGTTTATTAGTTTTATATTCAGGCTATTTACTTTTAAATCTTTCGATTCCGTTTTCAATTTTCAAATTCAAATTATTTGTCTTTTGTTCGTAGTTCACTTTATTTGTCATGGCATCGCCTGGGTCATTTCGATCCCAAGGCAGAAGAGACAGCACGCCCAGTGCCTTCAGTTTTACTACATATTTTTATGGATTATTTAAAGTGAATTAGTGAACCAGTGCAAGTTAAATTCAGTATTCAGTGAATGTTATCTAATCCTGACAATTCTGTACTCCAAAACCTTATCTTCAACGAGGCACAATCGTAAGTGTTGTGTGTTATTTTTTACGTAGCTCTCTAAAAGCGTTGTGTTAAGTTTAGTTTTTATAATGTACCTTTTGTCATCAGGTGCCTCTACTTTTTAACAATAAAAGAAGTCCTAACACCCAACGAAGTCTCCTTATTTCTGCATCCGCTGAGCTTCCTGGGCTTGTTACGTGACACTTCGACGAGACAGCACTAGAGTTAAGTAGTTAGATAGATAGATAGAGTAGTTAGCTACGGTCGGGGTCTAAAAATGTTTACCAGTTTTCAAACTTGATTCTTTGTCGCAAGATGTGCGTTATAGTCTATAATGCTTTAACAATGTACTTATTACCTTTCAAAGTTCCGAAGCCTCGATTCTAACAAATATCTAAATTCTCATTTCTTATTTTAAAAATATTGCATTTGTTAAAATGACACAGATCAAAACTCTTTCAAAATCGTAAGTTTGAAAATATATTGAATAACTATTTTTACAAAATAAATAAAATAAAACCTCCTTGAGGCAGCGAAGAAGGTTTGCTCTAAACTTTGACACGTTGGTACTCAATTCTTTATTCTGAGCTTTATGCTATAACTAATCAAATCAATACAAGTATCGACCTTGTGTCGTATATTGTCTGTACAATTATGAACCTTAAGGTGGTAAACATTTTCAGACCCCGACTGTAGGTACTTAGCAAAATTCTCAATTCAGAAATCGGCCGATAATCTCCTGTTTAAAGTTTCTGCGTGCCGTAAAGTAGATAATAGAACAAACCCAAACCAATAGGATAAGATGCATTTATAAAGAAACGCATCCTGTCTTATCTTATCTTGAAAATAATGTATGTTTGTGTTTTTTTTCCACGTGTAAAGGAAAGATAAGAATATTCATTAATGCATCGAAAAAAACCAAAAACACAAAATATTTACAAAGGTGCATAGTACAATTGGCGGCCTTAGTGTCAAAACCAATTTCATCCAGACAACCTCACAATGGAAAGGGTGACCTATGTTGCGGTGAACCGCTACAGCGACCTGGCAGTCGCTTTGTAAACATCTCACGGTGTCTGCCCTTAAATCACGATCCTTCTAATCGTTCAGGCGGATTAGGTTGAACAGGCAACCTAGAAAAACAAATTAAGTAAATAAGAACTTAGGATTGACTTTAATTAAACAGTAATGCCACAAATCTTTGTTGTCTCCCTCGTGTAGCTAAGGATAGTTCTACAATAAAAGACCAATGTATTGATAACTCTTGGTACCTATATATTCACTTTGATTCATCATCATCAACCTCTTATGTCCCCACCGAGGGGCACGGGTCTCTTCTCTGAGGAAGGTATAGACCATACTCCACCACGGGGGCCAACTCCGGATTGGTGGAGGCTTGTAAGACTAGTGGCTGGTCTTACTGTCAGAAGTTTTCATACCGCCCTAAGGCCTCTGACTTGGCTTAACGACTGCCATCTATCGACGGCAGCCGGCACTAACTGCTTAACGTGCCTTGCGAAGCACGGAACCGCTCGGAAAAATGCCACTAGAGTTAGTCATAGACAGTGACCCATCCATGGACTGAACGCGCCGTATGTTGCTTAAACTTGGTGATCGTTTAAGATCACTCAGGCAGCCCAGGCTACGAGCGATAGTTTAGTATATTGTAAATTTATAACTAAAAAGTAGGTAGGTATTCACTTTTCCCGCGCGAGAACTTTCAATGAGTTTCCTAAATGAACTAATTTCGCGTGTCTAGGTCAAGGTTTATATTTTAACAACCGCTTTTTGGGGACTAATATTAAAAGTGCCAGTCCAATCGTTTTCACTATAACTAAGTTTTTTTAAGAAAGATTTCAAAACAAGCATCAAAAAATAAATTTTAATAAAATAAAAAAAAATAACAAACTTTCACACTTAATAATTATTAGTCGTGGATGTGTTAAACACTGGACACAATTTTCCTCTGAATAAATTTAATATTAAACTACTATTTAATGCCAGACATCCTTGTCTTCTACATAAGCGTTTGTTTCACAATAAGCTTTTTTGCACAGAGTGTACCTAACACATTTCTTAAGCCGCGTCGGAGGTAACTCTAATATTACCTTGGGCAATCTTGTTGTGGAACCTTATACAGTGCCCCATACAGGAAGTATTAACTTTCTTAACTTTTATGAACTAAATCGTGGAAATGACAATTTATGTTTCCTTCTAGTATTAACATCATGATGGCTATCAATAGTTTCGAAGTCTTTAATATTAAATACTCCCTAAGTCAGCTACTAGAAGTGTGTAAAAAGCCCTTTTCCGTGTCGAGCCTATCAGGGCTCTTTTTGCACAAGTATTTTGGTCTCTAGCCTAAAAGTCTTTAAGGTTTATTTTAGTTTATAACCTTGCGTCCGCACTTCGCTAGCCCGTTGTGATGTGGATAGTTCTTCAAAGCGCACAACATCTAGTATCAGCCCCTGAAGCATCTAGAACGCTGCGCAATATTTTTCTTCAGTAAAGTTAGCTTTAACTTTCGAGATGAGTGGACGCCTTAGATAATACCTAAGGTCAAGGCGAGAGCCAGTTATTTTTAAGTTGTACGTTCCCGTTCAAATGATTATAAGTCTTTTTACTAGGGGAATAGGTTCCCTTGTACTGGAAATAACGAGGAAGGCGCTGGATAAAAGTAATCTGCGTGTTGTTTGAGCTTCTCTTTCCCGAATGAGTGATGGAAAAAGCTGTATCGCGATTTAAGAACGGAAACTAATTAAATGAAACGTTTTATTACTGTATTTTTTAAGGGACGACCTTGCCCATTATATCAAAAATATTACAAGCTTAGGTTAAGCAATATAGGCGCGTTCAGTGCATGGATGGGCGACCGTTCAATTACTAGCAGTTGGTGCTGGCTGCCGTCGATAGATGGCAGTCATTGAGCCAAGTCAGATGAAAAAATAAGATGAGAAGCTAAAACAGATGAAAAGCTTGAAAACTACTGACAGTAAGACCAGCCACTAGTCTTAGAAGTCTCCACCAATCCGAACTTGGTCTCCGTGGTGGAGTATGGCTTGTACCTTCCTTAGGGAAGAGTCCCGTGCCCCTCGGTGGGTACATAATGGGTTGATGATGATGACGTTTGCTTATTGAACGACTGGGCGTGATCTAAACGTGACAATAAGACTTTACGCCGCTAGACCTATGTTTATGTTTATTTATATCAAGGAGAATTATTGATTTATAGTATTAACATTATGATGGCTAGCAACAGTTACAAAGTCTTTGTTATTTGACAAAATGTTTCTTTGTTTGTTTGTTTGTTACGCTTTATTGCACAAAAGAAATAATACAGAAAAAATAACTTTAATAACAAATGATGATGTAAAAATGTTATACCAGTTAACAAAATATTGATAGTGTACCTACCTACTGGAAACCGCACTATATGTAAAATCGGAACCAAAAGGAATGCAAAACATTGCCCTTATAGAGATTTAATAGGCTATTTGAGCGATTTCAGAAAGCCATCTCATGTTGTTTGTTGGTGTTCATAGAGTCCTCAGAAAGTGGTCATTTTAAATTCTTTCAAGTATTTCTTCTAAAAAAGGCAAACGAAAATTTACTTCTCAACGTAACGTAATTTTTTCAATTGAACGTAAGAAAGAATGAATGACAGACGCCATTTTCACTAGCATGTGACGTCATCATAGAATCGGCCAATCCATGCCGTTTTTGGTACAATGGCGGCTGATACAAATGATCAAATTTCGAATTGTGTTTATTCACAAATCATGATTGTTTTTTTAGTTAAAATGCGGTTTTAAAGCGGTTTTAAGACACATAACTTCTACGAATATGTAGAAATAATACTGTTTTTTTCACACCGTCAAATAGCCTATTACCACGGACCCAACCAAGACATTCTCATTTGCTCAGATATTAACTGGCCATAAATAAAGTACGACAAGCCGGGAGAGGGGCAAATAACAAAACTTATTAGCCGAAGAGGAAAGACGGGAAAAACCTCAAACCTGCGGGGGCCTACTTTGAATGGGCTAGTTGCCCTAAAAAATGTAATTAGGCCGTCTTTTAAATTATTCAAAAATAAAGGACGTGTATTTTTTTATTTGTAAATTAGACCAAAAATGACAAAGGTATATATAGCCCAATAAAGTTACGTGTGACGTCACGCCGTGCTGAATTTTTTTAGCACGGAGTGACGTCACACGTAACTTTAATGGGCTATATCTTTGTTATTTTTTGTTTAATCGGAAAAGAAAAAAATTAAAGTTACGTGTGACGTCACGCCGTGCTGCATTTTTTAGCACGGAGTGACGTCACACGTAACTTTAATGGGCTATATCTTTGTTATTTTTTGTTTAATCGGAAAAGAAAAAATACGTGTCCAATATTTTTTTTATAATCTAAAATACGGACTGAATAGAATTTAATTATTTTGACCCTGGAAACTACCCTATTTTTTGAATAGGGAATTTCATTCAGCTCGTTAAGGTTAAGCAACATACGGCGCGTTCAGTCCATGGATGGGTCACCGTCTATGACTAACGCTAGTAGCATTTTTCCGAGCGGTTCCGTGCTTCGCAAGGCACGTTAAGCAGTTGGTCCCGGCTGCCGTCGATAGATGGCAGTCGTTAAGCCAAGTCAGAGGCCTTAGGGCGGCTTGAAAACTTCTGACAGTAAGACCAGCCACTAGTCTGACAAGCCTCCACCAATCCGGACTTGGCCCCCGTGGTGGAGTATGGCCTATATCTTCCTCAGGGAAGAGACCCGTGCCCCTCAGTGGGGACATAATGGGTTGATGATGATGATTCAGCTCGTGCCAAACAGCCCCAATATTGAACAAAGAAATGTGGCCATTTGTACTGTAATTTTACACTTTATGAAACTGATATAACATGAAATTGTAGTTTACGTAGCTTATAAACGTCCCCATGTACGCCTTCTCTCAGAAAGAGAGAGAGAGGGCTTAGTTATCATGCGTACCCACAGACGATTGGTAATTTGAAACGCTGAGGTACGAGTACATACGTGATCAACTGATTTAGTTTTCTTCATGTAGATTTCCTTCACATCCTGTCTTAAAAGTAATTTTTCACTAATTTTTCACTACACATCCCGTATTAAAAGTCATTTTTCCCTATGATACTTTGCGGTACACCAACGGAAGGTGAAAACAACAAGATTTAAAAAAAATATTAATCCAACAAGCGCGGCGTGCGTGCAACGATTACTTAATGGATGTTGATGAAGCGAAAGTGATTAGTCGCGGTCGTGGAAGGTGTCAGTTCCTCTAACCCTGGCTTACCCCTCTGGGAAACAGGCGTGAGCTTATGTATGTTTCTAAACGAGCAGAGGAGAGCGCGTGCAGCCCTCGCTCTGTCGTAAAGCAGATGTTGTTTGTTGGATCGTGGTGGAAGGAGTAGTTTAACATAACATAATATTTTTAACATTTACATACAGGCACATACATTGCTTCTGGCCCCACACTAGGATACCCTGTGTCGTGGGAACCAGAAACAGCGACGTCAGAAATATGTAAACATCCAAGACCTGGGTTTCGTTTTTTTTGTCCCCAGCCGGGATCCGAACCCGGGACCTCTCGCATGCCAGTCAGATGCGCTAACTGCTGCGCCACAGAGGTCGTCAAGTTTATATCTTAATTCATTAAGTTTATATCTTAATGGCAGCAGTTTCTTCACGAAACGGATATTAGTTCAAAATTACATAGTAGGTACAATTATATGTGTGTATTGGGCGAGTGACTCACGCAGCGATTCACGGTGCTTAGCCCGTACCGTTTGCAATCCAAGTTTTACACCCTATATGTTTTTGTAACGAGTCCCTTCAAAATAGTTTCGGAGTAGAACCTTGCGGAAAATGTGAAAATAAGCAGATACAGGACCTTGCCTTCGGAGAGCTATAAATCAGGCTTGTTAGCAGAGCGCATAAGTTATTTATTTGCGACTTTATTTACTTGGCCACAAAGAAGTATTTTAACTAACCCCGAAGGCATTAAGATGCCACGTAGTCATTTGTGTCACACAGGGCTATCTTTCTGCAATTAAAGCTGCCCATCTACTTTAAGAATATACTGAAATTGTATTCATAATAAAATTAAAAAATCTTATAGACGGTGTATAATAACATCTTTTGCTTTAGCACCTATTCTCGTTACTAGTAGAAAGACTATTCAAAAATAATATCCGGGCACCTAGACTTAATCGAATCGCTTGTAGCCTCGGCCGCCTGAGTGATCTTAAACGATCACGAAGGTTAAGCAACATAGGGAGCGTTCAGTGCATCGTCTATGACTAACGCTAGTGGCATTTTTCCGAGCGCTTTCGTGCTTCGCGAGGCACGTTAAGCGTGCCAGCTGCCGTCGATAGATGGCAGTCGTTAAGCCAAGTCAGAGGCCTTAGGGTGGCTTGAAAACTTCTGACAGTAAGACCAGCCACTAGTCTTACAAGCCTCCACCAATCCGGACTTGGCCCCCGTGGTGGAGTATGGCCTATACATTCCTCAGAGAAGAGACCCGTGCCCCTCGGTGACGTCACGCCGTGCTGCATTTTTTAGCACGGAGTGACGTCACACGTAACTTTAATGGGCTATATCTTTGTTATTTTTTGTTTAATCGGAAAAGAAAAAATACGTGTCCAATATTTTTTTTATAATCTAAAATACGGACTGAATAGAATTTAATTATTTTGACCCTGGAAACTACCCTATTTTTTGAATAGGGAATTTCATTCAGCTCGTTAAGGTTAAGCAACATACGGCGCGTTCAGTCCATGGATGGGTCACCGTCTATGACTAACGCTAGTAGCATTTTTCCGAGCGGTTCCGTGCTTCGCAAGGCACGTTAAGCAGTTGGTCCCGGCTGCCGTCGATAGATGGCAGTCGTTAAGCCAAGTCAGAGGCCTTAGGGCGGCTTGAAAACTTCTGACAGTAAGACCAGCCACTAGTCTGACAAGCCTCCACCAATCCGGACTTGGCCCCCGTGGTGGAGTATGGCCTATATCTTCCTCAGGGAAGAGACCCGTGCCCCTCAGTGGGGACATAATGGGTTGATGATGATGATTCAGCTCGTGCCAAACAGCCCCAATATTGAACAAAGAAATGTGGCCATTTGTACTGTAATTTTACACTTTATGAAACTGATATAACATGAAATTGTAGTTTACGTAGCTTATAAACGTCCCCATGTACGCCTTCTCTCAGAAAGAGAGAGAGAGGGCTTAGTTATCATGCGTACCCACAGACGATTGGTAATTTGAAACGCTGAGGTACGAGTACATACGTGATCAACTGATTTAGTTTTCTTCATGTAGATTTCCTTCACATCCTGTCTTAAAAGTAATTTTTCACTAATTTTTCACTACACATCCCGTATTAAAAGTCATTTTTCCCTATGATACTTTGCGGTACACCAACGGAAGGTGAAAACAACAAGATTTAAAAAAAATATTAATCCAACAAGCGCGGCGTGCGTGCAACGATTACTTAATGGATGTTGATGAAGCGAAAGTGATTAGTCGCGGTCGTGGAAGGTGTCAGTTCCTCTAACCCTGGCTTACCCCTCTGGGAAACAGGCGTGAGCTTATGTATGTTTCTAAACGAGCAGAGGAGAGCGCGTGCAGCCCTCGCTCTGTCGTAAAGCAGATGTTGTTTGTTGGATCGTGGTGGAAGGAGTAGTTTAACATAACATAATATTTTTAACATTTACATACAGGCACATACATTGCTTCTGGCCCCACACTAGGATACCCTGTGTCGTGGGAACCAGAAACAGCGACGTCAGAAATATGTAAACATCCAAGACCTGGGTTTCGTTTTTTTTGTCCCCAGCCGGGATCCGAACCCGGGACCTCTCGCATGCCAGTCAGATGCGCTAACTGCTGCGCCACAGAGGTCGTCAAGTTTATATCTTAATTCATTAAGTTTATATCTTAATGGCAGCAGTTTCTTCACGAAACGGATATTAGTTCAAAATTACATAGTAGGTACAATTATATGTGTGTATTGGGCGAGTGACTCACGCAGCGATTCACGGTGCTTAGCCCGTACCGTTTGCAATCCAAGTTTTACACCCTATATGTTTTTGTAACGAGTCCCTTCAAAATAGTTTCGGAGTAGAACCTTGCGGAAAATGTGAAAATAAGCAGATACAGGACCTTGCCTTCGGAGAGCTATAAATCAGGCTTGTTAGCAGAGCGCATAAGTTATTTATTTGCGACTTTATTTACTTGGCCACAAAGAAGTATTTTAACTAACCCCGAAGGCATTAAGATGCCACGTAGTCATTTGTGTCACACAGGGCTATCTTTCTGCAATTAAAGCTGCCCATCTACTTTAAGAATATACTGAAATTGTATTCATAATAAAATTAAAAAATCTTATAGACGGTGTATAATAACATCTTTTGCTTTAGCACCTATTCTCGTTACTAGTAGAAAGACTATTCAAAAATAATATCCGGGCACCTAGACTTAATCGAATCGCTTGTAGCCTCGGCCGCCTGAGTGATCTTAAACGATCACGAAGGTTAAGCAACATAGGGAGCGTTCAGTGCATCGTCTATGACTAACGCTAGTGGCATTTTTCCGAGCGCTTTCGTGCTTCGCGAGGCACGTTAAGCGTGCCAGCTGCCGTCGATAGATGGCAGTCGTTAAGCCAAGTCAGAGGCCTTAGGGTGGCTTGAAAACTTCTGACAGTAAGACCAGCCACTAGTCTTACAAGCCTCCACCAATCCGGACTTGGCCCCCGTGGTGGAGTATGGCCTATACATTCCTCAGAGAAGAGACCCGTGCCCCTCGGTGGGGACATAATGGGTTGACGATGAATTCAAAGCCTAATTGAAATGTTCGCTGTGACATTTCCCGAGTGTTTAGTCCAAAATGACAAGAACCAAGCGTCGTCGGAAAATCCAAGAAAAACAGTCCTCACTTACACATTAGACGGGATATTTTTCAATCACTCCAGGCTTAGCAGTTCTCCCTAAACAAACTGTCCGCTATAATATCGGTCCAACAATAACATTGACCTTCCCACGCTCCTAGTGATGCGCGAATAGTTTTTATCGATAAGTAAAAGATAGAGATTTCGCAAGATGTGGCAAAGTCAAAGACTATACGTTAACAGGGTGTCCCAAAAAATAAAGTCAAGCGCATGTCCAGAGATAGAGCACCCTTAGGGCATATATGTACTGCGATTTTTTTAGTTTTCGAGTCCTCAAACATTTTAAAAATTTGTAAATTTCAACTAACTTTGCGATTATTAACTTTTATGGCGCTTTTGGTTCAGATTCACCCACCATTGAGTTTGAGTCTGCAAGGCATACTATTCACTTATTTTGTGAACAGAAATAAAGCATGTATTTTATAATTCATGTAATTCATGGCTCTGTGGCCGATGTCTTGTAGGGACAAAAAATACAAAAAAATTATAACTCGAAAACTACAAAAAATTGCGGAACGTACATATGGGGGTGATTCGGGTACTCCTAGAGGTGCTCTATCTCTGGACTTTCGATTGACACTATTTTTTGGGACACCCAGTATAGATCGTTACAAAAGCACAGAGTCTAGATAAAATTACATAATACAAATATATATACGTAATGAAAATAAACCAGAATAATGACAATAACAACAGAAGCAAATCTATGTGTGTTTGAAAGAAGTCCTCCAAAGCGGCTTCACTGATTTTTTATCATATTTTGTGTATATTTGGTAGGTTCGATAATAGGTCATATGGCAAAGCAACTTTTGCCGGGTCAGCTATAAACTATAATTTCTCCATCATAAATTGACTCATGTATGTATCGCATAGGCAGGAGTAGGCATTGACTAGGGATCTTTGAACACATATTTAGATAATGAAATAAACGGTCTGTTTTTTTCACAAATTGCATAGATAAATAATAAAATTATTATTATAACAACATTGTGTTTCGATTATTGTATGTATTATTTTGTATATGATTAACTTAATTTTTTAACTCTTTATTTTAATTAACTCTTTACTTCCGGAATTGAGTTGACAGTCTGTAATTTTAATTCGAAAATAAAAAAATAGTTTAGTTAGCTTTCAAGAAAAATCCAATTTTGTAATCCAATTATTATGTAAAACTTTAAATAATTTTTTCGTTACTAATAAACTTTATTTTGTCTCATATTACTCTTCGGTGAAAACTATCGATATCGACATCGATTAATGTCTCCATCCACAAGAGCGGCCAAAAAAACATTTTAACATAATTTCGCGAATCTTTTAGCTCTTTAATGCCACTATTTGGGTCGCTGCCAAATGTAGAAAAAATACCAAAAACTGAAATGGACAGACTAGAAGTAATACAGATGGGTTTTTTCTCTTGGCACAACACCTATACGGACTGCCTTGTTGGTCTATCCGTTGGTACTGACACACGTGCTCATTAGTAGCACAAAAGCATGCTTATATTGAGCAAGTGCTTTACTCCTAATCTTTTCTGTATCTAGGCACATAGACATTCAACAAACAGAATGTAAATTCTTTACGTTGAAATAAGTTTATGATTTCTTAAGACAGTAACACTGACAACAACAATGCAGTCTTAGGTTATCAAACCTCAAAAAAAGGAAGACGCATAGATTAAAACATCGAATACAAAAATACAGAAAAGATTGGGAGTAAAGCACTTGCTCAATAAAAGCATGCTTTCGTGCTACTAATGAGCACGTGTGTCAGTACCGCGCTTACTTACCAAGACAGAGGTAGTGGGTTCGATTTCCAATAGGGGCCACTGGCCAATTTTTTCAAATGGCCTCAGTCTGTGTGTTTTTTCATGTTTGTAATATCCCTGCCTGGTTACCACAGCACAAGGTATCCCAGTTTGGGATCCAGGTCAAGTGATTGTGTTGTGTGGAAGTTTTCATTATTATTAATGGGTTGTATCACCAGCTGCCGTACTAACCTTAAGACACATTTGCGCGAAGGTAAGTTTCGAGAAAAACGCGCCAATAGTTTTATCGTTTTTCTTCTTCTTTTACCTGTCTCGTCTAAATTCATCATCATCATCAACCCATTATGTCCCCACCGAGGGGCACGGGTCTCTTCCCTCACCTTCTTATAGGCCATACTCCACCACGGGGGCCAAGTCCGGATTGGTGGAGGCTTGTAAGAGTAGTGGCTGGTCTACTGTCCGATGTTTTCAAGCCGCCCTAAGGCCTCTTACTTGGCTTAACGACTGCCATAATATCGACGGCAGCCGGCACCAACTGCTTAGCGTGCCTGGCGAAGCACGGAACTGCTCGGAAAAATGGCACTAGCGTTAGTCTTAGAAAGGTCACCTATCCATGCACTGAACGCGCCCTATGTTGCTTAACCTTCGTGATCGTTTAATATCACTCAGGCCGCCGGGGCTACGAGCAGTTCAGCTTATTAGTATACGAGAAAACGGGGGTAAGGGTTCCTCAAAATGTGAAAGTTGCTTCTACATCTTCAAAAATGTAACTTAGGAAAGAAAGTCATGGGTACATGTCGGGATACAAACCCGCGACCCCCCGGATGAGAGGTCGGCGCTCTACCAGTCCGCTACCATCGCTACAAAGGTACATAATTATCTCTATGTAAATCTTTTTGAATTCACTCCTACTGGCGGAGAATACGACTGTCTCATGATTACTTTCGCGTTGAAGATTTATGTCTATTGTTTTGTGTCATCCGCGTAATGGAATTACTCTGTACAGTCGAACGAAAATCGTATGGCATAAGGATTCGTTTTTCCTTTTCCAGTTTTCTCTCTAAGTAATATACTTACTAACTTGAGGTAGATATATAGAGAACGCTTTACTGTACATAAAAAGGAAAATACACAGGAATATCCTAATCTAACTGTACAGGCCTTATCACTAAAAGTGATCTCTTCCAGACCCTTAGATGGACTGGAGCAAAACATTGGAGAAGAAAGTAGATGTACAAAATAGGACAATTCCTGAAACATATTTATATCGCTATATGTATTATACGTAGCTAATTAATCAATATATAAATACTAATAAGATTGCTCGATAATATTTTTAGAAAGACTTCTGTTTGACAGGATGTATTCTGTCATTGGCTAGCTAGGATGCCATATTGTTTAGTGATAAGTAGGGGGCTCGGGCAGGGTATAAAAGCAATACAATGTTTCGTAATGGGACTTTTTTGCTGTCTTCGCCCTTGGAGCCTGATCTATCATGTAAGTTATGTACTGCGTTCCAAAATAGTTGCTAACTTATTGTGTTTCACTGTTCTATTTGTTCTTTAAATGTGTTTTAATTCATAGCCCAACATGTAGTTTAAAGTTATTGATATTAATCTTGGGCTCCGATGTATTAAGTTTAAAATGATTTTGAAAAGATGGTCAGAGTGGAGTTTTTTGTCCCGCTGCCTTTTTCTCCACTACATTACGGCCCGAAGGCAATAAGTACAATAAATTATTTTTAATTTGATTTAATGTATGTAATTGTTCTTTTTCAACCCAATACACTTTTACAGTTCATTTATTTGCTGTTTAATTCGCTGTCCCCTCAGAATAGTTTATAGCGAAGGTAGACTAAAAATAAATACACAATAGTATTAAAATTCTATTCGCTTACTAGGTAGGTAATTGCCTATTTAAAACACACATTTATTGCAAATAGCGTTCCAAGTTAACTTTCATTACTTCTGCTTTTTATTATCAGATTACACTTTTAAAGTTAGCTTCGTATTAGTATGATCTTGTAAAATTGAGCTTAGCTTCCATATTGCTCTCTTATTTTCTAAATCTTACACACGCACGCCAGTTTCGGGTATATTTTATCTTGCCTGGGGCGACCTTTACCGGCCCTTCCACTCAGATTCCCTTGATTTTGCTCCGTCAGTCTTTCTTCCTTCATCCTCTCCACATGCCCAAACCAACGCAACATTCCTTTCTCAATTATTATAGTCACTACATCCTCTTTCCATTTCCACAATTGCATATTCTATCATTCAAAGTTACCACACCGACATTTATATATTTTAGTAGCTGTTGCCCGCGACTTCGTTCGCGTGGACTTTAGTTGAGTAAAGTGTTTGCAAATAAGATACGGATACTTTTAGCGCATGTGAAATAATTAAAGCCATACTCTTTCTGAGAGAAGACTTATTCCCTGCAGTGGGACGTATATACGTTGTTTAATTTTGAAGAACTGAGAAGTATATATATAATAGAAGAATAGAGAAAGTTATTATTATAGTCTAGAGTTAAGAACGACTAATAGAAAGAATTACGTAACAACATAAGAAAGTAAGCAAGTATTTAAGATGCTATGTAAACATATGGAAGAACAAAGAAATTCAATTCGAAAATCGCAGCTAAATTTTTAATAATCGAAGCGACCATTAACGACGCTGCCCGCGTTTGGGTTGCCCACTTGTCGACATGCCTCCCTACCTCGCGCCCGCGGCCCGTTAGATAGAAGATTTTCTAGTAGGATATCGGCATTAATAATTTTATTATTAGAAACGTCTTAAATACAAAATTTCAATGAAATAATGCAGGTAAACACGAAAATGTTTTATACCAACTAAATTTGCAACCCTCTTTTACCCCTTTAGGTACTAAATTCACAAAAAGAGCTGTCTGCAATAATATAATTAATTAGGAACTTATAACTCAAATACAACATTCTACTGAAGTAAATTAAAAATCAGAGAACTTTCATACCAATTTTGCACCCCCCGTTTACGCCTTTATGGATTTAATTCACAAAAAGAGATATCGGGAATTTCACGAATTTATAACTCATTCTTACGAATTTATAACCCAAATACAACATTTTATTAAAATAGCTTTGAAAATCAGAAAACTTTTATACTAACTTTGTACCCCTTTTTTACCTCCTTATGAAATGATTTTCCAAAAACTATTTCACACGTGTTTCATGACTTTCAATGAAGGACCTTCATACTGAATTTTATTCGAATAACTTCAAAAGCGGCAAAGTTTCATACTACCTTTGCACCCCCTCTTTTACCCCATTAACTCGGCGTCATTGTGGTACAAAATTGTTACACGGCCGTTGAAGAGGGTCTATGAGACCCTGATATTGAAAGTGATATATTTTATTTATACTGGTTTTATAATAACGACCTCTGTGGCGTAGCGCTTAGTGCATCTACTTACCATGCGAGAGGTCCCGGGTTCGATCTCCGGGGAGAAAAAAAAACTCTAGGTCTTGGATTTTTACATGTTTGTGACGTCGCTGTTTCTATTTCCCACGACACAGGGTATCCTAGTGTGGGGCTAGAGGTAATGTATGTGAATGTATGTGCCTGTATGTAAATGTTTACGTTTACGTTTACGTTTATATTTACGTTTACCTTTATTTCTGTTTTTTTATGTTTACGTTTACATTTACATTTAGGTACGTTTACGTTTATGTTTATGTTTTATAACTTATGTTTACCTAGTAAGCGTGTAAGATTAATATGATAAGACCAACATTTTAGCTTTAGGAACACAAATTTTTTATTGATTTCCATATTTCAAAAAATTACCAATAATCATCAAGACGGACATTGAAGTCGAGGCCGCCCTAGAAGACGTTGGAGAGACGATCTCGACCAACACCTGCTGGAGTGGTCGGAGGTGGCCCAGGATCGAAAACTTTGGAATGAACTGGGAGAGGCCAAGCAGTGGGACAGAATAACGGAGGCTTTTTGTTATGCCTTTGGGGGTGAATTTCGGAAAACGGTGAAATATATATTGCATTAATTATTTTGAAGATTATGTTTGCCAAATTTCATGAAAATCGGGCAAACAAAATAACGCCCAATACAAACTTCCGTACCCCTGTTTACCCCCTTTGGATCTGAATTTCGAAAAACTGTAAAATACCTATTTCATTAATTATTTTGAAGATTATGTTTGCCAAATTTCATGAAAATCGGGCACACAAAATTACGTCCAACACAAACTTCCGTACCCCTGTTTACCCCCTTTGGAGCTGAATTTCAATAAACTAAAATACGTATTTCAATAATTGTTTTAAAGATTATGCATGCTAAATTTGATGAAAATCGGAAAAATAAAATTAGGTCCGATACAAACATCCATACCCCTGTTTACCCCCTTTGGAGCTGAAATTAGAAAAACTTGAAAATACCTATTTTATTAATTGTTTTAAAAATTATGTATGCCAAATTTGAGGAAAATCGGAGAAATAAAATTAGGTCCGATGTAAACTTTCGTACCCCTGTTTACCCCTTTTGGAGCTGAAATTCTAAAAACTAAAAAATACGTATTTCATTAATTGTTTTAAAGATTATGTATGCCAAATTTGAGGAAAATCGGAGAAATAAAATTAGGTCCAATGTAAACTTCCGTACCCCTGTTTACCCCTTTTGGAGCTGAAATTCGAAAAACTGAAAAATACATATTTCATTAATTGCTTTAAAGATTATGTGTGCCAAATTTGAGGAAAATCGGAGAAATAAAATTAGGTCCGATGTAAACTTCCGTACCCTTGTTTACCCCTTTTGGAGCTGAATTTCGAAAAACGGTGAAACATGTGTTCAATCAATTGTGTTGAAGAGTATTTATTTCAAGTTTCAAGAAAATCAGACAACATTCTTTATACCCCCCATACAAAGTTTGGCAACCCTTTTCGCCCCCTTAGGGGTTGAATTTCAAAAAAACCGTTCTTATTCCTTGCCTACATTATATATAGATTATCTGTGCAAAATTTCAGCTTCCTAGGTCAAACGGCTTGGGCTGGGCGTTGATGAGTGAATGAATCAGTCAGTCAGGACTTTGAATTTTATATATATATATACGTACCGCCAAAGTTTTCATTTTTTCAATACTTTCTCTCCGTAAGAACCATCCTCGTACTTGAAGGACTATTCGAAAAAATAATTAGCGAAATCGGTACGGCTGTTGTCGAGATTAGCGCTTAGCAACACATTCAGCCATTCATTTTTATATCATAGATTTGAATACACAAAATTATAAATAATACCTACTTGACTGCCTCGTAGGTCCAGTGGCATCACGTCTGAGTGCCAAAACCTCATATTGAGGTGTCTGTGGCCAGTACAGAGGCTGTAGGATCAATTCCCACTAGGGGCGACCGTACATTTGCACAAATTGCCTCGGCCTGGGTTTGTTTTGTTGTATTAAATGTCTTTTCTATTATTTTCTTTAGGAACCGGTTTTAATGACGATGTCTGTGGTGCAGCGGTTAGCGCATCTGGTTACCATGTGAAAGGTCCAGGTTTCGAACCCCGGGCTGGGGACAAAAAAATCCACAGGTCTTGGATGTTTACATGTTTGTGATGTCGCTGTTTCTGGTTCCCACGACACAGGGTATCCTAGTGTGGGGCCAGAAGCAATGTATGTGCCTGTATGGAAATGTTTATGTTTTAAATAAGGGGCCGTCCATTAATCACGTGAGGCTTGAAAGGGGGGGGGAGGGGTTTGACAAAAATCACGAAATGTCACAAGGGGGGAGGGGGGTGTAGTAAGATATCACGTGTATCTAGATTTTTTGTAGATACGAAAAATACACGTGATGTTGGGTGGGGGGTGGGGGGTAGTCTTAAACCTCACCATGTATCACCAAGGGGGAGGGGGGGGGGGGTTGAAAAATGCTTAAAAAAAGATCACGTGATAAAGGGACGGCCCCTAAAATAAATAGCTGACCTGCCAAATATGCAAAAAAAAAAACAAAAAAATCGGCGTAGCCGTTTTGGAGGAGTTCAATGAACTGAAAAAATTCGGAAAGCTGTAAAATTTTACTAAGACATTAGAATTTTTTCTAGGATTAAAGAAGGCTGGTACTTGAAAGAATATGGCCAACCTAACTGCCTACATGCTTAGTCTTATGATTAACTATGAGTAGGTACTACCTATCTAGACATTTTATTTAGAGTTAGTGCCTAGATACATACAATTTTAGCAGAAACAGCCAGTGATTGAAAAGCGTGTAGTTAATTCAGAAGAAATTATTGGGATGTAAGGAGAGAGAAATAGTATTAATGTAAAACATTGCTTCTTGTGCCCACGACACAGCGTAAAACAGTGTAGGGCCAGAAGCAATGTATGTGCCTGTATGTAAAAGTTCATGTTATATTTATGTTAACATGTATAAAAAAAAATTATAAAAATGTATGTCACTAACAATATTACGTACATCTCATGTGGAATTCCTGGTGTACATACAATAAGGAACATTCATCTATGTAAACATTATGTAACATTATGTTTATGTTTATGTAAACACATTGCTTCTGGCCCCACACTAGGATACCCTGTGTCGTGGGAACCAGAAACAGCGACATCACAAACATGTAAACATCCAAGACCTGGGGTTTTTTTCTCCCCAGCCGAGGTTCGAACCCGGGACCTCTAGCATGGTAGATGCGCTTATCGGTCCGCTACAGAGGTCGTGATGTATGAAGAGAAAAGTTATAATAGGACGAGCACGATCACCCGCTCTTCTCTCTGGTTTTACAAAATATTTTTTTTCGTCTTTGAATCTCCACGCTAGCACTGTAGGCATTCATACTTAGCCTATTCCGATCATAGCGCATGATATATCGTCATCCACACATTTACCAATGTATTATTCAGCCGTTGTCTCTCTAAATATCCAACGATCTATATCATCGTTGGACGTGTCGGTGGCGAACGTGTGTATCGATTTATACTTACGTTGGAATCAGAAGCAGCTGCTCTGGATCGCCCGACATATGTTACGCTTCATATTCGGAGATGTGTGTGGGATTTTTACTGTATGGGATATTGGGGTCGGTGCTCGCTGATGTAGACGGATAGAATATTCTCTATTGTAGGGTTCAAGCAATGTGTGAAGCACACTTTGTGCCGGAAGGGCTCTAGAACATTAATAAATGGCAATAACGTATGGAGTTAAGGCAAGTTCAATACCTGAGTTCGTGGTCATTATGTAAACTCTTAGACGAATTAATAATCATCATCATCAACCCATTACGTCCCCACCGGCACGGGTCTCTTCCTTGAGGAAGGTGTAGGCGGGGGCCAAGTCCGGATTGGTGGAGGCTTGTAAGATTCGTGACTGGTTTTACTGTCAGAAGTTTGCGGAGCGGTTCCGTGCTTTCGAGGCACGTTAAGCAGTTGGTGCCGGCAGCCGTCGATAGATGGCAGTCGTCAAGCCAAGTCAAGTCAAGACTTTGGGGCGGCTTGAAACTTCTGAATGTAAAACCAGCGACTAGTCTTACAAGCCTCCACCAAACTGGACTTGGCCCCCGTGGTGGAGTATGGCCTACACCTTCCTCAGAAAAAAAACCCGTGAACCTCGGTGGGGACATAATGGGTTGATGATGATGATGTTACTCTAATATAATCTTTTTGTTTTTCATTTAATTCCGTGCGTAAAACGTAAAATTAATTTAAGCACGGTTATTTTCTTTTTGTACATAACCCAGTCTCAAAAAAAAAATTTTTTTTTGTGTTAGTGCAAGCTTTTTGCAAACTTTTTATCAAGGACTTTTGTTTCCGTTTCACGAATAGAAATTATCCGGCTTTCAAGAACTTGTATCTTCTTAACGAAGCATATTTTATCTCTCGGGAGTTCTCGTCTAATATTTAAAATGATAAGTAGTCTTTCTGTTATGCAATAAAAAAAGGATAGAACTTAAAATCGGTTCTCAGAACTTGGGCCCAAATTTGGGCCCAAATTAACTGACCTTTCCTCTTACATTCGCTCGATGTATTTCGATGGTTAGGCATGCGTCTGATCTCCGTTGTGGTAATCAGTTCGAAACATTTAACAGAACATTGATTGAGAAACTGCATATAAAGTCTGTTTTTCAATGCAATGCAAAAAACTGTCATGTTGATATATCCCCTTCGGCCGAAACGGGAATTTGGAAACCAGTTTCGTAAAAGGATTTTTTAATCCTTCTACGTAACTGGTTTCCTCTAGCAAGTTTCTCTGTTTTTGCTTTGTATAAAATTTATAACTCTTTGTTTTACTTTTTTGTGTGGTACATTGTTTAGCACTAATTTGCACCTGATTGTTACACTTAGTTAAGGGAAGACACTTGCTCTTGACGCACAGGTTATCCTAGTTCGAGAGCAAGGGCTTCATAAATAACTGTGGCAAATTGAATTTCTCAATAAAGATATTTCTATTCTATGTTTATGTTATTTCATTCACCTACAGAACTAATGACCGGATTACAGAAGAAATGTTTATTGGAATTGAGCATTGGATTTAATTTATTGTCAATATTAAGCCAAATGCTGTATTTTTATTATTATATATTTATTTTTACAGGGCCTGTACGAAACTTTAGCCCTAACGTATGTTCGGAAAACATTTGTTACAAAAAATTGAACTTTACGCCATGATGGCTGAAAACGGAATCCATGTGTCCCAAATGCTGTCAATGTCTGAGTGTTGCTAGCACGTAAAAACAAAATAACCCCATTCTTTTTCCAAGTGAAAATTGTGTGTGTTACGTAGGTGCTTTTTTAGACTTTGGTCTTATGAGTAATTAAATTTTAATGCCTTTGATCTGATAAGGATTTTGGTCACATGACTCTTCTATCCACGGTAAAATAAAACCTATATATTTTATAGTGGTAACACCGCGTATTTTTTTTTGCATCGAATTAAAAAACGGACTTTAGAACGGTTGTATCGAATGGACGTGTTTCTCTGAAATCCACTGTAAGCTTAATATCGCAGAGTCTGACCAGTATACTAATTAGGTACCTATTCCTCACAAGCCAGCGACCTTCCCCCTTAAGCCCAATAGCAGGTCAAGAAACGATGGATTACTCAAGAGCGCTCGAAGCGAATTAAACAATGACTAATGAACGCAATTAGGTTACAATTATAGCAATTCCTCTTCTAGACCTGTTTCGTGACTCCCAAGATGGCGGCTGTGACTAAATTTCAGAATTAACTAAATTCTTTAAAATAAATCAAAATTGAATAAAGAACAAAGATGAAAAAAAAATATATAAAAAAAGAAAGGAAAATCGAGGGATCAAAACTAAAAGACCACTAAATGTAATTTTTTTTTTCATAATAAACTTCACCAATCTCTTTCCCCTGCACAGAAGTGTAATAAATTAAGGGCTGTTGTTAATAATTTTATCACCTACCCTTTTTATTTAAGTGTTCCGATATTAGTACGGTGGCCAAGAATGGGTTAAAATAGATCAAATAAACTGTGAACTAAATTCTTGAAAATAATTCAAAATTGGTTTAAAATAGATCTAATGAACTGTTATGACCAAGTCAAATAGATAAAATTCTCAAAAGTTCGAAAAGGATTCTAAATTAAATTAAAAATTTGTTGCGAATCACTTAAAATTCGCAACACCAGGCAAAATCGCTAGTGAACCAAAGATTCCACTCTCGATTCGATTGCCAAAACTTCGCAAAGCCGAATCCAGTACTTACCCAAACGCATTACCGAGTTAGCAAAAAAGTGCAATTCGTTATGCACCCAAAACCAAATTAACCAATTCGTGATATCGTACGGACTCCAAATTATGTCCCGTGGTCTCAATTACTAAGAAGTAAGAAGAAAATTGAGCAATTCCACTGGGGAATTGGTATTAATGTATTTAATGACTCTATAAGCCAGAAAGACCGATTATTGCGCTGGTGCCCTGCCCACTGACCTCCTAGCCCTCGATTCTGGTAGTGAATTACAGCACGATGACAGATACACGGTCGGGTCACGTGACGCGTTTTTTCATACCATAGACGCCTATAAGGTTTGACATTGTGTGCACACTTAGACTTGAAGCGGCAACGAAACTAAATCGCCACGTACATACAGTTGTCATTGTACTACAATGCTTTAACAGAATCTAGATGCTGTTCTCGGCCGACACTCTGTGATTGCCTTGGTCCACCTGTCGTCTTCCCACATCGCCAGGTATCTCGCCCATTTTCATTTCAGTCTCAACCAATACAAATCAGGTAAAAATATTTTTTTTTAAGGTTTAATTACATAAGATTCGATCAAAACTTCGATGACTCGACACACTCTAACCTATGAGTTTCAGAAATTGGCCAATTTATTGCCACTTATTTTTTATGTATGTTTATTCATGATTGATTTTGAAAAGACCATTTTAATAACTATGTCTATTTTTAATATTTTTCTAAAGTTTGGTGTTTGTGACGTCTTGGCCGACATAAAAAAAGCAAATGTCATTAACGTCAGTTAGCGACCCGCTTGTGTGGGGGATCCCTTAACGAGGGGATCTCTTAATTTGGTTTGGTATTTTTTTTTTGTAAGGCAAAGGATTAATACTCATAGGTACCGTCTTTGCTGATGTCATTTAAGGTCAAGGCTTTTTATTGAATATGTTAAAAATAAATTGTCTGATAAAATATAAATTGTACTGAAAGCAACATTCTCGAAATAGTTTTGAGATTTCCGTTCGTGTTCGAAAATGTAGCATGGCCAATTGTGCAATTTGTAAATAATTCTAACGACTGATACTTTTTCACGAATTTCAAGTAAAATTTATTTGAATTGATGAGTAGAATTAAGTTCTACCGGGCTTTTGTGTAACACTCTGTATTTGGTAGAAGGGGTAGAAAAAACAACCAATTGCCTCTCTGTAAATAATCGCTATTTATTAGTATCCGTCACAAATAAACACATTATGAATACATAAGAAGTTATACACTGAAGTAACAAAAGTTACACTTTTTCAATATTGAATGCGAGAGAAGTGGTATCAATTTCTCGTCATATTTCAAAAATTAGTGTATACGTCAAAAGGCTGACATCTGGGTGTCTGTTTTAAACAAAAAAAATTAGAATCTTTACAGGTAACATTGCAAAATACACTAATACGATCTATCTTCTATTTATATATATAAAATTCAAAGTCCTGACTGACTGACTGACTCACTCATCAACGCCCAGCCCAAGCCGTTTGACCTAGGAACCTGAAATTTTGCACAGAGGATCTATATATAATGTAGGCAAGGAATAAGAACGGTTTTTTTTAAATTCAACCCCTAAGGGGGCGAAAAGGGTTGACAAAATTTGTATGGGAGGTATAAAAAATGTTGTCTGATTTTCTTTAAACTTGAAATAAATACTCATCAACGCAATTGATTGAACACGTGTTTCACCGTTTTTCTAAATTCAACCCTTAACCTCGTGAGAACCAATGTAGTGAAAACAAAGAGAAATACAAAAACTATTGTTATTTTCAAGGTCAGTTCTCAGGAGGTTAAGGGAGTGAACGGGGTGGCAAAATTTTGAACTAAAGTCCACGCGGATGGAGTCGCTAAGCGAAAGCTAGTATTCTTATAAACTAGGTTACATTCATAATGTCAAACATTACTTTTTGGTTATCAAAAGTTATTCATTCAGAAGTTATTTACAAATTTTTTACTTGACTTTCCAGCCAATTGCACCGATTTTTTTAAAACTGACTGATATTGGAGCATTTGATTGGAATATTCAAACAGTCTTTTAAATAAAAATACATTTCACAAATATATAATGGAATTCCATTCGTAAAACGTAAATACAAACTCTAGCATGTAAGATTTACTTATTATATAAATATTTTGAACAATTCTATATTTACCTCAAGTTTCTCGTAGACTAAGGGCCGTTTTCTGAATTGAGCATTTACACGTAAGTAAATACTTAAGTAACGTGGTGTCACGCTCTTTCCTAAAGAAATTTGACGAGACAGCACTACAGTTCAGTAATTACTTAGCGAAATTCTCAATTCAGAAATCAGGCGTATCAGTCTGTTAATCAACTGTCAACACTGTCAGTTGGCGGAAGTGGAAAAAAGACAAAAGCTGTTAACAGTAGATTCGCAAATTGTTAGTGTGTGAGAAACCGTGGGTTACTCCAGTCTCTGAAGCGCAAAATTTGTCAATCAAGCAATGATCTATAAGTATCAATATTAAGATATAATTGTACACTTAAATACATTTAATAATACTGTGGTTTAACCGGTTGAATTTTTGGGCCGATGGTTTCACCGTGACAATGGTTTTTAATTGTTCTTTTTAAGGTAAAAACGCAACTGATTAGACGTGAAGATATTTATGTTTTTGCTTAAAATAGTATAATATACATAGTATTTATAAACGTTTTTTTAAAACATTTTTTGTTTGGCTGTGGTTTATAGTCTGATGCTGATGAAAATTCAAACAAAAAGGTAATTAAAAAACAAATAGATACAATAATTTTGTACCAAAACTGTTTGACGACCTTTATAAGATGCATACATAAGCTCACGCCTGTATCCCAGAGGGATAGGCAGAGACCAGAGACTGCATGCCCGACCGACCAGGTTTCGCTCGTTACGTTCTCCTTAAAACGCTCTATAAATGCAGTTTAAACTGTCTGTGGTCAAGTATTTCACTTCTAAAGTATTTCACCAGGCTTCATAATGGTCGATGCTCGGGATATCCCTCCGCTTCAGACTAGGGAACGAAACCATTTGCAAAGGCACCAAAGTTTCCGATATCGGAAAACGGGTGGCCGAACTGAAATGGCAGTGGGCAGGACGGGAGGATGAAAGATAAAGCCGCAAAGTCCTGAAGGAGACCGCGCAAAGGAGCATGAGACAGACCATCTGCACGGTTGGTCTGATGCATTGGAAAAGCAAACAAAGTACAATATCAAAGTCTGGTCAAAAATAGTCATGGCAATCAAGAATACAAAGAAATTCACTTGTAACGTAGGTACAAAAGCGACTGCCAATGCCGTTAAAAAGTGAAAAATATTATAGCTTAAAATCGTCTATGATTTTTTTTAATATAGCTATAACTTTTTTCACACAGTGTTTTGAACCGAGCTCCCATAGTAACTATTGTAGAGTATAGAAATACCTTTTGAATGAGATATGTCACGTGGTTATTGGTATCAAGGACCGTTTTGTCTGGTTCTCCTTTTTTATACCAGACAGTTTTTTTGCATATCCCACAAGTTTTATAAACAGCAAATGGTGGGTTTTTACAATCATCGATTCATTTTGTAAGGAGTCTATAGACTGTTTTAAGAAATCTTGTTTTATAACTAAGACTGTGAATCTTTACAATGTATTTTGAGATTATTTTAAGACATTAGGTTTCAATAAACGTCATGAACTTTCAGTTACAAAGACTTTACGTATATTTTTACACAAAACTCTCTTTGCTTTTAAAGTCGTATACAAATATATTCTTAGGCTCCCTCTCTTGTTTGGGAACGCATACAAATCTATTTCTACCTTCGTTACCTTCAGTTACATCTAGCGTTATAGAATACACATTATTAGTTTTAACATCTAGGTTTAATATTTGTATTTGCTTATTGTTCTCTGTGGCAGTATCAGTTTCGTCGACATTTTCACTTAAAACTATTTCATTGTCTTCTTGGCAGTGGTTTTCATGTACTTCTACTTGTATATCGCTATTTATTTCATTCATGGCGGCTATATACTTCATACTGTTGCGTCTAGTGTTTTCTACGTTGATTATTTCACCTACTTTTATTTGTTTAACAATTGGTTCTACAGCCTCTTTGGTTTTTTTGCTGTCTCTACTTAAGACATTCTTCAGAGAGGATGTTCTATTGCTGTATCTTCTCCAAAACGAATCAGATGCGTGTTGACTGCTTGAGAATCCTGTCGAAGTCGTTGTATTAAAAGTATCTCTCTTCTGCATGTTCTCCCTTAGATTTCTACTACAGCTCATCAGTTTATTTATCTTTAGCAACTTAACAAACCCTTCCCTGAACTTCGACGACATCAAATTGTACAGTATCGGATTCACCGCCGAGTTCAAGTACAACATCACTCTACAAAAGTACAAAAGTATGTAATAACCATCTAGACCTAGCGACATTATTGTCTCGGGCGGGAACACTATTATCCACAACGTCAACGCCTTAAACGGCAGCAAGCAGAGAAAAAACGACAGCACCACTGTCCCTAGCATCAGTATAACCTGCTTCCTGTACCGCAGGACGTTCCCTGTGTTGTTCCCTCCCTTGCTATGCTGGCTTATGATGACGGGGTTCTCCATGAGGTTTTTGGCGATGATGCTGTAGAGAACCAACAGGATGGCGAGAGGTATGATGAAGAAGATAGCTATGGTGAGGATGAAGAAGAGCGCTGACCAGAAGGTATCGGCCTGGGTGAGGCAGACCGGGGCGAGGGTCCCATCGTCGTATTCCTCGTAGGAAAACTGGGCCACCGCCAGGATCGGGCTGTTGGTAAAATGTTTCAGTTGTAAAATACTCAGGCAGTGAATTTCGTAATTATAGGTCTTAAAATAGTAATATTTACAAAAAAATAACCTCGACAGAATCGCCTTGGATAGTTACATGTTTGTGATGTCGCTGTTTTTGGTTCCCACGACACAGGGTATCCTAGTGTGGGGACGGAAGCAATTTTTGTGCTTGAAAGTAAATGTTTATGTTTAACAATAATAACGAAACTATACCAAATTCTAATTTAAATAAAATATTGAAATATTGAGCCAGATCACTGTCGGCCGGCAGAGTTTCGAGAAGGATGGCGGCATTTCCTCGCTGTACGGCGAGACTTACCATTTGGCCAAAGTTGGCACCAGCCCCTCGGATCTCCAGAGGCGTCAAGAAGGCGCGTCGAGACCTCCTTAAAGTGGAGTCATGCCTACAGACCCCATGGCTCCAGAGTCTCTACCCCAAAAGGCACAAATAGGTATATAGCCCTGACCTACGAGGGGTGTTCAATAAAAAGTGGTAATGAGTATGAAGCAGATATATTTTATTTATTATTATTTTATTTTTCGACATAGTCGCCTTTGAGGTTTATGCACTTAATATATCTTTTTTCTAAACCTAAGATTCCCTTCTTAAAAAAGTCTTCATCTTGATCCCTTAAAAAATCATGTACGGCGGCGATCACTTCCTCATCATTGGCATATCTGTGACCTCTCAGGTGATCTTTTAACCGCGGAAACAGGTAGAAATCACTAGGTGCAAGGTCTGGTGAGTATGGAGGATGTTCCATCAATTCAAATCCAGCATCTTGGATAGCAGCCATCGCAACTCGGGACTTGTGTGCGGGGGCGTTATCTTGGTGAAACAACACAACTTTAGCCAGTTTGCCGCGGCGATTTTCGCGTATTTCTTGACGCAATTTTTTTATTTGTTCTGCGTATAAGGCCCCATTAATAGTGGCTCCATGATCGAGATATTCAATCATTATCACCCCCTGGCCATCCCAGAAAAGAGAGCCCATAATCTTACCGGCGGATGGAATTGCCTTAAATTTCTTAGGTGTTGGAGATGACGGCCTCTTCCAAGTCTTGGACTGTTGTTTTGTCTCAGGATCGTAATGATGGAGCCATGTTTCATCCATAGTTACGAAGCAAGCCAAAAATTGTTCAGGGTCTCGTTGTAACAATTCCAAATTGATTTGAGAAATCCTCACTCTTGTTTGTTTCTGCTCGTCTGTAAGCATTCTGGGCACCCAGCGCGCTGATACTTTTTTCATGCCCAAATGTTCATGTATAATAGTATGGATACTTCCTATCGAAATCTTTAGTTCTTCAGCTATAAAACGAACTGTAACACGCCGGTCTGTCAAAACAATTTTTTCTACTTTTTTTATCATTTGTTCGGTAACTGCCGTCGTAGGGCGACCCGAGCGCGGGTCGTCTTTAGTTGAAGTTCTTCCCCTCTTAAATTCGGCACACCACCGCGCAACCGTAGAATACGGAGGAGCGTTAACTCCTAATGTTGTTTTCAAATCAAGATTTACTTGCTCAGTAGTAAAATTTTTCAGGCAGAGATATTTTATCACGGCTCGAATTTCAATTTTATCCATTTTGCGCAACACGCTCCAACATGAAGAAAACAAATGACTTCTATTTTTAAAATAAGAAAAGAAAATCAATATTTTTTATTTTTTTATTTTATCTAATATCTGGGCTTTACCTGCCAGTATTTACTTTTTTGTTGTTTAAGGAGATAATATGCCATTATTAATTTTTATTGAACACCCCTCGTAGGGCTGCATATTTTTGCCTTTTGTTCGACTCTGTGTTGCCGCCGCCCCTGCATAGCAGGATGTTGCAGGGCATTTAATATTTTCTGAGATAAGTTCTTATTCAAATAATCTGATGAAAAGCATTTCTGTAAAGACAACATTTTTGATCGTGTTGCTAATATCCATGGATGACGATGCGCATGGTGACCATGGGTCATAGGTCTAATATCCTAATAACCTTAAAAATTTAGGTAACTCCTAATAACCTTAAGTTTACTTATTTAAACGATCGTGATTAGATAATTTATTTAACTAACCCCCGGTTTCTGGGATAGTAACAAGCTGTTAATCTACTGTTAACAGCTGTCAGTTGGCCAAAGTGCTTACGAAGAAAACGTTTGACAGCTGCAACAGTAGATTAACAGATTGTTAGCGTACGAGGAACCGGGGGTTAGACTTTCGTAAGTACTTGATATTATTAACTTTTTTCCGGATACACTTACTTGACTTTTTTTCGGAAGTGTCTGACCAGGTTTTGGTCTGAGTTGTCGCGTGTGTGATATATTTATAAATTGTACTTAAAACAACTAAATTTCAGGCATACAAGCGAAACCGAGATTAAGGCCCAGTTTCTCCAAGCTCTGTTAATAGTCTAACAGTCTGTTACATCTTCTGACGGACTGTTAAATGCTGTCGAGTGTCCCACCACGCTCTAATGGACCGTTAACTTCTTTAACAAAGCATCAAATCTAATCCTGGCATTGGAGGTCCGTTAAAACATTAACAGTCGATTTAGTTCCGTCAAAACTGTCAAAATGGACGCTGCCTACAATATTATTTTTGAAAATGAAGATGTTTTAGAAAATTCGGATAATTTGGAGCACTTTATACGCCGTCCTAAGATGTTCAAAACACAGCGTGACTACTTTGACGAATACGCTGACCTGGGCCTTAATTCTGTTGGTGCATTATAGTTCGATGACAGATCCACGGTCAGGTCACGCGACGTCTTTTTCCATACGATTGACGCCTACATTGCTTGATTTGAGTTTGCGCGTAGACTTGAAGCGGCAATGAAACTAAATCGCCACGTTCATCCAGTTGTCATTGTACTACAATGTATTAACAGAATCTAGGCCCTGGACTTCTGCAGCCATCCTTCGTGTTTCATAGAAGTCGTAACGGCGTCTGTTTTTTTTTATTTTCCACTTCATCTTTGTTCTTTGACACTAAATGGGTGAGGATATCCTTTTCGTTAGCAGAAAAATTGGGTTATCGTGTTTTCTTAGACATCCCTTGTAATTTAAGTTAGAAAACGCACGAATTTAACAAAATCACAACAAAACAAACCAGAAAAATCTTTTCACAACCTCAAAAGCGTTGAACCACAGACGCAAATGTTTAACGTTTGACAGGAATTTGAATGACTGGTTTGCGTTTCATTCACGTAATGCTTGATTTACTAATGGTCTGTTAAATTTAGCTCATAGGACATGGACATTTTAACATTGCTTTAACATCCTTGTTAGTTTTGACGGCTGATTTATAAATGCCGCGTTTACCACTAACAAACAGAGTTTGATGAAACCGGGTCTAGCGTTCGGCAGTCTTAAGTCTACGCTACCTGCATCACTGTATGTGATTATCCATCTTAAGCTCTGTCCAGTGAATATCTCCATAAACGTCCTGCACATGGCATTTGTAAAGTTAAATTGCACGATTGAATACTGTCGCTGCGTAAATAAATAAAACGAGCACTGCACTATCAATATCCAACTCTTTATTGTTCCAACAAGAATTCAATATATACTTCCTCAAAAACATAACCATACCGCGATGTAGAAGTGTTATAACACCATCTAGTGGACAAAATAGAAACTACACTATACTTTTCAAACATCCCGCCCACCAAAGAACCTCGTTCTTTTACAAAGGATCAAATTACATCACTAAAACAACCAAACACTAAACAAAAAAATACAAACTTGGTATGGCGACTATCAGTAACACAAAATATTAAAAAACACAAAATAAAGTAACATTTGTTACTAGTAATCTGTTATTAGTTGTCAGTATCCGACTTAGGCAAAAAACATAACTTATTACAAGGTCTCTTACTCAATCCAGTTTTTGTTTTAATAGTAACAACTCTTGTGACATTATCTTTACCGGTATGTTTTTCTACAATTTTTCCTAGCAGCCATTTGGCTGGAGGTAAATTATGGTCTCTTATAATAACAATATCATCAATTTCAGGTTCAGATCTCTTAACATTCCATTTATATCTCTGATTGAGAGTCACCAAATATTCTTCCGACCACTTTCTCCAAAAATCATTAACCATCTTTTGAGTATACTTCCACCTCTGTAAACCAGTTATTTGTGTATTATCATAATTTTCGTCTGGCAGAATAATTAGTGGCTCTCCTACAAGAAAATGACCTGGCGTGAAAGGCATAGGATCATCGGAACAGTTGCTCAAATGTGACAAAGGACGTGAATTTAAGCACGCTTCTATTTGGGTTAAAACTGTAGCTAACTCTTCAAATGTTAAAGTAGAGTCGCCTATCACCCTCTTTAAATGAGCCTTTGTAGAGCGAACCCCTGCCTCCCATAATCCACCGAAATTAGGAGCGTGTGGAGGAATGAAACTCCACGTCGTTCCATCATTAGCCAATAATCTGCCAATTTCATTTGGCAGTTGTGACTTCGAACGATCAAACATTTCTCTTAATTCTCTGCTGGCACCAACAAAATTGGTACCGTTATCGCTGTATAAAGTTTGACAATGACCTCTTCTCGCTACAAATCTTCTAAACGCAGCTATAAATCCTTGAGCGGACAAATCTGAGACTGCTTCAAGCTGAATCGCTTTGGAAACCATACATATCAGTACACATATGTAGCCTTTGTACGATTTTGAGCCTCTTCCAGGCGAAAATCTTATGTTGATATGACCTGTAAAGTCAACACCGGAGATCTTGAAAGGTCTAATAGGTTTCAATCTGACCTCTGGTATCTGACCCATAAATGGGTTATTATTCTGCTTTGCATATCTCAGACATCTAATACATTTGCGATAACATCTTTTGACCAAATCTCGTGCTCTGATAATCCAAAATTTAGATCTCAATAAGTTCAACATCAATTGAGGCCCTCCATGAAGTGATTTGTGATGCGCATCTTCGACTATCAACTTAGTGATATGACTCTCACTAGGCAATATGATAGGATGTCTCCTGTCGAACTCCGCTTCTGCTTCATGTGTACGTCCTCCCACTCTTAAAATGCCTTTGTCATCAACGAAAGGACTAAGAGTGTTGAGTTTACTGCTGGGAGAAACACTTCCACGTGCCTCAAGCTGTTTCATCTCTTCTCCAAAGTGTAGCATTTGGGTTTCTCTCACACAAAACTTTAAAACTTCTTCTCTCTCACTTGGTGTTACAACTGTAGTTATGTTCTTTGGTCGTCTCTCCTTTTCTAGTTTATAATGGGTTATTCTTTTGCAGTACGATAACACTATTAACATTCTCGTTAGGTTTGAAAATCGTAACCAAATAAACTGCTCCTTAGCTATAGTTGTAGTTAAAGTTTTCACAGGTCTCGTCTCTTCGTCTGTCACAAAATCCGTACAATTCTGCGTGTCGCACTCCTTTCTGCGTAAAAACTCGGGACCGTGCCACCACAAATCGTTTTGTATCAGCTCTGCAACTAATGTACCACGAGAGGCGCAGTCAGCAGGATTTTGGTAAGTACTCACATGATTCCATTGTTCTCTATCAAGCACGGTAAGTATCTCTGACACTCTATTACTGACAAAGGTTGTCCAACGACTTGGTTCTCCAGCTATCCACGCTAAAACGACTGTGCTGTCAGACCAAGCATGCAGGTTTTCCTTTGGCACGTCAATAATTTGCGATACTTCGAATATTAATTTTGTGGCAAGCTGAGCAGCGCACAACTCCATTCTGGGAATCGAAAGTTCTTTCTCTATCGGTGCTACTTTAGTCTTTGCGGTTATTAAATTACTTTCTATGTCTCCACTAATATTTTTTGATTTCAGGTATACGGCGGCGGCGTATCCGGCTTGTGAAGCATCAGCAAACACATGAAGCTCTACGTAATCTTCTCGTTTCATTTTCAGCCATCTAGGTATCGACACTTTCTCTGCATTGGCGAGGTCTTCTCGAAAGGCAGACCACCCACGCAACAACTCCTCGGGAAGTTCATCATCCCAGTTCAGACCGGATTTCCACAACTGCTGCATGAAAATCTTGGCATTTATAATGACAGGTGCAATCCACCCCATAGGATCATATAACCTTGCTATATCTGATAATACCTTCCTCTTAGTAATTGTTTCAGCTCTCTCAGGCAGTTGCAAGTCATATTCGAACTCGTCAGTATTCTTGTTCCATGCTATTCCCAGCACTTTGACCATATCATGTTGTTTGAAGATCACAGACTCATCAATCTTTTGACACTCTCTTTTGATGTGGTTGAGCAGCTCTCCGCAATTAGTGCTCCATTTTTGTGCCTCGAAACCTCTGGCTCTCATTAACTCATTCATCTGTTCGAATATTTCAATTGCTTCTTCAGGACTCTCACAACCAGTAAGTAGATCATCCATGTAGTAATCTCTTCTAGTAATCTCTGAAGCTTTCGGGTATTTCATCTCCTCGTCCTTGGCAAGTTGCTGCAATGACTTTACAGCCAAATAAGGGGCGCATGCTGTACCGAAGGTAAGACGTAGTATCCGATAATGTTGTACTGGTTCGAACTTGTTCGGTCTCCACAATATTCTCTGGAAATCCACATCTTGTAGATCCACCTTAACCTGTCGATACATTTGTTTAAGATCCGCAACAATACAAATGCTGTAGCGTCTCCACCTCATCAAAGTATGTCTCAAATCCGGCTGTAGTTTAGGCCCTACAAGAAGGTCATCATTTAAAGAAACATTGTTTGTACCTTTACTGGAAGCGTTGAAAACAATTCTCACTTTTGTTGTCTCCTTATCCTCTCTTACGACGGCATGGTGTGGAAGATACACCACGTTCTCTTTTTCAATTTGCTCTCTCTCAGTTATCAGCTCCATATGCTCTTGTTCAACATAATCGTCGATCACCTTCTGATATTCTTCATACAACTTCGGATTCTTGTACAGTCTCTTTTCTAACTGTGTAAGCCTTTTCATGGCAATGTCTCTCGAATGGCCTTCCAAACACTCGGGATTAGAACTCTTAAACGGAAGTCGTACGATGAAACGTCCACTCTCATCTCGTTGTGTGGTCTCTTCGTAATACTTTTCACATTTTAACTCTTCTCTAGTCATTCGTTTTCCGATAGTATCCGGCTCTCTTTCTATCTCCCAAAATTGTCTCAGCAGTTGATCTACTTCCACCTGTACATGCAGACTAACGACATGACTTTGCATTGAACTCGAACTACCTTCAACTCTCCCAGACAAAATCCATCCAAACTGCGTATTCTGCGCAATCGGACCGCTTGGTGACGGATGTTTCAGTAGACCTTCACTCATTATTGCGCCATAGACATCAGCACCCAATATAATGTCGATTTTTCCAGGTGAACCGTACGATGGATCCGCCAAGTTTAGATTTTCAAGCATTAGCCAATCCAAAATCACAGCCTTGCTAGAAGGAAGGAACGAAGTTAAGTTCCTCAAAACTAAGGCGTTCATCGTTATGGAAAAGTTAGCGTTGTTAAGGGACTCTACCTTAAACGAAACCATACTTTTGGTTTTTGTTTGACCCTCACCTATTCCGGAAACTATGCCATTCACTGATGTTTTTTTAAGACCCAACAACTGTGTCGTTGCCTCTGTCACAAACGACACCTCTGATCCTTGATCAATCAATGCTCGCACTACTAATGAATGTTCATTACTCGATTTTACTCTAACCATGGCGGTGGCTAACAAAACACTACTCTCTTGACTCTCAGCTGCGAAATGCGCAGTAACTCGATTCTCAGGCTCTTGTGGCGTGACTCCCTCACTCTCAGCTGCGAAATGCGCAGTAACTCTCTTCTCAGGCTCTTGTGGTGTGACTCTCTCAAAGTGTAGCATCAAATGGTGTCTTCTGCCACACCGACGACAGCACATTGACTGTCGACAACTTCTCACTGAATGGTTGGACGACAAACAATTGAAACACAATCCCTTCGATTGTACAAACTCGCTCCTCGCTTCTGGAGATTGTCCTTCAAATTGTTTGCATTGATATATTGCATGTGCTCCGTCACACATCGCGCAGACTTTCTCATTTTTATTATTTTTCACTTTCTCATTATTTTTCACATCTTTTGTCTCCTCATTCGTCGTAGAATGAAATGCCTTTTTGTTTGTCGTTGACTTCGCATTGTAATTGTGGTGTGGTGGCTTATGTGCAGTCTTTACTCCGTCTAACATCTCTAAAGTCCTAAATCTGGTCTCAAGAAAAATGCTCAGTTGTTTCCAGGTAGGCAATTGCTCAGACTCAGTTTGGCTCACTTGAAGCTCCCACAACTTTCGTGACTCAGCATCTAGTTTTGTGAGAACCAAATGATTTATGATTGCATCCCAGGAACTTGTATCTATCTTCAGATTTTCTAAAGAATTCAGACAGGCCGATGTAGTATCGAGTAATTGTTTAATGCCAGTAGCCGACTCTGTAGACAAATTCCTCTGACCAAACAAATCCTTCATAACTTCATTACAGTTAAATCTCTTGTTTGTGTAACGTCGTGTCAACTGCTTCCACGCTTCTTCGTAATTTGTGTCAGTTGTGGCAACATTCTTTAGCAATTGTTCGGCTTCTCCATATAAACTGCATTTTAAGTAGTGTAACTTCTGAACTGAACTCAACGATTGATTCGTGTGAATGAGTGACAAGAACATGTCATGAAAGCTTTGCCACTCCTCATATTTGCCAGAGAATCTCGGCAACTGTATCTGCGGCAGTCTAATTTCCGCTGCTGTAAATGAAGATACACCAGCGACTGACGTTTCTTTCTTAAGAAATTTCCTCAAGTCTTCCTTTAATCTCGTCTTGTACTCAATATAAACGTCTTCAAACTGTATGTATAGATCATCTTTAAAGTACGGTAACTCTGACCTTTTCACCGCGGTATCCAGACTGCTGATGATCTTAAAGTGCATCTCTTCGAAGTTATCTCGGCATTTCTCTAAGCTTTCTGTTCGCGACTCAATGTATGACACCGTGATTCTATCCTTAGGAGACTTTTTATAATTTGTAAAAGCCTTCTGGACGCGCTCTAATATATCCTCCTGACTAAGTATAAACGTATTCATTTTGGAAAGATAAGTCTTGGAAACACTCCAGCCAAAATATTCTAAGTCTCGACTTCCTTAAATTTTCCAAGTGTTGGAAAAATGTTCAAAGTCTCGGTCACTCGACGAAAATTTTACAAGTCTTTAAAGACGCACTATTTCTCAATTTTTTCTAAGTCCCACACCAGTACACACTGCTCGAAATATTACAAGTTTTTAAATAGCACTCAATTTTTCTAAGTCCAAATTCACTGATTTTTACTAAGTTCCAAATTACACTTCTTGAAATTTTACAAGTCTTTTAAACACTGATTTTTCTCACTTTACTCACGATTACTCTAAGTCCAATTCTGCTTCTCCCGGGTTTCGGCACCAGATGTCGCTGCGTAAATAAATAAAACGAGCACTGCACTATCAATATCCAACTCTTTATTGTTCCAACAAGAATTCAATATATACTTCCTCAAAAACATAACCATACCGCGATGTAGAAGTGTTATAACACCATCTAGTGGACAAAATAGAAACTACACTATACTTTTCAAACAAATACCTTGAATCAGATTTATGCGTTTAATGACTAAGTACATATCTTTTAAATACAATTTTTCTATTTATTTTAGATATCTAAGTGTATAGTTATTAAGTATAAGTATTCATGAATCAATATTCAAATTTGCACCGGCTATACCTATTCCAAATTTATCTCAGCAATTTTCCATCGTAAGATAGATACATAGGATATTCTTTTTGGTACACATACATAAGAAATAAATGGAAGAAATCGCTTTTAGCAATAAGTCCTATTGTACTATATATTTTATGTTTTTTTTGTTTTTTTCCGGTGTGTAATGAAGTATTATCTTATCTTATTTTATGTTACTTTTGTTGTGGCTTGGCGCAAGGATTTCTGAAGTCCAAGAACATGCATTAGTACCCTGCCTCACAAGGACGCCATGGCGACGTCGCCAGCGACCGTATCCAAGCAGTTAATATTGAAATGTATGGTGCCTAACTCACTTGGCGACGGTCTAGCAACGTCGCCATTCAATACAAACTGCCAGGATACATGGCTGGCGACGTCACCATGGCATCCCAGTGAGGCAGGGCACTGAGTGTGGTAATTTTCTGAGTGGCACTGTGGCACAGTGGCACTGAGTGCCCTGCCATTAACCATTAACTGCTTGGATACGGTCGCTGGCGACGTCGCCATGGCGTCCCAGTGGGGCATAGCTCTTAATCTGACGACACAATACCCAAAACACATAAAGAGACGTTATTCGAAATTCTGTGGAAGCCGAATTCTGTTTCGCGAAAAAGACAGTGTTGAAAATACATTTCCTGGAGCTTTTTCGAACAAATAGCCTTGATTTCCTTTTAAATATTTAACGCGGCAAAGCTTTGTGTCAAAGCTGTGCTAATTCACCACTTTTAAAGCTCTGCTTCCTCAGCATGGCTATTAGGTGCCCACTGCAAAATAAATGCCGTTTTTGACTTGATTCTAGTTTTTGTGGTGTATTCTGTTAATGCATTGTAGTATAATGACAACTGCATGAACGTGGCGATTTACTTTCAGTGCAGCTTCAAATCAACGTGGGCACGCGTATTCGTGATTCTACGGGTCAATTGAATTAAAAAACATGTCATGTGACCCGACCATGTAACTGTAATTGAACTACAATGCGCTAACAGAATCTAGGCCGGTCGGACTCTTCCGACGAAAAATTAAGTAAGCGTATCCGGAGAACAATTTACAAAGTAAAATATTATTTTCTATTTTCTACTTACATACACACATAATCTAACGCCTGTATCCCAGAGGGGTAGGCAGAGACCAGGGACTGCCACCTGCCACTTCCGCTTCATCGACAATTAGTCGTTGCATCCACGCACATGGGTTTCTGGTACTTTTTATCTACACTACATTCGGCCCCAAGCCAGCGCCTAATAACATTAACATTTACACACAGGCACATACATTGCTTCTGGCCCCACACTAGGATACCCTGTGTCGTGGGAACCAGAAACAGCGACGTCACAAACATGTAAACATCCAAGACCTGGAGTTTTTTTTTTACTCCAGCCGGGGTTCGAACCCGGGACCTCTCGCATGGTAGTCAGATGCGCTAACCACTACGCCACAGAGGTCGTCAAATAGATCGTCAAAACACCTAATGGCTCCTCTACACGTCTGCAGACGCGTCCGCGGACGCAGGGGATGCGTCCGCAGAGAATTTCCACGAGCTGTCCACACGACTGAAGGTCGATCAGTCTATGTTTATTCCCGACAGATATTGAGACCGTAGCTGCCGCAGCTATTTATTTATTTAGCACTTTTAACTACTACTTGAGTGTACAGTCGACAGCACATCATTATATACATCCATGCACTCTACTCCGTTGCATTACGGGCGACTTTGCAACTGAAATGTGAAGGTTGACGTGCTGTCGACTGTACCTACAACGCAATAGAGTTGCTAAAAAGAAATGGAGAATAAGAAGGTGGCGGATGTTATTTTTGTGATATTAATTTTTTGGATGCCATAGATAGTTTTCAGCTTGATACAGCTCAATAAACCTAAATTTTGTCGGCGCTCATATTGTTAGTCATTTTGGGGGGAATTAAACCACAAGAAGCACGCGTGCGCTCTCATTCGCAACTACGATCAAACTGATGCGTCGGCAGAAAGTGTGGACCGACGCCGGACGCCGAAACCCGTTGATGTGTGCCACAAAAACCGACAACAATCGGATTCGAGGCGGACGTCCGCGGACGCGTCTGCAGACGTTAAATACCTACCACAGATGCGCAAATCGCCCCTTCTACACGTCGGTGGACGCTAATGCATTCACTATTTAGGATGTATTAGGAAGGGCTAAGGGCTCTACTTACACTTGGGACCAAAATCTGTTTTTTCTTTATTAGAATACCAACGGAACAAGATCCTTGCATCAAAACGTTTGTTCAAGTTCAGGTTTCGTCGCTTATTTCGTTCCACGGGTAATATATCCCGGCTAAATGCTTAGGGCTCGTATTAAGCTCTTTAAGTGGCTGTGTAGAGCACTTAAGAGCCTCTTTACAGCCTATATTCAGCAGACGCGATGATGTATTGCTCGGGGCAGGAATAGACATGTTTTGTGGCTGCTGGGCTTTGTGGGGCGCTGTGTCATCACTGTGTAGAGAAGGAGCAGTGTTTATACTCCCGCACGCGTGCTGTTTCGGAATCGCTCGTAGCCCAGGCCGCCTGAGTGATCTTAAACGATCACGAAGGTTAAACAACGTATGGCGCGTTCAGTGCATGAATGGCGGCCGTTCTATGAGTAACGCTAGAGGCATTTTTCCGAGCGGTTTCGTGCGTCGCAAGGCATGTAAGCAGTTGGTGCTGGCTGCCGTCTAGATGGCAGTCGTTAAGCCAAGTCAAATCCCTTAGGGTGGCTTGAAAACTTCTGACACTAAGACCAGCCACTAGTCTTACAAGCCTCCACCAATCCGGACTTGGCCCCCGTGGTGGAGTATGGCCTATACCTTACTCAGGGAAGAGACCCATGCGTGCCCCTCGGTGGGGACACTATTTAAATAATTACAAAATATGTTTGATTTCATGATCCTTTGTAACACACAACGTGGCTCAAGAAAACATCGTTACCATTTTTCATCGACCTTATATTTTTAAACTGATACGAAATAACGCTGGCGTCTTTGCTAAAGCCACGTTACTTTACCTCCTCTAGAAGCAATGCGCAAATATAGCGAGGGATGCTAATGTGGCACCCATTGTGTGTTTACGAACGTTCTGCGGGCGATTGTACCTCTTTAAGATTTCGAGGTCGTCAGCTAATAAATGGGAGGTTTTGTCTTTAGCACAGTACTTTCAGGGACATAAGTGGTTTGACTTATGTTCTTAATCTCACTCACTCAGTCACTAGGTAGAGTGAGTGTGTAGCTACTTTATATCGTCGTCAACCCATTATGTCCCCACCGAGGGGCTTTATATAACGGGCTCATTTTAGCTCTTAAAACTAAATTATGAAAACAAAACTTACCAAAGTCCAGACTGGTTCAGAACTAAAACACTACAAAAAGACAAAAAAACGCTTTTTCAAAATCTTAAATTATATTTTTCAAAACTATACAACAATGGCAGTAGATTCTTAACAATAAATAGGCAGTTCTTACAACATTACATAATACTTCTATGTAGGAAAATAAATAGGGTGCCTTATTTGGGACTTACTATACCTACATCAAACAAAACTCTCAGGGAACTCGTAATCTACACTTTTCGACTTAAACCCTAACACGCAGTCTAAGTTGATTTTTTGGTACACAATACAGCTTTTAGAATCACTCTCCGTGCTCTTTGCTTTCGCGCTATTTATCAAAACACTTCTTCGCAACGACCCATAGGGGGTCCGATTCTGTAGGTCCACCTCGATGTCCTTACTCTGGCTGACTTCGGAATGTCTTATAAACTTCTGAGTTGTGTCGGTGTCCGGATTGGCTTTATGATCGACGAATGCTGATACTTCAAACATGTTTCCTTCACTCCTCATCCTGTTTACCCTTGTTAAATTTGAACTGGAGCACACGGGCGCAGATTGCTGCCTAACGAATCTTCTTTTGACTTTAATGAAGACCGAACTTTTCGTGTTATTGCTTTCACCTACATTCGCCTCTTTGAACTCGCTGACTGTATCACTCTTGGTGGTGTTGCTCCTAGCCAAATTGCTCCTATGGAATAGTTTCTTCAAACTATCCGTAGTGCGAGTCAAGCTACTGCTTGTTGTGGAGCCATTGGTAATGGTGTCAGCCCTATTCCTGTTAGGTCTCAAATTCTTAACCCCACTTAAGGAGCTCACAGAACAGATACACACTTTGCAGAACCCCAGACGGAATTTAGACGACATCAAATTGTAAAGTATAGGATTCACCGCCGAGTTTATGTACAGCATGATCCTGGAAAAGTACAACAGGTTGTACCACTTCTCCGGATTGATTTCGTCGGTTAATTCCGAGGGCGACATTATGATCCAGAGTGCTAGGAGCCTGTAAGGCATTAGACAGATGAAGAAACATAGAACTACAGTGCCTAGCATTAAAATTACTTGTTTTCTTGCCCTTACGTTTGATGGGTCTATGGTTTTGTTCATGACGACTTTGGACGCCGCTGATATCAGATTCTTTGCTATTACACTGTACAATATGATTAGTATAATCAAGGGAAGGATGTAAAGGAGTATGATGACCATGACGAAGAAGAATATTTGCCAGAAGGTGACGGCCTGTGTGAGACACGTAGTGTAGTGGCTTCCATCTCCGCGGTCTTCAGTTCGATGCTCGGCTATGGCCAGGATGGGGCTGCAAGGAAGGAGAAAAAAATGCATTGATACTTTTGTATTCTTATCGGAGATGATGCTCAAGAATTTTTAAGTCCACGTGCACCAACGACAACATAAAAATAGATGTTCGATCTACTGAAAATATATGGTTATTTCTGGGATGCGCAATTCCAGACACTATGTCGGTTAGAATTTGTCTTTTACAACAACTTTTAGTTTCGTACAAGGATGCCAAACTGGACTGTTGTTTGTTTTGTTTTACAAAATTCTTTTTTTCATAATAATAATTAAGAATACAAGTATACTTAAGAATAAAAGTCAGTCTGTCATCTTTGATGGAATCCTACTTTGGAATCGTAATAGGTAGTCAGTTGAAATTTCACAGAGTATGTGTTATTACGGTGGATATAACAAATAATAAAATTATTAAAAAAATAAAAAAGGGGGTCTCCATACAAAAAACGAAACCCTCCGTGGATGAGTCGCACTCGGCCGTTTTATTAATAAAACAATTATTGTGCTATGTGCGTTGTTTGAAAGATAGTAACTAAAACCAGAAAGAAGCTGGATGTAATTTGTTATGTCATATTTTCTGCGCTGTTTTTGTTTGCAATAAAGTATAATAATAAAAAAACAATATTATATAGTGCGGATTTTATCATAAATTAATAAATTTTAAGGCTGTGACATTGGTAAGTCTGGTATTACGCAATTTTTTTATTTATGTACACCCTGATATCCAACAAAATATACTAAATATGAAAGAACTCTTAACGAAAAACAAAAGTTATTGTATTATACAAAATCTAATGGGAGCGTTTGATGTATTGCGCATTTTAGAAAATACCCTGTATATTTTCGAATAATATCTACATTGTAAAGTAATAGATAAGTATCCAAACTACTTTTAACAACTTGACTGCCCGATAAGAGGCAATTTATGAACAATATTATTTTGCTCATAAACAGGCGGGCATTGAAGTTGTTAATATTAATACAAAACGTAAAATATAAATGGTATAAGAAGAGACATTTTTCATCACGACTGTAGGTAGGCTGAAAGAAATATTATTCACAAAGGACCATAAACTAAAGTGAAAAGTACATAAAAACCATCGAGTGATAAATAAAAAATAATAATAAAATCGATACGTATCGAAAAACGATTCAATGCAAATTATAAAGTGCCACAGTGAAGCAGAACGACCGAACTAAAAATAAGTATTACAGTTTCCATTAAATTTAACGGAATGAATACTGGTAAAGCCAAAAACTGCGTAAACAAATCGATTGAAATAGTTAATTGTGGTTTTATAGTAATTCGTATCGTAGCTCTTTTCTAATGATTGTCTAAATAGCTTTAAAACGAATTATCTGCTTTGGGTCTTACTTAGTACTAGCCTTCGCCCGCGACTCCGTCCGCGTGTACTTTAGTTCAAAATCTTGCAACCCCGTTCACTCCCTTAAGGGTTAAATTTAGAAAAACGGCGAAACACGTATTCAATCGTATACGTACACGTGTTGAAGAGTATTTATTAAGTTTCAAGAAAATTTGATAACATTCTTTATACCTCCCATACAAATTTTGGCAACCCATTTCGCCCCCTTAGAGGTTGAATTTCAAAAAATCCGGTCTTATTCCTTGCTTACATTATATAGAGACCCTCTGTGCAAAATCTCAGCTTTCTAGGTCCAACGACTTGGGCTGGACGTTGATGAGTGAATGGATCAGTCAGTCAGGACTTTGAATTTTATTTCTGTCGACAGCACATCATCTTTGCACTTTACCCCGTTGCATTACGGGCGAGATTGCAACTAAAATGTGAAGGTTAACGTGCTGTCGACTGTCGATATTCGTACGGTGTAGGAATATCGTGAGAAAACATGAATGTCTCAAGACACATCTTTGAACGCTTGAACTTGAACGCCAGCTGAGCACGCGGAGTCATCATCAACCCATCATGTCCCCACCGAGAGGCACGGGTCTCTTCCACGAGGAAGGTATAGGCCATGGCCATACTCCACCACGGGGGCCAAGTCCGGATTAGTGGAGGCTTGTAAGACTAGTGGCTGGTCTTACTATCAGAAGTTTTCAAGCCACCCTGAGGCCTCTGAATTGGCTTAACGACTGCCATCTATCGACGGCAGCGAGCACCAACTGCTTAGCGTGCCTTGCGAAGCATGGAACCACGGGTCTCTTCCCTGAGGAAGGTATGGGCCATACTCCACCACAGGGGCCTAGTCCGGATTGGTGGAGGCTTGTAAGACTAAAATAAATGAACATATTCTTCCTAGCGAAATATATACAAGCTGTTGATATGTAAACTAACGCCCGACTCAGGATATTTTTACTCGTCAATAAAAACTTTTCGACCAACTAAAAACTTTAAAATAAATTTGGCGGATCCATGAATTTTAGTATAACACAGCTGCTTTTTTTTTATGCACGACTAGCTGTCCCGGCAAACTTCGTAACACCAAAGCTTTTTTTGTCACTATTTAAACCTTCCCTGGACTTCCACAAATATAAAAAACCAAAAATCAGCCAAATCGTTCATGCCGTTCTCCAATTTTACTGAGACTAACGAACAGCAATAAATTTTTATATATAAGAAGAAGATATAAGATAAATAAGAAAAATATTACCAGACTGAGCCATTAGTAAGAGTTGGTAAAATACCCTAAGTCAGGCGTTACCTTACAAATCAACAGCTTGTATAATATTTAATAAGTAGTTATTTTACTTTACAGTTTTTAGCTCTACCAATACATAACCATCCAGTAAATAAGTACGAAACAACATCGAAAAATACAAACAGACAACATCAAAAGCAGTAAATGTGCAAAGTAGCTGACACATTTATGTAATCTGCCCCCGCTGCACGCTACCGCGATAAAGGTTTCTATATTCTTATCGCGTACCGCCGAAGCGAGGTGACTTGAGTCGATAGGAAGGTAAAAACGTGCATAGCGGTGACGTGCAGCGAGAACTGGGATATTCTTTACGAACCTTGATCTTTAAAAGGTTTTCTCGCTTTTCTAGGGTTCAGCAGTCAAACGAGGAACCCTTATTTTCGATTGATGCAGCGTTTTATTAGCATCGCAATCACATGGCACTTCTAGGTTGAAACATGAAAAATAAAGCACGGTTTTTGCCGATTATTGTAGTATAAATTCGACATTCACTAAGCATATTTACTCTAGTACTTATACGGTAAGATTTGCTGGTTGATTTAATAGGTCTAGAATTTAATAGAGACTGTTAAAACATGAGATTCATATGGATTAATTAACAATTAGAACTATTTTTGTGGGATAATTATAGGTATAAAAAGTTCTGCCTTGCTGGTACCATCTTATATCATGCGCGACAAAGCGGTAATGTGCCGTACCTCGTATCACAAAGCTTTACGTAGCAAGCGAGAGCGAGATGGCTCTACTTTTTATCGCTTTGTCGCATTTGATGCGAAATTATGTAATTCCTATGGCATATTACTGTTTTATCGTGAAATGATTAAGTGCTATCGCAATCAAATGTCAAGATGGCACAGATAGAACGATAAAATCGCGATGTCATGCCGCAGGGGCAAGAAATGCACATAGATTTAGACAGATATTCCGTCAAACACGAGATCTGAATTGAAAATTTCACTAAGTATATATTATTTACTTTTACGCTTTTTGTAACTAAGCACATTTCTGTCTTCTGATGTTTTGAGAAATCCAATTAGACGGAACGATACGCCCTCAAGTATACAGATGGAATACTGTTATAGTGATATTCTCAATTCAGAACTCCGTGGTAGATAGATGTCCTACGAATATACAGGGTGTCCAGTGGCAGATATCAAACTTTGAATGAACATAGTTTCCGCACGGAGCACGAAAAAAGGACGCGGAGGGCGTCGTTGAAAGCGCCAACGATGCGGAGTTTTTTTTAGACATGAAACTGAGGAGTGGAGTACACAGCGCGTTCGCCATACAGGCACACATTTTGAGTAGTTTTCCGCTGGCTGAGGTATGCCGGTGATTTGATTACCGTTACGGTAATCGTCGATTACGTGATGAACTATCGGTCCATCTCATTCAGCCATGTACAGTCTGTTGGCTTTTAGAATATACCTTAGCTGAGCAATCAAAAACCGATTATATTGCAATAAGGTAAGGTTTATTTCGTATTGTTATTTATAACTTTACATAACTTTTCAAAATAGTGAAGAAAAGTTTTATACAGAGCAGGAAGCCGAAAGTATTATTTGTATTACACTCGTGTGCTTTCGGCGAAAACCGAAGCCTACTCTAGAGCCCGAGGTATATTCTAAAAGCTAACAGACTGTATTTAAAGGCCAGGACCTACACCAACGGGAAGAACAAAAACGTTGAACGTGTTACGGCATCTATCACTAAAAATGCCGTTTATACACTATTTGCACGTTCATCGATATCGTGGGTAAGAAAACGGAAAATCAATAAGGTCCTAACACGAAACAGACACAAGTTGCATCAGTATGAAATTTATATCTTTCTAGTAAGTAGTAAGTAAGCAACGATACTCTAATAACAAGTCTAGGGTCAACGGAAAAGTAAACAAAGTCCAATATCAAAGTCGGGTCAAAAATAGTCACGGCAATCAAGAATACAAAGAAATTCACTTGTAACGTAGGTACTCACAAAGCGACTGCCAATGCGCCGTTAAAAAGTAAAAAAGTATTTTTTATTGCTTAAAATCGTCTATGAAAGAAAAAAAATTTATATCGCTTTAACTTTTTTCACGCAGTGTTTTGAACCGAGCTCCGATAGTAACTATTGTAGAGTAAAAAAATACCTTTCGAATGAGATATGTCACGTGGTTATTGGTATCAAAGACCATTTTGCCCGGTTCTCCTTTACACGATTAACCCACGGTTAATCAAATGGGTTAAGAAAAACCTACACGGAGATTATGTTGTTTAGGTTTAGAGGATATAATTATGAATCGAAATCGAAAGAATGTGATCATTAGAGGATTATGAATAAGCAAAATTTTTGTCACTGGGATGTTAGCGACCCAAGGCAAAGTTGTATCAAGAGCCTTTATAAAAGAAAAGAAACTTTTCAATCTCTGGCTACGCATAAAGCGGGCAATCCTAGTTTGGGAGCCGGTAACAATTTTTGGTAAGCGTTTTACAATAAGGTTTTGTCATTTCATTTCAAAACTAAAAATGAACTCGTAAATAGTACAATACATTTGACAACCTGTGGTGCAGCGGTTAGCGCAGCTGCCTTAATGCGAGAAGTCTCGGGTTCGAACCCAGGATGGGGACGAAAAACCCCAGGCTTTGGATGTTTACATGTGTATGACGTCGCAGTTTCTGGTTCCCACGACGCAGGGTATCCTAGTGTAGGGCCAGAAGCAATGTATGTGCCTGTATGTAAATGTTTATGTTTAATGCTTTTGGCCAAGCCATAGCAGGCAGCTACAAGAACCATCAAGCCGAAGATCCACTCACAAAATTGTGTATGTAACTGGCAACCCCACAGGCGCTATAGAGGATTTACGGCAAGCGTAGCCGCTCCAATAATTTACAGCTAAACGCAATAACAGGCGAGCTACCCGTCGGCGGACGATATATTACAGCCTCCTATCAAATTGTTCGCTTGACAAAGCGGGCGGAACTGTATTCAGCGCTCAGACCTACTTGAGTGTCCCCGACGCGTCTCAAGACCAGTGAACTTCGACGTTCAGTGTAGGGCAGCGGAAAACATGAGGATAGTTTTTCAGATGCAGCAAACAGAGAACTATGCGCGGGCACTATAAACTGTTATCGTGCTGCATCGCGCATGGAAAGTTATTCAAATGAGTTAACATAACATACTCTCTCTTCTCTATTGCATACCTACTGTTTAACCCAAGAACGCCTTCCTATCTAAAAGAGCGCTTAGAATTCCTTCTTCCTTCCTTCATTCCTTTCCTCTCATGTCCTTAGTCTTCGCGCCTCCCAAAACCTTCTCCTAAAAATCCCATCCCATCGCACCACTTTCTACAGCTGCTCCTTCACAGTAAGTAAGTAAGTAATTTATTTGTGACTTAAAAGACTTTAAAATTTTACATAATGTTTTGGTTTGAAATTAAAAATTATTTAGCATCCGCTGCTGTGCTAGGCTCATGGCCTTTATTACAGCAGACAGCGCCTACTTCTTCCGTTTACAAATAATTTTCACCAAATCATAACTAAGATGGCTTAGCAAAATCTATATAGAAAATCTATATAGAAAAACAGACGTCCCGTAGCGTACGATCTGCCTAGTGAGATTTTTTTTGCTTAAGGGGCACCGTGAAAAACATTTTTATTTTTTTACAGATCGTATTTTCAAAGAGCGATCGTACAATCTCTTTTTAGGACCTTCGACAAAGTACTTAACATCATGGTTAGGTAGGTATTTGGTTCCTTAAGAGTTCGACTTGTAAAATCGAGTGGATAGACACAGGCATAGAGTTTATGTATGTCTGTAAGCCTCAAGAACTGGAAGGCCAAAACATAATAGAATGAATTCCCAACCTCCTATGTAAAGTTCTGACCTCAGTGGGTATTTCAATAAGTCAGCCATTGAGCGTAGTGTGCCTTCAATAAACAGCGGTCTAAGCTGTGAAAAATCCAATACTTTATATTGCTTTCGGTTTTAATAATGGTGGACATCGGGCGCGGAGTGACTGACTTTCCAATATAGTCTGTTCTCTCTAAGGAGCTAGTGAACGTTTTTATTGGCTCCGAGTATAATAATCTGAGTGAAGTTCTTCCAGAATTACTTTGCAAATGAAATTCTTGTCAAGCGGCTTGTAAGCAGCGACGGTATTGAGGTCCAAGCGAGTTTTTCGATTTTTGACTTAATTATGATTACGCCCACTGAAAACATAAATTGCATTAAACTAAAATCTTCATTTTACAGTAGGTATGGCCGTTTTAAGATTTTTTAAATGTTCTGGTGGGCGATGTGGAACCGTAAAAGTTTCAGTAAAGCCTTTGTGACTAATCACAAAGCTTTAATGACAACTTTTACGGTTGAAGATTTTTCTTTAATGCCATTTATGTTTTCAGTGTGCGATTAATTTTAAAGTTATGTCACACATGTTATAACGGTGAAATAATTTTTTATTATCCTTTTTTATTCGGGAAACAAACGGTAGTATGTTGTTTCTATGCAAACTATTAAATTTTCACTAATAAATAATTACCACATACATTAACAAAGACAGAAACATCAATTACTTAATTACAACATCAATCAACATTAAATCATTTCCTGCCTGAACGCTCACCCCATTTTCCCAATTCATTTACTTAGTAAATTCAATAACTAAAATGACGGCAAGTTACAATGCCCAACTGTCAATCCATTAGGACCACAAAATTCACATAACGAAAAATGTAATCTCTTCTCAACTTTAAGTTAACCTCGTCAAGCCGGGCCAAAGTCTTTTCAAATTTAGAACGCATTTGCTTCAGGAGAAGAAAATTCTCCCCATTTGCAACTTGCCCCCGTAACTTCGTTGGCGTAAAGCTCAATATCCCATGTCAAGACACAATTGCAGAGTTACAGACAATGAAATGCACAATGCCTGCAAGCAACGTGAATTCTTAGCAGCGTCCCACTACTATACACTTCAGCCGAACAAGTTTAGACTCTATAGTCTATTATTTAAGGGTGAGTCGAAAGTTTTAGAAAGGTTAGTGAGCGGAATTCTGGGCCAAGTGTAGGTTAATTTTTGAGCTGTCAATTCATCATTCAGCTGCAATTTGCATGCTGTCGAAAGTTCGTTTTGTTGTTTAGTACAATTGGTTTTTAACATGAGATTCTCTCTGAAATCGTCGGAATCTTTTATTTGTTATGTTTTCTTATGAAAAAAAGTATTGCTTCAATCAACAATTTGTGTTGATTATAACAAGTTATGCAAGTTATGCATCATTTTGGAGCTACATGGGACGCCATAATATCATGAGAGGCATACAATTTGATTTATTAAGAATTGCTACTAAAATAATAAATTGGTGACATAATTATAACCACTAGTCTTACAAGCCTCCACCAATCAGGACTTGGTCCCCGTGGTGGAGTATGGCCTAAACCTTCCTCAGGGAAGAGACCCGTGCCCCTCGGTGGGGACATAAAGGGTTGATGATGATGACAGAATTATAAATTCCTTGATCTACCATACATGCAGCTTTGCCTAAATTATTATTTAAATAAAAGATTTTTAATACCTACACTTAAAGTTACAACGGAAGATTTTTTTAGCGTAAAAGCTGATTTACATTAACTTTTTAAGCATGCTTTACGTAGAGGTAGAATTATAGATTAGTATTTTTTTTTATAAGTACATAAGCAAATAATAAATCAGTAATTGCTGGCTGTGCACTATCATATGTATTTAGGTTTTTTAAGTACTTTTATAAAATGTGGTGCACAATAAAAACCATGAATTTTAATTATTTTACTTTTATTCTCAATCTTTAAATCTCAATACAATCTTCCCTATATACTTTACATGATTTAAAAAAAATCATTTCTTCCTTTCTTCGTTCCTTTTATTCTTTTTACCAGTGTTTAGAATGGAATGGAATGTCGATGAAGCGAAAGTGATTTGTCAGGATCGTGGCAGGTGGCAGTCCCTGGTTTCTGCCTACCCCTCTGAGATACAGGCGTGAGTTTATGTATATATGTAAATAAAAAGTGTTTTTGCCGTCTCAATTTTTTTTTGTACCTTTATTGAAAGCATGCGTAAATAGCATGAAAATAAAGGCAATGTAAATAGGGCCTAAATCAAACCTTCTCATTTTACAACGGCAACCGCAGTGTTAGCCCGATATCGATAAAAAAATCGTGCCAGAAATATTATCTCTAGCCTTCAAAAGAGGGAGATTGGAAAATAAATTGAATTGCGAATACAACAAGGTAAAGTTTCTTCAGGTAAAATCAACGATCTGGCTATTGTATTTTGACACAAAGAAAATTTGAATCTTACCAGATTTCACGTACTCGTACATTGCTCGAAATTCTAATTTTGACTCCCAAAACTATTATAGTCTTAGAAGAAAAGACAAAATATGTCGTGCTGAAAAATGTAATACAGCGTTTTATAGAAGTTTTTGTGCTGTTCTGTGTCCACACACCTACAACAAATTAAATAAAGTTCCGTGCTTCGCAAGGCACGTTAAGCAGTTGGTGCCGGCTGCCGTCGATAGATACTGGCAGGCGTTAAGCCAAGTCTTAGAGGCCGTCAAAAGGCCTTAGGGCGGTTTGAAAACTTCTGACAGTAAGACCAGCCACTAGTCTTACAAGCCTCCACCAATCCGGACTTGGCCCCCGTGGTGGAGTATAGCCTAACCTTCCTCAGGGAAGAGACCCGTGCACTTCGGTGGGGACATAATGGGTTGATGATAATGAATGTGTAGTGCGAAAGTTTTAGTTCAAAAATAACCAATTTTTTCGAAGAAAAACTAATTGTGAGCATCACTACAGCAGTTGGAACCTGTGAATAACTGCGCACAGGAGTCGGGCTTCCACTAACAATAACGGAGCCGGGCCTGAAAAAAGCGAATTTGAAATGAAGAGAACCCTGCCAATAAAATCCAGAGAGTGGAATATGTTGATTTGGCACATTTCGGAGCGAAGAATTTCCCTAAACTTTGGGGAGTAAGGGCCTTTCTCCACTTCTCCGGTCCGGCAAACGTTAATTACCGGTCCGATTTAGAAACACAAAAGAATACTAGTAAGCTTCTCCACTACTTCGGCATCCGGTTTTTAACGGTCCGATAATTTGCTAGATCGGAACGGTATTTTACCGGGCCGAAGTGATCGACGTACAAAAACAATACACGTTTTTGCACCGCGCATACAACCTGAAAATGTTCCCATACTATTTTATTTACATTAATAGAATGTGTGGAAAACGTCCCCTGCCTCGAATGGAAAAACCGAGGAATTTTAATAAACCATTGCCGATTATAATCGGATGAAGTGGAGAAGCATGATCCGGAATCCGATATTTTTCTCATGACTGATTCCGGTTCCGACGCCGGCCCGGAGCAGTGCAGAAGGGGCCTAAGAAAAGGTGGCTAAGAAAATTTGCTTTGTGGCGGGGTTAATGAAGACAAGTGATTGAAATGTATTCCTGTTAGGCTAGCCGTGGTAATTAAGAGGGTAGATCAATCCCAGGTTCAATTCCCAATGCGGGCATGCACCTGTAACTTTGTTTCCTAAGCACATCAGTAAAGTTATAATAGCAATACTATTCGCTAACTGTGAAGGAACACATCGTGAGAAAACCTGCATGTGAGCTACTCACATGGCTCAGCGCTTGAAATCACCAATCCGCGGTGAAGAAGGCCGCAAGAAGGCCGGTGCCTTTCAGTGGGATGTACATATATGTATATACAGGGTTACAGGGAAAGTCGTACACAATATTAAAGGAGGTCATTATTTAGGTCATTTCTGATGGATTTTATTATATTATATAGGGTCCGAAAATTAACCGTTATGGAGATATTGACTGTTAAAGATAAAAAAAAAAATCAATTTTTTTTGGCTTTTTGATTCGATTTTTTCTCAGAATAGAGCTCATAAACTGTTTTTTTTTTATGTATTTAGTTAAAAGGCATGTCAATTGATAAAAAAATATCAGCAAAAGCTGCACCTACTACTAACCGCTTTAAAAAACTGCTCAGCAACGGTTAGAATTAAATATTTTTTCTCTAAATATTTTTCACATAGAAGCTCTTAAAAAAAAATTACGTATGGAACTTATTTTGCAAATAATTTTAAAAACTTCTACGACTCTTTAAATATTCAAAAAGGTATAATTTTTAATAGGTATCTGCATGAAATTTTAAAATAACATTATTTGAGTAGGCTCTAGTGGTAGTACCGACATAACTGAACTTCGATACAAAAAAAATCTTTTTACTTCCTGGCACCTTTAAACTATGTAAAAAGGTCTGATAGGCTTTTTTGTGCTCTGGAGACATGCTGTCTCAGGTGTTCAGGTACCTACCTATTTCAGTATTTCTTTTTTAGAATATCTATTAACTATTATTTTTGTGTTGGTCTGCTCGTGTGTTTCTTCCGTGGTAGATGTGTTAATACGTGCTCTGCAAATGATTTGCGTTTTAGAAACTTCTACGTCTCTTTAGGTATTAAGAAACGTATATCACTTGCTATTACATCGAAAAAACGTTAGCCAAGTGTCACTTAAGATGGCAAACGGTAAATTTTTAGTTGAGGTAAGTACGTGCTCTTTGATAATTTCCCGTAAAACGCGATTTAGTTTGGATTTTTGTATTAATTCATCTTCATTCTGTGACTTGGCTTGGATTTTGAACTGATTCATCTTCATACTAAGACTTGGCTTGGATTTTGGACTGATTCATTTTCATTCTGTGATTTGAATGGCGAGACACATATGAAAACTTTTTGAGGGAGGAATTACCCTTGTTGATGGACGACATTTCTATTGCATTGAGACGAGACAATGTTTTTTCTACATGACGGCTGCCCAGCGCACCATGGATGCATGGTTGGACGAGATCTTCCCAAACAAATGGATTAGAAAAGACGGTCCCATAGCATGGCCGGCTAGGAGCCCTGATCTAACGCCAATGGATTTTTATGTATGAGATCATATTAAAAGCATAATTTAAAACAAAATGACGCCAATTGAAAATGTCAAAATTTTAAGTCAGAGAATATTTGCGGAAACGGCTGTGAAAATAAGGAGAAACTTGGGAACTTCTGTAGTGAAGAGTAATTAAAAAAAAAAGAATGAGAATTTGTATTAGAAATAGAGGCAACCATGTTAAAAACGAAGATGAATCAGTTCAAAATCCAAGCCAAGTCACACAATGAAGATGAATAAATACCAAAATCCAAACTAAGTCGCGTTTTACGGGAAATTATCAAAGAGCACGTATTTACCTCAACTAAAAATTTACCGTTTGCCATCTTCAGTGACACTTGGCTAACGTTTTTTCGATGTAATAGCAAGTGATATACGTTTTTTAATACCTAAAGAGACGTAGAAGTTTCTAAAATGCATATCTTTTTCAGAGCACGTATTAACACATCTACCACGGAAGAATCACACGAGCAGACCAACACAAAAATAATAGATAGATAGAATATTCTAAAAAAGAAATACTGAAATAGAATGTACCTGAACACCTGAGACAGCATGTCTCCAGAGCACAAAAAAGCCTATCTGACCTTTTTACATAGTTTAAAGGTGCCAGGAAGTAAAAAGATTTTTTTTGTATCGAAGTTCAGTTATGTCGGTACTACCACTACAGCCTACTCAAGTAACATTATTTTAAAATTTCATGCAGATACCTATTAAATGTCATACCTTTTTGAATAGTTAAAGAGTCGTAGAAGTTTTTAAAATTATTTGCAGAAATAGTTCCATACGTAATTTTTTTTTAAGAGCTTCAATGTGAAAAATATTTATAGAAAAAATATTTAATTCTAACCGTTGCCGAGCAGTTTTTAAAGCGGTTAGTAGTAGGTGCAGCTTTTGCTGATATTTTTTTATCAATTGACATACCTTTTAACTAAATACATTAAAAAAAAACACTTTATGAGCTCTATTCTGAGAAAAAATCTATCAAAAAGCAAAAAAAAAATTATATTTTTTTTAAATCTTTAACACTCAATATCTCCATAACGGTTAATTTTCAGACCCTATATAATAGAATAAAATCCATCAGAAATGACCTAAATAATGACCTCCTTTAATATTGTGTACGACTTTCCCCGTAACCCTGTATACGTAGGCTGTTTACTTACTGCTAAATAACTATGCTCGCAACTAGTGTCTTTGTGACAGGCAAATATCTTTTTTCAATCACTTTCCACAAAAGTGTTGGGTTTTAGTTCCAAAAGATTTTTTACAACTTTCCTAAGCACTTTTGGAACCGCTTTAAGTAGTACATTAACAAATCTTTAGAGTACGAGGAACCGTCAGTAAATCAATTAAGTGCCCCCATCAAACTGCCGTGTGAACTCATCACCATAAACCTGACCGTAAGCCGCCAGGATCACAGCCTATAACGACGATCATCAGTACTTCTTCCCAAAAATCTTATTTAGATAACGTTCAATCCAAAGTACAGTCACCATAGAAAATAATTGTCCCATGATTAGGAACTCCGGGTACGGTAGGGGTCTAAAAATGTTTACCAGTTTTCAAACTTGATTCTTTGTCGCAATATGTGCATTATAGTCTATAATGCTTTAACAATGTACTTTAATTACCTTTCAAAGTTCCGAAGCCTCGATTCTAACAAATACCTAAATTCATTTCTTATTTTAAAATTATTGCATTTATTAAAATGACACAGATCAAAACTCTGTCAAAATAGAAAGTTTGAAAATATATTTAATACTAGTTTTGCAAAATAAAGAAAATAAAACCTCCTTGAGGGAGCGAAGAAGGTTTGCTCTAAACTTTGTCAGGTTGGTACTCCACTCTTTATTTTGAGCTTTATGCTTTATCTAATCAAATCAATACAAATATCGACCTTGTGTCGTATAATTGTCTGTACAATTATGAACCTTATGGTGGTACACATTTTCAGACCAATTTGTTTAAACTTGTGTGCTTGTATAACTTCCTCGCAACTAAACTATTTACTCGATGAAGATTTGCCAATGCCAATACATGCTCGGAGTGCTTATACTAAGTTTTTTCCTTCATTTTCGATAGCGAGAGCGTTTGCAATTTGTATAGGAGTGACAAAGCGCGCCATCTATTTGTCTCTTTGTCACTCCTATGCAAATCGCAAACGCTCTCGCTATCGAAAGTGAATGAAAAAACTCAGTATACGCACTTGGTACACCACCAATAATACTAACTTGCTAATATTCAATAGTCTCTTACAACTTCATAAGTACCTACTGTCACAAAGCTAAATCACCCCGTGATTGAGAAAAAAATGGAAAAGAAAAAAAAATAAAAAACAAATTCGTTATAACTAGTTGTAAGGCGAAAAATGTCCTTATAAGGAATCTGAATGAAGTTAACCGCCGGTTTCTGAACTTAGAAATAGCACTTTTTTTAAATAAAATATTTTTTGTTAACTAAAATTACTATTACAGATTAACCGCCGGTTTCTCGAACGCTAACAGTCTGTCAATCTATTGTTAACAGCTGTCAGTTGTCAAAAGTGCATACAAAAACACAACTGACAGAAATCAGAAATCAAAAATTTATTTCAACGTAAAGAATTTACATTCTGTTTGTTGAATGTCAATGTACATACACTATAATGTTAGCTGCTGCCTTGAGGCCGTGTGTAGTGGAGAAAAAGGCAGCGAAAAAAAACTCCACTCTGAACATCTTTTCTCAAATCACCTTATAGCTAATACAAATTAGGTATGAGTGTTCATATACCAAGAATCTCAAGATCTGAGTGCAATCAATATTTGCAAAGTCAAACATTATTTAAAATTCTTAAAAGGTAAGAATATTAAATAATGTTTGACAACTGTTGAGAGCAGATTAACAAACTATGAGCGTTCGAGAAACCGGGGGGCATACCTTTGTGTACTAAACCTACTGTTGCTGACCCTACCAACGTGGGGCGCGGGAGAAATTTATTTTCGGCGCACGCCATCATTGCGATAGCAGTTGATTAAGCTAGGTACTTTATTGAAAAGCTCTCAACTCCGCTCTTCAATGGCTTTTATTCTAAGTGCCTGATATATTTGCTATTTGCGTCGCGATGCAGATTTACCGACGTTATTTATGACTAAACTGAACTATGTTTGTATGTATGTGCGTGTTTAACACATGCACATTGCACGTGCATAGTCACGGAGGATTTATGAATCATAAGTTTTACTAAACTAAACTTCGATTCCCAGTGCGGGCATAAAAGTAAACATAAACATTTACATACAGGCACATACATTGCTTCTGGCCCCTCACTAGGATACCCTGTGTCGTGGGAACCAGAAACAGGGACTTCACAAACATGTAAACATCCAAGACCTGAGGCTTTTTTTTTCTCCCCAGCCGGGGTTCGAACCCGGGACCTCTCGCGTAAGCAGATGCGCTAACCGCTACGCCACAGAGGTCGTAGCCATACCACTCCCTGACTGTGAAGGAAAACATCGTGAGAAAATTCGTGTGTCTGAGTTATTCAATACCACAGCGCTTGAAATCGCCAATCCGCTGATTGATTGGAAAAAATTAGGATAGAGTCAAAATGGATTCAATGGCATAATAACACTTCTCTTACATTAAAAAAAAATTAGGTATATATTAATATATCAACTGCAGTATTCGTTCTCAATAACATACCCACACACACACACATATAAAACGCCCACCCACACACGCACACACACACACACACACACACACACACACACACACACACACACACACACACACACACACGCACGCACGCACGCACGCACGCACGCACGCACACACGCACGCACGCACGCACGCACGCACGCACGCACGCACGCACGCACGCACGCACACTAGATCACTATCACTAGATTAATATAATTACACTCTTTAGAAATGTTAAAATAGGTTAGGTGTTGCTAAACTTTTCTATACGTAAAATAGGTTAGGTGTCGGACTCTTCTGACAAAGTTTCTAGTAAATAATTGCAGAATTAAGTTAGTAATACTGACCCATGAAGCTGGCTTCCCACGCGGACGGACGCGGACGGCCGACGACCACGGACAGCCACGCACCACGAGAGGCTCTTCCAACTGACCTGTGTCGTCTGTCTGTGCTACCGCGGACCGAGACCCTTGCCATGGTGTGTCGTGCGAGCTGGTCCGCGTCCCTCCGCGATATCGCGGACCGTGGGAAGCCAGCTTTAATGAAGCGAAGAATGCTCGGGCGCAGATGAGGTTAGCCCGCCTCTTGGTACTTATAATAATAATAATAACTTACAGACAACACAATCACGTGACCTTAGTACCAGGCTAGGATACCCTGTGCTATGGTAACCAGGCCAGGCCATTACCAACATGGAAAAACACCCAGATTTAGAGATATGTCATACCAACAATTTAGGCTTAAAACTAACGAGCTATTAACTAGCTGTTAATACTCGTTTTCAGTTAGTACTTTCACATACAGAAAAGCAACGGACAATATGCGACAATTTGTTAGTAAGGATAAAAAGGATTTCGACGTATACGCTTTTATCGCATAGACAGAGTACTTTTTGCGCCGTGTCATAAATACCAATGCATGCGGAAGTGGCGTAGTTCTCCATTTTTCTCTTGTTAAGTAGGAGAAATTTGGCAATGTATGCAAGGCAGGACGCTTTGTATCAGTGCCCTAATGGCTGAATTAGAATAAAATACAGGGTGTAACAAATCCCTATGCTAATCCGTAAATGGGAAGTTCTACGTCAGTACGAACTACTTAATAATACAGGGAAAACTTCGAGGTGCGGACAAAATATCAGATTTTCCATACATTTTAATGTTTTAGAACGTCTGATATTTTAAATCAGTTGCGATAAAACTTTGAAAAATAAAAAACAATAAAAAACCACTATTATGGTGAGCCCATCGGCCAACCAAAAGTTCTTACCAATATGATTTTGCGTGACATGGGTTACGCAATTCATTCAAGAACAATATTTTTGTACTGAGTATTTGCGTCAGAAGTTCAGTACCGCTTTAGTCCGGAATTTTGTTTTTCTTGTACACTAACAATAGGAGGTTGAACAAAACATTAACAGATTAAAAAACGAATGAACTGATTTGAAAGACACAACTGAACAGACAGGCACAATTTTTTTATGATTTTTCATGGACCAAAAAGAAATAAGGTTAACAGTTTTTTTTTTCTCTTCTGAAATTAAATTTCACTAGCGAAAAATAGTTCAGTATTGACGAGACAGATAAAGAGATTTTGTTACACCCTGTATAGCGGCAAAAAAGCTTATCCATATTGGTTGGCTTTTAGTTTTTTTGTAGATACTTCTTCGTATAACATCCATAAAGGAAGTTATCAAATAAGAAGTACATCAATTTCATCCTTAGAGATGTACCGCTTAGTTCCGCCTCTAATAGCTGCTACACGGCCTTGGCGGCTCGGCTTGTGCGGCGTTGCCGGCGCCTTTCTACCCGCCGACATAGTGTGTAGGAGCCATAAGGAAGACAAACTCCCGGTTTCCCGTCCAGTAACGATCTGTTAATCTACTATTAACAGCTGACAGTTATTCTACCATGTCCGCTGTTAACAGTATACTCCATTCCACGACACGGGCTCCCGGAGAAAATCGTCCATGCGCGCCCATTGGTCAATGAGCGTGACCATAAATAGTCACTATCCTACGCTATGAAGCCGATCGTCTTCGCTTTTTGTTCCGTTTATCTCAAGCCGCACCCTTTGACCAATGAAATACGATTATTTGGTCCCTATGAGCTCGACTCGTGAAACGAAGTATAGATTAACACATTGTTACAGTACGAACAACTCGGGGTTCTTCATCATCATCATCAGCCCATTTATGTCCCCACCGAGAGGCAAGGGTCTCTTCCCTGAGGAAGGTATAGGCCATACTCCACCGCGGGGGCCAAGTCCGGATTGGTGGAGGCTTGTAAGACTAGCGGCTGGTCTTACAAGCTTTCAGGCTACGCTCGAGTAACCTACTCGATGAAAAATACTGACCTAGTGAAGAGCGCCGCAAAGAACCAGGCCAAAGCGCAGATGAGAGCAGCCCGGGTCTTTGTACAGACGTAGCCAGCCCTCAGAGGCTCACAGATGGCGTAGTACCGCTCGAAGCTGATGGCCAGGATGGTCAGGACAGAGGCGTGGGCTACAGTCAGCTCCACGAATGGTACGGCCAAGCCTGCGGACAAAGAAACGTGTCTGAAGAGCTGGTGCTGCGAATAGTAGGCTGCATTAGCTAGACCTGACATTTCGGCACTTAGGCTGCGGTTCTACTGAGGCGGAGCGGAGAGAGCGGAGACGAGCAGTGACGTGATTCGCCAATCCCATAGTGGAGTGGCGAAGAGATGTGGATCTCAAGCCATGTGATTGGTGAATCACGGCACTGCTCGTCTCCGCTCTGCTCCGCTCCGCCTCGATGGAACCGCAGCCTTCTTCTTCTTCTTCTTCTTCTATTTCAGCCTCTTAGTTGGGGCTTTGTAAGTAGGAAGCGCTAAGGCGTGTAAATACCTCAGATACTAGAGTTTTCTCACGATGTTATCCTTCGGTTATGGAGTGGTGTTGGTACAGAAATTGATTTGAGAAGAGATGGTCAGAGTGTCGAATGATCTAATGTCGCATTGACCTTATATTACGTAACTTTCCACTCTGTTTACATACATTGTTTACATTTACACACAGGCACATACATTGCTTCTGGCCCCACACTAGGATACCCTGTGTCATGGGAACCAGAAACAGCGACGTCACAAACAGGTAAAAATCCAAGACCTGGAGTTTTTTTTTTTTCTCTCCAGCCGGGGATCGAACCCGGGACCTCTCGCTTGGTAAGCAGATGCGTTAACCGCTACGCCACAGAAGTCGTCAACTCTACCGGGTTAAGCATTTAGACAACTCAAAAGAGTCAAAATAGGAATGTGTATGACAGTTCGGAGTAAGAGTATGAGATATCTACTGGGAAAAAAGTCCCAGAATGTAAGTGTAGCATAAGTTGTTGTGACATACCGGGAACAAAAGAGCTAAATCAGACAACACCATACAGTGGAGTCTTACGTAATTGCACCCCTGGTGACTAACGGGCGATCGTCGCGCCCCTATCGGCGACGTGACCTTTTGTATTCTTGTGTTTTAACTTGAGAGGAGTTGTGCACTATTATGTGTTTTCGTGTCTTACGTGTGCTTTATATATAGGTATTTTCTGGATTTTATTTTATTTATTGGTGTGTAAAACAAGTAACAAACAATTTATAAGTATAACATACAGAGAGAGAGCTTAATAGAGTAGATTTAGAATGTCACCCAAAGCATACACAAAATATACTTTCTATGCATACACACACGCGAGATCAGGAAAATGTTAACAGACTTACATGACCAAACGACGTTTTAAACTAATCTAGTCTAAGATTTAACAAAATTAAAGGGTTGAAAACTTGTGTAGGTATACATATAGTTTCGCCTTAAGGACATTTGAGAATAATTTGTCGTGCCTGGAAAACAACGAAAACGCCAGCCTACAAATACACGGAGCCGCGAGCCTGAGCGCGCTAGAATAGGGAATGGATGAAAATATCAGAGGTGCTTGATTTTTTTTTTGGTGATAGGAATAACCTTAACGTGAGAAAAAAGTTTCAATTTTTTTGGCGTTGTAGTAAATTTTTAAATAATCTTAATATTTTTCCATTCGTCGTTCTGGGCTCAGTTCGGCATATCAGACATATTCCATGGTACGTATGAAAAAAATAAATCTGTGGTGACAATGACATTGACAGCTCCCGCCGTTGACATAACCTTGTTTGCTTCTGCTTGGAGCTGTCAATGTATGCCGTACTGAGCCCAGAAAGACGAATAGAAAAATATTAAGATTATTTAAAAATTTACTACAACGCCAAAAAAATCGAAACTTTTTTTCTCGCGTTAAGGAAGGTTATTCCTATCACCAAAAAAAAAATCAAGCACTTCTGATATTTTTATCCATTCCCTATTGAAGGCGCGAGGAACGGTGAGTTGCCAGGCCCATAAAAAAATCTCTTGAACAACTTGTGATAAAGGAGATTAACGCGGACGCATAAAGAGAGCAGGTAAAAGTACTTTATAGATTCATTCGTCATTCGGTGAATATTTCAGTATTGCCATCAGTATCAGGAATTTTGCGAATACACTAGTGGTGACATCACTAAAGCCGTAGTTAAAGTTAGTGCGATCAATCGCGTGGAGCGAGTCACTTCATCAAATTAATAAGTTTGGAACGCATTGCAGAGTGATCGGATTTCAATATTTGGTAATTGACTTATGCCCTAATGTAATATTGTAGGACGGCTTGAAAACTTTTGATAGTAAGACAACCCAGTAGTCTTGCAAGCCTCACCAATCCAGACGTGGCCCCCGTGGTGGAGTATGGCCTATACCTTCCTTAGGAAAGAGACCCGTTCCCCTCGGTGTGGACATAATGGATTGATGATGGGTAGGTAAAAGGAACTATGCCCATACAGCCAAGTCTTCAGTAGATTTTTTTTATTCATATGAAATGAAAATGAAATTTAATGAGATGAAATGAAACCAAACTTAACCTAACTCATTGAATCAAATCATTTCTGATATTGAAACAAATTAGTAGCTTCTTTTTATAAATATTTGCATGAATCATAAAACCTTCTATGAATGTTTTTTAGTAAAAACTCGTGGTTGTTTTTTTTTTTCTTTTTAATAGACATTATTTTGACAGTTGCGAAAGAGAACGCACGAGTTCGGAAAAGGTAAAGAAAAAGCTCGAGCCCACATCCCGAACGCTATACGTCCCTGCAATACGCCACTTTTTGAGCAACTGTATTAAAAAACCACTTCACCGACACCTTCTCGAAGCTCCTGACCGGAGTTTTCCTAGCAGAAGGTTACATATCTAATAACTTGAAATTATGCTAACAAGCAACCAGAGAGGCGGGCTGAAATAGCGTCCCCGGGCTGCCCTGAGTTAGCCTGAAACCTATTTAGCTCTCATGTCGGACACTTCAGTAACATAGTAGGCACTGACGTCAACAGTTAGATTGGATATTAGTGACATTACAATGTCTGGTTGGCTCCACACTAGTGCGGGGACATTGGATTCAATCAATCAGCTTTGCTTCACTGCCAATAATTTTTACCTTACTACCTACTTACTTACTTTAATTTCTGCTGTTACAAAAATTTACAAAATGACTCGTCCAACTTTATTTGCCATATTCATTAGACTACGACCGATTTTGATACCTAAGACATAAGACACGTTATAATGGCGGGACCATGCATTTTGTTAAATTGTAGGTAGGCTGCGAGAGGTAGAATTTTTTTATTGGAGGTACGAATAGGTACGAAAAAGGTACTTAATTACGGATTTCAAATCTTATGGCTTATAAATTATGGTCCCGCCATTATAACGGACACAATTTTTTTTAAATAAAAATCGGTGGAGTAAGAGCAGTTCGATAACAAACATTGTGACACGAATTCTTTATATGGACACTCATCCTTTTGTGTGTAATACGGTATTTGACACTATCAACAATAAATTATTTGAGATGCTCGATTAAAACAAAAGTTACAGAATGATTCGGAAAATGTATTTCTTTTAATCATTTAGTAGTTATTACAATTTTTAAATAGATGAAACATAAAAAGAGTGCCCTGAAATGTGACGTCACAAGCAAGTATTTTCATACAAAATTCCGTTTTAAAAGTAACTCATTTGACATCCTGTCAAATACCCAATTATTATTATGATAAACATAAACATTTCCATACAAGCACACACATTGCTTCTGCCCCCACACTAGGATATCCTGTGTCGTGGGAACCAGAAACAGCGACATCACAAACATGCAAATAGCCAAGAGCTGGGTTTTTTATTCCTATTTAATTCTTTATTGCACTAAATACATGTCCGGTTATTAAACGTTAATCATTCAATTAACTATAAATTGATCAAGTTATAAAACAAAAATTAAAATACTCATTACGCTAATCATCATTACGATTGCACACTCCTAAACCTAATTCATGATAAAGTATTTTAACCAACGTATCGCAAAGGCGTACTTAATGCTAAATAGCATTATATACCATTCAACCTTTGATTTGTGGATAATGGATGGGTGGATAGTGGAAATTACAGAATTACTAGAAAACGTACATTTCGGTATTTGACAATATCAACAATAAATTATTTGATGCGCTCGATTAAAACAAATATTTTACAAAATGTTTCGGAAAATGTATCTCTTTTAATCACTTACATTTACTAGTTATAACATTTTTTAAATGGATGAAACATAAAAAGAGCTCGCTGAAATGTGATGTCATAAGCCAGTATTTTCGTACAAAATTCCATTTTAAAAGTAACTCATTTGACATTTTGTTAAATAACCAATTTTTGTAATTGTAATAGGGTAGTTTCCAGGGTCAAAATAATTTAATTCTATTTAGTGCGTATTTTAGATTATAAAAAAATATACAAAATGTAGCACTGAGTGACGTCACACGTAACTTCAATGGGCTATATCTTTGTTATTTTTTGTTTAATCAAAAAAAGAAAAAATACGTATCCTATATTTTTTTATAATCTAAAAGACGGACTAATTACATTTTTTGTAGGAAACTAGCCTATTGTATTTTGCATGTGTATATTGTAATTGTTTGATTTTTCAATGTTGATAAAAGTACAGAGGCTTTCAACTTTCACCAAGAACCACCATTCATTAACTTAGGTAGGCTCTCGAACGCCAACTACTTAAGTACGTTTTAGGAACAAAACCCTCTTTACGCCCTCGCATTCCTAGTACGAGTAACAAGTATTTGTGCTAACGCCAGCCCGTACGTTACTTAGCAATAGCAGAGGACCTGAAAGACACCCCGGGGGTCAATAAAGTTAACACGTAACGCTTTCGGCGAAATGTAGAGATATAGCCACGAGCACTTCTAGCACTTTAGCTTCTAAATACTGGACTAGACTAAGTAGAGTTCTAGGTTATAAGGATGGTATTGTAGCGAACTACTTTTATTGAAGACTAGATGCCCCGGCAAACTTCGCGCCGCCAAAGTTTTTTGTAATTTTAAAGAAAAGTGAAGTGTGCCCCTTCTAATAATTCAAAATCATTGAAGACGGCTGTGCCGGCCATTTACTATAAAGAGGAATCGCTACATTTCTCCCCTTGTTATCGTTAAATTTTAATTACAATGTCCTATTCAATGCTATACGCTATAAGACCCTGATTTCCAAAGGATTACAAATTTACTTCACTGTCAAGACTTCACGGCCAGTACCAGCTATAGCCAGGTATCATATTATGAAAACTACCTTGATAATTGGCCACGCTACATTTTTTTAAATAAGCGGATATCCCAAAACCATTTCGAGAATTATGCTTTCAGTACAATTTATATTTATTGTATAATCTATATATATATTATATACAGTGTGGCCCTGGATAAAGTGCAATCCCGAAAGGGGATGAAACTAGACCATGAATCATTGACTAGAAAAATATAAAAAAAAATTATAAAAAAATATTGTAGGATTTATTGGTATTTTAAGATTTTCATGTTTCATTAACTCAGGACTCTATGTACAAAAGTATTGATTTCTTCCAAAATAATGGGTCTATTTCTTTGAAATAAAAAAAAACAGTATGCCTAATACCTGGCGATGACCATGAAATAATAAATAGTCCGCAAAAAAGTAACTATCTTGGGTAAAAAAATGTATTTTTATGAAAAAAATGATTTTTTTAGACGTTTATTTTAAAAAACTTCAAATTACTAAAAAAATGTGCCCTATAACTATGTAATTTTATAGCTTACTTTTATTATTTACCATTTTAGCTTCCAAATAAAAAAAAAAACAATGTTCTAACTAAAAAATTGGCTAGGTAGGAGTTATTTACATTTTAGTAGGTAATAAAAGTCAGACTTTAATCACAATAACTTTATTAATAAAATTATCCGTAATTTACAATTTTGCATTTTTATTTAATGCATTAAATGTTCAAAATGGCCTCCTCGATTTTGCAAGCACATTACTGCACGAATATTAATTTGGTTAGTGGCTCTGCGAATCATTCCTGGATCATTTTTAATGTCATTTGCGCACTGAATTATTCGGTCGTGCAACTGTGCCTCGGTATTTATTGGCGTGCTGTATACTCTTTGCTTCATGACACCCCATAAAAAATAATCTAGGGGTGTCAGATCAGGTGAACGCGCTGGCCAGCCTACTGGCCCTCCTCGGCCAATCCACCGGTTCGGGTAATTTTCGTTCAAAAATCGCCGCACCTCCCGCCCATAATGTGCAGGTCATCCATCCATTTGGAGATACATACGCCCACGCCGTCTCGTAGCCAGGGGAACATCTTCCATCAACATGGGTAAATTTTGTAGTAATTCTAAAAAACGTTCAGCATTTAGGGTTCTGGGTAAAATGACTGGACCAATTAAAATGTCGTCGATGCCCATACGTTTATTGAAAATTTTACTTGAAAAGTAGATGCCCGCTTCAATCGTGGATTTTCGTGAGACCACTGGTGCAAATTTCTGCAGTTTGTAATGCCGTCTCGGGTAAATGTCGCTTCGTCCATCCAAAAAATGCGTTTGGGAAAATTTGGGTCAGCTCTAATTTTTCTTAGAATCCACGTCGACATTACGCATCTTGGACGATTATCTACATTTTCGTGTAAATGTTGTACTCGTTGGTAATGGAAAGGATGCAATCCCTCCTTTTTCAAAATTCGCCAGACAGACGTCTTCGATATGCCATGACGCAACGCTAATCGTCTTATGCTTGTTGTAGGGTCAGCAAACAGATCGTTTAAAATGGCCTCTTCTATCGCATTGTCAATAACGACAGCTGGTTGCTCACGGCGATCTCGTGCCAAACCAAGTCCAATGTTGGAGAGCCTCCTATGAATCTCTTGAAAATTTCGAGCTGAGGGTATGAGTCTGCCCGGGAAAGCATTTATGTATGCAGTCCGAGCGACTGTTGTGCGACCATGTGACATGCCATAATAATAATGCATGTCGGCTATTTCTCGAGGTGAGAACTCTGTCAATCGCGGTATTTCGTCAACACTTAACAGCAGAACAGGAACAGTCCAAACGTAACGAACAGTAGAAAACGTAACAGTCAACAATGTAACAAAAACTTAATAACAAATCAACGAGAACACAATGCGAGAACGAGAACAGTAGTAGCAGCGGCGAGAATATCGGAGCGACTGTGTAAGTCCTGTTTCGAACCCCCTGCCTCCCCTCCCCTCGCCTTCCCTCTACCTGAGTGTAGAACAAAAGGACTGCGACTGCCAAAGGGCACGAGGCAGAGTAGGACGGAAACAATGGAAAAAACGGTCTCTACCTGCACGGTAACACGATTAGGCTCCACTTTAAAAGTTCGTAGATAGCGTGTTTTTTTAGTTAGAACATTGTTTTTTTTTTATTTGGAAGCTAAAATGGTAAAGAATAAAAGTAAGCTATAAAATTACATAGTCACATTTTTTTTGTAATTTGAAGTTTTTTAAAATAAACGTCTAAAAAAATCATTTTTTTCATAAAAATACATTTTTTTACCCAAGATAGTTACTTTTTTGCGGACTATTTATTATTTCATGGTCATCGCCAGGTATTAGGCATACTGTTTTTTTTTTTATTTCAAAGAAATAGACCCATCATTTTGGAAGAAATCAATACTTTTGTACATAGAGTCCTTAATGAAACATGAAAATCTTAAAATACCAATAAATCCTACAATAATTTTTTATATATTTTTTTTATATTTTTCTAGTCAATGATTCATGGTCTAGTTTCATCCCCTTTCGGGATTGCACTTTATCCAGGGCCACACTGTATATAAAATTCAAAGTCCTGACTGACTGACTCACTCATCAACGCCCAGCCCAAGCCGTTTGACCTAGGAAGCTGAAATTTTGCACAGAGGATCTTTATATAATGTAAGCAAGGAATAAGAACGGATTTTTTTAAATTCAACCCCTAAGGGGGTGAAAAGGGTTGCCAAAATTTGTATGGGAGGTACAAAAAATGTTGTCTGATTTTCTTGAAACTTGAAATAAATACTCTTCAACACAATTGATTGAACACGTGTTTCGCCGTTTTCCTAAATTTAGCCCTTAAGAGAGTGAACGGGGTTGCAAAATTTTAAACTAAAGTCCACGCGGATGGAGTTGCGGGCGAACGCTAATATTAAATAAAAAAGTTGGCTTTAAATGACGTTTCTATGAAGTCAGCAAACACAGTATGAGTATCAATCCTTTGCCTTATAACAAAATGACATTTGTTTTTTTTTATGTAGGCTAAAACTGTCTCTTTAATCATCCTCTTATGATATCACAAATACTAAAACTTTAGAAAAAAAACAAAACAGTCATTGAATTTAAATTTAGAAACTTAAAATTTTGAATTTAGAACCAAATCTTTCACTTCACCTAAGCCAATCAACCAGCATTTTTTCCTCTACAATGCACAATTTATTTTCGTCTCGGCGTTCTATTTTCGGATAACACGACCCGAGTTGCCATGCCAACTGGAAAATGGCCCGTAATTGTCAAATAGACACAAGCGATACGTTTACACGGGCTCTGTAGTTGCAGTAGGGGTGCAGTGGCCTGTGTTTGCCCGACTGCCCAAACAAAGGAGAATTATATAATATTGGGAAAATCAGCGCTCTAGTGCAACGCAGAGTATGCTGCTTTTTGTGGATATATAAACAACACCGCAGATTAAATCGAAGCTCGCGTTTTGTTTTGTTTGTTGTGTATTTTTCTTTTTATTGTTATTGTCTGACGACCTCTGTGGCGTAGCGGTTAGCGAGTGATGCTTCCCATGCGAGTGGTCCCGGGTTCGATCCCCGGCTGGGGAGAAAAAAAAACTCCAGGTCTTGGATGTTTACATGTTTGTGACGTCGCTGTTTCTGGTTCCCACGACACAGGGTTTCCTAGTGTGGGGCCAGAAGCAATGTATGTGCCTATGTAAAAAAATTATGTTATGTTTATTATTATTGTCCTTTGAATACTTTTGATATTTATCTACTGCTTGAAACCAGACATCTTCGTTCGCATTTGTTGATTTTATAAGCTTTTTTGCACAGAGTGTGCTTAACACATAACATTTCTTCACCCGTGTCGCAGTTAAATCTAATAAAATCCTAATAAATCTTTTCCAATATTTCAAATTTCAATTCCAAAAAATCCAATATTTTCGAAGTCTTTAATATTTTTTCTAACTTACATAATATTTTTATTAATGTATTGATTTGCAATTGTTAAGATGTTGGTTTCTTAAGGGCCCTCGCCCACGGCGGCTTTTTGTAGCGCTACGGCCGCGCGACGGTGGCGCGTTCGCCGCGCTACAGCCGCGATGCGGTCGCTAGCTGTGTGCCCTCGCCCACGTAACCACGCTTCTGTCGCGATGCGAACGCGCCACCGTCGCGCGGCCGTAGCGCTTCGAACGCGCCACCGTCGCGCGGCCGTAGCGCTTCTGTCGCGATGCAAACGCGCTACCGTCGCGCTTCCAATTGCCACAGTTGCAAGATGGACTCCGTTGAGGCAACATTAGTCACGTTGTCTTTGGTGCTGCTTTTACGTAAGCAGCCGAAGCGCCGACAACGACAGGGACGTCACGTAGCCCCGGCTGCCTGAGTAATCCTAAGGGCCCTCGCCCACGGCGGCTTTTTGTAGCGCTACGGCCGCGCGACGGTGGCGCGTAGCAAAAGCGACCTACGCGCGTTAGTAGCGATGCCATCGCGCGTTTACGAAACGCGCGATGGCAGCGCTACAAAAAGCCGCCGTGGGCGAGGGCCCTTAAATAAATCTTTTAGCGAATCCCTACTACCTAGCTTGTAAATAAATCGGAGCGCTCTCTTCTGCAAGATGAAGATAGTCTCAATGTCTGCTGCCCGACCCCATAGTATTATACCGTAGGACAGAATAAACATAAACATTTACAGACATGCACTTTGTCGGAATACTATGGAAGTAACTAAAATAAACAAGCCTAGCCGTTGCAACGTCATTAAGTTGCCTAATTCCTTTCAATGCATAAGCTGCGGACCTAAGTCTGTGTGCTTATTTTACAAAATGGGGACCCCATTGTACTTTAGCATCGATGATGATGCCCAAAAATACAGTATATAAATAAATAAATAAATAAATAAACTCATGCCCGTTATCCCCGAGGGGGTAGGCAGTGGCACCAATCACTAGAACTGGGCAGTATCAGTACACAGTAATACAGTATCTTCTACAAATTCTATTTTTTCATTTCCAATTGCATTGTAGTTTTCAACTAATCTTATGCTAGGTATACATTTTGTCTTTTTGGAATTCACAGTAGATAATTTACTGTGAACCAATCTAGTCCATAAAAATGAGCAGACTGAGAAAAAAAAGGAGTGAAGTTTTTAGCAGTCGGTTTTTTTTGTTTTAAATAAAGTTTTGTCGTATCGATACAGAGCCAACGCTGTGTTTTCTTCCTGATTTAATGCAGTCTGTATTTACAGACCATCCGTTTCTATTCAGCTGACGCTATCAGGCTTTTATAAATACACCTACTGCAGCACTGGCCATTTTTAAATATGGCCAAGTATCTTGCGATTTCCAGGCTGCGATTATGAATGAAATCATCATCAACCTATTATGTCCTCACCGAGGGGTACGGGTCTCTTCCCTGAGGAAGGTATATCCGCCAAGTCCGGATTGGTGGAGGCTTGTAAGACTAGTGGTTGGTCTTACTGTCAGAAGTTTTAAAGCGCCCTAAGGCCTCTGACTTGGCTTAACGACTGCCATCTATCGACCGACGGCAGCCGGCACCAACTGCTTAACGTGCCTTGCGAAGCACGGAACCGCTCGGAAAAATGCCACTAGCGTTAGTCATAGACGGTGGCCCATCCATAGACTGAACGCGCCGTATGTTGCTTAACATTAGTGATCGTTTAAGATCACTCAAGCAGCCCAGGCTACGAGCGATTCAATGAGAGCGATGAATGAAATACATGTAGATTATTGCAGATAGTACGTAAATAAAAGAGAAACATAAGACATTGGCCTAAAGTGATTTGGCTTTCAATTAATTAATTCAAATCAAAAATTAACTTTTGCGGCCAGAAGTATAATTAAGGAAAACTTTTAATAAGGTTGAGAAATTATTGTGCCCTTTTCCCTTTTCCAGGAAATATAAAGTCTTATTACAAGCTGAACAACTTCCTGAAAACTTAGGACTTTGAAATTTTGCACGCTTGATCAGTTCTGTTGGAAATACATTAAAATCATAGACAACCTGATGCTGTTGCCAAGGTAACTTCCCCCTTGTCATCATCATCAACATATTAGGTATGTACCCATCGAGGGGCACGGGTATAGGCCATTCTACACCACGTTATGTCCATTAAACATACATACATAACATTGAGGATCGACTTGCTGTCGGTTGTGTTGTAGGTATTTTATTGTATAACTATCATTTATTTTCTGTCCGTGGCAAATTTAATTTTAGTTACTAAATAAATTAATTTTCATTTCATTTCATTACTGCTGATGAACCTTTTAATATGTCTGTAAAATAAATTAAAATACCACACGGAAGAGAAAAGGACGATGTTGCCGTCCATATTGTGTGAGAGAGAGGCAAACAGTTATTCAATAATACTGTTACTTTGACTGCTTTGTTGGTCTACCGACTACCATGCTTTATGATAGCAATACCGTCGATTTCTATGACATAGGTAATGGATTCGATTACCACTGGGGGCTGCCGTATATTAGTGTGAATAGCCTCAGTCTAACAGTATTTTCACGTTTGTGATGACGTAGTTACCGTACTACGTATCCCGACGAGTATCCCTGATTGGGAAAAGTGATTGTGGAAAAGTGGAAAGTGAAAAGTGTGGAATACTGTTAGCTATTATAGATAATTAACGGCAAAACGTGGGCCCAGTTCTAGTGATTGGCGCCTCTGCCTACCCCCTCGGGGATAACTAGCGTTAGTTTATTTATTTATTTTTAATAATTGACTAGCTGTCCCGGCAAACTTCATACCGCCAAAGTTTTAATTTTTTTCCATATTTTCTCTCCATAAGAACCATAATCGTACTTCAAGGAATATTCTAAAAAAAGAATAGGGAAATCGGTTCAGCTGTTCTCAAGATTTGCACTTAGCAACACATTCAACGACTCATTTTTATATTATAGAAGATTATTATTCAATCATTACTGTGATTACATTTGATAAATGTACTGTTATCCAGTCCCAATCTTCTACTAACAATGCCCTAGTTGCTCAATGTCGCCCCCAAACCGAAACCTAAATGACTAATTCATAAAACAAATGACGGACGCAAAGAGGCCAATCCATTTTAAAAAACCTCCATAGGCAAAACACAGCCAGTATCTTCCATCAATGTCAATTAAGCAACAAAAAGATGAAAAAAAAAAACCCTGTAATTTCGAAAGTTAACAAATCACTTGCTTTGGGTAAAACGAAAACCAAATGTAAGAGAAAATACAGAAGGTATGTTCGAAGGTGGTCGTACAAACGTTTTGCACGTACTTTATTACAAATAACTCAGGTGCTTGGGAGAGATATTTAAAACAACTTACGATCTGTTTCTGAATTTGGAATTTCACTAGCTAAATACCTACTTAACTAATAACCTGTGGCGCTACGGTTACCGTACCTACCATGCGAGAGGTCCCGAGTTCGAACCTCAGCTGAGAACCAAAAACCCCTGGTCTTGGATGTTTACAGTTGTGTGATGTCGCTGTTTCTGGTTCCTATGACACAGGGTATAAACATAAACATTTACACACAGGCAGTTACATTGCTTCTGGTCCCACAATAGGATACCCTGTGTCGTAGGAACCAGAAACAGCGACATCACAAAGAGTCTATCCTAGTGGTATCCAGGTATGTTTATGTTATTTTCACCTTAAGTAGTCTTTCATCATCATCATTAGTCCACTGTTGGACATAGACCTCCCCTAATGAGCGCCATAGCGCCCTATCTTCAGCTTGCCGCATCCAGCATCTGCCTGCAGTTTTTCGCAGATCGTCATCCCACCTGGTCGGAGGGCGTCCTACACTACGTTTGCCGAGTCGCGGTCTCCACTCAAGAACACGTTTACCCCAGCGGTTGCGTTTCTTCGCGAGATATGGCCAGCCCACTGCCACGTCAGCTTGCTATAATTCTCTAAGCTATATCGATAACTTTGGTTCTCTGTCGGATGTATTCGTTAAGAATCGAACCCTTCAGAGAAACTCCGAGCATAGGTCTTTGAATTTAATTTTTTTTAAATACAGAATCCAGATAATTTATTGGTCTGACAGAAAAAAAACACAATTTTGATGTTAACATCAAGTGTGACGATGCGGGTAGTTGGTTAACTTTCTGAGCTGCCATTTGGTCTAAGCCGGCCTTTCATAACTTGTGGGTAACTGGCAGTAGGTAATTAGTGGTTAACTCGGCGAGCTGTAAATCTAACCCGCATGCTCTGAGTTATCACTCAGCTGTCTGCGCCATAAGTGGTGTTACAAAAACTGGAACTACTGAAGGATGGTTTGTTAACGTAGCAATTAGACTGTCGACAGATTTTAAGCGGACTATTACTTTACATAGGCTATATTGGATTTTCAAAAAGCTTAGTTTTCCGTACGAAATCTCGAATAATGCAACCCAAGGTGTAAAAAAATTACTACCCCGGGAATTTTCCACTGAACCAGGCCTGTTTCACTACGCGTGTCGGTATCAGAAATCAAGAAATTTGATTTCGATCACATTTTTTTCAATTATCAAACGCGTAAGTACATGCGGCGACCACTCCGGAGTGGCAAATAGGTAGGAATTCAGGCGCCAGAAGAGGTAAGAGTTACGCGGTAGAAAGAGAGGCAACATGTAGGAGAATATAACGTAGCTTTTTTAGCGCCGTGCGATCTGAATTGCACCTAATTGTATCGCGGCTAGAATCCCTTTTTCTTTAATTGATTTTGCGGAGTGAATCTTCTATTATTGTTACTATTATTATTGTTATATTACTTATTTTGTACATCTACCTCCTTCTCCAATGTCTAGCTCCAGTCCATACAAAGGTTGTCTGGAAGAGATCACTTTTAGTGATAAGGCCGCCGTCTGTACACTTAGATTAAGAAATACCTTTGTAATCTCCTTTTTTATGTACAATAAAGTGTTCTCTATCTATCTATCTATCTATTATGTATTCTATGACTGAACTAATATAGTTATTTCCAAGGAAACGTCTATGCCACCCACGCGAAGCCGGGGCGGACCGCTAGTATTTCTATTATTTTTTCTTAATTGTCCCACCAATAAGAAAAACACAATCATGTGGCCTGATTCCAAACTAGGATACCCTGTGCTATGTTAACCAGGCAAGCACATACATTACAAACATGGAAAAACATCCGAACTGAGGCCAATTGCACAAATGTACGGCGGCCCACAGTGGCGATGGAGCCCACGACCTCTGTCGTGATAGGTAGCGCTTTAACACCTACCAATCAATTTTAAATTTTTGTTTATTACTAAGCTACGTACATTTTTGAAGTCATAGTGGCAATACCACTCGATACGAAAGAAAACCAGTCTGTATGTTCACAAGCGCTTGAAATTGCAAATCTCCGATGGGCACGCGTCTTAAGCCTATACTCTCTCTGAGAGTAGATCTGTGTGCTGCAGTGGGACGTATAATACGGTATCAGCTAGGATCAAGATCGTTCTATAAAAAGTAAAGTACTTGTAGAGTAACAAAAGCACTTACAGAGTAACAAAAGCACTTATAGTGTCACAAAAGTACTCACAGTGCACCTAACAAAAATTACTAAATTATAGTGTAACAAAATTACTTATAGTGTAACAATAACTTTAATAAAAAGTAGGTACTTACTTATAGTGTAACAGGACCCTAAACGGAAGTTTATTAAAAGAGCTTTTTTATTTCGGTTCATACTTAATTTAATTAGGTTTCTTCTCAAAACTCCAGCAGAGACACTCATTAGGGACTGTTCGTTAATTAAGTAACTTCATTCGTATCTACCGAAGTGCGGTTCTTCTAATATGATCGTGTCAAGATTTGATACCCTAATGTCGTGGGAACCAGAAACAGCGATACCGAACATGTAAACATCTAAAACCTGGGTTTTTTGACTTATGATTTAAATTATAAACATTTATCTGAAATAAATAATTTTCTATTTTTTTTTGTAGTTAACCGCACGTAAAGTATTAAGCACTTTAAAAAAAAAAACTCACGCCCGTTATCCCCGAGGGGGTAGACAGAGGCACCAATCACTAGATTTGGGCCCACGTTTTGCCGAGTTTATTAGGTCCCAAACGTGACAAGTGGCAAGCCTGTCGCCGTTATCCGGGCACAATTTATCAGCGAATGGTGTTGCTGTACAAACAAACAAATGTACGTAACTAAAAGTCATTGGTACATGCGTGGTTCGAACCCAGACCCTCATGACCACATTTAAAAAAAAAAATAGATTATAGTTATCTGCTTTAGCGTGCAACCGATAGGAAAAAGTGTGAGTGTGAGTTTCGTTATAAGTCTATGAATTATTTTAAAGTTTTTTTTTAGAGTTCAGCAGTCGGCAGCACGTCAACCTTTACACGCGTGTACTGCACTTAGGTCGACTTGCACCAATGACTAAAATCCATTTAACTTTAAGTTAAACACAATTTTGAATTCACTCACAATTATTCATTCATTCATTCATTCATTTTAGTCGGTGGTGCAAGTCGCCCTTAATTACTTTGAAACTTAAATTAAAAATAAACTAAAACTTTCGTAAGCACTAGAATTATTACCTTTATTCCGGATACATTTACTTGACAGAGTGAAACCTGGTCGGACTCTTCCGACAAAAAATCGAGTAAGTACCTATACCTGAATAGTTAATAATATAAAAAATATTTTGTGGTCGTCTGTACACCAAAAACGGGACCACAAAAAATATTTATTGTTTATTTCCACACCACGTTGTCTTGTTATGTATTCACGGTAAAGGAAATATGTAGCCTAAGCTAACATTTTTCCATGAATATGATTATTCCGTTTAACTGAACTATATTCAAGACTTCTAGGGGCCAGTCGCACTTTGACAAATTCGCGGTCGAGAGAAAATGATAAAGTAATTTCCTGAATATTAGAGCTAAATACAATACAATACAAATTGTTTATTGCCACATATGAAGGTTCACACTGTTACATAGGTTACAGAGGTTTATTTAAGTATGTACCTATAGAACAATAACTTAATGTAGACAGTTTCATAAACCTAAAAGCGATTTAGGAGACGAACATCGTAAACAGTTTCATAAAAAAAATTGTTGTTTAAACTCAAACTCAGGTAGGTAGGTACCTACTCAATATAAGAATAATTTGGTCAATTAGATAGGAAACAGTCTAAAGAGCAATAACTACCCTCCGCGCTAGTTAAAAACTGTAGGGGATGTATAGGGGATGTATTAGCAAAGGGCAAGATAAAAAGTGCCCGAAACCGCCGCGCGTGAAAGGACTAATGAATTTCGATAGAGCAAAAGTGTCAGGATCGTGGCAGGTGGCAGTCCGTGGTCTCTGTCTACCCCTCTGGGATATAGGCGCGAGCTTATGTATATATGTACTTATATCAAACCGAGCCACACCTATATAGAAAGCCCTATTAAAAAAAATGGCAATCTGAACGATACCTACAAAAATCGTAGCACAAAAGTTGTAGCGAACTCGGACTAACATATTTCAATAATAAGGAATTTTGTAAAACCCTGTATCCATCTCGGTTATAGGTCACAGTCATCTCAGTATTCTTTTAACGGACTCAATCATCAATTTACCACAAATCAGACACAGATAAGAAAAGTAAAATTTGCGTTTCTCGCGACAAAAATACAGCTAATTTGACCACTTGTAACTTTGCGACGTAAACTGCACTCATCTGCCGAAGCTTTACGCAAACAGGCAATATTATGTGACCCAAGGCAGCCGGGAAAATTCCATTGTAATTCCCAAGAAAAACAGTTTTTAGCGTTCCGCACCCAAAGTGAGAAACCCAGGAAGGGTTTCCTAAGAGGGTCCTACATTACTAAGAATCCACTGTCCGTCACCCCGTCCATCCGTTTGTCCATCTGTCCATATGTCTGTTTGTCATGTGTTTCTATTGCCGCTATAATAACAAATACTAAAAACAGAATAAAATATTATTTAAATGGGGCTCCCGTACAACAAACGTGTTTTTTTTGCCGTTTTTTGTTCGATATTAATAATGTTAACATGTAGACGCTTGAAATATTCACTGAGTACTTTTGTATTTACACTTAAAAAAAAAAAACAAATTTAATTGAAAAACGTATTTAGTCCCATACAACAAGCGTGTTTTTTTCCGTTTGATCCTTTATTTTAATAACAGCAATAGGTAGACGCTTGAAATATTCACAGAACTTGAACATTTAGTTGAACGTTCACTTGAAAAAACAAAAATAATTGAAAATACATAGGGCTATCATACAATTAACGTTATTTTTTTGCCGTTTTTTGCTCGATATTAGTAACGGCAATAGGTAGGCGCTTGAAATATTAAAATGAATGAACGATTTATTGCCACAGACATGCTTACAGAATAATATTAATAATAATTATATTACACACAGCGCGAGACCAAGATGCAATTTCAGCCTGTGCTGTTTGTGTGTGTGTAAATGTTGTATAGATAATAACATAATGTAGCATAACATTTACATACAGGCACATACATTGCTTCTGGCCCCACACTAGGATACCCTGTGTCGTGGGAACCAGAAACAGCGACGTCACAAACATGTAAACATCCAAGACCTGGGTTTCTTTTTTTTTTGTCCCCAGCCGGGATTCTGGTTCCGGGATAATGGTGCGGAACCCTTAGTGCGCGAGTTCGAATCGCACTTGGCCGCTTTTTGCCTATTTGCCTCCACTGCGCCCGCACGCTTAGTTGAGGCTCGGAATTTAATATCTATCTTGGAGCTTAAATAGCAGGGAAAATCATGCAATTTGTAAATTCTTATTTTTATTGTTTTTTATTGCGTATTGTATGCCACACTGACTCTACTGTCTTGACAGTTTGTTTTGTTTTTTTATTATTTTGCGTGTTCGAATTCACTATAAATATTTACTGCATACTGTAATAAAATTAATGTTAAACTGTTATGATATTATTATTCTTACGTAGCCTGTAGGGCTTATTCACACGTACCACAACCACACCACGTCGCAACGACAAAATGCGGTCAAGCAGTGATTACGTGTGAATAGTGTCGCTGCAGCTTTTTGTAATTGCGTTGTGGTACCGACAAAATATCGATGTGGTTGCGTTGTCGCTAGTAGTTGCGTTGCGGTTACGTCGTGTGCAGACACAGTACGACTCCGGCATTCATAGGTTGCGTTCTGGTTGGGATGTGGTTGCGATGTGGTTGCGATGTGGTCGCGATGTGGTCGATATCACACACGCGGTCGATAACGACTGCATAATTTGGTTCGTGTGAATAGTCCTATTAATTTTCCTTAGAAAATATACGCCCGGCCATGCGGTGTGGTTGACGTGTGGTTGTGGTACGTGTGAAAAGGCCCTTATTCTGTCCCACTGCTGGGTAAAGGCCTCCCCCAGTACAGTCCAGACTTTTCGGTCCTGGGCCACCGCAGAGCACTCCGGCAGATGTCGGTCGAGATCGTCTCTCCACCGTCTTCAAGGCTAGCCTCGACTTCGATGACCGTCTTGTGCCACCCACTCGGTGGCGAGTCTCACTGTTATGATATGTTAAGTTAATTTGGAGGCAGTCCAGAGTGTCCAGGGAGGCAGGCAGTCCAGTAGGCGCACCCGCCTAAATAGCACATGCACAAATAGCACCTGGCCTAGTCCAGATTGGGCAGTCTTTGCATTTCAGCATTTAAATTCACTAACAGCACCTGGAGTACCATGTATTTATTCTGCCAAAAATATCAATAGGCGCCCAATCCGGACTATACTCCGATTTTTTATTTCGTGTACCAAACTGACATTTGGTGGGTTGCCAGTTTTGGATTTTGTTGTACAATAAAGTACTCGAAGACTACCGAGATATTGAAACGAGATATGATTCGAAAGCCAACCTAGTATTCGGTTTGGTGATTTGAAAAAAAAAGTTGCATGTTACATTTGTGATTTTCTTCCTTAAATTAATTTAACCATTTTGAAAATGTCACTGTAGATAGAAATCAACGCTACTTTTATTACTGATCATCGTAAATTAAGATTCTAAGATTACTTATTATAGTAAATTTAAAAAAGAAACGAATTGATCACTCAGCTGATACGATACAATTTTTTCCATTACGATAAGTTTGCAACGCAGTACCTAGTTATCAATAAGCAAATAAAAAGTAGAACTTTAGCTGACAATGTCGAGATCGAGACCGAGACCGAGAACTCGGTCAATACTCCTTGAGCTAGCAACATTTTAAAAAAGAAAGAGCGCTTGCAGCTGTCAGTTTAGTACACGAAATTAAAAATCAGAGTATAGGCCATTTGTGCTGGTGCTATTTAGCGTGCGCAAACTGGAATACCTCCGAATTTGCACCGGCTACCCGTCTTTCAAACCTCTCTCAGCTTGCTTGCAAATTGCTTTTAGTAACATAATTATAATAATGCCGCCAATTTTACTGTGAATCTTTGTAAATATTTTGGGTTTTATTGATTTTTCCGGTGTGCGATAAAGAATATATTTTTATCTCATATCATCTAATTGTGAATAAATTCATCTTACACATAGGTAACATAACAAGTATCTAAGTAAGATTTATGTAAGTATAATATTATTAAGTATATGTATGTATTATTCGTATTTGCACCAACTAACCGTTTCTCTTTTTCCTTCGGCTATCTTTCCGTCTCAAAGTTGTCTGGAAGAAATCGCTGTTAGCAATAAGACCGCCTGCTGTATTTTTTTTAATTGTATATTTTATTTGTCTCTTGTTTCTTGTGTGCAATAAAGAATATTCTTATCTTATCTTATATCAATAAGATCAATTCACAAATAGATCATAGTTTTCAATTTTTTCAACCTACTTCTATATCACGTCGTGGTCACCACTATAGGAAACTGCGGGTGATAAAGGGAAACCCGCCAGGCAGATCGGCCGGGCGGCCTGGGGACGGTCTGTCCGACGGATGTATGTCGGACGCTATAAACTCTCCTACCTATTTACATTAATCCTTTCACAACTGATCTGGTTGGCTGTAAGAAATTTCTATAGAAATAAGCTCGCCTGTGTACTCACCTATAATACGATTGTAATTGTAACATATTTTCTTTCTTGTGTACAATAAAGAATAAAGTATATTTATGGTATGTCATGTGTTAGACTTTGCTTGCGCGGTGCAGGCATGTCGGAGTTTATAGTGCGCGCTCAGAGTTGACAAGTGCTCGCCACTAAACGCTTAGGGCCTTTTCACACGTATCTATCTATATACTAGATTTCCACTTAGGAAGTAAAAGATTATAAAAGGTACAATTTGGTGTCTACTGTGCTGTACCTTAAAACCTCCTTTTTCAAGCATAGTTCGACCTTATTTCGTCCTCATTCTTTCGATTCTTTTTAATTAAAAACCTCCTTTTTGAACCATCGTTAGACTTTATTTCGACCGCATTCGATTCTTTTTAAATAAAATCCTCCTTTTTGCACTATCGTTAGACTTTATTTCGACCGCATTCGATTATTTTTCTTTTTAATCGATTTATAAAGCAATATTATGTGCCTGTATGTTTAAAAAAAATAAAAAATCATTTTTACGTGGCCAGTACGTACGGGTATTGACTTAAGGTCCTAAGTCCCCTAGATGGGGCAGAGGGCGTCCACAGTGCGTCGCCAATCCGATTGGTCTTGAGCTTCGTCGTGTTTTGATCGGTCCGGTTGTTCACTGTGTTTGTTTCTTTAATCATTAGAAGGGGTTTCAGGTTAGCGAGTGATTAGCCCACTATACCCAAGCCCAACGGTGGGGCTGCCACCTTGAAGCCTATGGGCAGGCTCGGTTTAATTCGGGTATCCTCCCTAGTGAGTAGATTCTGTTTTGAGGCGCAGAATATTCGCCTTTTGACCTGCATCCTTAGCTCATCTGCAACTCGAAGGTAGCGGACGTGCGATTGCACGGTTGCAACAGTCTCCAGGCTGACGACATGGACGTGGATGACGCGGACTTATTAGGGCTCTGCGAGTTGGCCGGTGTTCCGCTACGAACACTGCAGAAGGTTTCTTGGCATTTTGTAGGTAATGCTGGTCTCACTATCAGCGATTCCCACCAAGACCAAACCCTAACTTCCCAACCCGGGTATTGGCCGTTGCAAAATTAATAATGGTTGCGGCCACATTAGCCCCAGATGGCGCCCCTATCGTTATTTTCAATGCGGAACCTAGTGTGTTGACTTTAAATTAGTTTTTCAATAACTACGCGCGACGTCCGAGCCAATATGGGGAGTTCTAATAGCGTACTGTGTGGGAAATTGTTGCTTTTGTAGAACAGCTTGTTTGAATATCAAGAGTATCTATCGGGTTTGTCAGTATAGGTTATTTTGTTACTAAAGCGGTGGTGGCGTAGTGGGGTTGACCCTTGCTTCTCGATCGTGAGGGTCTGAGTTCGAACCACGCATGTACCAATGACTTTTAGTTACGTACATTTGTTTGTACAGCAACACCATTCGCTGATAAATTGTGCCCGGATAACGTCGACAGGCTTACCACTTGTCACGTTTGGGACCTAATAAACTCGGCAAAACGTGGGTCCAGTTCTAGAGACTGGTGCCTCTGCCTACCCCTTCGGGGATAACGGGCGTGAGTTTATTTTTATTTTTTTTATTTAAATGACAAGTCTTGTTTACAAAAACACGATTTCTTAGAACACTTCAAATGAAAGATTGACGAAACAAAAGGTAAAGGACGCCTCAGGCGGTCATACCTCGATCGAACAGGGGATGTCTGCTGGACTGGATCCGCAAAGGATCGTGGGAAGTAGCAGGCTCCGGTCTCTGTCTACCCCTCTAAGGTACAGGCGTAGGCTTAGGTATGTATGTATGTATGTAGGTGTACTTCAAATGTAGGTAGTTTAACTTGATATTTCTTAACCACTATTGAGACTATTGTAACATATTTTCTTTCTTGTGTACAATAAAGAATACATGGAGACAGTATCCGATGCTGCATTTATTCGTTTTTACCAACAAGCAGACGAGATAAACTAATTTCTAATTATATAGGTATTTACAGTATTCAAATAGTGTTTTAGAGAAATCGTGTTTATATGTAACATAGCTCTGCTGTGCCTGCGAATACGTTGTTATTTTCAAGGTCGGGCTATAAGAGGCTATAGGCCAGGGGCGGCCAACTTGATTAGACCCAAGATCTCCTATTTACTGACGAAGCCCTGTGCGATCTACCAATTACATGCTTCTTAAAACTTTAAATGAATCAGCATAGTTCAGTACACCTACACATTCATGCAATATTTTTTATTTTATTAAGATAGAAAACATGAATGTGAAAATGATTCATAGCAACAACTTATTTTCCTTTAAATTAATGTGAGCATTGCGTCTGAGCATCTTCCACTGGTTCAGAGTAATCAGGTTCGTAGTTGGACCTTAAAGAATCCAATGTATGAGCGTCTGTCAAGCGAGAAGTGTTTATTTTTTGTTTGTTTTAAGTAGGAAAATTCTGACTCGCATAAATATGTTGAACCAAAACACGAATGAAGTTGTTCAACAGATTTCTTCAAATTTGGTTATTTCTCGTTGGAAATCAATGTCCAGAATTAATGTTGACCTAGAGATGACTTTGCTTTGCGACTTTAAATATGTCATGTGCTCTATTTGAAATATTATATCTGCAAATATTGTAGCCAATTCATAGATATCGTTATGAATTATCAATCTCTAAGATATAAAATTCTCATGTCTCAATGTTAGTGTGCATACTCCTCCGAAACGGCTTTACCGATTTTCATGAAACTTTACATGTATATTCGGTAGATTTGAGAATAGGTTGTTATCTATTTTTCATACCTCTGAGTGAAAAAAAAAGTTTGGCGAAACAACGTTTGCCGGGGCACTATAATAATAAATGGAATTATTGGATGGATAACTGATGAATTGGACCAACTTCTCAATTTTTCTGAAATCACTAAAGCTAATTTCAAAGTCTGATACCCAACTTGCCCTAATTTCTATCGTGTACTTCACAGACATGAAATTGTAGGTAGAATGTTTTTCCATAATTATGATCCTTGATGTTCACAAATTGTTAACATTTTTTCATCTCTATTTCAACTATCATAGACGCTGTTTGACTGTTAATGTTTTATTCTTGCCTTGTAGATTCAGATTTAATGTACTCTGTTTGATAGTAAAATCTGCCAAAAAAGCTAAATCACATTGCCTGGTCTACGCGTGTACCTATTTATATTTTTTGCCTTGCCACGATCAACTGGACCAACAGTCGCGATCGACCTGTTGGCCACCCAGGCTATAGGCTATGTGAATCGGTAGTTTCAGAAAGAACATTAGTCCAAATTTTGTGTGATTGACTTATTGTTGTCTATGGTATCCTTGAGGGTAGATCTACAGATCCCTATAGAAAGAACATTAGTCCAATGAATATCAATTGAACTACGTAATAAATAATAATAATAATAAACTGAAACTGAAACTACCGATTCAAGTCCACTATTGTCCACCTTGGTGGTCCATGGTAAATATTGGTCAAAGATTTTTTTTTAATCGGATAACTACTTTCGGAGATTAGCCCCCTCCCCCTAACCTACACACAAACTTACAACGATACAAACCTTTCCCCTATATAGTATTGTAGAATCATAAGCAGATTTTCAATTAAAAAAAACATTTATTTCTAACCTAAAATTACAATTCTTTTTCTTGGCGGGTAGGCAGGGAAAGTAAAGACATCTCCGAAACTGTAGCTCTGGTGTATTTATTTTATTTTATTGTAATTAAAGGAAATAAAATTGTGAATTGTTAGAATTTAATATGAGAAACTGACCTGTGCCTACTGACATTATTTTTCTCTCACAAAGTTTCATCCATTGCATAACAAGAGATCACTACTATCATGGACACTTTCACCGAACTAAATAAAAAGCTGGAGGACCTTGCTGAGGCATTCCAATCTCGGATGAACAGGTTTGAGAAGTGCGCAGCACAATCGACATCTGCCTCTAAGTCTGCCACACCTGCTAGTATTGAGAAGCTTAATGAGGACTATGTGGCCTTCAAGGAGTTTGTAGTGTCGACACTGTCTGCATTAAAACTCCAGGTGGAGCTTCTCAGAGTCGCTCAAGATCGTCAGGAAACCCACTCTCGGAGGAAAGTATTGTTACTACATGGTTTGCCTGATGTTCATAAGAGAGTCCTCTGGGTAGTTGAGCAGATGAAGATTGCAGTCTCTGACCCCTCCGCTCTGGAAGCATGCCATCGACTCGGCTCCCTCAAAGGCCAAGCCGGCAAGCAAAATCGGCCGGTGCTTCTGCGCTTCACTACACTCCGACTGCGGGAAGAGGTGTGGAACGCTAAGACTTCACTAAAGGGCTCCTCGATGTCTGTCTCTGAATTCCTCACAAGATGCAGACAAGAAGTGTACTCGGCTGGTAGGAAGCACTTTGGCATGACTAGTTGCTGGTCTATGGATGGAGTTGTAGTTGTCCTGTGCCCTGACAAGAGCCGCAAGAAAATCACTTCCATGGAGGATTTGCAGACACCAAAAAGTTCCCTTTGTCTACGATTGCTGCGACTCGAAAGGGAGAGAGGTCTGCTACTAGTGCACCTAAAACGCGCCGAGCAGTCGCCGTTGCTGCCGCTGCCGCAAGCAAACCCCGTGTGTAACATACGCCCAGAAGAAGGAGCAGACGGCCGCTAAGGAAAAACCTGCACCCAAGCAGCGTGAGAAGCGCCTGATTAGCAAGAAGAAGTAGATTCTAGTACCTTCTATTCGCTCCGTAGTCTTTTTTAGGGTAGCTTAAAGTTCGATATTTTCATTGTTTACATTCTTTGAGCTGTCATCCCATCTGACACATCACAGAGTAATTGATACTGTTTATTCGAGCCGAACATAGACTAATGCATTTGGCACATTCACACTACTGCGCGCTTGCGCGGCCCATGCACAAAGTAACGCACATACTTATACTTTTAATTTGCTTTGCCTTTTACGTTTACGTTACTGACATTATGATACTCTGTTGTTTTCGAAGGCTTAATTTAATTTAGGTTGATGTTTAGTTATTCATAATACGCTGTTCTCGCTTAGTTAATAATAATGCCAGCCAAGGTATAGTGTTGAGGTATACTGTTAAGGTTACGCATAAGTCTAATAATTAAAATAGACTTCATATATTTTTTATTTATTCTATTATTTAACTGGTGTAGTTTATTATATCGCTATATTATTTATGTCTGATACCATATCTATTGATTTCGACTTCTTTTCGTGCTCGTCTTCGGAAAACTCTTTTGAAAGTGCAAACTGTGGGGACGACTCGCTGCTTGCTGACGGCAGTGGCGCTTCACACGAAGCTGCAGTCTGTGTTTCCTTCTAAATCTCCCAATCTGAATCTAGTACACATAAACGCACAAAGTATTCATGCTCATTATACAGATTTTCTAACTTCCTTTAACAACCAGCAGATAGACGGCATATTTGTATCGGAATCTTGGCTTAGCCCCTCCCTGTCTTCTACCCTTTACCCACTTCATGGCTTCAGCCTTTTTTGGAATGATAGGTCTGGTGCCACTGGCGGTGGAGTTTGCCTTTATTTACGTAGTGGTATCTCCTGTAGGATTATAAGCCAAAGTGAGTGCCCTCAGCCCTACAAAAGCAGCTTTGAGTATTTATTTCTTGAGATCACTTTACACCACTCCAAAATTCTGCTTGGGGTAACTTACAGTCCGTCTTCCAACGTTAGCTACTTCAACGAATTTGAGTCTATCTTAACAGACTTTAGGCCTCTCTACGAACAAATTATTATCATGGGAGATTTTAATACATGTCTTTTGTCGGGCAACAACCGCAGTAAAACATTAAAATCGCTACTTTCGGCTTTGGACCTTCACATTCTTCCAATTTCTGCTACACACCACCCTCCAAATAGTTGTCCTACTCTGCTTGATTTAATTATTGTTTAGAAACCATCTCCGTATGCTCCCATGGACAAACATCAGCACCGTTTTCTTATCATGACTTGCTTCACCTTTCTTATAAATGTAGACTTCCTAAACGGCGCAGCAAGGTGATACTGCAGCGCAATTTCAAGGACATGGATGTTGATCGTTTGAAGGAAGATCTGAGAAGCCTTGACTGGGCTGTTATTCTGAATTCAGAGACCGTCGATGAAAAGGTCGAGCTGTTTGTTTCTTTTCTAACACGCATTTACGACGTACATGCTCCCTTTAGGCAAGTTCGTGTCAAGCATTTCCCTGCTCCGTGGCTCACCCCGGCGATAAGAGACCTTATGGCGAAACGGGACCGTGCCAAGCAATGCTTTCGAAAGAGTCAGTCCGAAGAAAAGATGGTTACGTACAAATCTCTCCGCAACCGTTGTAACCGTCTATGCAGGGACGCTAAGCGACAACATATTCATTCCATAATTGAACAACTTCCTCCTCCGCAGGTATGGAAGTTTTTGAGATCGCTGGGTATAGGGAATATCTCCCAACCACTGCTACATACTATTGACATTAACGCACTTAATAAACATTTTTCTGTTTCACCAGTCTTACTTGACTATTTGACAAAATCATCCTCGATTACTAGACTCTCACACAAAAACTTGCTCGACTGTGACCCGTTTGTTTTTCGCGATATTACTGAAGGTAGTGTAGAAAAAACCTTACTCTCCATTACTGCTAAAGCTGTTGGTAGCGACGGCCTGAGTCGAGATATGCTGCTTCCAGTACTGGTTGACATAGTGCCCATTGTTACCCATATTTGTAACTTCTCTATTTCCAGCAAAGTCTTTCCATCTGCCTGGAAAAAAGCACAAGTGATTCCCCTACCTAAAGTCTCCAATCCCAGCTCTTTTTCTCAATATCGCCCTATTTCCATCCTACCCATCCTCTCCAAAGTTATTGAACACGAAGTGCAGACCCAACTTTACTCTTTTCTCCATAAAAATTCCTTGCTTAGTCCCTTCCAGTCCGGATTCCGTCCTTCTCACAGCACGGTGACCGCTCTTTTGAAAGTCACTGATGACATTCGACTTGCTATGGACAATAAACAGTTGACATTACTTACCCTACTTGACTTTAGCAGTGCGTTCAATTCCGTTGATTTCGATATCTTACTAGGAATTCTTCGTTCTTGCAATATCTCTGCACCTGCGTTGGAATGGTTCCGTTCATATCTTCGCGGTCGAATGCAAAGTATTCGTGTTGACGAGACAGGGTGTGCCTCAGGGTGGGGTTCTCTCACCTTTACTGTTCTCAATCTTTATCAATGAAATCACCCATGCACTCTCTTCCAACTTTCATTTGTATGCGGATGATCTACAAATTTATACTCATTTCGATGCGGGGGCTGACCCCACTAACCCAGGTGCCAAGTATGAGAACGCTGTAAGGGCGCTTGCTAAAATTAACGATGATTTGTTGGCTGTTCGGGATTGGGCACGTGACTTTGGTCTTGTGGTCAACCCCCTAAAGTCTCAGGCGATCGTTATTGGTAGCAGACGCCTGCGAGATGGCTTCCTACAGCTGAGGGTACCCTCATTAGTTTATGACCATGTCGCTATCCCTTTTGCAGAAAGGGTAAGGAACCTCGGTCTCCTTATGGACTGTAATTTGTCCTGGCAGGTTCAGGTAAATGAAATTAGCCGACGCATCCACTTTTCCTTCCACTCACTTAAACGTCTCCAAAATTTCTTGCCATTTAAAACAAAACTGATGCTTGCTCAGTCTCTCCTCTTACCTCTTCTAGATTATGCTGATGTTTGTTTCATGGATGCTACTGAGGTTCTCGTGAATAAACTCGAGCGTCTCCAGAATCTTGCCATCAGGTATATTTTCGGCTTGAGGAAATATGACCACGTGTCAGACTTCCGACGCCAGTTGAATTGGCTCCCTATCAGATTGCGTCGCAACCTGCATATGCTGACTCTTCTCTTTTGTGTGCTGAAAAATCCCAATGCTCCGATGTACCTGCGGGAGAGATTCTCACTTCTGCCTCCGCGTACCTGGGACTTGCAATGTTCTAGTATCACAGAGAGCGTGTGATACTAGAACATTGCAAGTCCCAGTCTGCAACACTGAGTTCTACTTCAACGCGTTCTCTGTACGCTCTGCTCGCCAGTGGAACTCTCTGCCGAAAGCGATCAGGGATTGTCCAACTGTGTCACAGTTCCGAGGCAAACTGAAAGAGCACTATATCTCTAACCTAAAATAATTTTATTGTATTCATTTAACTTTATAATAGTAGTCTGTGTAATATATTCGTATGTATGTTTATTATTGTATAGTTTAGTATTATATACTTTTGTGCTAACGTTAGATATATATTTCTGGCGTTCTTATATCTATGTAGGCATTTATGTAAGTTGTATGTATATTAGTAAGTAGTTTATTATTATTATTGTTTTTATACCTACTTAAGAGTTGTTATCCACTTCATCTGCCCTACCCCACTCTCTTTTTTTAACATTCCAAAATTTCTAGGCTGGCTGGTAGAAATTTCTTTAGAAATAAGTCCGCCTTTGCACGTTGTTTTTATCACAAACCTGTTATTTAAGTCATATTATGTATTTTCTTTTGTGCAATAAAGTGTAACAACAACAACAACAATTCTCGTTTTTCATTCATTACACAAATCAAATGCAAAATAGACCCGACAAAGGAACAAGATCAACCCTAAAGCTACAAGAACACAATCCTAAGTATCGAATACTATTTGAGAGACGAGATGTCAAAATAACCACAGATCGCACCGAACGTCGATATGTAGGTCCGCGCGCCGCGACGGTTGCCATCATAAGAAAGAAAAGTACGCTCGGTCACGCGCGCTTTTATAGAATGGCATGCCCCGCATCCCTTGGAAGGTACCAAAACTCCTACAGTATAATACATATATTAGTGTACACAAGTATACGCCGAGTATTGGGCACACATATATACAACCCATGGCCCTATTGAAATGGCGAGATTTTGTGTGACACAACCAAATAACATCTTCAGATTCGAATCTCATGTTAATGGCATGGCTATATTACTGAACAAATATTTGTTTGCCAATTCAAAAACAAGAAGGTTCACTGCATTGCAACTTAGTACAGTCGACAGCAGATCAGCCTTTAATTATTATTTGCAAATGTAACGTAACCAAGTTGAGTACATGCGTGTAAAGGTTGTTATGTCGACTGTACACTAAATGACTGATTACATAACAGGCACCAAGATCCACCATAATTATCTTCCTTCAAAGGTGTCAATTTATAGCCCTTCATGTTAGCAATCTTCACACATAAACTTTAATTTCAGACCATAAACGGGAAATGTCAACTTGATTTTAATTATAACGGAATGCGTTTGGGATTATACAGATTGGGTTATTTGTAAAAACATAATTACTTGTACGAAAATTCGCGGAGGTCTTTATGGATAGGCCAGCTGTGCCGGCAACGTTGACTGCGTGGCATGCGGTTAAAATGTAAAGCTGGCACCACACTTGGCTATTCGTATTCGCGTATTCACCGACGATTTAGAATACATTAGTGGTTCACCAATAATCGCTCGTAGGCCCGGCTGCCTGAGTGATCTTAAACGATCACAAAGGTTAAGTAACATAAGGCGCGTTCAGTGCATAGATGGGTAATTGTCTATGACTAAAGCTAGTAGCATGTTTCCAAGCGGTACCGTGTTTTGCAAGGCACGTTAAACAGTTGATGCTAGCTGCCATCTATAGATGGCGGTCGTTAAGCCAAGTCAGAGGCCTTAGGGGTGGCTTGAAGACTTCTGACAGTAAGACCAGCCATTAGTCTTACAAGCCTCCACCAATCCGGACTCGGCCCCCGTGGTGGAGTATGGCATACACCTTCCTTAGGGAAGAGATCCGTGCCCCTCGGTGGGGACATAACAAGTCGATGGTGATTAACAATAAAGGCGGAAATAGACTATTGAAACGCGACGCGACACCACGTATCAACACCCGATGTGCATCGTGCACATTACCGTTTCCCTCTGGGAAACAGTCGTGAGTTTATGTATGTATGTATGTTGTCGCTAACAAGACTGAGTACAGTACGCGCGTGTAAAATTAATGCATAAGTGCCCTGCCTCACTAGGACGCCATGGCGATGTCGCCAGCTACGTATCCAAGCAGTTTGTATTGAATGGCGACGTTGCCAGACCGTCGCCAAGAGAGTAAGGCACCATACATTTCAATATTAACTGCTTGGATACGGTCGCTGGCGACGTGGCCATGGCGACCCGGTGAGGCAGGGCCCTAATTCTAAGGAGACCTCCACCAATCCGGACTTGGCCCTCGTGGTCGAGTATGGCCTATACCTTCCGCAGGGAAGAGACCCGTGCCCCTCGGTGGGACATAATAGGTTGATGATGAAAGGAAACCGGATGAGTGCATTCAACAACTAGAAGGTCTTTCTTTTCTATAGTAACTGTCCCAAACATTTACACTAGTGATGAGGCTAGACATACGGGCTGCACCAACCCTAAAAATATTTTGTAACACCATACAGGTTCAAGCAATAACTTACATAAACATTTAAAACATAAAAAATTACATACAGGCATAACATTGCTTCTGGCCCCTCATTAGGATACCCTGTGTCGTGGGAACCAGAAACAGCGACATCACAAACTAGAAAACCTCCAAGACCTGAGGTTTTTATTGGAGCAGATGCGCTAGCACTACACCAAGGTCGTCAAAAGGCGATATACATCTCTGAAACATTCACGCTCAAAAAGATACTTACAAAGCTCCTTCCCCAGCACCCAAGTCTCCGGTTTCGAGTTGACTTCGACGAGCACGGTCGGCGTACACACTAACAACACCATCAGGTCCGCAATACTCAAGTTCACCAGGAAAATATTCGTCGAGTTCCTCATATCTTTCGTCTTCAGGATCACTATTGGCACCATAACGTTCCCTATCACCCCCAAGCACATTATCACTATGCAGAAGGTCATCGATGTGGCCTTTATGTAATACGGTATCTCGGCGTACTCCGTGAATGTCTCATTCGGCAGCATTCCGTATGTAGCGTTGAGGAACGAAGCGTTATTGAAAAGGTTCTCGAATCCGCCCTCAGCGTACTGTGGACTCGCTTGGGAGACATTCTGGTAGAGGTGTCGAAGCGTTTGATTGACGAATACGGGTGTGTGGTTACTCGCTGTGTGTGTGAGCGCTGATGTGAGTGACAACATGTGATTGCCAGTCGATTAGTTCACATATTGTTGGAATATTTAAGGTTTTTGCGTCGCGCGTTCCTTCTTGCTACTGCTCTCATGTGGCGGTCTCGGCGCCGTGAAGGTGATCTGTAACAAGTTGAAAGGACTAATTAGTTTTTTAAACATAAACATTTACATACAAGCACATACATTGCTTCTGGCCCCACACTAGGATACCTTGTATCGTGGGAACCAGAAAAAGCGACGTCACAAACATGTAAACGTCCAAGACCTGGAGTTTTTTTTTTCTCCCCAGCCGGGGATCAAACCCGGGACCTCTCTTAGTAATTGGATTTTAGATATTTTAGGATCGTGGCAAGTGATAGAGCCTGGGAGCCAATTCTCACTTCATTAGCAAATAATACGTATACGACTCTAAGGGTTTACTAATGTAATGCCAAAAATCGTTTCCCAAAGTATTACTTCCCAAATTATTTACCGCAAATTATCACTTGGCAAAAAAACATTTCTCAAAACAACTTAAAGCAAATAAACAGTTAGCAAAAGTTATTATGGCAAGTTATTGTTTACCAAATAAATACTTGGTCAAAATTCAATTTACCAAGCATTATTCAGTCAAAAGTATCGTTTGGCAAAAAGTACCTTTCCATACAATACCGAATACGCTGCCGGCAATGTGTGTAAATGACACAACAAAGTCGAGTCTGTTTTCGATCTTACATAGAGAACCTAACGCTCCGACGCGCTCCGCTTCGCTACGCGCGTCGTCGCACCTATATTTCTGTTGCCACGTATTCTTTACATCGCCGACCCCCCGTTCAATAATAATTAGTACCTAATCGTCAACTATATTTATGCCAAATAATAATTTGACCAAATGAATAAAAGCCAAAATAAAACGTTAGCATAATAAACGTTTGTCTTAATAAAACTTGACGCAGTAAAATTATGCGAAATGATAATTTGACCAAATGAATAAAATGCGAAATGAAAACTTGCTAAAGTTTCATTTGGGAAATGAAACTGATGCCATAAGTTTATTGGGAAGTAAAATTTGGCGAAAAATACTTTGGCTAAACGGCGGTATCCCGACTCTAAGGCGTATGACTTGAATTCTACATAAAAAGTCGAATGAAAAAAGAAATTTCTAACGACTAAAAGAGTAATCTTTGAATCCTGCGTTCCATTTTCCCGATTGTAAATTGAAAGTTAGTCGAATCTTAAAACATTTACAATTTCACTTTTAAATTGATACATTGTCTGTCTGTCTCTGTCTGCCCCTCCGAGACTCAGGCGTGAGTTTATGATTATATTGTATTAGATAAGATAAGAATATTCTTTATTGCACACAAGAAACAAGAGATAGACATAAAAGTTACAATTTAAAAAAGTACAATGGGTGGACTTATTCCTATAGCAGCCATTCTCTAAGTGTGTTCCGCGGAACCCTAGGGTTCCACGACACCCCTTTAGTGGTTCCGCAAGAATTTAGAAAACAAAATCAAAACACTTCCGTCTGGTCAAACGTTTTTACGCGGCGTATCACGAGGCGCAGCCGAATTTAGTCGCCACCCACAACAGTACAATTATTAGTCCCTAGCTGTTACATTATAATTTTATTATGCTTATATAAATTTTAAAACCAATTGTTTTATTGTAGGGTTCCGTCACGTATTTCCCTTTCCAAAAAGGTTCCGTCACCAAAAAAGTTTGAGAACCGCTGTCCTATAGCAATATCTAATATTAGTTTTAGTAATTGAATTTTAGATATGTAAGGATCGTGGGAAGTGAAAGAGTCTGGTCTCTGCCTACCCCTTCGGGACTCAGGCGTGAATGTAAGATATGTTGTATTGTTAGTTATTGAATTATGTATGTTATGAAAAAATATTCATACTTAATTCAGTCTAAGATGGTTTCGTACGTTTTCTTAAGAAGCTTCTGATGTGGTCAATGAGGTAAAAATTCAAACTTTGTAAAGCCAGCATTAAAGTTTTCAGAAATGGTTTTAATTTGGAACAAAAGAATAAAAGACTATTTGATAGGTAGCTAGAGCCTATCGGTTACAAAAGCAGCGTATACATTCAGAAATCAGATTTTTTTTACAAGTAAATAAAATAAATAAACTCACGCCCCTATCCCCGAGGGGGTAGGCAGAGGCACCAATCACTAAAACTGGGCCCACGTTTTGCCGAGTTTATTAGGTCCCAAACGTGACAAGTGGCAAGCCTGTCGCCGTTATCCGGGTATAATTTATCAGCGAATGGTGTTGCTGTATAAACAAACAAATGTACGTAACTAAAAGTCATTGGTGCTTGCGTGGTTCGAACCCAGACTCTCATGTACGAGAAGCAAGGGTCAACCCCACACTACGCCACCATCGCTATTATAAACTTATTACAACGTAAAGAATTTACAATCTGTTTGTTGAACGTCAATGTAGGTACCTACATACTCATAATGTCAATCGCTGCCTTGGGGCCGAACGTAGTGGAGAAAAAAGCAACGGAAAAACCATCCTACTACTCCTACACCTATGTCTTACGAAAAAAGTTGTACTGGGAGGACACAGGCATTCTTTCCAAGATAAATTAAAGCCTTCATTAATCACCACGCTTTTCCACCATTATTTGGCAATTTCAATCGTGGAGTTTTTACATACCACTCCAGATTCTTAGGTCTGTGTTTTCCTGCACAGTTAACGATTAGTGTTCCTATTAAAAATTCACCTAATTATGTGAGTTACAAAACAAAGTCATTAGTGCAAGCCGGAATCGAGCCAATGACCACTAGGATTGCAAACAAACGGTTCAACCGATGCGCTGATGAAACAAAAAGCTTTGGACAAAAATACAACTCTGATCAAAAGTTACGAACATTGATTTCATTTTCCTTGAGGCTTTCTTCTCTATTTAAAGTCATTCCTTTCACTATTCTGTATTTAATGCTGCCATTTATCTCCGACTATAGACCATTGCCAGCACATCACTGACAAACCAAAATCGACTCTCTGTCTTTGCAATAAGTACGGCAAAACGTACAATCCCGAATAGTTACCAAAATTAAACGAGAGCCGTTAACTCACGACTACATATGCCTCATTAAGCGTGTAACTTTGGTGCAATTAGTAACATCGGATTGCAATTTATGGGTCAGAAGACTCAGAAGTAGAGACAAAAAAAAACTAATTTGGTGAGCGTTTATAATTTTTGGGGAGGAAGTAATATAATATACTAGTTTTAAGTTGTTTGTAACATAGGTACTTGTGATTTGTTTTTAGTACTTATTCTAGGATTGTAAATTTATTATTTACACTCCATTTATGTCATTGTATACTTGACTTTTTTTCCAAACTTTAAACGACACTAAATCAAAAACCTTTAGCGGTAGAAAACTCGAAACAAAAAATTTGCAAACTGTTTCGAGTTTTCTACCGCTAAAGGTTTTTGATTTAGTGTCGTTTAAAGTTTGGAAAAAAAGTCAAGTATAGATAAATAGATTATAGACACATGTTTGTAGTGACGTCACTGTTTCTGGTTCCCACGACACAGGGTATCCTAGTGTGGGGCCAGAAGCGATGTATGTGCCGGTATGTAAATGTTTATGTGTATATATTTTTTAATTAGCCGTTTCTGGGCAAAGGCCTCCCCTTTAGATATCCACTCTTCCCTGTAGGTTTATTAAAGTTTATTATTTGCACACGGTAGAACGTGCATGTTCTTTTAAGTACCTTACCACCTACTGTAATGTATTGTAAATTTTTGGTCCAGATCAACGTAGATCTGAATCGAGACATAGGATACTGACATCCCGGTATCACGCAGATGAATTTGCTGGCACCAGCTAGTTAATAAGTAAAATTTAGTAGTAGGTACCTATGTAGAACGAGTTGGTTAAATTCGCAAAGAAAATTGGGGGGCGCCGGTCACTGAACTTACCGCAAAAACTGCCACAGTACACGTGTATCCAAGGGAGTACTATGGACTGCACATCAACCTTTACACAATGTGCACTCTATTCAGTTACGATACGGCCGACTTTGCTACAAAAATGTCGCGCATTCTTGCTGCTAAATATACAGGGAAAAAACTACGGTGTTTGCTTCTGGTGTGAACGCAGAAACCCCTAAGGGTTAGGGGTAAGATTAATCTGCAGGGCTTACATAGTGACGTGATTGCTTTGGGGCAGGGGATCCCAAAGTGTGCGACGTCCCCCTCTGGGGCATTATCCACTAAAGTGCTGTTAGACAAGTATAGTAAGTGCATGGGGCGTGCTCTAAATGTCTGTGATTGACTGATCTAGTGAGTAGTGTTGTGGTCTATATACATTACGCTAACCCAGGCCGTGTGGGCGCAACGATACAAATTAAAATTGTGACTGTGTGTAAATGTTTGTTTGTTTAGTTTTATTTTTATGCAGCCTAATACGTCCCACTCTAGGATACAGACCTTCTCTCAGAGCGAGCGAGCAAATCACCACGCGAGCCCACCGCGGATTGGCGATTTCAAGCGTTAAGGTACGTGGATATAAGGAATCGCTCGTGGCCCCGGCCGCCTGAATGATCATAAATGATTACGAAGGTGAAGCAATATAGGGCGCGTATTCAGTGCATGGATGGGTGACTGTTCTAAGACAGACGCACGGCAAGGCACGTTAAGTAGTTGGCCGTCGATAGAGGGCAGTCGTTAAGCCAAGTCAGAGGTCTTATGGCGGCTTGAAAACTTCTGACTGTAAGACCAGCCACTAGTATTGCAAGCCTCCACCAGTCCGGACTTGGCCCCCATGGTGGAGTATGGCCTACCTTCCTCAGGGAAGAGACCCGTGCCCCTCGGTGGGGGCATAATGAGTTGATGATGAACGATAACTTTCCTTTCGGTAAATGCTTCTAGATTTACGGTATATTTCTGGTTCCTTTAGGATAATTTATCAAGTTAATTAATTGCAATTCTAAATGCAAACGAACTCGCAGCCACACGTCTTGCTGTGTGAATTCATGTGGCTAGCTTAGAAGAAGATCCGTCACCCACAAAATATTCCGGCCACACACTATTATCCCAAATTCCTGTAAAGATTCCATACAAAACGCCATTATTTAAATGTTAATTTAATCCAAAACAAAAGAATGCACCCGTAAATTATACACGACGTAAACACGCCGTGCCAGGAGGGTATTCAGGATGAATTCATGGGTGCTATTTATGGCACTTTATTGCCATCAGTGGACCAGTAATTTTAAAGCAAGGTGTCACAATGTTGGCTGAAGATGTTGTTTTAATAAATAATAACGAACATAGCAAAAAATATATTTCAAGCAAAGAGACATAGCACTGTACCAGTAAATCTAATATTGTTGAAAATTACATATTTGTACTTGAAATGGGTTAAAATATAACCTGTTCTCAAGCGTCTTAAATGGCACAAATTGTTAACAAATTATGTTAATGTATTAATTTGTAGCTAAAAAAATTACAATCAAAAGTCATTAATAATTCTGATTATTAGATGGGGTAAGATCGAAAACATTGAATTTGGCAAGGAAATTTTCATCTTCGTTTGATCATCCTGCTAATAAAGTTTCAGTATTAAATAAACCATTTTTACTATAAGTTTCGCTCAGCAAAGGACAGTCGGTGGACTAAGGCGGTCACAGAATGATTGCCGAGGTTGAGGAAATGATTATTAGAGTAAAAGTTTTTTTCTCAAAACTTAATGTGAATTAATGTGTGTGTAGGAAGACAAGCGACACAATTATTGTGCGGCCGCTGGGAGTTTACGATCCTGACACATGTCTGTTTCATATGACTAGTGATGGGAGAAAAGCAACGTTATCATTCCTTACGTTATTCTTAACTAGCTTTTGCTACTGACTCACGATTAAGTAGTGTTGTTTTTTAGACGACCTTCACTCAGTCATCTCTTGTGCCATTTTCGCAGGCATTTTAGAAGGGTCATCATCTTTTTTGTGCCGAATGGCGGTGAAGTGTTGTGGGACCTTTTATTTGGGCCCAGATCAGCTCAATCGCTTTGTACGGCAGTGGTGCGGAGAGATTCTGAGAACGCGATGATCTTTTTCTAAAGCCTGTTCATCAACTTCGTATCTTCTTCTTAAAGGGACCGTTATTAAACGTATAAGAATAGTAAGAATTTTACGCATGAACATTAAATATTGATTTCTTCTTATTTCACATTTAAATCACTGTGCAAAATATAACATTGATTGTAAGTTTACACAATGATATAGTTTCAATGACAATTATTTGCTAGTAGGATAAATAGAACATAAAAATATTTTAATCGAAAATTTAACGCCACTTCAAGGTTACGTCGTCCGCTCTAACATGACCTGTCAGGATCGTAAACTCCCAGCGGCCGGACGGTAGGATTACATTCCTAAGCCGTCTGAAAGCATTTTTTTTACTATCGTCCAAAGTAAAAAAAGTAGTACAAAGTTACATTATTTATGTTAGACAAATATTTTTTAAAGAGCACCTACATGGTTCCCTATAATTTATGTCGAAAAAAGAGGTGAATAAAGTGAAGCTTGGACCATCATCTGGTAAAGAATCTTCATTAATCATCTACAGCTCGCTATAAATACGAGTAGTCTAAATACGCACCTGTAATCTAGCGTGGCCAATCGCAGTGGAACCGAGAGGCACCTATATTGTTTGTCATCTGGTACCGTGGTGGGAGTTCTGGTACCAACTGCCACGGGCGAGTCGGTACGCGAAGTATTTTAATGAAAAGGTTTTGATAAAAAACATTGGCTGGAAAATTAAGGAAGAGGTCTATTATCGACCTCTTTTGATTCTTGTTGATTCATTTTGATGTTTGATTCGCAAAAGCTTTCAAGTAAAACAACTCTTTTCTCCACTGTAAATCACTGACTAAAAATGTAGTTTATTTTTTTAGTAAGTATTTATGGCGAATTTCTTACAAATTGAACACTCGCTAAACGGAAAATCCCGTTAAACTTGATACTGTTGAGCCATCAAGAGTTCAAGGCATGAAATTTCTGTAAAATTAATTGGTTTTAAGGCCGTTATTTCTTTCTTTCATATATTTAAGAGCTGTTTATAATTTTTTTGTGACAGAAATTATTTTGTAGTCTGGTGATGTAGAGATTTCATTATAGGGATAAATTTTTCTGCTCTCTGGAATTATTTTGACAGCTTAGAGTAGAATTAGAAATTTAATTTATTTATTTATTTTAGAACAATTCTTTTTCTTTTATAAAGAAGAAAGAAAAAAGAAAGAATAGTAGTTTATTGCCATGCAAGGATTAGGTACAGTGGTTATATTACAGCTCGTAGACAGGACTCGACAATAACAAACTTAAACTAATGTGGTTTACATTACATAAGGGTCCTATCAGTCGTAATGCATGACAATCGGACAACGGTCAGCATAATGCTGTTGGATAGATCTATCCTAAAACAGCGCTGATTTTCAGCGCAGTCCGTTATATTGTGGGTTACCTCGTAAGACACGTCTGATTAGCACCTAGTCTGGGATCAGGATAAGTAATTATGTTGTGTGGTAGTTACTATTTAATAAAATTATTTGATTGAAATATTTCATTAAATAAATAGTCATCATCATCATCAACCTCTTATGTCCCCACCGAGGGGCACGGGTCTCTTCTCTGAGGAAGGTATAGACCATACTCCACCACGGGGGCCAAGCCCGGATTGGTGGAGGCGTGTAAGATTAGTGGCTGGTCTTACTGTCAGAAGTTTTCGAGCCGCCCTGAGGCCTCTGACTTGGCTTAACGACTGCCATCTATCGACGGCAGCCGGCAACCATTGCTTAACGTGCCTTGCGAAGCACGGAACCGCTCAGAAAAATGCCACTATCGTTAGTCATAGATGGTGACCCATCCATGGACTGAACACGCCGTATGTTGCTTAGCCTTAGTGATCGTTTAAGATCACTCAGGCAGCCCAGGCTACGAGCGATTACTGTATCAAACAAATAAGAAATAAAATAATAAATAGGTAGATATAAAACAATAAGATATTTCAAAAAGTTGCTAACTTAAGTGAATTAATTCCTCTAATTTATAGGTACATATAATGTGGTTATGTTGTATTTTTATTTCTTCATAGGATTTTATTGAAATTTATTGACTATCCTATGCTATTTATTTAAATTGTAATTGATTAAATGTTCATAAAATATGCAATACATTTTTACTAACACAGTATTACAAACATTTTTACTAACACCAATGAAACTAACGGCCGGTTTCCGAGTTGAGAATGTTCACAGTAAATACTTAACTGTAGTGCTGTCTCGTCAAATTTCTCAGAAAAGAGCGTGACAGGACGTTACGTAAGTATTTACTTAGCGAAATTCTCAATTCAGAAATCGGCCATAAGTCATCCGAATAATCCGAAAATTATTATTGTTGTGATTTCCATTATTTTTAAAGAGACTTTGAAAGTGGTTTCTTAACAAATCCGTCATATGAACAAGCCCATAAGCTGTCACAACAGGCTTTCGAAGAGGAGATCGTAACACATAGACCGTAAGACATGAGGAACGTAAGCGTAAGTATGTGTACTTAGTTACGTCCCCCCATTTGGTAAGTACAATCACAGACGGGGCGGGTTACACCCGTCTGACCTTTCCACTTGACCCTAGGCACTCAAAATACAAAAGATCGACTCTCTCGGAACTAACGATTCACTAATGAAAAAAAATAAAAAAATAAAATGAATAAACTCACGCCCGTTATCCCCGAGGGGGTAGGCAGATGCACCAATCACTAGAACTGGGCCCACGTTTTGCCGAGTTATTGAGGTCCCAAACGTGACAAATGGCAAGCCTGTCGCCGTTATCCGGGCACAATTTATCAGTGAATGGTGTTGCTGTACAAACAAACATTAACGTACGTAACTAAAAGTCATTGGTACATGCGTGGTTCGAACCCAGACCCTCATGATCCAGAAGCAAGGGTCAACCCCACTACGCCACCACCGCTTTGGAAATGGAAAAAATCATATAAATAAATATGTATATAGAAACTTTATTTATGTAAGTACCTACTACAAAAATCTAAAATATGCACAAATTTAACTTTAGAAACAAGCGCAGGGATCTATGAGGTTAAAAAAAACTTATCTTCCTTAACTTAACAGAACGTTTTTGGAAAAAAATCTGACTATTTTTTCAATAGAGATTATTTCAATTTAAATTTTCCTCGTTGCTCACTTTTTACACACTACGTGCAATTAATAAATGATCATAATAATAACAATAATGTAGTCATCTTTAGGACCAACATGGAAAACTGAAAATCACCATTCACATGGTTGAGAAAATAATCAGAAACTTCTAGAAAAAAAGTCTCTATAAAAATAGATACTATATTTTCCCCCATAAATTGACCCACATGTCTAAACACTCATTAGCATTACTCACGTCGAAGCCATTATTTTTAAAGTGATGTCCATTATTCCTAAAGTGCCTTTAAACGGGTCCCTTTCTAGAGACGGCCAGGTCTAATCCGAGAGTCGAGTGGATCCAAAAGAGCAGTCTACGTCCGCGCAGTACAGACGAGCGGAGAAGTGCTACGGCAAACATTTGGCCAGTATCAAGTGACGGGCGCGCCAGCTGGCTCTCAGAAGATAGCGTACTGTCCAATACTGCTGGAGTAAGTTAGTTTGGTTTACAGTCAAAGGGGTAAGTATGTTCGATACTATGCTCGTGAAAGTTCAGCAAATACTTATTACACTTTTTTTTAACTATAACTTTCGTAAGCACTAGGCATCAATAATCTTTATTCCGGATACACTTACTTGACTTTTTGTCGGATGATTTTGATCAGGTTTCGCTGTGATTCGCAGAACTTAACCATGGTGAGCAGAGACGAAGCTCGTTTCGTTGATTGTTCGTTTTTGACAACAACCTAAATTATACTCCTGGATATGCCTCGTGTTAATGGAGACACCGATCAGGTAAAATGTCAGTTAGTGGAGTCAAAAATTGTTACCTAATGTGAGACTTATATAAATAACCCTCCCTCTAAATAGCCCAATCTCCCTGCAGAACATGCGATATTGCTGACGCTCAAGACGTGACGTCACTTTTGCGCGCGCCAGTACTCACGTGTAATACGAGAATTCGGGAATGGTTTTGAATTTGGAATAAGCCACTCTGAGCAGAGTAAACTGGGAATTTTCGCGAGGTTCCCTTTGCCAATTTTCGTGGTTATTCTCGGCGTATTACCAATATTAGGCTAAAAGAACTCAACTTACTGTTCTACAAATGTTTCTCGTTTCCTCGCGAATTTATTTATATCTATATTAATATTGTAAAGAGGATATGTTTGTGTTTAGGAGGTGATATTCAAAAGTACATTTCTTTCACCAGAGCTTGAATGGACCCTCAGGGTGGATGTAGGTTATACAGGGTGGAGTTTTGAGACGGGTCAGTAAGGGCAGGTACCTTAATACCTTCGCCGTCGATTTACGTTACGGTATTCATCGATTGCATGGTGCACTATCAGTCTATTTCATTCAGATAGGGGTAACTATAACTTCCTACACGGTTATCGGAATAGTGAGTTGAAAATCATTTTAACAAGTTATAACGCGAAAAAACTCAAGTTCTAACAGTAGTATAAAATTCATATCGTTCAATATTTACTCGATTAAGACTTTGGATTAAGAAAAACTTACGCAGAGATGATGTTGCTTAGATTCCGTACTGATACTGGGTTGCGTAACATATTCATCTGTGACGAAGCCCATTTTGACATTGAAGGATATATGAACAAGCAAAATTTTATTACTGGAATATTAGCAACACAAGACGAATGCATCAAGAGTCTTTACACATAAGCCTAAAGTTACAGTTTGGTACGCAGTGTCTGCATCTGCCATTTTTTTACTTTGAAATCAGCCTCTAGACACATTGCAGGAATTTCATCATCAACCCGTTATGTCCCCACCCAGGGGCTCGGGTCTCCTCCCTGAGGAAGGTATGAATTACGCAGTCCAAAAGCAGAAGTTTAATTAAGCCGTCTTCTCAGACCAGACCTTTTTTTCCGAGGGAAATCTAAAAGGAGAGCTCTGAAATGGGCCTTTTTAATTCCGTTCTCTTAGACGCACCAGTGGGCGGTCCGCTAGTTCGGAATACAATTTGTAAGTGTCATTAACACGCACGACGTCATCCCGACGTATACTTTGTCCCGGACTCTTTCCCTGGATGTAAACAAACCGTTAGATACAAGTTGTCAACGACACAGCAGCGCGGGGGCTCATCCACACGTTGGCCACTCATGGCCAACGTAGCCAACTGCTTGCAGATTCGCAGATCGTCATCCCACCTGGTTGGAGGGCGTCCTAAACTACGTACTGTATGAACTCTAAACAAATGTTGTTTTTTTCTGGCATTCGTATAAGTCCAGGGATCGTGTATTTGGTACGGAGTATAAAACGGACTATCCATTACTACAGACTGACACACTATGTATGGGACAAGAGCTTTTTTTATTCTCTACCTACCTACTTGTAGCACAAATGGGTAATGTCGTGAATAGCTACGTGACACGCAATGCCTCGCTTGCATTGGTCGAGTTAGTTGTGTCTGTGGCAAGTTTATTTTTTATAAATAAGCAAGTAGGTAAGTAAATCCGGAATAATGTTAATAATGTGTGGTGCTTGCAAAAGCTCGAACATTTTAAGTAATGTTGCTGTTATGTTTTGAAGTAATGAGTGGACTTCCAATCGAAATACAAAAAAACTAGTCTGTCTGCCTCATTTATATACTGATTAACACGCTTAGCAACCAAAACAAAATGTCATGAGTTGGTTCCTCATTAAAAACCGCCGTACTTTATTATAAATGGCCTTAGACTGGATTTAATTTCCCTTTTTAAAATCAATCCATCTATGCACCGTAGCACAGTACCTAATCTGTTCTAGATCTTAGTTTGGACCTAGATCCTTGTTCCCGTACAACAACGCCAGGCCACGTCATCGACGTGTTCAAAAGGAGAATCCATGAGCACTATTTCGTAGTTGTATATTAATTTATTATTTTAAAGTAAGTATTTTAAGTTTATGTACTCGTATTTTTCATACAACTTGTAAGTTTACTATAGTATAGTTTCATTTTTTTTTTTGCTATAGTCCTTTCTTTCTTTCTTTCGCTAGTCACATAACCTAAGTTTAGCTGAAACAAACTCATCTTCGCGAATTGCTTGCATCCCTTGTGCATTCTTTTTCACTAGAGTAGGAGATGGTGTAATATGATACTTATTATATTTTTACTATGAGGTTGCGTAGCAAGAACTTGAAATTCCACTATCCTAATACAAAGACACATTTCAAAATTTAGGTATAAGCAGTTACCTACGAACACTCTAAACTTTCACGAACCTTCTAAGAAACCAAACTGACCTACGACAAACATGCGAAACAAGACACATTAATCCCTTGTCATTGTTTAAAGGAAAACATCACTTTAGGAACATCCCGGAAGTTTCCTCCAACATTTCCCCTAAGCTTGGCGGTAAACAACGGACCAAAACAAAATTTACTTGCCTCTCCACTGGAACTGGTGATTTCTAGCAAGTCATCACGCCTTGGTTATTGTTATACTTACCTCTATACCTTTAAAGATATCATGTAAACGATTTACAACTATGTAGTTACTTCGTTTTTTTTTTAAATCGAACGAATCGATTGTATTGTTCTAAGTGATCTTTAGAATGAGTTCTATATTAGGCTTCATAAACAATCTTCATAGATGTAACTTAAGGACGTGACAAAAATTACGCCATCAGATGGCTCTCAACGCCACTAGATCGTTGTGTTATCAGCCACGACATTGTAGGTTCACTTTAGTGGCAAGCCCTAATCTCTGCCTACTTCTCTGGGATACTAGCGTGAGCTATGAATGTTTGTACTCGTATAAGTAATGTATTGCTCGTAGCCCCGGCCGCCTGAGTGATCTTAAATGATCACGAAGATTAAGCAACATAGAGCGCGTTCAGTGCATGGATACGCTAGCGGCATTTTGCTGAGCGGTTCCGTGCTTCGCAAGGCATGTTAAGCAGTTGGTGCCTTCTGCCGTCGATAGATGGCAGTCGTTAAGCCAAGTCAGAGGCCTTAGGGCGGCTTCAAAGCTTCTGACAGTAAGACCAGCCACTAGTCTTACAAGTCTCCACCAATCCGGCCTAGGCCCCCGTGGTGGAATATGGCCTATATCTTCCTCAGGAAAGAGACCCGTCCCCCTCGTTGGGGACATAATGGGTTAATGATGAAGTAATGTTCAACTTACATTACAGTACATAAATTCACGCCTATACCAGAGACCAGAGTTTCCCACTTGCCACCATCCTGGACCTATTTCGCTTCAAAAGCATTCGTTAGTCGAACAACTTTGCATGCATGCACGCCATCTAGGAGAAATTCTATATCTCCTATTTGTTCGAAGACCCATTGAATAAAGAATCAGTCCTAAATAAATGTAATGCTAACATTTGTTAGCCAACCCATTCGATGTCTCTGTGTATGTAAAATCTGTCTGAGATTCGACACCGATGCGACATAAAAGACAGAGCCAGAAACAATACGGTTGGCTGGCCATTAGAACGGTCCCACACAGCGATACACGACACATTGCATTGTGTGGTGGTGAATGCTTTGCGCTCCAGTGGTTTTCTTTTGGCAATCTACGGCATCTGGCCGATAGCAACAGGCAACCTTTAGGGAGGCCTCACATTCCTAGGATGTAGTCAGTTTCTTGCATTTTAACGTGTACTGACAAACTGTTTATGGTTGGCAAACTGCCTTGATTTTTCTTCTCGACGAAACAACTACTTCACGACTAATTCTGAATTGAGAATTTCGCTTAGTAACTACCTAACTGTAGTGCTGTCTCGTCAAATTTCTCAGAAAAGAGCGAAATTCGCAATTAAGAAACCAGCTCTTCGGAACGAACTAAGAGAAAATCAAATCATAATAAATTATTTCAAAGTAATGAATTTACATTCTTTAAGTGGGTGATCGACGGGCGAGTAAGACCGCCGAGCCTGGCTCGCTGCTCGTCGTCATGCTATATTTTTTTCTCGGCTCGCCATGCAAAACCTGCTTCAGACTCGGAACAAGACATATTTGCGACTGTTTTGCTCGCTAGACGATCAGCGCCATCGAGCCGCGAGCCAAGTTCGTCGGTATTTAAAACCGCGGTCTTACTCGCCCGTCGATCACCCACTTTACAGCCGACAGTTAAAGTACTGTATTAGCCGCTGCCTTCAGTCTGTATTTGTGAGAAGAAGGCAGCGGAAACAAAACTCCGCTCTGATGACCATCTTTTCTAAAATAATCATAAACTTACAAATCTGCGAATGCTCTGTCTTTCCTGTATACCTTTGCAATCAGTGTAGATACGTCGAGAAGCGTTAGTATGTAGAGAAGAAGACGCACAGGTCTGTATGTAGTAAATAAAGGAAGAAATAATGTTGAAATACCAAATTCGCGTGAAAGGGTTACTAAGGGAGGCGTCATTTCGTCACTGAATGGCAAGGTAAGTAGCATGCAACGACTAATATTATTTCATTTCATCTGAAATGAAACGAAACAGGTTTGTCAGGATCGTAGCAAGTGAAAAAACCAGATCTGTGCCTACCCCTCCGGGTATTGGAGTGAACTTATAGAAGTAACTTGGGTAGCCTAGTAAGGGACCAGAAACAATGTATGTGACTGTATGTACTTAAATGTTTTGTTTATCTTATGCCTACTAGACTCAGCAAAACGATTAATGCCAGCTTTACCATACATGGGTTTGTTTGCTATCTATTGTATTCGTTTGCTAATCTATTGTTCCGCATCCACGATGTATGGCTGCCGCAGTTAGACATAGATAGGTGGACTGTCATTTTAACTGTGATGTTCCTATAGCGCAGGATATCCTAGTTTGGGACCAGAACAAGTGATTGTGTTATGCGAGTTTATTATTATTGTAGTGAGGTGACACCTCACCCACATTCATAGTCTTTTTTTGGGACGTAAGCACTCACATTATTAACATTATCCGGATACCAAAGGTCTGGAAGCCGTTTTTACGGAAGTACGGCGAAAATGATAATCTGAAAGATACTCCAAGAACGAAGCCCGCTCTGCTCACTATGATTAAGCTCTGCGAATTCAAGCGAATCGCTCGTAGCCGCGGCCGGCGATCGTGAAGTTTATGCAATATAGGGCCCGTTCAATGCATGCATTGGTGACTCGGAAAAATGCCACTAGAGTTAGTCATAGAACCGTCACCCATCCATGCACTGAACGCGCTCTATGTTGCTTAACCTTCGTGATCGTTTAAGATTACTCAGGCGGCCTAATCTACCTTATTAATTAACTTTATTATTAATGTAAAAAATGGGCAATTGTGTTGTTTGTTTATTCGTTCTTAAAAGTGTAGCAAAAACATTCGTGTGATGATGATGATGATGGTTCCGACCGATTTCGGTCATGGCGACCACTTTGACCCTTACACATTCGTGTAAGTCATGTAAGTACCTAGATGTGAAATGCTCTCTTCTCGCACCAGTAATCCCCAGTAATAAAATCTTACTAATTTATCTTGTACTATTGACGTTACTATAAAAAAGGGAGGCGCCATCTCTTAGCTCGTCGTTTTTGTGGGAAGGACGTGGTTGTAACTTTGTAAAGTAAATGACTCGAGTAATAATTTCAGTATCTTCCGCAAATTATTCGCAGTATACATGCTAACTAATTTGCAATGTGACAATCATCATCACCAGCAACTCATTATGTCCCCACCGAGGGGCACGGGGCACTGGTCTCTTCCCTGAGGAAGGTATAGGCCATACTCCACCACGGGGGCCAAGTCCTAATTGGTGGAGTGACAAGTGTTAATATAAATGTGAGACTTTTTGCATATAAATATTTCAAATAGGAACTTCTGCTTTACATAGTCAAACCTAGGAAAATACATCTTCGGCCCTTACATATCTGAGGCCGGTTACAAAGCGGGTTGACAGCGTAGTGCGAAAATCGCCGACTCGATCGAGCGTGGACAGAATGTGATGTCTTCAAAGACGTGGCTGGTAGCCAACTTGTCTTTTGAACTGTCATCTGTCACACGCGCGCCGGTTCGACGGAGGCCACGATAACAGCGGGCTTAGAGCCGCGTTTTATAATTCTGTGGCCTGGTGCTAAAAGGGTCAAAGTCAGATTTTGCCCAAAATCTGCTTTTGATGCCAAAATATTGAAAAATGTATATTTATTTGTGCTGAAAGGGCGTAAGTGTAACGACAATATTTTCAAAGATAAGATGTAAAGAGTCCAATGGTAAGGTCGTTAATAATAATTTAATTTTATTGCTAATATTTTCTATCTATGATTTGTTTTTATTAAGATTATATTTATTTTCATTTAGAAAACTAAATGAAATTACAAAACGTATTTTTTTATAGAATACTGCGTTGGATTTGAATTTAATAGCCAAAAATACCATTTACCCAAGTCAGTACAAAAATAAAAAAAAAACATATAACTAAACATAAATACTATGCTTTGTAACACTTTTTTGAATTTCGTCAAAATATCTCAAGCAGCGAATCGCTTACCAAGAAGATTCGTAGCTCCGACGTTCCATACAAATCACAGGAAATGTTGAATGAGCTATAAAAAAATCTTGAATGAAATATTAAATTACTCCAAGAATGGAGCCACGGAGCAATAACGAGGGAAATTCCTGTGGAAAAAATTAAATTATATTTCTGACAAATCTCGTGGATTGTGTCTACTGCATTGTCACACTTATTAAAAAGTCATTAAAGTCGGCTTTTCATCGCTGTATTCAAATTGGTAATAAAAGCTCTCGTGATCATGTCAAAGCGGTTAGCGCATGTGCTTACTATGCGAGAGATCCCGGGTTCAGACCCCGGCTGGGGATAAATAAAAACCCGCGTCTTGGACGTTTACATGTTTGTGATGTCGCTGTGTCCGGTTCCCACGACACAGGGTATCCTAGTGTGGGGCCGGAAGCATTGTATGTGCCGGTATATAAATGTTTAAAGCTCAACCTACTCTAATCTGTTGAACTCTCTAACTGGCAAACGCAAGATAGGACGCGCGTGACAGTGGCAAAAGAAATAACTTAAAGATAGCTATAGAATAAGTGTAAATCCTGTATGTTGGAATCTTGCAGAGCATTCTGTCCGAGCCAATCTGTAGGGCGGCTAAGCTTTTGTACACTTTCATTATTACTGCTATACTTGAGCCATTACAAACGTGCGAACCGAGTCATAATAGTGCGAGCGAGAGTTCCGATATGCCTGATATGCCTCCTATATGTGTGAGATAGGGATTACTAATGGTTGACCAAAAAAATATTGACAAATTGTCATTCGACAAACAACGTTTAACCAAATGTTCATTTGGCAAACGAGACATTTGACAAAAGTATCATCTTACAAAAACTCACTTAGCAAATGATCCATTAGCAAACACTACATTTGTTAAATGTTTTGAATATTAAAATGTCAATTGACCTTTTTTAATTTCACCAAATAATATGTTTCGCAAATGAAGCATTTGTCCAAATGTCATTTAACAAAATGTTGAACGCATCAAAGTCGAGTCTGTTTTCGATCTTACATAGAGAACCTAACGCTCCGACGCGCTCCGCTTCGCTACGCGCGTCGTCGCACCTATATTTCTGTTGTCACGTATTCTTTACATCGCCGACCCCCCGTTCGTAAGATTGATTAATAAACGAAACATTTGTCAAATAATACATTTTATCAAACGTTTTTAGACCAATAGTAGTTTTGTCTGATAACTCAGTTGTTAAATGTTCATTAAGTAAAATAATTATTTGTAAAATGTAAATTTAAGTGTTGATCATTTGGATAAGTGAGTCATTTGTAAAATGATTAGTAGTAAAATGATCAATTGGCGAAAGCATTTTTTGTCAAACATTGTTTGTCAAGTGTAATTTTGCCAAATGACTTTTGTTCAAACAGCAGGAACCCGTGAGATAGAGGTCTGATACAAATGCTTATGACTGAGTTCGCACGTTTGTAATGGCCCAAGTATAAAATAATAGTTAGCTTTAAGAATATTTTGGTGGTGGTGTGATTAAAATGCGCACGATGAGACTGCCATCGTCTGTACGTGTACTAAAGTCCCTAAAATAAATAAAGATCCAACATCAACATCAACTCATTATGTCCCCACCGAGGGGCACGGGTCTCTTCCCTGACTTACGGATGAATGGACAAGTGAAAAATATATATTTCTTATTTTGGTGCCGCTTTTTTGTTGTTTGGCCGACTGACTACTGTTAACAGTAGATTAACCGATTGTAATCGGTAAATCTTAATTAAATCTTATAATCTTAAAACGTGGGTCCAGTTCTAGAGACTGTTAGCTCTGCCTACCCCTTCGGGGATAACGGGCGTGAGTTTATTATTTATTTATTTATTATAATCTTAATCTTCTCGTCCACTGATCATTTAATTTTTATTTTATACACATCTCGGCACTCCATTCGGTCCATTAGTTAAGTTTGAAGTATTGTGTATAATTTTTTTTTGTAATTAATGACTGTTTGTTGCCACAATAAAATAAAAAAATAAAATAATTATCAATGGACGAGAAACCATGGGTAAGGGTTTCTTGAATGGCCGCGCCCTGTAAAAGAATTGGCTCCTATTTCTCTTAAAGAAATACAGCCCTTTATAGGTTGAACAGAAAGAAGCTATCTGTCTGGACTGACTGACAAGCAGACGTTTGATATATGTTAAGCCGTTTGAAATACGTCATAATTTGATCCCTTGTTTTTATTATAATAAAATATATAATAATTGGATAGGAAATTTTATGCAGATTCTAGATATATATATACACACTTATTGAATAATTAAGTAGTACCTTCTCTAATATGAGAAATGCGGAACGGCGCCCACAAAAAATTAAAAAAAATATGGCAGCGCGATAGGGCCTGTCATAGGCTGTCATTATTGCACTATAGGCAGTCTAGAGGCCTAGCGCGTGACGGGTTAAGAGATAACCATTATTTAATCAGAAAGTATGAAAATGTCACTCTTTGCCCGTGGTACCTACGGTTCTGTTCCGGACCACTGGGAATAAATATTTTCCGTAGTCCTGTCGACTGGACCACGGAAGATCTAGTTTAAACTTTTTATCAGTTTCACCTTTTTGTTTAATATAATTGTAAATATTTTTTAATAGTGAAAGTTGCTATATCACAATCCGGTGCTGTAATCACTCGTCAATATGTGTGTGGAGAAAAGCTAAGAGATTACAAAATCAGGAGTGGAGAGACGTATAATACGTACACTATGTGCTAGATTACCACTTTTGCCAAGAGAAACTGAGTCGTTAAGCCAAGTCAGAGGCCAGGGCGGCTTTAAAATTTCTGACAGTAAGACTAGTCTAGCCACTAGTATTACAAGCCTCCACCAATCCGGACTTGGCTCCCATGGTGGAGTATGGCCTATACCTTCCTCAGGGAAGAGACCGTGCCCCTCGGTGAGGGCATAATGGGTTGATAATGATTTTATTAATATCAATTTCTTTCAAACAAAAGAGGTGGAAAAATCTGTAGAAAAAGGGAGAGGTACCTAGTCGGTGCAAAAATGAATATTAATATCAATATTATTTATTAAATTAAAATAAATTAATAAGATATTATCAAGTAAATATCAGAATTATACAGTTAACAGTAATAATTAAAAACATCCATGACTTTCAGACGGATCCAATTTTTACCAATCCAGACAGACACTTTTCAACTGTCAAAATATTCATATCTTCGAGTCAGTTCAGTTTTTTCTTCTCTTGGCAGCGTGCCTACTTCCGAGCCAAAGTTCCGTTTTGTATTATTATTTATACATAAATAAGCATACATGTATGCTCACAGATATTTTTGTCTGGCTCTTTTTTGCTTCGGAACTACATAAATTGGCTTACGCGGAACTTCCGGTCCTTTTGACGAGTTGTGAAAGCGTGTAATCTGTGTTTTGGCTCCGCGGCGCTGTGAAATCCGTGCCTATTTATAGCTGAGCTTTGATCGCATTAAGGACATATTTCATAATCTCTTTAGAAATCGTTGTAAGCTTACGTCGTCACTGCGTTAGGCTGGGCTCACACATGACAACTCACCTCAATAACTTGCTACTTGTCAATATATTTTCGATTTTCTTAATTATTACTTATTACATCCTAAATATACATAAAGCGGTGGTGGCGTAGTGGGGTGACCCTTGCTTCTTGATCATGAGGATCTGGGTTCGAACCACGCGTGTACCAATGACTTTTAGTTACGTATATTTGTTTGTTTGTACAGCAACACAATTCGCTGATAAATTGTGCCCGGATAACGGCGACAGGCTTGCCACTTGTCACGTTTGGGACTTAATAAACTCGGCCAAACATGGGCCCAATTCTAGTGATTGGTGCCTCTGCCTACCCCCTCGGGGATAACGGGCGTGAGTTTATTTATTTATATTTTTTTAAATATTCATACCTACCGACTATGTTCTTCCTGCAATTCTCTCCATCCAAAGGTCGTCTGGAAGAGATCGCTCTAAGCGATAAGACCCCCAATTGTATACCAGACATAAGGAAATTACAATAATTCTGTATCCTGGTTAAGCAATAAAGTGTTACATAACTATCTATCAAACTATCATTATCCAATGTTATTTTGTATAAGAATGTAATTTGTGGACAGATTCATTATCTTATCTTATCTTATTATCTTATCTAAACTCACGGTTTACTGTGTGAGTTAATAAAGGTACCTACATTGCATTGCGGATTAACATACAGGTTGACATGACAAGTAGCAAGGATGAGTCTTGCTACTACGCAGTGTACATCGAATTGTCAGGATAAACCATGAATGGTAGTTTCATGAAATGGGGCCCTGAGACGTCACTGACTGGCCCGTTCACCCATATTCACTCCATATATTTTTTATATTATTTTCGTTTCTTTATTTATTTTTTCCATACACACAATGATTTTTCCTGGTCCCAAATTGGGATACCCTGTGCTATGGTAACCATGCAGACGTTACGAATATAGACTGCGGCCAATGGGCTAGTTGCCCTAAAAAATGTAATTAGTCCGTCTTTTAGATTATTCAAAAATAAGGGACACGTATTTTTTTTATTTGTAAATTAGACCAAAAATGACAAAGATATAGCCCATTAAAGTTACGTGTGACGTCACGCCGTGCTGCGTTTTTAGCACGGAGTGACGTCACACGTAACTTTAATGGGCTATATCTTTGTTATTTTTTGTTTCATCAAAAAAAGAAAAAAATATGTGTCCAATATTTTTTTATAATCCAAAATACAGACTAAATAGAATTTAAATATTTTGACCCTGGAAACTACCCTATTGTTTTGCTCCAGTCCATCCAAAGGTTGTCTGGAAGAGATCACTTTTAGTGATAAGGCCGCCGTCTGTACTCTTAGATTAAGAAATACCTGTGTAATTTCCTTTTTTATGTACAATAAAGTGTTCTCTATCTATCTATCTATCTATTGTACAAAATTTGTATTATAATGCACGGTAGCCCCCAGTGGGAACCGAACCCATCACGTCCTCTGTTTTAGTAAGTGAGCGCCTTGGCGGCTAGACTAACGAGGCAGTATAATTATCATCATCATCATCATCAACCCATTATGTCCCCACCGAGGGGCACGGGTCTCTTCCCTGAGAAAGGTATAGGCCATACTCCACCACGGGGGCCAAGTCCGGATTCGTGGAGGCCTGTAAGACTAGTAGCTGGTCGTACTGTCAGAAGGCAGTCTTATTTATTTATTTAATATTAGGAAGACTAACAGCACATAACAACGATTAACATATTATTTAAACATAGAGAAGGCCAATTCTAAGTCTCCACTATTAGAAACAACTTAAGAAAAAAGCATTTTGAGCAAGCACACAAATGACAGCTTAAAAAGTACCTTAATACTACATTCTAGAATTTCATTCCTATATTATATTTATGTATATTATATCTCATCAATATCAATATCAAAGACGTGGTGAAAGAACAATAGAGTCCTATGTTCATCAAACTCTCGACCTCTGTATAGGTAATCGACCGAATTGCCGCTTGACCAAGGCAGGCATGTAAACACACTGGGGCTAAAAGCCTATCATAACGGTTGAGATTACGACCATCAATTACGATAATATCCAAGGATGATAGATGAGATCTCAATACAGATCACTAACTTGGCTATTACCCGGGTTATTCTATTGGGAAAAGGTCGGATAACCGTCCAAATGCTCTGCAAATCCTTGGGGATGAGCCCTAGACAACCTTTCGGTAATGAAATCTAAAACTTAGCCGGACAAAGGTTTGACAACATAAGAGCGTATTCGGTTTACTAGGTATTATTGTTTAGTTATCTGCAATAGATACCTTGAGGGATTTGTGTTTTGGGCTAATTAATAGTTATATGGGAATCGCTCGTAGCCCCGGATGCCTGATTGATCTTAAGTGATCACGACGGTTAAGCAACGTAGGGCGCGTTCAGTGCATGGGAGGGTCACCGTCCATGACTAACGCTTGTGGCACTTTTTCGAGCGGTTCCGTGCTTCGCAAGGAACGTTAAGCAGTTGGTTCCGGCTGCCGTCGATAGATGGCAATCGTTAAGCCAAGTCAGAGAGGCCTTAGGGCGGCTTTAAAACTTCTGACAGTAAGACCAGCCACGAGACTTGCAAGCCTCCACCATTCCGGACTTGGCCTCCGTGGTGGAGTATGGCCTATACCTACCTTCCTCAGGGAAGAGACCCGTGCTTCTCAGTTGGGACAAACGGGTTGATGATGAAACTAAAACACCAGTATTTTATTACTTCATGTTGCATTTATTCTTGCATATTTGCATGCATATTTTCGGCTTTTTATATTGCAATAATCAGGTCTCTAATTATTACAATGCTGTCATTACACTCGTTAGTAGTTTTACAACGGAAAACTTCGAAGGAAATGCCTACTTTACAACCAAGATTAACTAGGCACTTAATAGGTAGAACGATCGACTTTTATTTCTGCCACAAACGATTTCAGTCACTTTGAGCGACGACGTTGTAAGACGGAAACATTCGATTATTCGAATACTGCCTAGCTCCATCAAACTAACTTTTTATGACTCCGTAAGCCCGAGATACCTAAACGCCTTCCGCAAGTCGTTAAAATCTTGAAGCGTTCTGTTTAAAAGCAGATTAAAGCGGGCACTTAGTTATTTGTTTTCGAATGGCTGAAGCAATGGCTAAAACAATTCTGTAACAAGTCGGTAAAAAAAATCGGTCAAGTGCGAGTCGGACTCGTGCACGAAGGGTTCTGTAAATATATCTATAAAAACAGCAAAAGAATCACTTTCGCTGTATAGAAGCCCCCTCAAATATAATATTTATTCTGTTTTTTAATATTTTAGAGCGAAAACAGAAATGCATCATCTGTGAAAATTTCAACTGTCTAAGGCCCTTTTTCCACTACTCCGGTCTGGCGTCGGAACCGGAATCAGTCATGAAAAAAATATCGGATGCCTGATAATCCACTTCATCCGATTATAATCGGCAAAGGACGTGACGCAGTGCTTTATTAAAATTCCTCGGTTTCTCTATTCAAGGCAGGAGACGTTTTCCAGACATTCTATTAATGTAAATAAAATAAATAGTTTGGGAACATTTTCGGGTTGTATGCGCGGTGCAAAAACGGGTATTGTTTTTGAACGTTAATCACTTCTGCCCGGTAAAATACCGTTCCGATCTAGCAAATTATCGTACCGTTAAAAACCGGATGCCGGAGGAGTGGAAAAGCTTACTAGTATTCTTGTGTGTTTCTAAATCGGACCGGTAATTAACGTTTGCCGGACCGGAGAAGTGGAGAAAGGCCCATACATAAAGTATCCATACTGACGTCACACGAATTTCATTATTTGTTTACCCCTCTTTTTCTCCTTCTCCTTCTCCTTCTCACAGCCGGCAACATTTATGAGACTCCGTTCCTCCCTAGTATGATGTCACATGTTTTGAAATTTTACATCTAGAAATTATTGAAATACGAGTAAAACAGCAGTTCCGAATAAAAAAAAAACAAAACAATTAATTACATTATTATGTTGTTGTTACTTTCATTTGAAAAACATCCTGTTTACATTTTAGGGTGATCGTATTTGGCAAGCAGTATAGCCATCTTTAGTTACCTACCAGTACTAATAGAAACTAAGTGAAATACTATGCAAAATCTTCCCAAACTGAACTTAATTTGGCTTAGCTGAACGAAACATCTGGTCACCCCACCTCCGAACTGATTTTACTTAACCAGAGACCTACAGTTCACTGAGGCAGACTGTCTGGTGACGTCAGCATAGATTTAATTCAATGTAATATAAATGTGGTAATACTGAAGTGGAAGTTGAGGATGATCCAATGGTAGGTCTTATTACCCGAGACATAGGTGCGAGAATTGAAAAAGCTATGGCGGTAAGATGCTTTGAGACGTGTTTATATGACTCGATTGACCGTCTGCCTTTTTAAGGAACTCATCCCTCATTAGGTTGTCTGGAATAAATTGCAATAAAACCCTTGCGCTTGAGTTCGTTTGGCGAAGTCTGGCAGATTTTGCATTTTATCTACTTGATTATTATTTGAATAAAATGGTCGCTTCCAAAACCAAATGGCATCCATATTTTTTTGTTTCGATAACAAATAACCGAACAGCAAACAATAAAAATCATCTTCAACACAAGCTACTGACAAATTTCGAAAACAAAGAAGCTTTGACTTGATACGAGAACGAATATAAATTTATTGTACCAACAAAATACAATACAATACAAAAATACAAAATTCTTTGTTTCGTTAGCCACTACATCTTAGACTACATACATTGACGGTATTTACTAGTAAGTATAAAGATACCTGTAGCAGTAGACACCGCTCTTCCACAACTAGAAATGTGTTGTAATTATAATGGATGAAACAATAAAAATTATCAACATTATCTCTAACCTAATCAGTGAAATTATTTTGGCAAGGATTTTAAATGTATGTGTGTGTGTGTGTGTGTGTGTGTGTGTGTGTGTGTGTGTGTGTGTGTGTGTGTGTGTGTGTGTGTGTGTGTGTGTGAGTGTGTGTGTGTGTGTGTGTATGTGAGTGTGTGTGAGTGTGTTTGTAAGTATGTAAATTCAAAAACAAACTAAAGACTGGCCAAGTGCGTGTCGGGTCACCTGCAGTGTAGGGTTCTGTAGTAAGAGGGGGTTTTACCTATATACAGGGTGTCCCAAACTCAACGTCAAGCCGGAACCGGGTGAAAAGACAAGTCATACTGGTTTCAGAAAAATATAAAAAAAATCTTTTTTTTTTCATTTTAAGTACAATATTTTTTTATAATTATTTATTCAAGAAATTTTACAAACATAATGAAAATTAAAATTAAAAATGGGCAATTTTGTGTTTTTTTTAAAGTCTCCTTTTCTTCCAAGCTGGAGCAGCTGGTTTTGAAATTTTGTTAACAGTTTAAAGAAGCATTATTCAGAGTTACAAAACAAAAAAACATTTGTAAAAAGTAAAGATTAGTGGCAACAGGAGTCTTTAATTTTTTTTTTTAAATACCTACAATTTTTTTTCATGCAATTTTTTTTTCTGATAACCAGTAGGTATGATACCTTTTCACCCGGTTCCGGCTTGACGTTGAGTTTTGGGACACCCTGTATAGAATATCCTCCAATTTATATTCACGTTTCTACAATCAACTGTTTACCCAGGAGAAGGGGGGGAGTTGTTTTCAGCTTTCGTTCGAGTACAAATCGTTTCTGAGATAGACCACGGACCAAATGCGTACTAATCCGACTCCGAACTTTTACTTTAATAGGGCCTGCCGCGCTCGAATGTCTCTCGAAAAAGTGTCAAATTGTTAGCCACTGCTTGAATCGTTCGTGAGTTTCGTGACGGACGCAAAGGCAGAGCCTATGGTGATATTAATGATACTTGACACTGAGAAGTGGTAGGCTGATCTCAGCTGAGATAAATCAATAGCCGATGGGTTAAAATAAAAATTGTTGTCGAGTGGAAATTAAGTCACCGTTTAAATCGCCCTTGAGCGTCCATCCATTTCAACACGTTGTTCAATACAACACAGTAACTTAACGGCGTACTCAAGAGCAATCTCAGAACTAAGGACGGTTCATTAATATTTTATAGCCTTTATATTTTGTCACATAAGCGTGGAACATTGAGTACAAGTTTTCAATAGCAAGAAAGAAAATAAAAGAAGACATTTATTATATTTGTCATAGGACCACAATATAGACAAGTTGGTACGTAACAAACAAAAAACCACGAAAGTAAAAGAATGTGAGGCATATAAAATCGGTTCCGTACAATAGTGGATAGCGCGCAGCCTAAATAAATAATTATTAAATGGCAGGTAAATAAATAATTATTTTATTTATTTACCTTTTGTCTTAATAAGTCAATAAATGCTCTCTATTTTAAGTCAACAGAAAACGTCAAAGTGGCTAGTATTAGCGATCGGTAAACTATGAAAACAATATGACACGGCACAAATAAATGCCTAGTCCCCGCTTACATATATTGCACAACCCTGCTCACTTAGCGCCTAAGTGGCTGGAAACATTGCAACGGTAAAGGTTTCAGCAGACTAGGAATAACTATTTAAAAAAATCGACGCCTATGAAGTAACAAGGAAGTTCTGCGCTGAAAAATATAAGCCATTTGAAGCCAACTTTGTATTAGATTTAAGATGATTAGAGAAAAGATGGTCAGAGTGGAGTTTTTTTCGCTGCCTTTTTCTCCACTACATTCATCCCTAAAGCAGCACCTAACATTAACATTATAAGTACATTGACATTCAACGTAATGTAAATGTAAATTCTTTAGGTTGAAACAAATTTATGATTTCTGCCATTCTTTGTGAGACTCATTTTATTGAATATTGCAGTTAGTTAGGTCTCATCTACTGATGCTTGACACAGCAGCTACTTTTAAGTCTAAAAGGTCTTTGATTATACTGCTGTAAAGCATTCGTGTTTTTGTATGCAATTAGTTTAGACTAATTGTCTCAGTCTACCGGGACCTTTACCGGTTTGATGTCTCCAGGCGTGGGTGTTTGTATTATTTATCATTGACGTGAATATTCGTCTATCTATGTAAAAAAAGATGTAATTTCTTTACAGCAATATTATGCCCGCTGGAATCCACTTTTTTTGTACTTTGCGTCATCAATACCTATATCTCTTTACACTTTTAAAAGAAATAACTGCTATCATCGAGACCCGTGATTGACAGAGTACGTTGCAATTAAAAGTTTTGTAAGCACTACACAGTAATTATTAACTTTACTCCGGATGCAAGTAAGTAACTTTTTTGTGGGAAAATTCCCACCAGTCTCCGCTCGGATTTGCAAAGCTCATGGTGAGTAGTGACGGAGCTCTCGCCGACGGTTGCTCGACTCTGACTGCGGGCGAATCCGAATCCGAGTTAATCCGGAGTAAACTTAATAATACATGGCGACCTCGCATAATAAGATTGTTTCCTATCCCATTTGTCGAACACGGTCAAGTCGCCCAAGCCCTTAATTTCTCCGTAGCTGCGCATTAATTTGATGAGCGATTTCACGGTGGACATGTGATATTTGAGTACTTAATCGTAGGGGTGCTAAGAGCGAGTGTGGACGCACATTCTCCGCCAAAATTGAGACTTGAGAGCACATGCACGTCACTCTCAATAGTCAGATCCCAGTCGCTGTTCGGCCGGGATACATATACGATATATTATGTGTATATATATATGTATATTCTATGGTCCACCGCCGCCGTTAATCTATGCAGAGACAGAGAAACCCTTACGTACACCCCCTCGAGCAACCAAAAGAGGAGGCGGTCGCGGTTCACTGGAAAAGATCTATAGCCCAAAATGCCATGTCGATCGCCACTAGCTGACCTGAATTGGAAGTTGCCCCGAACGACCGTCAGAAGTGGAAATCTGTGTTTGATGCCCTACGCCCCTCTAGAAGTTAAAGGGAGGAAGAAGAAGAAGAATCCATTTCAAATCGATTTCTATCTATCTATCTGCACTATTTTCTCCAATATAGTATAAGCCGCTCCACCTCACAATGTAGAACCACCTTTACGTAGCCGTTGGCACGGAGTTTAATGGAATCACCATCGCTTGCCTGGTAATCTACCTACCCTCTACACTTTTATAAATCCTTTGTAATGGAGCAGACTTGTCGACTTTGACTTTGTGTTTGCAGTCAATCAATCCAATAATTTAATAAGTTCGTGTTCATCCTCTACTTGAAAAGCCTCTTCTTGACGTCCCTCCTCGGCCATCCTCAACCAGTCGCTGCAACACAATCATGGCAACCTGCCTCAGACTGTGATTGACTGCAGCCCCCAAATTCATCAAAGAAAGCTATGTTTGTATGTTTTTTGCTGATAAAAGGCCTGTATCCTGCATCCAGGACTCTCACTGGACTGAATTTTGAATCAATAAGTGAGACTTGTTGATCTAAAACTTTCGTAAGTACTATAAGCGTCCCACTTATTATAGACTGTTTTCCGGATATACCTATTTCCGACAAAAAATCAGTAAGTGTATTTGGAAAACAGTTAATAATAAGTGGGACGCTTATTTATCATAGATTTTCCAAGGAACCTTACCCAAATGTTCAAGCTTTTCTTTAGAAGACTCATTTGAACACCCTTATTTACGTATACTCCTATTTTGCTAAATAGTATATTGTACCCTATTTAGCAACCTTCAATACAATATATCGTAATAATATATTGTATTGTAGGTTGTTTCTGTTCATTTTGGGTATACTGTGCACTAATAAAATTGCACTGTGACTCTAAAGGCTATATCTCGACAAAACACCTATACCGACGTTTTTCGCGTTCTTTGTACACTTTGAGAGGGATTATTTTTCATCGGAACTCGCTTTCTATTTTTTATCAAAGTTATACAGTAAAATAGGTAATTTGTTATTCAAACAGTCAGGATTAAATTGTGACATCTACCACTTCTAAGCTAAGTCCACAGGGCGACTCCAAATTTGTTCTCGATTTTCGACTTGTACATTGTAACCAATAATTATAATTTATTTTCAATTAAATTAGAATAAAAACATTTGAATTCACTAACAGCACCTGCCAAAAATATCAATAGGTGCTGAATCTGGACTAGGCCGGGTGCCATTCGTGCAGGTGCTATTTAGGCGGGTGTTCAAACTGGACTACCTCGATTTCTGAATTGAGAATTTCGCCAAGTAATTACATAACTGCAGTGCTGTCTCAACAAATTTCTTTAGAAAAGAGCGTGACAGGACGTTACTTAAGTATTTACTTAGTGTAAATTCTCAATTCAGAAATCGGCCCTTTATGTCTTGTTTCCTTACTTGTTTCCACATACACATATCTAACGATACACTCTGAAGCACCAAAAAACGACACGCGACCGCTACAGTTATTAGACGCGACGACAGGCTACGGCCGTCAATTTTCATAATGTTGTTCGAATCTCCGCACACTTGGCGTCAGAGTTGCAGAGTCGCAACGACAAGACGTCAGAAGCAAATGACAACGTCGCATCTGACGCGGCGACTAGACGCGGCGACAAGTCGCCCTGTTTGCGATGGCTCTTAAAGCTCCGAGATTCCGAGACTCCGCGACTCTGACGCCAAGTGTGCGGAGATTCGAACAAAATATATGAAAATTGACGGCCGTAGCCTGTCGTCGGGGCTAGTCGCCGAACTGTCGCCGTCGCGTGTCGCTCAGTGTGCGCATACCGCATAGACTTAATGGAAAATATTTTTTAACGGTACATCCCACTACTTCTAATTTGCATTGACAATTTGAAACCAAAGATATAACGTCACGAATGTTTACAAAATATGATATAATATCAGCGCATCGATGGCAACGCAAATATAATTATAACCATACAGCATATCGATGGCAATACAAATATAATTAAAAAGTTCTTATTACACAGTTGGGGTCAAGGAATTATTAATTAAATCATTATTAATTATGTTCATCATCACACTCTGTATTGTATCGGCAATTGATGTGGTCCGTGTTTTAAGGATAGACTGGAGTTCTGAAACTGGCTGAAAATAATACTCTGTTAACCACAAACAAGGAAAAAAATAAATAAACTCACGCCCGTTATCCCCGAGGGGGTAGGCAGAGGCACCAATCACTAGAACTGGGCCCACGTTTTGCCGAGTTTATTAGGTCCCAAACGTGACAAGTGGCAAGCCTGTCGCCGTTATTCGGGCGCAATTTATCAACGAATGGTGTTGCTGTACAAACAAACAAATGTACGTCACTAAAAGTCATTGGTACATGCGTGGTTCTAACCCAGACCCTCATGATCGAGAAGCATGGGTCAACCCCACTACACCACCACCACACCAGAACAAGGAAGTTAAAAAGAAAACCTTTTACCCGAAGCTGCTTCTATTTACAAACTATCCGTCTAAGCATGTCGTGTGTAGCAAAACGGAAGCATTTACAGAGACCCTCGCTGCTAACGAAAGAAACACAAAGAAGCTGCCTTCATAAACGTGGGACACGACTATTATCATAGCAATCTCAGTGCGACTTTGACCTTTAAGATTGGCGAGAAGGGTAGGTTTTTCAGCGACACGGTCTTCGTGTTTCAGCACAATGATAATAACCATAAGTTGAATGAACCTTATACAGACTCTCCCGACTGCCTAAATTGTATGATTTCACCATATATGATAATCTAAGATAAACAAGCTATGAATGTAAAACGTAATTGTCCACTTAATATTTTACCCGACTGCGGCCGAGCCCAAAAGGAGGGTAGTGTATTTGGCTAGTATGAAACCAAAGGTCACAGTTGAAAAATAATATCTACATCAATCGGTTCGTCGCAAAATATGAAAATATTCATAAATCGATTAAAATGTTTAAAAAACTGAAATAAAAAATAACTAATAACCTAACGGCTGAGCATTAACTAGGTGCCAAATTCAACAAATTACTACCAAACTACCAACTACTAAATTCAACGATTAAACTCATTGCAAAGTACCTAAGTAGGTCCCGTCTGCTTGACAGTTGGGTAATTGGTTTTTATGTCAGTTATTTTTAATTAAGTTTTTTTTAACCCGTTAACTCAACTCTGCAAATCATTTTACGCCTTGAATGTTCATACTTATTCATTTACTTTATAAATTTTAATTTAAGTTTCATTTTATATTAATTGTGTTAGACTTGTTGTTCAAGTTTTCATTTTATTTTATAGCAATTTTAAACAGAAATCACCGGATCATTTTCTACCGTCGGGTAAAAATGGAGAACAGGAAAAGGTTATAGTTTCTCATACTGAAACTATAAGCCTAGGCGCACACTAGCGATACGCGGCAGGCGACAGCTCGGCGACTAGACGCGACGACAGGCTACGGCCGTCAATTTTCATATATTTTGTTCGAATCTCCGCACGCTTGGCGTCAGAGTCGACGACAAGACGCCAGAAGAAAATGACAACGTCGCGTCTGACGACAAGTCGCCCTGTTTGCGATGGCTCTAAGCGGGTAGAATTTCTCCACTGTCCAATTGTTCATGTTTTGACTTAAAACAAAGTTCACGACGCATACGTCGGAATCGGAACTACCGGCTTCTGCTCCCCGCTACCCGCTATTTTCAGTTTCAAAATGCACCTCACGAAATGTATGCATATTATGTAACAATGCGCTAAGCTGTGTGTGAACGTAGAGGATATTGCATCCTTTTATAGCCAGGTTATACGGTTACATACACCTTGGGAATTTGAAGTCGGTGTTCACTAGGCGAATTGGGGCTTTGAGTATTGCAAGTTAGACTACTTTGAGAATTACTTTGACAGTAATAACATTCAGAGGAAGCGTTGAAAAAGAAAGAGTTGCTTTTTTCCTAAAAGGTACTTTTTCATAAATTTATTTTTATGCTCTAGACATTTTCGCTCGTAAAATCGCTCGTAGCCCCGGCCGCCTGAGTGACCTTAAACGATCACGAAGGTTAAGCAAGATAGGGCGCATTCAGTGGACGGGTGGGTAACCGTTCTATATATGACTATTGACTATTGGCGTTTTTCCGAGCGATTTGAAAGAAGAAAGAAAGAAAGTTTATTGTAAAAACAAGACCCATCACAGAAACCAAACACAAAAAAAAGTAACATAATAAATAAGTAAGGCAACAGACGAAACACAAATAAATTTTATCAAAAACCTTAGTCTGTAGTGTGTCTAAGTCGCCACAAAAGGCAACTGACTCAGCGTTGTGCTGAGGGTGTGAACCCTCAGCGCTGATTTTCAGTCAGTGCCTACGGTAACTCACAAAAATACTCCAAAAGTGCGTGACGTGGTACATTCAATAAAAGAAAAAAAAAATAATATGTTTATTTAATACAATATACTTTATTGTATTAAATATACTATATTGTATTAAATACATATATTTATAGATTTCGTGCTTCGCAAGGCACCTTGAGCAGTTGGTACTGGCTGCCGTCGATAGATGGCAGTCGTTAAGCCAAGTCAGAGGCCTTAGGGCGGCTTGAAAGCTTCTGACAGTAAGACAGCCACTAGTCTTACAAGCCTCCACCAATTCGGACTTGGCCCCCGTGGTGGAGCTTATACCTTCCTCAAGGAAGAGACCCGTGCCCCTCGGTGGGGACATAATGGTTTGGTGATTAAATATACGTCCCACTGTAGGGCGCAGGCCTTCTACCAGAGAGAGAGTAATTAAAAAGTGAGTGACTCTGATAACAAAGTACCAAATTTGGAAGGCCACACTGTCTCGTGGTCTTACTTATTAATCTGTCGAATTTTTGACTGTTTTTTATTGTTCTTTCCGATGTCACAACGCAACTGATTCAAAAATTTTTACTTTTACTTTTCCTTTCATTATTTATTATGATGCCTTGTTATAACTTTTAGATTTTTCATCTATTCTTTTCAAAACAATTTTAGCTAAATTAGCAAACTTTCAGTCTTAAAAATATTGCTCATGAGTATGTTGACTGAACACAAAGTTCACATATTATTCTAAAAAAAGCTTTATCTATTATACATTATCCATTGCTGAGTTACCAATGATTTTGTCAGTGATATTTTACATATTCTGCTCCGCAGTATATGTAAAATTAAGAGTTTAGAATGAGCGTTTTTCCTTATGTCAAATTTAGATTTAAAAGGATCCCTAGGTAGCGCTGTCGTACCGTAATAATAAACGTCAAAGCAAAAAATAATACTATGTTTCTGTGGAATTTGTGATGGTTGGTTACCTAGAAGAAAAAATGCTGTTATCGTTTAGTGATAAGTGCGCTTTTGGATACTTTGGAGTCTTTGCTATGGATTGTGGGTTTGAATTTTTATTTTTATTACGAGAAACCTCGTCCGAATAGCAACCCTGGTTACTTCTCTTGTTTAGTGATCTGTGGACTGACTTTGACATTGATTGCTACGAAACACAAATTCGTATGAAGAAACGAATGACGCCATCTAGTGTATCTCAAGGAACTAAGAAAAAAAAAGAAAGGAAAAACGCCCATTGGCTTAGAATTCAAGTTTGCCTCGTGTGCAAAACCCCTAAGTCCCGCGCTTATTGAGTCGTGTTCCCTGTTTATGAAGTCCTCCGACAACCGTCATAAGTACTTTTGTTTTCGAGTCGTTACCTTGCAGCTTTAGATGTTTCGTCGGGTAGATGGGTAGTCTGCTTTCTCCATAACGTCCTTGCGGGGCAACATAAAGTGGTGAACACGGCTCTTTTAAACTTTTTAAAATTATACAGGCTGTTGATTTGAACAGTTTAATCCGACTCAGGGGTGGTTATTTACATGATACTGAAGCAAAAAAAAATTGTTTTATCGAAAATCACCTAAAATGCAAATCAGCACCTGCAAATCAGACCGAAACCTGGTCGGACTCTTCCGACAAAAATCAAGTAAATGTATACGGAATAAAGCTAATAACCGATATAAATTTAATTTTTAATTACTAATTACACGATCACGGTTTTCAAGCCACACTAATTTCCGCCTATAGAAGAATTCGTCATAGAGTCATCAAAAGCTCAAAAACGTAGGAGGTATTCTGTGACCATACCCATTTGCCGTATTCTGCCAGTTCGCGTATCGACAAACAACTATACCTAATACGAAGCTTCAAACAAACACTCATCATTTTGCTTTGCAAAAATATAGTCACCGAACAGTTGCATTTTCGAGGTAGCAATTTTGGCTGAAGTATGCGCTACATTCCGTAGCTAGATTTGCAAGTTCAGCAATAAACTGGAGGTATGACAATAGTATGACCGTGTTTCTACACGCAAATATGACGTGATTTGAATATTCAGAGATATACGATGCTCCAACAAGAAAAAGGGTTTTACCTATAATATTCAACGTTTGTAGATGCTAGCAATCCGTTGATAAAATTGATAAGATCTGCTCGGAAAGCTGTTCATCATCATCAACCCATTAAGCCCCCACCGAGGGGCATGGGTCTCTGCCCTGTGGAAGGTATAGGCACCACCACGGGGTCCAAGTCCGGATTGGTGGAGACAGGCCTGTTCCACTAAGCATGTAGGTATCGAAAACGTAAGTGCGTGCGGCCGCCCATCCAGACGGAATAATAGGTAGGGACTCACGAGCGTGCAGTGACGCGCGCGCGAGTTTTGTTCGTAGCCGATCCGACCGATCCTTTAAAAATGGAGAAACCTAAAAGAGGCCAAAAATACTTTGCAGTGTTGAACTGCTTAAACACGGATTGCGAGTGGTTATTATGAAATTTTAATTCGTGATACCTACTTAGATTACAAAAATACGAGTTTATTAGAATTAAAGGAATTTCTCAGGTTTGAAATTGACGGTCTGTTTCGTTAGAAGTAGGTAGGTACCTATCCACTTAGGTACAATTTTTGTCTGTTCAATCAATAGCATAATATGATTAGAGAAATAGGTATGTAGGTACTAAGTACAACCTATAGTCAGGTATAAATGTAATTATTTTTTTAATTCGATACCTACCCTTTAATTTTAAAGACTGTTTTAGCAAAATAGTCGTTAGTGTTTCGTATGTTTGTTTGTAAAGTTATGTTTGATATTGTTCATATAATTTTGAGTACCTGCCTACAGAACGATTTGATACACATGTACCTACATAAGACCTAAATAAGATATTTAGGGCCGATTTCTGAATTGAGAATTTACACTAAGTAACATAACATAAAATTTATCATAACATTTACATACAGGCACATACATTGCTTCTGGCCCCACACTAGGAAACCCTGTGTCGTGGGAACCAGAAACAGCGACGTCACTAGCATGTAAATATCCAAGACCCAGGCTTCTATTTTTTTCTGTCCCCAGCCGGGATTCGAACCCAGGACCTCTCGCATGGTAGGCACATGCGCTAACCGTTGCGCCACAGAGGTCGAGAGTAAATACTCAAGTAACGTTCTGTGACGCTCTTTTCTGAGAAATTTGACGAGACAGTACTGCGGCTCTCTGTCACGCTCTTTTTTGAGAACTTTGACCTGAGTTTCATAAACGAGGTACACACTAAAGTATTCTGTAGGGCTATCTTCTTACGTTGAAGTACTTATACATACCCACATTGTAAATGTAAAATAGTTTTCTGATCTACCTACATACTACTAATACCTAGCCTAGGTTTATCTAGAACGTCATTTGTTCACAAAAGTTAACTGGTAATAAAAGATTAAGATTAAATAATTATTCATTGAACGAAGACAACCCTAAGGCGCCAGAAGAGGTAAGAGTTACGCGATAGAAAGAGAGGCAACGGTGTAGGTGAATATAACCGTAGGTTTTGTAGCGCCGTGCGATCTGAATTGCACCTAATTCTATCGCTGCTAGAGTCCCTTTTTATTTAATTGATTTTGCGGAGTGAATCTTTTGTACTTGTACTATTATGTATTCTGTGGTGGAGGCTTGTAAGACTAGTGGCTGGTCTTACTGTCAGAAGTTTTCAGGCCCTACGGCCTCTGACTTGGCTTAACGACTGCCATCTGTCGACGGCAGCCGACACCAACTGCTTAACGTGCCTTGCGAACCACAGAACCGCTCGGAAAAACGCCACTAGCGTTAAGCCGGGTCCGCTGCGCCATGTTACGCGTGTTACAAAAAATGTAACACGTTATTAAAACAAAAATGGGGAGTGGTATTAATTTTTTACGTGTTACTTAACACGTAACGTAACGTTATGTAACACGTAACGTAACGTTATGTAACACGTAACGTGTTATACCACGCCCCATTTTTATTATATTTACGTGTTACGTTTTTTGTAACACGCGTAACATGGCGCAGCGGACCCGGCTTTAGTCATAGACGGTCGCCCATCTATGCACTGAACGCACCCGATGTTGCTTAACCTTGGTGATCGTTTAAGATCACTCAGGCGGCCGGGGCTACGAGCGATTCGTTTGGGCTTAAGTATTTACTTTGTGCAAATTCTCAATTCAGAAATCAGCCCTAAAGCATGTCAACACGCGTGCACTCTACGTTACGACTTCGTAGCAAAAATATAAAGGTCGCTATGTTTCCGACTGCATCTAAACTGTATCCAAAGACATAATCTATTGTTGTGTAGTTCTAAATGAGGGATACACTCAGACCGATCCATCATGTCCTTTGAAGTAATTATGCCCACACCTAACCCAAATAAATCAATTCGTAGACCATAAAGCATGTCGTTTTGATAAGCTAATTCCTCCGCCTTGGGGTCTACTGCCGATCAGGCTTATACCGGGAAACGGTACCGTTCCGTACTCGAAAGGAAAAAGAGGAAAAAGATTTACTCGTTAGACGTTATTAGACATTAGACGACTCAATACTCAAAACAAAACACAAGACCATTACAATATAAGAGTACTTGGTATATAATAAACATGTAACAAGTGTAAATAAACGGTACAATACGAAAATAGAGAATGACAAAATAGAAATAAAAAAAAGCCGTCCAAGTGCGAGTTGGACTCGTCTACAAAGGGTTCTGTACCATTATCTATAAAAATATTACAAGTTTCTACCTGTTATCGTTATTAAGACCGAGAAAACTAATAGAAAAAAACACGTTTGTAACATGCGAGCCCCATTTGTATAACTAAATATTCTGTGAATATTTCAAGCATCTACTTACCAGGTCGTTATCAATTTCGAGCGAAAGCGAGCAAAAAAATCACGTTTGTGATTGTCCCATACAGGGAGCCCACTTAAGGCGACCTCTGTGGCGTAGTGGTTAGCGCTTCTGATTACCATGCGAGAGGTCCCGGGTTCGATCCCCGGCTGTAGAAAAAAAAAACTCCAGGTCTTGGATGTTTACATGTTTGTGACGTCGCTGTTTCTGGTTCCCACGACACAGGGTATCCTAGTGTGGGGCCAGAAGCAATGTATGTGCCTTTATGTAAATGTTATGTTATTATAAATATTTATTTTATTCTGTTTTTTAGTGATTGTAGCGGCAACTGAAATACATAATCTGTAAAAACTTTAACGATCTAACTATCACGGTTCACGAGATATAGCCTGGTGACAGACGGGCGGATAGACAGCGGAGTCTCACTAATAGGGCCCGTTTTACCCTTTGGATACGGATCCCTAACAAAGGAGCCCAAGGGTCCCTATTACGGGAACGTCCGTTCGTCTATCTATCTATCCGTCTGTTTGTCCAGCCGTTTATCTTGTGTGTATGTCGGTATGTTTGCTTGCCTGTTTGTCTTACCTCTTGCACCTAGTGTACAAAAGTCAGTAGTAAATAAAAAAAAATGTTTATGTTATTCAGTAGACGCCCAGGAAAACAAGGAAATTAGGTCGATCGTCAAGCCTAATCCGCCAGGACGTGACTTTGGCAGAATTATCGTGGGAACTAGCTGCTGAAGTTTTAAATGGCTTTGAGATTATCTAAGACACTTTAGACTTGTCTGTGATATGCTTTCCCTGTCGGATTGGTCTGTAAGCTTTAGGTTCAATGCCACAGTCTAGATTCTCGTTATCTTCGTGATTGGTTTGAAGTTTGCGAGAAAACGGAACGTAACATCTTGTTTTAGTGAACATCATTGTCTTTATTTTTTTAGATAATGTTATTGATTTATTTGCTTCAAACGTATGTTGCCTGTTATAATTTCCTGTTCAACTAAATACTTCTTGATTTCGTCTCGAATTTATTGATATATTTTCTTGTCTCCCTCTATGGTTGCCTGGAACAAATAGTTTATAGTATAATAAGGCCGCCAATTGTATGTACTTAAATTTTTAAGAAATGTGTGAATGTAATTTATGAGTACAATAAAGAATATTCCATTTATCTTTTATCTCTCTAGCTACTTTTAAAAATGATACAATAGAGAAACAATCCGTGGTAAGTTTAACGAGGGCCTGTAGATCTGTAGCACAGGATCTTTCCTTGTACGGACTCCAGCGTCTCACGTAGGAATAAGTCCTGATTACTCAATTTTTTCGTATTTTGTGTTTTGATACCTTTGTGAGAAGGAAATAAATACACTACTTTCTCAATTATTTTAATGGCCAGTACCTACCTTACCGGGCCTAGATTCCGCTAATGCATTGTGGTAAAATTGATATAACTCAGTAATTATTATTTTACTTATTTTGTACATATGCTTCCTTCTCCAATATTTTGCTCCAGTCCATCCAAAGGTTGTCTGGAAGAGATCACTTTTAGTGATAAGGCCGCCGTCTGTACTCTTAGATTAAGAAATACCTGTGTAATTTCCTTTTTTATGTACAATAAAGTGTTCTCTATCTATCTATCTATCTACAATGACAGTTGCATGTTAGTACAATGACATTTCATTTTCGCTTCAAATCAACGCGTGCACGTATTCGTAATTCAACGCGTCAATGAAAATAAAAAACATGTCACGTGAACAAAGCTTATAACTGTAATTCAACTATAATGCACTAACAGATTCGAGGCTCTGTTCCTTACAAGCACTTTATGTACCGTAGGTACTCTCACTCCGAGAGAAGGCTGTACCCTACTGTGGAACATATATAATAGGATACTTACTTATTTTTATCTACCACATCCATATTACGATACTCTCAAAGAATTACCGTACATTGAAAGTATATGGAGCGCTGAAAAGTTCCGTTTTTAATTTAAACTTTGGCCATCCATCTTTAAAAAGCACAGTTTTTTAAACAAACTTCTTGCAAGTTGTAAAATGTTATTGAGAAAGTTATCTAACAATAATTTGTCAAGACGGGAGAAGAATGTTTCAGATCAACGACTTCAAAGTGTTTGGAGTTGCGTTATTTATTTAGTGGACTTCAAAGGATTGGCTTAATTTTTAGGGATAAGCGAAAGTTTGCAGGAATAACTGTGCCGAGCCAATTAGTTGACGTTTCGGGAACTTAGGCTCTTTTTGAAGAATTACATTGTGTGGAAACCTGAGCGACTAAGGTTTCGTCATATCTTGGCCGTAGAAATGGCTGTCCATCTTGTGGCTGGTCGTCCTACGCAACGCTAGCCGATATGTGGTCTCCATTCAAGGATTTTTCGGCCCCGTTGGCCATCAGTATTGCTAAACTAAAACGCCGTCGTTTACTTTTTAATGTCATTTTAAGCATTTCATTCATTTTTATGTAGCCTGGTGTGTCAAAAACTATGTCTTGTTGTAAAATCAAATGACGAAACTTTGCGAGGTCTTTTTTAACTCGAAATTAAATAAAAATACGATGGACAATCGAGAATACGTTTCTTAAAAGAAAGAAAATACGTGTAATTGCAATTTCTGACCGCCATAATCGCCCCGGTCCCTATGGGACCGTTATGACGGATGGGATAGTTATCACTAGACACAGAATATCCCAGTGTGGGACCAGAAGCAATGTATGTCCCTGTGTGTAAATGTTGATGTTTATTATAGTGAATTACACGTAGACATCGCGATGTAAAATTTATGACATTACGACCGACAACAGCTCATAAATATGACAAAACTGCAACTTGAAACATAACGAAGCGATAACTATGATAATTGCCAATAACCGGAAAAACGTGTTTTCATACCTAACTACTCAGCTAATTTAAAAACATGTTTAATTAATAATAACAATCCTTTGGTATCTGTGTGTACAGTCGAGAGCAGGTCAACATTTAGGTACATTTTTGTTGCAAAGTCCTCCGTAACGTGATGAGTAGAGTGCACGCGTCTAAAGATTGATGTGATATTGACTGTAAAATGGTACATTCATTAATAGTTATAGCTAATCGCGAAAGAATTGGAAATCTCTTGCGAAATTATATATGATTTATCTTTTTATACTTAAACTAGCTGTTGCCCGCGACTTCGTTCGCGTGGGCTTTAGTTGGAAAAAGTATTTGCAAATAAGTCACGTAGGTATACTTTTAGCGCATGTGAAATAATTAAAACAAAAAATTTTTGTAATCGTTAACATTCATATTTATTACATACATTTAATTTTAATAATTTACAGTAATTTACATTTTATTGAAATAACTTAGAAAATCAGAGAACTTACATATTGACGTTGCACCCCCTTTTAAACCCCTAGGGGATGATTATAAAAAAAAAAGCTTGAGTTTCGTGACTTTCAATAAGGGACCTTCATATTGGATTTCATTCGAATAACTTCAATAACGGCAAACATTCGTACTAACATTGCACCCCCCCTCTTAAGGGATGATTTTCAAAAAACTATTTTACATGTTTTTCATAACTTTTAATGAAGGACCTTCATATTGAATCTCATTTGAATAACTTAAAAAACGGGAAAGTTTCATACTAAGTTTGCACCCCCCTTCTTCCCCCTTAAGGAATGATTTTTGGAAAACCATTTTACACGCATTTCATAATTTTAAATGAAAAATCTTCGTACCAAATTTCATTCGAATAGCTTCAAAAACGGCTAAGTTTCATACTCACTTTGAACCCCCATTTTACCCCCTTAGGGGATGAATTTTCAAAAATCCTTTCTTAGTGCTCCCTTACGTTACAAAAGAAACCCCTGTGCAAAATTTCAAGTTTCTAACCCTTACAGTTTAGGCCCTGCGTTGATATGTCAGTCAATCAGTCAGTCAGTCAGCTTCTCCTTTTATATATATAGATTAATTAAATATTAGAAAATTATGTTAAGTAGATAATATATTTAAATTGTAATCAATATTAAAAATATGTATTATACGCATTACGCATGTACCTAACAATAACTATAACTAAACGATTATACCCATTATACCTAAGTTAATGCCAATGTATTAAATGGAGAGCGGGGTTCCCTGGCACAAGTGTTTACACACTTAATGTGGTGGGGACCCACCACAATGTGTAATGAATAATTTTGAGTCGAAATAAAAATATTTAAATTTATAAATACGAAATTAAATTCTCGATTTTTTATTAACTTTAAACATAAACATTTCAATACGTCCACATTATACATTATACTGCTGGGCTCACACTAGGATACCCTGTGTCGTGAGAACCAGAAACAGCGACATCACAAACATGTAAACATCCAAGACGTGGGGTATATTTTTTGTCCCCAGCCGGGAAACGAACCAGTAACCTCTCGCATGGCAGGCATATGCGCTAACCGCTGCGCCACAGAGGATTCCGGATTTTTTGTCGGACGAGTCCGACTAGGTTTCGCTCTGAGTGCGTATACTGAGTTTTGTCGTTCACTTTCGATAGCGAGAGCGTTTGCGTTTTGCATAGGAGTGACAAAGCGCGCCATCTATTTGTCTCTTTGTTACTCCTATGCAAATCGCAAACGCTCTCACTATCGAGAGTGAATGAAAAAACTCAGTATAAGCACTCAGTACACGCACTCTGAGCCGGTTTTACGAAAGTACGGTGGAAGTGAAAATCTGAAATTGCTCCAAAAGAACGAAGATGTCGTAAGCTATTTTACGCCTCGATACCTAGCGACACTTTGTGCTCCAAAATTGAATTACTTAAGTTATCAAATAATTGTAATAGAAAATAACACCAGATTTTTTTCGCTAACATTATAGTCTACGTGGTCAAATTAGAACGCAAAATGTAGTACAAAATATTTCTGCTTGACCTTTATTTCAAACATCTTAATGACTAGCAAATATTATTAAAAAACTCATCCCCCAATTTTTCCTTTTCTTATATATTTTTTTTATTCCTTTTTCCTGTGTTTAGAAAAATAGTTTGTTGACGTCTAGAGAAAGTTCAATTGGATTTGGAATAGACGATACACTGAGAAAAACTGAGTGATAGTCCACAGGCTCTTACTAGATACAACATAGAAGAGAAAATCGAACAAAACATCACTTCCTGTCGCCAGTCGCTGTCTGTAGTCTGGTAAGTAAAACGGAAATGCAAAAATGCACAAATACTGATAACGACTGCAACGCCTGTTCTAAGCCGATTATTCTGTTCGCTGGTTTCATTAAAATTGTAAGACAAGAGACACGGTTTTTACGATGTATTTTGTTTCATGACGCGCGTGTAACTTTGCGTATTGCAAAGGCATTTCTAGTAACAGTGAATAATATAAAAATGTACTGGCACATAATAATATTATCTCTTTTGTGTGCCCAAAAAATAAATAAAAAATATGCTAAGAAGTGTTTCAGTCAAAAAATCTGAAATGTTTTGTTTAGCTTTTTTAATTAATTTCTTAAAAAAGAAAAATTAAAACAATATTTTAAGTATTCTTCTATGTGACCTAAAGTCCAGAAAAATGTAATTCAATTTTCAGACTCTTCACACCTGTTCTCGGATTTCTTATTTTAAAATATTTAACAGTATGTCTTTTTTAATGAATGAATGTTTATTGTCACAGACATGCTTACAAAATAATTAATAATATTATTATTATTTAATTATTTTTTAATTTACAATTGTTATTAAAAGCGCCTTGTACATTTATGTAATTAAAGTTCCCTCATTATTCTCGACAGTCACCTCGGCAGTCTTTTTTTGTTCTTTCCGGAGACAGACTATCAGTATTTTATCGCGACAACACTACAAAAATCTAGTACTAGTAAATCGTGCCAAAAACTAGTTACTCTAGATTTTTTCAAAGATCAAAACATTATTTTCAGAGATTGCTGCGTACGTACAGATTTACATAGGCTTTTATTATCTTATGCAATGTAGAACGTAACGTGGGCATTAAGATAAGGTATTTCATTCCGAACATCAATGTACTCTATTTCAACCTACTTAGTAAGTAGTAAATAATTTGTGTAGGTACCTGGGTAGAGCATAAAAAAATCTATTATTAGCCTTTGTGTGGTATGTTTAAGAGGGTTTCTGAGCTCCATATAATGGATAAAGTCAGAGAGTCTCCGGTGGTTGTAATATACTCACTGTACAACATTTCCACACCATGAAGCTTACCGACAGCCCGCTATGCAGGGGATATCTCTAAGAAGATGAAGCACCTGACTCAGTCATTAAGAAAAGGGAAACACCTGACCACGTGACATAGTTTGAAAGTTGAAATCTCAGTAACATTAGAGTACTGATGAGTTTTTAGAAAAAATAAGCTGCTTGAACGAACCAGGACTACCCAGTACAATATCCGAATCCTCGACCGCATTTTGTAAAATAAAATGATTTTGGTCATGGTTTTCTATCACAGTTTGCTGTGCATTGGATACCTGTTTTAGAAGATAAACTTTTACATACAGGCACATACATTGCTTCTGGTCCCACACTAGGATACCGTGTCGTGGGAACCAGAAACAGCGACATCTGGAAACATCCAAGACCTGAGTTTTTTTCTTTTTGTCCCCAGCCGGAATTCGAACCCCAAAACCTCTTGCATGGCAGGTAGATGCACTAACCACTGCGCCACAGATGTCGTCACCATTATTAAAAGTATATCGAATTGTAATAATGTATGAATATTAGTTTTATGAAACGCGATCATGACTGTCGCTGTGGTGAGTGTCACTCTGGGAAGAGATGACCATTTCTTTCAAAGCCAGGGTAAGACAAACATTATTTTTCTCGCGAATTCTTGCGGGCGGACGATCTGTGCGGTATGATTAACACACTTTCCTTTATCGCGGATTACACATAAAAAAACTACAAAGGTAACCCAAAATTATTAAGACAGTCTGCTTACAGCTGCTGTTTAAAACTGATTAGGTACGTTGTTTCGGGTTTTACTACCAGGTTGTACTCGCGCGCGTGGTATTCGTAAATAACATCTCATATTATCTCACAGGTTATTTTTTTCACTTATTAATATCATGGTAAATTTATTATCAACTAGCAGTGGCCGTTACTACGTCTGTAAACTTGTTACTTTCTAACTACATACATACTCGCACAAAAGCTCACACCTGTATCCCAGAGTGGGAGGCAGAGACCAGTGTCTAGATTCTGCTAATGCATTGTAGTACAATGACAACTGCGAGACATGGCGATTTAGTTTCATTGCCGCTTCATGTCTATGCGCGCACTCAAATCAAGGAATAAATCGTCAGTGGTATGAAAAAACACGTCACGTGACCCGACCGTTTATCTGTCATCGAACTACGATGAACTAACAGAATCAAGGCTCAGGGACTGCCATCTGTCACGATCCTAACAGCTTCGCTTTATCGACATTCCATAAGAAAAAAAGGAACGAAGAAGAGAAGAAATATTTTTTAAATCATGTAAAAGTACATAGATGTTTGTTAGATTTACGCCACTCAGGAATGTCAGAATTAAAGTGAAGGTGCAAATGATCTCTGTTTTGTTCTGTAAATAAAATCATTATCTATCTATCTATATGTCAGGTAAGTGGCAGTCCCTGGTCTTCGCCTACCCCTCTGTGATACAGGCGTGAGCTTAGGTATCTATGTGTGTATACTTATATGGACTTGAAAGTCTCCAAGAGATAGTGTTCCCTCCATCAAGTGATTAAAACATGCCAAGGGTTCCACAATCGACTGCCAGTCGGCTAACGAACTTGCGGCGTCAAATTAATCTGTGGACATTCTTGGAGTGAACTTTGAGACACAGAGTAACAAGGGTAACGGAGGGAAGTATTTATAGAGGCGCAAATGGCTATTCCCATACTATCATCGTCTTCATCATCATCATTACACCACTGAGCCCCACTGCTGAGTGTAGGCCATTACGGTGACTCAACGATATCGCCCGATCATCGGGCTGTTGGTTTGCCCACTGACCATACATTACAATTCAACATCAACCCATTATGTCCCCAACGAGGGGCACGGGTCTCTTTCCTGAGGAAGGTTTAGGCCAACCTCCACCACAGGAGCCAAGTCCTGATTGGTGGAGGCTTATAAGACTAGTGGCTGGTCTTACTGTCAGAAGTTTTCAAGCCGCCCTGTGGCCTCTGACTTGGCTTAACGACTGCCATCTATCGACGGCAGCCGGCATCAACTGCTTAACGTACCTTGCGAAGCACGGAACCACTCGGAAAAATGCCACTAGCGTTAGTCGTAGACGGTGATCCATCCATGGACTGAATGCGCCGTATGTTGCTTAACCTTAGCGATCGTTTAAGATCACTCAGGCAGCCCAGGCTACGAGCGATGCTTTTACAGCAGGACAATTCCTCATTCCAGTGCAATCACTTAATTAAGACACGCAACCGACGACGCGAGCTGCGTCTCTGCTCACCTTGATTAAGCTCTGCGCATCAGACTAAAACCTGGTCAGACTCTTCCGTCTGAAAGTCAAGTAAATGAATCCGGAATAAAATCCAGAATAACATTCTTTACACACTTCCAGCTGGATAGCCGTTCTGCCCCCGATAGTTGAAAAGGCGCATGTAACAAGAATCTAAAACTGAGAAAAAAAATGTTTAATGAATAAAAACTTAAATTGTTTGCTGTCTGTTAGTTAAACGAAGAAATATATTTTTGAAGATGTCGAAAAATAGTTAACATGATTATCTTTCAATTGCTATAGTACGATAGGTATATTTTAAATATATTATATGCAAAATCTCAAAAAAACCTTTTCATTTTAGTTTAAAAAATATGAAGAAATGAGACATAATTAATTGAATAGGCGCATATCGCTACATGCGCCCTATCAATTTCGTATGCGCTTTTTATTACTTTTAACCCTAGTACCAAGTGTATAATTTTAAATATTTTCCTAGAAAGAAAAGGCGCATTTAAGTAGGCACTTTAGGCACAAATATCCATTATCAATCTAATAGCCCTTGGCTAAGTTGAAAAGTACCTATGATCGTCTATTGTAGGTTTCATCTTGACTTATGAGTAAAAAAACAATAATTTCAGCCTTTTATTTATTTTATTTTAACTATAGAGAATTGAGACGTATCTGGCAGATGCGCATTGAAGAAAATATAAAATACGAAGTAGTAAGGGCGCATGTGGCAGATGTTGACTTTTCTACTTAGTAGGTATAATACGTTCCAACTAGCGTCTAAGGCGCAAATGGTCACTTGCGACCTATCTATTAAGCATTAAAAACGATATCGAATAAGCGCCTATTAAACTTCCGATCATGAAATATTACTATGAAGCTCAAAGGCGTATATGTGCAAATGCGGTTATTCTACTAAGTTTATATTAATTTCGGCTTTTCATCTTCCATTTAGTCAAAAAATTGGATGCATATGCGCCCATTTCTACTACAGAAAATCGCTATAAAGCGAGATAGCGAAAAATAAAAAATACTGGCCGATGCGCCTTTTTTTGCTGATTCCAACAATGTATATAACTCAATTTCGGAAAAAATGTTATATGCGCCCTTTCAACTATCGGGGGCAGCGTTGATGACCTCTGTGGCGCAGTTAGCGCATCTGACTACCATACGAGAGGTCCCGGGTCCCGGCTGGGGAAAAAAACCCAGCTCTTAGATGTTTACATGTTGTGACGTCGCTGTTTCTGGTTCCCACGATACAGGGTATCCTATTGTGGGGCCAGAAGCAATGTATGTGCATGTGTGTAAATGTCATGTTATGTTATAGCCAGTCCGACAAAGCCATTCTTTTGTTCCATTCGACTCCTGTGAAGGAGGTGTTTTAATAGGCCCGTCTGAGCCTAATCAATTAGGGGAGAAAGTTAGGCTGACTGCCAATGCCGAGCCAACAACATTATAGCCTTAACGGAAACTGTTAAGCGTTCCTATGCGTGGCTTACACGTAGATTTATACAAAAAGCTATAAGGACGACCTCTATGATGCAGCGGTTAGCGCATCTGCCTACCATGCGAGAAATCCCGGGTGCGAGTCCCGGCTGGGGACAAAAAAACCCAGGTCTTGGATATTTACATGTTGGTGAAGTCACTGTTCCTGGTTCCCACGACCACAGGGTATCATAGTGTGGGGCCGGAAGCAATGTATGTGGCTGTATGTAAATGTTTATTTATTAAAATAAATAGCATTAAAATGTGAAAATTACTTTGCTAAATTCCACCGAAATCGCACAAGCACCATGCTTGGAAAAGTGGGAGGGGGGGCGGTGCATTAACTAACCGCATGGTGCTTGTGGGATTTTGGCGGAATTTAGCAAAGTAATTTCCACATTTTAATGCTATTATGCATTTCCACAAAGTAACGCCTGATTCCATACAATATCTTAAAATAAATAGTTTTTTAAACGTCCTCCGTTGCCGCTCACAAATAATTTGCATTTTTCGAATTTTGAAACGAAATAGACAGGATCAATATATTTAATTACTAAGAAAACATCGTGAGGAAACCTGAGGTTGGCGGTGGGCACGCGTGGTGATTAAAGCCCATACTCTCTGGCTGAGAGAAAGCCTGTGCCCTATAGGGGACATTATATAGGCTGCTTACATAATTCATTAGAATTACCTACCTACTTACATAATGAGAGGTTCTGCAGGATGAGATTGACACTTCATTCAACAGACTTATCAAAAACATGTCTATAGCTAATTAGCGTATGTTCGATACCGACGGAAATGACTTTTTATACCTTTAATGTCGTTTAAGCTCGTCGAGCTCTTCCTAACTATCTGAGAAGCATTTCTATTGCTGAGACAATTCAGTTGCGTAATGTCGTATGTAGGCTTATAGTAACTTGTAGGCGCGCTCTCCAGTAAAGTATAAAAAAATTGGCCAAGTTCGAGTCTGCAAGTGTGCATGGTAATGTACATCATATATTATTTATTTTTAGTTTTATCATTCTCTTATTTTAGAAGTTACAGACACACATTTTACCACTTTGTCTCTCGCAAAGTGTCTCTCGCGCAAACTATTCAGTTTAGAAAAAAAATTGGGAAATCTCAATATCATTTTTAAAGACCTATCTATAGATACCACACATAGTATGGGTTCGATGAAAAAAAAATTTGAATTTCAGTTCTAAGTATGGGGAACCCCCTTTTATTGTTTTTTTTTTCTATTTTTGTGTGAAACCAAGTTTCAACAGTTCTTATAGTTTCGGAAAAAAGTGGCAGTGACATACGGACGGACAGACAGACAGACATGTCGAATCCATAACGGTTCTGTTTTTTGCCATTTGGCTTCAGAACCCTAAAAATGACAAATCCGACCAAATGCTTCCGACGCCGAGACTGCTATCGTAATAAGTTTCTCAACTACGAGTAATAAGCTTTCAACTCTCGTAAATACCAAAGAAAAATTTAATCTCCGCAAAACATTCAACTTTTTGCAGCGAAATTTTCCAATAAATCAAGAAGCTAACTAGCCATGTGGCTTGTTGTGGCTACAACGAAGGCTAGTTGCCTTCGGGCGTACAATTAGATTGTTCTAGACTCGGTTCCCACTTCTGTGGGGCAAGTTTAGTGGGCAGATGGTGCTCGGGTATCTATAAAGGATAGCCCTCACGTGCTGGATATAATAATAATATAACTTCCACATAACACTATCACTTGACCTGGTCCTGCCCTTATATTACGTAACTTTCCACTCTATCGGGTTAAGGATTTAGACGAAAGAGACTCGAAAGAGTCAAAATAAGAATGTATATGAGTAGGAATGTATCAGTTCGGAGTAGGAGTATGAGATCCCTTCTGGGGAAAAAGTCCCAGAATGAAACAGTGTAACACAAGGTGGTCTGACATACCGGGAACAAAAGGGCTAAAGGTGCTATGGTAACCATGCAAGGACATTACAAACATGGAGAAACACCCACACTGGGGACATTTGTAAAACCGTACCGGTCGTGGGTACGTGGTCGTATCGATATCCGCAGAATCGCGCACCGTGGGAAGAGCCTCGTGCGTGGTGCATGGCTGCCCGTGGTCGTCGGCCGGCGTCGGCCGTCGGCAGAATCGCGCACCGTGGGAAGCCAGCTTTAAATAGCTGCATCACTTTTCACTGTTCATCTAAAAAATTTCACCCTGAGAATCTAGACTGAGATTTTTGAAACAACACACGTCCATCATCGATACTTTATGTTTGCAAAGGGGTTTGTTTCTAAAACCACTTTATATCGTCCAATAAATAACGGCAACGCGTTGAATGAAACCCAGACGTATTCGTAATACCTATTGCTGAGTGATGTGCATGAATACACTTTCTTTGTTTCAATGCCTTCACAATTTATGGATCATCAAATTGACAGAACATTGCCACGCTATGAAAACGCTCAAATTTTTTACTTCTAGGTAGAGCTATCGTTAAGATCACCTACAAATGGCATTTGAGTTCAATTTGACCTTAAGTGCGTTTATTATTTCCAATAATAAACATCCACAAGAATATCTTCTAAGTTGCAGCGTTTAATGAAGTAGAAAACCAACTTAAACTTAGGCAATAATGACTCATATTAATTATAGTCTGACAGACCTATTTAATAAGTAATTAATCATTGCATCTATTCATTGTCATCGTAATCTTTCATTGTCACAGAACATTGATCGTCGCAAACTTCTGTTTGTTTTGTTCTCAGTGAGATACTCTAAGGGATATGTTAATTTACCTTATTCATTTATGTTTTACTATAACATTATTTTTATGTGTAACTCATCCTGTTGTAGCCCAAACAAATAAAAAATAAAAATAAAGTAATAAATAAGACCCATTGACAGAATCAAACTTCAGTCGAAAACAAAGATATAGTTTAGTACTTTAGTATTTACCATTCAATTTTTATTTCTGAAACGTACTTTGAAACACTTAACCGTGCAAACAACGACTAATAATTTCTGAAGCTTAAGAGATTTGTCAAGATCGTGGCCAGCGGCAAAACCCGGTCTCTGCCTCCCTTAGATCCCTCCTTTGGATAGCCATGAGTTTAGGCATGGTAATGTAGACTTATAACAAGGTATAATATTAGAATCAAATTTTATTGCCAGATGCACCAAATAAATCACACCGAACAACGAAAATAGACTTTAACACATAGCTATAAACTATCCAAGAAGTACAACTGAACACAAATGTGCCAGAACTAAATGGTCACAATAGGGGTAACCATTATTGATCATTATTGACCAAATATTCATCGGAACCTTGATCACAGACTATGAAGGTTGTATTTTTAGAGGGTGTAACTAAATCCGAGAATAGAGTGTTCATTATGAAAGTCTTAGTTACTCATACAACAAACGTGATTTTTGGCAGTTTTTTGTGTGATATTAATATAATATAGTGTCTAAGGTTGTATGGAGAATGGTATGACTCCTTTCATAATAATATCTTCCATACAATCGCTCGTAGCCTCTGCTGCCTAGGTTATTTTAAGCGATCACGAATGTTAAGCTACACAGGGCGCGGTCAGTGCATGGATGGGTGACCGTCTATGACTAACGCTATGTGGCATTTTTTCGAGCAGTTCCGCGCTTCACAAGGCACGTTGGTTCCGGCTGCCGTCGATAGATGGCAGTCGTTAAGCCAAGTCAGAGGCCTTAGGGCGGCTTGAAAACTTCTGATGGTAAGACCAGCCACTGCAGTCTTATAACCCTTTCAGACCTGACCCTGAAAATGACAATAGAAAACCATTGTTATTTTCAAGGTCAGGTCTGAAAGGGTTAAGCCTCCCCAATCCGGACTTGATCCCCGTGGTGGAGTATGGGCTATACCTTCCTCAGGGAAGAGACCCGTGCCCCTTAGTGGGGACATAAAGGGTTGATCAATCACTTGTCCTGATATCAAACAAACATGAAAATATACCCACCCAGACTGGGACTTTGTTACAATACTAACGGAAACTACGGAAAGGCATGTTAATAGTCCAATAAATGTTCATTGGGATTAAATGATTAGTTTTAATTTTGAGTTCACTTGAAGCGGATTTACGGTCGGGAGTGCAGTGGATCTCCGGGACTGTAGGGTGACCGTGGGTTCTGTTATGAAAAATAAAGGAATTTTTCATATAAATTTTTTTTTAAGAATTTTTCATATTAGCAAAAATATAACTATTACAAGAAACTTTTTTGTCAAGTAGTCGCATATTTGAGTTTATTACCTACCTGTTTTCCACAGTAGTATAAAATACCTCAACATTGAAAATGGCTAAACCTCAAACGGCACGCCATTCTCTCCCGCTTGAAGAATTTAAGGAATGTGCAGAAGTTTCCCTTGTTTTATATTTAGAATAAAAATTAAAAACAAATAAAACCTGAAATCCACAGTTTAATTTTTTCGTTTCGTCTTAAAGTTTATTTCACACAAATTACACACTCGTGTAAATTACTAGCTTCAACTTGACACAGTTTCTGTTAAAATCGGTCCAACCGTGTGTCCTCTACGTGGTTATAAAGAACCATTTTGGTATATCCTCGTGAGGCCCGACCTTGAAAAGAACAATTGATTTTGTGATCACCTGAGGACATTGGGCCTCACGAGGATATACGAGTATCATGTACCATATCATGTGATTGCGGGGAAATTCAATTTGTTGATAATTATAAGTACCTAGGATTAACTGTCGAGCAAAATATGTCCTGGCAAGCTCATATAGACAATACATACATTGTCTATATGAGCTTGCCAGGACATATTATTAAAAGCTTAGATCGGTCTTAAGCAACTTCTACCATCTGAAATCAATAGTAAATAGGGCGACGCTTTGTACTGTCTATTATGCGCTCGTAGATGCGAATATTTCTTATGGTCTTAGAAGTTACGGCTGCACCATCAAATCTTACCTAAACCAGATAAGAGGGATTCAAATAAGAATAATGAAAACTTTAGTAGATGTAAAAGCAAAAAATAATTGTAAGGGAAACTACGATGAATTGTTCAAAATATGTAATCTTCTTCCAATTAACTATTAAGTAAAATTGGCAATTTTAATGGAAAATTACAATAATAGCTTATACAAAAATCCTGTAATCTACAATAAAAACACTCGGAATGTAAAAAATTAAAAGTTAACTATCCCACACGTAAACAACTATTATGGAGAATAGACAAGACAGTACTTAGTCCCTACTATACTACTATACTAAATGAAATGTCAGTGAAATTAAGATCCTCACAGTATGCCAGTAAAATGCTTTATAAAAAATGTGTAGCTTCCGAATTTACTTTTCTATGTAAACTTAATGTAAGTAATTTGTTAGGTATTTTAAGTAATTTTAAGTTTTAAGCTGAGAGTAAGTCTGCCAACAAACTATCATTTAGTTTGGCGGAAATGAAATACTGTAAAAAATTGTGTTTACCTTTACTGAATAAAACTTTCTTTTTTATGTGACTTTATATATCGATCTATACTAGCTGTGCCCCGCGCTGTTACCCGCATTTTGTTAAGGAAAATAATTAATTGTGTATTAACGGTAATTGGGCGTGATTTTAAGTATCGTGTTTTAATTTTCTATTAAAAACAATTTTTTGAAAAAGTTATTTACAAAGTTCCCCATACATTATCGGCGAATTCATTTTCATCGATTTTCCCATAAGAATAAGATATTTTCCCGCAGTAGCTTATGTTTTAATCCAGGGTGTGAGCTAACTCCATACCAAATTTTATTAAAATCGCTGTAGCCGTTTAGACGTGAAGAAGTTACAAACATACACACTCACAAACGCCTTTACAATATTAGAGTGTGATCATTTTTATACCTATAGTATGTAGAGGTTCATAAATGTATATTATTAATAAGTATAAGTATGTATTTATACCAATGCTTATTTGCACTGGCTACCCGTCTCACTTTTCCTTCACCAACTCACCGTAGTCGGTGGTCTGGAAGACATTGTTTCAAGCATTAAGGCCGCCAATTGTACCGTATCGTTTTAAATGTTTTGTCTGTGTTTTATTTTTGTCCTGGTGCAATAAAATATGCACGACAAACATATTATTATTTATATTTGCACTTTATTGTTCACAAAGAAAGAAATATTTACGGAAAATAAAGACGAAATATTTTTTTTTTCTATACAAATGTCTTCCAGCTAAACACATCCGTTTATTCCGTGAATCGAATATTTTAACATAAACCGCTTCTGCTTTCGCAGTGAGCTAAAAACAATGCTAAATTAGCGATCATTTCGCCTACAACTATGTTTTTTATCTCGCAATCTATGTTCGGAGTGAAACTGTTTATATTTATTTTAATTTAATTATGTTTCTAGGTTTGTGTGCTCGCTCTACTTTCGTTATGAGTTATGTGAATGGGCAAGATAATGATGTACGTCATTGTGAGATTAGTTATGAGCCGAGAGAGAATATATATGGACGGCCACGTTTTCTCTGACGTCACTGAATTTGTGCGCTAATATCGGTATTATTATTACTCGTTAGTCTACATAATAAAATCACAAGGCAAAAAAACCCAGGTCTTGGATATTTACATGTTGGTGAAGTCACTGTTCCTGGTTCCCACGACCACAGGGTATCATAGTGTGGGGCCGGAAGCAATGTATGTGGCTGTATGTAAATGTTTATTTATTAAAATAAATAGCATTAAAATGTGAAAATTACTTTGCTAAATTCCACCGAAATCGCACAAGCACCATGCTTGGAAAAGTGGGAGGGGGGGCGGTGCATTAACTAACCGCATGGTGCTTGTGGGATTTTGGCGGAATTTAGCAAAGTAATTTCCACATTTTAATGCTATTATGCATTTCCACAAAGTAACGCCTGATTCCATACAATATCTTAAAATAAATAGTTTTTTAAACGTCCTCCGTTGCCGCTCACAAATAATTTGCATTTTTCGAATTTTGAAACGAAATAGACAGGATCAATATATTTAATTACTAAGAAAACATCGTGAGGAAACCTGAGGTTGGCGGTGGGCACGCGTGGTGATTAAAGCCCATACTCTCTGGCTGAGAGAAAGCCTGTGCCCTATAGGGGACATTATATAGGCTGCTTACATAATTCATTAGAATTACCTACCTACTTACATAATGAGAGGTTCTGCAGGATGAGATTGACACTTCATTCAACAGACTTATCAAAAACATGTCTATAGCTAATTAGCGTATGTTCGATACCGACGGAAATGACTTTTTATACCTTTAATGTCGTTTAAGCTCGTCGAGCTCTTCCTAACTATCTGAGAAGCATTTCTATTGCTGAGACAATTCAGTTGCGTAATGTCGTATGTAGGCTTATAGTAACTTGTAGGCGCGCTCTCCAGTAAAGTATAAAAAAATTGGCCAAGTTCGAGTCTGCAAGTGTGCATGGTAATGTACATCATATATTATTTATTTTTAGTTTTATCATTCTCTTATTTTAGAAGTTACAGACACACATTTTACCACTTTGTCTCTCGCAAAGTGTCTCTCGCGCAAACTATTCAGTTTAGAAAAAAAATTGGGAAATCTCAATATCATTTTTAAAGACCTATCTATAGATACCACACATAGTATGGGTTCGATGAAAAAAAAATTTGAATTTCAGTTCTAAGTATGGGGAACCCCCTTTTATTGTTTTTTTTTTCTATTTTTGTGTGAAACCAAGTTTCAACAGTTCTTATAGTTTCGGAAAAAAGTGGCAGTGACATACGGACGGACAGACAGACAGACATGTCGAATCCATAACGGTTCTGTTTTTTGCCATTTGGCTTCAGAACCCTAAAAATGACAAATCCGACCAAATGCTTCCGACGCCGAGACTGCTATCGTAATAAGTTTCTCAACTACGAGTAATAAGCTTTCAACTCTCGTAAATACCAAAGAAAAATTTAATCTCCGCAAAACATTCAACTTTTTGCAGCGAAATTTTCCAATAAATCAAGAAGCTAACTAGCCATGTGGCTTGTTGTGGCTACAACGAAGGCTAGTTGCCTTCGGGCGTACAATTAGATTGTTCTAGACTCGGTTCCCACTTCTGTGGGGCAAGTTTAGTGGGCAGATGGTGCTCGGGTATCTATAAAGGATAGCCCTCACGTGCTGGATATAATAATAATATAACTTCCACATAACACTATCACTTGACCTGGTCCTGCCCTTATATTACGTAACTTTCCACTCTATCGGGTTAAGGATTTAGACGAAAGAGACTCGAAAGAGTCAAAATAAGAATGTATATGAGTAGGAATGTATCAGTTCGGAGTAGGAGTATGAGATCCCTTCTGGGGAAAAAGTCCCAGAATGAAACAGTGTAACACAAGGTGGTCTGACATACCGGGAACAAAAGGGCTAAAGGTGCTATGGTAACCATGCAAGGACATTACAAACATGGAGAAACACCCACACTGGGGACATTTGTAAAACCGTACCGGTCGTGGGTACGTGGTCGTATCGATATCCGCAGAATCGCGCACCGTGGGAAGAGCCTCGTGCGTGGTGCATGGCTGCCCGTGGTCGTCGGCCGGCGTCGGCCGTCGGCAGAATCGCGCACCGTGGGAAGCCAGCTTTAAATAGCTGCATCACTTTTCACTGTTCATCTAAAAAATTTCACCCTGAGAATCTAGACTGAGATTTTTGAAACAACACACGTCCATCATCGATACTTTATGTTTGCAAAGGGGTTTGTTTCTAAAACCACTTTATATCGTCCAATAAATAACGGCAACGCGTTGAATGAAACCCAGACGTATTCGTAATACCTATTGCTGAGTGATGTGCATGAATACACTTTCTTTGTTTCAATGCCTTCACAATTTATGGATCATCAAATTGACAGAACATTGCCACGCTATGAAAACGCTCAAATTTTTTACTTCTAGGTAGAGCTATCGTTAAGATCACCTACAAATGGCATTTGAGTTCAATTTGACCTTAAGTGCGTTTATTATTTCCAATAATAAACATCCACAAGAATATCTTCTAAGTTGCAGCGTTTAATGAAGTAGAAAACCAACTTAAACTTAGGCAATAATGACTCATATTAATTATAGTCTGACAGACCTATTTAATAAGTAATTAATCATTGCATCTATTCATTGTCATCGTAATCTTTCATTGTCACAGAACATTGATCGTCGCAAACTTCTGTTTGTTTTGTTCTCAGTGAGATACTCTAAGGGATATGTTAATTTACCTTATTCATTTATGTTTTACTATAACATTATTTTTATGTGTAACTCATCCTGTTGTAGCCCAAACAAATAAAAAATAAAAATAAAGTAATAAATAAGACCCATTGACAGAATCAAACTTCAGTCGAAAACAAAGATATAGTTTAGTACTTTAGTATTTACCATTCAATTTTTATTTCTGAAACGTACTTTGAAACACTTAACCGAAGCTTAAGAGATTTGTCAAGATCGTGGCCAGCGGCAAAACCCGGTCTCTGCCTCCCTTAGATCCCTCCTTTGGATAGCCATGAGTTTAGGCATGGTAATGTAGACTTATAACAAGGTATAATATTAGAATCAAATTTTATTGCCAGATGCACCAAATAAATCACACCGAACAACGAAAATAGACTTTAACACATAGCTATAAACTATCCAAGAAGTACAACTGAACACAAATGTGCCAGAACTAAATGGTCACAATAGGGGTAACCATTATTGATCATTATTGACCAAATATTCATCGGAACCTTGATCACAGACTATGAAGGTTGTATTTTTAGAGGGTGTAACTAAATCCGAGAATAGAGTGTTCATTATGAAAGTCTTAGTTACTCATACAACAAACGTGATTTTTGGCAGTTTTTTGTGTGATATTAATATAATATAGTGTCTAAGGTTGTATGGAGAATGGTATGACTCCTTTCATAATAATATCTTCCATACAATCGCTCGTAGCCTCTGCTGCCTAGGTTATTTTAAGCGATCACGAATGTTAAGCTACACAGGGCGCGGTCAGTGCATGGATGGGTGACCGTCTATGACTAACGCTATGTGGCATTTTTTCGAGCAGTTCCGCGCTTCACAAGGCACGTTGGTTCCGGCTGCCGTCGATAGATGGCAGTCGTTAAGCCAAGTCAGAGGCCTTAGGGCGGCTTGAAAACTTCTGATGGTAAGACCAGCCACTGCAGTCTTATAACCCTTTCAGACCTGACCCTGAAAATGACAATAGAAAACCATTGTTATTTTCAAGGTCAGGTCTGAAAGGGTTAAGCCTCCCCAATCCGGACTTGATCCCCGTGGTGGAGTATGGGCTATACCTTCCTCAGGGAAGAGACCCGTGCCCCTTAGTGGGGACATAAAGGGTTGATCAATCACTTGTCCTGATATCAAACAAACATGAAAATATACCCACCCAGACTGGGACTTTGTTACAATACTAACGGAAACTACGGAAAGGCATGTTAATAGTCCAATAAATGTTCATTGGGATTAAATGATTAGTTTTAATTTTGAGTTCACTTGAAGCGGATTTACGGTCGGGAGTGCAGTGGATCTCCGGGACTGTAGGGTGACCGTGGGTTCTGTTATGAAAAATAAAGGAATTTTTCATATAAATTTTTTTTTAAGAATTTTTCATATTAGCAAAAATATAACTATTACAAGAAACTTTTTTGTCAAGTAGTCGCATATTTGAGTTTATTACCTACCTGTTTTCCACAGTAGTATAAAATACCTCAACATTGAAAATGGCTAAACCTCAAACGGCACGCCATTCTCTCCCGCTTGAAGAATTTAAGGAATGTGCAGAAGTTTCCCTTGTTTTATATTTAGAATAAAAATTAAAAACAAATAAAACCTGAAATCCACAGTTTAATTTTTTCGTTTCGTCTTAAAGTTTATTTCACACAAATTACACACTCGTGTAAATTACTAGCTTCAACTTGACACAGTTTCTGTTAAAATCGGTCCAACCGTGTGTCCTCTACGTGGTTATAAAGAACCATTTTGGTATATCCTCGTGAGGCCCGACCTTGAAAAGAACAATTGATTTTGTGATCACCTGAGGACATTGGGCCTCACGAGGATATACGAGTATCATGTACCATATCATGTGATTGCGGGGAAATTCAATTTGTTGATAATTATAAGTACCTAGGATTAACTGTCGAGCAAAATATGTCCTGGCAAGCTCATATAGACAATACATACATTGTCTATATGAGCTTGCCAGGACATATTATTAAAAGCTTAGATCGGTCTTAAGCAACTTCTACCATCTGAAATCAATAGTAAATAGGGCGACGCTTTGTACTGTCTATTATGCGCTCGTAGATGCGAATATTTCTTATGGTCTTAGAAGTTACGGCTGCACCATCAAATCTTACCTAAACCAGATAAGAGGGATTCAAATAAGAATAATGAAAACTTTAGTAGATGTAAAAGCAAAAAATAATTGTAAGGGAAACTACGATGAATTGTTCAAAATATGTAATCTTCTTCCAATTAACTATTAAGTAAAATTGGCAATTTTAATGGAAAATTACAATAATAGCTTATACAAAAATCCTGTAATCTACAATAAAAACACTCGGAATGTAAAAAATTAAAAGTTAACTATCCCACACGTAAACAACTATTATGGAGAATAGACAAGACAGTACTTAGTCCCTACTATACTACTATACTAAATGAAATGTCAGTGAAATTAAGATCCTCACAGTATGCCAGTAAAATGCTTTATAAAAAATGTGTAGCTTCCGAATTTACTTTTCTATGTAAACTTAATGTAAGTAATTTGTTAGGTATTTTAAGTAATTTTAAGTTTTAAGCTGAGAGTAAGTCTGCCAACAAACTATCATTTAGTTTGGCGGAAATGAAATACTGTAAAAAATTGTGTTTACCTTTACTGAATAAAACTTTCTTTTTTATGTGACTTTATATATCGATCTATACTAGCTGTGCCCCGCGCTGTTACCCGCATTTTGTTAAGGAAAATAATTAATTGTGTATTAACGGTAATTGGGCGTGATTTTAAGTATCGTGTTTTAATTTTCTATTAAAAACAATTTTTTGAAAAAGTTATTTACAAAGTTCCCCATACATTATCGGCGAATTCATTTTCATCGATTTTCCCATAAGAATAAGATATTTTCCCGCAGTAGCTTATGTTTTAATCCAGGGTGTGAGCTAACTCCATACCAAATTTTATTAAAATCGCTGTAGCCGTTTAGACGTGAAGAAGTTACAAACATACACACTCACAAACGCCTTTACAATATTAGAGTGTGATCATTTTTATACCTATAGTATGTAGAGGTTCATAAATGTATATTATTAATAAGTATAAGTATGTATTTATACCAATGCTTATTTGCACTGGCTACCCGTCTCACTTTTCCTTCACCAACTCACCGTAGTCGGTGGTCTGGAAGACATTGTTTCAAGCATTAAGGCCGCCAATTGTACCGTATCGTTTTAAATGTTTTGTCTGTGTTTTATTTTTGTCCTGGTGCAATAAAATATGCACGACAAACATATTATTATTTATATTTGCACTTTATTGTTCACAAAGAAAGAAATATTTACGGAAAATAAAGACGAAATATTTTTTTTTTCTATACAAATGTCTTCCAGCTAAACACATCCGTTTATTCCGTGAATCGAATATTTTAACATAAACCGCTTCTGCTTTCGCAGTGAGCTAAAAACAATGCTAAATTAGCGATCATTTCGCCTACAACTATGTTTTTTATCTCGCAATCTATGTTCGGAGTGAAACTGTTTATATTTATTTTAATTTAATTATGTTTCTAGGTTTGTGTGCTCGCTCTACTTTCGTTATGAGTTATGTGAATGGGCAAGATAATGATGTACGTCATTGTGAGATTAGTTATGAGCCGAGAGAGAATATATATGGACGGCCACGTTTTCTCTGACGTCACTGAATTTGTGCGCTAATATCGGTATTATTATTACTCGTTAGTCTACATAATAAAATCAACCAATTTACCAATTGTAAGTTTAGAAACAATAGAATATTCTTTATTGCAATTACAAGAAGCAAGAGACATATAAGAGTTACAATTTAAAAAAGTAGAATAGGCGGCCTTATTGCTTACAGCAAACCCAATCGTGACAATGGCCTAGTTGCCCTAAAAATGTAATTAGTCCGTCTTTTAGATTATTCAAAAATAAGGGACACGTATTTTTTATTTGTAAATTAGACCAAAAATGACAAAGATATAGCCCATTAAAGTTACGTGTGACGTCATGCCATGCTGCGTTTTTTAACACGGAGTGACGTCACACGTAACTTTAATGGGCTATATCTTTGTTATTTTTTGTTTAATCGAAAAAAGAAAAAATGCGTGTCGAATATTTTATTATAATTATTTTTATTTTTTTTATTTTACGGATTAAATAGAATTTAATTATTTTGACTGTGCAAACTACCCTATTGTACGGATTGTACCAAATCAATCTAACCTGTATTGTATAGTCGACAGGTCCAATTAGCCTTTTTTGCACCAACTCCATCTGACTCTATCCATCTATTATATAGATCTATCAACTTATCTCTGGAATTGATAGGACAACTAATTCCCTTGCACCAACTATATCTGACACTATCTATCTTTAGATCTCACAACTTATGTGTAGACGACAACTAAGGTCGCGTTGCGCTAGCTCTCTCTATTTATCTATACCTAAGGTAATTTTTGAACTAAACCTTTCGTAAGCACTACACATTATTGATTTTATTCCGGATACACTTATCTACTTGACTTTTTGTCGAAAGCGTCCGACCAGGTTTCGCTCTGAGTGCGTATACTGAGTTTTGTCGTTCACTTTCGATAGCGAGAGCGTTTGCGATTTGCATAGGAGTGACAAAGCGCGCCATCTATTTGTCTCTTTGTTACTCCTATGCAAATCGCAAACGCTCTCACTATCGAGAGTGAATGAAAAAACTCAGTATAAGCACTCTGATTCGCAGAGCTTAATCACGGTGAGCAAAGACGGAGCGTCGTCGGTTGCTCGCCTCTGACTGAGTCGGAAAAGAGAAACCCGGACCTAGATTATATTAATGCATTGTAGTACAGTGACAACTGCATGAATATGGCGATTTAGATTCATTGCCGCTTCAATAGGGTAGTTTCCAGGGTCAAAATAATAAAATTCTATTTTGTCCGTATTTTAGATTATAAAAAAATATTGGACACGTATTTTTTCTTTTTTCGAGTAAACAAAAAATTACAAAGATATAGCCCATTAAACTTAAGTGTGACGTCACTCCGTGCTAAAAAATGTAGCACGGCGTGACGTCACACGTAACTTTAATGGGCTGTATCTTTGTCATCTTTGGTCTAATTTACAAATAAAAAAATACGTGTCCAATATTTTTTTATAATCTAAAAGACGGACTAATTACATTTTTTAGGGCAACTAGCGCATTCTACGCGCGCACACAAATCCAACCTTCTAGGCGTCAAATGGTATGAAAAAACACATCACGTGATCCGGCCGTGCATCTGTCGTTGTATTATAATTCACTAACGGAATCGAGGACTGTCGGACCGTCCATCAAAAAGTCAAGTACGTGTATCTATAAGGTGTTCTGTATCCAGTGAGGAAGTAGCAAAACTTATTGCAGTTGCAGAGTTTGCAGAGCTATACAGGGTGTTGAATTGTACAGTTTTGTCCGACTCAGGGGTGGTTATTTACATGATACTGAAGCAAAAAAATATATAAAAAAGATATTTTTTTAGTGAAAATCACCAAAAAATCGTAAAGTTATATGGCTTAGCTTCTATCGTTTGCACTTGACGGGTCTGGTGGGGGTTTTGCGGGGAGGGGCGGGAGAGTGCCCCCGCACGCTCGCCGCCGGCGCCGATAAACTGGCGATTTTGGGTGATTTTCACTAAATAAAATATATTTCCTTTGGTGTCATGTAAATAGCCACCCCTGAGTCGAACGAAACTGTACAAATCAACACCCTGTATGTCAGGACCATCCTGTATAATCGGTATTTATTCGTTCGTCCCTATTTCTTTGTTTAGTTGGTTGTGAGCACGTTATGTCAACTCTGCGCGCGCCCTGTATACTCCAACATTCCTGCATCGCGCAATCACGTAACATACCTTAGATACAACGTTCAACAAACAACAGTTGGACCGGCCGTCCCCAGGCATACGATCTGCCTGGCGGGCAGTTTCCCTATATATTGGAAGAGTACGACCCGCTATTCCCTATAAATTATTTATGCTGGGTAAACGTCATTGTGTTGACTACTGGAGAAAAACTGTTTATGCCCTCGGTTTTTTACACTGACAAGCTGTTAATCATCCGCTAACAGTTGTCGGCTGTCAGCTGTCTTAACAGATTGTTAGTGTACGGGAAGCAGGCGATAAGAGTTTTACTCAGACACAAAAGAACTGAAGGAAACAGTTTTTTTAGTTTCAACGTTTGAAATAAACAGTTCTGGGGTGGAATTACGTAAGACTCTACAGTATGGAGATGTCTGATTTAGCCCTTTTGTTACCGGCATGTCACACCACCTTATGTAACACCGTTACATTCTGGGACTTGTTTCCCAGTAGGTATCTCTTACTCCTACTCCGAACTGTCATGTAGCTTCTTACTTTCACTCTTTCGAGTTGTCTAAATGCTTAACCCGATAGAGTGGAAAGTTTCTAAACATAAGAGCTGATTGACTCAAAATTCTGACCGAGCCTCGTTCGCTTGTGATTGGCAATAGTCTTGTCTAACACGGGATATTGGCTGAGTTGTACTGGACAATCAATGCACTGAGTCCACAAAGCAGAATTGTATTGAATTCAACATCTGAAATCGTTATGTCATTATGAAGATCTATGACGTCATAACACATGCAATGGAGAGAACTAAAACATGATAAGAGAGCTCACAAGCTTCCAAGCTCACAAGAGGTGGCTGAGCTCGCGTCGTCGGTTGCTCGTCTCTAGGCCGATTTTCAGCAGACGAGCGAATGCCTATCCCAATCAAATTATTTTAGTGTAAACAGACGTAGAGCATTCTTTCGTTGTTCTGTCTGCGTTCGCAAAGATTCTATGGAATATTCTAAGAATGCTCGCACGCTCGATGTAATCGACGCTGGACCGTGCGAACCACTTGCTTAGAGCGTTTTTGCGTGTTCGGATGTGCTCGCTTCCCCGAGCGGTCTCATCAAAGTGCTTTTGTGTTCTAGCTCCTCTTTGTTCGTTTGATGTGAATCGACCTTCAACATCATTGTGCAAGAATTCTAGTTCTTGGTTCTCATTCTAGCTCGTTGATATTTTGGTGTAAACGGTGAAAACGAGCTTTCGTTTACACTAAAAGATCAAGAAAGAATGCTCTTGTTCTAGCTCTAGCTCTTTGTTCGGTTGATGTAAATCAACCTGACTGCGGGCGAGCGCGCGGCGCGGCCCCGTGTATAAATATGGGCCACCATGATCTGTAATAAATTAATAATGTCCAGTATTAACGAAGGTTTCAGTTCAAAAGAATAGTATTCTTACAGGAAATTAAAAAAATAAACATCGTTTTACGTCCTTTGCATAACGTATTAGGTGCCAAAGTCTGAAATGGTGAGCCGCGTGTACAATGTATTTTATCGCCATTGATAAATCTTTCTAACTAATGTGGCACTTAAAATGTCGTAAGTTTGGTTTTCGAGTTTGGCAACGCAGATTTTCTTCCCACCTCGGGACTTTTATACGACTCTTTTGTTCTAATTTATCTATAACTATCTATTGAACATTACTCACAATAAATCAATCCATTGATGGCTAAAATTACTGACAGTGAAACGGTCGATGTGACTTACCAGGCAAACAAAGAATTGGTTTATGACCCGAGTTCAAGAAGATGCTTTGAAGACTGATTTGATTGATTTTCAAAATTCTTTATTTAGCGTAAACATTATAAGCGGTTAAAAACCAGAACAAAGTCGTTGTTTATACATTGTCATACACTAATATACATTATCAGGATAAAAAAATAAATACACCTATCTAAACTTTTTGCATAAAATGGTTTTTGTATGTTAACTTTGGGTAGTTCACATTTCATGCCATAACATAACATATACTCACAAGTGTACTGATTATTTCTCAAGTAATAATAAGGTAATAACACTCATTTGAATTATTTGAATCATCACCACTGTTAGAACTTACTGTGGACAGAGACGCCTGGAGAGTGAAAGTTCGGGAGGGTAGTAAGACCTGCAACGAAGTCTGGTGCTCGGCACTGGCGAACAAGAGAGCTAGGAGGCACAAAATCCATACGGACCCGACTCTGGACTCTTCCTTTGTGTCCTACATGCAGTAGGGCCTGCCGCTCTCGAATCGCACTTTTTAGTCACTCTAAAAGTGTCAAAATCTTGCAGCACTGCTTAAATCGTCCGTAATCTACTCTAAGGGCTGCGATTATAATACTCCATTGTAATAAATATTACGACCGTTGGTTCCATAGGTCAGACAAATACACAACCAGACAATGAGCGGGCGTCCATAAACCCCCTCTGGGTCAGTAGTTCTACCAAGGAGTACACCTGGTAGTACTAATCACCCGATTGTGTATCACTAGTACTACTGGTAGGGAAAACGACCGTTGAGTTACGCTGGTAGAACTACCGACCGTAGCACTTGCAAAATTTGAGGTAAGTGAGGGTATTGCAAATAAGACAATATAAAATTGTTGATTTGTTTTTTTAGTTTAAACAAACTTTTGAGTTTTTAAAATTATAAAAAAATTAAAACCACCTAGCGCCAATCAGAGGCTAAAATACTCAGACTGGCATGGGAAGACATCGAAATTCCGCTCAAGTTCACAGTAAGTAGACATCTTTCCCATCTATGGTTGAGGCACTATCTTTCCCTAGGAGTTAGGAGACTGGAGATGACGATGTAAATGATGAAGAGAACAGGATATAAAAAAGTAGGTAAATCTTGACTAACGCTAGTGGCATTTTTCCGAGTGGTTCCGTGCTTCACACAACGCACGTCAAGCAGTTGGTGCCGGGTGCCGCCGATAGAGTTAAGGGAGTCGTTAAGCCAAGTCAGAGTCCTTAATAGGGCGGCTTGAAAACTTCTGACAGTAAGACCAGCCACTAGTCTTACAAGCCTCCACCAATCCGGACTTGGCCCCCGTAGTGGAGTATGGCCTATACCTTCCTCAGGAAAGAAACCCGTGCCCATCGGTGGGGACATAATGTGTTGATGGTGATGATGAACTCTTTATTGCGCACCAGTAATTTACGAAGATAAGGTAATAAGTAAGTAATCCAAGCTCAAAGGAGACCAAAGCAATACCACAAGTGAGAACACTAAATCAGTTACACACAATGCAACCAGCTCATAACAGCAAGTGATTTGTGCGCCAATTCTGCGCTTGAATTACGACGTTATTAATGCAACGTTGAGTACGGCCGCTCTCGACGAATTTGTAACTTTATAGGCAGTGAATCAAATTAAATGACTAAAGGAAGTCACGGAAGGATCATGAAGAAGCGAAACAAAGAGTTTTGGTATTGGTGGGCTGGAAATTAAAAACTAATTAATAATATTTTAATTTATTATTTTATTTTAACAAACAGTTATTTAAATGCTAACATATATCTATATCCCTTCTAATTGCGGTAATTAGCATAACAATAGTTAACAATGGCCGCCTGCCCGCAGCGGGCGAACGCCACGGGAAGGGATATCTATCTCTAATATATAAAATTCTCGTGTATACTTCTCCGAAACGGCTTGACCGATTTTGATGAACTTTTATATTTATAAATCGGTAGGTCTGAGAATAGGTTGTTATCTATTTTTCATACCCCCTAAGTGATAACTTGATAAGGGTAACCATTTGGCAAAACAACGTTTGCCGCGTCAGCTAGTTATGTAAAGTTAAGTTGACCTTTAGTTCTCATAATTTCATTGCAAACATTTTTCAAGATACATGTGACATCATTAGGAGAAGAACTCCAAAGACGAGACTCCAATGAAATGCTCCTATCATTTTAATGAACAACACGAATTATTTATTTAATTTTATAAACAAACAACACAATTGCCCATTTTTTACATTAATAATAAAGTTAATTAATAAGGTAGATTAGGCCACCTGAGTGATCTTAAGCGATCACGAATGTTAAGCAACATAGGGCACGTTCAGTGCATGGATGGGTGACCGTTCAATGACTAATGCTAGTGGCATTTTTCCGAGCGGTGAGCAGTTGGTGTCGGCTCCCATCGATAGATGGCAGTCGTTAAGCCAAATTGGAAACTTCTGACTAGTTTTACAAGCCGATCCGGACTTGGCCCCCGTGGTGGAGTATGGTCTATACCTTCCTCAGGGAAGAGACCCGTGCCCCTCGGTGGGGACATAATGAGTTGATGATTTTACGCAATTTTCACAAAGAGAGAACAAGAAAATAAAATGAGTCACTTTTCTCAAATAAACGGAACTTCTGTGCCTCTCAACATTATGTCTGGACTAAACATGGTGATATAAGACTATTTAAATGCAAAGTGTTCATCAAAAATCGCTTGGCCTCTCTCGTGGGTGACGTCATGCCTTTATGAGCTTTGCTAATGACAAACGATGGACGCTGACGTGGCAAATTGTTTTCTAGATTTCTTTAACTCCTTTTGAGGGTCATCGATGATGCAAAAAATGTTAAGAAGAGGTTCTTGCCTTTCTATTTTATTCAAATCAATGTTTTTTATTTTTAGGGTTCCGCACCCACAGAATAAAACGGACCCTATTACTGAGACTCTGCTGCCCGTCTGTCCGTCCGATCGTCCGTCTGTCACCAGGTAGTATCTCATGAACCGTGATAGTTAGACAGTTGAAATTTTCACAGAATATTGAGTTACATTATTCAGTTTTACAATAAATAATTAAAATAAAATAAATATTTAATACCTCAATCACTCAAAACGAAATTATACAACCAGAGTGTGTTACCAGTGACGACTTGTGGCACTTAAACGTCGTCTTTCACTATGGGTCTCATAAGAAAGCTCAAGGTCACGCAACGAGCTATGGAAACGGCTATGCTCGGAATTTCTCTACGAGACCGAATTAGAAATGATGAGGTCCGTAGACAAACGAAAGTCGTCGACATAGCACACCAGATGAGCAAGTTGAAGTGGCAGTAGGCGATGCACAAAGCACGCAGAACTGTCGGCCAATGGGGCCGAAAAGTTCTGGAATGGAGACTACACATCGGCAAGCGTAGCGTAGGACGACCAGCCACAAGATGGACAGACGATCTCATCCAAGTAGCAGGAAGACGCTGGATGCAAGCCGCTTCTAACAGGTCTTTTTGGAAATCCATGAAGGAGGTCTATGTCCAGCAGTGGACTTCTTGTGGCTGAATGATGATAATGACCCAAAGGATAAAACGTACCCTATTACTGAGACTCCGCTGTCCGTCCGTCCGTCTGTCACCAGGTTGTATCTCATGAACCGTGATAGTTAGACAGTTGAAATTTTCACAGATGATGTACATACTTATTTTGCCGCTATAAAAACAATAATACTAAAAAACAGAACAAAATAAATATTTAAAGAGGCTCCCATACAGCAAACGTGATTTTTTTGCTCATTTTTGCTCGAAATTGATAACGGCAACATGTAGACGCTTGAAATATTCACAGAATATTGAGTTGTATTATTCAGTTTAACAAAAAATAATTAAAATAAAATAATTATTTAATAGGGGCTACCATACAACAGATATGATTTTTTTGCCGTTTTTTATAGATATGGTACGAAGCCTTTATGCGTGAGTCCAACTCGCACTTAGCTGGTTTTTTAGATGGTTTTAGATAATATATGAATACTAAAGTTTGTATGTATGTTTGGATGTTTGTTGCCCATACACACAAAAACTACTGAATGGATTTTAATGAAACTTTACAATAATATAGCTTATACATCGGAATAATACAAAGGCTATTAATTTATAAAGATATTATGTAAGTTGTCAAAAATATAACGATACTAGCTGACCCCGAAAACGTTGTTTTGGCAGATAGGGATATGAAAAATATATAACCACCTATTCTCAGACCTACCGAATATACATAAAAAAATTCATCAAAATCGGTCAAGCCGTTTAGGAGGAGTATGCGCACTAACATAGGGACACGACAATTTTGTATATTAGAGAAAGTGTCAAGTAAGTACGAAGAAAATCCGAAATGAATTTTGGTAAAAGGATAGAAGCAATGTATTTGCCTGTATGTAAATGTTATATTAATGTTATAGATAGGACCTTGGAGAAGAAAATAAACTATTCGAAGTACTAATCCTGCGCAGACGAAGTCGCAGGCACCAGCTAGTTGATTAGATAAATGGATTTTTTTTGCACTAACAATCTAGTGATTTAGTGCCCTGCCTCGCTAGGACGCCATCGCCATGGCGACGTCGCCAGCTACGTATCCAAGCAGTTTGTATTGAATGACGACGTTGCCAGACCGTCGCCAAGTGAGTTAGGCACTATACATTTCAATATTAACTGCTTGGATACGGTCGCTGGCGACGTCGCCATGGCGTCCTAGTGAGGCAGGGCACTTAACATAACAAAACATAACATTTATCACGTCTCGATCTTTACTTGCTTGTCACTTAGCTCTTCGGATTCTATTAAGAAATATTTAATGTAAGTGTTTTCCACCATCCCGGACTTGGCCCCTGTGGTGGAGTGTGGCCTATACTTTCCTCAGGGAAGAGACCCGCACCCCTCGGTGGTGACATAATGGGTTGATGATCATGGAGTGTTTCCGATAGTAAGTTAACAATGTACAGTTGCAAGAAAGATTCATTTAAATAAATATTTTTGAATTAATAAGCATTATTCAGGTTTCGCTCAGATTCCGTGTGGAGTTTCTGGTCTTCCATCGGACGCGTCCCCCGGGTGGCGGTTAGGGGAACGCCCTCCAGATATTAATCAGAATCAGAATCAGAAATTTATTTCAACGTAAAGAATTTACATTCTGCTTGTTGAATGTCAATGTACATACAGTTATGTATAATGTTAGCCGCTGCCTTGGGGCCGTCTGTAGTGGAGAAAAAGGCAGCGAAAAAAAAAAACTCCACTCTGACCATCTTTTCTCAAATCGACTTAAAGCTAATACAAATAAAACTTACAAAACAATATCTTGGATGTGTTGAACACTAGACACATTTATCCTCAGATTAAATTTAATATTAAACTACTATTTATAGCCATACGTCCTTGTCTTCTAAATAATCGTTGATTTTATAATAAGCTTTTTTGCAAAGAGTGTGCTTAACACAATTCTTAAATCGCGTTGGAGGTAACTCTAATATATCTTGGGGTATCTTGTTGTAGAACCTTATACAGTGCCCCATAAAGGAAGTATTAACTTTTGCAAGTCTAAATCGTGGAAATGACAATTTATGTTTATTCCTAGTATTAACGTTATGACGGCTACCAAGTGTTTCGAAGTCTTTAATATTTTTCCTAACGTACATAATATTTTCATAAATGTATTGGCTTGCAACTGTTAGGATGTTGATTTCTTTGAAAAAAATTCTTAGTGTGTCCCTACTACCTAGCTTGTAAATAAATCGGATCGCTCTCTTCTGCAATATGAAGATAGTCTCAATGTCTGCTGCCCGGCCCCATAGTAGTATACCATAGGACATAATACTATGGAAGTAACTAAAATAAACAAGCCGAGCAGTTGCAACGTCAGTAAGTTCTCGAATTCTTTTCACGGCATATGCTGCGGAGCTAAGTCTATGTGCTAATTTTACAATATGTGGGCCCCATTGTAGTTTGGCATCGATTGTGATGCCCAGGAATACATATGGGGGGTACCGGCTTCGACCGGCGTGGATCAAAAACAGAGGGAGGCGGGCGTCCAGTGGCTTGCGCTGCTGGATGTCCCGCGGGGTCCACTATGGGCCCCGCACCCGTAACCCCACACTGACCTCTATAAAAAAACACACGGTGGGGGCCCTCTTCTATGTCCCTCTGTTCAGCAGAGGGCATAGAGGAGGTTGAGGGAGGCTCACAAACGGCAGGTTGGGGGCCCTGCCGTCCGACATCGTGACGGGAGAAGGGGGGTGGGGGGCCCATGTCCCTTCTCCAGTGAGGGTGGGCCCGACTCCTTTCGAATCGGGTTGACGTCGCCGGGGCGCCGCATTCGCAACGTGGTCCACCACAAGCGAGATCCGGCGGCGCCCCATTGCACGAGCGACAGGACGGCTCCCGGGGTGTTTTAATCGGTATGCCTCTCCTATTATTAGGACAGGAGAGTCCGGTACACGGCCGTCGCCCTCCCCCAAGGGTGGCGGAGTCATGGTGCGTAAAACATTTCACCTCGTCAAAAATAAAAGGGTTCGCTCAGATTATCAGTGCTTAATCCCGTGACTAAAGTCTGCAAATCAGAGCAGAGACGGAGCTCAGTGAGACTCTCCTGGTCGGACTCTTCCGACAAAAAGTCAAGTAAGTGTATCCGGAATACAGTATACAAAAAAATAATAACTTCCTCAGTCCTGAAAGGGTTAACACCTTTTTACTTTACTTTATTGTCTATTAGCAAAGTCCCCAAAGCAACCAAGACAGATGGGCACCCTATAACACGCACTATATTGGGTGTTTGTTACGCTGTATCTTCGCATCAATGAAGACACATGGGGGACCGCATTTATTGCACGGACGTGAATGATACTCGTAGCCTGTTAACACGGAGAGTAAGTAGGATATAGTACCTACAGTCGGCAGTACGGAAGAATATTTACATCCATGCACTCTACTCCGTTATGTTACGGGTGAGTTTGGAACTAAAACGTAGAGGGTAACGTGCTGACGACTGTGCTATCCTACTTGGTCGAAATCTGTCTCTATTAGTTAGTATTAGTTGTAGATGGACTTGGGTTTAGACACTCAAGTTTTTTGGATGAAATATGATGACAAATCACGTAATTGACTCAAAAAACGAACTGGAACGAAAAATATTTGTGTGCCCTATGGGTAAAGTATAGAGATCTAAATGACCCTCAAGACCTGTACTCAACACCAAAGTTTATAAGAAATAAATGTTTTGATTTGATTTGACTAGACCATTTGTCCATAAAGAATAGAATATTCTTAAGTTAGTAAAGAAAAGTTTTTTTTTTTTTTTTAATTTACGGTTTAATTGTAAACGCAGGCCTTTCCTAACACAGGTTTTTTTAACTTAATAGGCGAGTCTCAACCTCTGTTAAATGCATCCTGTCCTGAAATATATTTTTTTGTAAATATTTTAATTTGTACAATTGCCGGAATAGAACTCAGGACCTCTCGGATAAGATGCAACCGATATCGATCCACTACTTCTACACCGTGCTCTTCTCCTTTGGTTTTCTCCTAAAATAATCTATGGATTAATAATCTATGGCTTAGGTATGGATAGATCTATATAGAACTCTTTATACATTTTATTGGTATATTTTTTATTCCATGAATCCATGAACACCTCAAGTTTGGCAGGTGTCTCAAACATCACAAGTAAAATTAACTGTAGGTAGGTTTATTTTTCATGGTACCGTTTGTAGCAAGCACACAATCATGAAGTTGAAAACTTAAAGAAAATAGTTTAACAAAATACATACTGTAATTTAATCACTATTTTTTACAGGTTTAGATCACTTGAGGTTCGTAGAAGAAAGTCAAAGACCCACTAAACTTCCAAAGAGTATTGCCACAAACGCAAAAAAGATGACACATAATGCCACACAAACGTATTTAAATAAGTGACCATTGACCTTACGATCACAATAATAAAAATAGAAAGTTCAAAAATATTAAAAGCAAGTATTATATCATTCCATGTTTTAAATTCCTCACAGATTGCCTCTGTACCTTATTTTACTTCGAGGCAATTTCCACACTATTTTGTAAAACTTTTTAAGCTTCAAATGCTTCGAGCATCTTTAATAGCATTTTGTTCGCGTTCTTTTTCGTCTTTTCAGGGATCTTTTAAAAGCTTACTCGCAAACGAGTCAATAGTTTGAAGTGAAATGAAATAGATTTTCTTTCGCACGTACTGTTGCTACTGACCTACCTTTTTTTTATCTAAGACTAAAATTCGTTTACACTTTCGGAAACTTAAAGCTATAAATTTTCCACTAAACTAGCTCTTGGCGAACAAAATAAAATTACTGTCACTACCGACCAAAAATAAAAGTAAAAATCAAAGAAAACTACTTACGCGGGAAACGGGTCGGCGATTCGCACTTCAACAGTCACATTAAACACAAATAAAACACACTTTCAGGCAGTTTAATTGTTACACACCCATAAAACAATTTCGCGAAAACACCCGTTAATGTTTTTTTTTTACGCGTCGACTTTACGCGGGAACTTTTGACAGCGTTAGCTATACTCCAAAGTACGTCCGTTCTCGGCGCCTGCCGCGCAAATACTGGCTGAAAGTTTCACCAGCGCTGACTGATTTTTATGCGTGTAGAGATAGAGGTATACTTTTTATTTCTTCCAATGACATTACTGTTGGTCCCTTTTCTGTGGGTTTATCCCGAATGCAATTTTGTGACTCGCGGTAAAATAATGCATCACTCGATAGACTGTTGTGTTGTTTTCTGTTTTGTCGGCTTCCATTCAATAACGGCCAGTATTTATTTTGCTGCTGTCTGAAAACAGGTTTATTACTTTCTGAGACTCATTTGAAAACCTATTTCAGTTTATTTTTCTTTTTCTGCCAGCCAGTGTTTTTAATAAATGAAACCTGCTTGTTTATTTATAGCCGTTTATAGTTTTATCCTACTACTGCGTTATTGCCTGAATTCGACAGCAATAATTTTTGCTCATAAAAGTAACGATGTTTTCAGCAAGCTGTTTACACACAGTCCCTTGCTTTATTGAAGCGGTTCGGTTGCCAAATGATCGATGTGTTGCGGAAACAAAAAGAAAAGGGATAACGTTTTATAGAGAAAAAATAAACCACAAAATGCGTGAAATAGCTCACAATAGGACGAAGGTGGCGTCCACATAGAGGTTGATCTGCAGTCAGGTTTACTTACATAACTATGCAGCACGTCAATATAAGATTGTTTGAACAATTACAATAAAATTATGAAATTTTATGAAGTTCTACTACTCTACCAAACTTCCCAAAAAAAACCATGGCATAAAATTTGTAAATAATAAACTTTATTTTACGTGTATCAGCATTTTGTATTTAATGTTTACAAAGAAATCTTCAACACAGTAACTACGAGCCTTGTTTTGTCATTTTGAAACGTCCATGCCAGAATAAAAAGTTTTTTAATCAGTTGCTGTTTGAACAACCAAAAATTCTTTTTATAAACTAAAACTTTCGTAAGAAATAAACATTATTAACTTTGTTCCGGATCATCATCATTAACCCATTATGTCCCCACCGAGGGGCACTGGTATTTTCCCTGAGAAAGGTATAGGCCATACTCCACCACGGGGGCCAAGTCCGGATTGATAGAGGCTTGTAAGACTAGTGGCTGGTGTTACTGTCACAAGTGTTCAACCCGCCCGCCCTAAGGCCTCTGACTTGGCTTAACGTCTGCCATCTATCGATGGCTGCCGGCACCAACTGCTTAACGTGCCTTGCGAAGCACGGAACCGCTCGGAAAAATGCCACTGGCGTTAGGTTCTGTTCTATGTTTTTATGGTTTTTATGATTTTACAGTTCTATGAACTGTCACCCATCCGTACACGTGCAAACATTTACATACATTTTCCGGATACATTACATTGTTATATCGGCCCATCATCCCATTCAAAATTCTACCTGTTTTTCTTAACAAAGTATAAATAGCTGTAGCTGCTATCGATTTGACATTTATCGATATCGATTTGCGATATCGAAATAAATTTTGGAAATGCAAATATTTAAAGTCTGCCGGAAATATTTAACTTAACGTCACTCATTCATCTTGTTCATTCAAGAATGCTTATTTGATATCACTTGACTCGCTTGTATTTGTACGTAGAGACGTCGGCTGCGGGGGCGGTGGTGACGCAATGAACAGAAATTGCCATATGTCTGGGTAATTACTTGTGATATGTAATTGACAGTTGCCTAAGTTGTTTACATACTTCTGCGCTTGAAATTAACAATCCGTGCTGTTAATTTTCTGAGGTCATACTCCTCATTATCGAATTTAAGAGTTAGATTTTTGTTTGTCTCTAGAGACACAAGCCTTACATAGGCCACATAAAGGTATAGTTTTACTCGTATTGCTAACAAATCGCTGCCTCTTTGTGCATCTGATAGAGCGAAAAAACTTTTATTTATGTTTTTTTTTATTTCAAATAATTGGGTAAAATATGTAGGTTATTTTTCTTATAGGTTTAATAGTACTTGACAAAATGTAAGTATATATTTATGAATACTGATTTGACCACTCACTATATAGCTGTCAAGGAAAACATCGTGAGGAAATCGCCAATCTGAATGAAGCCCATACTCTCTCTCTCTCTCTCCCTCTCTCTCTCTCTCTCTCTGAAAGAAGGCCTGTGACCTATAGTGGGACGTATATAGACTGCTTACAATTATATAGATAGGTAGTTTTATTTAATGTACAAAACAGATCACCACCATTACATGATATTATGTATAAAATATAAAAATAAATTAAAAATCTCACGCCCGTTATCCCCGAGGGGGTAGGCAGAGGCACCAATCACTAGAGCTGGGCCCACGTTTTGTTTTTGATATTATGTATATAAGTTATAATATGGTTTAAGTACTAAGTTGTGGTCTAAAGCATGCACACACAACATCGCTTTATGTAATTTTAGGTGTCTTAATGGAGTAGGCATTTTTGGTAAAATGATACAATTCTATAATTCTACAGTTTGTACTTATTTATTTACTTATAGCCATCTACTTAAAGCAGCATTCTAACCATTATACTGAGTCAGCTGCCGTTTGGAGCAACGGGTACACACCGGGACATAACTGTATAAATTTTACTTCTTTATCCTCCTCAGTCCTGATGAAGTTTGGCGATGAGCTTCAAGCTGACGTTTGATTTTTCACTTTCAAAGTTGATTTCAAAATATTTTGAAAGATGGATTGAAAAAAAAAAGACAGAAGAGGTAAGAGCTACGCGGTAGAAAGAAATGCAACATGTAGATTAATATAACTGTAGCTTTCTTAGCGCCGTGCGATCTGAATTGCATCAAATTGTATCGCTGCTAGAGTCCCTTTTTCTTTAATTGATTTTGCGGGACCTTGAAAATAAAAATGGTTTTCTGTTGTTATTTTCAAGGTCAGGACTGAAGAGGTTATGTATCAACACAACATTATGTCCCCACCGAGGAGCAAGGGTCTCTTCCATGAGGAAGGTATTAGGCCATACACCACCACGGGGGCAAAGTCCGGATTGGTGGACGCTTGTAAGCATTATGTATAGTACCTGGATGACCGAGCTTTGCTCGGTATGTAGGTTTTCACACAAAAGGAGGACAAAACTTGAAAAAAAAAAGAAAAATTATTATCAAGTCTCGAACCAGGGTCTTCTGTTTACGGTATCGTCCTATTTCCCACTTGAGCTAGGCTATGACAACCTTACAGATGGTTGCGAAAATTACCGTCTTGTAGTGTAGCAGTTATTTCTTTGCCTTAAAACACGGTTAAAACGACGTTTTATGAAAATGAAACCTAGTTGGATTAATTAATTGCCCCCAAAACCCCCTGCATACAAAATTTCATGAAAATCGTTGGAGCCGTTTCCGAGATTCTGAGTATATATAAATATATATACAAGAATTGCTCGTTTAAAGAGATTAGATTTGTACTTTATCTTTGATATTTTCTTCTCGTTATTTTTTCGTATTTCTGTTGGTGCAATAAATGTTTCTGTTCCTCTTTCTCTTTTAGTCCGTTTTCATCCAGGGAACAACGCTCTGACGCCGTATATTTTGACACGGTAATGAAGGTGTCAATGAACTCTGGGAAAACGGAATGGGATTCCTACGTCTTTGTTCCACAGTCTATTTTCATAATGGAATCGCACGTAAACAATCTCTTGATCGATTGTTATTAATTACACCGTGTGATAGTTGCTCGCGATTCCCGATTCAACTAAAATAGACTTCAATAATATGAATGATGTCTGCCAGATTCGTAAAGTGTATGATGTTGTGGGTTCTTGATGGTCTAAGTCTCAGAGCATTAAACACTAGAGAGAGGACATGCCACAGCGTATCGGTCATCCGCTGTAGGCCTTTTTTTGTTGACTGGGGTAAATCTTTTAAGGATACCCAACTCTTCGGGGACTGAGTCGGGTTATGACGACCTCTGTGGCGTAGTGGTTAGCGCATCTGCGTACCATGCGAGAGGTCCCGGGTTCGAATCCCGGCTGGGCACAAAAAAAAACCCAGGTCTTGGATGTATACATGTCTGTGACGTCGCTGTATCTGGTTCCCACGACACAGGGTATCCTAGTGTGGGGCCAGAAGCAATGTATGTGCCTGTATGTTAATGTTATGTTATGTTATGTAGGACCACCTACCAAAACCCCCCCGGTGACCTACTTCGTGCATGAAAGGCTCCCATCCGGAGCCCCTCTGCCACTTGGTGCGTAGTGCACCTCTCCCCGGCATAGCCACAGCCCTCCAAGGATACCAGTGCACCCACGGCAACGCAGGGACACCCTACGTCACTGTCTTCTCGGAGCCGCGTGGACGGACGGATCGAGTCCACGCTCTCACCGCCCGCGGCGAGAGTCTTCTTCTTCTTCTATCTAATATATAAAATTCTGGTATCACCGTCGTGTGCGCATACTCCTCCGAAACGGCTTGACCGATTTAGATGAAATTTTATGTGTATATTCGTTAGGTCTTAGAATAGGTTGTTATCTATTTTTCATACCCCTATCTGGCAAAACAACGTTTGCCGGGCCAGCTAGTTAATAATACACATAGACCCTGAGATAGTGACACAAATTACTTGGTCATTTGTAACAGTATGGCGATTCTTCAGGGGTCTTAGCATGCAATGACAAAAATAAAAATGATGGTCATAGCGCTGGTACCGGCGGCCCAATCGCGTGGGCGTTAGCCGAACTCGTCGGCAAAAATTAGCCTGGTACAAATGGTTGAATTTTTATGTTTTTAATTTACGCATTCGCGTCGGTATGGCGGTCTGTAAGTCACACCGGAGAAGTATGGCATGACACTACCAGCTACTTGTTTTTTATGGACTATCGGAAAATACCAACATTTTTGTGGTACAAATCGTTTGACACTGGTAATTTACCCGACAAGTTCGACTAAGGCCCACGCGATTGGGCCGCCGGTACCAGCGCTATGATCATCATTTTTCTTTTTGTCATTGCGTACTAAGACCCCTAAAGAACCGCCATACTGTTCCAAATGACCAAGTAATTTGTGTCACTATCTCCCGGTCTAACATAGATTGAGGGTCTATTTCTGAATTGAGGATTTCGCTAAGTAATTACTTAACTGTAGTGCTGTCTCGTCAAATTTCTTTAGAAAAGAGCGTGACAGGACGTTACTTAAGCATTTACTTTGTGTAAATTGTCAATTCAGAAATCGGCCTTTAGAGCGCTTCACCAACAAACTGCTTGGCAGTTTGGCGAAAAGTGGTGTTATTTTAAGGTTTTCCTTAAGTGATGAAAATATGTATAAAAAAGGCGGTTTTGTATTTGTCTGCAACTCGATGTCGAGCGTCTGAATCAAGGTATTGGTTGGGAAATCAATCATTACATATTTGTGTTCTGCAGTAGATCAGCCTCGGTCTCTATGAGGGCATCAGTCCTTAGCGATAAACAATAGAGACTTAAATGCTCAGATTAACTGCTCAGATTACGTAAAAATTAATAGATAGAAAAAGTTTAAACAGAAAAAGAACACTTTAATGGACATAAATTTAAAAAATCCTACGAATTGAGAACTTTTTATTTTTATTTTAAAAATTTGGTTTAATAAGTTCTTCTATGACCTTGAAAAGAACAATTACACAATGAAAAATCATTGTTGTGTTGAGCCGCTCTGCCCACTGCTATGAGGTTAAAAGATCTTAGAAGATTACAAGAGCTGACTTTTATTGACAAGGCCGTTTTCTCCAACTCTATGTTAGGAAATATCCGTATAATTTCTGCCCAACAAAAAATTTAGAGGTTAAAAGAACCTATAAAATTTGTTCGAATCAAGATTGTATACCTAGGTACTAAGTAAAATTCTTAACTAAAACTGTCGTAAGCATCAATTCCACACGACAGCACATCATCCTTTATACGCGTGCACTTTAGGTAATTACTAACGGGCGATTTTGCAACACAACAGTAAAGGCTACTGTCGACTGTTTATTCTCCGTTACTACCTGTACGCTAAACAGAGTGTGATTAAATCTATTACATATTAAAAATGTAAACAAGTACATCACGTAGAAAACAAACCTTTTAATGTTGTAGCGATTGATCTTTATAGTGGCTGGTCGGAGCAGCTGTCTACAAAGATTATTTGAAGGAAATTAGGTACCAGTCGATTCCTTGCTAGGCTTTTAGAACTTAAAATAATAATTATTATTACTGAGATCCGAATCTTTTTCATAAAGTAAATCACTATACAACACACGCATTTTTGAACCCAGAACCTGTGAGATCAGAGGCCGATACGCTACCACTACGAGTTAACACTAGTAAACAATACAATATTGTAAATTTAGCTCTGCTTTTCCATGACCCCGAATGTTATTCCGGCTGAATCAATCGGCAATCTAAACCGTACACCTTGATATTCTGATGATGGTTACTGGCCAGCCAAAAACCCTAATTCCCCAAATTTTATTCCATTGCCGCTTCGGGTTGGCACACACAAACGCACCAGGCATTCAATGCGCTAATGTAATTACACCATCTGTCAAACAGTGAGCTGGAAGTGTGAGGTACAACTTTTATGGCTAGTTTGTAAGTAAACCCAGTTTCATCGCCTAGATCTTGTAGCAAGGGTGATAAGGACGAGTATCGAACAAAGAATTGTAGAGCTGCATATCTGAATGCAGATTTCACAGCGAGGTCTGGTTGACCGATCGATTGATCCGCACCAGGTGTTTATTTGGCGGCAGCCATGTTTGTTTATAGATAAACAAATGAGTTCTATAATCAACTTTGGCAATGTCTAGTGCATGTGGCCGAATGAGGTGTCTGCACTGCGAAATCCAGGTCACTGCAGGTCCCTGACTAGTTCAGGAGTTCAGGTACTGTCAGGTACTAAGTTCAGGTACTAGTTCATGTACTATCTATCTATCTATCAATCTGATTACTTCAGGAGTCAGGGTGAAGAAGAATGGGGCTTTAAAAATAATAGTTTAAACTATGTAGATAGATAGATAGATATACACCATATAAAATCGATGAAAATATAAATTTAGGATACACACACTAAAATGACATATCCAACAGTATTCTCGTCAAATTGAATTTATATTACATCAAACAAACGATATTTATGTGCGATAAAATTTTATTATTCCATAGTTCACGTAGTTGTTGACTTTTTCATACCTACTGTGCTATACTCTTAACAAAAATTTAATCGACAATTCATATAGCAAAAAATTGTTATCCGTAATAATCGTCATCAAAAATGACGCACGAGTAAACAAAAACTGCCATCTGAGTCTAAAAGTGGTGTCTACATCAATCATCACCAAACTCAATTAACTGTAGTTTAATTGCTTTTAAAACAAGATGGCATCGTAGAATTGCCGCCAAAGAGTTTTCAGCCAGAATTCAATGCTCCGTCCATACAATGGGCCAAAAGGCCACCAAGAGTACAGGCAGGTTATTTCAAGCACTCCGCAAAAGTTGTCTGGAGAAGTTGTGTCAACTATAAAATATAGTTTTGCACAGGCTTATGTCCACCGAATTACTGTTTTATTTGTAAATAGTAAAGATAAAATTCATGAGTACAATAAAGAAATTCTATCTATCATCCAGAAATCCCCAAAATTGAGACAACCATGCGGAAATGATAATGATAAGGAAGCATTTATTCGATTCGTCAGTATTAGTTTAATAAAAATAAAAAGAAATAAAAAAAATAAAAAAAACTCACGCCCGTTATCCCCGAGGGGGTAGGCAGAGGCACCAATCACTAGAACTGGGCCCACGTTTTGCCGAGTTTATTAGGTCCCAAACGTGACAAGTCGCAAGCCTGTCGCCGTTATTCGGTTCGGGCACAATTTATCAGCGAATGGTGTTGCTATACAAACAAATAAATGTACGTAACTAAATGTCATTAGTACATGCGTGGTTCGAACCCAGACCCTCATGATCGCTCGCTGTCAGTTTAGAAATGGCTAATAAGTAATATAAATATTCCCTACTATAATAACTTAACGCATTTTTGTGTAAATTATGAAAAAACGTGTTATTCGAATTGTGAACAGAAAAATATCTGTCTAATTATTTATTACCCACAAATTCCGTATTGGCCCTCCGTGTGCACGCAGAACGAAAACAAGACGGTACATTAGAATCGCCGCCCACGGTTTTCCAGCCAGTATCGCAGCTGAAGCGTAGTGCTTTCCCGCGGATTTGTCACTTGTGATTTGTGACGAGCGACCGCGGTCACACTTCTCTTACAGCTCTGACGTCAGGCCTACCTCGTACGTAAGATAGTATAGTTTTTTGTCGAGATGTAAAGAAAATACAGTCTGTTAGCTTTTAGAATATACCTCAACTGAGCAATCAAAAACCGATTATATTGCAATAAGGTAAGGTTTGTTTTGTATTGTTATTTATAACTTTACATAACTTTTCAAAATAGTGAAGAAAAGTTTTATACAGAGCAGGAAGTAGTATTACACTCGTATGCTTTCGGCGAAAACCGAAGCCTACTCTAGAGCCCGAGGTATATTCTAAAAGATAACAGACTGTAGTTGCAGTATCAAGTTCGCCGCATTTCCATTGTAAAGCTTACTGAATGTCGATGAAGAGAAAGTCTGTCAGGATCGTGGCAAGTGGCAGGCCCTGGGCCTCGATTCTGTTAGTGCATTATAGTACGATGGCAGATACATGGTCGGGTCACGTGACGTGATTTTTCATACCATTGACGCCTAGATCATTTGATATGCATGCACGCGTAAACTAGAAGCGGCAATGAAACTAAATTGCCATGTTCATCCAGTTGTCATCGTAATACAATGCATTAACAGAATCTAGGTCCTGGTCTCTGCCTAATGTATGTATGTATGTATGTAACATACATACGTCACATTCTAAAATGTTACTCGGATACACTTACTTGATTTTTTGTCGGAAGAGTCCGACTGGGTTATTCACCAACTGGACACACATGACTCGACACACCTGTGTCGAGTTGGTTAAACTCAAATTAGTATCATTTATTTTTTCGTCATCTGGACACACAAAGATTTTTACGCATGTCCAGATGGTGAAACGTATTTAAATCATTTTAATGTTTTCGTCAACTGGACACACATTCGAATTTAACCGGAATTTATGACGAAGTACAGTCATGCGCAGAATGTTTTCTGTCACAATCATCATCCTCCATCAGACGTTCCACCGCTGGAAACGGGTAATTTTACAATACTTTTACAATAATTTTACAGTAAATAGTACAAAAGTACTAGGGTAGCAGAAGTATATAAGAGATTGCGGCTAAAATAAAATCTCATGAAAAACATGCGGCTTAGTTCATGGTATTGCTTAATACTGGGCAGTATTAAACAGGGTTGTTTACTATTACTACCCAATAAATTTTGTTACCCTAGTACTTTTAACCGCTCTGCACTATACCATAAGTGCAACGGGGCGTACTGGAAATCACTGTGAAGCAAGGAGCGAAGTAATGGGAATTAAATTAAAACGCAAAGTGACATTATGGGAATCGAGATTCAGGAAATAAAACTTATGATGAAGGTCCTTAGCAAGAAAAAAAATTGAAACTATCAGCATGAACACTATGATCGCGATTGCTGTTAGTGGTCAATAATTCCATGAGCAAGACGATTGTTAACCTGAGCGTACCCTTTTCTGCAAAAAAACAGAGTGTGTCCAGTTGGTGAAAACATAAAAAATATTATTTTAGCTTTCACCATCTGGACACGCATAAAAATATTTGTGTGTCCAGATGACGAAAGAATAAATGATACTAATTTGAGTTTAACCAACTCGACACAGGTGTGTCCAGTCATTCGTGTCCATTTGGTGAATAACCCGTCCGACTAGGTTTTGCTCTGATTCGCAGAGCTTAATCATGCATGGTAAGTAGAGTGTTTAGAGTGATAAGCACACTCTTTGCAAAAAAGCTTATTATAAAATCAACGATTATTTAGAAGACAAGGATGTCTGGCATTAAATAGTAGTTTAATATTAAATTTAATCAGACGCTAAATGTGTCTAGTGTTCAACACATCCAAGAGTTTTTTTTTTAAGTTTGTAATTTAGGCTAAAACTGTTTTCAAATGAATAAATGTGGAGTTTCTTTGTTAGTTTCTTCTCCATGTAATCTTTTAATTGTGAAACTAACAACATTGACCTTCATAAAGTAAATATTATATTTGTATTACGAATAAAATATTTGAATTTGAATTTGACTAGGAGCTCGCGTCGTATGTACGTCAAATTAGCACCGAAACCACAGAGCTCACATCGGAACCAAAGAACTACAATACATACGTAATCCGTACCTCGTTAGTGGATAGTTTAACCCAGATTAGAATAATTTCGCGAAGAACAAGAAGCTCGCTGGAACAAATCTTTCCTATTTGACGTTTTAATACATACTAATAGTGTTAATCCAATTCCGCTAATATTATAAGCTACCGAGCTCACGAGATGGAAAGGGTTAGTATAATCTCCTTTACGAGGTGTTGTAAACCATTGTGTTGATATTATGACGATCTCTGTATCGCAGCGGTACCGCGTCTGCCTACTATGCGAGAGGTCCCGGGTTCGAATCCCGGCTGAGGAAAAAAAAACCCAGGTCTTGGATGTTTACACATTTGTGACGTCGCTGTTTCTGGTTCCCACGACACAGGGTATCCTAGTGTGGGGACAGAAGCAATGTAAATGTATGTAAATAGCAGTAGATTTGATATTATACCCAAAATATTACAAGCCTAGGAATCGCTCGTAGCCCCGGCTGTCTGAGTGATCTTAAACGATTGAGCAACATAGGGTGCGTTCAGTGCATGGATGGGAGACCGTTCTATGACTAACGCTAGTGGCATTTTTCCGAGCGGTCCAGCCACTAGTCTTACAAGCCTCCACCAATCCGGACTAGGCCCCCGCCCCCGTGGTGGAGTATGGCCTATACCTTCCTCAGGGAAGGAACCCGTGCTCCTCGGTGGGGACATAATGGGTTGATGATGCTTACGAGCTTTCTAGAAACGTGGATCAATAAATGTGTAGCTTACATTACATTACATAAACTCACGCAGGTATTCCGAGCGGGTAGGCAGAGGTGGTAAACCGGTAGAGCAATTCGTGCAAAAAGGACTAATAACATAAATAACAAGAAAGAGGTCGTGGGTTCGATACCCACTGGGGGCCACCGTACATTTGTACAAATGTGTGTTTTTCGATGCTTATAATGTCTTCGCTTGGTTAGCACAGCACAGGGTATCCTAGTTTGGGACTATGTTAAGAGATTATGTTGCATGGATGTTATTATTTTTATTATTCCTGATATTTCTGACGGCCATGGTCCGTAGACACTCTAGCTGAAATAAAACTGGCATAGCAGAAAAGTAATTACTAGTACTGAGAAAACAGAAAGCTTGCACTACAACTCGAACAGGAAAGTTCCAACAGTTTATGAATCAGCCGTTATTTACAACTTCATTCATAACAAGCGACCTTGTGCTAAAAACCGATTGACACGGAAACTCTACTAAATATCTATTTGCTTCGTTTACACAGCGACTTTTTTGTTAAATAATAAAAACGACCAAGTGCTTGTCAGGCCACGTGCAGCGTAGGGTTCCGTAGAAAGAGGGAGTTTCATCTGCTTTACTGTTTGAAAAGTATAGTGTAGTTTCTATTTTGTCCACTAGATGGTGTTATGATACTTCTACATCGCGGTAAGGTTATGTTTTTCAGTAAGTATATATTGAATTCTTGTTGAAACAATCAAGGGTTGGATATTGATAATGCAGTGCTCGTTTTATTTATTTTCGCAGCGACATTTACAGAACAAACATCTTCATCGAGGTAATTTTCAATGGATCCTGTACTAAATTTTCCTTTGACGAACAACTTAGTTCGTCTCTTGAACAAACATAAACATTTACATACAGACACATACATTGCTTCTGGCCACATACTAGGATACCCTGTGTCGTGGGAACCGGAAACAGCGACACCACAAACACGGAAGCATCCGCGACTGGGTTTTTTTTTGTCCCCAGCCGGGATTCGAACCCGGGAGCTCTCGTAGGCAGATTCACGTTAACATGTAAAGCCTACTTAGATGTGATAGTTTTCCTTTAAGTTCAATATCCTATTTATGATGAATTTACCTTAGTTCAAATTCAAAAAAGTATTTATACAAAATTCAAACAACATTTTTACTGTAAGAACGTCGAAATGTGTTGATGATGACTTATGATGAACCGACCCTTCATTTTTTTAGGTTTTTACAATCAACCGTTTATTTTATTTTATTTATTTAGAACACAAAACAGGTTACGGATACAGTTTTAGCAATTTTTCATACATTTATAGATCAGATCTACCCCATGACCCTAAGCTCGTGTACCTAGCATTCATTTAGACTACTTGTAGTCGTTAATTCTTACTAAATTTATTTTTATTTCGTTTAGCCGGGACTCTCTCACCTACGCCCTACTCGGACAAAAAGAGCGCTGTGCAATCACTTGTATTGCATATGTGCAAAGATGATTGTGTTATAAAATTGTCATTTTAGTGCTGTATTAAGTATAAGCGATTGTAATTAATACCATGTTTGAAGACAAATAAATATAATTTTCTATTTCGTTGGACAACTTTACTGTTTTCATGTCAAATGTGCTAACCGCTGTACTAACAAAACAGTCCCGTTGTTCATGCCAGTGATAATATTTGTTTGTAATCTCGAATGGAGTCAGCAGTTTTTATCGATATTAATATCCCGGAATGCGAACAGTTACAGGAAAAAGTCAATGTTACGTCCACACGACGTCGTTCAAGGTTTTGTGGCTATTTAAGAAGTTAATCACCATTTATTAAAATTAGTTGTTTTTTTAACTGTACATAATTTATGTAAGTATATTGTATTGTACCTGAGCGAGAAAGCTTCGAGTCTTTGTTTATAATGGGTACAGATAGAAATCAAATTAGCTTGGAGTTTTACAATTTTTTAAACGTCTATTCATACTTACATAACAAATTATAGTTTAGAAAAGTTTTTTTAAAACACCTTTTTTAGGCATCTGTTGGAGAACTTTTGGACGACAAAAAGTTTAATATGAGTTCCCATTTCTGCTATTTTTTTATTTTAAATAACTAAATGAAAGAATAAAAAAAATAACAAATTAATAAAGATGAACAAATACAAACAAAATGGTCATTGCCGACCTCTGCTATGAGATGCAAGCGTAAGTTACAACAAGAATAAATTTAATGTGGAGTTTCTTTGTTAACTCCTCCACATGGTTAGTTAGACCTAGGATTTCCGCACTTGGCCTAATAGTTGGGCCATTGTATGTAGCCAGGCTGTGAGTTTACTCCAGCCAACCTATCTCTTTCCAGAAGGCCAGCAGTGCTCTGATGTCACTGCAGGCCTCCCGAAGGGATCCCAGCTTCCCAACGATGGCGGTCCGTTGTTTCTCCACGCCTTCGCAGTAGATGGTCACGTGGGCGGGTGTTTCCTCTTCTTTCAGGCATCCCCGGCAGAGCGGGCTGTCGGTTAGTTCCATGTTATGGAAATGTCTATTCAGTGAACAGTGGTCTGCTTAACCTATTAATTGTGAAACTAACAACTTTGAGGTTCAAAAAGTAAACATTTTGTTTTACTGTAAATTACAATACATACATAAGATCACGCCTATATCCTAGAGGGGTTGACCGGACTGCCACTTGCCACGATCCTGACAAATCACTCTCGGCTTGAACTAAAATCGTTTTAGTTAAAAAATCACTTTCGCTTCAAAATTACATTTTATTTTTTTATGTCTATGTTTTTATTTTTTTTAAATACAATATTTGAATTTTAGTTTATACTCACCAAACTCTAACATTTTTGTCTCCGACAGTACCGCACCGTGGGAATTCCTGCAGTTTCCTGAAACAGCGACACAGCCGAGGTCACGCTCTCCGAGTCCCACAGTTCTAGTTACTACGAGTGGGTCACTTGTTTTGTTACTCAGACAGGATAAATGTGCATTTATGAAGTCCAATTTTGTTTTTCAACTAAATCTTTCGTAAGCACTACACTTACGAATCGTTCGTAGCCCCGCCCGCCTGAGTGATCTTAAACGATCACGAAGGTTAAGCAACTTAGGGCGCGTTCAGTTCATGGATAGGTGACCGTTCTATGACTGATGCTAGTGGCATTTTTCCGAGCGGTTCCGTGGTTGGGCACGTTAAGCTGTTGGTGCTGGCTGCTGTCGATATTATGGCAGTCGTTAAGCCAAGTCAGAGGCCTTAGGGCGGCTTGATAACTTCTGACAGTAAGACCAGCCACTAGTATTACAAGCCTCCACCAATCCGGAGTTGGCCTCCGTGGTGGAGTTTGGCCTATACCTTCTTCAGGGAAGAGACCAGTACCCCTAGGTGGGGACATAATGGGTTGATGATGATGATGATGATGATGATATTATTCAGTCCGCCTTTGTACAAAACTATTTAGGAACAATAAATATTCAAACTATATTTTTAAGTCAAATGTGACTTGTGGAAAATATGGTATGTACTCAGATTGCTAAATATTTGTCCTGCAAATAGTATATTGTAATCGGCGCAAGTGCACCTTTAGGCCGGCCGCATACATGCGTTTTCCGCATACGTTTTTCGCTTTCGTTTTCCATATTCGGGTTCTCGAATGCTTCAAATCTATATAAAATGCATTCATTACCGCATACGAGCGTCTCTTTGCCGTACGGAAAATTTTCCTAATGAAGAAAAACTAACTTTTACGCAGTTGCGCTAGGTTCACGGATATTGTTGCGGTAGTGTGTGTGGGCTATATCCACATAACTATTCATTATCACTAAGTCACTTAGGCGGTTTTTAGGTAGGTATGGCCAATTTTTATAGGCGATTCATGCCGAATGCCGCTCTAACCCAAGCACCTTTGAACGCCCTGCTTATGGGGGCAGTAAAAGGCTCAACCCCGATAAACCTGGCCGGTGACGCTCTGAAGGCTTTCTCAGATACCAAAGAAAGCCTCTCTAACGCAACCCTTTTGGCACACCCAGATTGCCGAGCTAAGCTAGCGTTACTTACAGATGCGTCAGACTTGGCTATGGGGGCCGTCCTCGAACAGCTAAAGGACGACGTGTGGGAACCCCTAGCATTTTTCTCCCGTAAATTCAGCCCGTCTCAACAAAAGTACTCACCGTACGATCGCGAGCTTCTCGCGATTTACGAGGCAATAAAGTACTTTCGACACATGCTGAAGGCTAGGCATTTTACTATTTACACGGACCACAAGCCGATCTGTTATGCTTTCCACGAGCGGAAACATAATTGCTCGCTTAGGCAGTTCAGACATCTGGACTATATATCTCAGTTCACGACCGATATAAGGCACATCTCCGGCAAGAACAACGTGGTAGCCGATACCTTATCTCGCGTCGAGGAACTGAGCACTCCAGTTTGTCTCACCAGCCTCGCCCAGGCTCAAGAGACAGACTCAGAACTGGCTCATCATCTATCTGGCGGATCATCACTCCGTCTTCAAAAAATCGACTACCCTGGAAGTCGGGCACCCTTGTACTGCGATGTCAGCACACCGGCCTTTCGTCACTGAGAATTTCCGCAGACAGGTATTTCACAGTCTACATTCCCTTAGCCACCCCGGTGCCACAGCTACTGCACAACTTGTTGCTGGAAGGTTTGTATGGCCCGGTGTAAGAAAGGACTGTCGCGAATGGGTTCGATCTTGTTTGTCGTGCCAGCGCGTGAAGGTCACTCGACATGTATCTGCACCGTTAGGTACTTTCGATCTGCTTCGCGCGAGATTCAAGCACATTCACATTGACCTCATCGGTCCCTTGCCTGTCTCCCAAGGTTTTAAATACTGCCTGACAGCCATCGACCGATTTACGCGGTGGCCTGAGGTTATGCCAATATCCGATATAAGCGCTGAAACGGTTGCAAAGGCTTTAATATCAGGCTGGATATCCCGATTCGGTTGTCCCATAGATATTGTGACAGATCGCGCCGCACAGTTTGAGTCCGCGCTGTTTAAGTATCTCGCGAAAACTATCGGTTTTCATCATAAGCGCACTACCGCGTACCACCCGGCATGCAACGGCCTTGTGGAGCGCTTTCACAGACAACTCAAAGCATCCATCACCTGTCATGCCCAGCAAAATTGGATCGAAGTGCTACCTTTTGTGCTACTTGGTATCCGCAGTGCTTTTAAAGAAGACTTACAGACTTCTTCAGCGGAATTGCTATACGGCGAGCCTTTAAGGCTTCCCGGCGAATTTTTCAATCAGAGCACGCCTACTACATCTGACTTGTCAGAATTTACAGCGCGCTTACACTCGTTCGCTGAAGAACTTAAACCTGTTCCAGCTTCCCGACATAGCAAACATAAAGTGTTTGTTTTTAAAGAGCTAGCCACTGCCGCACACGTCTTCCTGCGAGAAGACGCTTCGCGCGTGACTTTCCAACCAGCTTATTCTGGTCCATACAAAGTGTTAGAGAGAAGTGACAAAGTATTTAAAATACTTGTCAAGACACGGCCTGTCACTGTCAGTATCGACCGTCTTAAACCAGCGTTCGTGCTTTCGGAGGAGGAAGATTTGCTAAACAACACTCACACCCATACACTTCCGAACAACACTTACACATTACCAAACACTAGCACTGACACACACACTAACATATCTTCACCGACACCACTTCAACCTCATAAAATTACTCGCTCTGGGAGACGCGTCCGTTTCCCGGATTATTATCGACCCTAACCTGGTCTCTGGGGGGGAGTGATATGGGCTATATCCACATAACTATTCATTATTGTATGAGTATTTTGTATTAAATACAATATAATAATGTAATGTACAATAAACTTCAAAATATATATTAATATATAACTTAAAACTAAATCTTAAACACGTATAAAATACTATGTACACATTTATCATTATTTATTATTTACATATTGCTTACATATTAATATTTCATAATAAGAGGCAGTCACAAATTGCATTCACACTAGAACATAAGATAATAACGTATCCGTTATTATTGTGAATCAGCTGGTTGTCAGGTCTCATGGAACCGCGCTCTTGCCGATCACCCCAGTGTGAAAACCGGCCGCCGCACGCGCATACCGCGTGATGACGCGCTGGCCGCGCTCCTTAAGACCGTCAAAAGTCTCCATAAGACTTTTGCACTACTGTATTCGATGCTTGTTATTTCTCTGCATAAAACTCTGTGTTGCTAAGCTCTAAATCATCTTCTGTGCTTGTGACTCTCTGCTGTGCTCTGTACTCCTTCTTAATACTTCTGTTCTGTGCTTGTGCATTAAAGACTGAACTTGCTGTGGAGTGTTGGATTTATTACGCCGTTTCCCTACTACAGCTAAGTACCTACACCCGTCTTTACTTACCACACGCACCAGAACACCTAAAGTGTGCGTTTCCGTGCCCCCGTCCCTTGCGAGTGGGATGGAACACCCCAGGAGTTTTAGTCGGTATACTGCCCTTTTCAGGGCGGGGAGTCCGACATAACCACCGTGTTTCCCCGAGCCGGTGGTACCCGTAATCGAGTTTCTCCTGGGTAAAAATAAAGGCTCACGGCTTTACGAATCTGTGTTCCGCATTAGGAAAACGAAAACGGAAAAAACGTATGTATGGGGCCAGCCTTATCCCAAGATGGACTACAATAGTCATATGAGAGCACAATGACCGTCGCTGTCCCAAGCCGCATCAGTCGCTGTGACCGAATCATCATCATCATCATAATTTGTACTGCATGCTTTGCAACCATAGACATACAAATTTTGTTATGGAGAGCGCCCTAATGTTGTTTTAGGTTTTAGGTTTTTAGGTCAATTTAATTAATTATAATGCAACAAAAATTGCTAAGGAAATGACGCCCGCGTCATTGACGCACTCGAAAATTCCTTCAACTTTTGCACAACTACTTTTCAAGTACGTTAATGACGTCATTATCTAAAGTATTACCTAAGAGAAACTAATTTAAACAAGAGAAGAAAACAGTTTTTTTTTTTTTTTTTTTTAAGTTGTAAATTGTCCTCGACTTCCTTTACGCAATCAGAGACGAGCAACCGACGACGAGCTCTGCTCACCACGCTTAAGCTCTACGAATGAGAGCGAAACCTGGTCGGACTCGTCCGATGAACAATCAAGTAACTGTACCTACCCGGTAATAATTTACAGTAATAAGCCAAGTCATAGGCCTTAGGCAGCTTGGAAACTTCTGACAGTAAGACCAGCCACTAGTCTTACAAGCCTCCACCATCCGGACTTGGCCCCCGTGGTGGAGTATGGCGTATACCTTCCTCAGGGAAGAGACCCGTGCCCCTCGGTGCGGACATGATGGGTTGATGATGATGATGAATGCTTACGAAAGTTGTAGTTAAAAAATATCTTAACTTTTATTCCACAATTTGTCGGCGTGATTAGCATAGACATCTAAGCAAAATTATATAACCTCCTCAGTCCCGTGTCGACAAAGTAACAATAGAAAACTATTGTTATTTTCAAGGGCAGGACTGAAGAGGATTTGACTTCTCTATTTCTCGGACAGTTCTATTTACAAGGAGCTGTAAAAATGCGGCGTGTGTATTGCGATTATACTAACAGGCTAAGCTTAGGCTCGGAGCTACGAAACTGAAGAAAGTCTCGCAGCTTTCTGTCAAGCCATTACTCGACAATGAAAAATATTCGAAAAATAGGCGACCTCTGTGGCGTAGTGGTTAGCGCATCTGATTACCATGCGAGAGGACCCGGGTTCGAACCCCGGCTGGAGAGAAAAAAAAAACTCCAGGTCTTGGATGTTTACATGTTTGTGACGTCGCTGTTTCTGGTTCCCACGACACAGGGTATCCTAGTGTGGGGCCAGAAGCAATGTATGTGCCTGTTTGTAAATGTTATGTTATGTTATTTTACAATACGTAAATGGCTGTCAAACTCAAGTCTTTATTGATATAAATCGTTTATGGTTTCAAGATTCAGAATCGACCCGAGAATGGTACAACACATCCATGAATAATAAGCTAAGCTTTCTTAAGCACTTTACACTATACTAGCGGGTATCCTAGTGTGGGGCCAGAAGCAACGTATGTGCCTGTATGTAAATGTTTCATCATCATCATCGGCCTACGGTTGTCCACTGCTGGACATAGGCCTCTCCCATTGCTCGCCACTGAGCACGGTCCTCGGCTACTCGGCTATTATTATTTATTTATTATACAATGCATTATATTTTACTGATACACTTACTTACGTCAGAGACGAGCAACGGACGACGCGAGCTCCGTCTCTGCTCACCATGATTAAGCTTTGTGAATCAGAGCGACACCTAGTCGGACTCCTGCAACAGAATTCAAGTTACGGATATACTCCGTAACAATCTATTAATATTTTTAAGTTTAAATTTGTTATTAACCTTAAAATTGTTTAAAAAAGAATTCTTCTTTCTTTGCTAACTTCTTCTCCACATAATCCATTTTTTTTTTGCAATGTATGTGCCTGTGGATTTCTATTGTCTATGTAATTTATGAGTACAATAAAGAATATTCTATCTATCTATCTATCTGATTGGTTGGTAATTTTAGCTGATGAAATTCACATTAGAGGTGCCCTCTATTTTTATATATTTAAAGATGAATTTGATGTAAATCGAGTCGCCCGTACCCTGTAACATAGATAGACATTAATGCTTACTCTGACTTATTTTCTCTATCCGTAACTCCTCACCCTCCATTATTCTTTGACTGAACTGATATAAAAGTGATTTATACTTTTCCACATCGTCTAGTTATTTTTTGCAGAAATTATTACATCGTCATCGTAATCCGCGGGTAAACATTTTTATTAGGCTTATAGACATCCAATATTTTATATGTCCCACAAACATTTTCTTAGTATGCGAGAGAGGAAGAGAGATAGTTTGGGCGCAATGGCGATTTCAAGCAATTCGGTATTTGACACTATCAACAATAAATTATTTGATATGCTCGATTAAAACAAAAATTAAAAAATGTTTCGGAAAATGTATCTCTTTTAATCATTTACTAGTTATTACAATTTTTAAATAGATGAAACATAAAAAGAGTGCTCTGAAATGTGACGTCATAAGCAAGTATTTTCATACAAAATTCCGTTTTATAAGTAACTCATTTGACATTTTGTCAAATACCCAATTAGTTATATGAACTCCGGAACAATCGGCTTTCATCACGATTTTTTATGTTTTCTTAAATAATAGTAATAATTCCCACACAACAAAATCACTCGACCAGGGCCCCGATTCTCTTAGTGCTTTATAGTACAACTAGCTGTGCCCCGCGGTGTTACCCGCGGTTCATCGATTTTCCCGTAGGAATAAGATATTTCCCCGCGGTAAAACGTAGCCTATGTTTTAATCCAGGGTATCGGCTAACTCCATACCAAATTTTATTAAAATCCGTCCAGCCGTTTCAGCGCTAAAGACTGACAAACATATAAACACACACACAAACTTTCACGTTTATAATATTAGTGTGATGACAGATGCACGGTTGGATCACGTGACGTGTTTTTTCATACCATTGCCGCCTAGAAGGTTCGTTTGACAAGAAGTGTGCGCGCGTAGACTTAATAAACTCGCCATGTTCACGCAGTTGTCATTGTACTTCAATGCGTTAACAGAATCAATTCCTGGTCCCAAACTACGTTTGTAACTAAACATTACAAACATGTAAAAACAGCCAGACTAACGCCATTTGTACATATGTGCGAAGAGTTTTCATAATATTTTATTCCTTTGGCTACATAATGTAGATATTGGAAGTAGACAGCAACTTATCTTTACAACAATATATGGATTCTATCGGCGAAGCTCCGAAGCAATTTGCTTCTCAATTTCAGTCGGATACGCGTAGGTACATTGGTACAGGCAAACCTTTCAGGTCCTAGTTCTATTTTTGTCTATGGTGGTGCCTCAGATAGGCTGGTAAGCTTTCAAATTGGACTGTATCTAACCTCTTGGTTGCGGGCACAGACACGTGAACCTGAGCTGCTATGAAAAGGGGGTATGAAGCTGCTCAGGGGGGAGGGGTGGAAAAAGGATAGCACGCACCTGGTGAAACTCCTGGACAGCATGAGCAGGGGGTACTCCAAGGTGTTGGTGGCAGGTAGCCAGGTGGTAGCCAAATGCTGCAAGGGCGGCGGCGGCCAGCAGTAGCTGACGTCGGCGGTAGTTCAGACACTCCACAATAGTCTTTTGTTTCCAATCCAATGTTCACAACACAAAATAACAAGAAAATATGGGTAAAGTGTTTCTCTAGCTTCTGATATTTTTGCGTGCGGTGCGGGCGCGGCAGCAAAAACCAACTGCCAATCGTTGCGCTCTTCTGTTATTGGTGCGTGCGGGCTAAGGAGGGGGTGAGGAAGGATCACGTGACTGTGCTTGCTATTTGGCGCAACCATTCCCCCCCAGCTTGAAGGATTCCCTTCAAAAAAATTACTTTATCCAACGACCCAAATACATTTGAAATGTTATCTATTCTTAACTTAATCTAATCTAACCTAAATCTAATCCCAATCGAGTCGCATTACTGATTAGGTAATGGGCAGAGCCTCACGACCGGACGCAGAAATGAAGTTGTTGCAGTCCTGACGCGAGCAATGCGGGTTATCCCGTCAGCACCGGGGAATACCTCCTCGACTATACCAAGGGGCCAGTGTAACGGTGGAGCGTTTTCAGTAGTGAGGACAACGATAGTTCCAGTAGTTATAGGATTAGCTGGTGTGTTCCACTTCTGCCGGGCCTGCAAGGTATGCAAGTAATCTAGTCTCCACCGTTTCCAGAACGACTGGACAAGCCTTTCTAATAAGGAGTGTCGCGAAAGAAGATGTGGTTTAACATTATCTTCGTATTCGCCAGCTGGTAAATATTTCAAAGGCGTTAGATTTAAAAAGTGTGCAGGAGTCAATGCTAACGGTTCTGACGGATCACTAGAAAGCGTTCGACAAAGAGGTCGACTGTTCATCACCGCTTCCACTTGAGCAAGCACAGTACTCAATTCTTCGAAAGTTAGAATCTGATCACCGATAACACGATATAAGTGACTCTTAAGGCTCTTTATATTTGCCTCCCAATTTCCACCAAAGTGACTCGCGGCAGGCGCATTTAATATCCATTTTATCCGGTTTTCTGCTAAGGTGTGAGCGAATTCTGTATGGAAATATCGTGATGTTAAAAAACCGTGTAGCTCTGAGAGTTTTTTCTTTGCTCCAATGTAGTTGGTGCCATTATCAGAATAAAGCCGTCCAACGGGACCACGACGTGAGATAAACCGTTTAAAGGCTCCCATAAAACCATCCGTACTAAGATCGCCTACCAATTCTATGTGTACGGCGCGAGTCGTCATACATACAAAAAGGCAAATATAAGCCTTGGTGGAGCGCACTCCACGACCGCGAGCTAAAGTGACCTTGAAGGGTCCGGCATAATCTGTACCAGTATGCACAAACGGTTTCGCCGTCTCAATAACTCGACAGGAGCGATGATCGGCCATTTCTGGGAATGTTGCTTGAGGCCGCAAACGAAAGCATGGAAGGCATTTATGTACTCTGTTGCGAATTAAAGCGCGGGCAGAAATCACCCAATATTTCTGACGAAGCAGCGACATCAACAGATCAGGCCCAGCATGACAGTTCACCTTATGGTGATAATCGATAAGTAAATCTAGGATGTGATCTTTATGTGGCAGAACTATCGGATGTCTCTGATCAAATTCCAGGGCCGCATTAGCTAGTCGACCTCCTACCCTTATCAATCCATCCTTTAAGAATGGTCGCAGGCGTTGAAATGTACGTTTGCAAGCCTTGCCAACCCGCAGGCTCGAGATTTCCTCAAAAAAATAATAATGCTGCACTTCCCTCAATATAAGTAATTCGGCGTATTCAAGTTCCGATGCGGTAATATAACCCAATGAACTGGGTGGCAACAATTTAGCAAATCTACAGATGTACACCAAACAACGTAGTAGCTTGGACCACGACGAAAACCGCTTTGATAAAGATATAACTAACGAGTCTTTATCTGTGGCCGTTGAAACTAGTGAATGCCTTTTCTCTTCTGGAGGGTCGGAGACCGTCGAAGGGTTAAAATCCGAAATCGGCCATTGCGATGGTACAGACTTGGCCCAATGGGGGCCGCTAAACCAAAGAGGATGGTCAATGATCTGTGCGGGGGTGAGACCCCGTGATAGACAGTCAGCCGGGTTTTCGTGTCCGGAGACATGAAACAAATCTCCTTTCGATATGACTTTCTCGATTTTAGCAACTCTGTTCGCTACGAAAGTGTCCCACCTATCCGGGGATGAATGAGCCCAACAAAGCGCAACGGTCGAGTCCGAAAAAGCGTAGACTCTGTCAATATTAATGCGGCTATTACAAGCGCTTACAATTGACGCAATGAGCTTAGCCAACACGTAGAGTGCACATAGCTCGAGTCGTGCTACGGAGACCACCTTTCGAGGAGAGACACGCGATTTTGCAGCTATAATACTGACAGATACGATGCCGCAATTCTCCACATGAAAATACACCACAGCCCCATACGCTTTCTCACTGGCGTCTGCGAAGCCCAGTATGGTAACAATGCTACCCTTGGTAATACCCAGATGGCGAGGTATTTTAATTCTGTCGAGAAAAGGGAGCTCATCTCTAAAATGAGCCCACAACCTTATTACACCCTCCGGAGGGGGCGCGTCCCAATCACAATCACGAAGCCAAAGTTCCTTTATAAGTAGTTTGGCGTATAGAACAACGGGAGCTACGAATCCCATTATATCCCAGATCCGCGCTACGCAAGACAGAATTGTACGTTTCGTACAGGTTTCAGCAGGTTGAGTGACCTTCAGATGGAATAAATCAGTTACAGGGGACCAACACAGACCCAGTACCTTGTGCAAATCAGATTCGTCGAACTCCTTCACTGATGACAGTCGATGTGACTCCGGAATCGATTCTAACACTTCATTAGAATTGGCCGTCCATTTGACGAGGTCAAACTGACCGGCCTTCATCAATCCAATAACCTCAGCCGACGTTGTAACAGCTTCCTCAGGCGTGTCGACACAGTAGACGACATCGTCCATGTAAAGTCCTGTTTCTACTAGTTTCCTAGCTCTGCGATAGGAATCGCCTTCATCTGCTGCCAGCTGTTTAATAGTGCGCAAAGCGTGAAACGGACTTGACTTCAATCCAAAACAAACGCGATTGAACTCGTAAACACTCAAGGGCTCCGAGGGCGAAAAACGATACAAAATACGCTGGAACCTGCGATCACACTCGCGCACTCCAATGCATAAAAACATCTGTCGAATGTCAGCTGAAAGCGCGACCTTGAATAGGCGGAAATTGACAATGACACTAAACAAATCTTTCTGCAAATTTTGACCGTTATGTAAAATATCATTAAGTGACACCGATGTACTTGTCTTGGCACTAGCGTCCAACACCACTCGAAGCTTTGATGTGACCTTGTCGTCTCTTATGACGCCATGATGCGGTATATAATAACCGGGATCTGCCTCGGAAGTCTCCTGGGGAGTCACACGCGAGATGTAATCTTTCGAAATATATTCTTTTATTACTCCATCGTATGCCTCTCTTAGCTTGGAAGACGCCTCTAGTTTTTTCTCCAAACACAAAAATCTTCTTTCGGCGGCCTTCCTGGAGTCCCCGAGTGACTGAGCACTACCCTTGAAGGGAAGTGCGACTATGTATCTTCCGTCATTGTCACGAGTGGTCGTGCGACAATAAATCTCTTCACAGTCCTTGTCATCTGGGCTAAGCATTTCATTCGGTGGGACACTGACTTCTTCAATTTCCCAGAATTTGCGGACGACAGAGTCCAAAGTTTCAATGGCGCAACAATAAGAGACCGTTGCTGTATCGTACTCGGCACGGACGGGCGCAGAGCCGACAATGACGTAACCAAGCACCGTGTTCAAAGCATACGGCGCGTCGCGGGCGGAATGGCCTCGGACCTTGCCCGGCAACAAGAGATGCGGGAAGATCGAAGCCCCAATCAACATGTCAATGTTCCCGGGAATAGAGTAAGTCTCGTCGGCGAGGCGCAATTCACTGAAGCTAGACAATAATGACACGTCTACTTCCACGGTAGGTAAGCTTTCGGTCACCTTGTCCACTACCAACGTATCTATGTTAAAGCAAACGTTGCGACTAAGTCGTGAATAAAACTTCATCGAAACCATGCCTTGAAGTTTTTTGCTAAGGCCTCCAATACCCTTCACGACAGAAGTCACGGGCCGACTACTAGCAGACAAGCCCAATAAGTCACAACATTCGCGAGTTACAAAATTGCTTTGCGACGCACTATCTAACAAAACACGGATGCTGTGTTCCCTACCATGCGAATCAACAACGATCACGCGTGCTGTTGCAAGCAACACGGTAGTAGGGCGGCGCGGTGTCGGTTTATCAATGTTATCTGATAAGGAACATAGGGTGACGTCATCAGAGCGACCGGGCAAGACTCGCGTATCACGCGCGAGAGGGCCGGCTAGCGCGGGTGCGGGTGCGGGCGAGGGCGCGAGCGAGGGCGCGGGCGAGGGCGCGGGCGAGCGGGAGCGCGAGGGCGCAAGTGAGGGCTGCGCAGTCACGGCTAGCGCGCGAGAGGGCTCACCAGAGGACGCAAAATTATTGCGATCAAAATGAAGCATCGTGTGATGTCTGTTGTGACATTTGTGGCATTGAGAGTTCGAATTGCAACTCACCGCGAGGTGTTTAAAACTCAGACAGTTATAACAAAAATTGTTACTCTTCACAAAGTTGAAGCGTTCTCTTGGCGACAACACTTGAAAAGCAGGGCACCTATACAACTGGTCGTGTCCTCCCTTGCACAGTCTGCATAAATGGTTCGACGCGGGACGAGGCGGTGGCTGCGCCGGCGCTTCAACTTCGTTAGATACATAAGAGTGCGTTGACCTCTGCAGGTGCTTGTTTGCGGGTGTTGTTCTTTGTAAAATTCTAATGTGGTCGCGAACAAAGTGTATTAATTCATCAAACGAGGGAATCACTGTGCCTCTATTGAGCTGTTCGAAGGAACGTACAGTTTCTGAGTCCAATTTACTCAGAGCGATGTAGAAGAACAGAAAGTCCGTGAGGTTGTCGAGTTTTATATTTTTTAACGCAGCGACGGCCGAGGCTATTGTGTCCAAGTAGTGCTCAAGGTTTGCTGTGTTAGCTGTAGAGATAGATTTTAAATCGAGAATTTGCTGCAAATACGAAGATGCCAACAAGCGCTTATCTTCGTATTTATTCTTTAAAGCGTTCAGAAATAAAGCATAATTCTCAGCGCTCGGTGTAATGCCGGCACACACCGTTTGTGCCTTGCCTTTAAGTTTGCCAATCAAATAATAAAGCCTTTCGGAATCAGTTAATGATGTATTGTTATGAATTGTGTTCGTAAAACTGGAGAAAAACAACGGCCAGTTTTTAATATCCCCGTTAAAGTCAGGCAACTCAATTGGCGGCAATCGAGGCGAATTAGTTCTTCTAGCCGGTGGAAGAAGCTCGGCAGTATCCGGCTTTACGGGTGGAAGCGGTGGCGGTGACAAACCTTTTGCTATTCGCTTGGCGCGACATAACAAATCATCGAACGAATTAAGCACCTGATAGTTGACCTTGCATGAAGGTTTTAACTTCAATTCCGCGATATTTATACGATCCAACACACTTTCAAAGTCTAAACGCAATTTCTCAACAGTTTCCATTTCACATAAAAAAGTAGGTATCCTTTGACGTTTCGTCGTCAACTTCTTTCGCATGATCTAATATGGTTTGCATTCGATTATACAACGCATCTCTTTTTGGGTATAAAATTTTTAACTCTATTTCAATGTGAGCTACTGCTAGCGAGTCTGACGTCGACATTGTGAAAGCTAAATATTTACAAAAATCAACTTGTGTTTACCTAGGCAGGCAAAGAACACAAAGAAATGCGTTGTAAAGTAACCGCTCAGTTGTACTAATGTCGACTAGTCTCGGCGGCGATGCGACCTGACTTAATCTACCTATGTGATAGAAAAGTAAACAATTAATTATTACGCTCGCGCTCAGATTAGACGTGGAACAAATTAGCGGCTTATTTAATTTACAACAATAAAATATCTCGAGATTCGGGGCGATTTTACCAAGCGAATATCCTATAAATAGCGGATAGGAATACTATGCAGTGAATATCTAACTAGGTATAGCGGGTAGTTATTGTACGTAGGTACTAATCAACAAAGTTTGCGCTGTCCTCGCGAGTATTACAACAAAATGCTAGCGGGGCGATCTATCAAAACCAAGCGAAATCAAACAGCGAAAGATTTATCTACCTACCTAAGTAAATTAAGCGAGAGCGCGGTGGCTCAACAAAATCACTGTTTAAACTGAACTCGCATAGGTACAATTTATTTCATTCAGATCTCGTCCGTATGCATACATATAAATCGTTTAAAGATCTTGCATTACTATTTCAAAGAATGTTTACTTATACCCAGAACAAAACCGAATGAAACAAAACTCGTAGGTATGCGAAGGAAACAATTACTAACTACAATAATGCAATGCTAGTTCCATTAAATTCAATGCTAGTTCTGAATCCGGTTCGGTGGACCAATGGTGGTGCCTCAGATAGGCTGGTAAGCTTTCAAATTGGACTGTATCTAACCTCTTGGTTGCGGGCACAGACACGTGAACCTGAGCTGCTATGAAAAGGGGGTATGAAGCTGCTCAGGGGGGAGGGGTGGAAAAAGGATAGCACGCACCTGGTGAAACTCCTGGACAGCATGAGCAGGGGGTACTCCAAGGTGTTGGTGGCAGGTAGCCAGGTGGTAGCCAAATGCTGCAAGGGCGGCGGCGGCCAGCAGTAGCTGACGTCGGCGGTAGTTCAGACACTCCACAATAGTCTTTTGTTTCCAATCCAATGTTCACAACACAAAATAACAAGAAAATATGGGTAAAGTGTTTCTCTAGCTTCTGATATTTTTGCGTGCGGTGCGGGCGCGGCGGCAAAAACCAACTGCCAATCGTTGCGCTCTTCTGTTATTGGTGCGTGCGGGCTAAGGAGGGGGTGAGGAAGGATCACGTGACTGTGCTTGCTATTTGGCGCAACCAGTCTAAAAGGGTTGTTCAATTTCAGCAACTCTGAACAAATAGAGGGGCAAAAGTATTTTAATAGAACAAATAGCAAGTTTACAAAACTCCGCACGATATATATTTCGTAACACGCTTCCTAACGCGTATTCGAGATCGTGGCGATTTTTGAGTTACTAACTTACTACACTGTATCCACTCTATCGTTCGATTGAACCTGTTCCGAACTGTCAGATAAATAAGATACATATAGTATCAATATATTATCATCATCATCATCAACCCATTATTTCCCCGGGTCTCTTCCCTGAGGAAGGTATAGGCCATACTCCACTACCACCACCATGAAAACTAAATAACATAAATAAATAAATAAATATGTTTCTGATAAAAATTACGTGCAAAGGCGGACTTATTTCTAGAGAAATTTCTTCCAGACAGCCTAGAAATTATAGAATGTTAAAAAAAGATAGCGGCGTAGGGGAGATAAAGTAGAAAAACCACTCATTATATAAATATATAGGTAGGTATAAACTGAAATAAAAAATAAATAAATAAACTACTTACTAACATACAATAAACTTAATAATGTGCAATAAACATAATAAAATAATAAATACTTATCAAGTTATGGGACTATGATTATGGTTTATTAGCGGCTATGTTCTAGTGTATCATCATCATCATCAACATTATGTCCCCACCGAGGGGCACGGGTCTCTTCCCTAAGGAAGGTATAGGCCATACTCCAGGCCGGGGGCCTAGTCCAGATTGGTGGAGGCTTGTTAGACTATTGGCTGGCCTTACTGTCAGAAGTTTTCAAGCCCTAAGGCCTAAGGCATCTGACTTGGCATAACGACTGCCATCTGTCGATGGCAGCCGGCACCAACTGCTTAATCTGAAATTCCGGTTCTGTAGACGGCCGAATAGAACGTGCCTTGCGAAGCACGGAACCGCTCGGAAAAATGCCACTAGCGTTAGTCATAGACGGTCACCCATCCATGTACTGAACGTTCCCTATGTTGCTTAACCTTCGTGATCGTTTAAGATCACTCAGGCAGCCGGGGCTACGAGCGATTCTGATTTGCTCTTTAATGGATATTATGAACGAGCAAAAGACGTGTCAAATGTCGTGTATTGCTTATAGTTGTGTGTTTCGCTCGTTGATTTATATCTGCTGATCTCGAATGTACATTTTCTGTTGAAACCAGAATACCACCCCCGCAACCACGCCGGCCTATCTGATCTAAAGGGCCGAGTCAATATTGCCGAACTCGATTTCCGATTTCAAAACGTGTTGACGGACGTTTTGTGAAGTCGAAATCAAAGATGGATCGGTCGCGAAGTTTCTTTGATCTATCTGATTCGGTTTTATTTTAAAAACAAGCCAATGTTCGCTCTGGGTTATTTCTCGTCGACTTCACTATGGAAATAATTAGTTGTCACAATGGACACGTAAAAAGTTAACAGTTTCAGAATGCCCGGCTCTTGATTTTGACTGAACAAATACTAAATTTTAGTTTTTACTTTGACAACTTTTTTTTTTGACGGTGTATGACTCGTTAACTTGTAAAAGCCTTGACAGTTTACTTTTTAACCTGATTAATATGTGCAACTAAAGCCTTAAAGTGAACCGGGAGAGCGCTTTAAATATTTCGCAAACGGATCCCTAAATCGACTAATAGTTTTCATACACCGACAATATTTTTGAACGACCATACACCTAAGGGGTAAAATAGAAAAGTAATCGCCACTAGTTAAAGGGAGATAAAAAAATGTTTTAAAAACTTTATTCTTTAACAAGCCATATTTCAGCTTTCTAGCACTAATCGTCTTTGAGTCAGGCCGCGGACACACAAATTAACGAACATGGCGAACTAAGGGACTCCACACACGACGGCTATAAGGTAAGGATGTATATTATAGCACGATAAAATTACCCCATATTGTTATTTACAATCCAAGGCCATAACTTTGAGAGAAAAATTCCCATATTTCTTGTCCCCCATGAGAAGTCTGAAGGTTTTTCCATGCCGTTTTCCTTCACTTCGCCAAACACAATCAAATAACCCCAACTAAATGTTTGTATCAATTCCCTGGACCTTTTAACATCTGTCCTCGGCGAACGGATCTCATAACTCCGAGTAAGTGAATCAAAAGGGTTCACTGACACTCAATAGGCCCGGATTCGATTCCCGGATACTTATTAAGCGCTACAGAAGAACTCACTTTCTATACCCGGACCAGTTCCCCCATATACTATTACTAGCTGTGCCCCGCGGTGTTACCCGCGGTTTATTAGGAAAAACAAATTGTGTATTAACAGTAAACAATTTATTAAAAAAGTTACGTACAAAGTTCCCCATACATAATCCACGAATTCAGTTTCATGGTTTTCCCTTGGGAATAAGATGTTTTCCCGCGGTAAAACGTAGCCTATGCGTCAATCCAGGGTGTCAGCTAACTCCATACCAAATTTTATGAAAATCGCTCCAGCCGTTTAGACGTGAAGAAGTAACAAACATACACACTCACAAACTTTCGCCTTTATAATATTAATGGGATGGGATGAGATTTAGGAAAACTTATGACTAAACAAACATGATATTACAAAGCAGATATACAAACAGACAGTTATTAAAATTTTCCGCAGATAGCTGCATACGGATGATACGGATACGGATACACTTGGAGACGATCCGAGAGATCCTTCTCTGCTCACCACGATTCATCATCAACCCATTATGTCCCCACCGAGGGGCACGGGTCTCTTCCCTGAGGAAGGTAGGTATAGGCCATACTCCACCACGGGGGCAAGTCCGGATTGGTAGAGGCTTGTAAGATTAGTGGCTAGTCTTACTTTCAGAAGTTTTCAAGCCGCCCTAAGGCCTCTGACTTAACTTAATGACTGCCATCTATCGACGGCAGCCGGCACCAACTGCTTAACGTGCCTTGCGAAGCACGGAACCGCTCGGAAAAACGCCACTAGTTTTAGCCTTAGAACGGTGACCCATCCATGGACTGAACGCGCCGTATGTTGCTTAACCTTAGTGATCGTTTAAGATCACTCAGGCAGCCCAGGCTACGAGCGATTCCCCAGGCTACGAGTGATTCACGATTAAGCTCGATTCGCTCGAATAACCATGTTTAAGCTCTGGGAATCAGAGCGAAACCTGGTCGGACTCTTCCGACAAAGAGTCGAGTAAGTGTAAGCGGAATAAAGTTAATAAATGTGACACCGTTCAGCTTTCACGTGTACCCAATTCTGACAGTTCCTTAGTTTGTGACTCAGTCCGAAGTTATTTCGCTATCCAATTGTACAAATAATATCGCTTCATTAGATGTCCTTCCCGTATGACATCCTTCAGTCCACGTTTACTTTGATGTATCGTGTTGAAAACTACAGAGCGACGTTGCAAATTGACTACTAGACTTCTGTGACTTTGATGTCATTTACCTACCGAAGGCGACGGTACCGTGTTGTTCTCCTCGACGAAGCGTTTATCTAGGGGCGTGCCCCAAGGATCTATTTTAGCACCTCTTCTATTCATCCTGTATACTGCGGATATCGCTTCTGTCGTGGAGAACAGCATGTGTCATCTTTATGCAGATGACACACAGTTGTATGTGTCAGCTGTACCATCTGACATAAGGGCCGCTGTCCACTCCATCAATAGCGATCTAGATCGTGTCGCGTCATGGTCTGATAGGAACTGTCTTGTGCTAAACCCGAGTAAGTCTAAATACATGGTACTTGGTACAAAACATCAAATCCATAATACGGTACAAGCCTTAGCCTCCGATAATATAGTTATCAGGGGTGAACCAGTGGAAAGGGTTATGGAAGCAAAAAACCTTGGATTACTTATGGATGGTCAACTGCGTTTTGAAAATCACATAAGAAACGTAGCCAGCAATTGTTTCTATCGCCTTAAGATTCTTTATAATATACGCGATTACCTCAGCACTGATTTGCGTGTCAGGCTGAGTGAATCGCTGATATTATCCAGATTAAACTACTGTGACGTCGTCTATGGTGGCTGTATACTCGGTCGGACGAAGAGGTTGATCCAACGTGTGCAAAACGCATGTGCACGTTTCTGTTTCAAAATCCCTCCTAGATCCCACGTTAGTCCATACTTGGACGCAGCAAAGCTTCTGAACATGGAGGCTCGTCGGTATTTGCACCTTGCCAAACTACTCTTTGGAGTAATACGTACAAAAACCCCATCTTATCTGTTTAGCAAGCTTAAGTGGGCTACCAGACAACGCAATGTACACAAAGAGAGGATCCTGACACCGGCACACCGGACCATGGCTTTCCGTGGTAGTTTCAGGTATGCGGCGTCCAAGTGTTGGAACAACATTCCTCCTCCTTCTAAGTGAAGCGACTAGTGGGTGTGCCTTTGGGCGTAAGCTCAGGGCATATCTGCTGGAGCTTCAGAAACCACCCCTCCCTTCCCTTCCAACCCTTCGCCGCAACTACAGACATGAATCTGTAATCGCATAGCGGGACTGTGAAGTGCTGTATCTATAATATTTCTCTGTATATTTCTATGTACATATTTTGGTTCCTTCTTAATTACATTATCCATATATATTTTTGTTACATTTATTAATTAATTTATACTTAATAGTCTTGTCTGTTTCTTGGTAATAAACTATTTTAAGTACTTAATCTATTCTGTACATAAGTATTATGTTCCTTATTTTTCTGTACATAAGTATTAAGTTTTTTAAATTCTGTCATCGCTGTACCACACCGCGGTCTGTGACGCTCGCGGAGTATCATTTGGCACTGACTGAAAATCAGCGCTGAAGGCTTTTCCTTCAGCATAATGCTGAGTCAGCTGCCATTTATAACAGCAGTGACACGCCGTGATCTTTATTTTCCTCCTGTTTTCTTCTGATTCTTTGTTTTGTACTAATTTTATGGTTTAATTTTTGGATTTATTTTGTTTTGTGGCGTGTGTTTTGTTGTTATAATAAATTTTTCTTCTTCTTCTTCTTCTTCTACCGTATTTCTCGGTACTCGGTTTAAATAACAGAAATAAGCGGAAATGCAGTCAACCGCAGACCTAACGAAGTTCCATCAGGCCTGTCGCACTCCGCGTGTAGATATCGAACGCGTAAGTACATGCGGCGGCCACTCCAGAGTGGCTGATAAGTAGGGACTCGCACACGAGCGAGCAGTGACGCGCGCGCGAGTTACGCGGTAGAAAGAGAGGCAACATGTAGGTGAATATAACCGTAGCTCTTTTAGCGCCGTGCGATCTGAATTGCACCTATTGTATCGCTGCTAGTGTCCCTTTTTCTTTAATTGATTTTGCGGAGTGAATCTTCTGTACCAGTACTATTATGTATTCTGTGGCTATACACGTTCAAAGATCAACGAGTACTTGATCATTAACCAACATAGAGTAAAGATCGATGAGCTGTCGTCTGTATTGTGTGCGTGTGGATTGAGTGAGCACCCTTCTAAAAATAGAAAAAGGATGCTGTTCATTTAGTAAAAGTTCTAAAAGAATTGTAAAAGTAATATCTGCATTTGTAAAACGATACAAAAAAAATAACAGTATTTAACGTGTGCTCACACGGTTCTCACAAAGTACCATCGAAATCAGTGACTGTATTAATTTAACATAATATATTTATACACTAGTCTTTAGTAAAACCTATGCTAATTGTAATTTTGTAATTTATAGATCACCTGGTAACGTATTTAAGATTTTACAATTAATTTCTTATGCTCACTCAATCCACAGACTTTCTTTTTGTTTTAAAACGCAAGTACAGAGCCTAGATTCTGTAAATGCTTTGTAGTACCATTACAACTGCATGGGCATGGCGATTTAGTTTCATTGACGCTTCAAGTCTACGCGCGCACTCAAATCATTCAATCTAGGCGTCAAATGATATGAAAAAACCCGTGAGCCGACCATGTATCTGTCATTGAACTAACAGAATCGGAGCCCAGGTTATTATACAATTCGTTGGCCCAGTGTATCAATTACTAGGTTTTTGTCTCCTCTGAGTGCTTATACTGAGTTTGTTCATTCACTTTCGATAGCGAGAGCGTTTGCGGTTTGTATAGGAGTGACAAAGCGCGCCACATAGTTGTCTCTTTGTCACTCCTATGCAAATCGCAAACGCTCTCACTATCGAAAGTGAATGACAAAACTCAGTATACGCACTCTGAGGCCAAATAGGTTACGCCTCTTGGCGAAACAGAGGCTATTCAAGAGGCCTGTCATATGCAAAGCCTTCCGTTAGACGAATCACTGAGATGAGTAAAAAACAACCTTTCATTGACTCCACATTCTCTTCAACTAGACCTTTTTGAGTTCAAGGGACATCCACGAAGTACGGAAATTTTTAGATACGCCTCATACGCCTCAAACGAGCTTTTTCACTGACTCAGGGCTCTCACAGGGACTCAATTTCTAAGTTGAGAGTTTTCACTAAGTAATGAGAAGATACACATGCCCCTTGGTGGGGACATAAAGGGTTGATGATGATGATGATGAAATTCTTAACTATAGTGCTCTCGTCCTCGTCGAGGTAGTCCAGTTTGAGCACCCGCCTAAATAGCACCTGCACGAATAGCACTGGCCTAGTCCAGATTCAGCACCGCGGTATTTTAACATAACAATAAAATAACAACATTTACATACAGGCACATACATTGCTTTTGGCCCCACACTAGGATACCCTGTGTCGTGGGAACCAGAAACAGCGACGTCACAAACATGTAAACATCCAAGACCTGGGTTTCTTTTCCTTTTTTTGTCCCCAGCCGGGATCTGAACCCGGGACTCTCGCATGGTAGTCAGATGCGCTACCCGCTGCGCCACAGAGGTCGTCGTCCTTTTACTGAGCAATTAGTTATTTTGTCTATCAACATTGTGTTTCTGTGACAATTTTAATAATAATGCCTTCTTAATTTTATTTTCTTCCCTTCTATTTTTGATGACGTTCAACTACGATAACAGCCAAGCGCGGACTGAAAGTAGCGAAGTAGTTGTACATACAGTCTGTTAGCTTTTAGAATATACCTCGGGCTCTAGAGTAGGCTTCGGTTTTCGCCGAAAGTACACGAGTGTAATACTACTTCCTGCTCTGTATAAAACTTTTCTTCACTATTTTGAAAAGTTATGTAAAGTTATAAATAACAATACAAAATAAACCTTACCTTTTTGCAATATAATCGATTCTATCCGATAGTAGGCGAGGTATTCTAAAAGCTAACAGGCTGTACAGTGTTACACTTTAGTTGCCAAGTCGCCGCCCGTAATGAAGAGGATGTTTACATGTGCGACATCACTAATATCGCTGTTTCTGGTTCCCACGACACATGGTATCCTAGTGTGAGGCCAGAAGCAATGTACGTGCCTGTAAGTAAATGTTTATGTTTAACGACCTCTGTGGCGCAGCGGTTAGCGCATCTGTCTACCATGCGAGAGGTCCCGGGTTCGAATCCCGGCTGGGGACAAAAAAAAACCTAGGTCTTGGATGTTTGCATATTTGTGACGTCGCTGTTTCTGGTTCCCACGACACAGGGTATCCTAGTGTGGGGTCAGAAGCAATGTATGTGCCTGTATGCAAATGTTATGTTAGAGATAGGTAAATGTTGCTATATCGTCGACTGTAGGTACTTGCATTTTCTAGATTTTATGGAACATTTCTAAGATAACCTGCACAAAGTGAAAATACCTAAACGTCGCAATGGAAGCGTTCGCACTCCGCCAGTCGGAAACAATAAAAACCGTTTAAAAAGCAGGCATTCCGCGGAAGGGCTAAGCGTAAAAGGAACAGCCATAAAATATTTAGTACCCTCGTGATGGCGATACAACGCTGAAGTCTGGAAGATATTATGACATGACTAAGACAAAGTACACATCGTTTTTACAGTACAGAGAATTTTATGGATCGTATTAAAAATCAATCCATTCGGCTGCTCCTCAGTCTTTCTGCAGCTACCATGCGAAAGATCAAGGGTAAGAATCCCTGCTAGGCCCAAAACTGCCCTCGTAAGGAAGAACGCAGTAATCGTAAAAACGGAGTTTTGAGTAAATAGCGAAAAACATATCACAAACATATCATTTCATGACATAACTGCATATTTTCGTACTGAAATTTCAGGGTTCTAGTAGACCTACAGCCACCATTATTTTTTCACCTATAGATGTACCACCAGGGAACTATATTTTGCATCCAAAGTAAAAACGCAGTAATGGCTATTACGGCGTTCTTCCCGAGGGCAGAAAAAAACCCAGGTCTTGAATGTTAACATGTTTGTGATACGTGTAACGCTAGTTCTGTTTCCCACGACACAGGGTATCCTAGTGTGAGGCCAGAAGCAATGTATGTGCCTGTATGTAGGTAAATGTTTATGTTTATAGACATGCGTAATATCAATATAATAATAACTTCTACACATACAATTCGGAATAAAGTTTTTAATTAAATCGAAGTATGCACAAAACTTTGAATTTAAATTTTATAGTAATAAGAACAATGTAATTTAAGTCCCTAGTGCTTACAAAACTTTTAGTTCTTAAATTATTTTTGTTGCATAAAACTTCAAAATTGTGAGATCCAATCATTCAATTACGTGAACACATTTCAGGATAGTAACAATCCAGTAACAACGATGTAGATTTTGATAAACTTGATAAATCTTTAAAATATTAACAATTTTTTTTCACATCTAATTATTCTTAGGTACGTAAAAATGTAATTTTTGTTCCAATCAAATGTATTAAAATCAATACAATATGAATTATTTGAATGAGGTTCCGCTCCGTCAGCGTTATAGTCGAGACTCAAAGACGAATAAGTTTTTCCTTCAAGCACTCCGAGTCCTCCAGTGTCATTATTCATTTTCTTTTCAGACGAGGGCAATTAATCTCTTCCAGATTTTTAAGCCAATTCCGTACGAGCGTCAGTGCCATTCGAGGTGGTAAATTCATTCAGCACATAAATCTAAGCCGTGAAAAGGCACTGCTAAAACAATTCTCACATTTTTATGACATTAGACGAATGATCTAGAGCGGCCTGAAGTCGCTGGGTTCCGTTTCAACTGCCTCGTTTCATTTCATTTCATTTATTGAATTGCAGCAAACACCGTACGTTAACATAAACATAAAAGGAGAAGCTGACTGACTGACATATCAACGCAGGGCCTAAACTATAAATAAGGGTTAGAAACTTGAAAATTTGCACGGAGGTGCCTTTTACACCGTAGGGGAGCACTAAGGAAGGATTTTTGAAAGTTCACCCCCTAAGGGGGTAAAATGGGGGTGCAAAGTTTGTATGAAACTCTGCCGTTTTTGAAGTTATTTTAATGAATTTCTGTATGAAGGTTTTTCATTAAAAGTCATGAAACACGTGTAAAATATTTTTTCGAAAATCATCCCTTAAGAGGGTAAAAGGGGGGTGCAAAGTTAGTATGAAAATTCTTTGATTTTCAAAGTTATTTCAATAAAACGTGGTATTTCAGTTATACGTACCTAATAATGATTATTTCCGATATCTTTTTTTGTGAATTCTCCCCCTAAGGGGGAGAAAGGGGGTTCAAAGTTAGTATAAAACTTTGCCGTTTGTGAAGTTATTCGAATGAAACTCAGTATGAAGGTTCTTCATTGAAAGTCCTGAAACACGTGTAAAATATTTTTCCGAAAATCTTCCCTTAAGGGGGTAAAAAGTAGTGCAATGCAAAGTAAGTATGGAAGTTCTCTGATTTTCAAGTTTTTTTCAATAAAATGTTGTATTTGGGTTATAAGTTCCTAATAATGATTATTCCGACATCTCTATTTTAATTCAATCCCTAAGGGGGTAAAATAGGGTGGAACGTTAACATGAAAGTACTCTGATTTTCAAAATTATGTCAACAAAGTCTAAATTATGTAATAAATATTATGTTAATGAACACGCATTTTTTTGTTTTAATTATTTCGCATGCGCAAAAGTATCCGTGACTTATTTACAAACACTTTTTTCAACTAAAGCCCACGCGGACGTAGTCGCGGGCAACAGCTAGTTTGATATAATTTATAATACCTAGGGACATGCGTGATGCGCCATTATCTGGCATGCAACATTGTATTGTACTTTATTTTTACCTATAGGTATTTAAGTATCAGATGGTATCAGTATCAACTTATTCTACTAAGTATTAAAATTACATTGTTGAAATTAATTGTAAATTATAAGATTCGTAGACTAATAATTACATTTTTTTTTATTAATTAATTCATGCATTATCATTAATGCATGAATTAATTAATGCATTACCAAAAATAAAATTATGTATATCAAAAACATAACTTAAAAATATAGTCAAAATAAATTAAATTCGTTGCTCGACGAGCATGTACGTAAACAATTGAAAATCGGCGCACATCACAGGCATTGGGCACAGGTCTTCTCAGAGAGAAAGTAGAACGTAAATGATAACAGAGCACGGAAGTTAAGGTTCACATGCTGTCGACTGTACAGACCTACTTGGAGGTTATACTAATAAGTTCAAAATTCGAATTAAAATATTTTATTTACAAGAAAAATAAAATTTTTATTGTTTGAACGTCAAAGTTGTTAGTTTCACAATTAATAGATAGATAGATAGAATATTCTTTATTTTACACATATAAATTGCATTTACAGAATTTCCAATAGATTACCTAGAGAAAAAACCAACAAAGAAACTCCACTTAATCTTTTCAAATCAGTTTAGCTTGCAAGACTTGCAAAGCCGTGGCGTACTAATAGTGCCATAGATCCTTGCAGCAATTGCTGATATTGTTAGCAGTTAGCAGAGATTTATCATTGCTTAGTTGAAGTCTCGACTTTAATTCTGTTTTACTGATATAAAAACTTTTTAACGTTTTTCTTTAGTACTAACAGCAATATGATTAACGGCATCCGCCCAGCGTGCTGGGGGACGAGCCTACTAAGGGTGCATTCCGAGATGCGATGATATCGATCTATTATAACGGGTCTTTAATTTGGTTTTTTAAAAAAAGTATTTTCTTTACACTAGAAATAAAACATTTATTTAGAAATAAGGAAATAGAAATAAAATACAAAATGATGTTTACACGACGGAGTATGGAAAGAGACTGAAGCCTGAGACCAATGCAACAAAGGCTTGTCCTGGGGGGTGCTAACCATGCACTATCCCTTACATTTCTAAGGTATAACAACCCCCTGCATAAGAGGAAACTTACGGGTTGATCAGTAAGTTTTCGGAAATTTAGTCAATTCTAAGTCGTGCTGGAGGGTCAGTATCTACAGTTGACTGCCCTTCTTGGTTTTCATTATTTTGGGTTTGAGATAACCAAGTTCTCAAACACTTGTATTTCTTACAAAAATAATAAGACATAAAACTAACACATAGAGTAATCGACAAAATACTAAAAATAGGAAAGCTAACGTGATTCAAGATTGGATTTGAGGTTTTAACTGTTTTTAATTCTTCAAGAGTTTGGTCTGACAAAAGTTTCAGAGATTCCAGGTCATTCAAATTTATGTTAGAAATTTTTATATGAGACATGTTCAAGTTCAATTTATGAAGTCTTTTGATATTACAGCATTGGTCGTCGATTATATTAAACTCAGGACTCACATTATTAATTGTTATCCTAGGGTTAGACTTACTTAATAATATCTTATTCCTACAGTATGCAATGCATTCAGGTTCGATGTTGAGTACACCTGTACCGGATATAGTAAGTTCTGTTAAATTATTATTACATTCTATTGAGAGTTTGGTTGATTCTGATTGTATGAATATCCACTTATTATTATTTAATTGGTGCCAAATATCGATATAACCGTATATTAATTTACTATTGCATTGTACAGGTATAGAGAAGAAATGGCTTTAGTCATCAATTCCGTTTCACAAGACGGATCACCAATAACACTATCGGTTTCTAAATTTCTACACATGAATGTTTCCTTGAAAATGTTTTTACATAGTTGAAGGTTATCCAGGGCTATATACAGTGACTTATCCTTAGACAGAGCTATATATTGTTTTGTAGGTATAATCATTGCATACGTGTTCGGCTTGCTAACGTTATGAGGTGTGGGTATAGGTACACCCTTAAACAAATCATACTTAACTAAAGTCACTAAAGGTATCTTAATTACGAAAACTAGCTTATTATCTACAAAATACGAAATGAATTCTGATAAATTCATTAACAGATGAATATTACTTAAATGTAAATCAATAGGGAAATCTCTGTGCTTGGGCATGAGATTGAAATGTTTCACAATATCATTAAACAACTGTTTAGGAGTGACAATTGATGGATGTAAAGTATGAGTTTTCGCAAACAAAACAGAATTCACAATATCTTCAATTTTGAATGACAGTGTCAGCATATTTGCTTGAAAAATGTTTAAGGCTTTATCGATTTGTTTCTCAAAACTAAATTCGTTTAAAAGTTTGGAAACGTTCTTAAGGAAAAGGGTTAAATTCTCGACTGTGTCCAGAAGTCTGGCTTCGTTTTTATTCAATTCATACAAAGAATGGTTGAGGTTAGATATTGCTGATTGTGATATTATAATGCTTTTTGTCAAGGACTCTGAAAGTTTCTTATCGTTACTGTAGAGTTCTTGAATGGCGGTGTTATACATAGCAGCATCATCCTCGTTTAGAGTGCCAAAAATGTGTTTGAACACAGTACCTACACCAGAGAACCAAGCTGACCTTTTGGATGGGTTGTCTGACGTGATATGAGAGACAGAATCAAAGTCTCTTAAAAGATCTATGAACAGGGAATCTAGTGGAAGCATTGTATTTAGACAATGACTTTTAATGGCTTCGTTTTGTTGACAGGTGTATCTAATGCTACTTATCGTATTGCGGATGTTTTCCAGATGATGTTTCATGAAAGAAATATCTATTGGAATTACTACATGGAAGTAGTCTTCTATTACTCGTAAATTTCCGATGGGATCGAAGAGTATGCCAGGACTCTTGGAAATTTGTTCGATGACGGGATAACGGGTCGCTTCCAGAGTGCGAGAATGGAAGATTATAATAAATCTGGAAAAAACATATAAAAACTATTACTAATCTAAAGTAATCTAATCGTTACCTAAAACTACTCTCTATACAATATGGCTTTTACATTCATTCTGTGTCATGAGCTGGCTTAACTTGATCATAGTGGTGTTTCACATGACGCCTGTTTATTAACAACGATAACGTGTTATTCCCATGGATTTTAACGATTTTGTATGGTCCTTTCCAGATCGGTGAAAGGGCTTTTCTTAGTCTTAAATGATTTTTGAGGTATACGTAATCACCTACTTTGTATGTGACGGATCTAGACTGTCTATCATAATAAGCTTTGGATCTTTCTTTGGAAATCCTGATGTTTTCCAATGCTTTTTCGCGAGATAGTTTAAGACGATGACTTAGCATCTTTATATATTCGGGATAAGTTACGTCAGAGCGTAAGTCGAAGATGGAATCTGGAATGTAAGGCTTATGGCCGAAGAGGAGTTCATATGGCGTGAATTGAGTCGTGGAATGGGTATTGCTATTGTAAGCCAACATTGCTGTATACACATACTTATGCCAGTCTGTTTGATTCTCATTAACATATGATTTTAAATACTCTTTGAGAGTAGAATGGCTCCTCTCTAGGGCGCCTTGTGTCTGTGGATGGTAAGGAGAGGACCAGATTTGTTTGATCTTTACTAGTTCACATGTGCGTTTAAATAGTTCGGCTGTGAAATTAGTACCCTGGTCGGTGAGGATGCTTTTAGGAATGCCGAATAGGGATATAAAGTGAACGAGGCACTCGCATGTTTCTTCTGCAGTTGCATTTGAGATAGGATAGGCAATAGAAAATTTGGTCAAATCGTCCTGAAGTGTAAGAATGAATTTTAGTTTGGTGAGCCCGGCTTCCGGAAGGGGACCTACAATATCGAGACTAAGCCGGTCAAATGGACGAGTTGATGTCGTAGTAATGGAGGATTTGTTTGTTTTCCGAAGTGCCTTGTTTGACTGGCATGATTTACAGTTCTTAACATAAACTTCGATATCTGAGCGCATACTTTTCCAGTAATAGCGCTCTTTGATCCTGTTAAACATCCTGCTAGAGCCTAAATGTCCTGCAATGGGGATGTCATGATTTTCTTTTAAAATCTTCGCAATTTCTGTGGGAACTAGGTAAATTACACTGTTTCGATAGATATTGACATTGATTTGGGTATTGTGGAATAGATACATAAGTATGCTGTACATTTTTACAAATGAGTGTTGATCAAATGCATTTTTGAAATCTGAGACTGATATTTCTGACACTCCTTCTGTCAAATCATCTTTAACAGCTTTGAGGCATTTGAATATGTCTGGGTATGAACAAGAATCAAAGTGGTACACTTTTGTGAACAAGAAGTAGTATGTTATGCCGTTAATCTCCGATTTGCTGAAGGAATGTAGCTCTCTTTCTCTGTTCAAGAATTCTTCTGAGTTTTCCATTTCAGATATGACTTCTTGAACATACTGATTGGATTCGTCAAGGTCGATTGATGTAGGTATTAGAATCACTTTAGTTGTCATTCGAACTAGCAGGTGACCTGTTCAGAAGTGGGTCCTGAGGTGTTTCAGGATTCGACGGAGAGGGTAGGCTTAGTGGGCTGAAGTCTATATTTTCACCATATGGGCTAACATTGGTTTCACCAATGTCCATCAAATCATCTATTTGGATTAGTTCAAGTTCGGGATCTGGAATTGCTTCATTTGTTGAAGTAGAAGGCTGTGGCTCGTCGGGTGTTGGACTTTCGGACAATGGCCGGTCTCGAACAACGGGATTTACTGGATATCTGGATAGGGCGTCAGCATTGCTGTTTATTTTACCCTTTTTGTATTCGATATCGTACTCGAATTCTTCTAGCTTGAGCCGCCATCTGATTAATTTGGAACTGGGATCTTTACAGTTAAATAGCCACCTGAGTGGACGGTGATCAGTGACAATTTTGAATCGACGGCCGTAAAGGTAAGGCCGGAAGAGCTTAGTACCGAAAAGGATGGCTAAGCATTCCTTTTCTGTTACGCTGTAATTGCACTCAGCTTTGTTTAATGTCCGGGATGCGTAGGCAATTGGTAAGTCATTACCTACAGGGCCTTGGGATAAAATGGCTGATATGGCGAAATTTGACGCGTCACATGTTAGGACGATTGATGATTGATTGATTTTAAATGTTCTTTATTAACATGAAATTACATATTATACTAATACCCAGTGTACATTAATCCTAGGCTAAATAAACTTATGGTAGATGCGTTTACAAGATCGGTTACATAGATCTATTAAAACTTACAAGAGGTATATAGTCAATAATTGTTAAAAGATAAAGAATTTTTAACTTACATGAAGATGTAACATACTGTGTAGACATTCACTTTGATTAGCATTATGTTTTCTACATTGTATTTAAACAGCACAGTACAATCACAACAACACACAAACATTTACAAAATAGTCAACATAACAATCAGCTTACATATTGTAAGAAGATAATGTTGAAGGTAGTATATTAATATACAAAAAGAGTGCGTTAAGCAGGCATCGCTAGCGCACGCCCTTATACCGGCCACATGTTAGGACGAAAAGTTTAGAAAAGTCCGGGTAGATAAGGATCGGTGCTGAGACAATTTTTTGTTTTAACTGTTCAAACGCGAGCTGCTGTTCATTTTCCCAGTTAAAAAGGGTGCCCTTTTTTAATAGTGATGTTAGGGGTTTTGCTACTTTTGAAAAATCCAGGATGAAACGTCGGTAATATGAAATAAGACCTAAGAAGGATTTGACGTCCTTTGGACTTTTGGGTACTGGAAATTCCTGTACGGCTTTAATTTTTTCTGGATCTGGTTTTACGCCGTTTTCGGTAATTACGTGGCCTAAATAGCCGACTTCATATCTTAAGAACTCACATTTTTCCGGTTGTAATTTCAAATTGAATCGACGCAATCTTTGGAAAGTGTTCGATAAACTCAAACATATCCAAATATGAGACTCTAGATCGAAGGAATAAATGACAATGTCATCCAAGTAGACGAAACATTCAATTCCTTGGAGACCGGAAAGGGCTATATTCATTAGCCTCTGAAAAGTGGAAGGGGCGTTTTTCAACCCGAAAGGCATACGTGTGAACTGGAAGTGTCCCTGAGGGACTGAGAACGCGGTTTTAGGTGCATCATCTTCTGCTATCTCTATCTGATGGAAGCCGGAAGCAAGATCTAAAGTGCTGAAATATTTACTCTTGCCTAACTGGTCAAGGATTTCGGATATGTTCGGGATTGGATAAGAATCACCAATGGTGATGTCATTGAGTTTTCTATAATCAATGACGACACGCCATTTGCGTTTACCAGAGGCATCTAACTTTTTAGGGACAATCCATATAGGAGAAGACCATGGAGATGAAGAAGGTTCAATGATACCTTGATGGAGCATTTTATCTACCTGAGCTTGCACCTCTTGCTTGTGTATTTCCGGGAATCTATAGGACTTAGTATTTATAGGGACAGAAGATGATGTCTTTATTTCATGTTTAATTGCATCGGTTGTTGTTAAATCGTCATTTGGAAGGTGGAAGATATCTGAGTAATCCGAACAGAGTTGCTTTAAACATCTTTTCTCTTCAGAATTAAGATGAGATACTCGAAGATGTTCGAGGACTTCACGAGTTCTGTCGGTAGCTGGTTGTTGGCTATTAGAATAGCAATTGACTTTATTGAATTTGTTGTTACTTGACTCTTCAAGAGGAGTCAATTCGAGTTTTAGATTTGAAGGAATTTCTATCGGTGACTCAGAGGTGTTTACAACAGTTAAATTTATTCTGCCGTTATCTTTGACTTTTACAATGCAATTTGCCATGAGGATAGAATCAATTGGATGTTGATCTAGCACCAGACCTTCTTTTATTTCATGATTTAGAACGGAGCATTCGATTACTGATTTGGTCCGTGGATGAATGGTGTAAGTTGGTTCATGGAACCTGAGTGGAAATTGAATTTGGTTAATGGTTAATGTGTCAATAGAGTAATCGATTTTACTTTCAGTTTCTGAGAAAAGGTCATTACCTATAATACCATCATAAGGTATTGTAATGTCGGGTGCAACATAGAATTGATGGGAGATTGATTCGAATTCGACAGGGATTCGTCCTTGGGATACTAACGGAATTTCACTTTGCCCTATTCCTGCAAAGCTTATTTTATCGCTCATAATTTTAGGCATTTCCTCGACAGAGCTTTCTTTGATGAGGCTTATAGACGCTCCACTATCGACGAGGAATGATAGAGGTTTGGACGAAACAGAGGTAAGCACTTCAATGTAAGGTAGGTACTTCTTCGATGGGTTGGTGTTGATTTGGAAAACTTTATTAATTGATTTTTCTTTTTCAGGAGCTGCTGCTGAGCTGGATACAGAGGATTCAGTTTTTGTTTTTTGTGCCGCTAGTGGGCTTTTGGATACAAAGGATTCAGCGAGTGTTGTTGGTACAACGGATACAGAGGTCGCTATTTTTTTAGCAGATGCAGAGGGTGCTGTTGTTTTAGCAGATATGAAGGTCTCCGGTTTGGGGCTGGTTACCTTGTTGTGTGACTTCTTGACTTGGGTCGGATTTAGAAATGTCGTTGGTTTAATGGCATCGGCTTTAGATTGGATTTTTCCTGTGCGATGCTTTACAGGAAATTCTAGCAGTTTAAATTGTCCACCTCGTCGACGCCTTCGTCGTCGTTTTGAGCCGAGGTTACATTATGAACGGGATAGTTGTTACCACCGAAACGCTGGTTGTTATATTGGCGTTTTCGGCACCTTTCAATTGTATGGCCTTCGAATTTGCAGTATCGGCAAATCATAGGTTGGGAAGGTGCATTGTTTGAACTATCACGAGTGAAATTAACGTTTGGACGAAAATTGAATTCGCGATTTTGAGGAACTGCGCGATTTTGGGGTCGACTTTGGTAATTCCCTGATTGTTGAGGGCGGTTCTGGGAATAATTTGGCTGTTGAGGACGATTCTGGTAGGTACTGGCACTACTAAATGAGGGGGATGAATTTTTTATCATAGCTTGGGTCATTTTTTCCTCTGATTCAGCAAAATTTATGGCTTCATTCAGAGTATCAGGGTCACGACACCTTACAACTGTGGCGAGTCTCGAATTTAACTCTGTCATAAAAGTGTGTAGAGCAAGATCTTCCATTGCTGCAACACGGCCAGCTAATTCTCCTTTCCTTTTTGTGGGAATTGAAATATTAATCTCGGTCAACAATTTAGATAAGCAGGTTTCTACGCGGAGGGCATATTGACTGACTGTCTCGTTATGAAGCTGGCGACAGTCTTGTAAATCAGACAATAGAGCGGCGTAGTGTTTCTTTTCGCCGAATTGAGTTTTAAGAAACTCTTCGAGTTGGGCCCAGGTTTGGAATTCCTTAATGGAACATGCATTTTCGGCACGTCCTTCTAATTGACTTAAGATATATTTTAACAAAATATCTTGTTGGGGAAGAGATGCAAGATTTATTGCATTTTTACAGTTGTTTAGAAACGCACTTAGCTTCTCTCGATCTCCATTGAACTTGTTTATAAATTTAATGAGAATGTTTAAATCGATCTCTTTAAGAGCAACGACTGCGTCGTCCTTTCCCATTGCGTGTGGGCGTAAGCACGCGACGCGCAGTCAAAACAATTATAACGTGGCTGATGCAATACAATGTAGAGCGCAACTGAATTAAAGTTACGGCTAATTAACAATTGAAAATAATAGAACACTGCGATGATTATTTCTGCACTTTAGTTCTTTCACTGAATAAGTTTTATGTAGTAAGATGATGTAACTCACAGGACTGGTAGATACTTCACGGACTGGAACATTGCAGATTGGAACTGGAACGAGCTGGAACAGTGGATTTCGTAGAATTGGCACGGCGAACACGGTAGTGCTGGAACAGTTCATTCGTTGGGACTGGTAGGACTCGGTGTTGGGTGCCTGAGGGCGCCCGTAGGGACGCGTTGATGCCGGCGACTCTTTGCGCCGTGGATGTAGAAAGTTGGAGAGACGGATGTCTCATCCAAAATGTAGCTGGATATAGAAAACTGGATCACTTCACAAATCCTCGTATTTCCAAGGTAGCACAGTATATCACAGTATCACTTCGAAGTTTTGTTTTTTATTGGGAGACGTTTTCCGGGGACCTGTGCGAGATCCCTTATCGCTGCCACCAATGTTATAACGGGTCTTTAATTTGGTTTTTTAAAAAAAGTATTTTCTTTACACTAGAAATAAAACATTTATTTAGAAATAAGGAAATAGAAATAAAATACAAAATGATGTTTACACGACGGAGTATGGAAAGAGACTGAAGCCTGAGACCAATGCAACAAAGGCTTGTACTGGGGGGTGCTGACCATGCACTATAGCTCAGCACTAACCCTTACAATTCTAAGGTATAACAGATCGATTACAGCGCGAATCCGTATAAGTGCAGTAGGCACAAAAACCGTTTCGTGCGAGATACTTTGAGACTACTAAATTTGGTCGGATTCGCGCTGTAATCGATTTCATCGCATTACGGAACGCAGGGTAAGTTCACAGATCAAATTAAAAATTTTTTTCAAATTCAAATGTTTTCATTCACAATACAAACAAAATGTTTATTTTATGAACGTCAAAGTTTCTAGTTTCACAATTTGGTAGCTAGTTGACACGATCAACAATAAATTGTTTTATATGCTCGATTAAAACAAAAATTACAAAATATTTCAGTAAATCGTCAAAATCGAAAAAGTCATTTACTATTTATTATAATTTTTAAATAGACGAAACGACATAAAAAATGCTCTGAAAAATTACGTCATAATTCAGTATTTTCATACAAACTTCCGTTTTAAATGTAACTCATTTGACATTTCGTCAACTACCCCATTAATAAGTAACGTGGAAAAAAACTAACAAAGAATCTCCACATTTATACTTTTCAAAACAGTCTTACTTAATTAACAAACTTTCGAACTTACAAATAACTAACCAATGGCAATCCAATCCGTGAAACTAAGCGAGGCGCCTGATATATTAAGGTTTGTTTCGCGAGAGATCCTTGAGAGATTTTTCATTCCCTCTCGATAGTGAGAGCGTTTGCGATTTGCATAGAAGTGACAAAGAGACAACTATATGGCGCGCTTTGTCACTCCTATGCAAATCGCAAACGCTCTCGCTATCGAAAGTGAATGACAAAACTCAGTATACGCACTCTGAATACTCCACGAGTCGAACTCCTAGGCAACCAAATACTCGCATCTGATTGGTCAATGCGCGCGGCTAGAGATAAGCGAAACAATAAGCGAAGGCGGTCCGCTTCATAGGGTAGGTCAGTGACTATTGAAGGTCACGTGCGTTGACCAATGGGCGCACAGGGACGATTTTCGTAGAGAGCTCGTTTCGTGGAATGGAGTTTATTTAATTTGCGGTTTGGAGTGATATTGACATTCGATTAGTAAACTACATTATAATGGCATATAACTACAGCCAATTGCAGTACTAAATTAAGCATGTTTTCCATAGATATTGAATAAAATAGAGGCGACAAAAACGTATGCCGATTCATAGTTTTTATTACGCACCATATCGCTCGCTCATAATCGCTCGTAGCCCCGGTTGCCTGAGTGATCTTAAGCAATCACGAAGGTTAAGCATATAGGGCGAGTTCTGTGCATGGATCGGTGACTGTTCTATGACTAACGCTAGTAGCATTTTTCCGAGCGGTTCCGTGCTTCGCAAGGTTCGTTAAGCAGTTGGAGCCGGCTGCCGTCGACAGATGGCAGTCGTTAAGCCAAGTCAGAGGCCTTAGGGCGGCTTGAAAACTTATGACAGTAAGACCAGCCACTAGTCTTACAAGCCTCCAAAAATCCGGACTTGGTCCCCGAGCTGGAGTATGGCCTATACCTTCCTCAAAGAGACCCGTGCTCTCGAAGAGGACATAAAGGGTTCGATGATGATTAGGTATGGTAACGAATTATTTGATTGAGATTATTTTTCGCAATAATAACTTTTATTTTATATTTTTATCGAGAGACGCCTAGGTTAGCTAGCCCTCGACTGACATCTCTACTAAAACGTAGCGATTCTCTATCAAAATATTTAATTTCATACTAGACGGCTTTGCCAGCCAGTTACTATAAAGAGGAATTGCTACAGTGCGCACCATGTAATGGCCTCTGCCCTTGGTCTCTGCCTACCCCTCCGGGGTACGGGCGTGAGTATATTTAATATTACCTATTATCTGAATCGCTCGTAGCCTGGACTGCCTGAGTAATCTTAAACGATCACTAAGGTTAAGCAAAATACGGCGCGTTTAGTCCATGGATGGGTCACCGTCTATGACTAACGCTAGTGGCATTTTTTCGAGCGATTCCGTGCTTCGCGAGGCACGTTAAGCAGTTGGTGCCGGCTGCCGTCGATAGATGGCAGTCGTTAAGCCAAGTCAGAGGCCTTAGGGTGCCTTGAAAACTTCTGACAGTAAGACCAGCCACTAGTCTTACAAGCCTCCACCAATCCGGACTTGGCCCCCGTGCTGGAGTATGGCATAGGCCAAGGTATAGACCTTCCTCAGGGAAGAGACCCGTGCCCCTCGGTGGGGACATGATGAGTTGATGATGATGATTATCTCCAGTCTCAACCCGTGAACCTTTCGCTATCAGCCGCAGAACCCCAACGATTCAGTCAGAGCTAGGCACGCAATTTGTACGCTCCAGCGAGCGGTTCTGCCGCCATCGCCACACCGTAAAACTGTCTCCGTATCGCTAACTCGGTTATGATTTATCCCAGTTTGTAGTTGTGCCGACTACGAGTAGTAAAGTCTATGTACATACGTACAGCTCACGGCTGTATCACAGAGGGGCAGGCAGAGGACTGCCACCTGCCACAATTCTGACAAATCGCACACTTGCAAGAACAACGTGTTATTCGGAACCCTTACGTTACATGAGAGCATTTTTTTAAGGTTTCAAAGTAATGGCCGAAAGAGATAGCGCTATAACGTGATGCAGTGTCTCTTTTGCTCATTATTCCAGCGTTTTCGGAGTAAATAAAATTGCGTTGAAAAAAACAAATTTCTATGAATAAAAAATGGTTTTCTTCGAAATATCACATTGTTCTTGCAAGGGTGCGAAATCACTTTCGCTTCATCGACATTCATTAGTCGTTGCATGCACGCACGCCAGTTTCGGGTACTTTTATCTTGCTTATTTGGACGAAGTACATCCGCCTGGGGCGTCTCGTATCGGCCCTTCCACTCACATTCGCTGGATATGTTTGTAAAGTAGTTTAGTAGTAAAGTAAAGTAAAAAAATGTTAATTTCGATGACACTACATAATTATAAGAATTTGCGAGGCTTATAGAACTTAGAATTAAGACATGGGTAGAATAGCACAAAATATAACTTCATCATGAAGTATAAGAGTAAGTATGCCTTCCTCAGGGAAGACACCCGTGCCCCTCGGTGGGGGCATAATGGGTTGATGATGATGATGATGAAGTATAACGGTGTCCCCACACTAGGCAAAGTCTGTATCGTGGGCGACAATTACTGTTTTGTGAGTGTGGCACTATAGGACGTCAAATCACTGATGATAATGACGATAATAGAATAGAATAGAATAATTAAAAAAAATATTAAAAATAAAATTTTATTATAATGTCAAATTTTCCCAAAAATTGACGTTGTCTATAGTAAAAGAAGATAATATGATATTTTATCCGTATGTAACTTCAGTTACTCCGAGTATCCCCTTTTAAGCTTAGCTTGTATAACGGTGCTAACTGTGAAGGAAGAGCTTGTGAAGAAACTCTAGTGTCTGAGGCGTATTTCTACACCTCAGCACAATGTCCCAAGTCAGTTGGCCAACTGCATAAACATTTGGCAGCTGTTACTCGATTCTGCTAGTGCATTATAGTTCAATGATAGATGTTCGGTCGGGTCACGCGACATCTTCTTTAATACCATTGACGCCTAGAACGTTTGGTACGTGTGCGCGCGTAGATTAAAAGCGGTAATGAAATGAAATCGCTGCGTTCATGCAGTTGTCTTTAACAGCTTGCTAGTCTCATGATTTTCTTGAAATATATCTAATCTCTTTAAACGAGCAATTCTTGTATATCTATCTATATATATAAAAGGAGAAGCTGACTGACTGACTGAATGACTGACTGACTGACTGACATATCAACGCAGGGCCCAAACTATAAGGGTTAGAAACTTGAAATTTTGCACAGGAGTTCCTTTTATAACGTAGGGTAGCACTAAGAAAGGATTTTTCAAAATTCACCCCCTAAAGGGATAAAATTGGGGTGCAAAGTTAGTATGAAGCTCTGCCGTTTTTGAAGTTACTCAAATGAAACTCAGTATGAAGTTTTTTCGTTTAAAATCATGAAACACGTGTAAAATAGTTTTTCAAAAATCATGCCTTAAGGGGGAAAAAGGGGGGGTGCAAAATTAGTATGAAACTTTGCCGTTTTTGAAGTTATTCGAATTAAATTCAATATGAAGGTTTGTCATTAAAAGTCATGAAATACATGTAAAATAGTTTTTCGAAAATCATTCCTTTCAAGAGGTAAAAGGGCGGTGCAAAGTTAGTATGAAACTCTGCCGTTTTTGAAGTTATTCGAATGAAATGCAGTATGTAGGTCCTTCATTGAAAGTCATGAAACATTGTGTGAAGTAGTTTTTAGAAAATCATCCCAAGGGGGGTGCAAAGTTAGAATGAAAGCTCTCTGATATTCAATGTTATTTCAATAAAATGTTGTATTTGGGTTATAAGTTCCTGATAAAGTTATTGATTATTGCCGACAGCCCTTTTTGTGAATTCAATACTTATGGGGGTTGCAAATTTAGAAGGTATAAAAGTTCTTCGTATCGTCGCTTCGATTATTAAACATTTCGCTGCGATTTTTTAATTGAATTTCTTTGTTCTTCCATGTGTTTAAATACCACCTTAAATACTTGCTTACTTTCTTATAATTTTTTCATATTGGTCGTTCTAACTCTTGAATAAATTTTCTCAATTCTTCTTATTATTTCTCCGTTCATGTGTTCATAAATATTTCTCAGTTCTTTAAAATACAACCCATAGTAAACAGCCTATACGAGTATATGTCCCACTGCAGGGAATAGGTCTTCTCTCAGAGAGAGTAGTATGATTTTATTTATTTCGCATGCGCTAAAAGTATCCCAATCTTAATTGCAAACGCAAACACTTTACTCAACTAAAGCCCACGCGGACGAAGTCGCGGGCAACAGCTAGTATATCCGTGTTTTAAGGCAATTGCAATTTGCTATAATAACATACAGAGGTAAATTCCGCGTCTACTTGCAAGGTCGGGATAGTTCTGACGGGCAAACGGGCGACCCGTTTCGGGCCGATTTTAAGAGACCCGGTTCGAGTCATGATGTTTTTTTTCCCAGTTATTTTTTTGTTGAAAAAGGATTATTTTTATTTTATATTACATATTTTATATTACAAAAAAAGTACCGAGCAAATCTGGTACTTTAACTTTATACCTAAATACGTATATTATCCTTATAAGTAGTTGCATCATAACAATACGTAAAAATAATACGATTTGACGACCTCTGTGGCGTAGCGGTTAGCGCATCTGCTTACCATGCGAGAGGTCCCGGGTTCGATCCCCGCTGTTTCTGGTTCCCACGACACAGGGTATCGTACTGTGGGGCCAGAAGCAATGTATGTGCCTGTGTGTAAATGTTTATGTTTATGTTTAATAGTCGCGTCCGTCACCATGTAATTAGAGAATAATGAATGGTGGGGAATGTAAACATTACATTGACAAGCATTAAATAGTAAAAATATTGAAGGGTAGTTGTAAAAGAAAACGGAAACTAAAGAGGGGTTAGCAAATGGCTTTACGTCTCACATCTTCACGCTCCCGCTGGCGGCGGGAGCCTATTGCGTTGCAGAATATGGTGCTGATCGGATCTCCCGGCCAAACCTCCTATTATTAGCGTATGAGTAACTAGGGGTAAGTGCGGAAATCTCAAGTCTAACTAGTTTGTAAAATATAGGCAGGAAGCACGAACGGTAAAAATTTAAGAAAATCAAGGAAGGTCAACTTAGACTGGTCGCTGAAACAGTTGCGCAGTAGGCACTTCACTAAGGGATATTATTTGTAAACATGATTGTACGGATGTTTGGCTTTTTGGGTCAAGGTAGATGAGTGATACTGAAAGTTTGTTGAGCAACTGCGCGATAGTGTAGGGAAATGCTTTTTTGTTGTGTGTTAGCTACTGACAAAAATACATAGTATAATCTTCTACCTTCTTCTAATACATAAATTTTCGAGTCACCGTGTTAGTGCTCATACTCCTCCGAAACGGAAATGCTTTTTTGTTGTGTGTTAGCTTCTGACAAAAATACATAGTATAATCTTCTATCTTCTTCTAATACATAAAATTTTCGAGTCACCGTGTTAGTGCTCATACTCCTCCGAAACGGCGTGGCCTATTTTGATGAAATCTCATATGTATATTCGGTAGGTCTGAGAATAGGTTATCTATTTTATTCCCTATAAATAATCGCGATTAGACCCGTTCAATCTATGAGTAATTTGAAATAGAACCCCGCATATTGGGTTGGACTTATCACTTACCGCTTGGCCACGGGGCAATTCGCCCGCGCGAAAAATCGCGCGGCGCGAACGGCGGGGCGTCAACCGCGTGGCTTGCTACGTACATTTCTATGAGTTTGTTTCAGTCGCGGCTGCGACTGCGGCTACCGCAATATATACACTTAAAATTGCACCAAAATCCGTTAAGCCGTTTCGGAGCAGTATGCGTGATAACGTGACTAACACTGTGACACCATAATTTTGTATATTAGAGGACTATCTACAGGGTGTCCCGTTATGAGTGGTCCAAACGGTAATTGGTGACTGGTTAGACTATCCTCCATCAGAAAAACCAAAATAGGTTTAGTAAAAGAGTCATGGTTTTCGAGATATAATATTTAATTTTATTCATGAGAATTTAAAAAAATATTATTTACGTCTAGTAGCACTTAGGTAAGGTCAGAAATATTCACAAAATAAAATAAAGAAATCTTTAATTTGTAGGTTTTACACGAAAAAGTAATATGAAAAGAAAAATCTTTGATATCAAATATCTCGTAAACCACGACACTGCAACTAAACCTATTTTCGTTTTTCTAATAGAGGATGGCCAACCCTTCACCAATTACCATTTGGACCACTCAAAACGGGACACCCTGTATAATCTATTATACAGGGTGTCCCCTACCCAACTGAAAACTAGAATTGCACAAAAAGTGGTCCCAACCTGAATAATTGTTCCTAGTGCTTCTGGCATTTATGCTCCTCCAGAAGGGATTCCTTTTAATTAAACGCTGGATATTGAATCGTCTAGGGCTTACAACGAATTAATTAACCTACAATGTCGGGAAGCCGCTGGAATAGTGGGACTTTTTAATTAGTTGTCGGGACTTTTGTAATATCAACGATCAATTTATGGTCCTTTTTATTTCTTTGACCTTTTGTAAGAATATTCTAGTGATACGATGAGAGAAGACAAACACTACCTAAACACTCTAATTATTATGAATCTAGGCTAAGTAATTGTTTGGTACCTGCCATTTACAAAACCCTCCCAGAGGAATCGTGTAATATGAACCTCAGAAAAGCACAATTTAAAAGTATGCTTAAGCGCTTTGTTTTAACCAGTTTCTAAACATAAAATATTATCGACAATATTAGTTGTGTAGATTGGGTAAGTAAATAAGAATTACCAGAGCGTGTCGATAAACTGCATCAGTATTTTGGCAAACTAATTAGCTAGTTATTGTAATTTTGCATTATGTTTAGTGAATAAATAAGTAATAATAATAATAGATACCGCATTGGGAATCGAATCTGGGTCTCCTGCTTCCGAGTCCATGCTCTACCCAATAGGCTACCACCGCTCCTCCAGTAAATTCTTTCATCATCATCATCATTCAGCCACAAGAAGTCCACTGCTGGACATAGGCCTCCTCTATGGAAGTAAATTCTTTACTTTCAAATAAATCTGATTTCTGGCTCATTTTATTTATTCTGGAGGTTGGCAGTCAGCTCTTCACAACGGTCTCTGTTCATTGCGATTCTGAACAGAATTATTATTAATGAAAACTTTGGCCAGGATATCCAATCGGCACTAAATTCATAGATAAGTATACCCAAATCCCGGAACGCAAATGGCCTCCCGCCTAGCGTGCGACGTAAAGCCAATATCAATTCTCTCTTTGGTTTTTCCCTTTTTTGTCTTTCGCTTGTCAAGTAAACGTTTACATACCCCACAAACCCTGACTCTTTTATGACATGGTGACGGATCAACGAATGCCACTTATTACTAGATGGTACCTATTTTGAAGGCTAATAAACTGTTATTTACGAATAAAGTTCAATATATTTCGGAAAATCATGACATTATTATCAGTATTTATTACAACACACAAAACCGTTACAAGCATATCCGGGAACAACAAACGAAACAATGTATAGATCTGAGTGTAGGTGAACTGTACCTAATACGGTAAATAGTTTATTGTTTCCAGACTCACTTGTCATGTCAACTACATTAAATATGTCCATAGCCATGGCTGAGGGAATTTTAGTAATATCGTTTACAGGGTGGTTCAGAAGAGTCAGTTCTTGGTTACTGTTTTCTGGAGCAAAGCAAGGTACTATTGGGATATATAACGTCCTAACAAATCAAGCGCAAATATTTTAAGGGGTAGTCATATACAGTGTAATAATACCTTTGAGCAAAAAAAAATTTAGATCATTACAGGATTTGCTTAAAATTTTTCTACAACAAAAATTAAAACTTCCAAACAAATTAATTTTATATCATCCTGTTTTCATGCGCACACAAACTCACGATTGAAGTATTTTAATGACATGTGACATTTATGACATGTGTAACGTAGTGCGGCGGCACTTATGTGTGCGTGTACATTGTTTAAAGGGTGTTTATTTAGTATGGATGATCGATTTTTTATTTGACCGATTATTCCTAATAATAATTGTTTAATTAATGTATTGAACATTCTAAATAGCTATTTATCTTTTACTCTATCGGCCCCTAAAATACATAATAGGAAGAGACCGAGACATAAATCATACTACATACCATTCATATCGCATACCACTTGCCACGATGAGGACAAACCATGGATTGATGAAATGGACAAACGATTAATGGTTTAAAAAATATTATAAAAAAAACTCAAAGAACTTAAAATATTCTGCACTTCCTATATAAACGCAATTTATAATTCCGTATAGTTTCATAACGTAGCATGTTTATAACATGTTTTTTTATAATAATATCTAAATATATAAAAGAAGAAACTGACTGACTGACTTAGAATCAACGCAGAGCCCAAACTACTGAACCTAGGGGGTTGAAATTTGGCATGGGAGTTCCTTAGGGAGCCTAGGGGAGCACTAAGAAAGGATTTTTGGGGGAGCACTAAGAAAGGATGAAACTCACCCTCTAAAGGGGTAAACGGCGGTGTTAAAGTTTGTATGGAGGTATAAAAAAATGTTGTCAGATTTTCTTGAAACTTGAAATAAATACTCTTCAACACAATTGATTGAACCCGTGTTTCACGGTTTTTCTAAATTTAACCCTTACCGGGAGTGAACGGGGTTGCAACATTTTGAACTAAAGTCCACGCGGACGGAGTCGCGGGCGAAAGCTAGTTTTCAATAAATTTGTTTTATGTCCAAACTGAAAACCCAAAAACTACCCATTTTTTACATACACATATTGTCAGATTTGTTTTAATTTTGCCTTATAAAAATAACCCTGTATAACATCATCAACCCATTAAGTCCCCACCGAGAGCACGGGTCTCTTCCCAGAGGAAGGTATAGGTCATACTCCACCACGGGGGCCAAGTCCGGATTGGTGGAGGCTTGTAAGACTAGTGGCTGGTCTTACCATTATGTATTCTGTGGTCTTACCGTCAGAAGTTTTCAAGCCGCCCTAAGGCCTATCGACGGCAGCGGCACCAACTGCTTAACATGCCTTGCGAAGCACAATCCGCTCGGAAAAGTGCCACTAGCGATAGTCATAGAACTGTAACCCATCCTTTCACTGAACGCGCCCTGTGTTGCTTAACCTTCGTGATCGTTTAAGATACTCAGGCGGCCTGAGCTAAGAGCGATTCTCCAAAATTCTGAAACACCAATATGAAAATAACCTTACATAATATCTAAGTGGATATTGGCATCATGAAACTTATGAACGGTGAATTTTTGAAAATTCCCATACACAATCTTCCAGTGATCCCCCTGTATTGTCGTAGCCGAGTAATTCAACAGCGACCCGTTTGCCAATACAGCCAGTGTCATGAAGGAGATCTCGCTAAACGATCGCAAATAAAAGAGTGATTCATTGTGGCCTCCAACCCTTACTTAGGCCGTAGTACACAGAAAACTATCTCACTATCTATCTTTTTGACCTGCGAAAAAAAGTAATAGGTACGCTAGGACGATTGGTATTACAATATTCAACCTCTTTCCTTGCAACTCATTTCTAGCTAATACCCATACTTCTCGAAAAAAAGTAATTGATTTGGTTTTTTTTTTGTGACTAAAAAGTTCAAAATGTTCATCTTCTTTACAACCAGCAACCTCTTTTTATCATTTTTTTTAAAGTTAATGATTTTGTTTTTCCGTTTTACCTCTACGACAAAAGAGGTCGTAATATTTTCTCGAGAGGCCAAATATCAAACTGGAAGGGTTATGCTGACACTTCACTTGGCTATTGGTATTCGCATGTTCGCCGACGATTTAGAATACAATGCAGGTTTAACAAAAACCAGTGCTTAATATTCGCCAGCAATGGATGGTTCATCATCATCAACCCATTATGTCCTCACCGAGGGGCACGGGTCTCTTCCGTATCCAAGCAGTTAATATTGAAATTGTATGGTGCCTTACTCACACTGCTTGGATACGGTCGCTGGCGACGTCGCCATGGCATCCTAGTGAGGCAGGGCACTTACGATGATCAATATCGGGTCTCCAGAACAAACATTTTTTTTTTTATCCCATCGATATTTCGCAGTTGCTCTCATAGTAGAGTTCGCTTGATAACTGATAACAATTCCTGTACTATTGTAGATTGTTTCACCGGATCTTTCTCAAACAGGCTACATTTTTTCATAGTGTTTCTGCCTATTTGCTTAAAACAATAAACTTAATATTATTATGGTTTCATAAGTGTTTTCAATATAATGGTCATTCTTCTGTGTATGACAATGATCTACTGGTTTTAAAAGACGTGTAGTCTAAAAACAATTAACTATCGTTTTTAATTTAAGTTGTGTATCTACTTTACCTTGTAATGGAGTGTACCATTGTAATAAAGACTTTTAAAAGTCAATCAATTAAATTATCTATTAAACCGTGGCTCTACTGAGCATATAAAGGCTAAAATCCCTTGATAGTAAAATTTGGAAAAACGGGAAAGTTTTAACTTACAACTCTACTGGACGTGTTCGTCTTGCACATTTTGTGGTAGCTGCTCTATGCCTAGATAACCATATGATATCAATAGATAGCTCCATATCATAGCTCACACTGCCCACCATCTTTGCGAGGCCAAAGACCGATCGCGGATCAGATGACATCCATCATATCTCCACTGTGACACATAGCTAAAAGGTTCCCTCGCAGTATCAAAGAAAAACTACCCAGTTTGGGCAAATTAGACTGAGAATAGAGTTACTGGATCTAATTACTTAGGGAAATTCGGTTCGAACCCCGGCTGGGAGAAAAAAACTTCAAGTCTTGGATGGTTACATGTTTGTGACGTCGCTGTTTCTGGTTCCCACCACACAGGGTATCCTAGTGTGGGCCAGAAGCAGTGTATGTGCCTGTATGTAAATGTTTATGTTTATTATAAGAAATAAGAAATGTCATTGTGTCACGGAAGTCTGTACAACAAATACAGTACATAGCTAACGTAACATTGTAATATTATCTTTTCACATACTAGGCGAGCCTGCATCATGGCTTTCGTCGCCTCCCATCGAGTCTCACTATAATGTTTCATAAATAAGCCTACCATTTAGAATGAACATTATTTTATGTATGCAATGATTTACTGAAGGGTGTGATATTGATAGATCGCGTAGATTGCATGACCCTGATATGCTGAAAAATATTAGTCTTAGTAAGAAAACTAGTAAAACAAAAATTGTTGTGAAACTCTAACTTTACTCTAGTTGCGGTGTTTCAGGAATAGGCTAGTTTCCCAAAAAAATGTAATTAGTCCGTCTTTTAGATTATTCAAAAATAAGGGACACGTATTTTTTTATTTGTAAATTAGACAAAAAATTACAAAGATATAGCCCATTAAAGTTACGTGTGACGTCACGCGCCGTGCTGCATTTTGTAGCACTGAGTGACGTCACACGTAACTTCAATGGGCTATATCTTTGTTATTTTTTGTTTAATCGAAAAAAGAAAAAATATGTATCCAATATTTTTTTATAATCTAAAATACGGACTAAATAGAATTAAATTATTTTGACCCTGGAAACTATCCTATTGCGCACATCCAAAATAACCCAGTATAAAAAAATCATAACAACTTCTAGATTTTTTAACTAAAATTTAAGCACTACACTTTATTCCGGATATACTTACTTGATTCTTGGTTTGTTTCGCTCTGATTCGCAGAGCTCCGTCCCTAATCACCATGATTCAAAGCGAAATATGGTCAGACTCCTACAAAAAAATCAAGTAAGTGTATCCGACATAAAGTTAATAACTGCCGAATCTTATTGAAACTTGCCGAATGACTACAACAATAAGATAAGATAAGAATATTCTTTATTGTACCAGTAAAAACAAATACAAAACATTTACAAAGATACAGTACAATAGGCGGCATTTTGCTTAAAGCAATTTCTTCCAGACAACCGACGATGGAGAGCTGCTGAAGGAAAAGTACGATAGTATAGTACAATACGCGTTTATTTTATTTTATTTATTAGCTCTACAGCGCAAAAACAAAACTCGACGGTACAAATAAATTTCACGCTGAAATGAAACATGTTTATTTACTTAAACGCGAAGGAAAAAAAATCTATCGCCATGAATATCGTTTGTGTCCTTTAGATTTATTCTCGAAGTGTTAATGTAATAAGCATTGCCAAGTGCGAGGTGGACTCGCTTGTCTAGAGGATTGTGTTGCAGTTTTTATTAACATTTATTTTCTTCTATTAATAATTGAAACGAATTTGACGCCTCTTCGTCAACTGCATGTCAATAAAATAATTTAAATGTAAAACCGCGGAAGAGCCCTGCAGAATTGCACTGAACAGAGGCCATTGTAAAGAACTGACTGCCAATCTCCAGTGACGGAGAGGCACTGAAGAAGAATAAAATAATTTGTATAACATGTGGACAATTTGACATAGAAACAGTTTATACCGGCGTCTTATGTAGGCATCATCGCTAACTTTGTAACAGAGAAGGTAGAATACGTTGAAAAATGCTAACATACCTATAAGAACCATTAATTTGTTACTAAACTTTGTGGCGACGTAAATAAATGTCTTAAAAAAAACCAGAGATACTCTTTAGCTCAAAACATCTTCGAATAGACACAATTTTTCTTAAGACTTCTCTAGCACCACCCCTTACTCTTCCACATCACCTATGGTTAGCTGGAAGAAACTACTTTTTTAGTATTAAGCTTGCCTTTGTACAGATAGTGTTTTTTTATTATTATTAATGTCTAACGTAGCCTACGGACCTCTGAAAAATATAATATCGTGATCGATCTAAGCAAATCTCCAAATGGTCTGATGGATTTGTCTTCGAAGAGAGTTTATTGAGAGGCTGCATATTTTATCCATATGTGATATTACAAAGTCACATGCTTTTACTAGAAATTGAAACAAAAGTGTACAAAACTTTGTGTGGAATAAATCATAAGGCTTGAGCCCCACGTTGGGTGAGTTTGCTGGCTTCTTGGGGTAAATGGTGAAATATAATATGCAACTTCTAAATTCTGTATTTTATTTCAACGAAGCGGAAAGGTAATATAATAACAAAACGGAATAGAATGCAATTTCGTAATTAGATACAGTCTGTTAGCTTTTAGAATATACCTTGGCTACTATCGGATAGAACCGATTATATTGCAAGTACCTGGGTGACCGAGCTTTGCTCGGTACTTTTTTTGTAAGATAAAATATGTAATATAATATTAAAATAACCCTTTTTCAACAAAAAAAGAACTTGGAAAAAAAACATCATGACTCGAACCGGGTGTCTTGAAATGGGCCCGAAACGGGTTGCCCGATTTTCCGTCAGAACTATCCCAAACTTGCAAGTAGACGCGAAATTTACCTCTGTATGTTATTATAGCAAATTTCAATTGCCTTAAAACACGGATAAAACAACGTTTTCTAAAAATGTGACCTAGTTAGATCAATTAAACGCCCCCGAAAGCATCTGCCTACAAATTTTCGTGAAAATCGTTGGAGCCGTTTCCGAGATTCTGATTATATATAAATATATATACAAGAATTGCTCGTTTAAAGAGATTAGATAAGGTAAGGTTTATTTTGTATTGTTATTTATAACTTTACATAACTTTTCAAAATAGTGAAGAAAAGTTTTATACAGAGCAAGTAGTATTACCTACACTCGTGTGCTTTCGGCGAAAACCGAAGCCTACTCTAGAGCCCTCAGAAGAACTAGAGCCCAAGGTATAACCTAAAAGCTAACAGACAGTCAACAGCACTGATTAAAAGTGGTACTTCCCAGATAGCATTTAAGTTTGCTGCAAGTTTGTTTTTTATTTGATATTTAGTTGTCACGTCAAACTTGACGTGACAAATTTATTTCAAATTAGCTATAAGCTTGTGATGGCAAAAATGATAAGACAAGTTTCTTTCAATACTGTTGCAATCTTGTTATGATAAGCATGATCTGTCAAGTTTGATCCAATACTACTTTAAAGTTGTCACGACAGCGTGACATGTTTTCGTTCAACCTTCAAATTACAAATGACAGATGAACCATGATGATGATGATGATGATGATGATGATGATGAAATCCGGCCTAGTAAGAGTTCTGCCTTCAGGTACCTATAAAATCTACTTAATTCATAGTATCGTCCATTTAACACTACCATCCACAGAGAAATGGTTGCATTATTACACAAATAATTTTTCAATTTGGGTAAAATGGAAAGTGTTTACCGCACCCAAGCACTACTAGTTATTTTAAGTTACAACTTACTTTGTTTTAAATAAAACTTATTTTGTTTTAAATAAATACCTTTCTCTATTTAAATTATTATTATTTACCTAAACACTGCGTTAATCGGAACGCAAATCCTTTGTAAAGTTCATCGCAAAGCTCTCACCTCGCTCACTACGCCACACAACAAGATTTGTAAAACGGAACGCTCCGTACGACCCTACAGTGTGGCCGACTAAGTGGTAGTTTCCTGCCATTTTGACATAATTGGATTCCTACTTTAACCACTTGCAGATTTTGTGGCACTTTAATATATAGATATACCGGGTGGAATTTTGTAAGGCCACTTGAAGGGGAAGTACTCTTAATACTGTAGATAGAAAATTTTACTCAAAGAAAACATTCCTTTATTTTTGAAAAGAAAGAAAACTGCATTAAAGATTTTTAAAATTTCGCTTGCCTCACCCGGTAATCGAACCTACTAAAATCTGTAAAAGTTGCATCATGTACTTTTATTGCATCGATCGTTAGGGTCAATTATAAGGATGAAATCTCTCTAGCAAACTTCATAAATTAAATGAAAGGAAAACAATGAAATCTTAAATAATTAATTCAATGGGTCAAGTTAAAGCACTTTTACTCAAAGATCCGTTTCTTTATGTTTACTTATGTTATTAATTAATAATTATCATTGACGTCATTTATGCATTAAAATGACGAATTACTATTTAGATAAGACGATTGCAATTTGCACGTGTTTGTAATTGACAAGTTTGCATTGGCAAATATTATAAAAGTTTGATGGGCGAGTATTTTAACAAAATTGTAGGTAATTTGTAATGACAAAGAATTGACAAGTTTGCATTGGCAAACATTATACAAGTTTGATTGGCGGAAACTAGACGTTTGATACAAGTTTGATATAAACTTGCCGCAAGTTTGTCATTTGCCTCGTCAAACTTGATGCAAGTTTTCACGTTTGATATTTCAAATTTGCTGCAAGCCTGAAACAAGTTTAAATTGCTATCTGGGTTAGCCCTGGTAACCTAGTCCCTAGTTATAAACTTACTTACATAGATGTAGTCGCGAGTAAATCATGACCCTCTTGATTTCGCAGTCAGGTAAAAATATTATCATATCGAAATTGTTTGCCAAGTGGTTTCAAGCAAAATTTTACAGTTAAAATAAAACAGTTATAAAATAAGTACGTAGGTAGGTACGTGTGGAACATGGCTAGGTATAACATAACATAACATAACATTTACATACAGGACATTGTATCACGGATAAGTACGAATTTCTATGTTTCACTATGACGTTTCGAATCGCTTGTAGCCCCGGCCGCCTCAGTCATCTTAAACGATCATGAAGGTTAAGCAACATAGGGCGCGCTTAGTGCATGGATGGGTGCCCGTTCTATGACTAACGCTAGTGGCATTTTTCCGAGCGGTCTCGTGTTTCGCAAGGCACGTTAAGCAGTTGGGGCCGGCTGCCGTCGTCGATAGATGGCAGTCGTTAAGCCAAGTCAGTGGTCATACAAGCCTCCACCAATCCGGACTTGGCCCCTGTGGTGGAGCATAGCCTATACCTTCCTCAGGGAAGAGACCCGTGCCCCTCGGTGGGGACATAATTGATTGATGATGATGATGATTATTAGTTGCAACGTTTTAAGTTTTGTTTGCAAGTGCATGGAAGTATGAGGCTATTCCGCGATGTGACCACACGTAGACCAATACTGCTGTGCACACTGACGTCTGATCGCTGTTTATCAATTGTTTCACTAGGAGCTACGAAGAAGTAGCTCGTAACTGGAGTATAAGCCTATGCGCACACTAGGCGACACGCGACAGCGACAGTTCGGCGACTAGATGCGACGACAGGCTACGGCCGTCAATTTTCATATACCTAATAAGATTTTGTTCGAATCTCCGCACACTTGGCGTCAGAGTCGCGGAGTTGCGACGACAAGACGCCAGAACAGAAGTAAATGATAACGTCGCGTCTGACGCGGCGATTTGACGCGGCGATAAGTCGACCGGTTTGCGATAGCTCTTAGGGTATTTAGGGTATGTGACCACTTTACCGCCCTCGTGAGATCTCCTGAATCGAATCATAAAATCATGGCATGAGTAGAATCATCATCATCATCATCAGCCCACCTCCGCCCACTGATGGAAACAAACACGAAATGAACGCGAAGAAAAATTTGATCCAAGTATTCTTTGAACGAGATGATAATTAGACGGATAGATTTTTGGTAAAAAAAACTGCTAACTGTAGAACTGGAAAACTAGAATCACGTCCCAACAGTCGATATTTTACCCGGATCGTAATTCCAGCTCACAATAATTATGAGTTCTTCCACACAACACAAGAAGCATATTTTTTTAGGAAACCGTACTTTAAAACAACAGTTAAATTTCTCATCAGACTGTTCATTCTGAATGTGGGTCAATATACGCTATTTGAATTTCTATGGTCCATGGACAAATATTATGTTAAACTTATTATATTATTGCGTCCGTATGCTTAAGCATTAAAGAATATGGTCTTTTATTTGGCCCACATAGTCTATTCACGATAATTGTTTAATTTAAGACTTTAATCGTTAAAAATAGTTGTAAATGTATACTCCTCTGGCCTTCCCATTTCTAGATTATAATGATTTTATGGCGAGATATTTTAAATACGTATGCCATTATGTTTCTTTAAATATGATCATATGCTTTTATAAACATCGAAACATATTTCATCAAACTAAACATTAAATTTTTTTATTAACATAAAGAAAAATAACTTACTTTCATTTCACGTTACAATGTCACTTCATTTGCCTAAACTCAAAGAAGTATAATTTGACTTAAAACCGCAAATGTATGTTTTTGTCCATGAACTACGCGCATACAATAGTGTTAAGTTAGAAACAAGCTAATGACGTTGAGCAAAATTCCTATAATATAGCGTCAATTTGCGATTCACTGTAGGAAAGCGTGTTTCTGCCAGTCGTTGGAGTATTTCCTCTGGCAAGTCTATGTTTTTGTATTTTATAGTTACGAAATTGTATATTTGCCCAATGCAATGTTTATTGTGTGTAGATGTCATGTATTACGTTAAACGTCGATCAGAAAAGCAAGTGATATGTTTTTGTTGGTTTTGTGCGATTTTGTCACTCTTCTGGCGTCACTCCTCTGGCATATTTCATGTTTTATTTAATACGTGTCCCCTTTCTTAACTATAATCAATAGCCTGTCACTTCCCTGCTTTAATTTGTGACTACTCTGCCAATAGTGTCAGTCCTCTGGTAACACATTTTCCTCTCGTGTTTATGAAATTAAAAAAAATGGAAAAATCTTCTGGCCCTCATCATAAAACATTTAAAAATTGTGTCAAATAGAGAAATTATCAATATTGAATGGAACAGATTACATTTCCTTCTGGGACACAAAAAAATCAAATACCGTATATTCACCCATATCTCATCTAATTCGAAACACAACTTACGTTAAAGAGGTCATGTGAATTTTGTGGTCTTGTGTTAATTGCTTAGAATGTCTAGCCCACTCGTGTCACCTAATTAACACCCATTTTTTAAGTCGTGAGTTAGAGATTAGTGTTATTGTCGCTGATTAGTTTCGCTTTCTAACACCTACAAAAAATACGCTATTTGAAGAAAAAATACTAAAGAAGATTAATAGAAAATCGGTCGCTGAAACTAATTCCTAAATTGAAGGTCAACATCAGCCCCGGAATCAGATTCAATGTAATTCGTGTTGGCGTAAAAACCTTGTATTACCTACGTAGCTTTCCACTCTATCGGGTTAAGCCTTTAAACAACTTCAAAGTTGCAAAATATTTATGTTTTTCACAGTTCGGAGTAGGCTCAGACAACTTCATACGGTGGAGGACTTTGATAATGGGCTAGTTGCCCTAAAAAATGTAATTAGTCCGTCTCTTAGATTATTCAAAAATAAGGGACACGTATTTTTTTATTTGTAAATTAGACAAAAAAATTACAAAGATATAGCCCATTAAAGTTACGTGTGACGTCACGCGCCGTGCTGCATTTTGTAGCACTGAGTGACTTCACACGTAACTTCAATGGGCTATATCTTTGTTATTTTTTGTTTAATCGAAAAAAGAAAAAATACGTATCCAATATTTTTTTATAATCTAAAATACGGACTAAATAGAATTAAATTATTTTGACCCTGGAAACTACCCTATTGGACCCCTGACAATTTCCGAATCTGATTGATTTCAAAATGATAGGCATTATCACAACGTTCAATCCACTTGCCTTATAGAATCATATATAACACAGAACCGCAGTCCGGGCTTTCAAAGCCCAACGAAATGATCGCCATATTGGCAAGCAAAGCCTGAGAGCAAAGCCAGTAGCACCTATTGTTTGCGGTCTGCAAACGTCACTCACTACAATCCGCCTACACACACACTCATGACGAGAATGTGTGCGTATCGCATGAGAATGTGTGCGTATCGCATGAAATTTTATTAGTATTTATCTACAGTGCCACCATCTTATCTGTTCCGTTGATAGCGGCGCTAGTGGAGAATTTGGTAGTAACATTTAAGAAATTTACCTAGAAAAATGTGAATATTTTAACCTGTCTTTAAATTTTAATGAAAATATATCTATCAAACTTGGTAAGTGAATAAGTAAAACAAAATATGGGGAACAGGATTTACAATTCATTCGACAGATAACTTGGTGGCGCTGCATTATTCATAATTTCGTACCGGTCTACGTTAGACTCGAGTGAAATGCACATCAAATTGAAAAGCGTAAATAATTAACCATCGGTCGATTCGAGTCGACCACATACTAAATGGCGGAAAATTCGCATTATCGAGTATTTTCAATATAAAAATGAATTAATTAACTGCTTTATTTAATAATCAAATTGGCGTTGCTAAGTAAAAATGACAATGTCTTCAATGTCACGTTGATGTCATAGTCATCCAACACGCGTCACAGGTTTGTGTATTCTGTTATCCATTGTACTAACCTCCTTAGAGCTTAGTCTAAGTTCCTTGATTTTGAGACAGAGACGTGACGTGATAGTTATTTGCTTAAATAAGTTTTAATTATACCTATTATACATATTTACTGGTGGTCGATAAATACAGAGGCATCATCCACATTTTATAAAAAAAAAAATATCTCTCTTTCTATCTTTCTCTCTCTTTCTTTATTTCTTTCTTATGTATCGCTTCGCTTTTGATGTTCGTGTGCGACACACACTGTCTTTGCCTAATATGTCCATGGTTGGCCTACATTCCATTGGAAAGTTTGTAAGTTATACGCCATTCGCCAATAATGCGCGTTTGACGCGAGTGTTGTGAAATATGGACTTTTTGTTAGGAGTAGGAAGTTTTCCTTTCTGCGTGTTTTGTACCCAAGTTTCCTCTTTAACATTGCAGCCTAAGTACGTCCCACTGTATTGTATATCTTATAATACGTCTTCTCTCAAATAGAGAGTAGGTATAAGCTAAATTACCGGAGATCTACCGGAAAACCTTGTAACAAGACCACATCTACATTTATTTTCGATCAAACTTATGTAGTTATTAGATTTAAGATGATTTGAGAAAAGATGGTCAGAGTGGAGTTCTTTTTTCGCTGCTTTATCCTTCACTACATTTTTGGCCTCAAGGCAGCGGCTAACATTATAAGTACCTATGTACATTGTCATTCTACAAACATAAAATTAAAATTAAATAAATTGCGTTGAAATAAATTTCTGATTTCATCTAACTTTTCTTACAGGGTACTATTAACATAAACCTATACATCATCATCATCAACCCATTATGTCCCCACCGAGGGGCACGGGTCTCTTCCCTAAGGGATAGGCCATACTCCACCACGGGGGCCAAGTCCGGATTGGTGGAGGCTCGTAAGGCTAGTGGCTGCTGTAACTGTCAGAAGTTTTCAAGCCGCTCCTAAGGCCTCTGACTTGGCTTAACGACTGCCATCTATCGACGGCAGCCGGCACAAACTGCTTAACGTGGCTTGCGAAGCACGGAAACGCTCGGAAAAATGCCAGTGCTACCGTAAGGCGATTCGCACACTGCCCACATCTGCACGAACGCGCGTGGATGCATTTTCTGTGTGTTGGACTGTGCGTGTTTTCTATACAAACGGAGATACTTTCAAACAACGTAAGAACACGCACTCACGCAACACGCAGCGTGGTGCGGGGCAGTGTGCGAATCGCCTTAGTCATAGAACGGTCACCCATACATGCACTGAACGCGCCCTATGTTGCTTAGCCTCCGTGGTCGTTTAAGATCACTCAGGTGGCCGGGGCCACTGTAACTACTACAATGTAAGCTCACGCCTGTATCCCAGAGAAGTATACAGAGACCAGGGTCTGCCACTAGCAACGGAACTTTTAACTTGTACAATAATAGCACCTAAATGTTTCCAGCACCATAATCGCTTCCTAAAAAGGGAAGGCGTGCAAGCTAAAATTGAGGAAAAGGCTTTGTCTATTGCGAATGTTTCTTTGTAAGTTGTACTGCAGCACGTTTCAAAGCTTTCAGAATTATTTTTTCATTCCTTTGTAGCCTCTATAAGCCCAAGTTTCATTCGGAGTACAATAAAATCTAGTTCTGCTCTGCAACGTGGTCGGCATTTAAGCTCTAGGAAAGCTTTACTAATGAATAAGGCTGAAAAGTGTTGGAAGTACATAAACATATGGGCTATTTCCATCAAGTTTCGTTTCCATTCCATCCATTCAAATCCATTCATTCATTCAAATTAATTTGACTAAGCTTATAGGTATTATAACTTATTTAAGTAGTAGTTTATAACAAATTATCAAGTAAGATTTATGTAAGTATATTATTAAGTATAAGTATGTATTATTCGTATTTGCACCAACCACCCGTTTCTCTGTTTCCTTCGGCAATATTTCCGTCACAAGGTTGTCTGGAAGAAATTGCTGTTAGCAATAAGACCACCTCTTGTATGTTTTTAATTGTAAATTTTATTTGTCTCTTGTTTCTTTTGTGCAATAAAGAATATTCTTATCTTATCTTAATTCTGTGAAACCTTTGAAATTACAATTTAAATTAAAAACACCTTAACATCCGTAATGACTTCCACACAACACGATCATTTGACGCGGTCCCAAACTAGGATACCCTGTGCCACAGCACAGTGTATCTTAGCTAGCAAACATGAAAGAACACCCAGACTGTGGCCATGTCTATAAATGTACAACGGCCTCCAGTGGGAATCGAACCCACACCTGTCGTTGTAGGTTAGCGCCTTAACGGCTAGACTAACGAGCCAGTTACATTTCGCTGGTTGTAGTTGTAGCACAGAATACATATTAGTACAGGTACAGAAGATTCACTCCCCAAAATCAATTAAAGAAAAAGGGACTCTAGCAGCGATACAATTAGGTGCAATTCAGATCGCACGGCGCTAAAAAAGCTACGTTATAATTCATAATTCATTTATTGATTTGTGAGACACAAGTACATCACGTGTAATGGTTGAAAAAATATAGCTTCTTTTGTGCTCTACCTAAATAGGCATACAAATCTTATGTCACAAGTAAAACTTTTTAAATAATTTTATGCAAATACAATTAAATACAAAATGTCAAAAGTTAAAAAATTAAGTTAATATTAAAAAACATTTTAAATAAATACAAAATTAATGTCAATGATGAAAATATACATGTCAGCGTGTCAATAATTACAAACTAAATTAATAGATATTTAAATTACAATTTATCTTCAAAGAACTCTTTCATGTCATAATAGCATTTATTAGTCAGCATGTCATATAATTTTCTTTAAATTGAATAGTATTTAGCAATTTTAAATTATCTGGCAACTTGTTATATATTTTTGGTCCCATGACCACAATGCTTTTTTGTTTGAAGGCTGTTTTACAGGATTCAATTTTTAGTTTATGTGGATGCCGTATTGTTCTAGAGCTATTTTCATGCGCCTTTGGAAATAGCGACTCGTTTGTTTTGACAAAGACAGCAACTTCATATACATATAGACAGGTAAGTGTAAGAATTTTCAGTGCCTTAAAATATGGCTTACAGGTTTCAGTACATTTTAACTAACACATCGATCTCAGACATCTTTTTTGGGCTTTGAATATTGTAGTTACATCAGTGCAATTGCCCCAAAATACAATACCAAACCGCAATGTTGATATTACATACCCGTGGAAAGCTGACAGTGCGGCCTCTCTACTAACAATTTTTGATAACTTGTATAAGGCGTAGGCAGATTTACTAAGCTTATTGCACGTTACCTCGGCTTGGTAGGTATTTCCAGTTTAAGTTATGATCTATCGTCAAGCCTAAAAACTTGGTGACATGTTCTTGCTGGATTGCTACATTGTTGTATACCAAGTTTACAGGAGGTGGATTGGTTTTTTGTGTAAAGTGCATAATTTTAGTTTTGCTCAAGTTAGCCTTTAGACAGTTTGATTCTAGCCATGACATTATTTCTTGGAGAGTTTTATTTATTTCGTGTTCGTAATTTTTATTTTCAGATTTTTTTGTGACCGCTATGCTGTCGTCAGCAAAGAGGGTCATAAGGTAGCTTACATTCAGCGGCAAATCGTTAATGTAGAGCAAAAAAATCAATATATATTCGCCTACATGTTGCCTCTCATGTTGTTAAATTATTAAATCTTAAAAAAACCGAGGACTTATGGGGTATGTCAGTAACAATAGTTAGTTCAGTGATAAATATCCTAGCTTTGCCGTTAGCACAGATTTTCAATAAATGCGTAGATGAAGGAGTATTTCTAGACATCATGAAATATAGTAGGTTAGTACCCTTATTTAAAAGCTGATAAACAAGATCCAACAAATTTTAGACCCGTTTCAGTCCTACCAGTATTAAGTAAAAATATTTGAAAGAATTATCTTAGATCAATTACTTATTCATTTCAATAATTACGAACTCCTCCATAGTCAGCAGTTCGGTTTCATTAAAGGGCGGAATACAACAGACGCTGGAGTCATGTTAGTTAAACATATTTTCAGTGCGTGGGAGGATCATAATGATGCGATGGGAGTATTTTGTGATCTGTCAAAGGCATTCGATTGTGTAGACCACAAAACATTACTCTCAAAGATGGAATAAAAAAATTAAGTCTAGATCTTTTAAAAACATATTTAGAAGGAAGGGTTCAAAAAGCAGAAATAAATCGTATTAAATCGTCAGGCTCACTTGTAAAAATGGGAGTCCCGCAGGGATCTATCTTAGGGCCATTCCTTTTCCTAGTCTATGTAAATGATTTACCGTTTTTGGTACAAAAAATGTGTGAGATAGTGCTATATGCTGATGACACGTCACTCGTGTTTAAAATAAAGAGACAGGAAAATAATCTTGACGAAGCAAATAATGCTCTCTCGCACGTTCTAGATTGGTGTACAGTAAATAATCTATTGTTAAATTCAAAAAAGACAAAATGTATGAAATTTACCCTACCTAACGTAAAATTAGTTGAAAACAACATTGTAATTGAAAATGATAAACTAGAATTTGTTGAAGATACTGTATTTTTGGGCATCACAATCGATGCCAAACTACAATGGGGTCCACATATTATAAAATTGGCACATAGACTAAGCTCCGCAGCATATGCCGTGAAAAGAATTCGAGAACTTACAGACGTTGCAACTGCTAGGCTTGTTTATTTTAGTTACTTCCATAGTATTATGTCCTATGGTATAATACTATGGGGCCGGGCAGCAGACATTGAGACTATCTTCATCTTGCAGAAGAGAGCGATCCGATTTATTTACAAGCTAGGTAGTAGGGACTCGCTAAGAGATTTTTTCAAAGAAACTAACATCTTAACAGTTGCAAGCCAATACATTTATGAAAATATTATGTACGGTCGGAAAAATATTAAGGACTTCGAAACTCTTGGTAGCCATCATAACGTTAATACTAGGAATAAACATAAATTGTCACTTCCACGATTTAGACTTGCAAAAGTTGATATTTCCTTTATGGGGCACTGTATAAGGTTCTACAACAAGATACCCCAAGATATATTAGAGTTACCCCCAACGCGATTTAAGAATTGTGTTAAGCACACTCTTTGCAAAAAAGCTTATTATAAAATCAACGATTATTTATAAGACAAGGACGTATGGCATTAAATAGTAGTTTAATATTAAATTAAATCAGAGGATAAATGTGTCTAGTGTTCAACACATCCAAGATATTATTTTGTATGTTTTATTTGTATTAGCTTTAAGGTGATTTGAGAAAAGATGGTCAGAGTGGAGTTTTTTTTTCGCTGCCTTTTTCTCCACTACGGACGGCCCCAAGGCAGCGGCTAACGTTATACATAACTGTATGTACATTGACATTCAACAAGCAGAATGTAAATTCTTTACGTTGAAATAAATTCTTGATTCTTGATTCTCTCTTTTTACCGCGTAACTCTTACCTCTTCTGGCGCCGGAATTCCTACCTATTTGCCACTCCGGAGTGGTCGCCGCATGTACTTATGCGTTCGATACCGACACGCGTAGTGGCCTGGTGTAGCAGGAAGTAAACTAGAAAAAACTAAAATAATAGTTCGGTTTCTTTTTTTTTCGGCTGGGGACAAAATTAAAGAAACCCAGGTCTTGGCTGTTTCTGGTTCCCACGACACAAGGTATCCTAGTGTGGGGCCAGAAGCAATGTAGTGTGTGCCTGTATGTAGGTAAATGTTATGTTAAGTTAAGTAAAGTCGCGATCAAAGCCTAGTGTCAACAAACTACTTACGGAGAAACAACGAGCGATTTATGGAAGCGTAACGCCCAGTATTAAGAGCTCAACTCATCACAAATGGACGTTAACTAATTTATTATAGTTGTGTTTATGACCGGGCGCCACGGAGCTGCGAAAATCGAAAGGAACCAGAAGGGATTGGAGAAGACATATTTTTGCCCATAGTACGATAGATTAAATAAGTGCCCTGCCTCACTGGGACGCCATGGCGACGTCGCCAGCCACGTATCCAGGCTGTTTGTATTGAATGGCGACGTCGTCAACAGTCGCCAAGTGAGGTAGGCACCATACAATTCAATACTAACTGCTTGGATACGGTCGCTGGCGACGTGGCCATGGCGTCCCGGTGAGGCAGGGCCCTAGGGACCATCATCGCTACTCGATGCTTTCGCCATAAAGTTTATTTTCGTAGGAACACTCGAACTCGTCACAGCTCAAGACTGGCTCAACCCTCAACCCCACCATCACAATCTAGTAACCCGGCTGCAGATGTTGTGCCAAGGCAAGCGCCGATTTGCTTGGGGTTCTAATTAAGACACATTATAAAATGTTCCCACGGAGACTGAGTTTAGTTGATCATAATTATGATGAAGTATGGAATATTGCTTTAAATATTTATATCTTCATAAATTTCTGATGAGTCTTCTTTGTATTGGTACTTGGTCTATGTAGGTATTCATTTTCAGTGGGCAGTAAAGGTCCTCTTTTTTTTATATTCTTACTAGCTGTCTCGTACCGCCAAAGTTTTCGAAATTGTTCCAAATTTTTGCACCATTTAAACCTTCCCTGGAATACTAGAAACAAAAAAACAAAAATCAGCCAAATCGGTCCCGCCGTTCTGGAGGTTTAGTGAGACTAACGAACAGCAATCCATTTTTATATATAAGATTTTTATTTGGGTGTCTTGGTCCAACCCACCCGTCTCCCGTCACAGGGTATCATAGTGTAGGGCCAGAAGCAACGTATGTGCAACTTTAATTTTTATCACTTATTTCCTACTTTGTCCAAGATACAATGACTGCAGATACATATAATTATAAAATGTTATCCTGTGTTTTTTTTATAATTAATCATTTTTTTTAGTTAAAATGCCTTAAGGCGGTTTTAAGACTCATCATTTATACGAATACGTATAAATAATACTGTTTTTTTCACACTGTCAAACCTATTGTGTTGTCCATGTTACTACCTTCTCCGAACCTTTATTTCGTAGCTCCGCTGTATCGTGAGGGGTCACATAAGAATTTAATCGTGCAGGAATTAATTTGTGACCCAATTTTTGTAGGAAAATGCCGACGCGTCTGTCATACGACCTAGAACCGAGATACAAATAAACAGAAACAGTAAACACGACAAAGCCTAACACAAATGTCTTAGTACCTACGTTACCTACGTAACCCCACTTACTGACTTATATCGTGTGGGTGAATTTCCCAGACGCATTTTTTACGCGGCTGGTATGAAAATGGCAGTGTAAAAAGCCTTTTTATGGTAAAATTATATTTTTTTGTTTAGTTTGTGTAATTACCCATAAGAGGCAACAGATACGTTTTTATTTGGATCACTCTTACATATAAATAAAAAATCTAAATATGAAATTTTTCATATTCGGTGACTGTCCCCAAACCTTATTTAGTTCTAATTTCTTTAGCTAAGGAAAAAATACAAACTGTACATACATACGGATTATTTTATTCGATTCCTAAAGAATAGAGGTATCATTTAATATATATTTCATAATCTTAATCGTTATATTCAGTAAACACCCAGACAAATATGAATGTCCCCAATTTATTTTTCATTTCCGTGATTGAAAAAGAAGTATGGATTGTCGAGAACAGGAGAGCTATTGAACATAGTCTCGCTTCTGTAACTCAAGCGCCAGTGACGCACAAGCATTTGGAGCTAGTGGTGGTTTGCTACGTCGCTGCGTGTTCCCGCTAAAAAAGTAAGTATTTCAAATCGGTGACTCGTTTCCGTGAATCAATTAATATTATAAATGAACAAGATAAAACTGTTGATTTTATATTCGCACATACATTTCTAGTAATATGTACAGTCAAGAACACGTCACAACCTATACATTTTAGTTGCAAAGTCGCCCGTAACGTAACGGAATAGAGTGCATGGGTGTATAGGTTGATGTGATCTCGACTGTACAAGGATGTAGTATAGATCTCGGCCTAATATATGTATACGAGGGCGGTTTAATAAGTCCGTGACTTTGAGATAAAGAAAAAAGTTTTTAAGGAAATTTTTGGTTTATTTTTCTACATAATCTCCTTTCTGCTTTTGCTTCAGCTAATACTTCTTCATTGGATGAAAATCTTTGTCCGCCAAGCCATTTCTTCATGTTAGAGAACAGGAAGAAGTCACACGGAGCTAAATCTGGTGAATAATCCTGGTGTGGCAATAATTCGTATCACAATTCCACTAGTTTTGATGTTGCGATTGCCGACGAGTGGGCAACGAGTCGAGTCGACGCGTCAGCAAACGCGGCACCCATCTTGCAGAAAGCTTTTTCATGCCGAGTTTATCGTGCAAAATATGAAAAATTCGTTCGATAGAGATGTGAACAGCATCAGCTTTCTCCCGTATCTTCCTTCGAGGGTCTTCGATAACAATGTCATGAATTTTGTTAATAACATCTTCAGTGGCGACCTCAATCGGCCTTCCTGGGCGGTTGGTGTCATTTGTGGTGGTACGACCGCAACGAAATTCAGTAAGCCACTTATGAAGTATTCCATGAAACGGAGCAGAATCTCCATAATATTTTTTCAGTCTATCCTCCGTCTGCTTAATAGTTTTACCACTTAAAAAAGTAGTGTTTAATTAATACACGAAATTCATTTTTCTCCATTTTCAAACAATATTCCGACTCCGCTTACACAAAGGCTTCTAATTTTTTTTCTTTCGCGCCAATTTTAAAAATGGAATAACATAAACTCGGTAAGGAGTTCCTAATTAAGAAACAAAAATAGAATTTCGAAAAAACAATGTTACACAATGTTAAACAAAAACAAGCTTAAAGTCACGGACTTATCAAACAACATACGAGGGCGTATGTCAAAATATTTAATGTTTTTAGGTGTATTTTAATATCGGTGATTTAATTTCGGTGAATTCGGTGACCTGAATAGATCACCGAAATAAAAAAAAAACACCAAAATTAAAGTTTTCTTCATTTCGGTGTTTTTTTTTTAATTTCGGTGACTTCAAACAATTACGGTGATAATTTGTTTCATTTCGGTGAATACTTCTTTCACTTCGGTGATTTTCACAGTTTCTTTATACAGGGTGAATAACATAATCAAAAATCGTAGCGAAATTCTCGATCTTGTTCATATTAAAAGTAATAATGTTAAGTCACCGCTGCATTTATACGAAAATTAAAATGGCTCCTCATCTACCTATCTATCTGGATGGGTTTTTTTTATCAACTTCCTCTTTTCATACTGGATTGTCTGAAAACTATGGAAGTTATTTGAAAAGTTAGTAAAAATAGTTGATTTTGTTGTGATTTTCTTCCTTTTTTTTTTCACAAACTTTGATTTCTTCAAAATTATCTTCTCTATCCAGTACACAAACATACCTAAATATACATAAAATAGTCGGCACTGAAGGTTTTTTTTAATAATCACTACATAGTATAAAACAAAGTCGCTTTCGCTGTCTGTCTGTCCCTATGTATGTTTAAATCTGTAAAACTACGCAAAGGATTTTCATGAGAAACAATGATAAATTTAGAGGTTTCTAATATAATGTCGTAATGAGCGCTCAGACATTTTTTTTTAATCCTAAATTCCACGCTGACGAAGACGCTGACAAAAGCTAGTTATTTATATAAATTCACCAACATTGTAACAGTAACTGTTTGTGCCGAAATAAAATATAAATAAAACATACATTTGGTGTAATCATCATACTGTATACCATTTCGGTGAATCTTCATTTCGGTGAATCCTTCTTTAATTTCGGTGATTGACTGTTTCATTTCGGTGACACCTAACTTTGAAATGTCTGTCATCCATTTGTTTTTTTATTTTCTATTGTAACCATTATTTGTAAAGTTATAAAACATTAAAAGTATTAGCAAATTTTGGGTAAAAAAACGAAAAAAAGGTAAACAAAAAAGTTCACCGAAATGAAAAAAAAAAATGGGTATGTTGAAATTCACCCGTGTTGTCCCTCATTAAGGACATAGGGCCTTCATAAAAGATCTCCATTGGATGCGGTCTTAAGCGGCGACTTCGACCGGAGACATCTTCGACGACCTCGACGATCTGCCTATCGTGCGAGAGGTACCAGGTTCGAATCCCAGCTGGGAACACTCTACTTCCTTAGAACTAACTGCTTCTAAAGTCTCACAAACATCCCCGACCCAAAGCTGACTTTCTAACAAAATTCCGTAACTAGGTGCGATACTTCCTCTATTTGCCTTTGGAACACTTTTCACGCTCCGATTCATACATATTATCAATATTCAGAGGAAGAAAATGACACCCGGAAGTCGGCGAAATATGTATGAAGATAAATAAATATTAAACGCGCCTACTTTTAAAAGGAAAAGCGTGTATGCGTGGAGCGCAAAACGTGAGCCAGGATTATCATAAAACGGGGCCTGCATATGTATGAAACAACATGTTACACGGATGTCGTCACAGACTGAAATATCCTTCATAGGATGACAAAGGCTCGGTGATTACATATTTAACGTTGAAAAGTCGCAAGTTACCTAACCTGCTTCTATGCAATATGCACCAAATTCTAAACGATTTCATACTCTTCCGGCTCACAAGGTTGAATTCTTAAAACCTTGAATTCCTGAGATGTTGAATCCGCAAAATTCAACATTTTGGCATTAACACGAATTCAACATTTTAAATTATTTACTTATTGCAAGTAAAATTATTACATTACAGTTAAAACTGTTGCGTAAACAATTGGACATTATACATTATTTAAATGATACATAGCTATTACATTTAAAAATTATATAAAATTAGAACGTTAAAATTATAAACATATGAACAATTTACCTTAGATTTAATTTCAAATTTAATTTTATTGAAAAACAAAATTTAAACTACAATTCATTCCTAGGTCAATAAATTAATTCGATCAAGAAAATAAAATTAATAATATTCACATAAAAAGCTGAAGACAGGGCGCTATGGCGCTCATTAGGGGAGGGCTATGTCCAGCAGTGGACTAATATAGCCTGATGATGATAATGACATAAAATGAATTACAATTGAAGAATTAAGAATTTAACAATTTAAGAATTAAACATTGTGAGCCGGAAGGTTTCAAACGTCTGTTCCACAGTAATTTCTATCGTAAACGTTATGATTCCAACAGCGTTTAGTGAACATAATAAGGTCTCTGGTCTGAAAGTCTCGGTAATATTCGGACGACCTCTGTGGCGCAGCGGTTAGCGTCACTGCCTACCATGCGAGAGGTCCCGCATTCGAACCCCGGCTGAGAACAGAAAAACCTCAGATCTTGTATGTTCACATATGTTTGTGATGTCGCTGTTTCTGGTTACCACTACACAGGGTATCCTAGTGTGGGGCCAGAAGCAATTTATGTATCTGTATGTAAATTTTTATGTTTAATATTACATCATAGGAAAAATTCGTAGTTAGAAAGTCGTGGGTAACGCAACAATCTGCCCCTATATGAAGCCAAACTCCTGTCGAATCCTGACTTTTATATTTTACTTTTTTATTTGATATATTATGATATATATAATTTAATCATAGATATCGGGATGTCTGTGAATTTAATGCTAGTGCTTATAATTCTGTGGCCTGGTGCTAAAAGGGCCAAAGTCAGATTTTAACCAAAATCTGCTTTTGATGCCAAAGTATTGAAAAATGTATCTGTTTAATTGTGCTAAAAAGGCGTTAGTGTAACTATAATATTTTCAAAGATGAGATGTAAAGAGGCCAATGGTAAGGTGTATGACTTTCTACCGGTATAGTAAAATTTGTTAGTTTTAAACGGGCTCCAATGAGGATGGAGATTACTGACATTGGCCCTATTAGCACCAGGCCACAGAATTATAATACGCTAAAATTAAATTATCGTTTTAATACCAACCCAATTATCTTTTTCCAACTAAAACTTTCGTAAGCACTAGACGGAACAAGACATAATTCTGCGAATCAGAGCGAAACCCGTCGGGCTTTTCCGACAAAAAGTCGAAATAGTGAATCCGGAATAAAGTTAATAAAACCTAATTATCAATATGCAACTCTAAAAAAAATATTAGTCAAAATAAAATAAAATTTAATTGTTTAAGGCAGGTTAAACAATTGGAATCAACTCAAATAATAGTAAGCGTGATACGCCTGTAAGTAATTAGGATGTAGGTAGATACATATTATTATGTTCTAATATAATAATAATAATAATAAACTAACGCCCGTTATCCCCGAGGGGGTAGGCAGAGGCACCAATCACTAGAACTGGGCCCACGTTTTGCCGAGTTTATTAGGTCCCAAACGTGACAAGTGGCAAGCCTGTCGCCGTTATCCGGGCACAATTTATCAGCGAATGGTGTTGCTGTACAAAGCAACAAATGTACGTAGCTAAAAGTCATTGGTACATGCGTGGTTCGAACACAGACCCTCATAATCGAGAAGCAACGGTCAACCCCACTACGCCACCACCGCTTTACCATCTACTATTAGTAAATTAATATTCAATTTTCGTTGCCTTTTTAAAAGAAATATACCTACGAAAGAATTTAAAATGACCACTTTCTGAAATTACTGAAATCGACCACGTGAAAGCCAAGTATACAGACACCCATGAACACCAACAAAAAATATAAGATGGTTTTCAGAAATCTGTCAGATAGCCTAGTCTGGGTTTTCTACAACTCTGCGCTGAACCAAAGCATGCCATTACGCGGCGCTATGCCCGATTTTTCCAGTACGTAACGCTGATCATTTATTAGCTTCGCAATGACAGCCTATTACAGCAGGCTGCGAGGGAGTAACGCACATTTATCATAGTTTGTCTGAGCCTGTCTGTCTGCTCTCGCACTCACTGCAAGTGGAGTGAGAAGGGAAGGGCAGTAAAGATGCCGTTAGGAATGAATGGGCCTGCCTGCTGCCTGAAAATTAGAATGAAGTGAAATAACTCACAAAAATCACAAGAAATAAATAAAAACGTCACAGAGAGACGCGGGTTTGATTCCTATCGGGGGCCGTCGTACATTAGTACAAATGGCCTCGGTCTAGGAGTTTTTCCATGTTTGTAATGTACTTTTGTTAGTCCCTACTGGGTCACAGGATAGGCCAGAGGTTAAGTCACTGTGACCTGGCAAGGGGGCGTCCCTAAAGGGACTCTCCTAGGGGGGTGCAGATGGGCCCCTGTCTTTGCCTGTTTACCATAGCACAGGGTGTCCTAGTCATCCTAGTTTGGGACCAGGTCAAGTGATTGTGTTGTTTGGATGTTAACATTATTATACATATTTTTTCTGAGTTTAACAGTTCCCTAGATGAGTGTAAAATTAACTAAATTTAATAATAAAAACCACTTATTAGATTTAGCCCCGGTTTCTCGTACGCTAACCATCTGTCAATCTGAGTGCGGATACTGAGTTTTTTCATTCACTTTCGATATCGAGAGCGTTTGCGATTTGCATAGGAGTGACAAAGAGACAACTAGGTGGCGCGCTCTGTCACTCCTATACAAACTGCAAACGCTCTCGCTATCGAAAGTGAATGAAAAAACTCAGTATAAGCACTCTGGTGTTAACAGCTGTCAGAGGTTTTTTTCGTATGCACTTTAGCGAACTGACAGCCGTTAACGGTAGATTAACAGCTTATTAATGTACGATAAACTAGGGGTTTATTTTATAAACGCTTTTTTTCAACATTCGCTTTTTCTCACCCTCTACCTACCCCCCGGGATACAGGCGTTAGCGTTATGTTTTGAAAGCCATGATTATGTTGCAGCAAACAAAGGAAATCTCAGCACATTTTCTCGCAAACAAACTAACCACTATACTCCCACTTAGTTACCGCACACGCACTTCACACAAAAATTAAATACGGAAGGACCAGTCGTGTACGATTGTAAAGGCGAGTGGAAGGTCTTTACCTACTAGTAATGTGGATGAACCGGTATTGAGATAACAGGTTTTTTTAAACACCGATTAATATTTTGTAATAAGTATTTGGTTATTTAGGGTTAATAAGGTTATTTTGTAATAACCGATTATAAAGGTTATTACAAATCCTAATCGATTACTTTTTATTCTATAATTTATAGAAAGCGACCGATGGCCAAGAGACTTGTTTTTTGAGATTAAACTCGTATTTTTTAAATAAGAAACGCTTGAAGAAAAACCAAAATACCTCGGTTCATATTTTGGGAAACTGTAGCGATAAAATCAGTATTTCATATGGATCAAACTTTTGGGTGATGTATTTGACATGTGGTAGAACCAAAATTGTGATTTTAAGATTTAATCACATAACAGATCATATTCATTTTATTAACTTTACTTTATCAGTGCATTAAAATTATTTTTCTTTAATATCATCGATATTTTTGTTTAATACCGTTGACCTACCACGGAGCTGAAAAGTAACTATACTTAACTAGTGCTGTCTCGTCAAATTTCCCAGAAAAGAGCGTGACAGAACGTTACTTAAGTAGGTACCTATTTACTTAGTGAAAATTCTCAACTCAGAAACCGGCCCAGTAACGTCGGCCAGTAACCCAGTAACTAGTTGTTTAAGTAGTTACTTACCTACTCAGCGAAATCCTCGATACAGAAACCGACCTATATACCTACGTTCTTTTGCGGTGATAACTGCGCCGCGCCATTTTCGCCGAGACCATATCTCAGTAGAGGCCGCCCGGACCAACGGGCGTTCTGCACTTACTCTTCCAGGGTGTATTGGCGAAAAAGAATGTTGTTTATACGGGCAGCGGGAGGCCCCATTGCCGGACCCCCGCGGCACAATTTCATTACGAACAGACGCAGTCTCCCCGGTAATTCAAGTCCACTGTGGCAATGCCATGAGACGAGTGCCTGTGCCCTTATGGGGCTCGTTCATCACGGCTTCCTTGATTGCATTCTCTCCACTATCACAGAGATGGACTAGAAGTCACCCTGATATTCAAGTTTGAAGACATTGCTAAAGTCGCCAAGGGCATATTATTATGTCGCGCACCAAATCATTTCAAAATTCTGACGTTTGCGATAGAAAATAGTAAGTCCTCGTACCTACATACACGACCTTTGAGCCATATATTTATTTCCCCGAGGCTTGGGCCAAGTAAACATGACGGATTTCCGCCTCGGCGCCTCTGCATCCCTTACAAACTCCACACCAGCGATTCTGTTACACGAGGAACATAACATGACATAACATTTACATACAGGCACATACATTGCTTCTGGTCCTACAGTAGGATACCCTGTGTCGTGGGAACCAGAAACAGTGACGTCACAAACATGTAAACATCCAAGACCTGGGTTTATGTTTTTTTGTCCCCAGCAGGGATTCGAACCCGGGACCTTTCGCATGGTAGCCAGATGCGCTAACCTCTGCGCCACAGAGGTCGTCTCAGAGATTCGCGAATTATTTTGTCACTGAATCCTTGAATTATTTTGACTGTTATTTTGTGTAAATATTTGTAGCTGAAGTTCTAAGGAATGTTATTGTTTTTTATCCAGAAAACTCCTACTGCCTGTCTATTAGCTATAGAAGCTACAGAATGACTATTTTATTACTTATACCAAGGAGAATTATTCTCCTTGCTTATACTTAAGTGGACGTTACACAAGGAGAATTTCTCGAACGCGAGTAGCTTATAATAGTAAAACGATTATCCCATGACAAAACTCACCATTCGATTCTCGCCTGCGGTTGTTTACATTTTCACAAAAACTCGTATTACCTAATCAAGCGAGTCTCGAATGTGATTATCGCACAGGCGAGACTCGCTTTTCTCTCATATTATTATGTAGGTACATTATACTCTACAACTACAGGCGAGTTGGTACCTAATCGTAGATCTATAAGCGCATACGTGTCTTATGCGCTTATAGATCTACGATACTTACGCATACCTACATTTTCTCGTAAGAGAAACTTGTACATAACTATGTACTTTGATTATTCAGGCTCGCGGCCTAAAAGATTTTAAGTATGTAACGATAATCGTATTCGAGAGGCGAATCTCGCGCATTTGTTTACACTGGCAACCATAATTATTGCCTAGAAGAAATCGCCACTCGCGCTCGAGAAACTCTCCTTGTCTAACAGCCCCTTTAACTAAACGCTTGCCTTGCTTGCTTGCAACATATTGTGGGTAGGTACCCAAGTTATCTTGGTAGACAGTGTGAAACCAGTACTACAGTGCCCCGCCTGTTAATCGAGGTTCACTAATGGATCGCCCAAGCCTCAGTGCCCGTAGAAGAGGTGTTCTCTTGCGAGAAGAAGGTAGGTGGTATAGGGCCAGTTTCCGAGTTGAGAATTTTAAGTACAGTCTGTAAAATATAGCTTGGCTCCACGACAGCAGCTGTCACACTGACAGGGCTAGGTTACCATATTGCTTATACATCGAATAGTGTGCAGTAAGTACGGAGTTATCACAGTACAAATATTGTGTAAAAATTCAAAACTTCATGGACGCAAATGTCCATGACAGCTGTCGCGGAGCTCAAGCTATAATTTACAGACTATAAGTAAATAATTAACTGTGTCCAGTGCTGTCTCGTCAAATTTCTCAGAAAAGAGCGTGACAGAACGTTACTTAGCTAAGTAGTATTTACTTAGTGTAGAGACAATTAATTACAGAAAAAAAAATCAAATGATTTACACCAGTTCTAAATTAAGCGCTTATTTGCATGGGCCTAGTACCTAATGCACACCAAATCCTGAGAAATTTAAATCGTCTAACTGTCACATTCCATACTAATTTAACATGGGGTTAAAACAAAAAGGTGATTAGTGGCGCACGGCGCCACTCCACTGACGACCGATGCATCATACTTATGATGAATCAATACATACACCAGATAATTACTGTTAAAAGAAAGGAATCTTCTTGTTACCTGTATAGGAATTTATATCATAAAAATCTTAAGGTTTAAAATGTTCACCACATAACCAAGAAGAGCTGCTAGGCTGCCAATTTTTCTTCGCAAAGCGTTTATACACTGCTTTTTTCTTTGATCGTCTTTGAGAAATAGATGATTACCCTTGTTTACGTACCGCTGAACATAGCGTCATTGCGTATTAAAAAATATAATCTTTTTAGTGAGAGCGGTATCTTTTTCTGAGATTTTGGAAACGCAATCGTGTCACTTAGAAAAAAGGAAGAAAGACTGCACCCCGTTTGAGCAATCTGGATCTGGACACATCTGTCCGGACGCAACTCAATACCGAGCCTGATTCACCGCCTATTGTATTTGCGTTCAGCTAGAAGTGGAAGGTTTGTTTGTTTTTATCAGGACAGTCGGGCGAGTCCACTCCTTAAAGACAAACTGCACTTAAACACATTTCTTTCTTGGTGTCTATAAAGATAAGAGTTTTCATAGGACTTGAAACAAAACAATGCTAAATTTTATTTGGTTTCACTCTTTTGGCCCGCACCTCTTTGCGCCTCACCTACTTTGTACAAACTTTTTTTTTCATGGGAATTTCCTCTGGATTCTCTGGATTTCCCAGCTAAAACCTCATGGTGTTACCTCTCACGCTTTGTGGCGGTGTCGCGGGAACGCTTTCGCATTCTTCCGCAGCCCACGCAGCTACTTTAAAGCATGTAACCTAACCTAACCACGACTAAAAAAAACGACATAAATATCTAGTTTAAAACACAAACTATAATAAGAAAAACACTAGCTACAAACAAAACCCTATACAAAAAGTTACTCCGTAACCTCCTTAAGCTCCACCCAATAGCAAAGCGCCACGACTCTACGGCGCATCCAAACTTATGTGGAACAGTCTGAAAGCGCAGTACTCCGTCGCAGCCAACCCTAGAGGATAGAAAATCTTGTGCTTCAACCGTGGACACCCAAAATAAGTTAGGGCAGCAGCCGCCGCCGTGTACCAGCCCCAATTCCTCTCGTTCTTAGCAGAGTAATACATCAGCGAAACTATATTCCCAGCTACGACCAGATTTCCCAATACCGCATTGTCGTTCCCTAGTAAGGCCAGGCCGAAGGGGACGAGGCCTGAGAGGAGATGTAAGCCACTTAATTCCTTGTTGTTTGACTGGTAGAGGTCTGCCATGAGGCATGGTAGGGCAAGGTACTTGGTCGCTTGACAGCTGATGACGTAGGCTGGGCCGAAGTCGTTGCTGAGTATGGAGCCTGGAAGAATGGAGGGGCTTAGAAAGATAAGATAAAAAATAAAGATAAAACATTTTATTTGCTAAAGCATGGTAAATACATTACAGTAGGTGGTAAGTAACTTATAAGAACATGCATGCTCTACCGGATAAGGTGTGCAAATATTAAAGGAACTTTAATAATCTAAATAACAAATTTAGAATCTTAAAATAAATATTACAAACAGGATACAAATGTAATAGAAAAACAACTTAACCTTTAACTGGTGACCTGCCCGTCTCACAGACACCGCGCTTAGTTTATACTAGCTGTGCCCCGCGGTGTTACCCGCGGTTCATCGATTTTCCCGTAGGAATAAGATATTTCCCCGCGGTAAAACGTAGCCTATGTTTTAATCCAGGGTATCGGCTAACTCCATACCAAATTTTATTAAAATCCGTCCAGCCGTTTCAGCGCTAAAGACTGACAAACATATAAACACACACACAAACTTTCACGTTTATAATAGTAGTGTGATGAAATATCTTCGGTCCTTTTGGACGTTACCCCCCGTGCGTCTCAGTACCTTCCGCATTTTTCTGGTCCTTTCAATCGGTGTACGTTGCTCCTGCATAGCGACATCCGTACCGCCAGTATCGAGCCTACGCAGTCTCACAGACGTCAGGTCAGTGCTAATGTATTTTTTTACATAGGTAATTACATAGTGTCTGAAAGACGTCACATCAGTAGTAACAATATAATATATGATATTATCATGTTTATTTTTTAGAATGTCTCATGAGGAACATCCGAGACCCGGTAAGAGAAGAAGAATTATTAACCCCGGGCTTACAATGAGATTTTTCCTCGCGAATTACGCTCTACAATCGAGAGAGTAATTGGTCATGATTTACAACCAAAGCCCTAACGTGCTTCTGGTCAAAATAACCCTGGGGTGAAAAAAACTTCTGCCATATTATGTCCCAGCCGTTTAAAAAGACGAACTAGGTTCTCTTGTCCCTCTTGTAATATACCAATGTGCCTCAAATGGTAAGGCAATTGTGATGAATGTAAACGTAATCATTTTGAATACCTAGCTGATGTTTGCATCTTGTCATTTTTTTTATTTTTTGTTCTAGATGAAAACTGTTCATAAGGCTTTGTTAAATAGTTCATTAATAGAGATAAAAACGTTTTTGTTTATTTTCAAAAACTTATTTTATGGTGTACGAGAGCCCATTTTATGTTCCTTGTTAATTATAAGCAAAAGTGCCATGCCCAAATAAAGACTGATATAAAATTATAAAACTGTGTTTGTTTTTCTTTTTATTTAATAAATATTATTAAAGAATAAGTGTAGGTACATACTTTGCATCCATTAACCAAATGTTTCGTTTTTGCATGCTGTTGATTTAGTTTTGTCAAATTTTATATTACGTCCTTCAGACACCACCTCACCAGATATGTCATACGAGGACCAGGTCGCCAGTCAAAGGTTAAAACTATTATAACAAGCATTGTATCTAATTAAACTGGTAGAAACTTATTTTTTCATAAAACTCAGTTGTAAAGTTAGTGCTTAGTTGAGTGGGTCATCGAGAAATTCTTGTATACTATAATATATATTTTCTAATAGGAATTTGTATAATTGTGCTTTAAATTTGGTAAGAGGCATTTTTGAAATGTTTTGAGGCAAGTGATTGTAAATCTTTATGGCCACGCAATAAGAGTTGCGAGAGTGTACCTAGTGTTAGTGTTTGGGACGGTACATGTAATTTTTCACCATTTCTGCCTCTTCCGTTGAATATTTCGTGGTTCTTTTTAAAGATATGAGGGTATTTTTTTACAAAAATGCATGTTTCCTGAATGTACAGACATGGAAGCGGAAGAATATTAAGGGATTTGAAGAGTGGCTTACAACTATCAAGACAACCCGCCCCTGTGAGTGCCCTGATACATTTTTTCTGTGCTTTGAAAGCTCTTTCGATCTCAACAGAGTTGCCCCACAGGATAATGCAGTATCGGAGAACTGATCCCACATAGCCATGATACGCATTTGAGGGAGAGAAAGAACGAGAAAGAGAGCTTCCACAACTACAAATCGTAGGTACCTATTATTCTGAACTTTCGTGATAGTTCGTAGCACAGTCTCATTATTAACTTTATTCCGGATACACTTATGGCCGAATTCTGAACTGAGAATTTCGCTAAGTAATTACTTAACTGTAGTGCTGTCTCGTCAAATGTCTTTAGAAAAGAGCGAGACAGAACGTTACTTAAGCATTTACTAAGTGCAAATTCTCAATTCAGAAATCGGCCCTTACTTGACTTGGGGCTGGTAAAAAAAAAAAATTTTTTTTTAAATTATTAAATTATTAAATACTTAATAAATATTATTTCGCTGTAGTGCACCTACATACTTTGTAGGTGCCTTGTTATACCTACTACCAAATGCTTAAAATTTTCCAAATTAATCCTGAAATACCTACCTACTTACCATAGGTACCTACCGTAAGGCCCGATCTCAGAAGAAGGAGTACCATAGAAGGAGCGTTAAAAAATGAAAACGTGCCACATAGTCTGTTTCGTCAATCTAAATAGCCGCAAGCTACGTGTTAGAAAGAGAAAAATATAGTCGTGTCTTTGTTGCTTTTTTCGAGCGTACAACCCTTAAACGTCAGTTGGTTACCTTTGGTTACCATTACGCGACCAAATTAGAACGGCTCAGAAAATGACGGCATGCAATGTGCCGCCCAATGACATTGATTTGGCAGAGGGTGTTCTGTGTTTGGCAGTGTGTTTGACAAGAGGTTTGGGAGTGCGCCGTTTTCAAGAAGCTTGTGTATTTTATATTTACTAAAGCACCATTTGAAGTGAATTATAGTGGATTCTCATGGTATATAGTATAAGTAACCATCGGCATGGCGTGTGTTGTGTTAGAATGTATATCTCATTCTTCCCGAGAAGATAATGAAACAACATTCATCAGCTTCCACCGGTAAGTAATAGGGATGGGACTTTCCCACTTTCTCAGTGAAAAAAAGTATCGATAGTTCGTAGAGCATATTTAGTTATTTCTTGCGTTCGTATAGTTGTTTTAATTGTTAATTATCTATTGCAGGTTACCCGAAGACAGCACAAAATAACAAATGTCGATGACGCAGTATCACGTACAAAGTAGTCTTGGAAAAATTTACACCGCATTTGCAGCAAGCGACTGTTTCATAAACAATAGCAAGTGGCGTAGGTTGGAAACAAGTGCCGTACCTACTTTACGCTTTTCCTTAGCCCGCAGATCATTGGTAAGGTTATAATTATACATTATAATGATACTTAAAACTAAATAAAGTCTACATACTGCACAATTATGTCGACTGAGGTGCAAGTTTTGCTGTATGTATGTACATCAGGAATTTCACATGAGACCCGACTGTCTCGTTGGTCTAGTGGTTACTCCACTTGGATAAAAAAACAGGTTGTCAGTTCCAACCTGCAAGGCGCCGTATATCACTTGTAGAATTTTTCCCTGATTGTTGCCTGACTGGGTGTTTTTTTCTATCCTGGACAACGTTTAGCAGTTAAAGGTCATAACTAGTTTAATATTATCGTAGTCTGATTCTGGTGCAAGTGATTTTTATTATTTTTTATGTGGAAGTTATCAACGTGAGGTACTTAAATAAAAACAATTTTCAGGTTGCGCCTTCCGCGGAAATGGACAACGTTCGTGAGCTGCAACCAAGGGGCCGTCCATATATTACGTCATTCAAAATTAGGGGGGGGGGGGTTGGTCTGCGGATGACGGTAAATGATAGATGGGGGGGGGGGGGTGTTTCGAAATTGACGTCATTCTTATTTATTTATTTATAGTTTATTTTTCACGTACAAAAAGATTATTTCTAAAAAGAAATTTCTTCCAGCACACCTAGTAAAATACTATACTATGTATTGATAATAAACACAATACTTAAATAATAACTACAACATTACATAATTAATAAAAGTACATATTAATACTATACTTATACTTAAACACATGTCTCATACTAAGGAAAGATAATGTTCTTGTGATATTTTGCAAGTATTTAATGGTATTAATAGGACGGCGAGGAATAGAAGTCCTTCAACAGTTGCATGACGGCGTAACGGGACAGGCACTTGACGTTGAGTGGGTTGAAGACGTGGATGAATCGAGCCAAAACGAATATCGGGAGGATACGGAGATATTACCCGTGATCCAGAATTTAAAAGAATGGGTGAAAACTCCGTGGGAGTTATCCAAAGAAAAGTAAAAAATAAGTAGTTATATTATATCAATGATTATTGCCAAAGTAAAAATAATAAAAGGTGATTCTATAACCAAGTGTTTTAATCATATAATACCCAATTTTTCTCAAATCTGCAATGTTTTATTTTGTCAAACTAGTAATGACGTCAATTTTGGGAGAAGGGGGGGGGGTCATTAAGAAATGACGATAGGATGATTACAGGGGGGGGGGGGTCTAAAATCTGAAAAAATCGATGACGTAATTTATGGACGGCCCCCAAGCTGATTTCATTTGAATTTCATAAAATATTATATTATCTTTTACATTATAACTGACACATTTTTGTGAAAAAAAAAACGTTAATAGGTACTTGTAAAACAGAAGTCAGGGATAAAAAACATATACATTATAGTAATACGTGTTGGTTTCTTCTCTATTGAGCTGCAGCCTGCCACTTTTTATGTGAAAAGCTTGAAACTACGTACTTTATTTGATGCCAAATAATCTTGTACCAATAAATCGTTTGGTTTTTAATTTTTATTTTATTCCATCGAACCTGGACTGATGATGTTATTACAACGGGTGCCTTGAGTAACTATGCTAGGTGGTAGGTATTTATTGGAAACAAATACGTAATCTATTAACACGACACAGGGTATCCTAGTGTGGGGCCAGAAGCAATCTATGTGCCTGTGTTTAAATGTTATGTTATGTTATTAAATAGTTTTTCCTATTTTGGTCTTGTTTTATTCATTATACTTTCTTACAGTGCCACCATCTCATCTGTTCAGTTGATAGCGGCGCTAGTGGAGAATTTAGTAGTAACATTTGAGAAATTTACCTAGAAAAATGAGAATATTTTAACCCATCTTTCAATTTTAATGAACATATATCTATAAATCTTAGTATATGAATAAATAAAACAAAAAATGGGGAACAGGATTTACAATTAATTACTTAGTTACAATTTTACCCACCTGAACAGATAACTTGGTGGCGCTGTATATGGTGATTATTGATGATTTGCAAACATATTAAAAAAAAAGGTTCTATATTCGCCGTACATATACATTTTGCCATGTTACCACATAACTCGGTAAAATCTTTCTTCGATTCGCTATAGCCCTATTAGTCCCATTTATATTATTGAAAACCTGATGTAGAATTACTTACTGTTACTTATGAATATTTATTGTAACTTATATGGTATGTACCACACTTAGCACATAATAACATTGTGTGCCAGGGTTCCAGCTGGTTCACTAGCACCACCAAGGGAAAAATGATATTTTTTTAGAGATAAATACATTGATAATTAGATAGATAGATAATGGTGATAATAGTGATTATCCCATGATAATCACTATTATCACCATTATCTATCTATCTATGGGCCCATGCCCATGACTGTAATTTAAATTAATTGGAATTGGAATAATGGAATTTAGTCGTAGGTTTTTTGGTACACAGCCATGGGTCCGAAAAATCACTATTAAACATGGTGATGGGATTGAAAAGATACTCTTTGCAAATTGTGTAAAAGAGCTATGATTTTTTTATCATTTAATATTAATACTTAATTACCAACATTAATTTTAAAAAATACACAGATTATGTAGATCGGTATAAATAATATCGACATCTTTATGGTGTTTGTCCCAGCCCTATGGATTTTGGCTTTGTTCAGTAATCTGTGGCAACCGTGTACGATTGTAACATTTTTAGTGCATGAGTACACTACAGCTGTCTCTTTCTGGCGCAGAGATTTATCGTAAGAGTAACATGGACAGCTATACAACTGTTACTTTTTATTTTATTCCTCCTTCTATGGTACTCCTTCTTCTGAGGGCCCGATTCAAACTGGCACAGAGTCGAAGCGTCGCGTCGCGAAGCGTCACGTTTTTCAACTGTTCTAAATTCATCTCTATATTTCTCTATCAATACGGTAGTTACGAATTTGTGTTGCGAAAAATTTTAAATAGTCAGCGACGCGCGTCTGCGCGCGAATGCGCGCGTCTTCGCCTGCAAGTGTTGCTCGGATTCGCGCGAATCGTTTCGCGTCTTCACCTACAAGGGTCGTCAGGTTCGCGCGTCGATGCGCGCAGACGCGCGCATTCGCGCGAACTATTTCGCGTCGTCGCGTCGCTTCGGTTCGAGTCTTGAGTGAATTGAGCCTAAGTCACATCCCACGCCCCCCGCCAATCAAACCCGAAATACGTCGATGCGCAGTCATTTGGTAAAGTTATTTGCCAAACACTGCGCCTATGTGAATACTCACTTTGATAACGAAAGATTCCCAAGATACCGTGGAAGAGAAAATTGGCGTGCATTCCCAGGTATGTGATGTATTTGTCACTCATCTTGCTAATTCCGTTACCGGCCACCCCAATCAATACCAGATGCGACAACGACGTAGCCAGATCGTCGTCCGCCCCCATTTTCGCCTGTAGGTAGGTACCACTTACTTTCGTAACAAAAACATAGGTACCTAAGGAAAGTAGTTTAATTCAATAGGTAAAATAAAAAAATCCAAATGTTTACAAAATTGGACAGTTGCCGTCAAAATAAAAAAGGCGGTAATGTTACCTTTTTTTTTTTTAAATCGATTGAAAAGGTGACGTTTGCCATGTGGCCAGTGTTTTTGTTTTGATGTCGGTTAGAAACGTTTTGAAAGGAACGAGAAATGGTTTAAGAAATTGTGTCACCATCAAAGTAATTATTGTTTTTTTATAGTTTTTCTATCTTTTGTTCGGGTGGCAAACTCCGGTTTCGTTTGTTCAAAGATTATTATAACTACACTGTTTTTTTGTATTATATAAGTAGTACAGTCGACAGCACATCAATCTTCACATTTTAGTTGCAAAGTCACCCGTAACGCAACGCAGTAGAATGCATCATGGGTGTATACCATGATGTGCTGTCGACTGCTGCATGGTGTAGGTGCACATTTGAGACGGCAAGTATTAGAGATGCGCAAATAAAACTAACAAATAGTTATTTAATACAATTACGTATTTATTTATGTATATTTTAATTATACAATTTCATAAGTGCAAAGTTAAATGCTATGACACAAGTCCGAAGGAATCGATCGGAAATTGATCTGGATAGACGGCGCTCTCTATTTCCATCTAAACATATACGAATAGATAAATAGTCAAACGCTATCTATCGTGATCTTTACAGTGAAATTCTAGTGAACTTCAAACCAAATGTTTGGTTTAAGCAATGAATTTTTGTATTTGTACCGGCGGCCACCAAATCCTGAAGGATTCGTAAGGATTGAACGGTCAATTTCTCAACGGTTGCGTCAGGAATACGTCAGGATTGGATACAGGATGGTGAAACGAGAGTCTTGGCAATGAGCCGTTTTCAGAAGACCTAAAAAAATATATATTACGGCTGTCAAAGGAATGCAATTTTGGACCTCAGCCCAATAGCCATGTGTGATACATCATAAAATATGTCTCAGCGAGCTGAACAAAAGTTACTATGACGCCAACAGCCAAATGTTTTTCCTTTCGCAGTTATATTGTATTGAAAAAAACTAACATTTTCAATAAAATATAACTCCGAAACGACAAACATTTGGCTGTTGGCGTCATAGTAACTTTTGTTCAGCTCGCTGAGACCTATTTTATGATGCATCACACATGGCTATTGGGCTGAGGTCCAAAATTGCATTCCTTTGACAGACGTTTGACAGCCGTAATATTATTTTTTTTTAGTTCTTCTGAAAACGGCTCATTCGATGTACATTACTAAGTTTATTAACCCACAGAGTAATAGTAAGTAGAGGTCTCGGCTACGCAATGTACATGTTGAAATATGAAATGTGGTCCATATGTATAAGACAGTTGGTTTGACATTTAAAGTTGTTAAAAGAAAATAACTCCATAGATTTCTGGACAAAACTGTATTTTTTGGAAAGTTGAAAGTTTTGAACGAAAAGGAAATACGTCATTCGGGGATTTTCGCAAGAAAAAAAGATGGAGGAAGTTGGGCAGAAGTTTATGTAATTGGAAAAGAAATAAATATTACCTGTTCGAAGTACTACGTGTTTTTTTATAGGATCTAAAGTTAAAAATCTTCCAAACCGCCTCTTAGCAAATGTAGAAACCCATACTAAACCAACATGTACCACAACGCACTCTTTTCAATCCCTAGAATGCTACTACATTAGTCCTCCACTGTAGAGTTCTCAGAACCGTCAAATAGATAATATTTTGACACTTTGGGATCGTCAAAATGCTTTGCCCAATAGAGTGTACACTTACCCTGGTCTAGCAAAGACCAAACTACCAGAAAAGTACATTATTCTGGACTATGAAGCCACTAACATTTCACCGTGAATTGGAATCCTCTACCACCCGGGATGTGATACATCACAATGTAAAATTAATCAAAATCGTCAGTCCATTCACCTAAAAGTAAAGCTCGGAAATCCAACCCGACGCAAATCGCATGCTTAACCCAGGAACATTGACCCATTAGTAGATAGGTCATTTGAGTTACGTACGGATTTTTTTTACTCAGATCTCATCAATAAGGTGGAATCCATCATTCGAGAGACTAATTTGACAACCGTTTGACGGATAAAGGGTTACCAGGGTTAGAGGAACTTAAAAGTGACGTAGCCAATATCGATAATGAATATCGACTCGACCAATTTGTTTGCGAAGTCGTAATAATTAGCGAATATTATTTGCAATAAGCCCTTTTCAGGTAAGCTTATTTGACAGTTGTCAGTTGGGTTTAGTTAATCATAAGTTCAAAGTACAAGCTTTTATAATCATACACCGCGGGGCACAGCTAGTTAATCAACTAGCTGTGCCCCGCGGTGTTGCCCAGGGTTCATCGATTTTCCGATGGGAAAAAGATATTTCCCCGCAGTAAAACGTACCCTATGTGTTAATCCCGGGTGTCAGCTAACTCCATACCAATTTTTTTTGCCAATTTTTGTAATTCAGCCGTTTAGACGTGAAGAAGTAACAAACATTCACACTCACAAACTTTCGCCTTTATAATATTAGTGTGATTAATAACTAAGTTTAAATTTTGTGCGTCAACCACTAGGATAAATCAATCGTAGCAAGTGCGTAACTCAAATGACCTATCTACTATTTGGTCAATGTTCTCTAAGCATGCGAAATGTTGATTGCAACTACATGATGATTGCAATAAAATGACCACAAAATTAGATCCATAATATTTTTAAGTACGCATAAATTTTTTACTAAATAATTTTGGTATGGATACCGAGCTGAATTAAGACCCATAAGTATACTGTTTCACACGATTCACAATTGCCTAATCTCCTCAAAACATTGATATAAAACTGTGGCCTGGTGCTAAAAAGGCCAAAGTCAGATTTTGCCCAAAATCAGCTTTTGATGCCGATGTATTGAAAAATGTACATAGTAATTTGTGCTAAAAGGGCGTAAGTACAACGAGGATATTTTCAAAGATGAGATGTAAAGAGGGCAATGTATAGGGTGTATGACTTTCTACCGGTATAGTAGAAATTGTTAGTTTTAAAAGGGCTGCAGTGAGGACGAGGATTACTGACATTGGCCCTATTAGCACCAGGCCACAGAAAATTAGAAGTACATCCCACTACTTCCCATTGGGCAATCCACCACATCCACAATATTGGACGAGCGAAGCTAATGGATTCCCTATACCAAATGACGTCAACCAACTACGGAATTATTTACGAGTAATACATTACCCACTATCTGATAGTTTATCTTCACGAATCGAGGGAATGGGAGCAGTGGGGAATGCACACTTAAAGTAATATTACACCAATAAATATCGTCCAAGATAAACCAGCAATATATGGTAATAAGCAATATATTGGTGATGAATCCTGTACAAGGACTAAAGGTCTATCCACAATACAAACTAAAATAAACCTTAAACCTTTTCAAGTTAGAGACTAGAATTCTAGCGCAATAAAAGCCCGGTCACGTTCGGCTGACGGGCACGACACGGGAACAGGCGATTTTGCACTGGAATACAGGCACATACATTGTTTTTGGCTCCACACTAGGACTGTCTCGTGGGAACCAAAAACAGCGACATCACAAACATGTAAACATCCAAGACCTGGGGTTTTCTTTTTGTCCCCAGCCGGGATTCGAACCCGGGACCTCTCGCATGGTAGGCAGATGCGCTAACACCTGCGCCAGGTCGTCTGGAATTGAAGTGTCTAACCTCGTAAGGATTATAAAGATAATGTTACCTTAAAATCATGCCGTCTGCCTGTGGGTAGACCGTACAGTCTATAAGCTTTTAGATTATACCTCGGCTATTATCGGATAGAATCGGATATATTCGTGCAATAGAAATGTCGGAACTAATTGACACTTAATTTCGAAATCGGAACTAATATGACACTTAATTTCACTTAAACAGAGCAGGAAGTAATATTACACTCGTGCGCTTTCGGCGAAAACCGAAGCCTACTCTAGAGCCCGAGGTATATTCTAAAAGCTAACAGACTGTAATTGTTATAATACAGTTAAAAATAAATCTGGCCTAGCATTGTATTCGATACCTTGCCTAAAACATTGTTCTGTCTCACTCTTTCTTGATGATTAGAGCGAGATAGATCCGGACGGATCGAATGCATTGTAAGCCAGCAGGTCTGTGGTAATTCATGGGGTTTGATAACTAGTATACCTACATATACGTTGTGACATATTTTGATTTCTAATAGATTAGTAATAAGTGGCTGCTAATAACCAATTTAAAAAAAAATGTTTTTTTTTAGTCCATCATAGCAGAAACCCCCTAATATACCACAAGACCTTTTTTGACACCTGTATGTAATATTGACTAATTGTAAGAGCCTTTTCACACTATCCGATCCGACGCCGGACGCCGATCCGATATCGGGGTAAGTAAAATGTATGAAATATGTATCTGTCTTTCATTGTCGGATGATGTGTGTATGTATGCTATACGTGTATCTAAATTGTCTCAGTGTGCGAAGAGCCTGATACGCGGCGGCCATTTTGAAAATGGCCGTATCGGAACGATTTTGTCGGAAATATGTGAAAACAGCTCATGGTGTCGGGTATCGTCGTTCAACATTGTAGCTCTTTCACATCGGATAGGACAATGTGAAAACTCTCTATGAGCTACATTGCAGTTTAGGACAAATAAAGTCAATGACTTCTGTGTCAAGAGGCTTTCTTCGTACCACACTGGTAACCTACAGTTTGTGAATTTCCAATCGGTGGTTTGAGAATTAGATAAAGGGCTAAGCGAAGGCTTTTTTTAAATTAGTTTTAATTATTTTGGAGGTTAATTTAGTTTAGTTCCATGGAATCTTAAGATGTAGTTATAATTAAATAGCAGATTATAATATACCGCTCACACTAAACGCGGCATTACGCGAGACTGAGGCACGCGGTCACGCGGGAAAAAACGTTCAATGTGAAGTTAGCTTTGTGTTGGCCTTTCAAAAACTAGAGGCCATAAACTTCAAACTCCTGTGGACGTCATTATAAGTCCTGCCGAGAAATCCAACTTTTAAAGAGTGATTTTCATAGATCATCGATTACTTCTACAGAAGTTTGTCCTGACGACAGCACATCTGTCTATTTATGGACATGTGAATTATGTGTTGTGTGACCGCGCTATTTTATATTGCTTCGGAAAGATCATAGTTGTTTCTCCAATCAATGCACGAAGTTCTGGACGCCAACAAACGAAAATTCAGTCCACAACGGAGGCGCTACTATACCGCGTTGAGAAGTTCGTAGTGTGAACTGGTCCCTATCATCTTGCGATGAGAAGTATGTTAAGTAATGTGTCTTATCACGCGGAGAAGAGTGTGTAGTGTGAACGGGGGGCTATTCGCGGAGGATATTTCAGTAGGGCGTTGTCACCGAAGCGTCTAGCCAGCGATGCCGGCGATGGCTTCCTGGGCGAAGTATTTGACGTCCACATCCGGGTCTACGTGGAGCTTTTCCAGCACTGGCTTCACCTGAATGGAGGTAAACAGATGGTTAGCTTACCGAGTTTGGAGCGAATTACAAAAGTTGCATAGAGAATGAGCCAGCAAGTTCGATGTTAAGAATAACGCAAAAAAGAGAACAGTGTACATTTAATATTGTGACGGTTCACGAGAAGAAATTGCGTCACTAAATTAGTACCACTCTATACTTCGAATGAGGCGCCATCCGCTGCAAACTCTTGGCTTCGTTGAACCGCACGTTGGGCACGGAGTGCGGGCTAGACTGGGCAAGCGTGGCAACACTGGGCACTCGCCTGCGGCTGTATGACGCTGGGCTCCAGGTAGGGCGCCATCCGCTGCAAGGTCTTGGCTTCGTTGAACCGCACGTCGGGCACGGAGTGCGGGCTAGACTGGGCAAGCGTGGCAACACTGGGCACTCGCCTGCGGCTGTATGACGCTGGGCTCCAGGTAGGGCGCCATCCGCTGCAAGGTCTTGGCTTCGTTGAACCGCACGTCGGGCACGGAGTGCGGGCTAGACTGGGCAAGCGTGGCAACACTGGGCACTCGCCTGCGGCTGTATGACGCTGGGCTCCAGGTAGGGCGCCATCCGCTGCAAGGTCTTGGCTTCGTTGAACCGCACGTCGGGCACGGAGTGCGGGCTAGACTGGGCAAGCGTGGCAACACTGGGCACTCGCCTGCGGCTGTATGACGCTGGGCTCCAGGTAGGGCGCCATCCGCTGCAAGGTCTTGGCTTCGTTGAACCGCACGTCGGGCACGGAGTGCGGGCTAGACTGGGCAAGCGTGGCAACACTGGGCACTCGCCTGCGGCTGTATGACGCTGGGCTCCAGGTAGGGCGCCATCCGCTGCAGCGTCTTGGCCACGTTGAACCGCACGTCGGGCACGGAGTGCGGGCTAGACTGGGCAAGCGTGGCAACACTGGGCACTCGCCTGCGGCTGTATGACGCTGGGCTCCAGGTAGGGCGCCATCCGCTGCAAGGCCTTGGCTTCGTTGAACCGCACGTCGGGCACGGAGTGCGGGCTAGACTGGGCAAGCGTGGCAACACTGGGCACTCGCCTGCGGCTGTATGACGCTGGGCTCCAGGTAGGGCGCCATCCGCTGCAGCGTCTTGGCCACGTTGAACCGCACGTCGGGCACGGAGTGCGGGCTAGACTGGGCAAGCGTGGCAACACTGGGCACTCGCCTGCGGCTGTATGACGCTGGGCTCCAGGTAGGGCGCCATCCGCTGCAGCGTCTTGGCCACGTTGAACCGCACGTTGGGCACGGAGTCGTCGGCCATGCCCAGCACGGTGGGCAGCAGCACGCGCGAGCACACGTCGGGGCCCACCACCTCGCACAGCACGTTCATGCAGAACAGGTAGGTCATGCGGTGCAGGTAGTTCTGCTCGCGGGACATGCCTAGCACCTGCGGGGTCAGGGTCGCAGTGTCAGTGCCGTCGGTACAGCCCGGGCTACGTCCGCACACGGGCGCACTCACCTTCGGGATGACGTGCGTCTCGGCCCACTCGGGCCCGTACTGCTCGGCCAGCCGGCGCACGTTGAGCGTGGCGGCCTCGCGGATGGCGTACACGTGGTCGATGAGCCAGCTCATGCAGAGGCCCGTGAGCTTCTCGTCGAAGAACTGCTGGCCCAGCTGCCCCGCCAGCAGCGGCATATGCTCGATGATGGCCAGCCGCACGCGCCACTTGCTGTCCTCGGCCAGCTCCACGATGGCGGGCAGCAGCGACTGCACCAGCTGCGCGATGCCGATCACCTGGTTCACGCACTCCAGGTTCGAGATTATGTTGAGCCGCACCTGCGGACGGGACGGGGTCAGAGTGCAGAGTCGGTCGCGGGCGGGTCGCCGTGTCGGCGTCGGGGTCCGCGGGGTCGGGGTACCTCGGGGCACTCGTCCTTGAGCTGCTGCAGGAACAGCGGCAGCAGGTGCTCCACGGTGTTGGCGCGGCCCAGGATCGGGCTCAGCCCCATGATCACGCTGGCCAGCGCAGACTTCACGTGCTGGTTGGGGTCGCTCACCAGCTCCTTCACCTGCGCACACCACACACACCGGTTTAGGCAATGCCCTGACAATTAGCGCGAGGAAGGTTTGACACTCAAGAAACAGTGAAGGGACCCACCTGCGGCAGGATCTGTTGCATGATGATGGTCTCCTGGTGAGCCGGATCGAGCAGAGCGCAGAACTCTTTCACCTGCAGATGGAATACAACAATGAAACGGGAGACTACTGAAAATATAAAGACACCCTTCACGATTCTAGATAATTATGTAAGTCCCAAGGGGACTGTGGGGGGTCAGGGACGCACCTTCCCGGCGGCGGCGGCGCGGACCTCGGCCTCGGAGTCCTTCAGCAGCGTCTGGAAGATCTGCGCCAGGTCCGTGCGGGCCAGCTCGGGGCCCACGGCTTGCTGCAGCTCCACGAACCTGCGCACGGGGGGTGGGTCGGTGGGTACTGTATGTAGGGCACAGCGAGAGGGGAAGGTCGACAATGTTCTGTCAGGGATACCGCCGTTTAGCCAAAGTATTTTTCGCCAAATTTTACTTCCCAATAAACTTATGGCATCAGTTTCATTTCCCAAATTAAACTTTAGCAAGTTTTCATTTCGCATTTTATTCATTTGGTCAAATTATCATTTCGCATAATTTTACTGCGTCAAGTTTTATTAAGACAAACGTTTATTATGCTAACGTTTTATTTTGGCTTTTATTCATTTGGTCAAATTATTATTTGGCATAAATATAGTTGACGATTAGGTACTAATTATTATTGAACGGGGGGTCGGCGATGTAAAGAATACGTGGCAACAGAAATATAGGTGCGACGACGCGCGTAGCGAAGCGGAGCGCGTCGGAGCGTTAGGTTCTCTATGTAAGATCGAAAACAGACTCGGCTTTGTTGTGTCATTTACACACATTGCCGGCAGCGTATTCGGTATTGTATGGAAAGGTACTTTTTGCCAAACGATACTTTTGACTGAATAATGCTTGGTAAAATGAATTTTGACCAAGTATTTATTTGGTAAACAATAACTTGCCATAATAACTTTTGCTAACTGTTTATTTGCTTTAAGTTGTTTTGAGAAATGTTTTTTTGCCAAGTGATAATTTGCGGAAAATAGTTTGGGAAGTAATACTTTGGGAAACGATTTTTGGCAATGCATTAGTGAACCGTTCTGTCAACGTGTGCGGTCACGTTGCGAGGGAGCGGGCGGCGTGTAGGACTCACTTGTCGGCGACCATGTACCGCACGCGCCACGAGGTGTCCCCGGCCCGCGTGCGCACACACGGCATCACGAGCTGCTCCATGTCCTCGGGCGGCAGCAGCGCCGCCACGGCCGCGCACGTCTCCGCTGCCAGAAGCCGGACCGAGTCTTGCTCGTCCTGAGTGACAATAGTCGATGGAGAGAATAGGGTAGTTTCCAGGGTCAAAATAATTAAATTCTATTTAGTCCGTATTTTAGATTATAAAAAAAATATTGGACACGTATTTTTTTTTTTTTCGATTGAACAAAAAATAACAAAGATATAGCCCATTAAAGTTACGTGTGACGTCACTCCGTGCTAAAAATTGCAGCACGGCGTGACGTCACACGTAACTTTAATGGGCTATATCTTTGTCATTTTTGGTCTAATTTACAAATAAAAAAATACGTGTCCCTTATTTTTTAATAATATAAAAGACGGACTAATTACATTTTTTAGGGCAACTAGCCCATTAATACGGTATTTGACACTATCACAGAATACATGAGGGGTGTAAAAGCAAAGCCGACTCTGTCCATAAAGTGTCAAACTGAGTTATAAATAAGCGAAATTCGGTTTTTTTTTAGTCAACAGCGGTCATAGAAAATTTGTTTATTTAAAGAATTAAAATAAAGCCTAAGATATTCAAAAGCTGATTCAAAATGCTTATAAGATTCGAATATACGCAGGTACAAACTAAACTACATTCACATGTTAAAATAATCAAAAAGTGGACAGAGTTGAGTTTGCTTTTATACCCCTCACATAATAGTACAGGTACAGAAGATTCACTCCGCAAAATCAATTAAAGAAAAAGGAACTCTAGCAGCGATACAATTAGGTGCAGTTTAGATCGCACGGCGCTAAAAAAGCTACGTTATATTCACCTACACGTTGCCTCTCTTTCTACCACGTAACTCTTACCTCTTCTGGCGCCTGAATTCCTTCCTATTTTCCCCGTCGGCGGGGCCGCCGCATGTACTTACGCGTTCGATACCGCCACGCAAAGTGAAACAGCCCTGACACTATCAACAATAAATTATTTGAGATGCTCGATTAAAATAAAAATTGCAAAATGTTTCGGAAAATGTGTTTCTTTTAATCATTTAAACAATTTTTAACAATTTTAAATAGATCAAACATAAAAAGAGTGCTCTGAAATGTGACGTCACAAGCAAGTATTTTCGTACAAATTCCGTTTTAAAACTAACTCATTTGACATTTTGTCAAATACCCAATTGCATTGTGTGACACGTGAAAAGTTATGAGATAGGAAGTCGAGTTATTAACTCGACTTTTCTCTGGGTCGGACTCTTCCGACAAAAAGTCAAGTAAGTGTATCCAGAATGAAGTTAATGATGTCTAGTGCTTACGTAAAAAAAAGTTTAAAAAAAATGGTTTTAGTTCAAAAAAAGTTGTGAGATAGTCCAGTAACTTTAGCATAAGAGGGTCAACCTCGGAATGAGAGACTATAAGATGTGTTTTCATTGAGGCAAGCTTCCCTATTACTTTGGCCACAAGCTAAAGTGCAGACCTGATATTCTATACTCAAACCATGGACGTATGGCTCACAGCCCTGCCCCCACTTACAACTTGTGCAGTGTGCACCCCTGTTTTTTTTTCACGTCTACGTGGACACCCGTGTGGTCTCCTATGGACCCCTGGGGGTCCATGCACCTGGACTACTTTGGGAACCTGTGCCCTAGATCATTAAATTACACTCTCACCGTCTCTAAGAGAAGCCTAGCTTTGCAGTGGCATAAGAAAAGATGGAGATCAATAAATATTCCTCCGCCTGGCACTCACCTCAGCCAAGTTGACGAACATCGGTATCAGGTCCAACTTCACGTATTCCACCTCCACTACGCGGGCGAACTCGCCGAACTTGTAGGCGGCGGCTCGGCGCACCATGGGAGTGTCATCCTCGCACAGACTGCGGAAGTGCTCCCTCAACTCCGCCTTGATGGGCGCCGACACTCGCGGGTAGGCCACGCTGGAAAAGTAGACTTTAATAAGGGGTTGTCCAGACATCATGCAATTTTAGCTACTTTTTGACTTTCAAACCTAACTAGTTTGCCTTTTGTGTCAACCTAGACATAATAATAATAATTCGGCGTTTACTCTCGCTGTCGCCCTGACCTCAGGCCGCTTGGACTCCTCAGCCGGAGTGCTATATTATTATTATATAATTTCTTATTACATACATGACGTTAATTAATCATCAACACATTAGAGGCCTTTAACCAGCAGTGAGCAGCAGTAGGCTGATGATGATGATGTTAAATCATTTGATATGATGCACAGATAGTGTGGTAAGCTGAGCTAAAACCTCATTATTTTGGCTAAGTAAGAACTTTCCTTCAAGCAAATCATAATCACATGCCCATGTTCCAAAGGGAATTAATTTCAAGAGTTCTTCTGCTGCCTCATTACCTGAACAGCCCACAAGCCGAGGCCCTAGAGGTGAACCATTCTCCCAGAGCCAATCGCTGCACAAGAGGCACAAAGTGCTGCTCCAAGGCCTGTGGTGTGTGATGAGCAGCAACTGCCCGCAGCGAGGCCACAGCCTTGTCACGGACCACCGTCTCCTCCACCGTTGCCAAGGACTCCAGGGGTGGCAGTAGGCAGTGGGCGAACTCGCCGCCTCCCACCAGCGTTATGAAGCTACCTGGGGTTGCAAAGGAAGTGATTCGTTGTGGACTTTCTTATACTGGTGCAATCTTGCTGTGTTTCATGATGCTATGCTGTCATGCAATAAAAATGTTGCCGCTGTGTCATCTCCTGGGGGTTGGTTGACAAAAACATGACATGTTGACTTTGATGAAAGACGGTCACCTACTTTAACAAGTCTACAGTGAAAAAAGAAAAGCAACCATTTTGACCACATCACGTGGTTCGTGTTATTGTAAAATTTCATAGGTAATTCCTGATGTACATACAATGCGGACTTGACTCCCGTGGTGGAGTATGGCCTATACTTTCCTCAGGGAAGAGACCCGTGCTCCTCGGTGGGGACATAATGGGTGGATGATGGTACAATAAAGTATATTTTATCTATCACCTATCTTCTATTATATTCTACCCCCTCAATCTTTGAGTGGGATAGACTTGTGAGTGGGATATGTATATGATTAAATTCCCAGGTCTTGGATGTTTACATGTTTGTGACATCGCTGTTTCGGGATCCCGAGACACAGGGTATCCTAGTGTGGGGCCAGAAGCAATGTATGTAAATGTTATGTTATGTAAATTCTTAAGAAGAGAATATTCTTTATTGCACAAGAAACAGAGACAGAAATAAAAGTTACCATTTTAATATAATGAGTGGCCTCATTGCTAGTTCAGCAATTTTTTCCAGATAACCTTAGAAAGGTTGCAAAAGGAAATAAAGACATGGGTAATTAGTGCAAATATGAATAATAATTATGATTAATATTACAAGTAAACCTTACTGCATGTGATCTATGTATGTATGTTTATTTATTGAAATATTTATGTATGGTTTAAGTAAGTTTATATAATTATAAAAATATTTCTTAATTTCTCAGTTGCACGACTACCCGTCTCTAATTTCTTTGCTGTCTCCGTCTATGGTTGCCTGGAAGAAATTGCTTATAGTAATAAGGCCGCCAATTGTACTTAGATTTGTAAAATCTGTAAATGTTATTTATGAGTACAATAAAGAATATTCTATCTATTCTATCTATCTATCTTTTCCAGGTGACTATGAGATTTTAATTTAAACACCTTTTGCTAAAGGATCTTTGATAAGGATTAAGGTTCGAAACCCGGCTAGGAACAAAAAATAACCCCAGGTCTTGGATGTTTACATGTTTGTGATGTCACTGTTTCTGGTTCCCACGACAGAGGGTATCCTAGTGTGGGTTCAAAAGCAATGTATGTGGCTGTATGTAAATGTTTAATATTTATGTTTATAGCTGATACAGAGAAGAGATTATTTTTTGTTTTAAAAATTAAGAATATAATATGCAGACATGTTGATAAGTAGGAATAGCAATTTGTGCTCTGTGATGTATGCGAGCCGCACCGCTGAGCGGGCAGTAATAAACTATCTACCGACGATAGCGCGCGTTTCATTTCTAGTCGTAAATACCTCATGCTCCCTCAGTGAACTCATTTAAAAACAGACTTGATAAAAATATTCTATAAGTATCAAAGTGGTATATTGACATCAGTGTGAAACTGTCAGTGTATTAATAAATTTTAATCTTTACACATTTTATTTCCCATTAAAACATTTCTAACATGAAACCAGACTTTTCATTATATCTTTTTACAACAGATTAGTCAACTCAACTCATAAATGACTCATGCACCTAGTATTTCACGTTATTCCTAGGAGCCACGATCAACTATGATGACCATCCCAAAATGATAACCATCTCAAGACATGAAAAAATATTCCAAATAAAATTGTATTACTTCACAACAGAAAAAAACTTGATTAGATCATGAAGGAATTGTGATACAACATACCGAGTTGTTCAGCAAGTGCTAATAACACCTCATCCTCATCATAAATAGTCTCCGTAAGGAAAGGGATCAGCTCGGAACGTGTCCTCTCAACGCCAAGGGCCAGGGCGATCGTAGAAAGCTTCTTGATAGAGTTTAATCTTAGCTGCACATCCTCATTCTTTAACTCGTCGATCAACACCGCGATAGGATACAAAGATTCATCAGTCCCAGAGTCGCTGGCTGCCATTTTAGTTATTTCTGTACACTGATCAACCTACAAGGATGATAAGTTCACGATTATGTGGCACAAGAAACGTTTTATTTTCTAGTTTTGGTGCAAAATTGAAAATTGCTCACAAAAATTATGAAAACACTGGACTTCACTCGACGACGAGCAAGCACGCAAGTCGCAAGTTGACGCAAGATTTTTTTTTATAGTGACACTTTTTTTTTCTTCCTATTTTTGTCTGTGTGTACGAGGCACTACGAGGTAGTGAAGGGCCCAGATGCAGAAGTCCCTAAGTATGGGCCATAACTCAACTTTACACCAGATGATATTAGACGAAAAATCTTATTTAAAACAATTCTATGAGGGGTATCAAGGGAAATGAAAAACCAGTGTATAGAGAAAGCATATATATTTTGAGGTACATTTTATAAAATGAAACGTTAAACAACCCGAAAAAAAGTAATTTTTAATTATAGTTTGACCAGAAAGAGTAGAAATTAAAGAGTGCGATTTTGCTAACACTCTTATTTTCCAAACCCAAACTTTTAGTAGCTACTAAAATACATAGTCTCACCAAGGAGAATTAACCTTGGTCTCGGTTACAATAATTTTGCATATATTAGAATAGAAGATGGCCTGAAAAGTTCGAACAATATTTAGTTATGCTTCACTTCCGTTTTCTAGACTTTATGGTCAACACCGCCCCTTATAATGTGAATGGACCTAAAGAAACTGATATTTTATTAAGATGGCAGCACTAAGTTTAAAAATAAGACCAAAAATGTTTATGGCCATTTTCTGACGTTTATTTTTTCGCATGCAACTGTCAGGAAAAAGCGCGGGAACCTTGGATGAGTAAAGGCGGCGAAATTTAAACAATTTTCAATAAATTGATAACTTTTATATTTTTCTGTAAATACAAAGTGAATTGTACATATAGTTGGTAGACAAGTTTGTACATATTGTAATTAGAAGATGGGGGCGGGAAAGAAGCGGAAAAAAACTGATCCCACTGACGAGCGATCATCACCATCTATGGATACTTTGGACTCGGATGATGACTCCTCCAGGAAGTACAATGTTTTTAAGGTTCCAGGGTACTCTAGAAAGTATCCTGAAAACAGTAAAAAATCGGAATACATAGTGTTCGTGTCACACGAAAATGAAAAACCGTTTTCCGACAAAGACAGTGACCGTCAGAATGGCCGCTCAAGTGTCGTATTTTACTTTGAAATATGTTCCAAGAATTGCTTACTAATTGCTTATATTTGCTTACCGCCATGAGAGATTTGCTTACTGCGTATTTTAGAAGAATTCAGTCATTTATGGTTGACCGGCCATCCTGATATCAGGATGGCCGGTCATAAAGCCGTAGCATAATAACTGTGTGGGATTACTGATTCTTTTGTAGCTCATAAATTGCTTACGAATTGCTTACTTAACAATTTGTAAACTAAGGTCGTGTAGCTATCAAGGAAATATAAATATCGTATAAGTCAGTTATAGCGTAGGTACTGAACGCCACCAGCGCCTGTTATAACTCTAAGAGCAAAAAGTTATTATCTTGTAGCTTGTGTTTACTTATCAAAAGGCTCTGCTGCTCGTTGCTTTTATTTTTCGTAGCAAGCAGTATAGGTATTTACTTTTTATATTCAAAATTTAAAATCAAAGTTTTATTAAAGTTGCGTGAGTTTTACGAATGAGTACTGCGTTTCGACAGTTTTTTCACTGACCCATAATTGGGTAGGTAGAGTAGATTAATTTTTTTTACTTGCTTGTCCAACCTAACATGGCTTTGGTCATACATTCTGCGTCAGAAATTGACGCTAACAATATCTATATGGGTAAAATTGTAACTAAGTCATTAATTGTAAATCTTGTTCCCCATTTTTTGTTTTATTTATTCATTTACTAAGATTTATAGATATATGTTCATTAAAATTGAAAGATGGGTCACTGACCCATAATTGGGTAGGTAGAGTAGATTAATTTTTTTACTTGCTTGTCCAACCTAACATGGCTTTGGTCATACATTCTGCGTCAGAAATTGACGCTAACAATATCTATATGGGTAAAATTGTAACTAAGTAATTAATTGTAAATCCTGTTCCCCATTTTTTGTTTTATTTATTCATTTACTAAGATTTATAGATATATGTTCATTAAAATTGAAAGATGGGTTAAAATATTCTCATTTTTCTAGGTAAATTTCTCAAATGTTACTACTAAATTCTCCACTAGCGCCGCTATCAACTGAACAGATGAGATGGTGGCACTGTAAGAAAGTATAATGAATAAAACAAGACCAAAATAGGAAAAACTATTTAATAACATAACGTAACATTTACACACAGGCACATAGATTGCTTCTGGCCCCACACTAGGATACCCTGTGTCGTGTTAATAGATTACGTATTTGTTTCCAATAAATACCTACCACCTAGCATAGTTACTCAAGGCACCCGTTGTAATAACATCATCAGTCCAGGTTCGATGGAATAAAATAAAAATTAAAAACCAAACGATTTATTGGTACAAGATTATTTGGCATCAAATAAAGTACGTAGTTTCAAGCTTTTCACATAAAAAGTGGCAGGCTGCAGCTCAATAGAGAAGAAACCAACACGTATTACTATAATGTATGTTTTTTATCCCTGACTTCTGTTTTACAAGTACCTATTAACGATTTTTTTTTTCACAAAAATGTGTCAGCCATAATGTAAAAGATAATATAATATTTTATGAAATTCAAATGAAATCAGCTTGGTTGCAGCTCACGAACGTTGTCCATTTCCGCGGAGGGCGCAACCTGAAAATTGTTTTTATTTAAGTACTTCACGTTGATAACTTCCACATAAAAAATAATAAAAATCACTTGCACCAGAATCAGACTATGATAGTATTAAACTAGTTATGACCTTTAACTGCTAAACGTTGTCCAGGATAGAAAAAAACACCCAGTCAGGCAATAATCAGGGAAAAATTCTACAAGTGATATACGGCGCCTGGCAGGTTGGAATTGACAACCTATTTTATTATCCAAGTGGAGTAACCACTAGACCAACGAGACAGTCGGGTCTCATGTGAAATTCCTGATGTACATACATACAGCAAAACGTGCACCTCAGTCGACATAATTGTGCAGTATGTAGACTTTATTTTGTTTTAAGTATCATTATAATGTATAATTATAACCTTACCAATGATCTGCGGGCTAAGGAAAAGCGTAAAGTAGGTACGGCACTTATTTCCAACCTACGCCACTTGCTATTGTTTATGAAACAGTCGCTTGCTGCAAATGCGGTGTAAATCTTTCCAAGACTACTTTGTACGTGATACTGCGTCATCGACATTTGTTATTTTGTGCTGTCTTCGGGTAACCTGCAATAGATAATTAACAATTAAAACAACTATACGAACGCAAGAAATAACTAAATATGCTCTACGAACTATCGATACTTTTTTTCACTGAGAAAGTGGGAAAGTCCCATCCCTATTCCCCTACAACAAACAACAAACTTGTATTATGATTTATATCGAAAATATCACAATAATAATGATGAAAACACCATTCTCTAATAGCTAATTTGCAATTCTAGTAGCCCATAGTTGAAATCTTAGAGAAAATACCCTTTTAGGTACACAAAATTGAGACTTACCGGTGGAAGCTGATGAATGTTGTTTCATTATCTTCTCGGGAAGAATGAGATATACATTCTAACACAACACACGCCATGCCGATGGTTACTTATACTATATACCATGAGAATCCACTATAATTTACTTCAAATGGTGCTTTAGTAAATATAAAATACACAAGCTTCTTGAAAACGGCGCACTCCCAAACCTCTTGTCAAACACACTGCCAAACACAGAACACCCTCTGCCAAATCAATGTCATTGGGCGGCACATTGCATGCCGTCATTTTCTGAGCCGTTCTAATTTGGTCGCGTAATGGTAACCAAAGGTAACCAACTGACGTTTAAGGGTTGTACGCTCGAAAAAAGCAACAAAGACACGACTATATTTTTCTCTTTCTAACACGTAGCTTGCGGCTATTTAGATTGACGAAACAGGCTATGTGGCACGTTTTCGTTTTTTAACGCTCCTTCTATGGTACTCCTTCTTCTGAGACCAAAAAAGAGAAGAGTATGTGTTGCTGACTTAAAATCACGGATTGACTAATTCGACGGACACGATGAAAAATTACACGGATTTTACTAAAATTGGATTTATAATTAAAACTGAAGACGAAAATATATTACTGAAGTCTTTAACCTCCCAAAAATTCATAATGGAGAACAGAAACCAAAGACGTGGCAGCATGAAAAATATATTATACTGAAGACTAACCTCCCAAAAACTCATAATGAAGAACAGAAACCAAAGACGTGGCAGCATGGTCTAAGACCTTAGCCGGAAAAAAAAAGCATGCAACTGTCAACTGTCAAAAATACCTACCCGACTTCAAGCTATTGCATAGGTACATTTTGCTCACGAAATACGAAATTAAATTCAAAATTGTACGATAGAATCCCAAAGTTATACCTGTGCTAACGTTAACGTGGTCACTGTGAGATTTATTAGAAATATGGCGACAAGCGACTCCGGAGCCGACGAATCCCTGTACCCGATCGCAGTGTTGATCGATGAGCTGAAAAACGAAGATGTTCAACTCCGTTTGAACTCTATCAAGAAGCTTTCGACCATCGCTTTGGCCCTCGGAGTTGAGAGGACGCGCTCCGAGCTCATCCCGTTCCTCACGGAAACAATTTATGATGAAGATGAGGTACTTCTGGCGTTGGCTGAACAATTGGGTTAGTAACTTAACGTTTTGGCCATGCCGTTCGGCCTGAATCTCATTGATTACATTACTAATTTGCATTGTAGGGCGAATTTCCACATCTTGTTTTTCATGGCTGTACCTTTGTTTTGTTTTGAGGCAATCTCAAGTCTGTGCTAATATACCTAAATACAATCATTGTTGAAACCTTGAAGAAGTACGACTTGGGTTATAGTGCCAGCTTATCTCTGTGTTAATCAGTTGCATTATGACCCTAAAAAGAACAATTAAAAAACATTGTTATGGTCTACAGGTTAACCTGTAGAATTTTTGGTGGTCCGATGGGCTCACCGCAACAATGTATTTTAATTGTTCTTTTCATCATCATCATCATCATTCAGCCACAAGAAGTCCACTGCTGGACATAAGCCTCCCTTCTTTTCAGGGTCATTTTAATGCAACTGCTTAAATTTCACTTCAGTCTACTTAGCATGCACTATAATGGCATTCTACCCTCATTCCAAATCTTAAACTTTTTTGTAATTTGTAGTTACTTATGTATTTACTTATGTATTTACATCATTATTATGTTATCAGATTATTAGGGTTTGAAAAACATGAGGTGTGCTAAGAATGCCTTTCAACTACTGTCCCACATGGCACGCATACAAGCATATAGCCGTTTTTCTTCCTCCTATACTATTTGCTCAAATTATGGCCGTCTGTGAAAACTTTTTGATGGCTTTTTGTTTCTATGTGTGTAAATGTAATGTGTTAGTGATAAGCTGTTAGTTTTCCTTATAAAATAAAATAAAAATATAGGTGTACCTATATTGTGGAATAATTGAGTCATGATTTAACATAAAATATAACGTAACCATCAGGTTAAAAACAATTCTTTCCCCAACCCAGGTAGCTTCATAACCCTAGTAGGAGGCGGTGAATACGCCCACTGCCTTCTGCCCCCCCTGGAGTCCCTTGCGACCGTGGAGGAGACCGTGGTCCGTGACAAGGCTGTGGCCTCACTGCGGGCGGTCGCCACTCACCACACTCCACAAGCTCTGGAGCAGCACTTTGTGCCCCTCGTGCAAAGACTGGCTGGGGGAGAGTGGTTCACCTCGAGAGCTTCGGCATGTGCTCTGTTCAGGTGAGATAGATAGATAAAAGCTTTATTTCCTTAGGACACACACATGTACATATAGCATAACAAATTAAATCACAAAGTAACACGTTATAAACACTGACGAAACAGAAACATACATAACAAATGTAACATTTACGTACAGGCACATACATTGCTTCTGGCCCCACACTAGGATACCCTGTGGATGTCCTATCTGTAGGATGTGAGCTTTTATTCGCTCACATCCTGTGGCAACGTGTGTGTGGCAAATGCAAATGGGTTTCGACTCAGCATGTGCTGAGAGTTTAAAAAGAAAACTCCAGCGCTGGTATTCTAACGATACCCAGAGTGAGCGGCACGCAGAGCCCAAAGAAGTAATGAGTGAATTATGAAGCAAGTATCATCATCATCATCATCAGGCTATATAAGTCCACTGCTGGACATAGCCCTCCCCTAATGAGCGCCATAGCGCCCAAGCAAGCGAAGCAAGTCACTTTTCAGAAATTAATCTGTAGAATTTCTCAATAATAATAATGATTTTAATTGTCCTTTTCAAGGTCATGATGGAACGGAGTGCTTATACTGAGTTTTTTCATTTCACTTTCGATAGCGAGAGCGTTTGCAATTTGTATAGGAGTGACAAAGATACAACTAGGTGGCGCTTTGGCCAAATTGAAATGAAAAAACTCAGTAAAAGCACTCTGGTTACAAGACTAAGCTAACCCTGAAAATAACAATGGTTTTAGATTGTTATGTTCAACGTTAGGACATAGGAGGTTATGGGTCAGTTTCTAAATTTCGTTAACTACTTAACTGTAGTGCTGTCTCGCCAAATTTCTCAGAAAAGAGTGTGACAAAATGTTACTTAAAGTATTTACTTAACGAAATTCGCTTCCTTGGCGAAATTCTCATTTCAGAGTGGCCCTATGTATTCAATGCCTATGTTTATTTATTTACAACTAGCTGTTGCCCGCGACTACGTCCGCGTGGGCTTTAGTTGAGTAAATTGTTTGCAAATAAGATAGGGATTCTTTTAGCGCATGCGAAAGAGCTTTCATACTAACTTCGCTACCACTCTTACCCCCTTAAGGGATGATTTTCGAAAAACTACTTTACACGTCTTTCATGTCTTTCAATGAAGGACCTTCATGCAGAATTTCATTCGAATAACTTCAAAAACAGCAAAGTTCCATACTAACTTTGCACTCCCCTCTTAATCACTTGAGGGATTATTTTTGAAAAACTATTTTACATGTGTTTCATGACTTTTAATGAAAAATTTTTATCCTGAATTTCATTCGAATAACTTCAAAAACGGCAAAGTTTCATACTAACTTTACACCCCCTTTTTACCCCCTTAAGGGATGATTTTTAAAATACTATTTTACACGTGTTTCATAATTTTAAATGAAGAACCTTCGTACCAAATTTCATTTGAATAACTTCAAAAACGGCAAAGTTTCATACTAACTTTGAACCCCCATTTTACCCTCTTAGGGGATGAATTTCGAAAAATCCTTTCTTAGTGCGCCCCTACGTTACAAAAGAAACCCCTGTGCAAAATTTCAAGTTTCTAACTCTTATAGTTTAGGCCCTGCGTCGATATGTCAGTCAGTAGTGTCAAAATTAGAAAAAGTAAAAGTGCGAAGTCGCGACTTTTGCGCTTCTTGGGTCGTCATGCTACGCGTCGTATATTATGTCATGAGAACTGAAAATGAAAATGAAAATAGCCTTCATTTGCCAATAATCTTACATAATAAAATATTTATTAACATGCATTAAATTATATTGATTGAATTTATTGTATTGTCATATGTTTATTTAAAAATAATGAGTAATTGAAATAAAATTATATAAAATTGATTTTCAATATTATTTAAATTGATTTTGATATTATCTCAATTGTCATTCCAATTAAAAAATATAATTTATTAATTGGCTGCCCATTTCTGAGCAAAGGCCTCCCCCAGATATTCCCACTCTACTCTTTGTGACATTTTTCTTGGCCATGTGGATCCTGCTTCTTTTTCTATGTCATCGGAGCAACGCTTGTTAGGTCTTCCGTTGCTTCTTATTCCATCTCTTGGATACCATTCGGTTGTTTGTTTTGTCCATCTGTCATCTTTGATCCTCATAATGTGTCCTGCCCAACGCCATTTTTGTTTTTGGATAAATTCTGCGCAATCTATTAATTTTGTTACATTTCTGATAGTTTCATTCCTAATTTTGTTGCTTCTTTTAATATTTCTCATGCTTCTTTCGAGTGCCCTCTGGCAGACTTTTAGTTTTCTTATGTGCTGCTTGTTTAGGGACCATGTTTGAGAACTATTTTACTTCTATTTTAATTGGTTCATTTATTAGTACTGAGAATCTGTTCCCAAGTTTTGTTTTGTTTCAATAATAATAATATAAGCCTTTATTCCTTGACTAAAAGTTTTTCCTTAAATATTTAAAACTATTTTTAAAGTGTTTATGTGTAGTGTAGGTATATTTTTATGTTTCATGACACTAAGACTGAAACTTGTCAAGTTGTCTCTCGACATAGGCCTCCTCTATGTTTTTACACGTCACCCTATCCAAGGCTGCTCTTCTAAAGTTCTATGGCAGATCATCTTCCCATCGTTTCTGTGGTCTTCCTCACCTCCTGTTTCAATAACTCATTTATTTATTTTCTCTCCTGTTCCCAGCGTCTGCTACCCCCGAGTCTCCGCCCCCATCAAGGCAGAGCTCCGGGAGCATTTCTGCACTCTCTGCAAGGATGACACTCCCATGGTGCGCCGCGCCGCCGCCTACAAGTTTGGGGAGTTCGCCCGCGCTGTTGAAGTGGAATACGTGAAGTCTGACCTGATTCCCATGTTTGTGAAGCTGTCTGAGGTGAGTGGAATGATCTAATAAGACGGCGCGAGTGGCATAAATACGATACCTTATGATAATATGACAGTATACGATATTTTCCCACTGATACACCATTGAATTTTAACATTTTTAATTACAATGTAATAGTTACTTAGGACATGATTTGTATGCTGAAAAAGTGAGGCAAAGCACATAGCGACTCAACTTTTTGAAATGTATAACATCTCTATGTACTTGTGACTCACAAATCAATAAATGAATTACGAATGCCTTTTGAACTGTATACAATCAATTGTATTAACCTGTAGAATTTTTGGTGGACCCATCGGCTCACCGTTGGAATGGTTTTTAGTTGTTCTTTTCAAGGTCATAACGCTACTGATTAAAGGTCATAACGCTACTGTTAGAGTGTGTCCTGATTTCATAGTGTACTTTGAAAGCAAGAAGTTTGCAGAACACTGCAACAGTCTCAGAAGAAGGAATACCATAGAAGGAGGCTTAAATAAAAAGTAACATCTATATAGCTGTCCTTGTTACTCCTACGATAAATCTCTGTGCCAGAAATAGACAGCTGTAGTGTACTCGTGCACTCAAAATCTTACAATCGTACACGGTTGCCACAGATTACAGAACAAAGCCAAAATCGATAGGGCTGGGACAAACACCATAAAGATGTCGACATTATTTATTCCGATCTACATAATCTGTGTCCTTTTTTCAATTAATGTTGGTAATTAAGTATTAATATTAAATGATAAAAAAATCACACCTCTTTTTCACAATTTGCAAAAAGTATCTTTTCAATCCCATCACCATGTTTAATAGTGATTTTTCGGACCCATGGCTGTGTACCAAAAAACCTACGACTAAATTCCATTATTCCAATTCCAATTAATTCAAATTACAGTCATGGGCCCTTAAAATCACTATTATCACCATTATCTATCTATCTAATTATCAATGTTTTTATCTCTAAAAAAATATCATTTTTCTCTTGGTGGTGCTAGTGAACCAGCTGGAACCCCTTACGGTTATGTTATTATGTGCTAAGTGTGGTACGTACCGTATAAGTTACAATAAATATTCATAAGTAACAGTAAGTAATTCTACATCAGGTTTTCAATAATATAAATGGACTAATAGGGCTATAGCAAATCGAAGAAAGATTTTACCGAGTTATGTGGTAACATGGCAAAAAGTATATGTACGGCGAATATAGAACCTTTTTTTTTAATATGTTTGCAAATCATCAATAATCACCATATACAGCGCCACCAAGTTATTGTTCAGGTGGGTAAAATTGTAACTAAGTAATTAATTGTAAATCCTGTTCCCCATTTTTTGTTTTATTTATTCACTTACTAAGATTTATATATATATGTTCATTAAAATTGAAAGACGGGTTAAAATATTCTCATTTTTCTAGGTAAATTTCTTAAATGTTACTACTAAATTCTCCACTAGCGCCGCTATCAACTGAACAGATGAGATGGTGGCACTGTAAGAAAGTATAATGAATAAAACTACCCGCGCGCGCGACCTCGATAAGACGCAACGTCTCACGTCTCTGCTTTAAAATTGCAATTTAAATAGTTCTTTAATACTGTTTTCACGTATTTTACATCAGTCTGCTAGCGCTTGTGTTTGCAAACGTGGCATCCTCCTATTCCAGTCAATAAATGTGTCAGAAAACCGGTGTGAATTGAGTGCTCATAATTTTTGGATCCCGTTTAATTCTCTAATTCAGATTCCAAACGTCAGTTTTGATTTTGGTTTTACGAAGCATGGTTTATGTCAAAATAGTGAGTTCAATAACCTTATAAACGATAAATTCCAGGGGTATCATACCATCTTCCTCCTTTTATGCTTCCCTCACTTCCCTTGGTGTCCCTTTTCCTTCTTCCGTATCTTGCCTTTTATACAATTTTGATGTAAATATTTATAAATGTATTGCTAAGTATCTAAGTAAAAATGATATTAAAATTTAATTTATGATTGTATTGTACATAATCCTACTTTTTCTTTTAATATTATTAATTTCATTCCTATTGTTAATAACACCTGATTTTAAAATACCTTTTTCCAAATTCCGTTTTATTTTTCCTTTTATAAAAATTGTTCAGTTTCCTTACCTTTAACCCCAAGTCTTCCTCGATAAAAACTTGACACTGGCGTAGGCACAAACCGTGCAGAGCCGCAAAAAAAAAAGTCGTAAGAATTCTTAAATGAAGAGCAAACCAGTCATAATTATTATAAATTTACGTTATGAGTTGTCAACTTCCGATTACGATCCATTTGTAATTTGTGGACATGGACTAGGTGAAACCTTTCTTTGTTTTTCTTGTATTTTCTAAATTTTCTCTGTAACCAGTCCTGTGTGCCAAATAAATTAAATAAAAAATATACCCACCCCCTCCACTTCTAGCCTTCTTTTTACAAGGCGAGACCTAAATTCCACTTCCACTCTCTCGCCAGGACGATCAAGACTCGGTCCGGCTTCTGGCAGCGGAGACGTGCGCGGCCGTGGCGGCGCTGCTGCCGCCCGAGGACATGGAGCAGCTCGTGATGCCGTGTGTGCGCACGCGGGCCGGGGACACCTCGTGGCGCGTGCGGTACATGGTCGCCGACAAGTGAGTCCTACACGCCGCCCGCTCCCTCGCAACGTGACCGTACACGTTGACAGAACATTGTCGACCTTCCCCTCTCGGGATACCGCCGTTTAGCCAAAGTATTTTTCGCCAAATTTTACTTCCCAATAAACTTATGGCATCAGTTTCATTTCCCAAATGAAACTTTAGCAAGTTTTCATTTCGCATTTTATTCATTTGGTCAAATTATCATTTCGCATGATTTTACTGCGTCAAGTTTTATTAAGACAAATGTTTATTATGCTAACGTTTTATTTTTGCAAGTGTTATTTTCAAATAATGGAAAGGGGGGTCGGCGCTGTAAAGAATACGTGACAACAGAAATATAGGTGCGACGACGCGCGTAGCGAAGCGGAGCGCGTCGGAGCGTTAGGTTCTCTATGTAAGATCGAAAACAGACGCGACTTTGATGCGTTCTTACCTTGCCTCTTGTTGCCTCTTTGGTAAAATGAATTTTGACCAAGTATTTATTTGGTAAACAATAACTTGCCATAATAACTTTTGCTAACTGTTCATTTGCTTTAAGTTGTTTTGAGAAATGTTTTTTTGCCAAGTGATAATTTGCGGAAAATAGTTTGGGAAGTAATACTTTGGGAAACGATTTTTGGCAATACATTAGTAAACCTCCCCTCTCGCTGTGCCCTACATACAGTACCCACTGACCCACCCCCCGTGCGCAGGTTCGTGGAGCTGCAGCAAGCCGTGGGCCCCGAGCTGGCCCGCACGGACCTGGCGCAGATCTTCCAGACGCTGCTGAAGGACTCCGAGGCCGAGGTCCGCGCCGCCGCCGCCGGGAAGGTGCGTCCCTGACCCCCCACAGTCCCCTTGGGACTTACATAATTATCTAGAATCGTGAAGGGTGTCTTTATATTTTCAGTAGTCTCCCGTTTCATTGTTGTATTCCATCTGCAGGTGAAAGAGTTCTGCGCTCTGCTCGATCCGGCTCACCAGGAGACCATCATCATGCAACAGATCCTGCCGCAGGTGGGTCCCTTCACTGTCTCTTGAGGGTCAAACCTTCCTCGCGCTAATTGTCAGGGCATTGCCTAAACCGGTGTGTGTGGTGTGCGCAGGTGAAGGAGCTGGTGAGCGACCCCAACCAGCACGTGAAGTCTGCGCTGGCCAGCGTGATCATGGGGCTGAGCCCGATCCTGGGCCGCGCCAACACCGTGGAGCACCTGCTGCCGCTGTTCCTGCAGCAGCTCAAGGACGAGTGCCCCGAGGTACCCCGACCCCGCGGACCCCGACGCCGACACGGCGACCCGCCCGCGACCGACTCTGCACTCTGACCCCGTCCCGTCCGCAGGTGCGGCTCAACATAATCTCGAACCTGGAGTGCGTGAACCAGGTGATCGGCATCGCGCAGCTGGTGCAGTCGCTGCTGCCCGCCATCGTGGAGCTGGCCGAGGACAGCAAGTGGCGCGTGCGGCTGGCCATCATCGAGCATATGCCGCTGCTGGCGGGGCAGCTGGGCCAGCAGTTCTTCGACGAGAAGCTCACGGGCCTCTGCATGAGCTGGCTCATCGACCACGTGTACGCCATCCGCGAGGCCGCCACGCTCAACGTGCGCCGGCTGGCCGAGCAGTACGGGCCCGAGTGGGCCGAGACGCACGTCATCCCGAAGGTGAGTGCGCCCGTGTGCGGACGTAGCCCGGGCTGTACCGACGGCACTGACACTGCGACCCTGACCCCGCAGGTGCTAGGCATGTCCCGCGAGCAGAACTACCTGCACCGCATGACCTACCTGTTCTGCATGAACGTGCTGTGCGAGGTGGTGGGCCCCGACGTGTGCTCGCGCGTGCTGCTGCCCACCGTGCTGGGCATGGCCGACGACTCCGTGCCCAACGTGCGGTTCAACGTGGCCAAGACGCTGCAGCGGATGGCGCCCTACCTGGAGCCCAGCGTCATACAGCCGCAGGCGAGTGCCCAGTGTTGCCACGCTTGCCCAGTCTAGCCCGCACTCCGTGCCCGACGTGCGGTTCAACGTGGCCAAGACGCTGCAGCGGATGGCGCCCTACCTGGAGCCCAGCGTCATACAGCCGCAGGCGAGTGCCCAGTGTTGCCACGCTTGCCCAGTCTAGCCCGCACTCCGTGCCCGACGTGCGGTTCAACGAAGCCAAGGCCTTGCAGCGGATGGCGCCCTACCTGGAGCCCAGCGTCATACAGCCGCAGGCGAGTGCCCAGTGTTGCCACGCTTGCCCAGTCTAGCCCGTACTCCAACGGAGCCAAGACGTTGCAGCAGATGGCACCTCATAGACTGGTACTAATTTAGTGACGCAATTTCTTCGCAACATCCGTTTAAATCAACAAGAACCGTCGCAAATTTAAAAGTACATGTCTTTTTTCCGTTGTGGCCTGCGCAGACGACGGACTTTTCTCCGCGGCGGAGAAAAGAGTACGCCCCGCGAATAAAAAGTCCTCCGCGGATTAACCACGAACTCAACGCACACGGGCGTGCGAAATACTCAGTCCGTCCCCTTATATTTCAACGCGGACTAAAGTCCGCCGTGTGCGTTGCTTCACCTGACTAGGTGATTTCACGAGTTCTATTTTTTTTCGGGGACACCCGCGTTCTTTGGTCCTGTCCGCTCCCTGCATATCCTCGGTTATTCGGCGGATTTTTAGTACGCGGTACTTTTAATCCCTCGTCTACGTTTTTCGATACAGTTGTAAGTGATCTATTTTATGGGATAAGAAAGTCCGCGGAGAAAAGTCCGCCGTCGCAGGCCATTATTGTTACATCAAACCGACAGGCTCATTCTTTGCCCAACTTTTGTAATAATTTACTCGCACCGAGCTCAGTAAGCTAACCATTTATTTATCCCCACTCAGGTGAAGCCAGTGCTGGAAAAGCTACACGTAGACCCGGATGTGGACGTCAAATACTTCGCCCAGGAAGCCATCGCCGGCATCGCTGGCTAGACGCTTCGGCGACACCGACCGAATGTAACATCTCACCCCATTTCACATGGCTAACTTTCCCCGGCGGTATAAATAGCACCGTTCACACAACACACTTCTTATCGCAAGGCATTAAAGGCTTCCTTATCAAAAGGTCTAAGTAGCAAAACGTTTAATGAGCAGTATGCCTCATAAGCAAAACGTTCATGTAGCAAAACGGCTAACTATCAGACGGTCTGTACGGCACAACGTCTATAGGTAATCGTCATCTTTTAAATGTGTACACTCATGATCATGCCTACTGGATGGACGTATTACCTAATGATCATGAAAGACGTCCTGCTATACAGACCATCTGTTAGTTAGCCGTTTTGCTACATGGACGTTTTCTTAATTAGGCATACTGCTCATTAGACGTTTCGCGCTGTTGGACGTTTTGCTACTTAGACCTTTTGATAAGGAAGCCAAGTCCCCATTCAAACTACAAACGTCTCAACCCGGGCAGTGGCGCCCCCTGTTTCATAGAACTCTTCTCAACACGGGACGAAAATCACGGTTGTTGACGTCAAGAACTTCGGGCAAATACACCATAGAGTATAAATTTGTTTAGTTTTGGCTACTTTCCTATTTATCTGCTGATTGTGTCAGGACGTGATTCTGACGATGACTCTACAGAGCATCTGCTTTTCAGCTGCCCCAATCTCCGGTTTTCTCTTTGGTCCTCCCTGATACAAATTATCTGACCTACTAATCTTTCCCCCAGGCAAATTCCCATCTTGTTTACATTATAAGTGAATTCCTTATAGACAACAATATCAAACTACAGTGTAAAAAACAATCGACCTAAAAACACTAAGGTTTCCATAATCTTCGGATAAACAGTTCTGATTGACTCAAAATTCTTACCGAGCCGATTTCGCTTGTAGTCTTAGATTGGCTATAGTCTTGTCTAACACGGGATATTGACGAAGTTGTACTGGACAATCAGTGCACCGAGTCCATAAAACAGAATTGAATTGAAGTTTAGCTGAAATTATTCGTAATCAATTCAAAGAAAATTTCAACTGTATTAAAAAACACATTCAACGCTTTCCTGCATATCTTTTATTTTTACGGGATCTTCAGGAGCATTATTCATTCTGTGTTGCAGTCTTTTAGATCGCTCTCTTACCCTTATTTTAGAATACGTTTGTATCTATTTATCCATAATCTCGTATCCTCACTACGAAATAATAGAGATAATATTAGAGTATTTGGCTAATGTTAAAGCGTTATCTCGGAATATCTTCCATTCCAAATTCTGTATTATATATTTTAGTGTACTGTTTCTTGTTCGTTTGTACGTAGTTTCGTCATAGCATTTAATTTTGCACTTTAAATTGTAAGTTTTTGAATAAATAACCGTTAAACCCCATCTTTGCTATTTCTATATTCGTCAACAAAACCCCTTCCTCAATATAGTTCCATGATCGAACTGTGTCTTAAATTACGCTCACCATTAGCTCTAACCCATACATCGTCTGTCAAATTGGAATTAGATTTGAATCTCTGGATTTTGTGTATAATAAAATTAAGTCTCTAAGCGTTTTCACATTGTCCGACCCGATATCGGCGTCTACGACGGTAACTGACACCATGAGCTGTTTTCACATAATTCCCGACAAAAACGGCACGTTGCGGCCATTTTCAAAATGGCCGCCGCGTATCGGGCTCTTCGCACACAGAGTCAATTTAGATACACGTATAGCGCACATACAAACATTATCATCCGACGACTACCAGGTGTCCGATGTGCCGCCGACGACATACGGTGTCGGGTCCGATAGCGGACCGGACAGTATACCTACATTTTACTTACCCTTCTAAAGTCGTCAAAAGTCTATCCATCCGATTACCAGAGTGATCTAGGGCACAACAGTGACCTAAGTGCATCGCGTTACTTAGATCAGTCTGGCATGCCTTCACTTAGCAGACCGCAATAATAATTCTATAGTGAGATGTTTTTCTATGCCATTCTGTAACAACCTCATTATTGGTAAAAATGTCTTGGATGACTATGGTTCTAACACTCTGGTTCTTCATATGCGTCGTCAAATATCGCACCAAATCCGATGAATTCTGTGATTATAGTCTTTTGTAAAGCAGGCAATACTTGTTCTGATGTTCTACTTTACAAAACAGATTTTATCAGTTTTGGTTCCGCAAAGTAATTTCCAGTGGAATTTCTACAAAATTTCCCTTTTACAATGTCGATTATCACTCGTTGCCGGTAAAAGGTTTTTTTTAATGTAACGAGGAACCTTCAGGTGGCACTCAATAAGAACAGCTGTGTAACTTTATAATAGTTTTTATTTGTTTTCATTCAAAGTACACTAGGTAGTCGATGTTAAACATTTTAAAATGAGAACATGGAGACTCAAAGCAGCATGGAATGTCACTGTCGATGGTGTTACAGTTTCCAAAATTATTTACAATTATTTTCATTACAATAATTATTTTGATTCTAATTGTCCAAGCGATTAAGATATCACAAGAGCGGTTAACTACACTGCTATAATTATTATTTTCCATTAAATACATACTTTGAACACACATCTTTTTATTTATTCTTCATTTATAACAATTTGTGCACAAAAATAAATATTGTTAAAACGACTTGCACCGATACAATAAAAACACGAGGGATGAAATAATAAAAATGGCATCCATTAAAAAAATATGTTCGTAAGTAATATTTTATTTTTTCAAATATCATTTCATAACAACAATTCTCTAATTTCTGGGTAAATCATATTTACACAAGACGTCAACCCCTTGGTTTTTTTTTCTGTAGCAACACCACTATTACAACATGGCGGATTATAACTTTTAGATACGACACACGATTGTTATAACTCTGCAGCTGGTCGCAATAAGAAGTACACATTACATAAACTATTAACAACTTACTAATAAACAATATCTTTTATTATCTTACAAGTATATCGTGGCCTGACATTTTATAGTATTGTACTAGTTTTTGTAGTCAGAACATGCGACCACGGAGTAAGCCTGAAAGGAGCCGAAGACTCGAAGCCGCTTCAAAACTTAAATATCACAGAAACACCGCACAGAAACTCAGAAGACTTCGGGAATACACCCTTAAAAGTAAGAGGTCTATTCTCAGTCACCTAAACAAATCTGCACGAGTCTCACTAGACATACCTATAGTTTTGATCTAATCGATGGCCTCAAGAATACGCCCCTGTGATGTGGGGGCTTAGTGACGGGAGTCTCTGGGGTAGAACTCAGCAAGGATGGAGGCAGGGATACGCTTGAGCATCTCTTTGGGGAAGATACGGAGCAACTGCCAGCCGATGTCCAGCGATTCAAAGACCGTGCGGTTCTCGTAGTTACCCTGAGGAAGTACGGACAATATTATTCTCTACTACCTTCACCCAGAGACTTCATTTGCAAGGACTTCAGAACAGAATAGTATTATTCACTACTAATTGAGAGGTTGTGGATTTTAGAATGGGCCGTGCTACTTATTTTTGATAATTATGTTTATTTTGAATATATTGAACATTTTAAGAAACTAATATTGGTATTTCTGAGTTTAATACATTATGACTATTTTTAACATTTGTCTAAAATTTGCATGCATTTATTATTTTTGGCTACAAAAAAAAAAATGTCATTAGTTATTTTTTTGTTAGTGTTTGCTGACGTCATAGAAAAGCAATTTAACCTCTTCAGTCATGACCTTGAAAATAACACTAAAACATTGTTATTTTCAAGGTCAGGATCAGCTGAGGAGGTTAAGGTTAAGGCTTATTATTAAATATCTTAAAAATATAGACTTATTTAAAAATCTGATTAATGTACCGAAATCATGTACAAAATGTAGCAAGGGCATGGCCAATTAGGTAGAAGAAATGAAAAATGTATGGCTATTGAAAGCTGAAAGATGTCTGGTGTTAAATACTCGTATTATTTTTTTTTCCTTTACGTGTCTTTACAATTTTTAAAATAGAATTAGGTACAACTATGTCACTGCGATTCGAACAGAAATGATGAAATAAAAAAGATTCCTAAAAGTAACGTGCGCATTTTCTTCAATTTTCTACATGCATACGTTTCAATTGCGAATAAAATTCTTGAATTCAAATAGGGAATGGATGAAAATATCAGAAGTGCTTGATATTTTTTTTGGTGATAGGAATAACCTTCCTTAACGCGGGAAAAAAGTTTCAAAAAATTTTTTTAGCCCCGTAGTTAATTTTTAAATATACTTAATATTTTTCCATTCGTAGTTCTGGGCTTAGTACGGCATATCAGACATATTCCTTATGATATTTTCATCCATTCCCTATTGGAGCCACGCGTATTGGGGCACATGACCGATCTTATTTGGGATCTCGTTTCGTGAAATGGCGTACAAACGTGGCGACGCCAATTCGCTTACCTGCGTGATGAAGTTCTTCTCGAATTTCGTGAGGAACTCCAGGTAGAGCAGATCGTCGGGGGTGAGCGCCTCCTCGCCCACCACGGCTTTCATCGCCTGCACGTCCTTACCGATGGCGTAGCAAGCGTACTGTGGGACGAAAGAAACACATCAGTCATCAGACTCGTCCGATGAAACAACACCCGTAAGTTGATCCGGAAGATTACAACGTCAGTCATACACTGCCAAAGGGTTTCGCGACAAATTCAGATAAAAACATAAAACAAACATTTACATACAGGCACATACATAGCTTCTGGCCCCACACTAGGATTCCCTGTGTTGTGGGAACTCGAATCAGCGACGTCAATAAACATATAATTACCTGGGATTGGGGGGACATTGTACAAATGGCCTTAGTCCGAGTGTCTTTCGATGTTTGTAATGTCCTTGCCTGGTTAACATAGCACAGGGGTGTTGTGTGGAAGTTATTATTATTTTTGAAGTAACTGGTCGTACTGTTCAGACAAAAAAAAATAATGGTGTGTATCTGGATAATAGTTTAGAACTCTTTATTGTACACACCAGAAAAACAAACAAATACATTGTAAGACTTATTTTGCCGTATACAGTAAAAGAAAAAGTTTAGAAAGTTATTATTACTAAAATACAGACACGTCATGCGTGTATGTTTGTAATGAATAGGCTCAGAAACTACTGGACCGATTTTAACAATTCTTTCACCATTTTAGAACGCTATATTCTTCGTGAGTAACACAGACTATATTAGATTATCAAAAAGTTTAGGGTTCCGTACGAAATATCGAATAACCTAAGGTGTAAAAAAACTACCCCGGGAATTTTCCATATTATAGCTATTAGAATAAAATAACGCATATAGCTATTTCCACAGAAACGTTTTTGCCACCCATGCGAAGCTGGGGCGGGTCGCTAGTATATTACAAAACACTTTAAATAACTACAGCACTATCTCTGTGGTTTAGTGCTCTGTACTGTGTGACCAGCCTACTGCCTCAACCACTCCAGCTCATTCCAAAGGGACTCACCAGCTGGTTGGAGACGTCGGAGTGGTCCTTGCGAGTCATGCCCTCTCCGATGGCAGACTTCATCAGACGTGAGAGCGAAGGCAGCACGTTCACCGGGGGATAGATCTGCCTGTTGTGAAGCTGCCGGTCTACGTAGATCTGTTGGGAGGAAGCAGTGGATTTAGCGATGAGTGGTCTCGAGTCCTTTATGCCTTAAAAGTCAAATTAAAGTATAAGGAACTAGATTTGGGCCCTACTTTAGCGCCTAAAATGTGTTCAAAACTATTTTATTAAAAGAAAATATAGTAAATTACTTTTGGGCCAATTTAGTTGAGTAGACAAAGTCTAGGATTAGTTTAGGAGACAGAGTCAATTTTTGTAAGTCCTTACAACCACCACAAGAATTTTATATTCCCGATGTACCTTACTGTTATTTATATAGTAATATGTGTGGTGAGAAATAAATATTTCATTTCAGTCCATTAAAGTAACGAATTAAAAATGTATTTAAGCATAATAGAATAAGAAAAGGTAATCAAGTCAAATTTTCACCCCTCAGGCCTAAAATACTTTTTCTTTCACAGCTAATTTAGTTATTCACAGCGTAATATTTGTAATTTATAACAGTTTTCAAAGAATAATACATGCTCATACAACTGTGGTCCTTGTCAAATTTTCACCCGTCAGGCCTAAAATACTTTTTCTTTCACAGCTAATTTAGTTATTCACAGAGTAATATTTGAAATTTATAACAGTTTTCAAAGAATAATACATGCTCATTACAACTGTGGTCTATATCATCTTCGAATGCGCCGAAGTTTACATCGGCCCCGCCGGCGGGTCCTCGGGGCTTGAGGGGTTAACACAGGTTTTAACCCTTATTAAGCCACAGGGATAATAGTTCCCACTTTAAATTGAACCTTATCGCTTTGAGATAAAGTCTAAAACCAATGAAAAATGTATACTATACATGGCCGTTTAAGGGTTAAGGTAATTACTTATGTATCATCGGCATTCATTCGGTGAATCAAGTAAAGCAGTTTACCTTAAAAAGTAGATAGATAGAATATTCCATTGCTAGTTTACCTGTCCCTCAGTGATGTACCCGGTCAAATCGGGGATGGGATGGGTGATGTCGTCGTTGGGCATAGTCAAGATGGGGATCTGGGTGATGGACCCGTTTCGGCCCTCCACTCGCCCGGCGCGCTCGTAGATAGTGGCCAAATCCGTGTACATGTAACCTGGGGAAGGCATTCAAAGTTAAAAATGTTTATTTGCGCAATTAAAGGTACGTCTAAAGGCTGGATGATATCACTTTTAGTGATAAGGCTGACATCTGTACTTTTAGGTTAACATTATGAACCTAAAAGTACAGATGTCAGCCTTTTCCGTGGAATTTCCTTTTTTATGTACGATAAATTGTTCTCCATCTATCTATATTCAACGGGTGTGTGAGTGCGGGTAAGAGTGTGAGTGTGAGTGCGAGTGAGGGTGACGGCGTGAGGCCGTGAGTGTGAGTATGAGTGGGATAAGATGAGCAAAAATTTTCTTTACAGATATTACAAGGGTAAGCATATCAGCAAGTTTTTCCGAGACGTATATGTGAGATAAGATGAGCAACAATTGTACTTATAGAAACCAGTAATAACAATGAGTATTAAATTTTAATTGAATGGACATTATGTACAATAAATTGTTCTGTTTATGTCTACATATAACTGGAGTGTGAGTGCGGGTGAGAGAGTGAGTGAATGTGTTTGAGTGAGAGCGAGGGTGAGGACATGAGTGTGAGTATGTGTGGGATAAAATTGTATTTACAGATATTACAATAAATTTTTAAACAATGACAATGAGATATTTTAAACAATGAATGGACATCTGTTGCGGCCCAAGTATAGGCATATCAGCAGTGTCTCTGTGAGGGTTCGATAATATAAGAACAAAATGACGTGTTTCTGTGCCAGACCTCTGACCCGATAATGTAGGGTCAACAAAACGAGACCGTAAGGTCAAAATGGGCGTCCAGTGCATGGATGGGTAACCATTCTATGACTAACACTAGCGTCATTTTTCGCAACGGCTCCGTGCTTCGCAAGGCACGCTAAGCAGTTGGTGCCGGCTGCCCTCAATAGATGGCAGTCGTTAAGCCAAGTCAGAGGCCTTAGGGCGGCTTGAAAACCTCTGACAGTAAGACCAGCCACTAGTCTTACAAGCCTCCACCAATCCGGACTTGGCCCCCGTGGTGGAGTATGCCCTATAGGCTATACCTACTTCAGGGAAGAGACCCGTGCCCCTCGGTGGGGACATAATGGTTGATGATGAAGGTCTAAATACCCACCGGGGAAACCACGACGGCCGGGAACCTCCTCACGAGCGGCGGACACTTCACGCAGAGCTTCGGCATACGAGGACATGTCGGTCAAAATGACCAGCACGTGTTTCTGTGGACAAACATGACGGGTTAGTATTTCGAACGCCTCGTTCGTCTAGACTGTTTTTTCATTCAATGCAAAAAAAAATAATTGTCACGTTGACGCTGTCAATGTCTGAATGTTGCTAGTATGTAAAAAAAAAATAACCCCATTTTACTTCCAAGTTAAATTGTGTATAGACTTTCCTCTTGCGAGTAATAAAATTTTAATGTCTTTGATGTGATAAGGATTTTGGTCACATGAGTCTTCTATTCACGGTAAAAAAAATCTACCGAGTTAACCTATAGCTTTTATAGCGGTAACACCGCGTCATTTTTTTTTGCATAGAATTAAAAAACTAACTGTAGTCCAGTGGTGGGCAGTGAACTTTTTTAATGGGGGGCCACAAAGTTTAAGAAATTCTAGAGGAGGGCTAGAATTATAGAAAGCTCGCTAGCTTTCTAGTGCTTTGCTAGTTTAGCTTCAGTTATAGGTTATGCATTTAATTTTCTACTAAGTAGATTCTACTTTATACTTCTCGACCGTCAAAACGTAGTTATAGCGGGCCATATATACCTACTATCCATGTCGATGGACCCTCGGCGGGCCGGATTAAATACTTTCGCCGGCCGTACTTTGCCCATCACTGGTCTGGTCGTTAAGGCGCTTAACCACCAAGACCGAGAAAAGATGGTCAGAGTGGAGTTTTTTTTTCGCTGCCCTTTTTTCCACTACTTTCGGCCCCAAGGCAGCGATTGTTGAATGCCAATGCACCTACTTATAATGCTAACATTAACATTATAAGTACATTGACAGTCCACAAACAGTTTGCCGCCGACTGAGTTAGCGGCGTATCGGTTTCGTATGCCCTTCCATATAATTTAAATGGAGTGTTCACAGTTTGCTAGTTTTGTGCTCAATCTACGCAATTTGCAGCTCAGTGGGCGGCTGACTCACAGAAAAGCCTGTTCCACTCGGCGGCGAAATAGTTTTAGTTTCCTTTTAGTAGGCCGCTAAGTCGAATTTCAGTTGGCTACAAATTTGCGGCTCACTCAGTCGGCAGCGAACAGTTTGCCTACTGGGGACGCAGCCTTATGTTGAAAGAAATTTCTGATTTCAGAGGTTATGGGTTCGATTCCAACTGGGGGCGTTTCCACAAATGGCCTCAGTCTGGGTGTATTTCCATGTTTGTAATGTCCTTGAGTGGTTACCACAGCACAGGGTATCCTAGTTCGGGACCAGGTCAAGTGATTGTTTCGTGTGGAAGTTTTTTTTATTCTGAACAAACTCTAAGGGTATCCATATCTAAAGTCCGTTTTTTAATTCGATGCAAAAAAAAATGACGCGGTGTTGGCACTATAAAATAGAAAAGTTCAATCGGTAGATTTATTTTTACGGTGGCTCATGTGACAAAAATCCTTATCAAATCAAAGACATTAAAAGTTTATTACTCGCAAGAGGAAAGTCTAAAAAAATACACCTACGTAGCACACACAATTTTAACTTGGAATTAAAATGGGGTTATTTGGTTTTTACGTACTAGCAACATTCAGACATTGACAGCCAACTTGGCTTGTATTGATATGTCAACATAACAGTTTATTTTTTTCGCATTGAACTAAAAAACAGACTTTAGTGTCACCAATGAATAAAAATCATAGGTACAATTTCTAAATCAAGTTATCGGTGATTTTTAGGACCCTTTACTACCCTAAACTACGATCAAAAAGACTAGACAGCATTAACGCCAAAAACGGGTGTTGTTGACGTTAATGGTATGTAGTCCAAGGTTTTTTGCCTTAGGTTCATGGATAGCCATGAACCTAAGGCTATTTACATGGCTAAGTAAAATGAAATATATTACATATACGGTCCATTTGCCTTATTTATGTGACCTACAAGCTGTGCCCCGCAGTGTTACCCGCGGTTTATTAGGGAAAATAAATTGTCTATTAACAGAAGAAAAAAAATTTAATAGTGATGTACAAAGTTTCCCATACATTAACCGCGAATTCATTTTCATCGATTTCCCTATGGGAATAAGATATTTTCCCGCAGTAAAACGTAGCTTATGTGTTAATCCAGGGTCTCAGCTAACTCTCAGCTATCAAATTTTATTAAAATCGCTCCAGCCGTTTAGACGTGAAGAAGTAACAAACATACACACTCACAAACTTTCGCCTTTATAATATTAGTGTAAGACTCTGAGCCAGCAGAGAGAGAGGAGACGGTAGACTTACCTCGCATTGGTACGCCAGGAACTCAGCGGCAGTGAGGGCAAGACGCGGCGTGATGATACGCTCAATGGTGGGGTCGTTAGCCAGATTGAGGAACAGGCACACGTTCTCCATGGAGCCGTTCTCCTCGAAGTCCTGTTTGAAGAAACGCGCCGTCTCCATGTTGACACCCATAGCGGCGAACACGATGGCGAAGTTATCCTCGTGGTCGTCCAGAACTGACTTGCCAGGCAACTGGGGAGGAATTCTCGGGTGAGGTCAAGGAATCTATACCACAGAATACATAATAGTACAGGTGGAGAAGATTCACTCCGCAAAATCAATTATGACTGGGCCGCACTCATCGCGGTAACATTCAAGCGATAAACTTCGTCTTCGGTCTACGGCGAATCCTCGCGGCCACACAATGCGCGATCTAAAGTTTATCGCGATGTGCAAGCGATGTCAAATGCAAAAAACAAAATGGACGCCACGGTTGCTCTGTATTTTATGGTGGCAAATAATTGGGTATTTGACAGGATGTCAAATGAGTTACTTTTAAAACGGAATTTTGTATGAAAATACTTGCTTGTGACGTCACATTTCAGAGCACTCATTTTATGTTTCATCTATTTAAAAATGGTAATAACTAGCAAATGATTAAAATAAACACATTTTCCGAAACATTTTGTAATTTTTGTTTTAATCGAGCATCTCAAATAATTTATTGTTGATAGTGTCAAATACCGTATTATTTTTTACATTCATGTCGTAGTTATTATTTATTTATTCGTATTTTGCAATAAATTCTAAAATTTTGTTATTACTTCAATCCATGTTACGCTTCAGCTTATGGACACTGCCTGAAGTGTGGCCGCTCAAGCGAAGTTCATCGCGATAAAACTCTTTGATCTGTGAAAGTTTACCGACAGCGACGCGAAGTTCTGACGACTATGGACGAAGCTCCGAAGTATACGCGAATACTTGGCTACACACATCAGGATAGCCCGAATCTTCGGGAGTGCGGCCCAGGCATTACAGAAAAAGCGACTCTGGCAGCGATACAATTACATGCAATACAGATCCCACGGCGCTAAAAAAGCTACAGTTATATTCACCTACATATTGCCTCTCTTTCTACCGCGTAAATCGCGCGCGCGTCACTGCTCGCTCGTGCGTGAGTCCCTACTTATCAGCCACTCTGGAGTGGCCGCCGCATGTACTTACGCGTTCGATATCTACCTACACGCGGAGTGCGACAGGCCTGAGTATACAGAGTTCTAATTTAATCTCTCCTCACCTTGACCAGACCGGCCTGTCGGCAGATCTGCGCGGCGATCTCGTTGTGGGGCAGACCGGCGGCTGAGAAGATGGGGATCTTCTGCCCTCGGGCGATCGAGTTCATCACGTCGATGGCGGAGATACCTGGTGGCAGCAAAAGGGAGTCAAATTGGGACAGACACAAAGACAAGACTGTTGCATACGAGAGATTATTTATAGGACTGAAGGTACTATGTAACGAGACAAGACTTTTCGAAGTACAGTCGAAGTACGTATTAAGTTTGAAAGAACAAATATAATGGCGTTACACGACGTCCCAATATCTTACTACTGACGGTATTTTATTCTTGTGGGAAGTATACTGACCAGTCTGGATCATCTCCTCGGGGTAGATACGGGACCAGGGGTTGATGGGCTGGCCCTGGATGTCCAAGTACTCCTCGGCCAGGATCGGGGGGCCCTTGTCGATGGGCTTACCGGAGCCGTTGAAGATACGGCCTGCAGAGGAGGGTTTGCATCAGGGTTTTGGCATAAATTTGAAGAAGAAGAAGAAAAATTTTATTATAAAAACAGAACACACGCCACAAAAACAAAATAAATGTAAAAAACCAAAAAATTGTAAAAAACAAAATATCAGAAGAAAACAGGAGGAAAAAGGTCACGGTGTGTCACTGCTGTTATAAATGGCAGCTGACTCAGCATCATGCTGAAGGACAAACCTTCAGCACTGATTTTCAGTCAGCGCCAAAGATGTCAAAAGTTATTAAAAAATTAGGTTTGGTTGAAAACCTTGTTTTGATCTGATTACTGGTTAATTTAATACCTGATAGATTTATAGAAAACATCTAAGTTTAGTCTATAACTATACATTGGCCAATTTCTATAAAACCAAAGGTTGCCATGCCCTAGAAACATTAGCTACCCTAAGAACACAAAACCTATATTCTATTTACTAAAGCGAACGACTAAAGGTAAACAAAGACACAGCATCTCTCAAACTTACATCTCACTCAAAATAGCTTATGCACGCAGCTTCGCTTGCATCGTATACATAGGTTTGGTAGAATCAGCGTTGGGTCCCGGCTCGCCCATATTTTTCGTTTCGTATTAACAAACACAAAAGTACAACAACTGGATGACGATGGACCAAAAAACTTTACCAATATCTTATTTACTATGATGAACAGACTAAAGAAAATAAAACAGCTTAGAGAAGTTGCACTAGCATTAAAAACGTCAATCGCGAGTAAAAATATGGCGTCGGGGTGGCTATCTTACTTTTTTTTTGCCTCTAATTAAAAAAGAGGTTCGAAGTCAGCTCTCCATACTTCTTCCTACACATCGCGTAGCGCATTAGCATAAAATAATCGATCATAATCGGCCTTTAAACAAAATTCCGTCATCTTTGCTAGTTGCGATTTTGCGAACATATTTGGCAGCAGTAGGATCGCTTTTATTTGAGGACCACTGAAATTTTAGGTATTTTTTGGGGCATAGATCTCTTAAGCAAATTGTATTTTCATGATAAAATTAAATATTTAGTTAAATAAACTGCGAGTAAGGGATAAATCAGGTTATAACAGTGTTATTGTGTTTATTGCTTAATGGCATTTATTAGGCACATCGTTTTGTATCACTTTGCTAAATATTATGCAGTGTTGTAATTTTGGCATATTGAAAAACCAAATTTTTGACATGTTGACAATTAGTCGTTCGCTTCAGTAAATAGAATATAGGTTCTAGCTTGAGAAAAACAAAATGCATTAAAATGTTTTCAAATTCTGAACATACAACAAACAGAAGAATGAAGAATGTGAATAAGCTCAAAGGCTCCCACTTCTAATATAACCTAAGCATCCAAAACGCCACTCACATAACATTTTTGCTGTCCTATTCTGCCCTCGAGAAAGTTTGAATGCAAAAATAAGCTACTTGGAGGCATTTTTTCCGGTACAAAAGCAATAGTGGCTGTAGATCTAGTGTAGATCTCTCTAGTAGCCTCTGACTAGCTTATTTTTGCGTTCAAACTAAAAACGCAGAAACGGCTATTATTGTGTTTCTCGTTACGAGGGCAGTATTTTGATCTGTAACTAACCAGAGACAGAGATGAGACAGAGATGAGACTCACCCAACATGTCCTCAGACACTGGTGTACGCAGAATGTCGCCGGTGAACTCGCAAACGGTGTTCTTGGCGTCAATGCCCGAGGTACCCTCGAACACTTGCACCACGGCCTTGTTGCCGCTGACTTCCAGCACCTTTGAGAATTAATAGTATAAAGCATTTGTTATTGCATACTAGAGAGGTATTATTTTATTATTTTCAAAATTCTTTATTAAGCCTAAACATTAATTTATATGGTAAAAATCAAGACACAATCATTGTTTATACAGTGACATAGACTTATATACATTATCAGGCTAAAAAAACACCTATCTAAACTTTTTGCATAAATGAGGAATATGTAACGACAATAATATTGTCGTCCATACCTCTTACCTCTCTAGTACATACAAAAACCATTCATATGAGTATTTCTGGAGTACATAATATGTACTCAAGAAATACTTATATGAATGGTTTTTGTATGTACTAGAGAGGTGATCAGATCAATAATGAAACCAGTAAGTAGATTTTTATGACATTTGTTCTCAGTTACACGAGATTGGAATGTGGTGTGGTATTTGGTTAAGGTGAATGATGTCAAACGCTAGGTTGATATGGATAACGCGCAGGCGTTCGTCGCTACCAGCAAGAAGCATTGACAAACCACCATATCGCCATATCGAGGGGAGGGAAGAAATAGAAATAAAAGTAAATTTTTGGTTAAACTAAATGTGTTTCAGTTCTGCTTCCTAATGTTTTTTCCAAGCTTACTTTTTAATAAGTTAATGTTCTCTTAATATTCAGGATCTCTGTAAATGACTGGTATGCAAATTATAAATAATCTAAATAATATGTATATTTGATTCACTCTTCCTAATTTAGTACAGAATCCATGCCATAATTTCAGATGCTTATAAGAAACTGACCTGTCCAGAGCGGATGGTGCCATCGGCGAGCTTCAGCTGTACAATCTCGTAGAACTTGGGGAACTTGACCTCGTCGAAGATAACCAGGGGGCCGTTCACACCCGACACCGTTTTGTAGGCTGCGGGATTGGGCAAAGGGGGTCAGACTTTTTATGGCAAAACCTCCTATTTTTTTAGTAATAGTTTTATTTGTTGGCTTTCATAGCCATAGACATGGCTATGAACACAGCAACTAAATATCCATCTATCTATATAGTCAGTCTGTAAATTGAGCCCACTGTTGGGTATAGGCCTATGGTTTTTCACGCCAACCCATTCAGTCCAGTGCTAGTCTCGTCCAATGTTTCCCAGCGGCTTTCACTATGTCGTCGGTCCATTGGGCTGGTAGTCTGCCCGTTGACCATCAACCTCTCCTTGGCCACCAAAAATATTTGGCAGTCTATGGATATTTAGCAACCAATATTTAGGAACTAGCAACTGAATATCCATAGACTATCAGTGGCTGTGAGCTACTTATCCAGATGATAGTAACATTTCAAACACTTGAAAAGTTACTATCATCTGGATAAGTAACTCGAGTGATGATTGATCAACTGATTGATGACACCTGATTACTTGTCTCGTCGGGTTTTAACCATTGTAAATTTTATTGTGCAATGACTTTTATTATATTATACAGGATAATGTGTTTCAATTTAGGGTAAATCAAGGTAAAGAACTTGGGAACAAATAGTGACAAAAATAGGAAAATCGAAAAACTGATGGCTACATATTAGTGATAATAGGGTAGTTACCAGGGTCAAAATAATTTAATTCTATTTAGTCCGTATTTTAGATTATAAAAAAATATTGGACACGTATTTTTTCTTTTTTCGATTAAACAAAAAATTACAAAGATATAGCCCATTGAAGTTACGTGTTACGTCACTCAGTGCTACAAAATGCAGCACGGGGTGACGTCACACGTAACTTTAATGGGCTATATCTTTGTAATTTTTGGTCTAATTTACAAATAAAAAAATACGTGTCCCTTATTTTTGAATAATCTAAAAGACGGACTAATTACATTTTTTTGGGAAACTAGCCTATAATGCAGCCTATGCTCATCCCACTGTAGGCCAGACCTTCTGACACAGAGTGAGAAAAGGCTTAATCATCACAAGTGCCCACTATGCAGCGCAGAGTTAACTGAACACCTTAGGCACTCAGGTTTTCTTACAATGTTTTCTTTCACTGTTTTCTAGTGGTATTTTCCAATTCACCCAGTTTCCGAATTGAGAATTTCGCTAAGTAACTTCTTAACTCTAGTGCTGTGTCGTCAAATTTCTCAGAAAAGAGTGTGACAGAAAGTTACTAAAGTATTTGCTTAGTGAAATTCTCAATTCATAAACCGGCCCGCAAACTATTAAAACTCAGACAGCCAAGCCTAACTTACAAAAATGATGTCTCTAGGATTAGGTCAGACAATGCATATTGATTATTGACAACTAACAGTTCCTGCGACCTCATCACATGGTTTACTAATTAACCCATAGCCTATGTAGTCCACTCTGACGGTCCCTTCTAAATACTGGTGAAGGAATTTCTGAAATGGTTGGGTACCTACTAACTATTAAATGTTAAATGTTACCCCATACACACAAACATATCTCTTTCAAATAATATTGTGGATAAAAGGATTGGATAACTCATAACAAGCTAAATAATTTGAGTGCTTAGATTCAACTCATTCACTCAATAATACAATTTTAGGTCAACACATTATGCAAGAAAATCAATACAGGACTGAAATTCCTTCCCAATTCTATAAAATATGTCTATAGGAGGTAGCTACTGATTGTCTTTGAGCTAAGTTTGTTGTCTAAAGCATCGAACAATAAACTTACAGAATTTGTAGTTCAAGAGAAAAAAAGTCATATGATTCCAAGGACAAAATACCTATCTTACAAAGATTACATTTCAGTGCAACTTATTGAACATCTTTTTCATAATCCCATATTCTTAATTTCAAACATGTAAATTACTTGAAGTTTAACCACATACACATAAGATAATACTACTTTGGTTGAAGAAAAAATCTGATGTGCTTCTACTTGAAGTTTTCTTACTTCCAGCAAGTGGGACCTTAAATATTTTAAGTTTATTGCATAGAATAGGGTTTAGGGTGATAAATACTTGGAACAATAGTCCAAAGAAACCTAACTGGGCAATCTTTTAGGTACACATCTTCCGCGAACTATTCGCCAAAGATAAGACATCACAATCAAGGTTAGGGAAATGAAAATTTCGGCAGATTATTTCATCAGGAACGCAAAGAAACGATTTAACAAATAATTGGGCTCTCCTTGAGAACCTAAGAAGTAAAACAGAACAGATATTTCGTGAAGACAAAGCTAAATCGATAAAATACTGTGACAGAAGGGATGACGTTCCCAAGTCCTACGAAACAAAATTGGGATTATAAACTGGGTGTACTTACTGATGCGGGGCTGTGAAATATAGTCCCGGGAAACGGCCAAGACATGTTCCTTGCGGGCCTGACCGGGAGTTAGGTTTTGGGCCATTTTTTCTGCTTTTTCGGCAGTCTGCACAATAAATTAACAAAACTGCGCTGCCTTCTCGCCCGAAAATTGACGAATGGAATGGTTGTCTATGGTTCTTCACGTGCCGTCACGTGACCCTCCATCACAAGGCGATAGATTATGGTCTATGGTAGAAATCGGAACATTCGAACGCCAACTCGCTTCATGAGTTTATTCTATTCATGGATACTTGCAGATAACATTAAAAATGGTCACATAATTGATGTACCTAGCTAAAAGGTCATGATATACGAGAAGATAAGTTTTTGATAAATATTTTCATCATCATTATTATAATTAATTAAATTAATTATCATCAGTGAAGATTTCCCACCACTGGATAAATACTACAAACCTTTAACCTTAAACATTTAACTGCCTTTAGACCAATATCCGATTTCTTACCTACAATTTTATTAATTCTTTTTCGGTACTCCTTCAGTAGCTAATTATTCCAAAACCATTAATTTGTGAAATGCGTAGATATCGGATCTATATTTTTGTTATATTTAATAGATAACATTTTGTATTGTAACTCAACCAAGGTTTCATATTATCAATTTCAGATCTGTATTTACTATAGTTTTCATTATCATTCAAAAATATCACTTTGACTTCTATCATATTATTTTCCTTAAAATAATGCATCGCACTGCATTTTATGAAATATTGCTAGATTCCGCTAGGTATGTGTATGAAAAAAAGTAAAATTGACTTATTAATTACTGAGGGCTTTTCAATGACAGCTGTCAGTTGAGTTCATTAAAAAAACACTAGATGGCGCTGCAAGAAGACCAAAATGTCATCAGGTCTGTGGTTTTAATAGTTATTAATCTGTGATACTCTAAACATCTCTATGTAGTCTGTGATCTAAACTAGACTTTGTTTCGAAACTGTTGAAACTTGAAAGTTATCGAAGTATTTTTACTTTGTTCATTACATACGTACGTGAATTGTGTCTGCTCATGACTAGCCCATGCATTGTGCATTTTTGTAAAAAAATAGGACAGGAACCACAAATAAGCTACAGTGATGTCATGACGTCAGCACCATCTATCGGTAATTTGCGGTCCTATTTTTACTAAGTTGCGGTACTATGACGAAATGATGATGATGAAAAGCCCTCTTACGCTGAAACTGTTTTTAGGTTTTGCGTTAAGTCAACATTATTATTAAATAACCAAATCGAAACTTTTGAAATTATGATTTCGATTTTATAAAAAGAATCGATACCTTAAGGACCATGATGATGACATCCCTTTCGTCGTCATTCATTCAATATCCAATCTTTATTTTGAATGATTATTGACAACTACGTCATTCGTTCAATTCGTTCATTCTGAAAATTCAACGACGGTGCCGGGCGTGTTGTTGTTTTTCCGAATTATTTTATAGAAATCCATCCAAGTTATTTAGTTTCTTACACGATCGTAACAAATAAATAACCCGCTGTCGGCCTTCAGATAGTAGCAACATGTCTTCCATAGGCGCAATGGTTCCTCATTTAGCCGCTCGTAATCTTGGGCGGTTGAGTTCCGCGTTGTACAATAAATCGAATAGAACTTATTTTACATACACCCAAGAGCTTTCCCAGCCTTTGGACAGGAAACCAGAATTCACAACTGCCGATAAAGCCTTCGAAGCAACCCTCAAGTCTGGTAAGTTATGATTTGTCTGCTTAAGCTGTGCTGCCTACGACTATTGAACGACGGGAACACATCAATTATTTACTAATATCGCTGGTTACGTGGTCCAAAGTTCGCTAAAATGAATCATTTGTATAAAAGAATTGTGACCTTTATAGCGTAGGATCTAAAGTATTCTGTCGCGTACATTTTTTTACGATGAGTAGATTTCGATATGCTCGGATTTTTAGGATGAATTTATAAATAGTTGTTTGGGTTGACTTGATGCTATTTCGAGAAGTAATCACTTACTGAATAATTTATAGGCATGTTTTGTGCAACTGGCTCTATTCTTCGTATTTAAATACTTGAAGACCTTGATTAGGTCATTTGTAGTTAAGACAGAGTTTATATTACCTGTTACAGACTTACTCTTAACATTTTTATTATCTTTATTGCATCAACTGCTGTCATGAAACAATCAATTGAACTTATATTTTTTTATAAAAATATAGGAAAATGAGCATTATTCTACCTGACTCAGATTTGTAAATATGCTTTTGTACTTAGTTGCTTGTTTTTATTACATTGTAGGGGATTGCATGGTCATCATATCAACTTGAAGCTTGTGTTGTTAGGAGCTAAGAAAATATGGAAGGCCATAGATGATACGAATATAGAAATCAATGTTAATTCAAGCCAATCTAAAATAAAGATTTAAAACATCTTAAAATGCACTCAAGACGAAGATTCTAGGATAAAATATATTGTGGTAAAGATTTTTCTCTACAACTAATATTTTTCATAATATAAATTGCTGCTAAGAAATCTCAGAAATGCTTCACACAAATAAGGTGCAAATTGTGAATGTTGCTAGTGATGCCTTCAAATTACATTCCAATAATATAAATCCTTTCTATTCTATTCAGTAACACTAGCACCACCAATGAAAAACAATAGTTTTTGCTAAAAGTGTGAGACTAACATCTCAAACAAGTTAAGAGTGATTTTTACACACAAAACAAAAACTGTAAAAATTGGTGAAGGCGCTACAGAAGATTTCGATAGCAAACAGTTTGACACAAGATTTGTATGTATTAGATTTACTAAGAAACTTGATTACCTGCTTTTAGGGAGATAAATGTCTCAGAAAATGGAAAACATAAATGTGATAAGGTAACAAAAAAATACTACATATTTTACGACAAAATATAGTCGTCATGTATTGTAGAAAAAACAAGATCCAGGGTCAATGTATCAGGCAGTTGTCAACATCAACAGAATTATTGCTTCCATATTTTGACAAGAGTGATAAAGAATTATATTATTATGTTCATTATTACTATACTCCATATGTTTAGGTACTTAACGAAAGGTAAACAATCTGGATACCTAAGTCTCTTTATTGTTTTACAATTTTTGTATCAAATTTTTTACAAATTAAATGTTTTTTTAAGAAATTACATTTAATTTCACATTGAATTGGTAATGTGTAAAGATTTTGGTTTAGTAAGTGTAAATTTCAATAAAAAGACGTATCGAGATTGTTTACCTTTAGTTAAGTCATCATCATCATCATCAGGCTATATTAGTCCACTGCTGGACATAGCCCTCCCCTAATGAGCGCCATAGCGCCCTGTCTTCAGCTTGCCGCATCCAGCATCTGCCTGCAGTCCTTCGCAGATCGTCATCCCACCTGGTTAGAGGGTTTAGTTAAGTACCTAAACATTATTATTAAGTACCTATAACAAGTCGCATAGATTTTATTATTCCTTGGTCACGGGTATTAAGTAACCAACCGCTCTTCTTCCAGGCCAAACGGTCTTCGCCCAAGGCGCCGCGGCGACGCCCGTCCACCTCTTGCGCTCAATGACAGAGGTGGGCAAGGCCAACTCGCTACGCGGCATCAAGGTCGTCCACATGCACACCGAGATGGACGCGCCATACACTGAGCCTGAGTGCAAGGACATCTTCAGGTGAGCCGTGGACATACATCATCATCATCAACCCATTGTGTCCCACCGAGGGGCATGGGTCTCTTTCCTGAGGAAGGTGTAGGCCGTACTCCACCGCGGGGGCCAAGTCCGGATTAGTGGAGGCCTGTAAGACTAATGGCTAGTCTTACTGTCAGAAGTTTTCAAGCCCTAAGGCCGCTGGCTTGGCTTAACAACTGCTATCTATCGACGGCAGCCGGCACCAACTGCTTAACGTGCCTTGCGAAGCCCGGAACCGCTTGGAAATATGCCACTAGTGTTAGTCATATATGGGTCACCCATCTATGCACTCAACGCGCCCTATGTTGTTTAACCTTCGTGATCGTTTAGGATCACTCAGGCAGCCGGGGCTACGAGCGATTCCTGTATCCCAGAGGGATAGGCAGAGACCAGGGACTGCCTCCTGCCACGATCCTGACAAATCACTTTCGCTTCATCGACATTCATTAGTCGTTGCATGCACGCACGTCGGTGCCGTGGACTTGTTAACAAAAGCGGTCTCGTACAATCTGTTAATCTACTGCTAACAAACTGATAGGTCATAACCGTAACGACCTACTTTTTAATTGTTCCTTTCAAGTTCATAATGGAACAGATTACCAGATTGTTAGTTTCGCGAAACATCGTTTTAGAATCCCACTTCTGATGAGCGGAATCGCAATTAGCAAACATTAAAAAATTTCTAACTTAGATAAGATAAGGTTTGATATTTTTCAGCCCACATTTTGCGAATTCAACATTTTGCGATTACTAAGAATTGTACATTTTGCGAATTCAACATTTTGAGCCGGAAGGATTGAATAAGCGATACAATGCAACAGAATGCACTATTTGTGGAAAGACTGGAGCCTAAACTAGATCAAAAGTTCTGTATCTTAGGTTTCGAAGCCTCACAATCTACAAAAGTACGGTACCTATCATATTCGACGCCGCACCAGCACAAGGTACACAGTATTAGTGTAGCGACACACCTGCGGAACGTACCGCGCCGAACGTTCGGCGGCTGAACTTGCAGTCGTAACGTTCCGTTGGCAAACCAAACGCTCAGAACGCTGCGTCTTGTTCAGCGCGCTACGCGACGGTTCGTTACGCGTTAATTCCCCCCATGTAGGTTTAAATGAAACATTCTTCTTCATTATTGATTGTTCAGAACACATTCCAGCAAGAAATGCATTATGATCCTCTATAACTCCACATTGCTCACACATTGAGGAGGACTTCTTACCCATTGTGCCCTGAACGAAGCCTAAATGGTTGAATAAGCCTAGATCTACATAAATTGGAGCAATCAAACCATGGCACCAGATTGGTCTACATTGGATAGTTCTGTACCAGAGACCAATACCCTTTTCAGCATGCTCACCAAAATGATACTCCCACTTTTCCATTCCATTGATGGTTTTGAAACTCTTTATGTTTTAAAGTAATCATTCATACCGTATATACATTTTTGAACCAACCAGTTATCTATCTCCGTTTATGGTTTCTGTCGCCCACCTAAGCTGTTATCATCAAAAAATGCGCTCAAGATACGGCAATGACATCTGATAGTAGATAAATGCCAGGTATTATCTCACAAGTTCAGTATCTCGATTAGGTTCGTTTTGTGGGTTTGTTCGGTGTACGAGTATCTAATAGTAGGGGAGCCCATGATGCTAAATCGAGATTTACTCGAGCGTCATAGAGACCTATTTGATTGTGAAGTTTAGATGATAAGAAGAAAAAAATGTCATATAATATATACTTTTTCATCGGTGGGGGGAGCGACTATAGATTTTCAAATATGTAAAAAAAACTGTTGCATGGACATACTCGAGCGCGTCAGATATTGATAGCATCTATATCCTGTTTATTTTTGAAAATGTACGTATGTTAATCTGATTGTTTCAATGATGGGGGTGGTCGTACGTAAGGGTTGAAAATGAAAAAAAAAATTTTTATCGAGCGCGTCAGATTTTCTAAGGGGATGTTATTTTCACCTAAAAAAAAGCTCTTATATAATGATCTGACGATTTGGATGTAACGCAAACTCGCGGGCATTATTAGAATGTGCAAAAAAATTCGCCATTTTGAAATACTCGAGCGCGTCAGATTAAGATTATATATGGTTCTTCTTAATGCCCTAGACGTGCTGTCTCATAATCTGACGATTATCTAGAGGGATTCGAAAAATTTTTTTTTAAATATTTTTTCAAATCATTGAACTTAATTAATTGAAAAGCTGAAGAAATAGCATGCAAATAAAAAAGTACAGGTTTTTAAGTATAATGCTTGTATTTATAAGAAAATCATTATAAAAAATTAAATTTTTGGCGTACTTTTTTTTTAATCATCGTCTTCTTCATCGGTAGAATCATATTCGTCCTCTGGCTCGATTCCATCCTCATCCTCCCCATAGCTGCACGCATTAAACTTTACCTATTATTTTTTCTTACTTCGGCTTATGGAAATCGTCTGATTATATATTTTTCGTTATCCCTGAATTATTTTCTTCATAATAAAAAAAAAATTAGCCACGCTCGAGAAAGTTGAGATAACGTTTTTTTTTTTACAAGTTTGTGACCCTCTTACTTCTCTACGTCACGCATAAATTGTCAGATTAGTGGAATATACACTTTTTAGCATGTAATTAACTCACCCTACCTTAATCTGACGCGCTCGAGAATTTCTGATAATAAATTTTTTTTTACTAATCTGATCCTTTATCCTTGACAGGCGACCATATATATGGGGCTCATATTTGGTGGAGGTACTTTACCTGGTACAAGGTATCTCCCTGTATGTTAATCTGCCGCGCTTTGGTAACTCCCGAAATCCCCTCTTGGTCTCTCCTACCATAAGTAAATTGTAGGTATAATAATGAGCAATTCGATATTTTTTATTGCATAATCAGCCCTCAGTATGACATGTTACAAATAACAATAAACTATCGTACCTGATAAACTTCTTGGATGTTGGAATCTTGCACAGCATTCTGTCCGACTCAAACTGAAGAACGGCTAAGCTGTTATACAATTTTAGTATTACTACTGGTTTAATTAAAATTGGCACGATGGGACTGCCATCGTCACTATGTGTACAAAAGTTCCTAAAGTAAATTAAGATTTTAAAAAAATCGTACCTGCAGTGCAGGGTATTAAATGCCCAAATAAAAGTCACTAAAGCAACAAAATATAGAAATTTAAATTTAATTCAAAGTAGCAATACTTAAACAAACATAGTATGGTTTTAATACACAAGCAACATTCCGTATCTAAATGACATTTTACTATAATTAGAGGACACAAATTAAAGTTTGCCAGTGCTTACAACTGAGATTAACTTAAAAAAAAAAAGAAATTCATTCCTATTTCCTAGGTCTTAATTTCTTTTTAAGATTATTTCCAATATTCTAAGCACGATCAAACTTCGCTTTGAGTGCTCTAAACCAGTGTTGTTCAATCTGTGGGTCGCGGTTTGCCAGCCAGGTAAAAGTAAAATGCAATTTAAAATGAGACTGTTTCTACTTATTTGGTTCATGAGTCCCTGTGTATAGTGCTTGGTAAAAAGTATATGTATAAGGCAACACTTGGTTACAGGTTCTAACTGCATCACCCTTGGAATTACTTCAAAGCCTCCGGGGTCGCTAGAATTTTTCACTTGTAAAGGGATCGCGTCTTCAAAAACATACGAAAACACTGCTTTGAACGTATTGGCGAAGTTTCATTGCGTCCCGGCACGTTATTTGTAAATAAAACCGACCAAGTGCTAGTCGGACTCGCGCACCTAGGGTTCCGTGGCATTATACAACATTAGACACTATATTATATTCATATCGAACAAAAAACGGCAAACAACCACGTTTGTTGTATGGGAGCCCACTTAAATATTTATTTCAATTTCATGATTTATTTTTTAAGTGATGTTTATTTCAAGATTCTATCTATTGCCGTTATTTTTCTTTTTTTTATTCATAGTATAGACAAAGATTGTCAAACTTTAGTTGTATGGAAAATTTTTAAGGGAAGCTTTTAAATATTTATTTTTTCCTGTTTTGAATACATGAATACACAATCTGTGAAAATGTCAACTGTCTACCTATCACGATTTTGATACAGCCTGGTGGCAGACCGGCAGACGGACAGGGGAGCCTTAGTAATAGGGCTTAGTAATGTGGGGTACGGAACCCTAAAAACCAAACAACGTTTGTATAGGAATTGCTCATTGGGGGCGCCTTAAATTGGAAGTTGCATTCTACTGCAGATATTTACAAGTATAATTTGGATTCTATGCCATCTGCATGACAACATCAGACATTTTCATAAGAGCCTAAGCACATTGCGTATTTTATACGCGCAGACAACTCGCGGAGGAAGGGAAAGAGAGGCGCGCGCTAAATGGGTCTATCCAATAGATTCGCTTATTTTCTTTTTAAAAGCAGTTAGCAATGTCATCTCAACCGATGCCATAACGTAAAAGGAGTCTGATCAAAACGCAAAGTTGCTAGCGATCACAGCGTGTCTGTATCACTTTATCTGCGCGTATACGTTGAGATGACATTGCTAACTGCTTTTAAAAAGAAAATAAGCGAATCTATTGGATAGACCCATTTAGCGCGCGCCTCTCTTTCCCTTCCTCCGCGAGTTGTCTGCGCGTATAAAATACGCAATGTGCTTAGGCTCTTATGAAAATGTCTGATGTTGTCATGCAGATGGCATAGAATCCAAATTATACTTGTAAATATCTGCAGTAGAATGCAACTTCCAATTTAAGGCGCCCCCAATGAGCAATTCCTATACAAACGTTGTTTGGTTTTTAGGGTTCCGTACCCCACATTACTAAGCCCTATTACTAAGGCTCCCCTGTCCGTCTGCCGGTCTGCCACCAGGCTGTATCAAAATCGTGATAGGTAGACAGTTGACATTTTCACAGATTGTGTATTCATGTATTCAAAACAGGAAAAAATAAATATTTAAAAGCTTCCCTTAAAAATTTTCCATACAACTAAAGTTTGACAATCTTTGTCTATACTATGAATAAAAAAAAGAAAAATAACGGCAATAGATAGAATCTTGAAATAAACATCACTTAAAAAATAAATCATGAAATTGAAATAAATATTTAAGTGGGCTCCCATACAACAAACGTGGTTGTTTGCCGTTTTTTGTTCGATATGAATATAATATAGTGTCTAATGTTGTATAATGCCACGGAACCCTAGGTGCGCGAGTCCGACTAGCACTTGGTCGGTTTTATTTACAAATAACGTGCCGGGACGCAATGAAACTTCGCCAATACGTTCAAAGCAGTGTTTTCGTATGTTTTTGAAGACGCGATCCCTTTACAAGTGAAAAATTCTAGCGACCCCGGAGGCTTTGAAGTAATTCCAAGGGTGATGCAGTTAGAACCTGTAACCAAGTGTTGCCTTATACATATACTTTTTACCAAGCACTATACACAGGGACTCATGAACCAAATAAGTAGAAACAGTCTCATTTTAAATTGCATTTTACTTTTACCTGGCTGGCAAACCGCGACCCACAGATTGAACAACACTGGTTTAGAGCACTCAAAGCGAAGTTTGATCGTGCTTAGAATATTGGAAATAATCTTAAAAAGAAATTAAGACCTAGGAAATAGGAATGAATTTCGCGTAGAGGCGCGTTTCACGATCTACCCGTGTGTTTAGGTTACAAAGTTGCGTTCGAATCTCGTTTGAAGTGCGTATACGCGAGTCATCTGCGCGTCGTCTGCGCCTTTAAAATACTTAGTGTGCTTAGGCTCTTAGGTTCTCCTTTTTTAGGGTTCTGTAGTCGATAAGGAACCACTACAGTTCGCCAGGACCGTCTGTCTTTCTGTCAGCGGCCTAGCTCAGAGACGATTAGTACGAGAAAGCTGGAATTTAGCGTAGACAATAAAATATTAATACGAGTAACGTATAAACATCGACAAAAGAGTAAAATAAAATCTATAAAAAAATTAAACCGTTGATTGTAAACGTAAAAAAAAACATTGTATGTAGCACATATAACTTAAAACGAAAACTCCCACGGCTAGGTAGGCAAGAAGTAATGGCTTATAAAAAAAAACTTCGTACAAAGCCATTGAAAATTCCATTGATGAAGTTGTTAGTCCTGTAAAAAACTGAGAGGTGCTCACTACTGCTCACATGCCGAGTATGAATATTTACCAGTTTTCACGATGGGCAACTTTTAAAACTAGTATTGTATTTCTCGGCAGTGGGCGCATTATTATATTATTGTGTAGTCTGCTGTCATACCCTTGCAGAGTCTGAAAAACAGCAATTAAGCTGAGCCTCTGTCCTTTTCATCACAAATACCATTTGTAGTGTACTTATGTACCTATCTATATAAACGGTTGTACTTAAATTGTAATTGTGAAGTGATGAATAAAGTGCGTTTTTTTATATTTTATGTATTTCTACGGAACCCTGCGCTGCGCGTTGTAAACAGTTGTTTGTTTTGTTGCTTACGATACACAGCTAGGAATTATGGATGGTTACTCAAAAGACCTTGGGGTGACTTCACCAAATAATAGCCCTTATCGTGCGTTGCATAAGCGCTACTATTGAACGAAAACCAGCCGGAGGTTCCCTAGTTCACTAACGTGCTACGCCTTATTGAGACATTGCCCTTATCAATTCGCGATGTTATTTGCTTTTATGAGGTCAGTAGATCCACGAGATTCAATTGACTGTGGACCTTGTTATCAGTGGGTAAAACACAGTATGATGAACCCCAGTAGGCAATGTTGACCGTCCACTGTATTTAACTACTTGGGCCCTTTCTGCACTGCTCCGATCTGGCGTGAGAACCGGAATCAGTCATGAGAAAAATATCGGATGCCGGATTATGCATCTCCACTTCATCCGATTATAATCGGCAATGGACGTGACGCAGTACTTTATTAAAATTCCTCGGTTTTTCTATTCAAACAAAAAACAAACAAACATTTACATACAGGCACATACATTGCTTCTGGCCTCACACGTCGAGGCAGGGGACGTGTTCCTCACATTCTATTAACAGAATGAATGTAATGTAATTAATGTAATGTAAAATAGTATGAGAGTATAATAGTATCTACCATGCGAGAGGTCCCGAGCTCGAATCCCAACTGGGGACAAAAAAATAGAAACCCAGACATCCAAGAGGATGTTTCCATGTTTGTGACGTTCGTTGTTTCTAGTTCCCACGACACAGGGTATCCTAGTGTGGGGCCAGAAGCAATGTATTTGCCTGTATGTAAATGTTATGTTATATGGCATAGCCATGGCACGCCCTGTGTATAAATAAAATAAATAAATAAATAAACAGTTTATTATACTGTTTATTTATTTATTTATTTTTGGCATCTATACTTTCTATCACCAAAATTTATATTTGTCATCAAGTTGTATCACCTAATAAATAGATCTATCGCCACGAAATATTTTCGTTCTCAGATAAACAAAAATTGTTCCCAGGTATGAATTATCAAATTAATGTTAATATATGTGTAAAATAAGAGATCGATAACCAATAAAATTATATTGCATTACATGAATATAAACTTCGTTCTTATAATAACAGTTTTGTTACTTAAATAATAGCTCTGTGCTCAGAATGGTAGATCTGTCACCAAATAAATCGTGTAAAGAATACGTGACAACAGAAATATAGGTGCGACGACGCGCGTAGCGAAGCGGAGCCTGTTGTTGTTGTTGAGCCTCTTGTTGCCTCTTTAACATAATATGATTTATTGGTGATCTCTTTAAATTAGTTTGCTTAAATACTTATTAGGACACACCTATTATAATACATACAAAAACATTTATTTGGTACTAGACCTTATATCTCAGGATTTTAGGTGATTTATTGTGGAACTGATTTTGCATTGTTTGGTGACTACATTTTGGTGACAGATCTACTATTTTGAGGACAAACCCTATTATTTAAGAAACACAAAACTAATTAAATTGGTGATAGCTTAAATGATACCCTTTATTTTTTACAACCCGTACTTACTAGTTACTAGTTTTATACAAACATCTAGATAAGATCACATTTTAAAACGTTAGTGGGATGGTTGTGTAATTTATGAGGCCAGTAGATCAATTGGATAGTTTATTGACTAGTGATTAGACCTTGTAATAAGACTTAGAGTGCATTGAACACGAGAAACTAACAATTAAGTGTAGGGGCGGTCAGTTATTTTGTTATCATTTGTTGTTATGTATATCTTCCTTCACCGTAGCGAGTTGTGATCTACGTATACGTAATGAGATGATTGATACAGCGATCAGTGGCATCTTCACTCACACTCAAGCCTGCTTTTAAGTCAATGCAAAAAAAAACTGCCATGTTGACATATTCATATCAAGCCAAAAGCTGTCAATTAGTGTTGCTAGTACGTAAAAACCAAATAACCCCATTTTACTTCCATATAAACATTATGTATTTTAGACTTTTAACTCTTATGTATGAGGAATTAAATTTTGCATTTTGCATTTTGGTCACATGAGTCTTCTATTACGGTAAAAACAATCTACCGAGTAAACCTATATATTTTATAGCGGTAATATCGCTGCAATAAACTGCCCACTGTTTCATCATCATCAACCGATTATGTCCCCACCGAGGGGCACGGGTCTCTTCCCTGAGGAAGGTATAGATAGGCCATACTCCACCACGGGGGCCAAGTCCGGATTGCTGGAGGCTTGTACGATGTGTAAGACTAGTGGCTGGTGTTACTGTCAGAAGTTTTCAAGCCGCCCTAAGGCCTCTGACTTGGTTTAACGACTGCCATCTATTGACGGCAGCCGGCACCAACTGCTTAACGTGCCTTGCGAAGAACGGAACCGCTCGGAAAAATGCCACTAACGTTAGTCATCCATGACCCATCCATGGACTGAACGCGCCGTACCGTACTATGTTATTGTCGAATCTCATGTGTAATTCCTGGTGTGCATACAATAAAGAATATTCTATCTATCTATAAATAGATATTTTCCTTTGTCTCCAGGTCGTGCTCCCTTTTCATGGCGGCCAACGTCCGAAAGGCGGTCGCCGAGGGGCGCTCGGACGCAATCCCCATCTTCCTGCAGGACATCCCCAAGCTGTTCCACAGGAAGATCATCCGGCCTAACATCGCGCTCATCCAGGTATGCAGGATAAGGGATAAAAAAAGGTTTTTGTGAAAAAACCTTGCTTAACAATTCGACCAATAGGCTATTTGACTGTGTGAAAAAAACAGTATTAATTATACGTATTCGTATAAATTATGAGTCTTAACTAAACAACAAATTATCATTTGCAAAAAACACAAAATTATCATTTGCAAAAAAACACAAGATAAAATTAAATTTGATTATTATGTATTTGTATCGAAACCGGCCTGGATTGGCCGTTTCTATAATGACGTCACATGCTAGTAAAATGGCGTCTGTCACTCGTTATTTCTTACGTTCATTGGTTGGTTTACTGGTAAGTGACATCATAATTCCTGTGCGACGCCATATTGCTCAAGATTTTGGCGGATTATTCCAAAAGTAAATCGTTTGCCTTTTTTAGAAGAATACACGAAGGTATTTAAAGTTATCTTAGGACTCCATGAACACCAATTTGGCGCTATTGGTTACGTTAGGCCTATGATAGTCTTTATGAAGTTAAATGCCTTTATGGATGCCTTTATGAATAATGGGTTGATGATGATGGTGATGAATTGACATATAATTTAGGACATCCTTTCTTTCATTCATCTCACTCACTGTATTTCAGACATTCTTCAGCTACATTCATATAAGGATTATAATCCTCTCAGCAAACAGATCATGGGCCATATTATTGGTGACTCCTAATGACGATAACTTTTGCTCGCTTCAGGTGTCACCGCCCGACCAGCACGGCTACTGCAGCCTGGGTACCTCCGTAGACTGCGTCCGGTCGGCCCTGGTCAACTCGGAGACCATCATCGGTATGTATGACCGCCGAGCGCAGGGTTTTCTAAACTTTTAGGGCCTTTTCACACGTACCACAACCACACCACGTGGCCGGGCGTATATTTTGTATGGCGACAACGCAACCACATCGACATTTTGTCAGTTCCACAACGCAACTACTGGCGACAACGCAACCGCATCGACATTTTGTCGGTACCACAACGCAACTACAAAAAGCTGCAGCGACACTATTCACACGTAACCACTGCTAAAAGGACCTTAGCTTCGGACCGCGGACCCCTTATAAAGTTGGTCGCACATTTGTCAGTAACGTACGCGCCGCACGCGCCGCTTTTTAGAATTCGTTGTATGCAATGATATGAAATCTCGTATATTCCGCACCGTACGTGCCGCCTTTCGTAAAATACGGTAGACATCCGAACTCCGAAGGAAGCATTCTGATGACGTCATATAACGCGGCGCGTACGGCGCGTGCGGCGCGCGCTGCCACTCAGTGTTGCCTCATTCGGATACGAAGAGCTGAATATGCTCCATATAAGTTCCTTTTTGAATTAATGTTGTGAATCCAGAGTCTTTTTTTTTTCTTGGAATTTCGTTTTCTTCTTCCTCTGCCAATAAGCAGGCTATTACAACAATTTCTTCCATAGCACAATGTCACCGCACCGTTTCACACGGCGCGTGCGGCGCATACGTTACTGACAAATGTGCGATAACCTTTAAAAGATAGAAAACTATAAGAAGAAACCGGCCAAGAGCTTCAGTAGGTACTCTCAGTTTTTTTCCGAACTTCAAAGACAATTTGTTTACCACTGAATTACAAATAGATTTCAGTTTTTCTCTTTATTTGTAGTAGAAAATGATATTACCTCACGCACGATAGCGAGATGCACTAGGGTGGTTCTCAGAACTGCATAATTTCTTTAGGACATTTTTTTTTCATATTAACTGAATAAAAAGTAACATATATTGTAGTAGATGCCACCAAAACCTACAAATATGTTACAATGCAATCTTCAGGACCAATAAACCTACAATACATAATATTACTTTTTATTGAGTTAATATGAAAAAAAATGCGCCTAAGAAATTATGCAATTTGAGCCATTACCTGAGAATCACCCACTACCGCTGCGCCACAGAGGTAGTCAATTAATCGTATTGTGTAATTACAATTTCGTAAATAAAATTTACCAATTGCGGAACTGTTTATGTTCTTAAAATAGAACTTACTTTATTTATGTATTCAAACCAAGTTGGTATACATTTTAGTGGTTTTGTTTGACGCAATCGTGAATATTCATGTGGACGTGTTTTTTTTGTATCACGCGATTACAATGTCTTAACGTATAACTGAACAATTCATTAATAAATTACACATTGCCCATCTGGAATGGGTACACGTCTCACTAGATTTTGGAACAAATTAAATGACCAGCAAAAGGGATATTTAGTTTTAGTTAGAGAAAAGACAGCCATAGAAAATAAATATATTGTGGTTTACAATATTGGGTATGGAATTATCTGCCCTAAGGAACATTTCTCACTCATATTTACAGCAGGTAGTTGAAAAGCTGGAGGTGCTTGAGTATAATAATAAAATATACATACCATAAGAAGATAAGATAAGAATATTAAAGAATTTACATTCTGTTTCTTGAATGTCAATGTACACACTTATAATGTTAGCCGCTGCCTTGGGGCCGAATGTAATGGAGAAAAAGGCAGCGAAAAAAAAAACTCCAACCCGACCATCTTTTCTTAAATCTAATACATAAGTTGGTACGAAACTCTATAATACTCGTTATCTAAGAAGAATGTAATATGTGCCTGTATGTAAATGGTTTACGTTATGTTCATATAGCTATCTTATCTTAGTAATCTTAACCTCTGCGGCGCAGCGGTTAGCGCATCTGACTACCTTGCGAGAGGTCCCGGGTTCGAATCCCGGCTGGGGACAAAAAAAAAGCAACCCAGGTCTTGGATGTTTACATGTTTGTGACGTCGCTATTTCTGGTTACCACGACACAGGGTATCCTAGTGTGGGGCCAGAAGCAATGGCCGCATTCAGCAGAACACAACGATGAGTAATCGCTAAGTCATCGTTTACGCGCCGATTACAATTTTCTATGAATTTTTGTGTGCGTTCAGCAGTCATCGATTACTAATCGACCAATGTATGTGCCTGTATGTAAATGTTATGTTATACTTCCAGCCCAAGTGAACTCGAACGTCCCCCGCACGTTCGGGGACGCCATCATCCACATGTCCCACATTGACTACGCCGTGGAGGAGCACATCCCGCTGCCGGAGCATGGCGGGAAGGGCGCCTCTCCCGAGGAGACCACCATCGGCCAGCTCATCGGTGACAACCTGGTGGAAGACGGGGCTACTCTGCAGATGGGTGAGAAAATATTACAGTCTAAATCTTGGCTTTCGGCGCCAGAACGTCACTACAAAGAGTTGTCCAACGACCATAGAATGTCACTAGAAAGTTGACCTATTGACCCACTAAAGAGAATGTAGTCATATTTAAAATTGATCCACTACAGAGAATGTAGTACAGTCTGTTAGCTTTTAGAATATACCTCGGGCTCCAGAATAGGCTTCGGTTTTCGCCGAAAGCACACAAGTGTAATCTACTTCCTGCTCCGTATAAAAGTATTCTTCCCTATTTTGAAGAGTTATGTAAAGTTATAAATAACAATACAAAATAAACCTTACCTTATCGAATATAATCTGATTCTATCCGATAGTAGCCGAGGTATATTCTAAAAGCTAACAGACTGTACTACATTATCTGTAGTGGATCAATTTTAAATATGACTACATTCTCTTTAGTGGGTCAATAGGTCAACTTTCTAGTGGCATTCTATCGTCGTTGGACAACTCTTTGTAGTGACATTCTAGCGCCGAAAGCCAACATTATAGTGACATTCTAGGGCCGAAAGCCGACTCTCTGTCTCACCATTAGCATAGAATACATAATAGTACAGGTACAGAAGATTCACTCCGAAAAATCAATTAAAAAAAAAGGGACTCTAGTAGCGATACAATCAGATCGCATGGCGCTAAAAAAGCTACGTTATATTCACCTACATGTTGCATCTCTTTCTACCGTGTAACTCTTACCTCTTCTGGCGCCTGAATCCCTACCTATTTGCCACTCCGGAGTGGTCGCCGCATGTACTTACGCGTTCGATTCCGACACGCGTAGTGAAACTTTCTAATTACGACTACACTTGACAAGTCCTTTCACAATTTTTAACAAGTTACCAGAGACCTTCAGAAATAAACCTAAAACAGCTGCTTAACTCTAAAACCTACTAAACTGTGGAAGAATATTTAGAAAATAAACTCTAGTTATGTATAATAAAATATTAAAAGAATATATGAAGAAGAATATCTTATATGAGGCATATAGAATCAAACGCTGCTAAGTGCCATACTTTCCAAATATGAGTCATCTAGTGTATTTCGAGTTTTAACTATGTATTTTTTTTATTTAGTAACAAAATCAGCAAAAGACCACTTAAAACCTCATACAAATCTCATATTGGGTTCAAAGGCTGCTAAGTGTTACCGCCTTGGAATCAAATGCGGCAAAGTGGCTTGTGGTACTTTGCAGCCTTTGATTCTATATGCCTCATATAATTTATAAAACCCCCTATTTTTGAAGCAAAATTGATAAGAATAAACAGTTCGTACATATTGGACACCACTTTAGTTATAAGGCTTTTGCTGTGCCCGACAGGGTCCATAATGATACATATTTCAAGTGTTCTACAGCCAGGACACAACTTGTCCGCCCCAACTGCCATCAGGTCTCCGAGCCATCAGTATTTCTGAAAACCATCTCATATTGTTTGTTGGTGTTCATGGAGTCCTCAGGAAGTTGTCATTTTAAATTCATTCGTGTATTAATTCTAAAAAAGGCAAACGAAAATTTACTTTTCAAAAAGCCGCCATAACGCTATCTTAGGCAATATGGCGTCGCACAGGTTTTATAACGTCCCTTCCCGGTAAACCAACCAATGACCGTAAGAAAGAATGAATGACAGACGCCATTTTTATGTGACGTCATCATAGAATTGGCCAATCCAGGCCGTTTTCGATACCATGGCGGCAGATACAAACTATCAAATTTTATTTTGTGTTTTTTTTACAAATCATAATGTTTTTTTTAATTAAAATGCCTTAAAGCGGTTTTAAGACACATAATTTATGCGAATACGTATAAGTAATACTGTTTTTTTCCGGCTGTCAAATAGCCTATTGTTCTAATCGGCTACGCAATGAACTACGAATTGGTTATTTGAAACGGTAACCATATAAGTAACGCTTTCTTCTCCCCTCCCTCAGGTATTGGTAGCATCCCGGACGCCGTACTGTCGGCCCTTAAGAATCACAAGGACCTCGGAATCCACTCGGAGATGTTCAGCGTTGGCGTCATCGACCTAGTGAGGCGTGGCTGCGTCACTAACAACAAGTAAGCATGTCTGTGACAATAAATCATTCATTCATTCAAGATGATTCAAGTAAGCTCTCGATTTATTAGGCATCGCGTGAGATTGCATTGGATTTTTTGCATTCTCTTGCAGTTTTCACAGAAGAGAAGTGTTTCATTGTATTGACTGCTCCTTTATGTTCCATTGGATTGACTGTTACTTTATGTTTCACTACATTGACTGTTCTTTATGTTTCATTGCATTGACTGTTCCTTTATGTTTCATTGCATTGACTGTTCCTTGATGTTACATTGAATTTACTGTTACTTATGATTCACTCCATTGACTGTTCCTTTATGTTCCATTACATAGACTGTTCCTTGATGTGACATCGGATTGCCTGTTACTTATGTTTCACTCCATTGACTGTTCCTTGATGTTCCATTGCATTGACTTTTCCTTTTGTCTTATTGTCTTAACTCTTCTTTTATGTTTCACTAGCTTTCGCCCGCGACTCCGTCCGCGTGGACTTTAGTTCAAAATTTTGCAACTCCGTTCACTCCCTTAAGGGTTAAATTTAGAAAAAACGGCGAAACACGTGTTCAACCAATTGTGTTGAGGAGTATTTATTTTAAGTTTCAAGAAAATTAGACTATAGTGGATTTCAATAGAATCCGGCAATCATAGACAAGATAATTATTTGACAGTTGTCTATAATCGATAGACAGTGATAGTGAAATCTTTCTTTCTTTCTTTCTGATAGTGTTGTACCTATACTGATGTCAAAGTGAGTGATTGAGCATTGATCAATGAGATATGGGATATGGTTCACTGTTCGTTGGTTTATCCTAAGTATTTGAATAAATCCAAAATGATTATGAAGCAATTCAAATCAAGATACACTTTTTGTGTACCTATCGATTTTTTTCTATAAAATCAAGATTCACTTTTGTCCAAATTTAATGAATTGTTTAATGTTTAATGGGAATATTTAACTAAGTGACTATCGCACAAACATGATAAACGATCATCATGCATTAATATATGAATTATAACGGCCTAATATGCATTAAAATACGTTGTTATGTTTTAGGCTTTCAGTGCATAAATTAAATTTGTAAAAGGGCTTTTGCAATATTTCAAAACTTAGGGCAAGGCTCTTTAGAAAATTTAGTAGAATATGCGGCTCACTCATTATAATCTAAAAATACTATATAATTTTTCTCTTTATAATTATTCTTAGATTTATTCGTAGCATCTCTGAGTGATTCTGTGTATATTATCTTTATTACTTTTGTAAAGAACTATTAGTTTAAGAACATACTTCCGTGTTTCTTAAGAAAGAGATCCATTCGTAAGCAAAAACAAAGTCCGTGATGTCTCGCAGAAGTCGGTCGTTCCAAGAGTAAGTCCAACCAAATCTCAAAGAAAATGTCCAAAATATAAAAAGCAAAGTCGTCGATAATTAGAGGAAACAGAAAAACGCACAGAGTGCATATTCTGAGTTTTTTCATTCACTTTCTATAGCGAGAGCGTTCGCAATTTGTATAGGAGTGACAGAGCGCGCCACCTAGTTGTCTCTTTGTCACTCCTATGCAAATCGCAAACGCTCTCGCTATCGAAAGTGAATGAAAAAACTCAGTATACGCACTCTGAACTCAGAACAATTCCCACTCACACAGGACGGTGACAGTGAGTGAAGTATAAACGTGTTTTTAATATTTACCCTTTTATGCGTAGATGGAGTAGAACTCCCTTTACGCTTATTAGGGCTCAATAATTGATACAAAACTCTTTTTTTGAGTTTTCAGTAAAGAGAATGCAATTATATCCTTCATCTTAAACGACAATGCAAACTCATTTTGTCGTTCAAAACATAAACATGATGGTTTGCTGTGGAAGAAAAAAATGCCAGATTTGAAAAAGCGAGTCGTCATGGGTGATAAAAGTGGCAACAGAAAATTGTTTGTTATTAAATAATTACGCCTTAAAGTTTCAGTGGGGTTTCCACTGTGCTAAGTTTGAGTTTCAATACCTTTTGCTTTTAAAAAAATCACGCAATCCGCAACTAGATTAAGGATTTACAATTGTTTAAAAAAAAATTGAAAAATTGTACCATCGCGTTTTAGGTTGTATCCAAATGAAATAGAGATTTTTTTGTGAAACGCAAGAAAAATGTTTGCTGCGTGCCTATTGTATACCTCTACTTTTGTATACATGTAATTTGTAGAAAACGCTGTTGGTTGTACATATAATTACCATTAATACTAATCATAAGTTATGTTAACTTTTGTTGTATAACTGTTTGTTTTTTTTCGAATAAAATAAAATAAAAAAATAAATAAATAGAGTTTAGCCATAATTAGTATATTAAAGTTTATTTTTTCGAACTGACTTATTAATTCAAATATTTGAATCAATGAGTTTTAAAATCAATTCAAAACATTGAACAACACTAACTTTTTAAAGACAAATAAGACTTTGATGAGTAAAAAATAATATGTCAGCTTTACAAACTATTGAAATTTTCGTCGTCCGAGTATTTTCTATTAAAATAACTATCTTATAGAAGTTATTTAGTATCCAAATGATTGTAAGAACAATGAATGGTTCCTTGAAATGTGATTATGATCAGGATTGATATTCAAATGTAAGTAATTACGGAGTAATCGTGATTGAATTGGTTTGTTTACATGATTGCGGGATTCTATAGAAAGCTGGTATATATTTTTTGTACCTCCTATACAAATTTAGGCAACCCTTTTCGCCCCCTTCGGGGTTGAATTTCAAAAAATCCCGTTTTATTCCTTGCCTACATTATATATAGACGCTCTGTGCAAAATTTCAGCTTCCTAGGTCCAACGGCTTGGGCTGGGCGTTGATGAGTGAATGAATCAGTCAGTCATTATTAAAACTGCGCTGTGTAAAAAGGCATACTACAGAATAGATGACTTTATAGATGATAAAAACCCTTGGCAGTAAACCAATTCCACAACGAGCTAGTTATTGGTATTCTAAGAATATATAGGGTTTAATAAATTTCATACATATGTACAGACGCTGTGATTGCATATCAAAACTATGCTATTATTATAGATAACTGACAAGAACTTTATCACACAAGTTTGCCAAAGGCCATGCGAATGGTTGCGCGGTGGCCGGGTCGCCTATCTCCCTCTAATATGGTTGAGACTGGTGATGGCTGACCTCTGCGTTACGCTCGTGAACGGGTGCCGTCCGTGTGTCTGGCCGCAGCATTGGTGTTTTATTACCTTTTAAGAATATTAAATGATGTTTGACTTTGCAAGTATTAAGGCAGCGGCTAACATTATACATAACTGTATGTACATTGACATTCAACAAGCAGAATGTAAATTCTTTACGTTGAAATAAAAATTTTTGAATTTGAATTTGAATTTCACTGCATTGACTGTTCCTTTATATTCCACTGCCTTGAATATTCTTTTACGTTTTTTCAGGAAGAAGAACCACCGCGGAAGGATGGTTGGAAGTTTCCTTGTCGGTAACAAGGAGCTGTACGACTTTGTTGACAACAACCCCTTCATTGGTAAGCATTTTTTTATGAGGATTAGTTCACAAATCTCAATAATGGTGATAGTTAGAAGATATACATTGGTCAAAGAATAATTGTGATATATTTAAGTTCACCCTGAATGGATCACTGAGCCCCAAGATACAATTTAATTTAGTTTGGGGTTCAGAGTTACTTTATATATTGTTAAGTTTTGTACTGCTCAATAAAACAATTTTGAATTTTGAATTTGAATTTGAAAGAACCTATGCATTTAGCTAAAAATGGTCGTAGTCAGAGGCAGTCATACGTTATTTTGTGAACTGATTGGTTCTACGAACCCTTTTGTATTATATCCAGAGGGAGGCCCAACAAATTTATAATTAACTAGTGACCCGCCCCGGCTTCGCACGGGTGGCAAAAACGTTTCCGTGGAAATAGATAAATATATTAATTCCGGGGAAAATTCCCGGGGTAGTATTTTTTTACACCTTGGATTAATTCGAGATTTCGTACGGAACCCTAAACTTTTTGGAAATCCAATATAGCCTATGTTACTCACGAAGAATGTAGCTTTCTAATAGTGAAAGAATTTCGAAAATCGCCCAGTAGTTTCTGAGCCTATTCGTTACAAACAACACACACAAAAACACAAATCTTTCCATACCAATTTTGTATTAAATTTAAGGTGATTTGAGAGAAGATTGTCAGAGTGGAGTTTTTTTTTCGCTGCTTTTTTCTCCGCTACATTCGGCCCAAGGCAGCGGCTAACATTAACGTTTTAAGTACATCGGCATTTGACAGTCAACAAACAGAATGTAAATTCTTTACGTATAAATGAATTTCTGATATCTGATTGTGAATCGCTCGTAGCCCCGGCTGCCTGAGTGATCTTAAACGATCACGAAGGTTGAGCAACATTGGGCGCGTTCAGTGCATGGATGGCTGACCGTCCATGACTAACGCTAGTGGCATTTTTCCGATAGGTTCCGTGCTTCGCAAGGCACGTTAAGCAGTTGGTGCTGGCTGCCGTCGATAGATGGCAGTCGTTAAGGCAAGTCAGAAGCCTTAGGGAAAACTTCCGACAGTAGACCAGCCACTAGTCTTACAAGCCTCCGCCAATCCGGACTTGGCCCCCGTGGTGGAGTATAGCCTTTACCTTCCTTAGGGAAGAGACCCGTGCCCGTCGGTGGGGACATAATAGGTTGATGATGATGATGATGATGATTATGTATTCCAGAAATGTTGGAGATCGATTACGTGAACAACACTCACATAGTGTCCCTGCAACACAAGATGACCGCCATCAACTCTTGCATCGAGGTCGATCTTACGGGTCAAGTGTGTGCTGACTCCATCGGTGAGTTAAAAGAAGGGACTCGTTGCGGAATTGGCCATGCTACGTATTTTTGAACATGGTTTTTATAATTTACTAGCTGTGCCCCGCGGTGTTAGCCGCGGTTCGTCGATTTTCCCGTGGGAATAAGATATTTTCCCGCGGTAAAACGTAGCCTATGTGTTAATCCAGTGTGTCAGCTAAGTCCGTACCAAATTTTATTAAAATCGCTCCAGCCGTTTAGACGCGAAGAAGTAACAAACATACACACTCACAAACTTTCGCCTTTATAATATTAGTGTGATTTTGAATTTTATTCATAAAACTATTTTGCGATCGACCTGCGATCCGCTCAGAATCGATTGCTGAAGACACCAAGTCATTCGACAAGGTTCTTCAGCAATTCCTTCACTATAACAGCTGTGCGACTGTGGAACGATCTGCCTCTGGCCGTAAGGTTTTCTCCTTCCCTTTCAATATTTAAGAGCAGAGTTCAAAAACATTTTCTTTCCTTATCTTAAGTATGTTTTTCCTTTTCTCTCTAGTATTATGTAGGTATAATATGTTTTCGTTAATTTCCTTCCATATGATATATTTTTATTTATGCATGTATATTTTATTTTATATATTTAAGTATTTAATATTTATGTACGGTTTATGTATGTGTATTAGACATAAGGATATCTTATTTCATATTGTCTAATTGCACCGACTACCCGTCATTCAGCTTCTTTATTTTTTTCCGTCAATGGTTGTCTGGAAGAACTTACTTTTAGTAATAAGGCCGCCAATTGTACTGTACTATGTTATTGTCAAATCTCATGTGTAATTCCTGGTGTACATACAATAAATATATTCTATTCTATTTTTAATATTTTTCTAAAATTTTGGTATTTTTCGCGTCATCGAAACATAATTAAAGAGATGGTTTTTGCCTGCATAAAAAAAACGAACGTCATTTGTTTTTTTTATAAGTAAGGCAAAGGATTCATACTCATACTGTCTTTGCTGACGTCATAGGAAAGTCGGTCAAGGCTTTTTATAGAATATCGTAAAAAATTATAGATTTTTTTAAATTCTGATAAATAGAAATTTTACCGAAAGCAATGATATTTCCATTCACCTGAAGATGCGTAGCACGTGTTTTTGTACCCGTTTTACCTATAAAACGGGGTCACCCTACGGGGTGGCTTGATTAATTTATTTATTATATTCAGGACACAAAACAGAAAAACTATAAAAGTATATGTAAATGGAAGTCCCACAAGTAAACAAAACAATAATAAAAAAGCGTGCAATCTCAACCAGTCAATCAATCAACCATGCAATCATAGTGCTGAGTTCTCTGTCATCGAGGGATACAGGCATGAGGATTTTATGCTATAGTAGATTGTTCACCAAGGACGCAAACAAAGTTTTCGTTCGGGCTTTAACTAAGAATCGCTGAAGGAGCGAGGGATTCAACACTACCGAGACCAAAAATGATTTGCGCCCGTGTAGAACACTCTGCTTTTCACTACCATCTGAGAGGAATGAAAATGCGTACTTGCCTTCCAATTTCAAATATTTGACAATTAGGTACTTAAAAGTTTTGCAGCAAAGAGTTTGAAAGTTCAGTAAGTAGTTCCAAACTCGGTTTTAAAAGTTATTGCTTGGGTTGGAGCGAAATAGATATAGAGTGCGACAAGCGAGTCCTGGCTCAAGCTTTTGGCGGGAAATTTAAAAATCTTTTAGTTGATAACCCTGCATATCGTCTGAATAAACCATTTTGATACTTTTGCTTAACTTGATTATTTGTTTAATTAGTTTGGAGTCTCCAATGAATTTTGTATAAACTAATATAAACAAAATGAAAACATTAACTACCTCAAAACCAACATTTCCACTCCACCAAAAACATGGATAATAAAGATGCACCACATAAACTTATAAACATTTATTAATGCTGAACCATAATCAAAATCTGATTCATATCTTTTTTCTCAACATCTTTGAGTTCTTTGACTAAGTCTTCGATCTGACGTTTAACATTTTCGTCATCCGACAGACCTTACAACAAGAAATAATTCATGTTTGCTTTAAAACATTATTACTCGTAGTAGGTAAAATTATGTTGAATAGAAACAAAAGTTTTTTTTCTTGTTTAAATCTAGGACGAGTATCAAACTGTTTGGGCTGTACTACTTGCAGCTGAAATACCTAAGTTTGACAGTCAGAGTGTGGCCATATGAAGAATTCGAAATAAATCGCGTCCCAGGACTCGCTTGTCAGACTCTAAAACGAATCCTCAAGAGTGAAAGAGAAGTCCGACTTCTTAATATATCGACGGTTAAAAGGAAATAGGGCATAAGCGATATTTTGGCCCAAAATGACTTTTGAATGCCATCTTACTTAAAAAAAAATCTGCGTCGAATGCGCTTACTCCCGCGGCTCTACGATACAAAAAAGTCATCGTAGAGCCGCGGGACTAAGCGCATTCGACGCAGAATTTTTTTTTAAGTAAGATGGCATTCAAAAGTCATTTTGGGCCAAAATGTCGCTTATGCCCTATTTAACCGTCGATATGAGTGCATTAGTATATAAATTAAAAATTGGATTTTGAGTCTATTTAGATGCATCTTAGCTTGAACAACAATAGCGTGTTTTGGGTCCTAAATTTGGGCATCAAAATGCATCATTTCGAGGTGAAAAGTATATTTCTTCGTCCTCAGGAACCCGCATGTACTCAGGCTTCGGCGGGCAAGTGGACTTCATTCGGGGTGCGGCAGAAGCGGTGGATGGGCAAGGGAAACCCATCATTGCGCTGGTTTCCAACACCAAGCGAGGGGAGTCCAAGATTGTACCCACGCTCAAAGTCGGTAAGTCAAGCGCTGACGCACTTCCGCGGGTCTGTATATTTCTCACATAGATACAGAACACTTAGTTGTACGTGAAACTACTAAATCATAATACAATGTATGAAATTCTCCGAAAACAGATATTTTTAAGTTTATTTTATGAACCCACGTCTTTCATTTCTTTTTGTTTTTCTCCTCCTCAACTGACAACAAATACCGATCTTGCCGACGGAAAATCCGAATGCAGTGGACGCACCCTTTCGGTATTTTGTTAATGCCGACGCCTCGTACGGTGCGTACGCTCCGACTCCGATGCAGTGTACGCTTAGTGCTCCACCGCATTTTTTTTATATGGCGCAACCACTTTTGCCGGGTCAGCTAGTTTTAATATAAAATAAACCCCGCCTTATTTTCCATCGAACAGGTGCCGGCGTGGTCACCACACGCGCTCACGTCCACTACGTGGTCACCGAGCAAGGCATCGCCAACCTCTTCGGCAAGACACTACGTCAGCGTGCTTATGAGCTGATCAAGGTGGCCCATCCTGATCACCGTGAAGCCCTGGAAAAAGCCGCCTTCGAGCGTCTAAAGTGCATGCCCGAAGCTTAAATATAAGGTGCAATCACCGGCACGCAAATTTTGTTCTGCAATAACGCTTAATTCGCAAAAAAACTAGTGTAAGAATTTCTGATATCCGCGCTGAAGTTTTTCAATCTTATTTTGTTCAAGATAATTCCGTGAAAGTACTCTGTTAATGCCTTATAAATAGTCTGTGGCAGACAAGGGAAATACTTCTAAAGGCTCAAAAGGACTAATATCCAGGGCCGTTAAACCTTATATAGCGCTTGTTTTTACGCGAATGAAGAAAAATTTTAGAACAAAACTTGTTCATTATAAATGTTCCCTCTTTCTGTTTAAAATATACAAATCAACAGCACGGGCCTGTTTTATAGAACTACGATTCATGCTTTACTATGAAATAATCCACAACAAGTAAGAGGATTAGACTATGGAACATTCCTCGAATTGTAATGAATTACGAATTGTAGTTTTATGAAACCCGGCCCTGTTGTATCTAAGGTAAAAATCGTTGCAAACGAAATTGTTTCGAAAAATAGTTTTACTAACATAGATATTTGTAAGCATAGATTTCATAGATTCAGGAAATTTCTTCCTGATATCTGTTTCTGGATTTAGATGGTATTTGAAGGAATACTTCGCTTACGTGCGTGTAACGTGCAGTGACTAGTAAATGTTGATACAGTGAACGAGGTTTGCCAGGGTTGTGGCAAGTAACTAACCCTATTCGCAGCCTATCCTTTAGGGATACAGGCGTGAATTTATGTAGGTGTAGGTAGTTAGGTAGTTTACTTACATGACGGAAAGAATGTCTGTAATTGATTACAGGTGCACATGCCTATTACGCTTTAGCGGCCTGATATTTGTGCAATAAGAGTGAGTGAGATACTCAATAACTTAGCGCTTGAAATCGCCAACCCTTTGTGTTGACATGGTGATTAAATCCCATACTCTCTCTGAGAGTCGAGGAACATTCTCTGTTTTGAAAACAGAAGACCAGCGACGGAAAAATTAAGTTACATTTAAAACGCGATGTGGTATATACCCATAAATTCTGAAAACCTAGATAATCTAATCTGATTCGGTAATAATATCATGATGGGACACTGAATATTCTGTTACCGGTTCATTTCTGAAATGTACCGAAATCGTGTAACTGTTACCGCAAGCGGTAGGAAAAGATAGTACCGGTGTATTTTGTTACTGTTATTTTATACGGCTATTTTAAAAGCCTTCCCTGCAAGACAGGTTTGTTAAGATCGTGGCAAATGACCCTGTTGTCTGTCTACCCCGCCGGGGTACAGACGTGAGTTTATGTATGTAATGTATGTGCCATACAGGCACATACATTGCTTCTGGTCCCACACTAGGATACCCTGTGTCGTGGGAACCAGAAACAGCGACGTCACAAACATGTAAATATCCAAGACCTGGGTTTTTTTTTTGTCCCCAGCCGGGATTCGAACCCGGGACCTCTCGCATGGTAGTCAGATGCGCTAACCGCTGCGCCACAGAGGTCGTCAAATCAACGACTTATTGGTTTGGAACTTTCGTAACTTTGTCGACGACGCGAGCTCCGTCTCTGCTCACCGTGATTAATCTCTGCGAATCAGAGCGAAACCTGGTCGGACTCTTACGACAAAAAGTCAAGTAAGTGTATCCGGAATAAAGTTAATAGTGATTTATTGGTTAACATACAATAATACACAGTAATAGTGTAGAACGTATAATGTAGTTTACACATGTTTTAGCTTGAACTATTGTACAATACGATTAAAATCAGTTAACACTTCGGCCAACCTCGGTAATTCGGGATGCAAAAAAAAAAGTGAACTGCCTGAATCGAAAACCATTTCGAGCTTAGCATCCAAACTACAGTATTTTTAATGTAAGACATTTTTATCTTAAAAGATGAGCCTTATTTTGACCTCTATGGTGACGTCACATGTTAAATCGTCTGTAGTAGTTATTCTGTGAAAATCTACCTATGGTCTGTCAACTTCATCTGTCTAACACATCGATATATAGTGCCACTATATTATCTGTTCAGTTGATAGCGGCGCTAGTGGAAAATTTAGTAGTAACGTAATATTTCAGAAATTTACCTAGAAAAATGAGAAAATTTTAACCCGTCTTTCAATTTTAATGAAAATTATATCTATAAATCTTAGTAAGTGAATAAATAAAACAAAAAATGGGGAACAGGATTTACAATTAATTAGTTAGTTACAATTTTGCTCACCTGAACATATAACTTGGTGGCGCTGTAAACACGATTTTTTTTTACACTAAACAACAGACAATCTAGATGGTTTGGCCCATTCACACGCAAATGCAATCGCGAACTCACCTACACACAGAGTAAGCATCATATGACGTCACGCCGAATAATATTTACTTTAATTAATTAACAATGATAAACTCGATTAATCACGAAAAAAATGAAATTAGTTTCTTAAAATTACGTCTACTATCAGTATATAAAATAAAATCCAATCATAAAAAAAACTTTGCATCCCCGATAGGGAATGGATGAAAATATCAGTCTTCGTCTTCGGTCTACGGCGAATACTCGCGGCCACACAATGCGCGATGTAAAGTTTATGGCGATGTGCAAGCGATGTCAAATGCAAAAAAACAAAATGGACGCCGCGGTTGCTCTGTATTTTATGGCAGCAAATAATGATTTTTTACATTTATGTCGTAGTTATTATTTATTTATTCGTAGTTTGCAATAAATTCTAAAATTTTATCATTATTCCAATCTATGTTACGCTTCAGCTTATGCAACTACTCTGTGAAATAACACGTCCGCCACTTTTGACAGCCTTTGACAGGTGCACGCTGACTGAAGTGTGGCCGCTCAAGCGAAGTTCATCGCGATAAAACTCTTTGATCTCTGAAAGTTTACCGACAGCTACGCGAAGTCCTGACGAAGCTCCGAAGTGTACGCGAATACTTGGCTGCACACATCACGATAGCACGATACAAGAACGATATGAGCAACAAAACCTATGGAGCTCAAAACGAACACCAACCTTTTTATTGAAATTAGAAAAATAATTGACTATTTTGACAGTCTGCCTTCTTAGTGTCAATAAAAACAGTTTGACGTATCTGATACATTTATGTTTATGAACGCTAATTTCATTCGTGAAAATATTAGATTCTATCAAATTTTATAACCATAAACTTACAATAGTTATGTATCATGGCTTCAACAAAAGCGTGGTAAAAAAATTGTTGCTCAATCTCGTGAAATTGTAAATAATGTATATAACTATTTTAGAAAAGAAGTTAATATATTTAAAAAAGAGAAAGTAAATATCATAAAAAAATTTTGGACAGGATTTCTGAAGCAACCGGAGTTTCGAAGTTTTTGAAAATTTTGAAGGAAAACGACAAGCTCTCAGATCAGTCAAATTCATGTCTCTTCTGCATAATAAATTTCCTAAGTCTACCGGTTAGTAATGTCATCTTAGCAGGTGCTATACATTGCGTTTATGATACTTCAAATTGAATGCTACCGAAAAGAAATCGCGGTAATGTATTTCGTGTCATTTCCGTCTCCGGATTTAGGCGATGATATCCGAGAAAAGCCGAAGTGTTAACTGATTTTATTCGTATTGTACAAGCCGTTTGATTTGTAAAATAAAGCCCGACTCGGTTACTTTCAGGCTCAAGAATCTTTTAAAAAAAACAGCTTCTTCATACATTTTGTTAAGTAGGTATAGAATTTTAGTATGGAACGGCTGTTTTGCTTTTTTTTTGCCATTTCAAAGTTGACCCCACGGTAAAACTGGTTCCTGTTGATGAGTAGATTGTACTTTATTGTACTTTTACTTTAAAGGCCGATTTCTGAATTGAAAATTGGCACTAAGTCATAGCGTTGTTTTACAAATCAACAGCCTGTATAGCGTTGCAAATTGCAAAACGTTAATTATTATAACACAGCAGAATTTTATTCAATTGCTTTGACGAATTTATTCTTGTGTACCTATTTTAAGTTTCCTCTGTTTGTGACTGTATGACGATTCCATTTATTTGTTAAAGCCGCGTTTTCACGGTCTTAGTGCGCTCGGACCGAGTGCGCCATCCGAGTAAACTCATGCTTCTGATTGGCCATGTCGTGACGAAAAACCGTCCAATCAGCAGCGTTAGTTTACTCGGATGCGCACTCGGTCAGAGTGTACTAAGACCGTGTAAACTCGGCATTACTCCGCCGAGGAGCCATATGGATTAATCAGCGTTAAAGATAGTTCTATCACCTACGTAGGAAGCTAGACATCGTCGGTTTAATTCTAGTCTAGATTGTAGTCGATAGCCTAAATAGTGATAACATCTGCCTTAAAATGTCCTGATTTGAACACAAACAGCATCCTGTATAGGTGTGAATAGTTGGTGAAATATACACATTGTTGCTGTAGCTACTTAGGTAAGGCCCGCCATCTGCTTAAAAGCCATACACAAAACAATCATATCTCTAAAGTTGAAATCAGACTGTTCACTTATATTATGTGTTTGACTTGGTGAATGAATTCATTGCTGAACAGATCCAACTATGTTTGATTAACCATTTAGCGTCAAATGAAAGAATAGTCAAACGTCAAAACCATAGCTGTATGACGATGGACGGACTTGGGATTTTTGTCGTAATACACGAGGCCATTAAAATTTTAAAATTTAACTGTTCTTTTCGACTATAGTCGAAATATTAAATACTTTAGTAAACTATTATAAAGTTATGCCCAGGTACGGTCAAAACACACAACTGTAAGGCTTTTTTTTAATATAGTTTAATTGATTTGTCAATTTACTTTCAAAGAAATTATTTAGAAGAAAAAAAAAAGTAAAAGAACTACGGATTTCTGAACGTAACTGTATTTTTGGACGGTTGTGTTTCAACGAAAAGGAAAATCCATCTTTTTTGGGAGAAATAAAGATTGGGGGAAGTTCGGGAGAACTTAGGAGAAGTTGGTAGAGAAATAAATATCTGCAATTGGAGTAGTTCGTGTTCTTATTATTATACAACGAACATAAATTGGATTACGTTTCAGTGTGACCCCGCTTTAACGCATAACACGGTCAATTGAAGAAATTCATCAAGTAACTATGTGCACGTCGCACATACGATATGGTCTGTAATAAGTGTATAAGGAAGAGAAAAATAGTTCAAACGCGTTTATTTGACCGTGTTATAAAATGAGCGTTCTTATTGACCATGTCCGCTAATCGAGGAATGAATGAATGATCACTCGAGCGAATGTGATTAGTCTGATTTCACCTTAAGGGAAGCAAAGCAAAGACGAAAAATACTTGCGCATTAAAAACTGATTGTTTTGTGTAAGCTTTGAAACAGAAAACCCGGCTTAACATACGTTGTATTGTATAATGTAACTCGTAGATCTACTGTAAACCGTATCCGTATTTTATCACAATAAATAACGGAAGTATTTAAGTAAGTTTTTGTTAGGAAATATCATTTTGTATTTTAAACTTATTTTCAGTATGAAATCGAACAACGGTATCTAATTCGTGGGTTTGTTATTATTTACTGCCTCTAATATATCGTATTAAAGTATGTTAAGCCTAATTTTCGAAGTTGTTTTATTTTATTACTATTTTATTTTTACTACCTTTTTAACCTGTAGATAAGATAGGGAAAGGGAAAGCGAAAGCGAACGTGAGAAAAGTAAACTAATGATTCTGATTGGACGGTGGATTTTCGTCACGACACTAAAATGTCCAATCAGAAGCATGTGTTTACTCGGATGGCGCACTCTTTCCGAGCGCGCTAAGACCGTGAAAACGATGCTTTAGCAGATTTTATCTACCTACCGGTATCATCACAGTGGTATTAAGTAGGGAGGGGGGATATAGTAAGAAAAAATACCTACAATTTAATTCTGTCCAGCAAGTGTTATGGCCCTTTTACACGAGGCCAATAGCTGAGACAATCCAGTAAGCCAATTCAATATTTCATTGGATCGGCTTCATCCATTGGCTTGGGCCAATCCAATGCATAGTCCTGGCTCCATTCACACGAAGACAATATTAGACTGGCTTACTGGATTGTCTCAGCTATTGGCCTCGTGTAAGGGTCAGCTCACACCGAGACGCGACGCGGCGCGACGCTGCGCGCACATTTTTCATAGAGCGACTCAGAATATACTTTATTCACTACACGAAAAGATACACATTACATTGTGAGAATTCAGATTACGTTGCACCACGCAGCACTGCGCCTCGAGGTGCCTCGCGGCGTAGCGCGACGTATCGTGACGCAGCGGTGCATCGCCGGTACGCGCGGCGTGCAAGAGCGGTGCTGCGTCTCGCGGTGCCGCGCGACGCAGCGCGACGCCGCGAGGCGCAGCCTGAGGCCGCTGTGGTGACTTCTCTACTATTTCCGTCCAGACTTCGTTTAGAATTGACGCAGTTCGGTCGAGTGCTCGATTGAAAATATAATGATAGACTGGGATCTTGTTATAATCGGACTTCTCGCAGAAGAGGAAGAGGAAGAAGTTTACAAAAATAAAATTAAAAAGAAGACATCACACAGGAGTATTTGGGTGCATAATTTATGGAGAAATAGAGGAATTCATGGCGAATTTCATACTTTGGCTTTTGACCACATTGCCAACTATCCAGAAAAGTTTTATGATTATTACAAAATGGACTACCAAAAGTTTCAAAACTTATTAAATGTGTTGCGGCCATATATAGAAAAACAAAAAACTAATTACAGGCCCACTATCTCGATTGAAGAGCGGTTATCTCTCTGTCTTAGGTAAGTAATGCTAATGTACTAGGTACTTAAGAGTTTGTACTCTTTTGCTTTCGCTTTTTTTACAAATAAATAGAGAAGTGACTTTGGTCTCTAATCTGTTTTACATCTGTTAATGAACTTATCTAATTTTGTGCATATTTAGACAGTGCTTACAACAATGCATCATTAATTCCTTCTGTCAGTTTGACGTGTTTTATAGCCTTGCTTGATGCAACAGGGTGATGAGTCTGTGATTCGAGTCGGCGCACAGTGTGATATTTTTGAAATCTAGCTTGACAAAATTATTTCTTGCTCTTAAATACCAAATAATATATTATATAATGGATTTAAAGACATTGTGATGATTATAGGCTTGTATTTCAATAAAATTTTATGATTTTGATCACTGATACGGCTTAAGTATAATTAAAAAATAATAAAATAATGAGTAAAAATTACATATCACTCAGAGTCTATCTCACTAGTATCGGTTTCGCTACTAGGATTTTCGTAAATGTCATCATACTCTTTGGTTGTGCTCTTCATTTCTAAAAGCTCACATACTTCTTTCGTGATATGGCCTTCTAAAAGCTCACATACTTCTTTCGTAATATAGTATATTTAGTATCAGCATTCCACCTGTGCGAAGCCGGGGCGGGTCGCTAGTTTCAGTTATTAAATAACAACATTATTGTAGATAGGCAAGCTCTTTTTTATTACACTTAATAATTTTTAGCTAAAGTAACAAAATCAGGAATGTTAAGAAACTTAAAAAAATCACATATTCTGTCGATTTCACAATTATTATTAATTAATTATTGATATATGGTGGCTTATGGCGACGGCGTTAGTTTTTCGTGATCTCGTAATCAGTGAAAGGTGCATCTGTTATTTCAGTTTCATCATTACTGACGGATGATGGCGTGTATGTGTATGGTGCTGATCTTCTGGCGGCCTGAAAGTTGCTCATGTTTGATGGCGTGTACGTGTCGTTTTTTTCGGTTTCGTAATTGGGAAGGGGTGTAGCGGTTATCTCAGTATTATTATTACTAACGGATGATGGCGTGTACGTGGGTGCTGATCTTTCCGAAGCCTGAAAGTTGCTCAAGTTTGATGGCGTGTACGTGTTGTTTTTTTCGGTTTCGTAATTGGGAAGAGGTGCACCGGTTATCTCAGTACTATTATTATTGACGGATGATGGCGTGTACGTGTATGGTGCTGATCTTCTCGAAGCCTGAAAGTTGTTCATGTTTGATGGCGTGTACGTGTCGTTTTTTTCGGTTTCGTAATTGTGATATTGTGAATATAACAAATTAACTTCTTCTTGTTCTGTCAATTTTAATTCTGCGTCATTAACTATCTGGAAGATCTTGCGTTCAATTTCTGCCTTTATTTTATTAGGCATTCCTTTGACTTTACTTGCCATGCTTTTAAAAAAATAATCCGTAGAGTCCTCTTCCTTTTTAGCCTCAATGTAACGGGATAATATTTCCGATGCTCTAGGCTGTTGTGAAATATTTCGTGTATGTGATGGAGACCGTGATACAGAACCCGGTCGTGATACTGGTGAGTTAGCTTGTAATGGTGACTGTATAGATTGCGAATCATCATTTATAGAGTATGTAGATGAGTCATCTAGATTTGAGACCTGGGAATTTTCTTGCACAACATATTTTTTTAGAAATTCCAATTCTTTCTCAAATTTTATGGGCTTAGCCTTCACTCTGGCAGAACCACTTTTTCCATCTTTTCTTAAATTTATTGATCGTCTATAACTATCACGGATTTTCTTCCAGCGCTTTTGACAGTCTGGTGCTGAAATAAAAAATAAAATTATGGTATATGTTTTCTGTAATAATACTGACATATATTTATGCAGGATATCCCAGAAATCAACGTCAACCCGGAAACGACTACGTCGAATTATTATCCATGTATCCATGGAAAATCTCGTGAAAAAATTATCAAAAAATAACTGTAACATAAAGTGAAAATCTTAAAAAAATAATCAGAATACTCCGTAGTTAGTTAATTAAAATGTCTCACTGTAGTTTAAACTATAATTTTTTTCAGGTTTTTGACTACAGCAATCAGCTTCAAGTCTGTAGCACAAAGCTATCGCATGGGTTACAGTACCGTTCTAACAATTATTCACGAAACCTGTGCTGCACTTTGGAAAGCATTGCAACCTATGGTTATGCCAAAACCAACTCGAGAGCTATGGGAGTCGATAGAAAAAGATTTCGATAGCATCTGGCACTTTCCTAACTGCATAGGAGCTATTGACGGAAAGCACGTCAACATAAGAGCACCTTGGAATAGTGGAAGCCTGTACTTCAATTACAAAAAACACTTTAGCACTGTTTTGTTGGCAATAGTAGATGCTAAATATAGATTTGTTGTTGTTGACATAGGATCTTATGGCCGAAACAGCGACGGAGGCATTTTATCTAATTCCAAATTGGGAGTGAAGCTACAAAGCAATCAATTAGGAATACCTCCTAATAAATGTTTGCCGGGTACAACATGTAACGCACCTCATGTTTTTGTTGGAGATGAGGCTTTTCCCCTGTCTCAAAACATAATGCGACCCTTTCCCAGTGACCAAGTCTCCCATGATCGAGAAAAAAAAATTTATAACTACCGCTTGAGCAGAGCAAGGCGCATTGTGGAAAGTGCTTTTGGAATTATGCAGCAGAAATTTGAAATTTTTCAAAAAAGAATAAGAATACAGCCGAAGTATTTAAACAACATAATTTTAGCATGTACATGTCTACATAATTACATGCTAGACGACATACCCGAAAACATTTCATTACCAAGAGACAGCATTCTACAAAATTTATTAGACACCAGCCAAATTGATGATGAAGAACCTATGACTATTCGAAACCATTTTAAAACCTACTTTAATTCTGAGAATGGTTCGGTCTACTGGCAAAATGATATGATAGAAAGATGTTAAGAATAGGTAGGTAACAATAATTTCAAAAACCAAGGGAAACCTGTTATTGGCTTTATAACTGTATAATTGATTGTCAATTTATATGTATTGTCACGCTGTTGGTTTTCTAAATAAATAAATAAATAAAACAGACGATAGCGTCGATGTAGGTACTGCAAAAACCACACCATGCGATTTTATCAAAGTTTATATTATAATGATGTCCTTTATTATATTTCTTTGACTAATTGTGTACCTACGTATGTACATTAAATGTATTTTATGATATTGACTTGTTTTATTAAAATCGATTAAGTAATATTTACAAAGTTACTTACCCGATAAACCCAATTGTTCACTAATTTTGTCCCATGCATTATTTTTAGCATTTCTGTCACTATAGTGTTTTGACGATACATTATACAAACACTCGTAGCGCTGCACAAAAAAAATTAACTTCTCCTCGATCTCCATAATGCACGCACCCGCCAAATATACGTCGTTCTCGTGCGCTTGCCAGTGGTAGACTGCGGGAGGGCGCGGGCGGGGCCGCGCGGCGCCCGCGGCTAGTAGATACGTTCCGCTGCGCCTCGCGGCATCTCGCTGCGCAGCAAGGCGTCGTCCTGCTACGATTTTAAGATGCGCCTCGCGACGTTGCGATGCGTCTCGCGACGACGCGCGGCGCAGCGCGAAATCATTGGCCTCTTTGAGTATCGTCGCGTCGCGTCGCGTCTCGGTGTGAATTGACCCTAAAGCTGGCCGCACACGCACGGTTTCCTGATTCGGTTTCCTGATCAGGAACTCAGATTCGGAAACCCGAATGCACGTCTTTCATATAAATATTCAACAAGGCGCACACGCTCTGACAATTTCCGGACGGAAAAATAACCGAATGTCATTCAGAATTGAAAGCCGCGCGTTCGGGTTGGCAGAACGGAAAAAAACCTGATGACGTCATCCCGAACGGAGCGTGTCTATACATTTTGTATTACCTACCGCACACGAACGGAAATTTTCGTTCAGAACCGCGCGAGCGCCGCGCTGAGTAGACGGGTTTTGTATGAAACTCCGTTAAAAATGAGCGAACCAGAAAATCTAACATTAGCTGTAGAAAAATTATGTTATGGCCAATTTTTTTTCCGTGTCCAAACATAATCTCATGCATGTATTTTCATTTTTTATTTTGTTTCGAATGCCACTATGAAGTTCATCAAAGGATTTAACTGACATCCTGTAAAATTTTTGAAATTCTTTTGGGTGGGCTCTTAGTTGTGCTCTTTTGAGATGGAATTGACTATCTTTAATTCTTTCAGTGTTCAATGGGTGTACGGGGTGTACAAAATAACGAAGATTCCGCTTTTCCGCCGAAATGGCAATCAATGTTTCGTCATCCATGTCCAAACGTGTGTTCACGAAGATGTCACTCTAAATCATAGGTGTTCTGTGCTCTAAATACTGGCAAGAAAAAACCTAATAAGGAAAACCGGATGTATGCGCTACCCTCACGGAATTCCGTATCGGAATTCCTGATCAGGAAACCGTGCGTGTGCGGCCAGCTTAAAAGGCCCATCAGTCATCATCGTGGAGGGAGTAAAACCATGGAGCAAGCCACAACGCACACATACAAGATGTAAATGAAACAAACTTACGTAGAGATCATGGGTGAAAAGAGACAGAATAAAAGGCAAAAGTGTAACTGCTTTTTTTGACTGCCCCGAGTCAAGTTGACGTTTCTTGGGGGCAGACAAATGTTGCCATTCGTGCATGTTGAAAATCCCGATCATTACTTTAACTATGTATTTCTTAGTGAGTTTATAAGTTAGTTTAGCTGTTAGGCAGTCAAATACATACGAAAGTAAATTGTTATGCAAAGCATTACAATAGATGAATTCCAGTTGAGAACTCTGTTTTGTAGAAAAAAACATATGAGTCAATATTTTCTTGAGTAAGATTTAACTAAACAAATCTGAATATCATCTTAGAGACCATCACTACTTCATATACTATTCACTTTTTTACATACTTAAATCGCCTTTAATCAAAAGTTACAATCATCATCATCATCATCAGGCTATATTAGTCCACTGCTGAACATAGCCCTCCCCTAATGAGCGCCATAGCGCCCTGCCTTCTTTGACGACCTCTGTGGCGTAGCGGTTAGCGCATCTGCTTACCATGCGAGAGGTCCCGGGTTTGATACCCGGCTGGAGAAACAAAAAAACCAGGTCTTGGATGTTTACAAGTTTGTGACGTCGCTGTTTCTGTTTCCCACGACACAGGGTATCCTAGTGTGGGCCAGAAGCAAAGTATGTGCCTGTATGTAAATGTTTAAATGTTTTCAGCTTGCCGCATCCAGCATCTGCCAGTAGTTTTTCAATTAGAATAATATTATTATATTTTGATCTATTACAATATTTATGAAATTTCACAATGTTTCCATTCCAGATTTCTTCAAAATACTCCTGTTCTGGATAAATGGGTGCTAGCATGTGGAAGAAAGAACTGGTCAACCCCATCAAATGCTCGAACATGCTCTGTACATTTCAACTAAATTTGCTACAACTCTACAAGTCTTCAAGTAACAAATTATTCTATGTTTTGCCAGGCGGCATTTAGGGAGTAAACGCACGGCAAAAAAATTAGACACCAGAACGTGAAGTTATTTAACAATAGTATTTTCAGGTGTTATTAACAAATTAAATTTAATTAATTTAATTTAAATTAACACCGTGTTAATAGCAAAATTAAAATGTTAAGAAAAAAAATTTACTTTTCTTTCCATTTCTTGGACCCACATGAACAGATTAGAAATTTCTGAAGTTTTCACGAGTGGTACACTTAATATTATTAAAATGCAACCTGTAAAATGTAAATGAAACTACCGTAAATCAGTGAGAAAAGTGTCTTTAATAATACGAATATGTTAGGGGACGTTTAATTGACTACTCTACTGCTAGACGTGTTTTATTGTATGAATAATAATGTTCAAAACAATTGCATTTTTATTCACGTCCTACGAACGACTGAAATATTTTAGCGCACATTATGGCAAATTCCCTTTACTCTGGCAACATTCACGCACACAAACAAATAATTATATATTTTTGTTATATTTATTAATTAATGTATACTTAATAGTCTTGTCTGTTTCTTGGTAATAAACTATTTTAAGTACTTAATCTATTCTGTACATAAGTATTATGTTCCTTATTTTTCTGTACATAAGTATTAAGTTTTTTAAATTCTGTCATCGCTGTACCACACCGCGGTCTGTGACGCTCGCGGAGTATCATCTGGCACTGACTGAAAATCAGCGCTGAAGGCTTTTCCTTCAGCATAATGCTGAGTCAGCTGCCATTTATAACAGCAGTGACACGCCGTGATCTTTATTTTCCTCCTGTTTTCTTCTGATTCTTTGTTTTGTACTAATTTTATGGTTTAATTTTTGGATTTATTTTGTTTTGTGGCGTGTGTTTTGTTGTGTTTTGGATTTTTCTTCTTCTTCTTCTTCTTCTTCTAATTTCACGGACACAAAACCGTGGCTTGATCTATGGTTCTACTCAATCAACGGTCATCATCTTGGTCATCATCTCAGAATACGTCAGAATAAGAGGTCATCATAGGATGACTATGACAGGTAGTCCAAAACAAGGACCTTATTACGTCCATGGTCCAAAATTACAAGAAACCGGAAGTGAAAGTTTAATGAGCGATTTTCAGACAGCTCCTAGAAATGGTTCTAAACTCGCTACTAGATGGCGATGGTGTCTACGTACGTTGTTTTTTTTTTTTAATACAGCTGAGAGCCCTTCATTGATCTGTGTTGGTACCACAGAACAAAAAAAAGAGTAGAAATCGTAAGTGGGCGGTGCCCGCGTGCCTCAAATTAGCAATGTATTGCCTAAGCGTAGTCTATGACAGTTTTTCTTACCTCAGTTGCCGTGCGCTTCTAGTAAAGAAAACAATTGTGAAAACTCTACTAAAATGCCTTATTGTCCTGTGTTAGAGTGCAAAAATAAAAGTTGGGGATCAAAATGTACCGATCATACCGTAACATTCCATCGGTAAGTAGTATTTCCATTGTATTTAATTTAATAGAAATTAAATTTGCAATGACATGAACAAGGAAAGCAATCCGAAAGTGAGAAAGTAAAACCACCTTTATTTACTGGAATATAATGTTCAATTTTCGTCGAAGACTGTGTACTTTTTCTACAAATTTCTGTCAACATTTGAATGCTACTCAAATGCTACTCAATTCAGCTGGGACACAACATTATAAAAATCTATCGATAATATTTTGTCTATGACTTAGCAGTAATAAATAATTATCGGTACTTTAGGTAGAGTACCTGCGTCTTATTAGGTACTTTGGGAAAATAATTGTCGTTATTTTATTTTAATTGAAGACCTCTGTGGCGCAGTGGTTAGTGCATCTGACTACCATGCGAGAGATCCCGGGTTCGAATCCCGGCGCTGGGGACAAAAAACAATCCCAGGTCTTGTATGTTTACATGTTTGTGACGTCGTTGTTTCTGGTGCCCACGACACAGGGTATCCCAGGGTGGGGCCAGGGGCAATGTATGTGCCTGTATGTAAGTGTTTATTATCATCTTTTATTATTATTATTTAACACATTTTTAGTTGCAATTATTTTTGATACTGCGCAAAATTTATTGATCATGTTCCTTGACGCTGTTTAGTTCCTTTGCGAGAATGTGGTCCTGACTGCAGTATCATGTCATTTTTGTAAACTTTTAATCCGGATCAACTTACCCATCCCATTTTGAGACGAGCAACCGAACGACGCAAGCTCCGTCTCTTCTCACCACCCACTCACTGCTCTGCGTATCGGGGCGAAACCTAGTCGGACTCGTCCGATAAAACAACACCCGTATGTAGATCCGGACTAAATGTTTACAATGTGTTGTGCCGAAAGTTTTAGTTCAATAAACATGTCACTTTTATTAGTATAGATTGGCGTATTGTCATCAAAACAAAACCAGCATGCATAATTTCAAAGTTAGATGATTTTATGTGCTCGTGTAGTAAAATCATCTGGGGGGGGTCTAGATAATTTAATCAACGCTTACTCCATAAATCTATGGGGAAGTCTCGTGACTTTCGTTGGCAAATGTCATCTCCATAATATAAGTGAAGCACAAGCGTTGATGGATAACGACATTTTAAATAAATAAATAAAAAAATAAACAAACTATACATACGATAAGTTTGCTGGGCCTCCTTTCAAAAGCGACTATGGTTAGTTTCATATGAGAATTCCATATACGTTGCGTAGCCGATCATCCAGAAGGTAGGTTAATATACTAACAGGCTGCGTAATTTACATCGAAATTGTAATTAAATTAAATATCAACTGTCGCTTTACGAAACAATTCTATAATTTGTCGATAAGCCATCCATAGCTGAGAAGCACCATTGCACATACTTGTTTTTTAATTTTTGACTTTATGGTCTATCACATAAAACTTCTCGACGGTCAGACGCGGCGGGATTTCCAGCTAGTGTAGAGTAGCGATACTACGAACAAAGATCTAATGTCAAACTTAATTTCATCATTATCATTTGATTTTTATCGTTGTTTATATCACCAAAAGGTTCATATGTTACGTGGAACTTTTATGATGTAGACCTTTTCGGCATTGCCTTTATTTACCAATGGCAGCTTGGCATTAATAGTGTGGGTTTTGGCTTATGTGTGAGTTTGGTCACACTGGTTTTCCTGCTAATAGGTCATGTCACTCATTCTACTCTTTTTTTCTGTTCTGTGGCAATCGAGGCTACGTAAAAAAAAAGAATATTCCTTATTGCACACAAGAAGCAAGAGACCACAGAACAAAAAAAAAGAGTAGAAATAGTGACATGACCTATCAGTAGGAAAACCAGTGTGACCAAACTCACACACACAAATCAAAAGCACACTGTGAATGCCAAGCTGCCATTGGCAAATAAAGGCAATTCTGAAAAGGTCTCTACATCACAAAAGTTACAAGTAAAATATGAACCTTTTCAATCATATAAACAATGATCAAAATCAAATGATAATTATGAAATTAAGTTTGACATACGATCTTTGCTTTGTAGTACCGCTACTCTACATTAGATGGAACTACCGCCGCGTGTGATCGTCGAGACGCTTTAAGTTTTATGCCATAAAGTCGAATATTGAAAAATAACTATCTGCTATGTTGCTACTCAGGCTAAGGATGGGACATATTGCCATATCGACAAATTATAGAACTGTTTCATAAAGCGACAGTTGAAAATGAATTTGTTATGACAATGTTTCTTAATCATTTATTTTTTTAATATCTACATTGACAAAGTAACATAATGTATTTCCTTCTGCCAAACTGTACCACAGTTCGATGTAAATTACGCAGCCGGCTACCATATTAACTATCCTTCTGGATGATTGGCTACGCAATGTACCTATAATGGAATTCTCATAATCTAACCATAGTCGCTTTATGAAACGAAGCCGAGCAAACTTATCGTGTACAATTTATAGAGAATAAGAAAGCCTATTGTATATATTTTTTTTAACTGTTACTTTTATTTGCCTCTTGCTTCTTGTGTGCAATAAGGAATATTCTTTTTTTTTACGTAGCCTCGATTGCCACAGAACAGAAAAAAAGAGTAGAAGGAGTGACATGACCTATTAGCAGGAAAACAAGTGTGACCAAACTCACACATAAGCCAAAACCCACACTATGAATGCTCAGCTATGGATGGCCTATCGACAAATTATAGAATTGTTTCGTAAAGCGACAGTTGATATTTAATTCAATTACAATTCGATGTAAATTACGCAGCCGGTTAGTATATTAACCTACCTTCTGGATGATCGGCTACGCAACGTATATGGAATTCTCATATGAAACTAACCATAGTCGCTTTTGAAACGAGGCCCAGCAAACTTATCGTATGTATAGTTTGTTTAATTTTTTATTTATTTATTTAAAATGTCGTTATCCATCAACGCTTCTGCTTCACTTATATTATGGAGATGACATTTGCCAACGAAAGTCACGAGACTTCCCCATAGATTTATGGAGAATGCGTTGATTAAGTTATCTAGACCCGCCCAGATGATTTTACTACACGAGCACATAAAATCATCTAACTTTGAAATTATGCATGCTGGTTTTGTTTTGATGACAATACGCCAATCTATACTTATAAAAGTGTCATGTTTATTGAACTAAAACTTTCGGCACAACACATTGTAAACATTTAGTCCGGATCTACTTACGGGTGTTGTTTTATCGGACGAGTCCGACTAGGTTTCGCCCCGATACGCAGAGCAGTGAGTGGGGTGGTGAGCAGAGACGGAGCTTGCGTCGTTCGGTTGCTCGTCTCTAAATGGGATGGGTAAGTTGATCCGGATTAAAAGTTTACAAAAATGACATGATACTGCAGTCAGGACCACATTCTCGCAAAGGAACTAAACAGCATCAAGGAACATGATCAATAAATTTTGCGCAGTATCAAAAATAATTGCAACTAAAAATGTGTTAAATAATAATAATAAAAGATGATAATAAACACTTACATACAGGTACATACATTGCCCCTGGCCCCACCCTGGGATACCCTGTGTCGTGGGCACCAGAAACAACGACGTCACAAACATGTAAACATACAAGACCTGGGATTGTTTTTTGTCCCCAGCCGGGATTCGAACCCGGGATCTCTCGCATGGTAGTCAGATGCACTAACCACTGCGCCACAGAGGTCTTCAATTAAAATAAAATAACGACAATTATTTTCCCAAAGTACCTAATAAGACGCAGGTACTCTACCTAAAGTACCGATAATTATTTATTACTGCTAAGTTATAGACAAAATGTTATCGATAGATTTTTATAATGTTGTGTCCCAGCTGAATTGAGTAGCATTTGAGTAGCATTCAAATGTTGACAGAAATTTGTAGAAAAAGTACACAGTCTTCGACGAAAATTGAACATTATATTCCAGTAAATAAAGGTGGTTTTACTTTCTCACTTTCGGATTGCTTTCCTTGTTCATGTCATTGCAAATTTAATTTCTATTAAATTAAATACAATGGAAATACTACTTACCGATGGAATGTTACGGCATGATTGGTACATTTTGGTCCCCAACTTTTATTTTTGCACTCTAACACAGCACAATAAGGCATTTTAGTAGAGTTTTCACAATTGTTTTCTTTACTAGAAGCGCACGGCAACTGAGGTAAGAAAAACTGTCATAGACTACGCTTAGGCAATACATTGCTAATTTGAGGCACGCGGGCACCGCCCACTTACGATTTCTACTCTTTTTTTTTGTTCTGTGCAAGAGACAAATAAAAGTTACAGTAAAAAAAAAATATACAATAGGCTTTCTTATTCTCTATAAATTGTACACGATAAGTTTGCTCGGCTTCGTTTCATAAAGCGACTATGGTTAGATTATGAGAATTCCATTATAGGTACATTGCGTAGCCAATCATCCAGAAGGACAGTTAATATGGTAGCCGGCTGCGTAATTTACATCGAACTGTGGTATAGTTTGGCAGAAGAGAATACATTATGTTACTTTGTCAATGTAGATACTAAAAAAAATTAATGATTAAGAAACATTGTCATAACAAATTCATTTTCATCTGTCGCTTTATGAAACAGTTCTATAATTTGTCGATATGGCAATATGTCCCATCCTTAGCCTGAGTAGCAACATAGCAGATAGTTATTTTTCAATATTCGACTTTATGGCATAAAACTTAAAGCTTCTCGACGATCACACGCGGTGGTAGTTCCATCTAATGCAGAGTAGCGGTACTACAAAGCAAAGATCGTATGTCAAACTTAATTTCATAATTATCATTTGATTTTGATCATTGTTTATATGATTGAAAAGGTTCATATTTTACTTGGAACTTTTGTGATGTAGACCTTTTCAGAATTGCCTTTATTTGCCAATGGCAGCTTGGCATTCACAGTGTGCTTTTGATTTGTGTGTGTGAGTTTGGTCACACTGGTTTTCCTACTGATAGGTCATGTCACTATTTCTACTCTTTTTTTTTGTTTTGTGGTTGGTACGTTTACTCAGAAGAAGAGCGTGTACGATTGTAACATTTTTAGTGCATGAGTACACTACAGCTGTCTCTTTCTGGCGCAGAGATTTATCGTAAGAGTAACATGGACAGCTATACAACTGTTACTTTTTATTTTATTCCTCCTTCTATGGTACTCCTTCTTCTGAGGTGTGTGTTCCAGTGTGTTCTGTGCAGTTTTGCCACCCTAGCCCTTTTCGGGCTAGATCTAGCACTTTTTACTGTCGGTGAACTCGTTTTTTTCATTCTTTAGCCCGAAAAGAGCAATCTAGCCCTTTTCCAGCGATACGAAAACTTCGCGCCACGATTACCAAGTTATTAACAATCACTAATTTGGTATATTTTCTTTCAAATTAGCTAAGAACGCAGATGTCAATCAGCCATCAACTTCTTCTTCTTCTGCAGATAATACCCTCAATTTTGGAAGAAGATTCCGACGGATATTCTGATTTTTACAATAGGTAACTCAATTTTAATAAAAAAAAATGCGCTTTTTGAAGTTACTCTAAGTATTGCTAAGTATTAATTGCTGTTAGCAATAAGACCGCCTATTGTATATATTTCTTTAATTGTAACTTTTACTTGTCTTATGTTTCTTATGTGCAATAAAGAATATTCTTATCTTATCTTATCTACTTAATACGTTTCATATAAAAAAAACTTTTACATTTATTTTAAGTTTTAGCCCTTTTTAACTCCTCTTTTGCTATATCTAGCCCTTTTTAGCTTGTCCGACTGCACCTTTTCAAAAACCAAGGTGGCAACACTGGTTCTGTGCTGTGAAGTGAAAAATAGGGAGTTGTGTTCTGTGGGGAGTGGACTGAAATGACAATTTAATTGAATGTATAGCGTGTCTAAACTTAAATTAATGTGTTTTAGTTACCTAGTCCATTTCAAGTGTTTTGTGGCCAATTCCTTCAGTTTAGTTTATTTTCTCGTACAAGATGACGGTCAATTTTGAGCGAGAATTGGCCCGTCGAAAAGAAGTTGTGATCATGAATAAATACAGGTTGACCAGGAAGGTCGGGGCTGGCTCGTTTGGTGACATTTACCTGGGGATAAACACCGTCAATGGGGAGGTAAGTCTTCTATGAAAAGTTTCCTCTAACAAAGTTTTTTCGTAACTTGTAAGCTACCCACGTAGATTGTAAACATTGTGTAAACTATGAACTGGTGTCGAGGACACACATTACCCTAGATAGGCGGGACAACGATATCTCACTCAATGAAATATCCAGTATAGGTACATTATTATTAAAAGTGAGTGCTTTTAGGAGAGTGAAGATTGAATGGTTATCTTAGATGTAAACAAACAACCTAAAACACATACCTTGCTTCTGGCCTCGCACTAGGATATCCTGTGTCGTGGGAACCAGAACCAGCGACAACACAAACATGTAAACATACAAGACCTGGGGGTATTTTTGTCCCAAGCTGGGATTCAAACCCGGGACCTCTCGCATGGTAAGCAGATGCGCTGCTGTGCCGCAGAGGTCGTCTATATGATTTAAGATTAGTTTTAGCAAGAAAAGATAATTAAGAAAATAGTCGCTTTTATAAAGTTTTGAGTAGCACTCCACTACTCACTGTAGTACGACCTCTAATGGCCTTATTTATTAAAACTCTATTTCTTAAAACATTTGACATACAATTATTAAAATAGTTTTTGGCGGAGATTTTACAAGGATATACATAACTACGGATAAATAAATTGCCTCTGAGGAGAACTTCAGAGGATTGGTGTATTTATGAATAAGGCTGTAAGTCCGTACCTCATATTCTCTGAACATATGATGTGAATCTAGCATGAAGCACTGCGATGCAATAACATGAACAATGGTGTGAAATAAAAATATGTATCCATGAAACAACCTGTAAATGCGGTTTAAAATGGTCTTTGGAGGTGTTAGATCTAGTGGCTCTACCAGCCTATCACCAAACTATATAGTCTCAGAGGGTTACGTGGAGATTGAATGAAACATCAATTTACTGCAACGGATATCCAACTTTTATTTTCCACACACACGGAAATTACACTACTTAATTTGGACACAACTGTACTAGCGGAGCGGTGGTACGCGACTAGCATCGCTACAACATGAAGAAACTGATTACTCGAAAAAACTGTGCATTCAGTATTCCACAATATTCCATCTCTTACAAAAAAAAATTGAAGTTTACGTTCACAACGTAAAGCTTATTACCTTGACTGTACAGAGTTATACAAAACTATGTTCGACTGTACTTGCAACAAACTAACATGACATAAGATGCTGATGCTTACTTACATGGAATCGAGCATTGAAAAACAAAAGTGTTAGATTACAAGTTGGTTACAAAGTATGTTTATAAACATTCACATCCCGCTCATGGTATGAACAATTGTTGATTAAGTATATTATCAAGTTGCATGTTCATGGGAATCTATGCTGTTTTAATCAAACTTGGCTTAATACAGGGTTACATTATTTTGTTATTTATTACATTTACAATACTGGCAAAGTATCCTGTGGACTAATACTCCAAAAATATATCCGTTTAATGAAAAACCCAAAATAAAATTATCGCTAAGCAAAAACACAAATTATAAGTTTTCATAACCCTTTAAACATATGAAAAAACGAAAAATCTTAAGTAGGTACCTACGTAGGTTACATAAATTTTACACAAAAAATACGATAGTTCAAGAATGGGTACCGAAAAGTCCCACTGATAAGATTCTTGACCTTTAAATGTTTTCAGCAGCCTTGGCCGAGACTGTTGAAAAGAATTTGCAATGCAAGTACTATGCCCCAGCGACATAAAAATAAATCTCGAGCTTTATTTCCATGTCCTGGTTCTCTACAGTTAATACCTACATGAAATAATTACACATGAAAAAATGTTCCAATTAAGTTCCCATTAAAAAACCTTAATTTCGTAGTTGCTACATTGGTCGGCCCCATTTACACAGATACAGGGCAGTCCAAACGGTGACGTCAAAAAAAAAGTTTAGGTTCCTCACATCCAGGGGTATCCATATATACCCCATGTATGTTGACCGATTTTTAGTAGTTTAGGAGTTATCATTTTTTTAATGTATTTTTTTAAAACTCGCGAAAAAAAAAATTATTTTAATTTTTTTTTCAACTTTTTATTGAGTTTTTTTAATTTTTTTTTGTCTTAATAATCCTTCTGAATTGATCTTTCACGCATAAAATAATCAGCATCCTAACCTTTTTGCAAGTCACAAAAATTTAGATCGAAAAGGAATAATTTAGTAACGAGCGACTCGGAGTTAAATTTTCGACGTACATTAAAAAATAAAAAATAAAATACATTCATGCACTACATTACCATAAGAAATGCTTTACGCAACACCACAAGTTCTCAAAGTGAAGTCGGTCATCATGACAGAAACGAATGAATGACTTATCCAACTGTTTTAAAAGGAGCTGCCTTCTTACATGGGTTTTACCTGCTCCTAGGCGATCTCGACACGATACGTCGTCACATCAGTCAGTTATTCACTGCTATCGCACGTGTTACCACTACCTATTCTCGTTTTCGTTGTTATCTCTACATTTCGCTTTGTTGACTGGATGCTGATTTGCCTCAAGGCCTTGGTAGTGTTTTGGACCTTGATTGCAGGGATGATGGGTTCCTTTTGACTCATAGTCATTAATTCGTTTGTGTGATGATATCCGACTTCACTTCCGAGAACTTATAGTATTGCGTAAGGCATTTCTTATGTTAATGTAGCCTTAGGAATGACCAAATTGGCAATTAACTTTTTTTATCGATTTACGAACTTTTGAAAATATTACCTCAGAACTTGTCAGAACCTTTGAAGATAAAAATCAGCAAATAATAGCCTAAGAAGTACTACTTTTTTATTATTATTGGTCCCCAAAGTTTTTGAAACTATGCAGGAGTTATGGAATATATTTTTTTATATTTTAATGTACGTCGAAAATTTAACTCCAAGTCGCTTGTAAATAAATTATTCCTTTTCGATCAAAATTTTTGTGACTTGCGAAAACCTTAGGGCGCTGATTATTTTATGCGTAAAAGATCATTTCAGGAGAATTATTATGACGACAAAAAAAATCTAAAAAGACTCAATAAAAATGTGAAAAAAAAAGTGGTTTTGCGTAAGGCATTTATTATGTTAATGTAGCCTTGGGAATGACCAAGTTGCCAATTAACGTTTCTTTTTATCGTTTTACGAACTTTTGAAAATCTTACCTCAGAACGTTTGAAGATGAAAATCAGCAAATAATAGCCTATGAAGTACTACTTTTTTATTATTATTATGAATGCTTAGGGTCCCTCAAAGAGGGAGAGATTTGAGACTATGCAGGAGTTACGGAATATCTTTTTTTATTTTTTAATGTACGTCGAAAATTAAACTCCGAGTCGCTCGTTACTCAATAATTCCTTTTTAAATTTTTGTGACTTGCAAAAAGGTTAGGATGCTGATTATTTTATGCGTGAAAGATCAATTCAGAAGGATTGTTATGACAAAAAAAATGTAAGAAAACTCAATAAAAAGTTGAAAAAAAAATTAAAATATTTTTTTTTCGCGAGTTTTAAAAAAATACATTAAAAAAATCATAACTCCTAAACTACTAAAAATCGGTCAACATACATGGGGTATATACGGATACCCCTGGATGTGAGGAACCTAAATTTTTTTTCTTGACGTCACCGTTTGGACCACCCTGTATAAAAGTGTCGTTTTTACACCGTACACATATGAACGCAAATAATAAGTACCATACACACAAAATTATGTTAAACCTGTTTCACTCCTTAATTTGTTACTACTAGGTTAACAGTAAGTACACAACACTTTACGTTTTACACCAAAAATAATAATGCGTCGTTCATGAATAGGTACATAAGTTTATACAATATGAAAAAATCAAGCTAAATCGCTAGCATCGCGTAGGTACGCCACCCGTGCGTCGGAGTTCTCGAAACGCTTATGCACATTCCGCAATGTGTGGCGTCCAGCGATTGCGTCTGGTGACTTAAGTTACAGAAGTGAACACCTTAAAACTATAGCCTATCTAACAACGTTTGCTCTTGTGGGGCTGATAAAATTACAAAATACATATGCCAAATATTCAACTAGAAACTTGGGTACACACTCTAAAAATTTATACAGTTATGTTAGAGCCTATTCACTACTTATTTCGTTATTAAAGGATAACATAATACATCGTTATTATTGCGTCGTTCCAGACGCACCCAGATACACGACTCTCGGCTGCAAATCCTAGTGAAAATGTTACATATAAAAAAAACTTTTTCACAAATTACATTGGTTAAACGGGACTAATTTATATTTACAGAGATTTCTCGGTGGTTATGCGGGATATTTACAGGCAGGTTTTACACGAGAATAAAATATTATACCACATACCATGGAATGCACTTTGAACCAAACATATCTCAAACTTCAATGACGCGATTCCTCTGTACGTTTCACATCAGGGCTATGGGCTTGCAACTCCACATAACGTTGCACTGGAGATACGCGGTGTTAACCATACATCACTGAAAGAGTTGCTGGGCTGACCGTCCTCTGGGGCATGATCCTCTCAGGCATGTCGCGCCACACACGTCGGCAGGTCGCTGTACATCAGTGGCTCCCTTTATCACCCTGACTGACCTCTGCAGCGGAGAACTCCTGCCACTCCTTGTGCTGTGATTATGGCTATTAATTTAACGTCGCTCGGTCTCACCCTTTTGATGCGCTGGTTTTTACCCGTTGCGGCGAACTTTCTTTACGTAAAAATCGTCAGCGCTTCCTACTAGCTCCTGATTTTTTCTCTCCTCTTGACACTGCTCGAAACGAAAATCCCTCCGATCTTGATCCTTTAGCCACATCGATACTGCTATAGTCACCCACGGCACAGGTTGCTTAGTCGGGATTCTTCTTGATCAGGCAAATTGCCGTTTATATCAAGTAGTCAGCCTTAGTTCCCACACCTAAACGAGGTCTGTCTGTTCCCACAAGAGCTGCGAGTCGCGCACCACCGACTCCCTAGTTTCACTAAAATTGTTCCGTTGCACACTTTTCAAAGTCTGGGGTCACCAGTGTTGTATCTTGGTGACACCTCCCTACCTGCTGTTCACCTAACTATTGGTTTCAGAAGGTTGCGTTGGGGATTCAATTAAACGTCAATTTACTGCAACGGATATCAGACTTTTATTGTCCACACACACACACTACACACTTTACATTACACTTTACATAATTTGGACACAACTGTATGTACCTACTAGCGGAGCGGTGATACGCGACTAGCGTCGCTACAACATGAAGAAACTGATTACTCTATAAAACTGTGCGTGCGCAGACGCCACATAGGAAATACAATCCCGGTCTACTGGGATCCTGTATACATTTTGCAGGACTAATCTCGGTCCCACTGTACTGGCAGGATTACAAAGAAGCGTAGATCATAATATTATACAATGTATTACTATGAGTGCGCTTGTCAATTTGATAATAAAATTGTAATATCTAAATGACTATGGCAATTTAGGTTTCTGATGTACGATTTCTTCTTTGCACTCTTCATCTAATGTAGAGTACGAGCAACAAACACTTTTTGTCCACAAAACCAAAATAAGAAGTGAAAAATATGCAAAAATAACGTTGTACAATAAAGTTCAAACACTTACCTTTCCATTTTATCAAGATTACACCCAAAACACGAGCAGAACACTTTTATATTATTTTTTTAATCCACAGTTCACCGCAACTTTTCGTAAGTAACAACTGACAAGACTAAAGTCTCAATTTGTGACAAGTAGCGACATCTAGTTGGATTTGTTGGTACTTTTTCTTTAGTTTAGTGTGTAGACTAGTGGCAACAGTAGGCTGTGACGCTTAAAAATCGATACTTTCAGATTCTGAGGCGTTTAAACGGTATGTTGCCTACAGTCAACACTATGGTACAGAGGGTTAACCTGGTGTTAGGTATGTCCTTATGTCTAAAAGTATTAGTCAACCATGTCTAATGTACCAAAGAGCTTACTTAACTTTGGTTAAATTTAAAACAATGAAACTAAAGTTTATTCGTTCTTTATTACGATTGTTATCAGAGGACGAAGTCCACCCTGCTGGATCCCGCAAATACCTGCATCCAGCGAGACTAAAATGGGTTTGTCCCGACTGACATAGGGTCAGTCTAAGGAATCATGTTTTTATAATACCACTAGCTGCTGACTAGTTACCATAATATTTTAACATTATCGCTCCCAAAACCACCTGCATAATTTTTTTTGTAAAAATCGTTAGAGCCGTTTCCGAGATTCCGATTATATACATATTAAAAGTTTATACAAGAACTGCTCGTTTAAAGAGATAGATTAATCTTAGTTTCAATCTAAAACAAAATTACCAACAATAGGTATTTGATAATATTAGGTAGAGTCACCCATGTCCCCACTAGTTCAAATTAAATTCAAATATTTTTTATTCTCAATCAATGATAACAATTTGTTTACTTTATGAATGTCGAAGTTCTTAGTTTCACAATTAACCGATTAATATACGGAGAAGAAGCTAAGAAATAAACTTCATACCTATGTATTCTCTGACAACAGTTTTAGTTTCACTAACAAACTTTCAAACTTAAAAATTATTACTCATGGATGTGCTGAACACTAGACAATTAATCAAATGTTTAACACCACCCATCTTTGTGTTCTAAATAAGCATAGATTTTAAAGTTTTTTCGCACAGTGTGCTTAAAACAATTCTTAAAGCGCGTCGGAGGTACATAACTACATATTTTATTATAATAACTAGCTGTTGCCCGCGACTACGTCCGCGTGGGCTTTAGTTGAGTAAAGAGTTTGCAAATAAGTTAAGGATACTCTTAGCGCATGCGAAAGAGCTTTCATACTAACTTCGCAACCCCTCTTAACCCCTTAAGGGATGATTTTCGAAAAACTATTTTGCACGTTTTTCATGACCTTCATGCTGAATTTCATTCGAATAACTTCAAAAATGGCTAAGTTTCATACTAACATTGCACCCCCCTTTTATCCCCTTAAGAGATGATTTTCGAAAAACTATTTTACGTGTGTTTCATGACTTTCAATGAAGGACCTTCATATTCACCTCATTCGAATAACTTCAAAAACGGCAAAGTTTCATATTAAGTTTGCACCCCCATTTTACCCCCTTAGGGGATGAATTTTCAATAATCCTTTTTTAGTGCTCCCCTACATTACAAAAGGAATCCCTGTGCAAAATTTGAAGTTTCTAACCCTTATAGTTTAGGCCCTGCGTTGATATGTCAGTCAGTCAGTCAGTCAGTCATTCAGTCAGTCAGTCAGTCAGTCAGTCAGTCAGTCATTCAGCTTCTCCTTTTCTAAATAGATATCATAGGGAATCTTCTGATTTTGGGTTTCTGATTTCTAGTTTCTGAATCTTGTTGTACCTAGAACCTTAAACGGGTGCATTAACTTTTGCAAGTTTAAATCGTGGAAATGATAATTTATGTTTATTACACTAGGCTGAGCCTGCATCATGATCAATGGCCCATCATGGGCGACGATATTTTACTCAAAGCACCTTCAAGACGTCAGGTCTTGATATTGCCCGATTTATTGTTAGTGTATGTACACCAGATTGAATAAATTACTATTGGTTAAAGTGAAGTACTAATAATTGAATACCTGTTGGACCTGATATCAATAAGATCTTCGTAATATAACATGTTTTGTGAGCCTTGTGAGTTGTGAACAATTTCCTCTTTCCAATAATTATAGTTAAAAACTTCTAAATGGTAGATATTTTTTTCTAGTGGCAACATTCATTTAACTGAGTAGTTCAGAAATTTTATTCTAAAATGTCCCAAATTCCTTTCGTACTAATCTGAAAATATATGTAGGTACGTATGAACTTTTTGGTACCTATTATTCAAGGAATAATATGTAAAAGAACCTTCATGGTTCTCGAAAACTAGGTTGATGCTAATAGTACCATAGACAATAATAGAACGCAACGCGACAATAACATTTCTGAACGCTCTACGTCTTACATTCACTCAGTGTCGTAAAATGTAGTGAATAGAACATTGTTTATTTAACATCAGTGCTTTTATTGAGATTTTAATTATAAATATTATATTTTTCGGTTGTGATACATTCTAAATTAACATCAAAATGTCGGCCTTTATGAACTTGCGGAAGGAATTATTGATCACTGGAAAATATAGGGTGGTGAGAAGAATAGGCGGAGGGTCGTTTGGCGATATTTATTTGGCCATCAACATCGATAATGGCGAGGTAAATTATTTTATTTCCTCTAATAACCTAACGCATATAAATAATACGCGTGTGTGGACCGCTGCGGGTTAATTTCTATCTCGTTTACATTACTTTAGGGAGGGGGAACATGTCTGAATGACGTATTTTGTTAGTTGTGAAATGATGTTGATATTCGTATCTCTAGGTCAAACCTGAGTCGTGGGTGTGAGTAATCGATCGAATAACGTGCTTCTGCGGGTTTCCCAATAAAAAATACTCCTCATTTTTATTTAAACTTTATACAATATCACAAAACACTCGCTATTCCAATGTACAATAATTATGTACATATTCGTATTTATTTGCAGGCATTTATAGTCCTCTTTCAGGGTATGTCTGGTAGTGAGCCATGCAAAGGTAGTACGAGGACGCGAGTCGCGCGCGACAACGTCAAAAGTCGCGACTTTACAATACATTAACTGTCAAATTCTCGCGACTTTTGACATTGTCGCGCGCGACTCGCGTCCTCATACTACCTTTGCAAGTTACTAAAAAAATAATGCTTTGTTGCGAAATAAATGAAGTCTCAATTTAATCACTCAGAAGATACAATGTTTGAAATGATTATACAAGGTGTTTTTGTATAATAATAATGGATGGACTGCAAATATTACATAGTTTCCAAATTATCTGCCAAGTACACATTAATGTCCATCTAAAAAAGCTGAATCTCCCTAACCGTATTTTTAAAGAGGACATCCTGCTTATGTAGGCTAAGTTTTAATATAATGTAATACGAATTATGTCTGTCTAATAAATAGGTACTATTAAAAAAACGTAAACATTAATTAGTTATTCCTTTTTTATTTAAATTTTATTATCATCTTGTTCAGACGTGTTTTATTTTCTCTATAAGTTTAGCACGTTCAAAGCGGTACGATATCCAATGCGTCTCGTATGCGATTTTCATTCGGCGCGAAAACGAAATCGTATTTCGAAATCGGCTTTCTCGTTCGCGCGAATGAATTTTGTGTATGATTTTTTTAAGTTAGAGTGAGATATCCTAGTGAATCTTAGTTTGGTTAACCCTAAAGAGGCTTAATATTTTTATGAATGAAAACGTACGAGACCCAATAGGTCTCGTAGCGACTGAATGCAAAAAAACTGCATCCAGTGCGATACGAGACCCATCGGATCTCGTAAAAATTTCGTACGAAGCCTGATGAGAAATCTATCAGTGTTGTGACAAGTTTCGATAACTCATGGGTGATCTGGAATAATAAAAATCAACAGAAGATACCCAAAAAAAATTGTTGAAAGTATTATTCAGAAATTTACAGGATGCCCTTTTGATTGACCACAAACACTCGTTTGAACTGAACAAACAAACGGAGAAGTGACTTAGCATAATAATAATTGGACAATAAATAGCAAGAAAAGACTTTTAGTTGCTATGAGAAGGCAAGAAAAGCAATGTCAAGCAGAGAGGCTGATAAAAAACTAAGCAACTCAACAACAACTAAGATTTTGTGCCAATGAGCCGTTTTCAGAAGACCTAAAAATAAAAAAAATATTACGGCTGTCAAAGGAATGCAATTTTGGACCTCAGCCCAATAGCCATGTTCACACATGGCTATTGGGCTGAGGTCCAAAATTGCAAATTGATGATGTACATAAAATAGGTCTCAGCGAGCTGAACAAAAGTTATTATGACGCCAACAGCCAAATGTTTTTCCTTTCGGAGTTATATTGTATTGAAAATAAAACTAACATTTTCAATAAAATATAACTCCGAAACGGCAAACATTTGGCTGTTGGCGTCATAGTAACTTTTGTTCAGCTCGCTGAGACCTATTGTATGATGTACCACACATGGCTATTGGGCTGAGGTCCGAAATTGCATTCCTTTGACAGAAGTTTGACAGCCGTAATATTTTTTTTTTTAGTTCTTCTGAAAACGGCTCATTGTAACAAAATGTTGTGTTTACAGTGTTTTAAAGAAAAACATTAATAGATGGGTTACATTTGCAATTCCTTTGTAACATAAATATATTTTTATCAATATTGTAGTTTTTTGGTTAACACTCATCACTACAAAACTATCGACTTTTTGCAATAGTATTCGTTACGAGACGCAAAAGAACTCGTATTTTTTTGCCATCTAGCGCTTTACGAGTTCTTAAGGTTCTCGTATTTCTTTTTGGAAATATTTTCTATGGAAATTTACAGCTATCTTTGGGCGGGGCTACATACCGAACCATACATTCATTTTCTATCGGCTGATATAAAATATGTTTTTATAGCGTATTTTCATTGAAATATTCCATTTCAAAGCGAACAACTCCTACGAGACCTAAAGAGTCTCGGGCCGTCATTAGAGAAGGTACATTACGAGTACTTATAAGTCTCGTAGTGCCATTGTAGTAGGTACCACAAATCGGCCTCCGCGATGAACGTGTTAAGAATTGCAGGTAAAAATCCTTCGTTAATAGCAATAAATACTACCTTCTTCAGATACAGCATTTCTAAATAATATAATATTCGAGCATCCGCTGTCTTATTAAGCAATTTAAAAAGCAATTTTTTAATTAAATTTACTTATTGTCAATTCTTCAGTACAACATAATTATGATTATGTATGACTATGAAAATTTAGTCCATGTTTCCTGATGTTCTAATTTGAAACAGTGTATGTACTAGTTAGTTTATTAGTGTTTGTGTTATCAGATTTAATAAAAGGATTGATTAGTTCCAAACGTTTTCATGGTACTTATACGTAAGGTTTTATCGAGATAAATTCGAGGGCGGAGGTGCCTAGTTGCCTACCTTCTGTGTTTTATCTGTCTTTAATTTAGCAAATCTCGGTCAAGGCATCGTTGCGACGACATACGTATTCTTCCTACTCTAAATTGAGGTTTTAGTACGTATATATATATGTAATAAGCAGATTTTATTTATAACGAAAAAAGCTGAAATGTAACCCAATGTCTTGATCAACACGTGGTTTTCAACGTCAACTTTGCTTTTGAAGATAAGGTAAATACTACGCAGCTCAGCTGTGCAAAAAAAAACATGGAAAGATTACCATTAAGAATGATGTGTCAGCGTCACGGAAATGTCAACAGATTAGATTAGAACTCTTTATTGTATACACCAGAGAAAAAATACAACCACAATAAAACTTTATTTTTTGTTAGACATATGAAAATTATCTTTTTTATAGATAATTTTTACGTCCCAATTCTCAAGACCTTTATATGAATGCAATGGAGTATTAGTACTTGTGTAAATTATGCCGATGAACAGACATTTAGATTAATACAATGGTTTTTAATACAATTTTAATTAAATTTTACTTGGCGCTTATCAGTTAAAACATCATTGTTTTTTTTTTGTTGTTCAGCCTATCTTACTATATTCAACTGCTTTTTTAAACGTAATATATCTTGTTACTATTAAATTTCAGTGTCTTCATAGCTACTTGTTTAATTAAAAAGATCAACTGGGGCGAATTAAAGCTATAAATAAAAGTAAACTAAACAGTCTTTGAAGCTCCACTAAATAAGACATCGTTACAAGTGTGTGAAAAGAGTAACAAGAATCAAACATCCATCGAAAAACTTCAATCAAGTTCAACATGTCGTAGAATCATGACTGAAAGACGAGTTTGGTGTCCCTAGGACCTGGGCAACATCGTTTGCTTTTGAAGGCCACATAACTCTTCGTTGTCCGTATCAGCAGTTTAGAGGAGGAGGTGGTTTCGTGTAATAGAAATCCCATCAAAACGTAAATGTGAATGAAAGCCAAGTTCAATATTAAGAACAGACGTCGGTATCGACTTCGCTGACAAAAGAATTGAGATTTCCTTTGTATATGCCTAGTAGTCCACCTTGATGCCAAATATCAAGTTTCTAGGTCATCTAGAAGTGGGTTGGGTTTTTGATCTATAAGGGAGTCAGTCATTCAGTCATAAAAATGCCGGTTTTTAAACGTTAATATATCTATAACTGTTTGAGCAACATTGATGAAACTTTGGATTCTAGGCAAGCTAATGGACTTTAAGAAATGTGCCAAATTTCATATACGTAGGTTAAATAGTTGTAGAGTTGTGAAGGGGTCAAAAGTAGCTCGAAGTGATTCCTGTAATATTACACACGGCTGCTGCATCGCCAGTTCCTTTTTTCTCGAACTTGGCTGGACTCGCTGTAGCGAGTCTAGATTGTCCCTTACACACATAACTTTGAGGGGTTAGTAGAGGCATCAGCTCCACTCGTTTTATCTTATTTAATATCAGACTAAGAATAAAAATGCAAACTGCCGTGTTTTCAACAGCAATATGCATAAATTGTTCATTATATCTGTTTGTTTTGGTCTTTTTTGCTCTAATGCCTAACTGAACATAATGAATCGATCCGTTACTATCAATTCCCCAGATTAACCCACTAAAAATTTGGTATCTAATGTTAATAGCTGCCAGTTTTTTAACTAAAACTTTCGTGAACACTATTATTAACTTCCGATTCACTAACTTCACTTAGCAGTTATTTACTTGCGGCAGTTTCACAAAAAACGCATTGCAAAAAGAAACAAAAACTCTTAACAAAGAGCACTTACGTAGTGGTCTTCTCACGGTAGAAACTTAAGAGTAGATACCTGGATATTGATTACCTGTATGGCAGTAAGATCAGAGTGCGTATACTGAGTTTTGTCATTCACTTTCAATAGCGAGAGCGTTTGCGATTTGCATAGGAGTGACAAAGCGCGCCATCTAGTTGTCTCTTTGTCACTCCTATGCAAATCGCAAACGCTCTCACTATCGAGTGTGAATGAAAAAACTCAGTATACGCACTCGGGGCCCTTAGTGCGAGTTTTTTCATTCACTTTCGATAGCGAGAGCGTTTGCAATTTGTATAGGAGTGACAGAGAGACAACTAGGTGGCGCGCTTTGTCACTCCTATAGAATATGAGTTTACGTTAACGCGATCGAGTAGTTAAAAAAACTCGCACTAAGCACACTGAATAGATATAATTAAAAAAATATATTAAAACAAAATATGGAAAGCCTAACGAAACGAATATATCGAACGAAATTTTTTAAAGAAATTAAAATAAAACCTAATTGTAACATTATTTTTTCGTATGAATATTTATATTTAAGTCCTGTTTAAGGCCTGCTACCACATGTTACGATGTATCGTAGCGATTAAACTGTTCAAGCTAATTTGCGCAAATTTATTGATCGTTGTATGACAATTCGTTGCTGATTAGGTATCGTTCATCGTTGGCATACACACGATCGATAAATCTGCGCAAATCGGCTTTCACAGTTTAATCGCTACGATATTATTATGATGGTTACATGTGTAGCACCTTCAAATAAATGCTTTATGACCTTGAAAAGAACAATAATGGTTGTGTTATGTTAATTAAAAACCATTGTTATGGCCGGCCACCAATTTTATGCAGGCTAAGAAAATGTTGCCTAGAAATAATTATTCAGATATAGAGCTTTATTTAATTTTGTCAATCATTGTGTACAGCAAGGTGGAATTAACAATATTAAAGTTTTTACTAATTTTTGTGATTATCATTATAATATTATATACTATATTAACTTCAATTATGTCACAAAATACAAAATAGAAACAAAACCATTCCATACCATAATAAATTAAAATGTCAAAGTAGAGAGATCACGGGGATTATTATTAAGTAGATAGAATTATCATCGTTATACTTGTCTTAAGCATTTAAGAGCAATAACTTAGAGCAATAATTTTAAAATAATATAATTTTTACTCACCAAATCACATTGCGCCAAACTTGATCCAAAAGTCCACGTGAAACTAGCTGCGTTACCGCGTTGAACAGCACGCAGCTCCTTCCTTTGCATGAGATATACCCTTGAGTGAGTGACAGTACAATAAGCTGCCGTGTTCTTCAGGCTCTGTGCTAGCTCCCAAATTAAGGCATTGCCCGCACTCCCTGAACTGGTGGCACAAATCTACCTATCTCGACCAGGGGCCTAATATGCGCACCAAATCCTCACGAAATCCTGACATCTGCGGTGGATATTTGTATGGAATTTCACAGACATTTGGAATCGTCCAAAATCGGTGCACGTAATTTAGGAGAAGTGAGATTCTCTCAGTTTCCTTTAAATTACACATGTCTTGTGTAACACGGAATACATATGTCTGAACGTCTATTTTTTTCTTGCATTGCACTGTAACCGAGAAATATAGAATAATTATTTTACTGTCTCAACAAAAGGAAGGAAGGCTTTATTTGACAAGAATTGGGAATGGATGAAAATATCAGAAGTGCTTGATTTTTTTTTTGGTGATAGGAATAACCTTCCTTAAACCGAGAATAAATTTAAATTTTTTTGGCCTCGTAGTTATTTTTAAATATACTTAATATTTTTCCATTCGTCGTTCTGGGCTCAGTACGGCATAACAGACATATTCCTTGGTCCGCTACGTATAAAAAAAAAAGAAGAAATCTGTGATGACAATGACATTGACAGCATTTCAAGGTGGATTTGTTTTTATAAGGAGCGCACCAAGGAACATGTCTATTATGCCGTACTGAGCCCAGAAAGACGAATGGAAAAATATTAAGTATATTTAAAAAATAACTACGAGGCCAAAAAAATTAAAACTTTTTTCTCGCGTTAAGGACGGTTATTCCTATCACCAAAAAAAATATCAAGCACTTCTGATATTTTCATCCATTCCCCATTCCGTTTCAATACCTTTGTTTAGAAGAAATTCATTGCAATGCCGTCCTCCTCATTGCAGTCCTCTCAGATATAATCGGGAATTTTCGTAAAGATTACTCAACAGGAAGCCTATCCAAATCATAGCATGAGTAATTATGCTTTTTCGGTGTAGTTCGCCTGCAAAAATCGTATACCTACATTGTTGTCATTTCACGTAAGTAATCAAAGGATAGGATAGGATATTATATTACATATCGGATTTAAAAAATATATAACTTACGGTTATAGCTCTTAAACCTTCTGTAAGCAAATCGCTGTTTGGAAGTTTTATTTTTTTGGGAATTTTAGTAATTATTTGTTAATACGTTAGTAAGATAAGATAAGGATATTAATTAGCATAAAATAATGTAATGTAGTAATGTAAAATAATAAGGCTTAATGTTACCTAAGTTATAGAGGGCTTAGGCGGAACTAACATAGCGATTTTTCGTTACAAATCATGATTTACAGTTTGTCTAAAAACACTAGAAACCGGAAGTGAAAGTTTACTAATTGTTTTATTGGGAAGTCAAAACATTTACTATAATTTATTGAAGCACAATACCTTATTTTATGGCTCAAGTTTTTAATTTATATTATAATGCTTGTAAGCGCAAGCTATTAACAAACAACAAAAAGTCGGAGCAAAACCGTACTCTTTAATTTCCACTCTTTCTGGACAAGCTGTAACTACATAATATCGTAAAATATATTTAATATATAAAAATCTCTATGAGTGAAGCTGAAGCCATGTTTTTACGATACGATGTGTAAAACTAAAAGATTTCTCATTGATCATTGTTGGCGCTAGTGAACCTCGCGTAGGGGCTCTATGGGGTTCACTAGCGCCACCAAATACAACTTCGGTTAAATAATACTAAATTCATTTCTTATATTCAGACAAAACTATTCCATTATTGACTTTTTTTTATTTTATTACGAGAGTATTTTATTACGGCTGAAATGTGGTAGTTTTGAGGACTCATCGGCGGATTGTGGTAGTTTTTGATCGACCTTTATCATGGCAACACTGTCATTGTGACGTCACAAAAAATAGGCTGACGACATCCATCTCGTCTTCATTTCGCAATAAAATGAATTTCTTTGTATATTCGTAGCGTCCATTCGAAATAATCGTGATTTCGAGCATTTATAGACTCAAAATTCCAAGAGTGTTGTGATATTTCGGCCCAGTGCGATGGGATTCTTGTAATTTGGTGTCGACAAGTGATGAAGGCTAACGAAAATGGTTACCATCGAACGCATGCTGTTGGCCAGGAAACTGGTAGTAATAGATGAGAAATACAATATTATCCGTAAGATTGGCGGCGGATCGTTCGGAGACATCTTCTTAGCGATCAATATCACAGATGGAGAGGTATATTTCTTGTTTTATTTCAATGTACGATCGGATGCCCTTTCTCGTCAGTTGATTCGACTGTCAAAATAATCGTCCATGTATTTCTGGATTTTTGTTCTTGAAAATGGCGGTCTGGGCGTTTTCTTAGTCCTGTATGTCGTCGCTACGATCATATTTCGTGCTGCGAATGTTATTAGGCATGTTATTTTACGTTTCTAATCTTTACGTAACTAAGCCCCCTGCGAAAATAACTGCTTTCCATCGACTTGTCTTGACAAGTCCCAGAGCTGGATCAGGTTTCTTTGTGACCAGTTTTATCAATATCTTACAGAAGTAGGTACTTATCTACAAATTGTATCCGAGTATATAAATGGCCACTCATTAGACCTGCATTTTATATATAATACCTATGTGACTCAACAGCTTGTAGATAGGTACATAAATTGGTTTACAAACAGGATCATTTGGTAGTTTATTGAAGATTAGAGCAAACATTTTTGTGTATTGTTGAATAAAGTAATGTTTTCCTCATTGTTAGGCATTGATTGATGTTTGGCAAATGAGATAGGTAGATAATTTGCTAATGTTTATGCATTTTATGTATTTAGGTCACAGGCTTACTCAAGCAGTCAGTGAAGATAAATTGTGTATTTACAGAAATAACTTTTGAAAGTAGGTAGGCATGTAAGTTACAATAAGTATTAATTAACTATGGCTATGTGGGCTCCTTCATGCAAGTACAGTGTTTATACAACCCATGCACACTTAAGGTAACAGACAGCTGATAGATTAACTCTAGAATTTCACAAAGTTTTGTTAAAAATTAACTATAGGAGCAGTCTGTCTAATTTTGTTGGGGAAACTGGCAGCCCTTCAAGAGCCCTGCGGTGACATCACATGACTGCTGGCTAGATTAAACTAACAGCTTTGTCAAGTACAACGGTCCAACTTGAATCTCTAGTCTAAGTAACTTTGGGTGGTGTGATTAGGCTTGCCGGAAGTGCACCTGGACATTTTTACAGTTGCATATTGAATATATAAAAGTCCAGACTGTCTGGGTTTTAGCAGAATGCAGTGCAGATAAGCATGCACAACTCACAATTTCGGAGGCCACCAATATGTGGCAAAAGTAGGTCAGGCTTTTCGAGCTAAATGTTCCGGAAGATATGGGCCTGTGTCTGGCTTTTTAAGAGTTTCATACCTCAAAAAGAAAAAAACTGAACCATTATAGAATCACTTTAGTTGTCCGTTCGCCGTTTTTGTGTCTGTCAATTCTCTTTAAATCGGGAGTGCATGGAAGCATCGAGTTTAAATTTAAACCTTGTCAAGTCTATGGCTCTTTGAAGCTGTGAAAAATTCAAACATTTAGGTTATCATGAAAAAATAAGTTACAGCCACAGAAAAACCTATGTCAACACTAAAGGGATTCAAAATTCATAGGGTACTTCCCGTTGACCTAGAACTATTTAATTTGGTACATATTGTCTTATCTACTTTTCAATCAAAGCTAATCATTTATTTGTCATAAGCATAGGTGTTGAGTACAGGTCTTGAGGTACAGGGTGTACAAATTTTTTTTTGAAGGTTGTGAAGGTTATGCCGCTAACTCACTAGGACGCCATGGTCGCCAGCCACGTATCCAGGTAGTTTGTATTGAATGGCGACGTTGCCAGAACGTGGGTTAGGCACCCAACATTTCAATATTAACTGATTGGATACGGTTGCTGGCGACGTCGCCATGGCATCCTAGAGAGTTAGCGGCCTTAGGTGTGATAGATAAAATTGATTACTAATGACACAGGGATGATTTGCTGCCGCCGTACGGAGAAAGGCCGTAACTTAGTTGAAACTAGTTTTGAGTAAATTAAAATCTTGTTTGAATTGAAGTTTGAAACATTAATATTAACTTTAAGCCGATGATAGTAGTTTTAAAATTTATAGAAAAATATGTTACATTTTTATGGTTTGTGTTTTGTTTCCGTATAGACTAGCCTTTCTAATAATTTGCAGATTTCCCTTTCACTTAAGTAAAAAAAATATTTTAAGTAATGTAATGTTAAGCAAGAAAGCCATAATTAGAAAGTTAAGGCTTTTCTTGTTAAATTTATCAAGTCATCAGTAATATAATTTTGGATATTTCTTCAGTTGCAAAATCCCTAATTTAATTTTTTCCAAAGAAAACTCTATTAAGAAAACTAACTATTAATATTATGGCATGAAATTTAATTTTATGGAAAAAAGGTATCAAATTTAAAACAAAAATGATGGAAATGAATGCTATGAACAAAAAAAAAAGATTTAATTATTGCCAGTTATTCGAATGTTTGTTTTTATTGTATGTTATAAGCAAGGAGGTTATTTTAATCTTTGTACTATAACATTCAAATAGACTATTTGACAGTGTGAAAAAAACTGTATTATTTATACGTATTCGTAAAACCGCCTTAAGCCATTTTAACTAAAAAAATATTATTTATAAAATAGACACAGGATAAGTAAACTTTTAGTCCAGATCAACTTACGGGTGTTTTTTTTTTATCGGACGAGTCCAACCAGGTTTCGCTCCGATTTGCAGTACGAAGCACCCGTAAGTTGATCCGGACTAAAAGTTTACAATGTGTTGTGTTTACGAAAGTTTTAGGATAAAATTTGATAATTTTATGTATCTGCAACTATTGTATCGAAAACGGCCTGGATTGGCCGATTCTATGATGACGTCACAGTTCAGTGAAAATGGCGTCTGTCGTTCATGTCGTTCACACGTTCATTGGTTTGTTTACTGGTATGTGACGTCATAGTTCCTGTGCGATGCCATATTGCCCAAGATACCGTTTTGGCGGGTTGTTTCAAACGTAAATTTTTGTTCGCCTTTTTTACAAGAAATCCACGAAATAATCTAAAATGACCACTTTCTGAGGACTCCATGAACACCGACAAAAAATATGAGATGGTGTTCAGAAATCTGTCAAATAACCTATTGTGTTGTGATCGATACATTTTCCTATAATTTCCTTAAGTGTGTTGATGATTTAGTAATGTTAAAGTTAAAGATACTCATTATTATTACTATTGAAATTACTGAATTATAGTTATAAGATTTTTTTTTGATTTGCTTAAAAAAAATATATCTTATAATTTTATAAAGGTTAAGATATCAGATATGAAAATAACATGAAAAGCCGCAACTTGGAAATTACGGCTTTTCACATTAAGGTTTGTTGTTAATTAAAAATCTTTGGATTCAATTACGGCCTTTCATACTAGTCAAACGTGATTTATAATGTGAAAAGCCATAACAATCAAAATGCGCCTTTCATTTTAAAATTCAAGCGATTTTTGTTGGAGGATGGCTTTTTACGCCCTGTTATTTTCGCCTAGGTAGGAGTTAGACCTTATTTACATAGACCGAAAGATAGATTTTTCTTTGCTGATTTCAAATTAGTACTTAACTAAATTTTGCCAAAAACTTGAGTTACGGCCTTTCTCCGTACGGCGGCAGTTTGCTAATGAGGTAGGTAAGAGAAAAAAAAAAGATTCAAAAAGTCAGTCACTTTCTCTCGGACTGATAGTCCAGTGAAAAGGAAGCCATTTGTCACCGTCCAGCACACTCCTGCCTACTGGTCACTTGTCTTGGTCTCATTCCCGTCCACGACAACTTCATCTAAGTAGCTATACATTGTGTTTACTTTACTCTCCAATACAACCAACTTAACAACTCTGAAATATCGAAAAGATATCAGTTGTTGACTTTACAGTATGTTGATTTTTGTCTTGGCTTGTTGACTTGACTTGATCAACTGGTATTTAATTGCTGTTGTTAGCTAGTAGACCCGAGATTTCCATAATTACCTCGGTTTCTCGCACTGTAACAATTTCGTAATGTACTAATGACTTCCATCAGTGGTTTTAGGGTTAGTCTCATAGTTAGGAGGTAATAATTGGTGTAGGTTCATTTGCAAATGAACCTGCGTTTAGCAGAAACTTTGTATTCAATTACTCATCTATATGTTCTGCTAAATGCGGCCATTGTTTGAACTAAAACTTTCGTAAGCACTAGACATTAACTTTATTATGGATACACTTACTTGACTTTTTATCGGAAGAGTCCAACCTGGGGTGCAATTACGTAAGGGCCGGGACACATAAACACGATACGACGTCGTGTCGTAACACGATGCGACGTCGTTTCACGATGCGATGTCGCGTTGTGGAAACGTACAGTCGACAGCACATCATCACACCCATACACTCTACCCTGTTGCATTACGGGCGATTTTGCTACTAAAATGTGCAGGTTGACGTGCTGTCGACTGTACACTTCCACGACGCGACGTCGCATCGTGAAACGACGCCGCATCGTGGTACGACACGACGTCGTATCGTGTTTATGTGTCCCGGCCCTAAGACTCCACTGTATGGAGTGGTCTGATTTAGCCCTTTTGTTCCCGGTATGTCACACCATTCTCGGACCTTTTTTTCCAGTAGGTATCTCATACTCCTGCTCCGAACTGTCATAAACATTCTTATTTTTACTCTTTTGAGTTGTCTAAATGCTTAACCCGATAGAGTGGAAAGTTACGCAATATAAGGGCAGGTAAGTGTATCTGGAATAAAGTTAATAATCTCTACAGAATTCTGTAATTGACACAACCAACAATAATTTATTTGATATGCTCGATTAAAACAAAAATTACAAATTATTTCGGAAAATGTGTAGTCAAATACTAGTTATTACAATTTTTAAATAGATGAAACAAAAGAAGAGTGCTCTGAAATATGACGTCATAATTCGGTATTTACATACAAAATTCCGTTTTATAAGTAACTTACAGTCTGTTAGCTTTTAGAATATACCTCTGCTACTATCGGATAGAATCGGATATAGGTATTCGTGTAATAGAAATCGGAACTAATATGACACTTACGCTCGGTTTCTAGAAGAGCGATCAAATGTTAATCTCACGTCAAGCTAATTTCAGCCAATCACGTGCCGGTATTTTGAATTAATCGTAGATTAATCTCTTGTTACATTTGAACACACTCTCAGAAACTCAGGGTTAACTTTACATAACTTTTCAAAATAGTTAAGAAAAGTTTTATACGGAGCAGGAAGTAGCGTTACACTCGTGTGCTTTCGGCGAAAACCGAAGCCTACTCTAGAGCCCGAGGTATATTCTAAAAGCTAACGAGACTGTAGTTATTTGACATTTTTTCAACTACCTAATTCTTTGGCTTTGTTTCCTTGCCCTAGTCCCGGCCTTACTGTGCGGCCTACACCTTGGCCCACGATGCCCTTTAAGTTATTCTGCGAGCTGATACCCCCCATGTGTTGTTGCAGGAGGTAGCAGTCAAAGTAGAGTCTATAAAGGCGCGACACCCACAGCTTCTCTATGAGAGTCGCGTGTATAAGATGCTCCAAGGGGGCATCGGCATACCGCACATAAGGTAAGTCTTCATTGACATAAATGCATTCAAATAATATTCTCAGATCTTCTTCTTCTTCGGTCCTTTAACCTAGGGGAACATAAGCCTAGGCGCACATTCAACAGCTCGGCGATTAGACGTGACGACAGGCTACGGCCGACAATTTTCATATATTTTTTTCGAAGCTCCGCACACTTGGCGTCAGAGTCGCGGAGTCGCGACGAACAAGCTAAGACCTTAAGAGGGAACATCACGGGCTAGAGAATTGAAAAATAGGTATTTGTAAAATCTATTGCTGTCGCGCGATGCCGCGAGCGGGCCGGGCGTAGTCTGCAAGTTGATTTCGTTCGGCGTGTGCGGAGTGTTGTTTCGTCTTATTATTTTACCTACCTGCTCTTTGTTTGACTCTGGCTATTACTTACTGGACTTCCGCTATTTTATTTTGTGGATCTCAGGCTTACTTTACGAAAAAATTAAAACAGACGATGTATTTTGGCAGAAAAAGAAACTTTTTATATCGAATGTCTGTTACGAGATCGAAAAATAATCCGCTCGTTTTTTATAGATCCAAGTTCATTATTGATCTGATTCCCATTTCATTCAATATGCGTTTCAACCAATCCCCATTTTCCCATTCCCGCGACGATCGTAACCTACCACGAAATTTAGCACGCTCGGGACCATTAGATAGGTACAAGTTTTTTATAGATCAGAGTGAGAGAGAAACGGTTTGACCACTGAATAGTTTTTTTATACCTAACTTTAGATTTACTTTCAACATTCAAAGTTGAGAAAATAGAGGACAAAGTTTTGGATTACATTTTTATTTACTTCTACTTTAGCTTATAAGTTTTTGTAGTTCTGATTTTTCAATGGCATCTATATTTTCTATCACCAAAATTTATATTTGTCATCAAGTTGTATCACCTAATAAATAGATCTATCGCCACGAAATATTTTCGTTCTCAGATAAACAAAAATTGTTCCCAGGTATGAATTATCAAATTAATGTTAATATATGTGTAAAATAAGAGATCGATAACCAATAAAATTATATTGCATTACATGAATATAAACTTCGTTCTTATAATAACAGTTTTGTTACTTAAATAATAGCTCTGTGCTCAGAATGGTAGATCTGTCACCAAATAAATCGTGTAAAGAATACGTGACAACAGAAATATAGGTGCGACGACGCGCGTAGCGAAGCGGAGCGCGTCGGAGCGTTAGGTTCTCTATGTAAGATCGAAAACAGACTCGACTTTGATGCGTTCTTACCTTGCCTCTTGTTGCCTCTTTAACATAATATGATTTATTGGTGATCTCTTTAAATTAGTTTGCTTAAATACTTATTAGGACACACCTATTATAATACATACAAAAACATTTATTTGGTACTAGACCTTATATCTCAGGATTTTAGGTGATTTATTGTGGAACTGATTTTGCATTGTTTGGTGACTACATTTTGGTGACAGATCTACTATTTTGAGGACAAACCCTATTATTTAAGAAACACAAAACTAATTAAATTGGTGATAGCTTAAATGATACCCTTTTTCAATATGTAGCTTAAATGGAGTTCTTTCATGATACATGCTTTATTATAATAACTAAATTACTATTTAGTTATTATAATACTATATTATTTAATTGACGAAAACTCCTATTATTTCTAGCACGAGTTAAATCTATTTGTACTGATTGATACTGATTGCTTAGAATAACCGCAGTAAGTACCCCAGTTACTGCTTTAATGCTAAGTATTCCATACATTCGATATCTATATTTTGTATGAAATTACGTGTCACTTTGGGGTAAAAAAGAACTAACATATTAACTAATAAGCAGTAACCACTATGTATAATTTAAAAGACAATATAGTGAGACATCTATACTTACAAACATTGAAATGTAGTAAATTACCTAAAGTTTTTTTCTAGAAGGCTCTGAAAGTAGTACGTAATTAAAGTGAATACCGTTAAGGTCCCGAAACCTACAAATATGCTACAATTCAATTTTCAGGGGCCATTACGGCCATATTTGTTACTTTTTATTTAGTTAATCTGAGCCATTTTCTGAGAATAACCCTTTTAGAGTTTGCTTGCTGTACTGAATCGACAAAATCTGAAAAATTATACGTTTTTGTTTTCCTTGCATAGCTTGTTCAGCCTGGTGTAGGAAGCTGTCGACTGATTTAAAAGATGTACCAGGCTCAAAGTATTTAAATTTTTATCGCATGTAAATGCTGGCTTTTAATAATGTACACCAAAAAACTGAAAAGAGCGAAATTTTTGTTTTGGGCGCAACAATTATCCATCCATATTACTACTTCTTGAGTTTCCTTTTTAAAGTTCTGTACCCAAAGGGTAAAACTGACCCTATTACTGAGACTCCGCTGTTGGTCCGTCCGTCTGTCCGTCCGTCTGTCACCAGGCTGTATCTCATGAACCGTGATAGTTACACAGTTGACATTTTCACAGATTATTTGATTTGAGAAAAAAGCAGTAAGTGTGATTAGTAACAAACAAACCGAGGGGCTTTATATTCAGTTGTAATACGGGTACTCTGCAGTCGTGTTGCTGCCGACATCGACGGTACAAAACCCCAATTGTTTTTGTTGCCATGTGAAAATGTGTACAAACTGAAGTAGCAAGGTTTCCCCATAGACCTTGGCTGGCGAACTGAATGCACAATCGTTATTTATTTGGCCAAGTGCTAGTCTAGGTCATGCATTGTTTCTCTGTTTGTAGGTTACATTTATTTAGCGAAGATTTTAGACCGGTTAATTAGGAAAGATTATCTAGATTAGTGAATGTTGAAATGTACCTCTTCACATCGACCTTTACGTTTTAGTTGCAAACTGGCCCGTAATGTAACTGGGTAGAGTGCATGGGTGTATGTATAGCGTGATGTGCTGTCGACTGTACGTAAAATTACGCCTGTATTTGGAAGAGGTACTCAGTTGGTATCTCATGTGCCGGTGCCATGTTTGGATAAATTATTAAATATATGAATAATATTAATTAATTCATAATACTTTTTATGTAGACGATAAAGTGTTCTCGTAACGAGTCACGTACATAATAGTAACACATATTTAGCCAAGCATTTAGAGATTTTTGCACAGTACACATCCACATCTGCAGGGCCGCCGGCTTTTAGAAAACCTCATGGGTGCTCATGCTCATTTGACGACTCAAAAAAGTCGCAGTGTGAGAAGAGAAACGCACACAGATCGACCGACAAATAAATAAATGCCTTGCTTTTACATACTGCGTACTTCATTACCAATTATTGGCGATTACTGATCTGTTTCTTGTTTTCTTCTTGACCTCGGGGGTGCTCGGCACCCACTGTTTATATCTCATGGGTGCTCGAGCCCCCCCGAGCACCCACGGAGTCGGTGCCCCTGCACATCTACACATTTAGTGGTGGAGTATACACCCTTGATGTGCTGAGAAGACGCGCAACCCTCTGTGCAGGCCTAAAAGCTAAGCCATTGAACAGTGACCAGTGTAGTAAGACCTCTTTCTTCCACAGATGGTACGGCTACGAGAAAGATCACAACATTCTGGTGATGGACCTTTTAGGTCCGTCACTAGAGGACCTGTTCAACTTCTGCTCGCGTCAGTTCACTATAAAGACGGTGCTTATGTTAGCAGGTTAGTGACTCAATTAGGGTGTTTACATCTTGACTCAATTCTTGGGAGTTTCCTACTTTCTTTCCCACACCCACGCCGCAGGGCCAAGGATGTGCTTGCTTTTATACGCATAGCTTCTCAAGAAGGGTATTAGGTGCCATATACAGGGTGTCCCGTTATGAGTGGTCCAAACGGTATTTGGTGACGGGTTGAACTATCCTCTATCAGAAAAACAAAAATTTGGTTTAGTAAAAGTGTTATGGTTTTCGGGATATTTGAGATGAAAGATTTTTTTTAATTTTATTTATGAGAATTTTGAAAAAAATATGATTTACGTTTAGTAGCACGTAAAGTCAGAAATATTCACAAAAAAAATATCTTTCATTTGTGGATTTTATACGAAAAAGTAATATGAAAAGAAAAATCTTTCACATCAAATATCTCGAAAACTATGATACTTTTACTAAACTTATTTTTTGTTTTACAGATAGAGGATAGACCAATCCTTCACCAAATACCGTTTGAACCATTCATAACGGGACACCCAGATGCCGTTACATTTCTTTTCTATGAATAAAACTTTAAATCTGCAAATTCATAAGTAGGGAATATAAATTGTGTATTACCAGTAAAAATAATAACTATTCACATTCTTAGGGATTTTCTCATAGGAATAAGATATTTTCCCGCAGTAAAAAGTAACCTTCGTGTTAATCCAGGGTGTCAGCTAACTCCATACCAAATTTGATTAAAATCGGTCTAGCCGTTTAGACGTGAAGAAGTAACAAACATACACACTCACAAACTTTCGCCATATATATTTTTTTTAATCTTTTTCGTTCGTTTCGTTTTTCGTTTTTCTGCTAATAATAATTGTTATTGTAACAGTGCAATGCCAATTTTTGTGAGAATAGGACCAACTTAAGAAAGAAAAAAATTGCCCACCAGATTAAGTTTTTTTAAAGTTTTAACGTAAATTCTTCCAATGATATTAATGCACAATGCACCTTGTAAACTTAAATCGTGCAAAATAAAATAGTGAAATATGGATCCAGTAGTTGGAATTTTTCCAATGTTTTTGCACCAATATCAAATTAGAATATGTGAATCGTTTCTTAGAGGTAAGTAATAAAATTGCGTTGCTGCATACCAATTCTAAATTCTTCAATTTTCTGTTTGTGTGTCTGGTAGCATTTTTATGTTTTCGTCCATGTTGTAATAGAGTATTTTTAGTTGTTAGTTATTCTGTAAAGGAAAACATCGTTTTCGCGCGCTTGAAATCCCCAATCCGCCGTGGGCACACGTGGTGATTCAGCCCTTACTTATCTCTGAGCAAAGGCCTGTGCCCTGCAGTAAGACATATCATCATAGGCCTTCGCTTCCATTACGGACGATTCAAACAGTGCCTAAGGACACAGGACTTGACACTTTCTTGAGTGACTGAACAGTCCAATTCGAGAGCGCCAGCCCCTACCGCATACATTTAGACAGACATATTGCGACATATAGAGGCTACATAAAAAGAGAGGTACTGGATCCTATCTGGGTCAATATGGACATCATCCAGATTTTTTGTCTCCCAGAATAAATGATAAAGCGGGTTGAGTTCATCCACTGTAAGTGCTTCATCCACCGTGACATAAACGCTGACATTTAAGTTTGAAATAAATAAAAGTTAATAATAATTACTGCATGTAATTTTTCGTAGTTTATTTTTATGTTCATATGAAAATAAGTTAATAATTTAATGGATGCATAATTGTAAAATAATTCCTTGTTCTTTACACTTATGAATAATAAATCGAAATTCCGGCTTTAGAAATAAATATTTAGCTGTCAATGGTCCACATTGTTATTTATAGGTACGTAATGAATAAATAAAAATAAAAATCGTGTATTTACTCTTCAAAAAATTAAAATATCTGTATCAGGAACCTCCGCTCTTCCACACTTACACTTTACAGTGTTCGTCTTAAACATAATTTATTTGACATTACCTGAAGCGAATAATACTGATCAACTTAGCTTGCGAGGTAGGCATCAGCGTGTGTGTATAATAAGAAAACTTTATCTGTCAACTTATCCATTCCCTCCCAGACCAAATGCTCGGGCGGGTCGAGTTCATCCACTGCAAGTGCTTCATCCACCGCGACATAAAACCGGACAACTTCCTGATGGGCATCGGCCGCCATTGCAACAAGCTGTACATGATCGACTTCGGCCTCGCCAAGAAGTTCCGAGACATGCGCACGCGCTGCCACATCTCATACCGCGAGGACAAGAACCTTACCGGTGAGTGGCACTTGACTTTGCTACTGTGTAAACCTTTTTACACAATCTTTGATATTTCTTTCATTTATTTCCTATAGCTTTTAAAAGCAGAATTTAATAACAATGATATTCCACACAACACTACTGCTACTCTATCTTTTGACGAAACACTACTGCTAACACTAGTGATAACTTTTACTTGCGAAATTATCTTTTATTCTGTTTTTTTCTGTTATTCATGTTTTAAATAAAACACAATTTTGGAAGCAATTTATTGTAACATTAGTTCAGAGGTAAAACTTACTAAGCGAGATTTTTTTCTCAAAATGAGATTTTGCTACCATTTGTAAATTATAACAAATGTTAGCAAAATCTGATTTTGAGAAAAAAATGTCACTTAGTGAGTTTTACCGCGTAAGAATTTTAAAATCGATTAGTGAAAGAAAAAAAAAATATCCAAGGATCCTTTCATCCGCGATTCTCAACGCTATTCTCTTTACGATAACCTCCATTTTCCCCCCAACAGGTACGGCGCGCTATGCGTCTATAAACGCCCATCTCGGCATCGAGCAATCGCGTCGAGACGACATGGAGTCGCTTGGCTACGTGCTCATGTACTTTAACAGGTCAGTTACTTCACAAAACACGATCGAGGATTAAGGGGGTCTTTTGGGGCTAACACTAGCGCCCCCTAGGAACAAAATCGTATGTTTTTTTCAGATCGAATTTGCTGTCTGAATTAGAAAAAACTGTCTGTACTGTATTTTAATGAATTTATTTTAGGACCCATCGAAGGAACCTAGGATCATGAATCTGGGACTATAATTATAGCATATATGCAAAACTCGGCTGTTTTTAGGATTAGTGCTATTTAGTCCTAGGTTTATTGCCTTAAGCCTGATTTAAATTTGCTTTATTTTCATACTTTTTGAGCATGCTTTACGTAGTGGGAGAATAGAGTAGAGACGGCAATTCCTTTTATAAGTCCATAAGCAAATTATTAATCAGTAATGGTCTTATGTGACCTTATGTGATAATGACCTGTGGTTTGCAATATAAACTATGAATCGGCGGCGTATCGGCGTATAGGTATGAATCGGTAGGCAGTGATGCCAGCTAAAGAATAAAATAAAGTAATTAAAGTTAATTCGATATATTGTTCGTGATATTGAAATATTTTTCGGTAGAGAACTTTTTCAGTAGCAACACTTATGAAATGTCAGAATTGTACGGAATAAAAAATCAGAGTATAGGTGTATTAGATTACAGTTCGGCCGCTGGGAGAATACGATCCTGACACCTGTCTGTTTTATGTGACTAGTGATGGGAGATAATCAACGTTAGCATTCCTTATACGATCCTGACACCTGTCTGTTTCATAATTATGACAAGTGATGGGTGATAATCAACGTTAGCATTCTGAGTCAGGATCGTATTCTCACAGCGGCCGGACCTTAGATTTACCTATCATATATTCCTGCTTGTGTGTCGCAAATAGATATGTATCTAATCCATATTGTTTGTGTACGACAGAGGCTCGCTGCCGTGGCAGGGGCTGAAGGCTCTCACCAAGAAGCAAAAGTACGAGAGGATCAGCGAAAAGAAAATGTCCACGCCCGTCGAGGTTCTCTGTAAGGTAAGAGCATAAAGAATATTCATCATCCCACTGAGGGGCATGGTTCTCTTCCCTGAGGAAGGAATAGGCCATACTCCACCACAGGGGTCAAGTCCGGATTGGTGGAGGCTTGTTAGACTAGTGGCTGGTCTTACTGTCAGAAATAGCCTATTGTAGTACTATGAAATAGGCCCCTGGAAGCCTGTACACGTGAGAGAGGGCAAATTGAGTGGGCCTTATAATAGAACTAGGTGTGTTTGGTTATCACTGCCAGTTCTTATAGTCGTTTGTTAGTGCCCGTCTATTGCAAAGGTCGATTTACGACCGTCCGTGAATAGAGGGTCGGTGGTACCCGTACAACGCTTCTGTCGAATACATTCGTACCGTGCCATTTATATCGGGTGTTAATATACCTACTAACGAAACCCACGTATGTTTTCTCCTTATTGTGAGTAGTATAATAATGTTTTCTCGTTTAGTAGAGCCAATCAACAATGTATGTCATTGATTGGCTCTACTAAAGGTTCGGCTATTGATTTTCCTACTTCACCCACCTACTTAGTTAAATATTAATCCGAACCTATTATTTGGACCCAGCGGACAGGCAGGTACAATTCGATATGTCTTTTAATCCCAACATAAAACTGGATTTAAACGGGTCCGACTATTACGCGACTATACGGAGTGTTTTAGTTATGCTAGAGATTTCCGCACATAGAGACAATTTCTGAATTTATATGCTTTTTTGTTTAATTGATAGCACAGAACACACAAAACTTCTTGTACACACAATACTGCAGACATAACTTCTTTACATAGACATTAAAATACATTCATACATAAATTACATTAGGTCAATAATTACCTACTAGTGTAATATAAAGGTACCATAAATTCAAATTCAAATATTTTATTCATAATCCAAATAGAATATTTGCTTTATGTAATATTATTCATAATATTAATAATATTCTATTATAGTAGTTTTTTGTTTAATTGATAGCACAGAACACATAAAACTTCTTGTACACACAATACTGCAGACATCAATTCTTTACATAGACATTAAATCAATTCTTTAGATAGACTTGGCTTAACGACTGCCATCTATCGACGGCAGCCGGCACCAACTGCTTAACGTGCCTTGCGAAGCACGGAACCGCTAAGAATATAAAAAAGTTAGAAATGCATATAAATAAATCGTAGTAAGATGCCTTCATTGTTATACTTGATTCATTTAATCTTGAGATATTGATTTGACTCACGAAATCGGCTTATTTTTTTGCGTATGGTATGTATGCAGCGGGGTAAATTACAAAACGGAGGCCATCTACATATGTACTTGGTCGCTTCCTCGTTGGCTTGGTGAATTTTCCGAACGCCTCCCTCCCGAACGAAACCTGCTAAAATTATAATAAAAATGCTGAAAATAATAGGTGTATTTTGCATTGGTTTTTTTTTTGTTTATACTCGTATTGTGTTTTGTTTAATATTTATAAATTTATTAATATTATTGCTTATTACTGTGATATGTTAAATTCTATTAATGAAATAAACATTTTGTACCAATGCCTCTACATTATTAAATCTTGAGATTGATTGAAGTTGGAGTTTATGATTTACACATTTAGTTTTAAGACTGTTTTGGGGTGGTGTTTTTTAATAGATAAACCAACCTTTTACAAAATTATATCAATGCTAATATCAAATAAAATTAAATAAACTCATAGAACAAAAATACTCGTAGTTGCCAAGCACAAACTAATGGGGGTATCTAAAAAGGAATTAGAAAGAAAGAAACAAAAAAAAGAAAGAAAGAAAGACAGTTTATTGTACCAACAAGACACATCACAGAAACAAAACACACAAAAAAAGTAACATAATAAATAAGTAAGGCAACAGACGAAAAACAAATAAATTACTTAATGCGCTGGTACCGACCCGCAGTGGGTCTTGGCCTGCGACCTAAGAAGTCGCCACTTGTCTCTCTCCTGCGCGGTCTCCTGCCATTCCCCCGTCTGGAGATCACACAAGTCCTTGGCCACTTAGTCCTTCCAACGACCGCTGTGAAGGAAGCAATTAACCATTTTAGAAAATATCCCTGTATAGGTTGCGCTCTGTATAGTTTATTAACCTCTCCCATTGTATCGCAGGGCTTCCCTGCCGAGTTCGCGATGTACCTAAACTACTGCCGCGGGCTCACGTTCGATGAACCGCCTGACTACATGTATCTCAGACAGGTGAGTGTCGTGACTGATTTGTCCCTCTTTGGTTCAAGGCTTGAGGCTCAATAATTGAGCCATAATTATTATGGTTAGTGTAGAAAAGAAAACACCGGAATATGGCCAACTGGTTAAAATGTTCGTTGTTATTATAGTTTGTAATACATACATACATAAGTTCACGCCTGTATACCAGAGTAGTAGGCAGAGACCAGGGACTGTCACTTGCCACAATCTTGACAGATCATAGACATTGTTGTTGTTTATTGTTAAAAGATGTACAAAACAGCGTTATCAGACACATCATCACAATTAAATTATGATAGGGTATTTATCAGACTACGAGTATAACGCCATTCATTAGTCGTTGCATACACGCACGCAGGTTTCGACTTCACTAAGCCACGAATTCTATTGTGAGATGTTCTGATTTCTCTATGGAGTTGTATGTAGTTTTTCGTTTTGAGTTATTTGGCGGTCGAACAATCGGCCCTTAGGCATGTTAAACATTTTCTATTCACTCAATTAATAGTAAGTGGCGTATCCGCCTGTAATTGGGATGTACATGCTATTATTTTGTTATAATTTTTTTTTATTGTTTAATGTACCTATTATCCTGTTGGCAGATCAAATAAATGTGAGTGGTGGACCAAAAAAGGACCTCAAGGGAAAATTATTGATTTCGAGAAAATCGCGTTTGAAGTTTCGTGTATAGACAGGTATCGACTCGGGTCGGCTCACAAGAAAAAAATCATAAAAAAATAACTACGGCATCTAAGAATATACTGGTTAGACCAAAACAAAGCTAAAATACCACAAAAAAAAATTAACGGTTTCCAATCCTTCCAGGGCCCTGTTTGGTCAACCACTCACAAATAAATTGAAAAAATAATACATCCAGCGGACTGCGAGTACGGAACCTTTAGGGGCCATACCCCCCGGGGCCATACCATAGGCCATTTTCTTTCACGCAACCTCTCAGTAACAGCCCCACCCCGTTCCAGCTGTTCCGTATCCTGTTCCGCACGATGAACTACCAGTACGACTACACGTTCGACTGGACGATTCTGCGGCAGCGCAAGCAGCATATGGAAGCCGGCGCCGCGCCCGCCGACCGCCGCTCGCCCTCCGTCGCGCGCCGCCAGCCCGCCGCGCAGCCGCAGCCGCCGCCCAACAACGAGGTGAGTGTCTCTACGAGGTGAGCGGCTATACGAGGCGAGCGCCTGTACGAGGTGAGTGGCTATACGAGGTAAGTGTCTGTACGAGGTGAGTGTCTGTACGAGGTGAGTGTCTGTACGAGGTGAGTGTCTGTACGAGGTGAGTGTCTATACGAGGCGAGTGTCTGTACGAGGTAAGTGTCTATACGAGGTGAGTGTCTATACGAGGTAAGTGTCTATACGAGGTGAGTGTCTATACGAGGCGAGTGTCTGTACGAGGCGAGTGTCTGTACGAGGTGAGTGTCTGTACGAGGTGAGTGTCTGTACGAGGTAAGTGTCTATACGAGTTGAGTGTCTGTACGAGGTGAGCGCCTGTACGAGGTGAGTGTCTATACGAGGTGAGTGTCTATACGAGGTAAGTGTCTATACGAGGTGAGTGTCTATACGAGGTGAGTGTCTGTACGAGGTAAGTGTCTATACGAGGTGAGTGTCTATACGAGGCGAGTGTCTGTACGAGGCGAGTGTCTGTACGAGGTGAGTGTCTGTACGAGGTGAGTGTCTGTACGAGGTGAGTGTCTGTACGAGGTGAGTGTCTATACGAGGTGAGTGTCATACGCGGCGTCTGTAAGAAGTGATCGTCTATATGTGGTGTATATACGAGGTGAGTGTCTGTACGAGGTGAGTGTCTATACGAGGTGAGTGTCTTCACGAGGTGAGTGTTTACGCGCCGTCTGTACGAAGTGAGTGTCTATATGAGGTGAGTGTCAAACGCGGCGTCTGTACGAAGTGAGTGTTTATACGTGGTGAGTGTCTAACACCCAACCATCCTTACGTATCCTCACCCGTCCTCACCGACACTCCCCCGTCCTCTAGGTGAAGTCAGACCACGCGACGGCCGACTCCGCGGCCAAGCAAGCGGTCAAGACCCACCACTCCGTTAGTCAACTTAAGAAGAAGCTGACCGCGATGTCCTAAATGAATAGCTCTTTTGTAACTCGTCCTAAGGCCGTGATTCGGGGAGACAGAGCTGGCTTGGAAGTCGGCACCTTATGGTTTTAATGATAAATTAGCTACTAATATTCTACAATTAGCTGACCTGGGATCCCTTTTTTTTAAATTACTTATTAGAGTTCATACATTGCTTCAATAAACGAATCATTCGCCAAACTGTGTGGCAGTTTGTTGGAAAATTATAGAGCACTTAACTCTTGTCTATGGCTTAACTTTTTCTACATTTGGCTACTCTCCTGCCAGCCCTTAGCCCGCGGCTTGGGACAGACAGTGCCACAGGTAGGGGGCAAGGCTCACAAACAACACAAAATGCGAATGCAGAAAAAAATATCAGATATTGAACTCTATTACATTCTATTACGAATCACTTATTTTGTTCTCTTTATCACTTACATTGTACCATATTCGCTAGCTTATGACCTATGCCGACCCTTATCACCTTTGACGACCTCTCTGGCGTAGTGGTTAGCGCATCTGCTTACCATTCGAGAGGTCCCGGCTTCGATCCCCGGCTGGGAAGAAAAAGAAACTCCAGGTCTTGGATGTTTACATGTTTGTGACGTCGCTGTTTCTGGTTCCCACGACACAGGGTATCCTAGTGTGGGGCCAGAAGCAATGTGTGTGCCTGTATGTAAATGTTATGTAAATGTTATGTTATGCTCAGACCTGCCTTTATACAGGTGATTTGCAAAACGACGCCCATCTCAGGGTATTTCTACTCATAGACACGAACAACTTTTACTATGGGGTCAACATCGAAATCGTTAAAAAAACAGCTGTTCCATACTAAATTCGACACCTACTGAACAAAATGTATAGAACAGATATTTCTTTTTTTAAAGATTTCAGAGTGGTTCCCGTAGTAAAAGTTGGTCGTATTTTAAGAGTATCTTATGAGTAGAAAGTACTCTGAGTGAGTAGGGTGTAACTTTACAAATCAACGTCTTGTTTAAAGCGTTAGAAAATAGGTTTTAAGCATTAGCTTAGTCATCTAACTAATTAATTATAATATGGCAAAACAAGTTTGCCGCGTCAGCTAGTATACGATTGAATAGTAAACTACAAATAGTGTCATTAAAACATCAATTACCGTGGCAATATCACACTACTAAACATATCTGCTGCGTTTTGTTGCTCTGAGTGCGTATACTGAGTTTTGTCATTCACTCTCGATAGTGAGAGCGTTTGCGATTTGCATAGGAGTGACAAAGAGACAACTAGATGGCGCGCTTTGTCACTCCTATGAAAATCGCAAACGTTCTCGCTATCGAAAGTGAATGACAAAACTCAGTATACGCACTGCGAGTTTTTTTAACTACTCGATCGCGTTAACGTAAACTCATATTCTATAGGAGTGACAAAGCGCGCCACCTAGTTGTCTCTTTGTCACTCCTATACAAATTGCAAACGCTCTCGCTATCGAAAGTGAATGAAAAAAATCTCACTAAGCACTCATAGTGCGTATACTGAGTTTTTTCATTCACTCTCGATAGTCAGAGCGTTTGCGATTTGCATAGGAGTGACAAAGCGCGCCATCTAGTTGTCTCTTTGTCACTCCTATGCAAATCGCAAACGCTCTCGCTATCGAAAGTGAATGACAAAACTCAGAGTGCGTATACTGAGTTTTGTCGTTCACTTTCGATAGCGAGAGCGTTTGCGTTTTGCATAGGAGTGACAAAGCGCGCCATCTATTTGTCTCTTTGTTACTCCTATGCAAATCGCAAACGCTCTCACTATCGAGAGTGAATGAAAAAACTCAGTATAAGCACTCAGTATACGCACTCAGTATACGCACTCAGTACTTTTGGGAAAGTTAAGGAAAAAGGAAAGTTGCACGATCGAAACTAGTTCACTAACGTTCATTAACCAGCGCACGTTCTCCTTGTACATTTTGGAGGTCTGCCAGACATTCCGAATTTTTTGTCGGCAAATTGCATAAACATAAACATTACTTACAGGCACATACATTGCTTCTGGCCCCACACTAGGATACCCTGTGTCGTGGGAACCAGAAACAGCGATATCACAAACTTGTAAACATGATTTATAGATAGAATATTCTAAAAGATCTTTTTATTTGAGTCCGAGCTGTGAGTCCTATTTTCTCATTTAAATCACTTAGACATTTGGTAGTAGGAATGAGAAAAGTGAAAGTGAATATATTTTATTTCCCACAATTTTTTCTAAAAAATAATAAAGAAAGAGAGCATTCGATTGATTTCACTCATGCTTTGTATAATTATTACGTATTGTGTAACACTATCTTCAAGGAATGAGGAAAAAAGTTCCAATTCGACTTGTTATATCCATAATCACATCGAGGTGACTTGCATCATATAATAATTATTAGATCTACTCAATTCTGATATCATTTTCCATGTCAAGCATTCCCGGCGAACTTCCTGCCGCCTCAGAATCAATCAAGTTCTCTTTTTACTGTTTTCCCAGCTATTTTTTCTATATTTTCTCACTACAATATGAACTTACCCAAGCCTTCCAGAAATATTTCAACACCAAAGTTAGCCATATTCGCCAGTCAGTCTCCCCGGAAAGCTATTAATACTAAATCGACTTATTGTTTACTTTTATAAATAAAATAAAACAAATTGTATTTACGCCCGAGAGGAAACACGACGAATCGTTATAGTACTACAGTGTTCATCATCTCCACTAGAACTTGAATTTTCTAGCCAAATGAAAAACAGTACAAGTGTAAACTGTACTAGCAGGCATTTGTTGCAGAGTCGCCCGTAATGCAACAGAGTAGAGTGCATGGGTGTATAGAATGATGTCCTGTCGACTGTACGTTCAAATCGGCACTTTTATTTTTCATACCAACTCTTGTTTATCATTACGGCTCGCGTAATCTAGCAAAATTCATGTCTTGTGTCCGTCTAATTTATTGGTTGCGAATGTTTCACCCCATAAGCGGTTTTTTTCCTACTTGCTTTCTTTTGGTTTAGAATTCGACTACCTCTGTAGCCGAATGCGTGCCATGCGAGAGGTCCCGGGTTCGAATCCCGGCTGGGTACAAAAAAAAAGAAACCCAGGTCTTAGATGTTTACATGTTTGTAACGTCGCTGTTTCTGGTTCCCACGACACAGGGTATCCTAGTGTGGGGCCAGAAGCAATGTATGTAAATGTTATTATTATGTTATTGTTATTAATTCATCCGTTTTGACTACACAAAACTGAGATTCTAGTTGCGATGATGGACACAGCAATATTTTAGGTTAGTTAATTTCGCTTAGAGTTTTGATGTATTTTTGTTGACATTGTTTAAAGTATAAAATAATAAAAAACTCTTCTCATTGTTTGTTTGAAGTCCTCTGAAAAGGCTTCACTGATTTTTATAACTTTTTGTGTGTATTTGGTAGGTCTCGGTAGGTCGTAGCGTGATCAATATGGGAAAACAATTATTGCGGGTTAGTTGGTATAAAATAATAAATCATCTCCTCGGCTCTTCTTAATCCTCGATCAGTTGGTGTTTCTTCATAGCACGTGTGATGCAAAGCAATGTGGTTGGGCCATTTTCTAACGCAATAAATGTGTTTAGAAAATGGCCACTGACTTGTAAAGATATCTTTCTTATCGCTGTAGATTTTTTTTTGTAACATATTTTTAGTTTAACGCTAGTATATTTTGTTGTCGAAGAAGCAAAATATTTTTTAACATGCATCATACTTAAATAGCGAATTTTTTAAACAATCACGGAATTTTGGTCTAGAACAATATTATGGAATTTTAAACCTGCCCATAATTATTGTGGAAAATGTAGGACTTGTAGTAACGGAAGAAAACGTTATTTTATTATTCTGCACAACACTGTGATTGTATAGTGTTCGCAAAGTGTATGTTTGTTTTTGTTTTAAATTTATATTTCGTAAGGTAAGAAACAAATACGTAAGAAATACGACAGACGTAAGAAAGAAATTATCGACGTCAAAGCATACGGTCGGCCTTTTCCTGTCTTTTGTAACAACTGTTTAAACAGGAGAAGGTTTTAAACATTTTATATTCATTATTTCAATGCATTCTATTAGAAAAACTGCAAAGCAGAAATAACTGTCTTTATCTGATGATGATGATGATGATTTATGATTATTGGTTGCGCATGATTTATTATTACAAAAAAATTGTATAAATTTTTAAATGACAGAAAAACTCTTATAACGATTGTGTGAAGTAAGCGCCACTTTATATAAAATAACGTTAGGATAATGATTCGTGTGGCGTCGTGGGTTTTGTATACATTAATAAAAACAGGCTATTTAATAAAAAAATATCGTTTTGCTTATTGACAGTAGCATGCAGTTAAGTTTTTTTTATCTTGGAACTATGATGCACTACGGTAATTGTGTTTTTGAGATTTTTCGTATTTAAGTATAACATGATTTGAAATTTTAGATTTTCATTTCTTGTTCCAATCCATTACTAAATTAATAGGTCCATAACATTTTTGGGTTCACTGAGTATTTAGTCATACTTTATTAGACCAATAATTATCTACATCAAACATTTCCCAATAGAAGCAGTGAAGTAAAGTTGAAATTAACAAAGTGTATTGAAAGGCGACTTACATTTTTTCAATACAGTACTAATTATTTAAAAAAAAAATGGTTCCTTTTAATAAAATCTCATATCATGTAATATTTTGTGTAAGAACTTTACCTCCATGTGACGTATCTATAGGACATTATGTATTTAGATCGATGAAATCATCTATAAGAATCCTTTGTAATAATTATTATCTGTTCACTACTCATTTGGTCACTCCTAGATGTAACTTGAGGCTCCTTGATATTATTTTTAGATTTGACGTATGTATTCATATCATTATCGAAGCGATGGCTTTAGTTTCTCGCCATCAATAAAAATAGTATCAATGACTAACCTAAGCCCTCATTGTTGCAGTGAAAGAGATTACGGCGCTCGGCCGCGTCCGGGACGCCGGCAAAGAAGCCGCGATGACGCCCGCGCACGCGCCGACGCGACTACGCCTAGACAAGTAACTAACCCTACCCGGCGCTCTGTGCCGCCCGCCTCAGACCTGACCGCGGAGAAACAACATTACCTGACGCTCGTCTCGTAGCTACTTCGGAGAAAAACCCTACCCGGCTCACAGCTAGCTGGGGAGAAAAATCCTACCCGTTTCTCAGTGCCGCCCGATTCACAGTTAGCTGGGGAAAAAAACCCTACCCTAGGGCTCGAGCCTAGGTGCCGTTAGCTGGGGAAAAAACCCTTACCCGGCATTCAGTGTCGCCTGACTCGTAGCTAGCTGGGGAGAAAAACCCTACCCGGCACTCAGTGCCGCCTTATTCACAGCTAGCTGGGGAAAAGAAAAACCCTACCCGGTTATCAGTGCCGCCCGACTCACAGTTAGCTGAGGAGAAAAACCCTACCCGGCACTCTGTGCCGCCCGATTCGCAGCTAGCTGAGGAGAAAAACCCTACCCGGCACTAAGTGCCGCCCAATTCGCAGCTAGCTGGGGAGGAAAACCCTACCCGGCACTCTGTGCTGTCCGACTTAGGGCTGGGGAGAAATAACCTCTACGTGCAACAGGACTAAAGATTACTTGATACTTAGCTCCGCCCGTCTCTCGGCTAGTTGGGAAGGAAAACCCTACCCGGCACTCAGTGTCGCCCGCTTTGCATCTAGGCGGCGAGAAACCCATACTGATAGTCTCGAAAGGTGCGCTGAGCAAGTTAGTCGCTTGTATCTAGAAAAGCGAAGTTGAAAACTTAACTGATTAAGACTATTTCATGGTCCGGAATTGTTCCATGTCATATTCTTAGTTCTCGGTCGATAATTGAAAAAGCACAGGCTAATTTTTTACTCAATGATTGAATAAAGAGAGTTCTGTAATGGCGACTCTTTCTTTGACCTTGTAGTTTGGTTTATTTCTCCTCAAATGCAACGAGCAGTCCGTTCTCCGCAAACACAACGAGCAGGTGTTCTCAAATCCAACAGTGTTCTCCGCAAAACGAGCTTTTTACACCGCCCTTGGAGAATTTAGTCGAACTATCGTTTAACGGCAAAACTAACGACAACTCTGTAAAGTTGACAACCTAACTATACTATACCTGTTTAACAGTGACTCAACTAACCAAAGGTTCAAGAGGGCTGATGTCATGTGACTTACCCTTGTAGGACTACAAGATTTGTGAATTTGAAACGTTCAGTTTCAGAACTTTAGTTACGAGGACTCTTTGATAAGGACTGTTTTATCGACACGTTGATGGAATTAACTCTTCCCTGAGTGACAGCAGTGGCTGTTTGGGTAAGCAAGGTATTTTGCTCAGTCGGCGGCTACTCCATCGATAGGTCGATGAAACAGTCCTGCAGTTCGGAACTAATTCGCTGTATTAAAACAATGTCCTATAGGCTTGATGATATGAATAGTGAAGTTATATTTAGGGGTCCATAAGTTATCGTAAAAAAGCATTTTCGATCGATGAGAACATATTCGTTTGGTGTCAGCTGGACGGATTACGTATTGTGTCCTGATAAATTGTAATGGGTAATCCAGCCACCCAACAATCGGCATACTGACTTGTCAAAATTGAATTTTTAACAATAAGTTCAGTTGTGTAAAGAATATTGTTCTCAATTTTTTAGGTTTTAGGTTTTATATGTTTATTTTTTCCTAATTAGCTAGTGTTAACATAAATATATTGTGTAGTTTTGAAGCGAGTGTGAGTTTCAGCTGTTTGTTTTTCATGTAAATAAATACTCTTTCGGGAATTAGTGGCTGAAAACACTTCGCACCCAACATCTGAAGCTAGTAAGGCGTCAGAGGAGAGGTGGATTAAAATTACTGATTAAAAACTAATTTAAATAGGTTTCTGTATTAAAAAAAAAACGATAATAAAAAATTCGCAAAAAAATATTATACTCTAGTTAAGTATGGAAAAAAAAACTAAAATTCCGTCCCTACGACAGTTGACACGTATTAGATAAATAATTTAGCTTTTAAGTTTTTGTCACCCTTTTTTTAGTTATTCGGCCCCAAAAGAAACAAAATTGTACATAAGACAATGTGCTATGTGGCAACTACCGCAGGGACGTGGTACATATTATGTATCGTATATTTTAAAATACAAGCGAGAAGAGTTACGCGTTAAATAAAATGTAAATATATCGTGACAGTGTTCATTTTTAACTGTTTATTTTTTCGAAGGACACGCTAATATTTCATTTGTCTAAATTGGATATAATTTGTCGATTTGTCGTGACACTTTTGTGTTTTTTAAAATGACTTACCAGTAATTGCCTGAACCCCAGCTTCCACTAAGGTTACAGTATCGCATCACAGAGCATTTGCTTGATTTCCAGTTACGTTTTGACCATGTTAAATTAAGGCAATTTCACTGAAGTCGTACGTCAATAAATAGAATTGAGAACACATCATTCGCCTCGTAAACAGACCTTCCAAACAAAACGGCGAAAGTATCACGAACAATCTTCCCTAGCCAGTAAGGAAATAAAAATTAGAATGTGAAGAAATGTATAAATACGTGCCCTCAATGAGTGTTTATCGAATGGGGACAAAATAAATATTAGAGGAACCTGCACAGTTATTAACTGGTGAGATGAAGATTAAACATACAGGCACATACATTGATTCATTGTAATATACAATTTACTTTAAACTGCTTATGTCTTCTAATGTCCTCCACCAATCCGGACTTGGCCCCCGTGGTGGAGTATGGCCTATACCTTCCTCAGGGAAGAGACCAGTGCCCCTCGGTGGGGACATAATGGGTTGATGATGAAAAAAAAAAATGTCTTCTAATGGCGGTAATTAGCATAACAATAGTTAAACAATGGCCGCCTGCCCGCAGCGGGCGAAGGGTTATTCTTTTGCTATTACAACTATCGGCATGAAAGTCTGTGTTCTTTGTGGCCTATGGTGGCAATCTCAAACAATACATATTTACTATTTTTCCGTAAAACAATTAAATTGGGAATAAATATTACTTTATTTTATAATTACATTGTAACACAGGACATGGCAAATGTGTACTGGAAAATCAGTGCATTGAGTCCATAAAATAGAATTAAATTGAACTATTGGCATGCCTAGTAAGTGCTTGTTACAGCAAGATTTTACTCACTAATGCCCGGTTCCAATAGCCTACCGGCTAGCTACCATCAGTTAAAATGGTAACTAGTGATAGGCCACTCAATAGAAAATAAAAAGCGGAACATTTCACTATCGCGTTGACAGCTATCAGTCAGTTATCTGTAGATAGGTTATTGGTCCGGGCATTAACCTGTAGAAATTTCGGTAGTAATTGTTCTTTTGTAGGTCATAACGTAACTGATTATCCAAGTCATGAATAAATGACCTATGCCTGGTTAGCTGGATCAGGCGCATAGGACTATCTCTTAAATATTAAAACTGGCTATTTGACTTGGAATTTGTTTTTCAAATCGTATTGTGATAATATGGATCTCAATGTTCCTCTTTTTTGTTTTTACGCTTTAAAGAGCGAAGACAACTTACCGTCTGTCCTCCCTAGCGCCGATCCTAGGTACTTGTGATTGATTACGTACACTGCGCGTATCAGCTCTGAAGCTGTTAGAACGGGGCAGGTTTCAATTATCACATTGTCAAACCAAAACTCACCTTGAAGAAGGAAACTTAACAAAATAAACTGCAGTCCATAAAACAGAAATGGAAGTAAGTGATTATTTCTTGCACGACTGGCACCAATCACTTGACATGGTCCCAAATTAGGATACCTTGTGTTTAAATTCGCATTGTTTTCAACATGTACAGTACATGTTCCACGTATTAACGTTGCGAACTCGTTCAAATGACGATAGGTTTACACAGCATGGCTGAACTTGAAACGTTCGAAAGGTTAGGATGGATCGTGTCGTAATACTATGTTAGTAATTTTATTGTTAACAAACTGCTGATGTGACACAGCATATTTATTTTGTCCTCGATTGATTGAGTATATCCAATGTACTGCACTTTATTATAAATTAATAAATAATTAATAAACAATAACTAATCGTCGTTTTTTTTAAACAGGCTTTTCTTTTTTTCCAATTTTATTCGAGTGCTTACTGAAAAGTAGTACAATAAAGGTAAATAGCCCACTCACACGACTCTGCTACAACCCGGCAAAAATAATATCATTCAAATATGGGCTTTAAATATTGCTGTTTAGATATATTTTACATTGGCATCATACATTAGCTGACAACTGCTGTCATTGATGCCAATGTACAATATATCTAAAGAGGAATATTTAAAGCCCATAATTGAATGATATTATTTTTGCCGGGTGGGAGCAGAGTCGTGTAAGTGGGCTACGACTTAAAGGGGCCATCCATAAACTACGTCACACGTTAAGGGGCAGGGAGAGGGTCAACGATGTCTGCCAATAGTGCCTAATTCAGATTAAAGTATGTATTTCTGCGGTTTATTATCTGGACGAATTCTTTGTTACGGAAATTCTTAATTTTACCAGTACTTAATTTTCCGAATGCCTCATTTTCACAACTCTTAAATAGTGTGAATTCGGATTTTTCACAAATGAAAGTAAGACTTCCTTTTATTTGTGAAAAATCCTTACTGTGTTGTCTAATGCCCGGTTTCTGAGGTCCATTTAAACCTAGTTTATATATTCCATAACGCTATTGATTCAATAACTTTACATTTTACGTTTCTGAACATCTATGCAAAAAATAAACTTGGTTTAAACTTCGTTCAACTTAACCGCCCGGATTTGGTCGGTTATCGAATCTATAACTTTATTTGACGTTTCAAGTGACATTAGACACATGACAAAACATAACTAACATGACTTTTTTTTTTCTTGACAGTGGCTAAGATACATTATTGGTTTAGGTTGGGAAAAAGTATTCTCATCTATCTAAAAAAATTAAATCTTACTGTACAGCCTGTCAAGAAAATGTAGAAATTAAAGAGTACGGTTTTGCTCAGACTTTTTGTCTGTGTTTGTTAATAGCTTGCACTTACAAGCATTATATAAATTAAAAACTTGAGCTTTTCCATAAATTAAGGTATTGTGTTTCAATAAATATAGTAAATGTTTAGATTTTTCAATAAAACAATTAGTACACTTTCACTTCCGGTTTCTTGTATTTTTTGACAAACTGTAAGTTGATTTAAAACTATTATTTTAATTATTTTACGTATGAAAAACCTGAATCTGCAGTAGAATACAGATGAAATGCGTACATATGTTAATACATCTGCAGAAATACATACCTACTTGCAAAATAAGAATTACGAACTAATCGCCAACACCGGGTCGACGAAGTGTGGCATGGTGTGACAAGGGGGTGGGAGGGGTCCTAAGTTTCGTGACCTCACATGGAGTGGGTTCAATGTCCATGGACACAAGATGATTTTAGTTTTCTTTATTTAATAAAGTAAAAACGGGACTTTGCTTAACGACTGCCATCTATGGGCGGCAGCCGGCACCAACTGCTTACCGTGCCTTGCAAAGTACGGAACCGCTCGGAAAAATGCCACTAGCGGTAAGTCATAGACGGTGACCCATCTATGCACTTAACGCGCCGTAGGTATGTTGCTTAACCTCAGTGATCGTTTAAGATCACTCAGGCAGGCGGGCAGTGGCGTAACTATACCATCTGGGGCCCGTGGCAAATTTTTTGGATGGGGCCCTATCAGTAAAAATCGTCACATTGCACTTAGTTTTAATAAACTACTTTAAAAAGTAGTTATCCAACACTAATAACAATTTTATTTTTTAAACCATTCACATTAAAAATTAAAAGTCAACATGTAGGTACCTTTTTGGACGAAATTTTTGTATAGTCTCTCAAAATTACGATCAAGGTGTCATTTGATTCATGTAGAAAGGGCCGATAAAATTGCAAAAGTTATAAACAATTTATTTTAAGAAATTTCCCAAAAAGTCCTACCTCCCGGAACCGTATCTATAATATTTATAATTTTTACAGAGCCCTGAAAATAGCGCTAAAAGCGGGTAGTCTGGCTTCCGCGCGTGACACGTAACTCGGACACGGTCACAATAAAAATAATTTAAACATATTAAATATTAATATTAAGGAGTAATAAAATTCTAGTACTATTGGGAGACATAAATAAACAATTATCCGCAGGCAAAAAAAATTTATCCCCATTTTTCCATTAGTTACATATGCATTAGTTAATTAACATTTTTTTCTGAATAGAATGTTAATATAATAAACCAGGTTATTATTAAACTAAAGCTCTAGAGTTTTTTACACTTCGTGTAGTTATTCTTAAGACGCGTAAAAATAGATTCCACTTTGTTATTAACAATCGAAAGTTACCGAAGTTTATCGAAAGTTATCGAAGTTACCGACTTAAATATCAAATGGACCTCTTGTTATTCAAACTAATATTTGTAGAAATACTGTGATTTATGAATTTAATCTACGTAGATAAATCTACTACAGTGCTTGGATCCTTCTACTCCCACTAGTTCAATTAACTGTTCAATTGATTGAACTAGTGAAACTTTCCAGTATAAGCAGTTCAATTATTTTCTTTGATTGAACTGCTGATACTGGAATGTGGAACTGGAAAATTAACATCTTTGAATTTTTCCAACGGAGATCTATTTTTACGCCTCTTAAGAATAACTCTACGAAGTGAAAAAAATCCTAGAGCTTTCGTTTAATAATAATCGGGTTTTTTATGTTAACATTCTATTCGGAAAAAATTGTTAATTAACTAATGCATAACTAATTGTAACTTGGCATATTATCAGCAATAAATAAAATTATATTCTATTCTATTCTAATGGAAAAATGGGGATAACATTGTTTTGCCTGCGGATAATTGTTTATTTATGTATTAGAATGTTATTACTCCTTAATATTCATATTTAATATGTTAAAATGACTTTTATTGTTACCGTGTCCGGGTTACGAGTGACGCGCGGAAGCCAGACTACCCTCTTTTAACGCTATTTTCAGGGCTCTGTAAAAATTATAAATACCTATTATAGATACGGTTCCGGGATGTACCTAAGTCTTTTTTTGGGAAATTTCCTTCTCTTTTCAGATCTTTTTTCAAATTTTGAATATCTTTGGTAGTTTTTGAGGTATTAAAAAAAACCAAACCGCTATTTTTTATTTATTAATTGTTTATAATTTTTGCCATTGTTATCGGCCATTTTCCTTAAACTTTCTACATAATATTCCGAATCGAATGAAATTTTGATCGTAATTTTCGGAGACTATACAAAAATTTCGTCCAAATAGGTACATGTTGACTAGACTAAAAGTACTTTCTTGGTTAACAAACGGGAATTCCGCGATCGTCAATGCTCACTCACGCTGCTAACGTACCACGACAAAACGATGTACTACCTAATAAAAACCAATGGATGCGTTCTAAAATTGATCAACATCTTTTTGTTTAGGATGTCTTTAGTTGTCTCACTTTAATGGATTTTAAGCAGAATTTACAAAAAAAAACTTTTCCAGTACCTAAAATAAAATACTCAGGTACAATGTTAAAAAAATATTTCAGAGCTCGCGGCCTCTTGGGCCGGGGCCCCCTTAGGCCGGGGGCCCGTGGCATTTTGCCAGCCCTGCCACCCTATAGTTACGCCACTGCAGGCGGGGCTACGAGCGATTCTAAATGTAAAATGCAAAATATGTGACATCACGCTAGGGATTGGTGGAGTCTCACAAATGTGACCAGCTGTGACAAGGATGGGGGAGGGGTAAAAAAATCACGAAATTCGTGTGACGTAATTTATGGATGCCCCCCCGTGTATCAGTAGTTCGGTTATTTAGTTCGGCCCCGGACTTATCGTCTCAGTAGTTCGAGCCATGCACTACGACCGGGACTACTGAGCCTGAGACTGATAGTTCGGTATCGATATGTGAGTGGTTGACCAAAAAGGGACCTCAAGGGAAAATAATTGATTTCGAGAAAATCGCGTTTGAAGTTTCGTGTTTCTATAGGTTTCGACTCGTGCCCGGCTCACAAAAAAAATAATAAAAAAATAACTACGGCACCTAAAAATATTCTGGTTAGACCAAAACAAAGCTAAAATACCAGAGATAAAAAAATTCAAATAAAAAAAATAACGGTTTCCAATCCCTCGAGGTCCCTTTTTGGTTAACCACTCGCATATAAGACCTTGCACCACTCTAGAGACATAACTTTATCCCGATTTCTGAGTTGAGAATTTTCACTAAGTGAATACTGAAGTGACTTTCTGTGGCGCTCTTTTCTCTGAGAAATTCTTAATTCAGAAATTGGCCCTAAAAGTACACTAGTACTAGTACTACTAGTACGAGTGAAAATAAGGACAGTTCCACAGTTTATTCCTTTCCGCCTCGGTGACTCGAGTCTAAGTCTAGTCCTTAGGCCCTTTACACATTGCGACTTTTAGCATCGATGCAGTCGCAAATGTCCACCTAGTAGCGCAAGTACCTATGTAAAGGTGGACCATTTGCAACTGCATCGATGCTGCATCGTCACTGCATCGATGCTAAAAGTCGCAGTGTGTAAAGGGTGTAGGTAACGGTCTTGCTTACAAAAACACGATTCTGTATAATGCTTGATAAAGGTCCAATAAAATCGCCTGTGCTGGAGATTTTACAAGGAAAAGTTCAAATAAACTGCTTCGGAGGGTTCGTGTTTTTATACAGTCTGTTTGAACTCAATTCATATTTTCATTTATTTGCTTTCGGTTATGTACAGTCACGAGCAATAATATACAGGTACACTGTCACATTTTATAAAAATCTTGACGCTCGTGACTGTAGCTAACCCTGTGACCGGACTCATGAGGTGAGTAGTACCCTACTACCAGAGGGCAGAGTCTGAAACGTTTCGGTTGCTAATGTGGTGGCCGAACTACTTGGCAGACCTACGCTCAGTAGTAAGGTTGTTTAGTATCTACGAACTACTGCGACGGAAAAATCTTGATCGTTACAGGTCAGTTATCTAAAGCTGGCACGTTCACAGTACTCACACTTATGCAATTTCACTATACAGTATGTTTAAAAATAAATGATTTTGATTCAAAATGCGACTCTAGTTTAAGTGTAGACTAGAGTTAGGTTTTAGTAAGATGGGTGCGTTGTAGATAAATAAATACAAATATATGTGTTACTTGTTATAATATATTTTCGGTGGAATCAATGGTCAAAAATAGTTTTAATTTTCAATAAATTTTCACATGAACAAAAAAAAAGTCACCTAAGAAAATCTTTACCAAAACAGAAAATAATTATCCCAGAAATCCTCAAACAATTTAATTATAATTTAATTATGTAACAAAGGGTCACGGACGCTCAGTGGTCAGTTACTGGATGAATGAGCCGTTTTCAGATGAATTTAAAAAAATAATCTAATGGCTTTCAAAGGAATGCAATTTTGGACCTCAGCCCAATAGCCATGTGTGATACATCATCGAATAAGTCTCATCAGCGAGCTGAACAAAAGTTACTAAGACGCCAACAGCCAAATGTTTATCCTTTCGGAGTTATATTGTATTGAAAAAAAAAAACTAACATTTGGCTGTTGGCGGCATAGTAACTTTTGTTCAGCTCGCTGAGACCTATTTTATGACGTATCACACATGACTATTGGGCTGAGGTCCAAAATTGCATTCCCTTGATAGCCGTTAGATTTTTTTTTAGTTCTTCTGAAAACTGCTCATTACATTACCTTTTTTTCTGTACCATTAGCAGCTGTTTGAAGTCCAATCACAATCAAATGCAAGAGCCAAAAGAAAAGAGGAAAGACCACAGAATAAACTGGCAATTCCCATTAGAAAAACAAAAACGCTCTCTTATAAATGCCATGTAATGACTAATGAGTCGTTTTCAGAAGAAAAAAAAACGAATGGCTGTCAAAGGAATGCAGTTTTGGACCTTTGCCCAATAGCCATGTGTGATACATCATCGAATAGGTCTCAGCGAGCTGAATAAAAGTTACTATGACGCCAACAGCCAAATGATTGTCCTTTCGGAGTTATATTGTATTGAAAATGTTAGTTTTTTTCAATACAATATACCTAACTGACACCTTAACAGCCATTCGTTTTTTTTAGTTCTTCTGAAAACGGCTCATTTGGAACTACTTTTCTTAGCTGTCAGAAAAATCCCTCATTGAAACGCACATACGGTTGAATACCAAAAAGATCACGCTGTATATATACACAGTAGCAAAAGTAAAACTATAACTGTCCCCTTCACATTCATAAGCTAGAACGCGCGCAAGAGAGACGGGCAGACTTTTCATGATGCGCATGCAGTACACGTCACGTCGCGCGCTTATTCACAGACACTACACAAGCGCAACGTGTAAATGTGTTGAACGTGCCAGCTTTACTTAACTGACCTGTAACCGAGGGACTATAATTTTTAAACCATAAGATTTTAAATCTGTCCACCTAACTGTAATAATACTTTCGGAAGTAGGTACCTACTACTGATTATTAACTTTAATTCGGATACACTCACTTGGATTTTGAGCGAAACCTGATCGGACTCTTCAGACAATAAGTAAAGTAATCCGGAATAAATATTTTTATACCCGTTTCTTACTGCAATAAGAAATTTCTACCTTTTGTCTCCTACTAAGAATTTTAAAATAGGTACCTATGTTTAGCCCTGCCATTAGCATAGCGCATGGATAATGGCGGGAAGCAATGAGGCAGACAAATGTAATCTTAAATGCTTTAAAAATTATTCCCGCGGTTATAACGCTCTGCCCAGTCCAGACACCGGACTAAACAATCGAACTAATGAAACAAGGGGATTTCTTTAGGCTCCATTCCCACTGGCGCAGAGTTGAAGCGTCGGCGTCGCGTCGCGAAGCGAAGCGTCACGTTTTTCAACTGTTCTAAATTCATCTCTATTTCTCTATCAATACGGTACGAATTTCTGTTGCCAAAATTTGAAAACGCTCTGTGACCCTAGCAGGCCTCCCATCCTGGGAGTTGGTTACAATAAAAGAGTATTATCACATTTTACACTTTATTAACATCATTTATTTTATTAAACTTACAGTGTACATAATTTAACAATAATTTTCACATATTCAGCAAGTCGGCTCAGACCGTTTCTCCTTCGAACTTGGAACTTAAAGCTCGAATATCAATTGAGAAACTGAACTGAAGCTGGGAAATTGCTTTGCTACACCTGTGCTTAGTTTGCTAACATAGGAATAATTAGAACAGCTTCTATTAAAATAATACCTAGAGCTAGGTATATAGTTATATACGAAAAAACATCAAATTCTCATGAAGAGCTTAACAATTATAATATTAGATAGGTACATAATACTGAAATGGGAGAGTATTATGGGTTTCCAGTTTAGACTCCTCTAAGTAACAAGTGTATAATATAACAATTTGATCAGTATAGGTTTTTTTTCCAGTTACCTACCTACCCGCCCAGAACTTGTGATTTTACCATGCACATCTGTAGTGCTTCACGATGTTACTTTACGTACGTATACAGGGTGTTAAATATACGGGGTTTCCAAAGTACGCAATTCTGGAAACACGAAAGTTTATTATTATATTACTAATATATTTTTCAAATTCTCAGATCGTACAATTTTACGACATTCGCGCTTCATTCGCTAGCAATTTCGTAGCCACAATCAAGTACATTTTTTTTTGTATTTAACACAAATGGTTTGCATTACCTATACCTGTCAGACCGCGCCACAAGAAAGCAGAAAAACTATTCACACAAGAATTTATTTAGTTTGAAAAACGCAAAATTAATTAAATGTTTACTTTTTTGACTTTTTTCATATTTATTTGTCGTAAACTGTAACGTGTTTCGGAAATTACGTATTTTGAAGAAAATCCTGTATATTATGTCTGGCAATAATGTAAACTGATCTTTCAATTTATTGTGCTCAAAAAATGTAGGAACAAACCTATACTGATAGAAGGAAGGATATATTACAATTTTAAACAAATTAAATATAGTTAGCCCTAACTTCGTAAGTTTATTCACGACATTAAAAGTTGACCGCCAGGTTCTGGATCCATCAATGGATCTAATAATAATATCTTTAGTCACTAGATGGCGTTATGTCAGATGGACAACACTGTTCTCGAGCAGCGCCATCTAGCTACGTTAAAAACACCCTTCTGGCAATAAAAACGAACTGACGCACGACAAAAGAGTTCAAATCTATGAATTCACTAAAATAGGTAATAACTTACCTATTTTGCTAATGGTACTGCTTTAATTATCTTAATTTTATGAAATTTGTATATACAACAGAATGGTACTTCTATATACAGAGTGCATAGCAAGAATCTACAACATGGAATGTATTGAAGTACGGAGACAACATACAAAAGAAATTGGTCGTTTGACGAGTGATTCTCGGGAAATGTTGATCCACTGAGAATTCCTATTGAGAAAATAGATGTACCTAAATAAGACAGGCGTCCTCGCCTTATGGAGCACCACCAGGGCGTCACACGAGCGTCTCCGACGAAAAAAACATATCTTTTTTTACAGATTGAAAAACATATGTATATTTACGATCTCTCGGGCAGTGATTTTTATATTATTTTTTATGTAAACTGTTTTAAAATTGCAGTGCCCTTGCAGGGCTCATGTCATGGATCTATACCTTTATTGTTTAAGAACTGTTGTAGGTATCACATAAAGCAATAAACTGATTTGATTTGAACCCACCCACGACAAAGAACTGGGACTAGTTGGCATCGGCCGATTTTGGCGTGTATGCTATCTAACCCAAGGTTTGGTTGGCTTAGGTATACGGTCATGGCTCCTAAATATCAATCCTGTTAGCCTGTTAACATGATTGAGAGATTTGTAAAAAATATATGTTTTTCTTTCGCTATGATTATTTTTGTAAGCCCTAAGTAAATATTGATGTGCTGTCAACTGTAGCCTCTGTAGGTACTAAGATCGTGAACTTCCGTGCGCAGTACTTTGCACGTACTATGCTTGGAGGTTACTATGTGTTAAGGGGAAGGACATAATTGCGAATTTAGATTTCATTTTAGGTATTTATTAGGTTATTTATTAGGGGGTAATATAATCTATATTTATAACGTTTAATTTATGTGTTGAAATTTGTGAATTTCGCGCAGCCCTTACATTTAAATAACACTCAATTGACACATTTAATTGATTCATTTTTCTTTTAAGAAGTTTAACCAAACGCTTAAGTCCTTTCATTATTTTTGCTGTTGTCCCTAAGTTTGGAATCATGTCATGATTTTTTTTATAATTTTAGTAAAATTATAATTATTGTCGTTACATTAATGCTTTTTTGAAACATTTAAGTAATCAGTAAATTATTGTAATTGACAAATATGAATAAGTATAAACGACAATTTATCTAAAATACTTTATCTCCACATTTTTTTGTGTATTAACTCACACATAATTTATATTGTTGGATTATTTATAATATATATATCAAATATTGCAAGATACATTAATTGACCTTACATTTCAACACGCTTTATACAATTAAGGTATATCATTACTTCTTATATGCTGATAAAATGGTCTAAAGGGACAGATACTATTAATAATAATAATAAAATACTACGTTATCTTTTTAACACAAAATATATAATGTTGACCATTTCAACCATGGGCGACATTTGCTTTGCTCTCTTTGGTCAGTTTATTCTGGGATCAAGCTTCAGGAATGGTGCAAAAGCACGGTTTATTTACCTTTCTATAAGTAACTATGTTCATTTATAACGAACAAAGCTTTAAAGCTAATGCGATTTTACCTGAGTTTCAATATTACCATACGTGGATACTCAAGTACTCTACGATTCCTACGCAAATACTAAAATAGCTTTCAACGCACAATATTAATCTTGATTAAACAGTAAAAAGGAGGTTTTGTGGAAACATGTTGGTAGGTATTAATATACTTTTTAATAACCGAGGAAGAAACTATGATAGTGAAGACCAAATGAGGTAAAATGTTCAAGGGAAAGAGTGTCTCAGTTCATCAAGATTTTAAGTGGGACATTCGTGTTGATAATATCCACTATTTGAATAACTATTTTACTTCGCTTACATAAGTGAGCTACGTTTTATTTTATATTTATATATAAAACAGTTAAGTATTAGTTATGTAATTCTGAGCTATAGCACAATTAGCACATCACAAATAATGAATTCAGAAAACATTAAGGAGATTTCTCGTCGATTCTTCGTAATAATTACTTTTAGAAACGCTCGGTAATGTCTTGATTTTTCCATAATGGCTCTCTTTCGATTATACGTATGTTTAGGAACGCAAATTCTACAAACTAAACTAAACCTATGTAAATTCGTCTACACATCGATGTTTGCATTTGACCCTTCTGTTATTATTGTTATTAGTTGTGTAAAAATGTAAAATGACTAGTATTTTACTAACCGTCACTAACTAATAAATTTATGTAGTTAATCTAAATCAAGAAATGAGATCGACAATATTAGTTAAAATCTATTGGCAACCTATATTTTTACATTCTCTAATAAAATACAGTTTCTGATTAATTAAAAATTAACTAGCTACCTTATTTAGTTTTATTAATTCATAAGATTTCAGAACGTAGTACATTTGCAATTTTATAAAATAGTGGAATGTGATAAAAGTAAATAATTTTAACCACCAGAAATTGTTTTTTTTAAATACGTAGTAGTCATTGATTCGTCTAATGTATTTTTATTAGGTAGATCTACAGTTTCTACACAGCGCGTAGATACATAAATTGACTAACCCTTAAAAGATTTTCCAAACGATTTCGCTTAGGCATTTTTGTGCTTTCTTTATTTCGTCATTTCAGTGACATAGTAGGTAGAAAAAACATTACATGCGTTAGGCACAGTCGACAGCCCGTCAAGCTTCACTTTTCAGTTGCAAAGTCGCTCTAAATTCCACGGAGTCGAGTACATGGGTGTATATGATGTGCTGTCGACTGTACATTTTACAGCAATAAATAGATTATAGGTACAAAAAGTAGGCAATTTTTTCTAGGTTTCCACTCGCACAAGTTGCTTTTTCTACATTTTAATGTTGAAATAAAGATAAATAGTACCTATGTAGGTACCTACAGTAAGAATAGGTATGTTACGATTTAGGTACTGCACCAATTTTTGTGTACCTAAGCAAGTAAAGGTGGAAACACATTATTGAAACGCGACGCGACGCAACAAATATGTAGGTACTATTTTCTACGATCAGAATCATATTAAGCATCGCGTGTTGGTAATGTGCACGATGCAAAATTGCACTTAAGGTATACGTGGTGTCGCGCCATATTTCAATAGGCTGTTTCCGCCTTTAGTCGGCACACAAGACAGCACATCGTTCTTTATGCGGACAATGGGAAAGAAACTAAGCTTTTGTGATTCTAACACCAAAAATTCAAGGGTCTCAATCCGGTTCCCCGAAGAAAAAAAAACTAGCACCACCGAAAAAAAAAAACTTTTTTCACAGAACGTTTTTGCAAAAAGTATATTCTGTACAATCTCTCAATCATGACGACAGCGATTTTTAGGACCCCATTAGGACTTCCAAAAAACCCAGGACTTCATAGCATTAAGTCCAAAAGGGGCCGTTTTTGCCATAAATCCTATCTAGTCCCAGGTTCATAATCCTAGGTTCTCTCGTGGGTTCTAAAAATAGCTGATAACATTTGGGATATTGTACAGACACTCTTAGCAAATTCGACCTATAAAAAAAAAGATACATTTTTCTTTTCCTTGGTGGCGCTAGTATTACTCAGTAGAGCCCCTTCAAAGTTGATCAACTGTCGTGTGTACTCGTAAGGCAAGTGGAGAGTTCAACCAAACGATAGACAATAGGAGGACTCTGCAAATATTATGGTTGCAGAAGGAGCGTTAACAATTAAGTAACCACTGAGCTTTACCTTTCTCTAATCAAGCCCTGTCCACCTATCTAGCCTATGAAGAGATCCCATTACCCACTGACTAATTGGGTATTTGACAGGATGTCAAATGAGTTACTTTTAAAACGGAATTTTGTATGAAAATACTTGCTTGTGACGTCACATTTCAGAGCACTCTTTTTATGTTTCATCTATTTAAAAATTGTGATAACTAGTAAATGATTAAAAGAATTTATAAAAAAATAATTTATTGTTGATAGTGCCAAATACCGTATTCATAGGGTCAGTTTCTGAATTGAGAATTTCGCTAAGTAGCCACTTAACTGTAGTGCTGTCTCGTCAAATTTCTCAGAAAAGAGCGTAACAGAACGTTCATAGAACAGAAAAAAACTCTCAGCCCATAGTTTGTGATCATGATACTTAAGGCTGCTGTTACATGGAGCAGGTTATCTCGTTCGCATGTTTTTTTTTATAATTATTATTATTACAATGATAAAAAAAAATTGACGGAGGGTCGTTGGGTTTGCTGCAATCATCATCATCAACCCACCCAAAGCATTGTGTCCCCACCGAGGGACACAGGTCTCTTCCCTGAGGAAGGTATCATAGGCCATACTCCACCGCCGTGTCCAAAATAAATTGAGGCTGCATAAATAAATTGAGAATTTTCAGGGCATATTGGGCAACTTTCATGGGCTGTATAGATAGATATATGTACATACGGCCTTATTAGAAAAACACGATTCTACATGTAGGTAATTTACATGGTGAGCAATAAAGAATACTAATCGCATTCTCTGAAACTGATCAAAAACGCTATTTTTTAATCTGTGACTACATCTTTGCCTTGTAAAATCTCCACCACAGCCTTCTATTCGGCGTTATAAGAGAATTTAATTTTGAAACCGACACCTTTGACGTTCATTAAGTAAACATCATCAGATTTATTTAAAAAAAACAATTCCTTCAAAAGATAATAAAATAGTCTGTGGTGGAAATTTATCAAGGAAAAGTTGTAACCACAGATTGAACAAGCTCCCTCTGAAGCGTGCTTTACACGAATCGTGTTTTTTTAAACAGGGCCATGTGTTTTTATAGTGTATACAATACATTCTTTTTAATTTTTGTTATTGCGAAAAGCGTTAATTAGAACGCCTCCTCTAGCGCAGTCCTACCTCATTGGTCTGTGTATGTGTTGTGACAAACAGTTGCTCGTGAAGGTCCTACCTAGGTACTTAGTACGGGGAGACACAGTCGGGCGGGTGGAAGTCCCCGAAGATGTTCAGCTCGTAGAGGCTGGCGAACGTGATGAAGAGGAGGTACCAGATCATCAGCACCACACCGTACCTGTGTTAGTAATTTTATACATTAGGGCCTATGCGCTAAAAATGGCTCGCGAACCAAAGCACAGGTTTGCCGCGGTCGAACAATGATCGCGCGGCGGCCGCGCGGAATCGATACGCACCTTGAAGGTCATACATAGCCCACTTACACGACTCTGCTCCCACCCGGCAAAAATAATATCATTCAAATATGTGCTTTAAATATTGCTCTTTACATATATTTTACATTGGTATCATAAATTAACTGACAGCTGACAGCGAGCTGTCTGCTAATTATTTTTGCCGGGTGAGAGCAGAGTCGTGTAAGTGGGCTATGACCTTAGTCTAGTCCTTAGGCCCTTTACACACTGCGACTTTTAGCATCGATGCAGTCGCGATGCTGCATCGATGCAGTCGCGATGCAGCATCGATGCAGTCGCAAATGGTCCACCTTTACGCACTTGCGCTACTGGATCGACTATTTACGACTGCATCGATGCCAAAAGTCGCAGTGTGTAAAGGCCTTATAAATATATACTTGTCCAGAAAAAGTAGAAAGTAAAGAAGTACGGTTTTACAATTTTAGACAAACTAATTCAGTAATTCACTAATATTATTAATTGGGGATGGAGGAAGACAAAAAAATGTGATGACAATCACAAGTGTTGGCAGTATTAGGTAAAATAAGGCTTTTTTTTATTATAAAATATTAAATTTAGTTATAAATTAAAATACTTAGTTTATTTTATCATAGAAACAAATTACATTTACATAAAAATTATAGCATTGATTTATAAATTACTGGTATTAATTTAAATATGACAAAAACGGAGTATGCTCACTGCTCAGCCTAAATGTGTGTGAGCACTCCTCCGAAACGGTTTCACCGATTTTTATGATTTTTTTTAAGAATTTTTTGAAATTTCGAATAAAAAAAAGTTTTAGCCAGTGAATATTAAAAGAAGGCGCCTTACTTGCGGTCTAGCTTCCATCCGTTTGCGTGCGTGGCCACCACAAGGAAGATCACAGTGGAGAACAGCGACAGCGTGGAGTAGATTAGTCCTGAAATTAATGGCGGTTAACCCTTGCGTGAGTTAACATGCGATAATAATGATACCGACTGATTGTGTCGTGTGTATGGAACACACAAAATATTTTTTTTTGCTTCAGTATCATGTAAATAAGCACCCCTGAGTCGGACGAAACTGTACAAATCAACACCCTGTATACTTAATAATAATTATTATAATGACGGTGTAATTATAATGAATGACTCACCCTTGCTGATGACGTTGACATGACTGCCGGGCTGGATGATGGCGGTCTGGATGAACCAGGGCAGGCCCAGGCAGACGAGGATGTCGAACACGTTAGAACCCACCGCGTTGGACACCGCCATGTCGCCATAACTGACGGACAATACCGAAAAGTTTATTAAATCTCTTCCCTAAAGAATCTTTCTACACCTGCAGCCTGTGGGAAAGGTACCTATACGCAGAAGACTTACAACGCCCTCCGCGGGTAGGTATAATGGTACAAGGTGCTAAATAAACATTTAATAAATTGTCATTTCCATGATTCAGACTTTCAGGAATTAATACGTCCTTTCTGGGACAGAGTGTGTTTAGCTCATTTCTTAGACGGCGTCGGATGTAACTCTAATATTATTCATTCTCATATATCTTGTTGTAGAACCTTATTCAAGGTTCTTATACATGTAGATATAAAGCCGCGTATCCACTAGGCAACATATGGCGCGCAACACTTGCCGCTCAAAAAGTTCGGCAACGTTGCACAACAGCGCGCGACGTTGCCAGCGGGCGCGCAACATTACGCCCGCCTAGTTTCGCGTCGTAACAAATGTCGCGCGCTGTCGCTCAACATGTTGCGCGCTAAATGTTGCCTAGTGGATACGAGGCTTAAGGTTCTTCACTTCCGACGCGATTTATAAATGTGTTATAAATGTTTATCAAACAAGTTACGAGTTGGATCATCATCATAATCAGCCGCTGTCAGTCCACTGCTGCACGTAGGCCGATCCCGAGACACGCCACTGAGCCCGATATCAAGTTAGGATATCTCCTGCTGACAAAGCTCGTCTCACCCTTCCTTGATGACAGCCAGCGAGGAGAGGGCGTCGGGGACCGAGACGCCAGCGGCCACGAACGTCAGCCCCATCACCGTGTCGGGAATGCCGAGGGTGTAGCCTGGGATAAAGGAGAGAGAGTTTTAGATACACCAAAATCATAATCTCTCGACACCATAATGTCCACGACAGAATATCAGCGTTAATAATGATGATGCGCACTTAATCCGGATCGATTACCGGATTATCATACTTGGTTTTTTATTGGAAAAGTCCGACCACGTTTCGCTCAGATTCGCAGAGCTTAATCATAGTGAGCAGAGATGGAGCTCGCGTTTTTTCCGATAAAAAACCAATAATAAATGTTGACTGACACCGAATTTGTTGTGTTTTATTCACTAGGTACTTAATTTTTTTTATACACTGAATGAATCAAAATGACAAGCATTCGAGCGTATGAAGCAGTGATAACTAACGTAGTCTAAAAGTGTTAAGCTGCTAACTCCAAAAGTACAAATTTTCAGGAGACAAATAAAACCATCCTATTTTCACATCAGGCAATGAAATGTAAAACTGAAAATACCGTTTTCGATAAAATTCGATTAAAATTTCATCGCAAACGGTATTTTCAGTTTTTCATTTCATTGCCTGATGTAAAAATAGGGTGGTATTATTAGCCTCCTCAAACTTTGTACTTTTGGATTTAGCTGCTTAAAGGGCCCTTACACGACTCTGCTGCCACCCGGCAAATATAATATAATTCAAATATGGGCTTTAAATATTGCTCTTTAGATATATTTTACATTGGCGGCATCATAAAGTGTAAGTAAAAAAATTCGCAACAGCGTTGAATCTCACGAACAATCTCATGTGAAATTTTTGGTGTACATACATCGAATATTCTATCTATCTACGTAACGTTTGTCGCAGCAACGGCTATCGAATCTACGTAGCGGAGCCGTTACAAGGCTACCTCCTTCTCCAATGTCTAGCTCCAGTCCATCCAAAGGTTGTCTGGAAGAGATCACTTTTAGTGACAAGGCCGCCGTCTGTACACTTAGATTAAGAAATACCTGTGTAATCTCCTTTTTTATGTACAATAAAGTGTTCTCTATCTATCTACTCACCAATGATGGTGATCATCCACACCATGAAGTAGGAGTAGAAGGAGATCCACAGCATGGAGATGATGAAGGTGACGGGGTACCAGCGGCCGCGGCAGTCCGGCATGGTGTGCCGGCACGACCAGTGCACCGGGTACGCCACGTACCAGCAGGCGGTCTGCAGCTTGTCTGCGGAGAACAAAAGGTAAAGTCTGTTCGCTATCATAGTGTCACTTTGATATTTACCGGCTCGGCACGTGGCGGATTTAAAAAAAAAGAAATTAAAGGAAGCCGATGCTGCGCAAACACGCCAGTGAATTTGGCTCGCAGCTCGTCTCATTCTACTATTATGTAAATCACGCAATTAAATAAGTAAATCAATCAGTAATTTAGAATGGATTTATAACGAGACGATCCTGCATCACTTAGGTAGGTACCTATTCTAAATACCGGTGGAGATGAATATTCTGAGGACACTTCGAGTGATGAAGAGTAGTGTTTTATTTTGTGCTTCATTAGATATATTGCGTACCATGTTTTTTTTCTATTTAGAGTATTTTTGTCGTCTAAGTTGTATTATTGAAATAAATGTTTTTTTACTAAAACCAAGATTGCCTTCGTGTGTACCGACACTATCTAAGCGAACGGACTTTAGGTACTTCATCATCATCATCAACATTTTTGTGATCTTATACAATGGGGACAAAAAAAGAAACTCAAGTCTTGGATGTTTATTTGTGACGTCGCCGTTTCTGGTTCCCATGACACAGGGTATCCTAGTATGGGGCCAGTAGCAATGTATGTGGCTTTATGTAAATGTTCTGTTCAAAAAGTGTTCTGTTCTGTACATCATCATCATTCAGCCACAAGAAGTCCACTGCTGAACATAGGCCTCCTCCATGGATTTCCAAAAAGCCGGTTGGAAGCGGCTTGAATCCAGCGTCTCCCTGCCACTTGGATGAGATCGTCTGTCAATCTTGTGGCTGGTTGTTCTACGCTGCGCTTGCCGATGTGTGGTCTCTATTCAAGAACTTTTCGGGCTCATAATGTAGGTACTTTGCCGACTTGTTATGCAGTTTGGCAGAACCCAACTTCTGAATTTTTCTGTGTATTAGTATGAATAAACATCTTCAATCAATCAATCAAAGTTTTTTTTTCTTTCTTGATTATTTTTTTGGCTTCAGTATGATCAGTTTCACATGTTTAAATCAAAGCCCAGAGGTCCACTGGCCCACAGGCCATATGTCGCTACTTAATACTTACGAAAAAAATATCCATCCACATAAAACAATATCTTCCTGTAAAACACCTCTCCCGGTTCTGAGTTCGTCGGGATCGTCTTTTTTTTCTTTGGAATAATGAACGCAGGTATATTCTTTTATACATAAATACAGAAACTCACACCTGTATCCTAGAGGAGTAGGCAGAGACTAGGGACAATGGACGAGATTAGGACGAAGATAGGCGAGGTAGGCGATGATCTTCGCAAGGCGGCTGGCAAGAACTGGATGAGAATAGCCGAGGACCGTGCTCAGTGGCGTGCAATGGGCGAGGCCTATGGCCAGCAGTGGACAAGCATAGGCCGATGATGATGATGATGAGGCGAGGTTGGCGTGACGGCGACGGTATAGAGGCCTATGCCCAATAGTGGTCGTAGAATTTCTCATGAAATCAGAAATTCATTTCAACGTAAAAAATTTACAATCTGATTGTTGAATGTCAATGTACATAAACTTATGTATAATGTTAGCCGCTGCCTTGGGGCCGAGTGTAGTGGAGAATGTAGTCCAGTCATTATTGACATTCGAAATCGAAAATTTAATTATAATTCCAAAAGTTTTCAAACTTCGGTCAAGTGAATGGTACATTGGGACGACAATAAATCTCATTTTGCAACCTTGTCCGCAGCCCGGAACATTTTTAAAATTGCAATTAAATTAATTTTTGCTGTATGGTCGTGAAAAAAATTCCGAAAGTTCTGCAAACTTGGGGAAGTTTTCGATATAATATTTCATATCACGTATTAAATTTGCAACCAATCTAAGTGTACGGAACATTTTTTGTTATTGAAAATTAATGTTTTTTTTTTATTAAACTGAATGAAAACGTTCCAAAAGTTCTGCAAACTTGACACATATATCGGACAAAATATACCAAACGGTTGTATAAATTTGCAACCTTCTTCGTTGACCGGAACAGGTTTATTTGACGACCTCTGTGGCGTAGCGGTTAGCGCATCTGCTTACCATGCGAGAGGTCCCGGGTTCGATCCCCGGCTGGAGAGAAAAAAAAAAAGCTCCAGGTCTTGGATGTTTACATGTTTGTGACGTCGCTGTTTCTGGTGCCCACGACACAGGGTATCCTAGTGTGGGGCCAGAAGCAATGTATGTGCCTGTGTGTAAATGTTTATGTTTATTTATAATTCTTTTTAATTCGTGGTCATTTTTTCGAGTAAGGAATAATTACAAAAGTTTTGAAACTTGGTTGCAAACTTCGAAAACATATATTCTGATGCATTTACAAATTTGCAACCTCATACGCGATCCGGAACTTTATGCAATTTGCAAAAATGTAATTTTTTTATTTTTTCACCTTCAAGAAAATTTCAAAAGTTCTGCAAATCGAGGGGACTGTTTAATTTTGGGATGAATGTCAGTATTTGAATTTGCAACCTCTCACGCAATCCGGAATCTTGTGTGATGTCGGAAATTTAACTTTATGCCATTTTTCATTTTCGAAAAAATTTCAAAAGTTCTGCAAATCGAGGGGACTGTTTAATTTTGGGATTAATGTCAGTATTTGAATTTGCAACCTCTCACGCAATCCGGAATCTTGTGTGATGTCGGAAATTTAACTTTATGGCATTTTTCATTTTCGAAAAAATTTCAAAAGTTCTGCAAGTCGAGGGGACTGTTTAATTTTGGGATTAATGTTAGTATTAAAATTTGCAACCTCTCACGCAATCCGGAAACTTGTGTGATGTCGGAAATTTAACTTTATGGCATTTTTCATTTTCGAAAAAATTGCAAAAGTTTTGAAAATTGCAGATGAATGATTGTTTCTTTGAGGTGCATGTCAGTATTAAAATTTGCAACCCCGCATGAGATCCGCAACTTTGTGTTCTTTGCATAAATCGATTTTTCGCATTTTGTTATCCTTGAAAGAAATGCAAAAGTTTTGCAAATCGAGCGTATGGTCTTATTTTGGGATCGTTACCACTATTCAAATTTGCAACTTCGCACGAGACCCGGAACCTTGTGTTATTTGCAAAAATCGACTTTTTTAATTTTATTACCGTCGAAAAAATAAATAGACATTATAAGAATTTCAAAAGTATAGAAAAAAAGTATGAGGATATCAAATATTCGTAAAAAAGGTAAGTAAACATTAATGGACGACAATGCGTAGGTGAGTAACAGTGTATTTAATCCCCAGATTCGTTATATTAATAAAAAAATACGCACCGACAAAATCCTACGTCTGGTTTAAATAAGCCCAATGGAATTTATTTTTGGCATAATCACCTGTCATGTAAAAATAGTACTATACCAACATCTGCTAGAAACAAATTGTGTTACAAACAATTTCAATCATTAGCATGTGAATGGTATATTATTGATTTATTTGAAAGACGAATTTACATCAATAGAAAGATGAACTAGGAGGATCTATAATACCTTTAAAAGATAATGAAAAATTGAATAGTAGAAAAATTTGTTGATGAGACATGCTGAAAAATACTAAAGAAACTACCTAAAATAATTTCTGTATTACCTTTATAATTTCTCATATAAAACAAGTAAATGTCGACACTGACGATTGTTACATTCAAGCATTTAAGGAAAAACATTTCGAATAGATTGTCCGTAAATAATATCTTTTTTCAATACACATATGAGGTCAGTTAATAAGTGTTAAAACCTTACAAGTTAGCGATAAAACTTTGAATGCATGTTGAATGTAACAATCTGTAATCCGCTACTTGACTCTTTTTTCAAGTATGTCTTAAATGCTAAATATCTCTTCCATTAGACCAAAAAATATTTTTGTATATTTTTTGAAGACCTAAAAGCAACAAAAACATTATTTTAAAACGTTGCTTTGCTAAACAGCCAAAAACGCGGTCCGCCATTTTTGTCGATGGTTTGAAGTCCTCTACGTTTGTAAACAAAGTTTGACATTCAACATAGGTAGAGTTCGTGCCACGAAAGAAGTATGAGTCACAATAGAACCTACGCACGCACGACTGACAGATGTTTGTTTACAACCAAAGGTGCTTTCAAGATGGCGGACAGTGTTTTCACCGTTCCGATTTAAAAGCGAGAAATATTTTTTTTATTTGCAAATTTTGCAGCCATCCTGCATATTTACTTAGCAAAGTCAATATATTTCGGTTTCTAAGGTTAGATACTACAGGAAATATCCATTTATCGCGTCCAATTTGATACGAGTCAAGGAAGATACTGAAAATCTGATTTATTTGAACTTCGTAGAAATATATGTATTTCTACGTATGAAAAGAAATAATTATGAGCATTTGATTTTTTTTGTGTGGGAGGGTCCTGGATCACCATAATGTTCTTCCAGTTCCGTGGTACATTCCGATGACATTTCACATTCCACAATTGTATTATCCGGTGCACCATCTTCGGCATCTCCACGGTAGCCTTGTTACCATAGCAACGCGACCATTCGCTGGGTTACCATAGCAACGCAGGTATACGACGTCGCGGCGGCTTCGTATAGCACAAAGTTTACGCCCTGAATATTATAACAGCGATGTGTACGGAAATAATATTTTGCGTGAGTGTTGCAAATTCAAATACTGACATTAATCCCAAAATTAAACAGTCCCCTCGATTTGCAGAACTTTCGAAATTTTCTTGAAGGTGATAAAATAAAAAAAATACATTTATGCAAATTGCATAAAGTTCCGGATCGCGTATGAGGTTGCAAATTTGTAAATGCATCAGAATAGATGTTTTCGAAGTTTGCAACAAAGTTTCAAAACTTTTGTAATTATTCCGAGACCACCTTACTCGAAAAAATGACCACGAATTAAAAATAATTATAAATAAACATGTTCCGGTCAACGTAAAAGGTTGCAAATTTATACAATCGTTCGGTGTATTTTTCCGATATATCTGTCAAATTTGCAGAACTTTTGGAACGTTTTCCTTCAGTTTAATAAAGAAAAACATTGATTTTCAATAACAAAAAATGTTCCGTACACTTAAATTGGTTGCAAATTTGACACGTGATGTAAAATAATATATTTAACACCACTCCAACTTTGCAGAACTTTTGGAATTTTGGTCTCAAGAACTGAGCAGATTATGATTTATTGCATTTTTAACAATGTTCCGGACCGCAGAACAGGTTGCAAAATTTTATAGTTTGTTTTAATACCATTCCCGACCTTACATCAAAATTTGAAAAGTTTTGGAATTATAATGAATTAATTGTCTTGACTGACTGGACTAATAAGGCAGCGAAAAAAAACTCCACAACATACCTACTTACTTGATATTATTATAATGTACTTACTTGCTCCAATAGGCTTCAGTAGGGGGTCGATGGCGGTCTCGGGGTTGTATTCCTTGGCCTTGTAATAGGCTGGAGCAGCCGGCTGAATTGGATAAAAACAGTGTTTTTTCTTAAGTCACAGGAGTTTAGGTATTTTAGCAATAGTTTAAAATAGTTATTAAAGTTAACGCGATCTTGTCGTGCAAAAATTAACTTGGAATCCAAACTGTTTTTTTTACGTAGATATGTCATGTCTAATGTTTTGTGTAACTGTTGCTGTAATGACTGTTTTCTTCTTTAATAAACAAAATAAAATAAAATAGTAATGGGTGCACGTACCGCGGTGCGGACACAGGTTCGAATCCCAATGTGGGCATGTACCTACGACTTTTAGGAAAACGAAGTTTTGTACATTTATTATGTTACAGTAGCAATAGCACTCGCTAACAGTGAAGTAAAACAACTTGAGGAAACCTGTCAGAGCTATTCAACTTTTGTCCACGTTGGTCTAACAGTTAAGGCGCTTAGATACCGAGAAAGTGGTCGTGGGTTCGATTCTCACTGTGGACCGCCGTTCATTTGTACAAATGGCGTCAGTCTGGGTGTTTTTAAATGTTTGCTACTTCCTTGCCTGCTTACCATAGCACGGGTATCCTAGTTTGGGACCAGGTCAAGTGATTGTATTGTATTACTAGCTGACCCCGCAAACTGTTTTGCCAGTATGGGAGTACATATAGAAAAGTGTTGTTTTTAGACTTTTTTAGGCATTTTTTTTAAATTTTTCTCTCCGTAAGAACCATCCTCGTACTTCAAGGAATATGCTAAAAAAAGAATTAGCGAAATCGGTTTAAGTGTTCTCGAGATTTGCGCTTAGCAAGACATTTAGCGATTCATTTTTATTCTATAGAATCAGGCGTTACTTTGCGGAAATTCATAATAGCATTAAATTGAGAAAATTACTTTGCTAAATTCCGCCAATATCCCACAAGCACCATGCGGTTAGTTATTGCACCGCCCTCCCTCCCACTTTTTTAAGCAGAAGCAAGACACGAACACACCACCACCGACAACAATACCTGTGTGAGACAATGCGCGACGCGTTCATTTTTATATTATAGATTCTTATTATTCAAGTACTTCAGCGCTTGAAATCGCCAATCCGCGGTTGCCACTTGTGATTAAGGGTGTAACAAGGGTAAAAATTGCAAAATTGGCTAGCTTTAACTGAAATGTTAGGCAAAAGTACGCACTAAAAAATTCTGAATAAAATCTTTGGTAATAAAGGATATATCAGTGACTAATTCGTACGGGAAAAAAAATTGCATTTAACCTGTCTTGATGGTAAAAAAAAAAAATTTTTCCGAAAGCTTTATTTTCCACAGAATCTAATTTCGCTGGTAAACGATAGTAGCTTTTCATTTAAATCTTTCATGCAAATATCGGCCACATCAATATCTGCAATCCTAACTGCTCGTATATTTTTTAATGTTAATATTAAGCGTGATTAGTACAAAATTGTACGATTTCTTAATTAGCGCAGGGAACAATCGCCATCGAACATCCGCCACATCTCTTATCTGTGTAATCTTTGGATTATGGATTAGCCTTTAAAGTATTCGCCGAAGAAGTACAACAAACATTCAAGAGATTGCGCTAGTTTATTATTTTATAACTCAGAGGTCAAATGCTCAAAGTCATTCGCCCTTGTTACAGCCTTAAGACCATACTTTCTCTTTGAGAGAAGACCTGTGCCCTACAGTGGGACGTACAGTCGAGAGCACGTCAACCTTCACAGTTTAGTTGCAAAGTCGCCTGTAATGCAACGGAGTAGAGTGCATGGGTGTATACATTGATGTGCTGTCGACAGTACATATACTGTTCACTATGTCTAATGTTTTGTGTTACTGATTCTGTAATAAATGCGTTTTATTCTTCTTCCGTTTCTTCTTAAGTCGACCTCTCAGCGGTTAGCGCATCTGCCTACCATGCGAGAGGTCCCGGGTTCGAATCCCGGCTGGGGACAAAAGAAAAATCCCAGGTCTTGGATGTTTACATGTTTGTGATGTCGCTGTTTCTGGTTACCACGACACAGGGTATCCTATAGTCTGTTTTTTAATTCAAAGCAAAAGTTGACATATCAACACAAAACAAAAGCTGTCAATGTTGAGTGTTACAAAGTTGCAAGTACGTACAAACCAAATAACCCCATTTTACTCCCAAGTTTAAATTTGTGTGTGCTACGTAGGTGTTATTTTTAGACTTTGCTCTTATGAGTAATTAAATCTTAATGCCTTTGATGCATATGTGATAAGGATTTTGATCACACGAGTCTTCTACTCACGATGAAAAAAATCTACCGAATAAACCTATATTATTTTATAACGGCAACACCGCGTCATAATATTTTTTGCATCGAATTATAAACGGACCTTATGGCCGGGATACACGAGGCTAGTTTTTCAAGATAGGACAGCAAGCTACTGTCAGTAAGCTAGCAAGCTAGTATTTCTGGCTTCGTGTAGACAAAAGTGTAGCTTATTTCCATGTTCCAACTAGCATGTTCCAAGCCAGGTCAGCAAGCCAGGACAGTACTAGCTTGCTATCCTAACTTGAAAAACTAGCCTCGTGTATCCCGGCCATTAGCGTGGGGCCAGAAGCAACGTAAATGTTCATGCGCATCTGCTTACCATGCGAGAGGTCCCGGGTTCGAATCCCGGTTGGGGACAAAAAAAAATAAACCCAGGTCTTGGATGTTTACATGTTACACGACACAGGGTATCCTAGTGTGGGGCCAGAAGCAATGTATGTGCCTGTATGTAAATGTTATGATAGTCTTACAAGCCTCCACTAACCCGGACTTGGCCCCTGTGGTGGAGTATGGCTTAAACCTTCCTCAGGGAAGAGACCGGCGCCCCTCGGTGGAGACATAATGGATGGATGATTGAAAGGTACACGTACCGCGTTGATAGTTGGCACGACCTGCTGGCTCTGCGCGCCCTGTTTAGGGGCGGCGGGTTCCGCGGGCGCGGCGCTGGGCGCTTCGCCCCACGAGGTGCCCGTGTCCCAGCCCCCCGCCCCCGCCCCCGCCCCCGCCCCCGCCCCCGCCCCCGCCCCCGCCCCCGCCGCCGGGGCCGCCCCGCGCTGCTGCTGCGGACGGGCGGTTGCGTTCAGGGATAGATAGTGTAAGGTAACTCACGGAAATGATACTCCACGGTTGTGAATACAAACCATTTACTTTCTTCAGCACTAACCAAAATTAACAATATTTCGTGCAACCGAAACAACCTTCAGCGGTGACGCTTCTACCGGGAATGGCCGCCAACGCACTCTTTTCAAAAACCAAACGAGTATCTAAACTAAAGTTACTACATTAGGGGATTATGATTATTATTATTTTTAGGAATCGTCTATATTATTATTATTTATTCAGTTAAAAGCTACTTCTATAGAAATAGCACCTAATAACGCAAATCCCTAACAATAGCGTACGAGCGAACGTACAATGTATTGAAATGCTTAGTTTACATTATATTTAATCGTTACTTAACAATAAATTAGTTACGCTAACGTACTCGCTGGAATCGGTCGTTTCACTCTTTCGCGCCATTCCCCTATCAATATCAATATAGTATCAATATCAGCACTGTGTAGTCCACTACACATTTTGGTCCTTCGAGCCGGATAGTTAGAATATTCTTTATTGTATGTACACCAGGAATTACACATGAAATTTGACAATAACATAGTACAGTACAATGGACAATATGAGTTACGACAAAAAATATATTGCTGAAATAAAAAATACCGTTTCTAGATTAACCTCTATAGAGTACAGGAAAAATACTTTGTAAATTTTTACTTCAATAGCTAAGGAGAAAAAAAAAATCGAAACCTATGTGCGACGTCACAGCTCGGCCACAAGCAAGTTTCCCTCGCCGCGTCGTCGCCGCCAAAAAAATGTCAGTGTCTGTTTGACAGATGAACGGTCAATCGTAGTTTTTTTTTAACTTGGCAAAGTGAGGCATTGACACAATAATCATACAGGTCTCAGAGCTACGTCACTTCCGGTTAAATAATTTATTTTTTCTAAAATCTTTATCTTATTACATGTGTGTCCAGGAAGAAATCGAAAAGATACGGGTCTTTTCTTTTTCCCCCTCTACACAAAAAAAAAAAATAAAAAAGGCAAGCATTTTTTCTGTCGCATTGTCCATTGGCGGCCTTATTACTAAAAGGAATTTCTTACAGACAACCATTGATGGAAAAGATAAAGAAGCTATATTACGGGTAGTCGGTGCAACTAGACAATATTAAACAAGATATTTCTATATCTAATACACATACATAAACGGTACCTACATAAATTACATAGGGATGTCTTAGCCACGGGATGTGACCGAGCTTTTATAGATAGATAAATAGATTAAACATTTATTTGCATCTGCTTACACACACATTATAGCTAACAGTTGAAATAGAACAAAGCATTTTTGTAGGGTTGGGTGACGTTCTCGGTTTTGTTACTGTTGTGTATACTTTGGAATTTGGGAGACTTGAAAGCCTAAGGAAAAGGAACGTTCCTCATACATCTGTGAAGATATTAATTGTCTAGCTATCACGGTTCGTCAGACACAGCCTGGTGACAGACAGATGGACGGTGGATTCTTAGTATTTATCCAGAGGGTTCCATACCCTAAAAACAAGGGACTTTCTAAAAATATCTCGATAAAAACTCGAATTTGTGAGAACAATCATGGTTTTGTAATGACAGGCACGAGCTGGTAGGAAAGTAGTTTTTTTTATTGACTGAATGCTGATAAAAACCGCTCGTAGCCTGGGCTGCCTGAGTAATCTTAAACGATCACTAAGGTTAAGCAACATACGGCACGTTCAGTTCATGGATGGGTCACCGTGTAAGACTAACGCTAGTGACATTTTTCCGAGTGGTTCCGTGCTTCGCAAGGCACGTTAAGCAGTTGGTGCCGGCTGCCGTCGATAGATGGCAGTCGTTAAGCCAAGTCACAGGCCTTAGGGAGGCTTGAAAACTTCTGACAATAAGACCAGCCACTAGTCCTACAAGCGTCCACCAATTCGGACTTGGCCCCCGTGGGGGAGTATGGCCTGTGCCTTTCTCAGGGAGGAGACCCGAGCCCCTCGGTGGGGACGTAGTGGGTTGATGATGATGATAAAAAATAGCAGATGCTCGGTATCGATTTCTGGGTCGAAGAATATTGTCACATGCATTTTTGATCACACAATACATACCCCGGCTTCGTCCCAAGACTGATTGGGGTCCCAGGTACTGTTGGGGTCCCACTGCTGCTGCAAGGGGTCTGCGTTGTAGGCGGCGTTGTCGTACGTTCCGTCAGCTGTAAATCAAGTATAGAAATCAACGTTTTCTCAAGTTATTTCAGGGGAAAGAGTACGGTGACAAGTGTTCGGTGAATAGGAATATCGTTCTAAAAATGCCATTATTTTTAGTTTCTTCCAATAGATGGCGCACTGTTTTGTATATAAGTAGAGTTTCACTGTGGTTTCACTATATCCCCTCGGGGATAACGGGCGTGAGTTTATTTATTTTACTTTTTTGCTATACATTTCTTCATTTCTTAAAATTTAATGGTTATACTGCTCCTGGGAGCTTAAACCTATCCTGTTCAAAGGATTAAATCCGAATTTTATTATCACACCGCACTCTGCTTATTTTATTTCAAAATTGAAAATGGAGTAATAAAAAACATCCAACTCGTAGAAACGAACGAGCGAAGATATGTAATTGTATGAGAAACCGCGCTTGCGCCGTTCTGTGAGAAAAGGTACCTAAATACCTACATCTACTGACCTTTTAGATTTTTTTCCTACATTGAACTTTTGTTGGCACTACACCTAGGTAAAGTGAAGAAAAGTCGGAAACCTGATCGGACTGTAGCGATTCCTCTTTATAGTAACTGGCTGGCACAGCCGTCTAGTGTGATTTTAAATGTTTGAAAGGGAATCGCTACGTTTTTGTTGAGATTTCAGTGGAGGCGTTTCTCGATAAAAATATAGTAATAAAAGTTATTATTGCTAAAAAGCATATTTTATTAAAGTAGTGCGCTACACTTGGTGGGGGCGCCATTTCTAAAAAGAAAAAGAATCTTCAGAGTTTCAGACAGATTTCAATTAAGTGAATCCGTAAAACAATCTATAAGAGTGTGAGCTGATTGATCGATGGACACTGACCTGACTGCAGAGGGGTTTCCTTGGTCTGCCCCTCCATGGCGGCGTACTGGTTGTCCCCGGCTTGCGGGGCTGTCGGTGGCCCGCCCGCACTCCTTATATGAATAATAAATGTAAATCGTTTATTCAAAGAAATGGGTACAAAGAAATACATCTACTTACATTAAGTTATTCTAAAAAGAATTAGCATATCCTAAAATGTACTTGGATACATGTCTGCTGCCATAGCTAGGCTAGCCTGTGTTCATGGCGAGCAACATCCAATATCACTACAACATAACATAACATTTACATCCAGGCTAGGATACAATGTCTCGTGGGAACCAGAAACAGCGACGTCACAAACATGTAAACATCCAAGACCTGGGGGTTTTCAATTTGAACGTTGCGATGTCATTTAGGTACGAAGATTTGTAATAGATAGATAGAGAACACTTTATTTTAGATAAAAAATTGAAATCACACAGATATTTCATAACCTAAGAGTAAAGAAGGCGACCTTATAACAAAGTGATCTCTTCCGATAACCTTTGGATGGACTGGTCCAATATATATATTGGCGAAGGAAGTAGATGTAGGTACCTACAATTTGTAGATACAAAATTTTTATTTCACAGGTATAATGAATTGTACTTGACGTGCCTAAATAAACATAGTTGGCATTGAGCTATGGAGAGAGAAATTACCAAGTGCTACAGTGGGCATCGTCATATCGATCTCCTCAAGCACCCAAAGAGCAGAGTGACTAAAAATGTAGCTTCGCCTTATTAACTTTTTATGCTTTAAGTTATTTATGTTGGATTTTTATAATGTGGATCTTAAACGATCATGAAGGTTGAGCAACGTAGGGCGCGTTCAGTGCATGGATGGGGACCGTCTGTGACTAACGCCAGTGCCATTTTTCCGAGCAGTCCCGTGCTTCGCAAGGCAAGTTAAGCAGTTGGTGCCGGCTGCCGTTGATAGATGGCAGCCGTTAAGCCAAGTCAGAGACCATCGGCTTGAAAACTTCTGACAGTAAGACCAGCCACTAGTCTTACAACCCTCCACCAATCCGGACTTGGCCCCCGTGGTGAAGTATGACCTATATCTTCCACAGGGAAGAGACCCGTGCCCCTCGGTGGGGACACAATGGGTTGATGATGGTGACCCATGGTGAATTACCATTATTTTTAGTTTAAATTTATAATTATAATATATTTAGTTTAAATTTGTAATTAATAATTATAATCTCGTGTAACATCTACCAGAGAGGTCTGAGGTGGTCTATGACCGAAAAATCTGGATGGAACTGGGAGAGGCCTTTGCCCAGCAGTGGGACACAATAATAGAGGCTACGTAAAAAAAAAAGTTTAACACAAAACAAACATACATTATAAACGGCCGTCTTTTTAGAGTTCCGTACCCAAAGGGTAAAACGGGCCCTATTACTGAGACTCCGCTGTCCGTCCATCTGTCACCAGGCTGTCTCTCGTGAACCGTGATAGTTAAACAGTTGAAATGTTCACAGATGATGTATTTCTATTGCCCCTATTACAAAAAATATAAAAAACAGAATAATATATTATACTAGCTCACCCGGCGTCCGTTGTTTTGCCAGATAGGGGTATAAAAAATACATAACAACCTATTCTCAGACCTACCGATAATACATACAAAATTTCATCAAAATCGGCCAAGCCGTTTCGGAGGAGTATGCGCACTAACGTTGAGACACGAGAATTTTATATATTAGAGATTTAAGGGTGCTCCCATACAACAGACATGATTTTTATGCCGTTTTTATAGATAATGGTCCGGAACCCTTTGCGCGCAAGTCCGACTCGCACTTGACGGTTTTTTTAACCCAATGACTCACTTGTAGGTGACAAGCGCTGCCTGCTCCTCTCTGGTGGGCAGCTTGAAGGGCAGCGGCAGCGTGAGCGCCCACGCCTCCAGCTGGCTGTTAAACCGCAACGCCACGCAGTACACGCCGTACATCATCAGCATGAACAGAGCCTCGGGCCTGGAAGCAGGAAGGTATAAGCTCTGACCACTTGCGAGATCCAGCGGCGCCCCATTGCACGAGCGACAGGACGGCCCCCGGGGTGTTTTAGGAGGTATGCCTCTCCTATTATTAGGAGAGGATAGGCCGACACACGACAGTCGCACTCGACCAAGTGTGGCGGTTATGGTGCGTAAAGCATTTCACCCCGTTAACAAAAAAAAAAAAAACAAAAAAAAAGAAAAGAAAGGTATAAGCTCACTCACGAGTAACGCTTAATAATGCAAGAAACGCTCAACAACTATAAGTGCTGATTTTTCAATAGTCGGATAACTTTTATCTGAGGAATAAAAATGGCGGTTTGACAGCTTATGTATGAAAGTTACGTCAAACCGCCATCTTTATTCCTCAGATAAAAGTTATTCGACTATTGAAAAATCAGCCCTTAATAAAACAAATATGTTTATTTTCAGTATCAAACTAAATCAAGGTAACTAGGTTACAATTTTTTGTCGGAGTTTCCTTTTAAGTAAGAATTACCTGTGCCAGGAAAACTCCCGCTCTTTCTAAATGGTTACCATTAATTAAGTCGATTACAGTTGACAATTAATTCAAATTTAGCATGCATTAAAAATAAAGTAAACAAACTCCTCTCAGAGAATAAAAAAAATAATTAATTACTACTATTAATTGGAATTTATCATGTTGCAATAACTGGTAGTTTCAGTACAGCAGCTGCAGTACACGCCGTAATGTATTAGTTTTTGTATTATGTGATGCATTAGCCCGAACAGCGCTTCGTGCCTGGGGGAAGTTATAAGCTTACTCAAGCAAGAGTAACGCTCAAGTCCGAAACTGTAGTAGTCACCGTACTTTATCAGCATGAACAGCGCTTCGGGCCTGGGGGCTGGAAGGCACATAATATAAGCTTACTCACGAGTAACGCTTAAGTCAGAATCTGGCAGTTTCAATACAGCAGCTGCAGTAGGTACACGCCGCAATGTATAAAACCATACCGGCCTTAAGTGGCCATCTGGCCGCACCAAAAATACCCGGGACACTACTGCAATATTGCATAGTATGGCTGGTATTTCACGAAATGTTGCAGGCCACTGTATTGCAGCCACAAATTGCAGTAAAATATGGCCCGTTTAAAAGCCCCATTAGACCCTTTCTCCACTGCTCCGGTGCGGCGTCGGAACCGGAATCAGTCATGAGAAAAATATCGGATGCCGGATTATGCTTCTCCACTTCATCCGATTATAATCGGCAGGACGTTACGCAGTGCTTTATTAAAATTCCTCGGTTTTTCTATTCGAGGCAGGGGACGTTTTCGGCACATTCTATTAATGTAAATAAAATAGTATGGGAACATTTTTGGGTTGTATGCGCGGTGCAAAAACGTATATTGTTTTTGTACGTCGATCAATTCGGCCTGGTAAAATACCGTTCCGATCTAGCAAATTATCGGACCGTTAAAAACCGGATGCCGGAGTAGTGGAGAAGCTTAGTAGTATTCTTGTGTTTCTAAATCGGATCGGTACGAGGGCTGCTACTTATGTATGTGGAATAGAAAAAATAAACAAATGTATATGGCTAAATATGCTTTTATTGTTTTTCAAAGTATTCTCCATTATGATCGATGCACTTTTGCATTCGATGAAACCAATTTGTAAAACACTTTTTCCACTCTGATTGAGGTATCTCCAAAACGTGCTGTTTGAACGCATCTACGGCATCTTCACGGGTCGAAAATCGTTGACCACGTAATTTATTCTTTACATTTGGGAATAAATAGAAATCATTGGGAGCCAAATCAGGGCTGTACGTAAGGTGGATGACCCATCAATTCTATTTTTTGACCATCCAAAAATGTAGTTGTTTCCTGAGATGTATGACAGCTGGCATTGTCATGGTGAAGTATGATTGTGCGTCGCTGGTTGTTTTGGCGTATTTCTTCAAATACTTCCGGCAAACAAATGGTCGTGTACCACTCCGAATTAACCGTTCTGCGATTCTCCAGTGGTATTGTAGCCACATGGCCATTAATACCAAAAAAGCAGGCCACCATTTGCTTTACAGTGCTTTTTGCACGAGCCACTTTCGTAGGGTTCGGCTCATTTTGAAACACCCAAACTGTTGATTGTTGTTTAGTTTCGGGATCGTACGCGTAGATCCAGGATTCGTCACCTGTCTAGATATTATAAACAGATTTTGAGTCGCCTTCGTTGAATTTTTTAATGTTTTCTTGCACCATTCGACGCGAGCATCTTTTTGATCCTGAGTTAAGTTGTGCGATCCAACGCGAACAATTTTTTTTTACAGACAAATGTTCATGTAATATCCTATGAATGCTCGTCATACATATGCCCAGAATAGCCTCTATCTCCGATATGTAACATGGCGGTCTTGCATTATTAGTTTTCGCACAGCTTCAATATTTTGTGGCACAACCACCGATTTCGGGCGACCTTCTTTAACTTCGTCCGTGAGCTTACTGCGCCCGCGATTAAACTCACTAAACCAGTGATACACAGTCGTTTTTGATGGAGCTTCACCACCAAAAGTCGAAGTTAATTGATCTACGCACTGTTGTTGCGTTAAACCACGTCGAAAATCGTAATAAATCATAGCACGAATATTTTCACGAGTGAGTTCCATTTTTTCAGCGATATGACATTTTAAACCCAACAAAAACAAAACACTAACGTATTTTAAAAGAGAAAAATATTAGCGGCCAGTATTTAAAAAAGAACGAATTTGACCATGGAGGTCAGACATTGCGTTTAAAATTATTGGAATCCCAGATTCCGCATACATAAGTAACAGCCTATGTAATTAACGTTTGCCGGACCGGAGTAGTGGGGAAAGGCCCTTACAGTGCTACGTCAGTTACCAGGACACGTATCCGTTGGCGATGGTGCACAGCATGACGAGTATGGAGATGGCGTAGAAGAAGCAGTCGCGGCACAGCGGCCACCAGTTGAGGTGCGAGACGGTGCCGGCGCACAGCGCGCACACCGATATCACGAACATTATGTTGAACACCGCCGACCCAATCACGCCGGAGACGCCTGCGGAGATAGGGTTACCATATCTCAGGATTTGTGAGATTTCCGGATTTTTCGACTTTTCTCAGGATTGCGGCGGGATTTTGCAAATCTTGTGATATCTCAGGATTTTCAATAAAACACAGGTTACATTTTAAGGATCTCGTTTTAATTGAAAGTTATACCAACTGAAAATAATTTCTTCTTTTGGTAACACTAACAATTGATCGGCACTGCGGGGCGACGGGCTGTATGCCGCTTCCACCCCCGCCCCACCGCTTTGAGTGGGATGTGCAAGTTGCAAAGCGTGAGCTAAATCCACAGTGTATAAAACGATAATAGGTAATACGTTTTAGAGAGAAAATTCTTTAAGTGTATGAAATCTCAGGACTTTTCCATGGAAATCAGGCCTATTCTCCAGTCTTTTGATTTTTTCATCTGGCAACCCTATGCGAAGAAGACGAGGTGGCAAAGTCGAAAGATAGTTCAACAGTTACAGTTGACACACAAATCTGACTTGGAGAATCATAAGTAAGTAAGAAGTAGGTAAGAATCTCTCATCATCATCATCATCATCAGGCTATATTAGTCCACTGCTGGACATAGGCCTCCCCTAATGAGCGCCATAGCGCCCTGTCTTCAGCTTGCCGCATCCAGCATCTGCCTGCAGTTTTTCGCAGATCGTCATCCCACCTGCTGGTTGGAGAGCGTCCTATACGTTTCAAGAATCTCTAATCGTAGTGATATAAGAGAAAGAAATGGTTGACCTGTATTCTTGGTGAAACAGAATCGCCCTGCGTTTCCAAAAAGAGGGGTTTTATTTTCGATATGAATTTGATTCGACTTTGATCGACTAAGTAACGTCTTTAGCTTTTGGCGTAATTTTTTTTTTCAATGCTTCAATTTTTTTTACTTTCTGTAGAGTCTTAGTCACATTAGCTTTTGGGTCAATTTTTTTTTTAATGCTTCAATTTTTTTTTACTGTCTGTAGAGTCTTAGTCACATTAGCTTTTGGGTCAATTTTTTTTTCAATGCTTCAATTTTTTTTACTTTCTGTAAAGTCTTAGTCACATTACAAATAATTAATTACTAAAATCTTGCATTCTGCAGTTGTTGAGTTACCTACAGTTTAGAGCATAGGTATTAATGTCTACAAGATTTGCCTAAGCAAAGCAAAACCCCTAAATTGCCTTGACTGACCTATCAACCCCAGTGACCAAGTAATCACTGTCAGTGCACATCAATTTTTATAAAATGGAGTAACTTACCTATGTCATCCTGAGCGCAGAAGACCCCAATGATGACGGTGGCGAGCTCGGGAGCGGAGCTGCCGGCAGCCATGAATGTGGCTCCGGCCACGTCGGGCGCAAGTCGGAACTCTGAAACCATCCATCATCATCAGTAATAATACATCATTATCGTCAGCCCTTTGACGCCCACTGCAGGACATAAACCTCATCATCAACCCATTATGTCCCCACCTAGAGGCACGAGTGTCTTCTCTGAGCAAGCCAGACTCCACTACGGGGGCCAAGTCCGGTTTGGTGGAGGCTTGTAAGACTAGTGGCTGGTCTTAGTGTCAGAAGTTTTCAAGCCGCCCTAAGGCCTCGGATTAACGACTGCCATCTATCGACGGCAGCCGGCACCAACTGCTTAACGTGCCTTGGGAATCACGGAACCGCACGGAAAAATCCCACTAGCGTTAGTCATAGACGGTCACCCAGCTATGCACTGAACGCGCCCTTTGTTGCTTAACCTTCGTGATTGCTTAAGATCACTCAGGCGGCCGGGGCTATGAGCGATTCGCTACGAGGACATAAACCTCCCTCATGGTTTTTCAAGGTTTCCAGTTTTGTGTCGCCCGCATCCAGCGGCTCCTGGCCACCGAATCCAGTCGCCAGGGGAGAACTTTTCCGACCCAATGGCCGTCAGTTCTCCTCGGTATGACATGTGGGTATGGCTCTCAAAAAATGTACCGTAACACACATGAAATTGTTACACATAGTAACACACCAGAAAATCGCAAGACCCGGCTGCTATACCCAATCATGTTTTTCTTATGTTTCTGGGATGTTGAGATTGATTGATTGATGCATGTTCAGATTTGTGCAGGACGTTGCATTCTGTAAAGCTTGCAACTGTAAATTTGTGGCCAGATTGTCTTCTCTAAACGAACACGCGACATCCCAGAAACATTAGAAAAACATGATTTCCACTGTGTAACTATGTGTTACAATTTCACGTGTGTTACTGTACATTTTTTGAGAGCCTTACACATGTATCTGCCCCGCACAGTACAACAATTTGGTATCTCGTAGCTGATCTGATGATAGATGGGTGCTTCTTCGGGCAAGTCATTCTTTCGTGATTTTCGTGGCAATTTTCAAATTTAATATTTTTGCTCAATCGACATCCGTATCTTAAATTATAAATAAAAGTAGTACTTTTTATAAAAGAGGCACCTCAGAGAGCAATAAACTTAAAGAGATAACCGACTTTAAAAAAATGAGGGCGACGCAAATCACAAAACACCCTACGTAAATGATTTTTTTTTTATTTAACTTTATCAGATAAGTTATTATGATAATATCATTATTTTATTACAATATTTTATAGTTATTTTATATTTTATAGTTATTATTATGGCATTTTTGACTTAGAAAATAGTGTTTATAAAAATTAATATAATTAGCTAATCTGACACAATTTTTATTTTTTAAACGAATTTACATTTAACTAAAGTAATATATTGTCCTACATTACTACTATTATAAAACTTGAAGTTATTTCATTTGCTTGACCCATAATTGATTTGCGTGGGTCAAAACTACCATGTAAACCACGCAAATCACGACCACGAAAATCAAATATACCAAATATCAAATATAATCAAATATCAAAAAATATACAAAAACTTTTGAAGTAAATAAACTATGTTTTGAATATAAGTTGCTACAATATTTTACTCAAAAAATAAATTCACAGACGACGGAGAAAATTATACCACGCAAATCAAAGTTTTGAAAAACCAAACCCACGTAACGGGGTTCTTACCCTAATTTTTCGGAAACTCGACGTGTTATCACACAAGCACTCTGTCTGGCCAACGGAGAGTGGCTAGTTGCAACATGAATTAGGATGACGCAGCATTGGGCCGCGAAGTTAGGGATGTGCAAGTGGCTTTATAATGATCCACGCAAATCAGTAACTGCCCCTCGACAGTTACATTTTATTTTTTTTAGTTAATGTAATTCTTTTAGAACAATGGTCTAATTTTTTATAGTATTGTCAACTTCTTAAAACTAAGTTTAAGTTTTTGGTAAGCGTAAACCATTTAGTTTAAAATATATAATTAACTAAGTGACTAGATCGGGGGAAAGGACACTCCACGAAAATCAAAGAACGCGGGTTTTTTATTTTTTTTATGACATTAAATATAAAGATAATCGAATAATAATCAATGACAAAGTTAAGAGATGATTAAGGGTTTGCGCGAAAAAAAAAGTGGCTTGCTGACTTTTCGATTTCTATTTTTTTAAGGTGATGCCGCTTGAAAAACGTGTTTGAAAGAATTAGCCAGATAGATCCAAGCAATTTTTCAAAACTAGCCTCACAAATTCTCTTGAAAGCAAGCTTCAACAGTAGCAACTACAGAAGTCCAGCCTTTGTTAAAAAGTGACGCTGCTGTAAAACTGCTGTAATGAAATGAACATCGTGAAAAGTACAAGGCTACTAATCATTGTCCCAGCGCAGCGTAGGACGCCAGCCACAAGATGGACAGACGATCTCATCCAAGTGGGAGGAAGGCGTTGGATGCAAGCCGCTTCCAACCGGTCTTTTTGTAAATCCATGGAGATGTCCAGCAGTGGCTTCTTGTGGCTGAATGATGAATCATTCTCCCCCTCAGCTCACCTTCGCAGATCCGATCCAAGCTGGAGACGAAGTACTCGTCACAAACGATGGCCAGTCCAATGAAGGTGTAGACTGCCACCAGGATGTGGATGATGAGGCCGCCGTGCCGCCGAGCTGACTGGCCCATCAGCGGCCGGGGAAACTGGAACCAACCGGTTTTAGCTGGATGAAAGCGGTTTGAACTGGATTAAACTGAAATCTTTGTGTGCCTCCAATTAGTACCAATTTCTTATTTTTTTAAACATTTATATACAGGTACATACATTGCTTTTGGCCCCACACTAGGATACCGTGCATCGTGGGAACCAGAAACAGCGACATCACAAACATGATTGTAAACGTCCTAGTCCTGGGTTTTTTTTTCGTCAGCCGCGGTTTGAACCCGGGAACTCTCGCATGGTAGGCAGATTCGCTATCCGCTGCGCTATACAGGTCGTCTCAAAATCTCAGCCTCTTATCACAGTTTTTTAAAATAGGAGAGATTCACAGCTTACAACTTTATCACTAAAACTGCTAAAAGTTGGAGTAGCTGGTCTGATCCAATTTTTTATTGCTTTAATTCGGCTTAAACTTTGGCAGTAGTGTAGAGCAGTCAGAGGATTTGTTTGTTGTTCTTATATAACTACGTTTGTGCATTTTATTATCGTCTTTGAATGAACTATCAACTTGTGAATGCTAAAGAAATTATGTGTTACATTATAATAAAATAATACATTTAGAAAAAAAGAAACTCCTTTTTAGGAAAGCAAGACTGGGAGCCGTGGAGGGAGTAAAACCATGGAGCAAGCCACAACGCACACATACAAGATGTATATGAAACAAACTTACGTAGCGATCATGGGTGAAAAAGAGACAGAATAAAAGGCAAAAGTGTAACTGCTTTTCTTGTTCGGTTGCCCCAAGAAACGTCAACTAGACACGGGGGCCCGTATCAAGTTGACGTTTCTTGGGGGCAACCGAAGAGTAAAAAAATGTTGCCATTCGTGCATGTTGAGAATCCCGATCATTACTTTAACTATGTATTTATTAGTGAGTTTATAAGTTAGTTTAGCTGGTAGGCAGTCAAATACATACGAACGTAAATTGTTATGCAAAGCATTACAATAGATGAATTCCAGTTGAGAAGCCTGTTTTGTAGAAAAAAACATATGAGTCAATATTTTTTCGAGTAAGATTTAACTAAACAAATCTGAATATCATCTTGGAGACCTACTTGGATTACTACTTTCATATACTGATCACTTTTTTACATACTTAAATCGCCTTTAATCAAAAGTTACAATCATCATCATCAGTCTATATTAGTCCACTGCTGAAGATAGCCCTCCCCTAATGAGCGCCATAGCATCCTGTCTTCAGCTTGCCGCATCCAGCATCTGCCAGCAGTTTTTCAATTACAATAATATTATTATATTTTGATCTATTACAATGTTTATGAAATTTCACAATGTTTCCATTCCAGATTTCTTCAAAATACTCCTGTTCTGGATAAATGGATGCTAGTATGTGGAAGAAAGAACTGGTCACCCACATCAAATGCTCGAACATTCTCTGTACATTTCAACTAAAGTTGCTACAACTCTTCAAGTAACAAATTATTCTATGTTTTGCCAGGCGGCATTTAGGAAGTAAACGCACGGCAAACAAATTAGACACCAGAACGTGAAGTTATTTAACAATAGTATTTTCAGGTGTTAAATTGGAAAATTAAAATGTTAAGAAAAAAATTACTTTTCTTTCCATTTTTTGTACCCACCTGAACAGATTAGAAATTTCTGAAGTTTTCACGAGTGGTACACTTAATATTATTAAAATGCAACCTGTAAAATGTAAATGAAACTACCGTAAATCAGTGAGAAAAGTGTATTTAATAATACGAATATGTTAGCGGACGTTTAATTGACAACTCTACTGCTAGACGTGTTTTATTGTATGAATAATAATGTTCAAAACAATTGCATTTTTATTCACGTCCTACGAACGACTGAAATATTTTATTTAGCACACATTATGGCAAATTCACTTTACTCTGGCAACATTCACGCACACAAAGAAATAATATTCACCGACGCAAAACCGGTTACACTGTGGCTTGATCTATGGTTCTACTCAATCAACGCTGGGAGCCAAGGAAAAACTTTTTCTTATTTTCCTTAAGAAAAAGTCCAAATTTTTTTTAAAACCAAAAATAAAAATAAAAAAAGAAACTCCTTTCTAGGAAAGCAAGACTGGCAGCCAAGGAAAAACTTTTTCTTATTTTTCTTAAGAAAAAAATCAAAATTGTGTTTTTAAACCAAAAATTACATGTAAAAAAAAGAAACTCATTTATAGAAAAGTTAATTGCTAAATATAATTGTAATTGCTACAATAGTTACATACATAATTGCTCTCAACCAACCCAAATTTCAATGTTTAGAAAGGATTACGTCCTATCGACTATCCCTTCACAGACGAGTCGTCTGGGACGACGTAAAGGTGTCACCCAAATCGCTGTGACACTATTTAACCCCAACTACTGGCGTAAATACACCGATTGCCTTTTGACATTGTTCCGCTTTCGACAACCGATCAATAGCGTCTCGCTGATTGAAATTGAGTCTAAAACACGGCAGCTAGGGTCCAGTTTCGGTTGTCACAGCTGTTGCCGCATTTACTCAATGATCGAAACTACTGTGAATAGCGTGGTAGTGAACGAAGACGTATAAATGCTTCTTGGCTTATTGGTAGAGGGTACCTCCTCATTACATTACTAAACTTACTTTAACCTTTTGGATTCAATGGGCGACCGCTGTGGAATTGTTCGTATTTTACCCGTGGTACTATCAATAGTAGGTACCTACCACGGGCAAAATATACTACTAACATGGTATGGTAGTAAAATAATTTTAACCTTTTTTTCGTTATTTCTAACTTTTTTATATTTTAACTTTCTTACATCGTCTTAACTGCTTACTTCTTACATTTCTTACATAGACCACCAAAAAAGTTCTAGTTAAAAATAAATCATTATATAAAAATAAAAAAATTGTTTTCAAAAAGGACCACAAGAGCGACCTCTAGTAAAAGAGGGTTAAATAAAAACGCTTAAAATATGCCTAACGCGTGTTTTGTATGAAGCAACACTATTTCCACTCAGTGAAGTGAGTAATTGTGTTCTGTGGAAGTGGAATCACAGTGTTATATGAAATCCAGTGCTACAGTTTCCAAAAAACGTAGCTCAGTGTCGCGGTCTTTTCTCATTCAACCATCGAACAGAAGACAACAATCACAACCCCTAGCTTTAACTAGTAGTAATTGCATGTAAAAGCTATTTTTACAATTAAAAATAAATGTTTAAATAAATAAATAGGATTAAAAACGTCCTCCGTTGCCCGCCGTCGTCTTTCCAATGAGCCGTTTTCAGAAGAACTAAAAAAAAAAAATATATGGCTGTCAAAGGAATGCAATTTTGGACCTCAGCCCAATAGCCATGTGTGATACGTCATAAAATAGGTCTCAGCGAGCTGAACAAAAGTTACTATGACGCCAACAGCCAAATGTTTGTCCTTTCGGAGTTATATAGTATTGAAAAAAAACTAACATTTTCAACAAAATATAACTCCGAAACGACAAACATTTGGCTGTTGGCGTAGTAGTAACTTTTGTTTAGCTCGCTGAGACCTATTTTATGATGTATCACAAATGGCTATTGGGCTGAGGTCCAAAAATGCTTTCCTTTGACAGCCGTATTATTTTTTTTTTTTTAGTTCTTCTGAAAACGGCTCATTCACTTTCATACAAAATGTACTGAAGGGACGGGACGTCTTCCGGACGGTGATAGGGCGCGAACTATACAACGCGTCCGTCTTACGCGCGCGCTTGCCTCACGTCGCTTGTGAGAGGGCCGGGTGTGGACACATGTCTACGGTGCGGCACCGGCTACCGTGCAACGGCACGGCTCGCCTCCACCGGAAGAAAACACGGCGCGGCGCCCCTTCACGGGGTCGTCCACAGCGTACTGCGCTGGCTCAGGGCCACAGAATACATAATAGTACAAGTACAGAAGATTCACTCCGCAAAATCAATTAAAGAAAAAGGGACCCCAGCAGCAATATAATTAGGTGCAATTCAGATCGCTCGGCCCTAAAAAAGCTACGTTATATTCACCTACATGTTGCCTCTCTTTCTACCGTAACTCTTATCTCTTCTGCCGCCTGAATTCCTACCTACCTTGCCACTCGTGGTCGCCGCATGTACTTACATGCGTTCGATACCGACACGCGTAGTGAAACAGGCCTAACAGGGCACCCCGCTCGATAGTTCATCTTGTCATTTGCATAGTGCGCACGTGATAATTTTTTTCTTAAAATGAAGCACGTCCTTAAATCTTATTGAATAATCAAAATGTTATTTTGGTGAGATGGTTGCTACCGTGTGACGGTGCGGTACACCGTGCACTTGGTTACGTTCTTGGTTAAAATTGTAAAAATTAAGTCTGTAATAAGTTATTATTATAAGTATGAAAGACTGTTCTTGGCAATAAATGGTTATTCATTAATTTTTTTACACGGCGCCGTTTCACGGGGCGGTGCCGTGCCGTAGCATGGTGCCGCATCGTAGACGTCATTTGTGTCCACGCCCTTACCTGCTCAATGGCCGGCGGCGTGCAGTTCCTCAGCGGGTGAACGGTGGGGATGGCCGAGTCCTCCTCCTCTTCTTCCTTGCGGATCTCTATTGTCTTCTCGTCCTAGAATAAAATGGCCCTTTACTTGCTTTACCCATGATAGGAAGTAAAAAAATATTTCTACGTAAATAATTTTAGATAGATAGACAAAATATTAAATATGACATGCAATAAACGATTATGATTATGATTAACGACACAATACTAAAAACACAACTTAACGTGAGATATAAGATACAAAAAGAAATCAGAAACAAAACACATAGGTTTAAATACAAAGAATACTTGTACACAGATTCAAAAACAAAAACAGAACAGGGCATCGTAACTATTTATCTACAAATTTTCACGTCTGGGTTTGAAGTACCTATTGAGCCTTTAAAAGGGCATGTGTCGTAGGAGCACCAATACATACACATACATATTAAAGTTCTTGTCTGAATCTCAGAGGGGTAGGCAAAGACCAGGGACTGCCACTTGACAGGATTCTGACAGATCACTTTCGCTTCAACGACTTTCATTAGTCCTTGTTTGCAGGCACGTCGGTTTCGGGTTATTTTATCTTGCCCTTTGCTAACACATACCCTATTTGGTCGAAGAATTACAAATCCAAACCAAAAATAAAGATTTCACACAACTATTTATCATGCTTTGATGACAGTTCGGTATATAATTCGATGTACAATTGTCAGTAATTACCGTGGGTCGTGAAAATCAGCACAAGAGTCTGCCTTTGAGTACTGCCTTTTGTGGCAACCTAACACACCACAGACTATAATATGTATGGTTATGTTTTAATTTATTTGTTTTTTTTCTGTTGTGTTACATATCGTCGATCTGAATCATTAGCGGAACATTTCCAAAAACATGATTTTTGATTTATATATGCAGAATGGTGGAAATTTTGAAGATATTTCCGAATCACTAACGGTGCAAATCAAATGATTTTTTTATCCGTCACAAAAAGACTAATACGACGTAGAGAAACAATGATTTTAGTGTAACATAAGAAATTTTTTGAGATCTTTAATCAATCACTCAAAACAGAATATTTTGAAATGTACCAATAATGTTTACGATCGACTCTATTCACCTAGACTCAATTCTTCGTACATTTATCGTACATTTCAAAATATTCTGTTTTGAGTGATTGACGATTATTTCTCTACTGGAATTAGTCACTTTGTGATGGATAAAAATCATACATGTACATTTTATCGTACATGTATGATTTTTTATGAAACGTACATTTATCAGTAGAGTAGGTACTCTACTGATAAATGTAACGTACCAATAATATTTCCGACCGACGATATTATCTTGTATTGTTGGTATAATAAATCTCCTTTCTCCTTTTGATGAAGCGAAAGAGATTAAGATCGTGGCAAGTGGCAAGCTCTGGTCCCAGCGTGGCAAGAGGCAAGCCCTAGTCAGGCTATTGACAGCCTATGACAGCCTATATCCGGTATTCAGGAGTGAGTTTATAAAGACTTACGTCCGTATAACCAGCGTCCTTTTGCTTCTTTTTGGCCCCCTCGTCCTCCTCCTCCTCTCCCCCCTTCATAATCTTCTTCTTCCCTTCTGCCGGTTTCTCGACTTCCGGTTCCTTCTCATTCGGTTTCTTATCGGGTTCTGGTTCTGAAATAACAATGCTGTTACGAATACCAACATTGAATCTGCCGTTGGTAGAACGCTTGCCTCACATTTAGAGTTCGTCGTGGGTTCGATCTCCGGCGCATATGTACCAACGTTTGTTTTCGTAGTTAAGTTTAATCATCAACCCATTATGTCCCCACTGAGCGGCATGGGTCTCTTCCCTGAGGAAGGTATAGGCCATACTCCACCACGGGGGCCAAGTCCGGATTGGTGGAGGGTTGTAAGACTAGTGGCTGGTGTAACTGTCAGAAGTTTTCAAGCCGCCCTAAGGCCTCTGACTTGGCTTAACGACTGCCATCTGTCGACGGCAGCCGGCATCAACTGCTTAACGTGCCTTGCGAAGCACAGAACCACGGAAAATGCCACTAGTGTTAGTCATAAAACGGTCACCCATCCATTCACTAAACGCGCCCTATGTTGCTTAATCTTCGTGATCGTTTACGATCGCTCGTAGAATCGCTAAGCGATTCGGTAGGTGTTTGTATTAGGTAGTAACCTAATATCCAATCCCTTATTTGTTCTTTGCCTTGTCCAGTTTCGGGAAAAGCCGCGTGGTCTTCTTGGTGATGGTCCCCAAGGTAGATCTCCTTCGGTTCAGGGATGGGGTTCGCGGTCTTCACTAGAGCTGGTCATTATATTTATATCTACTAGAAATGCCCACCTTTATTCAAACCGATCCCTTTTTTGTCCTTATTCTTGTCCAGTTTCGGCAATAGCGGCGTGGTTTCCTTGTCGATGGTCCCAAGAGCGTCCAAGATATCAAACACTCTACTAAGCTAGTTTGATGATGTCCTGGCGCTGATCGTAACGTGCTTAGGTACCTATTAGGAACACCCACCTTTATCTAAGCCAATCCCTTCTTTGTCCTTTTCCTTGTCCAATTTGGGGAAGAGAGGCGTGGTCTCCTTGGCGATGGTCTCCAGGGTGTCCAAGCTCTCCTTGGTGTCCGGGACGGGGTTCGGGGCCGGCTCGGAGGGGTCGACGCTGGCGCTGGTCGCCTTTTGGAAGACCGAGTACGCGATGAAGAATATGGAGACCGCCAGCCACCTGTGCCGGCGGGGACGCCGCATCCTCTGGAAAGATAAGATAAGATTATTTCTTTGTTGTACACTAGAGCACTCGTTTACTTAGGACATACGGTCCAAGTTCGTGAAAGAGGTCAATCGTCGAATCCAACTCGGCTGGGCAGCATTCGGGAAACTTAGAAAAGTATTTTCCTCCAATATACCTCAATCACTCAAAACAAAATTGTTCAACCAGAGTGTGTTACCAGTGATGACTTATGGCACTAAAACGTGGTCTTTCACTATGGGCCTCATAAGAAAGCTCAAGGTCACGAAACGAAAGGGCTATGCTCGGAAATTCTCTACGATACCGAATCAGAAATGATGAGGTCCGTAGACAAACGAAAGTCGTTGACATAGCCCACCGGATGAGTAAGTTGAAGTGGCAGTGGGCGGGGCACATAGCACGCAGAACTGATGGCCGATGGGGCCGAAAAGTTCTTGAATGGAGACCACACATCGGCAAGCGCAGCGTAGGACGACCAGCCACAAGAGGACAGACGATCTCATCCAAGTGGCAGGAAGACGCTGGATGCAAGCCGCTTTCAACCGGTCTTTTTGGAAATCCTTGGAGGAGCCCTATGTCCAGCAGTGGACTTCTTGTGGCTGAATGATGATGATGTACTGAACAGAACATTTTTTGATGAGAACATTTACATACAGGCACTTGCATTGCTTCTGGCACCACACTAGGATACCCTGTGTCATGGGAACCAGAAACAGCGACGTCACAAACATGTCCAAGACTTGAGTTTCTGTTTTTTGTTCCCATGTATAAGATCACAAAAATGTTGCCAATAATATCATAAGGGCATACCTGGTATCTAACCTTTCTATCTAAACCACATTCCTGGTAGGTCAGATATGAACTTAAAAGCATTTACTTATAGAAAATCAATGGGTAGAACTAATGCAGCTTCACGCCCTAAAATTAAATACAGATTCATTACACTTAAAAATAAAAACACTTTGAAATCCTATGCTGAAATAATAAATCGCAGAATGTCATCGTGACATTAATACTTTTAAACTCGGCACTACAAACTTTTATTCGACGGAAAGGAGTAGACAAACGGAGTATTTTCTTACAAAAGTGACACTGCATACCCAATCCTTTACTACATACAAATACAAAGACAAAAATATTTATTGCCGTAAAAGAATTTTACATGAGCGATACACAGCGGGCCCCGCACTAGGTAAAACCTGTATCGCGGACGCCCAAAAACAGTTTTAACAAATATGAGGTTATACGAGCAAACATGACAAAATTTAGAGACAAACATGCAATCGTCGTTATGATGAAAAAGAATATAAATTAAAACTTACGTGTAAAAATGACATAAAATAAAAACAGGAATATTACCGCACAGACAGCAGCTAGAATAGTTAGATACTTATAGATAAATATGTGTGTAAAAGGTATATATATATATATACCTTTTGTAAACTATGCACTTACGATTAAGTATTTATCCATTGCAACCAGGTATATAGAATAAATAATAAATTAAAATATGTATATATAGATATACATAATTATATATAACATATCAAATATAAACACAAATTTAGCATTGCTTTTGTCTAAAAATAGATTTTAATATTAAAAATAATGAATGATGGGATTAACTACAATATTATTGTGTTATTTTCAAAATAGCCTCAGTTTCGCAGTGGTCGAGGCTTAAAAGCCATTTATAAACTTTAGTTTTTGCTTCACGATTTGAGTCATATTTTATATTGCAGAGTTGGACACATTTATTGTAAATAAATGGGAAATTAAATTTGCAAAAACGGTGAGCAAAGTCTGTTTTAGTGGGAGGAATCTTAAGCTTAAAATTTCGTTGTTACAGTAACTTGCAATATAGGGGCGAATTTATTACTAGTTTGTGTTGAGATAGCAATGCTCTTTGAATATAAAGCTGACGCACTGACAATACTTGGGCCTCCAAGTACAACGCGCGGGTAGGATAGCGGAAGGGCCTTCTCAGCATCACCTTAAGCACTGATCTTTGGGCTCGTTCTATAGTGATAAGGTGAGTTTTGGCTGCACTACCCCAGGTTGATAATGACATAACATAAACATTTACATACAGGCACATACATTGCTTCTGGCCCCACAGTAGGATACCCTGTGTGATGGGACCCAAAAACAGCGACGTTACTGTCTCCAGCCGGGATTCGAACCCGGGACCTCTCGCATAGGCAGATGCGCTACCTTCCTCAGGGAAGAGACCCGTACGCCTCGGTGGGACATAATGGGTTGATGGTGATGATATATCTGGGATATATCCCAGAGCTTATATTAAGAAACAATCGCCATCATCATCAGCCCAACACTGCCTACTGCTGGGTATACGGTATATAAGGCCTATAGGCCTTTTCCCCTAAATGCCATTTCACACGGTCTCTCGCCATTCGCATCCACGGACCTTCCGCCGATTCAAGAAACATTTCATCATCATCAACCCATTATGTCCCCACCGAGGGGCACGGATCTCTTCCCTGAGGAAGGTATAGGCCATACTCCACCACGGGGGCCAAGTCCGGATTGTTGGCTTGTAAGACTATTGACTGGTCTTACTGTCAGAAGTTTCCAAGCCGCCCTAAGGCCTCTGACTTGGCTTAACGACCGCCATCTATCGACGGCAGCCGGCACCAACTGCTTAACGTGCCTTGCGAAGCACGGAACCGCTCGGAAAAATGCCAGTAGCGCTAGTCATAGACAGTGACCCATCCATGGATTGAACGCGCCGTATATTGCTTAACCTTAGTGATCGTTTAAGATCACTCAGGCAGCCCAGGCTACGAGCGATTCAACAAACAAGAAACATGTAAACTAATTTCTGATTTTAGGAGAAAAGTTCACCTGTCTACGCTGTGCTATAGAATTTCATTGAATAAAACAGTTATAAAACCTCTCTACACGATCGTAAACCTAATTTCACCGAGATATCGCTATAAAATCCAATATTTTATGGGTTCTCCAATACCGTTGTAAACTGCGTTTATTCCCAAAGAAAATGCTAGACAGATTACTACTACTATACTTACTTGCCCTTTAAATGTGTTGGGATCATTATATTTTCCAGCAAGGACAATAAGTATAATTATCATATTGTCCTTGCTGGAAAGCTCTGAATATTTTTGCTACAATGTTAAGACATAATTCGTCTCTACTAGGTGATTTAAGTTCCGTGTAAGTTTGAAGACGATTCGAATAATTATTTGAAGATTAAATAGGGTAGTTTCCAGGGTCAAAATAATTAAATTCTATTTAGTCCGTATTTTAGATTATAAAAAAATATTGGACACGTATTTTTTCTTTTTTCGATTAAACAAAAAATAACAAAGATATAGCCCATTAAAGTTACGTGTGACGTCACTCCGTGCTAAAAAATGCAGCACGGCGTGACGTCACACGTAACTTTAATGGGGTATATCTTTGTCATTTTTGGTCTCATTTACAAATAAAAAAATACGTGTCCCTCATTTTTGAATAATCTAAAAGACGGACTAATTACATTTTTTAGGGCAACTAGCCTGTTTCATGTATTTTTTATTAGGTAGAGTTCTAAATCCTTCGTAATGTTAGAGGGAGAGGATGGCGCTCCAGAAGGTCCTTGGAATTAAACCACTGGAATTCACTTAAACCGATGTCTATTGTGAACAGCAAAACACAGCACGTACGGTTAGTCCGAAAATTTAGGAAAAAGGTCACTTTACGTAATTAAACGTAATCCGATAGGTTTGTGAGTTGGGGCTCGACTGCTCGCGGCATGCACCTACTGCAATTTTGTATTAGACAATGCGCGGCGATATTACTTATGTCCGCAAAATTGGGAAAATGAGGCAATAAATCTAACAGTACCTAAGCATTAGATTCCGGATACATCTACTGGACTTTGACAGAGACGAGCAACCGACGACGCGAGCTCCGTCTCTGCTCACCATGATTAAGCTCTGCGAATCAGAGCGAAACCTAGTCGGACTATTCCGACAAAAAGTGTATGTATCCGGAATCAAGGTAAAGTTAAGATGAGATAGGAATAAGATGAGATAAGAAACCCAGGTCTTGGATGTTTACATGTTTGTGACGTCGCTGTTTCTAGTTCCTACGACACGGGGAATCCTAGTGTGGCGCCAGAAGCAATGTATGTGCCTGTATGTAAGTGTTATGTTATGTTAATATTCTTTATTGTATCAGGAAAAACAAAGATACAGTACAATTGGCGGTGTTATTGCTTAAAGGATTTTTTCCAGACAGCCGACGATGGAGAGTTGCTGAAGGAAAAGTGAGAAGGGAAGTCGGTGCAAATAAGAACATTGATATAAATACTTATACTTAATAATATTAAATACCTACATACGTACATAAACCTTTACTTATTATACCAGTACCTATGATAATTATTAATATACATACATAAAGTTATATTTGAACTAAAACTTTCTTCAGCACAACACATTGTAAACTTTGTCTCTGCTCACCATGATTAAGCTCTGCGAATCGGAGCGATACCTGGTCGGACTCTTCCTATTTAACAACACCCGTAAGTAGATCCGGACTAAAAGTTTACAATACAAAAAGTTACATAAAATTCTCGTGTCTCAATGTTTGTGCGCGTACTCCTCCGAAACGGCTTGGCCGATTTCTATGAAATTTTATATATACAATCGGTAGGTCTGAGAATAGGTTGTTATCTATTTTTCATAGCCATAGGTGAAAATATATATATATATATGGCGAAACAAGGTTTGCCGGGTCAGCTAGTATACTATAAAGTTCTCTTTATTCTAAACGTATTTACCTTAATCTAATCTCTTCTAATCAATTCTTGTATATATATTTATATATAATCAGAATCTCGGAAACGGCTCCAACAATTTTCACGAAAAATTGTAGGCAGATGCTTTCGGGGGCGTTTAATTGATCTAACTAGGTTACATTTTTAGAACACGTTGTTTTTATCCGTGCTTTATCCGTGTTTTAAGGCAATTGAAATTTGCCATAATATCACACAGAGGTAAATTTCGCGTCTATTTGCAAGGTTGGGATAGTCCTGACGGGAAAACGGGCGACCCGTTTCGGGCCGATTTCAAGAGACCCGGTTCGAGTCATGATGTTTTTTTTTCAAAGTTCTTTTTTTGTTGGAAAAGGATTATTTTAATTTTATATTACATATTTTATATTACAAAAAAAGTACCGGTCACCCAGGTATATTAAATAGCCATAACACCTAAATAGCATTGACAAGTAGAATTCTCGGGCTATTTTCTCATATTTATTTTCCTCCCCATATTTGTTCCCCGAAGAGAATGAACTAAAGAGATGCGCATCAATTCGTCTGACACGGTGCCCACCAATCTGAGTAGTATAGATGTAGAGCTGGTCGAAAAGTTCTGTTACCTGGGCAGCTTGGTGGACCAGCATGGCGGTGCCGAGATTGATGTAGAGGCGAGAATAAATAAAGCTAGAGCAGTTTTTGCCCAACTGAAAAATTTCTGGCGATCAGGGCACCTTTCGCGTCGAACGAAGATCAGAGTCTTTAACTCAAATATAAAAACGGTCCTTTTGTACGGCTGCGAGACCTGGTTTGTGCGTTCAGATATCTCTCACAAGCTCCAGGTATTTATAAACAAATGTCTCAGACAGATACTGGCGATATTCTGGCCACAAACAATTCGGAATGAAGATCTTTGGAGGAGCACTAACCAGATACCTGTCCACCTAGAAATCCTGGAGAGAAAATGGCGCTGGATAGGCCACACACTACGCCGGGACAGAACATGCCTGACCAGACAGGCCCTCACATACACGCCCTCGGGCAACCGAAATAGGGGACGGCCTAGGACAACCTGGATAAGATCTGTAGCCCAGGAAGTCAAGTCGATCGGCACTAGCTGGCCTGAATTGGAAGCTGCCGCGAACGACCGTCAAAAATGGAAATCTGTGGTTAAAGGACGTTAGGAGTTAAAGGACCGAAAAAGATTTGTTCCCTGTAACCTTGTATGAGTAGAGAAAAAATCTCCTGTTTCCCTCTTCCCAAGTACGCTGCCGAGTTACAAAGAGGCAATTTTCGCTCGAGAGCATACGAATGAGGTTTTTTCTTATGACAAAGGTGCGGAAACTCTTTGAATCATGTCTGTAACTTTGGACGGGGCTTAATAAAATCACTTTGCTCGTGTATAGTCGACAGTACGTCAACCTTCACATTTTAGTTGCAACGTCGCCCGTAAGGAAATCAGAAACTTATTTCAACGTAAAGAATTTACATTCTGTTTGTTGAACGTCAATGTACTTGTATAATGTTAATGCTAGCCGCAGCCTTGGGGCCGAATGTAGTGGAGAAACGGGCAACGAAAAAAAAACTCCACTCTTACCATCTTTTCTCCATCATCATCATCATCATCATCAACCCAACCCACCAAGGGGCACGGGTATAGACCTTCCTCAGGGAAGACCATGCTCCACCATGGGGGCCAAGTCCGGATTGGATCTTTTCTTAAATCACCTTAACTACTACAACTACAATACTACAATAAATACTACAATAAATAAATTCGGTGGCTAATATGTCCGTTGTTTTTATTTGAATCATGCGAATTGTTAGATGGAGAGGATGGCGCTCCAAAAGGTCCATGGAATTAAACCACTGGAATTCACTTACTGATGTTTTTTGTGAACAGCAAAACACAGCACGTACAGTTAGTCCGAAAATAATTTGGGAAAAAGGTTACTTCACGTAATTAAAGGTAATCTGATAGGTTTGTATGTTGGGGCTCGACTGCCCGCGGCATGCACTTACGGCCTGGCCACGGAGGAAATCGCCGCGCGAACGGCGGGGCGTCAACCGCGTGGCTTGCTACGTACATTTCTATGAGTTTGTTTCAGTCGCGGCTGCGATTAGCGAGGCGTGGCCAGGCGGTTACTGCAATTTTTATATTAGACAATGCCAGGCGTTATTACTTATGTCTGCAAAATTGGGAAAATGAGGCAATAGTGAGCTCCACACTCGCGCCGCGAAAGCCCACGAAGGCCGCGAACCGCGCGTGTTGATGGGTTCGCGGCTTCCCCGTCCGGTGACGGTTTTTTGTCTGCTTTTAGTTGAAGCGCGAACGCGAACGCATCCAAACTTCCGCTGTATCCACGTCCATTTTACTCAAAGGCCGCGATGCGCGGCCGCGGTTTGCGGGCGAGTGTGGAGCCGGCTTAAAGCATACATATATAAGCTTAAGTCATAGCCGACAATACATAGAATTATGTACCCAAATAATCTACACCCGAAAAACTGATATTAAAATTGGATATACCCCGACTCGATACCATCATCCCGCAAGCCTCATTCAGCCGAGCACTTTTATTATTACTCCAACCCAAAAAAGGATAATCCAATCCCTTACCTACTATGCTACCTTTAAGAGAAAATCTAATTCAAGTAGAAATAAGAGCTACATTTGTTTGCAGGACCAGTTTGAATACTCCATCCTAAAGGATGTTATCTCGACATTACCATCGCAAAAAGAAAGACGTGTAGTTGGTGCAAATACAAATAATACATATTTAAACTTAATAATATAGGGCATAGAATTAAAGCGGCAGTTCAATATTTGAGTTATGGTAGATAAAAAAACAAAAAACGCATGTTTGCAAATTAGTTTACTGAGCAGTAAACTAAATAAAAATGAGTCATAAAATAATTTAAACGGGCAGTTCAATAAATACTGAGCAGTGGAATAGTTGAACTGGGCGGTTAGGCGCGTACAGTTAACATATCGTAAATTTAAGCAGTTCTATAAACGATTAGGCGGTAAAATCTATTCCTTGTGTATTTCAGCATTGAATGTCAAGAAGGGAAAAAATAATATGAAACATAACCATATTAACCATGCATCATATTTTTTTTTCCTTGTTCACATTAAATGCTGAACATGAACATTGAACACATTACCTTATGTTTTACATGGTCGGAGAGTAAAACAAAAGAAAATTACGACAATCTGTAAGTATTAATAATTTGGCATTAGGAACATGTTAAAATTAGGATACAAAACCTAAGGCATGTTAATATAATAGTCAAATGAATCAGCGACAGAAACTTATTGTATAATAAGAGCCGGTTTGGCTTACAATCTGTAAGTATTTATAATTTGGCATTAGGATACATGTTAAAATTAGGATACAAAAACTTTAAATAATGCAAACTCGAAAAATACAAACGCTTTAAACTCCGTCCCTTTTAACGAAAGTTTACCTCTCTTTTCAAAGTGACGTCCGGATGCTACTGCTCACTTCGAACTGCCCATTCCAACCGTTTTACTGCTCATTAATTTATTAAACTATTGTTCGGCCGCTGGGAGTATACGATCCTGACACCTGTCTGTTTCATATGACTAGTGATGGGATAAAATCAACGTTATCATTCCTTACGTAATCTTAACTAGCTTTTGCTACTGACTCACGATTTATGCCCGGTTCCAATATCCACAAAACGCTTCGTTTTTGCTTACGATCGGTTACAATTCCTACGAAATTCCTACGAACCGTCAATAAATTGTAGGGAAAACGGATCGTAGCCGGTAGGCGTATATTATAGGAACCGGGCATAAGTAGTTTTGTTTTTTAGACGACCTTCACTCAGTCATCTCTTGTGCCATTTTCGCAGGCATTTTAGAAGGGTCATCATCTTTTTGTGCCGAATGGCGGTGAAGTGTTGTGGCGAGCTGTGCGGCCTTTTTTTTGAGCCCAGATCAGTTCAATAACTTTGTACGGCAGTGGTACGGAGAGATTCTGAGAAAGCGATGATCTTTTTCTAAATCCTGTTCATCAACTTCGTATCGTTAAAGGGACCGTTATTAGTTTCGTTATTTTTGGTACGTCACTACAAAAAAATACGGTTGACATAACCTTGTGACAACGTAGTAATTATTGTTATATTAATATTGTTTTCTTGTTATTTAACATTTAAATCACTGTGCAAAATATAACATTGATTGTAAGTTTACACAATGATATAGTTTCAATGACAATTATTTGCTAGTAGGATAAATAGGACATAAAAATATTTTAATCGAATATTTAACGCCACTTCAAGGTTACGTCGTCCGTTCTAACATGACCTGTCAGGATCGTATACTCCCAGCGGCCGGACGGTACTCGAGTAATTTTTGCATTGACATTGAATGATGAAATAACAGACCAATATTTTTTTACTTACTGCTTTTGTTTTACTGACTCACTAATTTACTAACCGCTGAAAAATTAAATTACTGCCCATCAAATTTTTCAACTGATCATAATAACTTCTGTATTGTCTAAATAACAGTTGTAAAAATTATTTCCCATAAGGTGTTTAAGAGTGCGATCCATGAACATTACTTTAGACTTCAGAGCAATCCGACATAATTATGTATATGAAAGTATTTATTTATCAATTTTTTAATGTTTTATGTATTTATAGTATGCATATAATAATGGTAAATAATTTATGAAGTATCATAATATAGTGTGCAGTATTGTATGTATTAGAAATTTACGAATTTTCAAGTAGGTAATTAATTTTTTTATTTTTCTTAAGACTTCCCTAGCATTACCCTTTACTCTTTCCACATCACCTGTGGTAAGCTGGAAGAAAATACCTTATAGTATTAAGCTCACCTTTGTACATATATTCTTTCTAGTGCAAGAAAGAATTTTCAATCAATCAATCAAGCAATAAACTTACATAAATCTTACTTAGATAGTTGTTCTAAACTACTACATAAATAGATTATAATACCTATGTGTAAGAGGAGGATGTAATTATAATATACCTACATAGAAAGGAAAGTAAACAAAGCAAGTATCTTACTTGAGTTCGCTTATCCTGTTTCATCACGAGTAACTAGAATATAATACATACAATCCACCGCTGATCTTCTTGAAGACGATGCCAGGACTTTGTGTGAATGTGAGGCTGTGTGTGTAGATATGACGTTGGACTTTATTGATCCGACGCCAGTTATTGTGTGTGTGTAGCTTTGATTCACAGAATCAGTTTTATGGCAACTAGAAAGAGTGTGGTTAGGTAAAGACGAAGTTATATATTTGATGCTTTTTACGTACAGTCGACAGCTGCTAGGCTTTAATGTTTCGTTGAAAAGACGCCCGTAAAAAATAAAAATAAACTCACGCCCGCAAGAACAAATCATAACATCATAAAACTTCTTTTAATAAATTTCCAACTCTAACCTCGTTCAAATCTCAATTAGGGACCCCTAAATGTATTGACAAAGTTTCAGTGCGATCCAACATGAATGTCGTTTATAAATATAATCCGAACTACGTTTGTGACGGAATTGCTCTTTGAGGAGCCGCCTTGAAGGGACGACACTACCGAGCGTTTTATTTTCGAAACCCCTTTTCTGCTTTATCAACATTTTTTCAAAGGAACTATGTCTGGGTAATCAAAGAGGTTCAAAATATTGCTCCAAATTTTTCTTAGAGCCTCCAGTAGCTTGTCTCATCATCAACCCATTATTTCCCCACCGAGGGGCACGGGTCTCTTCCCTGAGGAAGGTATATGCCGTACTCCATCACGGGGGCCTATTCCGGATTAGTGGAGGCTTGTAAGTGGCCGGTCTTACTGTCAGAAGTTTTCAAGCCACCCTAAGGCCTCAGATTTGGCTTAACGACTGGCATCTATCGTCGGCAGCCGGCACCAACTGCTAACGTGCCTTGCGAAGCACGGAACCGCTCGGAAAAGTCATAGAACGATCACCCATCCATGCACTGAATGCGCCCTACGTTGCTTAACCTTCGTGATCGTTTAAGATCACTCAGGCGGCCGGAGCTACGAGCGATTCGTGGCTTGTCTGCATTTTATAAAATATTATCCGGATACACTACCGGATCAAATAAGTGGACCGGATAACACGGACACATACACACTCACACACACACACACCTACACAGAACGGAAGTCCTGATAGACCTGCGTTCTGCGTCTCCAGCTAGACGAAAGGAAGAAATCACCTTAGGCTCAAGAAGAAAAAGCAATAGCTAGATCCTCCCCTCACGAAGTAATGCTTAACGGCGGTTTCCGTGAGGATCAGAGGTTAGAGAAAAGGGAAGGTTTTAGTCGGTATTAACAAGTCAATGTTCGGGTCCGACATATCCAGGCTAAATACCTAAGCCTGTTGAATACGTAAAAGTATTTCCCCCCTTAAAAAAAAACACACACACACACACACACACACACTCAGGATGTCAAATGAGTTACTTTTAAAACGGAATTTCGTATGAAAATACTTGCTTGTGACGTCACATTTCAGAGCACTCTTTTTATGTTTCATCTATTTAAAATAAATAATTAAAAATTAATTAATAAACTCACGCCCGATATCCCCGAAGGGGTAGGCAACACCATTCGCTGATAAATTGTGCCCGGATAACGGCGACAGGCTTGCCACTTGTCACGTTTGGGACCTAATAAACTCGGCAAAACGTGGGCCCAGTTCCAGTGACTGGTGCCTCTGCCTTCATCTATTTAAAAATTGTAATAACTAGTAAATGATTAAAATAAATACATTTTCCGAATCATTTTGTAATTTTTGTTTTAATCGAGCATCTCAAATAATTTATTGTTGATAGTGTCAAATACCGTATTCTTGATTGGTTTATATTATTGTAAGTTATTTTATATTGCTGAGAGTTATCGTGGTATATTATTTGTAATTATGAAATGTCTTTTTGTGGATGTCTGTGATAGACCTTGTGAACTGTATCTTTATTATTGTGTCAAAATTATTTGTTTTCGCTGTCGATGTCCCTAATAAAATAAAATAAATCAAATAATACTCAATACTCAATACTTTATTGCATTCCACAAGTTGTAGGGTTGTTACAATTTAACTTAACAGTTATTTGATGAGATCTTTGTGGACCCTGTAGGGCACGCAACATTTTAAAGTGCTATTTGAAATATGCATTACATTAACTTACAATTGGAAAATATTGAATTAATAATCATGCAATTTTAGTTATTCTATTTAAAAGATTATATTTAAATGTTATTTGTGAGTACAATAATGAATATTCTATCTATCTATCTAAACAATTAATTATCTTGTTTCATCTATACTATCTTTAAAATATTCTTCTATGGTATAATAACATTTTGATATTAGTATTTTCTTTAGATCTTTATTGAAATTGTTGTCGTTATTTAATTCTTTTAAGTAATTTGGGAGTTTGTTATAAATTTTAATAGCCATTATCAATGTACTGGAAGAGTGTAATTGCATTCGAGAGGTGGGTAATAACAATTTATTTTTGTGTCTTATGGGTCTTATAGAGACATCTTCTTTTTTTGTAAAAATTTCTTTATGTTGTCTGACGAATTTTGAGATTTCTAATATGTAAATAGATGGTAAGGTAAGTAGATTATAATGTATAAAATATGGTTTACAACTGTCTGTAGATACTATATTTGCTATTATTCTAACTAATTTTTTTTGTTGGGTGAAGAGTTGCGGTGCATCTGTACTGTTACCCCACATTATAATTCCATACGACAGCCAGGCGTAAGCGTATGCGTAATAAGTTACGAGTGCAGTTTGCACATTAGTGGTTTTTTTTACTTCTCGAAGACCGTATGCGAAGGATGACAATTTTGATTTAATTTTTTGTATATGTGCTTTCCAATTTATGTGCTTATCTATAATTAATCCTAACAGTGATATATTATCCACTTCCTCTATTTTAAATCCATTAAATGATACATCTATGTCCAATGAGCGTTTTTGATATGGGTGGAAAGTTATAATTTTGGTTTTTTCGAAGTTAATTTCTAGATTGTGTATATTTAGCCAATCATTCGTGTCAAAAAGCATACTATGTAATTTTGAATTTATCATTGTGCTATCTTCACATGATGTGAGCAGAGAGATATCGTCCGCAAATAAAATACATGAGTCGTCCAAAATTTTGGGTAAATCGTTGATATATATTAAAAATAGTAAACTACCAATAACACTGCCTTGGGGAATAGATGCATTAACAATTATAGGTTCTGACCTTATATTTTCAATTTGTTTTAACTCGTAGTTGTAAAACTCTATTTCTACTGACTGTTCTCGGTCTTTTAAGTAAGAAACAAGCCATGCGTGTGCTGCTCCGCGAACTCCTATGCCATATAGTTTATTCAATAGGATTTTATTTTGAACTTTGTCGTAAGCTTTCGACATGTCAAGTAGTAGGTAATCCGACTGCATATTTTTTATTATTTATAATTTCTAACGCTTCTTGGATAAATTTAAACACTGCTGTTATTGTAGATCTTTTTTTCCGAAAACCGTGTTGACACTCATTAAATATCTTGAACTTTTCACAGAACGAGTAAATACGGTTAAACATAACTCTTTCGAAAATTTTTGACGCTGTGGGTAACAAAGCAATGGGTCGGTAATTGTTAGGGTCAGATTTTGTGTTCTTTTTATGTAACGGTTTTATTACAGCTACTTTAAGTTTATCGGGGAAGGTGCTTTCCTTGAATGATTGGTTAATTAACATAGTAATTGGTTCAGTTAGCTCTTTCGCACATTGTTTTATCAAGGATGGGGGAAGCTCATCAAACCCATGACTATTTTTATTATTTAGATTCTTGATGATTTTGAAAATTTCTTTTTGTTCTACCGGTTTTATAAACATTGAATTCTCCGTAGGTTGGATAACAGGATATCCTTTTGGAACGGGTTTCTTGGGGTCTTGTTTCGTGCCTATTGAAGAGAAAAATGTATTGAATAAATTAGCTATCTGTTTTGGATCTGTAATTTGCGTCTGGTCTAATTGCAAAATTATATTATTTTTCTCTTTTTTCGGTTTTTTGTTGGTTCTTTCATTTATAATACTCCACATACATTTAGTTTTATTATTAGATTTTCTAATTTTATTTATATATTGCAGCTTTTTTGCAGTTGTGATAGTTTTTTTTAATATCTTTTCGTATCGTTTATAATATTTGGTTATAATTTCGTTGTTAGCTTGTAGTGAAAGAATTTTTAGTAATCTTTTGTTTTGGCATGATTGTTTAATACCTATAGTTAGCCAGTGTTTTTTAAATAATTTGTTTATTTTGATGTTTTGTTTTGGGTTTTGTTCATTTAGAACTTGTAATAAGGTGGCATTAAAAACATTATAGTTTTCATTATCATATTTTTATCATGTTTTATAGTATCATTCCAGTTTATTGATTTTAGCTTAGATTTAAAATTTTCTATGTTTTTATTATGAAATAATCTTTTTTTTATGTTCCATTGTATTTGAACTCTCGTTATAGATGTCTGCATGGCTAATATTGTTGCTGCATGGTCTGAAAGTCCAAAATCTTCTACCTTTGTATGTATTATTCCCTTTTTGAAGTTTGTGAATATTAAGTCTATGCATGAAGATATAGATGGAGTTATATGTGTAGGGTCATTTATGTGTTGAAAAAAATTATATTCCTTCATTAAATTTAACAAATTATTTGATTTTGTGTTGTTCTGAAATATATTAATATTAAAGTCACCTCCTATTATAATTTTTAATTTATTGTATTTATTATTTATATGATAGAGTATTTTTTCTAATTGATTAAAAAATATTTCCTCCTCTCGTCCGTTCCAGTACATCGTTACAATCAAAACATTTTCTTTTATTAGTTCAGTTGCACATACTTCTATAATATATTCTACAGACAGATTAGCTACATCGGTCCTGTCGATACTTTCGATGTGATCTTGGATAATTATGCATGTACCACCACCTCGTTTTATTTCCCTACAAAACGAGGCTGCAATTTTGTATTGGTTGAATTGTACATATTTTAATTTCTCTTTGGTAAGCCAAGATTCTGTTATTCCGTATGCATTGTATATGTTTCGATTACTGTCGATAAAAGCTTCCATTGTATTCTGTTTGTTATAGAGGCTCTGGAGGTTCTGAAACATAATTTCAAATTGACTGTCTGAATCAATGAAATGTCCTATTGTTTTGTTTGCATTCATTGCTGCTTTTTGGTTTGTTTTCACGAAATGGGGTTGTCGTTGTCTGTGTGGTTTCTTTTGTGTTTATAAAAGTTTTAACGTCATCTTCGCTGCGGATCATGATTCTCTGTGAGGCGTGATCTTTTCGTGCGTAGATACGGCCTTGTTTTGTCCAAATGAACCTCCAGCGGGCGTCCCGACCCGCGTCGCAAATCAAATAATATTTTAATATGTGTAGTGCTTACAAAAGTTTTAGTTCAATAATAGTCTGCATTTTGTTTTTTTGTTCAGCTCGATGGTTTTCTATTCTCAACTTGAATCATTTAGGTCTTTATCCAGTAGCGGACGCATATGGAATATTGTTGATGGTCCCAAATTAGGATACCCGGTGCTATAGTAATAAGGCAAGGATTACAAACGGAAAAATACCCAGACTGAGGCCGTTTGTACAAACATACGGCGGCCCCCAGTGGGAATCGAAGACACAACCTCTGAATAGGTAAATAAGCGTCTAAACGGCTGGACCAACGAGGCAGTCGTAGTTGGACGTTTTTGGTTATGGGACGTTATGGTTTAGCAGAAATGATCCAACCCACAACATAGTCATTTTTTAGTTAAATATACCAAAATGATCACTATGCTCTATATTTTAAGAATGGAAGACTTTCATAGCGAGCCGATGAGTGTGTGCAAAGTTATATGGCACATGTTAGTCCACAGTATGGAGAGTGTAAATCAGCTTTAACCTAAAAAGTCAAATATCTCAAAACTCACTTTGTGTGGGTTGGAACCTTTCTGATAAACTACGTCCAGTTATAAATGTTCATCTAGCATAGTTATAAAATGGATAGTAAGGCGCTAACTCTAGTAATTAAGCTACAAAAAGCTACGAAAATGCTACGAAGTGCTACGCCGCTGCTACGACGAAGCGGTAATTTCACTACAGTTAGCATCGTTCTACACGAACGTATGTATATGTCACCATTCTGTCTTAGTTACTAAACTTACGAGTAGCTCCCACAGGCCCTATCACGGCCTGAAGTATGATTGAATGTCTTGTTGCCTTAACGGTTACACCGCTCTAGGCGATTTAGAACAAGAAATTTGTCCAATGGTGCTAAAATGATTCATTTTCATCATCCGCCTACTTCAGCCCACTGTTGGGTATAGGCCTTTTTCTCATCACGCCATAGGTATATACATAACATATTCTTTATGGTATGTACAGCAGAAATCGTTCATTACAGTACTGACACACGTGCTCATTAGTAGCACGAAAGCATGCTTATAATGAGCAAGTGCTTTACTCCCAATATTTTCTGTATGTAGGCACATATACATTCAACAAACAGAATGTAAATTCTTTACGTTGAAATAAATTTATGATTTCTTAAGACAGTAACACTGACAACTAGGTTATCAATGCTCAAAAAAAGGAAGACGGATAGAATAAAACATCGAATACAAAAATACAGAAAAGATTGGGAGTAAAGCACTTGCTCAATAAAAGCATGCTTTCTGCTACTAAGATAAAATAAGATAAGATAATACTAATGAGCACTTGTGTCAGTACCATGAGATTTGACAATAACATCTGAAAGAACAATTGGCGGCCTTATTACCCCGCGGTCTCTCGTCGTTCGCATCCACGGGCCGGCCGCCGCCAATCTGGCCACATCGTCCGGCCATCGGGCCGTCATCGTTCTAAAATGATTGCTATGCAAATTCTCTCTTATTCTCTTGCTCCGTCGACTAAGCCTTTTTTTTCACAGGCTTGAATTCAACGGACCAAATAATCTTATCGCTGTGCTGAGTCGGTCAGTAGCACGATTTAATTTATTGATAAGAAACGGATAGATTTTTTACACATTGGCTTATTCACATGCCTAGAGATTATTTTTAATTGAGCCTGTGCCTGAGCGGTAGTGGCGCATCGGTAGAAGGCTTGTCTCGTATTCGAAGGGCGTGCGTTTGAATCCCGGCAATTCACATGTTCGCTTAACTTCTATCTTTCTTTTCTTAACTTAGAAATCTATTTCTAGATTGAGTAAATTTGTGAATTTGTAATTTCTAAGTGAAGGATAAGATCGTGTGGAAAACTGAGAGCTTGAAATAGCCGCTTCGTGGAAGAAAGCCCTGCATACATATACATAAAATCCCCGAACATAATTTTGAGATTTAACCACACATTTATTTGCGTTTTCTCAGTTTTCCCCGTAGTAAACATTTTCAGTGTCGATTAGCGCAATCCTCCATATTCGAATTTCATTATACACTGTATGAGTTATGAATACCGTCTATAGCTGGCTTGACTAAACGAAGGCCGACTTACAACACATTCTTAAATGTGGCTTAAACAGCATTAGACTAAAATTCTTCATACAGAAGTCGTTTAACTGAACAATCAATGAAACATATTCTCGTAAAGGCAAGACATAAAGTATCCGAAACCGGCTCGTCTGCACGAAACCTCTAATCAAGGTCGATGAAGTGAAAGTTGTTTGTCAGGATCGTGGGAAGTGGCATTTATGATCTTTGCTTAAACCTCTGGGATAAGTTTCCAACGAAAATGTATCCGCGGACTATACGGATTTTTGGTCCAATTATGGGCCGGTCATTATATTATCATCGTCACTTTAAATTTTAACCACCACACAATCTTTTTATTCCATCTAAACCGAAACGAATCCGGCGATAAAATCTACTTTTTATCATTTCCGTTCATGCAAAAGACTCGACATATCCGAACGCATCCCGTTTTGACAGTACCTCATAACATGAGCCTTAGGGTGCAGAACTATAAAGAAACAGGCAATCCGCACGGCTACATATTGATCGGTATTTATGACGGTCCCAACAATTCTTTATGTGCCCGTTTATAAAAGATACACGTTTAAGGTCACAGCACACCATCAACTCGGAAAGGGATCAGCGTATAGCCTTTCACCTCGTCGCCGTCAACCAGGCGTCAACCTGACGTATGCATTCGTAATCAAAGCGTATCAGCAGCTCCTGTACGTTAACTTGGCTACGGCTAGGCGACACCACGCTTCGGCTCGCCGACCACTAGTACCTACTTACCAGATTGCTCTAAAGTAATAATTGGGGTCATACTTGAAGTAATAATACTTGAATTGCTCGTAGCCTGGGCTGCCTCAGTGATCTTGAACGATTACTAAGGTTAAGCAACAAACGGCGCGTTCACTCCATGGATGGGTCTATGACTAACGCTAGTGGCATGTTTTCCGAGCGATTCCGTGCTTCGCAAGGCACGTTAAGCAGTTGGTGCCAGCTGACGTCGATAGATGGCAGTCGTCAAGCCAAGTCAGAGGCCTTAGGGCGGCTTGAAAACTTCTGACAGTAAGACCAGCCACTAGTCTTACAAGCCTCCACCAATCCGGACTTGGCTCCCGTGGTGGAGCATAGCTTATACCTTCCTCAGGGAAGAGACCCGTGCCCCTCAGTGGGGACATAATGGGTTGATGATGATGATGACTGACCTGTACCGGCCAACTCATACTGGGAAACCTGATTCTTTATAACCGCACCCTTAGGCTGAGGGTTCCCGGTGGCCGCTTTCGGCAAATTGGCTAGTTGATAGCTTGAATAGGTCAGGCGGGGGACGGGGCCTGAATCTTTTACGAATTGCGTCGGTTTTGGCGAATCTCTAAATAAATTATACCTACTTTTATTTAGAAAACGGTGCTGGGAAGCGTTTTTGGGAGCGCGGAAAGGTTAATCTGATTAGTTAGACATGCTTCAGTGGATATGGCTGGGACAGAGAAGCTTTCTTCTAAGCGATACGCCCTTGTGATCGTTTAAGATCACTCAGGCAGCCGCGGCTATGAACGATTCTCATAAATACTATTTTCTTTTAGTAAAGTTAATAATGTGTAGAGTTTACAAGGTTTTAGTTAAAAAATGGCCTAAACTTTTGGCCAAGAACGTACCTAGCCTATGTAAATATAGGCTAAGAAATGACAAATAATAAATGTTGATTTTGATTATTAGAATAGAATAGAATATTCTTTATTGTATGTACACCAGGAATTACACATGAGATTTGAAAGTAATTTCTTCCAGACAACCATTGACGGAAAAATAGAATTCTGAAACCTTTGGGTCGGATGTGACCGTTTCGTAATTTTCAATTTTTATTTTGACGAAGCTCTTTATGAATTATTATGCGTATTAAAGGTTGTGATTTTTAGATTCTTTCTTGTTTGACGACGCTTAATGCAGATTAATGTAATTGTACATTGTTATTTAAAAAAATCTAATCTTTGTTTGCAAAACATTTGCAGACATTGTGCGAGCGTTATTGTGATTCTATGATTATACCATGATCAAAGTTCCATAGATCTTATTACAAAGCTATCTATAAAAGATTTATAAATAAATAATACTGGCGTTTCCGCTAAACGATTGGGACAGAATATCCTGAAGTATTCCTAAACCCACCGAGTCTGAGGTTGTTCTACGCTAAGTTTACCGTTTACCGTTCGGTCTCCACTCAAGAAGGAAGGAAGAGGCCTATGTCCAGCAGTGGATAAGCATAGGCCGATGATGATGATGATTCTTACACCCATCAAATTCAGTTGTAGCCACGACACTACATTCGTTCTCTTAGCTTTGTTCCGGACACACGTAATTAATAAATGAAATAAATCTTGATTGATTGAAAATTCTTTATTGCATAAGAAAAGACACGCACATAGGCGAGCTTAATACTAGTCTTCCTTAGCATACTATGAATGTGTTTTTGCAAATAAATAATTTTGGAATTTCCCTGCACCATCACGAAAGAGGAGAGTGGAAAGTGCCCAAAGCTGGCGAAAGCAGATAAATCCCGCAGCAATCTAGGCTAGTGGAGTAGGTCCGTGCCACAAACGCTCCGGACGTCTAGTCAAAGCGGTAGCCAAGTTGCACGCAAAGTGAGCGCAGTTATGCCAAGCGTTATTTCAGGGTGGCTCGTCTGTATTTTGCATCGAAAAGAGAGTAAAGGCTAACAAGCAAGCTAGGGCGGTTATACACGGATGGCACGTTGCGAACGACAGTGGAAACGACACTAGTCAACGGCAGCCGTCGATATGTGTAAAGATATATTTGACGACCTCTGTGATGCAGTGGTTAGCGCATCTGGCTACCATGCGAGAGGTCCCGGGTTCGAATCCCGGCTGGGGACAAAAAAAAAAGAAACCCAGGTCTTGGATGATTACATGTTTGTGACGTCGCTGTTTCTGGATCCCACAACACAGGGTATCCTAGTGTGGGGCCAGAAGCAATGTATGTGCCTGTATGTAAGTGTTATGTTACACTAGCTGTGCCCCGCGGTGTTACCCGCGGTTCATCGATTTTCCCGTAGGAATAAGATATTTCCCCGCGGTAAAACGTAGCCTATGTTTTAATCCAGGGTATCGGCTAACTCCATACCAAATTTTATTAAAATCCGTCCAGCCGTTTCAGCGCTAAAGACTGACAAACATATAAATACACACACAAACTTTCACGTTTATAATATTGGTGTGATGTCAGCAGCAAATATGTGCGACGGCAGGCATCGACATGTCAGCAGCAAATATGTGCGACGACAGGCGTAGACAGCAAAATAAATTGGCTGTGTCAATTATTTATTTGAGACGGCTTGTGTTTTTTTTTTGCTTCTAATAGAGGCTCATAATATGTTTGTTAGGGCGCTATACACGGGCGGCACGTTGCAAACGCCAGTACAAATTGCAGCCAATCGCTAGTCGATGGCAGGTGTCGACGGTACAAATATACTGCTACAGCGCCACCAAGTTATCTGTTCAGGTGGACAAAATTGTAACTAACTAACTAATTGTAAATCCTGTTCCCCATTTTTTGTTTTATTTATTCACTTACTAAGATTTATAGACATATTTTCATTCCAATCAAAAGACGGGTTAAAATACTCTGATTTTTCTAGATAAATTTCTTAATGTTCCTACTAAATTTTCCACTAGCGCCGCTATCAACTGAACAGTTAAGATGGTGGCACTGTATATACTATGCTGAGCGTTAATTGAGGCAGGCGCGTCTGGTTTTTGCTTCATAAAGAGGCTAAACGTTTACAGGCTTGTCAGGGTGCCTATTGCAGACGTCAATACTCTTCAACTGCAACCGTCGACACTAGTCGACGTCAGGCGTCGTCGGTACAAATGTGTTGGTACTATTTACTATGCTATGCGTTACTTGAGGCGGCTCGTCTGTTTTTTGCATCGAAAAGAGGGTATATGCTTACGGACTTGTTAGAGCGCTTATTCACGGGCCGCGAGCAGCATATTGCGAACGACAGTACCAATTATAGCCGTCGACACTAGTCGACGACAAACGTCGACATATCATTAACAAATATCTGCGACATCAGGCGTCGCCAGTACAAATATACTAGTTATTTTTGGTTCGTAGAGATACTAAAGGCTATTACTTGGGCTAAGGGGATTACTTATTAGCGCATTTATTTATTTATATCAGTGTCGACGCCTGCCGTCAACTACTGACGACAACTGCAGTTGCACTGTCGTTCGCAACGTGCCGCCCGCGCCTTTAATAGAAACACATGATCATCATCATTCAGCCACAAGAAGTCCACTGCTGGACATAGGCATTCTCCATGGATTTCCAAAAAGACCGGTTGGAAGCGGCTTATATCCAGCAATGACTTATGGCACTGAAACGGGACCTTTCACTATGGACCTCATAAGAAAGCTCAAAGTCACGCAACGAGCTATGGAAAGGGCTATGCTCGGAATTTATGAGACCGAATCAGAAATGATGAGATCATACACAAACGAAAGTCGTTGACATGGCCCAGCTGATGAGTAAGTTGAAGTGGCAGTGGGCGGGGCACATAGTACGCAGAACTGATGGCCAATGGGGCCGAAAGTTCTCGAAGGGAGACCATACATCGCTTGGCGCTGCGTAGGACGACCAGCCACAAGATGAACAGAGGATCTCATCCAGGTGGCAGAAAGACGCTGGATGCAATAGAAACTCGTTTCCTCTAAAATGACAAGAGGTAGTTTGATTAATAATCTGTGGTACCGTTAATATTTTACCGTAGCCCATTTAGAGTGTTCTAAGGAATATTAACGTATTTTTACACACTGCCTCTGAGAAGTATTTTAGAGATATCGTTGGAGCCGTTGTTATTATGGTTAATTGTAGTGTTTACTTGGCAGATACAGACTCTAAAACTAGTAATAATTGTAACGCAAGTGAGTAAGAATACGGAAATATTTTCAACTTTTTTGTTAATGTAATTTGTTTTGGAATAGTTTTTTGTTTGAAGTCGGTTTTTTATATGTAATAATTTCATTTATTAATTTAGAGATCTATGGCGAACCATCAGCTATTACAATAAAATAGAATATAATGTAGGGATACTGAAGGCCAATTATAGGTTCATACTTGTAGTAAACAATTTAAAAATAAGAATCTTAAACTTAAAATAATACAACGTCGCTCGCTTCACAAATAACAGAGTTCATATCACTCAGTTAATGAGGCAGATTAAGCAATAAAATAAAGACTGTGTAACTTTATGACGATGATACTCGTTACTTAATTTTACGAACAGAAGTTTTGTAGCGTCACCCTATCCAGTTGACATACATTGTAAAAGTAGAATATGCCTTTAGGAACTGGACCGGGCCAATCAATGGCAGCTCCGACTGATTGTCGCCATTTGTGACGTCACGAGGCGACGTCTGAGTCAACACGCGGTAGCTCAATATCTCTTGAGATCGAGGGCACACCCGAAGCGGTGGCAGCGGGGCGCTAGAATGGCGGCTTCTCTTTCGGGAGGTCGTAGATTCTAATCCTAGCATTTCCAAAAACACGATTTTTGAGTTTTGTCAGGCCTGTTTCACTACGCGTCAGTATCGAACGCGTAAGTACATGCGGCGACCACTCAGGAGTGGCAAATAGGTAGGAGTTACGCGGCAGAAAGAGAGGCAACATGTAGGTGAATATGACGTAGCTTTTTTAGCGCCGTGCGATCTGAATTGCTCTTAATTGTATCGCTGCTAGAGTCCCTTTTTCTTTAATTGATTTTGGGGAGTGAATCTTCTGTACCTGTACTATTATGTATTCTGTGGTCATGGGTACCTTTCACACGGATGTGTCTCGGGGCGGTTTATTAGATTGACTGGCTTTATGACATTGTTTTGGTTTTTATTCAATAAAAAAAAAATGTTTCGACAGTCACCGGTGCGATTGCTTGATTTCACATTATTAAATCTGTATAAACGTTTCTGTATGACGTATAGGCCATACTCGACCACGGGGACCTAGTCCGGATTGGTGGAGGCTAGAAAAAGTAATGGCTGGTCTTACTGTCAGAAGTTTTCAACTCTCCATTCAAAGACTTGGCTTAACGACTGCCATCTATCGATGGCAGCCATAGTAATATAACACGCTGACTGTTTAGGAAATCATCGTGAGGAAATCTGAGTGTCTAAAGTATTCAAATACCTCAGCGGGTAGTAATAAGTAATAGTCTCTCTCTCTCACTCTCTCTCTGAGAGAAGCCCTGTGCCCTGCAGCGGGCTTATATGTGCAACGTAACATTTCCCTAAACATTTTTTTAATCTAATCTCCACCTTTCTTCATTTACAGGGTGTCCGGCTCATGGACCGTCAAACATTTTTGGTGTACTTATGGGGTCATATACTAGGTTAAAGAAAAAAAAAATTGGTACTTTTACAAACGTAACTAAAAAAGGTAGGTATAAGGCTTTAAATACCAAATTATAGGTTTTTTTAGAAAAAATATTAAAAAGTCATATCTCCATAGCCCTTAGCTCTTTAGGTCCTCATATCTATAATAAGATAAATAAGGTGTTGAATATTTACCCTCTAAATAAAGCAACCTGCAAAAAAGTCATTTATAATCATCTTCTACAACTCTCTTACGATCACACCGAGGATGTTTTAAATATACAAGTTAAATGTTATATCTTGTTCTTGCATGAGGCCGTTCTCAAACTTACACTATCTCACTCACCCTCTCACACACATACATTCACATACACAATCGACACACCGAGAGGACTACACCAGCACTCACATTCAAATTTTATTTTTCTTTTACTTTAATTAATCTTCCGTCATTGTTACAGATTGTTTTCTGTGGGGAAGGCGCTGCTTGCTGAAATACAGGTTTTAACCTAGTTCGGCAACGGAGGCCAACTCAGTTTTTTTGTAATTTTAGCCTAGTGTAACTGTATTTGTGACTCTGTGTAGCTTATTGAAATAAAATGTATTCTTATTCTTATTCTTATAACCGTAACTCTTAGGACCCAGGGTCCAAGGGTGGAAAGGTAGTAGATGACCCCACCAGTGGGTATCCCAAGAATTTTTGACGCCAAACACCCTGTATATCATTCCTCTGGATTGAAATCAGTTCGAATGCAATGTAAAATATACCAAGATCGAATAGATATGAGTTGGTGAAATTGGATTTTAGATATCACCGGAAATCTAAGTTTTTTTTTAATAATTTATCCTTCTTAAATAATCCATCTTACCATGAAAACATTTCAATATTTAGGTCGACAAATATTCTACGATCAAAACTCTTTGTCTTCAAAAGATACCAATATGGAAGCTGTTACATACTTATAATGTCAAAGGTCAACACCTTTTAATGTATGTCACCAGATAAATTAACTATCAACAACGTAAATATAAACAGATATTGACACTACGAACTCTACAAGATTGATGGCCAACAAAGTGATTACTTATTGTATGGAAAACAATTGAAAAAGCCTTACCATAGGCTGCTGCATCGCTTCTGGCGGACGGCCAGCTGTTCTCAACTATAGGTCGCTATTTATACTCGCAGGATATCGATTTGTTCAGAGCGGGGCGTTACGTAACACCGCGCGACCGGCGAGCCAACGTTTACCGCCTCTGACGCTACAATCGCCTATTTTATTACTCAACACTTTCCGTACAAAACGCCATCACTGATCGTCATTTCCTGTAGTCTTCAATTGTGTTTTCACAGAAAAAAAAACCGAACGCGTCAGTTTTGAATTTGGAACCCGTATCACACTGGCAACTTTTCTTTGCGATCACTGAAAAGGCGTCCGTTCGGAAGCGTGAACTCTACATCTGTTCGCGCTAGGGAAGAAGGAATTGACACAGAATTTCAGGAAGGGTCGAATGGAAATTGACTAGGTACTTCGGGGGTTTCGTGTGGAGGCGTGCGGCCTCAGTGGCGCCGTCAGTCGGACTGACCGGGTACTAGAGGAACCTGTCTAAGAAATGGAGAGCCCCTCTTCCGTAGTGTTAGTACGTCGGGGGGGTTGGCCAGACGCGCAACCGGCGTGTAGCGATGCGCGGCATTGTGGACTCGCTGATGTGGGAAGAAAGGGAGATATGGCAGGCTTTGTTTCGAGGGTCTCTTTAGGGAGTAATAAAATCTCCACGTAACGGGGAATGGGTTCTATCCGTCAATGCACACAACTTTTAGAGCGGTGAAAACTTCGGAACCGTTTTCTCTATCGAACTTTATTTAGATTTCCCACATTTCCTTATGCTTATCAGATAGCCTCATCCTCCGGTTAGCTGACAGAAAATCCTTGTAGCATTAAGCCCGCCGCATTGCCGTTTATTGTTTACTAATAACTCCAAATATTTTATTCATGGTACAGACAAAATGTTTACTTTATGAACGTCAATGTTGTTAGTTTCATAATCAATAGATCACATGGAGAAGAAAATAACAAAGAAATTCCACATAACATTATTCTTTTCAAAACAGTTTTAGCCTAATCAACAATCTTTCAAACTTAAAAAATATTACTCTTGGATGTGTTGAGTACTAGACATAGATATCCTCTAATTAAATTTAATATTAGACTACTGTTTAATGCCAGACATCCCTAGGTCTTCTAAATAATCGTTGATATTATAATAAGCTTTTTTGTAAAGAGTGTGCTTAACACAATAAAATTTTTATACTAATATTATAAAGAGGAAAGATTTGTATTTTTGTGTGTGTGTATGTTTATAATGTATAGGCTCAGAAACTACTGGGCCGATTTTAAAAATCTTTCACCATTAGAAAACTACATTCTTGTAATTGCAGTGTGATATTTTTAACTCATTGGACAACTCTTATCGTGTCACATTTATAGTTAGAGTTTAGGCAGGTGAGTGCTGAAAAACAGCGCCGCCGAAATACAGGTCAAGTCTCTGGCGGCACATGCTGAGCACACACGTTTTCTTACCAATGTAATTCAGGAATTTAATGTTTACTAGCTTTCGCCCGCGACTCCGTCCGCGTGGACTTTAGTTCAAAATGTTGCAACCCCGTTCACTCCCGTTAAGGGTTAAATTTAGAAAAACCGTGAAACACGTGTTCAATCAATTGTGTTGAAGAGTATTTATTTCAAGTTTCAAGAAAATCTGACAACATTTTTTTATACCTCCATACAAACTTTAACACCGCCGTTTACCCCTTTAGAGGGTGAGTTTCAAAAAATCCTTTCTTAGTGCTCCCCTAGGCTCCCTAAGGAACTCCCATGCCAAATTTCAACCCCCTAGGTTCAGTAGTTTGGGCTCTGCGTTGATTCTAAGTCAGTCAGTCAGTTTCTTCTTTTATATATTTAGATTTTTGTGAAATATAATTCGTTGGTCGCAATAAACGCATTTTTACTTTTACTTCGCTTCGCTTCGCTAGTAACATAGGCTATATTGGATTGTCAAAAAGCTTAGGGTTCCGTACGAAATCTCGAATGATGTAACCCAACGTGTAAAAAAATTACTACCTCGGGAATTTTCCATGGCACTAATATAACTATTTCCACGGAAACTTTGTTGCCACACGTGCGAAGCCGGGGCGTGTCGTTAGTCTAATATATCTTTGGGTATCTTGTTGTACCTAGAACCTTATACAGTGCCGCATATGGGAAGTATTAACTTTTGCAAGTCTAAATAGTGGAAATGACAATTTATGTTTTTTTCGTAGTGTTAAATTATGATGGCTACCAAGAGTTTCGAAGTCTTTAATGTTTTTTCGAACGTACATAATATTTTCATACACGTGTTGGCTTGCAACTGTTAATATGCAATAATAAAGCTACAGCTTACGGCATTCGCAAATATAGGTTTTAATAATAGTTTATTTTTAAAATATTGTAGCAGTGGGCTTTAACTTATGAGATAGAGTATTTAATTACAGGTTCAAATGTCATCATTTTTGACAAGCGAACTACACGCATCAACATTATAGCGTTATGGTACTGACACACGTGCTCATTAGTAGCACGAAAGCATGCTTATATTGAGCAAGTGCTTTACTCCCTTTCTTATATGTAGGCGCATAGACATTCAACAAACAGAATGACAAGTCTTCTTAAGACAGTAATACTGACAACCACAATGCAGTCTCAGGTTACCAAACCTCAAAAAAAGGAAGTCGGATAGATCAAAACATCGAATACAAAAATACAGAAAAGATTGGGAGTAAAGCACTTGCTCAATGTAAGTATGCTTTCGTGCTACTAATGAGCACGTGTGTCAGTACCATAAGAAATGGAATTCTCTTCTTTCTAAAGAGTAAAACATTAATGAACTAAACACAAACACTTACATACAAGTACATACATTGCTTCTGAGGTAAGGGGCAAAACCCAAGATAAGGTCTTGAAGCAGGTCTATCTCGAATTTCACAATCACAGAATTTGGTGAAAGATTATTTAATTTGAGTTGTGCCGCACCACAGCGATCGATCTGCGGCTATTCCAATCCAGGTCGACCCAGTAATCGCCCTGATATCATCAGACCATCGTGCAGGCGATCTGCCCAACAGTTCGTGCTCCTGAGCGCGGTCTCCATAACAGGGCTTTTCGGCTCCATCTTCCATCCTCCCGACGACATACGGGCACAGAATACATAATAGTACCAGTACAGAAGATTCACTACGCAAAATCAATTAAAGAAAAAGGGACTCTAGCAGCGATACAATTAGGTGCACCTACATGTTGCCTTTCTTTCTACCGCGTAACTCTTACCTCTTCTGGCGCCTGAATTCCTACCTATTTGCCTCTCCGGAGTGGAGCCGCATGTACTTACGCGTTCGATACCAATACGCGTAGTGAAACAGGCCTGATACGGGTCCTACCCGCTTTTAAGTTGCGCTACCCGTTTACCGATGTTGGTAACTTTGTTTTTTTTTATTCATTCAAGAAAGTTGACAAAATACTTTCGACCGATATTCCCGCAAATTAAGACGGTGAGAATCCTAAAGGACCACGAGCTGGTGGCAGAGGCGCGCAGCCTTCTCGGCGCTCAACCGATGCATTTACGCGATGCCCAGCGGGCTTCGGCCGTGGCGAGCTTCCAAGACGGACAGGCAGGTGGTCTTGTTTCTAAATCTAATTGCGTTAGATTGCCTAAAATTGATTTACCCGTCTTTCACGGTCACTATCAACACTGGCTGGAGTTTAGGGATACATTTATTTCATTAATTCACTCAAGACAAGATATGGATAATATAAATAAATTACATTATCTTCGTGCATCTTTAAAAGGCAGTGCACTTCTGGTTATTGATAACTTGGATTTTAAAGCCGAAAACTATGAGACCGCGTTTAAATTATTGTGCAGTAGGTACGATAATAAGAGATTGCTCGTAAATAATCACGTCAGAGAACTTTTCAATGTTGAGCACATGCGTAATGAGTCATGTTTAGGAATTCGACGACTTATAGATGTTACGAATAAAAATCTTCGTGCGTTGTCGACTTTAGACCAACCTACTCAGTATTGGGACACATTAATTATTCATATGATGTCAGAGAAGTTGGATAGTGTCACTCACAGAGTATGGGAGGAGCATAGGAATTCGCTCACTTATCCACCTACTTTAGATATTTTTATCACTTTTCTTAGCAACAGGGCAGACCTATTGGAGACTTTGCAAGAAAGTAAAGGTAAAAATAGCAAAATTGAAACTTATAAGACCAACACTAACCTACTTATATCTACCAATAACAGTAACTTAAATTCTAATAAAAGTGTAAACAAACCCTTCACAAAACAACATAAAAAATCATTTTCTTGTCCGATGTGTAATCAAACTCATTATCTTTTTAACTGTGAAACATTCAGAGCCCTCCCCGTAGAAAATCGTATTCAAAAAGCCAAAGAATCAAAGGTGTGTCTTAATTGTTTACGTCCGGGGCACTTAGAAATTAATTGCAACCTAGTCTCATGTAAATATTGTAAAAAAAGGCACAACACACTTTTGCATTTACATGAACCCGTGGTAGCCCCTGAGCCTGCGATGCCTTCCATTAGCCACTTTGCTAATTCAAACACTTCAAATCATGCACAGCAGCATACTACTCCGGCGCACGTTTTACTGTCCACAGCGCTCGTGAAGGTGCTCGACAGCGCGGGTGACGTGCACTCCGCGCGGCTGCTACTTGATAATGGCAGTACCAGCAATCTCGTTACGCAATCACTCTGCGGTAAACTGGGTTTGTCGCGACGTAGTGTGAGCTCCACGGTGACAGGTATAAATAATAATACATCTAACATCACACAGTCTTGCAGCCTTACTATACAGTCGTATCACAGCGACTATAGCCTTACTGTAAACTGCTTCATATTGCCGCACATAACAAAATCGTTGCCGTCTACATTTATAAATATAGACCATATTCCTCTTCCTATGGGAATAAGTCTAGCTGACCCTTCCTTTAATGTACCTTCAGCAATCGACATCTTAGTAGGGGCCGAAGTATTTTGGTCAGTCTTATGCAATAATTCGATTGACTTAGGTAAAAACCAACCTAAGTTATATGAAACGAAACTGGGTTGGCTGGTGTCTGGGTACGTAGCCCGCCTTAAGTCACCGTCTTCAGCTCCGGTTTGTCATTTTATGTGCGAGGAGCCCAATCCAGATTTAACTCGTTTCTGGGAATTAGATACCGTCGCAGCCAAGCATTCTTTATCTCCAGAGGAACGTGCCTGTGAGCAGAGCTTCGTGGAAAACACTTATCGCAAAGAAGATGGTCGATTCGTTGTGACCATGCCGTTGAAGGAGGATCCTTGGGTCTTAGGCGATTCTTTTCAAAGGGCAAAATGCCGCTTTTTGTCTTTAGAGCGTAAGTTTTTGCGAGAGCCTATCTTCAAGGATAGGTACATGGAGTTCATGCGGGAATACGAGCAGCTAGGCCACATGAGTGAAAACACCGGATCTTCACCTAGCTGTCTTCAGCCGCAGGATCACCAGGTCGAATATTTTCTTCCTCATCATGGGGTCCTGCGGGAATCCAGTCCCACGACGAAGCTTCGCACAGTCTTCGATGCTTCCGCCGCTTCCAGTACAGGGGTGTCACTAAATGACATTCAAATGGTCGGACCCACTGTACAGGAAGATCTTTATTCAGTCTTGCTTCGTTTCCGGCAACATAAATATATAATAACCGGGGACGTCGAGAAGATGTATAGGGCCATCGAACTTAACCCTTCTCAGCGCCCTCTTCAGCAGATCATCTTCCGTTATGACTCATCGCAGCCACTAAAAACATACACGCTCAACACTTTAAGCTTCGGCACAGCTACGGCTCCATACTTAGCTACCAAGTGTCTGGTTTCATTGGCATCCAGTGCCCTCGACAGTGACGTCAAGCAGTCTATAGAAAGAGATTTTTATGTCGACGATTTTATAAGCGGTTCGTCGACTGTCGAGGACACAATCAAACTTTGTGAAGGAGTTAAAACTATCTTAAAATCAGCTCAATTCAACTTAAGAAAATTTCAATCAAATAATAAATTCATTCTTGAACAAATTGCACCTTCTTCAGAATCAAACAATATTATGAATATTTCAAAAACAGACAATAATGTCTCTTCAAAGACTTTAGGTTTAAATTGGATTTGTGACTCAGACATGTTATCGTTCTCCATAAATATTGAACATCGTGCTAAAGTAACTAAACGTCACATTTTATCGGTCATCAGTCAAATTTTCGACCCCTTAGGCCTTGTCAATCCATGCATCGTGGAAGCAAAAAGTGTGATGCAGAGGTTGTGGATCGAAAAATGTTCCTGGGATGAAGAGGTCTCGCAGGAGATAAAAAACATGTGGAGATCATTTGTTGACACCTTACCTCTCCTTAACCACCTACAGGTTCCTCGCTGGGTACTTGCTGATGACGCGGTGGTGCATGAAATTCATGTCTTTTCAGACGCTTCAGGGCGGGCTTACGGAGCTTGTCTATACATACGCTCGATCGATACGTCAGGGTCAATACAGGTTCGACTTTTAACTTCAAAAAGTAAAATCGTTCCCATCAAACCAACAACGACTCCGCGTCTTGAACTATGTGGAGCGTTGATGGCTGCAAGGCTGTGTACGAAAGTGTTAGGCTCTTTAACCTTACAAATCAAATCATGTAGATTCTGGTGTGACTCCACCATTGTTCTGGGGTGGTTAAATACACCACCAAGTAATCTTAAGAATTTTGCTCGTAACAGGGTTCACGAAATTCAAGAGAGCACCTGTGGTCACACGTGGAGCTACGTACCGTCGAAAGACAATCCGGCGGATCTTGTTTCTCGCGGGCTGAAGGCTGAGCTCATCAGCAGTTCATCTCTTTGGTGGTCAGGGCCGTCTTTCTTATCAGAAATCGAATCTGAGTGGCCGAAAATGCCCAACGTGAGCGTGAAACAGGATCTACCAGAGTTGATTACTTGTTCATTCGCGCTTGATAATAATTCTAACGCAGATCATATAACTAACTTAATCAACAATAATTCTAGATTAATTAATTTACAAAACACAATAGCATATTTACAAAGATTTATTCACAACTGTCGTCATCCGACCAATAAATTAACTGGTCATCTTTCAGTTCAAGAACTTCAAAGTTCATTAAATTTAATAACGCGTAAGGCGCAAATGGAAATGTTTCCTGACGAATATGCTCTTCTTAAGGCCGATAAGGCACTACCTAACAAAAATCGATTGAATTCATTAACCCCATTCTTAGACGCTGATAATCTCATGCGAGTTGGTGGCAGGCTTGATAATTCACCTTATGCTTATAATACAAAGCACCCTATCATACTATGTAGTAAACATCATTTTACTAAAGTTCTTTTTAGATATTTTCATCTTAGACATTTACATGCCCCACCTCAGCTTCTTTTAAGTATTATTAAACAAACTTATTGGCCATTAGGTGGCACAAGCCTTTCTAAATTCACTGTTCGCAAATGTGTGCGCTGTTTCAGGCACAAACCTGAAACTGTGCAGCCGATCATGGGACAGCTTCCTGAATCGCGAACCAATTTAGAATATCCATTCTTACATTGCTCAGTTGACTATGCCGGGCCAGTGATGATTGCAGATCGTAAAGGTAGAGGTTGTAAACTGATCAAGTCCTTTTTAGCAATCTTTGTCTGCAATTCGACCAAGGCCTGTCACATCGAGCTCGTCACGGCTCTGTCCAGCGAAGCATATATAGCCGCGTTGACGCGATTCACTGCACGGCGCGGGCCAGTTTTGTCCATTACGTCGGACAATGGCACTAATTTTGTTGGCGCTTCTAATGAGCTGGCTCGGTTTCTTGTAGAGTCAGACCTTGAAGGTTGCGTGGCTCAAGAAGGCATCGAATTTAAGTTCGTTCCGGCTTATACCCCCCACTTCAACGGACTCGCAGAAGCGGCCGTACGTTCCACCAAGCACCATCTTAAACGCCTTTTACAATTAACTCATTTTACTTATGAGGAAATGGTTACTTGTCTCTATCAAATCGAGGCTGTATTGAATTCTCGTCCTCTTACTCCTTTCTCCACAAATCCTTCCGACTATACTGCTCTTACCCCTGGCCACTTCTTAATTGGACGCTCACTGATGGCTATTCCACAATCACCAGTTCCTGAGGTCGACATCACTCGTCTGGACCGTTACAAGCGGATCCAACTCATCAAGCAGCATTTCTGGACGCGTTTCTCTACGGAATACGTTGGGCTGCTTCAAAAGAAAGTCAAGTGGCAAACGTCCAGCAATAATGAGCTGAAGCTCGGATCTCTTGTCCTGATCAAGGACAAAGATCCGAGCTTCAGCTCATTATTATGGGACAATTGCCTACTCTTAGGACTAATCTTGAGTTTCCCTTTTTACACTCAAGTGTCGACTATGCCGGGCCAGTACTCATCGCCGATCGAAAGGGCAGAGGGTGTAGACTTATAAAATCCTACCTTTGCATTTTTGTCTGCCTTGCAGTGAAGGCCGTTCACATCGAGCTCGTCACGGACTTGACCAAAGAGGCTTACATGGCTGCTCTAAAGCGTTTCGTGGCACGGCGAGGCAAGCCTAAAAGTATTTTGTCGGATAACGGCACTAATTTTGTCGGTGCTTCTAATGAACTACACCGGTTCTTACAAGAGTCCAATTTGGCCTCCGATCCGGCTCGAAGGACCAATGTCAAGGGTCCTATGGGACGTGAAATAAAACGTGGACTGTATAAAGGGATAGGGCTGGTGTATTAGCCGTCAAAATTACAGAAATCCCGTCAAACAGATGTTAATTGAATTCGGTAGCGTCTGTTGCCGGTGGAGTATCGAGACGGAGTCCCCCATCGTCGCGCCGCTCGTGTCCGTGACGTCACGTCGTGGCGTATCCGCCGCCCGCGCGTCTCCTCCCGTGCGTATGTTAAGAGCAATCTTAACACCAGGCGTGATCTTATACGATAAAGATAAAGCCTTGTCGAGGCTTAGAGGGCTTAGAAGTCATAGTATATTCGATTAATCAAGATTTTGTAGTCGATTGATTTACCGTATACCGTTCATGAAATCGCAGTTACTTGAGATAAAAACACTTTAGATTTTGATTTTTACCGACTTAATTCAAAATAAAGAATTTATCTCAGAAAAAGCCCTTTTTTCTCACATCCTAGCCCGCTACAGCCCCGGGGCGCGAATACAAAATCTTGATAAGTCGAAACTAATCAAGATTATGTAGTCGAGATAATCATATTGAGGAAAAATTTGGAAATTTTCTACTGGTTTACCGTACACCGTTCATGAAATAACATAACATTTACATTGCTACTGGCCCTACACTAGGATACCCTGTGTATAGGGCCCAGAAAAACCGACGTCACAAACATGTCATGAAATCGCAGTTACTTGAGATAAAAACACTGTAGATTTCGATTTTGACCGATTTAATTAAAAGAAAAAAAATTATCTCAGAAAAAGTCCCTGTTTTCTCACATCCCAGCCCGCTACAACGCCCGGGGCGCGCGACAGCCGGCCCCGCTGATTAGGCCACGTCTGCACATCACCGACATTAGTTAACGGGGAAATTAATGAGACCATCTCTTCAGTGGGAAACTCGACATCTTGTTGTTGGCTTTTAGCGGACGAGTTTTTTTTTTGTTTTGTTTATTAAATATGCAAAACAGGTAGCAATCTTAAAAAAAAAACAAAAAAAAACACATGCTTACAAGCCTACATACACAAGCCTTTATTACCATGAATTATTTAAACTGCATTTAAGGAGTGTTTTAAGAAAAAATACATTCACGCTTGTATTCCAGAGAGATAGGCAGAGACCAGGGACTGCCACCTGCCACGATCCTGACAATTCACTTTCGCTTCATCGACATTCATTAGTCGTTGCATGCACTCTCGGTAAGGGACGCCCCAGGCGGACACTTTGATCAAATCGGTAATGTATTAGCAAAGGGCAAGATAAAAGGTATCCGAAACCGACTTAATCCCGTATAAAAAAAAATCGCGGAATATGTATATTGTTTGTTATCGAAATTCACTGAAACGGCTTCACCGACTTTTATTACTTTTTCCGTACCTGTAGATCCATACCTTAAAAGGAAAAGTTCTGAGAATTTTTTAAAAAACAGTTGTATACGATATTTGACACTATCAACAATAAATTATTTGAGATGCCCGATACAAACAAAAATTACAAAATTAATTTTTGGCAAATGTGTTCTTTTAATCATTAACTAGTTATCACAATTTTTAAATAGATGAAACATGACAAGAGTGCTCTGAAATGTGACGTCATAAGAATTTTCATACAATTCAGTTTTAAAAGTAACTCATTTGACATTTTGTCAAATACCCAATTGAAACCTACTTTTTGAAGTCGATAAGAATTGGAACCCCAAAAGAATCAGATAATAAATTTATTATTTCCAGATAAAAATACATTTCATCCTTATTATCTAAAGATAGTATGGACAGCAAACAGATTATTGGTGACCCTCACACTAGGTCAGGCCTCTCCTGTGAGGGCCATTTAAAAATATTACCAGATAGGTTTTTCTTTTAGTAGCTGCTTTGACACAGTGTTGACGCTTTTTTATTAAATTAAATATTTTGTTAAATAAAATCCAATCATAAAAAAAACTTTGCATCCCCAATTTTTAAGAAACTAATTTAATTTTTTTCGTGATTAATCGAGTTTAACATTGTTAATTAATTAAAGTAAATATTATTCGGCGTGACGTCATATGCTACTGACTGTGTGTGTAGGTGAGTTCGCGATTGCATTTGCATGTGAATGGGCCAAACCATCTAGATTGTCTGTGGTTTAGTGTCAAAACAAAATCGTGTTTACAGCGCGACCAAGTTATATGTTCAGGTGGGCAAAACTGTAACTAACTAATTAATTGTAAATCCGGTTCCCCGTTTTTTGTGTTATTTATTCACTTACTAAGATTTATAGATATAATTTTCATTAAAATTGAAAGACGGGTTAAAATTTTCTCATTTTTCTAGGTAAATTTCTTAAATGTTACGTTATTACTAAATTTTCCACTAGCGCCGCTATCAACTGAACAGATAATATGGTGGCACTATAATATCGATGTGTTTGACAAAGAAGTTGACAGACCATTGGTAGATTTTACAGAATAACCTACTACAGACGATTTAACATGTGACGTCACCATAAAGGTCAAATGAAGGGCATTTAAATATTATTGTTTACTCAAAATAAGGCTCATCTTTTAAGATAAAAATCTCTTACACAAAAAATACTGTAATTTGGATGGTAAGCTCGAAATGGTTTTCGATTCAGGCAGTTCACTTTTTTTTTTGCATCCCGAAACTCATTCATTAAATGATTGAGGTCAACACCTCAACAAGCAACAAATATAATTATCATTATCATCATCAACCCATCATGTCCCCACCGAGGGGCACGGGTCTCTTCCCTGGGGAAGGTATAGGCCATACTCCACCACGGGGGCCAAGTCCGGATTGGTGGAGGCTTGTAAGACTAGTGGCTGGTTTTACTGTCAGAAGTTTTCAAGCCGCCCTAAGGCCTCTGACATGGCTTAACGACTGCCATCTATCGACGGCAGCCGGCACCAACTGCTTAACGTGCCTTGCGAAGCACGGAACCGCTCGGAAAAATGCCACTAGCGTCAGTCATAGACAGTGACCCATCCATGGACTGAACGCGCCGTATGTTGCTTAACCTGAGTGATCGTTTAAGATCACTCAGGCAGCCCAGGCTACGAGCAATTAGCATTTCACGTAATGAAAGGTAATCCGATCTGCCCGCGGCATGCACCTACTGCAATTTTTAAACAGAATGAAGTTAGTCATAGACTTACTCGTAAGTACCTAAATAATCTACACCCGAAAAACTGATATCGAAATTGGATATACCCCGACTCGTACCATCATCCCGCAAGCCTAGCCAAAGAAGTGCATTCTTTAGTGTGATGCCACTCTGTCCATAGATCGCTAGCACTAATGTTACTTATGCACTGCAATTAATAGAAGGGAAGGATAAGAAAACAAACAGACCTACGTTTTTTTCTTATGGTTTTTAATCCAAGGTATTTTGATCCGGCGTAGGCCCGGCTACAGGCTAGGCCGCTACGCCATAGCACTTCGTAGCAATACGTAGTCCTTTGTAGGCCTCGTAGTACCTACGACCTTTTTAGTCCATTTACACCGAGTGACTTACAATCAAATGGCTGCACCCAAATGCTAATCGATCAGTAAACTCTGATGGACACAGTCAATTTTTGTATAAATATCATAGGCGTACAGGATATGGGCAGCTTCGGAGTGGCGAAACTAGGTCACAGGCCGAGCAAACTAAGATTATAAAAAGTTGCTTAGACGAACGAAATTAACACGGTTAAGCGACGTGGTGCTAAAAATCGCCACCAATGGAAAAAAACATCTTTTACAGTATATTTCTTAGACAGATAAACAAAAAGTTTATTTACTATGTACACACAATACATACAAAGAATTTACACGACTATAATATGATACAAGAAGACAGGAGAAGTAAGTAAAGTATAATTTACAACTATTAGTAAAGTATAATTTTACGTTTTAACTGACTTCTAAAAAGGAGGACGCTCTCAATTCGACTGTATTTTTATTTTATTTTTTAAATTAATTCAATAAGGTACATACATATTTTTGGTCACTACAACATTCTCTTTGTTTCCATAACCAATAAAATCAAACAGGCTTTCGCATTCCAGGTTTCCTCACGGTGTACTAGGCTCATTTTCTTATTACATTAATATATTTTATCAAACCTTCTTCAAATTTAGCCCATCGAAAGTCTTAACAAACTCGTGTAATTTAAATTTTAATATACACCGCTTAGAACTGATTCGGCTTTGATCAAAATAATAACTTATTAGAATATTCGCGCAAAGTTTAATCGAATTGGAATACTCTAGCAAGAGCGAAGAGGAACAATCTTGCAGGAAACCATTACCACCATTATTTCTAAAATTACTACTAGCGCCATCTCTTGGGTGGCTCACAAACTAATTTAGTCATTTTGTTTTCTCGCCTGGAGTATAGATGTCGCTAGTTTTCATTGTGATTAGAATACGCTCCTATGACAATACAAATCGGTGCATGGTTTGTGGAAATCTATATATATAAAAGGAGAAGCTGACTGACTGACTGACTGACTGACTGACATATCAACGCAGGGCCTAAACTATAAGAGTTAGAAACTTGAAATTTTGCACAGAGGTTCCTTTTGTAACGTAGGCGAGCACTAAGAAAGGATTTTTGAAAATTCATCCCCTAAAGGGGTAAAATGGGGGTTCAAAGTTAGTATGAAACTTTGCCGTTTTTGAAGTTATTCGAATGAAATTTGGTATGAAGGTTTTTCATTTAAAATTATGAAACACGTATAAAATAGTTTTTTAAAAATCATCCCTTAAAGGGGAAAAAAGGGGGTGGAAACTTAGTATGAAACTTTGCCGTTTTTGAAGTTATTCGAATGAGATTCAATATGAAGGTCCTTCATTGAAAGTCATAAAAGACGTATAAAGTAGTTTTTCAAAAATAATCCCTTGACGGGGTAAGAAGGGGTTGTGAAGTTAGTATGAAAGTTCTCTGATTTTTAAAGTTATGTATTTCAATAAAAGTGGTATTTGAGTTATACGTTCCTAATAATGATTACTCCTGATATCCTTTTTTGCGAATTCACCCCCTAAGGGGGTAAAGAGGGGGTGCAAACTTAGTATAAAACTTCGCTGTTTTTAAAGTTATTCTAATGAAACTCAGTAGGTATGAAGGTTCTTTATCAAAAGTCATGAAACACGTGTAAAATATTTTTCCGAATGTCATCCCTTAAGGGGGTAAAAAGGGGTGCAAAGTCAGTATGAAAGTTTGCCGTTATTGAAGTTAATATTCGAATGAAATCCAGAATGAAGGTTCTTCATTGAAAGTCATGAAGCTCGAGTGAAATATTTTTTTTACTATCATCCCTTAAGGGGGTGGAACGTTAATATGAAAGTTCTCTGATTTTCAAAATTATTTAAATAAAATCTAAATTTACATAATATGGTGTTAATGAGCACGCATTTTTTTTTGTTTTAATTAGGTATTTCGCCTGCGCAAAAGTATCCTTTTTTTCAACTAAAGTCCACGCGGACGTAGTCGCGGGCAACAGCTAGTATTATCTATTTATCAATGGAATAGGGTGTTATTTTTCGACCCTAAGCTAATGGGTGTTGCCGTAACGGATGCGTTTGTTACATTAGTGGTTCGTTTGCGGTTTTCTGCAATAACAATATTCCAGGGACGCGATGAGATACTTTTTAAAACTTAAATAACGATTTTATTTTATTTTGCCTGCCTCGTTGGTCTGGTCGTCACACTTGTAGTTAGATTTGTTTTGCTTTCCTTTACTATATGAATTCTATATATCTAACAGTGGACCAGTATGGGCAAATTGATTAAATGAATTTTGTCTAGTTATCTCTACCCGTATTTTTTTCGTTTTATCTGTCAACTAGCGACCCGCTCCGCCTTCGCACGGATGGCAAAAACGTTTCCGTGGAAATAGCTATATTAGTTCCGTGGAAAATTCCCCGGGTAGTAATTTTTTTACACCTTAGGTTACATTATTCGAGATTTCCTACGGAACCCTAAACTTTTTGAAAATCCAATATAGCCTGTGTAGCTATTGCTATTAGCTTTCTAATGGTGAAAGAATTTTTAAAATCAGCCCAGTAGTTTCCTTACAAACATTCATTACAAACATACACACAAAAATACAAAACTACAAATCTTTCCTCTTTATAGTAGGTATGATTAATAAAAATTCTTTATTAAATATAATCTTAAATAAAAATAAATCAACATAACATAACAATTATAGGCTAAAAAAAAACTAAACTAAATATTAAAACTGAACTAAATATTAAACTAAATGCATAGGTACTACATAAAAACTAAATATAAAAAATAGTCTCTAGACCGCTGCCGTTGGGGAGAGTTCCCAAGATACTGGCAGCATTTCCTCTCTGAATGGCCAGGCTGATGCGCTGGCCGAGGTAGCTACCAGCTCTAGGGTCGCCTGACGAGACGACTATTATTATTAATTAATTAAATTAATAATAATAGTCTGTCAAGTCTGTCAATAAGGCAACTACAGTGCCAAGTGCCACCATCATAACTGTTCAGTTGACAGCGGCGCTAGTGGAGAATTTAGTAGTAACATTTGAGTACCTAGACAAAGAGAATATTTTAACCCCTCTTTCAATTTTAATAAAAATATATCTATAAATCTTAGCAAGAGAATAAATAAAACAAAAAATGGGGACAGGATTTACAATATATAAGTTAGTTACAATTTTGCCCACCTGAACAGATAACTTGGTGGCGCTGTATATGACGTATATCTACGTACCCTGTATTTCTATCAAGGAGAATATTTCTATTAAATATTTCTACTCAAGCGTACTTTTTTGTCATAATCGCGGGTTTCCTCGAGTTTTTCGAGAACAAAAAAAAAAAAATCCTAGGTTTTGGATGTTTACATGTTTGTGACGTCGCTGTTTCTGGTTCCTACGACACAGGGTATCTAGTGTGGGGCCAGAAGCAATGTATGTGCAAAAAAAAACTTCTACAGAACACACTCACTTCTCCTGGGTCTAGATTCTGTTAGTGCATTGTAGTACGATGACAGTTGAACGGTCGGGTCACGTGACGTGTTTTTTCATTCCATTGACGCCTAGAAGGTTCGATATGTGTGCGCGCTAGACTTGAAGCGGCGGTGAAACTAAATCATAGCCATGTTTATCTAATTGTCATTGTTCTACAATGATTAACAGAATCTAGGTGCTGCCCTTATATTATGTAACTTTCCACTCTATCGGGTTAAGCATTTAGACAACTCGAAAGAGTATAAATATGACAGTTCGGAGTAGAAGTATGGATACCTACTGAGAAAAAAATGTCCCAGAACGTAACAGTGTGACATAAGGTGGTGTGCCATACTGGGAATAAAAGGCTTAAATCAGACAACTCCATACAGTGGAGTTTATATTTTATTGCGCACGAGACATTAAAAATAACATTACATTAAAACAAAGGTGAGCTTATCTCTGTAAGAGATTTCTTCCAGCAAGCCTTAGCGAGTCTGAGCAGCAGTAAAAAACGGGTCTATATACGTTTACAAAATAGACTGTATAAACTACAAAAACTGTAAACAGTTTACTACGCTATGCAAAAAAATACTGTAAAAAGAATGGAATCAAATGGAATAATAATAAACAATATATAAATAAATATATAGCTCGAAATTATGATAGAGATAGATAATGCTCTTTCAGCTGCTTCTTAAATACACCATTAAATAGAGTCTTACGTATTGCACCCCTGGTTCCAAACTAGGATACCCCTGTGCTAAGGTAACCAAGCAAGGACGTCACAAACATGGATGATACAGACGAGGGTGTTTGTACAAATATACGGCGTCCATCAGTGGGAATTGTACCAACGACCTACGAATCAGACGTTGCGAAGTCGCATTGATTGTTAACAAATGGTGTGCCTTCACCGCACCGTTAGTGAAGTCATGCGGAAAGTGTCGTCGGAGGGTCGCACAGGGGTAAGCAGAGGGGTGATTTAATTGAAAAAATTTGTTGCCGATTTTCTCGGAAGGGTCCGGATGGGAAGCCAAGCGATGTGTGCTTTGGTTATTGAGTTTGTTACACTCCGTGATAGTACACTGTTTAGGAATACATAGTGAGGAAACCCGATTGTCTGAGGTTTGGAATGGCCGAACTGTGATGTGATAGACAGATTGAATCATCATGAGTCAGTCTTTTTGTCAGTCATTTATGGTCTGGTATGGAGAGCTCTTAGGCGGCTTGAAAACTTCTGAGAGTAAGGCCAGCCACTAGTCTTACAAGCCTCCACCAATCCGGACTCGGTCTCCGTGGTGGAGTATGGCCTATACCTTCCTCAGGGAAGAGACCCGTGCCCCTCGGTGGAGACATACTTAATGGTTGATGATGATGATGATATTTTTGTGTTTCTAACAAGCAATCTGTGACAAGGCCATACAGCGCATGCCACTAGCCGCGCGACCACAAAGCCAGTCCGCCACATGTGACGCCTCATCGCCGCAACGATGCGCAGGACAATGCGGTGAAATATCACCGCTCACCGCAGCTGCTCGCGAAGACCTCATGTTATTGTTATTTATATTATGCCCAAATCATTTTATACGATTTCGTGGCCAAAAGTACGGACACGGGCCGCGGGGAGTGAAAAAAAACTGAAACAAAAAGTAAGCAGCAACCCTGTTGCTGAGAGTTAACTACTAAGCAGACGGGATCAGACTTAGGTTCCTCGTATTGAGTTGCAATGTTAAAAGTCCTGCCTGCTGATTACTTGAAACTAGCTTTCGCCCGCGACTCCGTCCGCGTGGACTTTAGTTCAATATTTTTGCAACCCCGTTCACTCCCTTAAGGGTTATAGAAAAACGGCGAAACACGTGTTCAATCAATTGTGTTGAAGAGTATATATATTTTGGCAACCCTTTTCACCCCCTTAGGGATTGAATTAAAAAAAAATCCGGTCTTATTCCTTGCCTACATTATATACAGACCCTCTGTGCAAAATTTCAGCTTCCTAGGTCCAACGGCTTGGGCTGGGCGTTGACGAGTGAGTCAGTCAGGACTTTGAATTTTATTTATATATAGAAAAGACTAGTGCTGAGGCTTTACTGGCTCATCATTCCGGTTGTTGGGTGTGTTTTATTTTAGTTATTTTAAAATGTTTTTAGTGATGATTTCATATATACCTCTACTCTATACAAGGGAACTCGCCAACCGTTATTTTGACTTTTAATTAGCCTACGACTGACCTTCCAAATATTTACAAAAAAAATTTTGAAAAATCGGTGAAGCCGTTTCGAAAGAGTTATATAATATAAGAGTTTTGAATTTATGTTGAGTTCATACAGCCTGTACATACACGAAAAATCGATTGAGAATAAGAATAAAAAGGTTTATTGCCAAAAAATTGCATGCGAAACATTAAATTAAATTAGCTAAACTTAAAATAAAAAAATATAAAATAAATTATATTAGTTTTACAAAACATTTTATTTTGGCAATAGGAAGCTCAGCTGTGTCGCTAGATTTGAACAAAAAAAAAACCTGGCAACGCTGATTTTCAGCGTGTCCATGTTACATACAGGCACATTGCTTCTGGCCCCACACTAGGATACCCTGTGTCGTGGGAAATAGAAACTGCGTCATCACAAACATGTAAACATCCCAGACCTGGGTTTTTTTTGTTCCCAGCCGGGGTTTGAACCCGGAACCTCTCGCATGGTAGGCAGATACGCTAACCGCTGCGCCACAGAGGTCGTCCGTAGATCGTCGTAGTTTCACGAGACATCCTAATCGACTTACTTAAACCAGGCATTACCGATGACAAATCAATCACTTAGGCCCACTCTGCTTTACTGACACCTCTCCAAAACTCCCATCCATTCAAATGACACCTGTGCAGTGTCGACATGATCAAAAGGCGAAAATAAACAAAAATTCGCCACATCATAGCTCGCCGCTGCCCTCGGCATCGTCTGTCTGTACGGAGGCGTAGCAGAAGTGTAACCAGACAAAGATGTGTTCTATTTACCACACGATAATGTCAGCTAAAGACAGTGGGCGGGGCGCGGTACGTTTGATGCTTGAAATGCTAAAAGCGTTTTTGGAGCGCAGTTCGATCTCTTAGGTTGACTTTTCGCAACTTTTTTGTGACTTGTTGAGTGGTTGTTTGCTGTTTGATCATGACTTTACAAGTTACGCTTTGTAAAGTTAAGTTACGGTCCAGTCGAGTGATGTCGGCCTTAAAACGAATTGAGGGTTTGTAACAATATCGACGAAAAAAAAGTATGTGTATCTTCTTTTACCCTATAATGTGTGCAAAAAGTGAACGTTGTAATTCTCAACAACGGTGACAGTTGTTTTTGGAATCTACAGCCAAAATATTGAAGATATAATACATAATACAGAGTAATAATACAGAGAGACGGACAATGATAATATGACCCCTTGCCGTAAGATCCCTGTCCGGTCCGCGGTTGCCAGGTCACAACTTTGGCACCAACGGTCATTAGTTCTCCGAGCTAAAAAAGGACTGTGTTTATAGAAATTGCTGCTGAACTATACTTGAGCCATTACATACGTGCGAACTGAGTCATAAACATTTTGTATCTCAGACATATAGGAGGCATATCAGGCATATCGGAACTCTCACTCGCACTTTTGTGACTCGGTTCGCACGTTTGTAATGGCTCAAGTATAAATTCATAGCCTGTATTCAGCAACTTTATCATTTTCAGCTTTTATTTCTCTGTTTTTTAATACCTGTGTAATCTCTTTTTTTAAGTAAAACATAGAGTTCTCTATCTATCTAGATAGATAGGATCATCATCATCATCATCAGGCTATATTAGTCCATTGCTGGACATAGCCCTCCCCTAATGAGCGCCATAGCGCCCTGTCTTCAGCATCTGCATGCAGTTTTTCGCAGATCGTCGTCCCACCTGGTCAGAGGGCGTCCTACGCTACGTTTGCCGAGTCGCGGTCTCCACTCAAGAACACGTTTACCCCAGCGGTTGTCGGTTCTTCGCGAAATATGGCCAGCCCACTGCCACTTCAGCTTGCTAATTCTCTGAGCTATATCGATAACATTGGTTCTCTATCGGATGTATTCGTTACGAATCCTATCCTTCAGAGAAACTCCGAGCATAGATCTCGATAGATAGGATCGTGAGCAATAAATAATACTCTCATCTCCATTAGACATCGCCTCTTGCATCTCTGGTTAAGTATTGGTAGAGACTATCATAGAGAGTTTTATGGGGCCCGTGTTAAAACGATCTCAAATATGTAATTTTGTGTTGAAATCTCAAGCTGAGCTGCAAATTGCGGCGTCCAAATAATTCGCCGCGCTCGCCAACCCCGTCACACGATTTGCAAACGTCACAATTCCAATTATTCCCGAACGTTGACTGGAGAAAAAAAACCGCTAACTATAAGTACGCAGCATGGATGACAATTGTTAGGAAGATCATGAGTGTATTAGCCTTTGTTGGGAGGTTTACAATGAGACCCTTCAATTGTGTGAAAGTGTCAACGCTTGCTGGCTCTACCAGCTTACTGCCACCCTTGTTTTGTTGTGAAATAACTTTTGTGTTCAAGTGTTTAAGGTCCACAGGAACAGCATTTATAAGGTTGCGTTTTGGATGTGATTGTATAAGTTTTTTTCTGCAAGTTTGTGTTTAGTAAATTTCGTTAGCATTTAAAAGCATTACGTTTAGCTTACATCGTTGACATTTTGACTGCGGCTTGAACATCTCTGTTTACGGGCTCGTCTACATAATCCGATTAAATTTAGTCATTTTTGAACGGATAAGCTGCTTTGTTAGTTTGAGGAAATTCTCATTTGTTTTGAAGAGGCTCTTGTGGTGTTGAAAGGAAACTGACAGGTGTCATTGTCACTTGTTTGTTGTTAGGTATATCTATCATTTACTATCACTTTTGTTTTGGCTCTACAATTCTTGAGATTTTTCATAGTTTGACGTTTTTCACTTTTTTATTTATTTTGTCACAAAACTTAGCTGACATTGCAGGGGATTGCGTTAACATGTTTATCTTCGATTCGATTTAACTTCATAGGTAGTATTTTATGTATGATGGAGTGCAAGCGTGAGATAGCGATGGGTTTAAATTGTCACGTAGATTAAGTTATTTAGTTTCGTTCGATGAATTACGTATACATAATTTCGTTTACCTTACCTTTGGTCTAATAATTGTTAACAAATCGTTGATAAAAACCTTTAAAAATTGGAAAGAGGAGTATTTAATAAGTTGTTTCCTCGTCCTAGGTCAATTCAATCGTTAATTCGACAAATATCAACCCGTATTTATTAATATTGATTTCGATACTCTCTTTTTTATTTTTAACTTCTTAAGAATCTCTTCTTATAACTTCCACACAACACAATCACTTGACCTAGTCCCAAACTAGGATACCCTGTGCTATGGTAACCAGGCAAGGACATTACAAACATATAAAAACACCCAGCCTGAGGCCATTTATAAAAATCCACATCGAAACCTAATGAAACATACATAGGTAGATGCTAAGATTTTCAAGCATGTTTTAATCATGATTTTTGTGGACGGACGATGATATGCAGCAGAAACGAATTTGATCCGACATCGTTCGCTGCACAATTCTTCCACCAAAACCTTCAGAGTCACAAGTCATTATACGAAAAGGCTAAGTAATAGACACGTTGCCGACAAAGTATAGAACGCATTGTCACAAGTAGCCATTGTGGCATTGGTTTTGTCGTGTTATTTATTATTTACTTTATTGCAAAGCCAATTGGTTAGATCTTGTCGGTGACGATTGTGTGAAGCGCGACCAAAACGGATTGATACTTTCGCGTGGGTAGGCGTACCGCCGCGTACCGCCGCGTACCAGTATTTTAGTCTAGCCCATATTTTTTTATGCAGCTTATGTCCGACTGAGACATAGGACTTTTCTCAGAGACAGGGAGAAAGGGTGTGGTCGATATCATCTCACGGATTGGCAATTTCCAGCGCTGAGGTGTGTGAACACCTCCGACACTCACCTGAGTGTCGGAAACCTTTCTTCACCATGTTTTCTTTCACTGCTAGCCTATCATTATCTTACTATCTTATCTTAATCGACGCGCACTGAAAAAACGGTTTGGCTCTTAGATACCAAATTTTCAGTAGATAATTACAAAACAGTTTAGTTGCGGTCAAACATCTAGCTACCACAGGAAAACTATTTTAGTTGCATATTTTTTGGTTATATCACTAAACTGCGAAAATGAGTTATATACATATTCTGAGTCGCGTCAGCGTTATCTATCTGGATCAATAACCCGTTTATTGATATTTTTATTAGTTTATAAGATATTGTTAAGCTTACTAGTAATAAACAGTTTTTGGGTTTTTTAAGATACTCTGGGCTTTTGAATTTATAAAAAATATAACTACTTGGAAAATACATACCTGTAGCCATTATACACATTGAATATTTTATATTATACACATTTAAAATTTTCCAAATATCTCTATTACAATTAGTCCAAAGACGTGAAAGGTAAAAGAACAACCATTGACGCGTTTTTCTGGAAACTTACCTTCGTCCAAATACGTTTTTTATGATCAGTACGGCAGAATTTGTGCCCAAACCATCTAGATAAAAACAAACAAACTGCTTAGTGCTATTCTGTCCTGTATACTCGTACTAAACAGCTTGGTAAGACCAAGTACCAAGTGCCCGCAAGTACCAAGACCTCCCGGGCCAACCGCCTCGCGCTCCACTTCACCCAATCTCCACCGCAGCTGTGAAGTGCCGCGGTGGGCGGGGCGGCCGTCGGCGGCGGCTTTGAGTGAGACTGTTTGTCTGTTTGTTTGTTTGCCGCTACACCGTGTTAGTGACGTGACACCTTGGCCGCTGGGAGGCTTTGGCGGGCTGCCGTGATTGACAAAGATTTTGCATCAAACGACAGCTTACATCTCTGTTACAACTTCAATAAGTCTTATTCTTATTATTGTATCTAGTCATTTCATAACTGTGTTCGCTAATTGGTCATCTATTTTTTTTAAATATATTAGCTAAGTTAAAAATAAATTAAAATAAATAAACACTTGAACTGGGTCCACGTTTTGCCGAGTTTATTTGGTCCCAAACGTGACAAGTGGCAAGCCTGTCATCGTTATCCGGCACAATTTATCAGCGAATGGTGTTGCTGTACAAACAAACAAATGAACGTAGTTAAAAGTTATTGGTACATGCGTGGTTCGAACCAAGCCAAGTTACATCTAATAATATAAAAAATCTCATGTCACAGTGCTTGTTATCGAATATTTTCAAAACGATTTTTCTGTTTTTTATGTTTACTCTGTAGTATTATTCATCATCAACCCATTTTGTCCCCACCCAGGGGCACGGGTCTCTTCCCTGAGGAAGGCAATAGTAAGGTAAAAATACTACACCACGGGGGCCAAGTCCGGATTGGTAATTAATATCTCAAAATAACGTTTGCCCGGTCAGCTGCTATTATTATACAGGGCGTCCGATTTCGATTCTCATTCGGTTCGATTCCCAGACGAGGCAAGTAATTTTTAGAAAATCTTAAAATGCAAAATTACTAACTTTTAAAAATAACATAAAGTCTTCTTTCAGCAAAATACCCTATCTACGATATTTAAGGTACTTTCCCTTCATGTCCCATAACTTTGGGACGCGCTGTATACTAGCTGATCCGGCAAACGTCATTTTGAGATGAATCTTCCGTAATTCAGCTGGTTTCCGTTCAAAACGCATAAATAACTGTTTCTGTAGGTAATCACCTTTGAGTGAAGGCGGTACATTTATAACTTAAAAGTAAACCTACCTTAGGGTGACTTGCACTAAGTCAGTGGTATTTACCCTCTGGAATACAGGCGTGAGCTTATGTATGTATGTAACATGTAGGTTAAACAAGTAAATAGATTATTGACAAGCGACGACGCGAGCTTAATCTCTACTCACTATGATTATGATTAGCGAATCATAGCGAAACCAGTGGGCTCATTATATAATTTTCGCAACGGATATTCATACGTCTTAAAAAGTCATGTATACCACTACTGTATAGCACTATCTTCTTTTAAGACCCTATGTTAGAGCGAGACAGTACTCCGTACGACGTCGGTTTTTGTGTTGACGTGACGTTCAAAATTACATAATGAGCCCACTGGTCGGACACTCCGACGAAAACTGAAGTTTTAATTACGTACAGTCGGGGTCTAAAAATGTTTACCAGTTTTCAAACTTGATTCTTTGTCACAATGATGTGCAGTGTAGTCTTTAATGCTTTATCAATAAACTTATTACCTTTCAAAGTTCAGAAGCCTCGATTCTAAAATCATTTCTTAATTTAAAATTATGACACATATCGAAAAATAGAAGATTTTTTTTCTATACGTTATTATAAAACCTCCTTGAGTGAGCGAAGAAGTCTTGCTCTAAGCTAGACCGGTTGGTACTCTTCTCTTTATTCGGAGCTCTAACTAATCAAATCATACAAGTATCGACCTTGTATCGTATAATCATCAGTACAATTATGAACCTTAAGGTGGTAAACATTTTCAGACCCCGACTGTATGTAGTTGATTTTCTCGTTAGTATAGCGGTATCACATAATATCATATCGGAGGTTGTGGATGCGATTTCCACTGGGGACCGCCGTACATTTGTACAAATGGCCTAAGTATACGTGTTTTCTTTGTTTGTGATGGTTACTACAACACATGGTATCCTAGTTTGGGAACAGGATAAGTGACGGTGTTGTGTGGAAGTTAAGATTATTATTGTCGACCTACGTTTACTAAAATGTGCATTAAGCTGGCTTCCCACGGTGCGCAACTCTGCCGACGGCCGACGCCGGCCGCGATTAGAATAGAATAGAATAGAAATGTTTATTTGGTACCATTGTAAAAATAAAACGTATCATCTTCACATTTAAAAACTAAGAATTGGCACCAAAACGGCCTCCGCTGCGGATATCGATACGACCACGTACTCATGACCGGTACGGCGCACCGCCACAGACGTCTGTGCTACCGCGGACCAAGGCCCTTCCCACGGTGTGTCGTGCGAGCTGGTCCGCGTCCGTCCGCGATATCGCGAACCGTGGGAAGCCGACTTTAGATAGCGCGGAAATTATATCGATTAGCTGAATTGACCACTCAGACTCTGTTCCAAAGACAAGCGTGAACATTAAGCCCGTTACACACGTAGCTGTAATATATATTAATATGCCGTCCTATCTTTCTTTATACCTTCTCTTTCTAATATATAAAATTCTCTAGTCCCCATGTTAGTGCGCATACTCCCCCGAAACGGCTCGACCGATTTTGCTTAAAATTTTATATGTATATCCGGTAGGTCTGAGAATAAGTTGGTAAAAATGAATTGAAATGAAATTTATTTGTCTCCCAAAAATCTGTTACAGGTGTTATTCTATTGGTATCTATTTTTCATAGCCCTAAGCGAAAAAAAAACCCATATGGCGAAACAATGTTTGCCGGGTCAGCTAGTAATATTATATTATAGTAAGCTACCACAAACTGAAAAAATGCCATAATATAGGTATATTTTTGCCTTCATTTCCTTGATGATCGGCCTATACTACTATGCGATAATATAAATTACGGTATAAGTTGGTGACGTCATAGAAATATATGTTATAGCTACGTGTGTAACGGGCTTTACCAAGTCCAAACTAAGCCACCTAAAATCACCGCAACAAAAATGACAAACCGCATAGTTGCAGCCCTTGCAATGACGGGAATCGAACCGGGACCCTCACGCCGTGGGCCGGAGGGGGCCGGCAGGGAGGAGCCAAGCCCCTCGTGCAAGCCGAGGGGGATTAATCGAATATGACATCGGTCTGCGGTCGGGGTCTGTCAAGATTATTATTACTTTTATTTATTTAAGGCTGTCTCTACGGCTACAGTTTTGTCTCGATCGCATACTCGAACATTTTTTGTATTGTAAGCAGCCTATAACTATTGTGGGATAGTTACTACTACTACTTCGACAAAGCATACGTTCGGCAAAATATAGGCATGACATGCACTGTAAAGTCATCGTATACCTACCTATGTAACTAAAATTTGTGTCCGTGTCCCGTTTAGACTGGAAACGTACATTTAGCTGCATTTGACCGATCTCATCATCACCATAATCATCATTCAGCCAGAAGAAGTCCACTGCTTGACATGGGCCTCCTCTATGGATTTCCAAAAAGACCGGTTGGAAGCGGCTTGCATCCAGCGTCTCCCTGCCACTTGGGTGAGATTGTCTGTCCATCTTGTGGCTGGTCGTCCTACGCTGCGCTTGCCGATGTGTGGTCTCCATTCAAGAACCTTTCTGCCCATCGGCCATCAGTTCTTCGTGCTATGTGCCCCGCCCACTGCCACTTCAATTTACTCATCCGGTGAGCTATGTCGACCGATCTAATCAATTTTAATGCCAAAATAAAACACATACCTACTTTGTTTTCGAATTATTAAAGCTAATTCGCACAAAAGCCCTTTTTTGAAAAATGTTTTCACGTGTTGCTTAGGCTTGGCTTTCCTTCGCAAATCAATTTAATCATGGCACTGATTTAATGCGGCAGTTGTATATAGTAGTTTTGGTAAGTTGAAAATTACGAAATGTATATTTAGTAACAAGTTCGGCAGTTAAATTTAGCAATTTAGCAGTAAAGTACAAATATGAGTCGTAGAAAATAATAAAATGGGTCATATAAAAAATACTGAGTAGTGAAATAGCTAAACGGGCAGTTTATTGGTTTACGGGTAGTATTTTTGTTGTTACAGATTGAAATTATCAAAATCGATTCGGACTCGGGTGTCTCCGCTCCCTGCGAACTGCCGAATTATTTATCTAACTGCCCATTCGATCATTTTACCGGCCATTTATTGATTGGTCTGCTTACGTATTTTTAATACCTACTGAATTGTAGGACGAAATTACCGGCCAATATTTTTTTTATTACTGTCTATGTTTTACTATCGTACTAAATTTCCAACCAGCCAAAAAAAATAATAACCGCCTATATTCTGTTTCAACTGATCATAATAACTTCTCGAATATTTAAATAACAGTTCATAAAATTAGTTCCCTTTAATCATCCAGCAAAGCTTAAGATGCCTATTTAACTGAACCACCCAAAACAACGGGCTCTTTTTCAAATGTCGTCTCCCAGCAAAGAACGATCGATCAACCGTTAACGACACAGCCGCAACCCCTTCATTCTCGTTAACATTTTAAACTAAATTGGCGACAAATTGAGAGTGATCAGATTAAGATCCTTTAAATAGTATAGGTTGGTTGGTAGGATATGATATAATGCTTTATTATTGAAACAAAGTAAAACACAAATAAAAAATAGTTTAAAAACAGTTTTAAAAAGTGTAGTGAAAAGTAAAAAATATTTTCCCACATTAGGCGAGCCTGAATTACAATGTGTCCTTACAAATTTAGTGCTAGCTAGTACTAAATTTGCAAACGGTATCGAATTCTCTACCGCTAAAGGTTTTTAATGCAGTGTCGTTTAAAGTCCAAAAAAAATGCCAAGTATAGATAAATGGATTATATTATAATACATGTATCCAGAATAAAGTTACTACGCTAGATTCAAACTAACCTACTGACTTACTTCATAATCGTACATCACATTCCCATAAAACTCACCAACAATGACCCAAATCCTCTCTCCACGTGAGCCGTGGCGTCCCAAAGTCTACGGCCCCAATGAATGGTCACTCCATACCTATATCCCGCTAAGGGTGCCAGCAGACAATACGTCTGAGATATTTATGGCGCATTTTGTTTCTGCGTAGCTATGAATGAATCGCGGTTTGGATTTCGCTAAGTGGGAGACCACCTTGGTTGAAAGCGAAATTTGGCTACACAGGGTGTTACGAGTACTTGAATCGAATAATTCTATTTGTCTTAAATAAACGTTACGAGGTTTTGTAAAAGTGAATTGTTGTGCCGTGCAATGTAAGATAATTATTATTTCCATCATCATCATCATCAACCCATTATGTCCCCACCGAGGGGCACGGCTCTCTTCCCTGAGGAAGGTATAGGCCATACTCCACGGGGGCCAAGTCTGGATCCGTGGAGGCTTGTAAGACTAGTGGCTGGTCTTACTGTCAGAAGTTTTCAAGCCGCCTTTCAAGAGGCCTTAGCCTCTGAATTTAATGATAAGTTGAGGACATTTCAAGTCACAGGACGAAGTTTACATAGACAATATAGTACATTCCTATATTATAGTTAAATGCATCGATACATTTCGTTGCAGAGAACCTTAAAAGTCCTAACACCCTCGCTACGGCATGTCCATTCATAAAACGTGCATCATTTCGGACAAGCGTAATAATCGATCGCGACAATACAAAAAAGCAACTAAATACCAATCTAAGAAAAAATCTGTCATATGAAGACGTTACGCTTCTCAAAAATTTATCCCAAAAGGCTGCACGCATTATACGAAGAGATTTAGACGATTTTTATAAAGAAATTAAGGCAGAAATAGTTTTAAACTAGCTTTATTACAAAGAACGCTATAGAGTTGTCAAGATTTATGAATTTCGTAAGGATTGTTGAGAATAACGCCGATATAGTATCCATTATAATGAAAATTATGTCCCTACTCTTGTATTGACTTATACTCATTGACTAATTTATATATTTTAAAGCATCTAGCACCATCATAAAGCACCAATCCGGACTTGGCCCCCGTGGTGGAGTATGGCCTATACCTTCCTCAGGGAAGAGACCCGTGCCCCTCGGTGGGGACATGATGGGTTGATGATGATGATGATGAAAGCATCTAGACCAGTAGAACAGTGGACTCAGAGGCGAGAGACCCAAGTTCGATTCCCAGTAAAAGAAAGAAAGAAAGAAAAATATTTATGTAACACCACAAAGACATTCATATTATCCTCGTAAGGCCCGACCTTGAAAATAACAATTGATTTTGTGATCACTTGAAGACATTGGGCCTCATGAGGATATAACATGTGATTTAACAATAAACAAAATAACTAAACAAAAACACAAAATAATTCGATACCCTGCGTCCCATGTTTTCAAATTACCTATTCTGTCTGTCTGTGCAGCGATAAAATGGCCTCAAGCTCAGTACATACCTATACGCTATGGTTTTACCCACAGCACTGATTTTCAGCGACGGCCTTTGGTGACTCACGGAACTTCAACCGAAACAGAAAATAATTAAGTGATAGTGATAATAGAATACATTAGCAAAATTAAAGAGAATAGTTAGTCAAATACTATATTAACAACATAAAAGAAAATAATCGAATACATTAACAAAATAAAATACACATAACATACAAACACTAAAAGAAATTGCTAATAAACTAAATACATAGCAGAACATGACCTTGAGTTGTGCTTTGAGAGGGATAGCATTGGAAGGAGTAGCAGTGCGGGCATCGACTTTGTTTTCTCAGTTATGTAAATTTGTGAAGTTGTACTCGTAGTAGCAATACCAACCGCTAATTGTAAAAGAAAACCTCGTGAGGAAAGCAGTGTCTGAGCAATTCACATACCTCAGCGCTTGAAATCGCCAATCCGCGGTGGGCACGCGCGGTGATTAAGCCCATTTTCTCTCTCTAAGAGAAGTCCTGTGCTCTGCAGTGGAACGTACATATGCTGCTTATTTATCTTACTTTTCAAATGAAGTATCATTTATAACAATGCTCATTACAGCTTCCATAAACGTAGACAGAGTAGGTGGGTATTAGGGCCTTTGCTTTCTAAGTTTTTGATGACATACAGGCACATACATTGCTTCTGGCCCCACACTAGGATATTCTGTGTCGTGGGAACCAGAAACAGCGACATCACAAACATGTAAACATCCAAGACCAAGGGTTTATTTTTTTTTGTCGCCGGCCGGGGACAATTTTAGAATACAGGATTTGGTGTGCTTAATGCGTTCTATGCGCGTTCAAGAAACGTCGTGTGCAAAGTACTCAATGGCCTTAACGTAAATAAGCCGCAGTGAAAACTTGAAAATCAAACAAAGAACAACAAATTAACATTCAAAATAACGGTTTCGTATCAATCTTGGTCCAACCGACAAAAAGCGCGGGGCGCGTCTTGAAAAGCCCCAAAATGGAAGAACCAGCACTTCTGTCAATCTTGATACATCGCTTCTAACATCAATAATCCAATCGGAAGGTTTATTATAGTCTTTGTGTCATTTTGTGCAAAACCCGGGGCTCGCAGAGTGATCGGTCACCTAACTGTTGCGCCTTTGAAGACGAAGATGAATTCACTCAAGACAGGAGTGGCGTTGTGGGAGACCGAAAAGGCTTTCGGCCGATTTCTGAAGTGAGAATTTCGCTAAGTAACTACTTAACTGTAGTGCTGTCTCGTCAGATTTCTCAGAAAAGAGCGTGACAGAACGTTACTTAAGTAGGTATTACTTACTGTAAATTCTCAATTCAGAAATCAGCCCTTTACCGATTAAAGTCTGTTCAACATTTTTCCCAGACGACCGTTGTAGAACAAGCACCAATAACTATTAAAGACAACTATTACGGTGAGCCGATCGGTCATAAAAAAATCTACAGGTTCATCATCATCATCATCATCGTCATTCAGCCACAAGGAGTCCACTGCTGGACATAGGCCTCCTCCATGGATTTCCAAAAAGACCGGTTGGATGTGGCTTGCATCCAGCGTCTTCCTCATCTACATCCAAGGCCAAGGGTTCTGCAAGCAACTCCAGATTGGAGTTGCTTGCAGAACCCCACAGTTGAATTCCGTAGGTCCAGATCGGTTTAAGAGTGCACTTGTACACTAGGAGCTTGTTATTCAATGACAAGGGAGAGTTTTTACTTATCAACCAGTGGAGGTTTTTGTACTGAAGAAGAGCTTCAGTTTTCTTTTTTTTTATGTGTTCGGACCAGGTAAGCCGTTTGTCTAGATGCATGCCGAGGTAACGGACACAGTTCTGTCTTGGCAGCTCTTCACCTCCCATTGTGACTGGTGGGCAGTCTCCTTTACGCAACGAGAATGTGATCTGTATGGACTTTGTTGAACTTGACTTTATTCGCCATTTCTGTAACCACTCGTCAGTTTTATCCAGTTGTGATTGGAGCTTCTGGGTTGCTATTTGTGGGTCTATGTTGCTTGAAAGACAAGCTGTGTCATCTGCAAAAGTTGCAGTTTCCACATTGTTTGTATTTGGTAGATCTGCAGTGTATATTGAGTAGAGTACTGGCCCCAGTACGGAGCCTTGTGGTACTGAGGCTCGAATAGGGTACAGATTTGAGGTTGTTTCACCGACTTTGACTTGGAAGCTTCTATCGCTTAAATAGGATTTAAGTACCATGAAAATCGAGTTGGGAAGCAGATTTTTTAGTTTAAATAGCAGGCCTTTGTGCCACACCCTGTCAAAGGCCTGTTGGATGTCCAAAAACACTGCTGCGCAGTACTCCTTTTTTTCAAACGATTCTCGTATTTTGCTGACGACTCTGTGTATTTGTTCTATGGTTGAGTGTTTCTCTCTAAAGCCAAACTGATGGTCTGGTATGATGTGACCATCGTGGATTTCTGGTTTCAATCTGCGCAGGAAAACTTTCTCAAACAGTTTAGAGAGTAGTGGCAGAAGACTGATTGGTCTGTATGAACTAGGTTCTGTAAGAACTTTGCCCGGTTTTGGTACCATGCATATGGATACTTTCCATAGCTTTGGAAAGTATTGGATTCTAAATATTGCATTAAAAACCATTGTCAGGAAAACAATCGCCTTTCGTGGTAGGTTCTTCAGAATTTCGCCAGTTATGAGATCATATCCAGGCGCTTTTTTGTTGCGCAATCTGGATATTGTAGTATGTATTTCTTTGTGACTATCCTTAAAATATTAATGTAAATGTAAATCCGGCTTATACGTCGTTTAGGTGGGTCTCCTACATAAAACCGAATGACCTAGAGCCGAATAACAGATGCCCGAAAACACATGCCCGATTTGTTAATTTACTGAAGCATGAATAGCCCTATAACTTCAAATCCCGATCGTTCATAAGCCCGAAAACCAAAAGGCCGACGCACTAATGCCGAAACACTATTGACCGAAAGAAATCGTGTATTCTAAGTTTTTTACCTCCTTGTGTTTTAACACTCATGAAAATTTCGCAAGTCCCAGTAGACTGTAAATAAGTGATTTGAAGTTATAGGGCTATTGATGCTTCGGTAAATTAACAAATCGGGCATGTGTTTTCGGGCATCTGTTATTCGGCTATTTGTCATTCGGTTTTATGTAGGAGACCCGGTTTAGGTACTGATGTGCTTACCGGTTGTTCCTATATTTGGTTCCAAAACAATACAGGGTATTTGGAAGCTGGGTGGAGAGCCTTAAGGGGGTGTTATTACTGACCATCTAGAAAATTTTGAGCCATATTTGTCCAAGCCAAAGTCTGATTGTTTTTTTTTAACTTTAACGATTGTTATTGGTGAAGTTAAAAACGGTGGTAGCTTTTACTGCATTTATTAAAAGAAACTTAGCACACTACATAGGTACATGAAAAAATGCAAGGACGCACCGCGTATGCACTCACTAGCGACAGAAGGCGGACTGCCCAAAAAAAGAACGAAATTTGAGACAAAAAATGACTGAGCGAGACGGAGCTACGCCTCTACACGGACGAGCTTCGTATCGCTTAGACCAATAGACTTTCGCGCGCGTCCAGAATCATAACATCATAAAAAATACTTATCAATTAGCTATCTAAATTTATTTCTGAACACAAATACAGAACATTCGGAGCACGTTGCTAACATTCCCCACCCTAGTGCTGGTTTAGCACTCGTCAGCTACAGGGATTCGAGCGACGCGCGACGCGGACCTTTTAAACGTAGACGACTCTGTCTTTACTTCGACCAATCTGACCTTGCCATCCTTACCTGGGAAGATACTCTGCACTATGCCTTTCTGCCAGATGTTCCGTGGGGCGCTAGGTTCGACCATTAAGACTAAGTCACCCACCTGCAGAGATCGTTGCTCCTGAGTCCATTTTTTCCTTGGCAATAAATCAGGAAGAACTTCTCTGACCCACCGACCCAGAACATGTCAGTCAGTCGTTGCGCCTTACGCCACTGTAAGTACAAGTCTGAATCATCAAAGGTACCAGGTACCGATAGATTTGAAGAGGCTCCTATAAGAAAATGATTCGGACTAAGTGACTCATTACTCCCCGGCTCTACTGATACGTGCATCAAAGGGCGAGAGTTCACGATGTTTTCCACCTCAGCCATCAGTGTGAGCAGAGTCTCGTCCTTTGGTGCACGCTCCTTTCAACGAAGTCTTAACACTTCGTACTAGGCGTTCCCACGCCCCACCCCAGTGTGGACTGGCCGGTGGAATAAACGTCCAATCTGCTGCATTATTGACAGCTTCTTGTCTTAACAATCCTTGATCCAGCTCTAAAATAGACTGGATAAAATAAAGTTATTTAGGATAAAGTTTGGATAAAATAGTATCTAGTCTCGCCAGTTTTAAAAATGTTATACTAACGGGTGACATAAATATTGATATACGTAAGACCCAAAGTTCCACTAAAGATTGTTACTTGACATTGGCAGCTTATCATGGTTTAATACCTACTCATACCTTTGTCACCAGAGATGCTAGTGACTCTTGCATCGATCATGTCCTTCTAAAAACCAAACTCCCCTCTTTAACTATAGTCATACAGAGCTCAACTACTGACCACAAAACTACAACTCTCTGCCTTAGCAAGAAACCTCCCCGCACTCACATTCTCACAACATTAAAGAAAGTTAACCACGAAGCGTTGCGGGATGAAATCAAGAACATTAACTTCGACCCTATTTATGACTCAAATGACCCCAACGATATGACCACATACCTAATAAATCAAATAACAGACGCTATTGACAAACACACTACTTTAATTAAGCTATCGTCTCGCAAAAAAATCATTAAGCCTTGGATCACACCCGGACTCGTTCGCTGCATAAAACATAGAGACAAGCTACACAAAAAAACAAAAGCTGATCCAAATAATATTACAATAAAACATATTTATACACGCTATAGAAATTTTTGCACCTCACTTTTAAAAAAACTTAAACGTAACTATGAAAAAAATCTAATACAAGATGCTGGTAAAAACAATAAAAAAATCTGGGATGCAATAAAAAACATAACAAACACATATAAAGCTAAGAACTACCCTAAAGAACTACTTACAGTATCTAATTCCCCCGAGGAATCACTTAATAAAGTAAACACATATTTCAGTAATGTGGGTAAACTATTAGCGGAGGACCTACTTAAACAACAACCTAACTCGAATAAGGATACGGATGAACATTATGCCCCCCTACAATCCTTTGTTCTGGATAGTACTGATGAGGATGAAGTGGATGGAATTATACTTAGTCTCAAGAATAAGTGTTCTGTAGGATGGGATGGTATAGCAAACTCATTGATAAAACAAAATAGGAACGAACTTGTGACTCCACTTACTTACATATGTAACAAGTGCCTAGAGCTAGCTATATTTCCGAATGACTTAAAAAGATCCCAAGTAATTCCTATCCACAAAGGAGGAGACAGAAATCTAATAAATAACTACAGGCCTATCTCAATCCTCCCAGCTATATCAAAAATATTAGAAAAAGTTATTAACCACAGATTAGTATCCTACCTCGAGGCCAACAAGATTCTATCCGAGCAACAATTTGGTTTCCGCTGCGGTAAATCTACAGATGAAGCTGTTAATGAACTAGTCGAACATGTAGGCATAAACCTGGATAAGGGAAACAAATGTCTCTCGATTTTTCTTGACTTGGCCAAGGCGTTTGATTCGATCTCTGTCCCCATTCTTATAAAAAAATTAGAAAACATTGGCATTAGAGGTACTCCACTTAACCTTTTTGTAGACTACCTTACAAACAGAAAACAGTCCGTAAAGTTAGGTACTCAGGTCAGTGCTGAACTGCCTGTTTGTTATGGTGTCCCACAGGGCAGTATTTTGGGGCCTACCCTCTTTCTTGTGTACCTTAATGACCTCTTGTTGCACAAATCCTTCCCCGGAAAATCTCGTATGCCGATGACACGGCGCTAGTGTTTACAGCCAAAACATGGAAAGATACCCTCGAACATAGCCAACGTGGATTCAACCAAGTATGCAAGTGGCTAAGGGACAATGTGCTTACGCTAAATGCTGTTAAAACCAAATACTTAACTTTTTCCCTTAGAGGTACCAATTCAATTGCTGAAAACCTCAGAGCCCATACATGCTCCCTGTCGGACACGGCAAACTGCTCATGTAGTTCCTTGGAACATGTTAGTGCAATAAAGTACTTGGGCGTTATAATTGACGAAAATCTCTCATTTAAAGACCAAATTGAGATGCTGTGTGGCAGAGTTTTTGTCAATCTATAATTTCTTACTGCATTTTGTCGTGGGGAGGAGCGGCCAAAACCACTATTAAAAAGCTTGAGGTTGCACAAAGAGCAGTCTTGAAAGTGTGTACATTCAAACCTTTCCGCTTTCCTACTAAGGCTCTCTATGAATTTTGTGGGGTACTGTCAGTTCGTCAACTCTTCCTTCTCAGCATTGTTCTAAAGCAACATTCAAAATTACCTTTCGATCCATCTAAACTTGAAAAGCGCAGAGCTTACTCTGTATGTCCCCGGCTCATGAAGCATAAAACCTCCTTTATCCAAAAGTTTTTCCCGTTTTTAGGCCCATTTATTTATAATAAAATCAATAAATCCGGCGACATTTTTAAATTAACCAAAGTAATGTGTAAACGAAATGTTTCGATGTGGCTCAAATCACTATCTTACGATGAAACTGAGAAACTCCTAGAGATCTGTAAGTAATAATCTCATCTTAATATCTTATTTTACATATTCCACTATTTTTCAAAAATATATAAGTATTTATTTTGCTGCGGTACTCACCCTCTCTCTGATCTCACACACTTACACACACTCACTCACTCACACTCACACTCATTTACTCACACACATTGAGGGAGGTCAACTAACACTATACCTACCCTTTTTCTTTTTTTCTTATAATACTTTTGTTTTAACAGTAATTTACAGTTTTTGTTAAAACCAACTAGGTATGTAAGAATTTTGGTAGTAGTTTTTGTAAACGGAGGAAGTAGGCGCTGTCTGCTGTAATACAGGTGATGAACCTAGCACAGCAGCGGATGCTAAATAACTTAAATGATAAACCAAACATGTAATTTGTCACCACCTAGTTTTAGTCTAGTATAAGACTTTTATGTCACAAATAAATTACTTACTTACTTACTTACTTACTTAGACTTCTTTAACTCGGTGTCGGCTCCTCTTAGATTTGTTCCATTGTCCGAGAACATATGACGCGGCCAACCACGCCTCGCCGCCATACGGCGGAGCGCCATAATAAACGAGTCCGTTGTGAGGGAATGGACGACCTCCAAGTGAACCGCTCTTACTGTTAGGCAAGTGAACATCACCCCATAACGTATTAATCGGCTGCGTCCAACGGTGGCCTCCATAGGCCCGAACAGATCGACGCCACAGAGGGTAAAAGGTCGGTGATGATGCGCCACGCGCGCGGCACGTAAATCTCCCATTCTGGGATTTTCTGGTTTGGCGCATTTTATTCTGCAAAATATACACTTCGATGCAACATTTTTTACTGTAGGTCTCAATCTGATTATCCAATATTTTTGTTTCAGGTCGTTCACTACAGCTTCCCGACTTCCATGTGCAGCCCTGACGTGGAAGTGTCTCACTATAAGTTTGGTCACGTGATGATGTCCGTCTAAGATTGCAGGTCTTTTTATTTCAGGTTCGACGTCAGTCGCAGCATCGATGCGGCCGCCTCTTCGAAGTACGCCGTGCTGATCCAGGTAAGGAGACAAGCTGACAATTTTACTATTTTTCTGTAAACTTTTACCGGTTTTTATAGCAGCAATCTCTCCTCCGAAGGACTCCGCCTGTGCGTGCCTCAACAACAAATGCTCGGCCCTCACCATCGTGTTGCAGTCAACGGCGCAGTCATTGGTAAGTTTTTTACATTTATCAATAAATAGTACAACAGCTGTAGACCTGAGCAATCGCAGCCAGGACGAAAATCTATCCGGGTCTGGAACAGGTAAGTACTCAGGTGAGGACCTACTTAAATTAATGCATTCTAAATTGTCTACCTTTTCAGGATTCAAAATATGATGCGGCCATGAAGATTCATCAAAGTGTAAAAATGTGGGCCCATTTATCCACTCGTTTGTAAATACATCACAATTAAATACCTCTCTAGTAGCAGCGTCGGCGACGTTAAGTCTCGTTGGTACATACCGCCATTCTTGAATGCACGTGAGTTCATCTATTTCGCCCAACCGGTTTGCTACAAAGGTTTTATAGTTACGCGCGTCATTACTTATCCAATGCAGAACAGTCGTTGAGTCGCACCAGAAATATCTCACTTCAGGGCGAAGTTTGTGCTCGGAAGTAATAGTATCAACTAATCTGACAGCTAATAAGGCTGCTTGCAACTCCAAGCGCGGAACTGTTGTGGGTTTCACTGGTGCGACCCTACACTTACTAGCAATAAAGGTTACTTTAATTTCCCCGTTATAATCCGTCCACCGCCAATAAGCTACAGCACTAAATGCTTTGGTAGACGCGTCACTAAAAACATGTAGTTGTAGATTTTTATAATTCGTACCTACCGTAGCGCTATCTACCCCACTCGGCGGGACGGCGCAATTATTATTATCAGGCTGCGCTGCGGCCTTCAACGGAGTAGCGAGCGTCACCGGTGGCGCGCTCCGCGGGCGGGGGCACGCAAGAGGTGCATGGGGCGCGGCCGTGGCCGTATGTGGCGGGTATGCGGCCGCCGCGGGCAGCGGGTTTGGGCACGCTGGTGGCACGAGCAGCTGGTTCAGGCCCGCGGATGGTGCGTGCAGCGGATGCGGACTCGCGTGAGTGGCGAGCGGCGGGCGCTGGCACGCGGGAGCCGCAGGGAATGCACGGGTCGTGTGTGGCGCGGCCGCCTGCATTGGGTTGTCTAAATTAACTGTGACGGTGCTTTGATAGCACCTAGGTATAAGAATGTTACTGACACCTTTCAGTAGGTGAATCCACTCGCGCCATTTACTGAAGATTTCGTCAGGTACCGATTCGTCCCATCCAATATTTAATCTCCAAGCGTCTTGAAACCAAACACATCGAATATCGACATAACTACTTCAAGTATTAATCGTTTTGATGGCTTTCGCTCACCCATCATGACGTCGCTATGGATTTTTTTCAGGGATAAATCGAAGCCCAACTCGTCTTCGCCTGGATACCACATTAAACCTAATGTGCGCTCACCTTCGTACTGTTGTCCGACTTTAAATCTTATGGCAGCGGTTCCGAAGCTTTCATTTGGAACGCTCTCCAGCACAGCTTTACTATTGCTGGTCCAGTTTCGGATTTCGAACCCACCCTGTTTGTGAATATTCGCAATATTGTTTACCATTTCTATTGCTGTGGGTTCGTCCGGCAAGCTGTCCAGATAGTCGTCCATGTAGTGTTGAGAGACAACGGCGGCTACAGCGGACGGCATCGCAGATTGAAAACGCAGTGCGTTTAGGTTTTTAATGTATTGCGCAATAAACGGCGAGCAATTCGCCCCGAAGATCAATGACGTCATTGCGTAGGTACGTAAACTAGAATTGTTTTTCCAGAGAAATCTGAGAGCATTTTGATCCTCGGGACGAATTTTGACCCTTAAAAACATGTCTTTAATGTCTCCAGCGACAGCGATTTTGTTCTCTCTAAACCTTACTACAATGCCGAACAGCGAATTAAGGAGATCCGGTACGGTCAGCAAATAGTCATTCAAGGACAGACCATTGGTTTCAGCCGCGGCGTCAAAGACGAGGCGTAGCTTTTTTTTTATTGGGGTTATCGACCCCGAAGTGAGGTAAATACCAAGTCTTTGCAGTAGGCTGCGTGTCAGTCAGCTCGTGGGCAAAATCATTTTCAAATAAATGATTCATACGTTCTACATACCTTTCTCCGTACTGTGAATCGGCTGCTATTTTCTTCTCCACACTTTTCAGTCTTGACAGCGCATGGGGATAACTGTCGGGCATTTTACAGTTGTCATCCTTCCAGGGCAGCCCGACCGACCACCTGCCATCAATAAGCTTCGCCGTCCGATCGAGAATGGAACGAGCACGCTCATCATCTTTGTTCAAACGAGGCTTACCTTGTATGCCGAGGCTTTCGATAGCAAAGTAGTGACGTACCTCGTCATGAAGGGCCTGCAGGTCCCGGTCGGAATCGTGCGCGTCCACTAGCAGCATGGTCGCATGCGCGGCGGCGGCGCTGCGCGACGCGGCACCGGCGCTCGCGCGCCGCTCGACTCGCACACTACCGTGCACGCACCAGCCCAAGGGAGTGAGAGTAGCAGACGACTCATTCGGTTTACCTAAGCTTACGTCAAGCGGTACCAATAAGTGGCTATCCTGGCCCAATAAGACTTCGAGCTTACATTCACTATCACAGAATAGCTTATCTTTACGTTTTTGTAAGTTTTCATAATAGTCGCAATTTACAACACTTGCGTTTTGTTTTGGTAAGTTAAGGTTATTGACACTACGAGCGTTTATAGTGTATTGCTTATTGCTAGTTACACCCGACACGTTTAAAGTCATGATTGTAGCCTGTACAACCAACTCGCTGTCGTCCCAGGCGCCACGCACCCGCATGGTTTCCGGGAGCCCACGTAATCCGGCGCGCGCCGCTGACTCGGCGCTAATAAGCGACACAGTGGACCCATCGTCGAGAAGCGCGTACGACTCAATCGCTCCATTGGGTCCATGAACTTTAATCGGCACAACTTTGAGTAAAACTTTGCAATTATTGTTCCCTTGTATATGTGTAACTGTACTCACAGAGTCCTCCGTAGGTAAATGCTCCGGCGGCGGCAGAGGCCGGTTTACACCGCCCGGTGCCAAGCCTGCCGGCGCGCGTTCGTGGCTTACTTTGTAGTGAAGTAAACGGTGGTGCGCCGCGCCACAGCCATCCTTATCGCAGGCGGGCGCGGGACTAGTCTCGCGGTCGTGCCGCGACACCAGACACTTGTAGCAGATTCCGTGCCGTTTTACATGTTGCCACCTATTCCTGCGTAACGCTCGTTTAAACTGCTTGCACTGTGTTAACACATGTCGGGAGGTGCGGCAGTAAAGACATTTATCACTGACTTCGGATTGTACTAAAACTGTAGCACTGTTTCCGGTTTGTTTGTACGTATTGAGACGATCGCTGATACCACCTAGGCTGAGGCTGATGGATGTGGTTGCAATCTTGACTGCTTCCTCATGCAGAAACTCGGATAAAATCTCTAGTCGAGCTTTCTTGCCTTCCCTTATCAGCGGGTAACTATAGTCTGACCACTTGGCTATCAGTATCGTAGGTAGTTTGGATAACACGATAGTTGCTATGCTCATTCCCTGTAGGTACTCTCCTTGACCAACGGCGCGTACCGCGGCAATAACGTTATTCACCTTCACAGAGAACTGAACTATATCTTTGTGATATTCCGTAGACATAGGTTGCAGTTTCTTTATGTCTTGCATTATCTTCGAAATTATGATGTCCGGGTTACCAAAACGCACCTCTAAAGTTGACATCACTAAGTCTGGCGATGTATTTCCAATGAGGAGAGCTGTAACTGCTTCCTTAGCAGGACCGTGTAGACACTTTCGAAGTCTCCATAAATTTTCTTTCGGGCTGAACCCACATACCTCTGTCGACTCTTCATACGCCAACTTAAAGTGAAGCCATTCCAGTGGGTCGCCAGAGAAGGCTGGTAGCTCCTTCGGCGTGCAAATGCGACTTAGTAAGTTGCTGTTTGGTTCTCTTGGGGCGGAGGCAGAGGCGGTGGCTAGGTCCTTGATCGCAGACACCAGCATGTGGATCGTTCCATCGGCAGCGCCGGCGACGTCAGAGGCTAACGCCGGCGGTGGGTTCAGCTCACCCGGTTTCGCTGTACCATGGTCGTGGGTTCGCTGCTGATCCTGTTGGGTCTTATCCAACCACTTCTCCACCTCGATGTCGGGATCGGTATCCGTGTGACCTTCATCGTGTGAACTGTATTCCAATTCAGCCATATCTGCTGCTAATTTTTTATCGATTAACTGCATTTGTATCTTGGCTTTTTGTTGAGCCGCTTCCAGTTCTAGTTTCTTTATCCGTGCGAACACTGATGACGTAGATCGTTTCGACTTGTAGGAACGCGAAGCCGGTGATGGCGGGGGTAGCGGATGACTTTCCGTTTTCGTGCTGAAACCCATAAAAACTGCGGTGCGATCCGTTTTCGGTGAGTCGTGAACGATATTCTGGCTCACTGCCGTATCAGTACGCGGGATGGTCGGATTTTGAATTTGCCGAGACACGGCGGCGTCGGTTGCGTCCATCTTGTTTTCTCATCATCATCACTCACTAGCGACAGAAGGCGGACTGCCCAAGAAAAGAACGAAAATTGAGACAAAGACAATTAAGACAATTAGCTATCTAAATTTATTTCTGAACACAAATACATAAAATTCGGAGCACGTCGCTAATAACGATATTAATACCAAAATTTTCCAATTAAATTAATTTTAAAGCAGTGTTCTTGCTGAAAAAATATATTGGACCTTTTAAAGCTCCCTAAAAAAAACAGACTTTGGTTACGACAAATATGGCTCAAAATGTTCTAGATGGTCTATACCTACTAACACCCCCTTAAGGCTTTGCACCCACTTCCAAACACCCTGCATCACCCTGTATTTACCTGTCCTTGTTTGTCGTCGTCATATACTGACCACAGTTATTCCCACGCAAAACTCGTGTCAAGTTTCGTTCCGCAAAAATCACTTTTTATCCAGGAACAGGCATGAATAGGTACTGAATTAAAAATGCAACAAACAACTTGATTCTTCTCTTTACTTTATGATGCAACATGATGGATCGCACTAAAAATATGACAGCTCCCTGTGATTCCGTATTCCGTCCGAAGCTGGGTAAAAACGCATCAAAAGAGTCCCAATCAATGCTATTGTGAACTAAATAAATCGAACTTACATCATTTGATTTGTTTAGATTGATACTTTCCATCCATTTTGAGGTAACGTTGACAGTTTATTCGGTTTTGTGGTGAACCAGGAAATGTATTTTGTTTTCTATGTAGAGGCAGTAAACAACAAGGAAATTGTTGAGCGGTTTTATGTTGGGCGTATGCCTAGCAATAAAAAATCTTAGGTCTTTGCAAGTTAATCATTGAATCCTACTTAGGCTAAAAATACAAAAATATCTAAATTTAAGGAACCCAGTAGGTTAACTAATGCCACCGATGCATCGGTGGCATTTAGAAAATCATAAGTTCTTTACTTATTTTTCTGCAATATTTTTCTCCGGTCTATCCAAAGGTTGCCTGGAAGAGATCACTTTTATTGATAAAGCCATATGTACTCTTAGACTAAGAAATACTTGTGTAATTTCTTTTTTTTTGTACAATAAAGTGTTCTCTATCTGTCTATAGAAGTATGTAAATAATTTACTTCCAGACAGCACAATTACTTGTGCTGGTTCTACCCTGTGCTATGGTACCTAGCCTGGCAAAAACATCACAAACAATAGGTCTTATGTTTTGGTAGGAAACATTCCAGGACATCGTCTGTAAGTGATTATTGACTTTAGAACTAATGGGACCAATTCGGGAGAAGCAAAAAAAACGCGCTAGCTTTTGGTCCTTGCTTAGGCTCTAAACTCCATTCCACGAAACGAGAGCCTGAAAAAGTAGTCCATGTGCGTCCATTGTAGGTGATGGGTAGTAGTAGTAGCCACTGCCTTACCCTATGGAGCGGACCGTCTTCGCTTTTTGTTTCACTTATCTCAAGCCAAAGGCAATACCAATGAGATGAGAGTATTTTGCGCCCTAGGAGTTCAACTCGTGGAACGAAGTATAGTTATTTTTAAGCGTTTTCGGAATTGATCCTTTAGTAAAAGTGGTTTGTATAAAAGTTGTAAGTAGAATAACCTCTCAAGTACTTCTGGATCTTTTTACACTACAAGACAAGTATAATGAAAGCCTTTGGTAGGAACCAAGTGGTACGATGCATGAGTTTTAACATACGGAAAACATGAATGTTTTCTGATTATATCTCAATACTCAATACTTTATTGCATTCCACAAGTTTTAAGGTTGTTACATTTTAACTTAACAGTTATTTGATAAGATCTTTGTGGACCCTGTACGATTAGGGCACGCAACATTTTAAAGTGCTATATAAAAGTATGCATTACATTAACTTAAAATTAATTGAATTAGTAATCATGCAATTTTAGGTAATTATATTTATTAATAATAACAATTTAAACTTTAAATTAAAACTAATGGTCCCTTCTACGGGTGAAGGCTTCCTTCAGATAAGCCCAGCGGTCCCTATCTCTGCCTGCGCTCTCCCATGCTCTACCTGCGACAGCCACTATGCTGTCTGACCATCTCTTTTTAGGTCTGCCTCGTCTTCTTATGTGACCTCGCGGGTACCATTCGGTGACTTTTCTCGTCCTTCTGTCGTCAGTTAGCTTGCCACATAACCTGCCCATTTCCTTTTTCGTACGGCCTCTATAACTTCCATGACTATTTAGTTTACTCCCGAATTTCCGTGTTGCGTATTCTGTCTTTGAGGGACTTCCCGAGCATACTCCGTTCCATAGCTCGTTGGCAGGTCTGTAGCCTCTTCTCGATCTTATTATTCCAATGTAGAGTGCGACAAGTGAGTCTGCTTCGGCTCAAGCCTTTGGCGGGAAAATTAAAAATCTTTTAGTTGATAACCCTGCATATTGTCTGAATAAACCATCTTGATACTTTTGCTTAACTTGATCATTTGTTTAATTAGTTTGGAGTCTCCAATGAATTTTGGTCCAAACATAACTAAATATAAGCAAAACGGAAATATTAACTACATCAAAACCAACATTTCCACTCCACCAAAAACAGGAATAATAAAGATGCACCACATAAATTTATAAACATTTATTAATGCTGAACCATAATCAGAATCTGATTCATATCTTTTTTTCTCAACATCTTTGAGTTCTTTGACTAAGTCTACGATCTGACGTTTAATATTTTTGTCATCCGACAGACCTTACCACAAGAATAATTCATGTTTGCTTTAAAACATTATTACTCGTATGTAGGTACATACTAAAACATAGGTAAAATTATGTTGAATAGAAACAAAAGTTTTTTCTTGCTTAAATCTAGGACGAGTATCAAACTGTTTGGGCTGTACTACTTGCAGCAAGTTTGACAGTCAGAGTGTGGCCATATGAAGAATTCGAAATAAATCGCGTCCCACGACTCGCTTGTCAGACTATGCCTTTATTCTGATACTTGCACATTGAGAGCAATTAAAATAATTAATTTCCAATTTAGTTTTACTTACAGGGTAGATTCTTCAGAACGAAAGTGCTCATTCAAAACCGCCAATCAAAGCTAACAACGCAATTACCATATGAAAAACACCCAAAACCGACCATATTCGCGACCATAAACTATGGCGTCAACAAAGCAGCCACATACGCCAAACGCGCACCCTGTCCGCACATAACATAAATAAAACCGCAACAATTGTCGAAAGACCATTAAGACAAACAGCGGCGCAGCTGTGGCTTGGAACCACTCGAGTAGAACGCTCAGCCCACCGGCCCGCCCCTCGTGCTTCGGGCCCAAATCACCATAAATAACAATGTACACCCCGATCACAGACACTAAACAACTACCCAAAGCCATAACGACTAACATCACACCACAAAAACACGCGAATACAACCCTTAGAACACAGGTGACAAAGCACAGTTTAGGCGCAAAAACTAAGCGCCCAAGCTTTTTTTTCTAAGCAGATTTAAGTGTGCAACAATTGAAAAATATCCTGCCTCTCTTTCGTCCATTGAATGGCATCAGTTATCCCTCTACTTTTGGGCGCTTTTATTAAATTTATTGTTAAGCCGATGTATATAAAAGTTGTGGAAATAAAAATAGGGGACAGTCCGCGACGGCGTTTGTTAGTGACAACACCCCTCATTTTTGTAACGTGGAAAATGTTATCTGTGCAGCAAACGTACTCTAGGATTTTCCGACCTTGGGACGTTAGTGAAAAACCTCATTTAAATAAAGACTTCAATTCTAGTGATACTACTACAAATACTGAAGACATGAAGACTAAAAAGAGGCTTTCAGACGAATACAAAAGGGAGAATCGATTAAGAAAAATTCGCGGGCAATTCAAGAAGATCAAAATCAACAACCACCAAGACGCTACAGTGTCAACAACGACCTTAGACATCGACGACAACAAAAAAACTACACCTCCCGCCTTTACGAGCAACCCTTCTGAAACTGTCAAACCGTCACCCGTAGCAAGCCTCACCTTATGTTGCGACCGACTCCTAAACTCACCTGAAATTAAAACTGAAACCACAGCGAAGGAGACTAACACAAAGCCTGAAATAATACCCGTGCTACCTGAAAACTACCAAGCCACACATTTGACGCCACCAAACGTGCTGCCACCTTGTTACCCCGGCTTCCCGCCCAACTTCATGCCTGAATATATACCAGACATAGCCCACGCGCTGGGCGTACAACCAACCGACCCACTGCTTTTTGAATCCCTTGCGCAAGGATACGCTATGGAAATGGAATACGCCAGAATACTCCACCAAGAGAACGAAGCAAAACTACTGAACGCCCGAAAACAGAGGCCTAAGAAGTACAAATGCCCACACTGCCAAGTCGGATTCTCCAACAACGGACAGTTGAAAGGTCACATAAGGATCCACACGGGGGAGAGACCATACAAATGCGACGAGAAGAATTGCAATAAAACGTTTACTAGAAACGAGGAGCTGACTCGGCATAAACGCATCCATTCTGGGGTCAGGCCGTTCCCCTGCCCGACTTGCGGTAAGAAGTTTGGAAGGCGAGATCACCTTAAGAAGCACACGAGAACCCACTACCTGCAAGCTGACAGGATGATGCCGGTTTTCGTGCCTCTGTCCGCTGTGCAACCTGGATTCCCTTATCTGTATGGCTATTGACCAATTTACGATGAAAAAGCCACGCAAAGTCAGTTCGTTTGTTTTTATAGTGGTACAACATTCTTGTTGATCAATATTTGCTTGAAATTTGGAAGCCTATTCCACGTTATGATTTCTAAAGTGTGCCTACAAAGAGGGGGCAAAAAGGGCAATTTTATTGAATAAGTAATATATGTATATAAAATAAGAGGCCTTCATTTTTGGCAAAAGTTAGTCGAAAACAGAAAAATATAAACATAGTTATGTACAAATATTTTTCAACGAGAGCTTGTGAGTGATAAATTTTGAAATATTTTTGGATGTACTTAATTCTAGATTAAAACGATTGCCTTTTGTTTCTAAAGTATCTATTGACGTGTAAGCTAGAAAATTATATTAAAAAAAACTCAATATTTAATGAATAAAAAAGAAATGTGTGAAACAACATGGAAATAAATATATTTTACAAGAATATAATTATATGCATTTCATTGACTGGATAACTAAGGTTACTAATTCAATCTGCTTTCAGTACAGATCCTAAAAACATATAGGGTTTCCCCAAAAAAAATATCAATTACAACAACTTTTACACTGTCTTTTTTTATTGAAGATATGAAAGTTCTTCATCAACGTCAGACAATATGTAAATTAAAATTCTCTGTTATATAAAAACGCTGTGTAGTCATAATATAAGAGCAAAAGCAGCTTGTTTTTATATGGCATTGTTCCGTTAAGGGTTATTTTACAGATGACATCTGTGGCGCAGTGGTGGGCGGTTAGCTTACCACGCGAGAGGTCCCGGGTTCGAACCCCGGCTGTGTCTCCACAAAAAAACCCTAGGTCTTGGATGTTTACATATTTGTGATGTCGCTGCTTCTGGATCCCACGACACAGGGTATCCTAGTTTGTGCCTGTATGTAAATGTCATGTGTATCTAAGTTAAACAGAATAGAGTTTTTTCACAGAGTGCTCTAAACCACGAATTTAGTAACATCACGCAAATCCAGATATATCAAAAACTATACATCAGCAGATTTGTTTTCTAAGTTGTCTTTGTATCTCTAGCACTGGAATCGAGAGTGAGAAGTCTATAAACCGATAAAAACTCCTAAATCAAGTGTCACTAAATCAAATTTGCCAGATTACCCTGTATTGTTTTCAGCTAGGTCATTGACTACAACGTATAAATTAAAATTAATTTATTTTAGGTATAAAAATTGATCAACGAGGGAGGCTTACATCCTTAAGTGGGCGTCAAATGCCTGGTGATGATGATGATCAAAAATAAAAGTTTCATGTCTTACTGGAAAATACAAGTCATATAAGAAAATATACCTATTTTATGTCAATGAATACACAATTTTATAATTCCAAACACGGCTGAAACAAAGCGCTACGCTTTTCGTAGCCTCCTACGTAGTATTTGTAGCAATGGCTACGAAGCTGCTACGACGACGCTAGACTATGAATTTCATCTTTTATTCTTCTTTTATTCTCTGACGTACTATACGTCAATTCCTACAACGTATGTAGCTACAGATCGGTGTTATATAGAAAAACTCAAATCCCCTCTAATAAAATATTAGCTTATTTCATTTCGTGGTATTTCTATTGGTTGCGCATCGGTAGTAGGCTGGCCTCAAATTCCAGAGGTTGTGAGTTTAAACCTAGGCACATATGTACCTAATGTTCCCTTTCGCTGGCGTTCCGATGAAATCGGAGTGGCTGAGGTGTTGACCTATACAGGATGTTGATTTATACATTTTCGTTCGACTCAGGGGTGGTTATTTACATGACACTGAAGCAAAAAAAATTTTTTTTTTTGTGAAAATCACCTAAAATCGCCGGCTAAGCCACATAACTTTATGATTTTTAGATGATTTTCACTAAAAAAAATTTTGTTGTATATTTTTTTGCTTCAGTATCATGTATAACCACCCCCGCGAGTCGGATGAAACTGTACAAATCAACACCCAGTAGTGGCGTTGCCTGGATTAATATAGACGTGGGCAAACTCGCATCAGCGAGGCGCCTTTGCTTTCGTTCCCAAGATCTACAAAATAAACCTAACTTACCAAACATGCTTCGACACGACTTAGGTACCTACTTATAATAGTTATTACCTACTGTTGATATTTTTCTTTCGTGCCAAGTTTTTTTAAGCGAAAGGCTACCGTGTCTTTTTAAAGCGTAAAACTACGAGTTATGTTTGTTGTTATTTCATGTTCAGAAAAGTGACGAGTTTGGCCAATACTTTTCTGAGTTTTTTTAAATAAACAAACATAAACATTTACACACAGGCACATACATTGGTTCTGGCCCCACACTTGGATACCCTGTGTCGTGGGAACCAGAAACAGCGACGTCACAAACATATAAACATCCAAGATCCAATTTTTATAATAAACGGGGATTTTAGTTTGGTGGCATCGCATTTAAAGAGGCCTTGCGAGGCCCCTTGAAGTGCGAGGCCGTGGGCTAGGGCTCACTTCGCCCACGCCTAGATACGCCACTGATTACCTTCAGCTCTTGAAATTGGCAATCCTGTGTGGGCACGCGGGGTTAGAGTAGGCTTAAATACAGGTTTAAGCCTGTTCTCTCTCTCTCTGAGAGAATTTGTACGTCTATGGCTTAACATGTTACTATATAATTATTTTCAACTAACTTGTGACCATTTGTGAGTGGTTGACCAAAAAGGGACCTCAAGGGAAAATAATTGATTTCGAGAAAATCGCATTTGAAGTTTGTAAACAGCTTCCAGAGGTTCCAATACTGCCTCGGCTCACAAAAAAAAATCATAAAAAAATAACTACGGCACCTAAAAATATTCTGGTTAGACCAAAACAAAGCTAAAATACCACCGATTAAAAAATTCAAATAAAAAAAATAACGGTTTCCAATCCCTTCAGGTCCCTTTTTGGTCAACCACTCACATTTGATAATGCGTTCATCAGCCATACTACGAGCAATATTTACAATCTCTTGTTTGCTATAGAGCTCCTCCAAAACTTCTTCAAAGATTTTTATTACTATTTTTGTGTATATCTAGCTCATAGGATAAAAAGTATGGCTAAACAACGTTTGCCTGGTCAGCCAGCGTATCCAGAATGGTCAGGGTGGAGTTTTTTTTCACTACCTTTTTCTCCATTACATTCGGCCCCAAGGCAAAGGCTAACATTATAAGTACATTGACATTTAACAAACGGTCGAAAGATGGCAGTCGTTAAGCCAAGTCAGAGGACTTAGGGTGGCTTGAAAACTTCGGCAGTAAGATCAGCCACTAGTCTTACAAGCCTCCACCAATCCGGACTTGGCCCCGTGGTGGAGTATGGCCTATACCTTCCTAAGGGACGAAACCCATGCCCCTCGGTGGGGACATAATGGGTTGATGATGATGAAGACATTTAACAAATCTATATAAATAAAATTCAAAGTCCTGACTGACTGATTCATTCACTCATCAACGCCCAGCCCAAGCCGTTGGACCTAGGAAGCTGAAATTTTGCACAGAGGGTCTATGTATAATGTAGGCAAGGACCGGCAATAAGACCGGATTTTTTGAAATTCAACCCCTAAGGGGGCGAAAAGGGTTGCCAAAATTTGTATGGGAGGTATAAAGAATGTTGTCTAATTTTCTTGAAACTTAAAATAAATACTCTTCAACACAATTGATTCAACACGTGTTTCGCCGTTTTTCTAAATTTAACCCTTAAGGGAGTGAACGGGGTTGCAAAATTTTGGACTAAAGTCCACGCGGACGGAGTCGCGGGCGAAAGCTAGTAGAATATAAATTCTCAAAATTGAAATAAATATCTAATCATTATAATAGCAAAAAGTTACATTATAGTAGTTTGTTTTTCTACTTTCAAAGATCGAAACAGGAAGAAAACTATTAAACTCAAATTAAGAAACTACGATACTGCCTCTAAAAGCCCAATGTAAGATATCGATTCATCAAAAGATGTCTATTGATCGATTCAATTTATAAGAATCGACTCTGACGCAAGAAACGGACGCGGTTTTTTTCGATTCTTTTTGTACTCAAGGACGGACTTCCGGTCATGAATAGTTGTCCTCTTTAAACGATTATTTTGTTACAAATATTTTGACTTCTGAGTGTATTGTTGGATGCCCGGAAGGAGAATGAGTGTTTTTGCAGTCGCAACTCACACAATTACCTGCCTCGTTGGTGTAGTCGTTAAGGCGCTTAGCTACCAACTAAAAGGTCGTGGATTCATGCATGCACAAACGGTGGTTTCGGATAGTTTTAACCTTACCCTTTGCTAAAGAGTTCTAATCTAATCCAATCCAATACATCCCCTATTTGGTTAAAGCATGTCCGCCTGGAGCGTCCCTTACCGGGCCTTCCACTTGAAATTTACATTGGAACACATTATTTTACTTGTGTGAGCCAAGTTTTACTTTAGGCAATGGATCTACTGCAAATAAACCTCTGTAACTAGCAATGAGTCATAATATAGGTTGCCTATAATACTACCAAACTTGCCTGGGCTGCCTGAGTGATCTTCAACGATTACGAAGGTTAAGCAACATACGGCGGGTTCAGTCCATGGATGGGTCACCGTCTATGACTAACGCTAGTGGCATTTTTCCGAGCGGTTCCGTGCTTCGCAAGGCACGTTAAGCAGTTTATGCCGGCTGCCGTTGATAGAGGCAGTCGTTAAGCCATGTCAGAGGCCTTAGGGCGGCTTGAAAAACTTCTGACAGTAAGACCAGCCACTAGTCTTACAAGGCTCCACCAATCCGGACTTGGCTCCCGTGGTGGAGTACGGCCTAAACCTTCCTCAGGGAAGAGACCCACGCCCCTCGGTGGGGACATAATGGGTTGATGATGAATACTACCTCAAATACCTACTTAATCTGGCGTAACGAAATAAATAATAATATTACACAATTTACCAACGTCAATAAATTTGATCTTCCGCACATTTCACAGCTCTCTTAGATGATTCTGCAAATGTACACAAATTAGATGAATTCCCACGTCGTTGCACTAAACTGCCCCAAATAAACAGTGAATTACAATTCGGAAGCTACTCGTAAACAGCTCAGCATGGGAGCTTTGCCTCTTCGTACAATATTCGGACACAATGACGTCATTCTGTGGATTTCCTTTTAATTTTAATTGGCAGAGTAAGACGCTGAATGCAGTGTTGCTCCTGCTGTCGACAGCGCGCTTTTGTACTACACTTCCGATATTTATTACGTTGGCCAAACAGGGGATGTATTTGCGAAGGTCAAGATAAAAAGAACCCTAAGTCTAACAGAATAATGAATGTTGATTAAGTAGGTTTCAAGTGAAAATATGAAAAAGAAAGCTTTTTCCGGCATCACAAATTATTTAGGGCTACGACTGTAGCGGTTAATCCCCCGAAATTAATTTTGTCTAGTATTTTAATTTCCATTCCTTTTTTTTCCCACTTTTTCTTTTTACTATGCGAAAATTTTCCCATAACATTTTGGCCCCATGCTCAAAGTTCTTAGTCGATTTTCAGACCGAATGATATTTTAACCAGTCCATTATATTGCCAGTCACTTTTTCGTCATTGGTTCTTACTTAAAAAAAACCATATATAAATAAAACATAAATAAATAAAATAACTAAAATAGCGTACATTGAATCCTGTCTGATGTGTGTACCAAAGTGTTAGTTGGCGTTAATTTCGGTCTCGTCCTTACGCTCTGTCTTGTAAAACAAAACTATAACGCGCCGTTAACGAAGAAATATGTTGTTATTGTTGTTGTTGTTGTTACACTTTATTGCACAAAGAAAAAATACATAAAATGACTTAAATGACAGTTTTGTGATAAAATATAAGGCGGACCGCAAAGGCGGACTTATTTCTAAAGATATGACGCTATTTCTCACGGAAAGTTCGCCAAAGAGCTAAACAAATGACTATCGACAGTAGCTGGTCAAAATGGTTACGGAAGGCAGGACAGTGTAGCTAGGCTCAACAAAATCTCTTCCATTTTGTGAATCTCTGAACAAACAACAAAATGTTTACACTGTCGCGTCGTCATTAATTTTTATCTGTCGTGTAAAAAAGTTACATTGATCACGAACCTTTGGTATTATAACCACCTGTTGGAGGCCTCTGCGAACGCTGTTGTACAATTTTGGGGTTCCATATTAGTTTTCTAAAGCCGCGTTAAGGCCTGGTTTATATATGCTTTATTTTCATGCTTTTTAGCATGCTTTCTATAGAGCTAGAATAAAATAGAGACGCCTATTCCTTTTATAAGTACTTAAGCAAATAATAAATCAGTAATGGTTGGTTGTACGTATACTAATGTATTTAGGATTTTTTTTAAAGTACTTTAATAATATATGGTACGTAATACAAGCTATGAATCGGTGGTATACGTTTTTGCCGTCTCTATGTTATTGTTTCTCTATGGAAAGTATACTAAAAAAGCATGAAAATAACGCAAATGTAAACCAGGCCTAAGGCTGTTACGTTTGACATGCTGTCTCGCTTGCATGATCTAACATTGTTAGTTTTGTTAGTTAGTTATTTAAAAAACTGTGTACTTTTGAAAATTTTTATTGCAATCTGGGGACATGGCAGATAATAAAACGACGGACGTAAGTACATTTTTGTTTGCTTAAACTTTGTTTTGAAATATGGAATATATTCATTTATTAAAGTTAAGATATTAGAAAAAATATTAAAAAGAGAATATTAGAAAAGTTGTTAATTTTCGTATAAAATCTTGATCAAAAACTCCGGCGCGTACTTACACTCAGGCGCGGTCGCAGCCTGCAATTTTGAAGTGGGTCACTAATAATTAAATAAAAAAAATTTTTTACATGATTTTCTTTACAGTAAATCAAAATACTTGTATCATTAGTTAAAATGTCGCTTGTTTCTTTTTTCACTTTATACAACATACAATATACACAATACATTAGATTTTTTTAAATAGACTAGGTATTTCTTTTAACAAAATATGCTCTATACTTTTATTAAGCAACCGACTTAATTCGAAAACGGGGTCCAAGTCCTGGCTAGCGCCGTAAGAACCTTTGTCGCGTGCTTTTAATTCATTCTTGACTGCATTTTTTAACACAACCAAATTTTGTGAGTCGATTCCTTCAATAAATTACCTGTTCAGCAAATTTGTTCGGGCAGTAGGCGGGTTATCGTATGAATGCATAAAATATGGCTGATTCGGCCTATAAAAGGGATACTTTTCGTTTTTTTCTCATACAATCGGTTCACACCTTCGATTTCGGTTGACCATTTTTTACCGAGACTATTTTTTTTACCGTGACAGTTTTTTTTCTTCGTGAGAATGTTTGAACACCACGACTTTAATCCAAAATGAAGACCTCGATTTATTATTTTCCACAGTTAGTGCAGTCGTTGTAAAACACATGCTTTCTTTAAAACACAGATATGATTAATTTCACCAGCCTTTACCAGGTGTAATTTTTATATGTTCTTTTTTCATATATTTTTATATATCCTTTAAAATATAACATAACATTATAACATTAATTACATACAGGCACATGCACCGCCTCTAGCCCCACACTAGGATACCCTGTGTCGTGCGAACCAGAAACCGCGACGTCACAAACATGTAAACATCCAAGACCTGGGGTTTTTTCCCCAGCCGGGGTTCGAGCCCGGGACCTCTCGCATGGTAAGCAGATACGCTAACCGCTGCGCCACAGGGGTGGTCAAAATATAGGTCCTAAAGCTGGCTTCACACGGTGCGCGATTCTGCCGACGGCCGACGACGCCGGCCGACGACCACGGACAGCCATGCACCACGCACGCCAGTACGGCGCACCGCCACAGATGTCTGTGCTACCGCGGACCGAGACCCTTCTCACGGTGTCGTGCGAGCTGGTCCGCATCCGTCCACGATATCGCGGACCGTGGGAAGCCGACTTAATGCTGTAGGGCACTGGCATTTGATTCTTTCAGAGAGACTATGGGTTTAATTAACACGCGTGCCCACCGCGTATTTGCAATTTGAAGCACTGAGGTATGATACAGATACTGAGGTTTGCTTAAGATATTTTTCTTCACAGTTCAATTTTACAGTGGTATTACTACAACTCTACAACCATCATCAACCCATTATGTCCAAACTGAGGGGCAAAGGGCTCTTCCCTTAGGAAGGTCTAGGCCTCTACAATGTAGGTAATAACTTAAAAACAAAGTTGATGGCCGGGATTCAAACCAATGTCCTACCGAATTTGAGGCTCTAATGCTCTGCTACTACCTACAGAGAAAGAAAGAAAGAAAAATTATTTATTTAACACCACAACGACATACACATACATGTGTTTTAACAATAAACAAAATAATTAAACAAAAACACAACATAATTTTATAACAATAACGGACACAGGGTCCTGCTATTATTATCCAGTATCCATTGTCATTATTCATTATCACTGTGCAGCTATAAAATGGCCTCAAGCTCAGTATACGCTGCGGTTTTACCCACAGCACTGATTTTCAGCAAGGGCCTTTGGTGACTCACGGAGCTTCAACCGAAATAGATAAATAAATAAAACTAACCATAGTCACACTAGTGTGACAATTTGGTGTGACTACGGATCGGTTGGGGCATTTTCAATGATTCCAATTCAAAAATTTCATTTACAATAAAAACAAAATGTTTTATGAACGTCAAAGTAAGTACACGCTTTCGTATCTTTGCGCAATCTACTCAATGAATTATTTTACTCAGTCTTTTTTTTTACCAAAGCCCACACGTCTATCTCAATAAATTAGCCAGCCAGTGGCAAATAGAGTCATTGCATTTTTTTTTTGCAGTCAGTGCATTTCGTTTAGAAACTGTCCGTCCCATGGGAACCCCGGTCAGGTGGTCACGGTTCACGCCTACGCAATAGTTGAGTAGACACAATGGATTTTATTCTTTAGGATTCCTTCGTGTGGCTATGGGTTATGTCGCAGTTTGGTACAACAAAACAATGTTGATGTGTAAGTTTACCCTTATGCTTCGTATTTTTGAATAATGCAATAAAGATTTTTAATAACAAGTTGATACAAATTGATTCGAATTCTAATTGAAAAAAAAAACAAATTGAATTCGTGGCAAGTGGCAGTCCCTGGTCTCTGCTTACCCCTCTGGTACATAGGCGTGAGCTTATGTATGTATGTACAAATTGAAGCTCTTAGACTAAGTGAATGCACTCACTCAACGTCACATGAACCTTTATGTTATAGGTACTTCATCACCAACCCATTATGTCCCCACCGAGGGGCACGGGTCTCTTCCCTGAGAAAGGTATAGGCCATACTTCACCACGGGGGCCAAATCCGGATTGGTGGAGGCTTGTAAAGACTAGTGGCTGGTCTTAATGTCAGAAGTTTTTCAAGCCGCCCTAAGGCCTCTGACTTGGCTTAACGACTATAGGTACTTGCATCTACTTAATGGATAGATGAACGAATTAAAAAAAAACACAAATGTTCATCTATTGCCGACCGACAGTACCTAATAGAATGTACTTTTTTGTATTTGGTATTTGGTTAGCGACGTTTGCGTGCTTTTTCTTACGAAACCATGGTGACTCTACATTACACCCCGTAGTACGGGATTGCAGCTCAATCGCTGCCGTACAAAGTCAACAATACAAATAGGATTATTTACCGCGTCCATTACCTTACAATACCATTCATTCATTGCTTTTTGAACGCAAGAAAAAGCGCAACCATTTTATTTCTCACGCAAAGTGCTTGAGAGTTTTTGGACGCATTGCGTACATTCGTAACGGCACAGGTTGACGTTACAGTATTTTGCTTTTTGCCAGCAATTTATATTTTTACAACATGATCGATTCGATTCGTTGTTTGTGTTTGCTTAGTACGGCATACGTAGAAGGTTGTTGCGATAGAACACCTTGCTTTAATCCCACACTGTAGGTAAGTAAAAAAAAATATGTTACGTTTTTCTTTCTATCTGTCTAATGATGTCAAACGAACGAATTTGTGTTCAAACATATTACAATGCTTAGGCTTTACGTAAGGTTAGCAGAGGTTACCAAATAATTTGATGATTCTCTATGAAGTTGGTATTCAAAAGTTAATGAAACAAAACGTTACGATTACTTTAACTATTTACCTACAAAAATCGCACTGAAATAGGTAAGGCAAGTTTGTCAAATTGTATCTTGGTCGAATCAGTAGAAATGAAGGAGTAATATTTTGCTAATACTTTGTTTTTTTGTTTTTATAAATTATTTTCTTGTTAGGAACAGGGGATGTTCTGGAGATCCTCGAATATCAAGTTGTTTAGTTGCATCTTAACTAAAATTTCAGAACAAAATAAGAGCTCTGGCAGTTTACTTTATGCTGCGCTATTTGTTTCTTTATTTTATTTTTTCTTTTATTAACGTTGACAGGCCGCATTCAGCAGAACACATCGTTGAGTAATCGCTAAGTAATGGATTACGCGCCGATTACAATTTTCTATGAATTTTTGTGTGCGTTCAGCAGAAACTTTGTATTTGATTACTCATCGATGTGTTCTACTGATTGATTGGCCGCACAAAATTATGTCCCAGTAGGTATATAAAACGAAATAATTTTCTTCTTATTAACAAGGCTTTAATTCTCCTTAGTATTAATGTTCTAGTTAACGTCCACTTGAGATTTCTACTCTTTTCTGTCAACTTCATTGTCGATCAAATCTGTCTGGTTAATTTAATACGATTCTATTAATTTAATTTGTGTGTACAATAAAGATTATTCCATCTATCTATCCATTAATTAAATCAATCACTTGCGCCCCGCGTACCTCGGAACTGAAAGCGCGGGAAGTTGTGAACGGGACAAAATCAAAATGGCGGCCACCCGCGGCGCAAGTCTGTCAACTCATCATTGCGCTAATGATGAGCGAGGCGAGACCCGCAGATATTGAGACCCCACTACGGAGACGCAATTTATTAATAGTTACCTATTAAGGATGCTGTCTAATACGAATATTATTGTGAGTTTTGTGGTGACTAACAACGCAAGTTTCATTGTGCGAAAACCGATGGTTGTTGAAAAAACGTAATGGTTACGAATGGTGTGTTCACCTGGCTTCATTAAGGATGAATAAATAAGGAATTCTTCCCAAGAGCTTTGGCGTAGGTATTTGGCTTGTCCAGGGATACCCAATTCTCCAACCTCTGTCTACGCTAATGACAGCGGGAAATTTATATTACCTATAGGTAGGTATATAGGTGTAGAACAGTGGCTGTACTGTACAACCTATTCTAAACTTACCGAATAAGTATACTTAGTGCAAAAAAACTTCGTTGAATCCGTTTTGGATTTCTATATTAGACACTGTGAAGTTTTTTTTAAATTATATTACATATTTTATTTAAAAACTCTCTCTCTCACGTTCAGCCCATAGACCTTTAACCGATATAAATAGTTTAATTTAGAAGATTAGTTTTGTCCATAATATTTAATAAAAATAGCTGGCGCGGCGTGCCGGGAACCACTTTGAAGCCAGAAGCGATGTACTGAGAATCGAAGTAAAACGCAAAGTGACGTTATGGGATCCGACGTTCAGGGAAATATTCTCTTAAAGACGTATCGATTATTAGAAAAGTAGGAAACGGGAAAAATTACCTTTTGCGAATATATTTTTATTGTACATAAAAAAGTGAGACGTAAGACCTAAGAAATACCTACCTGTATTTCTTAATCTAAGAGTATCTACAGACGGCGGCGTTATCACTAAAAGTGATCTCTTCCAGACGACCTTCGGATGGTATGGAGTAAAACATTGGAGAAGTTATTAGAAGTTAATCATTTAATAATTTGTAGACGTTAAAATATACAAAGACCTTAAATAACCAACTAGGAGAACTAGATTTTGAAAAGTAGGTACTTATATCTGATATATTCAATAAAATAACACAAACGACCCAAGCAGAAGTGATCGGGGTCAATAAATCAAATCGCCCATCGAGATACCTTCATTCATTCACCAAAGACCTTATAAAATTTACACTCTACGATACAAAGCGTGCTTTGTATGTGGGGAATCGTTTAGAGTGACAGAATGGGTAGATTCTCAATGGACCACTCACAATGGATCGTATCAAAATTATTTGCGGTTAGATCGTAATGGCAGACCACACGTTTGGTTTGTTTTTGCTTTGACTGCCTTATTCCACCCGATTCGATTCCTTTTAATAGTGCTTGTTAGTACGTAGTTACTTACATATACTTATTCATATTCATATTCGTTACTTAGTTAAAGGTAAGTTGTACATTTTTGTCACGTTCGTATTTGACGTCCAAGCACCAAAATCTTAACATAAGTCTTGTGTTAAGTAGGCGAGTCTTAGTGTTACGTTATGTTACGTTAAAATATCATGGCTAAAATAATTTTAATAAATAAAATAACGCTCACAAAAAGCCAGCTCTAACAACAATGAATCAAAGTTTAATGAGTAACACTAAAAACATTGGTACATTACGAAACAGGCTCCCGTTCAAAGTTCAATGTGCTTTGGTTTCAACCCTTCGACGTAATCGTCGACAGCAGCTTCCACTTCCTCCAAATTAGGTAAGAAGCTATTCAAATACTCTCTGTTTTCAATCACGTAACTTTGCAGACGGTTAAAGAAATCCATAGGCTTCTTTCGCCCTTGGAACTTTTTCGTACAAGTCGGCTGCACCAGTCTCGCCAGCTCGAGAGCTGGGATAACAACATTATTAACTCTAGTATTATACTCGAGAGCGTCTTGGAATATGGTCAAAAATCCTAAGCAGTTTTTCCGTGTTGAAATCTGTTGTAACAATCCAATTCTCTGGTATAGCTTTCGTTCTTCCTTCCTGTATAACTCCTTATTCTTTCTAACGTCCATGTGCTCTCTGATCAATATGTTGAATAAGTCAATCATGTTGTAGACCACGTTTGTATCTAATTTTGGCAGATGCTTATAGAAAGGGTACAGACCTGAAATTTGTATCACGCGGGTTTGCGCCTCAGGATGACCTGGCAACCAAATGTAAAGGATTGCGATAACCAAATTCTTATGAGTTAAATTGTCATCGTTTTCAAATATACGTAACAGTTGATCTAGAATTTCTATGGGTATAACATTGGTAGTTTGAGAAGTCACTTCCAGCAACTGTTTTATTAGAACAAGGAGATTTTTTCTCATATCAGGATACTCAATCCACATGTTCGGTAAAATGCATTTGTGAAACCCTTCCTTTTCAATAAATTTGTTGGCATCCTCCGGATGCGAGGTTAACGCCACAATGCGTTCGACATACGTGTTGATGCTCCTGAAGATTTCCTTCATTTTTGGGGTAACAACCTGGTTTGCGTGATCACTATCTTTCGCTGCGACAACGAATTTCTCCAAACTTCTCATGGCCTTGAGGATTTCGCTAGGGGTCGTTACTGCTCGCTGTTGCACGGTACTAGAATCGTCATCTTCGTCTTTGTCGCCGATACTATCAGGTATTGTAGTGTTAAGCAAATGCTCATCAAGTTCATCTAATTCTCTTCCAACACTACTTGTTTCGTTCCCCTCAATATCTCTTTCCTCTATGATATCTTCGTAAATTATCACTTCAGATTGATCATTTAGCGCCTCTTTTTTTATTTCTTCTTTTGGTTCCAGGTCAGCTTTCAAATTTTCTACGTTCTCAGAAATCTCAGGATCGATAGTGATGGCTCGAGAAGCTAAAATCACAAGTTGTTTGTGTCACAACTAATATAACATTGTTAAAACATCTCATTAGGTAGACAAACACTATATTACATAATCACATTGATATATAAGAACTATGTTTTTTTAGTATTGCTTGATGTAGGGGCAAGATAAAAATTATTCGAAACGGACGTGCGTGCATGCAACGACTACCTAACCAATGTTGATGAAGCGAAAGAGGTTGAAAAAAAAATTGTTGGAATTTAGCTATAAGATGGTTTTTCTTGTCTTGCATGTAATTTTTGGCAATATTATTTTTCTTATTCTTTGTCATGATCGTGGCCAATACAAGCCTTGGTCTCTGCCTACTCATCGTTTCATACATTACTTACATACATTTACTAAGTGAATGTATGTAATGCATGAAACGTAATGAAATAACTATGTTGTTTCTAAGTAATTCGGTATGCATTTTATTGAACACCGTCGATGAGGAAGGAATTGAGAAAGTACACAGTAGTAGTATACATACAGAGGACGAAAAGAAAGCAATAGGTTTTTACCTTTATTCGCTGCCACATCTCGTGAGACAAATCCGAAGAAGGCGATAAATACCGCAAGGAAAGCTTGCCATATCCTTACTTGTAACATTTTACGCAGATTTTTCCTAAGTTCTCATCCACGAAGCCTCCTCCAGAAGTTAAAAACTTTTATGAGGTTACAATACAATATACCGCGATGATGAATATTCTATATATTCAATTCTTTGGTTCCCTGATTCTTCAAATGTCAGGTTTGTGTAGATGGATGGATGGGCCACACTGCTGACTGTCAAATATTTCAGCTGCAAGTAGTACAGCCCAAACAGTTTGATACTCGACCTAGATTTAAACAAGAAAAAAACTTTTGTTTCTATTCAACATAATTTTACCTATGTTTTAGTAAGTATGTACAGTCACCAGCATAAATATATGACGGTGGGCAGTAGTGCAAAAATATCTGATTCACCATTGAGATCATAAGAATATGATGACACTTTGCCGGTAAAAATATGTGATGCTTTGTGGGCGGTGTAAATATCGTATCTCACTAATTGCATAAATATCGGACCAGGTAGCTTAAAAATATTTGATCACTGCTAAAATCAAAATTATGTGACTGCACTTGCTGGAATATTTATCTATTAACTATGAAGGAATAAATATCGAATGATGGGAGGCATCAAAAATATGTGTAACATTAACACAAGCAAAAATAGGTACCGATATCTTTTTTTACTGAGATGACATTTATATTAACCTCCTTACAGGCAAAACTTTACTGACATCGTAAAAAACATTTTATCCGTCAACTATCTAATCTGTCAAAATAAAATATATATCAATATATACAGGGTGTCCCAAAACTAAACGTTAAGCCGGTACCGGGTGATAAGGTAAGTCATATTGGTTAAAATGGAAAAATAGAAAAAAAAATTCATTGTTTACAAAATTATAGGCATTTAAAAAATTTAAAATCCTGTTGCCATAAATCTTTACTCCTTTCAATTTTTTTTCGTAACTCTGAATAACGCTTCTTTAAATTGTTAACAAAATTTCAACACCAGCTGCTCCAACTTGGAAGAAAAGGAGACTTAAAAAAAAATAACATAAAAAATTTGCCCATTTTCAATTTTACTTTTAATTATGTTCGTGAAATTTCTTGAATAAATAATTTAAAAAATATATTATTGTACTGAAAAAAAAAAACTTAATAATTGCAGAAGGCTACACTAGATATTGATATCAAGACTGCGCGATCAATTTCGTTGTTAAAACCTCTAACCTCCTGAGTCCCCGTGTCCTAAAAATAGTACAAAAACCATTGTTATTTTCAAGGTCAGGCCTCAGAAGGATAATAAAAAGTATTTTGGCTAAGAAATATAGTTTTAAAGTAAAGAATATTTTAGGTTAAAATAAAAAATATCATTACTCAGTATCTGCAGAGTTTAATTACAATTGCAGCATGTAGGACCATTCGGTACCTAATAGGTGTATTTTCCAAGACAAGACCAGCTGGGTAAAGCTCGTTTTTGTGGCAAAATCACACAGGGTATCCTAGTGTGGGGCCAGAAGCAATGTATGTGCCTGTATGTAAATGTTATGTTATGTTAAATGTTCCTATTTATTCCTTCTATCGATATGTATTCCTTCATAGTTAATAGATAAGTAAATCCGGACAAAAAGTTTACAATAGATAAATATTCTAGCAAGTGCAGTCACATAATTTTGATTTTAGCAGTGATCAAATATTTTTAAGTTACCTGGTCCGATATTTATGCAATTAGTGAGATACGATATTTACACCGCCCACAAAGCATCACATATTTTTACCGGCAAAGTGTCATCATATTCTTATGATCTCAATGGTGAATCAGATATTTTTGCACTACTGCCCACCGTCATATATTTATGCTGGTGACTGTACATACGAGTAATAATGTTTTAAAACAAACATATTTCTTGTTTCAAGGTCTGTCGGATGACGAAAATTCTAAACGTCAGATCGAAGACTTAGTCAAAGAACTCAAAGATGTTGAGAAAAAAGATCTGATTAGGTACGTCTTAATGCAGTTATTAGGTGATAATATTAATCTGCCAATTAACACAATAATAATTTATTGTTGCTAATGAAGAAGTTGGTGTTAATACAATGAGGAGAATAAAAAAGGAAGGTTCCTTACAACAAGGTGTGTGGGACACGTCACGAAAAAAACGCCTTCGCCAGCCCAATGTTTCATTTTAACTTTACTGCGTTAAGAAACAAGGCATTGAAGTTTTTGAATCAGATTTCGATTATGGTTCAGAATTAATAAATGTTTTTAAGTTGGAGTGGAAATGTTGGTTTTGATGTAGTTAATGTTTTCGTTTTGCTTATATTTATGTTTGGACGAAATTCATTGGAGACTCCAAACTAATTAAACAAATAATCAAGTTAAGCAAAAGTATCAAGATTGTTTATTCAGACTATATGCAGGGTTAACAACTTACTTGTTTACTCCAATGAGGAATAGGTCTGTGGTTTACTCTACCCGTGGACAGCAGGCTTTAGCTCTTTGATCGTTTGATGTAAATCGGCCTTTACAGATCTAATCTGTGATCAATCATGAAAAAAGGTTGTCCATTGACCTCCATGGCTATGGCTACTACTTGGCGGAGTTCACCATGGAGGTCAATGCTTCTGGCTGATACACCTACTATCCTTCATGGTTCCAGTCTTACCATAGAAGAGGACTTTTTCCTTAGTTCAAGATGCAGATCACCCAGGTGGAAAGAGGTGCCCCACGAACACAATTTCTTGTTCGTGGATCACCTAGGTGAACTGACGAAGCGTACCACCACCAACAACTCCTATCCTATCAAGATCGAAACAAACTTTGAAGCTTTCACATTTTATTCACAAAACAGAGGCGCAACACTTGTGACTGACATCACTGGAGCGGTCGCTGTGACCCGCGCTAGCAGATCTTCGTGCAGCACGTGTATATGGTGATGGTCGGGCAGCAAGGGCCGCAGGGACCCCCGCAGCCACCGCATGGGCCGCACGAACCGCACCTGGTTAAGAGTTAGGGTTAAGTTTAGAAAAAATGGTTGGGGTGTAGCTTTGGGGGCGCTATGGGCCGAGGACTTTTGCAATATTTTTAATCGGTTTAACACTCCCCTCCCAACTTTACCCACCAACCGAAAAAATAGTGCCAAAAATAAGTTCCTTCACAAACATGAAAATACAACCGACTGAGGTCATCGATTGATGGATTGTACAGATCAGCTATGGCGGACTAATGAGAATCGAACCCACGACTTCCCCACAGCCTGTTTTGGTAGCCAAGCGTAGTGACCACTAGACCACAAACGCAGTCTCGCAGTAGATAATATGACAAGGTCACTTAGAAGTACGCAAACATTAGTGGAAGCAACCAATGCGGTTTTATTCGAAGCAGTTAGAACTATCTATAAACCTATGAAATTACTTACATGATTATCGATTGATGAGAGAGTACACGTCACCGAATAAATAGCAGAATATATTGAGTAGCGATACCGATATAGGCAAGACTTGGTCGAATCCAATTAATATTATATTTTTATCAGATAAAAATATTTTACAGATTTTTTTGTTAGCAGAGTTGTATTCGCTCAAAGAATTTTATTGTACTGAGGAACGTCAGCGATTGTCTTTTTGCGGAACATTTTTAATTCGATTTGAATTTAGAATTGGCATTCAACCACAAGGTTTTCCCGTTATTTTGATGACACGAAAAAGGTGCCAAACCTTTTTCGTAGTCGTCGCGGGCGTCTGAAAGTCTGTCAAGTGGCCTGGGTCCCTGCCCGAGGATTGAGTACTCTGACCAAGGATGCTATAATCAAAGAGGATAGAGCACTACGAAAAACCTACCATAGAAAACTAAACTCTTTGTCTTCTCAAATAAAACATAAAATCGTATAAGTAAGCAACTAGAGTAAAGTGTCCAGAGCGAGAGCCACAAACTGAAGGAGTGTGTCCTACTCTTACTTATTTAAGTGGAATACTATGACCATGATGTTGTAAAATGTAGGCCATGTGTTTGATTACCCAATGGTCTCTTTTCAGTTTTACTAAAAACGAAAGCTTACGTTTAAAATGGATGGATGCTTTATGAGGCTCTGGTTCGACATCACAAAATCCTGCATTTTGTGAAGCCTGCAAAAGCCGGTATTTTAAAAAATAAGGGAAGATCCTGTATCATTTGTTGTGGTGAGTAAAAGGCTTCAAACCTCTGTAGCATACCTAAAGTTTGTACGTTTGTACATGAAAAGTTGCCGTTTGGTGTACATTATGCCAATCGATAGAAAAAATAATTATCACAAACAACAAATACTCTTTGACAAAAGGTCCCAAATTTATTACTAGTTGTAACGCAAAATACTTTAAAATGATGATAATGGACAATTGAATGAATTAAATTGTTTTTTTTTTATATTTTCAAACGGGAATAACTCAGAAAGTATCACTTAGTTTACTTTTTATTGACTTGCTTACCAACCCCTTTAGGTACCTTGCACAAGACTTTTCTGTTACCTTTGTCTTTTGTTTGCTAAGAAGTTTATTAGAAAGTAAGTAATAAATAAATATTTACAGTCTGTGGCGAAAAAAGTAATGGTACTAAGCGACGGAAGAAAATGTTGAACTGGAAGAACTACCAACGAAGCAACCACAGCTCGATGCAGGTGCCCAAACTGACTGAATGCATTCCTCAAAAGAAGAAGCTTTGAATATTATGTTTGAATAGCAAAATTGACAGGAGGTATAATAGAATATTTAATTTTATACTTAATAATTCTATTCTATTTTGTAGTGTATATTAGCTTTTATGCATATTTTAAATGTAAAAAAAAACATTCAAATGTTTGTCATCAATCTAACTCATGACTACATAACTCATGTAGCTACATGAGTTTTATTCGTATTGGCAAGTTAGATTTTATTATCTGAATTTACAATTTGTACACTAGGGTAGGTCGAAAAATTTTTTTTTAAGTAATTGATTTCTAATAGCAAAAATATGGTGACGCTAGGTATTGTTATAAACTCTGTAAAATATTATTTAATTATTTTAAGTGGAACAGTCCGCGCAAAGTCATTGAAGTTTTGAAAAAAAAAAGTTCAAATACCCACTTTTACACCTTAAGTTACGCGTTTGACGTTGGGTAAATTTTAATTTTTTAATTAGTATCCATTGAAACACACATTACTTTTGTTATAAAAACTGTGTTTTTCATTGAAAGAAGATTTTTTGAGGTAAATACATTCAACGAATTCATGTATAAATGTGGCTAGTTTCGGGTGAAATCTTATGAAATTGTAAATTGAGTAATTTTAGTTTTATAAGAGAAAGATATAAGTTTTATAAGATATAAGAGAAAAAATACCAGAATGTAATGATATGTTACGAGTGATGACCGAAATTGTAACCCAGAAAATTGAAGGAGTAATGACAAAAGAAATCAATTCCTGTAGTCTTGCATACAAGAGTCATACAGCTTCTGAAAGCTTATCATTATAAATACAAAAATATTATCAAATCACTGAAAAGAATTCACCTTTGAAAAAAAAACTGAGTTCTTGCAGCAAAGCGAAATTTCGTTCAATATTTGTTCATGCAAATGTCAGTAATAAGTCAGTGCAATTGTTCCAAAGAAGTTAAAGTGCCTAAAGCGGGGGTACCACTTTTTGATTGATCAATGGGGTGAAAGAAAAATGAAAATCGGCGGCATTGATCGCAATGGAACAAAAGCTTACAAAAAAAAGTTTGTTCGAAAGCAAGCTTCAACAAAAATCTGTCTGAAGAGCAGTAACTACCCATCCAAAATGCCAGAAAAATAATTAATGTTATCAACAAGTAGTTATTCTGATACAAGTGTTTCATTTCCGGAAAAGTTACACAAACATATAGAAGAGCCCTTACCTTCTACCCCTGAGGTAGAACTATGGAAAATAAGAAATGTGTAAAAAGTTTACCTGTGTGGTCTCAAATTTGGAGTATGGAGTATCCGGGAGAGCTGATGCTGCGATTGCTTCTGCAGTTTTACACAAACTTTCATCAGATATCGTTATAGATAAATTTAATCCACCTTTTCTAAGAAATCAAACATATGACGAACTTTTCTTAAAAAACCCAGGTCTTGGATGTTTACATGTTTGTGATGTCGCGGTTTCTGGTTCCCACGACACAGGGTATCCTAGTGTGGGCCCAGAACCAATATATGTGCCTGTATGTAAATTTTATGTTATGTTAAGTTATTCAGATAACAGAGAAAAAAGGTGACGAAAGGATGTGGTTTTTTAGGCTGCCTCGCCATACACAAGCGGTTGAACGAAGTGTAAAGATAGTGACAGATGCTGCAATGTCAACATGTGATAAAAAAAGCAACAACAACAAACAAAAACAACAAAACAAACAAAAAAACAAGCATTTATGCAAAACTTGCTTCAAGAAAAGTTATGCTGAAATTTGATAGCAAGCGGGATTTTTTGTATAAAACTTATATTTTATTTTGGTAACCTTTATGTGTATTTGTTTAAGTATTTTTGTTTTAAACGTTAAAATGTGTCTTTCACTAAATATTTATGATGTTTTAATAATACTTTCAGTAATTTCTAATAAAGAACTGTGCCATTTAATAACACACGTTTTTTTTTCAAAAACGTATAATTTTGCAGCGCATGCGCGGCATGAAGATGTATGTTTAATAATCCGTTTTTTAGCTAAAACTTCTTTTTACAGTACACAACAACTTAATATCACTATTAGAATTTGATTAATCAAAAATATATTTTTTTTCGTACTTTTTTTTCCGCGACCCACCCTATTGTACACTAAAATTTGTCTGCAACAACATTTTTAATTTTTAATTTAACCCTTGTCGAGACCAAGAGTACCATAATGATATAAAGTTCTAAATTGGTTCACTGAAAATAATTTGTAAACTTATGTAGATCAAAATATGATTCAGTTAATTCCGCAGAATGAGTGCGATTTCCGCGATAAAAAGTAGCCTACTGTAACTGATGATAAGAAATGTAAGAAAAGTTCACTATTAATAACTGTGAATATAAGTAAAGTTCACTATCTTGCATGTATCCATGTATCCATGCAAGATAGTGAACTTTACTTATTCTCAAATTAAAGGCCCAGACTCGAATCGAGCCATGAATGTATGCTAAGTAATTTTTGTAGCAATACCACTCAAGGTTTTAAAAACGTATTTTAACATGGTCGAAGTTGGGTTTTATCTTTACTCTTCTCTCTACTCTTCTTTTCCACTACAAACCTTATTTGAGGGCAGTATGTAATGTACTGTACATTAACACTCAATAAGCTAGTTGTAAATTCTATACATTTATATGAGTTTATGACTTGATTTTGGCTTTCATTTTATAATGTTAAAACTTCGTTAAATGCAAATATAAGTATAATTAAAGTTCTTCAGTCAATGAATATACCTACCACTAGGTACTGTGTCGCCCATTATGGAAGTAAATGCCCAAGTTACTCCCAAAGAGAGAACTTCGCTCGTTCCTTCCGGCTGGCTTCCCTTGTTTCGTCCGGTTTTCATAGACATCAAGGTCACCCTACTTAGAAAGAGATGACATTCACTAGTTCGAGCCTCCTTGTCAGGACATTTTTTTGTCAGATTACTCAATCCTCTTTGATTATCACATCCATGACTGACATGATACATGAAATGAAAGCCAAAATCAAGTCATAAACTCATATAAATGTATAGAATTTACAACTTGCTTATTGAGTGTTAATGTACAGTACATTACATACTGCCCTCAAATAAGGTTTGTAGTGGAAAAGAAGAGTAGACAGAAGAGTAAAGATAAAACTCAACTTCGACCATGTTAAAATACGTTTTTAAAACCTTGTGTGGTATTGCTACAAAAATTACTTAGCATACATTCATGGCTCGATTCGAGTCTGGGCCTTTAATTTGAGAATAAGTAAAGTTCACTATCTTGCATGGATACATGGATACATGCAAGATAGTGAACTTTACTTATATTCACAGTTATTAATAGTGAACTTTTCTTACATTTCTTATCATCAGTTACAGTAGGCTACTTTTTATCGCGGAAATCGCACTCATTCTGCGGAATTAACTTAATCATATTTTGATCTACATAAGTTTACAAATTATTTTCAGTGAACCAATTTAGAACTTTATATCATTATGGTACTCTTGGTCTCGACAAGGGTTAAATTAAAAATTAAAAATGTTGTTGCAGACAAATTTTAGTGTACAAATTGTAAATTCAGATAATAAAATCTAACTTGCCAATACGAATAAAACTCATGTAGCTAGCTAGATTGATGACAAACATTAGAATGTTTTTTTTTTACATTTAAAATATGCATAGAAGCTAATATACGTTACAAAATAGAATAGAATTATTAAGTATAAAATTAAATATTCTATTATACCTCCTGTCAATTTTTCTACTCAAACATAATATTCAAAGCTTCTTCTTTTGGGGAATGCATTGTCAGTTTGGCCACCTGCATCGAGCTGTGGTTGCTTCGTTGGTAGTTCTTCCAGTTCAACATTTTCTTCCGTCGCTTAGTACCATTACTTTTTTCGCCACAGGCTGTAAATATTTATTTATTACTTACTTTCTAATAAACTTCTTAGCAAACAAAACACAAAGGTAACAGAAAAGTCCTGTGCAACGTACCTAAAGGGGTTGGTAAGCAAGTCAATAAAAAGTAAACTAAGTGATACTTTCTGAGTTATTCCCGTTTGAAAATATAAAATATAAAAAAAAAAACAATTTAATTCATTCAATTGTCCATTTTCATCATTTTAAAGTATTTTGCGTTACAACTAGTAATAAATTGGGGACATTTTGTCAAAGAGTATTTGTTGTTTGTGATAATTATTTTTTCTACCGATTGGCATAATGTACACCAATCGGCAACTTTTCATGTACAAACGTACAAACTTTAGGTATGCTACAGAGGTTTGAAGCCTTTTACTCACCACTACAAATAGTACAGGATCTTCCTTCAACCTAGGTAAGACCGTAGGTTTAAAATCTTATTTTCTAAAATACCGGCTTTTGCAGGCTTCACAAAATGCAGGATTTTGTGATGTCGAACCAGAGCCTCATATAGCATCCATCCATTTTAAACGTAAGCTTTCGTTTTTAGTAAAACTGAAAAGAGACCATTGGGTAATCAAACACATGGCCTACATTTTACAACATCATGGTCATAGTATTCCACATAAATGAGTAAGAGTAAGACACACTCCTTCAGTTTGTGGCTCTCGCTCTGGACACTTTACTCTAGTTGCTTACTTATACGATTTTATGTTTTATTTGAGAAGACAAAGAGTTTAGTTTTCTATGGAAGGTTTTTCGTAGTGCTCTATCCTCTTTGATTATAACATCCTTGGTCCCTGCTTACCCCTGCGGGGTATCAGTTTACGTATCACTCTTGCAAAGGGCAAGATAAAAAGTACCCGAAACCAGCGTATATGTATGCAACGACTAATGAATGTTGATGAAGCGAAAGAGACCTGCCAGATTAGTGGCAAGTAGCAGACTGGTCTCTACTTACCCCTCCGGGTTACAGGCGTGAGTTTATTTTATATCGTTCTTAATACCCCTAAAAACCCAGTAAAGCGTTATTTTCGTAACGTTAATCATGTAACGTGGACCCAGTTCTATTGATTGGTGCCTCTGCTACCCCCTCGGGGATAAAGGGCGTGAGTTTATTTATTTTAGTTAATCATGAATAATTATCATCAAACCAATAAATCGTTTTTTTTTTTAAATTACACTCAGACTAAGGGGCAAACCCCTGCACACTTTCACGCGCCAACCCCCAGCCGCTCAGAGTTTCACTCTCCGTTGCAGTCGGCCTAGGGCCTCGCTAGACACTTTTGATTGAGATTTGACGCATGGGAACATGTATGGTCTCGGCCTTCAGCCTCAGCCTCAACGGAGCCTCAGCGAGGTTTCTCTTGCCCGCCCGCTTTGCGGAGCTTGAGGCCTCGCAAATTTGTCCCATCCGGCTTTTCATCGTTAATTTTACGCCGGAACACGGGACCTCTTGGCTTTCAGCCTTGGCCTGAACTGAGTTCTATCGCTCGGCCTTCGGCCCCGCAAGTTTGTGGCATCTGGATTTTGCATTGATTCTTTTACACCGGAACCTAACCTGGTACTGGATGGAGCTCAGCCTTTGGGCTCGCCTCGGTGGAGTTCGTCGTCCTCGTTTTGCCTTATCAAAGTTTTTCGTGCTCGCTTCGCAATTTTTCAACACCCTCTTAATAATTATTAAGAGGGGGTTGCGAAGTTAGTATGAAAGCTCTTTCGCATGCGCTAAAAGTATCCCTATCTTATTTGCAAACACTTTACTCAACTAAAGCCCACGTGGATGTAGCCGCGGGCAACAGCTAGTCATGAATAATTATCATCAACGTCTCACTACTGCAGAGGTGGCGCCCGCGATAGCGTGAGAATAATTATTATATTAAATAACATTATATTAAGCCGTTAAGCAAGTCAGAAGCCTTAGGGCGGCATGAAAACTTCTGACAGTAAGACCAGCCACTAGTCTTACAACCCTCCACCAATCCGGACTTGGCCCCCGTGGTGGAGTATGGCCTATACCTTCCTCAGGGAAGAGACCCGTGCCCCTCGGTGGAGACATAATAGGTTGATGATGATGATGGGTAGCTAGATATCATTGTTGCTCTATTTCTTGTTGAATTGAAAACTACATCACAAGCAGTTTTGATCACTTCAAGTGTAAAGTTACGTGAAACTTTTTTTTTTCAATTTAGATCAGAAAGTTCTCTAAAAATACGTGAAACGATTTCAAAGTCCCCTTCTAGCGTATATTTACTTGAAAATGAAAAAAATAAATTGTAAAACGGTTACAAAAAACAAGTACTGGCTGCCAAACAAGTTTTTCCTGTGCTATAGGTAGATGTTAGGTATTGTTGCTCTTTTTCTTGTTGAAACCTACTCATGGTCCGAAATTACAAGCAGTTTTAGTCACTTCAAGTTCACAAAGATTCGTGAGACATATAGGTATATTTTTTAAATATAAATAAACAAATATACAAAATATTTTATTAAAAAATCTGTAGCAATATGGGGCAACGGAAGAAAACGTCAGAAATATAATTAACTTTTTTATTTATTGACTTTGTAACACTTTCTCTTACATCATAGCAGTCGTGGCGCGACTAACTTATAAACAAATAGAATACTCATAAATGGCCTTTAAATATCACAAAATGTAATGAAATGTATGAACAAACAAATAGAAATTTGGCTGCGGTTATTAAAATATAGCTACCGCAATAGTATGACTATCACCATATTTTTAAAAACATTTTCTCTATACTTAATGTTTTTGAAAAAAACATCTGAAGATTGATGAGTGTAACTGTTATATTATGATATAAGTATAAAAACGAAAAATCACATACATATTTTAAACTCAACAAATCTTCAGATTTTTTTTAAGTATCCTTAATGAAAAGTATTTATTTTGGTGCGATTTAGCTTCAGAATAATAATAATATGCTTATATTGGAAGCAGTTTAGAATAACTTAAAAGTGAACTCATTGCTGATCTAGATGTTTATTCATAACAAAAAAAAACAAAATAATTTCATTAAAAATGAAAATGCAGGACACAATAAGATATTAAAATTAATAACAAAATTATCAAAAACTGGTTAAAAATCGTGATACTTTTCATGGCCATCATTATAATTTAACCTTAATACATAATAAAGTACCTTTTTGATTTCGTATATTTTTAACATTTATGTATATTGACAGCGGTCAATTTACCTCCGCGGAAAATTACTTTGAAGCAGAGCTTAGATTACTAACGTAAAATATTGCTACGACAATAGAATACTTACAAACAAAAAGTAAATATTACACTTTGTAAACTATCACATAAGAAGTGGAGTCATTTGTACTGTACAAATAAAATGTAAATTAAAACTACTATGATAAGGTCCACTGCCCATTGCGTTACTACTGTTTTAGATCTGCGCAGACGAGGTAGTGTCCCTCGGGTACTTTTTTGTCCATCGATATAAATCTCTGATAAATTGTACTGAATAACGCACACAAAGGACTAAAGGTCATAGCCCACTTACACGACTCTGCTACCACCCGGCAAAAATAATATCATTCAAATCATCATAAATTAGCTGACAGCTGACAGCAATGTAAAATATATCTAAAGAGCAATATTTAAAGCCCATATTTGAATGATATTATTTTTGCCGGGTGGGAGCAGTCGTGTAAGTGGGCTACGACCTTTAAAGTACCCCGTACAATACGTCCACTGTATGATACTGGAAGAAGAAAAAGACTACATTTCCAGGCTACAAATAATGACCGCACACCGTGTGCGTTGGTCCATGACAAGTATTCGGTGGATATTTTTTAAACGATCCAGGCATTTTATGGTGACAAAAATCCCTCGTCTGCAAAGGCCTTTTCATCATCATCAACCCATTTTGTCCCCACCGAGGGGCACGGGTCTCTTCCCTGAGGAAGGTATAGGCCATACTCCACCACGGAGGCCAAGTCCGGACTGGTGGAGGGTTAGGCAGGCCTTTTGACAAGGTGTTACGAAAAAAGTAACACCCTTTTTTTATTGCCGATTTACATTAAATGTAAGTGGTTTAATCCTTAGGCTCGGCGAGTACCAAATTTGGTAGCGGGTGCTCGGAAGCGAAATTAAACCTTACATTTATTAACCGTCGTCCTAAAGTCCCTTGTGTCAAGGCAACTTTTCATTTGCAGAGTTGAGCCAACGGGTAAAGAAAGTGGTGTATCCTAGTGTCCCAGTTTGAGACCAGCTCAAGTGGCCATGGTTAGCAGAGACGGAGTTAGTAGTCAGAGACGACCAACCGACGACGCGAGCTCCGTCTCTGCTCACCATGATTAAGCTCTGCTAATTAGAGCAAAACCTGATCGGACGTTCTGAGAATAAGTCAAGTAATTATATCCGGAATAAATTTTATAATATCTATACTACTTACGAAAGATTTCGTAAAACTCATTATTTTATTTCATAAAAAAATATTTTTAGTACATTTTAGGCTAAATTGTGTTCACTAAATGTCTCGCAATACGCTATTGCAAATTTGAATTGCTTTTTATGTATTTGTAAGCAAACAAACATGATTTTTGTGCCGTTGCCATATAGATACGCTAGACCATTATGTATACATTTTATCGAAATATCTGCTTATTTTCTAGGTTCAATTTGGTGGACATACTGGACGAATTGGAAAACGACGATTAGTTAGACGCTTACGACATGTTTATTGAACCACCATAGGTAGCTTAATGTAACGATATAGATTCTGCTGACGAAATTCTGTTTTATTTCGACTCAGTTTTAAGTTGAGGCAGTTAACTAGTTTTTCTATTTTTTTTTTACTCTTATTAGCCTAGCATTGCCCTGTGGCAACGGCACATAACTCAAAAATGGCCAAAAAAGTTTTTTTTAAATTATGTTTTCCCTTTATTCTTAAGTTCCCAGAAATCCTAAAAACACACTGGACCTTAAATAATTGGTGATGAAAAAAATCAGTCTCTAACGGGTTAATTTTACTAGCACACTCTCCTAGTGCACTTGGTGTAATGCAAACCAGCATTTGGTATTTCATATTGTTTTATAAGAAACAAAGTGGATTAGACGTAAAGTCAACGCCATGAGCAAAGAACAATACATTTCATGACTATTGATTTACTTATGTAGACTATTTACATAGTTTGGTTATAATGGCAATTGTCAATCCAAAAGGATTGGCATCTCCGGCTACCCCATACGGACTAGAGACGCAAAGTTATGATCTTGACGTATCAGCCTAGACAATATTTCCTTCTCAATAAGAGATCATATTAAAATACTATGTAATTTTGTGATTGGCGACTCTGCGTATTTCTGTGTTACATTAAAATATTTACAATGTAGGTTACTAGGGAGTATTTTCCGTTTCATTAAAACGTAACTTTCAATTACACTAGAACTAGAGCTACCTGCTTTTTTCTTTATAAAAATATAGTGTGTATTTCTACTAAATATTTTTTATATATTTTTATTACATTATAATCTAGTAAAATAAAGAGGTAGGATACATAGACAAATAAGTTATATTCCGGAGACCTACTGGAAAATGCACTTAAGGGGATCTAAGGCGTGAAGCTAGGGCCACCGGGGAAAAAAATCATTTTTCCCTTCTATCACTTGGACAGTGATTTTTAATACCTGCGAGAAAGTACCAGGGTCTCGATTCTGTTAGTACATTATAGTTAAATTACACATACATGGATCGGTCACGTAACGCCATTGACGCTCAGAAGTAGGAATATGCGTGCGGGCATAGATTAGAAGCTGCAATGAAATTAAGTCAAAGGGTGATCGGAATTTCATAATATTTTTTGCGCATGTTTTTTAAATATTAACTCAATAAAAAATAGTAAAATATATTGTAGATGCCACCAAAACCTACAAATATCGCACCTCATCTAGCAAACTGTCATATCACAAAAAACATAGTTTTGAGAAAAAGGCGATTAAGTGATTTCGGTCTTACATTTATTGCCACTGTGGTAAATATATTTCAATATTACATTATGGTAAATATAATATAATATAAGGCCCAGTGCCTTCTGTTTATGCATTGTTGCACAATGACAAATGCATGTGCACGGCTTAATTTCATTGCCGCTTTAAATCTACGAGAGCAGGCGCACGAAAACTTATAGTTTTCAATCAATCAGCTCGGAGTCGTCCACTGTTGGACATAGGCAACTCCCACAAGGCAACGGAGCGTTCTAGTATTATGTAACGCAATTTTTGCAGGTTGTGCGGTGGTGGCGTAGTGGGGTTGACCTTTGCTTCTCGATCATGAGGGTCTGGGTTCGAACCACGCATGTACCAATGACTTTTAGTTACGTACATTTGTTTGCACAGCAACACCATTCGCTGATAAATTGTGCCCGGATAACGGCGACAGGCTTGCCACTTGTCACGTTTGGGACCTAATAAACTCGGCAAAACGTGGGTCCAGTTCTAGAGACTGGTGCCTCTGCCTACCCCTTCGGGGATAACGGGCGTGAGTTTATTATTTATTTATTTATTATTTATATGTTTTCATCAATTTTAATCATCATCATCATCATCAGCCCACCGCTTTCCACTGCTGGGTATAGGCTTTTTCCCCTAAATGCCATTTCACACGGTCTCCGCCATTCGCATCCACGGACCTTCCGCCGACTCAACGACATCGGCCGACCATCCCGTAGGTCCGCCCACTGACCGTCGTCCTGTATTCACAGCTCTGCCACAGAATACATAATACATAATAGTACTGGTACAGAAGATTCACTCCGCAAAATCAATTTGAAAAAAAGGGACTCTAGCAGCGATACAATTAGGTGCAATTCAGATCGCACGGCGCTAAAAAAGCTACGTTATATTCACCTACATGTTGCCTCTCTTTCTACCACGTAGCTCGCGCGCGCGACACTGCTCGCTCGTGCGTGAGTCCCTACTAATCAGCCACTCTGGAGTGGCCGCCGCATGTACTTACGCGTTCGATATCGACACGCGGAGTGCGACAGGCCTGGCTCTGCATCAGAGCGAAACCCGACTCTTCCGACAAAAAGTCAAGTAAGTGTATCCGGAAAACGGTTTATAATTATTTAGTATTTAGAATGGACCTTCAGGGTGGACGTGGTTTAATCCGTGGACGCGAAATTAATCGCGGGTATTTCTAGTTCCTAATAAACTCATCTTAAAAGTAATGCGTCATGAAAGCCATGAGGGCGATCCCAGTCAGTAGCGCAGCCAGATGTTTGAGCGATTCCCATTTATCCTGTTCCCGGAGTAAGTCTGGGAGGACCGTCACCAGAGCTATGTGGAGGAACCCGCCCGCCGTGAACGGGACGATCCAGGACGTCTTCGCCTCTGCAATGAGAGGAAAATCGTTGTGAGGAAAGCCTTTAAAACCACACTTGTCAAGCCTGCAAGTCGTGTTGGTCGAGCTTAGGCCAGTGCGAGCGTAGGCAAACTGATAAGTCTGCAATACATGTTGGCCGAGCGTTTCCAAGTGAAGACCAATACCAACGTATAGACAGTATGTTTGCATTGTCTTGCCATCGCTCGGTGTCGCTCGCCGAGTTGGCCTAGTAAGGCAAGCGCCAACGTGTAAAGAGATAATTTGGCGTCGCTTGTCAAAACTTGCAGTCGCCCGGGACCACTTGCCGCACTTCGAAGCGGTGTCGGTTTTTCGGCACAAATCAAAGACGTTCGTAAGCCCTCTGCCAACGTATGGCTATCTCTTCGAAACTAGTCTATATTGGCCATTTGCATTGGTGTTCGATAAGCTTGCCGAACGTCTAGGCAGTAGCTCTTGCCTTGTATAGCCTGCAATGCAATGGCCACACGTTGGCCAAAAGCGCCAAAGGCGCGGAAAAACCGTCACCGCTCCGAAGTGCGGCAAGTGGTCGCGAGCGACTGCAAGCTGTGACAAGCGACGCCAAATGATCTCTATACACGTTGGCGCTTGTCTTACTAGGCCAACTTGGCGAGCAACACCGAGCGATGTCAAGACAATGCAAACATACTGTCTATACGTCGGTATAGGCCTTCACTTGGAAACGGTCAGCCAATATGTTTTGCAGGCTTAATGCCGGCTTTACACGCTTGCCAAGTTTCAACAAGCGTCCACAAGTACAAGTGTGTAAAGAGGGCGTTTGGCTTGGCTTGCGTGATTTTGCAGACGCTTGTCGCCGATTCGTTTGGTGTCGGTTTTTGGACACAGATCAAAGGGCGCTTGCGGCAAGCGCTTGCGACGCGTTCACATGTTGGTGCGTGTTTGGTAGCTAATGTGATCTCGCGGACGAGCTCATGTGTCTTAAAAATGAGTGAATTAATGAGATTTTTATGAATATTCAGCATCAACCATCTTCGTGGTCGTCGAGCTTTCCTTGTTTTTTTTTTTGGATTTGTACATCAGTACGTTAAACCAAAAGCAATAGCCGACACAATTTCGGCGTCTGCCATGCTTGGATGTTCGTAGCACAATGACGCATTCACAAGCATGTAAACGACTTCCAAATGCCAAGCGAGATTTGTGGTCGCTTGGGGCCTGACGATGTTTGCCAAGGCTTGGCAAGCGTGTAAATCCACCATTAGAAAAAAGTGATAACTAAACAAAACGTCAACTCACCGATGGCGTTCCGAGCCCCGCTGAATATGACAGCAGTCATAGCGCCGATGAGACCCGCCGAAGCGGTTGCCTGTTGGAAATACAAGTAAAATACAGTCGGTAAGAATAATATCGTGCCTTACATGAAATGCCTATAAAACGGATAGGTATGCGAGGGTCTCATGAAAAATGGGGAAAAAGAATTTCGGGGTTGTGAGAAGCTTTCATTAAAATTAGATCTTAAGTATCAGAGTTTCATTGCTTTCATTCTATCAACCTTTGGAATGCTAGAATGCCTAAGCGCATATCCGCGCGAATCCGATATGGTGTAGGTTTTGCGCTATTTTAATATGTAATACAAAGGAGTTGAGTTAAAAATTGTGTTTTTCTAAATCCTTATGAACGAATGGACCATAAACAATAGTCACCCACAGAGTACAATGTCAAAAAACCGCTCATGCCAGTCGTTGAAATACGAGGCATACGAGGGTGCAAAATTTTCGGTGGCGTTCTAATCTAATAACAATATACATTTGTGTAGTCACAGACTTTTTCACCTCTGTGTGTGTAGAGGTCACTGTTCAAAACATACTCAAAAATACGCCCAGACCGAAGTCATTTTGTACAAATCAAGCACCGCGGCCTCCAGTGGGAATCGAACCCTAAGTATTTGGTAGTCAAGCTGTGGACCGATCGTCCAACACGGCAGTCATAAGGACAAACCCGTCATCAGCTTACCAGTTGCGCCTTGGCTGCCTCCCAGCGAGTGAATCCGCTCTTCAACAAAATGGCGAAGTCTCCAATCTCATGTGGTATCTCATGCACTGTAACAGAGGTAAAATAAGATGAGATAAAGGACAACCAAATAAGGGAGAACTTTATTTAATTCAATAGGCTACTTGACCTTTTCTAAAAACCATGTCATATTTTTTGTTGGTGTTCATGGAGTCCACAGAAAGTGGTCATTTTAAATTCTTCCGCGTATTTCTTCTAAAAAAGGCAAACGAAAATTTAGTTTTGAAATAAGCTGCCAAAACGCTATCTTGGGCAATATGGCGTCGCAGAGGAATTATGACGTCACTTGGCAGTAAACCAACCAATGAACGTAAGCATGAATGAATGACAGACGCCATTATTACTGGCATGTAAGGTCATCATAGAATCGGCCAATCCAGGCCGTTTTCGTTACAATGGCGGCTATCTGCGGCAAAATTATCAAATTTTATTTTATGTTTTTTTTTAATAATAATTGTTTTTTAGTTAAAATGCCTTAAAGCGGTTTTAAGACTCATAATTTATAAGAATACGTATAAATAATACTGTTTTTTTTTCAAACTGTCAAATAGCCTATTGTGGAATGAACATGTAAGGCATATAAAATTTAAGGCAGCCGGGCTCCATACAGTAGTGTATCCTCCTGAGTCATACATAACCTTGAAAATAACAACAATAAAACCATTGTTATTTTAAAAGTCAGGACTGAAGAGGTTGAGGCGCTACCCTAGACTCCAAACGCCTCAGGAGCTTCCATGTAGAGCAGTTCGCATCCAGCGACTCCCCGCCACCGTGACCAGCCCTTAAATTGCGTAATTTTCCACTCTATTGGGTTAAGCATTTAGACAACTCAAAAGAGTCAAAATAAGAATGTATATGACAGTTCGGAGTAGGAGTATGAAATACCTAATGAGAAAAAAAGTCCCAGAATGTAACAGTGTGACATAACGTGGTGTGACATACCGGGAACAAAAGGGGCTAAATCAGACAACTCCATACAGTGGAGTCTTACATAATAGGCTATTTGACAGTGTGAAAAAGCAGTATTATACGTATTCGTTTAAATTATGAGTTTTAAAACCGCTTTAAGGCATTTTATTTAAACAACAATTATTGTAAAAAAACATAAGATAAAATTTAATAATTAAATATCTGCAGCCATGTCATCGAAAATTGGCTCGATTGGCCGATTCTATGATGACGTCACATGCTAGTAAAAATGGCGTCTGTCATTCATTCGTGCTTACGTTCATTGGTTGGTTTACTGCCAAGTGACGTCATAATTCCTCTGCGACGCCATATTACCCAAGATAGCGTTTTGGCGGCTTATTTCAAAAGTAAATTTTCGTTTGCCTTTTTTAGAAGAAATACACGAAAGAATTTAAAATGACCACTTTCTGTGGACTCCATGAACACCAACAAAAAATATGAGATGGTTTTCAGAAATCGGTCAAATATTGCACCCCAGGTCGTCAAGTAAAACTAATCTTACCCAATATCGCGAATGTGGTGAGCAGGCCAACTCGGAAGCCTACGATGAAGGAGCCTCCAACCGCAAGCCCATGCGTAAAGTTATCTATCGAATTCGCCATCAGATTCAGGTACCCAGCCACCTGATGGACAAAGTTTAGGTTTGTGATTGGCCAGTCTTGTCGATGTCATGATATTGGAGAAATTTCAACTGTAGAGTGGGTGAATTAAATAGAACTGTATCGAGGTTTGAGGTAAATTAATGGCGACACTTATTTAGTGTATTAATGTAGCTGAAATAACGCTATAATATACTGATTTACAGTTTTTAAGTTTTTAGCATTCTTGATTCGTTTTCGGCCCCTTTTCAATGTGTTACGTGTTATTTTTGTGTTCCTGTAAACCGCTTCATCATCAACCCATTATGTCCCCACCGAGGGGCACGGGTCTCTTCCCTGAGGAAGGTATAGGCCATACTCCAAGTCCGGATTGGTGGACACTTGTAAGACTAGTGGCTGGTCTTACTGTCACAAGATTTTAAGCCGCCCTAAGGCTTGGCTTAACGACTGTAATCTATCGATGGCAGCCGGCACCAACTGCTTAACGTGCCTTGCGAAGCTCGGAAAAATGCCACAAGCGTTAGTCATAGACGGTCACCCATCCATGCACTGAACGCGCCCTATGTTGCTTAACCTTCGTGATCGTTTAAGATCGCTCTCCCGTAGTCCGTAGAATCGCTCGTAGCCCCGGCCTCTCAGGTGGCCGGGGCTACGAGCGATTCCGCTTATTCGATATCAATAATTTCTACTTAATAAAGCAAATTGACAAATCTAAATTTTTATGTGACCTTGAAATTGACCGCGTCAAATGGAGACGCTTTCGGGTTCTTTGTTATTTGAACAACACGTTGTTTCACAATAGTTTATCGAATATTTAAGAAATCGTAGCCATTTTTTACCAACTTCGCTACTTTATTATTGCATTTTACTCAGTTACTGTGTCTTATGAGAAAAAATTACTGTAGCCACGATCTCAGATATTATAATCTTGTGTTTCAATCCATCTTACCAACATAAAATTGAAGTTTGAAAGCGCTAAAGCCCTCAACCAAAAATATCAACAAAGACAAGTTAGCTACCACTTCGTGACTTTAATTTGAAGTGATGAAATTTTAAGATGGCGTCACTTTTCAAAATGGCAGCAATTCTCAAGATGGTGGCATTTTTGGGTGGGTGTATTTCAATGTTTGTGATATCCTTGCCTTGTTACCATAGCACAGGGTATCCTAATTTCGGACCAGTGGGCTCATTGCGTAATTTTCGCAACGGATATTCATACGTCTTAATAAGTCACGTCAACACAAAAACCGACGTCGTGCGGAGTACCGCCTCGCTCTAACATAGGGTCTTAAAAGAAGATAGTGCTATACAGTAGTGGTATACACGACTTTTTAAGACGTATGAATATCCGTTGCGAAAGTCTATATATATAAAATTCAAAGTCCTGACTGACTGATTCATTCACTCATCAACGCCCAGCCCAAGCCGTTTGACCTAGGAAGCTGAAATTTTGCACAGAGAACCTATATATAATGTAGGCAAGGAATAAGAACGGATTTTTTGAAATTCAACCCCTAAGGGGGCGATAAGGGTTACCAAAATTTGTATGGGAGTTATAAAGAATGTTGTCTGATTTTCTTGAAACTTGAAATAAATACTCTTCAACACAATCGATTGAACACGTGTTTCACCGTTTTTCTAAATTTAACCCTTAACGCGAGTCACAGGAGTGAACGGGGTTGCAAATTTTTGAACTTGAAATTTTTGAACATATAAGCCCACAGGTCAGGTGATAGTGTTTTGTGAAAGTTATTATTTTTTATCTTTCCTAGATACAGCTTCGCTTACATGTTTCGGAGCGCTAATTTCGCTCGTCTCCTCAGTCTTTGCGAGAGCCTTTTCCCTGGCTTCGCGCAGTATGCAACGCCCCATCCAGCGGTTGCCTTTTGAGCAGCGAACAGCATTGGCAGAGTTGATTGCGTTGCAACACGCTCCTTCAGCTGCGAATGAAAAAAGTTTTCGTCTTGGTTTCGATGTAAAAAAATATAAGGGAGAGATTGATATAAGCGATAAGACCCCCCACTTTTTTAACACTTCTTACATATTAGATTTTTTTCTGTAATTATTTTCATATATTTAAAAAATAGATAACAATCTATTCTCACACCTACCGAAACATGTACAGTTTCATGAAAATCGGTGAAGCCGTTTCGGAGGAGTATGCGCACTAGCACTGCGACATGAGAATTTTATATAATAAAGTCTGATTTTTTATTCCGTAGAATTCTGACATTTCATAAGTGTTGCTACTGAAAAAGTTCTCCACCGAAAAAGGGACAAATTTGACCCAATTGAGAGCAATAAAAAATAAAATGAAGGGTACAGGGGAAAAAGGATCAAAGTCAGTATTTTTCCAAAACTTTGTTGACAATGCCACTTGGTAGTGAATTGAGAAAACTATCGAATGGTAAAACACTAAAACGTTAAAAGAAATCACAGTCAACATGAGACTCAAAAGAACTTACTATGGTTGCAGGAAAATAGATCATAGTCTAGTCTAATGTGACTATGATCTTTTTATAGAGTTTTTGAAGTTCTAACAGGTATTAATTACTGATATGTAATCAGAATAGCAAAAAAACATGTAAATCACAATGTCTAATTTGTAGATATTTTTAGAAAAAAAAAATATATAAATTATCCACATGAAAAAGTTCATAGTCAAGTGACTCTAAACTTTCTTCTAAGTATTTTAATAGAACATTTACGTTTTTTTTTTTAACTTTGGTGGCAAAAAACATGTATTATATTTTTTTTATTAAGTAAAGCATTGGGATAACTGTCTTTTCTAGAAGTTAGTACTTTAGTGTTGTAAAAAACATAGATTTAAACATAGAAAGAACATAGAAAAAACGTTTTTTCTCTTAGAAAAAAAGTTTTTTGTTGTTATCTCCAAATACGTTATTTTTGACTGTGATCCTTCTTTCCCTATACCCTTCAAATGCTACGTATTTTTTATGTTTTACCTACAAAAAGGTTAATTTAAATATTTACTTACTCAAGTGACAATACAAAAGTAAAAAATATTTCAATATCACGAACAATATATCGAATTAACTTTATTTTATTCTTTAGCTGGCATCACTGCCTACTAATTCAAGGTTTCGTAAACCTTTTTAGAAAAGTGAAGTATGCCGCTGTTAGCTCTCTTAATAATTTATGTCAGAGATGATGATTATGATGAAAATAGTGATGTCAGTATTAATGTTGATTAGGTATTTTGATAAAAATTTGTTTTGTTTACTTGTACTTTTTTACTGTTGTTGTGATGAAAGGGACACAATCCGCTACTTGACTCTTTTTTCAAGTATGTCTTAAATGCTAAATATCTCTTCCATTAGACCAAAAATATTGTAGTATATTTTTTGAGGACCTAAAAGCAACAAAAACATTATTTAAAATGTTGCTTTGCTAAACAGCCAAAAACGCGGTCCGCCATTTTTGTCTATGGTTTGAAGTCCTAAATATTTGTAAACAAAGTTTGACATTCAACATAGGTAGAGTTCGTGCCACGAAAGAAGTATGAGTTAATGAATTTTGGCTTTTATTGTTATGGCCTTAAGGATTTTACCGTGGGACTTGTTTGGTGAAACGATCTTTACCTAGTCCTAAAATCTGTTAGTGATCTGTGAGCATAGTGAAATAACAACAATGCATGTCATGATTTTATCGAGTTTACATGCAAAATATATCAATTATCATTATTACATTATTCGAGACTGCAAAAACACGTCAATAAAGACCGCCGGGAAGTCGCGGATTCGTGTGCCCAGTGAAATAAACATACGATAAACTTGGCTCAAACTTGCCAAGAGAGACCCGATTCTTTATCGACTGAAACTTGGGTGTATTTATGTGAAGATCACTTTAATGTAAGTTGTGTAATATCAATGTACACAGAAACTGTAAGCTGTAATAATGCTTGGTTTGATTTGGTTTGGTTTTGGCAAATTGGTACTATCAGCTTCCACGAATCCAGCGTCCATGATTGCGCTTATCAATAAAATGATAAGACACTAACTGCACAAGAAGAGTTTTTGCAAAAACACTAAATCCAATCCAAATCACAATAGAACTTACGCACGCACGACTGACAGATGTTTGTTTACAACCAAAGGTGCTTTCAAGATGGCGGGTAGTGTTTTCACCGTTCCGATTTAAAAGCGAAAAATATTTTTTTAATTTGCAAATTTTGCAGCCATCCTGCATATTTACTTAGCAAAGTCAATATATTTCGGTTTCTTACGTTAGATACTACAGGAAATATCCATTTATCGCGTCAAATTTGATAAGAGGCAAGTAGCGTATTGTCACTCGCCTTACATTTTCTTTTAATTTGGAGCTCCACACTTTATAAAATGGATACATTCACTAACAAATTAAATGTGTAGACTCAGATGTTCACACTCGTATTGAAATTGAAAAATGTGCCCCGCCAAAAAAGGTTTCTAATCTCTGACCTGTCAAAAAATGATAACTGTCGAAATTCTTCGGAATTAAAAATCAGACTTTAGAAGAAAGATAACAAAATTTGGAGCGGCAAATCTGCAAACCCAACTTTGGGAACACCGGAGATTGTATTTTTTTTCTTGTGAGCAATTAGATTTTTTTATAAATTAACTAAAATTGGTTTTTTCATATTAATTAGCTGACGACCTACGGTCAAATATACACAAAAAAAATCATAAAAAATCGGTGAAATCGTTTCGGAGGATGACACGAGATTATTAACAACTAGCTTTCGCCCGCGACTCCGTCCGCGTGGACTTTAGTTCAAAATTTTGCAACCCCGTTCACTCCCTTAAGGGTTAAATTTAGAAAAACGGCGAAACACGTGTTCAATCAATTGATTTATTTTAAGTTTCAAGAAAATTAGACAACATTCTATACCTCCCATACAAATTTTGGCAACCCTTTTCGGCCCCTTAGGGGTTGAATTTCAAAAAAGCCGGTCTTATTCCTTGCCTAAATTACATAAAGACCCTCTGTGCAAAATTTCAGCTTCCTAGGTCCAACGGCTCGGGCTGGGCGTTGATGAGTGAGTCAGTCAGTAAGGAGTATAAAAACAGTCCGCAGTCACCCACCTAATCCAATGTTATTGAACATGCACGACTCATACAGCTGCTTGGCTGTGATGTCACCGTTAGGCACGGGCAGACCCGCCGCCCCCTCCACCTTGAAAAAGAGAACAAAACCTTGTTTCAAACAGTCAAACCAGACATTCGTGGTTGTGAAATACAGCGTGTCCCAAAAATTACACGTCACAGTGACACTCTCCAGTGTTCCTTAGACCTGCTCAAGAGGCGTCGAACCAACCTAACATGACCTCAGTAAAAGTTTCACGGTTTTCGAGATATGGCCAATTGGGTATTTGACAGGATGTCAAATGAGTTACTTTTAAAACGGGATTTTGTATGAAAATACTTGCTTGTGACGTCACATTTCAGAGCACTCTTTTTATGTTTCATCTATTTAAAAATTGTAATAACTAGTATATGATTAAAAGAAATACATTTTCCGAGTCATTTTGTAATTTTTGTTTTAATCGAGCATCTCATATAATTTATTGTTGATAGCGTCAAATACCGTATTTAAACTTATTCTAAATTTTCACTTTTTTTAACAACTTTTGTGCTATGCCAGCACTTACGCTAAGTTAGTAAATTCGTGACCGAGTACAAATAAAAAAAACCAAACACAAGGGCTATCTAACTTAATGCTAGCACTAAAATTGTTAAAAAAAGTGAAAATTTAGAACAACTTCAAATTGGCCATAACTATCTCAAAAACCGTGCAACTTTTACTGAGGTCATGTTAGGTTGGTTCGATGCCTTTTGGGCAGGTCTACCTCCGGTGTCACTGTGACTTGTCATTTTTGGGGCACCCCGTATATTCTTTTTCAATGTTTCTCTGTATGGAAGAAAGAAAAAAACAAGTAATAGGCGCTGGACTTAGATTAGGATGTGAAGACTCCAGGGAAATGTAATTTTGTAGGGAATTTCCGGTACTATACGATGATAAATCGAACAGGGTAAAAACATGATTAGTCATAGAGTTCTTGACGTTTAAATATACTTATAGGTATAACTTATCATCATCATCATCATCATTCAGCCACAAGAAGTCCACTGCTGGACATAGGCCTCCTCCATGGATTTCCAAAAAGACCGGTCGGAAGCGGCTTGCATCCAGCGTCTTCCCGCCACTTGGATGAGATCGTCTGTCCATCTGTCTGGTATAACTTATAGGCAGCGTAAAACTTTAAACATGCGATATCTCTAAATCTTTGTTGCTTGACAAGTTCATGTTTTTCCCTGGAGTCTTCATATGGATTTAGGGAGAAGAACACACCTTATCGCCAAACTTGGCCCTCTTCCGCCTTTCCAGGTCCAGCAGCTTGTCTATCTCCTCAATCTCCAGCGCCTTGACGGAGCCGTTCCGTTTGCGCTGCTGCTCCTCCTTGGACGGCTCCTCATCTTCATGCTCGGACGTGGCGAACAGTTTCTCCACCACGATGAAAACAAGCATCCCAAACAGACACCAGAGGCCGCATTTCATGGAGACGTGCTCGCCTTCTGGGGACGGGGAGGTCGGAGATTTAGTGATCAGTGAACATTGACGAAAGAGGTGGACCTGCCCTTATATTTTTAGACTTATAGACAACTCGAAAGAGGCAAAATATGAATGTGTATGACAGTTCGGAGTAAGAGTATGAGATACCTACTGGGAAAAACAGTAACAGTGTGACATAAGGTGGTGTGAAATACCGGCAACAAAAGGGCTAAATCAGACAACTCCATACAGTGGAGTCTTGCGTAATTGCACCCCTGGAGTCATAGTGATTAGTGAACGTTGACGAAAGAGGTCGAAGACAGAATTTAGTCGGTAAAAAAAGGTTAACATAGACGTCCTGGCTTCATGGAGATCTGTAGCTGGCTGATAGCACTGATCTGTGCTTTCTGCAGTTTGCATCAAAGAAATTTTTGAAGATTTGAAAAGAGAACGCGCTTAAGACTTAAGATCGTGGCAGTTGCAGTTGACTGAAAATCACTGATTAGTAGGCACGGCGGGGCCCAAATAAATAATAAAATTATACACCGTCTGCCATTTGATTTGGCCTTTATTTATGTCACTCGGAGTGATATACACGTACACACCCGTTGCGGCGGGTGTGTATTAGATTCGGGAGGTCTGAGAATAGGTTATCTATTTTTCATACCCCTATTTGGCATAACAACGTTTGCCGGGTCAGCTAGTTTAACTTTATTATTAAAAACTTCCACACAGCACAACCACTTGCCCTCGAGGTCCCAAACTAGGATACCAGTGCTATACCTGAAAAATTATAATCATAATTGTATCAGATTTCGCCATATTTTATTCTAGACACGTTTTTTTACTTTCATTCAACTTAAATTTAATTTAACTTTCACGCAATTTCAAACCATTTTCTGCCAAAAAAAATTACGTGATATTTGCCAAGGCCTCCCCCCCTCTCCCCCAAGTGAGATTTAGTAAGATTCGGCTCGATCCCCTCCCCCCGCCGAATACTTCACGTACTCAATGGACGCGCCTTACGGACGGCGCGAACATGAGTATACACCCAGTCCAAGGCAGATACGGCAGCCTTTACTAGGAGTCGAACCCACGACCTCTGCTTTGGTGGTCAAGCGGTGCGACAGTAAGACCACCGAGTTTCGTATCGCTCCACGACCGTAATAATAATATGAAGCTTATGAGAACACCATACAACGCATGTATCCGTACATAACAGAGCGAGCGTTTGTATACATACGCCAGCGATAATTATGCTTGCAACGCAAAACCTCTGCGAACAGCTGAGTCGATTTGATGCCTCATAGTCATAGGTGGCAGTTAGTCGGGCGGACATTGATAAAGGTAATTTATTGAAGTGACGTCACCGCAATCGATGGTTCATTCATGTCTGGTAGAGGCGAAAGGTCAACATTTACATTTTTATTGCAAAGTCGCCCGTAACGTAGGTGAATAGAGTGCATGGCTGTAAATTTTGATGTGCTGTCGACTGTAAAAAGTGTAAAAGTGCGTGAAGAAGTAACAAATAAAATAATTGAGTAAGTTTGTGGAGGAAAAATATTTAATACCTTACGGCACTTTGGAAATAATTACTTAATTAAGAAGAGAAAAAAAAGTCACAGATACAGAAAAAATCATGCACGTACGTCACCCAAAAAATGCAGTCAAAAATTAAGAACACAATTCCGAACAAAAAATATATTTAATTAGGTATATTATATTACAAATATCTATTTTATTCACAATAATGACAAAATTTTTACTTTTTGAACGTCAAAGTTATTAGTTTCACAACTAATAGATGATGTAGAGAAGAAAATAAAAAAGGAACTTTGTTTTTCTTTACCAAAGAAAGATTGTATAAGTCGTTACTTTTTGTTCCAGAGCCACTACTTCCTTCTAACTTTAACTTAGAGTTGGACAAGTGTAATTTTGGCACCCATTCTATGGTCGAATCTTAAATAAAAATTAGGACGTCCACAAATTGATGTTTTAAAAATAGTCTCAATTTTAAAAAACAATGATTAACTACTCTAGCTAGAACAGGAAATTGTGTCAAAACAGGTTGGACCATTGCGGGTTTACTGAACTCTCTTCCAATAAAGTTTCTTAACGTTTTTTCGTAAAAATAATAATACGAAATGAATGAATCAATGTAGAATGTGGTTGATTCAAAATAAGCACAAACTATACACTATAAATATTTAAATTAAGCCAACTTACCTACAGTTAGTTACTTATAAAAGTTAAGTCATCATCCACCCTTTATGTCCCCACCGAGGGGCACGGAGCTCTTCCCTGAGTAAGGTATAGGCCATACTCCACCACGGGGGCCAAGTCCGAATTGGTGGAGGCTTGTAAGACTAGTGGCTGGTCTTACTGTCAGAAGTTTTCAAGCCGCCCTAAGGCCTCTGACTTGGCTTAACGACTGCGATCTATTGCCGGCAGCCGGCACCAACTGCTTGACGTGTCTTGGAAAGATGCCGGAACGGACGGAAAAATGCCCCTGGCGTCAGTCATATACGGTCACCCATCCATGCACTGAACGCGCCCTATGTTGCTTAACCTTCGTGATCATGATAAAAAAACCCGAAACCGGCGTGCGTGCATGCAACGACTAATGAATGACGATGAATGTTTTGTCAGGATCGTGATAGGTGCCATTCCCTGGTATCTGCCTACCCCTCTGGGATACAGGCGTGAGCTTCTGTATGTATGTATGTATGTATGTATTATCAATCGATACTGGAAAACGGTTATCAGATTTCGCCTTAACTCGATAACACGTTGCAATAAGGAGTAGTTTTACATTGTCACCGCTACACCGGCGGAAAATATTTCAGGACAAAGAAATCACGCGTCGCGTCATTCAAAGCCGCTTCCGTTTTTCTATGGAAACGCGCCAACTCTCTTCGTGCGCTCACACGTGGGGAACACAAAACCTCAACGCAATAAAAGGAAATAGTCGTAGGTATTTAATTAACACGTTGACTCGGTTAGTTGACGATTTATAAATAAACCCGCGTTATCATATCACCGTGACCGCTATTATTATACAGCCGGGTGTGTCTGTGCGATTGTCTGTAAGACCTAATAGTCTTACATTAATCATCATCAACCCATTATGTCCCCACCGAGGGGCACGGGTCGCTTCCCTGAGAAAGGCATAGGCCATACTCCACCACGAGGGCATACATTAATTATTATTATTATTTATTTCTTTAAATTGTAGAACTTTACAGTATCAACTATTGCGTTATACAATTAAGAAATGACTAATAAATTAAACATAAAATACACATAACATACAATAAAATGTATATCTAAATAATATAAATATAAACATTTACATACAGGCGCATACATTGCGTCTGGCCCCACACTAGTTCGAATCCCGGCTGGGGACAAAAAAACCCCAGGTCTGGGATGTTTACATGTTTGTGATGTCGCTGTTTCTGGTTCCCACGACACAGGGTATCCTAGTGTGGGGCCCGAAGCAATGTACCTATGTGCCTGTGAAAATGTAAAACCCGACCGTGAATCTGTCATCGTACTATAATGCACTAAGGGAATTTCGGCCCTGACCATGAATACATAAAACAGCCAAATCGTTGTACAAATCGGCGTTTGAACGCCCGATTATCCGAACGCCGATTAACCGAATCGCCAATTACTAATTGCTACTTGCTACTTGTCTGTTTAATTTATTTCTGTGATTGTGTCTTGTTGCTGCAATAAATATGTTTCTTTCTTTCATTTACCGAATCGGTCCTAAGCGTAATATAAAAAATTAAAACTAAGTAATTTTTATACTTTGTATTTTTGTTAAGGCCTGGGGTTGCAACTTACCTGATCAAGATGTTCAAGTGAGCGTTGTTGTAGAACTGTGTTTGTTTAACTTAATAAAGTTTTAATTTTTTTTTATTTCGTTTTTCTAAAGGCCGATTTCTGAATTGAGAATTGACAATAAGTAAAAAATACTTAAGTAACGTGCTGTCACGCTTTTTTCTGAGAAATTTGACGAAACTGCACTACAATTAAGTATTCAGGTACTTAGTGAAAATTCTCAACTCAGTAACCCTATGTCCGATTTTCCGAATTTTCGATTATCCAAGTCGACCCAGGTCCCAATTCGGATACTAATTGTATTTACTGATTAATATAATGATACAAGCAGAATCGCGGGGCATCACTTAGTTCCACGATAACTTTTAATAATATTGACATGATAACTAATATTGCAATCACTAACTAGGGTAACTACCGCTTAGTAATCGATACATTGTTGTGGCAAATAGTCGATTTAAAACCAATCCAATGAACCACAAATAAAAATCGACAGATGACAATTTTTAGGGTTCCGCACCCAAAGGGTAAAACGGACCCTATTACTGAGACTACGCTGTCTGCCCGTCTGTCACTAGGCTGAAGTAGGCTGTATGTCATGAACCGTGATAGTTAGACAGTTGAAATTTTCACATATGATGTATGTTTGGTGCCGCTATAACAACAAATACTAAAAAACAGAATAAATTTAGTAACTCCCATACGACGCGTGATTTTTTGCTCGATATTGATAACGGCAACAGGCAGACGATCGAAATATTCACAGAATACTTAGTTTTACATATGTTCACTTTAAAATAAGTAAATAAATTGAAATAAAACAAATATTTAAGGGAAGCTCCCATACAACAGACATGACTTAAATGCCGTTCTTATAGATCCGTACGGAGCCCTTCGTGCGCGAGTGCAACTCGTACTTGGCCGGTCTTTTTCAGTCATTACTGCGCGTCTTCCGAGCGAAGTCTCGGGTTAACATCTGCGGATTTTCTTTCGTTTGTCGTCGAAAATAGCGCCGAGAATTTCAAATTATGACGCCAATCTTTTATTAATAAATGAATACCGTAATTAATCTAAGAACGGATAAATCGTTCGATAAAAAAATTAATTGTTTTTAATTATGTAAATAATAATTTATTTTAGCGTCGGCTCTATGATTTTATGGATAGATTTCATCATTTATCTTTTGACGCAACTTTATGCGAATTTTGTTTGGATTGTGTTATGTTATGTCTTTTTCTGTTACAAATTAAATAAACAGAAACATTTACATACAGGCACATACATTGCTTCTGGCCCCACACTAGGATACCCTGTGTCGTGGGAACCACAAACAGCGACATCTTAAACATGGTTTATTAAAACAACTTACAAAGAAAAAGTCATGTTTATAACGTTTTTTTAACCTTGAAACAATCTTTTATGTATACTAACTAGCTGACCCGGCTAACGTTGTTTTGCCAGATAAGGGTAAGAAAAATAGATAACAACCTATGCTCAGACCTACTGAATATACATACAAAATTACATCAAAATCGGTCAAGCCGTTTCGGAGGAGTATGCGCACTAACATTGTGGCACGAGAATTTTATATATTAGACTTTAAAATGAATAATAATGGGGACCGACCATAGAACTAACAAGGTATGAGATTTTAGTGAAATCAAGCTACACATTTTCTCTGCTTCTGACATTAATGTAAAATACCTCATACCTTTCGTGCTAGCCAGGTCGTGTTGCCAAGCTTCCGGCAGCAAATGCAGGAAGACATCCCCAAGTAGTCCGCCCACTGCAAAGCTCAGCAGTATCCTTAGCGTAGCGGCTCCAGCTGCAACCAAGAGACAGTCTAGTTACATTTTCTCGTATATTATAATGTTCCGTTTGGGTATCGTGTGTGTATGGCGTCTCCGCCCTGTATACGGACATAGACGGAGACGTCACACATACTCTCACCACAGAATACATAATAGTACAAGTACAGAAGTTTCACTCCGCAAAATCAAGTAAGGAAAAAGGGACTCTAGCAGCGATACAATGAGGTGCATTTCAGATCGCACGGCGCTAAAAAAGCTACAGTTATATTCACCTACATGTTGCCACTCTTTCTACCGCGTAACTCGCGCGCGCGTCACTGCTCGCTCTTGCATGAGTCCCTACTTATCAGCCAGACTCTGGAGTGGCCGCCGCATGTACTTACACGTTCGATATCCACACGCAGAGTGCAACAGGCCTGCTCTCACCCTCACCCACACACACACACACACACACACACACACACACACGCACGCACGCACGCACGCACGCACGCACGCACGCACGAAAGCACGCACGCACGCACGCACGCACGCACGCTTTGCTGTTTTCTTGTGAAGAAGCGAGAAAATTCCATTTGCTTTTCCTCAGTTTTCTTGTTTCATAGCAACAACAAGAATAAGCGGACAGGTGAATGATCGATCCCGTTATCGGCAAATCTTTATCTCAATCGCTAATCTCGCAGCACGATGTGCCCAAGTGACGAATCTGAGACGATTGCACGATACCGTTTGACAGGGGCAGTGTTGTTGATAAAAATAGAGGTGACAAGCCTAATGTATTGATAGCCAAACTCTGTCAGATTTCACTATCTGTGGTGAAATCTTTTGTTCAGATGTTCACGTTTTTTATAGAAATGGGGAACGACCTGAAAATTTGTTTGGAGGGACATTGTATTTCAAAGTCAAAGAACAAAGGACAGAAAAACGCGAATAAATAAAATGGTAGAAATATTTTTCCGTTATTCCTCGCACTTGCCGGGTTTTTCTACGTTAACTTAGAAGTTTGTTTGTTAACAGCTTCAAGGGCTTCCACGCGTTCCCGAGATGAAGGGGCAGTTTTTGAATTGAGAATTTCGCTAATAGAAATAACTATTTCACTGTAGTGCTGTCTATTCAATTTTCTAAGGAAAGAAGGTGACGGAACGTTTCTTAATTCATCAGGCCTAGAACTGTTTTTCTTTCACAGTTAAGTTAGTTATTAAAACAGTCATCATCATCATCATAGGCCTTCGCGTCCGTTACGGACGATTCAAGCAGTGCCTGGGGATGTATCCTGTGGGACTTCGACACTTTTTTGAGTGACTGAAAAGTCCAATTCGAGGGCGGCAGCCTCTACCGCATGTGGGACATAATGTAATGATGTAAGATTGTTATTGGGAAGGTTATTGAAACGGGCGACTAAATGGAGTAACGTTGTGTATTCAACTGTTGAGAAGAGAGCATGTTACATACTTATGAATGTGTGGGTTAGGTGTCACCACACTACAATAATAAAGAGAAGGTCCGGCGTCGGGTCTGTACGGATTTGGTGCCTCCTGGCTCTTTTGTCCGCCAGTGCCGAGCACCATACTTCGTCGCAGGTCTTACGGCCCTCCCGAACCAGTAAACACACAGTAAAGTAGTTAGTTATTAACAGATAACTGTTTCAAAGAATAAAACATGCTCATACAACTTTGCTGTGGTCTATATCATCTTCAAAATTCGATTCTAAGTGCAGTTGTTTACGGGGCCTAACGGAACGCGCCGTAGTTTACATCGGACCCGCCGGCGGGTCCTCAGAGCTTGAGGGGTGAAGCTTTACTTAGTGAAATTATCAATTCAGAAACCGGTCCAAGGGCAGTCAAGAGACAGACGGACGGACGGACCGAAAACAATAACAATAACTTAACAATAACATTTACACACAGGCACATAGATTGCTTCTGGCCCCACACTAGGATACCCTGTGTCGTGGGAACCAGAAACAGCGACGCCACAAACATGTTAACTTCCAATACTCAATACTCAAATGCTTTATTGCAACCATAAGTTTGTTAGATCTTATATAACAGGTATTTGTATCATTATGGACCCTGTCGGGCACAGCAAAAGCCTTATAACTAAAATCTTATAACTAAAGTGGTATCCAATATCTACAAACTGTTTTATCTCAGCAAAAAAAAAAAAAATGGTTCTTATGTTTATTTAAATTATTCTTCTTTATATGTTCTTATAATATTTTATTATACATAACTACAGTTTGTCTTCTAAGTATTCTTTTACAGTATAGTAGCTTTTGGAGATGAGCAGCTGCTTTAGGTTTTACAGAATTCTTTGTCATTAGCATTATTTCTGAGTGTCTCTGGTAGCTTGTTAAAAATCTTAATTGACATTGTGAAAGGACTTGTCGAGTGTAGTCGTAATTGAGAAGTTGGTACGTTTAGTTTATTTTTGTGGCGTAGTGAATACGATGTTTGTATATCTTTTCGTTTTACATAAAAATCTGGATATTTTCGTACAAACTCACATATTTTAAAAATATATATGCAAGGTAGAGTGAGAATTTGGTATTTTTGAAAGTGGGGTTTACAGCTGTCCGTTTGTTCTATATTTGCTAGAATTCGTATAAGTTTCTTTTGACTAGTGAAAAGGGTAGAGACATCAGTGTTATTACCCCATAGTATGACACCGTAGCTGAGCCACGCGTAAGCGTATGCATAGTAAGTAGTTAAAGCTGTTTGTAAATTTGTTGTTTTTTTTATTTCTCTAAGTGCATAAGAAAAACTTGCAAGTTTGATCGTAGTTTTTTTATGTGCGTTTTCCAATTAATGTTTGTGTCTATTTCTAAGCCAAGACGTGTGAAATTAGTAACATTTCCAAGACCTGGAGTTTTTCTTTCTCTCCAGCCGGGGAAAATAACAATACAAAACCATTGTTATTTTCAAGGTCAGGTCTGAAAGGGTCAAAAGGGTTTCGTTTTTTCCTTTTAAAGTACAGAACCCTAAAAAATATACTACCGAAAAAAAACTTATATTTCCACACTCAAGGGAATCAAAAGGAAACGGAAACGCTTCCATACATTCTTGGGCCCAGATGTAAAAAGACGAGAGTGGTGTCAATAAACAGCTTATATATTGTCAAACCATCTTTGAAAATTTTGCGGATTTTAGCAATCTGAGAGCAAAGTTAAAAGAGATTTAGTAAAAGTGAGGCTATGCAACAAATTGACAATAACCTATAGGTACTTAACAGCTGATTTTATAACTATGATCATATGATAGACAGTTATTTATTATATTAATTGTAGTTCTTATTGTATTGAGTGGGAAAATGTAACGAAACTCACAAATAGATTAAAAGACAGGGAAGATAAGGATTTGTGTCATTTCATCCTCTAAAACTCGTCGGCTCAGTGTATTACATCGATAAGTCGGTATGCCACAGTCGTACAAGTTAAACAATATATTAGAAGTCCGTACAGCGAAAGCACTGGTCGAGGAATATAATTAAAATACGCAAACGATAACCGATACAAGACGAGTAGGTAGGTAATCCGGTGATCTTGATGGGAGACGATAATGTACGTACCACGAATGCACATCCTGAGAACGTACGCCCCGGTAATGTACAGCCACGGAATCCGTGCACATGTACACGGATTCCCGTCCGTACGTTCTCGGGTCGTGCGTTATCATATCAGGCTGCATAAAATTGGTACGGGCGAGAATCCGTGTACAGCCATAGACACGACAGAGTGGTGCCTCGTTTCCATGAAACGTAAATCATTCACTTCGCGGCCATTACACACTCGATCTAGTGCGTGACATTATCGAGGCTATGAGTCGCAATAGATTGACGTCCTGATCTGGCTGGATCTTACACTAGACAAGTCAATCCAAATGATCAGAGTTTAGATGTAGAGGAGCGATACATCAACCCATTATAAACCCACTGAGGGGCACGGGGCTTTTCCTTGAGGAACCTTTCTCAGTGAAAAGCCCGTGCCCCTCGGTCCTATACCTATAGGGCATTCTCCACCACGGGGGCCTAGTCCGGATAGGTGGAGCCTTGTAAGACTAGTGGCTGGTCTTACTGTCGGAAGTTTTCAAGCTGCCCTAAGGCCTCTGCCTTGGCTTCACGACTTCCATCTATTGACGGCAGCCGGCACCAACTGCTTAACTTGCCTTGCGAAGCACGGAACCGCTCGGAAAAATCCCACTAGCGTTAGTTATAGATGGTCATTTGGGCACGGATTCCCGGGTTGTACATTCTCGTGCCGTAAATTCTCGGTCCGTGCAATATAGTGACCCATCATGATCATAGATTGAAAATCCGGGAGCGGTCACTGTCAGCACAAATTAAATACATTTGACAAACATAAAAAGTAATAAATCGATCTTTAAACGAGAATCTACGAGAATCGATTTTAAAGTTAATATTCTGTTTTATTGTAAACTAGTAACAATATAATAATTTATTCCGTAGATTTTGTTCACTTTGATTGAATCCATCATTCGATGAGAGTGATTTTATGTTCAATAATAATTCTTGAAATCATTCACAGTAATCGATTATAGTAATCGAAACTCTATTTCATCAGTACAATAAACTTGTTTTTAAGATTTCTCGTCTCCCAGATTGTGAATTGAGCAGATTTTTTATATTTTGAAACAGAAAAAAATACCGCTTTTTTTAAACCATATTTCAGGTTATTACAATTGGGCCCAGAGATCCCCGGCTCCTTTATATGGTACTTCCCGTTGACTTAGAATTTTATTATGACATTTGGCAAGTAATACATAACATAACATAACATTTACATACAGGCACATATATCGCTTCTGGCCCCACACTAGGATACCCTGTGTCGTCGGAACCAGAAACAGCGACGTCGCAAACGTAAACTTCCAACACCTGGGTTTTTTTTGTCCCCAGCCGGGATTCGAACCCGGGACCTCTCGCATGGCAGTCAGATGCGCTAACCGCTGCGCTACAGAGGTCGTCAGTACTATCATGTTATAGGTACTGCAAATACCGGAAAAAATTTCAAAACTATACATTTGTAACTAAATAATTGAAAAGATTGTCTTTGAACTTCGAGAAAAGCTCGGAAAAACTGCGAGTACGAACCCTCGGTAGGCAAGCCCGGCTCGCTCTAGTCCGATGTAGAAACACAATAACATTATTTTACGAGACAAATAATATTGATAAATATTTGATTACAAGGCGTCAGTTGCATTTTAGTGTTTGGTACTTCCTACGAATGAAATAATTTCACTAAGTCTACTATTATTAGTTTTATTGTTAATGTAGATAGGTAATCCTCATTACACTGGTTAATAAATTTCATTGTAACTTTATTTCCAGATCTTTGTTGAATGGAGTAAGTAAGAGAGCTGCAGTTGGGTCAGTCAATGTGAAGGTCTGCCTGAGTATTTAAACGAATCTTCTCAAAACTAGACTCATTTGACTTTAAATATACCATCCTGAGGATCATCTCAGAGAAGCCTTACCTTATGACTTTTTAAAATCGAAAAGTCTAGTTTTGAGGAGGCTTCTTTTTCAGGGAGATCCGTACCTACATTGATCCCACTATATGAAGGGGATTACTTATTAGCTGCTCTAACGATTAAATGGTTGAAATAATTAAGTACCTTAGCACACAACCCGCACATATGAGCTGTTTTAACTACCAAATGATTGAAATTATTAAGTACCGTAGCTGACACAACCCACACATATTAGCTGAAGTAAATATCAAATGGTAGAATTGTTTAAGTACTGTAGCTGACACTACCTACACATATTAGCTGATCTAACTATAGAATGGTAGAAATGATTAAGTGCCGTAGCTTACACAACACGCACATACTACCTGTTCTAACTATGAAATTGCTAAAATCGAACACATCAGAAGTTTATATTATTTATAGTCATGTTTCTATCAAACATGATAAAAACTTGTTTGCAATTTTAATTGTGTTAATCGCGAAGTAATTTTCGTGTGATAAAAGCAGAAACGCTCGTAGCCCGGGCTGCCTGAGTGATCTTAAACGATCACTAAGGTTAAGCAACATACGGCGCGTTCAGTCCATGGATGGGTCACCGTCTATGACTAACGCTAACTGTGGCATTTTCCCGAGCGGTTCCGTGCTTCGCAAGGCACGTTAAGCAGTTGGTGCCGGCTGTCGTCAATAGATAGCAGTCGTTAAGTCAAGTCAGAGAGAGGCCTTAGGGCGGCTTGCTTGTGACATCACGCGGCAAGGCTCACGCCCGACTTGTTTGGAGCGTTTTTGTACCACGTGACTAGAATTTCTGTTCGACAGGTTATGAAAATAGTTGTGGAGGAAAAATCTTTTCACGATTATTTATCTTTTAACATGTTAATGTGGGCCCAGTTCTAGTGATTGGTGCGTCTGCCTACCCCATCGGGGATAACGGCCGTGAGTTTTTTTTATTTTTATTTATAACATGTTAATAATCGTGAAAAGGCCTGGTCTGCCTTAATCCTGTCCCATCTTGGACAGCATTAAAAAAAATCAACCCACTTCTCTTATGCAGTCGTAGTGATCGTGAAAATAATCATTCGATAAATCATCGATTCTTTTACTATGTCGTTTGGTTTTCTAATGAAAATAAAATAAACAAATTCCACTTAATTATAATTTGGTACAGCTGGCTGAAGGCTATATTTGTTACTAAAAAAAAACTCAAACGGTTGAGCATTTAGTAAAAACTACACAACTTTGACCACTTCCAGACTGGTTGCTTGAAGACCTTCATTAGAATATCACCCACGTGTCAATAGTATCATTTATTGATTTGATCACAACGTTGTCTGACAAAATACACGTAGAGATAAGGGCTCATAGAAAGATTGTGTTACATTGAGACTTATCAAACTAGTGCTACTAGAAGAAAGGTCAGTGAATCTGGCACTTCAAATCGATAAAAGTACATCTAAAATACACTATTCTGCCCTCGTAACGAGAAACACAGTAATAGCCATTACTGCGTTTTTAGTTTGGATGTAAAAATAAGCAGTAAAAAAATAATGGTGGCTGTAGATCTACTGTAGATCTACAGCCAGTAGATCTATTTTTATTCTTTCTCTATGGAAAGCATGCTAAAAAGGCATGAAAATAAATCAAATGTAAACCAGGCCTAAGTCATAGACGGTCACCGATCCATGGACTGAACGCGCCCAATGTTGCTTAACCTTCGTGATCGTTTAAGATCGCTCGGTCAGCCGGCGGTACGAGCGATTCCTAGTATCTACCCAACATAATTAAGTACCTACGTATCTTATCGATGCCCAAAGAATATTTCAATGTACAAAAAAAATATTGTACCTATTAGCCCAATCGATTGTATCGTGTATCTAAATATTGATTCAGGCCGCATCAATTCGTCGCGTGCTTATGTTATCTAAATACCTAACCAATGCCTTTACCAGTTAAGTATAGTAGTCAAAACAAAATAGGGGCCACAGAACGCTGCGAATCATCATCATCATCAACCCATTATGTCCCCACCGAGGGGCACGGGTCTCTTCCCTGAAGAAGGTATAGGCCATACTCCACCACGCGGGCCAAGTCCGGATTGGTGGAGGCTTGTAAGACTAGAGCTGATATTACTGTCAGAAGTTTTGGCTTAACGACTGCTATCTATCGACGGCAGCAGGCACCAACTGCTTAACGTGCCTTGCGAAGCACGGAACCGCTCGGAAAAATGCCACTAGCGTTAGTCATAGACGGTGGCCCATCCATTCCAACGCTGTGAATGTCCTTCTTGAATCAATATAATTGTCTAATAACTATTTAAAAAAAATAACTGCTCTGGTTGCAGTAATTGTGTCCAAATTCCTTCGTACTCTTAGCACTGGTAACTTAAAACCATCGTCATCAACATCAACCCATTATATCCCCACCGAGGGGAACTTGAAACCACAAAAACACAAAAAAATAACGATCCCTTACTGAAAATTAAATTACAATTACATCTGATTCCAAAATATAATTTATTAATCTGGCGTGCACTAATAATAAATCGGGAAATATCAGCACTGCACGTCTAAAATGACAAGATCAATGTGGTGTACATACTTGTATAAATAAATAAAGTTGCTTGGTGAGCGCCGCCCCCCGGCACTCCTGCGGTAGACATAGCGGCGGACGGACGCATCACCGACGTATAATCGAATAAAGGCTGCATTATTGTGAGACTCCAGAAGCATCCCTTAATACATTTAGACTAGACGTCATAATCAATATTACGTAAAACTAGCGATCCGCCCCGGCTTCGCACGGGTGGCAAAAACGTTTCCGTGGAAATAGCTATATTCGTTCCGTGGAAAATTCTCGGGTAGGAATTTTTTTACACTTTGGGTTACATTATTAGAGATTTCGTACTGAACCCTAAACTTTTTGAAAATCCAATATAGCTAAAAAGAATGTAGCTTTCTAATGGTGAAAGAATTTTTAAAATCGGCCCAGTAGTTTCTGAGCCTATTCATTACAAACATACACACAAAAATACAAATCTTTCCTCTTTATAATATTAGTATAGATTAGTATATACAGGGTGGCCGGGGGAACGACGTCAAAAAAAAAAATTTAGTTCCCTCGTGTCATGGGGTATCCGAATCACCCCCATGTATGTTCCGCGATTTTTCATAGTTTCGGAGTTATGATTTTTTTTCTGAATTTTCATGAATTTTCGCCTTATCAATTTTGAAAATTTCTAAAAAAAAAACTAGAAACTTTTTTCAATTACTTTTTTTTGTAACTGAATCTTCACAAGTTGTTCTTCTATGCATAAAATAATCAGCTTCGTAACTTTGATAAAAGTTATTAAAGTGTTGGTCTAAAGTCAAAAATTTACGTTCGGTAAATTATGACTTGAATTTTCAAAAATAAATTAAAAATCCAAACAGATGTTTTAATGGTTTCTTAGTTAGCCTCAGAAATGCGCAAGACTCTCAGATTTCATAATCATTAAAAAAAAGTACTGCTTAACGAGCTACTTTGTGTACATTCGGCCTTCGAAGACAGCGAGGTGAAGAATTATTAAAATTAACGTATTTTTTTTTCTGCCATTTCGTCTTTTCTTAGGTTATTAATGAACGAGTCGTCATCATCATGATGAATAAAAGTGGTTTTGTCAATAAAACACAGATTAAAAAATTTGGAGGCATTTTCCGTTTTACAGTAATTAATTTTGCGCGGTCCGTTCTCGTGGGTCATGGGTTGTAAATGCAGACGCAACTTTTTACCTGTAATAACAATAGTCTTTGAGGATAGGAGGCCGCCGAACTATTGCTATCTCTCTCACTCTCAGCGGTAATGGTGAGAGGGGCAGCGCAGCAGAAGCGAACACAAAACAAGTTTGTACCTCAGTCGTTCTCACTTTGTGTTTACTGCTACACGTGTCTTCATTTTGTTTTACCTCACTGTCTCGCTTTGTCCGCGGATTCCGCTGCCTACTTATTTGACTACGTTGCTTGTTAATTGGACTGTGTCTTGCATACTGATTTGGACTTTGTTTACTTGGAAGTGTAAAAGATGAGTTACACGTTAAGTGAATACGCAGAAATGCACTATTTTTATGGAGTTGCACAAGGAAACGGCCTTGAAGCAGCGCGACTGTATCGCGAACAACTTCAACGTCGTGGTGGGCCGCAACCTGAGCATTATCCCGACCATCGCGTTTTTATTAACACGCACAATACCTTAATGGCAGGCGGCATTCCTGGCCAACGAGGCGATAGGGAAGGAATCCCTAGAGTTGACCCGGATCGCAGAGAAGTTGTGCTCGAAGAAGTTCAACGAAATCCTTCCACGAGTACCAGAGCTATGGCTCGTACTCTGAACATCCCAAGAACTTCTGTCCAAGACATACTTCACGATGAAGGATATCATGCGTTCCATATCCGACGAGTCCAAGCTTTACTGCCTACAGACTACCAATTGCGCATTGATTTCTGCCAAACAATGCTACAAAAAGAACAACAAGATCCTGGATTTTTCAATAAAGTTTTATGGTCAGATGAGTCACGTTTTGAGCGCACTGGAATTTTCAATATTCATAATTACCACACGTGGGCGGTTGAAAATCCACACGAAATGAGAGCGTCGACGTTTCAACATCGTTTCAGCGTTAACTTGTGGTCTGGTATTCTCAATGGCGAACTGATTGGTCCATTTGAATTGCCGTCCAGATTAAATGGAGAAGGATACCGACACTTTCGGGAACATGAACTTCCATTGTTGCTAGAAGACGTGAATATTGAACTAAGACGAACCATGGTTCTTCAAAATGACGGCGCTCCATGTCACTACGCAACGCAAGTCCGAAATTATTTAAATGAGGCGTACCCCAATAGATGGATCGGACGCGGCGGACCAATATCGTGGCCTCCACGCTCACCTGACCTCAACCCCATGGATTTTTTTATTTGGGGCTATTTTAAGGAAATAGCATACGCCAGAGAAAGTGGGAGTGAACAAGAGCTGAGGCAGAAATTAACAGAAGCCGAACGTGTTGTAAAGGAAAACAGAGCAGCTTTTAGACGATTAAAAGATAATTTCCTACGTAGGTGTAGAATGTGTATTGCTGCTGGAGGTGGCAACTTTGAAAACCTATTATAATAAACATTTTTTTTTACATTTTAATCTGTGTTTTATTGACAATACCACTTTTATTCATCATGATGATGACGACTCGTTCATTAATAAACTAAGAAAAGACGAAATGGCAGAAAAAAAATTTGTTAATTTTAATAATTCTTCACCTCGCTGTCTTCGAAGGCCGAATGTACACAAAGTAGCTCGTTAAGCAGTACTTTTTTTTTAATGATTATGAAATCTGAGAGTCTTGCGTATTTCTGAGGCTAACTAAGAAACCATTACAACATCTGTTTGGATTTTTGATTTATTTTTGAAAATTCAAGTCATAATTTACCGAACGTAAATTTTTGACTTTAGACCAACACTTTAATAACTTTTATCAAAGTTACGAAGCTGATTATTTTATGCATAGAAGAACAACTTGTGAAGATTCAGTTACAAAAAAAGTAATTGAAAACAGTTTCTAGTTTTTTTTTAGAAATTTTCAAAATTGATAAGGCGAAAATTCATGAAAATTCAGAAAAAAAATCATAACTCCGAAACTATGAAAAATCGCGGAACATACATGGGGGTGATTCGGATACCCCATGACAAGAGGGGCCTAATTTTTTTTTTTGACGTCAATCCCCCGGCCACCCTGTATACTAGTCAAAACAAAATAAGGGCCACCATGTATTTTTCGTATTATAAAAAATGTATTTTGTTTAATGGTTGATGAATGATTTATTTTAAGGGGTTGATCAATCGGTAATTAAAAAACTCTAAATAAGGAACATTTTATTAGAAAAAGAAAATTTGTTAATGTTTTTTGCAAATATGCATTTTAGTTACATTATCGTTATTGGTACGATACGGTCAAAACTAAAATAAAACGATATTTTTTTATTGCTTTTACCTTGTTTCAGTATCGAATGAATGAATGAATGAAAAATTCTTTATTGCAAAATAAACAGTGTTCTGTACAAGGGCGAGCTTAATACTATAAAGTATTTTCTACCAGCTAACCATGGGTGATGTGGAAAGAGTAAAGGGTAGTGCTATAAGAAATAATAAAAATGATAAATTACCTACTTGCAAATTCGCAAACTTCTAATACGTATACTACACACTATATTATAATACTTCATAAATATGTACCATTATTTTATGCATACGTACTATAAATACATAAATAAATAAAAAGATATATAAATAAATACTTTCATATACATAAATTATGTCGGATTGCTCTGAAGTCCAAAGTAATGTTCCTGGATCGCACGGTATGGTCGCAGTGGGCGCATTCTGTGCATTTGACGGTGCTGCAGGTACTTTGCTTCCTTCCGTGGGTGTGATTGAGATGGATGGTGATGGGTGTTCATCGGCAAGGATGTAGGCCGGTTTGACACGATCCATAGAAACAGACACTGGTCCTAGCGATGAGTCGACAATAACTGTTTTGCTCGTTCTCCTTAGCACCTTAAACGGTCCTGTGTACGGAGCTTCTAATGCGGCGCGTAATGCATCTTTGCGTAAAAAAACGTGTGTGCAACTCTCGAGGTCTTTATGTACAAACAGTCATGCTTCTTGGATCCGTTACAAATAGGCGGCTGGATGTAGTACGACAGTCGTCTGCCGCCATTATTGACTGTCCGGTTTGTTTTCCGACTTGCTGCCGTCTTAAAATTGCAAGGGGAGGTGCATTTTCTCGCTTTGTTCCCAAAAATACTATGGTACCAACATAACCCGGGGTATCTATGTCGGGATCGATGACGCCCCTGGATACGGACCTGTGTCGCCTTTGCAAGTTTCGTCCACTTTGCGCTATTTGCTGGGTGATTTCTGTCGCCAAGTTTCTTGCACTTTCGTGAACAATTCTTCTAAACTGAAAGGAACTGCATCCTTAAAAGTGGAGTCGTCGGCATCCATCGAAGTCGGTGAAAAGTTTTTTTCACTGCTGGCCATCCTGTTTCTTCGTTCGTCTGCGGGTCACCAATGTGAGGGGGATACTTTCCTCCTCAACAATGAAAAGAATCAGAAGGGTTTAGCAGGATATATTTTGGTGCGCCAGAAAATTCGTGGAAGCAAAAACGAGAGACCTGACGTGAGTGTTTTTCATTGACACTTGTCTGGCGCGGTGGCGAGAGTATTCCGCCGGCCAGCACGCGTGAGGCGTGCGAACGCTCCATGTAGTATGCACTACATGGGCTTAGGATAGTCTTGTATTAATTGTGCGCAGGACCTAACACTGTTTGTGCTTATTTAAATCAGAAATTATTTCTTTGTCCCCTATTAGGCTCCTTAAACACTGCGACTTTTTGCAACGATAATTATAGTCGTGATTTAGACGATTTGGTAGTGCATGGATACCCTCGCAATCGTACACCGTTACAACACGCGCTATCTTCAAAAAGTATGTAAAAAAAGTCGCAGTATGTAAACGCCTAACATGTCACTGGCTAAAGCATAAATAATGTGTGGCATAAAGCACAACCTTCCAAGGTGCCAATGCCAACCAAGAACTTCATGATGCCAAATAATACCAAACCACCAAAGTTGTCATAACCTCAAAACATGGGCTCAAATTTAAGATTTCTCGAAACTCCCATCTAATATTTTCCCTGCATAATCCAGAGCTAATTTCTTATAGTTTACCGCTGGTTTCATCAATGCGCAAAAAGATGCAAAATAGACGAACTCCTATAGTAAATTGATCATTCTCCTTTATTTAAACTATGAATAATAATTATTAATCCACATGCATGTAACATATTTCATTTGGCAATATAAACTTTATTTTACTTCTTTAAATTAATGCAAAAACAAAACTCCATAATGAATTAAAATTTAAAGCTTACTTGCTTCTAACTCCTAGATATAAGACCTAGTTGTAAGAGAAACCTGTGGTTTGCTTAATGTCCGTTAATCTTCTGTTTCTGTCAGTAGGTTAAAGTGTAAAAAAAACTCTATTGACAACTGTTAATATTCAACAGATTGACAGATTAAGAGATTGTAAGTGTATGAGAAACAGGTAAGGCTACGAACGCTAAGTGAGAGACCACAAGCGAAGAAGAAAACAGTAAATAACAAACAACAGCTGACAATAATTATCGAAATCACGATGGTTGTCTACAATCGTATTTACAATCCAATGACAGTGCAATAAAGATAACGCCTTTTAATAGGCTACTTACGATTTTTATGAGTGATTTTTAACAGCTCAGAGCTCTTATCAAACAAATCAAACATGCTGAATGATGTGTGGTAATAGTGTATTAAATGTTAGTGATTTATTCGTTAACAACGTAAATAGTCAACGAGACTGACTGGATAAACTTAAAGTAGCCGCAATAGGCTACTTGAAAGTGCGAAAAAGAAAGTATTATTTATATATTTAGTCTTAATTGTAAGCCTTTGAAGCGCTTTAAGGCACTTCAACATAAAAAAATGTATCATTTGTCAAAAAAAACCAGATAAAATTTGGAACTTTTCTATCTGTAGCCATTTTATCGAAAACGGCCTGGATCGCCCAAATCCATCCCGAATCTATAATGACGTCACAGCTCAGTAAAAATGGCATCTGTCATTCATGTCGTTCTTACGTTCATTGGTGTTGTTTACTGACCTGTTACGCCATGACGCCATATTGCTCAAGATGGCGTTTTGGAGGCTTATTTTAAAAGTGAATTTTTATTTGCTTTTTTTAGAAGAAATACCTACACGAAAGAATTTAAAATCACCACTTTTTGAGCATTCAATGAAGTGTTCCAAGAAACTGAGATGGTTTACAGAAACCTGTCAAGTAGCCTATTCCAGCTGACCTAAGATAGATGATGGCACTACAAAACGAAAAGATCAATACCGAGGAATTGTTGGTGGGCCGATAATTTTTCATTGCACACCGGAAAAAACCAAAAACACAAAATATCCGACCGGCTTACCATAACAATGGTTTTCAGTTGTTTTTTTCATAACGCAACTGAGGCAGCTAAAATACGTAACTACAGAACATAAACTCAACCCTCTTCCTTAGGGGATAGGCAGAGACCATCGTCTCCACTTGCCACGATCCCGACATAAAAATATCTCTTTCGCTTCATTCAGTAGTCGTTGCCTATCTCTATTCAATTCAATTTTTGGGGGTGATGGCAATCGGCCGATGTCGACTATGGACCGATTTCTGAATTGAGAATTTCGCTATGTAATTACTTAACTGTAGCGCTGTCTCGTCAAATTTCTTTAGAAAACAGCGTGACAGCACGTTATTTAAGTATTTACTTAAGGCCGATTTCTGAAACGAGAATTTGCTCTAAGTAAAGACTTAAGTAACGTTCTGTCACGTTGTTGTTAAGCCAAGTCGAGGCCTTAGGGCGGCTTGAAAACTTCTGACAGTAAGACCAGCCACTAGTCTTACAAGCCTCCACCAATCCGGACTTGGCCCCCGTGGTGGAGTATGGTCTATACCTTCTTCCGGGGAGATACCTGCGTCCCTCGTTGGGGACATAATGGGTTAATGATGATGATGTTCTGTCACGCTCTTTTCTGAGAAATTTGACGAGACAGCACTACAGTTAAGTATTAGTGAAAATTCTCAACTTAGGAACCGGCCTTTAGTGTAAATTCTCAATTCAGAAATCGGTCATATCTCTACCAGTCACGTCTTGATACGACATGACTTTATATCTCTATATCGGGTACTTTATGTCCGCTTGAGACGACCCTTACCGGCCCTTCAAACCAAATTCGCCCGATATATTTGTTTCATTAATGAAACGTGTAATAAAATGAGGTCCGTAATTTTATTATTTACGTCATAAGGTGCGAATGCGGCATATCTTGCCGAGTCTTCCCCTTATAGCAAAGAAAAAGCCAAGGCATGGAATTCCAAGCGGACAACCAACATGTTGACTGTCTAGACTGAGAAAAATGTAAATAGGACAAAAAGAGCTCTTAAACCACATAACACAACTCGATCTTATATCACGTTTACAACCCAGTACCTGGGTGACCGCTTGCTCGGTACTTTTTTTGTAATATAAAATTAAAATAATCCTTTTTCAACAAAAAAAGACCATGGAAAAAAACATAATGACTCGAACCGGGTCTCTTGAAATCGGCCCGAAACGGGTCGCCCGTTTTCCCGTCAGAACTATCCCAACCTTGCAGATCGACGCGAAATTTACCTCTGTATGTTACATAGCAAATTTCGATTGGCTTAAAACACGGATAAAACAACGTTTTCTAAAAATGTAACCTAGTTAGATCAATTAAACGCCCCCGAAAGCATCTGCCTACAAAATTTCAGAAAATCGTTGGAGCCGTTTCCGAGATTCTGATTATATATAAATATATATACAAGAATTGCTCGTTTAAAGAGATTAGATAGATTACTTTTTCTCTTCTTCTTTCTTTCGGCTATTTGACAGTGTGAAAAAACCGTATACATATTTGTATAAATTTTGAGTCTCAAAACCGCTGTAAGGCGTTTTAACTAAAAAACAATTATTTTGTAAAAAAAACGCAAGATAAAATTTGATAAAAATTACGTATCTGCAGGCTGATCAGGCTAAGATTGTATCGAAAACGGCCTGGATTGGCCGATTCTATGATGACGTCACATATCAGTAAGAATGGCGTCTGTCATTCATTTTTTCTTACGTTCATTGGTTTACTGGCAATTGACGTCATAATTCTTGTGCGACGCCATATTGCCCAAGATAGCGTTTTGGCGGCTTATTGCAAAAGTAAATTTTCGTTTGCCTTTTTTAGAAGAAATACACGAAAGAATTAAAAATTACCACTTTCTGAGGACTCCATGAACACCAACAAAAAATAAGAGATGGTTTTCAGATATCGGCTAAGTAGCTTCTTTCCTCGGGTCAATTTAATGACGGAACAGACGTGATAGTACATACGTAATACATTGCTTCTGGCCCCACACTAGGATACCCTGTGCCGTGGGAACCGGAAACAGCGACGTCACCAACATGTAAACATCCAAGACCTCGGGGTTTTTTTTTGTTCCCAGCAGGGATTTTCACCCAGGAACTCTCGCATAGATGCACAACCGCTGCCCCACAGGATCGTCTCTTTGGCGACCGACCACGAAAAAGTTTGCAAAACTCAAAAGTAGATGCCCCTTTCCGGTAACAAAACCGGAGAGAATCCCTGAACCCTAGAATCAAACGAAGAGGTCTAAGAGCCTCGCATTTGATTTGACCCCCCACTTCCGCGGTTCCTGGTGCCCAGTCCCACAAACATGGGCCAATGGTGATAGCAAGCAGATACGCCGATATGCCCGTCGCCTTATCAACGACCGCTTCTGTCTGTCCCCTTATCTCTCCTACGTGATATGTCACCAGTGTTGGCCGCTACGTCTTCTCCTGAAATGACAGTTGACCGATTGTCGTCGTGTCACTGTGGCTCGACCTCTGCGACTCGCTTTGTTAAGCCTTTTGTTAAGCCTGCATTTTATGAAACAGCACACAAAAGAATCTGTTGTCAATACTCCAAATTCACTTTTTATTTTTCTTCCCCTAGCAACGAAAATGTTTTGCGCAAATAAAACGGAATAATATTTTGTGTTTTCTTTTTTAGCCAGACACACCGTAAGCATTAAAATAGAATGAACGATGGTCCCATGGTACATGGTACATGGTCCCGACCACGTGATATGTTCTGAAAAGATACATGACCCAAAGTACGTACATATATACCTACCTGAAAACGGCGTGTGTGCATGAATGCAATGACTACATAATAAATATTGATGAAGCAAAAGAGATCTGCCAGGAACGTGGCAAGTGGCATTCCCAGGTCTCTGCCTACCTTTCCGAGATACATGCGTGAGTTTACGTAGATTGAACTCTCAAGACATAAAAAGTTTAAGTAAAGTCGACAGCACGGCAGCCTGTAAACGCTGTCGATTGTCCAAAACACCTTACAAATACGAAGATGCGGAAAAACAGTTTCGACATGGTACAAGGGAGAACGGTCTTATAAACGCGAGTCTAAGAGCAAATGTTATGAATTGTTCTGGAAAGTTTATTATCCTACTTATTGCCAGAGTAATAAGTACTGAGTAATAAATAGCCACAAACTGTCAAACACAATTTGGGACGCCCATCAGGGCCTCGATTCTGTCAGTGCATTATAGAACGATGTCTTATACACGGTCGGGTCACGTAACGTGTTTTTTGACCATTGACGCCTAAAAGGTTTGATGTGTGCGCGCGTAGACTAGAAGCGACAATGCAAACAGAATCGCATTCGCCGTGTTCATTGTACTACATTGCACTAACAGAATCTGTATCGCCACGTTCAGATAGATGTCATTGTAACATTGCATTAAAAAAATCTAAGTCCTGGTCTTGGCAACTTGGACAATCTGAGGCATGAATACGGTCGAGGACAGAAAGCAGTGGCATGCCTCCAGGGTGGCCAAGGTTCATTCATCATCATCATCAACCCATTATGTCCCCACCAAGGGGCACGGGTCTCTTCCCTGAGGAAGGTATAGGCCATACTCCACCACGGGGGCCAAGTCCGGATTGGTGAAGGTTTGTAAGACTAGTGGCTGGTGTTACTGTCAGAAGTATTCAAGCCGCCCTAAGGCCTCTGACTTGGCTTAACGACTGCCATCTATCGACGGCAGCCGGCACCAACTGCTTAACGTGCCTTGCGAAGCACGGAACCGCTCGGAAAAATGCCACTAGCGTTAGTTATAGACGGTGACCCATCCATGGACTGAACGCGCCGTATGTTGCTTAACGTTAGTGATCGTTTAAGATCACTCAGGCAGCCCAGGCTACGCGCGATTCTCGACGCAATGTTCATTACTGGACGAATATGGGCTTATTAGATCCGTTTAATAAAGCATTAAAAATACCTTGGGCAGATTGATAGATTGACGGATCTATCGATCATTAAATGTACAACTTAGAGATTAAAGTTGTATGTTTATGGTTTATGTACAGACATCGGTAACTGTTGACTGAAGATCGATAGTAAGAGAGAGCTGTCAGCAACTCTACATCGAAAGGTTTCTCTTGAAACAAATGCGAAGTTCAATCCGAACTCAATGCCAAATGCGTTCAAGAGTAACCGACCTTTTCCTTGATCGCCCTTCAAATGGTGGCCACATATAATATTCAATTCAATTCAAAGAGGTCGAAACCACAATGAGCCCTAACAATGGGCTGCAAACAGACGCTTTATGTAACGTACCTACTTCTCACGTAATAGGTAGTAAGACGCTACTTTACATTAGCGGACCGTGATTTTTAATAGGTCACCGTATCGTCGTTCATACTAGCGGTGAGTTATAATAGCAGTACAGTCAAAGTCACCTGGTGATAGTCGTTTCTGTTTGATTTTCGCATTTATGCCGCCTAGTTACCTATGGGACACGAAAACATCTGTTTGGTTACTCCAGAGGAGTACAGAAGTCGGTATTTTCGCGTACATACACAATTTGGACGGAAGATGTAATATCTCCGAAACTTTAACTTTTTTTTGTCGTTGCTCTTAGGGCCATGGCGATTTCCATTGCTGGTGTCGACACATGTCTTGATCCTTATTGTATTATAAGCCAGCAATGTACATCACCCATGATAATGTAATATGGTCCTTATATGTACTTATTTAGATGAATATTTTAATATTGTGCAAGCGCAGAACGCGAAAAAGAGTTCAATAACTTGCGGCGTCTGCCAGGGAGTATTCCTTTGCCCAGCTACCTTCTTTGAGGTCTCCACTCGAATAGTCGACCATGTCCAGTAGTCTAAGATGATGGGAATCTGCAGCCAGGAATGTGGAAGAAATAAAGTTTGATAATTTCTCAATAGAGCTTGAAGGGCGTGGTACGCTACAATGCATCTAAATTGATTGCAGGATTACGTAAAATCGTAACTTTTTATCGAAGATTTAGCGCAGTATCGAACATTTACGAAGCTCTAGCTATTGGGGCCGATCGGTTATAAAAGAAATTCGGATTAAATTTAATTTAATAGATTGCTCACTCCTCGTTAGAAAATTTGGTATCTTTTATTACACGTAACAAGTGTAAAGATATACATACCATTATTATGTTTTATTATCTCTTTTTATGTACCTAACAGCTCTATTCCTCCTGCAAACGACTCCAAAAGGTTGTGGGAAGAGATCACTCTAATACCGCATTGCTTATTATTAAAAAAGACACTATAGGTAGAGGAGAAATTATGTAGCGACTGACTGAGATGAAGAAAATATTGACGAATTCGTGACTAAATACTAGTACCTACTAACTTTGAAACGAATATGAAATGAGGGAAACGAGGGAAAAGAGGCGATCAGTTAGAATTTCAACTTCAAGAGAATGGATTGAAATAGAATCAATAGGGGATTATCTCTGAAACGCAGACGCTTCCATTCATTGTTCACTGAATTGAGAAATTGGATCCTGTGGATAAGTTTACTCCCACGCTTATAAGCCTAGAAGCACACTAGCGACACGCGACAGGCGACAGCTCTCAGCTCGGCGACTAGACGCGACGACAGGCTACGGCCGTTAATTTTCATATTTGTTCGAATCTCCGCACACTTGGCGTCAGTCGCGACGACAAGACGGCAGAAGCAAATGACAACGTCGCGTCTGACGCGGCGACGAGTCGCCCTGTTTGCGATGGCTCTTAAAGCTATAAAAATCTCTCAGACGATGATAATAAAATAAAAAATAAACTCACGCCCGTTATCCCCGAAGGGGTAGGCAGAGGCACCAGTCTCTAGAACTGGGCCCACGTTTTGCCGAGTTTATTAGGTCCCAAACGTTACGATGATAATGTTAATAAATATTTTCTTTCTTTCTTAGATAATAATTATTGGGTGGTGATGCCTTACCAATATTTATACAATAACTTTATTAGTTTGCTAATACAAAGGCAAGATAAAAGTACTCGAAATCGACGTTCGTGCATGCAACGACTAATGAATGTCGATGAAGCGAAAGTGATTTGTCAGGATCGTGGCAAGTGGCAGTCCCTGGTCTCTGCCTACCCCTCTGGGATACAGGCGTGAGTTTATGTATGTATGTATGTAGTTTGCTTAGACGACAGATGAAATAAATTTATTGTAAATCTTTGCATTGTAGTATTAGCTTATTAAATAACTGTTTTGCAACAAAAAATATTAGTGCCCTGTACTATACTTGCACAGATATTCTTACCTAACAGTACAGACCGCGGCGGTCTTATCACAAAAAGTGATATCTTCCAAACCACCTTTGAATGGGCAAGACATCACTAATACATTGAAGAAGGAAGTAGATGTACAAACATACAAAATAACCTTTGTTACCACGACAAACGCCTTTGAATAATGCAACATTGCTATTTTGTAGCAGTTTTTTTTCTTATTTTTTTTATCACAATAATGTGAAATCGGTTCGCGGGCCATTTACGCAACTCTGTTTCGAGGATATTTAGCAACATTGTCACTTGTGAAATAATTTCAGTTGAGGTGCAAAGCTGACGATTTTCGCAGACCGGTGGTGATCCAAATAGAATTGAGATAAATACTAGCACTTAGTGGTAACGCTTAACGCTCAGTTTCACTATCGGTTGGTTATTTTGCAAATCATCCTTGGTGTTTTGTCCGAATCGCATTGCAAGATTATTACTTTTTCAGTGATCCGGATTTATGTCTCACTGCTGGGCAAAAGTCTCCCCCACGATCCTCAACTCCTCTTTGTCTTGAGCTATCCTCTATTCCTCTTCATCCATCCAGGCAAAAAAGGTTCAGAAATGCGTGGTACACTCTACCTCGTAATATAAGTTTTTTTTTATTTGACTCTGCCTAATGTTATTCATACCCCTTGTTCCTGACGTGTTTTGCGTATAATCATGTAATCCACGCGACGACATACTTTATATAAAGACACCAGTGTGCATTAATAATAAGGAATATTTTGATAACAAGAGCATTCTCAGTTCCTTTCTGATAAAGAATAATAATGTTATACTATAATTATGTTATTATTTCATCAATCGAACTATACATACAGCCCATTGTAGGGCATAGTCCTCTTGACTGTCCTAACCCCGAAATTATTTCAGGCTAAATATTAATAACAAACATACGCCTACATAAACACACCAGTGACTGCCACTTGCAACGATCTTGACAGAATACCTACTTTCGCTCGAGATTGTTTGTTACGCTTTATTGCACAAAAGAAATAATACAAAAAAAACTTCTATAACAAGTAAATGTCGATGTACAAAGGCGGACTTATTTCAAAAGAAATTTCTTCCAGCCAGCCTACGAAAGGTTTTGAACAGTGAACAGAGAGCGGGAGATTCATCAGTCGTTGCATGCAGACACGCCAGTTTTGAGTACATTCATTTTATCTCGCCTTTCATTAATACGTCCCATGTTTGGTTACATGGCATGACATACCTCGATGTCCGCCTGGGACGTACCTTACCGGCCCTACCACCCACTCAGTCTTTCTTTCGTCATCCTCTCCACATGTCCTAACCAACGCTAAATTAATTTCTCTACATTCTATTTCATCCCACAACATTCTAATCAAACTATTGCATTCCTGTCAATAAAAGTCATCAGTCACCACACATACTTCTCAAAGATCTCATTTCCACTGCATTAATCCTACTTTCTTGATTCAATAACCATTAACCACCCCATCTAATATGCCCATCTCTGATGTAACATGAAGATTACAGAGTTAGAGAGAATATTCTCAAATTCCTAGTATGAGGACTCGGTGCTCACCTCAATGTTTACAGTAAAACATTTCCCAGATTTACTCAGTAACCATAATAGCTAACTGAATACTTACCTGATTGATAGATAGATAGAGAACACTTTATTGCTAATTATTTATAGCTAACTGAGTATGAAGAAGGTTAATTTGTCATAGGTACCAACTTAATGTGAAATAAATTCAAAATCCTACAAATTACTGGTAGCATAGCCACTAGGCTTACAAGCCTCCACCAATCCGGACTTAGCCCTTGGTCCATGGTAGAGTATGGCCTATACCTTCCTCAGGGAAGAGACCCGTGCCACTCGGTGGGGTCATAATGGGTTGATGATGATGATAGTTTATTAGCTGCCAGAGACTCCATTCCCATGTATATTTTTATACAATGTATTTTATCGGGATAATTAGTGGACTATAATATTTTCTATCAGACTACAATCTACCTTAGTGCCAATTTCACACAGATCTGTTCAGCAGTGCTGGCATTGTTTAGTAACAAAAATCCATCAATGCAGAAGCATTTATTAATGGTAGTAGTAGATGTACTGCTCAAACTCAATGTTAAATAGCATTCTCAATGTCAATAACCGTTTTACCTTGGTAAGCTGTTTATTATGTAAGATAGCATTATAAGCAATGAATGTTTAGGTCACTGAGCCAAAGATCTTGAAAGGGCTTTGACGGGCTTTCGACTTATTATAGCATTATTTGAGTGATTTTCAGAACTGCATAATTTCTTTGACACATTTTTTTTTAATATTAACTCAATAAAAGTAACATATTTTATATTGTAGTAGTTGCCACCAAAACCTACAAATATGTTACAATACAATCTTCAGGGTCAATAAACCTAAAGTAAAGCCAATTTAATAGGCCACATTCGACATGTGTCAGTCTTACCTTCATAGTGAGGTGACCTGCTAAAAAACATCGATTAAATCGAATGAATCGATACGAACTTCAAGTATTTGTGAATCGAATGCAGTTATTTTGAAAAGTACTTATAGGTACTGTAATTTTAATTGAGTTCCCTTGAAAATCAAATCAAATAAACAATTATTAATCAAAACCCTGTCCCATTATTGTCTAACCTAAATTTATAAAACAAAATCATCATCAACCCATCATGTACCCCACCGAGGGGCACGGGTCTCTTCCCTGAGGAAGATATAGGCCATACTCCACCACGGGGGCCAAGTCCGGATTGATGGAGGCTTGTAAGACTAGTGGCTGGTCTTACTGTCAGAAGTTTTCAAGCCGCCCTAAGGCCTCTGACATGGCTTAACGACTGCCATCTATCGACGGCAGCCGGCACCAACTGCTTAACGTGCCTTGCGAAGCACGGAACCGCCCGGAAAAATCTAGTGGCATTTTAGTTAGTCATAGACGGTGACCCATCCATGGACTGAACGCGCCGTATGTTGCTTAACCTTATTGATCGTTTAAGATCACTCCGGCAGCCCAGGCTACGAGCGATTCCAATTTTTGGATGTTTTGGATAATACCTAATAAATGAAAAACATTTTGGACAAATACAAGCCTTTATTTGTCAAAATTTTGCAGTGCCATTTTGTGTAATACCCAGAGGTAATCATTGCATTCAATTCAACTTTTTGACTGATGATTACTTTGATTTTTACGGTAACATTCCTAGTTTTTAAAAACAAAAAGGGTTGACCGACATAACCTTGTGATGAAGTTCAGATTTTTAGGACAAAGATTTTTAGCCAAATTAAATTTTAATAATGCCTTCTTTTGAAATTATTACAATAAATATGTGTTATTAAGTGAAAAAAGTGAAGCAATTATGCAGTTCTAACTTTGAAAAAATAAATAATATTGTGTGCCCTGCGTTACAAGGTTACGTTGATGAATTTTGATGATGTGTCAAATGTGACCTATTAAATTGGCTTTACTTTACAATATTTACTTTTTATTGAGTTAATATGAAAAAAAATGTGCCAAAGAAATTATGCAATTTGAGCCATTTTCTGAGAATCACTCATTTATCTATTTAATGTTTAAAAAATTAATTTCATTTGTTTAATGGTTTGTTACATCATTGCTGGAATCCTAAGATTGTTTTATAATTTCTAAGTAATAATGAATATTAAAATTTTGATTTTGAACAAAGCCGAAAAATACAACAAGGAAAACAAAACAATGCACCAGCCGACTATTACAGGGGCAGTGACTTACAATTGAAGTCAGTAGGAATCTTACATGCAATTCTGAGAGGCAAAACAGATAACATGAGCTCTTTGGATTGTATCATTGATAAACATGGCCATTGACATGTACTGTATTTAATTCCTGCATCTAGGGTAAACCATAGTATTGCTGGCACCCACCTAGTCATTGGCACAGTGAGTTTTAAACAAAAATATTAAGAATTAAAATTTCTTAAAGGGCGTTTTGGTAGTTTCTTATAATTAGCATTGCTAAGTACAACACATACTACAAATTATAAGTGCCAATGACTGATATTATTAGTGACAATGTTTATACCTGTAATGCCAATGACTGTAGTTTTGGAGACATTTTCAAATTATTATTATTTTTCTTAAATAAAACTATGACAACAAGCATTTATACTCATATTCTAACAAATAAAAATGGTTAATAGTGATTGAATATGAAATTGAATGCTTAGGAAGCAAATTAAGTCAAGGTTTTGCTTAAGGTGCCAATCAATGTATAGTTTACCCTATTTAGATTACGAGTTTTACAGTAAACAACATCTTAACCTTATAAACTGTACTCTATTTTCGCGGAGCTGCAACAGGGTGCACATAATCTAGACAGCACTACCGACACCTTCATAATGTCCTTCTTATGGTGCCTCTCTGACTATACAAGTTCGACTGTCAGCTCCTCATATTATCCTATACCTACAGAACTCATTTCGCATCTAGGCTCAATGATCCATATCTATTTATCATGATATTTTACTTCCATATAATAATACTAGTAATAATGGAATTAAATGGAGGAGGATCTCAGCTGTGTACATGCAACATCCCTCACTGTATTTTTATTAACATGTATTTATTTTTCTCTTATTTAGCTATATGTATATATTTTTCTATTACAGGTTTTCAGTATGTTATATTATATAGTATTGTATTGTATTGTATTGTATTGTATTGTATGGTATTGTATTGTATTGTATTGTATTGTATTGTATTGTATTGTATTGTATTGTATTGTATTGTATTGTATTGTATTGTATTGTATTGTATTGTATTGTATTGTATTGTATTGTATTGTATTGTATTGTATTGTATTAGATTATGTGTACTTTTCATGTATTTATCTTATCTAAAATTACAGTATGCCTATCAGTTACTTTCATACACCTCCTGCGGTTGACTGGTAGAAAATGCTTGTAGCATTAAGTCCGCCGCGTTGCCATTGTAATTTTTACTTATGTGCAATAAACGTATTAATAATAATAATAATAATAAATTAAATCTGTATGCCTATGCCTAAACATAAGGCAGAAAATGTGGAAATATCTTCAGTAAAAAACACTCAACATCAGTCAAGTGTCTTATTGTTACATATAATCTATAAAACAGTCTTGAATGGCAACAACAGCCAAAATAGAGGAAGTGTTCTGAGGTCAGTAAAAAAAGGGTTACAGTTTTTTTTCCTATTTTTTACTTATAAGATCTAAGCCCCATTTCCTCATACACTAACAATATTTTATTAAGCTATTAACAGCAGTCAGCAATTTTTTTGTATGCATCTTGGTGATGTTAACTCTTATCTGATCATAGGGTGCTGACATGTATAACTTTTTAAAATTAATTTATCATGTTTCTGATATGCTGTTGAAGCATGAATAACAAAACAACACAAGTATTGTTATGAATAGCCTCCACAAAGAAATGAACAGAGATTTATTGAAAAGAGAGGCTGTTGACACACTTTGTCATTGCTATTGCCAAGTTGAACATACTCTTAATTTGTTGCTTTATTAGTTGTTGCCATCACACATTATATGCACAGTTGCAGATGTTCCAGTATTTTGTAGATAAGTATTACAAATTCTCAGAAATTCTTTGTCAATAATGACCACAGTTACTCATATAATAATATGGGAATAAATAACAAGCCAACTATAAGAATAATAGGTAGCATAGTTCAGATGGAGCACATTACTAATGCATACCTATGTAGGTAACCAGTACCAATAACAAACCGAGTAGATGACATTAAAGTAAGTGAAATTATGGATCAAACCTAGAAGTCCCACATTGGGAAATAGATACCAACAAAGGAAAATAGTCTACAACTTACCCCCATTCTCAAATGACGCCGATTCATCGATGGGTATGACAAAAAGAGGCAGTATACCGCTGAGCCCCACCAGCACTGAGGCCATAGCAGAGAACAACCATGGATGTTCATCTAATTCCTCTACAAATTCCATAACGTAGTTAGGCACGAATCCCGCCAAAACTGAGCCACCAGCTGCTGCGACCTCCATATTTTTTATTGTCCTTTTTTTCTTCAAAACACAAGAAACCAGCCAGTGATTCGGTCACACAAAAGTTTTGTTTCTAGTATTTAGCGTTAATTTCATTGCCGACTGAATGAACAACACCGCTCCGTGCGTTGAACTAAATCAGGAGGGAGAGCTTTATTGCTCAGATGCTCGCATTTTCTTAGATAACAGGCCGTCCAATCTCCACCAACTTAGAATGCGACGCCGGTCTCTGATCCAGTTGAAACAACACTTGTTATCAACCGTAACTATCTGTACCGCAGCGCAGTATCATCTTCAATTTACTATTTTATTCCAAATGCGCGTAATTTGTTTTGAAACACAAAGCAAAATAACCCAACCACACCAATGTAAAACGCACCAACCAATGAGAAAAAGTAAATAAGTTCGAGTGAATGATAATTATGACTGTCAATGTCAAAGGAGGAATGAATGAACGTTGAATCTGGAATGAGTTGGGAATGAGTGAATGTGATTTTGACATTGCGGCAATGAATGATTTCAAAAGCTTTGACATTTCAAGAATGTTGCCATACCGTCGTTCATATGATTTTTTTCCCCGAAGCTTTCGAATAAAACTATAATAGAAGTAAGAGCAGTATTTATCAGAAAAGTTAGGAACGGAATCTGAGAGCAATTTTTTATTAGATGAAAATTGTTATACTTATGTATGTATTCATCATTTCTGGGTTGCTGCCGTTGCTGATACCTAATAGAGTTCCTATAATAATAGAGTTCAAAAGTTGTATATTTCTTAATGCCTAGCCCATTAATTAGGTACCTATAATAGATTACAGTGTACTTGTCACTACACGCGGTGCCAAAATGTAATGCACTTCACCTATATTTATACCAAAATAAATCTGAAATGTCTTAGCCTGGACACTGAAACAAGCTATAGGTACCTAATCATAACAAATAATACAATTCTTATTTATTTAAAAATGTAATAAAAAGCCGTAGAACTTTGTAATATTTTGATTATTGTTGTCTTAGGGATGTTATTACCTACCTGTGAACTTAGTTGTTGAGTTGTAATAACTAAAAATAGGTGCTCTGTTTATTAATCTGACACAACTGTGTTTATCTCTAATAAAAGCTGTTAGTTTGAATTAAAAACTAACAGTCTAATCTACAATCTAGAAATTCGGTACTCTAAGTACCGTACCAAATATTGTACTAAGTATTTACGCAAACGGAACTTTTCAATGTCCATCAGAAACGTTTACATTTGCCGCCTAATACACGTTATGTGTCATCTCAATCGTTTGATGTTGTTTCTATCAGTGGTCTTCGCAACGTGGCCCGATTGCAACCCGAGTCTTCTTGGCAGCCTGCACCGTCCCAGCCCAGTTGAAGCAAAATGTCGCACTTATTTTGGCTGGCGAATTTAAATACACTGTGCCAGTGTATAGGTAACATCTGCTTTGATAGAGCACTAGTGTAACCGCTCGTGTTAAATCGTACAGACAGACACGCGACATGCCGGGAAGCTAGTGGCTAGTGGATTGATAGTGGGCTTTCACGCCAAGTGTCACTGAAAAGGTGTTATGTGCACTGACTTTGAAGATCAGCTACCCATAATTGGATGTATCATAGAATTAATCAAAAACTTGATTTCTTAAATAAGTAGAAAAAATGGATTCGTGGGGGATCCTGAACGTGGACACTGCGGCAGCTGCGATCTCAAGAGACCAGTCTAGCTTCAGGAGGAAGCAAATTATGGTACATAATTGAATTTATTTAATTAGGTATATATTTAACATTACATTTATTTAAAAACTGTATGGTTAAATACTCGAACGTAATTTTAGAGCGTGATTAATCCGACGTAGTAGTTAGGTAGTATTTCTTATGATAAAATACTGCTTTCTTTTAATTAAGCAAAAAATGTTTGAACCTGTTATATTGTAAGCAAAGTTAGATTTTATGTGGCGGTCAAATAAAGGTGTTTTCATTTATTATTTTTTTCATTTTGTTTCAAGGGATTTTATTTAAATCAATTTCAAACAAAAATTAATATACGCCTTTATACTTAAAATAAAAATAAATACACTCACGCCCGTTTTCCCCGAGGGGGTAGGCAGAGACACCAATCACTAGAACTGGGCGCACGTTTTGCCACCTTTATACACTTGTGGATGAAAAACAAAGTAAGTAAAAATATGTTTACATACACATACCTAAGCTCACACCTGTATACCAGAGGGGTAGGCAGAGACCAGGGACTGCTACCGGCCACGATTCCGACAAATCACTTTCGGTTCATCGACATTCATTATGTAGTCGTTGCATGCACGCAAACCAGTTTCGGGTACTTTTTATCTTGCTCTTTGCTTATACATCTCCTAACAAAATATGTCTTTCAGGTGTAAAATAAAGAGTATTCTTCTTACCTTATAAAATAGAAAATATTTTTGTGCGCGTTACGAAAGCTCGATCAATCCGTATTTTCAAAAAGTTGACATAGGTACCAAGATTTTGTAAAGTGACTGCTCCATCGAAATACAAAGAACTACACGGCCAAGTATATAATTTAAAAGTAAGAGTTGCAGAGATTTGTTTATGTAATCAATAGATTGAAAAAAAAAACAAAAATATAGAAAAAATCCTACGATTATAGTTTGGGAGTTGTGAGCTAAAAACCTCGACTGCACCGAAACCACAGAACAGGTTCTGGGACTGAAACGGTGAAAAACACGTAATCACCAATATCTCATTGAAAAAGCGTTGTAGAGGTCTGAAGTAACTTTTAAAACCTAGATTTGAATTTGTCAAATACACAACACAAAAATAAACACAAAAATAAGTAAACAATTTTTTTATAACAAAAGCTATGAGACTTATAGTAAAGTTTGTCCACAAATAGTAGAAATTAAAGAGTACGGTTTTGCTCAGACTTTTTGACTGTTCGTTAATAGCTTGAACTTACAAGCATTATATAAATTAAAATAAAGCTGTTACTTAAAATTGTGCTTCATTAGTATAGTAAATGTTTAGATTTTTCGATAAAACAAATAGTGAACATTCACTTCCGTTTTCTAGACTTTATGGACAGGCTGTAGCCCCTCCACGAAATAGACTGTGAAAAACACGCACTCGCCAATATCTATTTGAAAAATTGTCGTAGAGCGGGACCCACAAGACACAGATTTAATACTTGGCGGGTTACTGCACCACATTCATGCTGCTTAAAAAGCATGAAAATAAAGTGAATATTGGTTTATTGCACGTAATTTGAATTTGTTATTGCTTCGGCTAATTGTCGATATTTTCATGCAGTAAATGTCACTGAATATAAAACTAATTATGCACTGAATATGTTATCTGTTAAACAAAGCTATTCGAAATCTATCGATTGTTATAATGACTATTTTTTTTTTTTTAAACATCTACATAGGGCACTGACGCCTGTATCACAGATTTTTATCTACCACAGGCTTCAGAGTCTAATCAATTATTTAAATTCACTATTGTCAAATGTTTAATTACTTAATTACTGAAAACTGATGTCAAATTGATACTGTACTATTATATTATGATGTAATGTAATTGTGAATTAATCTTATTATCAATAAACCAATTTCAATTTCAATTTCAATTTCAATATCAGGCCTTAATTTTAAATAAAATACCCACTCCGCTTCTGCTAAATAATGTCAATCATAATGCCAGCCTAATAAGCATGCATTTGCGAAAGCCATTTGAAAGTCAATCTACGCCACATTTATAAACAGATGTCGTTGTGAAAACATCACCGATGTTATGATGAACGAGATATTTTCATAGGATACATGAAACTGGCCACAAAATTCCTAGACGCATAAATATAAATAATCCAACATGTGACGTCAATAAATTTTTCAGTAAATTGTAACATGTTCGCGATATTAAAATAATTGAATTAGTTTACGTTTCTTATTAATATCTTGTGATGTGACAGCAGAGAAAATTAAAAATGTACTGGACAAAAAATAGCACACATGGCAGGAACGTCATGAAAAACAGCGCAGTTGCAGATCTCGATTACCCCCAATTTCTTGTAGGCTAAATATCTGTTAATTTACTTTTAACAGCTGTCAGGTTTATTTTATTTTATATGCAACCTGACTAGCTGGCAGCTGTTAAGAGATGTAGTACCTATTAAATCCCTATCCTAAATTTATTTAAATTCTGTTATTTATGTGTACAATAAAGAATATTCTATTTAATATCTATCTCCCTTCTTATCTTAGTCATCATCATCATCATCATCAACCCATTATGTTTCAATCGGGTCTCTTCCTTGAGGAAGGTACAGGCCATACTCCACTACGGAGGAATACTCCGGATTGTCGGAGGCTTATCTTAGTCCTGTTAATTAATTAATTACTTTGTATTTAGTAGTAGCTGTTACGATGATATAGATGGTGGGCAAGCTTACTCTTCCCAAAAAATATCCCGCACTTCAGCGTCTAAATGGTCACTTCAATTTCACACTCGATGAGAGGCATCGAAAGCCATGCGAGAGATACAGGCTCGCCAAATACGATTTTTGATGTGAAAACATAATATTACAATTTAACACCTACCTGTTAAGTTGTAGGTATATAATGTTAGACTTTTTTTTGTCGTGCAGACGTCCGTTACACAATAAAAAATTCTTATTTATTTTGAAGACTATCTCTGCTAATATTATGCGAAAGTGCAACAAGTCAGCGTGATTGTTTTGGATAGAAATGTGTTGAGGACCGGCTAGGGATAATTTTTAATCTGAATTCTACACTAACCCTCGGTTTTCTACATCGACAATCTGCTAATCTACCAACTGATAAAAGCTGCCACTTGTCCTTTGTACCTACGCACTTCCGCCAACTAAAACAGATTGTTAGTTGATGAGATGAGATGAACAGTCATAGGCTTAGCTTGTACAATTTAAATGTGTCGGTCGTAGTCCTTTTCATCAGCTATTCATTGAAACTAGTGGAAGTTATGCAAGATGGAGTACCATTCCTCCAGCTTATGCTGAGTCAGAGCCCTTTTGCATTTGCCACACCCACACTGGATAACGGATCTCTCTTTCCATGCCTCCCTTGTTAATGTTTTTGTTTTGTTAATTGTTTCATTGTGTTTTGTATGTGTTGTTTGCTTTTCTTACTACTGTATTGCCAGCTTGATATTGTATTTATTACGTGTGTGTGTAAATGCAAATAAATGATTTATCTATCTATCTATCTATCTATCTATCAACAGGCGTCCAGGAAATACCTTAACGTTTGCCAATTTTCTTGACTGTTACGCGTCTACATGTTGTTATTTGAACTAAACGATGTTTTAGAAAGTTATTTATTGGTCGATAGTACAGTCGACAGCACATCATCATATTATACACCCATGCACTCTACTCCGATGCATTACGGGCGACTTTGCAACTAAAATGTGAATGTTGACGTGCTATCGACTGTGCATACGCAAAATAATACAATGTGAATTTGCCTAAAGATAAATACATACATAATCTCACGCCTGTATCCCAGAGGGGTAGGCAGAGACCAGGGACTGCCACCTGCCACGATCCTGACAAATCACTTTCGCTTCATCGACATTCATTAGTGCATGAAACGATGTACGCACGTCGGTTTCGGGTACTTTTCATCTGGCCCTTTGCTAATACATCCCCTTTTTGGTCAAAGTATGTCCACCTGGGGCGTCCCTTACCGGCTCTTCCACCCACATTCGCTTGATATATTTGCTTCGTCAGTCTGTCTTCCTTCATCCTCTCCACATGTCCAAACCAAAGCAATAGACATTGCCAAAACATAATATGTATAACTATGGCTAGGACATCACAAACACGGTAATACACCCAGGCTGAAACCTTTTATTGTATGCAGCGGCCCCCAGTGGGAATCGAACCCACCGCATATCCAGTATAATTCCAGCATTGTAATCAGACGTGATACCGCTAGACCAACGATTAAATAATTTTGGTAAATTACTTTGACATCGTTTGGAAATATTTCGGGTGTTATTAAATTTATTGGTGGAAGTCGGATCTGACTTAGAATTCTTATGACTTCAATGTCAATAGTTAAATTAAAATTGCTCTAACATTTGCAACCATATACCTAAAACGTTTTGGTTTAAATTATCTATCGGGCATTTGGCATATTGAACTATAATTACAACATTATTTTACATGAGTCTTATGATTTTAACTTCACTCATATCCTACTAAGAATAACCACAGATGATAACAGATGAAGAAATATGAGATGACAACACTTTCATAATCTTTTCGCTTCGAATTGAATAGTAATATGTACTGAACCATCTCTAAATTAGAAAGTTAATGATTATGTGATTTTTTCAGTAATTAGGACTATTAAAAGGAACGAAGTTATCGACGGCGCCGCACAGTGTACGGACATGTATGAGAGCGTTGGCCATTATTATTTTGTACGTGAAATCTGTTTATTTTAATTTTTCTCACTTTTTGTTCGTGTTTTATGTTTATGTATTTTATTTCTAATATATAAAATTCTCGCGTTGCAGTGTTAGTGCGCATATTCCTCCGAAATGGCTAGACCGATTTACATGAAATTTTATATGTATATTCGGCAGGTCTGAAAATAGGTTTTTATCTATTTCTCATATCCCTATGTTGAAAAAAATATATACGTCGTCTAAAAGTGTTAAGCTGCTAACTCCAAAAGTAAAAAAAAAATACCCTACCATTTTTAAACCCTATTTTCACATCAGGCAATGAAATGAAAAACTGAAAATCCGTTTTCGATGAAATTTTCATCGAATTTTATCGAAACTGTATTTGCAGTTTTTTATTTCTTTGTCTGATGTAAAAATAGGATGGTATTATTAGTCTCCTTAAAATTTGTGCTCTTGGAGTAAGCAGCTTACACTTTTAGACGACGATATGACGAAACAACGTATGCCGGTTCAGCTGGCATTTAATAAAATGAATAAAAAAACATGGACTTTGACCAAGTTATTAATATATTACGGTAAAAAACATAATTAAATTATTTTATTTACATTTAAGTCAGATGAGTCAGTAGAAAAAGACTGCAAGTCGTAGTCGGTTTGAACTTCACTGTCATCCATGCGACTCCTGATAATAGAAGTGGAAATTTCGGGATCCTCGGGATTTATCATCATATCCATTACATCATCAATGGGTGTGACGAAATCATCAGACGATTGAAAACGTCAGAAATTGAAGCTACTCGAGAACACATCCTAGAGTAATTTTCTCCATACCGTTTTATGTCTTTATTTCGACATTCTTGGGTTTCTTCAGAGAGAGCACCAATGGGCAAGATTTGATGACCATGAATTAGCAATTTGTGGATTTGATTGATTTGATACAATTTGTTGTGAGAGAGATCAATACCTTTAATTTCTCATCCTAACCTCATTCATCGAAATCGGTCCAGCCGTTTAGGAGCAGTACGGTGACAAATTCTCGTACAAAATATATTATAGTATACAGTAGCGCGATGCCGACTATCGCCCTGTGCCAACTGTTATAGATGAATGTACGGAGACTGACAGTTGACGAGTTGTAGATTTGACCAGTTAGGGAAAATGACCAATTAGTGACATTGACGAATTAGGGAAAATGACGAGTGACTCCCTAACCCAGCAGTAGGCATGTAGTACCTTGGTACTACCTTACCCTTAGGTACAACTTTACCTAAGTAAACTACTGCGGATTTTAAACAATAATTCTTAAATACCCCATCATTAATTGGATACGTGCATGATATTGTTATTAATGTAATAACAAAATCTTTTTCTTAATTTTTTTTACTATAATTTTCTTATGAACCTCTGAATATTTTCTTTGAAAACGGGTCCTAAAGTTGCTTAATGGGTGTTTAAGATATCTCAGGTCTTCTTCGGGACAGTGATTTTTTTAGTTAAATGCTCTATTAAATACTTCAATTTCACTTCAAAGGACTTAGCTGGGTGGTTAAAAATATAATCATCATCTTACGCTTCGTTATGGCTACCAGACCTAAAAAAATTAGAACATAAACATCAACACAAAAGAAGTTCAAGAATATGTTGATCAAGTACCTATTAAGTTTGTTTAGACAAGCCAACCAGTTCAGTATTGGATTGCTGCAAATAAACGTAACTAAGTACGATAGTGTTATTACTGTAAAGTACTAAAATAACAATAAAAAAATTAAACTTAATTTTCTCACGGTACGACTTTAGTCAGTTTTTTGACCTAAGTTGTACTAATGTCAACAAAAGTCAGCAGACTTCTTTCTTGATTACTAAAATAGACATATGAGGCTATCATTCCTACAAAGAAACTATACTGTAGAAATTTGTAGAACACTGTCAAAACTCTAAGAGAATATTTTATTGTCACTAAATAACAGGTGTCCTAATAAATGGATTATTAATGAACATAATGGCATCAAAATGAAACTATATTAAACATCATCATGAGTACATACCAGTAGCTGTAATATCCATAGTAAACAACAACAGATATATGCGAAGAAAACTTTAAGAACAAAGCGATCAACTCGAAGGTAAATAACGCAGCACAATCTTTGACGCGTCAACATAGTTGAATTGAGCATCATTTGGCAAGTAAATAATTTGACACTTACCCTCAAAAGCCTAAAATTAAATGAAGGGACTATTCATCTTTAATTTTCAACTTTGAGATATAGGTAAAAATGAGATTTTCTTTAGACCTTTTTGGCCAACGCGTTCATACATGCCCGTACATTGTGCGCCGGCGTTCACAAATTGAACTCTCCCGAAACCAAACGACAAGCTATTGGGACTAAAAGCTCTGTTGTTGGGATCGAGTCTAAAAATAAACACCAAAGGTGACTGACTAGATCAGCTAACCAAGGCTCTGCGTGGATGGAAAATGATTAGTTTAGAATAAATTCAAATGTTAATTTATTAGATAAGATAAGATAGATAAGATGTTTCTGTAGTTGAACACTAATAAATAAAATTTGTTTACACTGTATGTTGCAGACCCGTAGACTGTACCCATAGGAAAACTGAAGAGAAACTAAAGAAAAGGCTAATAATAGATTTAATGGAAAATTTAGGCGAGAACATGGTGTAAGACACTGAGACAAAATATGTGACAGTAAAAACGATATTATAAAAAAGGTCCGCAAAAATATCATTTTGCCTTGCCTCCTGAACTAGGCGGGGACCTGTATCTCAGGAGCCAACTTGCCGTCGCAAAAGGTGTGATACAATGCTATACCGTGGCAAATTACAAAAAAAAATCAACGTAAAGAATTTACATTCTGCTTGTTGAATGTCAATGTACATACAGTTATGTATAACGTTAGCCGCTGCCTTGGGGCCGTCTGTTGTGTACACATAAAAACAATCAATCAATATTTAAAAAATATATCAGATCTTATGTACACTTTCTTGGGAAACAAAGTTAGAAATTAACATTACGATAAATTAGATTAGTTTCAATGACAAATGAATTATCACCAGTAATACAATTATCATACAAAATTACTACTGAACTTAATTTGAATTTATTTCGTGAATATATTGAATGATCTTACTTGACATTAAACGGATATGCCTTTGTAGTTTATTGAATTTTCGCGGGCTTTAAAATATGTTCTTGCATACTTAATTCTTCATAAAATTATTAATTCTTATTTAAAACCATTTTGAAACATAACTCATGAAAGCTTTTTCGAAACGTTATTTAATAGAAGATATCTTTATTGAACTAATCCCAAAATATTTACTCGCAGCGTACTTCACTCAACCCAGATGTTTCCAAAATTAAACACCAGCCGTTCCATATACCTCGATTCACAGATTCCGTGCGTAAGACCATCGCTCGGATGGTTAACCTAACAAAAGTAGCATTTTAGTGCATTTTCGAGTGGTTTTAGTGGTGTTTTCATAATGGATATACCAACAGATGTGTGGGGCCAGCTGGCTTTAGAAGCCAGCCAGGTTTACCTCACAGATGGGGTGTATAGGAGCCCATTTGCCAATACGGTAACGTAATAAATGTATTTTACAATGTAGGTACTTATTAACGTTCGACTATTAATAACAAAGGTTTGAAAGTTTAGGTATTTACACAGAACTGAACATAAATCTATGTTTAAAATTTATATACATACTTCTAGTTCTTCGCTATACCTAAAGCAAATAAAGTATTCTATCTACTTATTAAAAAAATGAACCCCAGTTCCTCGTAGTTCTAACAATATGTTAATCTACATTATAATATATTTCTAGTATCAGCTTTTAGACGATTTTAATGCAATTTGGTCAAATGATCACTGTAAACATATTGTTGGTAAATAGAAAACAGAATTTTATTTATTAATTCAATAATTTTAGCAACAAGGCCGCCAATTGTATTCTGCCTTTCCAAATGTTTTGTATGTGTTGTTGATGAATATTCTTATCGGGTCATATTTTATGTCATAGAGTAAACGTTTTTTGTTTTCCTCTTTTCAGACCATAGAAAAGCTCCCAGACAAAGTACTTCTGAACATATTTTCGTACTTATCCCACCGTGAAATATGTCGTATGGCTACAGTGTGCAAACGATGGCGTATAGTTGCGTACGACACAAAACTTTGGACCCACGTGAGTCTACGGCCTGAAATATCTGGACTGCATGTTGGTGAGTGATAATTGATAATTGCAAATTATACTTTAATTTTTATTTAAAAGAGGACTTAATATTTTGATTTTATAATTTCCCGTTTTTAGGATTATGGTAAGAAGGTTTATACTGGCAACTCTAAGTGAAATTATGACAAGCAGCGCCATCTATGTTCGCTGACATGAAACTTAAATTTCGAGAGTCGCCGAAAGATGTCACTCAAATCTATCGAAACTAACCACTTTCAATTATTATTATTACAGGTTCCTTGGAGTCGCTATTGGCACTAATTTCTATCAGATTTGGACCCTCCCTACGGTATATCGAACTCCCCATCGAATTGATCACCCATACAGTGCTGCACGAACTATCGGGAAAATGTCCTAACTTGACCCACATGCTTCTTGACTTTAGTACTGGTAAGTAATTCTAACTTGTTTTTACCGTTTAGCCACAAAAAGATTTAAAAAATATCAACGCGAAAGTGTTATAGTCACTTGGTTGATTCAACATTATTATCATTATTAATTCACAGCCATGCAATTGCACGATTTCTCGGAGATGCAGGCGTTCCCGACTAAGTTAAGATACCTCTGCATTTGCCTGTCGGAAGTCATCTTCATGGAAGGTTTCATGAGGAAGATTTACAACTTCATCAACGGATTGGAGATCCTGCACCTAATCGGTGAGTTTGGAACAATTTGAAGCGCCTTTGAAAAGTACTATAGCAATTAGAGCATCGAAAGTATTGCTACTTGCGCCATGCTACATGTAGGACCACCTTAAAAACGTTTTCACATTGTCAAATCCGATATTGGTGTTTAACGACGATAGCTGACATCCGACAGCCGACACTGTCAGCTGTTTCCACATATTTCCATACATCGCACATACATACACATACTTCTGGCCCCAAACTAGGATACCCTGTGTCGTGGGAAGCAGAAACAGCGACACCATAAGCATGTAAACATCCAAGCCCTGAGTTTTTTTTCGTCCCCAGCCGGGATTCGAACCCGGGACATATTGCATGGTAGGCAGATGCGCTAACTGCTACGCCAGAGAGGTCTTTTCAGCGCCCTCGCTCCTAAGTTTTACTATGTGGCCAACGACTTACGTTACGGGTACCTACCTAAATATCGCATCACACTCGCAAGAACAACGTGTTATTTCGGAACCCTTACGTTACATGAGAGCATTTTTTAAGGTTTTAAAGTAATGGCCGAAAGAGATAGCGCTATAACGTGATGCAGTGTCTCTTTTGCTCATTATTCCGGCGTTTTCTGAGTAAATAAAATCGCGTTAAAAAAATATCTATGAATAAAAAATGGTTTTCTTCGAAATATCACGTTGTTCTTGCAAGGGTACGATATGCAGACGTTCCATTTTCCAGGTACCTACGAGAAAGTGGAGGAGGAGGAGGAGGAAATCTACGAGGTGATCAATGTGCACAAGCTGAAGTCTGCCACGCCCAACCTGCGCGTGATCAACCTGTACGGCATCAACTTCGTCGACGACTCGCACATCGACGCTTTCAGCTCCAACTGTATCCAGGTAAGGGTAAAAATGAACCAACGCGATGGTGGTCCCGGTCCGTACCTGCGGTTGTCTACTGCACTAGTAATTATATGAACGAATGTAAGACTCGCTCTTAGCCCCGGCTGCCTGAGTGATCTTAAGCGATCACTCAGGCAGCCGGGACATAGGACGCGTTCAGTGCATGGATTGGTGACCATCTATGACTAACGCTAGTGGCAACATTCCGAGCGGTTCCGTGCTGCGCATTGCCGGCTGCCGTCGATAGAGGGCAGTCGTCAAGCCAAGTCAGAGACCTTATGGCGGCTTCAAAACTTCTGACAGTGAGACCAGCCACCAGTCTTACAAGCCTCCACCAAAAATTTATATCTAGCATGGTACATTGAATTAACTGCTAGGATATATGTAGGTAAATCCTAGTTTAGGAGTTGGAAATCGCATTAATTATGTGCATTACTTGCTTGTAGACTATCACATTTTATTTTATTTTGATCAAATAAACACTTTTTACTTTACTTTTTTTTTCAGCTAGAATGCCTGGCGGTAAACTACTGTAACAAGGTGACTGGATCCACTATGAAGACGCTATTCCAGCGCTCCAGACGTCTCACGTGTCTGCTCATGAATGGATGCAGTGAGTACCTCCTTAGGAACGTCGAAAGAGTTCTCAACATACTTTGTGGTGTAGTGTAGAGTCAACCCATGGACGTAATTATAACGTCCTTGAGTCAACCCCACAAATGTATATAAAATGTCAGCTTCAATATATATCTATTGTTTCATAATACCTATTGTCATGGCCTCTTAGCGACCAGCAAACAACAAGAGTCAGTCCCTGGTCTCTGCCTACCCCTCTGGGATATGTATGTATGTGTAAAAAAAGATGTGATTTTTTTTCCTATGTGGCGCTAGAATCACTCAATGGTTCGCCTTAAAATGTTGCGCAATCGCTACCAAAACGTCTGGAATTGCTGCAATAAATTAATAACGCCTACTCTTCACCAGGCCTCCTATCCGAGCACGTGATGCAGGTGGAATGGGAGAAGTCCTCGATCCAAGAGCTGGACGTGACGGCGACCGACCTCTCGACCGAGTGCCTAATCGATATGCTCACGCGCATCCCAAACTTGCGCTTCCTGAGCGCTGGCCAGATCAACGGGTTCAACGACAGCGTACTGAAGGCCTGGATGGAATCGGGGATGTCCAGGTGAGAGGAATGGATTTTTTAGAGGTAGCATTGAATATGGAGGTAAACACATTGTAGACATACAGGACGAGTTGGAGATTCACAGTGTTAGAATCAGAATCAGAATCAGAAATTTATTTCAACGTAAAGAATTTACATTCTGCTTGTTGAATGTCAATGTACATACAGTTATGTATAATGTTAGCCGCTGCCTTGGGGCCGTCTGTAGTGGAGAAAAAGGCAGCGAAAAAGAAAACTCCACTCTGACCATCTTTTCTCAAATCAACTTAAAGCTAATACAAATAAAACTTACAAAACAATATCTTGGATGTGTTGAACACTAGACACATTTATCCTCTGATTAAATTTAATATTAAACTACTATTTAAAGCCATACGTCCTTGTCTTTCTAAATAATCGTTGATTTTATAATAAGCTTTTTTGCAAAGAGTGTGCTTAACACAATTCTTAAATCGCGTTGGAGGTAACTCTAATATATCTTGGGGTATCTTGTTGTAGAACCTTATACAGTGCCCCATAAAGGAAGTATTAACTTTTGCAAGTCTAAATCGTGGAAATGACAATTTATGTTTATTCCTAGTATTAACGTTATGATGGCTACCAAGTGTTTCGAAGTATTTAATATTTTTCCTAACGCCTACATAATATTTTCATAAATGTATTGGCTTGCAACTGTTAGGATGTTGATTTCTTTGAAAAAAATTCTTAGTGTGTCCCTACTACCTAGCTTGTAAATAAATCGGATCGCTCTCTTCTGCAGTATGAAGATAGTCTCAATGTCTGCTGCCCGGCCCCATAGTAGTATAACATAGGACATAATACTATGGAAGTAACTAAAATAAACAAGCCTAGCAGTTGCAACGTCAGTAAGTTCTTGAATTCTTTTCACGGCATATGCTGCGGAGCTAAGTCTATGTGCTAATTTTACAATATGTGGGCCCCATTGTAGTTTGGCATCGATTGTGATGCCCAGAAATACAGTATCTTCAAGAAATTCTAGTTTTTTTCTACATTAGGTAGGGTAAACTTCATACATTTTGTCTTTTTTGAATTTAACAACAGATTATTTGCTGTAAACCAATCTAGAACGTGCGAGAGAGCATTATTTGCTTCGTCAAGATTATTTTCCTATCTCCTTATTTAAAAAATAAGTGACGTGTCATCAGCAAATAGCACTATCTCACACATTTTTTGTACCATAAACGGTAAATCATTTACATAGACCAGGAAAAGGAACGGCCCTAAGATAGATCCCTGGGGGACTCCCATTTTTACAAGTGAACCTGACGATTTAATACGGTTTATGTCTGCTTTTTGAACCCTTCCTTCTAAATATGATTTTAGAAGATCTAAACTTAATTTTTTTATTCCATGGTGTTTTAATTTTGAGAGCAGTGTTTTGTGGTCTACACAATCAAATGCCTTTGACATCAAATGCCAAAATGCTTTGACAAAAAAATTATAATAACTCCATAAAATACTCGTTAAGTGGGTGATCGACGGGCGAATAAGACCGCGGTTTTAAATACCGACGAACTTGGCTCGCGGCTCGTTGGCGCTGATTGACTAGCGAGCAAAACAGTCGCAAATATTCTTGTTCCGAGTCTGAAGCAGGTTTTGCATGGCGAGCCGAGCAAAAAATATAGCATGACGACGAGCCAAGCTCGGCGGTATTTAACACCGCGGTTTTGCAATGATACACCGTCGAGCTTTACCGACCAGCCATAAAACCGCGGTCTTACTCGCCCGTCGATCATTCACTTTACAGATAGATTAAATTATCTGTGGTTAAGTGTTTCCCTCAGAATAGTTATTATTCTGATCGTGTACGATTGTAACATTTTGAGTGTATGAGGACACTACAGCTGACTCTTTCTGGCACAGAGATTTATCGTAAGAGTAACAAGGACAGCTATACAACTGTTACTTTTTATTTTAGGGCTCCTTCTCTGCTTTAGTTATTATTCTGAGGTGTTCCCCGTTGTTTCCTTTTGACACAGTTTTTGTAAATAAAGGATGAAACATACCAACGCGGTGACGACAAATGAAAGCAGGAAATAAAATGCGTTTATTAAAACGAAATACTTACATCACAGAAAAAAAGTAAGCAAACCAGTAACATAATAAGAACACAAAAAGAAAACATAAAAAAGGACGTATGTATGTACCTATGGTCCGCCACCTCCAATGTGTGTTGGTGTGTCAGCCTTAAGACTTTTAGATTTCAAAGTAGATCTATTCCTACGTATTTGGGTTCCTTGCGGCTGCCAATTGCCATAATTAGGTACTGACCTTTTGAAATTGGTTTCGGAGCTGAAGAATTAATTTTATAAGAATACATTTTAACCGCCTCTCTCTTCCCTTCCAACCCTTCGCCTTCGCCGCAACTACAGAATGAATCTGTAATCGCATAGTGGGACTGTTTGTTTGTTTGTTTAAATTCTTTATTGCAATAAAACACAAGTTTTGCACCTAGGCGAGCTTAATGCTAAGTAGCATTCTCTTCCAACTAACCTAGATAATGAAGAAACATTTACAGGTAGTGCAACTTCAATATTAAATTATACTATTTACTTACCTAGTCCTAGGTATATAAATAGACTAGCTGTGCCCCGCGGTGTTACCCGCGGTTCATCGATTTTCCCGTAGGAATAAGATATTTCCCCGCGGTAAAACGTAGCCTATGTTTTAATCCAGGGTATCGGCTAACTCCATACCAAATTTTATTAAAATCCGTCCAGCCGTTTCAGCGCTAAAGACTGACAAACATATAAACACACACACAAACTCTCACGTTTATAATATTAGTGTGATAAATAAATTAATAATAACAATACAAAGCGGAAATATTATACATATTATACATAGTAATAGATACATACATACAAAATAAATAAATAGATAGGTATAACCTACAACTTTTTATAATGATAAAGTGATGTATACATGTGAATACTACTTATAATAAGTTAAAATAATATAATTACTTAAGATAGTGATTCAAAACCTTAGTTTTGAATGATTCAGGTGTTGGGGCTTGTCGATACTATATGATATTTCTCTGTATATTTCTATATAATTTTGGTTCCTTCTTAATTATATTTAACCATTATATTTTTTCTTGTATAATTAATTTATCCTTATAAGTATTGACTATTTCTTCGTACTCAACTATTTTAAGTATTTAATCTATTATGTATTCTAATCTTATATTCCCATTCCTCCTTGTACCACACCGCGGTCTGTGACGCTCGCGGGGTAGGGATCAATAAATGGTTATTCTATTCTATCTTTTGGCACTGATTGAAAATCAGCGTTGAAGGCTTGTCTATCAGCATAGTACTGAGTCAGCTGCCAACAGCAGTGACACGCCGTGACCTTTATTTTCCTTCTGTTTTCTTCAGATTTTTTGTTTTGTTTTTTTTTTTTATTGTGGCGTGTGTACTGTTTTTATAATATTTTTTTTCTTCTTCTTCTTCTTCTTCATACCAGTTAAGAACAAGGCGTTAAACTCCCGTTCCCTCAGGAACTGGCAACCTATTTTGATACCTATCATTCGAGTTCACTACAAACTACTTCTCTTCTTCACTCAAATCACTCGTCTTTTCTGCGCTTTAGTATTAACATCAATTTATGGCTTCTGGATTTTGAATTCTAATCAACTAAGTAACCACATTTCCTCGTGAACCTGGAGACTGTAGACGTGGACTTCTCTTTTCAAATTCAGCAGAAACTGCGCACAGATATCCTCCATCTCTTTTGGGCTTCTGGATTTCTAGCTCTAGGTAACTAAGCTCCACATTTCCCCAGGAACCTAGTGGCTTTGGACGTAGACTCTTCGGATAACCTGACGGACGAAGCTCTTCATCGGTTCCTGTCGCGGCATGGCGCTCAGCTTTGGGGTCTCATCCTGAGCGGTATGCCGCACATTACCGATCAGCTCTGGCAGAGCGTGCTGCAAGTCTTGACTAATGCCAAGTAAGTTAACTATTATTCTGACTACCTCGTACCGGTAGTTGTGACACGTTACATTACTAGGATGAATCGTGGTGGGTATTATATCCGCTGGGGAGCGCCTTGCGTTGACTTGTACAAAAACTTTTTAGTAAAAATTGTACAGATTTATTAATCAAGGGTTCTCAAGGACTGGTATAAAATTCTCGTTATACTATTACGCTTATATTTTTGTAACATTGCTGTCTTGTGTACAATAAAGTATGAATAATTCTCCAAATGGATGGCCGCGCTTTGCGACCACCAAGGATAACAGCTGGAAGATAATGTTGATAGCATTAAGTTCATGTTTACGTACTTTTTGTTTGTTTCTCAAGCGCAAGAAACTATTTCAATAATAAATAATACAAGGTCGGTGATTTTCGCACGGATGACCTAATTTGAGTCGCTCGTAGACCCGGCCGCCGCGTAAAACGATGACGAAAGGTTAAGCAACACAGCGCGCGTTCATTGCATGGATGGGTGACCTTTCTATGACTAACGCTAGTGGCATTTTTCCGAGCGGTTCCGTGCGTGTTTCGACGGCAACTTCTGACAGTAAGACCAGCCACTAGTCTTACAAGACTCTACCAATCCGGACTTGGACCCCGTGGTGGGGTATGGTCTATTCCTTCCTCAGGGAAGAGACCCGTGCCCGTCGGTTGGGATCTAATTTTGGTGTAAACAGTGAACATATATTTTCAGAACTTCGCCTACTCAATTAGGTAATTCACTGTGCTGTTTCTTGCTTTCATCCACTTAATTGGCAGATAATTTATTTGCGGAGATAGTTTTTTAGTACCTATTAATCATACTGAAGGAATTTACTTATCGACGTTTCTTATTTTATAGGATCCTGATCATGGGGACACAAGAGAGACTCGGCGTCAACATCCACGTTGATCAGGTGATTACCAGTCCTAGGAGATGTAGCCCAAGATATGATTTATCATCATTCATCGGCCCGGGTTCGAACCCCAGCTGGAGACAAAAAAAACCCTCAGTTCTTGGATGTTTACACATGTTTGTGATGTGGCTGTTTCTGGTTCCCACGACACAAGTTATCCTAGTGTGGCTGGCCCCACACTAGGATAACTTGTGTCGTGGAAACCAGAAACAGCGACATCTGGCAATGTATGTGCCTGTATGTAAATGTTTATGTGTATCTATCATATTTGAGATACATATTTGCATATACATAATGAGATGATTCATTTAGTGTCCACGGTTCACCTTCACTCACACTAGACGGTTGAAGTGACCACTCGGCCACTGAAGTCCCCGGGACGTTGTTGTTTCGTGTTGAAGGAAATCATCGTGACGAAACCCGCACCCTGGTTGACTCCGCAATTACTGACTTGAATGTTTTCCCTGTGAGCTAGGCAGACTAGTAATATAGGAATCAGAAATCAAGAAATTAGAAATCAGAAATTTATTTCAACGTAAAGAATTTACATTCTGTTTGTTGAATGTCAATATACATACACATAAGTATAATGTTAGCCGCTGCCTTGGGGCCGTGTGTAGTGGAGAAAAAGGCAGAACAAAAAAAATCTACTAGGTGCTGGGCAAGCCTAAGTTAAATGTCTACAAACAAGGGCGTCGCCAAGGGAGGGCAGGGGGGCCCCCCTAGACATCAAATCTAGCTAGCTCCAAAGCGACCAAAGTGCGAGCGGTTGACTTCCTTACCTATTAATAAATTCCGCATCGAATGACAAAATGTAAGGCAAAGACTTCCAAAGTTTAACGCTTCATGCTTTCGGCGAATTCGGCGTTCATATTTTTTATCGTCCATAATAGGTATTGCCCGTGGGGGATCTCCTCGAATTGTCACTAATTCGTCATTGTTGTCATTAATCTCTCACAGTTCTCAGCACGACGGAAATGTACTAAGTATACAGTTATTGTCGTTACAGTATATAAGATTGTCAGTCAACTCCAACTAATATTTAAAAAAAAAATCTTTAACAACCTGTTTCACTGACAACATATAAGTGTGACACTTTTAAGGACAATGACACCGTCAATTTGAGAGGATTCAGTCCCCTTTGCTCCCCCCTTAGTCATAAGCTGGCGACGCCCTTGTCTACAAACATACTAATTTAAGATAATAATTTCCTACCCAATGACCTTTACGAGAAGGAAAAGCATGCATGCAGTTAACTAAAATTAGAAACTACTTTTAGCTTTTAATGACTAACATTGAAATAAGTAGGTACCACATCAGTGTTTTTTTTTTAAGAAATCAGTTAAGCACCAAATTACCTCTAACTACGAAGAGAAATCTGTGTAATGTTTTTAATAATGATTAATTCTGTCAGTTTTATGTTTTTAAAATGTCTGCAAGGATACACTTTTAAAATGTAGTTAAGACGAAATGTTGTTATCTCATCTTATTATGATTGTATTAAGGGAAGTCGAAACCAAAGCAGTGGCGGTCATTTATTGCAATAGTGTCTTGCATCATTTAGGTACTGCAGTAGAATTTATATAAAAGCGATTAATGTAATTGACCACTGAACAAATTATCACTGCGTTCGTGGTGAGATCGTGTGGTTTGAGTCTCCATAAATCCATGTAAATATTGTTGCATTACCTACTACAGTTACATTGCAAATGGGTTTACATGTATGTGACGTCGCTGTTTCTGGTTCTCACGTCACAGGGTATCCCAGTGTGGGGCCAGAAGCAACGTATGTACCTGTATGTAAACGTTTATGTAGTTTTACATGATGCCAAATAGGTAGGTACTATCATTATGTATTCTGTGGTGCTATGAATAAATAGTACCTATTATATTGACTCAAAACATAAAAACCTAATTTTACAGCTTGTTACAATATTGTTCGCCGGTTTCGGGTACTTTTTATCTTGCCTTTAACAACGACTAATGAATGTCGATGAACCGAAAGTGATCTGTCGGGAACGTGGCAAGTGGCGGTTCCTGGTCTCTGCCTTCACCTCTGGGATACAGGCGTGAGCTTATGTATGTATGTAAAATATATTTGGAACTTATATTACTGCACCAGACATTTGACTATTGAGTCTACTGCGTAAGTGACCGCCACCGCCACCGCCCCCGCAACTGCTTTGGTCTGCGTAACCCTTTAGCATTAAAACTCGCACTGCGTATACAGGTGACTTTGAATTAAGGCGACATTCCAACCATGATTTAGAAACATAAGGTGCTAGTTTAAAAAATACGCGACATCTTTTCCTTCCAAAAATGACTTCGATTAAGCATAGACGAACATTATTAGGACACACAGTTAGTTATTATAAAGTAAAAAAATGAGTCTACAGTCATTCACTACTATAGTTAGTCGGCGCCGCCCAATAAGTACTGTACTGCAGTCCTTGGTCTCTGCCTACCCCTCTGGGATACAGGGGTGAGTTTATTTATTTAAGTGTAATAATTATTAAATACCTTCTGTTTTTCACAATAAAAAAATCATTACCTAACTACCTCAAAATATTGATGACGATTTCAAAATGGCTCTACAGTGTGGCCCTGGATAAAGTGCAATCCCGAAAGGGGATGAAACTAGACCATGAATCATTGACTAGAAAAATATTAAAAAAAAATATAAAAAATTATTGTAGGATTTATTGGTATTTTAAGATTTTCATGTTTCATTAAGGACTCTATGTACAAAAGTATTGATTTCTTCCAGAATAATGGGTCTATTTCTTTGAAATAAAAAAAAACAGTATGCCTAATACCTGGCGATGACCATGAAATAATAAATAGTCTGCAAAAAAGTAACTATCTTGGGTAAAAAAATGTATTTTTATGAAAAAAATGATTTTTTTAGACGTTTATTTTAAAAAACTTCAAATTACTAAAAAAATGTGCCCTATAACTATGTAATTTTATAGCTTACTTTTATTCTTTACCATTTTAGCTTCCAAATAAAAAAAAAACAATGTTCTAACTAAAAAAACACGCTATCTACGAACTTTTAAAGTGGAGCCTAATCGTGTTACCGTGCAGGTAGAGACCGTTTTTCCATTGTTTCCGTCCTACTCTGTGCCCTTCGGCAGTCGCAGTCCTTTTGTTCTACACTCAGGTAGAGGGAAGGCGAGGGGAGGGGAGGCAGGGGGTTCGAAACAGGACTTACACAGTCGCTCCGATATTCTCGCCGCTGCTACTACTGTTCTCGTTCTCGCATTGTGTTCTCGTTGATTTGTTATTAAGTTTTTGTTACATTGTTGACTGTTACGTTTTCTACTGTTCGTTACGTTTGGACTGTTCCTGTTCTGCTGTTAAGTGTTGACGAAATGCCGCGATTGACAGAGTTCTCACCTCGAGAAATAGCCGACATGCATTATTATTATGGCATGTCACATGGTCGCACAACAGTCGCTCGGACTGCATACATAAATGCTTTCCCGGGCAGACTCATACCCTCAGCTCGAAATTTTCAAGAGATTCATAGGAGGCTCTCCAACATTGGACTTGGTTTGGCACGAGATCGCCGTGAGCATCCAGCTGTCGTTATTGACAATGCGATAGAAGAGGCCATTTTAAACGATCTGTTTGCTGACCCTACAACAAGCATAAGACGATTAGCGTTGCGTCATGGCATATCGAAGACGTCTGTCTGGCGAATTTTGAAAAAGGAGGGATTGCATCCTTTCCATTACCAACGAGTACAACATTTACACGAAAATGTAGATAATCGTCCAAGATGCGTAATGTCGACGTGGATTCTAAGAAAAATTAGAGCTGACCCAAATTTTCCCAAACGCATTTTTTGGATGGACGAAGCGACATTTACCCGAGACGGCATTACAAACTGCAGAAATTTGCACCAGTGGTCTCACGAAAATCCACGATTGAAGCGGGCATCTACTTTTCAAGTAAAATTTTCAATAAACGTATGGGCAGTCTTAATCGACGACATTTTAATTTGTCCAGTCATTTTACCCAGAACCCTAAATGCTGAACGTTTTTTAGAATTACTACAAAATTTACCCATGTTGATGGAAGATGTTCCCCTGGCTACGAGACGGCGTGGGCGTATGTATCTCCAAATGGATGGATGTCCTGCACATTATGGGCGGGAGGTGCGGCGATTTTTGAAGGAAAATTACCCGAACCGGTGGATTGGCCGAGGAGGGCCAGTAGGCTGGCCAGCGCGTTCACCTGATCTGACACCCCTAGATTATTTTTTATGGGGTGTCATGAAGCAAAGAGTATACAGCACGCCAATAAATACCGAGGCACAGATGCACGACCGAATAATTCAGTGCGCAAATGACATTAAAAATTATCCAGGAATGATTCGCAGAGCCACTAAGCAAATTAATATTCGTGCAGTAATGTGCTTGCAAAATCGAGGAGGCCATTTTGAACATTTAATGCATTAAATAAAAATGCAAAATTGTAAATTACGGATAATTTTATTAATAAAGTTATTGTGATTAAAGTCTGACTTTTATTACCTACTAAAATGTAAATAACTCCTAGCCATTTTTTTAGTTAGAACATTGTTTTTTTTTTTATTTGGAAGCTAAAATGGTAAAGAATAAAAGTAAGCTATAAAATGACATAGTTATAGGGCACATTTTTTTAGTAATTTGAAGTTTTTTAAAATAAACGTCTAAAAAAATCATTTTTTTCATAAAAATACATTTTTTTACCCAAGATAGTTACTTTTTTGCAGACTATTTATTATTTCATGGTCATCGCCAAGTATTAGGCATACTGTTTTTTTTTTTCAAAGAAATAGACCCATTATTTTGGAAGAAATCAATACTTTTGTACATAGAGTCCTTAATGAAACATGAAAATCTTAAAATAGCAATAAATCCTACAATATTTTTTTATAATTTTTTTTAATATTTTTCTAGTCAATGATTCATGGTCTAGTTTCATCCCCTTTCGGGATTGCACTTTATCCAGGGCCACACGTGGTGTAGTATTACCTACCTACATCTACATCTGGCCTCATGTTATAATAATACAATTCATGTTTAATAATGACAATTCGATGTACTTTTATTACAAAGGGCCGGTTTCTGAATTGAGAATTTCACTGAATACCTACCTAAATACTTAAGTAACGTTTTGTCACGCTCTTTTCTGAAAAAATTGACGAGACAGCACTACATTTACATAGCGAAAAACTGGCCCAAAGTACCACAGATTAACAAGTACCTACGCTCTGAAATACATGGTGTTGATTTGTATAGTTAAATCCGACTCAAAGGGGTTACTTACATGATACCATGATAATGAAGCAAAAAAATATTAAAATTTTTTTTTTTTAGTGAAAATCACCGGTTTTAATCGCGCGGGCGCACTCTCCCGCCCCGCCCCGAGAAACCCCCACCGGACCCGTCAAGTGCAAACTATAGAAGCTAAGCCATATATTATGTAACATTATAATTTTTAGGTGATTTTCACTAAAAAAATATTTTATTTTTATTTTTTTTGCTTCAGTATCATAATAAATAACCACCCCTGAGTCGGATTTAACTGTACAAATCAACACCCTGTAGGTACCCTATGTACCCAGATTGTCGAACTACGATTTTTAGTTTGATGAAACTCAGCCCGCTGTCTGCCCCACAGCTGATGGACGGCATAGCGAACTACTGCCCTAACCTGGAGCGGCTAGAGCTGCGCTGGGACCCCGAGAACCTCCGCTTCAGCGACAAGAGCCAGAAAGCCATCGACATCCTGCGCGTCAAGTGTCTCAAGCTGAAATGCCTCGTTCTTAGGTAGATACGACTGTTAAAAACACAGATAGGGGCCATCCATAAATTACGTCCCACGTTAAGGGGGAGGGAGGGGGTCGACAAAGTGTGACATTGTGTGACAAGCGGGTGGGAGGGGTCTTACATTTTGTGACGTCACATTCCATTATAATCTAAGTGTTGAAACACAAACTTAGAACTATCAACGAAAAATACAAAAACTTTTGCAGCTCTATCTGTTCCTAACTCTATTTGCAACTCTATCGGAAATAAAACTAACTTCGGAACTGCTGTTAAAACAGCAAAAAATCCAATAGAAATCTACATGTAAAATTGCAAAATATGTGACGTCACACTAGGGAGGGGTGGGGGGGGCGGAGTCTCGCAAATGTGACCAGCTGTGACAAGGATGGGGGGAGGGGTCAAAAAATAATTAAATTCGCGTGACGTAATTTATGGATGGCCCCTAAGTACACTCACTCACAGCACTAAGCTGAGCCCTATCCTTTTTATCACATAATTATGTTATCTGTCTCTATTTTTCTTAGATTACGTACATATTCTGGTGTGATAAATAAACATTTTTCAATTTCAATTTCAAGTAGATAACACTTCATTGCTCATCATCGGGCACGGGTCTCTACCCTGACAGTGGTGGATTTACCAATAGGCTGAGTAGGCTGGAGCCTAGGGCGGCAGATTTTAGGGGGCGGCAAATTTGCCCCAAATTTTATTTTTGTCTTACGGAGATAAAAATTAAAAAAATACCTGAATGTTATTAGATTTCACCATTTAACTTAACCTGAAAAGTGGGAAATTAGACGTTTGCCAATCTGCTAATACATACTTTTTTATATTACATATTTGCGTAGGTGGATTTAGGGGGCGGAAATTTGCCCCAAATTTTTTTTGTCTTACAGAAATAGAAAAAATATAATACCTGAATGATAATAGATTTCGCCATCTAACTTAACCTGAAAAGTGGGAAATTTGACGTTTGCCAATCTGCTAATAGATACATTTTATATTACATATTTGCGTATGTATGTATGTAGTATGTAGTTTTAGGAGGCGGCAAAATTGACCCAAAAATAGTTTTTTTGTCTATTTTTTTATATTTTTTATTTAATAGGTAAGCCAACGGCCCTCTTATAAAACATTTATTTATACTTAATTAAAATTAAACAGTTTTAACAGACAGACAGACAGACAGTTCTAACAGAAATACAAAAACGAAAAACCTGTGTGTTATTAGGTTTCACCATTTAACTTAACCTGAAAAGTGGGAAATTTGACGTTTGCCAATCTGCTAATACATAATATACTTTTTTATATTACATATTTGCGTAGGTAGGTACATAGTTATTTTGATGGCGGCGCGTGGTGCGGAAACAAATGGCATGGTCATTCGCTAAGAGTATCTGGCCGGAATCTGGTCTGACTCGCTCGTAGCCTGGGCTGCCTGAGTGATCTTAAACGATCACTACGGTTAAGCAACATACGGCGCGTTCAGTCCATGGATGGGTTACCGTCTGGTTACCACGCTAGTGGCATTTTTCCGAGCGATTCCGTGCTTCGCAAGGCACGTTAAGCAGTTGGTGCCGGCTGCCGCCGATAGATGGCAGTCGTTAAGCCAAGTCAGAGGCCTTAGGGCGGCTTGAAAACTTCTGACAGTAAGACCAGCCACTAGTCTTACAAGCCTCCACCAATCCGAACTTGGCCCCCGTGGTGGAGTATGGCCTATACCTTCCTCAGGGAAGAGACCCGTGCCCCTCGGTGGGGACATAATGGGTTGATGATGATCTGGCCGGAATGAAAGCTGCGACATCAGTTTATCCAAACTTGGTTAAGTTTGGATAATTTCTTTCTTAACTTGAATTAAAGCTTTTTATGTAAGTACTAAATATTCACAAAAAAAATTAAAACGTTATCACCAATAGTTTAGGACTTAGAGCACAATTAGAGTACATACACATAGCTACGAGCACTTTCTAAGCAATCGGGTTTTTGCGCTAACATGCTGAAATACTACGCTTTTAATATTTTATTCCTTCATTCTAACATGAATCGTTTGTACATAAAAAAATATAAAACTAAAAGATTTGTTTAATTCTTCACAAAAAAAATTAAAACGTAATCGCCAATAGTTTGACTTTAAGCGGTTTTATTAATTGAGATTGAAACAGTATTTATGAAAATAGAGAGATTTATTTTGTAATTTTTACAATTTTACTATTTGCACTAGCTCTTTACACATAAGCCCTCGTTGATGGGAAGAAAAGCATGCCAAGAAATGCAAAGAAATGTGAAGAATTACATTTAAAGCTTCAATTAAATTAAAAAAATTAAAAACTTCAACTTTTTTACTAAAAGAATCTTATATTTCTTTTATATTATAGGTATTATAATCTTATTATTCTTTGTAAATTTTTAAAAGCTCATAACTCAGCAATGAAGCATCATACGAAAAAAAAATCGAACCGACTTAAATGTAAAAAAAAACAAATTAAAAACATATTGCCGTAGTCAATGTTGAAAATGAAAATCAACAGGCAGTGGACTCGTTAAAATATTCGAAATTTGCGTAAGGCAAGAGGGATCAAACTTTGAGCGTTTAATTAATTAATTTAAAAAAAAACTCACTTAATTGACTACGGCAGTTTCATGTATGTTTTTAATTTGATTAAAATAATTAATTTGACGCTGTTCCTTTCTTTTAAAATACTATGTTACTTAAGAAGAGTTTCTATTTTTTGACCATTCTTTCGATTGGCATCATAAAAGTAGGGGTGTTTTTTTTACATTTAAGTCGGTTTGATTCCCAGACGAGGCAAGAAATTTTTAGAAAATCTTTGAATGCAGAATTACTAAATTTAAAAATAACATCAAGTCTTCTCTCAGCAAAATACCCTATCTACGATATATAAGGTACTTTCCCTTCATGTCCCATAATTTTGGGACGCCCTGTATACTCGTATGCAATACATGATTGAGCTTTTCTTAGCTCAGAAATAATATAATCCATTTTCATGGATTATATTATTTCGAAGTTCAGGAAATTTACTAAACTGGTTTACAATAAATATTATTAGTTTAGAAAATTTAATAATTTAATGAATATACCTAATCAGTTCTTAATTGTTCATAAGATACAGATTATTTTAAAAACAATGAATACATAATTAGTCTTTTAATTCTAAAATATTTTCTTGCACCTTCTTTGGTCGAAATGCAGAGGTCAGAAGGGGCGGCAAAATTTGAATAGCCTACTGGCGGCAAATGTGTTAATCCGCCACTGTTCCCTGAGGAAGGTATAGGCCATATTCGACAACGGGGCCAAGTCCGGATTGGTGGAAGATTAACGCTTAACTCTTAACGCCTGCCATCTATCGACGGCAGCCGGCACCAACTGTTTAACGTGCCTTGCGAAGCACAGAACCACTCGTAGCCCCGGCCGCCTGAGTGATCTTAAAGGATCACGATGGTTAAGCAACATAGGCGGGTTCAGTTCAGTGCACGTATGGGTGACCGTTCTATGACTGACGCTAGTGGCATTTTTCCGAAGGGTTTAACATAAAGGTACATAAATGGTTAGATTTTATAAATCACATGTATATTTCCAGTGACGGGCGATACTACGAGATAGTGAAGGCGAACTTCGAGCGAGCCGACCGCACCACCGTAGTCAGGACCTCCACCAACTGCCGCGTCTCCAACTACTACCTACTGTCCAACTACAAGGACTTGATATTCAACTAATATTGAACTAAACTGGTTACAAAACTAAGTCAAAGTGCAGTGTCTCTCTAACAGCACCTACATTTATCGATATCCACTATCTGTACCTACTCTCCAACTGCCATGTCTCCTGCAACAAGGACTTGATATTCAACTAATATTGAACTAAACTGGTTAATTACAAAACTAAGCCAAAGTGCAGTCTCTCTAACGGCATCAGCATTATCGATATCCACTATCCATACCCTCAAATGCCTAGAAGGACTTGATATTCAACTAATATTGAACTAAACTGGTTACAAAACTAAGCGAAAGTGGAGAGTCTCTCTAACAGCAACTGCATTATCGATATCCACTACCCATACCCACCAACTGCCGTATGTCCAACTACAATGAATTGATATTCAACTAATATTGAACTAAATTGGTTACAAAACTAAGGCGAAGTGCAGTGTCTCTCTAACAGCACCTGCATTATCGATATCCACTACCCATACCCACCAACTGCCGTATGTCCAACTACAATGAATTGATATTCAACTAATATTGAATTAAACTGGTAACAAAACTAAGCCAAAGTGGAGAGTCTCTAACAGCACCTACATTTTGACAAAAGTTGCATTGGATTGAAGTTTAAAATAACAACAATTTTTGTATCTCTAAGGACTTTTTGCTTCTTTCACGTAACGTTTAATTGTAAATTGGTTCCCAGGCTTTGTTTTGTTCGTAATAGAGATACTGACTTAAATATAATAATGCGAAGCATCGACACTTGGTTTGAACTTTAACATAATTATCTATGACTCATTCGTAAAACCGACACAATTCTAACATTTAAAATAACATTTAAAATAAAACATCAGCGTTTTAGCTGGAAGTTTTTATAAATCAAGAAAACTTGAAACTTCAAAAAAAAAATTTTAAAAAGTAGCTTTAAAAGAAGCATTAAGGTACCTACTTCGCTTTTTATAAGTAGTTAGTCCGTAAGTTTTATTTAAAGTCATGTCACTAAAACACTCTTAAGAGAGAGTTAAAGCATACTTACGGCAGGAATTCCCGCTATAATCCGGCTTTAACACCGTCTTAAGAGTGTTTTAGTGGAATCTACCTTTCAGAAGTCAAATCTCGTGGCTCAAAGGAACTCCAAGCCGGCTTAACCGAATATGTTTTGATTTTTTGTGTACTTACCATCAGAATAGGTCGTAGGCTAATTAATGGCAATACCATTGAATTTTTAGTTCATAATTCAGTGGCAATACCACATTTACCGGGTCAGCTAGTAAGGCCCGTTACACACATAGCTATACCTATAATATATCTATTCATTTCCAACTTATGTGACGTCATAGAAATATATATAATTATAGGGTACCCTAGTGTGAGGGCAGAAGCAATGTATGTGCCTGTATGTAAATGCTATGTTATAGCGTGTGCGGTCACTGGAATATTTTTAAAATAGCTACCTATATCGTAATATGCCTTGCTATAATTTATATTATATTATTAAAACAAAAACAAAACAAAAACGTGGACCCAGTTCTAGTGATTGGTGCCTCTGCCTACCCCCTCGGGGATAACGGGCGTGAGTTTATTATTTTTTATTACGTATTATATTGATGTTACATCACTGGTAAACTGTAAGTACCTAAGTAATTTATATTTTCTATTTTACTTGGACTTCTCTGCTAGCACTACCCCTTACCTACTCTTTCCACATCAGCCATGGTTAGCTGGAAGAAGATACTTTTTAGTATTAAGCTCGCCTTTGTGCCGATCTTTTCTTGTGCAATAAAGAATTTTCAATATCAATATATTATAGCTACGTGTGTAACGGGCTTAAGACGGTAGGTTTTTACCTAGAAACAATAATGGAATCGTCCAATCATAATACGAAGTGTTTTCAAGTTGAACATCAATAATTGTTAGTGTGTAAGGAGTATGAGTGGGTACTGTTATGAATAAATAATTTTAATATCGATTTACTTAAGTAGGTAGCTACTAGTTGAGAACCGTCTCTTGGCATGTATTTTAAATTTAAATAAATTATCATTCGTTATGTTTTCCACCTGATGTGTTTTATGTTTTGTTTAGGACGTCCTTAAAAGGCACCTAACAGCTGCCGGCATTCCTCCCGACAGCTGGGAAAAGGCCGCTCGTAGACGCAGCGAGTGGCGCTCCACCATCCACAAGCAAGTGAGGAATTTCGAAGATGCGCGGCTCCAGACTCTCGACTCCAACCGACTGAAGCGAAAAACCCTTCCGAAGCCCACTTACTCGTATACGTACCATGACCGCGGTGAACTTCACTGCGGCCAATGTAACCGAACCTTCAAAAATAAGCTGGGCTTCGCAAGTCACATCAGAGCCCACCGTCGCAGAAGTCCTACCAATACTTGAGGTCGCCATCGTCGGACTACGACGAGGAGGACATCATCATGTTATGTTTACCTAATTGGTCGGCGGACCAAAGCACGGCAGTGAAATTGAGATTTGATAGCAGGATGGCTACCTACTATCGCACTTGGTTACTTTTTTCAATATTTTCATACAATCTGTAGAACTACATATGCCAACTTTTTAAAACTTTTTTACTTAGCTACATGGGATCGCATTATGCCCACTTTTCAAATTCCCTTTTTGTAGCATTTTGACATTGTTCTATAGGTTCCACATAATTTGCTCTACATTATTTTATTAACATAGCAATTTGCCTAGTTTTGGTAATTAATTGTACCATGACGGCTCTCCGTTAATGTAACAAAGATAGTTGTGCTGTGGTGTAAATAATAGGTTTTTTTCACTAGGTACCTCAAGTATTCTGTAAATACTTGTGTGATTAACCCTCGGTTTCTCGAACTCTTAACAGTCCGTTAACCCATTAACTGCGTGCTGTTAACAGTAGGTTAACAGCACGCAGTTGTTTGGAAGGATGCAATAGAAATACACTTTTCTACTAAAATAATAGTTTATTTACAGTTTCTGTAGGGAAAAATTTACTCTTTTTATATAGCTATATATTTTTTTAAGTAACAATATTTTGAAATGCTATTTTGTTTCGACGTTGTTTTTAACAAATAGCTGCACTTATCGGACATCGAATTTGTTTGTTTTTATTTTATTTCATTGTAAGGGCTTCTTCACACGTACCACGACCACACCACGTCGCAACGACAAAATGCTGTCAAGCAGTGGTTACGTGTGAATAGTGTCGCTGCAGCTTTTTGTAGTTGCGTTGTGGTACAGACTAAATGTCGATGTGGTTGTGTTGTCGCCATTAGTTGCGATGCGGTTAAGTCGTGTGCAGACTCTGGGTTTCGTAGGTTGCGTTGTGGTTGCGATGTGGTCGGAATGTGGTCGCGATGTGGTCTTTATCACACACTGTCGATAACGACCGCATAATGTGTTTCACACGTATAGTCATATTTATTTTCAATACAAGTTGAGGTGTGGTTGTGGTCGTGGTGTGGTTGTGGTACGTCTGAAGAAGCCCTTACCCTAGCGAATCACTCTAAATTTATTGTATACAAAATGGGGAAAGATTAACCCGCGGCGCGCTCCATAATTAGTTTTTAAGACTGGCAGCTACGACTGGCATGCTGTCTCACTCTAGAATTTCCTATAATTGTAAAAAAAATAGTATACTTTCGATAAATGTCACTAAGTAAATACTTAAGGCACGTTCTGTCACGCTCTTGTCTGAGAAATTTGACGAGACAGCACCACAAGTAGTTACTTATCAAAATTCGCAGTTCAGAATCCGGCCCTGAGGTTTTGAAATGTAATAAAATTACGGACATTCAAAACATATCTTTGATGCTGTACGTAGTTTTTGATATGAAAAAGTTTTGATACTAAAATTGAAAATTTTAGAAACGACTATCAAAAACCATGTATAATAGGAAACCTAAAAAGTATTTCTATGGTCAAGATTTAACATCCATCAAAAGTATAAGTTTAAATTTATTAAAAACACTAAACATGTTACGGCACACTGCCAAATAAAGCACTACAACATCCCAGACGTATCAGCAGCCCTAAGAGTTTGCAAGAACAGTAAAGAGTCATTTAACTTAAAACTAACAAAATCACAACTCACAAGCATTTGCCGCAGAGAAGACATTCGTCATGACATAACACTAGACACGATTTTACCAATGACCCTCATCAAATCACAGGTTCCAGGTGTTTTACTTTTTTTGTTTCTCAAAAAATATTTTATACATATTAATAACTTACTATACAAACTAATAAATACCACTCAATTTAAGAACTAGACAATGATTTATCTAATCTAAGTGGTAGCGCTCGTCCTCAAGCAGTCACCTGACGCCTTCCCCGAGTAAAAGATCTGGGTCCTCCTCAAGCATTATATTCTGATTGTTACTATTTTCCTCATTTCCCGTTTCTGAGTTGCTGTCCTTATTCGCATCACTATCGATCTTGTACAGGATGTCGTGGCACAGCGGACATCTATCCTGCACGTACAACCATTTCCGTAAGCAAACACCATGGAAGTAATGGTTGCAGCGGGTAATCTTCGCCGAATGCATCTCCTGGTAGCAAATGGCACACACGTCATCCAATCTGTCCAACTGTTCGACGGACGCCTCCCGCAAGGAGTTGATTTTATTCACAGCCGTGCGTCTCTTCATGAACACAGACCAGCCGGCCCGAGCTTCGCACCAGATGTTGAAGTAAGCATGGATGCACATCATGACCGCGCGAATCGCCCCGCCCGACTCGAACAACAAAATCCACGCTCCGTTGAAAAACAGGAATATGCCAAAGCAAAACTCGATAGTGTTCCCGAACGCCTTGATGTAATAAACGTAGTCGTCCAACTGCTCCCAGAACGTACTCCGGTACGCATCGATTAAAAATAGAGAGTATATCATCAGACTTACGACCACTTTCACTATAACCTCTATACTGAAAGCGCTGACTGCGAGCAGCCATGTTGAGATCGAATGCTGCGACCAGAGGTACACAAGTAACGAGATGGGGAATAGTATGAGAAAAGTGCAGACCCCAAGCGCTCTGACGTGTCTATGGGTGCTAGGATTATGAGAGGCACTGAGCGACATCAACATTGGGTTGACGACGTTGTGCAAAAAGTGCAGGAGGGCCGTGAATAGTAGGCAGAAATTCCTGCACAAGCGAACGAATCTTTTCTCCGGATTTAGCGACGTCAACCCTGTTTGCAAAGCGAGTATGTAGAAAAGAATAGCCGACACCGTTCCGATGCTCTTGTCCTCCTCCTCGTCAGTTAGCAAGATCCATTGGAAAAAGTTGCCAATGTAATGGCAGAAGAATGAAATCACTGACGTCATACCTAAAACGGCTGTGATTGTTTCGCAGCCTGTGACTAACAAAGCTTTGGCCATGGACGCGAGTGATTGGACCGCTAATAAAGTGGAGACCTTCAAGCCCTCCTCAGCATCGTCGTCATAGTTATCCACGAGGAGCAAGATCGCGTGTTCTGCTACCCTCATGACCCAGAATACGCGTAAAACGCACGGTACATTCAGACGCATCCATTCGGTTTCCACTAAAGCGGACAAACCGTAATTGCTGATGAAAAGTCTCCCGTGTTGGTAGCCAGCGTAAATTACCTGGATGATGTTGTACGCCGAAGACCAGAGGACGTACTTAACGAGAACCAGAGGCAACAGCGCTGAAAACACCGGAGAGTGGTGCAGCAAATTCGGGGGCAACGGCAACAGCGCCAAAAGTGATGGTGCCATAAAACTCATCATCAAAAACTTTTGGACAGTCGCTTCTCGCGGTCCTAAATGTATATTCCTGAAAAGAACCGACAGGACGAACTGTATAGCGAAATTTTGTATAATTAGTATCCCTGGGCCGTCGAGGTCGAGTAAGTTCTGCATGTTTAGGTTGAGGATGTCCTCTAGAATGCTGGTGGTGGGTGTAGCGGTGGCGCTCAGTGTGAGGGTTTGTATTTGCTTGATGGCGGATACGTTGGTCCAGTAGGAGACGAAGACGATGCCCACGGACATGAGGTAGAGGTAAACGATGATGAGGTGCTTCGTGTAGAGGACGAATATGCATAGCGCCGACATACAGCCTGGGGACAAAAGAAAATACTTGTTTATTACGTAAATGGGTTGGACAGTCAACGGTATCAGATATTCGTACTTAGATTATAGCCAGTGATTGGAATTAGATGAATAAATGATATCTGAATTTATAGTTAACTACAGTTAGCGAAGAGGCTTAGCACGAAAATCGATAGATAACACTTTATTGCTCAACTAAGATACAGAATTATGGTAGTTTCCTTATAAGTAATGGTACACAATTGGCGGTCTTATGGCTTGCAGCGATCTCTTCCAGACAACCTTAGATGATGTTGAAACAGCCAAATATATTGTAATCTACATACAGGGTTACAGGTTAAGTCGACCTATTCCCGTTAAGGGCGTGTAGTTTACATCGTTTCTGACCAATTTGACTATGAAACACCCTATCCTAAATCTAACCGTTTTTGAGATATTTTAATTTAATTGTTTTCTATGAAAAAATCCCGATTTTTGGCTGTCAGCTTAGATATTTTGAAATGTTGACGTCCTATTATTACTATTATTGAATTTTTACCTTTCAAATAAGATGCTTTAGGATCTCAGTAATCAATATTGTACGTTAATAAAATAAATAAGTCGCCATAGACGATTAAAACTGAAAAAAAAATTAACATTTAGAAAGTTTATTTTTCTTTCAAGGATATAAAAAAAAATACTATGGGGCCTGATTTGCGGATGTGCTTAATAATATCTACGGTTCATCAGCTGTCCAACGAGGTATAACAATCTAGGATTTTAATAAAAAAAACATGTAAAAACTTAGTTGAGATCCCCCAGGTAGCATTTCTAACTGTCCCTCGCCATTGTCCTTGAAGGACAATGTGGTGCGTGCGAGCGAGACACCTAACGATTTATGCAGGTGTGAGTGAGAAAAATAATGTGCGGACGCCGGTTTGGGAATACCACACGTTTTGTGTTTAGCTTGTTATTGTTAGTTTGCTTACGTGATTCGTCCGTGGTAGATGCGATATTATTTTGTTCTCAGTCCCCTACTCGACTTGGCTATGTTTCTGGACTGTTTGTCCAGAACAAAGTGTTTGCTGTGCTGTGAAAACTGGACTCTGATTTGTGCTGTTCCCTACTCGACTTGGCTGTGTTCTTGGACTGTTTCTTCTGATCCCGTAACTGCTGTGCTGTGCCAACTGGACTCTGATTTGTGCTTGTGATAACGAACTATTCAAGATGTCAACCTACACGAATGAGGAATATGCGGACATGTTAATTTGCTACGGATACTGCAATTGTGTATCCGCACATGCTCGCAATGAGTACATAACACGGTATTCCGGCCGTCGAGTGCTGGATGTCAGCGTGTTCGACGGAGTTTACAAAAGACTTCGAGAAACTGGCTCCGTTTCAAGACGACGTACAGACATGGGAAGACCACGTGTAACTGATGATGACGAAGAACAGAACAATGAGATAGTGGAACGATTTCGATTGGATCCAACCACTTCCACTAATATTGTTGCCCGTGAACTAGGACTCACGCAATGGAAAGTATGGTTCACCATTCATACGGCAGGCCTATACCCATACCATTACACGCCGGTACACGTTATCGAAGAGGGAGATCCTGTGAGGAGATTAGATTTCTGCAGATTTATGCTAAACGCTGATGCCGAAGACCCGACTTTCCTTAAAAAAAATCTTGTGGACAGATGAGTCAAAATTTGATAAGGACGGGATCACCAACTACCATAACGCTCATTATTGGGCCCCGAAAGAATTAAGAAATCCTAACAAGAAGAGAGTAAAGGGGTCACAAAGAAGATTTAGTGTGAATGTGTGGATGGGCATTATTTGTAATCACTTGATTGGGCCTTACTTTCTCCCCGACAATTTAAATGGGGAACACTATGAAAATTTCCTGAGACGAGACCTCAGTGACCTCTTAGATGATTTGCCGCTCAATCTGGTCCAAGACATGTGGTTTCAGCATGATGGCTGCCCTGCACATTTCGTCCGAGAATGGCTGGACACAAATTATCCGAACAAATGGATTGGGTGAGGTGGGCCTTTACCCTGGCCAGCCAGGAGTCCGGACATCACCCCAATGGATTTTTATGTATGGGGGCACATGAAAAGTATTGTGTACGATGATCCCAACCCAATTTCATCAATAGAAATATTGAAAAACAGAATAATTTATGCGGCGAATGAAATAAGAAGGACTCTAACTACTGGTGTAGTAAAAAGTGGACTTCGTACAAGGATGCGAAAATGTGTACAAAATGGTGGCGGACATGTTGAACATGAACTTTAGATTTTAAGATGTTTTGTTGGAACATGAAAGTTTAGTAAATTTGGTATCTTTTACTCGCCTATTGTTTTATTTAGCTTTTTTGGAATCCCCTGTAGCCTATGAAACTAAGTATTTTCTACAATTTTATTATTAAAACCCTAGATTGTTATACCTCGTTGGACAGCTGATGAAACGTAGATATTATTAAGCACATCCGCAAATGAGGCCCCATAGTATTTTTTTTTAGATATCCTTGAAAGAAAAATAAACTTTCTAAATGTTAATTTTTTTTTTCAATTTTAATCGTCTATGGCGACTTATTTATTTTATTAACGTACAATATTGATCACTGAGATCCTAAAGCATCTTATTTGAAAGGTTAAAATTCAATAATAGTAATAATAGGACGTAAACATTTCAAAATATCTAAGCTGACAGCCGAAAATCGGGATTTTTTCATAAAAAACAATTAAATTTAAATATCTCAAAAACGGTTAGATTTAGGATAGGGTATTTCATAGTCAAATTAGTCAGAAACTATGTAAACTACACGCCCTTAACGGGAATAGGTCGACTTAACCTGTAACCCTGTATATAAAATTCAAAGTCCTGACTGACTGACTCACTCATCAACGCCCAGCCCAAGCCGTTTGACCTAGGAGGCTGAAATTTTGCACAGATGATCTATATATAATGTAGGCAAGGAATAAGAACAGATTTTTTTAAATTCAACCCCTAAGGGGGCGAAAAGGGTTGCCAAAATTTGTATGGGAGGTATAAAAAATGTTGTTTGATTTTCTTGAAACTTAAAATAAATACTCTTCAACACAATTGATTGAACACGTGTGTCGCCGTTTTTTCTAAATTTTACCCTTAATGGAGTGAACGGGGTTGCAAAATTTTGAACTAAAGTCCACGCGGACGGAGTCGCGGGCGAAAGCTAGTTATAACTATTTCTGTGTTCTATGTCTATAAAGAATCATTTTTTTGTACACAAATTAAAGTATTCTTGATGAATCCCGAAGGTCTGCCTTCCCTTCTATCACCTAACTGTCCACACTGCCGGAGTAACACCATTTTGAAGACTGCCTATCTAACAGTTCGGCTAAATCGTACAAATCTATGCTGTAGACAAATTAGACTTAAATACATAAACGGTATTATTTAGAAAAATCACTGCAGGCTAGCCAAAATAGCTCTTGTCCATAATTTGTCTCCTCTTGCAGGTGATTTGTATTGATCTATTTCAATCACTGATTATAATTGATGTCATATTAATTTACAGTTGGCTCTGGAGTTAAGGTTTAAAATGAATTTACGTAATGATGACAAATAACGTAATTTCAGTTAAAGGGAATTTCAAACGTATAGCGTCCCGTTTTAATTTGATGAAGATCTGTTGTAGCTCCGGTTTTCCGTACGCTAACAATCTGTTAATCTGCTGTTAACCAGCTGTCAAGTGTTTTTTTTGTATGCACTTTTGACACCTGACAGCTGTTAACAACAGATTAACAGTCTGTAAGTGCCTTTTCACAAGCACCCGGCCGCCGCCGGTCGCCGGGCCGGGTAAAGTAGTAATGTATGAGCTCCAATGGCAGCTTACACATGCACAACGACCGGCCTGTCATTGGAGCTCATACATTACTACTTTACCCGGCCGGCGACCGGACGGCGGCCGGGTGTATGTGAAAAGGCACTTAGCGTTCGAGAAATTGGCGGTGTGTAATATGTATATGTTGCACAAAATATACCGTAAGCATCCGTAAGTAACGGTAGTATACCGGAGGGTGATTATCCACAAAAAGACGTGAAATTAAAAAAAAACCTATTACTGAAGTCAGTTTTTATTTTTTACTCGATTTGTTTACTTAAGTGACATTTGAAGAAATCTCGAATAATAAAAAAATAGGAATTGATAGAAAGTTAGATAAACTTATGCACATTATCCAGGCATTATTGTAAGAAACGATCATTCCTTTTAAGGTCAAGAACCCTGTAAACGATGCGAACTGCACCACAAAGCAGTCGCATCATTATTAATTATTCCTGACTCACGAGCCTATTATGAGCACAAAATATGTACAAAAACTTGTGACCAACTTCTTACAATCGGTTGTTGTTGAAATCGCGGGCGCAATGACCTTTTTATTTAATTTCTGTGTGGGTGGGTTTCCCCAAACATCAATGGATGATTTGATTGCTTGATTGATAGAAATCATCATCATCAACCCATTATGTTCCCACCGAAAGGCACGATTCTCTTCCCTGAGGAAGGTATAGGCCATACACCACCACGGGGGCGTAGTCCGGATTGATGGAGGCTTGTAAGACTAGTGGCTGGTCTTACTGTCAGAAGTCTTCAAGTTGCCCAAAGCCTCTGACATGGCTTAACAGCTGCCATTTATCGACAGCCGGCACCAACTACCTACTTAACGTGCCTTGCGAAGCACGGAGCCGCTCGGAAAAATGCCACTAGCGTTAGTCATAGACCGTGACCCATCCATGGACTGAACGCGCCCCATGTTGCTTAACCTTAGTGATCGTTTAAGATCACTCTGGCAGTCCAGGCTACGAGCGGTTCTGATATATATAATCTGTGAAAGTTTCAACTGCCTAACTATCTAGCATCACAGGCCAGCACGGGCCTTTGGTGACTAACAGAGTTCAACCGAAACAGAATAGAAGTGGTAATAGTATTCTATTAACAAAATAAAAGATACATACATGATAGCATACACACACTAAAAGAATTGCTAATAAACTGAAAACATTTTAATACATAATTACATAGTAGAACATGACCTCGAATGTTGCAAGGGAAGGGAATGTAGCATTGGAAAGAGAAGCATTTAATGCTGGGAAAGAAAGAAAGGTCCATGTTTTTTTTTATACTCAACCAATAACCTTTAAGTTTGACTTTAAGAGACCCCCACACTAGCGTCTTTTGTGCCGTCGCACGTGCCAGCGTCCACACAGCGTCGACGTAACCGCAGCGCCATCGCCAGCGCAACGCTTTTTTTTTGCAAATTTTTCCAACTGTATTGAAAAATACTTCTTGTAGTTGAAGTAAAGCCAGCCGCTATCACATAGTCTTATTATTCTGATGTGTTTTCCGTCGATGGCTCTAATACAGTTGGCAAAATTGCTAAAAAAAAATCGTTGCACTGGCGCCACGGTAAACCAGCGTTCGGTACACGGCCAGCGCCGCTGTGCGGACGCTGGCACGACGACGACGCGACGCTCGAAAGACGCTCGTGTGGGGGGTCTCTAAAGGCATATCTGCTGGTAAGGACCTTGATAGACACGGGAAGACGGGGCGTGTTCGCGAACTCTATACAAGCCTCGCGTCTTTAGCACGCTCTCGTCCTAGGGACTCCGTTTGCCCCAGGGCCCCAGAGCCCCAGGCCTGTCAGCGAGGAGTAGATATATCTCTCATAAGAGTGGTGGTAGCGAGGTCGGTGCAACGCTTGCCTCACATTCAGCAAAGGTAGTACGAGGATGCGAGTCGCGCGCGGCAACGTCAAAAGTCGCGACTTTCCAGTACATTAACTGTCAAATTCTGACGACTTTTGACGTTGTCGCGCGCGACTCGCATCCTCGTACTACCTTTGCTGGTCCTGGGTTAATTGCAAGTAACATTTAGGTATTTTGTTTTATAAGTTACTAGCGACCCGCCCCGGCTTCGCACGGGCTGACATTGTGGCGTTTTTGTGCAAACAATTCAGAACAAACAATTCGATTTAACGATAGTCGATTTGGCAAGTCGAAGTTATTGTGTTCAATTCAATGGTCAAACGGAATGGCCTCTATTTTCGACGACCCGGTCAAGGTTTATCATTCAAACGACAGAAATACGAACATAAATAAGTGTATTAATGCGTAAATCTTGAGTTAACAATGATGTCAGTTTGTTTTGATAACAGAAACAGGTACCCAATTAAGGTTATTATCAGTTGTTTATCTGGTTGAGCGTAAATTTATGCAAAATCCGGTAGAGCAGTGACGATTTTAAGGGAATCCCTTTGAAGTAAAAGCTACCTAAATATTCCCTTTAGTAGCAGTAGTTCGGTTGTTAGTTTGGTTGACCGAACTGATGCAACTTTTCAGTAGCAGTAGTTCGGTTGATGTAAAGCACCGAACTGTCGATACCCTTTAGTAGCAATAGTTTGGTTAGTAGTGTTACACTGAATACTTAACCAGATTGACAGGTTTTAATGAGACTTTGACAAAGGTTTTATAACAAATGTCACAAGTTTTTTTTTTTTCATATTTCGCCTGAGATAATACAAACTCGAGCTAGTTGCGTATTTATTTTAAAAAATAAATACTAAAATCCTACACGACTCCATACGTATGTACGAATACTATTAACGATTACACTATTAACCCAACTATTGCTTAGTAGCAATGTAGTTGGGCTAACTGGTATCAAGTAGTATCAACAGTTCGGTGCTTTACATCAACCGAACTACTGCTACTGTTGCATTAGTTCGGTCAACCGAACTAACAACCGAACTACTGATTGTAAGAGATTTGAGGTTTTATTTATTATTTATTTAAGAAAACACGATTTGTCAAAGATACTCCTCATATTCAGTTTCAATAGTGAACAGCCTGTTCTGTTTGTTTACATTGTGTTCCTGTGGCAATAAAATTTGGCAGTGGCAGGAGAGCGGAAGAACAGTGGCTTCTCACTTGGGAGGTCGTGGGTTTGAATCCCAGACGGCAGGTGGCACCAACTGCTTAGCCTGCAACGTGCCTTGCAAAGCACGGACCGCTCGGAAAAATGCCACTAGGGTTAGTCACAGACATCCATGCACTGAACGCGCCCTATGTTGCTTAAACTTCGTGATCGTTCAAGATCACTCGGGCAGCCGGGGCTACGAGCGATTCAGGTCTTATTTTGATAATTGTCTTTCGTTCTTTCAGCCAAATCTTTCATCCTTTTAAAATATAACAAAATAAAAATGTTCTTTATGAAACACAAGAAACAAGAGACATAAAAAAATAAGGACAATTTAAAAAAGTACAATGGGCGCCGTATTGCCACACATTGCCTTTTTACCACAGACTATTACAATGAATTTGAGGAGTGTTTTAGAGGACTTTTCATATTTAAACAGTGCTTAGACTCTACTCATCTTTTATAAAATGCAATTGTCATAGTCCTACAAAATGTAAGTTCGGCTTTCATATTTTATTTTGGAAACAAATATTTCGATTTGGACTGCTTCAATTCAATTAAAAGAGAAAATAAATAACCAGTGCCCACGAAACCGGAAGCATGACATCCACAAATTAATATCATCATCTGAGATTGTATGCGCTGTGAGTTTCTACTGATACCATGGGGCAATACAATAATTCCTTAAATAAGCAAATCTTAAAAACTTGAACTAATTTATGCAAACATAAAGGATACTATTGTTGTTTTCCATAATACTAATGTGCATTTTTAGGCACTTTTCTTAAAAAAATATTTTATTAAAGATGTCTTGTGACACAAACCATAGAATTATTGTATGCCTGTATGTTAATGTTTAAACCGAGTAGTAATTGGTAAGGGAATAAAGCAACCACAGATTATTTAAGCTGCCGCTGAGGTTTGTCTTAGAGGAATCCGTTTGACTGCCATGTTCTATCATGTCTGATTATGAATCTCCTTGTAATAATAATACGACTCGGCTTCTTACTTTGTCGATACAAAGTAAGAAGTAAGTGCAATAACTTAAACGTAAATAAATATGTAAGAATGCAGTGGAAAATCTTTGGGTGAAAGGCAAAAATAGACCATGCCCATTAGCATGGGATATGCTAAGTCTTGCCAAAAATTACCATAAACCATTTAACAATCTGTCATTGTTGGTAATAATGTGATCAATCAAATAGCAGGTAGATAGATTTTAGGTCATTGTTACATTCAATGTGGAAGTAAAAATATTCTTGATTGTGCAGTCAATTGTGGGAATAGTGAGAGTGCTGAGTTACAAAATTGAAGGTTTTGCACAAATTGGACTCAATGTTTTATTTCCTGTCTTGCGACAAATTTTGTAGGACCGCTGAGTTGCATTCCAAAAGTATGTTGGAATAGTTAGTACAGTTTCTAGTACTGATTGTTGGTTTAGCCCTTGTATATGTTTAGTCTTACTACTTTATTATTTGAAACTTGTATGCTGTGCATACTAAGAGATACCTTCAAACAGACTAGACTGTAGTTAGTTATCTATAGCTAGGCAAGTCATTGGCTACCAACATTCACTTTCAACATTTAAGTAAACACTAAAACAAGTCAAAATTTCATCACAAACCAGCCAGTTTCCCAATAGACATTGAAATTCAAGCTCAAAGGCCTTCAAGCTAATTGGCCATGAGTTTACCTCTGTTCACTTTTGAATGTAACAAATCAAGGTATGTTTTTAGGCTTACCCATGCAGCAGGCGAAGAATTTGAGCAGCGTGAAAAAGAACGCATTGTAAAATTTGGCATCGTAGTAGGTATCAATGTCAGTTAAGTCTAAGTGGTCTGTCGTTGTGTTGCTGAGAATAGAAACGGAGTCATCCCCGCCGTAGACCGGCAGCCCCAGGCTGATCTTCAGGAACTCATCCACCACAAAGAGCGGGGGCACTCGCAGAAGCACCTCCACGAGTGCTAACGCCTTCGATCGCAGAGACATAATTCATTTATGCAGTCCCTTCAACAACACAACACAAGTCTAAAGCCGCTCACGGGGCCAGCTTGGTCCCTTCACATGTGGCCGAGAGGGTTATACTTTTCCTTTATTTTTAATGACAATTTTCAATTTGATAGCACCAGAAATAAATAATGAGAACGAATATTTTGTGACTAAAATTTCTGCAATAAAAATTTGACAGTTGAGTTTCAGTGTTGCCATGCCAACAGAGATTGATATAAAATTACAACTCAAGTAGAAAATAAAGATTTAGTTAAAACCTCAAAAGAAGGAGTACCATAGAAGGAGCGTTAAAAAATGAAAACGTGCCACATAGTCTGTTTCGTCAATTTAAACAGACGAAAGCTACGTGTTAGAAAGAGAAAAATATAGTGGTGTCTTTGTTGCTTTTTTCGAGAGTACAACCCTTAAACGTCAGTTGGTTACCTTTGGTTACCATTACGCTACCAAATTAGAACGGCTCAGAAAATGACGGCATGCAATGTGCCGCCCAATGACTTTGATTTGGCAGAGGGTGTTCTATGTTTGGTAGTGTGTTTGACAAGAGGTTTGGGAGTGCGCCGTTTTCAAGAAGCTTGTGTTTTTTATATTTACTAAAGCACCATTTGAAGTGAATTTTAGTGAATTCTCATGGTATATAGTATAAGTAACCATCGGCATGGCGTGTGTTGTGTTAGAATGTATATCTCATTCTTCCCGAGAAGATAATGAAACAACATTCATATCAGCTTCCACCGGTAAGTCTCAATTTTGTGTACCTAAAAGGGTATTTTCTCTAAGATTTCAACTATGGGCTACTAGAATTGCAAATTAGCTATTAGAGAATGGTGTTTTCATCATGATTATTGTGATATTTTCGATATAAATCATAATACAAGTTTGTTGTTTGTTGTAGGGGAATAGGGATGGGACTTTCCCACTTTCTCAGTGAAAAAAAGTATCGATAGTTCGTAGAGCATATTTAGTTATTTCTTGCGTTCGTATAGTTGTTTTAATTGTTAATTATCTATTGCAGGTTACCCGAAGACAGCACAAAATAACAAATGTCGATTACGCAGTATCACGTACAAAGTAGTCTTGGAAAAATTTACACCGCATTTGCAGCAAGCGACTGTTTCATAAACAATAGCAAGTGGCGTAGGTTGGAAACAAGTGCCGTACCTACTTTACGCTTTTCCTTAGCCCGCAGATCATTGGTAAGGTTATAATTATTCATTATAATAATACTAAAAACAAAATAAAGTCTACATACTGCATAATTATGTCGACTGAGGTGCACGTTTTGCTGTATGTATGTACATCAGGAATTTCACATGAAACCCGACTGTCTCGTTGGTCTAGTGGTTACTCCACTTGGATAATAAAACAGGTTGTCAGTTCCAACCTGCAAGGCGCCGTATATCACTTGTACAATTTTTCTCTGATTATTGCCTGACTGGGTGTTTTTTTCTATCCTGGACAACGTTTAGCAGTTAAAGGTCATAACTAGTTGTGGAAGTTATCAACGTGAAGCACTTAAATAAAAACAATTTTCAGGTTGCGACCTCCGCGGAAATGGACAATGTTCGTGAGCTGCAACCAAGCTGATTTCATTTTAATTTCATAAAATATTATCTTTTACATTATGGCTGACACATTTTTGTTAAAAAAAAACGTTAATAGGTACTTGTAAAACAGATGTCAGGGATAAAAAACATATACATTATAGTACTACGTGTTGGTTTCTTCTCTATTGAGCTGCAACCTGCCACTTTTTATGTGAAAAGCTTGAAACTACGTAGGTACTTTATTTGATGCTAAATAATCTTGTACCAATAAATCGTTTGGTTTTTAATTTTTATTTTATTCCATCGAACCTGGACTGATGATGTTATTACAACGGGTGCCTTGAGTAACTATACTAGGTGGTACGTATTTATTGGAAACAAATACGTAATCTATTAACACGACACAGGGTATCCTAGTGTGGGGCCAGAAGCAATCTATGTGAATGTGTGTAAATGTAATGTTATGTTGTTAAATAGTTTTTCCTATTTTGGTCTTGTTTTATTCATTATACTTTCTTACAGTGCCGCCATCTCATCTGTTCAGTTGATAGCGGCGCTAGTGGAGAATTTAGTAGTAACATTTGAGAAATTTACCTAGAAAAATGAGAATATTTTAACCCATCTTTCAATTTTAATGAACATATCTTCATATCTTACACGAACATAAATCTTAGTAAGTGAATAAATAAAACAAAAAATGGGGAACAGGATTTACCATTAATTACTTAGTTACAATTTAGCCACCTGAACAGATAAGTTGGTGGCGCTGTATATGGTGATTATTGATGATTTGCAAACATATTAAAAAAAAAGTTCTATATTCGCCGTACATATACTTTTTGCCATGTTACCACATAACTCGGTAAAATCTTTCTTCGATTCGCTATAGCCCTATTAGTCCCATTTATATTATTGGAAACCTGATGTAGAATTACTTACTGTTACTTAAGAATATTTATTGTAACTTATATGGTATGTACCACACTTAGCACATAATAACATAACCGTAAGGGGTTCCAGCTGGTTCACTAGCACCACCAAGGGAAAATGATATTTTTTTAGAGATAAATACATTGATAATTAGATAGATAGATAATGGTGATAATAGTGATTATCATGGGCCCATGACTGTAACTTAAATTATTGGAATTGGAATAATGGAATTTAGTCGTAGGTTTTTTGGTACACAGCCATGGGTCCGAAAAATCACTATTAAACATGGTGATGGGATTGAAAAGATACTTTTTGCAAATTGTGAAAAAGAGGTATGATTTTTTTATCATTTAATATTAATACTTAAATACCACCATTAATTTTAAAAAATACACAGATTATGTAGATCGGAATAAATAATATAGACATCTTTATGGTGTTTGTCCCAGCCCTATCGATTTTGGCTTTGTTCAGTAATCTGTGGCAACCGTGTACGATTGTAACATTTTTAGTGCATGAGTACACTACAGCTGTCTCTTTCTGGCGCAGAGATTTATCGTAAGAGTAATATGGACAGCTATACAACTGTTACTTTTTATTTTATTCCTCCTTCTATGGTACTCCTTCTTCTGAGGTTAAAACATTTTATTTGCTAAGGGGCCGTCCATTAATCACGTGAGGCTTGAAAGGGGGGGGGAGGGGCTTGACAAAAATCACGAAATGTCACAAGGGGGGAGGGGGGGTGTAGTAAGATATCACGTGTATTTCTTTTTTCATTATTTTTTCAAACGCGCACACGTACTAAGCCCAGAACGACGAATGGAAAAATATTAAGTATATTTAAAAATTAACTACGGGGCCAAAAAAATTTAAACTTTTTTCCCGCGTTAAGGAAGGTTATTCCTATCACCAAAAAAAATATCAAGCACTTCTGATATTTTCATCCATTCCCTATTCTAGTTCTAAAAAATTTAATATTTTTTGTAGATACGAAAAATACACGTGATGTTGGGTGGGGGGTGGGGGGTAGTCTTAAACCTCACCATGTATCACTAAGGGGAGGGGGGTTAAAAAATACAAAAAGATCACGTGATTAATGGACCGCCCCTAAAGCATGGTAAATACATTAAAGTAGGTGGTAAAGTAACTTATAAGACCATGCATGCTCTACCGGCTAAGATGTGCAAATAACAGTACAGTCTGTTAGCTTTCGGAATATACCTCGGGCTCTAGAGTCATAAGGCTTCGGTTTTCGTGAGTGTAATACTCTGTATAAAACTTTTCTTCACTATTTTGAAAAGTTCAAAAGTTCAAAGTGTCATTTTAGTTCCGATATTTCTATTAGACGAGTATATCCGATTGTATCCCATAGTAGCCGAGGAATATTCTAAAAGCTAACAGACTATACTTTATCTAACCGAGAGGAAAATAAAAAAAATATTTTTTTTTATATTAAACACGTTAAACTATGACGATCTTGTTCGTAAAAAATCGATTTGAATTTGAGCAGATTGAGAAGGCTGCGGTAAATAGGACGAAGTGTCTAAAAATTATTGAAACAGCCTCTGGGGAATGTTTTAAGAAATCGTTTTTTGATAAACATAAAGAACATTTTAAGTATCTATCTAATCTAATCTCTTTAAACGAGCAATTCTTGTATATATATTTATATATAATCAGAATCTCGGAAACAGCTCCAATGATTTTCACGAAATTTTGTAGGCAGATGCTTTCGGGGGCGTTTATTTGATCTAATTATGTTACATTTTTAGAAAACGTTGTTTTATCCCTGTTTTAAGGCAATTGAAATTTGCTATAATAACATACAGAGGTAAATATCGCGTCGCGCTTGGGATTGTTGGGATAGTTCTGACGGGAAAACGGGCGACCCGTTTCGGGCCGATTTCAAGAGACCCGGTTCGAGTCATGATTTTTTTTCCAATTTCTTTTTTTGTTGAAAAAGGATTATTTTAATTTTATATTACAAAAAAAGTACCGAGCAAAGCTCGGTCATCCAGGTACTATTACTTAACAGAAGCCAGGCAGGGCTAGATAAAATTGTTTGTGCAATATTTTCTACCATTATGGTAAATAGATATTAGACTTTTAACCCCAACTTGAAAAACAATGTTACCACAATACAAAATTATTAGGGATGGTAGAAAGAAACGGAGGAGAAAGATTAAAAACGAAATGTTGGTCACACTCACATTCTTATTGCTGAAAGTGCAACTATTAGGCCCAGTTTCTCCAAGCTCTGTTAATGGTCTAACAGTCTGTTACATCTTCTGACGGACTGTTAAATGCTGTCGAGTGTCCCACCACGCTCTAATGGACCGTTAACTTCTTTAACAAAGCATCAAATCTAATCCTGGCATTGGAGGTCCGTTAAAACATTAACAGTCGATTTAGTTCCGTCAAAACTGTCAAAATGGACGCTGCCTACAATATTATTTTTGAAAATGAAGATGTTTTAGAAAATTTGGATAATTAAGCACGTTATACGCCGTCCTAAGATTTTCAAAACACAGCGTGACTACTTTGACGAATACGCTGACCTGGGCCTTAATTCTGTTGGTGCATTATAGATCGATGACAGATCCACGGTCTGGTCACGCGACGTCTTTTTCCATACGATTGACGCCTACATTGCTTGATTTGAGTTTGCGCGTAGACTTGAAGCGGCAATGAAACTAAATCGCCACGTTCATCCAGTTGTCATTGTACTACAATGCATTAACAGAATCTAGGCCCTGGACTTCTGCAGCCATCCTTCGTGTTTCATAGAAGTCGTAACGGCGTCTGTTTTTTTTTATTTTCCACTACATCTTTGTTCTTTGACACTAAATGGGTGAGGATATCCTTTTCGTTAGCAGAAAAATTGGGTTATTGTGTTTTCTTAGACATCCCTTGTAATTTAATTTATAAAACGCACGAATTTAACAAAATCACAACAAAACAAACCAGAAAAATCTTTTCACAACCTCAAAAGCGTTGAACCACAGACGCAAATGTTTAACGTATGACAGGAATTTGAATGACTGGTTTGCGTTTCATTCACGTAATGCTTGATTTACTAATGGTGTGTTAAATTTAGCTCATAGGACATGGACATTTTAACATTGCTTTAACATCCTTGTTAGTTTTGACGGCTGATTTATAAATGCCGCGTTTACCACTAACAAACAGAGTTTGGTGAAACCGGGTCTAGCCATTCATTTACATATGTACACCCAATATTTTAATTAATTACATCGAACTAACGCTCAAAGCTTGAGGAATAAACAATAAAACCGCAGGGCTCACAAAGTTACCCCAAAATTGCTTCTTTTTCAGGGGCTATAACGCAAATGATTAAAATGATTTTTCGCCCTACATGCGGCACTGTGCCGGCATGCATGTGCCCGTTAATGTGTACTGATGAGTGTAATTTATAATATATTGTGTCTTTAGCTATAAGTACTAACATATATAGTTGTTAAGCCTACTAACTAAAATGAGTGTTACTTACTTGAGCAAATAAAGTTTATTATATTATTATTATTAAGATAAAAATGCTTAGGGTAAACATAGAAAATTTAAGCATGTGTCGGTAGATATATTCGTAAATTATGTATATTCACATACAATATAAGATATTTAAAACTCATTTACGTACCTACCTACCTACTGAGTTTTGCAGAGTAAAAAATAAGAAGATAAGATAACAATATTCTGTTTACTGTAGGTAGGTACACAAAAAAAACACAAAAATAAATTATATACCTACAAAGTTATTCAAATATTCCAAAATTATTATAACACTAACCCTCGGTTTCTCGAACGCTAACAGTCTGTAAAATCTTCTGTCGACAACTGCAAGCTCTTTTGTATGCTCTTTTGACAACTGACTGATGACAGCCTAGTTACAATAGATTAACCGACTGTTAGCGTTTGAGAAACGGGGGCGGTAAGTAAACGATGTTGGTGACGTGGGTCGTTAAAAATTTAACTTTTTCATCATTATTCTGCGATTTCCAAAACGCCTACCTACGCTTAAAGTCGATTAGCAAATTATTAGTCTTCCTACTTATCAAAAAACATTTAGCATTGAATTTTAGTTACCACTCTTTGGATCGAAGAATCGCTCGTAGCCTAGGCTGCCTTGCCTGAGTGATCTTAAACGATCACTAAGGTTAAGCAACATACGGCGCGTTCAGTGCATGGATGGGTTTCTGTCTATGACTAACGCTAGTGGCATTTTTCCGAGCGGTTCTGTGCATCGCAAGGCACGTTAAGCAGTTGGTGCCGCCATTTATAGATAGACTAGCTTTCGCCCGCGACTCCGTCCGCGTGGACTTTAGTTCAAAATGTTGCAACCCCGTTCACTCCCGTTAAGGGTTAAATTTAGAAAAACCGTGAAACACGTGTTCAATCAATTGTGTTGAAGAGTATTTATTTCAAGTTTCAAGAAAATCTGACAACATTTTTTTATACCTCCATACAAACTTTAACACCGCCGTTTACCCCTTTAGAGGGTGAGTTTCAAAAAATCCTTTCTTAGTGCTCCCCTAGGCTCCCTAAGGAACTCCCATGCCAAATTTCAACCCCCTAGGTTCAGTAGTTTGGGCTCTGCGTTGATTCTAAGTCAGTCAGTCAGCTTCTCCTTTTATATATATAGGTATAGATGGCAGTCGTTAGGCCAAGTCAGAGGCCTTAGGGCGGCTTGAAAACTTCTGACAATAAGACCAGCCACTAGTCTTACAAGCCTCCACCAATCCGGACTTGGCCCCCGTGGTGGAGTATGGCCTATACCTTCCTTAGGGAAGAAAAAAAACCAGGTCTTGGATGTTTACCTACATGTCTGTGATGTCGCTGTTTCTTGTTCCCACAAGACAGAGTCACAACACAATACACTAATCCTAGTGTGGGGCCAAAAGCAATGTATGTGCCTGTATGTAAATGTTTATATTTTATATATTTAATTATGTAATTATACTTTATTGCTAACAGAACCTTAAATATGAGGGTGTTCATGAGGACGAGGTTTTTTTTTTTGTAGAGAGAGAGTATCGGAGGTATCGCAATAGGTCCTAAATAACGCCGAAAGTCCGACGGCCCTGTTGGATCGATCGTCGATTTGTGAGGCTTCAGGAGCGTAGGGCTTCTTGGTTCGGCGGAAAATTAAAAATAAATAATCTAGCTTTGTGTTTGGCTGAAAGCTTATCCCCACTTTCGCCATCCAAACTTAGTCTGATTGAACGGAGTTCAAAGCTCTCTTTGTAATGACACGATTCGTACAGTTGCATTCGTGTCGTTGTGTAGATAGATAGATATAAGATAGAATATTCTTTACTGTACTCATAAATTGCATTTACAGATGTACTAATGATGATGATGATGTAGATTTACAGTTGTCTACCGAAAATGCTTACTTTGGATTTGGAAGTTAACAACATTTACATAGAGCCCCACACTTGGATAGCCTGTGTTGTGGGATCCAGAAACAGCGAAATCACAAACATGTAAACAATCAAGATCTAGGGTTTTTTCCCCAAGCGGGATTCGAACCCAGGGCATCTCGCACGATAGGCAGTATGCGCTACCGCTGCGCCTCAGACGTCGTCTAAAGGTGAGGTGGTGATGGTGGTGGTGGTAGTCTGGAGGTGGTATAAAGGTTCAGTCGACAGCACATCATCCCATACACCCATGCACTCTACTCGGTTGCATTACGAGCGACTTTGCAACTAAAATCATAATCATAAAATCTTTTTTCATAGTAATAGTGTAACATGACTTACATTATCATAAATTTTGTAAGACGTAAACCTCAAATATTACAATTTGTGTAATGTAATTGGTGGTCGGTTAATGTGAAGGTTGACGTGCTGTCGACTGTAGCTAGAGAAATAATATCTGAATCATGGCATGTAGCAAGCTCTGGTCTCTGTTTACCCCCTTGCGATACAGAACTAAGTTTATGTTAGTATTTAAAACTATGTTTGAAGGAATATGTGACTTCTTTTTAAGAAATTTGCAAAGACCAATACATTTTAGGTCAAAGTCAGAAAAGTTTTGAGCTTGAGGAGCTACCAGCTTTGCAACGTAAGGACGAGAATCGAGAAACATTAACAGTGCTTATATATGTTTCTTCACTGAGACGTAGACGTAAAGTTTCTTGCAGTTGGCTCATTTTACGAACGGTCGACAGAGTAGAAGAGTAGAATAACTATTAGATACATTTTTGTCGCAAAAGCGCTCGTAATGCTACTGAGTAGAGTGCGACAAGTGAGTCGTGGCTCAAGCCTTTGGCGGGAAATTTAAATTTTTTTTAGTTGATAACCCTGCATATCGTCTGAATAAACCATCTTGATACTTTTGCTTAACTTGATTATTTGTTTAATTAGTTTGGAGTCTCCAATTACTTTTGTCCAAACATAAATAAATATTAACAAAACGAAAACATCAACTATATCAAAACCAACATTTCCACTCCACCAAAAACAGGGATAATAAAGATGCACCACATAAACTAATAAACATTTATTAATGCTGAACCATAATCAAAATCTGATTCATATCTTTTTTCTCAACATCTTTGAGCTCTTTGACTAAGTCTTCGATCTGACGTTTAACATTTTCGTCATCCGACAGACCTTACAACAAGAAATAATTCATGTTTGCTTTAAAAAATTATTACTCGTATGTACATACTAAAACATAGGTAAAATTATGTTGAATAGAAACAAAAGTTTTTTTGTTGTTTAAATCTAGGACGAGTATCAAACTGTTTGGGCTGTACTACTTGCAGCTGAAATACCTAAGTTTGACAGTCAGAGTGTGGCCATATGAAGAATTCGAAATAAATCGTGTCCCAGGACTCGCTTGTCAGACTCTAGACTGCACGCGTTTGAAACTTAGCACAAGTTCAACCTGTAACGAGGTGCAATTCGCCTCGTTCCTTTTTAATATTTTTGGCCTTCTACTATTCTAAATTTGATTTTTTTTACTTTTGCCCCACGTTGGGCGCCAGTGTCGCAGTTAGGAAGTCAAAAGTCAAAAAATGATCAAATTTAGTATAGTAGATGGGCAAAAATAATAAAAAGCAACGAGGCGAATTGCACCTTGTTACAAACCTAATAGACTAAAATGCAGTAATGCAAAATGAGTCACACGGCTTACGGGCATTAATGTCAGGATTTGTCAAATAATTAAATGAAAAGTCACAACATTTCAAGTACGAAACTCGGTAATCGAGAAGCCGTTCTATCTATCTGTGTAAGATATATGGGAAAATGATTGAAGATTGCAAAAGAATGCTTGAAGAGGAATGATTCTAATTTTTTTTGTTCTTTAGTCTTTGAGTGAATTATGCTATGTTGTATTGTATTGTATATAACTAACTTTGTAGCGATTTGGCATTAGCTGTAAGTTACAAATGTAAATAAATAAACAAATAACGTCTGTATAAAGGTAAAATTCAGTAACTGCAAATGAGCCTGCCTAATCGTATTGCTCACTATTTACTTAGTAAGTTTTACCTTTTTTTTTTTCATTTGTGTAACCTAATGAATTCTTTCAGCATCCTCTTGCAATTCTGGCATTTTAATAACTTTTACCTTTAATACATAACAGTCTTTGGTATTTAATGACCAGATTTTCGACCAAAATTTCACTTAATGACTTTTACTTTTATACCGACATTATTTATTTATGTAGGTACAGTAGACAGCACGTCAACATTCACATTTTAGTTGCAAAGTCGCTCGTAATACAACGGAGTAGAGTGCATGGGTGTATAGGATGCTGTGCTGCCGACTGTAGGTACATCAGTTTGACATTTCACACGGTATTCCAAGTTTTTAAGCATTCAAATTAAGTAAGTAGGTACTACGCTTGCGCTATAATTTTCACACCAAACCTCTATATTTACAGGATAAACTACCGTGCGACAAATCTGAAAATTATACCTAATCAACACTTGGCAGATTACCTTCCTATTCGGGACCCCAATGGACGCGTGCATTTAAAAAAACTACTGTCAGTGGATTGCAGGGAATCGGCACGTGACCGCCACGCGATCTCGGTTCGATCCATTCATCTCGATTTCACGATTATTGAAACAAAGTAGACATAAGTTGTGAATCCGCAATAAAATATTGAATTACAAACATTGTATCGTTTATTTACATTTCCGATTGGGCACTCAGTTACCGGTTTATCTCTGGAGCTCGGTAGAGCACCAGTTTAATAAAATTAAGTATATTCTGTTCGTGGATTCTATGGGAATTTGCGGCCCGCTTTGGTTAGTATAATATGTTAAACCAAAGGGGGTGGCTAATGGAGATGCATTACATTATTAACAATAATAAAGTGGGCATAGAATTAGATTGGGAGTAAGTATTATTCTTTTTAGCAAAATTAGGATCCTCTGAGCTTCATATTGACCACGTTAACATAACAAACCACAATTTGCCGTTGGTAAACATAAACTTAAACATTTACATACAGGCACATTCATTGCTTCTGGCCCCACACTAGGATACCCTGTGTCGTGGGAACCAAAATCGGCGACGTCACAAACATGTAAACATCCAAGACCTGGTACGTACAATTGCCCAACTGTGAGGCCAAGTGCGGAAATCCTAAGGCAAACTAACTATCCAAGACCTGGAGTTTTTTTCCTCCCCAGCCGGGGATCGAACCCGGGACCTCTCGCATGGTAAGCAGATTCGCTAACCGCTACGCCACAGAGGTAATTACGTAACACAGAGGTGCAATTACGTAAGACTCCACTGTATGGAGTTGTCTGATTTAACCCTTTTGTTCCCGGTATGTCACACCACCTTATGTCACACTGTTACATTCTGGGACTTTTTTTCCCTGTAGGTATCTCATACTCCTACTACGAACTGTCATAAACATTCTTATTTAGACCTTCCGAGTTGTCCAAATGCTTAACCCGATAGAGTGGAAAGTTAGGTTCGTACCTAAAGGGCTGGAATTTGTCTGAATTATGTAATTTACATTGTATAACATTGTAAAATAGGATCCGGACTAACTTAAATATTTTATCGGACGAGTCCGACCTGGTTTCGCTCCGATTCGCAGAGCTTAATCATGGTGAGCAGAAGCACGACATTTTTTTAAATATACCTAACATTCATTAAAATTAAATTCATTGATTAACAGTACTTAAACTAAATAATTAACTTTCAGCTACAATAACAATAAATTAGAATAATAAATCTTAGATTTCATCTTAGATCTCTAAGCTCTATAACAGAGAAAGACAATATGCCAGTCATGGATCAAAGCTACTTATGATCTCCTTTATTTGCTTCAAATTGTTTGCAAAGTTATCAAGGGTCTCTGATACCGACGGGATGTCGTTGAACTTTTTAACATTTCGATTTCGTTGATTTCGTTTGTCATAAAAGGCTGCTAGAAAAAATATGGAAGTATGGCATACGAGGTCCAGCATTCCATTGGATAAAGTCATATCTGAGTAATAGAACGCAATGTGTTGAGACAGCTAGATACTGCTCAAAAACTAGATCTATTTTAAAATATCAATCGCCATTTATAGCTAATGATTTCGGTGTACCTCAAGGTAGTATATTAGGACCCCTGCTTTTCTTACTTTACATTAATGATTTACCAAACAGCCTCTCACAAAATTGTATTTTATTCGCCGATGATACTAACAGAATGCAAAGACATAACTGTATACAATCAAGATATAAATAAAGTTCTAGCTCAAACAATATCTTGGCTTACAGCGAACAACTTAAAAGTGAATGTAAATAAAACTAAATTTATGCAATTTCATACAAACAGGAGCAGTCCCCAATCTGTAATCGTTAAGTTTAATAACATAATAATTGAAGATGTATCAAAGGTTAAATTTTTAGGCTTAAATTTAGACTCTCATTGCGATTGGAAAGACCATGTAAATAATGTGTGTTCAGTAAACAAATTTGTTTATGCTTTACGAAAAGTTAGCCAAGTGGTATCGAAAAAGGCAGCTCTAATGGCTTACAGTGGCTATGTGGACTCCACTCTGCGGTATGGTATTGTGCTTTGGGGAAATTCAGTGGATGTGCATAATGTATTTTTAATTCAAAAACGCTGTGTGAGGGCCATTTTCGGAATTAAGCAGGTTGAATCATGCCGTCCATACTTCAAAAAGTATGAAATCCTTCTGCTGCCATGTTTGTATATATTTGAAACATGTTTATTTGTATTTAAAAATAGGTGTCTTTTTCAAAGTAATCAGGATGTATCAGCAAGAACTCTTCGATCGAAATATTCACAAAAGCTACATAAACCACCAGCACATCTATCTCTAGTATGTAGAAATTCATTCATAATGTGTGTAAATATTTATAACAAATTACCAGTATCTTTAAAACATTTACATTATATATCAATACTTTTAAAATTTTAACAAAGAAGTGGCTCCTAGGCTATTGTTTTTATAGTTTGAAAGAGTTTATGGAATATGATATTGAATAGTTGTATTATGTAGGTTAAGTATGTCTAATATTGAAATTATTAGATATGTATAACATATTATTTAGTTTTTAAGATGATCTCATACAGTTAAGGATTTTATTTTAAAATTTTATTAGTAGCTATTTTAGATTTGTCACTGTAGTAACGTAGTAAGATATGTATATCTCCATTATTCATATAATATAAATAATATTATGTGAAGGATGGACGAATGTGAGTACACCTGTAATATTAAGGTAAGTGTGAAAGTGAAAGTGAAAGTCGTAGTCCGACGACGGCGTCCTCAATATTGGTAGCACTTCTGCGGTGGGCTCGGATGTGACTAATGATCACATCAGATGTGATGTAAGTCACATCTTACTTATAAGTATACTATATATACTTTTGTTTCACGCCACCTTGATAATGTTGGTATCATATATTTTCTGACTAAATTGTCAATTATTATTTCGTAGGTACCTTCTTAATTTCATTAGAAGTTACCTAGACTTCAAACGGCTTCTAAGACAACGGGCAAAGACCCAGTGACCGCAAAGTTGGAAACCAATAACACACTTCGAATGTTCTTGGGAGTTTCGTAAAAGTAGGTTTTGTTTTCCCTGAGCAAGATAAGTCGACAGCACCGGCCATGCAAGCTACTTATTTTTTATCTATATTTTTTATAATTTATTATGAAATTATTGACCATTTTAAGAAAGTAATATCGGTTTTTGAAGTCTTATTCATTATTCATATTTATTTTTGTTTGTTCTAGTGTTTGTGACGTCTATCAGAGGATACAGTGCCACCATCTTATCTGTTCAGTTGATAGCGGCGCTAGTGGAGAATTTGTAGTAACATTTAAGAAATTTACTTACAAAAATGAGAGTATTTTATCCCGTCTTTCAATTTTAATGAAAACGTAGCTATAAACCTTAGTAAGTGAATAAATGAAACAAAAAATGGGGAACAGGGTTTACTATTAGTTAGTAAGTTACAATTTTGGCCACCTAAACAGATAACTTGGTGGCGCTGTAACTATCTCTAACAGTCTTTGCATTACGTCCATGGTCTTTGCCGACATCTCAGAATAATCTTATTCTGAGGCCGAAAAGTATTATATCTCAGAAACCAGATATACCTAAAAGACCTTAATCTTCAAATCAAAAAAAAAATTTAAATTTTTTTAGGTAATCAGCCATAACATACCATACCTATTCTGTGAAAATTTCGACTGGTTACTGCTAAATTACAGCCCTTCAAAGGTTGGATAGGGAAAGACAGACAGTGAAGGCAGAGTAGGTATCGAGTAGGAGTCTCGATAGGCACCCTGGGAACAACACCCTAAAACCAGGAACATCCCACCAAAGCGGGTCATCTGGACATACGGTACAACATTTGAAATATTATTCTTCTTTTGAGCTTCGCCACCGCAGTCGTACACAATTTGTGAGGGAGAACGTAAACGAATACCGTGTCTTGTTCATCATTAGCCCACTATTGACCACCAATGCCCAAGACACGCAGTGTACGCAGCGCAGCCTGCTTTGGAGCAACTAGCCACTAAGTGGATGGCAGTGAGTGTAATAATAACTTTTCTGCTTGACGGTATCATATAATTGTTGCAAACAATTTTCACCCTAATTGCGTTTTCATAAGACTTCATTTTAATTGATTCCAAAATTATTGTTTAGTACGTAGCAGTTCGCATTAATTTCTTGGCGAAACGCATAGGTGTTTCGGGGACATTTGTATTTCACTAAGAGGCACTATTAACGCACAGTTATTTGGTATAGTTTTTGTTTTAAAACTCTACGCCGTTACGAAAAAATCATGGTAAGAAAAAGCGTCTAGTTGGCTGCCTCAACAATAGGATATGTTTTCTCAGCTTGTATTGAAGCACTATTCTGGAAACTTGGCATGTAGGGAGCACTATTAGCGCACAATTATCTGGCATACAAACTATACACAGCCGTTCGTGATGTGTCTGATAAGTAGACGTCTAGTTGGCTGCCTCAGTGAGTCGCCTGAATATCTCCGGAAATACTTGTTCTAGCTAATTGTGCCTTGTAGCACTATTAGGCACTATTAATACACAGTTCGGTGGCATACTTGAAATTACTAAATTCGACCACGTGAAAGCCAACTATACGGACACCCTATTTCGCAATAACAAAGTTTGAATGTAGGTTGGAAAAGGCATTGATAACTTTCGGAAAAACAATCAACAATTTACATTCTTTATTAGAAAACCTTTTTCGCTTTACCTAGTTAGGTACTTGTACTAGTAACTTGAACTCAATTTCATTATTATACATGAATCTACCTAGGAAGTATTACTGACAGATTTCCCTTCCTGCATCTTCCTGGACTGGTCTTTCCACCCGACTGCGAAAAGAGGGTTATTTCTATGATTTTCCCAGACTGATATCAAAGCTTACTTTTTACTAGATACAGGTACGATAGCCATCAACAAATAAAACGATCACCCTCCTAAAATTTCATGTAAAGCCATCAGTAAACATTTGATTGTTCAGCCAATCGTGTGATGTGAGCGGCAAAGAAACAGCCCTAGTCACACCTGTGTTTATCCTGCGGCTAAAAAGCAAGTGGCCAAAAAAGCTACCTCTGTAATTCTTATTTAGAAAGATATAAGGATCAAAGTTGCTATTGCACAAAATGTTTAATTTAACAGGTAGCTAGTCTTCAACAGAGTTTGGTGTTTGTTTATTAAGAGGGAGCTGATGTAGTAACAAATTATTAAATTTATTTTTTTGTGTAATTACGAATGAAGTATTCTTTTTCTTTTGTGTTGGACTTCTTCTAGACATAATTTATTTAGTAGGTACCTTCGTCCGTCAATTTGCCTATAAAAAACAATACAGTTTCAAATAAGATCACGGATTTTATTTTTGCCCAGTTTTTTTCCTAGTGTACATATATGTGAGTGGTTAACCAAAAAGGGACGTCAAGGGAAAATAATTGATTTCGAGAAAATCGCGTTTGAAGTTTCGTGTTTCTACATATAGGTTTCGACTCGTGCTCGGCTCACAAAAAAATCATAAAAAAATAACTACGGCACCTAAAAATATTCTGGTTAGACCAAAACAAAGCTAAAATACCACAAATTAAAAAATTAAAATAAAAAAATGCCGTACCGCTAACCAATCACCTTGAGCTGCTGGGTTTGGACCTTTGTTCTAACCTAAACTTCGGCCGTTGTATTGAGTCCAAAGCGAAGACTGCTGCCAAGAAGCTGGGGATCCTGTTTAAAGTGCGGCGGTATTTCACACCGGGACAGCTCTTAAGTCTTTACCAAGCACAAGTCCGCTCGTGTATGGAATACTGCTGTCACCTCTGGGACGGCTCGGCCAAATATCAGTTGGCTGCTTTGGACTCCGTAGAACGTCGAGCGCGCAAGCTAATTGGTGATGCTCCTTTGGTAGAGGCCAAACTCCAAGGCCTCGAACACCGACGGAAGGTAGCCTGTTTGGCGGTATTTTACAGGATACATTTTGGAGAGTGCGCACGGGAATTACACGATCTTATCCCGCCATCTCCTTTCCATCACCGGACAACCAGGAGAGGGGAGCGACTTCATCCTTATGTGGTACAGACACCTTTTGTGCGCACGAAGCGTTTCGCCTCGTCGTTTCTAATGCGCACCGCTAAGGAATGGAATTCGCTCCCTTCCTCTGTTTTTCCGGAAAGGTACAATTTGGGTGCCTTTAAGGCTAGAGTGAATAGGCTCTTACTGAACCAACGAGGAACATCGTCGGCTCCATCTTCACTTACCATCAGGTGAGATCGGGGTCAATCGTTGGTCAGTTTTTAATAAAAAAAAAAAAAAAAAAAAAATCTTGTATCTTGGGAATAATACCACCGAAGAACTAGATCCTGATGACCTGACAGTTTTGGAAGAGTATTTTGTTAATTCTGATGGCACTCTAATTTCTCAAGAAGACTTAAACAATGACAAAAGAAAACAGTCGGGAGAAACGATAAACAATAATATAGAAAGTCACCGAGTCGATTTAAGAAAGGGTAAGTCCAGCAGTAGACAACCATAGGCAGATGATGATGATGATGATGTTTTGCATATTAAAAGACGAGGGAAGTCTATTTCCAGGATGCATTAATAAATTAATGTCAGATTATGACGTCTCCGTGCATTGCCTCCAAAAACAAAATTTAGGGGGGTGGCCATGGTACAATAATGGTATAATAAACTTGAAATATGCAACATAAAAAAGTAAGCATTATTTCCTTCATAAAAGAGAGTCAAAACACAAAAAAAGATGGAAAAAATATTATAGACGACGATATTTTGTTCATGGAGTGGGGTGAATATTTTTTTTATTTCTAATAACTAGCTTGTATCCTTTGTTTTTACGTGCTGTATTGATCTCATTTGAAAGTTAATTAAATGAATAATTTTATTAATAAGAATTTTTTTAGATAACCCTGTCTATTAATAAAAAATAATAATTCAAAAGTTTACTTTTTTTTCTACCAATTGCAAGTCTAAAGTTGTAAGATGGTATCCCTAAGTAAATGGTAGGTTTTTTGCTTTGACAAGCTCTATACATATTAGAGATCTATGATTCTATCGTTCAAAAAAGGCGTATAATCTTACCCAAATCGTAAAAATCACAATTAATTACGATTTTGGCTGTTCAAAATATCTCCGTTCAAAGATACCCAAAATTCGGGATAACTTTGAATGAACACTTATGACTAAAATTCCCAATTATGTTGTTGTAAATTTGATAATATCGTTAATTTCACGTAAAATTGGATATATGAGAACACTAATTAATGACTAAAAGTTACTTTGATTCATACATTATTATAGAAATATCAGCAAAAATCTAAGAAAAGTGTTCAAAGTTACCCAACTTGACTGTACAGTTTGTCCAAAAACACTAGAAACCGGAAGTGAAAGTTTACTAATTGTTTTATTGAGAACTCAAAACATTTACTATATTTATTGAAGCACAATACCTTATTTTATGTAATAGCCCAAGTTTTTAATTTACATAACATAACATTTACATACAGGCACATACATTGCTTCCGGCCCCACACTAGGTATCCACCTTGTATCGTGGGGACCAGAAACAGCGACGTCACAAACATGTAAACATCCAAGACCTGGGTTTTTTTTCGTCCCCAGGCGGGATTCGAACCCGGGACCTCTCGCATGGTAGGCAGATGCGCTAACCATTGCGCCACAGAGGTCGAATAATGCTTGTAAGCGCAAGCTATTAACAAACACAGACAAAAAGTCTGTGCAAAACCGTACTCTTTAATTTCTACTCTTTCTGGACAACCTGTAGATACCTTCTTCAAAACTTATTCATTAATCATGGATTCATGGATTTAAAACGCCATGATTCCTTCCAAAGTTCCGCTTGCATTCATCAAGGTAACTAAACACACATCCTCGCGCTTTTTCCAGACGGGGTTAAACAGCCGGCACGAATGTTACCAGCCATAGTTTGACGACCTCCGTGGCGCATTGGTTAGCGCATCTGCCTGCCAAGTGAGAGGTCCCGGGTTCGAATCCCGGCTGGGGACAAAAAAAACAGGTCTTGGATGTTTACATGTTTGTGACGTCGCTGTTTCTAGTTCCCACGACACAGGGTATCCTAGTGTGTGGCCAGAAGCTATGTATGTAAATGTTATGTTATGTATGTTATCGACCAGCCACTTATCGATCCCAGCCGTTCGGACTAGCAAACCCTCGCGGCCAGACATCCCTGAGTCCGGTTACTGTTATCCGACACTTCCGTTTCCCCGTTTCCGAGCGATCGGCTTTCAGACAGGTGAACGGATCGATGGGTTAAATGGCGCGGCTAATCTGTCGCTGATAGGAAGGAAGCAGTGTTGCCAGTCGTGTAGAGGCATTTGTAATTACGATCGGGTTATAATTCGGTAGTTGACAAGACCAACAATAAATTATTTGATATTATTATGCTCGATTAAACCAAAATTACAAAATATTTCTGAAAATGTATCTCTTTTAGTCAATTATTAGATACTTATTACAATTTGTGCCTCTGCCACCCCCTCGGGTATAACGGGCGTGAGTTTATTTATTTTTATTTATTTATACAATTCTTAAATAGATAAATCTTAAAAAGAGTGCTCTAAAATATGACGTCATAATACACACATCACAGTATTTTCATATAAAGTTCCGTTTTAAAAATAACGTATTTGACATTTTGTCAACTACCTGCCTACCCAATTACCTATAGGAAACTGGCTGGCTGGCTTGTTATACAGTATCTAGGCCAAGACGTGAGGCCTGGATGGAGTTAATGTTTCAATCCTGTGTAAGAATGGTTAGGTTTATTGCAATAAAGTTCAGTAGCAGTAGCAAGCAGTCAGGATTACTAAAAATCCTTTGATAATAAAATTTGCCTTTGAAAATTTTTTCTCAAGATAGATGCACAAATACATGCTTTTAATTTCAACCAAACTACGTAACTGTGTGTTGGCAGATGCTCTTGTTGGTTGGTTTTGGTTTTGGTTTTGTTTTTTCATACATTCATAAGCTTACGCCTGTATCCCAGAGGGGTGGGCAGAGACCAGGGACTGTCACCTGCCACGATCCTGACAAATCACTTTCGCTTCAGCGACATTCATTAGTCGTTGCACGTCCGTTTTGGGTAATTTTTATCTTTCCTCATCAACCCATTATGTCCCCACCAAGGGGCAAGGGTCTCCTCCCTGAGGAAGTTATATATATGCTATACTCCACAACGGGGGCCTAGTCCGGATTCGTGGAGGCTTGTAAGACTAGTGGCTGGTCTTACTGTCAGAAGTTTTCAAGCCGCCTTATGACCTCTGACTTGGCTTAACGACTGCCATCTATCGACGACAGCCGGCACCAGCCGCTCGGAAAAACGCCACTAGCGTTAGTCACAGACGGTCACCCATCCATGCATTGAACGCGCCCTATGTTGCTTAACCTTCGTGATCGTTTAAGATCACTCAGGCAGCCGGGGCTACGAGCGATTCATTTTTATCTTGCTCTTTGCTAATAGGTACATTCCCTATTTGTAGAAGTATGGCATGTATGTACGCCTGGGGCGTCCCTTACCGGCCTCTCATTCACTCGATTTGCTTTTCTATTTACGAAACTTAGTACTCGATAGCAATCTGATCCTTTACTCTCACTCGTCGGTCCTCTAAAGATAATTATTTAAAATATATATTATCTAGGTATTCCGAAGAGTCCGACCATGTTTCGCTCTGATTCGCAGCTCAGAAATTATGACTTAATGTGTAGTGCTTACGAAAGTTTTAGTTCAAAAAGGTTTATTTATATCTTAAAGAGATTTTTAGACACTTTTTACCAAAACGATATGCGGAAGACAGTTATTCATTTTGTTAGCAGCGCTCAAAATTCATCTCAAAACCCCCCGTAACTACTTTACCCACTATGCTTTTTCCTTCAGACTGTAAATAAAAAAATATATATATATAACCCAACAAAGAAACAGTAACGTGTCAAAAGAAAACGTCAAATGTCCATTCGATCGAATCTCGAATCGATTCTTCGTCTCTAATCGAAGACGACCTTAGCGCTTAGCGCATCTGACTACCATGCGAGAGGTCCCGGGTTCGAATCCCGGCTGGGGAAAAAAACCCAGGTCTTGGATGTTTACATGTTTGTGACGACGCTGTTTCTAGTTCCCACGACACTGGGTATCCTAGTGTGGGACCACAAGCAATGTATGTGCCTATATGTAAATGTTATGTTATGTAATCTCTCAGCGAACAGGAGCAAGCAGTGTACAGCCAACAGCACGTCAATCTTCACATTTTAGTTGCCAAGTCGCCCGTAACGCATCGGAGGAGAGTGCATGGGTGTATACGGATGTGCTGTCGACTGTACATAGTTTCAACTCTCAACGCACGCAAACATTGCGTTACTCACACTAGACAGGTTGAAGCAAAGAGGACTACCTAGACTGAACTAAGCATCTTCGTGTGAGGCCGGGACCACCAAGGCATCCGGGAGGCACTTCTGCCCACTGAGCCGAGTGGACGCTGGGCACGCAAGCCAGTTATAGCCATCGCGCAGTCCCGGATCGTGTTTTTGCCCAATTCACACGGTGTAACTTACTGGGAGGGGTGCACTCTGAGAGAGATGTGTGGTTGATAAGGAAGGCATGCCTGGATCCTAGGGTCGATCTCTGGTCCACGTTTTTTAAAAGTGTAATCTAGTTGTTTTTAAAAAGACTAGACGTTTAAAATTTTAAGGGCCCATGAAGATTGTCAAAAAGTAATGTATGTAGCCTCGTGGATTTAATTTTTTGCTGACAACTAGCGGTGGAGTAGATAAAGGACTGTGAAAATAACGACGAATATTATGCAATAGGGGATATTGCATAATATTAATTGTATATGCTCCCAAAATCACCTACCTACAGTCTTATTAACAGTACTTAAGTTCAAGATATAATAAAGATGATGAGACACGAATTACTTAGGTCTATAGCACTACTCATGGTTAGCCAAGATGCCAAAGTGAAAAAGTTCGCACGCAGCGAAATATTTTAAATATTTTTTGTGCATCCGTTGACAGTCGCTGCACTATGTGACAAGTTGTTTGGCTTCGATCCAATCATATTGGCTTTGAAGTTTGGCCTGAGGGAAAGGATTGCAAATTGTGCACGTTACAGCTTTTGGTGGATAGAAAGAAGACACTTAAACTTGGTTTATCGTATACTTACCTATTACGGATTAACAGATAAGTACATGAAACCGCGAGTAACATAAGTAGGTAGGTAATTTACTCTCAGTACAACTTTTGAACTGCAAAGTCAGATACAATATTATATTAGTTTACAAACTATGTTGTATAAATACCTACCTATATCCATTTAAAACCAAGTGTGTCAATATTTCTTCATTGCAATATTTCTAGTCTTTTACGCTACGTGCAGACACTTAACCCTTTATCTGTGGCTTTACTGAATGTAATGTAAATGCTTTTCTAACGTTTTATTTCTGCCAACAGACACCTTCGGTCAGACAGCCTGACTCCAGTGCCCGATATGCTCGCTGCACGCATGAGCGAACGCCGCTATGGGTGGCCCACGTGCTCGATACAGTTCAAAATTTGTGAACGAAACACGTCTAAATTGATCATCTCGAAATGGATGAATGAGTTTTTGAGAGGTTTGCGTTCAGTTGCTGACACAAGTCACAACACATGGGTTAAAGGTATGGGTTGAGTTATTTTTATAAAAAAGGATTATAATTTTTATAAAATGAAATATGTGATTAATGATTATCTAGGGCTGTAGCTTAGCTTTTCATTATAAACCCTAATTAATCATGCCTTGGTTGGATATTATCTGTAGGTACTTTTCAGTTTTAGTAGGTATCTATTGATCAAGACAGGTTTGCACCTGATATTGACCATCAATACCTAGGTAGTTAGTACAAATGTAATTGAATTTGATGGTTGTTTACGAATTGTAAAGGTTGATAAAGCTGTTTTGATTAATTACAAGGATTAAATCAGGGACAAAATTATTCACTCCATTATCTAATTATATAAACCAATTGTTCTGGCTCATGGAGCAGTATTTTCATCTACTTACATTACTTTTTCCGATAAGCAGTCACCAGAAAGTGCTAGTAGTGCTACAGGATAGTGCCCACAGCAACCTCGATAGTTTATGTTGAGCTTGCAGATTTTTCTTATAATGCTAGTTATTCATACCTACTGTGGTGGTTGGATATTATTATCTCCTTTTGATTGGGGTTGATGGCTGATGTGCTGTCTACTTTACTGACAAGAGCACAACTCTATGAACTGATTTGATTGACAATTAATAATAATTAGACTAAAAATAATAAAAATCGCGAGGAACTGAGAACTTACTCATTTTTTTGAAGTCTGTTATAAAATACTCGTACCTAAGTATCCAACCACAGTATGAACACCTTATTATTATGTCCACTACTTGATTAAAACAAAAACAGTTAGTAAACTGTAAACTTACTTAACCAATTAATTATCATTATCACATTATCCTATCTAAATAGAGTATCGGGTCTCTCTAAACGCTTCCCCGCCGCAGAAAAAACAATGCTCCCGCCCGTCGCGATGATACGCGTTGACAGCGGCTTTCCCGCGTACAATATGTCAAGTTGTTTTTTTTTATAACCAGGGGTTGGAGGATACAAACAGCCAATTACGGCGAGGGCGGGAGTGCATATACCACACTTGACAGATAGCCGCTTACTTAACAACAGGCTTGAATAGTGTCCTCTTTAGTAATTAAAAAAGTTTTATTTATTTATTTTGCGACCGTAATTCTAAGTTACTAGTTCTGCGCATGCTTTGATATTACTAATTTAATTAGTGATCTAATGTGATACCAACAGTGATTTTTGTGGTGTCTGAATAGTGGAAATTGTTTTGTGCAGTTGGCTTTTGCAGTGTTTTTTATTGGATTTATCATTATTTGGACCGGAGGTTGGTATCTCAATGTACGTATGTCGAATATTTTTAAGACACTGTATGTTTCCTCAGTTAAATTACGCATAGTTTTACTTTGTCATCGGTAATTTAATTAAAAGGTGACAGTACAATATCAATACAAGACCGGACTACTTTTGCTCCAATAATATCATTAATATCAAATTAGGTATCAGGCACATAGCGTTGGCAAAAATTATATTGTTAGAATTCTATAATATCTTGCATAAAACAAACTATAGTTTGGCTGACCTGTTCAGTACCTACTATGCCGTATTTTTCACGAAACGCTAGACAAAAACGCAAACCGGAAGTGAAACAAATTTATTAAGTACGTATTTTTAATGAATTCAATGAATTCAATGAATTTTTAATGAATCATGAACAATGCTAAATAACATTAATTAAATAATATTAATAATGAATTCCCTAACTATAAATAAAAAAATAAATAAAAATTACGTAAATATTATTATGAATACCACTTTACGTTTCTTGTTTTGCGTAAGTAAAAAATACAAGGGCAATTTAGGTCCTGTCCAGCACAAATATTGACTTATATTTTATTTATGAATTGTCCTAGAATTTTTATTTTTGTAACTCACGCTTTTGTTCTGACCAAAAAGGCTTTCAAAACCTACTCTTCAGTTTTTACGATTTCTTAATTGTAATGTTGGCTTATAATATTTATTAATGAAATAAAATAAACCAGCCAAGGGCGAGCTGTACTCGCGCACGAAGGGTTCCGTACCATTATCTACTTAGACAACATTTTAATATTTCAAGGGTCTAACAATTGCCGTTGTTACTATAGAGCAAAAAACGACAAAATAATGATATTTTGTTGTATGGGAGCCCCCCTTAATTGGGTATTTGACAAAATGTCAAATGAGTTACTTTTAAAACGGAATTTTGTATGAAAATACTGGCTATGATATTGTCACATTTCATAGCACTCTTTTTATGTTTCATGTATTTAAAATTGTAATAACTAGTAAATGATTAAAAGAGTTACATTTTCCGAAACATTATGTAATTTTTGTTTTAATCGAGCATATCAAATAATTTATTGCTGATAGTGTCAAAAACCGAATTATTTGTTTTATTCTGTCTAACGGTTTACAAAATTTATTAAGTTGTTATTTTTTCTTGGTTGGAAAATAGGGCCAAAAATATTAAGGGCCTAACTCTGATTGAGTGTTCCTATAGAAACCTTCTAACATTGACTTTCTACTTATAAAGCTGTCTCATGTACTGACATTGAAACCAAATTAATGACTTAAATCTTGATATATTTTATTAAGTTTTCGCTTAACGAATAGGGAACTTATATTTATAACAAAAAGAATAGGGATTTCGAGATCACAAAATATATAAATGTTAAACGTTTACTTATGTATAAAAGCGCGGATACATAAAAACTCTTCATATATAAATTATTACGTTATGTGGGGAAGTGACGTCATATCTAAGGCCGATTTGTATGGTGCGTTAGGTATCTTACCGCGTGACTATATTGACTTTTAAAAAAAGGAGAAAAAACATCTTTTTTTTTTCTTTTGACGTGTCCTCTCTTATTCTATTAAAAAAATTTTTGTGCATGTTCCCCACTGTACCAATGCCATGGCCTCCTTTTAAATCTTTATCCGACGAAATCATTCCATTTAACATAGATGGAATATTCTTAAAGACAACCTTTGACGAAAAAAGATAGAAAAGCTAAATTACGGGTAGTCTGTGCAACTAGACAATATTAAACAAAACAATAGGTACTGCTTTTAGAATTACCTACATTGTATATTCAAAGATCGCCACTATAACCACAGAACACATTCTATAACAAAGAAAGCCTGCAACAACATGAAAATGAATGAGAAGCAGTTTTGAATGTTCAACTCGGATAATTGGCCATGCTACTTATTTTTGATATTATTATGTTTTTGATAATTTATTTTGAAACCTTTGACCATTTTAAAAAACTTACTAAATGTCATTAACCTCAGTTGATTTGGTTAGGTTTTTTTTTTTACGTAAGCCAAGGGATTAATGAATTAATACTCAAATTGTCTCTGCTAACGTCATCTAAAAGTAATTTAGGGTCAAGGCGTTTCATTGAATACAGCTTGTCCAGAAAGAGTAGAAAAGAGTACGGTTATGCTCAGATTTTTTGTCTGTGTAATGTTAATAGCTTGCGCTTACAAGCATTATATAAATTAAAAACTTGAGCTATTACATAAAATAAGATATTGTGCTTCAATAAATATAGTAAATGTTTTGACGTTTCAATAAAACAATTAGTAAACTTTCACTTCCGGTTTCTAGTGTTTTTGGACAAACTGTACCTATTTAAAAATATAATAAAATATTTACAAATGTGATACCTAAATAGCAATTATGAAAGCATAAAAAATATCTCGAAAGATTTTGAGGTTTCCGGCACGTTCCTCAAAAAAAGTAAGTTTTGTTTATATAATTTTTCTTGAAAATATAAGTAAATAATAGTTTGAGGGCCTATGCCGAATATTTCGATTTGGGTTGCTTTAATTAATTAAAAAAACCAAGAGTCTACGAAACTGGATGATCTCTTTAAGCTTCGAAAGAAAACTAGAAAGACTCATAATTTGTCAAACGTAAAAGATAAATTATTTATTTGTATTTACGCCTCCGGTCCGTAACGACTAAATTAATGTCAAAATGTCATGATTTCATTTTAACTGAATTTCAATTCGCCTTAGTCCCATAATGCCTGAAATCTCAAATCACTTCATTTCAATTTGTCCAAATTGAAATTTCACTTTAATCCCAAAATGCCTAAAATCCGAAATGGCTTCATACTACAAAGCAAATTGTCTCGTGGATGTGGTACAGTTATTGAGAAAATACTAGAAAATCAGATACTCTTGGTGGACTCGCATTTGGCAGATTTTAATTATTTGTTGTTAAACTATGTATAGTCGGAATATCTTTGTTGTTTTTTGGAAAATTCTAGGTTACTTCGTACTTGCTTCGTACATTTATAATTATTATTTTATGGTAAATAAGTGTATATTAATTATACAAAATCTATCTATTTCAGTCTAAAATTTATTAAAAAATAACCCTCTTGCAAAACCCATTTAATAATTTTCCGTGACGGTCAGACAAAAAGGCAAAAGGTATTATTCGCACAAAAAGGCACTCGAAACGACGCGCGAGCTGCGAGCTACGCCGTAGCCGGCTACGGCGTTTCTTAGCAATCGCAGCACGTAGCAGGAAATAGAGTTACTCACAGAACGAACGTAGAACTTCTGCCAAACCCACTGATAATGAGCGCAATTTATTATACCTCTACATTTGGATTTACCTGGTTAACCTTTCACGTTTTAACTGCTTACAGAGCTGTTCAAATGTGAACGAGTATTTCATGAACCCGTTCAAATGTAGGAGGTTGCGTTACGTTCTTTAGATAGATAGATAGATAGAGAACACTTTATTGAACATAAAAAAGGAAATAACACAGGTATTTCTTAATCTAAGAGTACAGACGGCGGCCTTATCACTAAAAGTGATCTCTTCCAGACAACCTTTGGATGGACTGGAGCAAAATATTGTACAGTTATATACAGTTAGATTGCAAATTGCATAGCGGAAATGGTTTTCTACTAGAGAAATGTATTGATCGCATTACTCATTCGACATACGTACACTTTATACGCCGCTTTGTCGCAGGTTTCCATTGAATCTCAACTGAAACGTAAGGATCACATTTCAAAGCATTCCACGTCCGGGTGCCGCTACGGCTGTATGTGATTTTTCTTTATCGATAGACAGGACTTCTTAAGGCTTGACCAAACCAACGAGTTCAGCTCGCGTCCGCGGTGGCGTGCGCGGTGGCGATCAGTTGTTGTGTACGAAGTTGTACCGACGTGTTCACATCGATGCGTCCGCTTGATCGCTACAACTCCGTACATAAAAACTGATCGCCACGCGCACGCCACCGCGGACGCGAGTTGGACGCGTTGGTTTGGTCAAGCCTTTAGAATTATAAAACGTTTTGAAATCTTTCAGCTCCTACAGTATTCAAAGGAATGGAAACCTTTTAAACTGTATTGCGATTATCTAACTACACACTATATAACATATCGAAAGAACCAAAGTGCGTATTAATAAAAAGCTAGCGCTTTTATTTCTGAGATCTAGAAAGCCTATGCAACGCATTCAAAGGCAATTTCTGAAGTTAGTGCGTTTCATTAAAAACCCGTAAAGGAAAAGCGTTTTAATTATTAAAAAGTATTCTTTTCATACATCCTAAAATTAAACACTCGTTAGTTGAATTTGAGTGCATCTGTTTCTATAGATTTAAGACCACACATTTTCAACATAATTTAAACCTGTTTTGTTTTGTTCATTTACATAAGCTAATTGTTTATTTATTTTATCAATTACATTATCTCTTTTACTGGTTCAAATTTTTAGTTTTCAAAATACCTACTCTCTGCCTACCTTTCTGGGATACGAGAGTGAATACGTAAGGCGTGAGTTTATGGAATGTAAGTTTTAAATGAGGTCAGATTTTTTCTCTTTCATAAATGAGACGGAACGTGAAACAATATTATCAAGGTCTTTCAAAAAGGAGCTGAGTCGCGTCGGTGTCTCTTCGTCCGACTTGATGTAAACTCAAAAGTCTCACCAGACAATGAACAATGAACATTGAACATCGAGCTCTCCCATTTCTTGAAGTACATTTAAAAATACTCCCCGGGTCTTATTTTACGCCAATATTTCCGTTTTCATGTTCACGAATCAAACGAAACAACCAGTGTTGCCAACCCTACTGTTTTAACAGTAGATTTACTGTTTTCGCTATGACACCACTGTTTTCTGTTTTAGTTCGTATTTCTACTGTTTTTTGTTGATGTATCTGAATTTAAAACTGCGTAAAAAATAATTCATTCCAAATCGCAATAAGGCCACAACCAACATGTCAAAACGGAATAATAACATTTTAGGAAAAGCTATAAAGATAGTTTTTGTATGTGACAGTTTGCGGCACAGGTTTGCGGCATAAAGGATTCCCCGTTTACTGACGCAAATCTTTTCACATACAGTAAAACAGAATAGTCAGTTAGTTTATGTACATATATCCCATCACTCTATTTCATGTAGGTACATTTACCTACCTTTTATCTAATCTCCTTCTTTCTATCTATCCCAAGTTGTCTGGAAGAGATCGCTTTTAGCGATAAGACCGCCAATTGTATACGACAAAACTAAAGGCTTCTAATGTATTTCTTTCTTTCTGGTGTGTACAATAAATAGTTGTAATCTAAACTAAAAGCTACATTTGGCATACTGAAAACATAAATGGCATTAAACAAAAATCTTCATTTTACAGTATGGCCGTTTTGAGATTTTTTTAAATTTTCTGGTGGGCGATGTGGAACCGTAAAAATTGTCAGTAAAGCTTTGTGGATTAGTCACAAAGCTTTACTGACAACTTTTGTATTTGTCCAGTCTATAAATGTTATGTGTCAGATTTGATTTGCGATTTTGAAATTACTATTTTACTGTTTTCTACTGTTTTTTTAAGTTCTATTTACTGCTTTTTGCTCTCCTGAGGTTGGCAACAGTGGAACCAACAGCAATCGATGTGCAACAAAGCTAACAATATTGCTTGTTAGTCCCAAAGTAACAAGGCTTCCGAGATTTAACATCGATAAATTTGTTGTTGTCGGACACCCATGAAGAAGAAAACTTCTCAACTGTTCCATCATGGAACTAACCCATGGAACTAGTGAGAACAAACCGAAAAAAAAAACGGGATTTACTGCAAAAAAAACCCTCTAAAGCCTGGGTGGCCAACCGGTCGATCGCGATCGACCGGTCGGTCGCGACTGTTAGTCCAGTCGATCGTGGGAAGGCAAAAAATATAAATAAGTAGACCAGGCAATGTGATTTATCTTTTTTGGCAGATTTTACTGGAAAACTGAGTACATGAAATCTGAATCTAGAAGGCAAGAATAAAACATTAACAGAAACGATGAGTTTTATTGCAGCATTTCAAAGTCAATTCCCGTCTACGATAGTTGACATAGAGAAAAATTTGATTTGTGAACATCAAGGATCATAATTATGGAAAAATATCTTACCTACAATTTCATTTCTGAGAAGTACACGACAGAAATTAGGACAGTAGTAGCAGACTTTGAAATTCGCTTTAGAGATTTCAGAAAAATTGAGAAGTTGGTACAATTCATCAGTTATCCGTTTAATGATTCCATTGATCATAGAGATATCTATGGGGCCGTCCATTAATCACGTGAGGCTTGAAAGAGGGGGGAGCGGTTTGACAAAAATCACGAAATGTCACAAGGGGGGAGGGGGGTGTAGTAAGATATCGCGTGTATTTATTTTTTCGTTATTTTTTCAAACGCGCGATTTTTAAACCGAAAAGCGGCGTATAGCGTGACCTTGTGTATTATAGTAAGACGACACAAAAATATATCATGACACCAAATACGATACCAAATTAATATATAAATTCAACACGCGCGCTTGCGCGCGGAAGACAATCCTAGTTCTAAAAAATTTAAGATTTTTTGTAGATACGAAAAATACACGTGATGTTGGGTGGGGGGTGGGGGGTAGTCTTAAACCTCACCATGTATCACAAAGGGGGAAGGGGGGTTAAAAAATGCTTAAAAAAAGATCACGTGATTAATGGACGGCCCCTATGAATTGGCTACAAAATTTGCAAATACATTTCAAATGGGGCCATGATGTTACAAAACGAAATTATTACTCTGCGCTGCGACATATTTCTAAAAGCAAGGTCATCCTCAGTTCAAGATTTCTGGGCATTGGTTTCCCACGAAAAATATCCTGAAGAAATGTGTTGAACAACTTCATTCGCGTTTTGGTTCAACATATTAGTCAGCATTTTCCTACTTAAAACAAACAAAAAATAAACACCGTTCTCACTTGATATGCGCTCATACATTGGATTCTTTAAGGTTGGCAATTTTTAACTACAAACCTGACTATGCTAAACTATTGGAAGATGCTCAGACGCAACGCTCACACTAATATATAGGTAAATAAGTACCTAGTTGATAAGAATAATTTTCACATTTATGTTTTGTCTCTTAATAAAATAAAAAATATTACATAACAAAATAACATAACATAACATTTACATACAGGCACATACATTGCTTCTGGCCCCACACATGATTGATGTATGATTGTGTACTGAACTATGTTGTTTCATTTAAGGTTTCAAGAAGTATGTAATTGGTAGATCGCGCTGGGTTTCGTCAGTAAACAGGAGATTTTTGGTCTAATCAAGTTGGCCACCCCTGCTCTAAAGGAATCAAAATGTACCTATAGAGTAATTTCCGTTGACCTACAACTATGAAAATTTGCATATTTTTTTCCGTGTACGACTAGGACTTTGCATGTTTTTGCATTCTAGTAGTATTTTTATAAGGCGATTACTCTGTGACTGACTATACATGTTTTTCTCAAGAGCGTTTATCCGTTTCGTTCTACCACTTTTACACTACAAAAAGCATAAACAGTTTAAAAAAAGTAAAAGTGTGACATTCCCCTGTTATATAATAACGTATTTATATACTTTAAATAAAGGAGGAAATCTTATTTGGATTAAATCGTATAAAAAATTGTCTTTGAAGTTCGGGAAATGCCGAGAAAAACCTAGCTACAAAATAGGCTATTTGACAGGTTTCCGATAACCATCTCAGTTTATTTTTATTGAGTGCTCAGAAAGTGGTAATTTTAAACACTTTCGTGTATTTATTCTAAAAAAAATAACTTTAAAAATATGCCGCCAAAACGCCATCTTGAGCAATATGGCGTGCCACATGAATCATGACGTCACTGGTCAGTAAAGAAAACCGATGAACGTAAGAGCGACATGATTAACAGACGCCATTTTTACTGACCTGTGACATCATCATAGATACTGCCAATCCAGGCTGTTCGGCTCGATTTGAAGACTCATAATTTATACGAACCTATTCTCTTAAGTCCCCGAGTGCTACAAAAAGTACCAAAACCATTGTGATTTTCAATATCAGGACTTCATCATCAACCCATTATGTCCTCACCGAGGGGCACGGGTCTCTTCCCTGAGGAAGGTATAGATTACTCCACCACGAGAGCCACGTCCTGATTGAGGGAGGCCTGTAAGAGCGCCTTTTCACTAGGTCGCAAGCGGTGCGACTGTACAGCGCGACAATCGCGCGGCTCAGAGGCGATTAACTTTCTTAAGCCGCGTTTTCACGGTCTTATTGGACTCGGACCGAGCGCGTCTTCTTAGTCAACTAAAACTGTAAGCCACTCGGATGGTAGTTTACACACATTTTAGTGGACATGGATTTTTATTCATCTTTGAACGCGCTTTGGTGTCTGTGGTCAGCGGCTACTGTCAAGAAAAACTTTCTGAAAACTTGAAAAACTTTGAACCAGCTTTGAAGTGGCTTTGAGTTTGAAATCTTTGAAGTGGCTTTGAGGCGATTAACTTTCTTAAGCCGCGTTTTCACGGTCTTATTGGACTCGGACCGAGCGCGTCTTCTTAGTCAACTAAAACTGTAAGCCACTCGGATGGTAGTTTACACACATTTTAGTGGACATGGATTTTTATTCGTCTTTGAACGCGCTTTGGTGTCTGTGGTCAGAGGCTACTGTCAAGAAAAACTTTCTGAAAACTTGAAAAACTTTGAACCAGCTTTGAAGTGGCTTTGAGTTTGAAATGACCGATTTACTGCTGAAAGGCATAGAAGTGGTGGCAGATATGCTTATCGTCGAGCTGCAACAGCAGTAGGATAAAAAAAGAAGAAAAAAATAAGACTTCTTTATTTTGGCCTTTTCTTGAGCATAAGTGCTCCGACTATTGTTTATTTTAGCATTTACTTCGGTTATACTGCTTTCCACATTCAATTTTCTCCGTATCCGCTCCAGCGCGGCTTGTCTGGCGTCTTTATTTTTATATGATGCCAAACACACATTCCAGTATTCCACAATACCTCTTCACTTTCGTAAAGCTCCACAAACTGCAAATTATCTCTTTTTGACCACTTTCTTCTACGTGGCACAGGAATTTCTTGCGAAGACACCATTTTGTTTTTGTTATTGCATCAAAGTCAACTAAGACGAGTAGAGCGCGGTCCGAGTTGGCGTTTTGATACGAGTGCACTAAAATGGCCAGTGTACGCGATACGAGTAGCATCTTAGTAGTCATCATAGTAAACTCGGTCCGAGCTTAATAAGACCGTAAAAACCCGGCTATACTATAAATAGCAGCGCGACAGTCGCGCGATTCTTTTTTTATATAGCGAACAGCAGCGCGGCAGTAGCGTGCGATCAGTCTCATTCGAGTCAATGTTGCAAGCTCAAGTTTTGTATAATGACCGAAACAATAGACACAAAACAATTTATTATCGATTTTCAATTGCGTCCTACTTTATGGATTCAAGAACCGATGATTACAGCTTCAAGTTTATGAAAAAGAAAGGCTGTATTGAAATATGTCAATTGTTTAATCCGGACTTCAACAATAAAACTGGAATTTATTATTATGGTCATTTAACAACACTTTAAATACTGTTGTATAATCACTATTCATATTTTATGCCGATTTCGAAACAAAGGAGCGATCCAGTATTGTTTCTTTTTTTTATAATGTACGCGACGTTGATGGCGTCGAAGGATAACCAACAAAAGCAGGAGCAACAACGACGTTTCCTCGTTGGAATACATTTTTGTAATGAAGTATGAAAAAGTGCGCCACCCCAATATAAACAAGTCGCGCGGCTGCAGTTGTATTGAAAAGGCATCAGCTACTGTCGCGCGGCTACAGCGCTTTAGCCACGCGACTTGCGACTAGTGAAAAGGCGCTCTAAGACTAGTGGTTGGTCTTACTGTCAGAAGTTTTCAAGTCGCCCTAAGGCCTCTGACTATCTATCGACGGCAGCCGGCACCAACTCCTTAACGTGCCTTGCGAAGCACGTAACCGCTCGGAAAAATGCCACTAGCGTTAGTCATAGACGGTCGCCCATCCATGCACTGAACGCGCCCAATGTTGCTAAGCCTTCGTGATCGTTTAAGATCACTCAGGCAGCCGGGGCTACGAGCAATTCAGGTCAGGACTTAGAAGGCTATAAATAATACTTTTTTTACCCTGTACGGAACCCAGGGTTAGCGAGTTCGTTGCATTTATTTCTGGGTTCCAAGCCGGAGGTTCACGGCACCTGGGTGCTAAAAATAACTGTTAACGTATCGCACACTTGCAACAACAACGTGTTATTTCGGAACCCTTACGTTACATAAGAGCATTTTTTAAGGTTTCAAAGTAATGACCGAAAGAGATAGCGCTATAACGTGATGCCGTGTCTCTTTTGCTCATTATTCCGGCGTTTTCGGAGTAAATAAAATCGCGTTAAAAAAATAATTATATAAATAAAAAATGGTTTTCTTCAAAATATCACGTTGTTCTTGCAAGGGTCGATATTTAGTTCAAAGTTATTTTTAGAACCTTAGTCTGTAACAATCTGTGAACTTTTCTTTTCTTTCATTTGTGACGCCATCAGTGGTACTGAACGGAGCCCCTAAGAGCAGTTTCTGAATTAAGAATTTTTCTAAGTAGGTAACAACTTATGGCTCTTCAAGCTTCTCAGAAAAAAGCGTCAGGGAACGATACTTAAGTATTTGATGATGATAATGATTTCCTCTTATCCCTTATCAGGGACATAGGGCTCGTAGAAGGGATCTCCGTTTCTCGCGGTCTTGTGCGGCAACTTCTAACTCTTAAGTATTTAATTAGTAACTCTTACTTAAGTATTTAATTAGTAAAAATTCTCAATTCAGAAACCTACCCTAACAGCGGGGGTGAGTGGCTTCTCAAACACTTAAAAGTCTGTTAATGTTAAGTGAACAAGCAGCGGTCAGTTGGGAAAAGTGCATAAAAAAAACGACTGACAGCTGTTAACAGTACAGTCGACAGCACATCGTGGTATACACCCATGCACTCTACTCCGTTGCATTACGGGCGACTTTGCAACTAAAATGTGAAGATTTTCGTGCTGTCGACTGTACCTAGATTAACAGACTGTAGCGTTAGAGAAACCGCTGGCTTGAGAGCCCATTTTGGCCAATTTCTGAATTGAGTTTTCGTTAAATTTTCGTTAAATAAACTGTAGTGCAGTCTCGTCAATTTTCTTAGAAAACAGCGTGACTTAAGTACCTATTTACTTAGTGAAAATTCTCAGCTCAGAAACCGGCCGTAGGGCACGAGAAACCGGGGATTAGTCCCCGGTTTCTCGTACTCTATCAATCTGTTAACCTACTGTTAATAGCTGTCAAACGTTTTTTCGTATGAACTTTGGCCAACTGACAACTCATAACAGTAGAATAACAGACTGTTAGCGTTTGAAAAACCGGTGGTTAGTCTGTCACAATCTATAAAGTTTTTTTTGTCATTTGTGGCGCCAGTGGTATTGCACGGAGCCAGTTAAATCTCTAACGTCTAATACGGTAGTTGACACGACCAACAATAAATTATTTGATAACTATGCTCGGTTAAAACAAAAATTAGAAAATATTTCGGAAAATGTATCTCTTTTAGTCAATAACTAGTTATTACAATTTTTAAATAGATAAAACATAAAAAGAGTGCTCTGAAATATGACGTCATAAACCGGTATTTTCATACAAAATTCCGTTTCAAGAGTAACTACCCAATTACGCCCGCTTCCCCACATTGATCGATTCATCTCCCGTCCGCAGCCATGCCCGCCCGCGACTATAAGCGGCGGAGAGACTAGCGACGCCCCGCCCCGGGAGGCGTGGCCATGGACTGCTACGTGCCCAACAACCCGCAGTACGGGCTCGTGCAGTGCGGGCTCCACTACTGCGGCCTCCAGCACTGCGACTGCCAGCTGGAGCTCCCCAGGGACTTCCCGGAGGAGTGCTGCCAGGTGAGACCTGTGAGATCAAGCAGGAAAAAAATACCTTCGCTTCCTCGTTCTTCGGCGACCTGGACAGTGGGAGAGGTCACGGCTGGAAACAAGAATACCCAGGTCTTGGATGTTTATTAGTGATGTCACTGTTTCTCGTTCCCACGACACAGGGTATCCTAGTGTGGAGCCGGAAGCAATGTATGTGCCTGTATGTAATGTATTTATTCTAAGTAGTATACCTAGTTTCCTAAATTGCACAATTGACAGCTGTTAACAGACGTGAAAGGTTCGAGTAAGGGTCTGTATATTATTTTAAGAGATACCTACGTACCAAATTGTATAAGGTTGTCATCCAGTGCAGGTCCCACTGGTGCGGGCTCCGTGTCCATTAGAGCTGCCAAGAGTGTTCCTAGAGCATTTTCGCGACAAGTGCTGCCAGGAGAGGTTTGGACAGGATCAAGCCGAAAAACGGACATTTCTGGGTCCAGAGTATTGTCTAGAGTGGGCTCGAGAGCTGAAGGTTTCAGCACTGCGCGTGCCAGTTAGAGCGTGTCTCCAACGGGATTCCGTGAAGAGTGCCTGGTGAATTTAAAATAGGAGATTTTTTTGTCAGCGTTAATTCTTTCGATAGGTACTGTCGATATAAACGAAACTATCCTAATGTTTACAAACATAAACATTTACATAGAGGCACATACATTGCTTCTGGCCCCACACTAGGATACCCTGTGTCGTGGGAACCAGAAACAGCGACGTCACAAACATGTAAACATCCAAGACCTAGGTTCTTTTTTTAATTTATGTACTAAGCTTAATACTCACAGATTTATTACCAAAACTTAACGCAGTATTTACAAACCAAAAACAAATGATAATAATAAAAAATTCTTAACTAAAAGAAAAATACTGATAACTGGTGCCAGAGAAAGAATAGAATAGAATATTCTTTATTGCACACTGGAAAAAAAAACCATAAAGAACACAAAATGCGCTCGGCCACTTTATCACAGCTTGTGACGCTCTGGAAACGACGTGTGAAATTCCATTCCATCTATAAAACTTTACCCTTTGCAGGAAGAGAACGTCGATCGTTGCTGCCCGGAGAATGAAGAGCTGAACGCCCTCAGCGACTCGATCGCGCCCTGCGACGTGACGCTCGACGATGGTGGCGTAGGCGACGGCTGGCCCGCCGACGAGATGGGCTCCTTCTCGCTGCCGCCGCTCGAGCTGGACCCGCTGCCATCGCTGTTTCCCTTCTCACCCTGCTCGGGGTACAAGTGAGTACTGTACCACGTCAATAATTGCGCACTGCGATGGCATAGCCAACTGTTGGCCAGTCAATGCGATTAGCTCCTTCTCGCTGTCACTGCTCAAACTGGACCCACTGCCAACACTGTTCTCCTTCTCAACTTGTTAGGGATACGAGTGAGTAAGCAACAATAATTTGATTACTGCGATGGCATAGCCAACTATTGGCCAGCCAATGTGATTAGTTCCTTCTCGATATCACTGCCTGAACTGGACCCACTGTCAACGATGTTCTCCTTCTCAACTTGTTTGGGATACAAGTGAGTACTGTAACACAACAATAATTGATCACTGCGATGGCATAACCAACTATTGGCCAGCCAATACGATTGGCTCCTTCTCGCTGTCATCTATTGAACTGGACACACTGCCAACGCTGTTCTCCCTCTCAACATGTTCGGGATACAAGTGAGTACTGTAACACAACAAGATTATAATCTTGATAATAATTATTGATCACTGCGATGGCATAGCCGGCTATTGGTCAGCCAAAGCGATTGGCTCCTTCTCGCTGTCACTGCTGGAACTGGACCCACTGCCAACGCTGTTCTCCTTCTCAACTTGTTCGGGATACAAGTGAGTACTGTAACACAACAATAATTGATCACTTCGATGGCATAGCCAACTATTGGCCAACCAATACGATTGTCTCCTTCTTGCTGTCACCTATTGAACTGGACACTCTACCAACGCTGTTCTCCTTCTCAACTTGTTCGGGATACAAGTGAGTAGACAACAATAAATTGATCACAGCGATGGCACGGTACAGGTTATCTAAAAAAAAAAACGTCCACCGGTCGCCCTGTATACTATATTCAGGGTTCAGTCCTATGTCCAGCAGTGGATAAGCATAGGCCGATGATGATGATTATGATGAGGTTGATGATGATTATTGGTATAGTTATAGTTCCTCTCTACAATGTCTTTATAGCGATATCTTCTTGGAAGATCATAGGTGGTACTGATACCCAAATGGGCATCATAATTATGAGGGCATTACCTGTGACTTTGTTTACTTTCAAAGCCGTTCCACACGCTAACAGTGAAAGAAAATGTAGTTGAAAACAGAAACATTTACATGCAGGCACATACATTTCTTCTAGTCCTACACTATGCCCCTGTGTTGTGGGAACCAGAACAGTGACATCACAAATATGTAAACATCCAAGACCTGCATGGGGTTGTTTTCGTCCCAGCCGGGGTTCGAATCCGGGAACTCTCGCAAAGGTAGATGAGCTACCGCTGGGCCACAGAGGTCATCAGAGTGAGGGTTGGCTCCCCACGTTTTGACATGTCTTCCCTGTCAATTAAACTGTTAGGATGGTATAGGTCAGCGGTTCCCGAATTCTTTTGGCTACGGAACAATTTTTTGGTTCACCGTTTTTGTGCGGAACCCAAACTCAACTGTTTTTTTTTCTATCCACTTTTGACAACTGACAGCTGTTAACAATAACGATTAACAGACTGTTAGTGTTCGAAAAACCGGCGGTTAGGCTCTCGTCCATCGCCAACCATAAGCCAGATACGAGTAGAAGTCCCCATACCCGAATACGGCTAGAAGGATATATTATGATTAGTTATGAATCGCCCGTAGCCCCGGCCGCGTGATTGATCTTAAACGAACACGAAGGTTAAGCAACATACGGTGCGTTCAGTGCCTGGATGGGTGACCATTCTATGACCAACGCCAAGAAGAATTCTCCTTGCTAACGCTGTGGTATTTTTCCGAGCGGTTCCGTGCTTCGCAAGGTGCCGGCTGCTGTCGATAGGCCTTAGGACGGGCGGCTTGTAAACTTCTGACAGTTAGACCAGCTACTAGTAGTCTTACAAGCCTCCACCAATCCGGACTTGGCCCTCGTGGTGGAGTATGGTCACGTCCTTCCTTAGGGAAGAGACCCGTGCCCCTCGGTGGGGACATAATGGATTGATGATGATGAGATATGTTTATATCTATGTTTGCCTAATCTCTACGTTACTGAGCCAGCCACGAAGGTTTTGGTCACTCCGATTCATATAGTTATCGAGTGTTAAATATAAAGCGTACTTATGTAAGCTTATCTACCTACATTTTGACCTTTCGATAGGCAGGAGGACATATTTAACAAGATTTAATCAGTGTATCAGCACGGGATTGCCTAGTGAAGTGTTTAGGCACTTACTGTATTCTAAAACATATTATACTTTGTGAAGAAATAAATAAATATATTTCTGTTGTACAAATATATAACTAATCTATAATATATATAGAAGCAATGTATGTGCTTGTATGTAAATGTCCTGATTGACTGATTCATTCACTCATCAACGCCCAGCCCAAGCCGTTAGACCTAGGAAGCTGAAATTTTGCACAGAGGGTCTATATACAGGGTGGTCCAAATATCATGGATCAAATGAAATGGAGAGTTAGCCAAGGTCATCTTCTACCAATAAAGTCCTATACAGGGTGGTAAAATTCTCAACGGTTTTGAACTTATGATTGATTTTCGGTTTTTTTCAAGAAAAGAGTTCCTACTACTTATTAAGAGCAATAAAAAAAGTACTACTTTTGGTGGTTGTTTTTTTTTTGAGAGTGACGGTCCATGATGAGAATGTAACAAAAAAATTCATCGTCCCTGTCTTTATGGATCATGAGAAATTAATTAATTTTTTACGGATCTCGTATCATAATTGTTTGATCCAACATTTTCGTCGTTGATTTAAAAAAAAAAAGTGTACTGCGGAAACCTGCCCCAGTAGTAGAAAAACTGGACCATTTCATGAGGATTGTAAAAAGATACAACTCAAAGCCCTATCTCTCCTGAGTCTTTTATTATTGACCTTTATTCTCAGCAAAGTTGCATTTTTTTAAATCAACTTTTGGTCCTAACTAATTTGAGTTACAAAGTACTGTTCTAGGACATAAAAATAAGTCGCAAAAGGATAAAAAAATTACACCAGATAATTAGAATAGACAATTGAATCAAAAATAAAAAAATAAAATTTTTCATAGAAGATGTTCAAAATTTCTACCTCTCACTCGGAGGCAGAGTCGACATCTTCTAATAAAATTTCTTTTTAACAATCTAAAGGCCCGGTGATTATTTTTCACCTGGTGGGTGGCCGCTGATATTCGTCGTCGAAGCTCCTGCTCCGTGTTGCACTCCTTTTCGTATACCACTTCCTTGAAGTAACCCCAAAGAAAAAAATCTATGGGGTTTAAATCGGGTGAGCGCGGTGGCCATTGAATAGTTCCACCGCGACCAATCCAGCGATTTGGAAATACTTCATTTAGGTGACTACTCCCGTCACGAGCGAAGTGCGGAGGTGCGCCGTCATGTTGCAGCCACATAGCGCTTCTTGTTTCAAGAGAAACGTCTTCTAATAATGGGTCGAGTTCCTCTTGTAAGACTGACAAATAAATTTGATCATTCACTCTTGCAGGCAGCTCGTGTGGTCCTATTAACTGTCCTTCGACGATCCCGGCCCACATGTTGACTCCGAATTTTTGTTGGAAGTGGTCTCGTCGAATAATGTGAGGATTCACATACTCGTAGTGGTGCAGGTTGTGAATATTAAAAACACCAGTGCGTTGAAACATACTTTCGTCCGACCACATAATTTTATTTAGAAATTCGGGATCTTCTCTGTTGCGCCGGAGCATCTCTGTGCAAAAAAGTTAAAGCCGGCAGCAGTGCTTGCACGCGCTGGACATGATACGGATGCATCATGTTCCGTTTTAAAACGCGTTGCACAGTCGTTTTCGGGACACCTAATGTTATTGAAATTCGCCGTTGACTGGTCGACGGGTCATTCGATATTTCTTGAAGAATTTGATCTTCCATTTCCAAATCATGTACCATAGGGCGCCCGGTTCTCGTCGCGCTACTTCCAGGAATATGGCCCTCCACGTAAGCGTTGTGTACACGCTGGAATGCTCTGTAGTCGGGATAGCGATCACGATTGAGAAAACGTCGCCGATATTCTCTTGCTGCTTCACGAGCGTTTCCGTCACAAAAACCGTACACAAAATGCATGTTAGCATAGTCACGGGCTGAGTAAGCCATTTTTAATAGTCCAAATTCACTAATACACAACTGAGTCCAGTAAGAAATGCCAAGTTCGTAGGTGAAAATCCAAAACAGAGTCCAGTAAGAAATGCCAAGTTTGTAGGTGAAAATCCAAAACAGAGTCCAGGGAGAATGCAAAGTTCGAAGCGATAAAAAAAGAGCAGGGCAAAAAGTAACAACCGAATAACCGTGTTAAGTAGCGAACAGCAAGCAGAACACTAAGTAAAAGTTGCTGGAGGCGTGTAAAGGGTCACTAGCAGGTAGCTAGCGCAGGTAGTAAACCTCTCTTTGTTCCTGGGACCCCATGTCCAACCGGTAAATTCTCAGAATACAAACAAAGCTTTTGTTTAGTGTTATTTTATTAACTGGTGGTACCACAAGAAAAGTGACACCGACGGGACAAGAGCTACGAAAAAAGATCGTAACGACCTGTCCGTTGTTAGAACTTAATTTTTAAATCCATTTTTGACTGTTTTTATGTCCTAGAACAGTGCTTTGTAACTCAAATTAGTTAGAACCAAAAGTTGATTTAAAAAAATGCAACTTTGCTGAGAATAAAGGTCAATACTAAAAGACTCAGGAGAGATAGGGCTTTGAGTTGTATCTTTTTACAATCCTCATGAAATGGTCCAGTTTTTCTACTGCTGGGGCAGGTTTCCACAGTACACTTTTTTTTTAAATCAATGACGAAAATGTTGGATCAAGCAATTATGATACGAGATCCGTAAAAAATTAATTAATTTCTCATGATCCATAAAGACAGGGACGATGAATTTTTTTTTGTTACATTTTCATCATGGACCGTCACTCTCAAAAAAAAAAACAACCACCAAAAGTAAGTACTTTTTTTTTATTGCTCTTAATAAGTAGTAGGAACTCTTTTCTTGAAAAAAACCGAAAATCAATCATAAGTTTAAAACCGTTGAGAATTTTACCACCCTGTATAGGACTTTATTGGTAGAAGATGACCTTGGCTAACTCCCCATTTCATTTGATCCATGATATTTGGACCACCCTGTATAATGTAGGCAAGGAATAAGACCGGATTTTTTTAAATTCAACCCCTAAGGGGGCGAAAAGGGTTGCCAAAATTTGTAGGGGAGGTATAAAAAATGTTGTCCAATTTTCTTGAAACTTAAAATAAATACCCTTCAACACAATTGATTGAACACGTGTTTTGCCGTTTTTCTAAATTTAACCCTTAAGGGAGTGAACGGGGTTGCACAATTTTGAACTAAAGTCCACGCGGACGGAGTCGCGGGCGAAAGCTAGTGTAAATATAAAAATGAATCGCTAAATGTCTTGCTAAGCGCAAATCTCGGGGACAGCTGAACCGATTTCGCTAATTCTTTTTTTAGCATATTCCTTGAAGTACGAGGATGGTTCTTAGGGCGAGAAAAAATTAAAAAAATGCCTAAAAAGTCTAAAAACAACACTTTTCTATACTCACATACTGGCAAAACAACGTTTGCGGGGGCAGGTAGTAATGTTATAAAACTGATTTTTTATAGAATGTTCTACTGCCGAATAGAGTCTTAGTCGAACCGTGTTTTTTAAATAACCCCATTCGATTTAAATTGTTAACTAATAAGACTTTTAAATACTCTTAGGAGAAATTCCAGTTAAAAAACGACCACAATCGATCAATACAGACAGAATCCCTGCAAGACCAAACAAAAAATCTCTCGCAACAAACGTTCTCCGCGGGAGAAACCTTACTTTGAAGTACTTACCTACCTGCAATGTAGGTAAACTAAAAGCCAGAAGGACCAGAAGATTCGAGTGTGCCAAAACTCTATACATCAGTTTTATGCTAATAAGTAGGTATAATTAACTTAGCTCGTTTTAAACGCACCACATCATACTTACGTACGTTGTGGGATTAGATCATATTTTTTAATTAAGTAGATATAGTAAAATTCAAGAGTCGATTCTACTTACAACTTAACACTTTTACGGAGAGTTAAAACCAGTTTAAGGCTCTCCTATAGTAGGTATCTCCTATAAGCCGGGTTCAACTTGTAACGATGTTAACCTCTTTACATATATTATTTTTTTATTTCTTTCATTCTGTCTATCATTTTTATGAACCAAAGTTTAAAATTACGTCACCCGTTTCTACATTTCATTCGACATCCATTCCTACCCCTCCAGACCCCATGCCCGATGGTCACATCAAAATTAAAAAGAGGATAAAATTATAAAGTTTCGTAGAGTAGTAACAAAAAAGTTTAAAGAGAACTTTTGAACATAAAAAAACGTACTTCAATGATGATAGCATCACCAAAACAATAGAAAGAAAGAAAGAAGATAAAAAAAATATAATTATTTAAGAAATAATAATAATAAATAAAAAATAATTGAAAAATAGTAATAACTGAATTAATATTAAAAAAAAAGCAATCAAAGTTTTTTTTATTATTATTACTATTATTTTTTCAATTAATTCAACGTCTTTCTTTTCTTAGTTTTTATTTATTTTTTCATTGTTTTCTTTCTATCATAGAATGTAAGTGGCCAGTAGGTATTATCATCAATAAATTCTAAGTGGCCAGTATTATTAATAAGTCGAGTGTAACCATCTGCATCGGTAATTGGTAAAGTCTGTTCGCTATCATAGTGTCACTTTGATATTTACCGCCTTGCCACGTGGCGGCTTTTCACAAAAAAAAAAAAGGAAGCCGACACGCGGCGCAAACACGCCAGTGAATTTGGCTCGCAGCTCGTCAACTTAGTATTTCGTATTGAGTGTTGATCGCTGCTTGTAGATAAAATGTTTTTTTATGTAGGATGGCCTCTAGATGAAACTTCGAATGAAAAACGTGACTTCAGATAATGTGGAAAAGATGTGTAGATCACGCAACTAAAAAAGAAAATCAGTGTTTTGGAATGGATTTATAACGTGACGATCCTGCATCGTCTATTCTAAATACCAAGGCACTTCTAGTGATCAAGAGAGTGTTTCATTTTGTGCTTCATTATATTGTGTATTTTTGCCGTCAAAATTGTATTTTTGAAAGAAATGTTTTTTTTACTAAAGCAAGATTGCCTTCGTGTGTACCGACACTATCTAAGCGAACGGACTTTATGCTCAGTATAGTTACACTTGTGTGACAAACACAGATCACCGGTGACAAAGCAGTGTAACCATGGGTCTGATGGGATTCCTTTTGACGAGGTCATGGCCAAGTAATGGCCTAGCAACTTTCTACTTTCTAATTATATTGCATTCTGTTTCTTTCGGTTTTTATCAACTTTTCTGTTTGTTTCATTCAACTACTCAACTACATATTTGTTTATTGGTAAAATAAAACACACTTGGAGTAGTAGAGCACACTATTACCTATATTACCTCACAAATTCCGTCTTAGGTAAGTGTATTTTAGTGACTTTTTTATAAATACTACGAATGCATTATTAATTCCCAAAAAATAATCTTACTTGACGGATTTAGTACATAATAGTACTTTGATAACTAGTTACATACACTACTTTCTTTAAAGGCGCAAGATCTAAAAAACTAACCAACTTTTACACTGATATTAGGCTTGCGGTGCCATCAAATTTATACCATTAGAAGAAGAAAAAATACATTTATTTATCGCCACATAGACACAATTACATAAATATAACAACAACAAAACATAACATTTACCTACGTACAGGCTCATACATTGCTTCTGGCCCCACACTAGGATAACATAAAACAAAAATAAAAAATACAAAATAACACAACAAGTATGTAGGCGACATCAACTATGTCCACACGGCGATAAAACGGCCTCAGGCTCAGTAATTACCTGCTGCGGGCTTATTTCCCACAGCACTGATTGTCAGCGAGGCCCTGGTCTATTAACTACTTCACTTAATAGGGTAGTTTCCAGGGTCAAAATAATTAAATTCTACTTAGTCCGTATTTTAGATTATAAAAAAATATTGGACACGTATTTTTGACGTATTTATGACGTGCTGCGTTTTTAGCACGGCGTGACGTCACACGTAACTTTAATGGGCTATATCTTCGTCATTTTTGGTCTAATTTACAAATAAAAAAATACGTCATTCATCATCAACCCATCATGTCCCCACCGAGGGGCACGGGTCTCTTCCTTGAGAAAGGTATAGGCCATACTCCACCACGGGGGCCAAATCCGGATTGGTGGAGGCTTGTAAGACTAGTGGCTGGTCTTACTGTCAGAAGTTTTCAAGCCGCTCTAAGGCCTCTGACTTGGCTTCACGACTGCCATCTATCGACGGCAGCCGGCACCAACTGTTTAACGTGCCTTGCGAAGCACGAAACCGCTCGGAAATTCAGGCACTCAGGCAGCCCAGGCTACGAGCGATTCGAAAAAAATACGTGTCCCTTATTTTTGAATAATCTAAAAGACGGACTAATTACATTTTTTAGGGCAACTAGCCCACTGTGTACCTACTTAAATAAAAAAAACACGAAAACCGATACGGACCTTCCGTCTTACCACAACTGCACTGAAAAAACCCGCCATTTTCACGGGGCCCCTTTATTTCAGCCGCGGCAACACAGGGGAGTGCCGGGAGCGGGGCGGGGGCGAGGCCGCCGACGTCCTACTCTCACTAAAACACGCCGTGGTCCACGGAGAATGCTCCCCTGAGTCCGTCCACCCTCAGGTCTGTGCCTTTCTTGCCTGTGTATCTCGCCGTAAGCTGGAGCGAGATAGATAGTGTTTTGTTTGCGTCGATTCTTTTTTTATATGTTTGTCTCTTTCGGAAGTATGAAGTATGTTGGTGTTCTACTGCTCTCGGTTGCCAAGGGAGTGAAAGGGGGCCGTTGTAAAGAAAGCTTGATCTAAAGCTGCCTCCTTGCGGAGGGAACTCCTAATTAATTTCATGGTTTCGCTTATTCGATTCGGTGGGGCTTCGTTTGGTATTATTTAATAACGTGTTGAGGGGAGTCTGGTGTGGAGATTTTATCTTTCGGATGTAATTTTAGGAGATAAGTCTCGTCTTTAAAGGGCGGAACTTAATTAAGCTCATAATAGCTCATGCTTTTCTCACAAGCCGACCGTGAGTTTCATTTGTTACTTTCTTGTTTTGCCACTTTTAAGTCTTTACGTTTTCTAGATATAGATAGATATCTAGTAAATCTAGATAGCTATGAAAAACCTAACCTTCTAAGTAAGTACTTAGAAGGTTAGGTTTTTCATAGCTTTCTATACCGTCATAAGTTAGGTAAACTATCTAAGTATCTAATAAGGAACAAAACCATTTAAACTAATTACCTACCATAATAATATGTACTTAATTTCTTGCTGGCTTTAAAATTTTAAAGCTCTTCGTTTCCTTTAATTTTAATACCCTGATTTTTATATCGTTTTTTATGGTTCCGTAGGTATCTCAAAAGGAAAAAAAAGAACCCTTGGGATCACTTTTTTTCCGTCTGTCCGTTCGTCTGTCTGTAAAGACCATTTATCGCGGAAACGCGTAATGGTATCCTTGAAACTAAAAACAAATCAAAACTGCTAAGTTACCTACCTAACGTATAAAAAGATACGACCGTTTATGGTATGTATTTACATAAAAACGCAACACTGATAGGAATCAAAATTCACAGGAAAAATCCCGTTCACCTAGAGCTATGAAATTTGGAAAATATTATCGTCTCATGACTACAAATAAAGGTATACCTAAATCTGGAAACTACTTATGCATTTGTAATATTTTTTTATTGTATTCTTTAATTGTACCTAATTGTAGATTCGTTCTTGGACCGGTTTTTTGTATCTTCTCAAGGTACACAAAAACGAGATTGTTACGATAGACATATACATTCTAGTTATAGTTAGTGTTTATTTTTTAAATTTAAAAAGTATTTACTTAGTTGTAACAATCAATAGCGAAACACGCATTTTAGAATTAACACTGTTCAACGATTTACATCTAATCCTTATAACCAAAAAATAAGTAGATACTTAACATTCCTACTTATCAAAGCACTCAAGTATGTTAGTACAGTCGATCGACATCAGCACATCCTGTACACTATGCACTTTACTCCGTTGCATTACGGGCGACTTTGCTACTAAAATGTGAAGGTTGACGTGCGACTGTACAGCTACTCTCTCTCTTCTCTCTCTCTCTCTCTCTCTCTCTCTCTCTCTAAACAGCGTTTCCCCTCCAGATGATGATGAACGGCGGCGGCAGCGGGTACCCCTATTACGAACACTACGGCAGCGCGCCGCCTCTCTTCCCCACCATGAGCGTCAACGTCTCCATGAACATGACTATGCACGGCTGCCCACCCGACCAGCTGTGTCCACAAGTGAGCTGACATACCTAATAATAGTTTATTGGGTCGCTTACATCTAGAAGAAAGAAAGAAGAAAGAAAAATACTTATATTTATTACAGCACCAAGACACATGACAGAAACAAAATTAACAGACAAGTAATATAGTAACACAACGGAGAAAAAAAGTAAATAGGTAAATTAAAACGTAACCACAAATATAGCCTGTGGTATGTCAAGGTAGCCACAGCCACAATATCTGTGGTATCTGGGTAAAAATTACATCCATGGGATAGTGGGATAGTAGGAGTATGATTGAATGACTTACTATAATTCAAATCGAAACCTATAGGTAGGAAAGCTTATTTTATGGGTTTGGACGTCTATCTTCGAGTCATAGAGATATTGAATTGTTTACCCTAACCTCTGTAAGTATATGTAGATGATTAAGTAGTTATTAGGGTTTATTTCTCTGACTGAGCTAGACAACTTTCACAAAAGTTTCTGAAGAAACGTCGGACTTATATGTAATGCACATTATAATGCAAAGTACCTTCCCCGTTATTTATTATTAAACATATGTGAGTGGTTGACCAAAAAGGGACCTGGAGGGATTGGAAACCGTTATTTTTTTAGTTGAATTTTTTAATCTGTAGTATTTTAGCTTTGTTTTGGTCAAACCAGAATATTCTTAGGTGCCGTAGCAATTTTTTTATGATTTTTTTGTGAGCTGAGCTGAGTCGAAACCTGTCTATATACGAAACTTCAAACGCTATTTTCTCGAAATCCATAATTTTCCCTTGAGGTCCCTTTTTGGTCAACCACTCACATATTTGTTTTGTACGCTTTGGCAAACTGGCACTTACATTAGTGAATTTGGTAATGTGATATCCTGGCAATTATGTACCAAAACTAGATGTAAGCGAACAAAATTACCTAATGTTCAAACCCTCTTCCAGGTGCAATGGAACCAAAACGCTTCTGCGCCCTCCGTCAACGTTGTCTATCCACAAACACAAAACATGATCAGCCCAACCTCTTATCCCTCAGCAACCTACTCGTTCACCGCCGATTTCCGCACTCCGAACCAAACCGACCCTCTCATCACCGCCACCTCTACCTTCAAACCCTTACAGCTACAGAGCCCTCAAAAGAGCCAACCAAATTACGCACTATTCCAAAAACAAGTCAACTACAACAGTCAGAAGGCCAATGGAGTGACTTTGAAAAGGCCCCAGTCGAGATTGTACGCGCAAGACTGTCAGAAACTAGACCAGAATATGGGGAATGGGTACGCGATATTAAACCATCAAGGGCAAATGCATCAAGATTACGGGTACTCCTGTGTTAATTCTTCGGGGAAAGTACAGGTTAGTTATGGACCTATCTAGTTTGAAAATATTTCTACCGATGAAGTGCATTGTCGATGTTGTTCACGAAATGTATGTCATTAACATTAATATAAATCAGAGTAATGTTGCTAGAACTTTTGAATTAAACATTGCAAAAAAATATATTTGCTATTAGGTATTCTGATAGGTAGGTACCCTCAGGGAAGAGACCCGTGCGCCTCAGTGGGGACATGATGGGTTGATGATGATTATTCAGTACAAGATTATGGCACAAATAAAATTATAATCGTAAAAAGTAGGCAGGCAGTTTCTTTTCGAATTCTTACAGGGATATAATAATTGCTCTACATTGTTTTGATTGCAAATATCTAAACAATACTTCAGTTAATATTTCAGACTAAAATTTGGTCCTGGCGAGCAGCTGAGAACTCTTTTACGCGGGACAAAAATAAAGACATATCTAACAGCCTGATTACCTCACGCTTCACCAGGTAGGCGCCCTAAGCGGATGCTCCGAAGACGACGAACAGAAGCCCAACCTCTGCCGCATTTGCGGTAAGACGTACGCGCGGCCCAGTACCCTAAAGACCCACCTGCGAACGCACTCAGGGGAGCGCCCCTACCGCTGCGGCGAGTGCAACAAGAGCTTTTCCCAGGCGGCCAATCTCACCGCGCATGTCAGAACGCACACCGGGCAGAAGCCTTTTCGGTAAGATTTAATTTTATCGCAGACTAGCTTTCGCCCGCGACTCCGTCCACGTGGACTTTAGTTAAAAATTTTGCTACCCCGTTCACTCTATTAAGGGTTAAATTTTGCAAAACGGCAAAACACGTGTTCAATCAATTGTATTGAAGAGTACATATTTTAAGTTGCAAGAAAATTAGACAATATTCTTTATACCTCCCATACACATTTTGGCAACCCTTTTCACCCCCGTAGGGGTTGAATTTCAAAAAATCGGGTCTTATTCCTTGCCTACATTATACAGGGTGGCATTTTCACAGGTACAATAAATCAACATAGTTAATACTAAGTCCAAAATACAAATACCAACATTTTTTGTTACTACCCCGTTGGTACAAAAAAACAAAAATACCAATGTCTGAACTTATCCGCAAATCTTAAAGAAATATGGACTTATTACGCATGAGCACAACTAAACGCACGAACTGGCAACTGCGCGCGGCTTGCGGGAAGGGAAAGAAGGGGCGGCGGCGGCGCAGCCAGTAGGTATGACTTATGTATGACGTAGCAAAAAAAATCTTACTTCATTTCAATTCTTGCTTCACACTTGCACGGGCTTAGGACCGTCACCGGGCGTGGAATGCTTGCACTGGTTGGTAGTGGTATGAATTTCCACACCACGTACTGGCTAACGCCGAAGTGCGCCGTGCGTACCGCGTCGTTGGTGCTCCTTCTGGGGTCTTCCTCGAAGAACGCGAATATCTGTTCCTCGATCTCCACGGCCAAGGGAGGTCTCCCTCCTCGGTCTTGATCGTGCGCTGGTGCAGTGAACTGTCCGTAGTCTAGCAAATGCTGCGTCACTCTCATGAATGTCCTGGTGTTGAGTATTTGAGGTTAAATAAAACCGGCATTTATCAGGCGGGGCAAACTTTCTTCAGCGTATACCCGCCGAGCTGCACTGTATTTTCCCCACTGAGAAAGTAACTACGAACCATTTCGTAATACTCGCGGTTTGTAAACATCGTGCGCGCGTAATTTTCGACTGCAGGAAGTGCGGAAACGGCGCACGTACACTCACCTAGGTCAACGCGCGCGGACTGAATGACCGGCCGGCCAAATCGTGCGCCGGCCAGCCCGCCGCCCGCTCACGCACCCCACCCCGCCGCCCTCTGCCTCGCACCGCGATAACACCTTGTAATGGGTGTCCATGAGTTACAAATTGGATGAATGATAAATTAATGAAAATTAAAAAAAAAAATGGTAATTTTATTCGATAAATGTAATCTATTATCGATACCAATGATATAATATGGTAAAATTTATTGTACCGGTGAAAAAATCAGGCTGTATATAGACCCTCTGCCCTCTGTGCAAAATTTCCGCTTCCTAGGTACAACGTCTTGGGCTGGGCGTTGATGAGTGAATGAATCAGTCAGTCGGGACTTTGAATTTTATTTACATAGATAAAAGATTGGTGTGCAAATAGAAGGCGAAAACATGGAAATAGGAAAATAATTTGATGAAATGTACAACAACGAAAAGAAGACAGTAGACGATGTTACAAGTCATAATTATTATGTCATAAATAAAAGAAAACGAACTCTTAAATTTTTGAAATTTCGAACTCTTAATCATCATCAACCCATTTTTATTTTTATTACCTGCCATTTTTACACCTGGTAGGTCAGTGTACTTAGGTAAATTGTGTAACTCTTGGAAGAAGATACCTTTGTCATGATGACCTTAAGTGCGCATGCACTCTCCTTTTAGTTTGTCGGCGACGAACTAAACTATGTTGCATGCAACTGCTACTGATTACTATACTAATTAACTAACTGTTGACGTTACCATTTGTTTGACAGGTGTCCGATATGCGACAGACGGTTCAGCCAAAGCTCCAGTGTCACGACGCACATGCGAACGCATTCCGGTGAAAGACCTTATCAGTAAGTACATAAAATTTAAAATCCTTTGATTTTAAGTTATAATTTAATAACGAAAATTTAAGAAAATTCAATTTCGGACCAATCCAACCTTACGAGTTATGTAGATTAAAATTACGGTTATCTAAGTATTCCAACATTATTTTCATTCTTCGATTTTAAAAGGGGCCCCTGGTATTTCTACAACCCTAAATACATCTCTGGCCATTTCAAATCAAAGCGCATTTTTAGTGTGGCCACAATAAAAATAAATATTCTACCGTTTGTCCTTCCAGATGCAGATCGTGCAAGAAGGCATTCTCAGACAGCTCCACGCTGACTAAACATCTCAGGATACATTCTGGAGAGAAGCCTTACCAATGCAAACTATGTTTATTGAGGTTAGTATCCGAAAAAAGTTTCTCCACCGCCCGCCGCTAACCTTAAAAATGGTGACAACTTGTTCAACCAATGTTGATACTTTCCGAAATTCAAAATCCCGTTTTTACAGTGTGTTCCAAAAAAGATACGTTGATCACAGTGACTGACACTGCAGGTAGACCTGCTCAAGAGGCGTCGAACCAACCTAACATGACCTCGTAAAAGTTGCACGGTTTTCGAGTTGTTTAAAAAAGTGAAAATTTAGATTAATTCGAAATTTTCACTTTTTTAAACAACTTTAGTGCTATGCTAGCACTTACGCTAAGTTAGTAAGTTCGTGACCGAGTACAAATAAGAAAAAACCAAACAGGAGGGCTATCTACTCAATACTCAATACTCAAATGCTTTATTGCAACCATAAGTTTGTTAGATGCTAACTTAATGCTAGCACTAAACTTGTTAAAAAAAGTGAAAATTTAGAACAAGTTTAAATTGGGCATATCTCAAAAACCGTGCAACTTTTACTGAGGTCATGTTAGGTTGGTTCGATGCCTTTTGGGCATGTCTACCTCCGGTGTCACTGTGACGTGTCATTTTTGGGACACCCCGTAGACCCACTCTCTTATTAAAGTTAACGCTTGAATAATTTTAAATTGTGATTTGTTGAGTACTAAAAATTTGAATTTCAAACATATAATTTCATTAATATCTCCCGGTTGTTTTGTTCAGTCGAAAAATAAATAATATTATGCTATTATCTAATAATGTTATTTACAGGTTCTCCCAGTCGGGCAACTTGAATCGGCATATGCGCGTCCACGGCAACATGTCGGGTGGAATGCTAGGGTGACACTTGGAGCGATGCGGCTTGCCCGCAGTATACTTCTAAAAGGACTCCACAAAAGAACGAGTGCGATAGGGACTGTATGTTGTGTACAGTACATAATTTCAATACCTGGGCGGGGATTTTATATCTTTTAACTCATACATCTGTGTGCGAAAACTAGTTATAGATTACACTCTATTGTAGGTGCATACAATTATGTGGCTCTCAGGAATCCACTCATATGTTATGTCTATTATGTTGATAGGTACTAGACCTCATAACTACTAGCAGCGGCTAGTAAAGTTACACTTCGCACACACATATCAACGTTGACAGATACATTTAAAAAAAACTATTGTTAACTCAACATTCTATATTATGTACCTACCTACTTACAATACGGTTCATTCGTTTATCCTTGCTAAAAGACATCGGAACCTTATAGCGTTCAAAGATTTTGTCTAGGTACGCAACATGTCTTGACGAGGAGTTGTGGAGTGGCAATTTGGCATAATGTGCTATTGACTTTCCAAATTTTGCGAATTCAAGAGAAAAAACGAGACTAGCATTACCTACTGTACTATTTGTTCGAATGTGACACTTTCATCTGATATGCGTTTCACCTTTTATTGTGGATATGTGTACTCATCATGAGATATTATTCGAATTTTAATAAGTTGTGATTATTTGAGATTATACCTTGTGATCTACTCATTAACGGCTTCCGAAAGAGAATACGAAGATATATAAAATGTACCAAAAAATAAACAGTATTATTTAAGTAAATACCCAGTACCTATGAATGTAACAATATGTTGATGGGAACGAAAATCTAATTCCCCTTCAGTACTCATGTTTTGTAAATAGGTTTTTGAGTAATTATGTAAATAAGATAGGTAGCGTTTTAATTATATAAGTATTAGATTAGTTTTGGCAATGTTACCCATAAATGGGCGTTTGTAAGTATTCATACTTCTAGTCATTAACTTTAATCGTTAGTAATAAGTTATCGTTTTTCTACTAGATAGGTAATGGAACGAATAAATAAAGTTACACTGTCTTTGATAGATGTTTTTATTACATTTACGCCTGAAATACCTATTTGTTTTGGTTACACTTTTTGTCGCTTTTTACCAGTCAAGCATGAAACTCTTTACAGATGAATAGTGACAATCCACCGTGCAAAACTTCACATTGCTTTATGCTACAGTTAATTTTCTTGTTTGTAAACATATTCGTAGAACTGGACGACTTTATTGGCACCTCACCCTGTGACAAGATACAGCAAAAAAAAAACTTTGAAAGTATGTATTAAAAAATGGTTCTAACATAGAAGGTACGTAACGAGTGTCTTGATAATTCAGGATTACCGGATTATACGTACATTGTTGAGATCGAAGTGAAGAGGAGAACCACCATAGGTGGCTAATTGATGGTCGAGCGAGACCGATAACAATCTTCGTCATAATTCAATAAAAATAAAATTGCTACAAATTACTTTTTAACGCGATACTTGCCTTTTTATTCAAAATATATTTGTGGCACCCCTAATTCTCTGCAAAGTTTTATTTAAGTATCAAAATTGAATGTCTTGCTCTTGCTAGTCCTTGCTACAGTAGTATGAGTAAACGCCATCTACCGAAATCTTTAAAAACTTTTCTGCGCCTGTTCCAAACCTAGGAAAAGTTTGGATTAAAAGAAATGTTTAAAAGTTATTGTCGTTGTAGTACATATCGATGTTAAAACTATAAAACATATTATTATTCATGATTGATTTTTTTTGGATTTAATTATGCATTAATGGACATAAATAGATTAAAAACATGGTGGTATGGGTAAATGTTCAAAATAGTGGTTTACAAAAATTCATGACATATTTAACATTCAGAGCGTATCAAGAAAAAAATAAAAATAAGATGAGTAAAGTCATTTATAGTGCCCATTTTGCTACCAAAAAACTACTTTTTAAAGTTTTCCTTTAATCAATAAACGTGTTAGTAGATTTATGTCGCAGGGTAAAATAAAATATATAAATAATGGAAATTTTTTATTCTGCTATTTCGAAGTGCTTTCCAAAGCATTAAAATTATTATTCAATTACAAGAATAGAAAGTGGCACTGTAAAAACGCTAGTTTGTTGAGCAAGTTCCATTTTGACCAGTGTTGCCAACTTAGTAGAATTTCCACTAGATCTGGTGGTTTCGACCTTCGTCTAGTGGGCAAAAGATGTGTCTAGACCTGGTGGTTAGTTGAATTTCATTTGAAGAGTTCTATGACCCACGAAAACCGTTACAGTAGCAAAAAAAATCTTACTTTATTTCAATTCTTGCTTCATACTTGCACGGGCTTAGGACCGTCACCGGCGTGGAATGCTTGCACTGGTTGGTAGTGGTATGAATTTCCACACCACGTACTGGCTAACGCCGAAGTGCGCCGTGCGTACCGCGTCGTTGGTGCTCCTTCTGGGGTCTTCCTCGAAGAACGCGAATATCTGTTCCTCGATCTCCACGGCCAAGGGAGGTCTCCCTCCTCGGCCTTGAGCGTGCGCTGGTGCAGTGAACTGTCCGTAGTCTAGCAAATGCTGCGTCACTCTCATGAATGTCCTGGTGTTGAGTATTTGAGGTTAAATAAAACCGACATTTATCAGGCGGGGCAAACTTTCTTCAGCGTATACTCGCCGAGCTGCACTGTATTTTCCCCACTGAGAAAGTAACTACGAACCATTTCGTAATACTCGCGGTTTGTAAACATCGTGCGCGCGTAATTTTCGACTGCAGGAAGTGCGGAAACGGCGCACGTGCACTCACCTAGGTCAATGCGCGCGGACTGAATGAATGACCGGCCAAATCATGCGCCGGCCAGCCCGCCGCCCACTCACTCACCCCACCCCGCCGCCCTCTGCCTCGCACGGCGATGACACCTTGTAATGGGTGCCCATGAGTTACAAATTGGATGAAGGATAATTTTAATGAAAATGAAAAAAAATATATGGTAATTTTATTCGATAAATGTAATTATCGATACCAATGATATGGTAAAATTTATTGTACCGGTGAAAAAATCAGGCTGTATAGCCCTATACTAGGTTCGAGATCTAATTTAGCTTACATGCAATCACTCAAATATAAAAATAAAAAAAACATTTGAGGAACCCTTCGGGACTAGTTATAGAAAGCGCCCGGGGCGCGCACCCGGAACGCTGCGCTTTGGGCGCGCGTCGAGCGAGCGTTGGACGCCTATCGTACGCTCGTCAATGAGCGTTTTTCCTTATGTCAAATTTAGTTTTAAAAGGATCCCTAGGTGGCGCTGCCGTACCATAATAATAAACGTCAAAGCAAAAAATAATACTATGGTTCTGTGGAAATTGTGATGGTTGGTTACCGAAAAAAAAAATGCTGTTGTCGTTTGGTGATAAGTGCGCTTTTGGATACTTTGGAGTCTTTGCTATGGATTGTGGGCTTGAATTTTTATTTTTATTACGAGAAACCTCGTCCGAATAGCAACCCTGGTTCCTTCTCTTCTTTAGTAATCTGTGGACTGACTTTGACATTGATTGCTACGATTCACAAATTCGTATGAAGAAACGAATGACGCCATCTAGTGTATCCCAAGGAACTAAGAAAAAAAAAAGAAAGGAAAAACGCCCATTATGCTAGGATGAGCACACTTTTCTAATCCACGCGTCGTACGCGCGTATGACGCGCGCATCACGGACGCGGACGCTTGATGTAATCCGTTGCATAGAACTTCATGCAATTTGAAAGAGCGTCCGAAATGCAGCGTATCGTACGCGCGCCTCGGGCGCTTTCTATGGCTAGCCCGAAGGGTTCCACAAATGCTTTTTTTTTTTTTATAATTGAGTTGATTGAATGTAAGCTAAATTAGATCTCGTTCGAACCAAGTTTCGGTGGTTTTTTTTAGTTTTATCATTCGCTTATTTTAAAAGTTACAGGGGGGGGCACATTTTACCAATTCGAAGTGTCTCACACGCTAACTATGCAGTTTATTGATTGATGAAAAAAAATTGAGTTTCAGATAGGTATGGGGAACAAAATTTATTTATTTTTCTATTTTTGTGTGAAAATCTTCTTTTTTTGTACGTACTTTTGACAACTGACAGCTGTTAACGATAGATTAAGAGCGTTCGAGAAACCGGGCGTTAGTTTATTTGACTTTGTAAAGTGTTTAAGTATAATGTTGCACTTCAAATAAGTACTTTTTGAAATATTTATTTGATTTAGTGGGATTTCTGGTGTATTTGTTACCGCAAAAAAAAAATTAGTGGTTTTCCTGGTGGTTTAGCGAGTTGAGTTTAGTGGTTTTGGAAAAATAAAGTTGGCAACACTGATTTTGACACATCATAATTTCTTCGCCCGATTTATTTCGTTGCGGACGACGAGTGTGTCTCATTTCGTAGGAACTTGCAAACGAATAGAAACCAGCCAGTAACTGTAAAAGCGGCAAATTGTTAGTACCATTACCTTCGACGTGCTACTGCGTCATTCGGCAATTCGTCACAATACACACAACTATTGAATCACTTGTTGGAATTCTCGCTTTGAGCGGAATTCTTTCACCTTATTGTTGTGAACGCTGCATTGTCTGCAACTATGACTGAAAGCTCGCCGGAAGACGGTTCCCCTGACCGTAAGAACTTCATCTGCGGCGTTGTCGAAGGTAAAACTGCTTTAATTGAACAAAAAGTATTTCCTTCGGTGGATATGCAGTTTTTACAAATGGGTGATGCATTTACGTGTGAATGACCTATGTTGGACGGTTGCAGGCTTCTACGGTCGCCCGTGGACCACGGAACAGAGGAAAGACTTGTTCCAAAAGTAAGTGCTGCCTTTGTTTGCTACCATGCTCAGAGGCATTAATTTTATTGTTATCTGCAACACTATTAATGAACTCAAACCATTTGGTAACCTTCAATTTAAATTTTTATATACCAGGTCATATCTATTCATGATTTGTGCTCATAGTAGTTAAGACCAACCATTTATTTTTGTTTATCTTGCATTTAATTTAGGTAGCAATAAAATAATTGTACTATGCATCTTTTTAAATGTTTGGTGTTTTTTGTTGTTTCCGGTGTATAATAAATAATATTCATATCTTCTTATTTTTTCCTAAAGCTGGCTTAGCTTACATTATTCTTATTAGGCTTAAGATTTCTACTACAAACTTTACTAACCTACTCAAAGCAGTACAAATTTACAAATATGTAAAGCAATAAAATATTATGTCCATGATATTGGACCTCCTCAACATAAGACATACATGTCATACATATATGCATAAACTCACAGATATAACTCAGATGGGTAGGACTGCCACTTGTCACGATCCTAACAGATCACTTTTTACTGATGTAAAACACTGAAATAAATACTGAAATATTACTGTTAACAAGACAAAATCTTGGTTCGACTTTAGTAGGTAGTTACTTATTTAGTGTAGATAAAATACAGGTGGTATGGTATCACTATTATTTCTTACACAGGCTCAAAAAATGGAATATGGATATGTATGTGTATGCTCCGAAAGACGACTACAAGCACCGTGCCTACTGGCGGGAGCTGTACACTGTAGAAGAGGCCGAACATCTGACATCGCTAATAACGGCCGCTCGCGAGCAGGGAGTGACATTCTGCTATGCCCTTTCACCGGGCCTAGATATCACATACAGCAGCCAGAAGGAGATTACTGCATTGAAACGGAAACTTGAACAGGTAAATGAGTATTCCTTTATACAATGTACATGGGTATTCAACTTCTAAGCTATGCAGCTTATAAGTTGAATACCCAAGTAGACATTCTGTTGTGAAATTACAGGACTGCTGAGATAATAGAAAATTTTCAAATAAAAAGATGCTATGAGTATAATATTATCTAAGACCTTTTTATATTTGTACCTATGTTCATGAATAAATAATTCTGATTTTGATACACAGGCTATTTTTGGATGTAATTTTTTGAGACTCTTTAAAATAATTCTCATAGCCTTACGTCATTCCTTCACATGGCTTCAATAGATCATTAACACAGTTAATCAAAAAAGGCCTAATTAAGGCTCCAAATATGTGGTAATTAAGTCCGTACTGTCTTTTTGAGAGAATGTGAGTGGAAAGTATACATAGTCTTACAGTCTTATTAATAAAAACGACCTATAGTGTGCTTGTAGCGCACTTTGGCTATAGTCCTCTATTAGACATATAGTACGCTCTAACTTTTCCTTATTAATAAAAGTACAACAATCCTACTTTAACTATCGTGCTCTTTTACGACCTGTCAATTTGGCAACGTCGCGTACTATGATTCGTTCATTCTTTTAAGTCTGTGGAAGTGTCAAAACACCCAGATTGTCTAATCTATGTACATGAAAAGAAAAAAAAGTTTTCAACTTTTCGTTTGAAAGTTTTTAAAGAGGATACATTTAAAAAGAATTGAATTGAAGAGGATACCATTTTATACCATTTTATTTTATACAAAGCCAATGTCAACTTTGAGAGCAGATTCGTCGGTGTCCAGTAATAGCCAAGGTAATATAGGTAATCCGTAGTCAATCAGGGTCCAGTAAACAGGCCAAAAACGTTCGATAATAGCACTTTTTCACGAAAAACCACTTCAGGACTTCTATGACAACCAAACCACTTCAGACAATCTGACAAATGCACACTTTTGTAATCTGTGGTTTTGCAACCACAGATTAAAATATCGCTTATAGTAAGCTTGTAGTCGAGATAAAGTAGGGCCATATCAACTATATGTTATAGCAGGGTTATAGCCCAGTTATAATGTGGATTTTGTTTTATTAATAACGTTTTTGTGAAACCCTATTATAATGATCTTATAAGGCCACTATAGCAGTGCTTTTAGTGACCTGACTTTTTATTAATAAGGCTGTTAATGTTTTATGAAATTACTTTAAATCTAAATTATTCTCTATTTAGAAAAACTAGAACAGATCTTGTTGCCTTCTAATACTGAAAGACCGAAATGTGTGACTTTCTTTCTTTAAGTTAATTTTGTAACATGTATTGTACGTCACTTAACAAACAACTTCATAACAAAATAGACAAAAATACTTTCAATTTCATAAACAGTTTTTTGCACTGTTCCATAGAAAAAATATTTCCGTAGTTTTAAGATTTATTCAATAACAGCCGCTGATTAGTGTCAATGCATGCTATAGTTTGATTGATTCGCCTAATGGCTTCTAAATGTGAAAAGCATCAGATTCCAATTTCAGCTGTGTTGTCTAAGCAATGACTTGGAATTTACCTTAGTTTTAGAAGTTTTACCTTGTAAATGGAAGATTACCATCGTTCCGTCATCACCATAAACTATTTGATACCCACTACAGGACTTACCCCTCCCTTAGGGTTTTCTAAGTTCCCGGTCTGCTGCTCCCTACATCCCGCGACTCCCTGCCTTCATGACCAGGTCCGCAGTGGGGACTGCAAGAGTAATAGGTTATAACTAGCGGTTGGATAATCAGATGCAAAAAATAAAATTTAATTGAATTTATTAGAAATAGAAAAAAATCTCATTTTTTGATTCCGGAAAATATTTACCTAAAGTTGAGATATTGGCAGTTATGGAGTGCACTTTTGTATCTGAAAAATCGCGGGATTCCGGAATCGACAAAATTTGATTTTTTTTTCTAAGAAATTTAATTTAAATTGTTTTTTTCTATTCTATGTTATGCTTGTGTGCATTAAAGTTTTTTTTTTAAATAACACCTACATGAGTAATGTAATGCCGGAGTCTCATGTTTTTTAAATGATAACCACATAACGGATTAGTTTTGCATTCTCGAATTTTCTGTAATCCCTGGATTTCTATTTTCAAAAGTATGTTTTAAGAAGCCGCTTCCATAATTTCCTAACTAAAAATTAATGAATGAATGAATATTCTTTATTGTATGTACACCATGAATTATACATGAGATTTAAATTGCATCCAATTGTCCGACCACTGGTTATAACGAAAGATTCACAGTAAAAGTAATGGCATGAAAGAGATGAGATAAATAATTTAATCATAATAATAACATTGATCTATCTGGTTTTTTTTATAGCCTCTATGCTTGTATCCCACTGCTGGGCGAAGGCCTTTGACAGTTCAGTACTGAGTTTTTGGTCCTGTCCCACCTCAGACCTTTCCGGCAGATGTTGGTCGAGATCGTTTCTCCATCTTTGTTCTTATTACATTTTATTAACACATAGGTGTTGTTTGTGTCGTTATTCTTCTTATCGTGTTGGTAACAAATTCAAATTGAAAAATACACCAGCTTCCGATGCCTCTTGCAAATCCTCACGAGTGGAGGTAGTTGGGCACGAGGGAGGCAGTGAACTGTCTTAATTGTCTATTTTTCTCAAACATGCTTGGTTTGAGCATTGTTTCCACAAACTTCTTCGAGATAAATGGAAAAAGTTTTATGAAAATTCACCGTCGTGTTTTGCGGCCAAATAAATTGCATACTAACTAACTAAATTTTTTTTTTATCTTCTTTAACTGCTAATAGCAGAATAGGCAAAGGACTTTCGTCCGGCATACTAACTAAACTCATATCTGTCTTGTCATTTAAAAATGGAACGATCTTTTACTCCGAACAATGACAACCAAGGAGGTAACTTACCAGAGGTTTTATTTAAATTTCGAACTGGCTTGCGATAGAAAGCTGGATAATTATACCCATTGAAAAGAAAAGAACACCTTAACTCGGTGTTCTAATTAAAAATTATTGTTGTTTGTTCGTGGTTCGTCTGATTTTGAAATGTTATTGAATATAACAGAATGAGTTCATAGTTTTAATTTCCGCGCATTATTTGAGAAAAATCATATACAAGCCCTGGACACAAGTAGGCATTGATGGACTCACGTGAGTCCATCAATGCCTCTTTTGCTGGCCGCTGCAGTAATGTACTATTATTTTGTTCTTTATTTCTTATTGCAGGTGTCCCAATTCGGCTGTACCTGCTTCGCTCTTCTATTCGACGACATTGAACCTGAGATGAGCGAGGCTGACAAACAGATCTTCCAGAGTTTCGCCCATGCGCAAGTACGTAATTCTATGGATTGCCAGCACAACATCCAGTTCTAAGTGGAGATAGTTTAGTTAGTTTCTAAAGTGAGTGTAAAAGTTTTTTTAAAGGGTATTACTTTGAATGTAACACAATACCTAATAGGTAGCCAATTTTAAAATGTAAAAGAGTATCACAGAAAATTACGGAGCTCCCACTGGATACTACTGTATAAAATATAATAGAAATCGAACCAAATAATAGAACCAAAGTTATCGACATAGCTCAGAGAATTAGCAAGCTGAAGTGGCAGTGGGCTGGCCGTATTTCGCGAAGAACCGACAACCGCTGGGGTAAACGTGTTCTTGAGTGGAGACCGCGACTCGGCAAACGTAGTGTAGGACGCCCTCTAACCAGGTGGGATGACGATCTGCGAAGGACTGCAGGCAGATGCTGGATGCGGCAAGCTGAAGACAGGGCGCTATGGCGCTCATTAGGGGAGGGCTATGTCCAGCAGTGGACTAATATAGCCTGATGATGATGTTATTACAAAAAAAAAAAGAAAAAAATATATACGTAAATGCAGGCCCGTGATCCCCGAGGGGGCAGGCAGAGGCACCAATCACTAGAACTGGGCCCATGTTTTGCCGAATAAAAGGAAAAATAAGTAATAAAAAAGAAATAAAACGAAGTATCACACTAATATTATAAACGTGAAAGTTTGTGTGTGTGTTTATATGTTTATCAGTCTTTAGCGCTGAAACGGCTGGACGGATTTTAATAAAATTTGGTATGGAGTTAGCCGATACCCTGGATTAAAACATAGGCTACGTTTTACCGCGGGGAAATATCTTATTCCTACGGGAAAATCGATGAACCGCGGGTAACACCGCGGGGCACAGCTAGTAGTAAATAATAACTATTTTTTTTATAAACTGTATTCCGAATACACATTTTTTTTAATCAATGTCTTCTTTTCTTTTATGTGGAACTCTCCGTGCTCGGGTCCGGGATTAAGTCGCACTTGGCCAGATATTTCAGTGAGCTGCATTGGTCGTGTACAGAAACCATTACACTCAACCCTTCTTCAGGTGTCTATCACGAACGAGATCCACCAACACCTCGGCTCTCCGCGCTTCCTGTTATGCCCAACGCAATACTGCTCGACCAGGGCGGTTCCTACAGTCACCAACTCCGAGTACCTAAACACGCTGGGGACCAAACTTTCGCAGCAGATTGACATCATGTGGACGGGTATGTAGATCTCTTGTTGTCTTTACATCAATTCTTATTTTATTTTATAAGGAAAACTAACAGCTTATCACTAACACATTTACACACATAGAAACAGAAAACAAACAAAAAGTTTTCACAGGTAGCCATAATTTAAGCAAATAGTACAGGTGGAAGAAAAACAGCACAAAACACCGGAGTCAGCTAATCGAAGAATAAACGAAGAAAGATGGCACACCGTCAATAAGTTGCAACGGTAATAAAGCCTACACCGAGTCACAAAAACTGGAAGGTATTATTTTGCGAATAACGGAAATGCTGTCCGTGAACAAATCAATGTCTGCGTTTTCAATACAGACATCTTAGTACCCTGTGCACTCTTGCCCAGAAGGTAGTCCATACTGTCACTAACACTGAATACCTCAGTACATTAGGGACCAAAAACTCGCACCAGATTGACATTCTGTGAACGGGTATGTAGATCTCTTCATACGTCGACTCTTACCCCTAGTACTGTCATTGAATTTAGAAGGAATTCAATGGTGCTGTGCATTCTTTACGCCAGTAGGGGCTACCCTCACAGTCACCAACTTAGAATCTCTCAACACGCTGGGGATCAAACTCTCACAGCAGATTCACATCATGTGGACGGGTAGTAGATCTCTGGGTACGTGAACTCTTACCTTAGTACTGTGCACCCTTACCCCAGAAGATGTCCCTACAGCTACCAACTCTGAGTGCCCCAACACCATTTCGGCGGATGAGGTCATTTTCTTATTAGGTCACTTTCGGACTAGGTCTTTTTAGGAGTAGTTAGGTCACTTTCTGACTAGGTCAGTTTCTGAGGAGGTCATGCCGCTGTACAGTCAGACACCTTTGCTTCGAATCTCCAAATTAATGGAGCTCGATAAAATGTAGGTACTCTACAATTTTTATCGAGTCTTTACACCTACTTACGATTTAGAAAAAAAAACCAAGGCTAAAATGACTTCTAGGTTAGGTACTGTATTACAAGCATCACATAATTAATATCATGTACCTACATACTAAATTACTTAAAGAAAATAATACCTCGTATAGATAGGTATGGTTATCCTATCCAAGAATATTTAATAAATTCTCATTCTTCATTCTACAGGTAGGATTTGGTATATCTATGATTTGTTAGGACTGTACGTAAACGGACATGACATCCTCAGAAAGTGACCTAGTCTGAAAGTGACCTTCTCCGAAAGTAATTTAGTCTGAAAGTGACCTGGTCAGAAAATGACCTCATCCGCCGAAATTCTCAACACGTTGGGAACACAACTCTCACATCTGATAGTTATCATGTTCATGGCTATGTACTCTATTACGCTTGCACTGTCCTAAAAGTGATTGTACCCACAGTCACCAATTCTGCGAGTACCTCAACATGCTGTGGACCAAAATCTCGCAGTAAATTGACATCATGTCGACATGGCTACCCTCATTAGTATATGATAAAAATTGCGTTTTTCTTGAAATTGCTACCTAGAAAGGGTTGTTTGGCACTAGGTACCATAAATTCCAGGTAAATAAGTCATTAATTTTGTCCAGGTAGCTTGTTCTAGACAAAACAGTGTGTGTAGATAGATAGGTAGCCAAAGATCTCTAGTGTCAACTCGTATCCTAATACTATGTTGCCGTCTTAATAAAAAAGGCCATAAGTTTATTTTGAGCAAATTAGTGAAAAACTAAATTTCAAGCATGTCTGCTAAATTGTCGTCAATGATTACTATTTGAAAAACACAAGAAAAAATGTTACATATTTCATAAGATATTTGCTTACATAAGTAAGTAAAAGTAAAAGTAATAAACTCACGCCCGTTATCCCCGAAGGGGTAGGCAGAGGCACCAGTCTCTAGAACTGGACCCACGTTTTGCCGAGTTTATTAGGTCCCAAACGTGACAAGTGGCAAGCCTGTCGCCGTTATCCGGGCACAATTTATCAGCGAATGGTGTTGCTGTGCAAACAAATGTACGTAACTAAAAGTCATTGGTACATGCGTACATAAGTGTTATTTTTATTCAAATACAGTTTACTTTTTCTCACTAGTAAATATTGAAGTTATGGCCTTTCTTCTTATGACGGCAGTATGCGCTCTTACCCCAGTAGGGACTGTCCCCAGGGTTTGCATTTGGAATTATTGACCTTAGGGTCCCCCTTCGTCCAGGTCCGAAGGTGATCTCCAAGGATCTGACTACGGAATGCATCGAGGAGATCACTCAGGTGCTGCGGCGGCCGCCCGTCATTTGGGACAACCTGCACGCCAATGACTACGATCAGAAGCGGATCTTTTTGGGTGAGCCTTTTCATATTCGTTTTATAACGGACTCCTAAGAAGGCAGAGAGACTCCTTTAAATAATGAGCCTCTTGGGAATGGCTTACCCCAAACCAGAGGACTTCAGGCACCTGTCCCTAAGGGGCCATCCATAAATTACGTCACACGCTAAGGGGGAGGGAGGGGGTCGACGAAGTGTGACATTGTGTGACAAGGGGGTGGGTGGGGGTCTTACATTTTGTGACGTCACATTTAAAAATCTATTTTAATCTAAGTGTTAAAACACAAACTTAGAACTATCAATCAAAAATACAAAAACTTTTGCTACTCTATCCATTCCTAACTCTATCGGAAATAAAACTAACTTCGGAACTGCTGTTTTAATCCAATAGAAATCTGCACGTAAAATTGCAAAATATGTGACGTCACACTACGGAGGGGGGAGTCTCACAAATGTGACCAGCTGTGACAAGGAGAGGGGGAGGGGTCAAAAAATCATGAAATTCGTGTGACGTAATTTTTGGATGGCCCCTAAAGGGTGTCACCGACCTCGTAGAGTACATTTTCGTTTGGGCTTAACCTGTTCAGTCTTAAACCTTGAAAATTACAATAGTTTTCTATTGTTATTTTGTCGACACGGGACTGAGGAGGTTAAGTGAAAGTGAAAATTAAAGTGAAAGTGAAAATAATTTAGGTGTAAGGTCATGGGCCAGGCAGAATATCCCACTGGGTTGAAGTGTCGCCGACTAATTTGTCGCCCGCGCACGACTACTCAAAATAAGTTATAAACTCGGAGATTTTCAATTCGTCAGTATTTTTTTATCTATATTCATGGAACATTGATTGGCATTAACATCAGCATTTTTAGTGACATATTTTTATCACATTGTCTGCTTTTCTATTTTTTGTTTTAAATTAGAAAGCGGCTAACTCGGTTTTATACGTATTTGGTCAGGATCTGATTATGAGATGTTTGATATCAGTTGACTCTGGCATCATCCGCCGCGACCAGTATGATGCCATGAAGTTTTGAAAACATTTCATCTTCAAGGACTTCTTGAGACAAAGTTTGTTTAAATTTACCAATGATTAAATATTGCTATATTTTCGATTTATCTCAAAGAACGTTATCAAAATAATGTTCAAAGTTTCAAGCATGTTTGAAAAATTTGTATTAAGGTGAAAACACATGTCATTATGGAAACGCGACGCGACCCAACGCAACGTGACGCGTGTCGAGTCAAATCAAATCTACAATTTTCTTTGATCAGAATCATTTTGGGCATCGCGTGTTGGCAATGTGCACGATGCACGGGGTGTCGATACGTGGTGTCGCGTCGCGTTTCAATAGTCTGTAGGCCCCTTAAATCTAATGTAATCTCTAAGGCTTGAATTATATGCGTCCGCGCGACCGAGCGGTTTGGCCGCAGATTCCAGCACCCGCGGCCAAGTCGCTTTTTGATTTATATGAAGCGGCCCGAGCGTCTCCGCTCTCCACACATTATCACAAACAACGAAAGAGCATCCCGTCCACTTCAAATGCACCGCTTCAAGTGAACACGTTGAAACTCGTCCGAGCGGCCTTGCCGCGCGACCACGCCGCTCGAAGGCGCGACCGCGCCGCTATTTAAATAAATCGTTACACACAATCCGCTACTTGACTCTTTTTTCAAGGATGTCTTAAATGCTAAATATTTTTTGAGGACCTAAAAGCAACAAAAACATTATTTTAAAACGTTGCTTTGCTAAACAGCCAAAAACGCGGTCCGCCATTTTTGTCTATGGTTTGAGGTCCTCTACGTTTGTAAACAAAGTTTGACATTCAACATAGGTAGAGTTCGTGCTACGAAAGAAGTATGAGCCACAATAGAACCTACGCACGCACGACTGACAGATGTTTGTTTACAACCAAAGGTGCTTTCAAGATGGCGGATAGTGTTTTCACCGTTCCGATTTAAAAGCGAAAAATATTTTTTTTATTTGCAAATTTTGCAGCCATCCTGCATATTTACATAGCAAAGTCAATATATTTCGGTTTCTTACGTTAGATACTACAGGAAATATCCATTTATCGCGTCAAATTTGATACGAGGCAAGTAGCGTATTGCTTGTAATTTCGTGGTGTAGCGGCCGGGCCACTCGGTCGCGCGGACGCATATAATTAGAGCCTAAGAGCAATTTTCTTGCCCTACCAGGCCCCTACTGCGGACGCTCGCCGGAGTTGATACCCCTACTGCGGGGCGTACTCACGAACCCCAACTGCGAGTATAACGCCAACATGATCGCAATTCGCACTTTAGCGCACTGGGCGCAGTGCAGCTCCGATGCCCCCGCTACAAGTGAGTTGAAGCCAGTTTCATCATCATCATCAACCCATCATGTCCCCACCGAGGGGCACGGGTCTCTTCCCTGAGGAAGGTATAGGCCATACTCCACCACGGGGGCCAAGTCCGGATTGGTGGAGGCTTGTAAGACTAGTGGCTGGTCTTACTGTCAGAGGTTTTCAAGTCATTGACGGTGACCCATCCATGGAATGAACGCGCCGTATGTTGCTTAATTAACCGATTCCAGTTTAATTCTGCACAAATTGCTTACAGCCCAGCATCGCTCTTAGCCCCGGCCGCCTGAGTGATCTTAAAACGATCAGGAAGGTTAAGCAACATTAGGCGCGCTCAGTGCATGGATGGGTGACCATTCTATGACTAACGCTAGTGGCATTTTTCCGAGCGGTTCCGTGCTTGGCAAGGCACGTTAAGCAGCTGGTGCCGGCTGCCGTCGATAGATGGCAGCCGTTAAGCCAAGAGGGCGGGCGGCTTGAAAACTTCAGTACGACAGCCACTAGTCTTACAAGCCTCCACCAGGCCTGTGGAACCTATAGAACCAGAAACAGCGACATCACAAACATGTTTACATCCAAGACCTGTTGTTTTTTTAGTACCCAGCCGGGATTCGAACCCGGGACATCTCCCACGGTAGGCTAGCCTAACCACTGCGCCACAGAGGTCGTCGAGGTTCTATAAACGTTTATTTGCTGATATTTTTTGCTATTTAGGAGCGGTGGTGGCGTAGTGGGGTTGACCCTTGCTTCTCGATCATGAGGGTCTGGGTTCGAACCACGCATGTACCAATGACTTTTAGTTACGTACATTTGTTTGTACAGCAACACCATTCGCTGATAAATTGTGCCCGGATAACGGCGACAGGCTTGCCGCTTGTCACGTTTGGGACCTAATAAACTCGGCAAAACGTGGGTCCAGTTCTAGAGACTGGTGCCTCTGCCTACCCCTTCGGGGATAACGGGCGTGAGTTTATTATTATTTATTTATTATTTATTTTTTGCCATTCAACAGTGGAGTCGGTGTCGTGGGACATAAAGTTGGAGCGGGAGAGTGAACAGGGCGTATGCGAAGACGAGACTCCGCTTACACTTAACAAGCATGTGTACCATCCGCGGCAAGCGCTCAGGTGAGTCCAAACTTACTCACTCACTCACTCATTCACTCACTCATTCATTCATTCATTCATTCACTAACTCACTGACTCATGATAGATATATAGAATATTCTTTATTGTACTCATAAATAACATTTACAGATTTTTATATTGGCGGCCTTATGATTCACTTTATTACTGCCTACAGTGCATTCACTATTAGAAATCGCCCGTCCAGTTTAATATTTTACTCTGTATTCCTGTCATAGGACGCAAACATGACGCCGGCAAGGTGAAAAAGAAAACATTTACATTGCCACAAGAGGTTACAAAAAAATAACTTAGTCCATGTACAAATATCTTTTCGGAAATAAATAATTTTGTATTTTTTTTATTTGTATTTTGTATGATATTTAGTCATTGCAGAAGCATTTCTCTCATTGCTCTCGGAGTTTCTAAAGCTGGCGGCCCACGGTCAGCGATATCGCGGACAGACGCGGACGGCCGACGACCACGGACAGTCATGCACCACGCACGAGGCTCTTCCCACGGTGCGCGATACTGCGGATATCGTTACGACCACGTACCCACGACCGGTACGGTGCACCGCCACAGACGTCTGTGCTACCGCGGACCGAGACTCTTCCCACGGTGTGTCGTCCGAGCTGGTCTGCGTCCGTCCGCGATATCGTGGACCAAGCCTACTTTAGGCTCAAGAAAAATTAAAAATTCCTTCATTTATTCACTCATCCATTGAATTTAAATTCAATGGCTCATCGCCCACCGGCCGACTCGCTCAGTTACTGACCGACTGATCTAAATGTAATCGCCATATTTTTATTTCCAGACTAGCGATAAAAGAATGGCTGCCCGAATTCTCGATTCCGAAGGTCGCCCAAGGGCCCGTGATTAAGCCACTGCCTCCTATGAACAGTAAGTACTTTTTGATGTATCCACTTCTACGCAAGCAGTCTAAATGACCATCCTAAAGTTTAACACAAGTGTATTCTTGTAATTTTTGTGAGTGTGCCTTATAAAATTGCAGATTCCAATTCAATACATATAATACGGTATTTGACACTATCAACAATAAATTATTTGAGATGCTTGATTAAAACCAAAGTTACAAAATGTTTCGGAAAATGTATTCTTTTAATCATTTACTAGTTATTACAATTTTTAAATAGATGAAACATAAAAAGAATGATCTGAAATGTGACGTCACAAGCAAGTATTTTCATACAAAATTCCGTTTTAAAAGTAACTCATTTGACATTCTGTCAAATACCCAAATAATGGACAATATTTCTATGGTCACGAATCAAGAAAGTTTCTTCTAGGATATGGATATGAGCGGTCACTAAATAAGAATGTATTTTTTGTTTATTTTTAGGTGCTGTAGTTTTCGAGAAAATAATTTCTTTATTTAATTTCGCTCAGTGATACAGATCATTACGCCATCACAGATTAATACAAAGTCAGAAAGTATCATTCATTCGAATCTGTCAAAAGTAATTAGTCTGTTGCCTTTAAAAAATAAATACTGAAGTAGGTACAGCGCCACCAAATTATATGTTCAAGTGGGCAAAATTGTAACGAACTAATTAATTGTAAATTCTGTACCCCATTTCTTGTTTCATTTATTCACTTACTCAGATTTATAGATATATGTTCACTAAAATTTAAAGACGGATTAAAATATTCTCATTTTCCTAGGTAATTTTCTTAAATGTTACTACTAAATTCTCCACTAGCGCCGCTATCAACTGAACAGATAAGATGGTGGCACTGAAACGAAATCACTGACAGAGCAGTGACAGTTTTTTTTAAATGCTTCAACGTTGGATGGCGTGGATACACGACTATTATTCCGTTCCGTTTTGCTTATACGCCCTTTTAGAATGAGAAGGTTTTCAAAACCAAAATCATGAATGAAAATCTTATCTGAGGTAAAAACTAAGAACGTAGGGCTATCCAGTTTAGCTTCCTTTTCATATACAGCAAAGGAAAAAAATCCCGAATTATTGTCCATTGCGATCGATTGATACTCGATACTATTGAATTTAGAAATTCAATGTCGATACTTAAGAATACAATAATTTAGATGATTTCAATTTATTCAGTAATCTGTAAATTAAATCGGCCCTCTAACATTATATTCGTGAAATAAATATTAACAGAAGTTAAATAATAAAAACATCTGATATGGCCAGTGTCACGTAGAACAGAGTGACACAGGATGTAAAAGAATGGAAAGGCTGGAGGAGGTCTTTGCCGATTGGCAAACAGATCTAGGAAAGATAACCCAAGCGACAAATATTAGACTAAATAATTTGTTCAGCTTAAGAGCTCAGTGCTATTATATTATTATCATCATCATCAGCCGATCGTTGCCCACTACTGGGTATAGGTAGGGCTGCCATCCGTCCGGAATTCCTCGGATTTGTCTTAGTTTGAAGGGCGTCCGGGGGCCGTCCGGCAGGTGTTTTTAAAAGTGTCCGGGTATAACCTGGACACTTTAGTTGTCAGGGGAAATCGATTTTTTTTTATAGTTTCTATCATTTATTTTTAATTTGTTGCAAATAATACTTTTTCGGAGGTGTCCGGGGAACAATGCCATATTTCGCCCAAATGTCCGAGATTTTTGCCGTGTTTATCCGGCGTCGGCAATTTAGATGATGGCAGCCCTAAGTATACCTAGGCCTTTTCCCCCAAATGCCATTTCACGCGGTCATTTGCCATTCCCATCCACGGACCTTCCGCCGCACAGTGTCATAATTTTAGAATCTAGCGTCACTTAATTCGATGCGTTAGGTTTTAAATGTTATCTTTGTGAATAGTGGCTTGAATTTTGTAACATATATTTTTAGTATACTTATAAGCATATTTTAGCTATTTTAAATTATTAGAAGGTTTGATTTTAAGACCGGATAGTAAAAATAAATGTTTAAATTTTTTCTATTTTACTTTTACAACTTGAGCATTTAAATGTAGAAAATACATCAAATAAATAATAGTAAATAATATCGGTAAATAATACCAATAATAAAGCTCCATATAGGCATTTCTCGTTTCGCTGGTATATCTCCCGAAATTTTCAGGGTCTATATCAAAATCACATGACAACGCCTCTAATATTACGAGGAAACGATAAATGAGGCCAGTGTCGAGCCCTGTTATATTAGCAGCAAGTTGGTAGTTTCTAAAGAACCGTTTCTACAATACGTCGTTTCATTTTTCACCAACCTGATAAAAAAAAGATTGTATGGGGTGGGCACAAACGGGCAGCCAAATTTAGTGTATTCTCACTAAGCACAGATATAAGAAGTAATAAAAAAAAAATTCAGGTCGGATACATGAGGATACATTTTGTAATCTCTTATCAAAGTCAATGTTATTATTATTTTATTGTGTAAACGGTTCGTCGAAGTCAATTGCCGTCGAACACAAAACTAATGCATATTTGTTTCTAAAACTCACCTTGTAAGACGGCTATTACCAACTACGATTACACAATGTACAAATTCTACCAATTGAAATAAAAACAAAGTCGTAGTACACTTGAACTTAACCACATAAAACGGTCGACTGTTAATAATAATAAACTTACCATCGCAAGTGTCACGTTCTTGATTTTTTTGCGAGAAAAATATTTACTTCTACACTTAACTTTATATCAAAAAGTAAGCTTAAGGTATTCAGCTGTTATGTAAACCAAACATATATTGATTGTGAATGTTTCAAATTTTGAATTAAGTGACGCTATATTCGTGATATTTGACATAGTGCGCCGACCCGACGACATCGTCCAACCGTCGGTCCGCAGGTCTGCCCACTGGCCGTCGTCCTGTTTTCGGCCGCCACTCTGTGGCTGCCTCGGTCCACCTGTCACATTCGACCCAAAAGCCCTCCTAACACTGGCCGCGTTACCGCGCTGCACAGCAAGGGAAATCCTCGCCGTGAGCAAAGCCTAGTTCTAGGCTAGTAATTTAGTTGAGTAGCGAGTAATTTAGTGGTTAAATTACTCGCTATATAAAGCCTAGTTCGCATTAGGCTAGTAATTTAGTTGAGTAGCAAGTAATTAAGTGGCTAAACGTGTGCGAACCACGAAAAATTATTCGAGTAGTTTAGTGCGAGATTTAGTCGAGTCAATCCATTTTACTATATTTCTTCGGTCGAGTAGCGGCCCCCACTACGACTAATCGACAGGTTCGGATTTGATTAACCGGTGAACCAGTGAGCACGGACGCGTGTTATTACTCCGGTATAGAGGTGCGCGAAACGCTTCATTGAAAAGAAAAGAGTGATGTACTTCATTTCCTTATCTGAACTACTTCACTCTATTAGTTCATAGTTCACTTCATAGTTCATTCATAGTTCATAGCTCATTCATATTTCACAGCTCAGTAGTTCTTTCACGTATCTTTTGACTCACGGCACAGTCCGCGAATGACAAAGGTGTTTTGAATTTAATTTTATGTCACGATGGATGTGGAAGTAGGTATATCTCGATTTTCCTTCATACTTTGCAGGCTTTGGACTGACAACCAAAACGTTAATTTTATACATAATATTAAATGATGACGTATTTGTTTAGAACACAACACATTAAAATCTAGTCTTACCCTTTCAAAAGTGGTTAGGTTGGCGTATTTAAAAATCGAGATATATACAATGATTTAAAACAAGTAAAATCTAATACGTACATACTATTTACAGTTATTTACATTAATCATTTAGCTATTACTAGCAATAAATAATAACTGCGATAGTTTTGATGATTTTAAACGCGTTCTCCTTTCATTGAGGATGTGCCCGGCTTTTGAGAATTGCTCAACGGTGCTGCCATTGCTGGATTCCGCTATTCCTTATTCCTTATTTATTATTCTTATACCTTATTTTTTTCATTGTGTAATGGGCTTTAGGCTATCACCAACCAAACGACAACAGCATATTTTTTTTAGGTAAAGAACCATCACGAATTCCACAGAACCATAGTTTTTGCTTTGACGTTTATTACTTAATACGGCAGCGCCACCTATATTCTATTTACTGAAGCGAACGACTAAAGGTAAACAAAGACACAGCATCTCTCAAACTTACATCTCACTCAAAATAGCTCATGCACGCAGCTTTGCTTGCATCGTATACATCGGTTTGGCAGAATCAGCGTTGGGTCCGGCTCGCTCGCCCATATTTTCCGTTTCGTAATAACAAACACAAAAGTATAACAACAACTGGACTATGGACCAAAAAACTTTAACAATACCTTAATTACAATGATGAACAGACTAAAGAGAAGTTGCACTCCCATCAACTACAACGTCAATCGTGAGTAAATATGGCGTCGGGGTGGCTATCTTACTTTTTTTTGTCTTTAATTAAAAAAGAGGTTCGTAGTCAGCTCTCCATACTTCTTCCTACACTTCGCGTAGCCCATTAGCATAAAATAGTCTATCATAATCGGCCTTTAAACAAAAGTCCGTCATCTTTCCTAGTTGCGAACATACTTGGCAGCAGTAGGATCGCTTTTATTTGAGGACCACTGAAATTTTAGGTATTTTTTGGGGCATAGATCTCTTAAGCAAATGGTATTTTCATGATAAAATAAAATATTTAGTTAAATCAACTGCAAGTGGGGGATAAATCAGGTAATAGCAGTGTTATTGTGTCTATTGCCTAATGGTATTTATTAGGCATATCGTTTTGTATAACTTTGCTAATAATATTATGCAGTGTTATAAATGTAGCATATTGAAAAACCAAATTTTTGACATGTTGACACTTAGTCGTTCGTTTCTTAAAAAAATAGACTGTAGGGAATCTTTTAAAACTAAATTTGACATGCATGACGCTCTTGTATCAGAATGTTCTTCAGATAGTCTGTGTTGTCAGTACGTAATACTCCGGTAAAAAGACCGGTCTTCCCGCCACTTGGATGGGATCGTCCGTCCATCTTGTGGCCGGTCGTCCTGTATACGCTGCGCTTGCCGGTGTGTGGAACTAAATTACTAGGCTCTAATAGTTTGCTGGTCGCGCAGTGCCGGCGGTGCCGATGCTGCCTATCGTGCCGTCGTTGAACACGTGCATGTCTCTGGAGACGCGCACCAGTACAACGGCGCACACGACGACAGCGGCGCTGTGCGCCATCCCCACGGTGCCGGCCAGCCAGTTGCGGGCCCTCGCGGACGTCTGCTCCGCCTCGCCCCAGGGGCCCCGGGTGAGCCCCCATCTAAACTCCGCCTCTCAATAAAGTCAAAAGTCAAAGTCAAATATTTTATTCATAATGACGACGAAAAAAAACCCAGGTCTTGGATATTTACATGTTTGTGACGGCGCTGTTTCGGGTTCCCACGACACAGGGTATCTTAGTGTGGGGCCAGAAGCAATGTATGTGCTTGTGTGTAAATGTTTATGTTTATGTTTAAACTCCGCTTCTCAATAAAGTCAAAAGTCAAAGTCAAATATTTTATTCATAATGACGACGAAAAAAAACCCAGGTCTTGGATATTTACATGTTTGTGACGGCGCTGTTTCGGGTTCCCACGACACAGGGTATCTTAGTGTGGGGCCAGAAGCAAGGTATGTGCCTGTATGTAAATGTTAAGTTGTAAGTTAAGTTAAGTTATAACACAAATAGAATATTTGCTTTATGAACGTCAAAGTTGTTAGTTTCACAATTAATAGATTACATGAAGAAACTAACAAAGAAACTCCACATTTCGCACCCTTGCAAGAACAACGTGATATTTCGAAGAGAACCATTTTTTACTCATAGATATTTTATTTGTTTAACGCGATTTTATTTACTCCAAAAACGCCGGAATAATGAGCAAAAGAGGCACTGCATCATGTTATAGTGCTATCTCTTTCGGCGATTACTTTGAAACCTTAAAAAAATGCTCTCATGTAACGTAAGGGTTCCGAAGTAACACGTTGTTCTTGCAAGTGTGCGATTTATTCTTTTCAAAACAGTTTTAGCCTAAATTACAAACTTTCAAACTTACAAAATAATATCTTGGATGTGTTGAACATTAGACACCTCCTCTGATTAAATTTAATATTAAACTACTATTTAATGCCAGACGTCCTTGTCTTCTAAATAATCGTTGATTTTATAATAAGCTTTTTTGCAAAGAGTGTGCTTATTAGAATGAGCATTCTTATTAGAATGAGGGCTTTTCAAAGCGTCATAAAAAAAATAGTACCGCAAATTACCGATAGATGGTGCTGACGTCGCCCAATACGTCAAAATTGACATGACATCATTGTACCTTCTCTGTGGTTCCTGTCCTATGTTTTTACTAAAATGCACAATGCATCAGTTTTACTGGTGTTGTGCTATCCATAGCACACACCAGTGAAGTATGCTGAGTTGGAGCCCTTTTTTATTGTCACAGGAGCACCTGAGGCGTTTGGAGTTGGGGGTGGCTGGGCACCATACACTACTGTGTGGAGCCCTGCTGCCGTAGATTTAAAAAACGGTTGTTTGTTTCCCTTTGTCTCTATTTTATTTTTCTTGTTTTGTTGACTCTTGTGTATTTTGTTTATTATGTACTTTTGTCTTCATTGTGTTTCTGTGACATACTAATAAAATCTTTCTTTCTTTCTTTCTTTCATGGGCTAGTCATGAGCAAAGATACAATTCACGTATGTAATGAACAAAGTCAAAATACTTCGATAACTTTCACGTGAAAGTTATCGAAGTATTTTGACAACAGTTTCGAAACAAAGTCTAGTTTAGATCACAGACTACAAAGATATGTTTAGACTATCACAGATTAATAACGATTAAAACCACAGACCTAAAAAAATTATGACATTTTGCTCTTCTTGCACCGCCATCTAGTTTTTTTTTAATGAACTCAACTGACAGCTGTCATTGAAAAGCCCTCATTACAGTACGTGCAGGATGCTCGAAGCATATGGATGGCCAAATTCAGGAGATCCCTAAGTCCAATTTCATTGATTTGCAAAACGACGTAGTAAAGTAACTTTTTCCCTCTTGAAACAACACTAGATTAGTGTGAAGCATGAATTTTGGTAAAAACGTACTACTTAGGAGGCTTTACAATAGGCCATTTGACAATGTGAAAAAAACAGTATTATTTCTACGTATTCGTATAAATTATGTGTCTTAAAACCGCTTTAAGCTATTTGAACTAAAAAACAATTATGATTTGTAAAAAAACACAAAATAAAATTTGATAATTTGTATCTGCCGCCATTGTATCGAAAACGGCCTGGATTGGCCGCGTCTATGCTGACGTGATATTATTATGTCAGTCAAAATGGCGTCTATCATTCATTCCTTCTTACGTTCATTGGTTGGTTTTCGGATGTGACGTCACAATGCCTGTGCGACGCCATATTGTTCAAGATAGCGTTTTGGCGGCTTATTTCAAAAGTAAATTTTCTTTTGCCTTTTTTAGAAGAAATACACAAAAGAATCTAAAATTACCACTTTCTGAGGACTCCATGAACACCAACAAACAATATGAGATGCCTTTCAGAAATCGGTCAAGTAGCATATTGACATAGAAGCTGAGAATTGACATACAAGCTAAGAAAGAGTGTTCAATGCTAGCGCAAAATAAAAATGTGTATTAGATTGAAGAAACCACTTTTAGTTTTAGCATTTAATTTTATATTTCAATATAACACTTGAGCCATTACAAACGTGCGAACTGAGTCATAAACATTTGTATCAGACCTCTCTCTCACACATATAGGAGGCATATCAGGCATATCGGAACTCTCGCTCGCACTTTTATAACTTCGTTCGCACGTTTGTAATGGCTCAAGTATAACTCTCATATTTTCGCCCACAGGTGTCATCAGTGGAAATTCTGAACCCGGTGGCGAATCCCGTCATGAACTCCTTGGTCTCCGCCTCGAAAGTGATCCTAAACGAATCCATACCGAACCCGATCATTCCAATCGCCAATTCCAACATGTCTCTGCCCTCAGAGATACCGATTTCGACCTTGCCCGTGCCGATATTAGGTCTCAAATCCCTCGAGCAAGAAAAAAGTGACGAGAAAATGGAGCCAATTGATAACAACGAGAGTTTGTCAAACGATTCTGTGCTGGAAAGTGCGAGCTTCATTGAGGAAATGAAGAAGGTTGACAAGAGGATGGAGGATAGCGATCAAATTGTTGTCGACGACGTTGCCAATGGCGTGATGAGCGTTGAAGGTAAGAGTAAATAAATTAAAAAAAAAAACCTTTAATTAAAAATCAGAGTATTACAGTTATGAACAATTGCAACTACCACACTAGGCACAGCCTGTGTCGTGGAAGTCGGGTAGAATACGCAAAATCATTATTAGCACCGGTTGACAGAACGAGACAATATCGAGTGTCGAGTCATAGGTGTAAACAAAAATAGTGCTACCACGGACTCGCGGGCCGAGCCTGTGACGCGGACAACCACGTTGTAAGTCGTAGATAAAATGTCGAAAGAAATAAAATAACATTTATATCACATATAACAAAGACACATGTATTTCTCAATTAAGGGAAACAGTGAGATAACAAATCACATCAATGATACAAAAACAGACACTTTTTACAATCCCTGAAACATGTTTTTAGGACCCACAGTAAAGAACATAGGAACAGGGATCTCGGACTTAGCATCTGGCACTGACTGAAAATCGGCGAATACTGCTGAGTCAGCTGCCATTTATAAATAGATAGATAGAAAGGATGCCGTCGATAGATGGAAGTCGTTAAGCCAAGTCAGAGGCCTTAAGGCGGCTTGAAAACTTCTGACAGGAAGACCAGCCACTAGTCTTACAAGCCTCCACCAATCCGGACTTGGCCCCCGTTTTAGAGTATGGCCTATACCTTCCTCAGGGAAGAGACCCTTGCCCCTCGGTGGGGACATAATGGGTTATTGATGATATAGATAAAAAAAATATTTGCCATACCAATACGACACAACAAATATAGAGACAAAGACTACACAAGTATAATATGGTAGCAACAAAAAAGCAAGACAATATGCAACAATTTCATTATCTTGTCTTGTTATGAATTGAATTTAATTGAAATAGTTTATTCACTTGAAACACAGTAGGTACAATGACAATACAAATACAAAATAAACAATTTTAAATTTAAATTAAGAAGGAAAAGCGATGCCCAGTACCTAACGAACTCACATTGAAGAGACGTAATCTAAGGTATTTATTTTTAGTTTTCGTTTATACTCGTAGTTCGTTAGTAAATAGAGTAACATTATCGTGTTCAGAATATTCAATGATTCAGATTTGAAGGTCCATTGACACACGCTGTAGTCTGTAAAAGTACAGCACAATTTACAAATGAAGCATCAAAATAAAAATTATAATATAGTAAACTACATGAAATAATGTTTGCAATTAGTTGAAAAATGGAAATTAAACTTTCACAAGTTTGGCGTGTTTTTAGAGCATTAGTTTTTTGTATTTTATGTAATTAGCCATGACTTTGATACATGAAGATTGATAGATTATAGCAATTAGCCAGAACGACCAACATAAATATACATAATTATTATATTTGACACATCATGTAGCATTGTCCTAATTAAGCTTTTATATAAGTTTTTACATCTTCCTCCTTACGTAAAATAACCCTCTGCGACATTTGGTCCTTGCGGGCGTAGATGCGACCATCTTTTGCCCAAACGAAGCGCCACCATGCATCCCGGCCAGCGTCACGGGCCAGAGCAAAGAGTACTCGATTCTTTTTTGCGAGCCGCTCGTTAACGTAAAAGCGGTGCGGCTCATGCGTTGGAAGGCCCAACTCAGAAGTAGTAGCGCCGCGGTGAAAGCGAGAATTCCTCAGCTGGGTCACGAAGCGAGCGCCTTGCCAGTCGCACGACAACGGGCCGCGGACGCGACGCCGAAGCTCCCCCAAGAAAGCCAAGCTTTGGACCAACCCTCACTATATCGTTCTCCTCTAAAGACATCCCAAGATTCGCCGCCACCGCCATCACCAGGTGCCCCACCGATTCACCCTCGCACTCTGAAACGCACATGACGTCAATGTCGTTCGAAAGCAGTTCCTGATCTCTGTCGTTCAGTTGGCTCTCAAGAACAGAGATGCTTTCAGAAAGCTTTGTAACGTCAAAAGAACCAACCCTCCCCTCCAGGGCCACGAGCTCTTCCTTCAGCTTTGCATTTTCTGTGCGGAGATCGGCCACCTCCTCCTGAAAACTAGCTCTTAGTGTAACTAGCATTGCATTTAACTGTGATGTGATCGATTCCTTGAACTGTACCAGCTTCGCATCCAACTTTGTATCCAGAAGCTCCCTAAACTGGCCGTTATTAATCATCGCTGCAGATCCAGTGGAGACTGGTGTAGAAGCCAAGTCGGCAGAGAAGGCAGGTGGGATTACTGATGTGCCCGGAGTCGACAGTTGATTTCCCTGAGGTTGTTGTGAGGCCGCGGCGGCCGTGCTGATTTCCATAACAATTGACTTGCCAGCGGGAGAGGGCGGGCGCACTTCGTATTCCTTTCGTGTCGGAGTTTCGTCTCCGCTACGAGAACGCTTCGTTACGTCATCGCATCCGGGGCACTGCCAAAACTTCTTATCAAGCTCAGGGAATATTGCTGAAGTCATGACACGCTGGTGGTGATATGCCTTGTTGCAGAGACTAACATTTCAGAGCGTACGTTACGGAGACAAAGCATGCTTCACACTTCATATTTCAATAACTTCAAGTGTGTAGTATATAAGCAGGAAGCGATGCAGCAAGTGGCGGTGTAGCAAAAACACGTAGCGCACCGATAGTAGGTAGTAGGTATCTCCGCTCGCAACACAGAGCGTGACGTCTAAGGTCAGATTTTTAATTCGAGAGACTAAATTGACAACTGAGTGCGTATACTGAGTTTTGTCATTCACTTTCGATAGCGAGAGCGTTTGCGATTTGCATAGGAGTGACAAAGCGCGCCATCTAGTTGCCTCTTTGTCACTCCTATGCAAGTCGCAAACGCTCTCACTATCGAGAGTGAATGAATAAACTCAGTATACGCACTCTGTTTGACGGATAAAGGGTTACCAGGGTTAGAGAAAATTAAATAGTGACGTAGCAAATATCGATAATGAATATCGGCTCGACCGGTTTGCTAAGTCGTAATAATTAGCGAATATTATAATTTGCAACAAGCCCTTTTCAGGTAAGCTTTTTTGACAGTTGTCAGTTGGGTTCACCAAAATTTATCAAATGGCGCTGTACGCAACCCCGCCTGGGAACAGTAAGAAGCAAGGAGCAACACAGCGTATCCACCACGATATAGTTTGAATAACTTCGGCTGGCCTTTCTTCATTCAGATAGGGGTTGCGTCAGCGCCATCTATCGATCAAAGGAGTACCATTTTTTTTTAAGTCTGAAAGCCACCATCCTTTTAATAGATCCTTCAGTACTTGGTTAGAAAGAAGAAAGCAGTTTGAGTAAGCGGAGGCACAACGATGTTTTATTGGGAGTACCATTTATTCAGAATTCGTTTTGAGGATCGTTTAATTTTTCTCAATTAGCCAAAAAATTATATATGGCAGCCGTGGGGTTCCATAGTGAGGTCTTCAAAAATGAAAATTATCGCATTCCATTGTCACGGGTATCAAATTAAAGGTATTTAATAGACCTTTTCAAAAATGTATAACAAATTTAGGGTCAATAAAACAAGGAAAAATAAAATGTGTTTGTTTTGTCGTTCTTGGTAGAAGCTTTTCGAATCGTCCAAAATTACTTTGATAGTAAAAAACCTAATAAAATTAAATTTGCGTTATACAAATAAAAAATAAATTAACTTTATTGCGGAGAATATTTGCAACTCATATGAGTCGCGTGTTGATTAAGCCCCATACTCTATCTCTGAGGGAAGGCCTGTGTCCTGCGATGAGACATTATACGCTAGTTATTTAATGATACATCAATTTATTATCTTATTTTTTATATATTTAAACCACTTTACACAATGTTACTTATAATATGAGAAGGTCAAAAACTTAGGGCCAGTATCAAACCGACTGGATTCTCAAAACCACCAGAACCACATACAGACATGATCGCAAAACGACCACATCTGCAGAAAGCCTTTATCTCATGTAAATTTTAAATTAATTTCATTAAGTCATCATAACAAATGGATAAATACCAATGGTTACCAAAGCCGATATCGATACCAAACCCGATTAAAATATCGACAAGAACAGCACTAGTCTGACTATTGCAAAACTTGTGCGAAATGAACTGTCAAATTGGTATCTCGAATTATGGATTCTACCTTAAGTCGTTGCACAGAATCAAACGGTTGATTTCGCAGTGTTAGCTCCTTGATTTGGCGCGGCGCTAACACAACCGGACTCACTCGCAAGGATTGTCGGTTCGAATTCGAACAGAGGAGAGCGCCAACCGCAAGCAGATAGTCACTTTTATTTATATTAAAACACTCAAAGATAGTGTTATCGCACTCTAAGCACGCCCAGTAGGAGGAGTTGACTCATAAAAGGAAAACAAGAGTGACAGAGAATTAGAAATTACTATGATCGCGATGAATCGCGAATTTAAGTTTCCGATTTATGGTAAGAAACGGGTAAAGACCGCGCGCACGTCCACTCCGGATCGGTCTCCCTCCACGAATGTGCTACAACAAGACGAGAAAAGTAAAAAAGTAACAAATCAATGGCGTTTACAAAAAATAAAAATCGTCATTCACACTCACAAAGGCCGCAATTGAAAAAGCAGCAATTCAAAAGCCGTCATTTACAAAACACAACTCCCCAAAAGCTTAAAGTTTGTGCAAAGGCTTTTGTTACATTGAATGAATTGCCTTACAACTCTCCGTGGCCTTTATTTTCCTTCTGTTTTGTTATGTTTCTTTTTGTTTTGTTATTGTGGCGTGTATATTGTTTTTATAATAAAGGGGCATCCACGTGAGGCATTTTGAGCATTTTTTTGACCCCCATAGCCTTGGTGAAATGTCGTAAGATTTTTATCGACCCCCTCCCTCAATCTCGCGTGAGATTTTTCACAACTTGTACTTTGAGTATAAAAGTTTTGGATTTTTTAAAAATATAACAATTTATTTAATTAGTTTTATTTAACAATCGAAGTGCTACCGCGCTGCTCCTCGGCGTTCGGACAAAGATGATAAACATAATTGTCAGATACGGCCATATTTTATTCAAGAGAGATTATTTTCATACAAATTTAACAATTTCACACTATTTTCAGCTAAAAAAAGTCTCCCCCAAGTGAGATTTAGTAACATTCGGCACGATCCCCCTGAATACCTCACGTAATTTTTAAGTTTATTACACCTCGGTTACATTATTCGAGATTTCGTACGGAACCCTAAACTTCTTGAAAATGCAATATAGGCTACATTGCTTGTGTTACTCACGAAGAATGTAGTTTTCTAATGGGGAAAGAATTTTTAAAATCGGCCCAGTAGTTTCTGAGCCTATCTATTCATTACAAACATACACGCACACAAATATTAGTATAGATTCCTCTTTATAATATTAGTATAGATTTGTTTAACATCACATCACATTGGTAAAGTCTGTTCGCTATCATAGCGTCACTTTGATATTTACCGCCTCGGCACGTGGCGGCTTGTCACAAAAGAAATTAAAGGAAGCCGACGCGGCGCAAACACGCCAATGAATTTGGCTCGCAGCTCGACCCATTCTACTATTACGTAGATCACGCAATTAAAGAAGTGAATCAATCAGTATTTTAGAATGGATTTATAACGAGACGATCCTGCATCACTTAGGTAGGTACCTATTCTAAATACCGGTGGAGATGAATATTCTGAGGACACTGCGAGTGATGAAGTGTAGTGTTTTATTTTGTGCTTCAATAATATATTGTGTACCATGTTTTTTTTTCTATTTAAAGAAGCAGATGCTATAACAATGACAATAAGACTGACTTATTGTAAGATATTCTGTATAAGTCGAATATTGTATTGTTTTAATTATCTAAGACTTTTGTGGTTCAATAAACGTAATCTTATCTTAATGTTATCTTATCTTATCTAAAGTATTTTTGCCGTGTAAGTTGTATTATTGAAATAAATGTTTTTTTACTAAAACCAAGATTGCCTTCGTGTGTACCGACACTATCTAAGCGAACGGACTTTATTCCAGTGAGTCCACCGCAGTCGTCCTCCGGCGACGTGTCAGCCGCGACCCCCAGTACGGACTTGCTGGACGTCGACCCGCCGGCTGACGTCAACATGAACGACGCCACTAGCGAGGTAATGGCGCAGATAGGATAAGAATATTCCTTACTAGCTGGTGCTGGGAAAAATCAAGTTACTCCGATTATTTTAAAATTAAATTAATTTTAATGAATATTTTCGTGTGAAGTTCGAACGAAGTGTATCAATGTACCCAATTTGGTACGTACCCAATTTGGTATATCATAAATGTGCATTGCTACAAAGTGCGCATAACCTTTTGTTGTAATGTTCATATAAATAGTGACGTGAGCATAAGAATATGTATAAAAAATAATATGTAAGTTTCATGCATTAATGTTTATAATAGGCTCACCTACTTAGCCTGATAAACCTGCCAAATGAGGCTCGCTTTTGCCTAGGATAAAAGTACACTAGGTTTTAAGCATTGTTAAAAGAATTATGTTAAATAAAGAACTTTAAAAATAAATAAAAAAATAAAATAGTGGATATTATTTACAGAACGGATCAATGCAAGTGGAGCCTAGTAACAGTCCCTTGAGCACGGACATGATGGTGGAGCCTTCCGAAGCTAGCGACACCGTGGAAGAGTAAGTAATGTTAACCTACAAATGGGACATTTTAGTTGTGAAATCTTTAAAGTCCACTTTGTTTGTTCCCAGTAATAAAACATAATAAAATAATAATAATAAACTCACGCCCGTTATCCCCGAAGGGGTAGGCAGAGGCACCAGTCTCTAGAACTGGACCCACGTTTTGCCGAGTTTATTAGGTCCCAAACGTGACAAGTGGCAAGCCTGTCGCCGTTATCCGGGCACAATTTATCAGCGAATGGTGTTGCTGTGCAAACAAATGTACGTAACTAAAAGTCATTGGTACATGCGTGGTTCGAACCCAGACCCTCATGATCGAGAAGCAAAGGTCAACCCCACTACGCCACCACAAAGTCCACTTTGTTTGTTCGCAGTAATAAAACATATATATAATAAACTCACGCCCGTTATCCCAGAGGGGGTATGCAGTGGAACCAATCACTAGAACTTTGCCCACACTTTGCCGAGTATATTAGGTCCCAACGTGACAAGCCTGTCTGGCAAGTCGCTTGCCGTCCCAGCAATACTTTCAAAAAAATGGTTTAAAAAATTCTTAGAATTTTCCTTTGACTTGTAGAAATAAAAAACAGCTGTAATAGTACATTTTTATTGTTTTCATATTTAAAAGGATCATATTTTTATTTCTATAAAGTTTATTCACGCCCGCGTAAACGCTCTTTAGACGTAGTTAAATACGGATTATAAGAGGTAGGTATTCCTCTTACAAACCGAATCCCTAGTAGGATCTGCTTTTTATAAATAAAACCGTTAATATTGTCTTCAATCAAAAACATGTTTTTTTTTTTCATTGTTGGTTGAACATTTTGTTTTATTTGATAGAAACATTTTTATTAAAAGATTTTATTCTTCCAGAGTCGAACATATTTCGCTCTCCACTCGAAGGGGAATCTTTTCTTTTAAAATCTCCTAACACTTTCAATTTCCAACCTGAAGCGGTGGTGGCGTAGTGGGGTTGACCCTTGCTTCTCGATCATGAGGGTCTGGGTTCGAACCACGCATGTACCAATGACTTTTAGTTACGTACATTTGTTTGTACAGCAACACCATTCGCTGATAAAATGTGCCCGGATAACGGCGACAGGCTTGCCACTTGTCACGTTTGGGACCTAATAAACTCGGCAAAACGTGCTTCCAGTTCTAGAGACTGGTGCCTCTGCCTACCCCTTCGGGGATAATGGGCGTGAGTTTATTATTATTTTAGTCTAATTCAACAGTTTCTAACTTCACATTGTATTATAATTGTATTGCTTCATCCACTATTTTTACAACACCATTCTAGATGTGGAGGAGCGGTGTCTGCTGCTACAGGTATTTTCATACTTACAAGTAGATACCGTCAATGTACGTAGTTTAAGATGTAGTGGATAACGAAATAAAGAATTTTGTATTTGTATTTTGTATTTTATTACTTTCAATTTCCATCGTCCACAGACCGCTCGAAGACACACCAGCGGAGCCCAATCTCCTAACGGAAGACGACCTGATCCTACTATGCGAATTGTTCTACCTTCCCTTCGAACACGGCGCGCGCGGGCTACGTCTTATGCACGACTTCAATTGGCTCGCCAGCCACGCCGCCAACACTTTACCGCGCTCGCAGCGGTCCGAGGTACCTTGTTCTTACATTTAGGGGCTTAATTGACGTGTGACACGGAGGTCAGAAAGGTACCTTAACCCTTTGCCTCCACTCCACAAGCCTCCACCAATCCGGACTCGGCCCCCGTGGTGAAGTATGGCTTATACCAGTGATGGGCAAACTTTAATAGAGGGCTACGAAGCTTAAGAAATTCTAGAGGAGGGCCAGAATTATAGAAAGCTAGTGGCTAGTTTAGCTTCATTTATAGGTTATGCATCTATTTTTACTAAGCATTTTTCAATTCTCCACCGTTAAAACGTAGTTATAGCAGGCTATATACTATCCTTGTCGACGGACCCTCGGCGGGCCGGATTAAATACTTTTTTTAAATAGATGAAACATGAAAAAAGTGCTCTGAAATGTAACGTCACAAGCGAGTATTTTCATACAAAATTCCGTTTTAAAAGTAACTCGTTTGTCATTTTGTCAAGTGCCCAATTCCGGTTGGCTGAGTGTCAAGCTCCTTCAGGGTATCGTCGGAATATCTTGACTAATAAAACACGATGTATTTCCGTAGGTTCTGGTAGATATATGTATTAAATTCTAAACTGTAAGATGCGCCGACGTGCGTGCGATCGCGAAAAACGGTCTGAGCGAGTGAGTGTCGGCCGCGGAGCCCGTCCAACCGGTCCGAAGCCCCGCTGCTCCCGCGCCGCCGCCGCAGCCTGCGGAGGTCCGTTCGTGACGTGAGGAACAGATTCCCCGGGTTGAAGTATGGAAGGCTTCAAGAAGATGTAGAAGAGACGGGAAGTGGGCATACATTGTTGTATGCATGTGTGATGATGCCCTTCTTCGTGCGGATGTCGGCGACTGCTGTGACCATCAGATCCCGGCTTCACGGCGACCACTCTACCCAGCAGCCATAGAAGAGGCGGACGATTGGCATCTCTCACCAAGACCATCGTGCCTGTCTTCAGGTCTTGTGTGGCTGTCTGCCATTTGGTCTTCTGCTGAAGTAGAGAGATATACTCATTAGAGAATCGCTGCCAAAAATGTTGCCGTAGACTCTCTATACGGTCGAAGCGCTGTAGCCGCTGAATGTTGACGTCGGTGATCTGCGGGCGAGGGACTGACGTGAGTGGCCGTCCAATAAGGAAGTGAGAAGGGGAAAGGCAAGAAAGATCTGACGGATCAGTGGATAGAGGTGTCAGGGGTCTGGCTATATCTTTGTTATTTTTTGTTTAATCGAAAAAAGAAAAAATACGTGTCCAATATTTTTTTATAATCTAAAATACGGACTAAATAGAATTTAATTATTTTGACCCTGGAAACTACCCTATTCTCCTCGCTGAGACTATGTCTTTAGTACTAGAAGTTTGGGTACGGAAAAAAAGAGTATTAGCAAAATCGCACTCTTTAATTTCTACTCTTTCTGGTTGTACTGTGCAGACGTTATACATAACAATACATAACTGTATGTACATTGACATTATAAGAATAAGAATAAGAATTTTTATTTTCCATAAAGAAATTTTCGTCGTTACAATGCTTACGGTATCTGCACTAGACTTTAAGTCTGTATCGCAGACACCTGGTGAGACTTACAAAAAATAATTTGCGACAGGTTCGGTAACACAGTAAGTAAAAGCTAAAGCTACAAAAAAGGGAACATGAAGTTCTTTTTATAAAACATGACTTAGAGTAGGTATCATATTTTAAAGATTACAATAACTATTATTAACTAATTACATTACATTTTACCGAATCACAACAACTATTACGGGACTCGTACAGCGGAGTACATTCTTCCAATGATTTTAAACGATCTACCTACGGAAATTGTTGACAAGATCTTGTGTGAACCAAATGCCGAAATGCCCTTAAACAATACTTCTTAAGTTGATTAAAATGTAAGTAGTTGTAACGAAGAGTAACTAACCTCACAGATAAACCTACACAGGTTTGAGTGACGGTTTCTTGTATTATAATATGTGTTTGTGAATTTTCTTGAATGAATAATTTAAAAGGAAATAACAACAAGCAGAATCATCATCATCATCATCAACCCATTATGTCCCCACCGAGGGGCACGGGTCTCTTCCCTGAGGAAGGTATAGGCCATACTCCACCACGGGGGCCAAGTCCGGATTGCAATGTAACGGAAGCAATGTAAATTCTTTACGTTGAAATAAAGTTTTGATTTCTGATTTCAATACTCAATACTTTATTGCATTCCACAAGTTGTAGGGTTGTTACAATTTAACTTAACAGTTATTTGATGAGATCTTTGTGGACCCTGTAGGGCACGCAACATTTTAAAGTGCTATTTGAAATATGCATTACATTACTTACAATTGGAAAATATTGAATTAATAATCATGCAATTTTAGTTACATATTCTATTTAAAAGATTATATTTAAATGTTATTTGTGAGTACAATAAAGAATATTCTATCTATCTATCTATACAATTAATTATCTTGTTTCATCTATACTATCTTTAAAATATTCTTCTATGGTATAATAACATTTTCATTTCATTCAACATTCAGATTTGCGAGTGGCGACGGCGGCGCTGCCGTTTCGCGTGGTGGGCGGGGCGCGCGCGTCGCCTTGCCGCCCGCCTCGCCGCCGCGCGAAACCGCGAGCTACACGTCGAACTGCACCCTTATGTCTGGGAGCTCTGCGCTGTCATCGCTCTGCTGGACTCCTTCCTCAAGTGGCTCGGTGAGTGTCGAGATTCTTGATCATAAAAAGGATGGATGGATCGCCGCAACCGGGAACAGCACGCGGAACTGCAGTGCGGATGCATCCCATGTGTGGGGGCTGTGCGCTGTTGTAGCGCTGCTGGACTCCTTCCTCAAGTGGCTCGGTGAGTGTCGCCGTCTCGTAGTGAAAGACACTTTTTATAGGAGCCGAGAACTGCACACAGACATAGGGGTGCAGTTACCCGTACGTCTGCGAGCTGTGCGCTGGCGTTGGGGTACAAGACTTCTTCCTCAAGTGGCTCGGTGAGTGCTACAGTATTGTAATCAGCGACGTTTCCTCTTGATCACAGTATAGCTCTGTCATAAGTAAGGCGGACGGCTGGTCACAACCTGAAACTACATGCTGAACTGCATCCATATGTGTGAAAGCTGTGCGCTGTCATCGCTCTGCTGGACTCCTTCCTCAAGTGGCTCGGTGAGTGCCGCCGTCTCGTAGTGAAAGACCTTCTTTTCTTGGTCTTAAGAAAGGTGAGTGACTCGCCGCAATAGGGAGCTGCACGTCGAACTGCACCCTTATGTGTGGGAGCTCTGCGCTGTCATCGCTCTGCTGGACTCCTTCCTCAAGTGGCTCGGTGAGTGCCGCCGTCTCGTAGTGAAAGACAGTTTTTATAGGAGCCGAGAACTGCACACAGACATAGGGGTGCAGTTACCCGTACGTCTGCGAGCTGTGCGCTGGCGTTGGGGTACAAGACTTCTTCCTTAAGTGGCGCGGTGAGTGCTACAGTATTGTAGTCAGCGACGTTTCCTCTTGATCACAGTATAGCTCTATCATAAGTAAGGCAGTCGGCTCGCCGCAACCAAGAACTGCACGTCAAACTGCATCCGTACGTCTGGGAGCTGTGCTCTGTCATCGCTCTGCTGGATTCCTTCCTCAAGTGGTTCGGTGAGTGCCGCCGTCTCGTAGTGAAAGACCTTCTTTTCTTGGTCTTAAGAAGGGTGAGTGACTCGCCGCAATAGGGAGCTGCACGTCGAACTGCACCCTTATGTGTGGGAGCTCTGCGCTGTCATCGCTTTGCTGGACTCCTTCCTCAAGTGGCTCGGTGAGTGCTACCAGTATTGTAGTCAGCGACGTTTCCTCTTGATCACAGTATAGCTCTGTCATAAGTAAGGCGGACGGCTGGTCACAACCTGAAACTGCATGCTGAACTGCATCCATATGTGAATCGGTAGTTTCAGAAAGAACATTAGTCACAACCTGCTTACTTTTCAGTAGACATAAAAAACTGACCCCTCAGTGGGACTACTGTTGTTTTTGCGTCTACTGAGACGTAGTACGTACACGTAGTTCAATTGATATTCATTGGGCTAATGTTCTTTATATAGGGATCTGTAGATCTACCCTCAAGGATACCATAGACAACAATAAGTCAATCACACAAAATTTGGACTAATGTTCTTTCTGAAACTACCGATTCATGTGTGAAAGCTGTGCGCTGTCATCGCTCTGCTGGACTCCTTCCTCAAGTGGCTCGGTGAGTGCCGCCGTCTCGTAGTGAAAGACCTTCTTTTCTTGGTCTTAAAAAGGGTGAGTGACTCACCGCAATAGGGAGCTGCACGTCGAACTGCACCTGAACTGCATCGCTGCGTCTGGGAGCTCTGCGCTGTCATAGCGCTGCTGGACTCCTTCCTCAAGTGTCTTGCGGTCTTCTCACACTTTCCCCTGGGGAAAGTGGAGGGTCGGGGTCAGGGCGTGGCCCTCTTCCCGAGGGATCTACCGCTGTCCGCGGCTACGGACAGGTCAATGGGTGGCCTTCCAGGCGGTGGTCTTCACTGGGGGTCGCAGGTGATCTTCTTTAGACCGAATTGGCCGTGGACTCGACCAGGCTTCGGGGGACGGGCTTGGCGCGGCTGTCGGGCGGTCGCGCGTGCAGTGGCGCCAGTCCACGCAGGTGCTGCAGCTGCGACCGGTCCGCACGCGCGAACATATCGGTCGCCAGCCGCGCCACGAAGGCGTCCAGCTCCTCCCACTTGAGGTCCCTCACGATCGTCGCATTCCTCACGCAGCGAGGATGCCGACGATGGTGCGTAGGGAGAGGTTCTCCTGGGCTCGGAGCCGCTTCTTATTCGACTCCGAGACAAGCGCGAACCATGCCGGCGCAGCGTACGTGAGGCGGGGCCTTACATAGGTCTTGTAGACCCCGAGCTTCGCTCGCAGAGGGAGGTGGGAGGTGAAGATTGGACGCAGCTTCGCGCGCGTCACCTTCACCTGGTTGACGACTGCGCTGACGTGCGCAGCCATCGTTAGTCCACGGTCGATGGTGACCCCCAGGTATTTCACCTGGTTCTGCCACTCGATGACCCGTCCGTGCAGCCGGAGCGGCGGCGGCGGGTGGCGGCGGCCTGTCAGCATGGCAGCATCAGCAGCCTCAAGTGGCTCGGTGAGGCCTTTTTTATAGGAACCGAGAAATGCACACAGATTACCCCTGCGTCTGGGAGCTGTGCGCTGGCGTCGGGGTACAAGACTCCTTCCTAAAGTGACTCGGTCAGTGCCGCCTTTTTTTTCTTGATCATAAGAACTGTAGATGGCTCGCGACAACCTGAAACTGCACGCTGAACTGCATCGCTGCGTCTGAGAGCTATGCGCTTTTGAAGCGCTACTGGATTCCTTCCTGAAAATGCTCGGTGAGTGCTACAGTATCGTAGTCAAGGTCCTTATTTATAGGAGCCGAAAACTGCACAAAGAGCTGCATCACTGCGTCTGGGAGCTGTCGTCGCACTACTTGACTCCTTCCTGAAGTGGCTCAGTGAGTGCTACATTGTAGTCAGCGACGTTTCCTCTTGATCACAGTATAGCTCTGTCGTAAGTAAGGCGGACGGCTAGCCGCAACCGCGAACTGCATCCGTATGTTTGGGAGCTGTGCGCTGTTATAACAGCGCTATAGCGCTGCTGGACTCCTTCCTCAAGTGGCTCGGTGAGTGCCGAGATTCTTGATCATAAAAAGGATGGATGGATCGCCGCAACCGGGAACAGCACGCGGAATTACAGTGCGGATGCATCCCATGCATGTAGCGCTGCTGGACTCCTTCCTCAACTGACTTGGTGAGTGCCGCCATATCACAGTCAAGGACGTTTCTTCTTGATCACAGTATAGCTCTGACTGCATCGCTGCGTCTGGGAGCTGTGCACTGTTATAGCGCTGGACTCCTTCCTCAAGTGGCTCGGCGAGTGCCGCCGTCTCGTAATCAAGTGCTAGTGTTCATATAAAAAAAAACTTACTATCTTTTGTCCTTCTGGAAATCTATCTTAAATAACCGTGTTTTGCCGCTATTAGGCAGCCCCGGGCTTGTGAAAATATCTTCAAAACATAGCAATAAATGTATGTTCTTCGATACGTCTATCATCTCTTTGTTAATTTCTTCATTTCAGAACTTGGCAAGTTCCCGGCTAACATAGCAACAAAAACGAAAGGGAGTTACACATGTAAGTCTTTTAATCTAATCCCTCAACCGCCGACCTACCCACCAATTACTAATTACTAATCTAAGAACCTCAACATAACTAACCAATCGTCACTTATCTGACATTACGAACCTATGATCGACCATAATACAATCATCAATCCCAAATCATTACCAACCAACCAACCGACCGAGCGACCGACTGACCGACCGACCGACCTACCGACAGACCGACCGACCTACCAAACGTCACCAACCGACCGACCAATCGCCACCAGCCGATCGACCGACCGAGTCTTCACGCGTTGACCTATTTGTTTGTTGTCTATTTGAAATGTATAATGTCAATAATTATTATAATGTCAAGTAATATGGAATATACAATAAAGATTATTAAAAAAAGTCACGCCCATTATAGGCAGGCAGAGGCACTAATCACTAGAACTGAGCCCACGTTTTGCCGAGTTTATTAGGTCCGAAACGTTAAAGCGTTAAACTTCAAAGTTTGTTTTGGTTTGTCAGCCAAAAAAACGTTTACTGTGTTTACTGTGTAGTAACATTTGTCTATCAGCAGAACCTTAAGTTTATTCTTAAAAATTGTTATATTCATAAAAATAAATTTTTAAAAAATCTAGCAACCAACCTACCAAACAACCGTGAGGCCAAATCCATTTTCTCATCAGGGTTCTCAAAGGGTTGGAAGGAGGCTTTCGAAAGCGGCGCCCAAGAGCCGTGGGTGTTCCGCGGCGGGCTTACGGCGGACCTGCGGCGGCTTCTTCCAGTCGAATCCACCGCAGAGGTCGTCAGGATCGCCACTGCGCCCACGGACATGCCTTTGACGATACGGCCCTACACGTTGGCTGATGAAGATGAGGTAATTCGGTATTTGACACTATCAACAATAAATTATTTGATATGCTCGATTAAAACAAAAAATACAAAATGTTTCGGAAAATGTATCTCTTTCAAGCATTTACTAGTTATTACAATTTTTAAATAGATGAAACATAAAAAGAGTGCTATTACAATTTTTAAATAGATGAAACATAAAAAGAGTGCTCTGAGATGTGACGTCATAAGCCATAGGGCGGCTTGAAAACTTCTGACAGTAAAACCAGCCACTAGTCTTGCAAGTCTCCACCAATCCGGACTTGGCCCCCGTGGTGGAGTATGGCCTATACCTTCCTCAGGGAAGAGACCCATGCCGCTCGGTGGGGACATGATGGGTTGATGATGAAGTGTAAATTAAGATCTTGTCTGTTTGCAGGTATGCGCGATATGTCACAAGACCTGCCGGGATGGGTCGGATTGCAGTGAACTCTTTCCCAGCGATTTGCAAACGTTACCAGCTGATAGGTGAGTGTGCATTTTTACATGTTTTATACATCAATACTAACCGTTGAAATAACTAAGTTTGGACTTTTTTTGTCAAATGTTGAAAAAACTAAGTTTGGACTTTTTTTGTCAAACCTTGAAAAAACTTAGCTTAGTGTCTTTTTGTAAAACGTTGAAATTAAGTTTGGAGGTTTTTGTCAATTTTTTCTCAACTAAATTCCAAACTAAAAAGGCTTCGATTTGTGCAAACATACTAGGTAAATTATATATCTAATCTCTTTAAACGAGCAATTCTTGTATATGTAATAAAAAATAAACTCACGCCCGCTATCCCCGAAGGGGTAGGCAGAGGCACCAGTCTCTAGAACTGGACCCACGTTTTGCCGAGTTTATTAGGTCCCAAAAGTGACAAGTGGCAAGCCTGTCGCCGTTATCCGGGCACAATTTATCAGCGAATGGTGTTGCTGTACAAACAAATGTACGTAACTAAAAGTCATTGGTACATGCGTGGTTCGAACCCAGACCCTCATGATCGAGAAGCAAGGGTCAACCCCACTACGCCACCACCGCTATATCTTGTATATATAATAAGTTTATATATCCTCGTGAGGCCCGACCTTGAAAAGAACAATTGATTTAGTGATCACCTGAGGACATTGGGCCTCACGAGGATATAATCAGAATCTCGGAAACGGCTCCAACGATTTTCACGAAATTTTGTATTCGAAAGATGCTTTCGGGGGCGTTTAATTGATCTAACTAGGTTACATTTCTTGAAAACGTTGTTTTATCCGTGTTTTAAGGCAATTGAAATTTGCTATAATAACATACAGAGGTAAATTTCGCTTCTACTTGCAAGGTAGTTCTGACGGGAAAACGGGCGACTCGTTTCGGGTCGATTTCAAGAGACCCGGTTCGAGTCATGATATTCTTTTCCAAATTCTTTTTTTGTTGAAAAAGGATTATTTTAATTTTTGTAATATAAAATTAAAATTATATTACAAAAAAAGTACCGAGCAAAGCTCGGTCACCCAGGTACTTATTTGCTTATGTGCGGAATGCCGTCATGTCTTGGCGTTATTCATTCGAAAATATTAGACTTTCTTTCATTCTCGTGTTAAAAAAACATTATACCAACATGACCCATCACCTAAAAAAAACACACACAAATAACAAAATGTATAATGTATCGCAACAGACAAAAAAAACAAAACCATAAACGAAGTCTGTGGTATGTCTAGGTTGCGACACGAGGCAACTGACTCAGCGTTGTGCTGAGGGTGTGAACCCTCAGCGCTGATTTTCAGTCAGTGTCCACAGTAACTAACAAAGACCATTTAAAATGTAGTGTGAACATGAACATTTACATACAGGCACATACATTGCTTCTGGCCCCACACTAGGGGACCCTGTGTCGTGGGAACCAGAAACGGCGACATCACAAGCTTGTAAAGATTCAACAAAGTATGGGTGTTTATAACGTTGCAATATTGTCAATATTTAGGACATTGGTTGCGTCCGACTGGTAATTTTGTTCAAAACCGCACTGTGACGCTCCAGACTGGTGGCGCCATTCCTGACTCTCGCGCCCGAGTTCTGCATGGTGATTGAGGACGACCACGACTGTATTGTGGAAACCGAAAGCTCGGCCGACCCCGACCGCCTCCCCGACCGCCCTTCGACCGCCACCAAGCCAGAAATTGGTGAGTGATAGTCAAATTGTCTTACAATCACTGAATCATTAATCTGTACCGTTCGAATTGAGGTTATTTGAATAAATACTTTTTTATCACATCTCAAAAAAGAAAAAAATAATATTTTTTTAAGTATTTTTTTTTAAGAATTTCGCTAAGTAACTACTTAACTGTAGTGCTGTCTCGTCAAATTTCTCAGAATAGAGGGTGACAGAAAGTTACTTAAGTATTTACTTAGTGAAATTCTCAATTCAGAAACTGGCCCTTAATTTACTTTTGAAATAACCCGCCACAACGCTATCTTGGGCGATATGGCGTCGCACTGCAATTATGACGTCACATGTCAGTAAACAAACCAATGAACGTAAGTTGAACGACATGAATGACAAACGCCATTTTTACTGAACTGTGACGTCATCATAGAATCGGGCAATCCAGGCCGTTTTCGATACAATAACATAACATAAAGCCTGTATTACACCGGGGCAACACTGTGCGGCATTGCGGTATGCCACAAGGCCGCATGCTACAACGTCGCACATTGTGGCAAGAACCTTGTGGCATGGCAACGCCTTGTGTTATGTGGCAAACTGTCGCAGCTTCTTCTTCTTCTTCTGCCGCACCTTTTTAGCATGTGGCCTTGTGGCATGCCGCAATGCCGCACAGTATTGCCTCGGTGTAATTCAGGCTTAACATTTACATACACGCACATACATTGCTTCTGGCCCCACACTGGGATACCCTGTGTCGTGGGAACCAGAAACAGCGACGTGTACACAAACATGTAAACATCCAAGACCTGGTTTTTTTTTTGTCCCCAGCCGGGATTCGAACCCGGGACCTCTCGCATGGTATTTAGATGCGCTAACCACTGCGCCACAGAGGTCGTCATTTATATAATGTATTTTTAATTTTCAATTACAAGTATAATATAAAATTACTTTCTGTCGACGTTCACAGATGTTGTGTTGGATATAGCGAGCTCCGTCAGTTTCTGCTTTATTTCTCATATCTGTAAGAAATAAAGGTCGTCAGCTGTATCTGTAGATACAATAATTATAAAATTTTATATTGTGTTTTTTTATGAATAATCATTTTTTTTTGTTAACATGCCTTAAGGCGGTTTTAAGACTCATCATTTATACGAATACGTGTATAAATAATACTGTTTTTCTTTACACTGTCAAATAGGCTATTAAAAAATATCACACTAATATTATAAACGTGAAAGTTTGTGTGTGTGTTTATATGTTTGTCAGTCTTTAGCGCTGAAACGGCTGGACGGATTTTAATAAAATTTGGTATGGAGTTAGCCGATACCCTGGATTAAAACATAGGCTACGTTTTACCGCGGGGAAATATCTTATTCCTACGGGAAAATCGATGAACCGCGGGTAACACCGCGGGGCACAGCTAGTTTAGTAATAAACGTCAAAGCAAAAACTATGGTTCTGTGGAATTCGTGATGGTTCTTTACCTAAAAAAAATATGCTGTTGTCGTTTGGTTGGTGATAGCCTAAAGCCCATTACACAATGAAAAAAATAAGGTATAAGAAGAATAAATAAGGAATAAGGAATAGCGGAATCCAGCAATGGCACAGCAAAGCCGCGGGGCACAGCTAGTATAAGTATTAAAAAAATGGCGTTCTTTCTACAGTGGGCTACGCGTGCGCGGTGCCAAACAGCAAAGAGTTCTACCGGCGACAGGCCGCGGCTTGGATACCGGAGATGATCGAGAAGTATCCCGAAAGTCTTCGGGAACGTGAGGACCTCAGTCCCGCTGCTAAGGTGAGGGAATTTGGGTCTCGCCTTGATATGCCGTTCACGTTGTAATTACAGCTGATTTAGAAAGTGAAAGTGAAAAGCATTTATTTCGATTGTAACACCATAACACAATTTATAAACAATATTTTTAGTAAACCAAAAACATAAAAATAAAGGTACCTCATACAATTATGTTGAACGAAATGTGCTAAAACAGAAAAAGGCTGCAGCTCAGCAAAATGCTAGCCAGAGGCGACTAGCGCTGGTTTTCTGCTGCACCTAATTCGCTGAACTATGAACAAAATTTGACTATAAATAGAAAGAATAGACGAATACATACAATAATTGGATTAAAAACATTTTTATAGAAATAAGCATAAAATCGAATAAAGTAATGGCCCAAATGCCAGCAATAAAAATAAAGCAAATTTAATACATTTCGGCGTGTGTGTGTGTGTGTGTGTGTGTGTGTGTGTGTGTGTGTGTGTGTGTGTGTGTGTGTGTGTGTGTGTGTGTGTGTGTGTGTGTGTGTGTGTGTGTGTGTGTGAGGGTGCGTGCGTGCTTGCGAGCGTGCGTGCTTGCTGATGTAACACTTCTGCTGTCTACTGGAATGTTAAAGTACAATGTATTATCGTATTTAATTTTACAATGTAAACTAAATTTACAAGTCGGTGAAAATCACAAGACTATTATTAGCCGTCTGTACTTATCACTCGGTTAGGTTAGGTACGTTTGTACTCAATGGCAGTCGTATCACGAGTCGTATATCGAGCAGCCTTGTTTCACTCTGTCAAGTGAATAACAGTGTAAATGTGAAATTTAGTTTTACAGTCTACATAAAACCAAAAAGTAGGTCATGTCGTGGCTCATTCAACCATCGAACAGAAGGGATTACACCTAATTTTAAGTAGTAGTGTTTAGCATCTGTACGAGCAAGCGCATACATTTTCCTTTACTGGCTATTTTGTTGATGATAGCAGTTTTGTGTAAATTGTAAAATAAAGCGATCTTACGGAATAGACGTGTAATTCATTGAACACTTGAACATCTAACATTACGAACATCCTACATCACACTAATATTATAAACGTGAAAGTTTGTGTGTGTGTTTATATGTTTGTCAGTCTTTAGCGCTGAAACGGCTGGACGGATTTTAATAAAATTTGGTATGGAGTTAGCCGATACCCTGGATTAAAACATAGGCTACGTTTTACCGCGGGGAAATATCTTATTCCTACGGGAAAATCGATGAACCGCGGGTAACACCGCGGGGCACAGCTAGTAACAACATAATTATGCAAGGCATAGCCCCTACATTTTGGTCCTTCGAGACATTGAACTATCGATCTTAAGTAAAGTGCCGTGTGTTTTGTGCTCTGTGATTTTGCGATTCGCCCGGCAGGCCTTTCAGAAGCGAGAATCACCTGTCGGGTTTAGACGCGCTCTTCGTCACAGTGACGTTGAAGCTATTGTAGGCTTTGTTTAACTAATAGTACATTGTTCACCGAGAGGAGAAAGTGACCGATTACCGTCGAGGGTGTCGTTTGAAGATCGGGAATCGCAGTTTCTCTCGAGTGATACATAGTGCTTTATACTACACCTACAAGGAAAATAATAAACGGAATCTTTACTAATTGAAATTTATATTGAAATTGTTGCTAGTGGCCAGTGTCATTTTGCGAACTTGGAGATAAAAACTCACTGTAAAAACTTTTTTGGCTTTTGATATTTAGGTTACCGGCGCATAGTCTTACCCAAAATTAAAAAAGAAAAACCACGTAAGAAATGGATTTTCATACACTTTTTTCTCCCGCTCAGATGCGTTTTCTCCCCGCATATTTGTTCGATATGCAATGACGTACTTTCTACCGTAAATTTGATAAAGTATCAAGGTACTTTCCAAGCAGGTGTAGTATAAAATAAATAATTCGCTCCCTTCCTCTGTTTTTCCGGAAAGGTACAATTTGGGTGCCTTTAAGGCTAGAGTGAATAGGCTCTTACTGAACCAACGAGGAACATCGTCGGCTCCATCTTCACTTACCATCAGGTGAGATCGGGGTCAATCGTTGGTCAGTTTTTAATAAAAAAAAAAAAAAAAAAATTTTAAACGTCCTCCGCTGCCGCTCGCACATAATAGGGTAGTTTCCAGGGTCAAAATAATTAAATTCTATTTAGTCCGTATTTTAGATTATAAAAAAATATTGGACATGTATTTTTTCTTTTTTCGATTTAACAAAAAATAACAAAGATATAGCCCATTAAAGTTACGTGTGACGTCACTCCGTGCTAAAAAATGCAGCACGGCGTGACGGCACACGTAACTTTAATGGGCTATATCTTTGTCATTTTTGGTCTGATTTACAAATAAAAAAATACGTGTCCCTTATTTTTTAATAATCTAAAAGGCGGACTAATTACATTTTTTAAGGCAACTAGCCCATTCACGTAGTGTCCCCGCGTGACCCCGACAGGACTGCATCCGGCACTTCCACCAGTTCTCGGAGTCGGCGCGCGCGCCCGACGCCGTGACGCGCGCGCACCCCGCGCTTCTCACGTGCTGCGTGTTGCGCGCCTGCCGCGACAAGCACGCGCCCGCGCGCCTTGTCGCGTGCTTGCTGGCCGCGCTCACGGCGCACGGTGAGTACTGCCGCGACCCTACCTTTTAAGGATATTAAATGATGTATGACTTTGCAAGTATTTATTGCACTCATGGATCTTGAGATTCTTGGTATACGAACACTCATACCTAATTTGTATTAGCTTTAAGTTGATTTGAGAAAAGATGGTCAGAGTGGAGTTTTTTTTCGCTGCCTTTTTCTCCACTACAGACGGCCCCAAGGCAGCGGCTAACATTTTACATAACTGTATGTACATTGACATTCAACAAGCAGAATGTAAATTCTTTACGTTGAAATAAAAAATTTTGTATTTGTATTTGTATTGTATTTGACCCGAGTGCGTATACTGAGTTTTGTCGTTCACTTTCGATAGCGAGAGCGTTTGCGTTTTGCATAGGAGTGACAAAGCGCGCCATCTATTCTGCCCTGCTAAGCGCAAAAGTCATATCTGACAATTTTAGGTATTTTCACTTTTTTGCATATCTGGTAGGATGGCAACACTCCCGAGATGCCCACTAATCAACAGAGACCTATCTGTTCATTTTCTTACTCCAAACACAAGTTTAAGTTAGTCATATCTGCAGTTGGGTACCCTGTTGCTAAGGGTAAGATTAATTGAATGATACAGCAGAAAAAAGTCCGAACTGCAGTTTTTATTAATTTTTGTATAGAAAGGTGCAATACTAATAATGCCTAAAAATAAAACCAGTTTTTAGCTACACAGTCAGAGTTTAATTAATTTCACCCAAACCATTAAGGTTGGCATTCACCGAAATACGTTTTTGTCTCTCCTGCAAAATTACAATTTTACAGATATGACTTTTGCGCTAAGCAGGGCAGTATTTGTCTCTTTGTTACTCCTATGCAAATCGCAAACGCTCTCACTATCGAGAGTGAATGAAAAAACTCAGTATAAGCACTGCGCACGCGCCCGTGCGCCTTGTCACGTGCTTGCTGGCCGCGCTCACGGCGCACGGTGAGTACAATCTGTCAAGAAATTATTAAATTTATTATTAAATTTGTTTATTGTTCAAGAGCATAATGTGGGTTTTTACATCACTTAAACTATTTATCTATTAATTTATGATTGCATGCACATAATTTTCTTAGCTTATAACAGTAGGTACATCATTAATATAACTAAACAAGCCTTGATCAGTAATAGAAAGAAATGTACAATGGTGTTTGCTGGCCCTTATACTAAGCTAAAGCCTGTATGATAAGAGCCAGAAAATGTAGACATTAAAGAGTACGGTTTTGCTCGGGCTTTTTGTCTGCATTCGTTAATAGTTTGCACTTACAAGCATTATATAAATTACAAACTTGAGCTTTTACATAAATTAAGGTAATGCTCTTTAATAACTATAGTAAATGTGTAGATTTTTCAATAAAACAATTAGTAAACTTTCACTTCCGGTTTCTAGTAAATAATAAATAATAAAATAATAAACTCACGCCCGTTATCCCCGAAGGGGTAGGCAGAGGCACCAGTCTCTAGAACTGGACCCACGTTTTGCCGAGTTTATTAGGTCCCAAACGTGACAAGTGGCAAGCCTGTCGCCGTTATCCGGGCACAATTTATCAGCGAATGGTGTTGCTGTACAAACAAATGTACGTAACTAAAGTCATTGGTACATGCGTGGTTCGAACCCAGACCCTCACGATCGAGAAGCAAGGGTCAACCCCACTACGCCACCACCGCTTTTTTTGTATTTTGGTTTCTAGTATTTTTTGACAAACTATACTGCCGCGCCCGCGCGCCTTGTCAAGTGCTTGCTGGCCGCGCTCACGGCGCTCGGTGAGTATAAATCGCACACTTGCAAGAACAACGTGTTATTTCGAAACCCTTACGTCACATGAGAGCATTTTTTTTAAGGTCTCAAAGTAATGGCCGAAAGAGATAGCGCTACAACGTAATGCAGTGTCTCTGTTTCTCATTGTTCCGGCTTTTTCGGAGTGAATAAAATCGCGTTGAAAAGAAAAAAAAATCTATGAATAAAAAATGGTAGGTATGATTCGAAATATCACGTTGTTCTTGGAAGGGTGCGAAATGCAGTCACTAATGCTGGGGCCGCACCTGCGTCTATCGTGAGCAAGCTTCGCGCCAGTACTCTGTGCAATGTAGGGACTGAAATGCCCGTGGCGCGAAGCTTTGTCACGATAGACGCAGGTGCGGCCCCAGCATAAAGATGACCAAACAAGTCCCACGGTAAGACCCATAAGAACGTAATAATAGAAACAAAAATTCATTAACTCATGGGTCATATTTCGTGGCACGAACTATACTGCCCCTCGTCACACTGCTCGCACGGTGAGTACTGCCCGAGCGAATCTTTATCTTTTAGTGTACCCTGTTATACCCATTTTTCCGAGCGGTTCCGTGCTTCGCAAGGCACGTTAAGCAGTTGGTGCCGGCTGCCGTCGATAGGTGACTGACTGTAAGCCAAATCAAAGGCCTTAGGGCAGCTTTAAAACTTCTGACAGTAAGACCAGCCACTAGTCTTACAAGCCTCCACCAATCCGGGCTTGTAGGCTTTCAGCCTTTTAGCATACGCTGTTATACCCATTTTTCCGAGCGGTCCCGTTCTTCGCAAGGCACGTTAAGCAGTTGGTGCCGGCTGCCGTCGATAGGTGACTGACTGTAAGCCAAATCAAAGGCCTTAGGGCAGCTTGAAAACTTCTGACAGTAAGACCAGCCACTAGTCTTACAAGCCTCCACCAATCCGGGCTTGTAGACTTTCAGCCTTTTAGCGTACGCTGTTATACCCATTTTTCCGAGCGGTCCCGTTCTTCGCAAGGCACGTTAAGCAGTTGGTGCCGAATGCCGTCGATAGGTGACTGACTGTAAGCCAAATCAAAGGCCTTAGGGCAGCTTGAAAACTTCTGACAGTAAGACCAGCCACTAGTCTTACAAGCCTCCACCAATCCGGGCTTGTAGACTTTCAGCCTTTTAGCGTACGCTGTTATACCCATTTTTCCGAGCGGTTCCGTGCTTCGCAAGGCACATGAAGCAGTTGGTGCCGGCTGCCGTCGATAGGTGGCGTCGTTTAGCCAAGTCAGATGCCTTACGGCGGCTTGAAAGCTTCTGACAGTAAGATCAGCCACTAGTCTTACAAGCCTCCGCCAATCCGGACTTGGCCCCCGTGGTGGAGTATAACCTATACCTTCCTCGGGAAGAGACCCGTGCCCCTCCGTGGGGACATAATGGGTTGATCGTGAACCCAAAAGCCAGGACTAAGACTCCACTGTCTTTCTCTCAACAGGACTAATCGAGACGTTCTCCCCCGCAGGAGTAAGCGGCGTCCACGTGTGTATAAACACAACGGACCACTACCTCCACCAGTTTTACACGAAACTCGGTTTTGTGGAATTGGCGCGCGCTGAGCAACTAGTCTACTTAGGGCGTTCTTTCTAACGGAGAGCGCTGGCGCGCCCTCGAGCAGTCTTGGGGCGCGCTTGTGCGCGTCGCTTGAGGTAAACTTCGGCTGCATACTAACTTAGATTTTTTTCTAGCGGGCGCACGCGCACGGGATACCGCCGTTTAGCCAAAGTATTTTTCGCCAAATTTTACTTCCCAATAAACTTATGGCATCAGTTTCATTTCCCAAATGAAACTTTAGCAGGTTTTCATTTCGCATTGTATTCATTTGGTCAAATTATCATTTCGCATAATTTTACTGCGTCAAGTTTTATTAAGACAAACGTTTATTATGCTAACGTTTTATTTTGGCTTTTATTCATTTGGTCAAATTATTATTTGGCATAAATATAGTTGACGATGAGGTACTAATTATTATTGAACGGGGGGTCGGCGATGTAAAGAATACGTGGCAACAGAAATATAGGTGCGACGACGCGCGTAGCGAAGCGGAGCGCGTCGGAGCGTTAGGTTCTCTATGTAAGATCGAAAACAGACTCTACTTTGTTGTGTCATTTACACACATTGCCGGCAGCGTATTGTATGGAAAGGTACTTTTTGCCAAACGATACTTTTGACTGAATAATGCTTTTTAAAATGAATTTTGACCAAGTATTTATTTGGTAAACAATAACTTGCCATAATAACTTTTGCTAACTGTTTATTTGCTTTAAGTTGTTTTGAGAAATGTTTTTTTGCCAAGTGATAATTTGCGGAAAATAGTTTGGGAAGTAACTTTGGGAAACGATTTTTGGTAATACATTAGTATACCCACGCGCGCGCTTACGCGCTTTTGGAGCGCGATTGCGCGCGTCTCTGCTAATTGATTTAGACGAGCGCGCGGCAGTTTCGATCTATTTGCAGAGCTGTTCATAGGCTATTTGACCGATATGAAAGCCATCTCATATTGTTTGTTGGTGTTCATGGAGTCCTCAGAAAGTAGTCATTTTAAATTATTTCGTGTATTTCTTCTAAAAAAGGCAAACGAAAGAAAATTTACTATTCAAATAAGCCGCCAAAACGCTATCTTGGGCAATATGGCGTCGCACAGGCATTGTAACGGCACATCCCAGAAAACCAACCAATGAACGTAAGAAACAATTAATGATAGACGCCATTTTTACTGCCACGTAACGCCATCATAGAATCTGCCAATGGCTGCAGATACATAATATTATCAAATTTTATCTTGTGTTTTTTACAAATCATAATTGTTTTTGTAGTTAAAATGCCTTAAAGCGGTTTTAAGACTTATAATTCATACGAATATGTATAAATAATACTGTTTTTTTCACACTGTCAAATAGCCTATAGCCCGAGGCGCATGCGCGCTCTCATATGATACTACGGATTCTTTCGAGTGAGATAAGCTGGCACCGACTACATAGTTTTCGTCTATTAGCGGCGGTATTACTATCGGAGAGCGCTCCGTATTCGTAAGTGAATGGGCGCGCGTGTGCGCTTCTATTGTCTTGGGGGTAGGCACTTCCAGGACGGTCTCTCAAAGCTTAGACTCTAATAGCATTTATTTACTTACTGTTATAACACTTAGAAGGAAATTAAGTAAAGAGTACTAGGTTCATAAAAACTTTAATGGAATGGCACGGTAGTCTACCGTGGTGTTACATTGATTAAGATTTCACAAGGTCTTCTTGTGAAACTACAGCTGCAGTAAATGAGTAAATAAAGTTGGTGTTTACGTTGTACTGTCTAGAATAAAATGATGAAAGATTGTTATTAAGCTATTGCAATTATGTTATAAAACTTATTATATTATTTATCCGCTTAGTGAGCTAATATGAACATAATAATTTAGATAAGTATGTTCTTTACATTATTCCTCGATTAAGAAATGCAGGCACTTTTTCAAGATCTTCACCTCTCAAATTATTTGTTTTTTTTTTTCATAAAATAGGTTATTTATGTAATAAACTCCACTGAACTAGTATTGAATCAAATAAATACATATTAGTAAGATTCCTAAATGTAATAAGTTCACTAGTCATAAAGGTAGGCATTATTTTTCTCAGTTTACACTTTCAGTGACAGTTCTGTATTTGCGTTCTAATTTTCCAATGAGCCTTTTTCGGAGTGACTTTCAAAACATATCCTTTGATCATCGATAGGCGGCGCTGGCGCATCTGACTGAATTCGGGAAGCTCAGCCGACCAGAAAATAAAGAAACCTGTCTGCTTAGCTAACCGTATGCTGCGAGGTTTCTTTGGCTTCTGGTCATGCCGTTGGGTCATGCATATAAAATATTCATTCTACTCTATGGTTCTGTCACTGACTCATAGATTGGAAAGATTTTTTTTTACACAGAATAGAAAGAAAAACTGCCAAACACGCCTATATTCTTTCCTTCTGTATCTTTTCTGTTCTCAGACGAGCCCAAACCCAACTCCAGCTGTCCAAAAAGCTGACCTGAAAAGGCTCATTCCATTTTACAACCTATCTGTTAGCTTCTTATTATAAAAATTGCTATTATTATTCGAAAACCGACAGAGAAAATGGTGCCTATGAAGAGGTTGTCAAAAAAACTAAAATAAGATTCGTATTTCTGTGACTATTTATTTTTCTATTTATGCGTAGATTCTGTGTTGCAAAAAGTTCCTTATATATTTTTTTTAATTTTCCTATATTTAATCAGTTTGTTGCCTTTAAAAGTATTTCCGCTGATTGTGTGGAATTCATTGTCTTTTTCGGTATTCGTTTGTAAGATCATAATTTTTCATGTTAAAATTCCTAGATCAGCTATCCTTTAGAATGTTGTTTTGTTTCGGTCAAATACTATAAAGATTTTAGTTCTTTAATAGCCTTGTAAGAAATCATATAATTTACCAGATGAAAAGAAATTGTACACTACTTTGTAATACGATCTGTACAGTATTTCAATTCATTAAAAACTCAAGCGGTCCTATTTATAAAAAAAATAAGTAATGCCTCTCTTAGAGTCACTTTAAGTAAAACTTTATTTAACCTTAGTGGTCGTTTTAAATTTTCTTAATTTATAAAAAGTTCGAGCTAAAACGTTGTTGTTGTTTTTTTTTAATGTTATATTACGCATTTCATTCATTCATTCTTATGCAGTCTGTGGTCGTGTCAGGTACGATTTTTGGTTGTAAATTCCTAAATTAATAAATCTTGCGAGTCTTAAAACAAAAAAGTTAAACTGAAAAACACTCGATGGAAAATCGAAAATGAGCTTCTAAGACGAGGAATGCAATTTTTCGCCGCCATAATCGCCTCATCTGGCAACACTGACAGACACAGCTTTTGTGTTTGACATTCATTCACTCGCGTGGAGAGAGCACAACACAGATTAGACACTGCTTATAGAAGGAGGTTTAGGGGACATTTAACGAGAATTCAGTAGCTCTAAAATGGAGATTTGACTTAAATCATAATCTAATTTAAGATCAATCGTAAGACCAACCTGAGCCTTACTAAGTGCCGTTTTAGTGGAATAGTTTTTTTATAAATAAGACCGTAGTAGTTGCACAAAAAAGAGAATTACAAAAATAATTCTTCTCGTAAGGGTACAGACGGGTGATCTCTGATGAAATGTTCGTCAAAACTTATCACGAAAAAATCTCTTGGTGATCCAAGTGATTTCTTCGCGATAAGTTTTTGACGAACATTTCATTAAGTGTTTTTCCATGTTTGTCATGTTGTTTTGTTAAAGTTGTCCTAGTTTAGGTTCAGGACATGTAATTCTTTGTGTTGATGTTATAATAATAACTAGATTCCCTGTGCTATGATTAATGACGCAAAAACATTACAAACATGCAAATACACCCAGATAGAGGCCATTTTTAATAAAATACGATACGGCGAACTTCTACGAGATTAGTTATTTATTTGGGATTTTTTTTGCATCCACAGTTTGTATAATATATCAAGGTAATTTTTTATCTGTTACAGGACTATAATTATAACGTATTACCAGCTATCTTACTGTATTACAATGTACATACAATAGTATTTTTTATCTTTATGGTGCCGGCCATCAAATAAAAAGCTATAATCGAATCAATGCAATTTTTATTTCATGGATTTATATATGTATTTTTAATTTTCAATTACAAGCATAATATAATTACTTTCTGTCGACGTTAACAGATGTTGTGTTGGATATAGCGAGCTCCGTCAGTTTCTGCTTTATTTCTGATATCTGTAAGAAATAAGTATTGTATTAATCTTTCATTGTGATCATTACCGATAATTTTGGGAATATATAATGTTCTAAAAAATCTCTATGCCGGCTAAGGTATTGGATTTTATTAAATCAATGCCAAGCCAAGTCTTTAATAAGTCTTTAATAGGGCGGCTTGAAGACTTCTGACAGTAAGACCAGCCACTAGTTTTACAAGCCTCGGCGGGATCAAGCTTGAGTGACAATGTTGATATTGGACCCCGCCCATTCCAATATCAACTTTGTCAACTCAAGGATTTGGATTCAAACATTTTGATCCCCACAAATCCTGCGTCTATGCGCACACCAAGCGGCACGCGACAGCGACAGGTCGACGATTAGACGCGACGACAGGCTACGGCCGTCAAATTTCTTATAATTATTTTGTTCGAATCTCCGCGCACTTGGCGTCAGAGTCGCGGAGTCGCGACGACTAGACGCCCCAGAAGCAAATGACAACGTCGCGTCTGACGCGGCGACAAGTCGCCCTGTTTGCGATGGCTCTGACAGCTGAGCATTACTCAGTCGAAATGGCGTTATTAATAAAAACCACTATTTCGCTATAACACTCATTTGAGATTCAGTATAACCCAAGTCATACCTTCCTCAGGGAAGAGACCCGTGCCCCTCGGTGCGGGACATAATGGGTTGATGATGATAACCCAAGTTAAAGGCGAAGACAAACTTAAACTGCATTCGACGAGTTTTTTTAATTTTTAGGAATCGACCTTTGTAATCCATCATAAAAAAAATACTTCGGTAAAAGCACGAAAAAAAATGATAGTACGGAACCGGTGGGCCAGCCCGACTTACTCTTGTGCGCTTTTTTTAAATAATACTCATATAATTTACCTTCTGGATCTCCCCAAGCAACACCTTCTGCTCAGTCCGCGGTGTCATGGTTCCCCTAGTAACAAGATTAAATTAATTCTCCTAAGAATATTCTTCATAGACTATCATTGCTATTGCTAATAGCAATTCAACTTTGATGGCTGGGGAGAAAAAAAAACTCCAGCTCTTGGATGTTTACACGTTTGTGACGCCGCTGCTTCTGGTTCCCACGACACAGGGTATCCTAGTGTGGGGCCAGAAGCAATGTAAGTGCCTGTATGTAAATGTTTATGTTATGTTGCTGAAGGAAAGCAAATAAACAAATAGAGAGTTGGTGCTAAGACAGACTTTCAACACTTTCAATATACTTAAGTAACGTTCTGTCACGCTCTCTTCTGAGAAATTTGACGAGACAGCACTACAGTTAATTAGTTACTTAGCGAAATTCTCAATTCAAAACCGGCCCTGAAACTTCCAGCACTTAACTGAAACTCTTCTTAAAAACCAATCAAAATGGCGTTATAAACATAAATATTTACATACAGGCACATACATTGCTTCTGGCCCCACACTAGGATACTCTGTGTCGTGGGAACCAGAAACAGCGACGTCACAAACATGTAAACATCCAAGAACTGGAGTTTTTTTTCTTCCCCAGCCGGGATCGAACCCGGGACCTCTCGCATGGTAAGCAGATGCGCTAACCGCTACGCCACAGAGGTTGTCATTTTTTTTTACATTTATAAAGTGGTGAAATAATGAAACTCTTTAATTATAATAATAATAATATGGAAGATAAATCTTTGAACTAAAACTTTCGTAAGCACTAGCAACGTCATTCCGGATACACTTACATTTTGTCGGATGAGTCTGAACAAGTTTCGCTCTGATTCGCAAAGCTTAATCATGGCGAGCTGAGACGGAGCTCGCGTCGTCTCGGTTGCTCTCTGGGCCAGATTCTGAATTTAGAATAAATACTTAAGACGGGCCACTAGTCTTACAAGCCTCCACCAATCCGGACTTGGCCCCCGTGGTGGAGTATGGCCTATACCTTCCTCAGGGAAGAGACCCATGCCCCTCGGTGGGGACATAATAGGGTTGATTATGATGAAATACTTAAGTAACATTACGTCACACACTTTTCGGAGTTTGACGAGACAGCACTAGAGTTAAGTAGTTAGGTACTTAGCGAAATTCTCGATTCAGAAACCGGCCCTCTATCAGAGCGAAACCTGGTTGGATTCTTCCGACAGGAGTCAAGTAAGTGTATCCGGAATAAAGTTTATAATGTACGATATCATTGAGTCGGTGAGAGATGGCATTTGGATGAAAAGACCTCCCAGCAGTGGTGGGCTGATGGCGATTATCATGTACCTGTACCAGGCCTATCGCACTCCGCGTAGATATCGAACGGGTAAGCACATGCGGCGGCCACTCCAGAGTGGCTGATAAGTAGGGACTCACGCACGAGAGAGCAGTGACGCGTGCGCGGGATACGCGGTAGAAAGGGAGGCAACATGTAGGTGAATATAACTGTAGCTTTTTTAGCGCCGTGCGATCTGAATTGCACCTAATTGTGTCGCTGATAGTCCTTTTTTCTTTAATTGAATTTGCGGAGTGAACCTTCTGTACCTGTACTATGTATTATGTATTCTGTGCCTGTACCTGTTAATATCGATGGCCTCCAGTTTATCAAACAACTGCTTAATCTTCATGGCCAAATGCGCGTTGTTTGAACTTTTCCTCGGTACAGTATGCCTAGCCTTCCGCCAGATACGCTTCTTGTATTTGTCCGGTAGATCCTTCTCAATGTCTTCCCGGGACAGGAGGGTCATGTATTCGGGGCTCGTGTCGTAAGGGAATTTGACAGGCATAGTCTCGCCTGGGGTCCAGTGGAACTGACTCTGTCTGTAGGACCGGCGCCAGTTCCTCAGTTGCTCCATGGTCCTGGGGAGTAGAGTTTTGTTTTGCAGGTGAATTAAATCGCGAAATTCTCCATAACATACCTACATACATAAGTTTACACCTGTATCCCAGAGGCGTAGGCAGAGACGGGACTGCCAACTGCCACGATCCGAGATAAGATAAGATAAGAATATTCTTTACTGTAGGTACCAGGAAAAGCAAATACAGAACATTAACAATAAGATGCAGTACAAGAGGCAGTAAATTCGTGATAAATCTCCAGTAAACCTGTCTTATGTAGCTTTTTATTGTACATGGTGTAAATACATAAATCCCCAAAATGGGTGGGTCGTAGTTTCCATGTTTTGAAAAGAATAAATCGCACCCTTGCAAGAACAACGTGATATTTCGAAGAAAACTATTTTTTTATTCATAGATATTTTTTTAACGCGATTTTATTTACTCCACAAATGCCGGAATAATGAGCAAAAGAGACACTGCATCACGTTATAGCGCTATCTCTTTCGGCCATTACTTTGAAACCTTAAAAAAATGCTCTCATGTAACGTAAGGGTTCCGAAATAACACGTTGTTCTTGCAAGTGTGCGATATGTGAAGTTACTTTGTTAGCTTCTTCTCCTCATAATCATTGAGTAAAGCTTTTGTTTTTCTAGTCAATAAGCATTTATGAGTTTTGGAGTTTGAATACAAGCAATTTTACTAATGATAACTTAATAAACTACTAAAGTTAGGTACCAACTACGGCATTAAAATATACCTATCTATATTTTATTGCTATAGAAATACATATTACATACGTTACTCTCAGGGTACCTACAGCTGCGGCTGTTATTATTTCGTAATTCGAAGTTTTTTATTATACTTCGTAAAATTTGATCGTATTGTCATGTGAGATCGGTCTTTTTGGAAATCCATGGAGGAGGCCTATGTCCAGCAGTGGACTTCTTGTGGCTGAATGATGATGATGATGATGATTGTCATGTGGAGTCCTCTGATTTTAAATAGGTGAGGGGTTTGTTAGAATAAAAAACAAACACCTGTATAGACGTCCTCCGAGCTCTGTCGTTCGGTGTTTAACAGTAAGATTAATCAAAAGCCATTTTTAGAGTGGGCAAAGAAGAAAAGTAGAATGGTAGACTAGACACCATTCTTACTTCAAACTTAGCGTCTACTAACAACCAATGTATCACACATACTTTCTATCCTGTACCATCTTGTCACACTTCTGCAGCATTTCCTTGTGCTTCTTCAGAGCGACATCCTTATAGTAGCTCATCTTCATTCTGTTAATCTGTTCCGACTTGCTCTTGGCATTCATCCAGTCTCTAGGATGCAAGTGCTTGGCGCTTTGGAAGTAGTGCGGTATCTCTACAGTTTGGTAGTAATGTGGGCCGATGGGGCCAACGATTCGTCGACTACTGGCCAACTTTGGACATTTTCCTCTTTGCTTAGCGTAGTATTCATCTTCGTCAGATTCGTCCAGTTCTTTCTCGCTCAGTTTAACGGAGAGAGACGTTTTGTCCTTCTTGTGTTTAGTTCCGTCTAGAACGGAGTTGTAGCTGCGCCGTTCCGGATTGTTATCGGCGACTGTACTCGCCTTCTCAGACATCTCGGATTGCGAACGAAATATAGCGTCGACGAATTTTTCGTTTAAAAACTTTGTTATTTTATACACGCCTCCGTTTAGCACCTCTCTTGGCGGGTAGGTGAGAGGATTACCACCTATTTGCAGAACTTTTAGGTTCGGAACAGTGCCTAACTCGTTAGGCAGAGCGGTAATTCGGTTGTTCTGAAGTAGTAGATGTGTGAGATTGGGGTGTTCCTGTATGGTGGCGGGTAGTTCCGTAAGCTGGTTGTCCCTCAAGTCCAGCCATTTCAAGACCGGCAGTGACGGAAAGAAGTCGTCGGGCAGAGAAGACAACTTGTTGTCTTGGAGATATAGAGCCTGAAAAGAATATTTGGATACAAAGTTTTTATTAAGAAACCCAGGTCTTGGATGTTTACATGTTTGTGACGTCGCTGTTTCTGATTCCCACGACACAGGGTATCCTAGTACGGGGCCAGAAGCAATGTACCTTGTATGTGCCTGTAAATGTTGTGTAGGTATGTCTTATTTATTACATTTAGGTACCAAATAAGTACCTGCCATGCTACTGATCTGTCCGGCTCGTGGTAGACCCGGGTCTCTGCATACCCCCCCGGTATACATGCGTGAGTTTATGTTACATTATATTTTACCAACGTAGCAAAGTTAATTAACCCACAGATTAACAAGCAGACTCTGCTACAATTCGAGGTAGAGTCTACAGCACATCATCCTATACACCCACGCACTCTATTCCGTTGCATTACGGGCGACTTTGCAACTAAAATGTGAAGGTTGACGTGTTGTCGACTTTACGTTGTGTAGCAGTCTGCGCTATCTGGTCGTGTAGTGGGCTACAAAATACGGCACCAAGTATATTGGCCGAAGTGTAGATAGATAAATAGATAGAGAACACTTTATTGTACATAAAAAAGGAAATGTGTAATTTCCTTTTTTATGTACAATAATGGTATTTCTTAATCTAAGAATAAAGACGGCGGCCTTATCACTAAAAGTGATCTCTTCCAGACAACCTTACCTTAGTATACCTATAGTATAGCGAAAGATCAATATCGTCATCGCTAAATAATAAGATAAGAGATAGGTACATACCTGGTATATTAACAAAACGTATATTTCATTTCATTCAGCTTTGGTCATGTAAACAAACCGTTAAAACACGAGAAGCAAAGTTAAGTAAATATTGTTTTCTAGTTTTTAGAATTCTAGCATTCTCAACTCAAACAGACTCAAGAAAACTCCTTAATAAAAAAAAGTTCACATTGTATGCAGAATACGGTAGTTGACACGACCAACAATAAATTATTTGATATGCTGGGCTGGATTAAAACAAAAATTACAAAATATTTCGAAAAATGTACCTCTTTTAGTCAATTACTAGTAATTACAATTTTTAAATAGATGAAACATAAAAAGAGTGCTCTGAAAGATGACGTCATAAACCGGTATTTTCATACAAAATTCCGTTTTAAAAGTAACTTATTTGACATGTCAACTAAAACAGTACCAACTCCGATCTTAGTAGATTCGACATTTTTTAAGACCGGTCTATCTATAGTTTTTGGTGTGCGTTTAGACGAGTTCATCATCATAAGGCCTGGTAGGCACGGACACAAAAATAATTAGTATATTATATGAACATACAGAACAGGAATAAATCTTACACAGAGGTATCTGCTGCAAATCTCTGGTGCATGTTCTAAGCCTTGGCAAGATAAGTCCAACGTGGTATCCTCATTTAAGTCTTCCTCGTATAAATCAGTAGGATCGGTTCCTACCGGTTCGGAGGGACACGATTCGTGAGTCATAACTTTAAAAACGATTGCTAGGCACGCAACAAAAATACAATTTCTCAAGGTTTTCGATTGATCAATAATGTAATTTCGAAATCAACCGCGCCTCATTCTTTTTTACCGTCAGCAACTCGGTGATTGGCAAGTGATTGGTCATTCATAGACAAAATATGGTAGAAAATATTAAAACTGGCTCTGGCAACACTTTGTGTATTGCTTTAAATACTAGTGATGATTTAGCAACGTCACCGTAGCTGTCATTCATAATCGAATCGAGAAATCGGAAGCAACAAAAAGGTTTGTGATTGGTGGCGCCACTGTCCGATGCACAGAAGCCGACATTTCGGAATCATATTCCAAGCACGATGGTGTTTTCAGTTCAAAATATAAAAAAATGGACTTGAGCACTTTTAGAATTCAGCCCTTCATTTTGTTTCTTTGTTATTGCGCTCAGTGAATTTGTTTGCTGATAATAACAACTTAAAATGTGTTCAATGTCGAGTGCTACGAAATAAATAAATATAAGTTACAGCTTGTCCAGAAAGAGTAGAAATTAATAAAGAGTACGGTTTTGCTCAGACTTTTTGTCTGTGTTTGTTAATAGCTTGCGCTTACAAGCATTATATAAATTAAAAACTTGAGCTATTACATAAAATAAGGTATTCTGCCGCCGTACGGAGAAAGTTAAGGTACGGAAACTTAGTTGAAACTAGTTTTGAGTAAATTAAAATCTTGTTTGAAACATTAATATTAACTTTAAGCCGATGATTGTAGTTTTAAAATTTGTAGAAAAATATGTTACATTTTTATGGTCTGAGTTTTGTTTCCGTATAGACTAGCCTTTCTAATAATTTGCAGATTTCCCTTTCACTTAAGTAAAAAAATATTTTAAGTAATATAATGTTAAGCAAGAAAGCCATGATTAGAAAATTAAGGCTTTTCTTGTTAAATTTATCAATTCATCAGTAATATAATTTTGGATATTTCTTCAGTTGAAAAAGCCCTAATTTCATTTTTTCCAAAGAAAACTATCTATTAAGAAAACTAACTATTAATATTATGGCATGAAATTTAATTTTATGGAAAAAAGGTATCAAAATTAAAACAAAAATGATCGAAATGAACGCTATGAACCATAAAAAAAGATTTAATTATTACCAGTTATTCGATTGTGTGTTTTTATTGTATGTTATAAGCAAGGAGGTTATTTTAATCTTTGTATTAGAACATTCAAATAGGCTATTTGACAGTGTGACAAAAATTGTATTATTTATACGTATTCGTGGGCTGCCTGAGTGATCTTAAACGATCACTGAGGTTAAGCAACATACGGCGCGTTCAGTCCATTGATGGGTCACCGTCTATGACTAACGCTAGTGGCATTTTTCCGAGCGGTTCCGTGCTTCGCAAGGCACGTTAAGCAGTTGGTGCCGGCTGCCCTCGATAGATGGCAGTCGTTAAGCCAAGCCAGAGGCCTCAGGGCGGCTTGAAAACTTCTGACAGTAAGACCAGCCACTAGTCTTACAAAACCTCCATCAATCCGGACTTGGCCCCCGTGGTGGAGTATGGCCTATACCTTCCTCAGGGAAGAGACCCGTGCCCCTTTGTGGGGACATAATGGGTTGATGATGATACGTATTCGTAAAACCGCCTTAAGCCATTTTAACTAAAAAAATATTATTTATAAAATAGACACAGGATAAGTAAACTTTTAGTCCGGATCAACTTACGGGTGTTTTTTTTTATCGGACGAGTCGAACAGGTTTCGCTCCGGTTCGCAGTACGAAACACCCGTAAATTGATCCGGACTAAAAGTTTACTTGTGTTGTGCTTACGAAAGTTTTAGGATAAAATTTGATAATTTTATGTATCTGCAACTATTGTATCGAAAACGGCCTGGATTGGCCGATTCTATGAGACGTCACAGTTCAGTAAAAATGGCGTCTGTCATTCATGTCGTTCATACGTTCATTGGTTTGTTCACTGCCATGTGACGTCATAATTCCTGTGCGACGCCATATATTGCCCAAGATACCGTTTTGGCGGGTTGTTTCAGAACAAACGTAAATTTTTGTTCGCCTTTTTTACAAGAAATCCACGAAAGAATTTAAAATGACCACTTTCTGAGGACTCCATGTATCTCTTCCATTAGAACAAAAAATATTTTAGTATATTTTTTGAGGACCTAAAAGCAACAAAAACATTATTTTAAAACGTTGCTTTGCTAAACAGCCAAAAACGCGGTCCGCCATTTTTGTCTATGGTTTGAAGACCTCTACGTTTGTAAACAAAGTTTGACATTCAACATAGGTAGAGTTCGTGCCACGAAAGAAGTATGAGTCACAATAGAACCTACGCACGCGCGACTGACAGATGTTTGTTTACAACCAAAGGTGCTTTCAAGATGGCGGATAGTGTTTTCACCGTTCTGATTTAAAAGTGAAAAATATTTTTTTAATTTGCAAATTTTGCAGCCATCCTGCATATTTACTTAGCAAAGTCAATATATTTCGGTTTCTTACGTTAGATACTACAGGAAATATCCATTTATCGCGTCAAATTTGATACGAGGCAAGTAGCGTATTATAGTTATACATTTTTTTTAGTTTTGCTTAAAAAAAATATCTTATAATTTTATAAAGTTTAAGATATCAGATATGAAAATAACATGAAAAGCCGTAACTTGGAAATTACGGCTTTTCACATTAAGGTTTGTTGTTATTTTAAAATCTTTGGATTCAATTACGGCCTTTCATACTAGTCAAACGTCATTTATGTGAAAAGCCGTAAAAATCAAAAGGCGGCCTTTCATTTTAAAATTCAAGCCATTTTTGTTGGAGAACGGCTTTTTACGCCCCGTTATTTTCGCCTAGGTAAGAGTTAGACCTTATTTACATAGACCGAAAGATAGATTTTTCTTTGCTGAATCCAAATTAGTACTTAACTAAATTTTGCCAAAATCTTGAGTATTGTGCTTCAATAAATTAGTAAATGTTTTGACTTCTCAATAAAACAATTAGAAAACTTTCACTTCCGGTTTCTAGTGTTTTTGGACAAACTGTACGTAAAAGGAATGCATGTACAACCGATTTTTTTTCTTTGTAAAAAATTGTTTCTTCTTTTATCGTCTTTGGGAAACAAATAATTACCCTTGTTTTTGTAATTTACCGCTGACCATAGCGTCATTGCGTATTAAAATCTCAACATTGTATTTTTTGCTTAGGAAAAACTATGAAATTTGACAGGTTTTGTGGTGCATGAAACAATTGCGTTATTTGAAGCGAGCAAAAAATTGTTTTTAAGCCCAATGATCTCATTGAAAAATACAATAACTATCAAAATGTTGTTTGTAAATATTTTTATTTCACAAAAAACGAGTTTATTACCTGGGGTACTCTTGGCCACTCTTGGTATATACGTAGGTATGTGTCGATTATTAACCATCAATTTCCAGTTTCTGTGATACATCTTTAGCACTGATTTGCACCGGTTTACAGACCGGCAATATTATTAAACAAAAATACGAGTAAAAATACGCTTCACTGAAAAGAAAAGAGTGATATGCTTCATTTTCTTATCTGAAGTACTTTACTCTATTAGTTCATAGTTCACTAATAATCCACTTCATAGTTCATTGCTCATTCATAGTTCATAGCTCATTCTTAGTTCATAGCTTATTCATAGTTCATACCTCATTCATAGTTCACAGCTCAGTAGTTCTTTCACGTATCTTTTCACGGCAGTCCGCGAATGACAAAGGTGTTTTGAATTGAATATTATGTCACGATGGATGTAGATGTAGGTGTATCCGACATAATCGAATGTGTCGTAAGTGCCCTTTTTACAACTGCTAGCGCAAGACGAGAACGACAACGAACTGGCGAGACATACGAGTTACAGAATTTTGGTTCTTAGTGTTAGATATAAGAATGTTTCTTAAAGAATGAACTACTACGTGGACTATTAGAGTGAAGGAGATATGTTAAGATTTGTAGTGAATGAATGAATGAATGGTTTCACAAAACGAATGCATGCAATCGAAGCATTCATTCGCGAACTACACACCTCTGGTAAATAGACAAATGAAGCGCAACAATAAATCAGGTCAGACATTATAAGCAAATATATCGGACAGTGACATAGGAAAAACTGACAACTTGTCACTATTAAGTTAAACACTTATTCTCGATTCTATTTACAGTTGCGAATAAGTAAACTTAATCGAGTTCTGTCAACATCTCTCGAGAATGCACATTGTGTTGTGTGGATTTGGATACGTCACGTCACTATTTCAGTTACAAGATGGCGAACACTCGGGACAGTGATACATCTTTGTGGCTCCACAATAAACTTGGAACATCGAACGATTCGTGGACTACTGGCTCTATTTGTACACAATTAAATGCGGAAGTTCTAAAGAATATCAAGGATTGTTTTCCAGATTTGCAAACACAAGTGAAACTTAAATTATTACTAAGTTTCTTTCACATCCCGCGCAGAAATGTTGAAGAGGTAACTTTTCTCCCCGATCTTCTATGCTTTTGCATAACTGTATGGTGTGTTTTCTCTCTTTCATAATCATCTTAATGCAGAGGGACAGAGAGAGATGGTGATAAACGTGTATGTATTCGTTCTATTTGTTGTCAATAAATACAATGATTTTCATGTGGAAAACGAAGAAAATGCATTAAATATTCTTTCATAGCACGTTTTTTGAACCAACAATAGACTTGGTATGTGAATAAACCTGTTTATTACTTTCTGAATCATTAAAAAAAACATACAACGTATGCACCACAATTTTTCCCTCGCATTTTATGCATGTCAATGTGATTATGATATTAAATTGAAAAGCACGAAGAAAACCAATAAACTCACGCCACTCACTCGTAATAAAATGTAAAACAATAACAAACACACCACCAACAAGAAATTTTAACCCACTCATAACCTAATTTTAACTTGAAGAAAAGCATTGTTTCTCGATATGCTTCGAAAGGTGTAAATTCAGTTATTGCTTAAGTCACTCCAGTTGCTTATTCCTATTTTTAACGCCAGCCAATGATGCTCTACAAGGAATACTCTAGTTACGGGCCTTTTTGTAAGAGTTGGTCCTGATGTTCTGATTTGTGCCTCATTCTGATTTGTGTTTATTATGTATGTCCTTATTGTTATCATTATAAATGTATGGTTTATAAGTGGCTCACTGGCTAGAATATAGCAAAAACTGCCAAGATAGTGATAGATGATACTACCTTACCTGACCAAACTGATGACCGTTTACAGATCTTATGTCTTTTTTTATAAGAACACAAAACACAAATCTGAGCAGTTTAGATAGTCTATGATAAAGAGAGAGATATCCCCCAGATTATTTAATTTGCCATGAGTAATGTTTTAGAGCAATTATCTTAATAAAATAACACCATTGGTGTACAAGCAACCAAGTGTTAGTAATGTGCATATTATGATTGTTTTCAAAACAATGCACCGTATAAAATCAGCATATTAGCTATGGCTACACACGAAGTAATTCACATTAACCTAAGTGTTTATGACTTCCCCATACATTTACTATTTTAATTTGTTACTGAGGCAATGTAGTTACATATTGTTGACAGAAGCCCACCCTTTATTTCTTTGTAAGCAGTCTATCCACATCCTTCTGTAGGGCACAGGCCTTCTGGAGATAGTATAGCGCACATGCCCAACGGGGATTGGTGATTTCAAGTGCTGAAGTTTGTGAATAGCTCAGACCCTCAGGTTTCCTCACTATGATTTTCCATGTTAGCAAGTATTGCTACAATAACTTTTTTTTTTTTTTTTTTGTAGTCTTTGTAACATGCAATCGGTCTTGAGTGACCATAAGCAGTTGTTTGGAGTGTTTTTATGGCGTTTTAGGCACTCCCTCCCATCGTTGGGTTGCCTTCTTATTCAATTGGTCCTAGACCGTCCCAAATGTGCTTTCTTTTCAACCTTCTTATTGGAATACAACTGGTGAGGTCAGTAGCCAGCTTGTTGGGGTGATCAGCAATCCTATCTCTGTAGGCTCTTGACAGGTTTTCCACTTCCGCTTTAACCGTGGGCATTTGTAAGTACTCATGGACCTCATCAATTTTGGTGAACCATGGTGCGTGGGCTATGGTTTTTAGAACACTGTTTTGGAACCGCTGCATTATTGCGATGTTGGAGGTTTTTGCTGATCCCCACAGTTGTATTCCATAGGTCCAAACAGGTTTTAATACAGCCTTGTAGATCAGCAGTTTATTGTTTACGGATAGTTTTGACTGTCTCCCAAGTAACCATGACAGTGACCGATACTTTTGGTTCAGCTCGTCTCTCTTCTTCTGAATGTGAGTTTTCCAGATCTGCTTCCTGTCCAAATGGAATCCTAGGTATTTCACGACCGTCTGATGAGGCAGAACTTCACCACCGAGTTTTACAGGAGGACAGTTATCACGTCTAAGAGTGAAGGTGATGTGGTTGGATTTGGCTGCACTTGCCTTGATCTTCCATCTTTTCATCCAGTTATGGACCTGGTCAAGGTGACTTTGAACAGTTTTTGAGGCTGATACGGGGTCTTTGTCCGATGCCAGGATGGCAGTATCATCTGCAAATGTGGCTGTTAGAATATTTACTGATTCTGGGACGTCAGAAGTATAAATTAGGTACAGTGATGGACCCAGTACTGACCCTTGTGGTACTCCAGCCTTTACCTCGTGAAAAGATGACGTTCCCTCATTTATCTTCACATAAAAGATACGATCTTCTATGTAGGATTTCAGCAGTTGAAACAAATTGTGAGGAAGCCATAATTTTAATTTGTATAGGAGTCCAGCATGCCAGACCTTATCGAACGCTTGTTGCACGTCAAGGAATACTCCTGAACAGTACTCTTTGCTTTCTAGGGTGTGCCTGATGTGATCGCATACTCTGTGTACCTGTTCAATTGTAGAGTGCTTCATTCTAAAACCAAACTGGTGCTGTGGTATTATCCTGTTATCCTCGAGCCATCGGTTAAGTCGTCGGCTGATGACTTTTTCGAATAATTTCGATAACAAGGGCAGAAGGCTGGTTGGTCGATATGATGAGGTTTGATGGGGTGGTTTTCCAGCTTTCAGGATCATCGTTATTTGAGAGACTTTCCACTGGTTAGGAAAGTATCCAATCCTTAACATACTGTTAAAAAGTGTTGTCAGAAAGACAAGCACTTTTGTTGGGAGTTGTTGTAGGACTTCAGCAGTGATGAGGTCGTATCCTGGTGCCTTTTTCAGCTGTAGTTCTCCTATGATTCCCTTTAGCTCTCGAGGTGTGCAGCTTTTGATAGGTGGGCTTAGCTGTAGGTCACTTTGTAAGAATGATTTTACTTCCTCTTCAAAGGCATTGTCTGCAGTGTCTGTGTTAGGAGTGAATACATTTTTAAGGAAGGCTCCAAATGCTTCCGCTCTTTCTTCATCAGTTTTGGCCCACATACCATCTGGGCGTTTCAATGGGTACTCAATCAGCTGTGGTTTCTGTGAAGACTTTACAGTTTTCCACAGTGAGTGTTCATTGTTGGAAGTAGCATTTAGTAACTCCAATCGCCTTTGCAGTGTGTCATTCTCAGCCTCGGCCAAGAACTTCTTCAACTCAGCAGCTGCTTTATTCAGGGCCTTTTTGTCCTCGGGGTGTCTACTATTATGCCACTTTCTTCTCAGGCGTCTCTTTTCCAATATCATTTCTCTGGCTTCCAGCGACAAATTATTTTTATTTGACATATTTCTACTGTCGGGACCTTCACAATCAGGTGTGCTTAGCCACGCCGCTTGTTGAATTAGGCTTGTTATATATTCTGTAGCACAGTCAATGTCGTCTTCCGATTTCAGGGGCAGTTTTAGGTCAACATGATCCTGCAAGTATTCTTTGAAGCCAGGCCAGTCAGTCTTGTTATTGTATAGGTACTGTTTTTTTGATCTTTCTATGACTGTAATGCTCATTGTAGTTATTACAGAGGTATGGTCAGATGTACTATCAAAGTTACTTTCAATTTTGTAGTAGTAGCTCTGCAGGCCTTTATATATGAAGAAGTCCAGGAGGTCAGGTAGTTTATTAGGGTCCGTTGGCCAGTATGTGGGTTGGCAGGTAGTCAGCACACGAAGTCCATTGTGGTCTAGGCTCTTCTTGAGTTCTCTTCCTCTGGTGACTGTGAGACGTGAGCCCCAGAATGTATTTTTGGCGTTCCAGTCTCCGCCAACAATGTATCTTCCTCCGAGGGTACCAAAAAAGTTATTGAACTCTGTAGCTGTTATTTTATGTTTAGGAGGACAATATATAGATGAAATAGCCAAGGCACCTTGCTTATCATACACTGCAATTGAAGTAGCTTGAATGTGGGGTGTGCGGTACTCAGGGAGCAGATTATGTTTAAGGTTAGTCCTGATTATGACAGCTGTCCCTGCATGTGATGTGTTGTCTGGATGGTATGTTGCATAGACCATGTAACCCTTTAGAGTAAATGTGCATCTGTCTGTAAGATGTGCTTCCGATATAAGTAGCACATCTAGTTTTTCTTCTATTAAGAGTGTTTCTACGCTGTGTTTGTTACTCAAAAGACCATTTATGTTCCATGTAGCTATCCTGAGGGACTCCATTTATGGTATAAGCTTTGTAACGATTGTTGTGAGAAGCCCCATAAGAACTCCCATCTGGTCGATGAGGCGGTCGAGCTTTTCAGCCTGTTTTGAGAGGATTGTTTCTAGATTGGAACTGTTTGTTGGGTTTTTGTTCCCTATTGTTGCATCGGCATAAGATCTATAATTTTCTCTAGGTGGGATAGTTTCTGTTGTTGGGAAGTTAGTATTAATATCTTTACCAGTGAAATTTGCCTTATTTGTCTCGGTTTCTCTCCTTTTCAGTTGAGGGCGGGACATCTTCCTCTTTTGGATTTCTAGGCGCACCTTGCATCCATGGTAGTTGGCTGGATGGTCCCCCAGGCAGAGAGCGCACTTAGCAGGTGTAGTCCTATCCTTCTTTGGGCAATCGGTTGTGTTGTGGTCTTCTGCACATTTGACGCATCTATACGGACGCATGCAGTAATTGCGAGTATGCCCATATTGTTGACACCTTTTGCATTGAGCGATAGTGCTTGTACGTTTTGGATCCTCAATTTTAACACTGGTGTGGTAGATATATTTGACCTTTTTTATTTCAGCATTTTTTGGGTGCGGTGCTAGATTTACAAACCAGGTGTATGTGGGGGTTTTTTCTGGCCCATATCTAGCATTAATTATTTCGCCAACTATGGTGTTTCCTGTGCTTTCAACCTCCTCCCTAATTGCTTCCACTGGAGTAGACGGGTGTAGGTCTTTTATGACAATTCTGTATGGTCGCTCATCCTTCCTTGTGAATGTATGTCCAATCAGGCCCTTTTCCCGGGTAAGGCACATAAGTTTCTTGTATGAATCAATGGTATCACATGAGATTCTTAGTTGGTTCTTGGTGACAATTTTAAATGTATACTGACTTTTCTGCAGTGTTTTGTCAATAACTTCACATAGCTTTGCAATATCATTGATTCCATAGAGCACAATAGGGGGTGGTTTACTTACTTGCGTTTTTGGGGTTCCATTATTTATTGGTTCTTCATCAACTTGAAGTCCTGCATATTGGTTTCGGACAGGTGTATCAGATTCTGGAGAGCCACTTACTCGCTTTCTTTTGTAACGGTTCACATCACGTCGTAGAATTGGGACAGTTTGCCAATCATTTTCAGTATTGACAATTTGGTTTTCTGGGTCTAAGTTAATTTTGTTAACTTCATTTGAGGATAATGGTAAATTTGGTTGCTTATAGGCTGTATTAGTTTGACCTGTTTTTGGTTGGGCACTAGTTGAGGGACTGTTTCTGCCAGATGCCTTGGTAGGATCTTCTGGCAGATTCTTTTTTTTGGGAGAATGTAACATTTTACTGTGACAACACCGTAAAACATATAAATGTCACTGTCATTGTCAATGTCACTTTTGTAACTCGGGGTAGTTGGAGAAAACTTTGAATGTGAAATGTCAGTGGTGGGTTTTAAAGCACTAAATCTGTTAAATCCTAGTGTTTCATGAAGAGATAACACTGTCACTAGGTTTCCAGGTGGTTAGTAACACTTTAGCACTGTTTATTTGCACAATTTCACTGTTTTTGAACACAAATTTGAATTTATTTTTGAGAGCAGTTTTGTACGTAATGACACTTTGACAGCCACGCCGAGGTTCTGTTCTACAATAACAATAACTGTACAATAACTTTACAAATGTAATAACAAAGTCATAGGTACGTCTCCCGCTTCGTCAACCCACTGGGCTACTACCATTTAATTTTATTTCCTTAAAGCACACTGAAAGATTGAGTAGGTGTGTTCACCTCATCCGTGTGGAGTTTCTGGTCTCCCATCGGACGCGTCCCCCGGGTGGCGGATAGGGGAACGCCCTCCAGATATGGGGGGTACCGGCTTCAGCCGGTGCGGACCAAAACCAGAGGGAGGGGATGTCCAGTGGCTTGCGGTGCTGGATGTCCCGCGGGGTCCACTATGGGCCCCGCACCCGTAACCCCACACTGAGTGGGGCCGGGGGCCTTCGGGCCGCGAGGAGACGACCTCTATAAAAAACACACAGTGGGGGCCCTCCTCTATGTCCCTCTGTTCAGCAGAGGGCATAGAGGAGGTTGAGGGAGGGTCACAGACGGCAGGTTGGGGGACCTGCCGTCCGACATCGTGACGGGAGAAGGGGGTGGGGGGCCCATGCCCCTTCTCCAGTGAGGGTGGGCCCGACTCCTTTCGAATCGGGTCGACGTCGCCGGGGCGCCGCTGTAGCATTCGCACTGTGGTTTACCACAAGCGAGATCCGGCGGCGCCCCATTGCACGAGCGACAGGACGGCTCCCTGGGTGTTTTAATCGGTATGCCTCTCCTATTATTAGGAGAGGAGAGTCCGGTACACGGCCGTCGCCCTCCCCCAAGGGTGGCGGTGTCATGGTGCGCAACAGCATTTCACCCCGTTAACAACAAAAAACAAAAAAAAAAAAGGTGTGTTCACCTCATACATCCCTTACCTTCCACACACTTCTCTTGATTTTAATGCTTTCATCAATCTTTCCTCTCTCACCTCTCCAAATGTTCAAACCGACGCAACACTCCTGTCTCCATTGTGATCACTACATCCTCTTTCACTCCACAACATTCTCAAAGTACACTATTGTGTATCATTTAAAGTAACCCCTCCCACATACTCTCAAGGATCTAAAAATACTTAACAATAGAAAGATTTTGTTTGTAGATTAGAAACATTTACAATGTAATCATGCATTGTTGACTGCATAAAGACATGGAAGTAAGTTGAATATCAGACTGTCAGTGAAACGATTGGTCCTATAGTCACTTCCCTGAGGAAGGTATAGGCTATACTCCACCACGAGGGCAAATCTGGATTGGTGGAGGCTCTGGTGTTATATTGTCAAATAAAATATGTAGGTTCATCTATCTTCTAATATATGAAAATCTCATGTTACACTGTTTGAACGAATTTCCTCCGAAACGGCTTCAGAGATTCTTATGATTTTTTGTGTATTTTTGGCTGATTAGTATTAACAGAGAGTGTTAATAAAAAGTTTCACTTTACATTGAGAGTTTATTATAAGAAGACTGACCAATAGCTTTTGAATTTAACAAAGTAGAAACTCATAGGCTTAGTATTATTTTGTACCTTCAGATGCCTCAAAAACGAATGGTATTTAGTCTATTTGTCAATGGTCTTCATCTTTCTCCATTGCCAATTACTGTGCGATTCAATCTAAATAATCCTTATTATGTAATATCATAGATATCTGTAATATCCTAATTATATTTCAAGCAGGTCCCCCACTGTCTTGTTTTAACAGCACCATTATAATAGTTAAAAATGTCCATTATAATATTTACATGTTGCATCGAAATTAATGGTGACGAGTATAAATAGATATGAATTTATGTAAAAACCAAAGACAATCAATTGCAGTGATAAGATATGCATGCATCAGCTCTAAGCTGCTAGTGTATCAACATTAAGATTGCCAAATCGATATTGTAAAAGTCTTTACAGTACCTCCGTCCACACAGTAAAAAGTCAGTGGTTCAACAAGTCCTTTACGCAGTCTCCTATCTTTTCCAGTGGAAGAATGAGCTTGAGGAGATTATCGAGGTGGCCGGGGTGGACTCCGACCTCTGGGTTGCCATGCTTGCGGAGACCCTCAAGACTTTCCCCTCACAAGGCAACCTCAACACAGAGATATCAGAGTTTGACGAGACCCGGCCGATATTCAGTGACATGATCGGAGAGCTAAGGCGGGCTCTGGCCAAACACTCTGACCTAGGATTGTTACCACTTGAGTGCCTATATTTGAATAAGAATGCCTTGGTTTCTGTGGTAAGTTGTTGTTGATTCTTTAACAAAATATGTTTTTTTTTATATTGTATGGAATCAGGCGTTACTTTGCGAAAGTCCATAATAGCATTAAAATCTGAAAATTACTTTGCTAAATTCCGCCAAAATCCCTCGGCCTCATCCCAGCAAAATCCCATTCTCAGCAGATGCCTTGTGTTACAGGCGAAACGCGTCGCATTTTCTCACACAAGTATTAGTGTCAGTGGTGGTGCGTCTGTGTCTTGCTTCTGCTTGAAAAAGTGGGAGGGAGGGCGGTGCATTAACTAACCGCATGGCGCTTGTGGGATTTTGGCGGAATTTAGCAAAGTAATTTTCACAATTTAATGCTTTTTTTTGTTTTTAATTGTATTCATGTTTCATGTCAGGGCCATCCAGAAATTACGTCACACGAATTTCACGATTTTTTTACCCCTTGCCCGTCCTTGTCACAGTTAGTCACGTTTATGAGACTCCCCCCTCCCTAGTGTGACATCACATATTTTGCAATTTTACATCTAGAAATTAGTGAATTAAAACAGCAGTTCCGAAATAAGTTTTATTTCCGATAGACTTTTTAAATGTTTCGTTACTAGTTCAAAGTTCGTGTTTTAACACTTAGATTATAATAGATTTTGATATGTGACGTCACGAAATTTCGGACCCCTCCCACCCCCCTTGTCACACAATATCACACTTCGTCGACCCCTCCCTCCCCCTTAACGTGTGACGTAATTTATGGATGGCCCCTCATTCGTGTCATTAACTGTTTTCAAATGCGTCCACGGCGAATTGGCCATTACATAAACATCTCAGTCACGCAGGTTTCTCCGTGATGTGTTTCTTCACTATTTGCTACTACAATAAATAAACAAAATTGTTCGAAAACTCCCTAGATGACCCTCCAACCGTCTCTTTTCAGGTCGGTCAGCAACCCAACCCTGTGAAACACTTCACGCTAAAACGCAAGCCCAAATCCGTGGCACTGCGCAGCGAGCTCCTAGCCAAAGCTGCGGAGGTGCAAGCCAATCAGAAGAAGGCGCAGGCGCCAACAGTGCCTGTGCGCAGTCGAGGAATGCCGCGGAAGATGACTGACACTAGTAAGTCTTTGTTATTAAGAGACCCCCACACTAGCGTCTCTTGAGCGTCGTCGTCGTGCCAGCGTCCGCACATCGTCGCCGCGGCGCACGGTAGGCTGAGAATCACGTTTCAAAGACATAGGAACTTGAGTTTTCAAGTGTCACTTTTTTCCAAATCCATGGAGGAGGCCTATGTCCAGCCGTGGACTTCTTGTGGCTGAATGATGATAACTTATCCATCATCATCACCGTCGCATACAACGATCGCCTTCCCACGCAGCGCCGCTGAAGGGGCTTCCGTCGCGCTGGGCGTCTCGCAGCAGTGGGCCCCGGCCCGCGCCCGCGCCGCCACGGCCCGCGCCCCGAACCGGCATAAAGCTACTCGACATCGCCGAACAGCCCGCCACACACGCGCAGATCAAGAAGCGGAGAAAGCTGGGTGAGTACGCCCTGACACCGTTTTTTTCAGCTCTTTTTTTCCCTTAACCCTTGAACTGGTAAAGCTAGTATACATTTTTCATTGGTTTTGAACTTTATCTCAAAGTGTAAGGCTGTAAATGTCTGTTTTGCTTGTACGTAAAAAAACAAATAACCCCATTTTACTTCCAAGTTAAGTTCAAGTAAAATCGAGCAGAGTGCTTCTCAAGCGCCGTCACGAAGCAGAGAAAGTTGACTAAGTTTTACAACTTGCAAGGGTTATATTTCTTTTTTGTGACATACTTTTATATTACTGTTACTTATTAATGTTTAAACACCCTATGCTGGCTGGCTGGAAGAGATCTCTTGTAGAGATAATTTCGCTTTTGAAACAATGCTATGTAATTATATTATTTTTCTAATTCATGGTTTGAGATAAAGTATATAATATTATTTCCTTCTCTGTGCAGAAATGGAGGAAGGTGCCAAGAAGCCCCCGCCGGCCGCGCCCCCCTCGCCGCCGCCTGACTACGCGAAAGGACTCAATTTCCAGTTGCCTAAAGTCGAGGAGACTCCGGCAGGTTAGTTTACTACTACAGGAAGGATGGCTAATGGATATATGCAAATACGCATTGTGCTTGGAAAAACCGACACACGTAAAATACTAACTATTCAGGAGAAAGATGAAACGTCATAATTTCGTAATTATAAAAATAAATAAATTAACTCACGCCCGTTATCCCCGAGGGAGTAGCACCAATCACTAGAACTGGGCCCACGTTTTGCCGAGTTTATTCGTAATTACAACGCCTTTTAATTCAGCAAATACATAGCTGATATTTAGATTTTAAGTTTCAAGGTAGCTAGCACAAAATGGGTGTTATAGGCGCGCCGAGCTAAGAAAATATGTACATACTAGCAAAATACAAAAAAAACAACAACCCTTGTGTGAAAGCATTGAATTTAGATACAGAATTCAATGGTGAAAGTTATTATATTGTTAGACATGCATGTCGAGGGTGGCAAAATGTTGTTTTAATTTTTTTTTCTGTGAGTTGTGTACTATACTATATGAGTGGTTGTCCAAAAAGGGACCTGGAGGGATTGAAAACCGTTATTTTTTTTATTAGATTTTTTTTAATCTCTTGTATTTTAGCTTTGTTTTGGTCTGACCAGAATATTTTTAGGTGCCATAGTTATTTTTTTATGATTTTTTTTGTGAGCCGAGCCGAGTCGAAACCTGTCTATACACGAAACTTCAAACGCGATTTTCTAGAAATCAGTTATTTTCCCTTGAGGTCCCTTTTTGGTCAACCACTCACATATTATGCCTTATCTTTTTATGTTGTTCCTATTGTGTGTCTGTTGCTATAATATTTTTTCTTTCTTTTCAAAACTCGGTGTAACCATCCCCTTTGCCCGCAGCGCCGGTTGCCGAGTCGGCTCCGTCCCCGCCGCCGGCGCCGGCGCCCGCGCCAACGCCGGCGCCGACGCCCGACCGTCCACCTCCGTTAACACCTGTCGTCGTCTCCGTAAGTTCATCTTCTGTACTTATATTTCGTCGCCTTAGTGGTGAAGAGAGCTATGCCACACTTGAGTGGTTCCGAGACAGAGCCAATTGAAAAAATTACCACTGGATTTTTTCTTTATCTTTCCATTTAACTCCTTTCACATCTGAATGAAAAATAAACTGCTAGTTTAGCTATCACTTAGATCTCTTCACCAATACAATCTCCATTTAACGCAGAGTAGGGTGGAGTTCATAACTCAATTCGGTCGAAAGTGTGGCATAGCTCACTTCACTGCTAAGGCTACGATTTTATCCTCGTAAGGCCCGACCTTGAAAATAACAATTGTTTTTGTGATCACTTGAAGAAATTGGGCCTTACGAGGATATGGAGCTTTTTCATGGAAGAGACCACCAATTTGAACTAAGCAACTATGTGTGAAAGTAACCCTCGAAAGCATTTCCCTCCAAACCGTGTCGTGCGAGAGTGGAACAAACTTCCTGACTCTATTGTTAGTGCAGATGCAGTGAACTGTTTTAAAAATAGACTGGATAACTATAAATAAACCAAAAACAATTAAATGCAGAGATAAGACATACACGCATCAGCTCTAAGCTTATAGGGTATCGTATAATAATAATAATGTAAATGAAATGGAATGGCCCGTAAGGACGGACATACTTTGACCAAATAGGGGATGTATTAGCGAAGGACAAGATAAAATGTAGCCGAAATCGGCAGGCGTGCTCAACTAATGAATATTGATGAAGTGAAAGAGTGTGGACCATGGTAAGTGCTAAGCCGTGGTCTGCCGGCACGTCCGGAATACGACGTGAATTTATTTAATGGAATATTAGTTTTTTGGATATTTCGACTTTACCTTTTCATATTCTTCTATGTTTGGTAGACATCAATAAAATCCAGAAACTAATAATGTCTATAAAATTGTAAAATATGGCCCGGATATTTTCTTACCTTTATCTTTTATTATTATTATTATTAATACTTTTATTGCACTCACATTTAAAAATTAAAATATAGTACAATGCGGCGGACTTAATGCTATTAGCATTTTCTACCAGTCAACCGCAGGAGGTAAAGGAAAGTGATGGTAGGCGTGCAAAAGTAACTAAACAAATATACAAACATACTTGTTTATGGTGCATTAAATAAATTTATACATTATCATATACTTACACATATAATAAGATATAATTATAATAAAATAACATATGTAATATAATATAATATATATTATAATAGTATACAATGAGCCGAATTAATAATATACTTATCTACACATTACGTAAGAGAAAACAAGGGATATGAAAAATAAAAACATATACATATAAGTGTAATAGTAAAGGGCATACAGCTGAAAGATCCTTAACATGAGAGAGGCTAAGGGTGTTTCAGGTAACACTTCTCGAGGAAGTGTTCCCGGACAAGGGCTTTGAAAGAATTCCGAGAGGGGGCTTGATTTTACTAGGGAGAAAGTTCTTCAGACGAAGCAATGGATGGAGCGAGGCATAAAATTTCTGCGAAATTTTACTTACTTGGCCGGGCCATATTTTACAACGTAGTGCCAAGTGCGTACGAAAGTGTTAGTCTATAAAATTGTTGGTCGAGGCTCAAGAGGATGCTGGTTGCATTTTGCAACCGCAAGTGATCGCGGTGATTTTCAGCACCTACCTATAAAAGAAAACTAAAGACTAAACTCACATTTAGAAGATCATCATTATCATCAGGCTGTATTAGTCCACTCCTGGACATAGCCCTCCCCTAATGAGCGCCATAGCGCCCTGTCTTCAGCTTGCATCCAGGATCTGCCTGCAGTCTTTCGCAAACCGTCATCCCACCTGGTTGGAGGGCATCCTACACTACGTTTTAGAAGATTTAGAACAACGGTTATTATTAACTTTATTCCAAATACACTTGACTTTTTGTCGAAAGAGTTTCTCACTACCTTAGGTCTTAGGTCGCGACGAGCCCGCGTCTTACCCGTAATGAGGTAGCGGCATCTCGCTTTACGCGGTAAATCAAGTAAGATGCCGCTTTCTGGTAGTAAATAAAAAATAAATAAAAATAAAAATCATTTATTTCTGGTATCGATGACCCATATTAATAATATACAATTAACAAATTTAGAATTTAAAAATTAAATTAATATTAAATTAAATAAAACAAAATCCGAACTAAATTAAAATTCACTAACATTAAAGTTACCATAGAATGGTAGCGATTGGCTTGTGCATATCACCGCAGTGCCGTAGATATGCACAATCCACCCTACCTCCTAACATTTGCAGGATATTGTTGGGGGGTGGATTTACAATCCTGTCGAAAATTCACGTTGAGGGGATAAAAAAATAAATATTGCTCGATAATCGTAACTTTTTTACATTTACATGCTTTAAATATACCTGTTATAATGCGCTTTAACCCAAACATACTCAAAATCAATAGATTTTTAGTAATAAAATGAATACTGCTATAAAAATCATCACCGTCTGTGAAAAAAATTGCTACTCTTGACGTTTGCCGGCAAAAAGTCGAATACCCGACGTAGGAACTAGATTTTGATTCATTATTTACGTTTATCCATATTGTATATAACTTTATAGAAAAGAAAATAATAATTTCTTCGTAAGATTAATGATCAATTAATTAACAAAATTTTAGCATCGATATTCGTCAACACCGTCACGGCAACATCAAAGTGAAGGTAGTTCTGTATGCGTTGCATTTACGTGGCCAGCGATACCCTGATCTGCTTCCTCAGTTCAATAGCAAACTCCGAAGCGAGTCGCACGTGCATAACACTCTCTCCGAGAGCAAAGATTTTGTTGCGAGTGTCCAAAAAAGTTGATTAGACAAAGTTGCCGTCATTACCGTCAGACTGTGGTTCAAGGTAAGTACATAAAATAGCATTACCATTAATTTCAATAAGATCTTGATGTAAGTGAAGATGCTAAAGAAAATAGCGGTATCTTATTATTGATATTACTTTTCTAGAAAAAATTACGTAATGTTCGAATCGTCATCACCATACGCATCATCACCGTTTACAAATGATGTGCGGATCCCCAACCCGCATGCCCAGCGTGGGGATTATGGGATTATGGATTACCCCCAATGATGGCACGACCAAGGCAATGGCCCCCAGTTCCCAGCCGCCTCGCTATTGCATAGCAGGGGCTGCTAAGAATCACCGGGCTACCTCAGGCTGCCACAAAAAATTGACCCTGGCAACGTTCAATGGGCGCACTCTAAGGCTTGACCATCATCTAGCGCAGTTGGAAGTGGAGTTAGAGAACATTAAATGGCATGTTCTGGGGTTATGTGAAGTCCGTAGAGAGGGGGAGGACACCGTAACCCTAGACTCGGGCCATATTCTCTACTTTCTCGAGGGTGATAAAACATCCCAGGGTGGCGTAGGTTTCCCCGTCAATAAGCCATCTCTAACAACGTTGAAGAAATCTCTAGTGTGTCGACCAAAGTAGCGTACCTTATCCTTCGGCTGTCCAAGCGTTACAGCATGAAGGTCATTCAGGTTTACGCACCGACCTCAACACACTAGGATGATGAAGTGGAGGATATGTACGAAGACATATCCAAAGCCTTACATAAAACCACGAAGGCTCACTTCAACGTTGTTATGAGGGACTTTAACGGCAAGGTGGGAACCCAGAGTGGCAACAAGTCCCGAATAGGCCCGCATGGTTATGGAGTCAGGAATCACAAGGGGCAAATGCTTGTCAACTTCCTTGAGAAAGAGGAGTGATTCTTAATGAACTGTTTCTTCAAGAAACAGCCTCTTCAAGGGAGGTGGACATGGCAAAGCCCCGACACTGTGACTTAAAATGAGATCGACTTCATCATGACGGATAGCAAGTACATGTTCAGAGATGTCTCAGTGATCAACAGGTTCAATGCCGGATCCAATCACTGACTTTGTGGACTATGAGAAGGCCTTTGACTCTGTCGAAACCTGGGCAGCTCTGGAATCCTTACAGCGATGCCAAGTAGACTATCGTTCTATCGAGGTGTTGAGATGTCTATACGAAGCCGGCACCATGAGTGTCCAAGTACAGGGCCAGCAGTCTAAACCTATCCAACTGCCCAGAGGAGTAAGACAGGGGGATATTATATCCCCGAAACTGTTCACAAGCGCGTTGGAAGACATGTTTAAGACGCTGGACTGGAAAGGAAAGGGCATTAACATAAACGGCGACTACATCTCGCACCTGCAATTCGCATGGCGGAGTCGCTAGAGGAGCTGAACCAGATGCTAGGCCGGCCAGCCTAGCTTCAGCCTCGTGACGTATCAGTCTTGGCATGAATTTGGATAAAACCAAAGTCATGATCAATGGCCACATAGATCCTACACCGATCGTCGTAGATCAAGAAATCTTTTCCGAATATTACCTCGGGCAGATTCTGCAGTTAGGTGAGAACTATTTCGAGAAGGAAGCCAAGAGGAGGATCCAACTGGTTTGGGCAGCGTATGGGAAACTACGCCGAGTCTTCTCGTCATCCATACCGCAATGCTTGAGAATGAAAGTTTGCAATCAGTGTGCCATACCTGTAATAACCTACGGAGCCGAGACGTGAACACTCACGATACGGCTGGTTCACCAGTTCAAAGTCGCTCAGCGAGCTATGGAGAGAACTATGCTCGGAGTTTCTCTGAAGAATAGAATTCGTTACGAATACCTCAAGTTATCGATATAGCTCAGAGAATTTAGCAAGCTGAAGTGGCAGAACCGACAACCGTTGGGGTAAACGTGTTCTTGAGTGGAGACCGTGACTTGGCAAACGTAGTGTATGACGCCCGCCAACCAGATGGGATGACGATCTGCGAAAGACTGCAGGCAGATGCTGGATGCGGCAAGCTGACGACAGGGCGCTACGGCGCTCATTAGGGGGTGGCTATGTCCAGCAGTGTACTAATATGATGATGATGAGGACAAAAAAATTAATAAGTAGATAGTTACCTCTTTGATTACAAAAAATGGACCAAAAACCACCGATGACCACAACGAACCAATGTGATGATTATGTAAGAGAATTTTGTTAAATTATGAAAAAAGAAAATTTGGTCAGTTTCTTGGTAATATAATCAATCGTAGAATAACACAGAACAGTAATCAACAACATAAAAGTAGTTCATTACCAAAAAACTGACCAAATTTCAATTAACTTAGTAATAAAAATGATGATTACGTGTTACTTGTACAATAATTTATGTTTTTTTACATGACTTATTACCAAAAAAGCTGACCAAATCTCAATTAACATAAAAATATAATGATAATAATTAAGCGAAAAGTAAAAGACTGTTTAGGATTGTTAGTAAAATTGTGTTGAGTTATATCATTAGAGGTAGAAGAAAATGACTGTATACGATTGTTATCAGAATTGTGTTGATTATATCATTAAAAACATTTGATTTTCATAATTTTGTTTTTAATTTGACATACCTACTTAGTTAAAGCATCATCACCATACACACGAAATCATCACCATCTATAGATAAATCACCGCCATACCACAGTCGTCATCACCATCTCACCTCTTTTTATTTGAATGCTGATATCTTCGGATCAACGTTAAAAATCTTGGTCTAAACACAATGTAAGAACATTATAGTTATCCTACAATGATTTTATCTGGTTTTACTAGCATTCCAATGTGTTTTAATTTTTTTGAATTTTTTGTTCCGAGAAATTTTTGTCGAGTAAATCCACCCTGGGGCTGGCCCACACCCGACGCATCAGGGACGTAGTGGAAATTTTAAAATATATTATAATCACCCATTTTAATACACACCTTAATTCCACAGGGTCCTGGGTCGAAGCCCATCGTGATCGGTGGGCAGCAGCCTAAACTCCTCATAGCGAGCCAGGCTGGCGGGAAGCCGGTGCTGGTGGCCGCTCAGAACCTTCTCAACACCTCCGCAGTCATTCTGCAGCCCGGAGGGAAGGCGGTGCTACTACAGAATATCAAGCCGGTAAGTGAAATAATTGCAAATGCATACAAATCTCTAGGCTTTGTGATGCGTATGTCCAAAGATTTCAAAAAAGCCAAAACGCTCAAATTATTATACTGTACCATAGTCAGGAGTACCCTTGAATATGCTTCCCAAATTTGGAATCCCAAGTACATAACTTACATAAATCGAATTGAATCGATACAAAAAAAGTTTATGAAATTTCTCTGTTTTCGCCTCAGGATACCCTTTAAGTCCTGTAATTATTTGGAGCTATGCAAGAAATTTCATTTTCTTACCTTAAAATCTAGACGTGACATAGCTGACATGATTTACTTGCACAAGATCGCATCCTCCGCCAACGATTGCCCTGAGTTGCTTCATAAGCTCGGTCTGCGTATCCCCAGTAAAGTGCGTCATAATTCATTATTGGCAATACCTAAGGCTTCAACTAATTATAGGCAAAATAGTTTTATTGTGCGTGCGAGTGACCATTACAATAAACTTCTTAAGTTACATAATGAGCTTGATTTATTCAACACAAAGGTAGCGACATTAAGGCGCCTAATGAGTTCATCATTTTTTGCTAGTGAGATCTAATTTGAAATTGTTTCATTTTTTCTCTTTCTTTATTTTTTGTGATCACTATGCTTACTATTGCATGATTTAGTGAGTTTCCACACGAGTGTTTTACTTTTTAATGTGTTACTACCGGCGAGAATCTATTATTAGCTGTTAGACACCTAGTTATATTGTCATAATGTAATTTCATGCTGATGATTCTCCAAACCAAATAAAAAAAAAAAAAAGTATTCCAGAAATAGGCAATTCACCGACGAACGGTGACACAAATGTAATAGTTAATACCCATAAGTGGAGTTGTATCACAAAGGCTATTTGACCGATTTCAGAAGGCCATCTCATATTGTTTGTTGGTGTTCATGGAGTCCTCAGAAAGTGGTCATTTTAAATTATTTCGTGTATTTCTTCTAAAAAAGGCAAACGAAAATTTACTCAATTTACAAAATGTAGCTCAATAAATATCTTATCTTATCTTATCTTACTTTTCAAATAAGCCGCCAAAACGCTATCTTGTGCAATATGGCGTCGCACAGGAATTATGACCAATGAACGTAAGAACGAATGAATGCCAGACGCCATTTTTACTGGCATGTGACATCATCATAGAATTGGATACATAACTATCAAATTTTATGTTATGTTTTTTTTATAAATCATAATTTATTTTTTTTTAGTTAAAATGCCTTAAAGCGGTTTTAAGACTCATTTATACGAGGACGTATAAATAATACTGTTTTTTTCACGCTGTCAAAATTAAACAGCCTATAAAGAAATTATTAAGTTCTTTTAGTTCTTAGTTAGCAGTTTACGTTTGTCGGTTTTTCCAAGCGCAGCGACTAAAGCCTATTGCCATTGAATGACAATCTCTATAGCACAGTGGTTAGCGCTTCTGCCTACCATGCGAGAGGTCCCGGGTTCGAATCCCGGCTGGGGACAAATAAAGAAACCCACGTCTTGGATGTTTACATGTTTGTGACGTCGCTGTTTCTGGTTCCCACGACACAGGGTATCCTAGTGTGGTGCCAGAAGCAATGTATGTGCCTGTATGTAAATGTTATGTTATTAAGAAGAAGAAATACATTTATTTATCGCCACACAGACACATATAACATATTACAGAAACAGAAAGCAAACAAACTAAATAAACGTGGCGGCGGCGGCAACAGAAAGCGAATGGTGGCGCGGTGGCCGGGTCGCCTATCTCCCTCTAATATGGTTGAGACTGGTGATGGCTGACCTCTGCGTTACGCTCGTGAACGGGTGCCGTCCGTGTGTCTGGCCGCAGCATTGGTGTTTTATTACCTTTTAAGAATATTAAATGATGTTTGACTTTGCAAGTATTGATTGCACTCATGGATCTTGAGATTCTTGGTATACGAACACTCATACCTAATTTGTATTAGTTTAAGTTGATTTGAGAAAAGATGGTCAGAGTGGAGTTTTTTTTCGCTGCCTTTTTCTCCACTACAGACGGCCCTAAGGCAGCGGCTAACATTATACATAACTGTATGTACATTGACATTCAACAAGCAGAATGTAAATTCTTTACGTTGAAATAAAAAAAATTGAATTTGAATTTGAAACACAACAGAACACAACAATTAGGGGACATCAGCTGTGTCCATGCGGCGGTAAAACGGCCTCAGGCTCAGTAATTACTGCGGGTTTATTGCCCACAGCACTGATTTTCAGCGAGGGCATTAATGGAATGAAATGCATCGGCACTAACCGACAGCCCGCTCTGCCGGGGATGCCTGAAAGAAGAGGAAACACCCGCCCACGTGACCATCTACTGCGAAGGCGTGGAGAAACAACGGACCGCCACCATTGGGAAGCTGGGAACCCTTCAGGAGGCCTGCAGTGACATCAGAGCACTGCTGGCCTTCTGGAAAGAGATAGGCTGGCTGGAGTAAGCTCACAGCCCTGCTACGTACAATGGCCCAACTATGAGGCCAAGTGCGGAAACCCTTTAAATGCTTTGTGCACCATAACAGCCACCCTTGGGGGAGGGCGACGGCCGTGTGTCGGACTCTCCTCTCCTAATAATAGGAGAGGCATACCTCCTAAAACACCCCGGGGGCCGTCCTGTCGCTCGTGCAATGGGGCGCCGCCGGATCTCGCAAGTGGTAAACCACAACGCGAATGCGACAGCGGCGCCCCGGCGACGTCGACCCGACTCGCAAGGAGTCGGGCCCACCCTCACTGGAGAAGGGGCATGGGCCCCCCACCCCCTTCTCCCGTCACGATGTCGGACGGCAGGTCCCCCAACCTGCCGTCTGTGACCCTCCCTCAGCCTCCTCTATGCCCTCTGCTGAACAGAGGGACATAGAGGAGGGCCCCCACCGTGTTTTTTTTATAGAGGTTGTCTCCTCGCGGCCCGAAGGCCCCCGGCCCCACTCAGTGTGGGGTTACGGGTGCGGGGCCCATAGTGGGCCCCGCGGGACATCCAGCACCGCAAGCCATTGGACGTCCCCCTCCCTCTGGTTTTGGTCCGCGCCGGCCGAAGCCGGTACCCCCCATATCTGGAGGGCGTTCCCCTATCCGCCACCCGGGGGACGCGTCCGATGGAAGACCAGGGGGCCAATTCTCACTTCATTAGCAAATAATACGTATGCGACTCTAAGGCGTATGACTTGAATTCTACATAAAAAAGTCAAACGACACCCAAATTCTGTATTCTGAACACCATGCGACATTGAATTCGAATGAAAAAAGAAATTTCTAACGACTAAAACAGTAATCTGTGAATCCTACGTTCCATTTTCTCGATTGTAAGTTGAAAGTTAGTCGAATCTTAAAACATTTACAATTTCACTTTTAAATTGATACATTTTGCGGCAAATTATTACTTTGAGTGTTATTTTATAAACTAAGAAACTGTTTAGGTACAAATTCCATACGCCTTTTGCGAGTCGCATGGTAATTACCATGCGACAAGATGACACCTCAAAGCGAACGAAAATTATTAGCAAATTTGCGTATACGACTTTGTGAGAATACATGAAACTGTTTTTTATGCGACAAATGTCTAATCCTTCGAATATTTGGCGTAATAATAATAATAATAAACTCACGCCCGTTATCCCCGAAGGGGTAGGCAGAGGCACCAGTCTCTAGAACTGGACCCACGTTTTGCCGAGTTTATTAGGTCCCAAACGTGACAAGTGGCAAGCCTGTCGCCGTTATCCGGGCACAATTTATCAGCGACTGGTATTGCTGTACAAACAAATGTACGTAACTAAAAGACATTGGTACATGCGTGGTTCGAACCCAGACCCTCATGATCGAGAAGCAAGGGTCAACCCCACTACGCCACCACCGCTTTTTTTTCTAAGCCAAACTAACTGACTACTATGCATCGGCACTTCGTTGCAGGTATCGCAAGGGGTCGTCCAGCAGCCCACTGCCCGTACCGCGGTGCCCGTGCCCGCTTTGCACAGCGCACAGCTGCAACCCAGCTCCCAGCCGCAGATACAGGTAAGTTAGAAGACTTCTAATCGATGATTGTAAAAACCCACCATTTGCTTTTTACAAAACTTGTGGGAAATGCAAAAAAAACTGTCTCGTATAAAAAAATGGTGTGTTTTTACAATCAACTATTTTTAGCAGCCGTTATATTAATAGTAAGGAGGGTTCGATAGTGGTATGTTTTTACAATCAAATTCGTAAATTTCGGTACCGCGAACGAAACTGTGTACTTAAGTCTATTTCGGAAAAAATGTCGAATGGTGGGTTTTTAGAATCATCGATTCAAGTACCGGTTTTGGCCATCTTAGTACCGTTTGGCCGCTAGGAAAGTCAGTTAAAAAATAATAATAATAATAATAAACTCACGCCCGTTATCCCCGAAGGGGTAGGCAGAGGCACCAGTCTCTAGAACTGGACCCACGTTTTGCCGAGTTTATTAGGTCCCAAACGTAACAAGTGGAAAATTTTAGAAAATTCAACGGTAGAAATAATATTTTCATACCATTTATGCGAACCAGATTTATTAATTTTTACTATTATAGAATTATTTATAATATAGTAAATTTGAACATGAAAGCAGGGCTGTTTCACTACGCGTGTCGGTATCGAACCCGTAGTACATGCGGCGACCACTCTGGAGTGGCAAATAGGTAGGAATTCAGGCGCCAGAAGAGTTACGCGGTAGAAAGAGAGCCAACATGTAGGTGAATATAACGTAGCTTTTTTAGCGCCGTGCGATCTGAATGGCACCTAATTATATCGCTGCTAGAGTACCTTTTTCTTTAATTGATTTTGCGGAGTGAATCTTCTGTACCTGTACTATTATGTATTCTGTGATAAAAAGGCCACTCGCTTGTTAGCTAAACTTCGTCTCCTAGTCCCCGTCTCGCCGAAGACTGTCCGCCGTTGTTCATTCCTTGGGCTTGTAGAAACTTTGCGGGTGGAGGCTTGTAAGACTAGTGGCTGGTCTTACTGTCAGAAGTTTTCGAGCCGCCCTAGGGCCTCTGACTTGGCTTAACGACTGCCATCTATCACCAACTGCTTAGGGTGCCTAGCGAAGCAAGGAACAGCTCGGAAATATGACATGGAATCCTACAGGACAGAGTATGGGCTTAATCGCCGTGCGTGCCCACTGCGGATTGGCAATTTCAAGCGCAGAGGTACATGAAGATCTGTCTAAAACTTTCGTAAGCACAACTCATTTTGTTTGAGACGAGCAACCGACGACGCGAGCTCCGTCATTGCTCACCATGATTAAGCTCTGCGAATCGGAGCGAAAATTGGTCGGACGCGTCCGATAAGAACAGACGTACGTTGGTCCGGACTAAAAGTTTACAAGACGTCAGTCGCTCACGTTTTCCTTCAAGGTCAGCGAGTGGTCTTGCTTCACATAGTATACCTTCACAGTACTGCCGCTGTACATACGATTTAATCGTATGTATTGTTTGTTTCGTCGTTCCAAACTATTTATTTAGTATTTATTCCATTCTGTACATACCTATTAAGTTCCTTATATTCCATTCCTTCATGGTTGTAACACACCGCGGCATGTGACGTTCGCGGGGTATCTCTTGGCACTGACTGAAAATCAGCGCTGAAGGCTTGTCCATCAGCATAATGCTGAGTCAGCTGCCATTTACAACAGCAGTGACACGCCGTGACCTTTATTATCTTTCTTATCTCTTCTGATTTTCTGTTTTGCATTGTGGCGTCTGTACTGTTTTTATAATAAATTTTTCTTCTTCTACGTTTAGCCTATGTTGCACGAGAATCTAATACCACAATGTATCTGTCCCCGCAGAGTATAGAGTTTTTTAATTCAATGCAAAAAAATTACGCGGTGTTACCGTTATAAAATATAATTACAGGTTTTCGGTAGATTTTTTTTACCGTGAATAGAAGACTTGTGTGACCAAAATCCTTATCACATCAAAGACATTAAAGTTTAATTCCTCATAAGAGCAAAGTCTAAAAAAAACACCTACGTAGCACAAACAATTTTTACATGGAAGTGAAATGGGGTAATTTGGTTTTTGCGTACTAGCAATGTTCAGACATTGGATTGTATTGAGATGTCAACGTGACTGTTTTATTTTTTTGCATTAAATAAAAAATAAAAAAAGAAAAAAAACTCACGCCCGTTATCCCCGAAGGGGTAGGCAGAGGCACCAGTCTCTAGAACTGGACCCACGTTTTGCCGAGTTTATTAGGTCCCAAACGTGACAAGTGGCAAGCCTGTCGCCGTTATCCGGGCACAATTTATCAGCGAATGGTGTTGCTGTACAAACAAACAAATGTACGTAACTAAAAGTCATTGGTACATGCGTGGTTCGAACCCAGACCCTCATGATCGAGAAGCAAGGGTCAACCCCACTACGTCACCACCGCTTTTTTGCATTAACCTCTACGTTTAGCCTATGTTGCACGAGAATCTAATGCCACAATGTATCTGTCCCCGCAGAGTATCCAGCAAGTGGTGGCCACGCCGCCCGCACAGCCCGCACAGCCGCTGCTGCCGCGAAGGGGACTCTCGCTCACGGTGAGTTTGCCTGCCCTGCCCCCACACCGTACATCTGCCCCCCCCTCTCTGTCCCTACTCCCTCTGACCCCACTCTCTCTACCCTCTATCTGCTCCCACTCTCTCTGCCTCCACTATCTCTCTTTCTGCACTCTCTCTCTCTCTCTCTCCCTGTCCCCAATCTTTTCCTGCACTCTCTTTCTGCTCTCTCTCTCTCTCTCTCCCTATCCACAATCTTTTCCTGCACTTTCTCTTTGCCCCCACTCTCTGCCCTCTCTCTTTCTGAACTCTCTCTCTCTCCCTGTCCCCAATCTTTTCCTGTACTTTCTCTCTGCCCCCACTCTCTGCCCTCCCTCTCTCTCTCTGCCCCCACTCTCTGTCTGCACTCTATCTCTCTCTCCCTGTCCCCAATCTTTTCCTGCACTTTATCTCTGCCCTCTCTCTTTCTGCTCTCTCTCTCTCTCTCTCTCTATCTCTCTCTCTATCCCCAATCTTTTCCTGCTCTTTCTCTCTGCCCCCACTCTCTGCCCTCTCTCTTTCTGAACTCTCTCTCTCTCTCTCCCTGTCCCCAATCTTTTCCTGCACTTTCTCTCTGCCCCCACTCTCTGCCCTCTCTCTCTCTCTGCCCCCACTCTCTTTCTGCACTCTCTCTCTGCCCCCACTCTCTGTGCCCCCTCTGTCTCTTCCCCTCTCTCTCTGTCTGCAAGATATATTTTGATCTAAACATAAGCTCATATCCAAGGCAAGAATGCTTTGCCTTTGGGTATGAGCTTACGATTGGATCAGTTTTGATGCCGCCGTGGACAGACTTCGATCTACGACCACCTTTCTGGATTATTGACTCGAGGAGATCTTTTCTCGACCACCTCCATTTTTGAGCTACGTCTTGCAATACGGGTATTACGAGTATTTGTTAAACACACTAGGTAGACACGCCATCATCTGTTTTTTTTTCAGCGCGAGCAAATGTTGGAAGCGCAAGACATGTTCCGGAACGCCAACCGCGTCACGCGGCCTGAGAAGGCGCTCATACTTGGCTTCATGGCTGGCTCCAGAGGTGAACTACTAATTTTAATCAGTCGTGTTATGACTTTCGTAGGTCCGTTTTTTAATTCAATGCAAAAAAAATACGCGGTGTTACCGTTATAAAATTTATATGTTTACTCGGTAGATTTTTTTTTACGGTGTATAGAAGACTTGTGTGACCAAAATCCTTATCACACCAAAGACATTAAAGTTTAATTCCTCATAAGAGCAAAGTCTAAAAAAAAACACCTACGTAGCACAAACAATTTTTACATGGAAGTAAAATGGGGTAATTTGGTTTTTGCATACTAGCAATGTTCAGACATTGGATTGTATTGAGATGTCAACGTGACTGTTTTATTTTTTTGCATTAAACTAAAAAACAGACTACACATTATAAATTATCATCTGGATATCAGGACGACCGGTCTCTGTCTCTGCTCACATAATTCATCATCAAACCATTATTTCCCAAGGGGCACGGGTCTCTTCCCTGAGAAAGGTATAGGCCAAGTCCGGATTGGTGGAGGCCCGAGCCTTCGTCGAGCTTTGCTAGTGCTTATAAATTTATTTTTAACTAGCTGACCCAGCAAACGTTGTTTCGCCATATATTTTTTTTTTTCACATAGAGCTATGAAGAAAAGATAACAAAACAACCTATGCTCAGACCTACCGCCTATGTATGCATATAAAATTTTAAGAAAATTGGTCAAGCCGTTTCGGAGGAGAGTGCGCACTAACACGGTGACACGACAATTTTACATAAAAGAAGTAATTTAAAAGTAAGGCTTGTGTTCGTAGGTTCGTTTCAAAAGTTCTTAGGCGGAGTTATCTTGTTTTAAATATCATTTTCAACCTTAAAAATAAACTAATCGGACCAAAAGAGCTTCGCTAGCGCCCTTCCGAACTCCAATCATCTCCTCGCCACAGCCCGTTTCAGTTTCTGAATTGAGAATTTGGCTAAGTTACCACTTAACTCCATTGCTGTCTCGTCAAATTTCTCAGAAAAGAGCGTGACAGACCGTTCTGTATTTACTAATGGCCGGTCCCAATATCCACAAAACGCTTCTTTTTTTGCTTACGATCGGTTACAATTTCTACGAACCGTCAATAAAATGTAGGGTACCTAGCACCAAAACGGATCGTAGTCGGTATATTATAGGAACCGGGCATTAGTGAAATTCTCAATGGGCTAGTTGCCCTAAAAAATGTAATTAGTCCGTCTTTTAGATTATTCAAAAATAAGGGACACGTATTTTTTTTATTTGTAAATTAGACCAAAAATGACAAAGATATAGCCCATTAAAGTTACGTGTGACGTCACGCCGTGCTGCAATTTTTAGCACGGAGTGACGTCACACGTAACTTTAATGGGCTATATCTTTGTTATTTTTTGTTTAATCGAAAAAAGAAAAAATACTTGTCCAATATTTTTTTATAATCTAAAATACGGACTTAATAGAATTTAATTATTTTGACCCTGGAAACTACCCTATTCGGAAACCGCCCCGTGGTCAACAACCCACTAAACAACACATTTGCTTCCAGACAACCCGTGTCCGAACCTTGGCAACATAGTGACGATAAAACTCTCCGAGAACATCGAGAATGTCCTGCAATCCGATGACACATACCTCACCATGCTCTCCGAGATGCACTTCCAAATGAATTACAACAACGGACAGTGGACCAGACTCAAGAAGTATCGACATATAGACGGCATGGTCCCGCAGAAGATCCCACCCGGCTCCACAGTCATCTCGGCCAATAACCAACAGCCAGTCGTCTCCATAGCGAACCAATCTGTGAGTTAAAGTTAGCGTCAAGCCGAGAGGCGTTTGTTTTTAAATCCACGTGTTCTTGTTACGAGTTGGTTTTTAGCCCACTTGTGGTTATCACTTGTTGGGAATCGAATTTTGTATAGCATCCTGAAATGTAGGGTCGTCTGGGAAAGCTGCCACACGGACTGGGCTGTTGAATTGAAATTGTTAAGAAAATGAATTAATCTGTTATTATATTACATGATGAAATGAAAGGACGTAGATTGTAAGCCTTAGCCTTGATGCTTATGTTCATCGTGCGGGTAATGCAATGAAATAAATATTTTTTTACACAGTATGGTCACAGTAACAGTTGGGTACGCAAATAAGATATTGTTGTTTTCTAGAAACCGTTTTGTAGGCAAAGGTATTCGACGACTCGGCTTTCCAAGGAAATTAGACCATGTTTGACTGTAACCAAAAGCAGATAATGTGGTATGGTAATTGCATACGTTGAAACGGAAATATGAAACTGTGTTATATTTAAACAAGACACTGACTGAACTATAGGTTCTGCAGGAAGATTTCCAGAACAGAGCGAGAGATGAAGTCGACTTTTGATATTGTATAGCTGTTTAAATTAACTAGATGTTTCGGAGTCTCACTGGAGTGGTTTTATTTCCACCATTAATAAAGAGGGGGGGAAAGCTCTTAAATAGTTGTTCAAAAGAGTGGTTTTAGTGGTTGTTTCATTGTTTTACTCTTCGTTTGGTGCCATCTGCTTTCGGAGGCCGGCTATAGTTATGGCTGAATTGACGCTATAAGTGGATTACTAACCAATCGCATTCCCGTAGTATAATCCGGTCAACTTAACTGGGCGTCTCGCGCGATTCGATTTTCTTCGCAAGTGACGCCTATTAATTTGCGGCCGTTGTACCATTTAAGTGACACTGCTATTGCTATAGAATGATATGATGAATGATTGCTGTATACAATACCATTCTATTGAACAACTATGTATTTATCGAATTCTAAAGCCATGTGTTTCTCAGTTTTGAAGTGCACCTCATTTTCTTCAATGTACAAGAAAATTAACTTTTCAATTACTATGACAGCTTAGCTTAGTGCGGTGTAAACTTCCAGGTAAATCGAGTGTGCAATGAACCTGTGGGTTTTCACACGATGTTTGCACTCCAGTGACCCAGGAAACATTGTTGTATAGTCAAACATTTTTTCACGGCTGTGAAAACGGCCGGCTTTGAAGCCTTGTTTTCTTGAGAAATTCTTTCTTGCGTCTTTTGTTTTAATCTAAGGACGACTGTACTCATTTTCTGTTCGTACATGTTCAGCCTTATTTAGAAAAACCACAATTCCATAAAACAGTCCTCAAATAGTAGTCTGCGGTGAAGGAAGTCTTTACCCCAGACTATTTATACTGCATGGAAAAATGTTTTTGAGATATTGGGTTTTTATTAAAAATACCGGTTTATTTTTCAAATGTCTTTTAAATAGCTTTATTAAACGCCACAAAGATATTCCTAACTATATGTTGTTTTTATTGACACTAGATAAAAAAAAATCCGAAAATAAACCGCAAGGTCAATTCAACCAATACAATTCCCAATTCTAATATTGTCAAGTCGGTTTGTATGTATATGATCTCACGTTTCGCGACTTGGCATGGCTTTTGTGAATAATATTGTATTTTTACCGTAGTCTTAGTCAATATTTTACAGAGTTTATTTCGTGTTTATTCGTAAATATTAATGTGGCTGATTGCAATGTCTACAATAACTGAGACACGTCAATTAAAGTTTGTATTTTACAACAATTTTTGTTCGACGTTCTTTATCGAGGATTACTTAATACTTTTGGGAATATCAGGTCGTACACAATTATATTAAATTTGCGCTGAATGTGCTATATCAAAGTAACAGCCCCCGATAAATAAATTATACTGCATAGGAGATTGTCCATTCTATTGAACACAATAGAGTTTTGTGCATGATAATGCTATCGGACAGTGTTACGGGAATTTTTTTAACAAAATAAAGAAGAAAATCTTTTTTTCCTAGAACAAAAATTGTTCTAAGTGATAATTGGCGTCTTGCAGGTATTGTATTGTATAATGGAAAAATCTGTGTGTGCATCGACGAGTGTATGTTCTCCATTTTCGCTTACCGTGCAATTTAATTTAAGAAAATCAGTACAGTGCGCGTGACGCCAAACTAAGGCTCTAATTATATGCGTCCGCGCGACCGAGCGGTTTCGCCGCAGATTCCAGTGACCGCGGCCAAGTCGCTTTTTGATTTATATGAAGCGGCCCGAGCGTCTCCACTATCTACACGTTCTCACAAACAACAAAAGAGCGTCCCGTCCGCTTCAAATGCACCGATACAAGTGAACACGTTGAAACTCGTCCGAGCGGCTGGGCCGCGCGACCACGCCGGTCGAAGGCGCGACCGCGCCGCTATTTAAATAAATCGTTACACACAATTGCTTGTAATTTCGTGGTGTAGCGGCCGGGCCGCTCGGTCGCGCGGACGCATATAATTAGAGCCTTAGGTTAGCGCTATGGAAGATCTCAGATTGGCGAGTCTCTAAATGCATAGTTGTTCAATAGCGTCGTATTAGTATGGTAATGGTTGTTTCATCGACACTATTGATAGTCTATTAACCAATGGCATTCCAATTGTATAACCCGTACAACTTAACTCGGCGCCTCGCGCGAATCGATCCTTTTCGCGAGAGATGCCATCGAAACTGACGACCCCTATGTGTGCCTGGGACAAACAGCCCTGTTGGCTGTTACTAATATTAGCTCGAAGAAATGGCCAGCTACATATTTTGAACACGAACGGAAATCTCAATACCATTTCGAAAATTATGCTTTCAGTAAACTTTTTGCCAGATTGCCTTGCCCTTAAATGACTTTTATGACTTCCACAAACACAGTATGAAAAAAAATATACGCAAAGACTATCTCTTTAATCATTCTCTGATGACGTCACCAACGAACACCAAATTAAAAAAAAAATGGTAAACATAATGAATAAAAGTCAAAAATACCGTAATTATGTTTTAAAAAATGACAATATTGTCAACATTAATTATAAAAACATACGAGCAAATAATAAAAAATACCGGGAAAAGACCATGACGGAGGCCTATGCCATGCAGTGGGCGGCCAATGGCTGATATGATACGATTACCATTGAAATTTCATTGTACTGCTATTGCTTAATAGACTACAAAATAGAAGTGAATAACAGCTGTTGTCGCGATTATATCATCGTATTGAAAAACCATGTGTGTATGAGGCTTTTATGAGACTGAAGACCAACTCTAAAATATACAATAGATATTTTGTACATTTAGGTGTTTACATTTGTAAGCTAGATGATCTATACAGCATCTAGTGACAACTTCACAATAGATCCGTAAATTGACATACTGAAGTGCCTGGACATATTTTTTTCTCTCAACTTCCTCTTTCAACCGTATCTTATAATTTTTACAGCGTTAGTAAAAAAAACAATACAAATACAATTTCTCCGAAATAATCATACAATGCAGAGAAAGACCGTTGTAACGTGTTTTATGATTGTTTTAAGATATCGTGGTGTTTGTAAAGTCTGTTCGCTATCATAGTGTCACTTTGATATTTACCGCCTCGGCACATGGCGGCTTTTGACAAAATAAATTAAAGGAAGCCGACGCGGCGCAAACACGCCAGTGAATTTGGCTCGCAGCTCGTCTCATTCTACTATTATGTAGATCACGCAATTACAGAAGTAAATCAATCAGTATTTTAGAATGGATTTATAACGAAACGATCCTGCATCACTTAGGTAGGTATCTATTCTATATACCGGTGGAGATGAATATTCTGAGGACACTTCGAGTGATGAAGAGTAGTGTTTTATTTTGTGCTTCATTAGGTATACTGTGTACCATGTTTTTTTTTCTATTTAAAGTGTTTTGGCCGTCTAAGTTGTATTATTGAAATAAATGTTTATTTACTAAAACCAAGATTGCCTTCGTGTGTACCGACACTATCTAAGCGAACGGACTTTAAACAGTGCTTTACCCCTCAAGCCCCAAGGACCCGCTGCCGGTTCCGATGTAAACTACGGCGCATTCCGTTAAGGCTGCTGTATACGGAAAAGTAAACGATAGAGTAGAGCGGTAGAGTACTAACTATCCTACTAACTCTACCAATGTAAACAGCATTGGTATATCGAGGGTGCAGTGATAAAACCCGATAAGTGTGTTTTTATATTTCGTGTTAGTGTGAATACCGTGATTATCCTTGCGCTTTAAATACCAATAAATACACATGTGGTTCTCTCACAAAACAAATGTTATAAAGTATAGCCATAAATACCTTTAAAGTGTTTTTAATTTCTTTGCTATGCACTTACTGGGCAATAAAAACGAAATTTCGATTTTTTGCATTTATCGGGTTTTAACACTGCACCCTCGATATAGGATTATTTATTTATTTTATTTACTAGGAAACCAACAGACACGGTACAAAACAAAACAGTACATGAAAAAGGTGCTACATAAGGCCCAATAATAGGTTAACATTAAAATACTTATAAAAATCAATACACGTTACACGAGAAATTGCTACTGCATACAGCTAATAAAGACTGCGGAACATTACATAGTAGGATTAGTAGGATAGTTAGTACTCTACCGCTCTACTCTACCGTTTACTCTACCTGTGTAAAGCAGCCTATAGGCCCCGTAGACCGGCCGGCGGTTCGGTCTTGCAACGGCACTTTGAATCTAATTTTGAAGACGATATAGACCACAGTTGTATGAGCATGTTTTACTCTTTGAAAAATGTGATAAATTTCAAATATTACTCTGTGAATAACTAACTTAGCCGTGAAAGAAAATGTGTCTAAGGCTTGAATTATATGCGTCCGCGCGACCGAGCGGTTTGGCCGCAGATTCCAGCGACCGCGGCCAAGTCGCTTTTTTATTTATATGAAGCGGCCCGAGCGTCACCGCTCTCCACACGTTCTCACAAACAACAAAAGAGCGTCCCGTCCGCTTCAAATGAACACGACCACGCCGCTCGAAGGTGCGACTGCGCCGCTATTTAAATAAATCGTTACTAACAATTGCTTGTAATTTCGTGCTGTAGCGGCCGGGCCGCTCGGTCGCGCGGACGGTTACAATAGGGAATGGATGAAAATATCAAAAGTGCTTGATATTTTTTTTTGTGATAGGAATAACCTTCCTCAACGCGGGAAAAAAGTTTCAATTTTTTTGGCCCCGTAGTTAATTTTTAAATAATCTTAATATTTTTCCATTCGTAGTTCTGGGCTCAGTACGGCATATCAGACATATTCCTTGGTCCGCTACGTATGAAAAAAAAAATCTGGTGACAATAACAGCTTTTCAAGGTGGATTTTTTTTATACGTAGCGGACTAAGGAATATGTCTGATATGCCGTACTAAGCCCAGAACTACGAATGGAAAAATATTAAGTATATTTAAAAATTAACTACGGGGCCAAAAAAATTGAAACTTTTTTCCCGCGTTGAGGAAGGTTATTCCTATCACCAAAAAAAATATCAAGGACTTCTGATATTTTCATCCATTCCCTATTCCAGTCTAAACCTGAGGGGTTAATATCATGTATTTTAGTGCCAAAATTGATTTTAAAAATCACAATTCTTTACTTAGGTGCAATTTTATATCCTTCTCCATTTTTGAGTAACTATATTCCAATTAGACTTCATTATGTACTTTCACTGTGTAATATACAATTTTAAATAAAAACCTAACACTTCCTTTAGATATCAAACAACAGCATATTACTCAAATGCTGAAAAACCTTACTGGAAGCGGCAAAATTTGTCAATAAGAGTCGTACCTCTCAAGTGTGGCTTTAAAATAGAGAAGGCCGTGCCTTGTAATTATGCATTATAATATATATTTTAGTGTTATGGCCTAACATAATGTATTTCACGTTTAGAAAACTTTTGTAAAAGAATACTCCGTGAAATTTTGTTTCTTTAACGCTAGTGTTAAACTGTTGACACTAAATGGTCATGTTTATAATAACACGATTGCTCTAAACCACACCTCAGACGCATTTTAAATAATCTGTGGGTACATATTTGACCATTTACTTTTTAAACTCACTCTGAGGAGCGTTTTAAGGTATCGTGTATTTTATAAATAAGACTAATTGACAATTCTGTTGTAATATTTATAAAGTCAATACAATAGGTCGAGTTTTCTAATCCAAATTCCTTGCAAATAGAGAAGGTGTTGTTTAAGAAAAATAACAATGTTCAGATTGAGCAAAACAAACGATGTAAAACAAATAATAGCCAGGTATAAAAACTTTTTGGCTTTGCACGTTACCTCAAAATGAAAAGCCGTGCGGAGAGAATCCTTATCATTGCCTTGAATTACATATTGACATAGAAGTAAATAATATAAGTGAAAACATACAGCGCCTTGTAGATAAAAAAATATTGTTATTTATACGCAATTTGTTACATGCAAATAAAACCTATGAAGATACTGAAAAACGATGATCATTGAAATATCTGACCTGACAATAGGATATTGTATTAAAACGAAACTTAGATCTTCCGCAGACATTGTAGATTTGAATTATAGTAAAACAATTCAGTGAAACTGTGGATCCCTCGCTAAACAGAAACCCAATATCAAATTCTAAAGTTAGCTGTACGGGTTGCCACAAATTCCCCACATGTATTCGAAAATGGTAATATTTTTTTACATACATTTTATATAGTAGCTGTGTATATCTGTTTAGTGTTTTTCTGGTTTAAACACAAAAAATCTGTAAATGTAATTTATTGGCACAATAAAGAATAGTCTATCTGTCTTTCTAAATATTAAAAAAAATATTAAACATTTTTTTCCGATTAATTTTAAGGGATTTTAATTATTGATAAAAACCACCGAAAACATAATTTTAATGCTTTTTGGTTCTGTGGTTTTTTTCATTATTTCGGAATATTCTTCATATTTCCTTTTAATATGAAAAATTATGTTTTAAAAGTAAGAGCAAGGAAAGCATCAACAAATAAATACATATTTGAATAAACTTTCTTGTTCAAAGAAAGTTGTTTTAAGTAAAGTTGAAAGGTGGAAGTATGGAACAGCACTATTTTTTAACTTTGTTTTTCAAAGAAAGTTGTTACGTAAAGTTGAAAGGTGACAGTATGGAACAGCATTTTTCTATCTATTTTCAAGTGTCACCAGAGTAAAATTTGGCAGTATTGACTAGTAGCACTTTCGAATATATGTGGACATGTTGTAACACCCTCCATATTTTCATTTCCTAGCAAATGCGACCAATATAATATTAGGTGCGTAGTACATAGGATGAAGTATGAAGTGTGGTATTATAGACCCTCGTCTATAATACCACACTTCAAGGTGGTATTATAGATAGACGAAGGACTCTAACCTTCCGAGAAATTGTTATTTCTGAAAATATATCAGTAAGGGGAGATTTGGACACAGGTCCTAAATAGGACTTGCAAGCTAGGGTTCAAAATAGTAACTATCAGGCCTTGACATCAGTGAAGCTGCCGATTTTACCACAAATGCATAATATTCAACTACCTATTAGTGACGCCAAATCGCTCTTAGTTTAGATTGGCTTAATTATGTTTTGTAAATATCGAGTGATAACTTGATAAGAAAGAGTGCAGATAGCAGATATTCTTGTGGAACGATTTCGCTTTGGCGTCGGGCCGGGGAGCATGACCGCCGAATCGGGCGCGACAACGCGATAAAAAGTCGCGCCATTAAGACTACCTCACTACAACGGGCTGGCGATGGCGGACGGCGTCGCATACTATTCTACCAAGCATGGGAGTAGCAGTACTACTCTGGCCATAAAAAGAAACTTAATAAATAACCGCATTTTATTGCACATCTCGACGTGCGCGCGCGACGATACAAACTTAATAAATCTTAATAAGTCTTAGATTAGATACTAAAATACCAGCTCAAGAAAAGCCCGGCCACGTACGCCAGCGGACACGACACGGAGAGGGGCTTTTTTGCGCTTGTATCTTGTTTCTAACTTCATTTAGATACATAGATGATAGATAGAATATTCTTTATTCTATGTACACCAGGAATTTCACATGAGATTTCATTAAAAGATTACCTACTTTAGATTAAAATAATGCCGGCCCGGTAGTACCGTGGATAGACTTCACTCGCCCTAAAAACAATATAGCGCTTCTTTATCGTCCGTTGTCGAGGCCGGGCTGACTGAGTCGTTCCGAAAAAACGTTATAATTTGATAGAGTCGCGACTTGACATGTGAGCGCGTCAAAACCCGCCACTCGGGCCGTCATGCTGCCTGTGCTGTGTGCTTAGTGCGAGTTTTTTTAACTACTCGATCGCGTTAACGTAAACTCATATTCTATAGGAGTGACAAAGCGCGCCACCTAGTTGTCTCTCTGTCACTCCTATACAAATTGCAAACGATCTCGCTATCGAAAGTGAATGAAAATACTCGCACTAAGGGCCCTGGAGTCCCAAATATATGCAAGGAGCCTGTTCAAGATGTCCAAGGCGTTATTTTAGTAGCCAATTTAGTATTGTATGCAATATAAAGCAGGGTTATTATAAAATAATGAGAACCTGAATCACGTGATCTTTGTACACAAATTTATGTTTTCATCAATGTGATAAAATAAGACGGAATTTTCAAAATTTTTAGAGTCGTATGTAAATGACGTACCTAAGAATTTCCTCAAATGTTTCAGGCATTCAGTATTTTTTAAGTAACCCCGTCTCGTTCAAACAACGATGTATAGAACATTTTTGGACGTTTTTTATGCTGCCGTGGAGTTTTTATATCAATTGTGCTTAGGATAGTGATTGCTTTCGTTGACTAGTTTCGTCCGAAGTCGGAAAAGAGCTATGATCTCTTTTTGGACCAAATTTTGGAAAAATTACGCTGCACGTTTGTTCATCTTGTTTGAATTCCTTTTTTAGTATTATGGTAGTAGCTATGAAATAGTTTTTTTTTCTTTGATTTGGTTCAGAAGACGCTTTGGAGTAATGATATCTTTTAATGCTTTTGTTTTTTTTTAACATAAGATACGTTGAGAATGAACATGAAACATCAATTAGTTCTAAATAGCTAATAAGTTTCTCTGTTTGTTTACGATATTCCCGATGTGTATAAATTTGGCACTTTTAAATAATGGATATTATTAATATTCTCATTTCTCAAATTACTCCGCCATAAAAAGTTAAATTAAGATATAAGTTTTTGATGCGTACCAACATAAAATTACTTAATATTTTTCAATTATTTTTTTCAGGCGTCCTTTTCCGTCGATGTGTTACCGTAACTTGGAACAAAAATGACTTTTTTTATATGCACAGCTGAATTTATATACAGGGTGTTCGGCGCATGGACCGTCAAAAAATATTTAAAAACGTCATCAGGCTTTAAATACTGAAGTATAGCTAATTTTAGAAAAAATATTTAAAAAATAATATCTCCATAACCGTAACTCTCAGGATCATACGTCGAAGACCCTGTATAGAGTTTAAATGACAATACATACCTACTAACTAATGCGTAAAGCTCGTGCCACGAAAGAAGTACCATGAGTTTATGAATTTTGGCTTTTATTCTAATGCTATTAGAGTTTACCGGTGGGACTTGTTTGATGTTTTATTTGTTACGTGAAAAATGCAAGTTACGCAGCACTCTCGACTGTCATTTAACTCGTTGGGTCAACTCAGCAAATGATAAGTTTCCTTGACACAAGAGACTTTAGAACGTCGGTTTATGAATATAAGGTTTAATGTCACTTCCGAGTACCCGTTACCAAATTTGGTCGAAAACGCATTGTTGTCGAGAAAAAAAAAAACTCTTTCTTTTCTCGAAAACAATGCGTTTTAAGGAAAAATACGAAAGAGTAAAAGATGTTTGTATTAATTTTAGCTGGCTTAGAAAAAAAAACCAGATCGCTACCTTAACTTTCGGTCCTATGTCCACTGATTTTTAATATGGAACCACTGTGCGCCGAGCCGAAGGGTTAAGGATCTTTATCTGTGTATTTTGCTGAAGACTATAAAAAATATCGACGGAAAATGTGTCTGCTGTAAGAGACGTAGTTGGGAGGTAAAGCATTAATATTGTTTATTATTGCATCGTGAGTCGTAGTGTCTAAGTTTGTTGCCCTATTGATAATGTTTTAGATTTTTAACTTACCGTTCACCCGATGTATATAGTAGATAGTACAAAAAAATATTAAAAGAATACTATTTAAAATATCAAGATTCTTTCATTCTCAAAGAAGTAGAAATAATTATCCAGAATTTTTTAAAATAATACCTATTTTACCGTATTTTACGCTGAATTCGCCATGCTACATTTTTGAACGGAAATCTCAAAACCATTTCGGGAATTATGCTTTCAGTACAATTTGTATTTATCAGGTTTGTAAATAAGTCTATAATTTTTAAGATATTAAATAAAAAGCCTTGACCTTAAATTACATTTTTTTTAGTATGTAGGCAAAGATTATCTCTTTAATAATCCTCTGATGAGGTCACAAACACCAACATTTTAGTAAAAAATAGACAATTTTCAAAATAAATTACAAAAAACATGTAACAAAAATAAGTAGCATTGCCAATTCAGAAAACACGATTCCTCTAAAACAACTCTTACAGGCAGTTTAAATAATCTGTGGTTACCACAAATTAGATTTAGCATTTTTTAATATGGCAAGTGTACTCGTGGCGAAGTAGTTCGTGGCGAGAACTCGTCCTGGGGCCCGAAGGTGTCTATCTTGGTCTGTGGTCGTTACGTATTTCCCTCAGAATAAGGACTAATATTCTGAGGTATTTCCCTTACCGTAGACATTGAATCCGTAGACCATAAAGTAGCCGTAGACTATTTAAACTGCTTTAGGAGAGTTTAAGCAATCGTGTTGTTATAAAATAATAAGACCACTTGCCCGGTACATAACTTGAACACTATTCTATTTATATTTACCTGCTCTATTTTACTAAACTGAAGCCCGAAAATAATTTTTAGTTACATCTCCATCAGTCTCAGGTTATTTGCAGGACATTATACCTAAGTAAACACTGAGGGCCGGTTCCTGAATTGAGAATTTCACTAAGTAAATACTTAATTAGGGTTTTGTCACGCTGTGGTCTGAGAAAATTGACGAGACAGCACTACAGTTACGTAGGCCTCCGGTCCGTAACGACTAAATGTCAAAATGCCACGATTTCATTGTAACTGAATTTCAATTCGCCTTAGTCCCATAATGCCTGAAATATCAAATGACTTCATTTCAATTTGTCCAAATTTCAATTTGTCCAAATTTCAATTTGCCTTAATCCCAAAATGCCTGAAATCCGAAATGGTTCCTTAGCGAAATTCTCAATTCAGAAACTGGACCTAAGGAGCAGTTCATGTCACGTAAAGCCCTTTACACACTGTGACATTTAGCATCGACGCAGTCGCGCGCTTTTGAAACGCGTGACACAGCATCGCGACACCCAGCAGTAGCGCAAGTGTGTTAAGCCGGCTATATACTTACTCCGCGGATCACGCGGCGCAAACTTGCCGCGAATTCAACAACGACTATACACTCGCAATGGTTCGCGGTATTTTCACAGGTAGGTTCGCAACTTTGAATGATGGACGTCGAAGTAGCTATTGCTGCGTGCCTAAAAATATGCGCGTTAGCGTACTATGATTGAGTACATATTAAAAATAAAACCCAAATTAAGAATCGGGAGAGAAAAGTTTTTTCAGTTTCTTATGTAAATTAATAATAAGCTTCAATCTAAGCTAGTCTAGCTCAGAGAACGGTTCGAACAATACTGACCTCGCGATTTCGCGGCGCAAACTTGCGGCGAATTCAACAACGACTCGCAATGGTTCGCGGTATTTTCACAGTTAGGTTCGCAACTTTGAATGATGGACGTCGAATAGCTGTTGCTGCGTCCCTTCGCGCTCCCTTTGACGCGGAACAAAAAACCGACAAAAATTGGGGAACAAAGCGCGAAACCGCGAAGAATATACGAAACGGCTCCACACTTAGCGTTCGCGCCCTTTCGCAGCCAACGCGCGCGATTCGCGGGCTAAGTGTAGAGCGGGCTCTAACCGCCTGGCCACGGGGCAATTCACCCGCGCGAAAAATCGCGCGGCGCGAACGGCGGGGCGTCTACCGCGTGGCTTGCTACGTACATTTCTATGAGTTTGTTTCAGTCGCGGCTGCGACTAGCGACTAAAACAAACTCATAGAAATGTACGTACTTAGCAAGCCACGGGGTTGACGCCCCGCCGTTCGCGCCGCGCGATTTTTCGCGCGGGCGATTTCCCCCGTGGCCAGGCCGTAAGGTGGACCATTTGCGACTGCATCGATGCTAAAAGCCGCAGTGTGTAAAGGCCCTAAGACATACAGGGGAGGACTGCTGTTTTCGTCTTGCGGCGGAGAGTGGTTAATATGTGAACTTATTTTCCAACTCTATGGAAGGCTCTCTCTCCAGATATCTTCTGTATAAGTCGACCAGAAGCAGACACCGGAACAGTACTGCGAAATAGACCGAGCTGTTATGCTATCTAGAAGAGGGTTAACTCAGCTTTTCGTTACTTGGGCTAAGGCTCGCTATAATATAAACTATGTTTTCTTATTAATTTTTAATAATGTCACGTTTATAACAATGAGTTTCGGAGAAAGCCACGGATTGTTCCGTCCCCGGCTGGGGAGAAAAAACAACTCCAGGTCTTGGATGTTCACATGTTTGTGACGTCGCTGTTTCTGGTTCCCACGAAACAGGGTACACTAGTGTGGGGGCAGAAGCAATGTATGCGCCTGTATGTAAATGTTTATGTCTAAAGTATCTAATCTACTACCTAATAGAGTTGGCACTTTTCTCCCAGAAATTATTGTGTGCTGGTAAGTATGTAATAGGTAATTAATATGATAGCAATACCCCATACCAATTTAAAGAAACAAAGAACGTCTGTCTCCCAGAGGGGTAGGCAGAGACCAGGGACTGCCACCTGCCACGATCCAAATGACATGACAAATCACTATCGCTTCATCGACATTCATTAGTCGTTGCATGCACGTACGCCGGTTTTGGATACCTATAGGTATACTTTTTATCTTGCCCTTTGCTAATTTATCCCCTATGGTCCAAGAACGAAAGCCTGGGGCGCCCCTTACCGGCTTTTCCACTCAAGTTGGCTCGATATACACATACAAGCACACACATCGCTTCTGGCCTCAAACTAGGAAATCCTGTGTCGTGGGAACCAGAAACAGCGACATCACAAACATTTAAACATCCAAGACTTGGGTTTTTTTTCCTCAGCCGGGATAGCATTGTCTCGAGGCCTCGACATGGATAAGGTGAATCTACTCACCGAACAAGAATGCAACTTGAGGAACGAACACGTACAAACTCCGGAGTCCGCGGTGCTTTGAGCGGTATAGGAGGTCTGCTATGCATGTCAACAGACCGAGGATCACGAAGCTGAGCGTGCACCACAGGTAGAGCTGGATGAGCCTAGGGCTCTCCTGATGAGGAAGATTTAAAGTAATATCCAGCGCTAGTGGCATTTTTCTGAGCGGTTCCGTGCCTCGCAAGGCGCGTTAAGCAGTTGGTGCCGGCTGCCGTCGATAGATAGCAGTCGTTAAGCCAATTGAGGCCTTAGGGCGGCTTGAAAACTTCTGACGGTAAAACCAGTAAGTAGATTCTGCTTTATACCTAGAGAAGTCTCCTCCTCGGTACTGTCCGAAGTCGCAGAAATTACGCAGCATAGCACCTACCGACTGCAACCAAAAGAAGATATAATTGAAATAACGAACTTATGTACGTTTTCATATCCAAAATCAACAAGACTCTTGCTATCTATCTCGCTCAGTAAAATAGCGATTGCCGAGACGCCGCGCACTATAAAACAACACTGCAGCGCGCGAACGCATCAGCCAATAGCGTACGGGTTCGTTCGCGGGTTAACATGGCGCGCTATGATTGGCTGACATTTTCACGCCATGAAAAAAACTGATTTCCGCGCAGTAGAGTACGACAAACTTATCAGCCCCTATATTACGTAACTTTCTACTCTATCGGGTTAGACAACTCGAAAGAGTCAAAATAAGAATGTAGGTATATGACAGGTTGTAGTGGGAGAATGAGATACCTACCTACTGGGAAAAAACGTCCTAGAATGTAACAGTGTGACATAGGTAAGGTGGTGTGATGTGACACACCGGGAACAAAAAGGCTAAATCAGACAACTCCATACAGTGGAGTCTTACGTAATTGCACCCCTGGCCCGGTAAAGGTGTCACTTTTCACACAGTAGGTAAACTTGACGTTTTCATACAAAATTTGACATCTCCACCGGGTCAGATAACTTTACCGTACTTCCATCTGTGTAACTTAAAAAAGTGGTAGATGAGATAGACTGTATGTCTGGACGAGGTAGGCGTAACAAGTTTACTTACAAACACCGTGGCCGCCAGCAGGCAGACGTTACCCATCTGGAACGAAGCCAGCAGGGTCTTCCTGAAGGAGTCCACCTGGTCTGCTAGGAGGCAGCACGGCTTGGCGCACCCAGGGGGGAGGTTTAGCCACGTATCGAAAACACCTACGCCCTGTAAGAGAGAGTTGGTTGCGTAGAGCTGTCTAGAAGAGGTAGCTGTTCTTGTATCTCGTAGTTAGTTTCCACTCTATCGGTTAAGCATTTCGACGACTCCGAACTTTCAAAATATGTGTTTGACAGTTCAGAGTAGGCTAAACAGACAACTCAATACAGTGGAGCCTGGAGGATTACGTGGTCGCACCTCAGCGGTGGTAGCGCCCTAGCGCGTCGGTAGAACTGGCCTATTTTCATTCATTTCGGCACATTCATATTCGGGATGTCGTGCGTGGCGTTGAATCCCGCCCAATGCGTTTATATGATTAATTTAATATCTAGTAGCAAATTCACCCGCTAACTGTGAAGGAAAACATTGTATGGCAATCGTAGTGTATTCGTAGCAGTAATCGCTTGATACGTGTAAGGTTAATTCACACTGGCGCAGAGTCGAAGCGAAGCGAAGCGACGCGACGCGAAATAATTCGCGCGAATGCGCGCGTCTGCGCGCATCGACGCCCGAACCCGACGACCCTTGCAGGTGAAGACGCGAAACAATTCGCGCGAATGCGCGCGCAGACGCGCGATTCCGAGCAACCCTTGCAGGCGAAGACGCGCGCAGACGCGCGTCGCTGAATATTTTCAAATTTTCGCAACACAAATTCGTACCGTATTGATAGAGAAATAGAGATGAATTTAGAACGTTGAAAAACGTGACGCTTCGCTTCGCGACGCGACGCTTCGACTCTGTGCCAGCTTGTATTGAGCCTAAGTATGTACGATAGGGAGGGATAGCCGCTAACCTAAGAGAGCGCCAAATTCACGCGTTATTTTAATTCCTGTGAAATCCTGTGCCTTCTTTTCGTGCGTAACCTTAACTTTTTTTTTAAATATTCAGTAGGTTCACCCCTATAACGTCCTTGGTTCACCCATGTTCACCCAGCGCCCAGATTGTACATACATTCCTTAGCTATAGGACTTTTTTGGGGGCGCAAGAGGACGCAAATGTAAATTGGTTGCCTGCCCCGTGTCGGAAAAGTCGTAGACCCGCTGAGCTTGGGAATAGTAGACACAAGATTTAGGCATCGGCCCGCCAGCGTCAGAAAAATATCTTCTAGTTTTGTTTTCATCTAAGCTTCTATATAGTGATAACTTACGAAACCCAACAAGGCTATCAACCCTGTGGCGCTCCTTATAGAGTAGCAGCAACATGAGCCGTCGGCACATCTCACACTGCTGTAGATGTCCAACTCCAGATTGGTAGTCTTAGATAAGTATAGGTAAGGACCTAGTAAGCACAGAGATATATTTTTTACTCTGAGGTAATAAGATCTCGTATTTACAAAGCTTTATTTTAATTATTTTCTAAAGACCACTGTACAAAGTAGGCACAATTTGTGACAACACTAGTGTAATATGAATGCATGGAGGTCGTAGAGAGAGTAAAACTACTCTATGATGGAGATCGTTGTTTTACAACCTAAACAATTCCTAGGCGGCCGCGGCCCCTACCTAAGTACATGAATAATTAGTTATTGTTCTGAAATTTTCAGAACAATATCTAATCTTCATCTCCGGCATAGAAATATTTCAGGCTGAAATATTTGTCATTAGCTTTTTAGGGTTCCCTACATTATTACTAGGACTCCACTATCTATCTGTCTGTTACCAGGCTGTATCTCATGAACCCTCAGACTAGGAACTTATTCTGAGCATGAACCGCGTGGTAGATTTTCACAGATGATGTATTTCTGTTGCCATAACAACGAATATATTAATTCTATTCTGTTCTTTTTATTGATATTATTTCTTGTTTTGATTGATATTATTTATTATTTCTTGTTCCTAAACAAATTATGGTTGGAAACAAGTATACTCATCATAACAATGGTTTTTCTTTTCAATATCGCAACTGATTACAGATTTAACGATACCCCATTATCATCTGGAATCCGCCCAAATAAGCTCAACAGTGACGACGCAAATAAATCGGCTGTTGAAATGAAAAAGATGTTAGAGAAAAGATACGTTTATTTTACACTAAAATAAATCTTACATTACAAGTATATTGACTTTATGTCTACAATAAACTCGTATATACAAAGAATTACACCAACATACGGAGGGATGTCACTTAATCTATAAATTATACATCAGTGCACCCTGTATGCTTTTAAAATGGCCTCCAAGACTTAAAGACAGATCAAAATACTTTTCATTTCGAAATAATTATAATTAGAATAAACACACAGACTTATTATAAAAACAATTTGTCTTTATAAGTATCTACTATTTTTTTTATCACACCTAAACATTGTTTTCTCATATTTATACGTTTTTAATATCAAGATTTACATGATTTCATTACATTCGCGCTTTACCAATGTAGTAAGAAATGGAAAAAATAACAAAAAATAATAGTGGTAAATCAAAATCAGTTGTAAATGACAAACTCTTACAGACAGTTTTTTAAAATGTGCAATCCCTAAAATATATCATAATCATGTGTTTCAGAGCCTGTTATCACAGAACATTAATAACAAATGGATCTACGTGGGAATTATACAGATCTACGATAATTACGATCTTTACCACAGATTTTTTTTATTTAATTTATTTAACTTTTATTATTTAAAGTGCCACAAAGCTTTTAGTTCAAATAATCTGTTTCCGTTTAAATAATACCAATAATAATAGTACCATCCTTATTCTGAGGCCTTTCCCTTTACCATAGACTATTCAAACTGACTCTGGGAAGTGTTCTAAGGAATCGAGTTTTCATAGACAAGACTTATTTTTGTTTACTAAAATTTCTAAGTTTATTATCGTTTAATCTTAGCTATAAACTTGGGATTTCTTATTTGAAATGCATGTTGGACTTTAGCAAAAGAGGTAAAACTAATTTACAACCACTCATCTGGACCTAGATTCTGTTAATGCATTGAAGTACAATGAAAACAGCATGAACATGGCGATTTAGTTTCATTGCCGCTTCAAGTCTACCCACGCACACATATCAGACAATCTAGGCGTCAATGGTAAGAAAAAGCGCGTCACGTGACCTGACCGTGTATCTGTCATCGTACTATAATGCACTAACAGAATCGAAGCCCAGGTAGTACGACGACGCGAGTCGCGCGCCATAACGTCAAAAGTCACGACTTTCCGGTACGTTAACTGTCAAATTCTGACATTTTAGCGCGACAAAACTCGTGCCTCGCGTCATCGTACTACTCTCACTGGACTTACAAATACACTGGGCTAGCTTAGTTTTCAACATTGTTTGGAATTTTGGGAGGTTTTGATTAGTGCCTGAAAAAAAAAGTACATAGTTTGCTAACATTTATTTCTTTGCATTTATAGTGCTTAGCGTGATACGGCCGCCTCTTGGCTAGACTAAATACCAGAGAAAGTGTCATGAATCTACAATTAATAATAAAATTACCATTGTCAGTCATTTTTGCCCAATCAACTAAACGCAAGGTTTGATTCGACAGACAATTTATAATATGTTCATCACAACACAATCACTTGACCTGGTCCCAACCCTGAGTTATGGTAATGAGGCAACGTCATGGAAACACTGGAGGTAAAAAAATTGCAATTAAAGTTTTTTACATACTTTTTTTATTGTCTGCACAATGGACATTAATTTACCAGTGAGCACGGTAACTGCAAACTTGCCGTGTCGGGAAACAAGATAAATAATTTTGCTTTAGACTTATTATTTCCATAACTAAGTATGTGGGCCTTTTTCCGAGCGGCCCCGTGCTTCGCAAGGCACGTTAAGCAGTTGGTGCTGGGTGCCGTCGATAGATGGCAGTCGTTAAGCCAAGTCAGAACTTCTGACAGTAAGACCAGCCACTAATCTAACAAGCCTCCACCAATCCGGACTTGGCCCCCGTGGTGGAGTATGGCCTATACCTTCCTCAGGGAAGAGACCCGTGCCCCACGGTGGGGACATAATGGGTTGATGAAGATGATGAACTATGTATAACCATAACGCCAGGAAATCAAACAATTTTATATGATCTCGGTTTTGAACTGACCCTTTATCCAGCAGTGGACCAAACTAAAAAACTTTTTAAGGAAAAATATTTTTTTCAAGATTATTTACAATAACACTAAGGGTTACCGTTTCGATTGCGCGGCCATGTTCTGTTTTCAAAAAGTGCTTATGTCAGGATTTTGTCGAAATTTGTCAAAACTGAATGGTGAAAACCAAAAATTTGTCAAAGCAGTAATAAAGAAGTTATTGAGGTTTGAACATGGCCGCGCGATCCTCCCGCGGAGAACTGCGCGGCCATGTCAGATCTCGGCATCTACAGGGTCTACAGGCCTGGTTTTTTTGTCAATGCATGTTTGAATTTGTCAACAAATGTCGAAGAAAGAAAATTCATTCTATCACCATTACTTCCGAAGATATCGACGCCTGAACGCCATGGCCGCGCAATCCTCCGGTTCCGATTTCTTAGGTTGTGTTTTTTCGTAATTAGTCAGGACCGATGTTCAGAGCTTAGTCTTAATTTGTCAAAGCCGATGAGGTATGAATTAACACTCGTTTTCTCATCAGACAAACAAAATTACTGAAAAACCTAAGGACGCTGGCCGCGCAATCGAAACGCTTTTTCATATGCCTGATATCTAGTAAACAAAACAAGTCTGGGATATGATTTATGTACCAAATTCTTTGACATTTTAGGCTCCTTCGATTAACATATCGTTTCACCACAAAAACCTATCGTAACGAGAGTTATCTAAAAAAATATAACCTCTCACACAATGTTTGGATAGGGTGACCATAATATCAGGTTTCACGTAAATTCACGTAACCGCTCATTGGTACAGTGCCTACAACCGCTCATTGGTACCTAAAGATCTTTGAAGTCCGTTGTATATGTTAGCTACGATTGGGTATTTTAAACGTCTGGCTTTTTTAAAATACTTACCTAAACCACGCTACAAAAAAGGTAGTGGAGGCCGTGTCCATACGGCTGCGGTGGCGTTGCATGTTACAACCTGGCAGTAATACTCCCTTTCGCGTCGGCTAGGTATGAGTGCGTTTGGTGACATGTGCTAGCACAGAACGAAGTGGGCTGCATATTAAACCGCGCTTGCTTCGATAGTGCAAGCAGTTCTGGTTATTGGAATACAAAAGTAATATCAATTATGCTCATGCATGCACTATACGAAATATGAGTAAGTAGAGGTAAAGTAAAATTAGACACTAGAATACCGGCTATTATTTAAGGCGCTTCGACTTCAAAGTCACTGGCACTGCACGTGCACGCGGCATCCTTTGTTTTACTGGGCGGCAGCCTTTGACAGAGGCATCACAGGCCAAGGCGGCGCGATACAAAGGCGACCGCATACAAATGAACCACGGAAAAGAATAACGGTAAATGATATCACAGAAAAGGTTTGTTATTGGTGACATTTTTATGGGACGTTTTGTAAAGATTAGGGTACACTTCTCCGAAGCATTTTTTTTAAAAAGACTAGGTAAACAAAGAGTACCTATTTTTTAAGTTTTAATTCAAAGTTCAGAAAAATCCAGTCTCGACCTGATCGTTGGCTACTTCGGAATGTCTCTGTCTTGCGCTTATGAGTGTCGTATTTTTTTGTTTTACGTTTCGTCGTGTCGTGAACTATTACTCTGGACTCCGACTCTTTAACTCAGTTGTGTGGACAATATTCAAGATAACTTCTTGTGAAACTGACTACCTACATTCAACAGTGATGGTTCAGAAAACAAGCTTGAATTTTGGATAAAAAAAAACAATGTCAAATAAGGTACGTTGATAATGACATGTGTCCTACTATATTATTATGCGATGTGTCCTTAAAATCATCCATTTAACAGCTATTGAAACTGAAATCATGATTCTGCAGAATAAATTTCAACTATTTTTTATTGCTTGTTATTGCAAAAACCAAAACCTAAGAAAACTTGGTGAACCAAATGTAACTAAAATCCTTTTTGCATAATGGAACTCGATCTTAGAAAATCTTTTGATCTAACGCACTCCGTGAGTACTAAGCGAGCTGGATGGAATTTGAGGAACTGAGCAATATATGGACCCTTATAATTATGATTATGTAAACTGGTCATATATAAATATATATATATATTGACATCGCGTAGCATAATATCGCAGGCAAATTGTATGGGTCCGTGGTTTACAAGAGGCGTCGTCTGTTTACAAACGTTCACTTTTTTGAAAAATACCGAAGTCAAAATGTAAATTGCTTTGTCACTTTGTACACTACATAATGTACATTTGTGAACAAGTGTAGGACCGGCCTATTCAAATGAATGTGCATACAAATTCGCACATATGAGTGACGGCTTTTGGGTGGCTTTGGTACGCACAAGAGTAGGCGTAAACTTCCGCACAAGTTTATGCCTGTGTGAGGGACCGGCATATAAAGAGGAGTCGATTAATATGTCACTGTACCAATGAGTGGTTACGTGAATTTACGTGAAACCTGATATTATGGTCACCCTATCCAAACATTGTGTGAGAGGTTATAATTTTTTAGATAACTCTCGTTACGATAGGTTTTTGTGGTGAAACGATATGTTAATCGAAGGAGCCTAAAATGTCAAAGAATTTGGTACATAAATCATATCCCAGACTTGTTTTGTTTACTAGATATCAGGCATATGAAAAAGCGTTTCGATTGCGCGGCCAGCGTCCTTAGGTTTTTCAGTAATTTTGTTTGTCTGATGAGAAAACGAGTGTTAATTCATACCTCATCGGCTTTGACAAATTAAGACTAAGCTCTGAACATCGGTCCTGACTAATTAAGATAAGCCTGATTACGAAAAAACACAACCTAAGAAATCGGAACCGGAGGATTGCGCGGCCATGGCGTTCAGGCGTCGATATCTTCGGAAGTAATGGTGATAGAATGAATTTTCTTTCTTCGACATTTGTTGACAAATTCAAACATGCATTGACAAAAAAACCAGGCCTGTACGCCTAGACGCAGGTGTGGCCCCAGCATAAGATCGAGTTCCATTATAAAAAAAAAAGGATTTTTAGCTAGATTTGGTACAAGATTTGGTAACAAGTATCACGAACAACATAATTCACTTCACAAATCTCACATCACTTTATAAACACTTCCAACATTCACAATTTAATTTAACTTTTAATATAAATTATAAATATAAATTCTTGAATCGGGCAGAGCTTCCGCCTGATCACAACGCCAGAACAAGACTGCCGGCTTATCGTGGAGGCCTCCCTTTTATAGACTAAAAGCGAGCGCATGGTATTGGTTGGTCTTGGCGCCATTTTTTGACAAATCCGTTAGAAATGGAATTCTATTCAAATGGCCACTTTTAAAATAAGGAACTGTTAAAAATGATATTAAATACATCTTATAAATTACCGGTCGTCCTAAAATAATGTTTAATGTTAAATTAAATAGAACCTTTGCCGCCAATTTATCAAAAATCATGACACAAGCAATAAAAAATCGTTGAAATGTATCCTGCAGTTTCATGATTTTAGTTTCAATAGCTGTTAAATGGATGATTTTGTGGACACATCGCATAATAATATTATTGTAGGACACATCAACGTGCCTTATTCGACATTGTCTTTTTTATACAAAATTCAAGCTTGATTTCTGAACCGTCACTGTTGAATGTAGAAAGTTTCACAATAAATTATCTTGAATATTGTCCATACACTGAGTTCAAGCATCGGAGTCCAGAGTAATAGTTCACGAGACGACGAAACGTATAACAAAAAAATACGACACTCATAAGCACAAGACAGACAGTTCAGAGTAGCCAACGATCATATCGGGCCTGGATTTTTCTGAAATTCCAATTATCCGCTAAAACTTAAAAATTAGGTACTCTTTACTTAGCTACAGTATTTTTTTAACAAACTACTTCTGGGAAGTGTACCTACCCTAATCTTTACAAAACGTCCCATAAAAATGTCACCAAAAACAAACCTTTTCTGTGATAGGTACCCTTTTACAGTAATTCTTCTCCGTACTTCACTTGTATGCGGTCGCCTTTGTATCGCGCCGCCTTGGCCTGTGATACCTCTGTCAAAGGCTGCCACCCCGTAAAACAAATGATTCCGCGTGCAGTGTACATCAGCCAGTGGCTTGGAAGTCGAAGCGCCGTAAATAATAGCCGCTGTACTAGTGTCTAATTTTACTTTACCTCTTACTCATATTTCGTATAATGCATGCATGAGCATAATTTATATTACATTTTTTATTCCAATAACGTCAAAGGAATGCAATTTTGGACCTCAGCCCAATAGTCATGTCTGATAAATATCATAAAATAGGTCTCAGCGAGCTGAACAAAAGTTACTATGACGCCAACAGCCAAATGTTTGTCTTTTCGGAGTTATATTGTATTGAAAGTTTTTTATCAATACAATATCATAAGTTTTTTTTTCAATGTCATAGTAACTTTTGTTCAGCTCGCTGAGACATATTCGATGATGTATCACACATGGCTATTGGGCTGAGGTCCAAAATTGCATTCCATTGATAGCCAGTCGATTTTTTTTCTTCTGAAAACGGCTCATTCGTTCTGTGCTAGCACATGTCATCAAACGCACCCATAGCCGATACGAAAAGGAGTATTACTGTCAGGTTGTAACTTGCAACGCCACCGCAGCCGTATGGACACGGCCTGCACTACCTTTTTTTTTTACCATGGTTTAGGTAAGTATTTTAAAACAGCCAGACGTTTCAAGTACCCACTTGCAGCGAACATAATATACAAAGGACTTTGAAGATCTTTAGGTCACTGTGCCAATGAGCGGTTTCGTGAATTTACGTGAAACCTGATATTATTGTCACCCTATCTAAACATTGTGTGAGAGGTTATATTTTTTTAAATAACTCTCGCTGCGATAGGTTTTTGTGGTGAAACGATATGTTAATCGAAGGAGCCTAAAATGTCAATGAATTTGGTACATAAAACATATCTCAGACTTGTTTTGTTTACTAGATATCGGCATTTGAAAAAGCGTTTCGATTGCGCGGCCAGCGTTTTTCAGTAATTTTGTTTTTCTGATGAGGAAACTCAGACCTCATCGGCTTTGACAAATTAAGACTAAGCTCTGAACATCGGTTTTGACTAATTTAGATAAGCCCGATTACGAAAAAATCAACCTAAAGAAATCGGAACCGGAGGATTGCGCGGCCATGACGTTCAGGCGTCGATATCTTCTCAAGTAATGGTGATAGAATGAATTTTCTTTCTTCGACATTTGTTGACAAATTCAAACATGCATTGACAAAAAAAACCAGGCCTGTAGACCCTGTAGATGCCGAGATCTGACATGGCCGCGCAGTTCTCCGCGGTCCGTTCGCGCGGCCATCTTCAAACCTCAATAACTTCTTTAATACTGCTTTGACAAATTTTTGGTTTTCACCATTCAGTTTTGACAAATTTCGAAAAAATCCTGACATAAGCACTTTTTGAAAACAGAACATGGCCGCGCAATCGAAACGGTAACGGCCCTGCCCAGCCTAGGTAGTAGGTACGACGACGCGAAGCCTAGGTAGTACGACGTAGCGAGTCGCGCGCCATAACGTCAAAAGTTGCGACTTTCCAGTACATTAACCGTCAAATTCTGACGTTTTAGCGCCACAAAACGCGTGAATCGCGTCATCGTACCTACTACTTATCCAGTGTATGAAATTGTCTGACTTACCTACAGTCTATTTTTTTAATCGAACGACTAAGTGTCAACATGTCAAAAATTTGGTTTTTCAATATGACACATTTATAACACTGCATAATATTTAGCAAAGTTATACAAAACGATATGCCTAATAAATACTATTAAGCAATTAACACAATAACACTGTTATTACCTGATTTATCCCCCACTTGCAGTTTATTTAACTAATATTTTATTTTATCATGAAAATACCATTTGCTTAAGAGATCTATGCCCCAAAAATACCTAAAATTTCAGTGGTCCTCAAATAAAAGCGATCCTACTGCTGCCAAATATGTTCGCAACTAGGAAAGATGACGGACTTTAGTTAAAGGCCGATTATGATCGACTATTTTATGCTAGCGGTGGTGGCGTAGTGGGGTTGACCCTTGCTTCTCGATCATGAGGGTCTGGGTTCGAACCACGCATGTACCAATGACTTTTAGTTACGTACATTTGTTTGTACAGCAACACCATTCGCTGATAAATTGTGCCCGGATAACGGCGACAGGCTTGCCACTTGTCACGTTTGGGACCTAATAAACTCGGCAAAACGTGGGTCCAGTTCTAGAGACTGGTGCCTCTGCCTACCCCTTCGGGGATAACGGGCGTGAGTTTATTATTATTATTATTATTATTATTATTTTATGCTAATGGGCTACGCGAAGTGTAGGAAGAAGTATGGAGAGCTGACTACGAACCTCTTTTTTAATTAAAGACAAAAAAAAGTAAGATTGACGTTGTTGTTGATGGCAGTGCGACTAAAGAAAATAAAATAGGTAACTTATCTTTAGTCTGTTCATCATTGTAAATAAGGTATTGGTAAAGTTTTTTGGTCCATCGTCCAGTTGTTTTATACTTTTGTGTTTGTTATTACGAAACGGAAAATATGGGCGAGCGAGCCGGACCCAACGCTGATTCTGCCAAACCGATGTATACGATGCCACAGAATACATAATAGTACAACGATGCAAGCAAAGCTGCGTGCATGAGCTATTTTGAGTGAGATGTAAGTTTGAGAGATGCTGTGTCTTTGTTTACCTTTAGTCGTTCGCTTCAGTAAATAGAATATTGGTGCTCCCAACTGTCAAATACACATTTTGACACTGGAGCTGTCTAAATTCTTAAGCCGATAGAGTGGAAAGTCAGCACATAATACAAGGGCTGGGGTGCAATGAGCGTTTTTCCTTATGTCAAATTTAATTCTAAAAGGATCCCTAGGTGGCGCTGCCGTACCGTAATAATAAACGTCAAAGCAAAAAATAATACTATGGTTCTGTGGAATTTGTGATGGTTGATTAAAAAAAAACTGTTGTCGTTTGGTGATAAGTGCGCTTTTGGATATTTTGGAGTCTTTGCTATGGATTGTGGGTTTGAATTTTTATTTTTATTACGAAAAACCTCGTCCGAATAGTAACCCTGGTTCCTTCTCTTGTTTAGTAATCAGTGGACTGACTTTGACATTGATTGCTACGAATCACAAATTCATATGAAGAAACGAATGACGCCATCTAGTGTATCTCAAGGAACTAAGAAAAAAAAAGAAAGGAAAAACGCCCATTACGTAAGTCCTCCACTGTATTGTGTTCCCTGATTTAGCCTACTCCGAACTGTCAAATACATACATACATATTTTAACACTTAGGAGTTTTCTAATGCTTAACCCAATAGAGTGGAAAGTTGCGTAATGTAAGGGCTCTCTCCCCTAGACATTAGGGGGCCACGGCCGTTGGCCAGCAGTCTCTATCATATATATAAATTTATTTATTTAGTCAGTGCCCCAGCAAACTGCTCCCACAGCCAAACCAAGCAATTGGTTTTGTGGGGGCCTTAGGTACCTAGTAACTGGTTCTTTTTATCAATAAATACAATACAATACCAAGCTACATCACTAGACGACAAAAGATAATTTTGCTATAGTATATCGTTAAATATAATATACCTACACAAGTGAAAGTAGTTTTAGGGGCTCCAGAGGGTAACACGTCACCGAGGATAAAAAATAATTTCTTTTTTACAGATCGAAATTACAGTCTGTAAAATCTCTCAATCATGTTAAGCAGGCCATACACGCTAGGGTATATCTGACAGGTATGCCTGTACAGTTAAACCTATGCGTGTATGTGAAACAACTGTGCAGGTTTCGTTACCGTTTCGATTGCGCGGCCATGTTCTGTTTTCAAAAAGTGCTTATGTCAGGATTTTGTCGAAATTTGTCAAAACTGAATGGTGAAAACCAAAAATTTGTCAAAGCAGTATTAAAGAAGTTATTGAGGTTTGAAGATGGCCGCGCGAACGGACCGCGGAGAACTGCGCGGCCATGTCAGATCTCGGCATCTACAGGGTCTACAGGCCTGGTTTTTTTTGTCAATGCATGTTTGAATTTGTCAACAAATGTCGAAGAAAGAAAATTCATTCTATCACCATTACTTCCGAAGATATCGACGCCTGAACGCCATGGCCGCGCAATCCTCCGGTTCCGATTTCTTAGGTTGTGTTTTTTCGTAATTAGTCAGGACCTTAATTAGTCAGGACCGATGTTCAGAGCTTAGTCTTAATTTGTCAAAGCCGATGAGGTATGAATTAACACTCGTTTTCTCATCAGACAAACAAAATTACTGAAAAACCTAAGGACGCTGGCCGCGCAATCGAAACGCTTTTTCATATGCCTGATATCTAGTAAACAAAACAAGTCTGGGATATGATTTATGTACCAAATTCTTTGACATTTTAGGCTCCTTCGATTAACATATCGTTTCACCACAAAAACCTATCGTAACGAGAGTTATCTAAAAAATTATAACCTTTCACACAATGTTTGGATAGGGTGACCATAATATCAGGTTTCACGTAAATTCACGTAACCACTCATTGGTACAGTGACATATTAATCGACTCCTCTTTATATGCCGGTCCCTCACACAGGCATAAACTTGTGCGGAAGTTTACGCCTACTCTTGTGCGTACCAAAGCCACCCAAAAGCCGTCACTCATATGTGCGAATTTGTATGCACATTCATTTGAATAGGCCGGTCCTACACTTGTTCACAAATGTACATTATGTAGTGTACAAAGTGACAAAGCAATTTACATTTTGACTTCGGTATTTTTCAAAACAGTGAACGTTTGTAAACAGACGACGCCTCTTGTAAACCACGGACCCATACAATTTGCCTGCGATTTTATGCTACGCGATGTCAATATATATATATATATTTATATATGACCAGTTTACATAATCATAATTATAAGGGTCCATATATTGCTCAGTTCCTCAAATTCCATCCAGCTCGCTTAGTACTCACGGAGTGCGTTAGATCAAAAGATTTTCTAAGATCGAGTTCCATTATGCAAAAAGGATTTTAGTTACATTTGGTTCACCAAGTTTTCTTAGGTTTTGGTTTTTGCAATAACAAGCAATAAAAAATAGTTGAAATTTATTCTGCAGAATCATGATTTCAGTTTCAATAGCTGTTAAATGGATGATTTTAAGGACACATCGCATAATAATATTGTAGGACACATGTCATTATCAACGTACCTTATTTGACATTGTTTTTTTTTATCCAAAATTCAAGCTTGTTTTCTGAACCATCACTGTTGAATGTAGGTAGTCAGTTTCACAAGAAGTTATCTTGAATATTGTCCACACAACTGAGTTAAAGAGTCGGAGTCCAGAGTAATAGTTCACGACACGACGAAACGTAAAACAAAAAAATACGACACTCATAAGCGCAAGACAGAGACATTCCGAAGTAGCCAACGATCAGGTCGAGACTGGATTTTTCTGAACTTTGAATTAAAACTTAAAAAATAGGTACTCTTTGTTTACCTAGTCTTTTTAAAAAAAATGCTTCGGAGAAGTGTACCCTAATCTTTACAAAACGTCCCATAAAAATGTCACCAATAACAAACCTTTTCTGTGATATCATTTACCGTTATTCTTCTCCGTGGTTCATTTGTATGCGGTCGCCTTTGTATCGCGCCGCCTTGGCCTGTGATGCCTCTGTCAAAGGCTGCCGCCCAGTAAAACAAAGGATGCCGCGTGCACGTGCAGTGCCAGTGACTTTGAAGTCGAAGCGCCTTAAATAATAGCCGGTATTCTAGTGTCTAATTTTACTTTACCTCTACTTACTCATATTTCGTATAGTGCATGCATGAGCATAATTGATATTACTTTTGTATTCCAATAACCAGAACTGCTTGCACTATCGAAGCAAGCGCGGTTTAATATGCAGCCCACTTCGTTCTGTGCTAGCACATGTCACCAAACGCACTCATACCTAGCCGACGCGAAAGGGAGTATTACTGCCAGGTTGTAACATGCAACGCCACCGCAGCCGTATGGACACGGCCTCCACTACCTTTTTTGTAGCGTGGTTTAGGTAAGTATTTTAAAAAAGCCAGACGTTTAAAATACCCAATCGTAGCTAACATATACAACGGACTTCAAAGATCTTTAGGTACCAATGAGCGGTTGTAGGCACTGTACCAATGAGCGGTTACGTGAATTTACGTGAAACCTGATATTATGGTCACCCTATCCAAACATTGTGTGAGAGGTTATATTTTTTTAAATAACTCTCGTTACGATAGGTTTTTGTGGTGAAACGATATGTTAATCGAAGGAGCCTAAAATGTCAAAGAATTTGGTACATAAATCATATCCCAGACTTGTTTTGTTTACTAGATATCAGGCATATGAAAAAGCGTTTCGATTGCGCGGCCAGCGTCCTTAGGTTTTTCAGTAATTTTGTTTGTCTGATGAGAAAACGAGTGTTAATTCATACCTCATCGGCTTTGACAAATTAAGACTAAGCTCTGAACATCGGTCCTGACTAATTAAGGTCCTGACTAATTACGAAAAAACACAACCTAAGAAATCGGAACCGGAGGATTGCGCGGCCATGGCGTTCAGGCGTCGATATCTTCGGAAGTAATGGTGATAGAATGAATTTTCTTTCTTCGACATTTGTTGACAAATTCAAACATGCATTGACAAAAAAACCAGGCCTGTAGACCCTGTAGATGCCGAGATCTGACATGGCCGCGCAGTTCTCCGCGGGAGGATCGCGCGGCCATGTTCAAACCTCAATAACTTCTTTATTACTGCTTTGACAAATTTTTGGTTTTCACCATTCAGTTTTGACAAATTTCGACAAAATCCTGACATAAGCACTTTTTGAAAACAGAACATGGCCGCGCAATCGAAACGGTAACACACTAAGGTACGCGTATTTACACGTAAGTACGCGGAAACTATATTTTTTTTTTGTATTTTTTTTATATAATATAATATATCCTTTTACAATCAAATTTAGCCAAAATCTTATATATATATAAATGAATAGCTGCTCGTTAGTCTCACTAAAACTCGAGAACGGCTGGACCGATTTGGCTGATTTTGTATTTGTGGAAGTCCAGGGAAGGTTTAAATGGTGAGAAAATATAGAAAAAACGAAAACTTCGGCGAAACAAAGTTTGCCGCGACAGCTAGTAGGTACCTATATAAAGTAGACAAAGTTCTCAATGCTAGTCCAGTGTATTTATATAAGAAAAAAACCCCTCCAAGCGTCGACGAGTCGCCCTCGTGACCTGTGGCGACCGATGGTGACCGGGGCGACCAGCAGCGGTCAAGGCGACGTCTCTTCACATTATGTAGACTTTTTCTACGCGCTTCATGCAAAACACCTCCTTGGTCTTGGGACAGATGACTGCGCCGTGTTCCTTCATCATCTCTTTGAGGGCCTGAACGAAGAAATAATAAGGTAAGATATTATAATTTTATTATATTTATTCTCATATTCTGCTAACTGTGTAAAGTATAATCATATACGTTTAGTCTTATAGCGCATTAGTTTAAGCTGTAATGCTGTAATATTTTGTTTAAGAATAAATAAATAAATAAATATGCGTTGTTTTGTAATAGGGTACTTTGACCGTTTTCTAAAAACCATTTCATATTTTTTGTTGGTGTTCATGGAGTCCACAGAAAGTGGTCATTTTAAATTCTTTCGTGTATTTCTACTAAAAAAGGCAAACGAAAATTTACTTATGAAATATGCCGCCAAAACGCTATCTTGGGCATATGGAGTCGCACAGGCATTGTGACGTCACATCCGAGAAAACCAACCAATTAACGTAAGAAATAATGAATGATATTCGCCATTTTTACTGACATGTGACGTCATCATAGAATCGGCCAATCCAGGCTGTTTTCGATACAATGGTTGCAGATACATAATTATCAAATTTTATCCCATGATTTTTTACAAATCATAATTGTTTTTTTTTAAGTTATAATGCCTTAAAGCGGTTTTAAGACTTGTAATTGATACGAACACGTGTTGTTTTTTAATATTGTTTTTTTCACACTGTCAAATAGCCTATAATTGGCTCGGTTTTGCATCAAGCCAGTTCATTTTCCACCATCCTGAACCTAGACCTACTAACTACCCGTAGTCATGTCCATTGGGCAGAGCCATGGACTGATTGTACTCGTTGAGCGGCTTTTCAGACAAGCGGCACACGAGCCGGGAATGCGTGCAGTGCGCTAGCGGTAGTGTCCGAGCCAGCACGTTTATAGTCATTTACTTAGTTGTACGTTTTGAAGAATATTAGCCTTCATTAAAAGTTACAAGTTACTAGGCTTCATGTGACTATTGGGCAGTGTTATTTCGGGATCATTGGGCATTGAGTTTCATATGAACATTGAGCAGCAGGTTTTTAGTTATTATTGGCTCGTTTTTTGCACCAAGCTCGTCTATTTTCCACCATCCTGTACCTAGACCTACTTGTTACCCGTAGACTTGTCCATTGGGCAGAGCCATGGGCTGATTGTGCTCGTTGAGTGGCTTTCCAGACAGGCGGAACACGAGCCGGGAATGCGTGCAATGCGCGAGCAGTAGTGTCCGAGCCAGCACGTTTATAGTCATTTACTTAATTGTACGTTTTGAAAATTGTTAAAAATTTGCCTTCACTAAAAGTAACTAGTTACTAGGTTTCATGTGACCATTGGAGTGTTATTTCGTGATCATTAAGCAGTGAGTTTCATAAGTACATTGAGCAGCAGGTTTTTAGTTATTATTGGCTCGTTTTTTTGCACCTACCTGCTCCCCGTAGACCTGTCCATTGGGCAGAGCCATGGGCTGGTTGTGCTCGTTGAGTGGCTTTCCAGACAGGCGGCACACGAGCCGGGAATGCGTGCAGTGCGCGAGCCAGCACGTGTATAGTCATTTACTTAGTTGTAATTATTGAAGAATATTATCCTTTACTAAAAGTAACTAGTTACTAAGCTTCATGTGACTATTGGGCAGTGTTTTCGTGATCACTGGGCAGTGAGTTTTATATGAACATTGAGCAACAGGTTTGTGGTTATTATTGGCTCGGTTTTTTGCATCCAGCTCGTCTGTGTAGCTAGACCCACCTGCTCGCCGTAGACCTGTCCATTGGGCAGAGCCATGGGCTGATTGTGCTCGTTGAGCGGCTTTCCAGACAGGCGGCACACGAGCCGGGAATGCGTGCAGTGCGCGAGCGGTAGCGTCCGAGCCAGGACGTTTATAGTCATTTACTTATTAAAGAATATTATCCTTCATTAAAAGTTACAAGTTACTAGGTTTCATGTGACCTTTGGAGTGTTATTTCGTGATCACTGAGCAGTGAGTTTCATATGAACAATTACTTAATTTTAGCTGTAAGTTTTCCTTAAAAATAATAAATAAACATTGAGCAGCAGGTTTTTAGTTATTACTTTTGCACCAAGCTCGTCTATTTTCCACCATCTTGTAGCCAGACCCACCTGCTCTCCGTAGACCTGTCCATTAGGCAGAGCCATGGGCTGGTTGTGCTCGTTGAGCGGCTTTCCAGACAGGCGGCACACGAGCCGGGAATGCGTGCAGTGCGCGTGCGGAAGCGTCCGAGCCAGCGCGTTGAGCGGCGGCTGGCAGGCCGGGCAAGCCGCCACTTTGCTGCTCTCACTGTAGCACTGAGTGCGGGGAGTCAAGGAGGCAAACTTGCTGATTGATTGAGGGTTTGGGTTGGAAGGGGAAACCGTACGATGGAGGTTTAAAATGGGGGGATAAAAATCTTCACGTGGTTAATGATCTTGTCTACTATATATCTAGTAGTAGTAATAGCACTCGATGGGGGTTTAAAAAGTGCATTATGAAACTTCAAATTATTAATCTTGTCTATTATACAGGGCGTCCCAAAATTATGGGACATGAAGGGAAAGTACCTTAAATATCGTAGATAGGGTATTTTATTGAAAGAAAACTTTATGTTATTTTTAAAAGTAATTCTGCATTCAAAGATACGTTATTTAAGGTACTTTCCCTTCATGTCCCATAATTTTGGGAAGCCCTGTATAATATTAGCTGACCAGGCAAACGTTGTTTTTCCATAACTGACAGACAGATAGACAAACAGACAGACAGAGAGAGAGACTGGGTTAATTAGTGAGTAGATTAGATTCATCATCAACCCATCATGTCCCCACCGAGGGGCACGGGTCTCTTCCCTGAGGAAGGTATAGGCCATACTCCACCACGGGGGCCAAGTCCGGATTGGTGGAGGCGAGATTAGATTAGAATTCTTTTTTGTACACATCAGAAAAAAACGTCATACATTTGGAACCTTACTAAATTTTGCCATATACAATTGGCAGTTTTATCGCTTGACTTTGGATGGGTAGAAAAGATGTAGAGAAAACCCTCTCTTCCATCAATATATTCCAATATAGTCAGTTAGTTTTTGTAGGTATATTTCATGAAAATTCGCTGACCCGGCAAACGTTGTATGGCCATATATATTTTTTTCACTTAGGGCTATGAAAACTAGATAACAACCTATTCTCAGACCTACCGATTACACATATAAAATTTTATCAAAATCTGCCATGCCGTTTCGGAGGAGTATACGCTAACACGGTGAGTGGCGACACGAGAATTTTATATATATATGAAGACTCCAGGGAAAAAGACGAACTTGTCACTTTTTTTTTGGAAACTAATCTGTGAACGTAATTTCGTAGACAATTTCCGGTAGTATACGATGATAAATCGAATACGGTAAAAACATGATTAGTCATAGAGTACTTGACGTTTAAATATAAACTTTTAGGTAGGGTAAAACTTTAAATATGCGATATCTCAAAATCTTTGTTGCTCGACAAAGTTCCCTGGAGTCTTCATCTTATATATAAAAAAGGATTGCTGTCCGTTAGTCTCACTAAAACTCGAGAAAGGTTGGACCGATTTCGCTGATTTTTGGTTTTTTATATTTCTAGAAGTCCAGGGAAGGTTTAAATGGCGGTACGAAGTTTGCCGGGACAGCTAGTATGAGATAAAGAAAAACTAACGGACAGAGAAGCGGTAACAAAAACAGCAGCCCCCACGCGTGGGAGCGCCATTGCAAAATAGGGTTGATGAGGATTCCCCTTCCTCTTCCTCAAAATGAGGAATTTCCTCATATTTTTGAGGTTCCCCATCCTCTTCCTCAAAATTGATTTAAAAAAAACCCTCTTCCTCTTCCTCATGAGGAATTTAAGAGGAAGGAGAGTTATAAGTTTTGTTGAAACGAAATGTGTTTGAGAGAGAGAGAGAGAGAGAGAAGTCTCGCCGTATTAAAAAGTTAAAGGAAGCCTTTAGCATCCTCTTCCTCATCCTCTTCCTCTTAGTCTGCCAGATTCCTCATCCTCATCCTCTTCCTCAAAGTCGACTTTAAAAAATTCCTCTTCCTCATCCTCTTCCTCATAACAAGTTCCTGAATCAGAATCAAGATATTTTTTTTAATTTTTTTTTTTATTCAGTTTGGAGAATCATCAGCATGAAATTACATTATAACAATATAACTAGGTGTCTAACAGCTAATAATAGATTCTCGCCGGTAGTAACACATTAAAAAGTAAAACACTCGTGTGGACACTCACCAAATCATGCAATAGTAAGCATACTGATCACAAAAAATAAAGAAAGATAAAAAATGAAACAATTTCAAATTAGATCTCACTAGCAAAAAAATGATGAACTCATTAGTCGCCTTAATGTGAAAATTTATTTCAACGTAAAGAATTTACATTCTGCTTGTTGAATGTCAATGTACATACAGTTAAGAGCAACGTTAGCCGCTGCCTCGGGGCCGTCTGTAGTGGAGAAAAGGGCAGCGAAAAGAAAAAACTCCACGCTGACCATCTGAACAACCCCATTGCAAAGGATATGGCGTGTTGGCGGCTTGCAGGCCGAGTTGCAGTGCGACGGGCAGCGGCGGCGCCGCGGCCGGTTGCAGCAACCGCAAGTGCTCCCAACGGAACTGCGACACCAGCGCAGCCCAGCGAGCCGCCGACAGCAGCCCCCGGTACACCTCCACGTCTAGGGAACGGGGATCTCGGTACAGATCTTAAGACAATGTTGTGCTCAAGATCCCGTTGCTATTTCCGTGCGTACTGCCACTAAAACTGAAACCCAGCGCCGTCGACAGCAGCCCCCGGTACACCTCCACGTCTAGGGAACGGGGATCTCGGTACAGATCTTAAGACAATGTTGTGCTCAAGATCCCGTTGCTATTGCCGTGCGTACTGCCACTAAAACTGAAACCCAGCGCCGTCGATAGCAGCCCCCGGTACACCTCCACGTCTAGGGAACGGGGATCTCGGTACAGATCTTAAGACAATGTTGTGCTCAAGATCCCGTTGCTATTGCCGTGCGTACTGCCACTAAAACTGAAACCCAGCGCCGTCGATAGCAGCCCCCGGTACACCTCCACGTCTAGGGAACGGGGATCTCGGTACAGATCTTAAGACAATGTTGTGCTCAAGATCCCGTTGCTATTGCAGCGCGGACTGCCACTAAAACTGAAACCCAGCGCCGTCGATAGCAGCCCCCGGTACACCTCCACGTCTGGGGAACGGGGATCTCGGTACAGATCTTAATACAATGATGTGCTCAAGATCCCGTTGCTATTGCCGTGCGTACTGCCACTAAAACTGAAACCCAGCGCCGTCGATAGCAGCCCCCGGTACACCTCCACGTCTGGGGAACGGGGATCTCGGTACAGATCTTAAGACAATGTTGTGCTCAAGATCCCGTTGCTATTGCAGCGCGGACTGCCACTAAAACTGAAACCCAGCGCCGTCGATAGCAGCCCCCGGTACACCTCCACGTCTGGGGAACGGGGATCTCGGTACAGATCTTAATACAATGATGTGCTCAAGATCCCGTTGCTAATGCCGTGCGTACTGCCACTAAAACTGAAACCCAGCGCCGTCGATAGCAGCCCCCGGTACACCTCCACGTCTGGGGGAACGGGGATCTCGGTACAGATCTTAAGACAATGATGTGTGCTCAAGATCCCGTTGCTATTGCCGTGCGTACTGCCACTAAAACTGAAACCCAGCGCCGTCGATAGCAGCCCCCGGTACACCTCCACGTCTGGGGGAACGGGGATCTCGGTACAGATCTTAAGACAATGATGTGTGCTCAAGATCCCGTTGCTATTGCAGCGCGTACTGCCACTAAAACTGAAACCCAGCGCCGTCGATAGCAGCCCCCGGTACACCTCCACGTCTAGGGAACGGGGATCTCGGTACAGATCTTAAGACAATGTTGTGCTCAAGATCCCGTTGCTATTGCAGCGCGGACTGCCACTAAAACTGAAACCCAGCGCCGTCGATAGCAGCCCCCGGTACACCTCCACGTCTGGGGAACGGGGATCTCGGTACAGATCTTAATACAATGATGTGCTCAAGATCCCGTTGCTATTGCCGTGCGTACTGCCACTAAAACTGAAACCCAGCGCCGTCGATAGCAGCCCCCGGTACACCTCCACGTCTGGGGAACGGGGATCTCGGTACAGATCTTAAGACAATGTTGTGCTCAAGATCCCGTTGCTATTGCAGCGCGGACTGCCACTAAAACTGAAACCCAGCGCCGTCGATAGCAGCCCCCGGTACACCTCCACGTCTGGGGAACGGGGATCTCGGTACAGATCTTAATACAATGATGTGCTCAAGATCCCGTTGCTAATGCCGTGCGTACTGCCACTAAAACTGAAACCCAGCGCCGTCGATAGCAGCCCCCGGTACACCTCCACGTCTGGGGGAACGGGGATCTCGGTACAGATCTTAAGACAATGATGTGTGCTCAAGATCCCGTTGCTATTGCCGTGCGTACTGCCACTAAAACTGAAACCCAGCGCCGTCGATAGCAGCCCCCGGTACACCTCCACGTCTAGGGAACGGGGATCTCGGTACAGATCTTAAGACAATGTTGTGCTCAAGATCCCCTTGCTATTGCCGTGCGTACTGCCACTAAAACTGAAACCCAGCGCCGTCGATAGCAGCCCCCGGTACACCTCCACGTCTGGGGAACGGGGATCTCGGTACAGATCTTAAGACAATGATGTGTGCTCAAGATCCTGTTGCTATTGCCGTGCGTACTGCCACTAAAACTAAAACCCAGTGCCGCCCAACGCGCCGTCGATAGCTGGGGGGAAGGAGAATCTCGGTACAGTTTTAACCAGTGACGTGTAGCCTCACAGGCGTTGCGTGTTAGAGCCTATCCAAACGAAGCTGGATAGACCTGAAGCTGAAGCCGGATGGAGCCTATCCAGGCGAAGCTAGATAGCTGGACAGGCGCTGCTAATTGAATTCAAAAGGAAGTAAGATCCGTCACAGCAAAATCCGTCCGTACTGAAACTTCGCCAGAACCGCCGCCCAGCGCGCCGCCGACAGCAGGAATACTGGTACAGATCTTAAGACAATGTTGCGCTCAAGATCTTCACTGTCAAAGTCCCGTTGCTATTGCAGAAGGTACTGTCACTGTCAAATTTGGGCGTCTTCTGCAATAGGCTAGTCGCCCTAAAAAATGTAATTAGTCCGTCTTTTAGATTATTCAAAAATAAGGGACACGTATTTTTTAATTTGTAAATTAGACCAAAAATGACAAAGATACAGCCCATTAAAGTTACGTGTGACGTCACGCCGTGCTGCATTTTTTAGCACGGAGTGACGTCACAGGTAACTTTAATGGGCTATATCTTTGTTATTTTTTGTTTAATCGAAAAAAGAAAAAAAACGTGTACAATATTTTTTTATAATCTAAAATACGGACTAAATAGAATTTAATTATTTTGACCCTGGAAACTACCCTATTTATCAACGGATACCCTGTGTCTTTAGGATCACCTGGGTCTTAGCCTTACCTGTGTCTTTAGGGAACGCTAGCATCCCCATGCACTGTTGGATCTCCGGAAGTTGCCCTTCCTCGTAATTTGAGAAGTGTTTGCGAGCATAACGCACCGCCTCCAGCCGCTTGTCCTCTCGGACCAGTTCGATAAACTCCTGCAGAAGGAATTTACACGATAAATCGATAATACATACATAAGCTCGCTCGTAGAATCGCTCGCAGCCTGGGCTGCCTGAGTGATCTTAAACGATCACTAAGGTTAAGCAACATACGGCGCGTTCAGTCCATGGATGGGTCACCGTCTATGACTAACGCTAGTGGCATTTTTCCGAGCGGTTCCGTGCTTCGCAAGGCACGTTAAGCAGTTGGTGCCGGCTGCCGTCGATAGATGGCAGTCGTTAAGCCAAGTCAGAGGCCTTAGGGCGGCTTGAAAACTTCTGACAGTAAGACCAGCCACTAGTCTTACAAGCCTCCACCAATCCGGACTTGGCCCCCGTGGTGGAGTATGGCCTATACCTTCCTCAGGGAAGAGACCCGTGCCCCTCGGTGGGGACTTGATGGGTTGATGATGATGATGACATACATAAGCTCACGCCTGCATCCCAGAGGGGCTGCCACCTGCCACGATCCTGACAAAACACTTTCGCTTCATCGACATTCATTAGTTGTTGCATGCATGTACGATAATACAATAATAACATAGCAGCGGTCCAACAGATGGACAAGACAATCATTTATTTATAAATAAGGTAATTACTTGCTTAATACACATACATAGAATAGAAGAGAGTAGATGGAGAGAGTGTCTGTGTCTCTATCTCTCTGAGAATGATTAACATTTACTTTTGCCAAGTCGAGGCCTTAGGGCGGCTTGAAAACTTCTGACAGTAAGACCAGCCACTAGTCTTACAAGTCTCCACCAATCCGGACTTGGCCCCCGTGGTCAAGCATGGCCTTACCTTCCACAGGGAAGAGACCCGTGTCCCTCGGTGGGGACGTAATGGGTTGATGATGATGATGCTGTATCAAGACGACAGCCCACCTGTATTCATCATCAACCCATTATGTCCCCACCGAGGGGCACGGGTCTCTTCCCTGAGGAAGGTATAGGCCATATTCCACCACGGGGGCCAAGTCCGGATTGGTGGAGGCTTGTAAGACTAGTGGCTGGTCTTACTGTCAGAAGTTTTCAAGCCGCCCCTAAAGGCCTCTGACTTGGCTTAACGACTGCCCACCTGTATACGGATCTTGAATTCCATGGTGGAGTTGAGCTTTCGGAGTTTGCTTCGATTGTCGGAACACCACAGCAGACAGCGACCGGTGCGTTGCAAAGCCAACTCCGCCTCCACTTCCGCGGCCGCCGCGTATATGTCTGTAATAATATTATATGTGAAAACAATAGAAATAGAGCCGCTAAACGTCCTCCTCCGATGAAATCCGGTGACAAGTGAAGATGCGACCCCAGGGCGCTAGCGCGCGCCGCGAATAAGGTGCTCATATGTAAGTTAACACTATTTTTGTTGGAACCAGTCGACTTGTATCTTTTTAGCACAAAGTTATCTCGCGAACTATAGGGAATTTGAAAAAAATAATAATACAGTAATAAAGCTAAAAAAATTCTTGTTATCACAATATAATAAAACACATTTTGGTATATGTGCGTATATAACCCTTTTCGTCGCATGGGTCGATATAACATAAACTCAAGCAGTGTACAAACTACTAAGTGGACAAACTCCTCGATCCCCGGCTGGGAAAAAAAAAAACTCCAGGTCTTGGATGTTGACATGTTTGTGACGTCGCTGTTTCTGGTTCCCACGACACAGGGTATCCTAGTGTGGGGCCAGAAGCAATGTATGTGCCTGTATGTAAATGTTTATGTTTTATGTTTATGTTTACTACAAGCCTCCCATTACGGTCTGGTCTTTAGGCGCCTGTGACATTGTCACACGTGTCAATGCTACTTGTGTCACATTACTGATTTTATACATTTTTGCTCTTTGACAGTTGGAGTAACAGTTGGTACTTGGTATTGCGTAGTTAGGGTCACTTGTGTCTCAAATGCTACTAAGTTGTTTAGTGCTGCTCATTGACCAATTCTACTAAGACACAAGTGACCATAACGACGCAGGTAACAATACCTACACAGGTATGTTAATCGCGTAGTTAGGGTCACTTCTATCTTTAATGCTACTTACCTGTGTCCTGTATCTTAGTCACCTGTGTCGTTAGGATTACTTGTGTCTTCAATACTACTTATCTCACGCCACTGACTTTACATATTCCTGCTCTTTGACACTTTAGTCGTCTATAGTTCCCTGTATCTAATAAGTCTAGCATGACACAAGTGACCCTGACGACACAGGTAACCCTGTGTAGTTAATTCACTTGTGTGTTTAATGCTACTTACTGCCGTACTCAGAGACGTCATTTAACGTATTGAAATAAGTGTTATGTTTCTTTCTTAACTAACCATTAAAGTGAATGAATGTCTCTGAGTACGGCAGTTAGTTGTTTAGAGTCACCTGTGTCTTAAGGATCACTAAAATTATGTAGAAAATCACTCACCGACATTGGTGTAGTCACGCAGATCGGTGGCATCGGCGAGTTTGTTCGCCGAAGTGTAGTACCCGCTGCGGAGACAGTAGTCGACCAGCATGCGGTCTAAACGCACCTTGCGCCATTGGCTCAGCTGGGTCTAGCGTAACGAAGAAAACGACAGGTTATTCTTATTGCACACGATTTATTTACACTTTACACTTATTGTTAAACAATACAGAAATCGTTGCCCACATACAGACTGTGGGGACACCGGTACTTCATGAAGTTATATTTTGAGCCATTCTACCTTGCGTCTTAATTCAATGCCGCGATCGTGGCAGACCCTGGCCACCACTCAGGGATACAGGCCATGAGTTTATGTATGTTATGTCTTTAATTCTCCTTGGTATATCGTCGTTCATATTGCAATTTGTTCTGTGCAAAAAAAATATATAATTTTTTTTATTTCATTTAGAACAATTTGCCGTACAGTGCCACCATCCTAACTGTTCAGTTGATAGCGGCGCTAGTGGGACAATTTAGTAGCAACATTTAAGAAATTTACTCTAGAAAAATGCGTAGATTTTCAGTCTTTCAATTTTAATGAAAATATATTCATAAATCTTAGTAAGTGAATGAATAAAACAAAAAATGGAGAACAGAATTAACATTTAATTACTTAGTTACTGTAGGGTGTAAGTCCCACATAAGTGAATGTTAAGGGGTCGATGTCTATCTCGGGTCGATAGTGATAAATCAAACCGCCTTTGTCGAGTGTTGTAAATGCACTGAATATATTGTCCAAATAAAGTAATAAAGTGATTCATAATGCTAGCCTAAGCGACCTACTTATGATACCTACATGTGCGGTTGCCCGTACATCCTGCCATCTCCAAAGAAGAGAAAAGGAAATGAATTGCTCAAAATTCTATAGCTAAAAGATTATTCTGTTATCATAATTCAAAATAATGAGCTATATTAAATGATATAAAATGTATGGTGTTACAGAAATGATTAACAATGTTTCTTAGGGCTAATTAATACCTAAGTGTGTCCATTTTCACTTTATAATTGTTCATTTGACACATTAAAGCGTTTCGCTTCAAACACTATTGGGGAAGAGGCTGATCTACACTCAACACTGATTGGCTCAATTTGCCAGATAAATGACGTTTCACTCGTGGAGTATTCACTTCACTATCACTGTGTGCGCCAACCTCCGCCTCCCGAGGCGGAGGCCTGGCGCGGCGCGGCGGTGTCCTGTCTGCGGAGGCACCCGGCTGCTGCTTCCTGTTCCTGAGTTTCCAGTAAGTGGTGATGCCTCCCAAGATAATGATAGCCAGAATAATATACGTCAGTGTATAGTGATGTATGTCGTGAATGGTAAGTGGTTCCGTCGATTGCACCTTAAGATCGTCGATATCTCTTTTCAGTTGATGCCATAAAGAGGGATCGTGGTGGTCTATTATCATGTCGTCGGGTACCGTTGTGTTGATGAGCTTATTTAGTATAGATACCTCTGGGACTTCTGTGTCACCCTTTAAGTGTAAATTGCTGTAGAAATTGTTGTGCGCATAAATACTGAATGAGCTTCCCTTAAGCGTACAAGCTTGACCTAGGGTAATGATACCATTGTTCCGTAGAGTCTTGATAAGGACGCCAGCTGAGCAAAATATGCGGACGGCGCACTCTTCACAGCACGCGAATAGCCAGGCGTTACGATTGTGTAACTTGATCCATGTCTCCTTACAAATGGATAGCTCGGTTGTACAGGCTGATGATATTGTTGCGCTATTTACGAGTTTTAAATCGCAGATAGATTGTTTTATGTGCAAGTTGTAGACTGGTTTTTCCAGTGAGCATAATATAGTGTTTCGGGGGACGTGAACGCATCCTTGCAGATCAGTGTCTGAGAGTAAAATTGCTAAATCTTTCTTCAAGTTGAAAGCGATGTATGGTAGAGTGGGGTTTATTCGGAGTTGTTGCGGACCCTTTATTATAGGTACGCTGATTATTCTGTCCAACTGGTACAACTCGTTGCTAAGAAGAGGTATTCTGATCTCAATGATTATGTAGTTATTGAATACTCTTACGGCTGCCTTCAGTAGGTGATACATTTCCTTAACCCGCTCGCTGTCTACCGGCAAAGTGAGATCGCCCTTTATTTGATTGGATATGATGCTCATTTGTTGTTGCAACTGCTCAGCTGATAATACATGTATGTCCACGTAGCCACGTCGAATGTCGGTCACAATGCCGATCAATGACTGCTGTGTGATCCGTAGATTTGATAAGATTACGCTTGCTGCTAAAGATGATGATGTGAGATACAGCCTATTCCTATTCTCGTTCTGAGCCTCATTCATTCTTGAGGTTAGATTATATAGACGCTGTTTGATGAAAACAAATTGCTTGTTCATAATATCTTCGTTTCGGTGCAGTATGTTGCTCTCTGCTTCTAGGACTAATGTTTGGTTTCTGATAAGGCTTTGCAGGTGATTTTCGTTGTGGGCTATTTGTTTAATGTCCTTTTCGTATTGCTCTGCGAAACGCTCATCTAAAACTGCAAACAGTGAGTTAGCCACATACCCAATACCGTTGATAAGTCCCCTCTTCCGTCTCGTGGTATGATTTGAAGAAGCGTGTTGTAGTGTTCTATCTCTGTAATCTCGTGCTCCAGTTGTTGGATAGTACTTTGATATTGAGAGTCGGTAGAACACAGTGTAGTACTGATGCATAAGTCCTTGAGATGCTTGACATACTCGCCGATTCTCTTCACTCCCTTCCAATAGGTAGTCAGATCGTAATGGACAACCAATTTCCACTCGTCTCGAATGTACCGTAGATTAGATATACTGTCGTAGTACAGTCCTTGGTTGTCGCTTATAGGCGTGATATTGAACGAAGCTTGTGGACCTTGTTGCGCGCTAGGCGCTAATAGCATCATAAAGGCCACGAATGCGGCGTAAAATAAGTTTTTGAGAGCTCTCTTTTGAGTTTTACGCCTGGGCCTTGTCGAAGTGTCAGGTCTTAATACTGCGACATAGCTTTTGCGGGTCCGGATTCCACGTTCTTTGTTTGTCTTCAACTCTACGTGTCCAGTAAAGTCAACCCCCGTGTGTGTGAAGGGCCGTGACGGTGTCACTCGTGGGCTGGGAAGGTCGGCCATTATCTGGATTGGTGTTTCGCTACTGAATCTACGACACTTCACGCACTGTCTGAGTTGCCTCTTCACAGTCCGTAGGCCGCTGATGATCCAATATTTTTCGCGAATGTAGGACAAGGTAAGTCGTGGGCCCCCGTGGAGAGTAGTCACGTGCGCTTGGTGCACAAGTAATTCCGTGAGGCGACTGTGGTTACTGAGTATCAATGGATGTTTTGCTGAAGTAGATATCGTTGAATTGTTCAGTCGCCCTCCGACTCTTAGTAAGCCTCGATCGTCTATGAATGGGCTAAGGCATGCAGTATTGCTGTTTTTGTGGACCCTGCCGCTGGTTTTCAGGTTTTTGATGTCTTCGTAAAACTCGTAGCTTTGTGTATCTCGGACGATGGACTCAATTGCGTCATTAAATTCCGTCGAGGCCAATGATCGTTCATACCTCGCGTTTTGCTTATTCGTCGCGTTTTTGTAGAAGCGTTTTATCCAACCTACTATTTTTGCGACGGGAGTGACGGAACTGTGCTCGGCAAGTAGTTGCTGAATAATCGAAATATGTTGTTGTTGCACTGCGACAACTGGTTTCGCCTTCTTCAGTTCTTCGGTGGGTGTTTCATATGCCATGACTTTGGAGGCACTAGGGTCGAAGGTTGTAAGCCATTCTGGCCCTTCCCGCCACAACAGTTTCTCTAACAACTGTGACGCCGATGTGCCGCGAGTGGCACTATCTGCTGGATTTTGCTCTGACCGTACATGCCGCCACTTTGATGCTGGAATGACGGCGACGGCTCGAAGGACCAAAATTATGTAGGGTGTAAGTCCCACATAAGTGAATGTTAAGGGGTCGATGTCTATCTCGGGTCGATAGTGATAAATCAAACCGCCTTTGTTGAGTGTTGTAAATGCACTGAATATATTGTCCAAATAAAGTAATAAAGTGATTCATAATGCTAGCCTAAGCGACCTACTTATGATACCTACATGTGCGGTTGCCCGTACAGTTACAAATTTGCCCACTTGAACAGATAACTTTGGCGCTGTACGCAATTTACTGCTGAGTTGATCATGTGACATATTGCAAGTTACAAATGGCGGTTTTCTATTGGCAGATGACATTGAACCTTTTTTTGGTCGCGTTCAAAATAAAATTTGAAGCACATTTTTGAAATGTTTTTTTTTTTTATACTATAAAAAACTGTAACAGAAACATAGACATTTTCATACGGGCACATACATTGCTTCTGGCCCCACACTAGACACTGGCCCCTGTGGCGTGGGAATCAGAAACAGCGACATCACAAACATGTAAACATCCAAGACCTGGGTTTTTTTTTTTTGTCCCTAGCCGTGATTCGAGCCCGGGACCTCTCACATGGTAGGCAGATGCTCTAACTGCTGCGCCACAGGGGTCGTTCAACTGTCTGCACCAAAGTAACTGACTGTTGCCAAAGTAAAATCATACCATAAGACTGTATTTATGTCACATAGAACACTTGTTTTTTCGCAATTTGTGTATAATTAATTAAAAGTGCCAAGTCATCATCAACCCCACCGAGGGGCACGGGTCTCTCCCTGAGTAAAGCAAAAGTACCAAGTATTAATTGATAAATAGAACCTTCGCTTTTCAAGAAGATAATAGGGGTGCGGACTCGCTGTCACACTATTTTGTCACACCAGTGTGACACAGAAGATTTTTTTTCCTCGATGTCGAGCATCCTTGTGTGATAATCTTTGTAGGCCTAATACTGGAAGTATGAATACCTAAGTCCTATGTGTTCTGCTTTATTTACTCACCCTAACCTGCGGGGATGTGGGTTCAGTCAAGGCCTGAGCGTGCTCTTTCAGGTGGTCCAAACGTTTCTTGCAGACGTTGGCTATTTGCAACTCCTCGGCTATGGCTTCTGAGGCCTTGCGTTTCATAGTTATAAGCCTCTCCACCTGGTAAAAGAAAAATTTTAGTCTGACTATAGTTAAAATAGGTTTGGTTAGTTGTAGTTAGACCTGAGATATCCACATTAAGTGCCCTGCCTCACTGGGACGCCATGGCGACGTCGCCAGCCACGTATCCAGGCAGTTTGTATTGAATGGCGACGTCGCCAACAGTCGCCAAGTGAGGTAGGACCATACATTTCAATACTAACTGCTTGGTTACGGTCGCTATGGCGTCCCGGTGAGGCAGGGCCCTAAATGTGATTCATCATCAACCCATCATGTCCCCACCGAGGGGCACGGGTCTCTTCCCTGAGGAAGGTATAGGCCATACTCCACCACGGGGGCCAAGTCCGGATTGGTGGAGGCTTGTAAGACTAGTGGCTGGTCTTACTGTCAGAAGTTTTCAAGCCGCCCTAAGGCCTCTGACTTGGCTTAACGACTGCCATCTATCGACGGCAGCCGGCACCAACTGCTTAACGTGCCTTGCGAAGCACGGAATCGCTCGGAAAAATGCCACTAGCGTTAGTCATAGACGGTGACCCATCCATGGACTGAACGCGCCGTATGTTGCTTAACCTAAATGTGATTATTGATTATTAAATGTGAATGTGTAAGGATAAATTTTATCCTCAGAGACTGTATGTAGCAAGGGCTAAGATACGTAAACAATTCAAGCACTAGGGTTTTCTCCGCCTCCTTCCGCCTGCAGTGATATCAGAGCATTGCTGGCCTTCTGGAAAGAGATAGGCTGGCTGGAGTAAGCTCACAGCCTTGCTACGTACAATAGCCCAACTATGAGGCTAAGTGGGGAAATTTTCAAGCCTAACTAATTAACTAGGGTTTCCTTACATTGTTTTCCTACACAGTTAGCGAGTGTTTGTTACCATGTCTTCACAAATGTACTTAACTAAGAAAATCAAGTCGAAGACATGCCGATATTCGAACCCACGTTCTCCCGAATGTGCGGCCGGCGTTCACCACTCTGGCACCACCAATGCACGTTAACAATAGAGCTCTTAGTTGCGTTTTTTCGTCCGTTTTGGCTAACTGGCATAGTGCGAGTACTTATAACAGTAGATAACAAATTGTTAGTGTATTTGAAACTGGGGGCAACTCTTATGGCTCCTCCAGATTAATCGCGAAGTTCCTCGACAAAGTACTCGGGAATGTTGACCGAAGTACGTCGCTACCCACTCGAGGTTGGACGAAGTAAGACGAAGTGCCTCTCCACACCTACCGTATTCGCCTAACCTCGGTCAACTTCGCGAGCAGAGTGGAGGCCACATAAAATATAATGTTGATGAAGCTTTTTAGCTTATGAATGCATGTTGTGGCAGCTTGTAAGAGAGGTAATACTAAGCTTGTTTTTAGTCTATTGTCTATTGTAAAAATTTATTAGTGTATATCTTGTTGGTGGTACTAATCATCATCATCATCATCAGGCTATATTAGTCCACTGCTCGACATAGCCCTCCCCTAATGAGCGCCATAGCGCCCTGTCTTCAGCTTGCCGCATCCAGGGCAAATAGTGGAAGAATAATAAATAGTAATGAATAGCGGAATAGCGGTGGTACTAATAAATAAAATAAAATAAAAAAAATGGAGCTCACCATTCCACCGAGCAGGTGGTCAATTTCCCCAGCCTTTGGCTGCTTGGCAACGGCTGCGTCGATGTCCGCAGCCGCCCCGGCTACTTGGCGCGCCTCTAAGTCCAGGATCTTCTGGGCACTGCGGTACCGCTTGTTAAAGACTTCATATGGCACCTGAGGGGGATATTATCATTTGAAATTCTTTCTTCCATGTATGCCTATGATACAGTGTAATATAAGACTAGAATAGGGGTCAATAGACATTTTTATATATTAATTTCACAGGATTTTTATTTTACTAGGTTTAGGTTTAGTTTTAAAGTATTTAGTACCTGGGTAACCGAGCTTTGCTCGGTACTTTTTTTGTAATATAAAATATGTAATATAAAATTAAAATAATCCTTTTTCAACAAAAAAAGAACTTGGAAAAAAAGCATCATGACTCGAACCGGGTCTCTTGAAATCGGCCCGAACGGGTCGCCCGTTTTCCCGTCAGAACTATCCCAACTTTGCAGATATACGCGAAATTTACCTGTGTATGTTATCATAGCAAATTTCAATTGGCTTAAAACACGGATAAAACAACATTTTCTAAAAATGTAACCTAGTTAATAAACGCCCCCGAAAGCATCTGCCTACAAAATTTCGTGAAAATCGTTGGAGCCGTTTCCGAGATTCTGATTATATATAAATTATATATACAAGAATTGCTCGTTTAAAGAGATTAGATTTCTCAAAAGAACGATTTAACATTTCATTCACTTAAAATGAGAAAAACAATAATCTCATATCTATTTACATATTACATAATATCTTTCTTTAATGTGACCTCTTAATCTTAACTTAAATCCTATTAGAGTTTCTGAATCTTTTATGTCTTTCGGTAGCTTGTTGAACAGTTGTACTCCTTCAAACAGAATTGTCATTTTTCCGTATTGGGTTAGTGGTGCATAAAGTTGTAAGTGATTTTTAGTGCGAGTCTGGTATCTGTGGTGCTTTGCCTTAAATTCTATATTGGATTGGATCATTTTGTGATTAATTTTATATACATGTTTGATAAATACAGTGTGTCCCTGGATAAAGTGCAATCCCGAAAGGGGATGAAACTAGACCATGAATCATTGACTAGAAAAATATAAAAAAAATTATAAAAAAGTTATTGTAGGATTTATTGGTATTTTAAGATTTTCATGTTTCATTAAAAACTCTATGTACAAAAGTATTGATTTCTTCCAAAATAATGGGTCTATTTCTTTGAAATAAAAAAAAAACAGTATGCCTAATACCTGGCGATGACCATGAAATAATAAATAGTCCGCAAAAAAGTAACTATCTTGGGTAAAAAAATGTATTTTTATGAAAAAAATGATTTTTTTAGACGTTTATTTTAAAAAACTTCAAATTACTAAAAAAATGTGCCCTATAACTATGTAATTTTATAGCTTACTTTTATTCTTTACCATTTTAGCTTCCAAATAAAAAAAAAACAATGTTCTAACTAAAAAATTGGCTAGGTAGGAGTTATTTACATTTTAGTAGGTAATAAAAGTCAGACTTTAGTCACAATAACTTTATTAATAAAATTATCCGTAATTTACAATTTTGCATTTTTATTTAATGCATTAAATGTACAAAATGGCCTCCTCGATTTTGCAAGCACATTACTGCACGAATATTAATTTGATTAGTGGCTCTGCGAATCATTCCTGGATCATTTTTAATGTCATTTGCCCACTGAATTATTCGGTCGTGCAACTGTGCCTCGGTATTTATTGGCGTGCTGTATACTCTTTGCTTCATGACACCCCATAAAAAATAATCTAGGGGTGTCAGATCAGGTGAACGCGCTGGCCAGCCTACTGGCCCTCCGCGGCCACCGGTTCGGGTAATTTTCGTTCAAAAATCGCCGCACCTCCCGCCCATAATGTGCAGGACATCCATCCATTTAGAGATACATACGCCCACGCCGTCTCGTAGCCAGGGGAACATCTTCCATCAACATGGGTAAATTTTGTAGTAATTCTAAAAAACGTTCAGCATTTAGGGTTCTGGGTAAAATGACTGGACCAATATCCATACCCATATCCTCATGGTCTCCCAAGCATCCAGCGACTCCCCGCCCGGGGGCTTCCCCACGCCGGGTCGTCCAGTCGTGATAACAAAATTTGTAGAAAAGTTGTTTGAGAAACTTTTTGGCACTTAGTTTGGCGGTTCCTTAAAGACGCGCTATTAATATCCATTACTTGCACAGCACTGTAGATTGAACAAATATTACTAATAGATCACAGATAGATAGATAGATAGAATATTCTTTATTGTATGTACACCAGGAATTAAACATGAAATTTGATAATGCATAGTACAGTACAATCGGCAGCATTATTACTAAAAGCAATTTCTTCCAGACAACCATTGATGGAAAAAGATAATTTTATTTTTGTTTTATGTCTCGACCCAACTTAATGGAAACTAAAGTAACTTTGATTTGCATTAAATAGTGGAAGAATAATAAGTAAAGTCTATTCGCTATCATAGTGTCACTTTGATATTTACCGCCTCGGCACATGGCGGCTTTTCACAAAAGAAATTAAAGGAAGCCCACGCGGCGCAAACACGCCAGTGAATTTGGCTCGCAGCTCGTCTCATTCTACTATTATAGATCATGCAATTAAAGAAGTAAATCACTCAGTATTTTAGAATGGATTTATAACGAAACGATCCAGCATCACTTAGGTAGGTACCTATTCTAAATACCGGTGGAGATGAATATTCTGAGGACACTTCCGAGTGATGAAGAGTAGTGTTTTATTTTGTGCTTCATTAGGTATATTGTGTTTTTTATGTTATGTTACCATGTTTTTTTTCTATTTAAGGTGTTTTGGCCGTCTAAGTTGTATTATTGAAATAAATATTTTTTTACTAAAACCAAGATTGCCTTCGTGTGTACCGACACTATTTAAGCGAACGGACTTTAATGAATAGCGGAATAGCGGTGGTGGGGTAGTGGGATTGACCATTGCTTCTCGATCATGAGGGTCTGGGTTCGAACCACGCGTGTACCAATGACTTTGTTTAGTGAGTTAGGTACATTTGTTTGTTTGTACAGCAACTTGTGCCCGGATAACGGCGACAGGCTTGCCACTTGTCACATTTGGGACCTAATAAACTCGGCAAAACATGGGCCCAGTTCTAGTGATTGGTGCCTCTGCCTACCCCCTCGGGGATAACGGGCGTGAGTTTATTTGTTTATTTTTTTAGTGGAAGTATTAGAAGACAATGTGAGTATGTCATTCTGAGTGAAAATTTCAAAACTGACATCACAAAACTGAGTCAGCGTAAGCGTTAGTGGGCGGTAGACGTGTTATTGTGGCTCCAGTTGAATTAAATAAAAAGTAGTGGTTGAAAGTGAAGTATAAGAAATAATTTTGGTGTCATTATACAGCTAACATAAACAGAAATGGAACTGTGAAACCGGATTGCAAAAATATCTTAGAATTGTGCAATTAAAAGTGAAAAAGTGTACACTAAAAAACGTTAAACTTTCAAATCAAATCAGCTGTGAGTTCGTCAACAATAGCATGACCTTGAGAGAACCAGTTAACAACACACGAAAGTTAAATTGAAATCACTTCAACTCATCAGCATATTCACATTTTCGAAGTCGCTAACGTATGACACAATAGCTAAGTGGATAAAGTCGGCCGTATCATTTTGCCCTGAACCAGCAGATGGACACGGGTTCGAGACTAAGCTTCACTCGAATCCGCAAATACTTTTAGTTCAATTTAAGCTACGCGCCATCTATGGCCTGCGATAGTGAACCACTGAGTAACTAAAGGATAAGTTCAAGAGCACAGACAATAAAGGTAACTTAAATTCTTCTACGACGACAGAAAGAGCTACGTCATTAGTGTCATCACACAACTACAGAGGGAGTTGAAAGCAATATAACGAGATTCACTCTGTATTTTGCCGTATTCAAAACAAAGTATAAAGATGAATTGCAAAGTGTGCTCCTTGAATATCTTTGGTACAGAACTTTTACAGTGCAAAATATGCAGAAATAACTACCACCATAATTGCGTAAATATGACCACATCCAAGTACATGGCAAACTATGCTACTGGGAAAAATACGTACACATGCGAAAGCTGTCTAAACGATGGCGATGTCTCCCAGGAGCAAGAACTTTCATCACCAAGCACACGAGAAGACACAACTTGCCATATTACTCAAAGAAATCGAGGGCGAAACATATTAGACGATACAAAGGAATCGATGTTTGACGTATCGTATCAGAGCCTTCCGAATATTTGCACTCAAGCTATGGCGAAATATTAAATGAAAACCAAAGATTGAAAAATGAGTTAGAAGCAGCACATACTGAGATTGAAAATATAAACTTACAAAACCAGTCTTTAAGCACAGCAAACAAGGAATTTCAGGAAAGGCTTCAACTGTACAAATCTGTGGGATTAGGTAATATCCACACCGGAAATATGTCATCACCGAAAAAATTCTTTTCCCCGCAATATCGTAAAATTCGAACGACTACAATGAAAATTGGCTTACCACATACATCGCAGAGAAACCTCACAAACAACGTAGTACAACAGCTCGATTCAACTGCTAGATCTCTCCAAAAAAATCACTCATTGGACAATATCGAAATTGCAGATATAAATAATCACAGCCTCCAAGTCAATGGTGTGCGATCAACGTTTCAAAGCATAACTCATAAGATGGAGCAGCATATTACTCTACAATGCAAATCTAACTACAGCGCGGAAACTATTGATAACGACAAAAATAACAAAAAGAACTCTACATTCCGAGCAAGCGAGCCCAAAGTCCAAATAGAAACAAAGAAAGTGATTATTTATGCTGACGAAAGAGGAAGGGGATTAAGGTCCAGCCTACAGCACCTATTGGGACCTCAATTCACAGTTACATCGATTATAAGACCGAACGCGCCTCTGGCTGAAGTCTTAAACTCATGCGAAATTCAGTGTAAAGACTATGATAAGCAAGATTTTGTAATTGTACTAGCAGGGTCAAATGACTCCGATCCATTAAATTTACAATCGATGTTATACAGCAATTTACATGCGCTCAAACATACAAATGTAATCGTGAGTAATGTAGAATAACAAGACATTTAAACGAGAACATGACAAACCAATGTTTAAAACTTGTAAGCTCTCGTTTCGCTAATTCAACATTTCTGGATGTCTATAATAATGAAATTTTAAGTCCTACTAAGTTCAACAAACTATACGCAAGTAGAACACTGCTTAGAGAAATTTTGAGGTTAAATTACAAAAACGAGTATATAAAATATCAAACGCAATACCACCGGGAAAGCTTTTCAACAGCAAAAAATAAAGATTGTCACAAAGTTAACGCAGAAACACAAACAACACCGCAACACTATAAGATCACATCACATAAGGATACGCAAACTGAAAATGACTTTTTTCGTCAATAATAAGAGTCTCCAAAGTCGCAGTCTTTTTTCTAATAAATACATATACATAATGCACCAAAATATATCGGGTCTTATTAGTAAATCGGAAGCGTTAACTTTATTTTTAGAACTAGAGGATATTAACAAAGGGATTGATATACTGTGTATAACTGAACATAATATGAGATCAGGAATGGAACATTTTTAAACTTTACTCTAGCTGCGTACTTCAGTAGAGAAAACACGAATAGGGGGGGTTCATGCATTTTGGTAAAAAACTGTTATAAGTACAAGATTTTAAGTAAAATAAGTGATCTGTCGATAAGTGGAGTTATAGAGTGTTGCGCAATAGAACTTATTCAATTTAATCTAATCATTGTTTGTATTTACAGAATTCCAAAAAGTACAAATGTAGGATATAATTTTCAGATATTTTTTGACCGACTAGAGAACATATTACAATTCCTTAAAACAAAGAGCAACAAAAATATTATAATGACCGGAGACTTCAACATCGACTTATTAAAACCCAATAGTGGAACACTTCAATTAGAATGTCAATTGAACACATTAAACTTGAAATTGGCGATTCACGAACCAACTAGACTAGCAAGTAATACTTGCATTGATAATATCGCGCATAATTTCAGACAAAAATGTCAAACGCAGGTTATTGAAAGCGCTCTATCAGATCACACAGCACAATTGCTACGATGCCCTGTGAAACAAACGTGCTTGATTGATAGTTGGAAAATTATAAGACGCGACTATTGCGATGAAAATCTAGAAAGATTCAAAGATTGCATAAAAAGTCTATCATTTTCAGAAATTTATGAAACAACTAATCCTAATCATGCATACAGACAGTTCCTAGAGTTGTTCAAACTAATATATGACTTGTGTTTTCCACATAAAACTATCAATATTAAACTCCGTAAAAAACCTAAATGGCTAACTAAAGGCCTAAAAATGTGCAGTGGAAAAAAAAGGGAGCTTTTATGGCAGTATAGACTAAACCCTACGAAAACAACTAAAAGTAAACTAAATAACTATAGCAAACGCTTTAAAGTACTAATAAAATCTACACAGAAAAAACTTAACAACCACAAGATTAATACATGTAGAAACAAATCACAGGCGATGTGGAAAATAATAAACGGGTCTAAGGAAAATAAACCAAACCAGTCTGTAACTGAACTTAAAATAAGGGGAAACACTATTTACAGTCCTCAAAAAATTGCAGACGAATTCAATAAATATTTCATAGAAAAAGTAACACCTATGAACAAAGAAAAAAGCAAAAATCAAATAATTAAGTTAAAAAAATGCAGAGATTCAATGTTTATGCCACCATGCTCTCCGTATGAAATATACAAAATCATTCTTTCACTAAAAAATAGTTTAGTACTGGCTACGATGATATTTCAACAAAGGTTGTTAAGTATGTAGCGCAAGACATTAGTTATCACTTAAGCTATATCACTAATCTCTGTATAGAAAAAGGAATGTTCCCAGATCAGTAAAAAATTGCTGTTATCTTGCCTGTATTTAAAAAAGATGACAGAGTATGCATGGAGAACTATCGCCCTATTGCTTTGATTCCTGTTTTTTCTAAACTAATTGAAAAATTTCTCTCTACACACATCAGCCAATACTTAGAAATAAATAATTTACTAGTAAGGGAACAAAAAGGATTTCGAAAGAACAAAAATATAAATATGGCAATATATGATGTTCTTAACGTTATCATTGAAAGTATAGATAAAAGAATCCCCGTATGCTCTTTGTATACTGACCTTACGCAGGCTTTCGACTATGTAGAGCACGATACTTTGCTACGTAAATTGGAGCTCTACGGACTAAGAGGTAATATATTGAATCTGATAGAGTCATACCTAAAAAATCGTGAACAGTTCACAGTTATCACAAAAATTAATACCAACACAAAAGTGGAAGAGAAATACCAATCAAAAGTAGAGACTGTGAATCATGGCGTACCCCAAGGAAGCGTGATGGGGCCGTTACTTTTCATCGTCTACATAAATGACCTGCCAATTCATGTAGAGCACCCTATGTCACTTTTTGCTGATGACAGCACCATAACTGTACAATGTGAAGATAGATTGACATACGAATACGACATAAATAATGCGCTTAAAGCTATGATACAATGGTTGGACAACAATAATTTAAAAATAAATCTTGGCAAGACTTATATAATGCACTATAGTCAAAGGATTTCACCTATGTCAGATCTTGAAATAAAATACCAAGACAAAACTATATACAACATAGAGTCAACTAAGTTTCTTGGGTTAAAAATTGACAATAAATTATCGTGGAAATCACACATAGAAAATACATGTAAAAGGATTTGTAAATCGGCATTCTTACTCTACAAACTTTCAACGATAGTTAACTTAAATACTTTACTGACAGCATATTACAGTCTTGTGGAATCTGTCTTGAGATATGGCGTTATATTCTGGGGCAATGGCACTGACCGTGAACAAGTCCTCATAGCACAGAAAAAAGGTATTCGAGCAATGTTTAGATTAAAACCCACTGAATCATGTCAACCCTACTTTAAGAAATATGATATACTTACATTTCCATCGCTTTATGTATTAGAAGTATTAATGTTCGTCAGAAAAAATCCTGCTTTGTTTCCACGCATTTCAGAAGCAAATGGTGTGCGACTCCGTAGAGACCCTACCCGCCTGAGTACAAGAATGTCCAATACTGCTTTCATGAAGAAAAGTATTTTATGCATGGGTCCAAAAATATATAATAAACTGCCAAAGAGCATCAGGGAATTGGATAACGATAATGTGTTTAAAAGAGAGGTTAAACTTATACTCATCAAGAAATGTTGCTACAATTTGAATGATTATTTTAATTTGACATTCCATTAATCTCAATCAATTTTATTAAGTTATTTTAATATAATAAAAGGATGGCACTATTTAAATAATTATTTGAATTTATTATAATAAGACATGTCAATTAATTGCCAATCAATTTATAAATTTTTATTATTTTATTTTAATATTTCAACAGAATTTTACTTATAAAAATCATTATCTTGTAAATTTTCATTATTTTAAGATGTCAATATTTGTACGCCTTTACGGCAAAATATGCTGAAACTTATTTAATTTTTATGATAAGAACTTTTATTTATACGCATATTTCACGAATAAATGAATTTGAATTTGAATTTGAATTTGACAGACAAGGATTTCAGGGACAAAAAACAAGCTGTTGTTCATGCAAGCTGTTGTTCAACACAGTCCTTGTTGTTAGCTCAGTGAAAATGATAATTCATCTTCACTGAGCTCACGACAAGAAATATATAATATATTCCTTGTTGTTAGCTCAAATAACGGAATAAAGACAGGTGGCAGTAGATGAGGATCTAATTATCCTAATTTCTATAGGATTCCTAATAATTCATTCTTGAATTTTTTGTGAAAATAGGGTAGTTTCCAGGGTCAAAATAATTTAATTGTATTTAGTCCGTATTTTAGATTATAAAAAAATATTGGATACGTATTTTTTCTTTTTTCGATTAAACAAAAAATAACAAAGATATAGCCCATTGAAGTTACGTGTGACGTCACTCAGTGCTACAAAATGCAGCACGGCGTGACGTCACACGTAACTTTAATGAGCTATATCTTTGTCATTTTTGGTCTAATTTACAAATAAAAAAATATGTGTCCCTTATTTTTGAATAATCTAAAAGACGGACTAATTACATTTTTTTGGGAAACTAGCCTATTGTGTCCTGAAAAAACACTACTCTAAACACAACTCAACAACACTCACTCACAGAGCTCTACAATAATTAGTTAGTCACTCAAAACTCATCATTCACTAACAAAAAAAAAGCCAAATGCCTCAGGCCACATTACAGATCATTCGATGAAGCACATGTCACATTGACAAAGATACTGCATTTTGTAACACAAAAGCAAACTGCATATACCTAAATCAAATGTAAAGTGGTTCTCCACACTGTTGATTTAGGTACTTTTATAAATCCAGATCAAGGAATTAATCTATTTAGAGTGTTTAGGTATATTGGAACTTTTACAGTGTAATAATTTACGATAATTAAACAGTAAAAAAGTACCCGAAACCGGCGTGCGTGCATGCAACGACTAATGAATGTTGATGAAGCTGAAAGTGGTTTGTCAGGATCGTGGCAGGTGGCAGTCCCTGGTCTCTGCCTACCCCTCTGGGATACAGGCGTGAGCTTATGTATGTATGTAATTAAACAGTGTTATATTTAACTTTGATTAAAAACAAAGAGTTCTCAGTCGGTGTCAATATAGCAGTTCATATTACTAGCGGATCTGCAAAAGAACACCCATTTTCCGCTTTCCCGACACAGGATTGATTTTTTTTTTTTCATATTTTTCCTACACTTCTTATTTGTACACAAACATAATAGGTAGGTACTTGAAATTGATCTGCTGGATTTTTTTTTCTCTTGACAAGTGGGTTAAGATTGGATTAGCCTTCTGTAGGTACAAAAGATGGGATTGATTCCTTATTTTTTCATCATGAATTGATCTTTCATATACAAAAATATTGTGTGCCAATTCCATCTTTTGATCAAGAGAGCTGAAGGCTCTAAACAGCAAAAGCACTCGAATCGAACCATTTCTGTTCAGGTAATCATGATTATATCTCTATGCTTAGCAAAGGCATCCAATCCTTGTAGACTTCATAATTCTGCCCACCTAGGTGCCTAAATGCTCGGTCAAATCGTCAACTCACACACAACACAAACGAACGAAACATATTGCGTGGTAATATTAGAGCTTACATTACTGACGTACCTTGAGAGTTGGATGCTCCAAAGACTTTAATTCATTCATACTGATGTGAGACTCGATCTTATCCACTTATCTCAAGAACACACTGAACTGTTTTGAGTTATTATCTTGAAATGAAAACAAAACTCAGCTGATTGAAGCCCTAAATGACTGACAGTCATTCAAAATGGCAGATGACTGCGCCCATGGCCGTGTTTATTTTATCTGTTCCACTCTCTCCAAAGCTAACTTTAAAGTAGCGAGGAAAAAGAAAACTGTACGAATAAAATAGACGCTATTTCTGATTTAAACGAGGACTAAACACAGTTTTCATCGACTAAATAAACAAAAAAAAAAACATCAAACCGGATATCACAGTGGAGGTTCTGTCAGTCGGTACAGCAAGGATGTTATAATCAAAGAGGATAGAGCACTACGAAAAGCCTTCCATAGAAAACTACACTTTTTTACTTATAGAATAAAACATTAAATCGTATAAGTAAGCAACTAGAGTAAAGTGTCCAGAGCGGGAGCCACAAACTGAAGGAGTGTGTCTTACTCTTACTCAATCCTCTTTGATTATTACATCCATGCGGTACAGTATACAGTATTGCCAGAAGTTGACCAGCAAATGTACCAAATCAGTCGGAAAAGTGTATATTGCTCGGGCTTAGGTTTTTTAATAAATACTATCAATGATGTCAAAAAATTTATAATGGCGATTCAGATTTCATATTTCTTGAATAAATGGAGCGTGAACGAATAGCCAACAACTTGATAAATATTTTAGCTCAAATGAAATGAAACTTAAGATTTAGAAATATACATATTCTTATCCCTTAATCATAATTACAATCCCTCACTCCAATACTATCACTATCCAAAATTATCGTAGAATCTTTTTCCAGCGATACCTCATACACCTGTTTTTTTGTTAACGGGGTGAAATGCTGTACGCACCATAACCGCCACCCTTGGGGGAGGGCGACGGCCGTGTGTTGGACTCTCCTCTCCTAATAATAGGAGAGGCACCTCCTAAAACACCCCGGGGGCCGTCCTGTCACTCGTGCAATGGGGCGCCGCCGGATCTCGCTTGTGGTGGACCACGTTGCGAATGCTACAGCGGCGCCCCGGTAACGTCGACCCGACTCTCAAGGAGTCGGACCCACCCTCACTGGAGAAGGGACATGGGCCCCCCACCCCCTTCTCCACGATTTTGTACGGCAGGTCCCCCAACCTGCCGTCTGTGACCCTCCCTCAACCTCCTCCATGCCCTCTGCTGAACAGAGGGATATAGAGGAGGGCCCCCGCCGTGTGTTTTTTATAGGGGCTGTCTCCTCGCGGCCCGAAGGCCCCCGGCCCCACTCAGTGTGGGATAGCGGGTGCGGGGACCATAGTGGACCACGCGGGACATTCAGCAGCGCAAGCCACTGGACGTACCCCTCCCTCTAGTTTTGGTCCGCGCCGGCCGAAGCCGGTACCCCCCATATCTGGAGGGCGTTCCCCTATCCGCCACCCGGGGGACGCGTCCGATGGAAGACCAGAAACTCCACACGGATACCTCATACACCTGAGTACCAACAACAACAAAATGCACCGATTTTTACTCTTAGATTCACATTCCAACCATACTACGGCACCGTCGGCCATTTTAACACTAGAGGAAATCTTCTGTTACCCTTGAGTGCCAAAGTGTGAAACCAATATTTTTAATTTTCTCTGAAAATACGAACTGCCTGCCTCCGGTAAATTTAATTCTTACTGAATAGAATCTCAAGAGCTGTTTACAAAATACCCACGTGCTCAATACTTTATTCTAATTTTCCCTAGCCACCTAAGAGCCACCGAATAGAAAGTTGAGTAAAACCCGGTCGACCGGTTACAGATTACCATTTTTAGGGCCATTTCACCTTCTAGATAACCTTAAATGTCGATAAATCGCTTCATCTGGCAGCACTCGCAGCGGGTGAGAAACACCATAGACAAAATTAATGAAGAACTATGTGGACCGGAAATAGAGCGGCACTATTCCCACATCCATAGACTGTGATATAAAAATAATGCAAAAAAGAGATGGAGAGATTTGGATATTCATATTTGTGAGAGAGAAATACACAGAACACTAAGTCTGCGTTCAAATAATTAAACGATTCTTTTTAATGTACAAGCTTTGGATAAATTAAGCTCAATTTTTATTTTGACTCGATGCTGCTAATCAGGAATGTAGTATCGAAATATTGAGAAGTATTAGCTATGAATTACAAGAAGAAGTAATCAACCTATGCAAGATCGTAGTAATTTTAGACGTTAACATTTTAAACTTGCTGTGTGGTGTCGGCCTAGAGAATAGCACCAACCCAACTCTTCCCGCGTCCATTAGTCGCAAAAGGCGACTAATGGACACAAAACCGGGGGGTGGGCAGCAGCGCCTCCTGCAAAATAACTCTACCGCACTGCGATTCCCAACCCGCATGCCAAGTGTGGGGATTATGGGCATTACTCCCAATGATGGCACAACAAAGGAAACGGCCCCCAGTTCCCGGACGCCTCGCTATTCCTGGTCATCGTGGCAGCGGCCATGGTAACGGCGGGGTAGGGGGTGCTAAGAATCACCGGGCTACCTCAGGCTGCCACAAACATCTGACCCTGGCAATGTTCAACGGACGCACTCTGAGGCTTGACCATCATCTAGCGCAGTTGGAAGTGGAGTTAGAGAACATTAAATGGCATGTTCTGGGGTTATGTGAAGTCCGTAGAGAGGGGGAGGACACCGTAACCCTAGACTCGGGTCATCTTCTCTACTTTCGCGAGGGTGATAAAACATCCCAGGGTGGCGTAGGTTTCCTCGTCAATAAGGCCCTCTCTAACAACGTTGAAGAAATCTCTAGTGTGTCGACCAGGGTAGCGTACCTGATCCTTCGGCTGTCCAAGCGTTACAGCATGAAGGTCATTCAGGTTTACGCACCGACCTCGGCACACTCGGATGATGAAGTTGAGGATATGTACGAAGACATATCCAAAGCCTTACATAATACCACAAAGGCTCACTTCAACGTTGTTATGGGGGACTTTAACGGCAAGGTGGGAACCCAGAGTGGCAACGAGTGCCGAATAGGCCCGCATGGTTATGGAGTCAGGAATCACAGGGGGCAAATGCTTGTCAACTTCCTTGAGAAAGATTTATTCCTGATGAACTCTTTCTTCAAGAAACAGCCTCAAAGGAAGTGGACATGGCAAAGCCCAGCATGGCAATTCCAGCAGCTTCTCGGGGTTAGATTTGTTGCCTTGGTGCCCAAAGACGACGCTGACGAGACCCTACACAATCTGGTCGTAACTCTTAGGGACGAGGGCATCAAGTTCTGCAAAACGCAGCGGACAGGCAAGAAATCCAAACTCTCGGCTGAGACTCTCCGGTTGCTGACAAAAAGACGGGAAACCACCCAAGCGACTTCGTCAGAGAGGTCAAACCTGAACAAGCAAATTGCGAAGATGGTGCGGCGCGACCTTCGGAGCTCCAACACACGCCTCATTGAAGAGGCAATAGAGCAAAACCGAGGGTCCAAAGTATGCACTCAGCAGCTTGGCAGGAGCCACCTGACGAAGCTTACAACGCACGACGGGAGGACCGTATTGTCGAAGCCGGAGATCTCCGCCGAGATAGAGGATTTCTATGGCCGATTATACGCTGCACATGCCCCTTATTCCCAACGAGACGACCAAGATTCCAGAGCCACCCTGACGCGCCACTACACCGACGAACTGCCTGACATCAGTCAAGACGAGATCGTGTTAGCCCTGAGGCAGCTTAAAAAAGCCCCCGGTGAGGACGGAATAACATCAAAGCTCTTGAAAGCTGGAGGAGCCCCTGTTATACAGGAATTACAAAAGCTCTTCAACACCGTCCTTCACAGTGGGAGAACTCCAAAGGCATGGAGCCGGAGTCTGGTGGTGCTCTTTTTTAAGAAGGGTGACAAGACTCTTCTTAAAAATTTCAGACCCATCTCGCTCCTGAGCCATGTCTATAAGCTGTTTTCACGAGTGATCACGAATCGTCTCGCCAGAAGACTCAACGAGTTCCAGCCGCCGGAACAGGCCGGGTTTCGCGGAGGATATGGCACCATAGACCACATTCACACAGTGAGGCAGATTATACAGAAGACCGAGGAGTATAATCAGCCCCTGTGTCTTGCTTTTGTGGACTATGAGAAGGCCTTTGACTCTGTCGAAACCTGGGCTGTTCTGGAATCCTTACAGCGATGCCAAGTAGACTATCGTTATATCGAGGTGTTGAGATGTCTGTACGAAGCCGCCAACATGAGTGTCCAAGTACAGGGCCAGCAGTCTAAACCTATCCAACTGTGCAGAGGAGTAAGACAGGGGATGTTATATCCCCGAAACTGTTTACAAGCGCGCTGGAAGACATGTTTAAGACGCTGGACTAAAAAGAAAAGGCCATTCACATAAACGGCGACTACATCTCACACCTGCGATTCGCAGATGACATAGTCTTAATGGCGGAGTCGCTAGAGGAGCTGAACCACATGCTGGCCAGCCTAGCATCAGCCTCGCGACGCATCGGTCTTGGTATGAATTTGGATAAAACCAAAGTCATGATCAATGGTCACATTGATCCAATACCGGTCGTCGTACATGGTCACCTTCTCGAAATTGTTTCCGAATACACTTACCTCGGGCAGATTCTGCAGTTAGGTAAAAACAATTTCGAGAAGGAGGCCAAGAGGAGGATCCAGCTGGGCTGGGCAGCGTTTGGGAAACTACGCCGGGTCTTCTCGTCATCCATACCGCAATGCTTGAAAACGAAAGTTTTCAATCAGTGTGTCCTACCTGTTCTGACCTACGGAGCCGAGACATGGACACTCACGAAAGGGTTGGTCCACCAGTTTAAAGTCGCTCAGCGAGCTATGGAGAGAGCTATGCTCGGAGTTTCTCTGAAGGATAGGATTCGTAACGAATACATCCGACAGAGAACCAAAGTTATCGACATAGGTCAGAGAATTAGCAAGCTGAAGTGGCAGTGAGCTGGCCATATTTCGCGAAGAACCGACAACCACTGGGGTAAACGTGTTCTTGAGTGGAGACCGCGACTCGGCAAACGTAGTGTAGGACGCCCTCTAACCAGGTGGGATGACGATCTGCGAAGAACTGCAGGCAGATGCTGGATGCGGCAAGCTGAAGACAGGGCGCTATGGCGCTTATTAGGGGAGGGCTATATCCAGCAGTGGACTAATATAGCCTGATGATGATGATGATGATTATAAACTTCATTTTGAGTCAACTGATTTAATAATTGGGAACTTTTGCATCAGATTTGGTCCGGGGCGACTAAAAATTTTGCTTAACTTAATTACAAGCTTATTGTTGACTTTTATAATGTGCCCTATTCATTTAATTTTTGTGAATTATTTTTAGTTTTATGAGTTATGTAACATGTACGTAAAAAAGTAATTAAATATATTTCATTGTTTTATTGAATATTTTATTAAGTAAAGTAGTTATTATTTTTTAATCAGCGCCGTATATTTAAAGAAAAAAAAATTGCAATAATCTTGAAAGCTTTTTGTTACGGTTCCATACCCAAAGGCTCAGGGACTCCTTTACTTAAGACTCCACTGTCCGTCCGTCCGGCTGTCGCCAGGTTACAGCCTGGCGATACATCTCATGAATGATAGTTAGACAGTTGAAATATTCACAGATAATGTATTTCTGTTGCCACTATAACAACGAATACTAAAAACAGAATAAAATAAATATTTAGGTCTGCTCCCATACAAGAAATGTTATTTTTTGTCGTATTTTTGTGTGACTTTAATAACACCAACAGGGTCTACCTGAAATATTGAAATATTCACAGCATGTTCAGTTGTATCTTCACTTTAAAAATAAAATAATTAGGTACAATAAAATAAAATAAATAATAAACGGGTGCTCTTATAAACGTGATTTTTTTATCTGTTTTTTGCAGTTATTATATATAATGGTATGGAACACTTCATGAGTGAGTCTGACTCGCACTTGACCGGTTTCATCTTTATAAAATAAATAAAAATAAATAAATCGGACTTTATTCATCACTACAAGGGGTTTACAATACAACTTTTATAAATATACAGGGTATCCCAAAACTCAACGTCAAGTCGGAATTGGGTGAAAAGGCAAGTCATATTGGTTATCAGAAAAATAAAAAAATAAAATACTTACCATAGACATTTATGATAAAAAGGACAGAGAAATGTAGCATAGCATGTTAGTAGAATGTAATATCGCGATGATACGATATTCATAAACGGCAGTTTGAGAAAGATAATTGCGAATTGCCGGTTTCTGAATGGGCATTGTTCACCACTATTTTTTATTTTAGAAATAGAATATATAGAGGAATATAAGAACCTAATTTAAATAGTTTCTTCATTTTCGACGCCATTAATTTTTATTAATTATTTAAAATTTCTAATAGCTTAGTAAATATGACGTCACCACTGCCTTCCTTTGCCTCTTTTCATGATTTTTTAAATTTGACACATTTGACAGGTGTTGAACGAACGAATGTATGTTTTTATATGTGGAGTAAGTAGTTGGTAGTAGTAGTTTAAGTAGTTACTCAGTCAAATTCACAATTTAGAAACCGGTCTAAATATTTAAGTAAAGTAAATGATTTGAAGTAGATCCTCAATTGACGATCGTACAACCATCATCAACTGAATTTACTGAATATTATGAATCGATTCTGAATGAGCAACGATTTATTATTATTGGATTTTGAAACGGATGCGTTCGGTTTCTTGTTTTCTGTGCAGTCGGTTGGCGTTGGCGCGTCACTTTTTCATTACTTTACAGCAAATCCGCCATTTTGTATGTCGTTGGCGGTGGTTTGTGGACTATTTCTCGATTTATAGTGATCTTCGGGAAGTAAAACACAAAAACTTTGTTACATTACACTGCATTCGGACAGATTTGACTGTTGTGATAATATACCTAACTTAACTCTTTGTGCTGTCGTGTTTTGTGAGTGTCTCTAAATCGGAGCGCGTGGCTGTCTACTCTTTGTTATTGGATTCAGCGTATTTACGGTAAGTTTTTACTTGATAAACGCTATGAGGTCGCATTTAGGCTTAAACAATGTGTTGGGTGAGGTTTTTGTCAAGTTAGCTGGTGTAGTACCGGCGTATTGTGGCCGAAAATGTTAGCGTCAGCGTAATGAGCAGAGCGGCGTGATTATTGCTGTGACGATGGCCGCCCGCGTCGGTCCAGTGGTCGTGGCGACAACGCCGACGCGTCACAGCATAAGCACGGAGGAGACTTTGGTTTTCTGAAGTATCTAGAAGATTCCTCTGGAAACCATCAATATTCAGTCACGCGGTTTCACTCATGATTAGGAGAGTTCGGGAAGCTACTGACCTAGTTTGAGAATACACGTACAGAGACTACACTCATATGAAATATACTTTTGGAGTGTTTCGACATGATTTGTAATTATTTAAGTCAAATAACTTGCAGTTATCAGTTTGGACTATGTTTTGCCATATTATCATCGCTTCTTATATCTCTATCTTTCTTGTTGTGAGGAGGCAGGTGTTTTTCTATTTAGGTTACTGGAGAATAATGCACCAACAGGAGACCAACTCTGTTGGCGGATTATTATTTTAGTTGAAACTTCTATTTCAGGATCCCAAGTCTTGTCTCAGTGCGATTTTTCATCAAACTGAGTAGTGCATCTCAATCATGTCTAGGAAAAGGTGTGCCATTATATAAAAAGAAATGCTTAAGCTGTAGAATGTTTGGTGGGCCATCGGCTCAACCAACATTGGTTTTAATTGTTCTTTTCAAAATCATAATGCAACTTATTAAATCAGGTCTTTCTTAACTTTCCTAAAAAACTAACATCTGTGTTTTCAAACCTTTGCAGCTTTGAAAATCGCAAGTTATTGTTAACATGTTGTTTAGTATGAGAAAGTCTGCCTCTACTGTCTGGATAGAACTTGCACACTTGTGTCTGCACTGCACAGAAAGTGCAGTGTAAAAATGTTTAGCAACCCTTGGCTCAGGCCTATATCAGAAACATTTTTCAGGACTTTCATAAAAAGTACCCAAAATGTTTTGTTCCCAAATTATTAGTTGACTAAGGTGCACTTAAAAAAGTGGTAAGGAAAGGTCTCTAAGCAAAGCATTTCTCATTCAACTTGGATTCTTTACAAAACTTGGCTTGCAAAGAGAAGTTTCAATTAACGTAATCCAAAAGTTGCCTACACTTCTCTTTACCTTTGTGGCTTTTTCTTGTTTGAAAATTCTTGCAAAGTTACCAAGATGCTTGGAACAATTTCATGTTTCCTGTTTGTTCAGTGTTACATTGTAAACTTTTTCATTATTTAGGCAATCATTCCATAATTTTGAGTTATGAAATTTTGCTGACGATTATGGGCTTTAACCCTAGATCACTAAACATATTTTCAAGTTACACAGTCACTAAACATTAGTCACTGTGACTAACAAAATGAAATATAAATATTTTTCTTGAAACGACATTTATTAAATTTAAAAAGTAGGTAACATGAGAAGACATACATTAAGACTTCTTAAAAACTGTTAGGAACTTCAAAAATGTTAATCCTGGCAGTCTCAACAGACAGGAATAGTATGTTCGCCACAAATGGCCTTCCTGTGGGAGTGGCATGACACTTTAGTCATCCTGTGCTTCTGATATGGGCAAAATGCGCAAATTTTTCGTTTGTTTGGCTCGGCTTGAGAAGTACTAGCGACAACATCTTCAATATGTAGGATATCTTTGATACTGGCCTTGATATTCTTACTCAAAGTTACCGTTCCCTCAAACACGGCTCAATAAGATCGTCGGCCAATTTTTGCACAAATGCTCTTCGTTTTAACGATTTTTGTCGTTGCTGTACCATGTTTGATACATAAACGACATACGCATTGATGATGCATAAGTTCATGCCAACATGTTCATGTTCATGCATGTTTTGCCTATTTATATTTATTTTTCCATAAATGTAGGCTTTACTTGGATATAATACCGGATTTTTAACTAAAGTCGCGGGTTGCTGTGGCTGCGACCCGACCGCTCGGGAGAGTCATCATGAGAGTGAATAATCAAATGTCGGTTTCGATTACCTTTGCCTCTGTTTAGCTCCTCATCAGAAGAAACCAAGGATTATTCGTCACTTGCGTTGGTGTTTACGCAGAGATCTTCCTCCAAGTTATATTCTTTCTCAGAGTATGATAGCTCACCAGGTAGTTCGACAGGCTAGTTCTTGGTCATCACTCATATTGTCAGTCATTAAAAAACTGCAGAATTGTATCTTGTTTCCGTATCAAATCCATCAAAAATAGAATAAACATCTTTACATATTTTTTCTATAGGTACACACTAAAATAATGACACCTTGTTTTATATTATATTACAAAAGTAATAAAATTTACAGAAATCAATAAAAGGTCATTTTATTTATACAAGAAGTCAAAAATAAACAAAATTTTTAAAAATTTACCTTGAGTAACTTTACACGCGTAATCACTAAACATTAGTCCGTGAGACTAACAATGCGCCAAAACTCCGGAAGTAAAATATGTGTGGATGTTGTGCATGCACACGGGGCCTTATAACACTGCATTAGGAGGGTACTGACCGCGGTGGGGCTGGGGAGTGTCAGGAACATACCTAAACACCGAATACGTCAGGGCCGTGTCGCCTGTGAGACTAATGTTTAGTGATCTAGGGTTAAGTTCTAACCCTCAATTGGCATTTGTTGGAAGTCTTGCACTTTTGAGACCACTAGACTGCTGGTGAATTGAAAATTTCACTAAGGAAAAGGTAAGTGTCTATTGTGTGATAAGATAATATGTATATTAATTCAGGAACTGGTCAGTACGATCTTGTTGTTCAAATAAATGTTATAGCTATAGTCTGATTTTTAATTCCGTACAATTGGGTATTTGACAGGATGTCAAATGAGTTACTTTTAAAACGAAATTTTGTATGAAAATACTTGCTTGTGACGTCACATTTCAGAGCACTCTTTTTATGTTTCATCTATTTAAAAATTGTAATAACTAGTAAATGATTAAAAGAAATACATTTTCAGAATCCTTTTGTAATTTTTGTTTTAATCGAGCATCTCAAATAATTTATTGTTGATAGTGTCAAATACCATATTCTGACAGTATCATTGATATGTCGGAAATTACAAACCTTTTTGGCTGGGCACATTTTTGGTGTGAACATCTGAGTCTATACATATTATTTGTTTGTAAAAATAAAGTGCGGCACTCAAAATTAAAAGAGGATTTACGCCAAGTGATAATTGTGTCCCTTTTCATTACACAAACGGTAACAAAAGTACAAGTAATGAAAACATATTTTTATTAATATATCTAATCATCATTAAAACTAATATCACTATCTTCATTGGCATGGTCATCGCTGACTTGAATTGTTAAGAGAGCTAACAGCGGAATTCTTTACTTTTTTTTTTAAGTTTGAATTACCTGAAATAGTGGGGAGTGATGCCAACTAAAAAATAAAATAAAGTCTTAAAATTAATTTGATATATTGATCATGATATTGAAATATTTGATATTTTTATATTAGTTCACTTGTGTTAGTCAATATTTAAATTTATCTTTTTCTAAGTAAAACATAAAAAATAAAATGCTTTTTTTGGTGGAGAGCTTTTTTAGAAACAACACTTGTGAAATGTCAGAATTCTACAGAATAAAAAAACAGACTGTAAGCCCTATACTCGTAGTCTGATTAGGCCTATTCTTCCCTCCAAACTCAAAATAACACCAAAATAGTTAGCAAAAATATCTTATCTTACTTGTCGTTTCATTATATTTTAATTTTGGATTTCTTTGCATTTTTAGGTGCAAATCTAGCTCCAGATTAGAATAAATGCTGTTAAATGTTTGTTCACATTTTTTCTCTTATGTTTAATGAATCAAATGTCACACTCTTTTGTGTCACCTTCATAAGTACATTTTCATGCCATATCTTCTTATCATTATTAGGTAAATTATACTGCAGTGTGCTAATTTCTGTCCAGTTTACCATGCTTTCTATGTTCCCTTAAGACAATAATAACCTACACCCATCTAGTACCTACATACCTACAGGGTAGGGTAGTACCTTGTGTCTATAAGCTACATACCTTTAATTTTTAAGTGTAATCATAGAATAAATTACATCACTACTATTGTGATCGTGATTTCATGATCAATCCCTCTCATGACTCATATGGCAACATCGCATTAAATGCGCATGTTCCATTGTGCATACGAAGCACTGTTACTGCCTGTACCTACCTACGTTGAGTAGAGAAAATGCTGTAGGATAACTTGCCTAAACTGTTTCACAAAAATGGAGTTACAATATTATTGCATTCCAAATAAAATGCGAGGCAGCAACGATTTCGAATTCAAAAGTCGCATGACATGCATGTTTTTGATTAATCGGCTTTTACAATCGAATGGCATGTTACCAAACCAAATACATTGTACCTATAACGCGTCTACATATCTCTGTATAGCACTGTGTGCCGTGGTAAACAAAGGCCACATACATGCCTATCTGCGAAACGCTATCTCTATGTACAGAGTACCTATCTATAGCACCGACAAGAAAATCTACGCTTGCACGTTCCTTTACGTAGATGGATAGTGTCATACAGTGAGCACGCTTTATAGCCCCACATGCGGGACATAAATGGGAATAGATGAGAATCCGCGGACATAGCCGTGGCTTTATATCTCGGTTAAAACACAAAGCCGAACGCATAAAGTGCGATATCGACCGTACGACCGGGCGTTTTATTACCGAATTCCATAATGTATTGTAGCGCTCGTTCCCTCCTCGATAAAAGACAATCAATCATGGTTCCACATTTGTGTTAATTTGAAAGCCGATTGTGCAGAGTCCCTTCAGAATGCGGGTCGCTTGGTCACACACGTTGGCGAGGGCGAGCCAGTCCGCCGGAGCTCTAATTAAATGTGCGACCATCGGACGGGTTTACTTGCATTGCTATAGAGAACACTGGTAATCTCAATTGCAAAGTGTATCACGTGTTCGTTGCGTGCTCACTAGAACGCCTCGCACTCCACTTTCTGTTCCCAGGCGCGTTTCCATGCGATGCTATTCTAATAAGGGCGCCACCAATGACAAGTTTCGTCTTTTTTAGATTTTCCTCCATACCTAGTTGCCTCGTAAATGAGGTTCCACTTCTGAGATATGCGTGTTAAAAACGAAGGACCAATAAAAGTGCTTCTCTGAGCAAACAGTGGCGCGGAGGTATCGTCGATTCTGTGACCGCATCCGCCGCACACACTCAGCGGGGCACGTAGCCGGCACACACACAGAGGCGATCCGCCAACCGGCCCGACCGCTCTTTGATCGGGTATCGATTGCGTGCCTTAAATACGCGCCTACAATCATCGCGCGGCACATCCGAGAGCCGACTCATTTCGCTTTATTTATTCTCCTCGGCACTCTGCACTCAGCTCCGAGCGGAGGTTTTTGTGCGCCTCCCTCGGTATTAATTAAAGACCTTCGCGTTCTTGAAATTATCATAAAAGTTTTAAGTATTCGCCGGGTCTCCTCTCCGCGGCAGACAAAAAAGGAACACACGAAACTTTCGTCTTTACATAAAAATGACATTAATAATGCAGTGTTATAAGCGCGCACGAGTGATTATAATGCTCCCAATTTATGCGCATAATTACGCGAACGGGCACTTCGTGTCACTTTCGTGTTATTTGAGCTGGAATCGCTTAAGTAGCAATTTGCGCAGTGTCAGAATCAGAAAGTGTACTCGTGTACAATCATTAAAGCGTTTATATAAGTAGCTTGTAGCAAGTCAATTCCTATTAGTCGATGAAGGTACAATAAAAGTTGTAAAGAGCGGTGTAGCTAAACGACTCTCAAAAAGAGAATGGCGCGGCAGCATTGTAAAAAATAAAAGCCTAAAAAAGAAACGTTATTTTGGAAACCACAGATTTTCCAAAGAAATAAATAGCTCTACCGATGAGGAAAAAACTCCAAACTCATGGCTCGTTTCTACTGTAATTACGTTACGTACGATGTTATTACATTTTCCCGTTCACATAATTTTTCGTCTGCGTCTTGAAACAATATTACATTACATGTGACTGCCTCTCGTGTAAGTTACTTGTTTATTGTATTTTGACTTCCTCTTACCCTGTATTAGTAGGTTTTTATCATTGCCAAGATCTGTGTGCTAACTCGTTTATGCCTTGAACTAGAAAATGGAGGTCTTAAAAGACTGAATTTTAATTAACTGGCGACTAAGAGGACTATCTAGTCTACGCATAGAAGCATTCTCAATAATATTTTTCATTCTATAAATTTGTATTAGGGCATCCAAATTGTATTTAAAATGTCTTGATCTATGTTAGGAAAGGATGTTAAAATTGAGGTGCATTCATTCAAACAGTGATTTGTCCACAGGCTTAGATTGTCGGGTAAATGGAAAAATGAAACAGACCTTTAGAGAAAACACTGTTTGTTTGAAACAGTAGATTTTAATATGAAAGCGTAGATGACAAAGAATGTTTTGCAAAAATTGAATAAGCAAAAATGGAGTATTTTATCAACTGTACCAATTGGTGTCGCCAGCTCATTTTTCCAGAAAATGTGACAAATCACTATTTGAATGTTTGTTGATTAATTTAGAAGAGGACTAGGTAGAGTTCGTTTCACGAAAGAAGTCCCATTAGTTTTGAATTTTGGCTTTTATTGTTATGTTATTAAGGATCTTACCGTGGGACTTGTTTGCTGAAACGATCTTTAGTTCTGAGTAGTGTAAAACTCATTCTTTAATCTTGAGTTTCAAGATCCGTGCTTAAAGAGTATTAAAAATCTTTGATTGGCTTTACAAAATCAACCGCCGTTGAGTTCAGATATTCCTAATTTCTGCAAGATGTCCAGAAACCATCAACTTCGAACGCTTGATAATACCACTCGACTGAGTGCCGATAATTCTACAAAAAGTACACATAATTGTCGCTCCCTACATACACCCTGAATATTTCGGTCAGGTGTGAAGGAGCGTAGGATGTTAAATCCTTAATACCCACAATAACGTGAACTGTGCTTGCTATTTGCTCATTTATTTGATGGGTCCGGCCTTATAATAACGGGGCTTTGTCTTCGGATAAATTTTAATTCCGGAACGGCCTCCAGCGGATATGAATGCCCCGGGCACGTGAATTGCGATATTATATTTTTATAATACGATTAATGTTGCGGCTTAAGCCGGAAATTCTTTAATTGTAGGTGGCATGGCAACCCCACTTCTCCCGCGTCCACCACTCGGGTTGGCTGACCTATTAAAAAGTAATTTCTATTCGCCTTTGTATTTGTTGAAAGGTCATACCAACCCGCAGGAAATTGTCTATCTCCATCTGTCCAGTTTCTTTTCGCTGACTTCCAAAAAGGAGGAGATTGTCAATTCGACGCGAATATTTCTTTTTTTTTTTTTTCTATGTCGCATAACTTCGTCAAATCTTAACCGAGTTCGACAATAATTTTTTTGATCGATTCGATATAGCGATTCGATAGAAAGAATATTCTTATCTTATCTTATAGCGTCCGATTAGTCCCATTTTAATTTGGTGAAGATCTATGTAGTCTTTCAGAGATAGAGAGAACTCTTGAATGGATAGCAAAAAATAAGTGTCACAAAATATATCTTAAGTAGTCCCAGGGTTCCGTATGACGGGTTCCGTACCATTGTCTATATACTACGTTTGAATATTTCAATCGTCTACCTGCTGCCGTTATTAATATCGATCAAAAAACGGTAAAAGGTCACGTTTGTTTGTATGGGAGCTACCCTTAAATGTTTGTTTTATTTTATTTTGTTTTTAGTATTGTTATTTCAAGTGTCTTGCTATTACGATTCATGAGGTACAGCCTGGTGACAGGCTGGCAGACTGACAGCGGAGTCTTAGTAATAGGGTCTTTTACCATATTACTATTGAGTACGGAACCATAAAAACGTGAAACATATTTTATTGAAATATATTTTTTTAAATAATTAAAGTTTTGGATCCCGTGCCAAGTTCCAAACCAGTGTATTTTGGGCATCGAGTCCAAAATATACTTCTGCAATACCTACATATAGTATTTACCTATTTAATTATTTCTCCGTTTTTAGTCGTATAGTGCTCTCTGAAGTAGGTTTAACATATTTTTTATTATAAAAAAATGTATTCTTTTCTCCGTATGGATGAACCCATGATTACAGGTTTTATAGTCTGGGTTTTATAGCGATATTTAAACTGTTAAACTTTTTATGACCTCCGAAGCAAACTCCGAAATCACCTCTTTCCCACACAGTCGGGAAATACCGAAATTAATTACGACGAGTGTCAATTCAGTGAAGATTGATACGTCCTCTAGCGATTTCGCCTAGTCCGACGACCACTCAACGGCCACGATACAATCATCATCATCAACCCGGTACGAGGTTCATCATCCCTTCCTATATGAGGAAGGTATAGGCCATACTCCACCACGGGGGTCAAGTCCGGATTGGTGGAGGCTTATAAGACTAGTGGCTGGTCTTACTGTCAGAAGTTTTCAAGCCGCCCTAAGGCCTCTGACTTGGCTTAACGACTGCCATCTATCGACGGCAGCCGGCACCAACTGCTTAACGTGCCTTGTGAAGCACGGAACCGCTCAGCAAAATGCCACTAGCGTTAGTCATCGATGGTGACCCATCCATGGACTGAACGCGCCGTATGTTGATCGTTTAAGATCACTCAGGCAGCCCAGGCTACGAGCGATTCAATACAATACCACGATACAATAGCAGATACATTCAGGTTGTTTCGTTCAGTAGCTACAAAGCGATCGGCAAACAATAGCTAATCGGATCTCGGCACAATAAAGACGTAACTAAAGGGGACGCAGGTCCTAGGGGTGAGCCGTCTCCCGAATGTCTCCGCACAATCGCTGCCGACCTCCCGACATACGCCTTTAAGGACCTCATGTAGAACTTAACGCCACCAATGGAAAATTAATCATTATCTATTTTTACAGATCGTATTTGCAAGAGTATCTCAATCGTGCTTATAGTGATTTTTAGAGACGACCGGAACATAGGGCCAGTTTCTGAATTGAGAATTTCGCTAAGGGACGTTTGGCATTAAATAGTAGTTTAATATTACATTTAATCAGACGTTAAATGTGTCTAGTGTTAAACACATCCAAGAGTTTTTATTTTTAAGTTTGTAATTTAGGCTAAAACTGTTTTGAAAAGAATAAATGTGGAGTTTCTTTGTTAGTTTCTTCTCCATGTAATCAATTAATTGTGAAACTAACAACATTGACAACATTGACGTTCATAAAGTAAATGTTCTATTTGGATTATGAATAAAAATATTTGAATTGAATTGAATTGACTTACTTAACTGTAGTGCGGTTACGCCAAATTTCCCAGAAAGGAGCGTGACAGAACGTTATTTAATTATTTACTTAGTGTAAATCTCAATTCAGAAATCGGCCCCTAAGCCCGGTTTCGGAATTAAGAATTTCAATTCACAACGTAATTTTTTGGCATAATTGCATTCCATTCGAATGTTCGTGAGATTCATGACTAAGGGCCTATTTCTGAATTGGGTGTTTGACAGGATGTCAAATGAGTTACTTTTAAAATGGAATTTTGTATGAAAATACTTGCTTCTGACGTCACATTTCAGAGCACTCTTTTATGTTTCATCTATTTAAAAATTGTAATAACCTAGCAAGTGGTTAAAAGAGATTCTATTTCCGTAACATTTTGTAATTTTTGTTAATCGAGCATCTCAAATAATTTATTGTTGATAGTGTCAAATACCATCTCCAAAAAATCAACTTAAATGCTCATGTCCGCAAATCCTTAGAGCCGCCACAATTAAGTATGTATCTTGGAATCGTGCTCGACGAGAGACTTAACTTCGAAGATCATATACACGCACTATCGGGTAGGTTAAGGAAAGTAATCCACATCACGAAAACTCTGCGACATAGTGCCAATGAAGCCTTACTCAAATACATATACGTGGTAATCTGTCAATCCCTACTATCTTATTGTCTGCCGATCTGGGGACGTGCTGCTAAAACAAAAATTATCGAAATCGAAAGAGCGCAACGAACGGTGATGCTTGGCAGGCGATGCCGCTATTCCACAAACAAACTCTTTGAGAAGCTCCAGCTTCTAACCGTGCGAAAACTGTACATTGAATCTGCAACACTAAAAGTCCACAAAAGTCTGCTGAACTCCCCTAATTACCCAAGCATTTTACAAAAACGCGTCTACAGAGCTCCCACTGTTGCCGTAAAAACAACCTTTGCTAAAAGACATAGTAGTTTTCTACACCCATACATACACAACAAAGTAGCCCAACTCTGCTCAATCATGGGATGCCCAACACGTGAGGCAAAGCTGACTATCCGTAAATACCTGCTTGGCATCACCTATGAAGAAACGGAGACCATAGTCACCCAAATAACTTAATTTAATCATACGAAATATGGCGATAACTTAAGAATAATCTTTACTGTACCAGGAAAAAACATACGAAACATGCATTCATCACACACACATTTTCTCTCTCACCCTCTCTCTCTCTCTCACCCTCCCCCTCTCTCTCTCTCTCTCTCTCTCTCTCTCTCTCTCTCACACACACACACACACACATTTGCATTGTCATATATGTATACTGTAATTATACACTGGACAGCAAATAAACTGGGCCATGCGCTACTTTGGGACTCTGACTCGATTTTCTCCAAAAGTATAAAACTTACAACTATCACTATTATACAAATAATAGTGATAGTTATACATCACTATTATTTGAGCGATCATCTGCAGCTGACGTAGCCCTAAGTCTGCCCGTACCTGGTCGGCGATCGAATGCTCCAGTCTTTAAGTATCGTCGGTAAGCCCGTTGTACCGAAGATCTGCTGATTCGAAGTCTCCGAGAGAGTGAAGTGAACGTGAAGTACGTTGCGAAATACCTGCTTGAAGTAGTGCTACAGCTTGAGCTGCTTCTTGAGGTGTCATATCCATTATTGACCGAAGAAAATAACAAAAATACACGCGTCTGGAGCAAATGATTGATGGCAAGTAAAGAAATCGTAACAAAAACCCGAATACTCTCATTGCAGAAAACAAAAACGCTAATCGCAAACTCTAGTCAAAACAGAGCAAAACGTTGCCTCGTTGGTAAAATGCTGATTAAACACTTAAATGACTCATTAATCCCACTAAGTTTCCAATCATTTTAATTGTTATGAAATGCACGTTTTGTAGGTATAACTGTGATAGATGTAAGTTTTATACTTTTTGAGAAAATCGAATCAGAGTTCCAACGTAGCGCGTGGCCCAGTTTATTTGCTGACCAGTGTATATTAATGTAAATTAACTCATTAATTATTAGTTACTAAGTAATCATTACATAGAATAATAGTTTGTGTTGTCTTATTTAAGATGGCTCTTACATAGAAAATTCCTCCAGCTCAATTTGATTTTGCCATAAACCACATATACAGTGTGAGTCTTCATAAAGTGCACATATCAAAATCAGGGAAACTACACCCCATTTCATCGATGGAAAAAATAAAAAAAATATTTGTATTTTTTATGATTTATTAAAAAAAAATCATCAAAAATCAGATTTTCTTCAAGTTTCACTTAATTATAAATTTATAGGCTTAGTTTTCTTGGATATTTTTACTTTATGGGTACGGCTTATTATTAGACATCATCACAAAATTTATTTCACTGCAATAACACACTTAGTTTAAAAATTATGACGATTTATCTAAATAGCGTCAACAGGTGCAACTCATAATTTTTAAAAAATCATAAAAAATAACAATTTTTTTTTTTTTTTTTTTTTTTCCGTCGATGAAATGGGGTGTAGTTTCCCTGATTTTGATATGTGCACTTTATGAAGACTCACACTGTATATTATAAGTATCGTTTTATATCACTTTACTCGTAGTTCACCACATCGCATCCGCACAATTCATTTCGCCTATGGCCGCGCACTCCGTCTCTGGCACATAAACCGGCAACCGTCGATCTCCACGACACAGGTTCGCCTAGTGTGGAGATCACTGGCAAAACAAACGGAAACAATAATTCTCAGAGTACCCACCTGTTATGTTATATCAGCAATTCCTTATTTTATTTTGTTACATCGCATGTTCCTAAATTGTTAGTATCTATTTAGATATTAAGATAAAGCGAGAAAGTTATTTATTGTGGCACGAGGAACACATACAAACACATTTAGCTTGTAAGTATATTAAAATTATAATAGTTTAAGTGGAGGTAATTAATGTTTCCAACTTTTTGTGTTAAATAAAGAATATTTAATATATTGAATTGTATTGAGAATGTTTCTATGTAATTACTTAACTGTAGTGCTGTCTCGTCGAATGTTTTGTTTCAATTATTATCGCTCGCTCTGCGACCCCAATTGGATCTTAACATCTACGACTAGAAGATAAATAGATAGAATATTCTTTATTGCCCTACGCCCCCTGTCCTGCGCTAATCACGGATTGGTCGTGTGTTAGTTAATTATGATGCAATCCGAATTAATTTTTGCGATATGATTGGATGCTCTACCTACGGCCTCGGCGCTGTATGCAGCTTCAATTTAAACAATAATGAAAGTTAATTTACCTGCGTAATGAGTTGGCAATGGCCGCGCGTGGTCTGTTTTTGGCTGGTAACATGTTTAAATAGCGCAATATCACGAGAGGAGTATTTCGGTACGTAGTGTTTAAGGTTGTCTATTTATAAAACTAGAAATTCAATCGACACGTGCCCGGTGGCAAAGAAATACAGAGTACGGAATAAATGCAATGTCACATGAAAATGCGTACTACGTTGTAATGACACGTGCAATGTTCTCGGGAATCACATAGGTAATGAGACTATTCGTCAAAGAACTAAGATTGACATAGCCTATATTAGCTAGTACAAGTGACAAGAAGTTCCAGCGTTTCAAAGGGGACAAAAAAACCTGGATATTAACATGTTTGCTATGTCGCTGTTTCTGGTTCTCACGACACCAGGGTATCCTAGTGTGGGGCCAGTAGCAATGTAAGTGCCTGTATGTAAGAGAGCCAAAAAAATCGATGGGGTTACCGAGGTTCTCGAGTGGATACTACGAACTGGCAATCGTAGTGGAGGACGCCCACTATCCCTGCCTATTGGGGCAGATCATTGGATCTGTAGCACATTGCTGGCGGCTGGATGAGAATGGCCAAGGAATAAAATAAAAGTTTATGAAATGACCCGGTTTATATTTAATTGAAAACGTTCAGATCGATAATACTGAAATGGATATACAGAGCCGAGTATTACATTTGAGTATCGGTCAGTAATGCTGAATAGCGTATGTGTATTGGGTTCCAGTCATGAAAGGGTGCCGTCTGTATGTCTGGCCGCAGCATTGGTGTTTGCATACTTGTTTAAGATTTAAGTTGATTTGAGGAACGATAGTCAGAGTGGAGTTTTTTTGCTGCCTTTTTCTCCACTACATTCGGCTCCAAGGGAGCGGCTAACGTTAGCATTATAAGTACATCGAAATTCAACAAACACAATGTAAATTCTTTCGTTGACATAAATTTCTGATTTCATCATGTAAATTTTGTAAGTTATGACGTGTTCACGACTATTATAAGAGGCTTAAAGAAGTCCTTAATCGGCTACCCGATTTGGCCAAGGCAAGTATAATATGTACGCAGTACGGGCTTACAGGTAGGTTATAAACTATTCATGTGATTACACCGCAGACATTCACCTGCATCATTGTGCAGTGCGTGCTCGGACAGCTATATTCAGAAAAAGCGTATGACCCTTGGGCCGCACTCATCGCGATAACCCGAAGATTCGGGCTATCGTGATGTGTGTAGCCAAGTATTCGCGTATACTTCGGAGCTTCGTCAGGACTTCACGTAGCTGTCGGTAAACTTTCACAGATCAAAGAGTTTTATCGGGATGAACTTCGCTTGAGCGGCCACACTTCAGTCAACGTGCACCTGTCAAACGTGGCGGACGTGTTATTTCACAGAGTAGGTGCATAAGCTGAAGCGTAACATGGATTGGAGTAATGATAAAATTTTAGAATTTATTGCAAACTACGAATAAATAAATAATAACTACGACATAAATGTAAAAAATCATTATTTGCTGCCATAAAATACAGAGCAACCGCGGCGTCCATTTTGTTTTTTTTTGCATTTGACATCGCTTGCACATGGCGATAAACTTTACATCGCGCATTGTGTGGCCGCGAGGATTCGCCGTAGACCGAAGACGAAGTTTATCGCCCGAATGTTACCGCGATAAGTGCGGCCCAGGCATCACTGTAATCATTTCCGTTATGTTATGACCGTGAAAATAATAATTTGATGTGAGGGAGGCCTTTGTCCAGCAGTTCAAGAGTACGGGATAATTGATGTAAAGTTTTCGTTGTCTGCGTACCGGTCTAGATCTTTCTGTTTCAGAAAGGGTGACCCCTTGTCAAGGGATTACCATAATCACACGATGTTGTCATCGAAATCCATAATTATTACGCATATTTTGTTTTGTTACGGCTCGGGACGCAGGATTAATGTGTGCACGTGAATGCAAATTACTCGGAAACGCATAAACAGCGGCATAATCCTTTGGTACGCGATCGTAATAACGTTGTTTATTGGAGTTCGTTATGTTGGATTTATAGTTTCAAATACAATAGCGTATATTGTAGGCCGGTTCGAAAATGTACATTATGCAGTAATTTGTAGCCTATTTACGTCCTACTGTAGGACACACGACTTCTCTCAGAGAGAGAGTGAGAGAGAGAGAGAGAGAGAGAGAGAGAGAGTATGAGCTTAATTAATGGGCGAGCCCAATTTTAAGCGCCAATATAAAATATGTGAACGCCCAAAGGCCGGTTTCTGAGTTGGGAATTTTCACCGAAACAGTTTAGAAATTTAATGCTAGCTAGTACTAAATTTGCAAACGGTATCGAATTTTCTAACGTTAAAGGTTTTTAATTCGTTGTCGTTTAAAGCCCAAAAAAAATGCCAAGTATAGATAAATGGATTATAATAACGTTCTTTCACGCTCTTTTCTGAGAAGTTTGACGAGACCGACTCAACTTAGAAACTAGCCCCAACTCCCAAGATAATCTTTTCAAGACCAGAGTTCTTCATAATGTGTTTTTTTTATTAATCTGCTATATTACTCATGCAAATGCTGATAACTACGACGTAGGAATCTTTTTAAGTCATCTCTTCTTCGTGACACGTTTTTTCCTTATTTCTTAGATTGAGAGGGAAAAAAACGGCACAGTAATTTCACCTCTCGTCCAATCACTGGTTTCCGCTTGTTCGGTTGGCTAATGAAAGCAGCCATTTTGGGCGCCATGATGAAATGGATAATTGGATTCCGTTGTGTTTTGTAAACGGCGGACCGTTATTGACTCGATGAAGTCTGATGAGTTCGGAAGCCTGCGGATGGTAAACCTTGGTTAGGCATTGCGTAAAAGAAGTGTGTTTCGGGGATTGCCTGAGCAAGCCTAGATGATAAACAGTAGTCGGATAATCGGATGCATATTTATCTAAAGTCAATTTTTGGCTAGGAAATTATGGAAGAGGCTTCTTAAAACGCACTTTTTAAAATAAGCAAGAATGCAAAACTAATGGGTAACATGTTATGCAAATTACTTTTTTAGTATGTGATTTTAATTTTTAAAAAAACACGGGTCTCCGGGATTACATAATTATTCGTGTAGGTATTATTTAAAATAAAAACAAATAATACAATACTATAATACTTTACTGCATACAAGCATACAATAGTATAGAAAATTTCAAATTTAAAAGATACTAAAGTGCACTCCATAACTGCCACCATTTCAACTTTAGGTAAATATGCATCCGATTATTCGACCACTGATGATAAACAAAACACATGTTATTCCACGCCTGTAGGCACACAATTATCTCACGTGTACTATGAGATAATTATGCTACCTAGTTTTTACTCGTGAACGCCTGAGCTTTGGCAACTACTTTGTTCAGTTTTGTAGAGAATCCGACAAATCATTTCCCGTTAATCTGGTAAATCGGCAACGCCGTCAAGAGACAGCTTCATACAAAAGTAGTTAGGTTTTAATTTATGAAACTTAGCCAATAAAATTATGTTAGATTAGATTGAGATTGAGACTAATTGATGTATGAAACTTTTGAGAAGTTTCCATAAATGATTATGATTAATGCGATGCAATGTATGTGCCTGTATTTAAATGTTTATATTTATGTTGACGTTTATTGTGGGGATTATTATGGCTCCTAATTTCTTTTTCATTTATTTATTTATTTAACTCTAAACACGATTAAACCCCGATTTGTGTCCTCGTAACAAAATTAAAGTTTCATTGCTATCCGGTAATATTATGTCGTTTCCAAATGAAAACCAAACTACTTTTGTGTGAAAATTACTGCTAACCATTAAACTGAGTTAATATTATGTATCTTCAAAGTAAAATAAATAGGATTTCTAAAAATAAAATCAGACACAGGAGCACAAAGGAAAAACATAAGATGCTTTGGCGTTTAGGAATGCTATCAGATTTATGATGTTGGGACAAGCAAGCGGCGTCAAAATGCGGGACACAATTCATATGTAGATGAATCACTGAAATAGTTTGCTAAAAAAAACTGCTTTTAAATTTATGACTTCCACCGTTCGTCTAGCGGTAAATCGGTTAACTACCATGCCAGTGGAAGTTGGTTCTATTCCCGCTGGGGACTGATATATACTTTAATTCGTACTTGTAAAGTTTTTCTTGCCCTTGTTACAGGGCATCCTAATTTGGAAGCAGCTCCTCTACTCTCAACGCTAATTTAGCCAACTTATGTTACAATTGAGTGCATTTATTTAATAATTTAGCCGACATATTCTTTGTCTCTGATACGCTCTGTAGTTTAAAAATGTTTAACGCTATTTCTTACAAGTAAAACGTTTAATAAGTCGTTATTTGATACTAATAACGTCGGTATTAGAGAAGCTGGACTAGTAATTTTGACGACTGTCATCTTGTAATATTATTTTAAATCTTAGAGCCATCGCAAACAGGGCGACTTGTCGCCGCCGCGTCAGACGCGACGTTGTCATTTGCTTCTGGCGTCTTGTCGTCGACTCTGACGCCAAGTGTGCGGAGATTCGAACAAAACATATATTAAAATTGACGGCTGTAGCCTGTCGTCGCGTCTGGTCGCCGAGCTGTCGCCTGTCGCGTGTCGCTAGTGTGCGCCTAGGCTTAATCTTCATGGCGTCGCCCACAAAATAAAATAGTTTTTCAATAAAGTCACAGCACTTCAATCGTCTCCGATAACCACAATAACATCCTCCCTAGACGTTGCTTTCGACAAAGGCTATAAACATTTGGAATAAAAAACACGCCACTAAAGTAGCGTCGAATTTGATCTAAACGCTGTCAGTGGGGGGCGATTCAGGGTTGCCACATTGTTGAAATTAGGATTTATTCGTCATCGTTAGGTATCGTTAGGTTAGGTATACGATAAAAGACATTATAAATTGTATTTTCATTACTCACAAGAACATGATAACTGGCTGGATCCCGACATTATCTCGAACATTTTCAGAAAAAAATAACTGAGCAAATGTAGGGTCGCTGCAACCCGTTCTATGAAGCTTTATGCCCCTGTTACGCGCAGCACATCAAATTCCATGCTAATTTCTATCGCAAAAGTCAGGATTCCGACTGTAGGTATTTGGTAAACATAATCAGGCCTCTGAGCGATATAGCGCTCCTTCTTACTACTGTACAAACTTTGTACATTCACAAAAACTTCGAAGGTGTTATTGTTTTACAAGTACGAGTATTATTATTTTTCTTTTCCCTTTTGGCAACCCTATGCGCTGTGCGCTGACTCACAAAAGCGCGCGGGGAGAATTGCTTGCTCAGCGCTGTTACCTATTCCGCGCTCCCACGTAGGAACCAGGGAAGCTGACTGATGCCGATTGTCCGAAAATAGAACCGCGCTAAATATCCAGAGTTCGCGAATGTTTATCTCAGCAGACATTTTTCCGTTTATTTGTTTGTTTTCGCACTCTGCAAGATATTTCTGAATCTTTTCAACGTTGTGACACCGTTAGCTTTTCCTTCAGCTGTCACTTGCACGGTTCCCGTGTGGGGCAGAGAGCGAACGGCATTGTAATGAATGGTACGAGAGCGTACGTTTTTGCGGTAGAATAAAACAGCTCGAGCTCGTCAACGAAGCGTTGGAGCTGACGGCGCTGTTCTAGGCGGGTGTAACTCTTTACATCACGAATTGTGCTTACTTGGTCTTTGTTATCATTGGTTGGGGCGATAACCAGCACGTATTGCTTACTGACGCTAGATAACGGCAAGAGGGGAATGGCAAAAAATGCTTCCGTTTTCAGGGTTCCGTACCCAAAGGGTAAAAACAGCACGTTATTACTAAGCCTCCACTGTCAGTCTGTCGGATGAATTTTTCACAGATGATGTATTTCTGTTGCCGCTGTAGCAACAAAATTGCTAATAACAGAATAAGCCTAGGTGCACACTAGCGACACGCGACAGGCGACAGCTCGGCGACTAGACGCGACGACAGGTTATGGCCGTCATTTTTCATACATTTTGTTCGAATCTCCGCACACTTGGCGTCAAAGTCGCGAAATCGCGATGACAAGACCCCAGAAGCAAATGACAACGTCGCGTCTGACGGGGCGACTTGACGCGGCGACAAATCGCCCTGTTTGCGATGGCTATAGTATAATTATTAAAGGGGGCTCCCACACAACGTCAATGAAGAACTGTTATTGATCTTGTTCTTCTTTTTAAAATTCTTAATAATATTATTGACTCCTCATGTCTGTTACGTAAAATAAGCTTCAAAGTTCCACGTAGAGGATCACGCAAGAGAGACCTTTTTTCACTATCATTTGATGGCACACGTTGTGGACAGAATCGTTTTATCAGACGTACATGTAAACTTTATAATGATAAGTTGAGTGAAATTGATATTTTCTGTAGTACACTAAGCTCATTTAAGAATAAAATTCGTCAGTTATTAGGCTAAAAGTTGGCTGGTTAATTTGTTATCTGTATCTGTTATCTGTAAGCCTTGCAGGCACATGTTCCTTTTCTATATACATATTATACAAAAAATTGTAAATTCGGAAAACTGTAGGTCTATTTCTTTATAAGACCATGTTTTTTGTCCATGTTTTTTGTAAGACTGTTTGTTTTCGTATAAATAAATTTAAAAAAAATATATTTTAGCGTTTTCGGTCTATATTAATAACAGAAACAGGTGCGTCTACCTAATTGTATGATTATGCACTTAAAAAACAAATAATTAACTCAAATAAAATAAAAGTGGAGAAAGCATTCTTAACACGCTTATATATACGATAAGCGTGTTAGGAGTGCTTATTTGTCACTAGTTACATGTAACTGACCAATAAAGTTAATACGTAACAAATCTAGGAATTAAGATCTAACTGTCATGTCGTATCGAGTCGAAACTTTGCAAGTTATGTAATTCGAATGACAATACAATAATTAAGCTTGTTTAAAGATAAAGCCAGTTCTTCAACTTTCTCTTGCTACGCCATCGATTTTAGTCTCCCAATTTGCTTTTATCTGATCTGCTGTTTGTTAAGTAATTTAGTCAAAGCTTTTTGGTTTGCCGACTGAGCATTACGGGACTAGGTAAAAGATAAGATAAGAATATTCTTTATTCTACACCAGGGAAACATAAATTGTGTTCTAATTGTTGTGAATTGGAGACAAAAGCGTGTTTAGATTTTTTTTGTAAATTTTCTTGTTCGTAATGTTATGCTCGATTTAACATTTATGTAGAGTTCATTTGTATTGATTTCTACGTTTCATCGAATGATCGACTGGTTTACTATGAAAAAAAAGATCAGCCGCAAGATGGACAGACGATCTCATCCAAGTGGCAGGGAGACGCTGGATGCAAGCCGCTTCCGACCGGTCTTTTTGGAAATCCATGGAGGAGGCCTATGTCTAGCAGTGGACTTCTTGTGGCTGAATGCCTCATGATGATGATGATGATGATGATTATGTTTTTTGCTCTCAACATAACATAACATAAACATTTACATACAGCCACGTACATTGCTTCTGGCCCCACTATTCAAAGTTAAGTTCAAGCCTATTTGAGGTTAAAATGAACTAAAATGTATTAGCGTGTCAATTTTTTGCATATTTCCGATTATTGCATTTACAATAAGGCGTGTAACGAGACGATAAGCGTTTATTGCATCATCTACATGAATTATCTGCCATGAAAAAGCTCATTACGGCGAATGTTTGTTTCCGCGGGAATGGGTCGCGAGATTACATTAAAACTCTCCTAAGATATGCTCGAGCGTTGAGTCACCGTGCTGTGGTCGGACTATAAAAGGCAATTTCTTGGTTTGCTTCAACTCGGCCACGAGGCGAGTGACAATTGGAATAGTTTCAGAGCGTTTTTTACCCGGGCGGGTGCGATAGCAAAAGATGGTTGCTTTATCGCTCCTATGATTGTATGTTTCGCATAGAAACGGCCTCAACGTGGACAGAGCTTTCATTAGGCCTAACTATACTATGGGTCAAACGGTTGCTACATTTGAATCTTACAATCACCATCGGCCCACCTTTCCGCGGCTGGGTGTGACGGAAAGGAATGGAAAGTGATTGTGTTGTGTGGGCGATATTATAACAATCTCTTGCCTGGTAACTAAGGTACGCATACTACCCATGATAACCAAGCAAAAAGAAATTGAAGCCTTTTTTTTACTAAACAATAACGGCGGCCTTAGAGAAAATCGAATCCACAGCCACTGTCTTGGTAGTCAAGCGTGTTACCGCAGGACCAGCTGAGCAGTAAGGTGCTGGGTAACTATTTCTCCGTCACGTCGTATTTTGCGATCTCTTGCTATTAATATCCTCTGGAGTTAAGTCAATTTTGAAAACAGGGTTACAATAATGGTTTCTGGCTCTCAAACTACGATTTCCTGCGCTACAAGTAGCCAGGCTGCTTCCAATCTAGTCTTCCAATAATAATTCTTAGTCAAATTACCTTGTTTATTAATTTTTAGCAGACTGGTTTTAGTTGTGATATTTATTTTGTTCCAGCCTAACAGACACGCCTAAAAAGCTTTTTGAATGGAAGTTGTCACCACAGAGATATTCTAATAATAACGAATGAAGTCTGACAGTAAATGAGGTAATCACCAATTTACTTAAAAAGATACTAATTAGGTAGTTTGGCGTAAATAACATAGCTATAAGATCTTCTGGCAATAATAATGATTTGATTCTGAAGTAGAACAAAGAATAAAGTACACATACATACATAAGCTCATGCCTGTAACCCAGAGGGGTAGGCAGGTACTAGGGACTGTCACGTGCCACGATCCTGACAAATCACTTTCGCTTCATAAAAAAAATTATAAAATAAAGAGTTTTTTTTATAAATTTAATGTATTTGTTTGTATATCCGCTCTCGGAAACCTATTCGGTTTATCTGTTAGCGGTGATCGTTCTTAATTTTTAGTTTTATACTCGTAGGTACCAGTTGGTGCCGGCTGTCGTCTATAGATGGCAGTCGTTTAGCCAACTCAGAGGCCTTAGGGCGGCTTGAAAACTTCTGACAGTAAGACCAGCCACTAGTCTTACAAGCCTCCACCAATCCGGACTTGGCCACCGTGTGGAGTATGGCCTATACCTTCCTCAGGGAAAGAGACCCGTGCCCCTCGGTGGGATCATAATGAGTTGATGATGATGATGACTCGTAGGTACAACAAAGCGAGGGCTACGGATGTTTGGCATGTTATTATAATTAATAATACTTGTTTGCATTTAAATTAATGAACGATACGGTTGAGTTCAAGCTTTTAATGGGCATTTCTTACCTGGATGGAATCCATCACCAGACAAAAACAATATACACAGATTTGGATGAATAAATAATATAAATCGATCGCTTTGTGATGTTTCCATATGGGTACATAACGTTCGTTTTTTGTAAAACTACACAGAGACAGCACAGAAGTGACCTTATTATCTGTGATTATAATTTCCAAACCAAATCATCAATTTCTAAGAAGTCAGTGATTCAATATTCTCACCATTATTAATTAGTAGATACAAAATGGTTTCTGGATTCACAACATAAATATCGTCAACTTTTAGTCCGGATTTACTTACGGGTGTTCTTATATCGGAAGAGTCCGACCAGGTTTCGCTCCAATTCGCAGAGCTTAATCATGGTGAGCAGAGATGTGTTGTGCTTACGAAAGTTTTAGTTAAAAAACATAAATATCTTTTAAACTGACGTCGAACTATGTACTAATCGTGTACCTACATACACATACTAATACCGCCTGTACTTATAATACTATGTACATGATTTCGCAATAAAGAATATGAATATGAACTATCGGCGGTCCTCAATAAATAATGAAATTAGAACGATCTGTTACGGTAAATCATAATTAAAGTTGCTTCACGAAACTGTCAAATTCAGGTATCTGATTAAACTTGATATCCCTGGTCGGAACCGACTCTGATCATTGTGTGTTAGATCTATCATCTTCAATTTAAACATTGTGGAGGTAAGGTTTGTAACATATCAAAAGTCACTCAAGCGCGTCGTGAAATATCACGCTAATATTACTCGAGAGAATTACGCGTGGATCGCTACAAATATACCACTTAACTTGAGCCAGAGTAACATACAGTCTGTTAGCTTTTAGAATATACCTCGGCTACTATCGGATAGAATCGATTATATTGCAATAAGATAAGGTTTATTTTGTATTGTTATTTATAACTTTACATAACTTTTCAAAATAGTGAAGAAAAGTTTTATACAGAGCAGGAAGTAGTATTACACTCGTGTGCTTTCGGAGAAAACCGAAGCCCACTCTAGAGCCCGAGGTATATTCTAAAAACTAACAGACTAGGTACATTTTCGCTTATCTTTGGCATTTCCATCACCTCAAAGATAACGCCTCACCTCTATCATGTCGTATCAAAAACTATATTAAGCTGTCAGATTTCCGTGATGCGCGATGTTCGCAGTAATTAAATAATATCGTATCACGCAGTGATGCTTTACCAAAATAAACGAAGCTTATTTATTTGCCTACGTCCATTTATTAAGTTATTTAAAGTTACTGCCAAGCATTTTTTCAAGATTTTTTCCTTAAGTGATAATAGTATTGTGTTGTGGTCAGACTGCCGTCGTTCTACAACAAGCCTGCCAAATTGCAAAACCGTGACCCCAGACGCTTAAAAGAATAAATTGCCACGGAGACTAATTTAATGGAACGAAGTGCCACAGAGACGCTAGACTTAGGAATCAGGCCATTTCAGCAGAGGACTGACACGGACAAAAAAAAAACTCACGCCCGTTATCCCCGAGGGGGTGGGCAGAGGCACCAATCACTAGGATTGCGCCCACGTTTTGCCGAGTTTATTAGGTCCCAAACATGACAAGTGGCAAGCCTGTCGCCGTTATCCGGGCACAATTTATCAGCGTGTGGTGTTGCTGTACAAACAAACAAATGTACGTAACTAAAAGTCATTGGTACATGCGTGGTTCGAACCCAGACCCTCATGATCGAGAAGCAAGGGTCAACCCCACTTCGCCACCACCGCTTTTGACTCGGACAATTCTTCTTTTTATTGTTATAATAATAATACATTCACTTGTGTTGGTATCTAACTAGGGTATCCTATTGTGTGTTATTTTCGCAAAACACAATAAAATCTTAGGGCAACTTGCCCCTTCTTAAACGTCACTTATGGCCGGGATACACGAGGCTAGTTTTTCAAGCTAGGATAGCAAGCTAGTACTGTCCTGGCTTGCTGACCTGGCTTGGAACATGGAAATAAGCTAGTTTTGTCTACACGAAGCCAGAAGTACTAGCTTGCTAGCTTACTGACACTAGCTTGCTATCCTAGCTTGAAAAACTAGCCTCGTGTATCCCGGCCATTAGGGTTTAGAGCCCGTTTCTGAGTTCAGAATTTACACGCTCTCTGCGTTTTTCTGTCACGCTCTTTTCTGAGAAATTTGATGAGACAGCACTACAGTTAAGCAGTTACTTAGTGAATTTCTCAATAGGCTATTTGACAGTGTGAAAAAAACAGTATTATTTGTACGTATTCTTTTAAATTATATGTCTAAAAAACCGCTTTATGGCATTAAAAAAAAACAATTATGATTTGTAAAAAAAACAAGATAAAATTTGATAATTGTATCTGCCGCCATTGTATCGAAAATGGCCTGGATTGGCGGATTCAATGATGACGTCACATGCTAGTAAAAATGGCGTCTGTCATTCATTCTTTCTTACGTTCATTGGTTAGTTTACCGGGAAGTGACGTCATAATCCTGTGCGACGCCATATTGCCTAAGATAGCGTTTTGGCGGCTTATTTGAAAGTAAATTTTCGTTTGCTTTTTTAGATGAAATACACGAAAGAATTTGAAACGACCACTTTTTGAGGACACCACGAACAAACAATGATATGGCTTTCAGAAATAGGTCAAATAGTCTATTCAGAAATTGGCCCCTAGTCATTTAAATATTTGACTTCTTTATGAAGAATTTTGCTTGCTCTTTAACCAGGATTTTACAAAGCGATGCAAGTCGGCCTTAGGTGTTCTAGCTAACTAGAGGTACGAGATTGTAATTGGCCATTAGTTACTTTTGGTTTATTTAGTTCTGTAGTTCGGCTATTAATCTTTCGAACATAAACAAAACTGTGGTCTCGCTTAGTAGAGAAATTGTGTAACTTTTCACATGAATTCATCAGTATTTAGGGGCAATCCATAAATTACATCACACGAATTTCATGATTAAAATTAAAATTTTAAAGTATTTTCATTTGAACTGAGGTGCGATTCCGTTAACCTTTCTTGGATTAACAACGTTAACATGAAGCCAAAGCTAATTTAGCCAAACTAGCTCACCTTGCACCGCAATGAAGAGATCTGATCTGACTGAATCTGAATTTTATTAAGTCCGCTGCATTGTACTATATTTTTGTTTTAAATGTAAGTGCAGTAAAAGTTTCAATTGCCTGCTGAATTAATTGTGTCTGAGATGTACATACCTCAATGCTTGTAATCGCCAATCCCTGGGTAGGTACGCGTAATGAATAGCCCATACTCTTTCCAATAGAAGACCCATTGCCTACAGTGGGGTATGGAAACAGACCGTAAAATATGGGAAGACGCAAAAACTTAAACATTGAGTGTTGATGAAGCGAAAGACGTTCATCGGGAGCAAATGGCAAATTCTGGACTCCACCTACCCCACCAGGTTACTGGAGTGAGTTTATGTAATGTAAAATAGTCGTAAATAGGCTCGTTAATTGTAATGCTTAGCAGCAAAAAATTCAATAAAACCCGAGTCCGCCTCGTCAGCGAGTGGCGATCGAAAGCGGCGCTCCCTTTATGTGCCGTTCCGTGCTCATGGGCCTCCCGGGTGACGGTAAAAAAGCGGCCAAGCACGAAATAGGTGCGTTTCGAAGGTCCCGTAATGTCAGGGCTGTATCTCATAGAACTAACATTCATTGTTTGCTGCGAGCATTTGTTGTAAAGTGATTAATTAGCTAGATATCAGATACAGCTGATCAACTACGGGTCGGTTTCTGAATTAAGAATTTCACTAATGCCTGGTCCCAATAACCTATCAACATTCTACAGATAACTGACAGCTGTCAACGCGATGTTGAAATGTTCCGTTTTTCTTTATTGAGTAGCCTATCACTAGTTAACAGTCAGCCCTCCAAAGAGTAGAATAGAACCATAAAGTTAAAATTCCTATCTTTGTTTATAGAAACAGCAGTAAGCATCTAAAGATATAATTTTAACTGGCGGTCGGTAGGTTATTGGGACCGGGCATTAGTAAATACTTAATTACGTTCTGTTACGCTCTTTTCTGAGAAATTTGCAGAGACAGCACTACAGTTAAGTACTTACTTAGTGGAATTCTCAATTCTGAAATCGGCCGTTAAACTACTGAAAGTTAAAATAATACTCAGCAGACTGCTGAAACCAAAATACGTGCAGTCGGGTAGTTTGTAATGAATCAAAATTTGTTTTAATTGTCAATTTGACACAACTAAAGTATGTACGACTAAGTCACATCGTAATACGTCATGCGAAGTTAAAGTAATTTAGTAAAGTTATTAGTCGGGTGCTATAAAGTCAAGGTGGTTTATCGAGTCAACTTTTTTTCTTTATGTTATCAATTTATCACATGAATTCAGAATACCAGAAGCTACATTCTCTCCGAGCATTTACAGGCTGAGATGCATTCTATTTGCCGCTTAGCATTAAAAATTCCATGTTACTTTACGGAAACAAAATATCATTCAATTTCTTAGTAAAAAAATCAATAATTATTATGTAAATTTGTTGAAAATCCCAACATCCCAGTAAATTAAATATCCCTAACACGGCCATGGAACCCTAGTGCAAAAGTAGCGGCGGCAGCGGAAAAAGTCGCCGCGGCAGCAAATTCCTGGCCCACCCTGTGGCTCCGAAGCCGACGCGGTCGCCACTCGACGCCCGTGCCGTGACGAAACGACTGGAATCGCCGGCGTCAATATGTAGAGAGACCTTCACGACAATGGAATCTGCGAAGAAAGACAATAATTTTATCCGGAGTCTGAAAAATAGCTATTATTGCTTGAAAGGCAGCTTTGGATGCCGCTCTCGGAACAATATCATCATCAACACATTATGTCCCGACCGAGGGGCACGAGGCACTCTTCCCTGAGGAAGCTATAGGCCATACTCCACCACGGGGGCTAAGTCCGGATTGGTGGAGGCTTGTAAGACTAGTGGCTAGTCTTACTGTCAGAAGTTTTCAAGCAGCCCTAAGGCCTCTGACTTGGCTTAACGACTGCCATCTATCGACGGCAGTCGGCACCAACTGCTTAACGTGCCTTGCGAAGCACGGAACCGCTCCGAAAAATGCCACTAGCGTTAGTCATAGACGGTGACCCATCCATGGACTGAACGCGCCATATGTTGCTCGGAACTATGGTATAGATGTAATTTGTTAGCATGGTACTCATGTTAACCATTATAAAACGTCTATGTAAACTTGTTACATATTCCTCAGAAAATTTAAGGTACCAAACGCAGGGTGCGGCAACCAAAATCTGTCCATGGAACCCTAGTGTGAAATTAGCGTCGGCAGCAGAAAAAGCCGCAGCGGCAGCAAATTGCTGGCCCGCTGTGTGGCTCCGGTGCCGACGCGGTCGCCACTCGACGCGCTTGACGTGACGAATCGACAGGAATCGCCGGCGTCGATGTGTGGAGAGCTACTTGACAATAATAATGCAGCCTGTATATACATCCAGTAGGACAGTAGGTAGGGCACATGTCTTCTCTCAGAGAGACAGTATGGACTTCATTACCCGTGTTAAGATAATATATTTGAACACCTAAGACACTCAGGTTTCCTCAAGATCTTTTCCTTCACGCTTTGTGCTACAAAGACACAAATACACCTACGTAAGTCGACATTGTAATCTGTGGACCAAAGCACAAATTTTATCTGGTGACAAATGTCCGTTTGAAAGAGACCGCGTTGAATGCCCCTCTCTTTCGGAATATCGTATTGATGTATTTTGATAGCGTGTAGGTTGATAACCTGCGTATTTCTATACCCTCACAATAACAGAATTCCCACGCCATGTCTTAAATTAAAACGCCGTGGCGTATGAAATAGGCAAATGTCTTTATGAAGGCAAATATCTAGTGCCATACGCATACATTCGCAAGGCTTTTATGCTGATGAATTGTCGCTATTAGATTTTTAATTGACATTGGGTAGGGAGCGGCGTCGAGCGTCGTCGTGCATGGCAATTACGCGCCACCTGGCGCTTTTGCGAAAAACTCGTTTGTGTATCGCAATGACGTAATTTATACCATTCGGTTGCCTGTCACGTTTGTTTTAAAGCCAATTACGGCAGTTATTCGGCTTGGGTCCACTTCACCGGCTAGGACATACAGAATATGCTATGAACGTAATGAAATTGACTTGATAAAGGGAACAATAAATTAATCATGTTTCCCCCCTACGTAGCTATTGCACAACGATTTTATTTGATTTACGTGTCCTCTTATTGTGAGACTGCACGTACGGCAACGTGATACGTCGACAGTTTTGCCAATTGCTTTACATACCGCAGTATAAATGTCGTCAAGTCGTATTTCAACTCTACACCGCTTTATATCTGATACTTTTGCTTCCCTAATTTGAAAGAATGCTATAAACAATGCTCTATAAATTATGTTGACTTATTGGGCATACCTTCTAACTGATGCACGTGTATCGGGCGTTGTTATAAAAGCAAATCAGCTTAAATGTTGAAATTAGAAATTGTAACGAAGACAGCTCGCTTGTTCGGAGCAAGCACAATCTCTTGTGTATGGGTAATGGTTGGCGTATTTGCTTTTATTGTCTGTGGTATCATAGCATCTAAATTGGAAACTTAGCGCGGCAATGTCCGACCCGATCACCACACGTACCTATTGCGAACGTAACAAACATTTGATTGCGCAAGTCTCGACTGACTAAAAATCAAAATGTAGAGCGTTTGATAAAGCGTAATGTCGGAAGGGAATTGTAGCGCTTCATATAATATTAATCGTTGTGAATTCTCTGGAAGCGACGCTCGCTTGGCGACATAGCAGGGTAGGTAGACGGCAAGGGCGGTGACCTTGGGCCCTCCCGCTCCCATCGTCACCCTCCAAGACCGCCTGCCCGCCCTCCGGTGCCCCCACACCCCTCAGGGTGAGCACTGAGATGTGAGCTGACTTAGAGAACGTAGATAGGTATGTACATTTGTAGCTTTGATCTTGCTCGTCTATCTACCTACAATAGCCTGTGCCGAGCCAAGTGTATAGATGATTAACGAGGAACCAATCAAAACGTGTGCACGTTTGCGTAAATCAATCGCTTTACAGTCGTGCGAGCGGAAGTTCTCCTCTGTTTATGAAGGAGAACCCGAATCGACTCCCTAAAGGACATAAAGAGACCAATAATGGATGGTCTTGTTGATGAAAACATTTCGTCTCTAGCTGATTGCAAATTTGCTATTCCCAAGTCTTCGGCACGCACAACACGGTCTTAATGAGAATTCCCCAAATTTGAAATTCAGATTTTTTGTGTGGTCTTCGTATTGTATACGTTGCTCGAGTGTCTTTCGTTTTATTATTTCTTCTATCGTCGTTAATATTTATTTTCTGTCTATTTTCCAGGTAAGATCGTGTCAGCAGCAACTTAAAGCTTCGCTAACTTTGATATCAAAATATAGTAGTCGAGTGAGTCACTGTTGCTATTACACAGATTGCTCTTGCTTTGTTTTTTGTTTCGCTCTTTTTGCTGATTATTATATAGACAAGCTTTACTTATTGAGTATTATTACCATAATCTTTTAGCAACGATTTCTTTGTTACTTGTTTATCTGCGCGGGGAATACCTGCTACGTAGTTGTGCAAAGAAATAAAACCTGTATGATACCACTACAACTGTGTTGCATATCTTTCAAGTATCACATGGACGGGAAGCAGGTGTTGCACTGCCTAAAGTAGAGCGCTTTGTGCTTTTATAGCTAGCAAACTGCGAGAAAATTATATAAGAAGATCAACGTCTGCTGCAATAATTATGAGAGTCGAAGTAATTACACGTGGCACCTCTCAATAAAGCGGTTGTATGTTTACGCAGTTTCTGCAACAAAACATGATTACTCTTAATCGTTTCTCAGAAACTAATGTTGATTGTATTTTAAAATACAATCAATTCTTAATTGGGAATTTTGTCTTCTACTAATTATATTTCCCAAATTATTTTTATTTTAGTATCGAAATTAAACTTTCTAAGATAACTTTTCTAAACTGCTCAGAATCAATCCTTGCAAACCCCCATAGTAAACAGCCCTGTGACTAACCCCCAACCCAGCTGCGATTCGCAACGTAGTTTCCGTTCGCTCGAACTTACTTTGAACTATATTTTACTGCACACTCGGGCGACTCGCACCGGGAAAGTTGACGAGCTAACTTCGGCACCACCCACCCTGAGTTTGCGAGCAGTTTCTCATAACTTGCGAACATTAGCTCCACAACGCACGCAAATTCATACGTACGTACACCTCTATATCTATGAATTTGCAACAAGCTCTGCAGTTATGTAGTTAGAAAAAGCAAACTGAGAGCTTAACCGTTGCGCCGAATATATCTACTCAAATAACAAAAGCTAAATTCAATTAGGCGACTCGACTGTCCCCTAATTTTAATGAGCAAATATTGCATTTGGCGCGTATTTGCCGAGCTCGTGATATGGTTGAATAAATAAGTGATTAAAATTGGTTGTCAATTCACACGTGTGCTCACATTTTGCCGACTAGTTCTCAGCGCTTTGGGATTATCTTATTGCAAACCTATCTAGTCTTATACTTTTTTTAAAGCCTTGTATAATAAGTAATTTAATACCAGGTTACTTTTTATACATTTTATTGAATATTCAGAATGCTGCACTATTCGGATACAGGTTTAGAAACATTGAACCAACACAACTTGAAGTCTGCACATTACCGTCCGTCTTTCGGAAGTCGTGCACCTAATCTTGCACACTACCCAATTTAGCGAACTTCGTCAGTCAAGCAACTTGGCTGGATTGTTACATGAGGTAATATCCTCCACAGAACTCCCCAGCTGAACAGTTTTAAACTAGCTTAACTAGCAAACAATTCGTGGTGTTTCTTCTGTAAAACTACACAGTTCTTGTCACAACTATATTCCAAACACATACATATTTCATCATCGTCCCTGGTGCTATTTCATTGTTTGCCAAAAGGTCTTTCACCTACGTCGTGGTAAAATTTGGAAGCGTGTCTGCTACACAGCTCGCACAAAATGTGAAACACATTAGCATAGATCAATGGATGCCTTGCGACGCCCCTGTTATTCGTTTCTCATTTTGAAATCGCCAGTCATGGTGTTTAGTTTGTTTTTCTATCTATTGACATACTTGGAACTAAAAATCACCATTGAATAAATTCGTTGCAACAAGAGCCTCTTCTGACAAAAGTTTGTAATGTAACTAATGGGATTTTACCTTTCACTTTCACTGTGGTAACTTTTGGCTTTTACCGCTTCAGTGATCGGTAGAAAGATTCCTTTATTTTTCAAAATGTTATCACAACGCCTCGTGTTTCGGTTTCGTACACCAGCTTCGACGTATTTCAAAGCCGACTCTGTGACGCAGTTGTATTGAGAAATCGCTATCTGTGCACCGGACGCTGTCTATACCATTCCGCTCACTGTATAGCTAAGAGGAAAACGTGTCTCGAAATAGTATCTACGTGTCTAGGACGTTTTGTATCGGTGGCCATTATTCACTTTTTGCTATAAGCGGACGTTCAACCGACTGACAGCACTTGGCGCGGTTTGCATTCAACGATTTGACTCGTTGAGTTGGATGTTACAAGGTTGATATAAAAAGCAACTTAAGATGGACGCTCACTCGATCTTGAGTTTTCCAGGGATATAATCTGGTCACTGATCACAAAAGACTGCCACCTCTAGTCTACATTTGACTACTAAGACCGAAACGTGAGATCGATTCCCACTAGGATCTTCGGATATTGAATTTGTACAAAGACCTCACCATTATTTGTACTTTGCAAGTGTTACAAGGTATCCTAGTTTGGAACCAGCACAAGCGATTGTGTAGTGTCGATGTTAATATGCGGAATCATACACTATCGCAGTTTGTTGTTTAACTACATCGTTATTATTATTGGAATAGATAATGTCGGGTACACATGTTATTATGACAGCTCGGCGTCTTATCTTTGACATTTCCTCCCACTGGCACACACTTGCAAATTGTTGCAAAGCGCCGAGGTAACCAGAATAACCTCGTTTACAACGACGATACATTCGCCTCCTTACCTATTCATGACCCCAACATGCCTCGCACTAGACAACTGGGGGAGCAGTGATTCAAATTGCTTACACGATGAAAACTTGGTTGCTGAAAAATACACCTTATGTGTTAGCGTCAGGGTGCTCTACGTTGTGCCAGAGCCTCACGGTGTTTACAAAGAAGAAAAGGGAACTTTTTTATTTGAACTTGGGCGTTAATGCTCTTGTCCACTGCTCAGTCAAGTTTCCGGTGACAATATCAGGAAAGTTTTGGTCACCAAACTTTCACGCGCATTGTGGTTTTTTAAACGTCAAAATGTTAAGCGTGCCGAGTTTAAGTCGGCGTAAGAGTTCGATGCTCCTGAAGAAGTTGCGATAGTGGTTATTGTTGCTCGGACCGTTGGTACCTCAATTAGGGCGATTAGAAATAGCACGACGTCGGACACATAATTGGATTATTCTGTATTAAGTGCGACTACTGCATATTTCGCTCGACGACTGATCCTGCCCGAATACTACGCTCCTACGACATTAATTAGAGCAAATCCGGGTACAGCAATGCGTTTTATCAGGGCGTATTGTTGCGCAATTCACGTCGTCAATAAATAAATGCATTATCTCGGCTTTCGAGAATGTTCGCGGCCGCGGCTGCAACTCGTACGTGTACTGTACAACAGCGATAGTATAACTAGCCACTCTATCGCACAGTCGCTGGCTCGGCTCGTTTCGCACGCCCATTATGCCCGAGTCTCAGAGGCCGTGCAGCGGTCGTAAATTGCGTTTTCGCTGCCGTGAAAGGCGACCGCGCTGCCCGCCACCGCCGCCATCGGTGCATTCACCGCTCCGTATCGAATTTATCGCGGCGAGATCGATACATGCGCTGCCTAACCGCTGCCCGCCGGACCTTGTACACAGCCTATGCCTAGACGAGCTGCCCGAGCGCGTATAAGCGTCAAGAGCGTCACCACACGTGGCGCTGGCGACTGGCGGCGCGCTCCCATGTGTGCGTGTGCCGCGATTATATGGAATCCAAACGATTACGCCACATACAGCGGAGCGTGTGCGTCCGGCCTTTACCGCCGCTAGGTAATAATAATAATAATTAGCTGCCTCATTATTATTATTCCAGCGAGCCGGCCCGAGCTCGCGGCAGATAACCTCGCGGCGCGGCCAGATACCGTCGTGCGCAAAGCTCCGTACCGCGCGTTCCTTTTTCAAAAACGTTGTGTTTGTGGCGGAGAGTTGCTTGCTCCCTTTGTGGCCTGTTTACCTGGTGATTGGATTGCTCTGTCTGGATTTAGTTTGCTGTAGCAAGTTGTCGCTAGTCAGGTGCGTGTTTTTTGTTTCTGATTGTAAAAAGGCGGGCTGGCAGATGTGACCTTGATATAAGTCGGTGACGCCTTGACGCCGCGCCACCCGGAGCGCCGCGTGGCTTATAAAACATGGACTCACATAAAATGTCTGAAAAAAGGCTGGAGAAAAAACAAAGCGAGGCACCGTAGGTGGTGATAAACTACAACCATTAAGAAACTTGGCTAACAAGATGAGTCTTGTCTTTAAGATAGCACGTAATTGATGCCGATGAGTAGCATTAATTTGTTTTGTGTTGGTACACAGTGGCGTCTCAGTCGCGTGGTCCTCGTTCTAAACCTCGTCTAAGAGAAAGTTAACTAGGAGTGGGGGCGTACTTAGGCGACTGATCAATTTAGGGTTGAAACTGATTACTGCGTTAGTGCGGGTAATTAATAAATTATACCTGATGATGATATCGGAAATTACTTAAAAATTGTTTTTTTTTTTTTATTAAAAACACCAACGATTGACCCCGATCTATCAATATTGAATCTATTTGCTTCTGTCTCGCTCGCACAGTACCATTTATGTACTTTTTACAAATCGGGTTTGTTTTAAGATTTTGCTGTCTTAAGTTTTTGATAGAGAAATATGGATGGAGATCGAGAACACTTTGTTGTACATAAAAAAAGAAACTTACAGAGGTAGGCATTTCTTAATCTAAAAGTACAGACGGCGGTCTTATCACTAAAAGTTATATCTTCCAGACAGCCGAGCAAATAATTGAGAAGGAAGTAGATGTAGGTACAACATAAGTTAAATAATAATTTCTGAGATATATTAATTATAAAAGCTTAATTAACGAAGTTATTATATAAACAATCAATTGATACATCAAATAAATAATAATGTGAAAATATATATTTAATACGAATAGAAGAGTAAATGGATTAAGAACTTATTCCAATTTTAACTTCGACATAACAACAATCTATTTCAGTCTGGGTGTTCTTACCATTACGGTATTTAACGAAATTGTTGTTAATGCGTAATTCATTACATTGTGGATTAATTGGATTGTGCTGCCGAGCAATTTTAAGTCATAATGCTGACCTTTGTTTGCTGGTTTGACTCAGTAAACACACATCGAGTTTAGGGAAAAAATACGTGAGAACAAAGACTAAATAATATTTTAATTACTCGCAACGCTAATTTCGGCTTTAATCCTATTATTTCTGCGTTTTTAATGATGTTCTGAAGTAGGTTTTTTTATATCACGTCTTTTTTGTAAATAATTACTAAATTACCCTGGGTAGTCCCGTACGATATATTTTGTGAAGTATACTAAAGGTATCAATAGACCTTATTTTCTGCTGACTATTGAAGAGTTTTGTTCTCTATTGTTTATCTGAATTTTCGAAATCTGTTAAGAATTTACGGCGTTGTGCAATAACATAGGAAAAAAAAAAGAATATACGCGTAAAGGTCGTCGGTTAGATTCACTCTGGGGCCGCCGTACAATTTGTATAAATAAACATAAAACATAACATAAACATTTACATACAGGTACATACATCTGGCCCCACACTAGGATAACCTGTGTCGTGGGAACCAGAAACAGCGACGTCGTAAACATCCAAGACCTGGAGTTATTTTTTTCTCCCCAGCCGGGGATCGAACCCGGGACCTCTCGCATGGTAAACAGATGCGCTAACCGTTACGCCACAGAGGTCGTCAATAACCTCAATCTGGGTCTTTTTCCTTGTTTGTCCTTGCCTGGTGGCCATACCACAGGGTATCCTGGTTTGGGACCAGGTAAAATGATTGTGTTGTGTGTAAGTTATTATTATTACTAGCTGTGCCCCGCGGTGTTACCCGCGGTTCAACGATTTTCCCATGGGAATAAGATATTTTCCCGCGGTAAAACGTAGCCTATGTGTTCATCCAGGGTGTCAGCTAACTCCATACCAAATTTTAATAAAATCGCTCCAGCCGTTTAGACGTGAAGAAGTAACAAACATACACACTCACAAACTTTCGCATTTATAATAATTATTAGTGTGATTAATAATGTACTACAATTAAATTTATATTGCAAAGTCGACTAACCCACACATTAACAAGTAGGAAGACTGCTGCGCAATGTACCTCTAATTTATCATTTTAAACTACGAATTCTAGATTTATAATTTTCGGCTCAGACCAACATTTCAGCGCAAAGCAGGTTACTTATGCTTTTGAGATTGTTTATTGAATGTCAAAAGCTCGTGGGGTCTGAGGAACTATCGTTTGGATGGCAAAGAAGATTCGCTATCGTAGTGAAAAGATGTCCCATAATTCATAATCGACCTCAAAAGCTCGCTGATTCTTGAACCTGACGTATACAGGGATTAGTAGATACGTTACAGAGGGTAATGGCCTTTCATGCAACACGGGTGTCTTGTGGATTTTATCGAAGCAACTCAATTGTGACCATCGTGCATCGTCTCTCAAAGCACGATCCTTATCGCTCTTTGACGCCAGTTGAACATTAGGCCTCGTTGTAATTGATCTATTATACACGACCTCTGTGCGCAGCGGTTAGCGCATCTACCTACCATGCGAGAGGTCGCGGGTTGGTAACCCGGAAGGCGACAAAAAAAAACCAGGTCTTGGATGTTTACATGTTGGTGCTGTCGCTGTTTTGGTTCCCACTACACAGGGTATCCTATTGTGGGGGACAGAAGTAATGTATGTGCCTGTATGTAAATGTTTATGTTATTTGCGCTGGTGGCGTACCGCACAATTCAAAAATAGTAGCGGAAACCCGCGAACTGCACAATACATTATATTAAGTTGCCGAGGGCCTTAGGGCGGCTTGAAAACTTCTGACAGTAAGACCAGCCACTAGTCTTACAAGCCTCCACCAATCCGGACTTTGCCCCCGTGGTGGAGTATGGCCTATACCTTCCTCAGGGAAGAGACCCGTGCCCCTCGGTGGGGACATAATGGGTTGATGATGAAGTTGGCGAGGGTAGAGGCCTATGCCCAGCTGTGGGCTCTAGAAGCAATTCAATTTGTGTTGGTGCACCGTAAAATTCCGAAATAATATCGGACGCCCGAAACTGCATTCTAATCCCACGAGCGCACTGTGGTGCGTTTTATTTCACCGCGAGACTGCCTGTGACGTGATCGATGCCGCGAAACGAAACACGCGGGTCTAAACATAAATCCTATCTGACGTCAGTATAAAAACGAGCTTCCTCTGCCGATTTATGAAACTGCGGCCCGCGCCCCGTAGCACAAGTTCCGTATCCAGCTTGTGTGTGATATAATAAATTCAAATCGTTTTTCGCCTTCGTGTTGTTTCTGAGGTGTTAATGTATATAGATAGGATAGCATATGAGCCCCGTTAGAGCTTTTCAAGTGTGAAGTAAGAGTTTATTTCTCAACATAATGACGGCGTCTTAGAAAAAGTATATTATTTTCTATTTTAATAGGAATGTTCTCAATATACATACATAAACCAAATTATGGTATTTCATGCTATCAAAAACGTACAAAACCGACACGATTAGCTATTATCTCTTCTTTAAATCACAGCACCGATCGTCATCGGGATATTTAAAGATTATACAATGTAATTAAAGACGGCAATGGTAATTTTAAATTCCCAGTAACGACACATCAGTACATAATGGGACTTCATGCTATGGGTGCTGTGCAGTACGATTATCGCGCAGTGCCCGGTGCAACCGTTTTTTATACAGCCGAATAAGCATATTTCCCTAGCGCAGCAGGTATGTGTAATACGCGTCCGCGGTACAAATTTTCGCGCTTACATCGTGAGAAATTGAAACAAAACTGCGTGTTGCGAAACGCGATTCGTCTGTTTTGCAAATTCATTGGTACACTCTCTTTCCGTAAAAATATTCAACTCATGATGTCATTCATGTTGCTTGCGTAAGCGATAACAATGCGACATAGTGCGATACTGATAATACATATTTCGTGTCAATATTCCCCGCATGAAAGCCGCAACATGCGCCTGGCTTATGAGGTGATTGAATAAACGTCTTGCCAAGTGCTTGCTTCACTAGCGCTATAAAGGTTTCGTTTACGGCTAAACTAGGTGCATGCATACAGAAATAATTATTACTGTTATCTATTATTACTGTTATCTTAAGTACTTTTTTGAACTAAAACTTTCGTAAGCACTACACATTCTTTATACCGGACACACTTACACGGTTTTTTCCTGTCGGACTCTTTCGACAAAAAATCAAGTAAGTGTATCGGAAATAAAGTTAAGTTAAAGTCACGAGTTTTTGAGACATACAGACTGGCGGTCTTATAAAAACTGAATTCTGAATTTATAAAGACTCATAAACGCCGGTCAAAGTAGTCTGGTGAAGATTTTGCAAGAGTTTTAGATTGGTCTTAGAGGCGTTTAAATAAAGCTGTTGATGGTTGTCTTCTTCTACATTGTTGTGGCTGTCACTCAACATATTCTGAAGAACCTAGCTTCGTATCGTTTTACCAAAATACACGCATAATATCCTTCGGCGAGGATATTATGGTGTTTTAGTGTCAATATTTACTTACAAAGTGGAAGGAAACGTCCGGATCTTATTTCTTTTATATATAGGTCACAAAGGCTTATCTTATATTATTATCAACAATATATATCTACTATAGATGTATAGAATTGTGTGAACGATTCGTTGTTTTCGACTTGATGCGAAGGCACTTAGTTTGCTCTAAAACAAAGTTTCTCTGAGTTAGCAAAAGGCTTACTCTGTAAACGTCTGCTCTGTTAATGTTTAATAACGAATGTAGCTACCTATACATTACGCCCACGATACAGGCTATGCCTAGTGTGGGGTCACCATTATTCTTAAGTAGTTTACGCATAACTTTATTTATAGCATCTAAGCACTGAACATAACCACTGTTGCCTGGCATCGTGTACCTATTATTCTTTCCATAAATAAATATTATTTGATAAGCTGAGGTGTGAAAACCAAGAGTCGCTTGACACCGCGTCTTTCTCTGGTGGGTGGTTATTAGCCGCAGTCTAGCCTAAAGCCCGTCTCTTAGATAGTGTCGGTACACACGAAGGCAATCTTGGTTTTAGTAAAAAAACATTTATTTCAATAATACAACTTAGACGGCCAAAACACGTTAAATAGAAAAAAAAACGTGGTACACAATATACCTAATGAAGTAATGAAGCACAAAATAAAATACTACTCTTCATCACTCGATCGAGACCCGCGTCGGCTTCCTTTAATTTATTTTGTCAGAAGCCGCCATGTGCCGAGGCGGCGATATCAAAGTGACACTATGATAGCGAACAGGCTTTACCAGTAGTCGGGTTTGAAGCCACCCTGTTCTCCTTATGACGTGTTACACGGGGGTTACGTGGGTGAACTCGCGGACTGGATTGCCCTCGCCTCCCATCATCATCAACCCAGTATGTCCCCACCGAGGGGCACGGATCTCTTCCTTGAGGAAGGTATAGGCCATACTCCACTACGGAGGCCTAATCCGGATTGGTGGAGGCTAGTAAGACTAGTGGCTGGTCTTACTGTCAGAACTTTTCAAGCCGCCCGCCCTCCCATATGTGGTTGAAATTGTGAAAGGCACAAAACCTAAAAACAAGTCAAAAATAGGTGGTAATGGTTACCTACTTGTCAGCGATACAAAGATGCCGTGTCACTCTCGGCTAAAAATATTAGACTTGGCACTGAATTAAACGGCGCTAACTCTTTGAACCGTGGCCAATGTTGATTTGTTATTCAAATAAGTCGACACCTTGCCTAGTTTGCAGGCAGGTGCAGCATCTACCTAGGATAATACAGACATTATCTTATGTTGTCCAAGCATTGCATTGGGTTATCCAATTTGAGGCTTCTGAAGTGTCAAAATTTTTATGTATCTTGATAAATGTGGCGTGATAAATGTGATAAATGTGGCTTGGTTCGCGTTTATAAACGGATCCAGTAGCTCTCCTTACGCAAATAGGTACTTAATTAAGTAAAGCTAATTAAAGTTCAAAATAAAAAAATTACGTCAACCTACTGACTGACTGACAACCTATTTAGGACTTAACTAATTGTGACTTAAAACTATTGAGGCTTACAAAAATGTCAAGAACTTCGAATTTTTTATTTGATAGTTCATGGAATTTTAATTATACTGATCTAAGTCTACACGCGCACACGTATCAAACTTTCTAATCGTAAATTGTATAAAAACATGATATTGTACTATATACATAACTTACACAATTGATGTCCTTATTTCAGTATTGAAAGAGGTCGAGCAAGCTAAATGCCGTGATAAGGAATATAATAGTTTCCAACACAAAATCCTTGTCACGATAAATATCTATTATGCGAATCGCATCTCAATCAATAACATGCGACAATAGAACCGGTAGAATAAGTAAATTTATACTGCATTGGAAATAACTAACCACAAAGCCACCGAATAGGGAAACCCCGAAGGCCTTTTTAATCGTTGAGAAGATTGACAATGAAGAACCAGTTTCGTGTTGCCATTTTGACAAGCAGCAACCGGTTGTCAAAATGTAACTACAAACCTCCACTTACTCAATATTGTAACGATAAATAGATCGTAACATAAAAGCATTGCGGGCCCAATGATGATTAGTGTAATTTTCCAAACGTTTGCAGTGTTGATATAATTACATCCATGAACGCCTATGACCCAGAGAAGTAAACAGAAACAAGAGCTTACCGCTTTTGGAACGTTTGCATAGTTGACAATATATTAAGTTAATTTCAGATATAAATAAACTAAGCTTGTCTGTGTTCGAAAGTATGTTTGCTGTCACACATCGCCGCGTCATCCACATTGACACATATTTGAGTTTTACTTGCAAAAAATAATCCAGAATGTGATCGAAGCGACAAAGTAATGCACATCGCGTCCTACGTAAAATTAAATGATTTGTCTCTCACCACATAAAGTTGTTACGTAAATATAACTACACTTAAGAAGTACTGCCAAGTTGTTAGCGGGGGCACCGAGTCACCCGAGACTCTGAGAGGGCGTCACGCGACCTCCACGAAGGCCGTGCCCGGCTTTTATTGATTTTTTATGCGCATTGTCCATTTTCGCCAGCAGTCGGTCGCTGTCGGGTGCTGAGGAATTTTGTATGACTGTACTGTACGAAGGACCACGGGATTGTTTTCGCAGAAACATAATTGGCATCAAAGATCGGAGGGTGTGGCGTAGTACATAATTCTTCATTCATTTTAATGGAGAAGTTTCGAGAAACGATCTAGAGATAAACAAGATAGATGCTCGTAGATAGTAACAGTTTATTTTAAGTCTACGCCAAACATGTGGTACTTCCAATTTCACGACTCTCATCGGTTACTTTTATGTTTTAGTACGTGACGTGAAGTAGGTACACGTGACTCGATATTTCTAAGCGAAACTACTGTATGAGTCATGCCTTCAGAATTATGGGCGGTGCGGCGGCGGGGGCGGCTTAAGATTGAACTTGGTCGAATTTGGTACCTAAACAGGAAAGTTCTAAGAACAATTCAACTACTGCCTTTCTTCCAACCCGAAATCGACGAATATAACCTAACAATTTTGTTTAAACATCCGAGTACTCGAATCAAATAGGCATTGTTGCAGAACTTGTTACAAAAGTTGTGAAAAGTCTTTTATACTTCTTTTCATACTTCGAACTTGAAGTATTGTGGATATAAAAGGAAGCTAACTTTACCCAACTTTATAAGGAGTAATTTATGAAAGTTTCCCAAGTAGATTTCCTTTATTTTGCCCGTGGAATTTCTTATTTCCGTTCGACAGAAGCTAATTGCTATTCTTGCCTTGTTCTAGGTCGTCGAACATCGAAGTATCCGCTTGGACAGTTGGGTGAGTATCTTTTACTTTTTGTACCGTTCCGACTAGGCACTTGAAACGACTTCTTTATCACTCCCTCTTTGCGCAATCCATTTTGTTGCCGTTTTCAAGTGCCACCAGCTGTTTTAATATTTTCGCCTTTCTACTGTGACGGTTGTGTCGTTGATATTCTCTGGAGACAACAAGTTAGTTGCACCTATGATTGAACCCACTCACTGTGTTTTTCATTTTTCTTGATTGGGACGGATACGTGGTTGCTTTTGTTATGCCAACGTTTCCTTTTAATCTGTTTGAGCAGTATTTGATCTTCTGAATTTTAAGACTACTTTGCATAGATAGATAAATAGAATATTCTTTATTGCACACTAGAAAAAAAAACACAAAATATTTACAAAGGTTCATGGTACAATTGGCGGCCTTATTACTAAAAGCAATCTACATATCTGTACTAGGCTAGACCCCGTGTCACAATGTCCAAATATACATACGTAACATCAGACTAGGTACAACATAAAGCCCATTTTATGAAATAATTCTTCAAATATAGTTATCTGAGGAACACTTACTTAATCCAAGGCTATATTTAATACCCCAGGTATTTGCTTATTCGGCGGACACGGCCAACTCTTTGTTTGGCTTCTAGCTGACTCGGTCAGCCAGTCCAGTTTGGGATTTGTTCAATTTCCCGGAAAGTGTACATGAACTAGGGAGTGGATAAGCCGAACGGTTTAATAAAATCCACCCTTGACATACCTAAAGAGACTAATCAACTTACGGGAAGACTAAGAAAGGCTGTTAAAAGGAAGCCTCGAAGACTACTTTGCTAGAATTGGATTTACACACAATGCCTGAATGAGACAAACCAGCAATCAATCAACCAATGCTATCAAAAACGTATCTGGAAGTCAATGAGAAAAAAAAGGTGGAGAGAATTTTATTCACTGACGATCAATGCATCAAAAGTCAAGTATCTTACGAGTGTGTCATTGCAAAGAAAACAAAATGGAAAGATCTAGCATTCCACGGTGTCGCGAAGAAAAATACTGGAAATAACCAAGTTGTACAAGTTATTTCCTTAACGACGTACCTGACGCAATCATAAAACAACATTGTACTCTTGAGGCCTGAAACTTTGTTGTTTCGCAGTCCACACCACTTCAGCGTTGACATGGTTAAGCATTACTTTATCGCGCGATAACTTGTCTCGTCATTCGGATCTATTACGGCGCTGACGTCAATCATCCTTCTAATATCAGCAGTCCGTCCATATCGGTTTAATTTATCTCGCCGGTCTATGAGAGTTATAATTCCACATCGAGGGAGTCTGCTGGATGAAACGTTAACCGCGCAACAAATCATCAGTCTCTTGAGCTAACTCCGCAAGAACTCGCCCCCGCGTCCCCGCCCCGCTGCCTGCCCCCCGCCAGCTGATTCCCAATCCGAAAATGGCACATTCGCCCGAAACCATCCACGCGAATTGCACACGTAGTAACGAGTGACGTAAGCGCCACAATCGGACCGAACGACGCCGCAGTTGGAAATTTCATCGAGAGCCGAGCGCGGCGCGGCATACACGATCATTAAACGTATCTGTTAATAATAATTGCGATTGTCTGGCTGTACGTGCGCGGCGAGTTATGGCGCAGTTGCCAGTTGCCGGGCAGCCCCCCTGCGCCCGCAGCGCCCGCATACACCTCCCCCCCGCCGCTGAGACGCATCTTGAGATGACACGGCGCACAGTTTTAAATGTTATCTTTGTGAATAGTGGCTTGAATTTTGTAACACATATTTTTAATATACTTATAAGCATATTTAGCTATTTTAAATTATTAGAAGGTTTGATTTTAAGACCGGATAGTAAAAATAAATGTTTATTTTTTTTTCTATTTTACTTTTACAACTTGAGCATTTAAATTTAGAAAATACATCAAATAAATAATAGTAGATAATACCGGTAAATAGTACCAAAAATAAAGCTCCATATAGGCATTTATCGTTTCGCTGGCATATCTCCCGAAATTTTCAGGGTCTATATCAAAATCACATGACAACGCCTCTAATATTACGAGGAAACGATAAATGAGGCCAGTGTCGAGCCCTGTTATATTAGCAGCAAGGTGGTAGTTTCTAAAGAACCGTTTCTAAAATACGTCGTTTCATTTTTCACCAACCTGATAAAAAAAAGATTGCATGGGGTGGGCACAAACGGGCAGCCAAATTTAGTGTGTTCTCACTAAGCACAGATATAAGAAGTAATAAAAAAAAATTCAGGTCGGATACATGAGGATACATTTTGTAATCTCTTATCCAAGTCAATGTTATTATTATTTTATTGTGTGAACTGTTTGTCGAAGTCAATTGCCGACGAACACAAAACTAATGCATATTTGTTTCTAAAACTCGCCTTGTAAGACGGCTATTACCAACTACGATTACACAATGTACAAATTCTACCAATTGAAATAAAAACAAAGTCGTAGTACACTTGAACTTAACCACATAAAACGGTCGACTGTTATTCATAATAAATTTACCATCGCAAGTGTCACGTTCTTGATTTTTTGCGAGAAAAATATTTACTTCTACACTTAACTTTATATCAAAAAGTAAGCTTAACCCTTAATCGGGCATGGGTAGTATGAATTTTTCATTGGTAGTATGACTTTATTTCAAGTTGATAAGGTTCAATTTAATGTGGGAGCTATTCTCCCACGGTTTGATTGAGGGTTAAGGTATTCAGCTGTTATGTAAACCAAATATATTGTTGATTGTGAATGTTTCAAATTTTGAATTAAGTGACGCTAGATTCGTGATATTTGACATAGTGCGGCGTCCGGGCCAGCTCTGACGGCCGTTCAATTCAATGGACAAACTTGTTTGTGCAAGTAACACTGCGTTGTTTCATGCTGGCACACGAAGTCAATAATGATAAAACGGGCTGGCTGTTAGACAAAGGTTCTGCTCCAATTTCAATTAGCCGAAGTGTTTTGGTGAATCCGGTCAACTTCTCGCTAGAAACTTCTTCCAATTGCCCGCATCGGAGTCAAGGTGCCACAGATATTGTTGTTTTTCACGAATTGGAGAAGTTTTGTCATCAAACATATCCCTCGCGTGAGTCGTCTAACAAAATGAAATCCGAATGGAGTTGCCTTCTTATCTCCGCTACGAACAATAGGCGAAAGAAAAGTAACTACGTACACAGTCGCATACACATCACATCACAGATAGCGCGACGGAAACAATAGGCGCATGCGGAGACACTTTCCGTTACGCTGCACATTTTTATGATCACGAACACGCCACGTCGGCGTCGGTAATTCAGCCATCCAGTCGAACTGGTTCCGCCTTCAACCTGTTTCTCATCCCATTTAACTTCCAGTAAGTCTTTCGAAAAAACCCGTAGCTTCTAGTGATAAGACTGCCAATTGTGTAAGGCAAAACATACTTAGATACGTACATAATAATTTGGTTTCTCTGGTACAATAAAGAGTTTTAATCCAATCAATTTAAAACTCCCTTAATGCACGGAGAGAAAGGCAGATCAGAATGTTGACCTCGCAATTTGATTTTTTTTTGTGGCTGCTTCAAGTGATTTCAGTATGCTTCAAAATTATATTTTGTTGAAATCTGTTAAAATGTGGCAAGAATCTACTTGTTTTTTTTTTACGTTTATGAAATTAATAAAAGTAGTTTTTTGTGAAACTATAAACTTTGAAACAGGGCCGGTCTGGGAAAAATTAAACTAAACTCATATTAGTTCAATACAGTAGTTTTAGCATGGCAACGTTGATATTTGAGACTATTTTGAACTCAATTAAAATTGTGTGATTAGTTGATTACACAAAATCGCAGCACCGGTTGCTTAGGTTATTCCATTGGAATGCAATTACTTTAGTAGACTACAGATGGTGACGAGTAGTAGACCTTCCCAAAGACACGATGTATGTAAGTTTTTTGTTTAGAGAAACCGAAGAAGACGGTATAAAGAAACATCGCCATCTCTCCCCGATGGTTGAAGGCGGAACCAGCCGCGACCAGGCGCTCTCACGACGCCGACCGGTCCCATACGTGATCCCGGAGACGTTCGCAGAATGTTAATAACTAAGCCCTCGGCCTCGCGCGGGGGGCTACACGAGGATAATGCTGAGAAATTGCAGAAAAGTTGACGTAACTCTTTCGGCTGCGAGGGCATGCCGCGAACCGAACACGAATATTTGACTCACTCTGCAGTCACTGGTCTTACACGCCATACGATATAAAGGGTTCTCCAATCATCATCAACCCATTATGTCCCCACCGAGGGGCACGGGTCTCTTCCCTGAGGAAGGTATAGGCCATACTCCACCACGGGGGCCAAGTCCGGATTGGTAGTAGACCTTCTCTTTCACGTGGCCCCAAAGGAAGAAGTCGCAAGGTATACGCCAACAGCCCAGCGTCGATTCAAGACCTCAAAGATGGAATTCGTGAGGCTATCGAGGACATAGGGCAGCCACTTATGGAAAATTTCATGAAAAGGATATTGGTGGTCATGGTGGTCATTTGCCTGATGTTATTTTCCACTATTAACGGGATACCTTCCTCTTCACAATGAAATAAACATCAGATCATTTATATTAAAAAATTACATTTTTCTTTGAATATCAATATAACACCTCTTATTGGAAAGCCCTGTAGAACCTCTGATTCGAATTTCAATTTCAGATGACTTGCGCCCATGTCCACTAGACAATAGATAAGGATTTACTGAAATGAATACATTTAACACACCGAAACTTTAATTTTATTAGAACTCCTTTTGATGTGTTTGGACAGTATGTTTTGTTTTAACGAGATGATGAACTGAATGACGTTAGAGCAGCGTCGCCGTATTTCAGCCGCTATCCGAAACTGTGGTTTCGATTCTTGAGTGAGACCAGAGTTTTTTTTTGCGATGACTGTGTGAAAAGCTTGATTTGTGACAGGCCCCTATACTTTGTATGTGCCTCCGGTAAAGGCGTTGGCTGATCGATGTTGCGAAATGAAACCCGGGTCGTTTAGTGGCCTTTTTATTGGTTGCTCGGGTTGAATTTCCGTCAAGTGTTCGGTTCAGCAGTTTTTAATCTGACAAATTTATTGGACATTCCTCTTCGTATTTTCGGTACTCTTTGTAACCAAAGTGTTGCGTGTTGCAAAGTGAACGAAAGTGTCAATGACGAAATCTGCAAGAAGAGTACCGAAAATACGAAGAGGAATGTCCAATAAATTTGTAACCTACGGGCTTGTGTAGCTATCGTGTATTCAATGATTTAGGACAGTAGATATACATAGTATCACAGGGCAGGTGTTTATTCTAACCAATTACTGGACCTTATTCGTACCAATATCATGTTTATTACTAACTAATTTTGCTATAATTTATTATAAATGAACAATAGCGATTGATTTAAAAAAATACACTAAATGCGTATATGATATCTCAAGTGTTATCGCCTCGTGCCAGTCAAACCGCCGTATAGGGTTACATTGCACAGCCGTCCCGAAGGGAGGGGTTGACAAATGTAAAAACACCGCTCGTGTCACCCGGATGGGCAGCAATGTGTTATCGCCCTAACCGCCGCCATTTTGTGCCACGTGTCACATTCCATACGAAGATCAATATTGCTTTCTATTTGTTAATCGTATTGGACTTATCACTCCGTATGGGACGTGTCAGATGTGAAGTTTCTTTGTCGTGTCCATGTTTGTTGTTTGAAACTCCGGTAGCTGTATTTGTGGCCACATAGTACACAAAGGAACTTGGAATATCGATCTCGTTTAAGTTACATTATTTTGTTTGTCACGATTCGAGCAAATTTCGGCTGGAAAACGTAATTAGTAGTAGCAAAAATGGTCTTTTCAAAGTCTCTTACTATGCATACATGAAAGTATTCGCAAGCACTCCCATTAAAAGAACTTACAACACGTCTGTAACTCTTAATTGCTTTTGCGCGAAGTTTAGGATACCGTTAAATAGACGCAAAGAGAACAAAATTAAGTGCGCGGGTCAATGGGAAAAGTTGCTGGTCGGAACTCGCAGTTGTAATATCCGAGCGGTAGAATCAATTAAAAACTATCTCGGCAATTTCTGGGATCAGTACCAAGCCCATTGAGATGCGTTACGTTACTCTTACTATGGCTCTCATTATGTTTCACTTGTCGGGGCAACTCTAACAGAAATTCAATTAAGTCATAGAAGACAAAATGAATCGAATTTGGGGAAATCACCGGCAAGTGTATTGATTTAGCTTAGCTCACCTATTTGATATCCTTTGCATCTACTGCAGATGATTTATGCAGCCTTTTTTGAGCATTTGTTTACGACTAAGGAGTTTCGAGATTTAAGAAATTACACCTCATTCGCTACACACAATAGGCATCTTCATTACCAAGATCAGCTTGCAAAGGATCAATTTTGCTAATTTTTTTTGCAGTTCATTGCTCACTCCCTCGTGGTGTTAGCATATCGTCAGTTCCGCAATCAGTCGGTATTAAATCTCACAGCGCAGTTGCGGCGCGGCCGTGTGATTTACGCGAACACTAAACTGGCGTTTGTTAGCGAATAGTTTTTGCGGAAAATGCCGTGCTTGTTATCCTCGGTCGCTGCGATAGTGTTGACTCATTAAAGTGCGTTGCTGGCCTGACGCTTGGCCACGGATGTGACTCTGTAATCTGTCTTCTCCCCATCTTTGTATTTTCATGCATAGTGGCTTCTTCTGCACAGTTTACGTCGATGCGAAAGTTTCGCATCATATCTGGTTTTATTAAAAAAGCAAACTTCGTCCCGCTCTTAGGATGCAGAACTAAAGCTAACTAAAGGGAAAAGATGAAGAAATATATCAGTTTTTGTACTTTCGTAGCGCATTAGTTAGCTTTTGTCAAAACTGAATCAACTCCGCACACATTTTCGGCAACAAATTTGCACAGGTTTGTTAGTGGAGTCACACTGCATTGGAGGTGACATGACGTCATGCATACAAAAACCAGTGTGGCGTGAATAATTAATCATTCAGTACGATTTAAAAACACATTATTTGGTTGCTGTTTGACTAGTATCACGTTTAGATTTAGAATCACGATTAGAGACAAAACATACAATGGAATCAAGTAAGTAGCGATTCAAGCAACAGACGCTCTTCGAACAACTATTTATTCCTCTCATATGAATATCCCTCCCTTATCTACTAAAAAAATGCTAGGTTTTAGTCTCTCCACATCCTATAAATGATTTATCGACACTTGCAACGCCAGTATTATTAGACGATCTCTAGTCTAGTTTCACGGATGGCGACCCCAGTTTCTAGTAGAGCGGTAACAGTTCAAGTGAACGACCGCATAGCGCGAACGGGATGCAAATGCACACACGCACACCTACTCTGGCTTCACAACACATGCGCGCTCTCCTACACATTGTGTTGTGTACGAGTCGACGCCAAGTTTACTACTTTCGGAGACAGATAATATCGCCAAGGAGTTTTGTGACGCGCGTTCACCTATTTCGCCAACGCTTCTCTCGCTATATTGAAGTTCTGCACTACTTTTGTTTAGGTCGTTGACCGGCAACTTGATGCAGAATAGTTGTAACCCACTTCGTTTCGTGCGTTCCCTGTTATCATCCTTGTGTCATCTCGTGTTCCGTCTGAATTTCACGAGGCACATTACTATCGGACCATTTAACGGCGTCCTCCGGCCAGTAACAAACACTTTATCGCAGCAACTTGTGTATTGCCAAAGGCGGTGATTACAAATAGTCGCCGGACCGGTCATCGTGGACCTTTTCAAGCATTAGGGGGCCGCGCTGATAATAAATTCCTAGTGTCGGATGCTTAGAATGGCTTCGCTGACGATTGAGCGTTTCAAAGGGGGACAAAGGGGCCAATTCTTTGTGAGGCGACCTGTAAAATTATTCACATTGGAGCAAAAACGAGGAGCGTACGCTCGGGGGCGTTTACCTCTGGCCGTTTGTTAATTTTTCATGTCGGGAAGCGTTTTTTTTAGCGAGCTGCCGCTGTGCTGATGAAGATTGTAGCGAGTGCTTTTTGTTTTGCATGCTAAAAGCCGCAACTGAATCTAGATTTGGAAAGCTACATTTATCTCTCGATGCTTACACTATTCCTTCAATTATTACTGTTGCTGTGTCTATTATCAATAAATAAATATTGTTATTTATTACTATAGTTAGTGATAGTTCTATGGCCTCCATATTAGTTTAGGACTTTTTGAAATATTTGAGTTAGCTCATTTAGGGTCACCATTTATTATTTAGCCATCATTTTCACAATTCCACGACATACCAGACGCACGCATTCAATTCTTTGCTGGCTCTCAGTCGCCATTAATCGCTCCCAAGTTTGGAAACCCACTCTTATCTGTCCCGGCGCGCCTCGTCTCATGTTTAACATCCGATGTTGTAAGCCGAGAGCCAGTTTTGCAGTCGACCATTACAGCTGATTTATCTCTGAGTGTAATCGGGGGGTCACGCCCGCGGCGACACCGTACGCCGTCTTGTCACACGAGAAAGCAATAGTGAAAGCCGATCGCTTTCTCAGCGCCGCTCGCCTCGCAGCATGACCACGCGATCCGTAAGGCCGGCTTCGCACGCGAAGGGTAAACGGCGTAAACTAATCACAAAACAATAGGCCCGTTTTGACATTTAAGAAAGACCATAGAACGTAAGTTGTTACGAAACGAAAAGAAAAAATAAATAATTATTCAATTACCTAGAGGGTTTTTAAAATATGTGTATTTTTTGTGATGTTTTAAATAATGTAGGTCATCACTAGTTACGTACATCTTCATAAGATGTCAAAACAGGCCTATTGTTTTGTGATAGTGTAGTGACTCGGTGGAGTGCTAACTTTTTTCATTGTTGCTGCCTTCGGCAACTCTACGCGGATCTTGCGCACCGCAGCCAGGGTTTTTAGTTCATTATTTAGCGGCATCAGAAATACATTATCTGTGAAAATTTCAACTGTCTAGCTATCACGTTTCATGAGATACGGCCTGGTGACAGACTGACAGATGGATAGTGGAGTCTTAGTAACAGGGTCCCGTTTTATTTGGGCACGGAACCACAAAAACAAAAGAACATCAGCGTTTTTGTCACTACTTAATGTGACGGTTGCACTACTAACACTAGCAGAACTCGGAGTTGTTTCGAGTAGGAAGCTAACTAGTCCACTCTACCCGTGTACACCTGGCTTAAGTGCGAATTACCACCGGAGCGCGTTGGATAACTTCACGACAATTTAGCCCGTTCGGTGTCTCGAGCGCAAAAAGTCTAATAAAATTGTCGAAGATCGAAAAACGGAGTATTGGAGGAATTGACCAATTTTTATGCCCAAAGCGTCGTTTGAACGAGCATCAAAAGGCTCTTCCGAATTTGCTGAGCCGGGGATCCGGTGTTTGACGACGGTGCAGGTTCACGTAACGACGCTCGCTCCCATCTGCGAAGACTTGCTTTGCTTACATAGACAACATAGCTTGGTTTGCTTTGGAACCTCTTCTGATGTGCTGAGGAATATTGCTTCAACACTTGATGTCTTTTCTTTTGGTTATTGTTAGAAAGTAATTAAATTGAAGGTTTTTTTAATATGGTGCAAATAGGGATGTTCGAGGCTGTTACTTACTTTAGTTTGACCAAATAGGTTAAGGGCACTATAAAAAATACATAAATCCAGCGTTCGTGCATGCAACGAATGTGGATGAAGTGAAAGATACCCGTCATAAACCCAAAACCTAGTCTCTGCTTACCCCTCCGGCTTACAGGAGTAAGTTTATACAATATGTGTAATACAAATTTTGCAGTTATAACATTGCTCCAAATCGAACCAGCTAAGTGCAAAAACACTACTGCTTTTAAGATTGTGCGTTTAACTGTAATGTATCATTACCAAGTGCACTACCAACAAGCAATAACTTTAGTGAATGCGGCACCGGGAGGCACGGTGCTATCCGCATGAACTCTGCGTTGACTTGTGACCCTTTCCATCCCGTCGATTGGCTAACAGCGATCTTCGCTCTCGCCGACTGGCTTCGCAGTTGCACACAAGTTTCACTATGTATCTGGAACTTACTATCCGCGCTGCACACTGCATCTCTGTAAAGTTATTAAATGGCCTTGCGTTGTGTTTGCGCTGCGCCACTAAGCGTTTCACATGAGCGTTTCGCAACGTTAATAAATGTTCACTGAATAATTGCACGTTCGTTTCTTCTTGGCTAGTGCCACTTGGTATTAACCGTTTCGTGTTAATGCCTCTCAGAAACGCCAACGTTCGTCTTCCAACGGTGAAATAATACCTACACGAGAGACAGCCGGCGCGGCAGTTTGCTCTTCCGCTTCGGTCGCAGAAGAGGAATGCCAACTCAGCCCGGCGAATAAACCGGTCGCGAAACGCACACGCTGCGGAATACCCATCACGTTCGCGCACTTTATAAAATCGGCCGCGTCGGCAACAATTCGACGCGATCCGCGTAATCGTAGCCCATTATTAAATGTGCCATTCGTAGCGAACAATTCTGAGAACCGGCCGATTGTGACGATCGCGCGTGAGAAACATTTTGCACGCGCGCGTATCGAGACAAAAGGCGGGCGACGAGTCATTAGTACCCCTTTTTGTGCAGCATAATACCGGCAATTACGACAAAACGACCAAACTTCAGATGTACCGTTTGTGTACTTATGTCCGCCTGTTCCTTTGTGACGGGCGCGGACCGAGAGCAGGAAACTGTGTCGTTTTGTTTTGTCCGTTCCGCCGCTGCCCGCGCTGGTAAAATAAAAAGTTGAGCGCACTCGATAGATAGATAGATACATACACAAGCCTTTCCGAGCGGGGTTGGGGGTGCGGATCGCACGCAAACTAAAAACACTAGAAACCGATTGATACAATGCCTATTCGCTACTCATGAGTCGGAGAGAATATTCTCGCAATACTGAAAACAATCATTAAATTTCTGACATAAACTTCGTGACGTTATGCATTGAATAATGCATTGTTCAGTTATTCAGGTTTGATGTCTCCGTTGAATGAATTCCACGCAAATATTCGTAAATGTAAAAATGAATGAGATGGGTAGGGTGAAAGAGAATAGGCCTATGCCCAACAGTGGGCTCTGTTTACGGGTTGATTAGATGGATAAAAATGAATTTCTGTTTGTTAGTCTCGCTAAAACATGAGAACGGCTGGGACCCAATTTTTTTCTTTATTTTTGTATTTTTGGAAGTCAAAAGTCTAAAACTGTCGTAACAAAAAATAATAATGTGATACTAAATTTGCGGGGTCATCTCGTGTTCATATAAATGTGCTAAATTTAATATTAATATTTGCTCTAGACTTGTTTTACAATTTTAGTAGGTATAAGATTCTCGACAAACATTCTGCTCCGACCGTCACTAGTCACCACTCCGCCCCACACGTACATTTTCGCTATGGCAACAGGCCACAACTGTTCTCCAAATTCAATATTGGAGATTTGATTTTACAGTTACGGCCTGTCCGCTTTTTTCATCCGTCTGCATCAGACATTATTGAGTTTAATCACTGCTGAGCATGAGATTGGTTCGTTAACAGTTTATTTCTCGGGAAAGTTGCAATTTTTATTTGAGTACTTTTATAAATGTCGTTAAATTGTTCATCAGTATCTCTTTCTTGGACTTTAATTGAAGCGGGCAAGCTAAATAAGCGGCGGTATTGTATCGGTTGAATTTGTGCCTCGCATGCGAGAGGTCGACGGTACTAATACCGGCCCTACAGCGAGGGCTGTTTTCTTAAGGTATAAAAGGTTGTGAGTTTCAAGTAGCTATTTTTGGAAAAGGTCAGGCGGAAAAATAAAATGTAGACTGAATTCAATACTTCACAGTTTATTCCATCACAAACACGACACTATCAATCACTGATTTTCAGTACTCACAATTGTACAATATCTAGTATTTAGAACCACTGCTGAACTGTTTGTTCCCCAAAACTTAAGCAAAGACTTTCTTTAATCCAACCGCCATGTTTTAAAACCTCTACCATACTGTGGCCATGTGGCGCCTTTCTCAAGCTACTGCCGATAGAGGGCGCCACGCCACAGGAAATAAACAAGTCAGCAGTCCGTATTACAATTATTTAGGAATAATACTTTTAATTGAAACAGTTTAATTAAATATTACATTCATAAATATGATTAGATTTTTAATGCATTAATTTACTTCTAAAACGTTACTTATTTACGTACTTATTAAAGAAATACCTTACACAAGCTACTGCCGAAAGAGGGCGCCACGCCACAGGAAATAAACAAGTCAGCAGTCCGTATTACAATTATTTAGGAATAATACTTTTAATTGAAACAGTTTAATTAAATATTATATTCATAAATATGATTAGATTTTTAATGCATTAATTTACTTATAAAACGTTACTTATTTACGTACTTATTAAAGAAATACCTTACAGCTCGGCCATCCTACCATTAGCGAGTCCACTCGCGTAGTAATTATCTGTATAATCATGTGATTAGAATATATATAGGAATTTTACTAAATTAGCGAACTTAAGACTAATCATCTAATCAACATCCAACAACGAATATCTACATAAGGTATTGCAAGATCCTCGAATATGACATGTGGAAAAACAAGAATATTAAAATTTTAGTTTAATGTATCTGTACATATTTCTTCGACATTATGTATTATTTTAGTAATAATAAAACATTTCATGCATCACCTATAAATAAACATCAACAGGAATATACACAGTAGCTAAATACTTTTTTAGTTTACAGTTCATTCATTCATTCTCACTAGAGTTTCCGTTCGATTCTTCAGTGTCACTTTCATAATTCCTGCTAAAAATCATCCAAGGTTGTATTTTGTCAATTGCTACTATTGCTTCATATCGTCTATTATTTTTACGTGTTACTGGAGTATCCTCAATTACCAACCTATCATTAGGAAGCACTTTCATCACGCGATAGGGACCTTGGAATTTCGGTACAAGTTTCTGTGATTTACCATCATGCGGGGCCTGTCGCTCCACACGGACAAGATCACCCTCTTTGTACTGCTTAGCGGGTTTTCTATGTTTATTAAAACGCGCTGTATCTTTAGCTTGCTGTTCCCTGATTTTTTCGCTAGCTTCATGTCTTAATTCACCCATTTCATCTGGAAGAATGCGATTGAGGGTTTCATTGATTACTGAGCTAAGAATACCTTCGGTTTTGCCAATAATATTGAAACCAAACAGCAACTCGGATGGACTCTTTTGTGTGGTTTTGTGTTTTGTCGTATTGATACCAACCTGAATGTCGATGATATGATCGTCCCATGAGTTCTCGTCATGTCCATGCCCTGCAGTTGACAACGCATCGAGAATCGTTCTATTGAAACGTTCTACTTGGCCGTTGGCCCTAGGGGTTGCGACAGCATTAATGACATGCTTAATACCGTAGGCAGTGACAAAATCTTTGAACGTTTTGCTGGTAAAACTCGACCCTTTATCGGTAATAAGGCGCGTTGGTACGCCAAAATAGCTAATATGTTCTTTTAGAACTCGGACAGATGTTACCGATTTTGTATTTTTAACAGGTGTTATGTTAATAAATTTGGTGAAACCGTCAATCAGTACCAATAAGTAGCAATTACCCTTCTTACTTTTGACGAATGGTCCCAAATGGTCTGCGTGCACTGTATGAAACGGTGTGCTTACTTTTTCAATCGGGTGGAGTTCTCCCTCACGCATACCTCCAGGTGCTTTATGGTGAGCACACTCTAAGCAAGAGGAGACGTATTTTTTTACAAATCTCCTCAGTTTGGCAAACCAATAATGCTCCTGAATACGGTTGAGTGTTTTCTCAAAGCCATGATGTCCAACATCGTCATGATTCTTTTTAAGTATTTGCCAGCGTACTCCTTTAGGTACCAACCATTTTATCTCCCCGTTCACGATGCGGTAGACGCGTTCATTCTTTAACTTATAATTTTTATGAATATCAACCGCATGTGCCGACTCAGGGTCACTGAGAATGTCTTTAATTTTTCTGACTTCTTCGTCAGCAGACTGAACCGTTGTGATCCAATCTTGATCAGCGTTCTGAACCGGGAGTACATCCAATACATGTAAATCAGTGGTCGTTTGTGGGTCAATGGGATTGCGGCTAAGAGCATCCGCATGAGCCATACGCGTACCCGGTCGATATTCAATTACGAAATCATATTCCTGGAGTTGGACCCACCAACGTGCGATACGTGGAATCAAATCTCGTTTCGTCAAAGTGGCACGAACTGCGTTACAGTCCGTGACAATTGTAAATGGTATACCTACGAGATACACCCTAAACCGGTTTAAAGAAGCTACGATCGCAAGGGTCTCCAACTCGTAAGAATGTAGTTTGCGTTCATCGACACTGGTCTTTCGACTGAAATACGATATTGGTTGTAAGCCACCCTCCGCTGTACGCTGAAGTAAAATGCCAGCTAAGCCCTCTTTGCTGGCATCTGTATGAAGTTGGGTTTCTGCTTTAGGATCGTAAAGCGCCAGCAAAGGACGCTCCACAAGCATACTTTTTAACCTTGAAAAAGACTGTTCCTGGTCTGGGCCCCAGTTCCAGATAGCATCTTTCTTGAGTAAGCCTGTAAGAGGAGCAGCGATTGCCGCATACCCTTTTACAAATCTCCTAAAGAATCCAGTCAATCCCAGATATTGGCGGAGTTCATGTTGATTTACTGGTCTCGGAAATTGGGAAACTGCCTCTGTTTTTCTGCTTCCTGGACGGATTCCGTTAGCACTTACTTCAAATCCTAGAAAATCTAGTGAACTGAGAAAAAAGTGGCACTTGCTCAATTTCAGTGTTAACCCCCCTCTTTTAAGAAGTTGTAGTACCTCTTCAAGCCTCTGCATGCCTTGGATAAAATCCTTTGATGGAATCAAAACGTCGTCCATGTATACGATGGCATATTTTATTTTAGCCTCCATTAAAATTTTGTTAATCGTTCGTTGAAACACAGACGGCGCATTGACCAACCCAAAAGGCATGCGGTTAAACTCAAATTGACCATCTGGAGTTACAAAGGCAGTCTTGTGCTTAGACTTTTCTGAGATAGGGATTTGGTAATAGCCAGATGCTAAATCCAAAGATGTAAACAAAGTATTGCCTGCTAGTAAGTCCAATTGATCCTCTACTCGAGGCAATGGATAATGGTCCTTCTTAGTTTTTCTGTTCAGAGCACGATAGTCGACGCAAAGTCGCTTATCGCCCGTCTTCTTCTGCACCAATACAATTGGGCTTGCGTAAGGAGAGGATGATTCCCGAACAATTCCATTATCAGACATTTCTTGAACCATCTCCCTCACCAAAGATCGCTCAGTAAAAGACATTCGATAAGGACGGTAAACAACAGGTTCGGAATCCTCCAGTTCGATAACCATCTCTGTAGCTGTAGTGTAACCCAGGTCTTTAAGTCCACTGGAGAAACAGTCGCTGTAATTCTTTAACAGCTTCTGCAACTCTAACTGTTCCTCTGTACTTAACTGCCGGTTACAGTGTATAGTGTCATCTATCTCAGATTCACTAAAAGTGACGTTACATGAGTTGAGTACGCAAGCAGGAGGCGAGGTCTCCTTTTTAAAGCCGCGCGTCAAAAGAGTGCCCTTTTCAATATGGATGGTGTTACCTGAGGAGTTGTGAATCAAAAGAGCACCTCGCCCCTGTCGGATCTCGTATTCGCCAGGGAAGAGATAGTACTCTTGTCCTTCGATACCACGCAGCGAGCCGGATACGCAAACATTGCAATTTGCTTGCGAGTTGGTGGTGACGGCAACTGGTCGTAATACGTTACTCGGAATATTGGTGTCACACTCTGACAACAAGTGTATTTTACTCTCTGGTATTCTCTGAAAAAATATTTCATTTGGGGTTTTGATTATTAGCATATTTGGTTTCTCAGTAAACGAGTGTCCGAGCAGTACGGGATGACTGAGTACATAGTCTTCGACAACATACATATCTATTGTCTCCTCAAGACCCTGTAACTCAACCAAAACCTTAACCACTCCCAGTGGACGAACAAGACTTGCGCCTATACCCCTAAGGACAGGTAAGTTGTCACGCTTTTCGATTTGGAGACTTAGTGCTTTAGCTTCACTTTCCTTAATCAATGAGCATTGACTTCCCAGGTCAATATGGCAGGCGATGGATTTATCATTAATTTTAATCGATTGCAAGTACTTTTCGTTAGGGTCTAAACAGGATGTGAACTCAGATACACGTTTTTCCGGATGTACGAATGCTACCTTGGATACTTGTTTCTCGCGTGTACCCTCAGTCTGATGTTGGTCTGTATCTGGTCTATTACTTTTTTTTATTTTAAAACAGTGTATTTTTTGGTGGCCCTGCCGATCACAGGAAGTACATTTAACAGGAGGCTTATCACATCTGAAACTAGGATGCCCGATTTCACTGCAATTATAGCACTGTATGGTGCTATTAACAGGACCCGGCTTTCCTAATGTTTGGGGGCGATTTTGTGAAACATTTATCCTACGGTCGTTCCTGTATCTAGCAGAGGAATCATGGTTTTCCCTGGCTTGTCCTACTTTAACCGTTCTGAAGTATTTAAGAACTTGTTCAGGCTCGGTGAACTGAGCAGCTTGAGCACCCACCTTGACTGCACGATCCTCCACACCATATAGGATGCAGTCTACTGCCTGCTTTCCGTGTATTTTGCATCGATTTAGTAAATTAACCTTCGCGTAATAATAGTGCTCCAGTGACTCGCCATATTTAACTCTTTTAGCTAGCATCTCGGTCAAGAGCTCAGCATAATCTTCGCGACAGGGAAATGACTCGATCAACTTCCTTTTCCACTCGGGCCAAGTATTTAACAAAGAAGGCAACCCCTGATACCAAACTTTGGCAACACCACTTAATTTAGGCAATGCATAGTGTATAGTTTCTCTATCATCCCACCCGTAAATTTCTGCGCACTCCTCAACCTTTGTTAACCAAACAAGGATTGTTTGTTCTTTTGACATAGGGTCAAATTCAGGTATCACATTACTATTGAAATTCAACTTTGGTTTTTCCGAGCTCTTGACCTGGTTAAGGATGCTTAAAACCTTATCTAATATATTGTTAGTATCAAACTCCTTACTTTTAGACTTCACTGTTCGTTTCTTCAACGGCCGCAGCACTTCATCCTCCGATCTTGACCGCGAACGATAGCGCCGCTTTCTGTGCAACTTCGCACGATGGTGTCTACGTCTGGATTCTTCATCAGTACTTTCGTCCGTATCGCTTGACCGATAACGACGTTCCCTGCTCCGACTCCTTCGGTGTCCACCTCTTTGTGACACGATATGATCATACTGCGAACAAGATGCACGCGGCGTCTGGTTTTCTACATGACTGCGTCACTTGACCTTGACCACCTAACCTTGGTACTCCTTGGTCGAGTACAGCTCCATGACCTTGACCCTCTAACCTGGGTACTCCTTGGTCGATTGCTGTCCAGTAGCCTTGACCCTCAAACCTGGGTGCTCCTTGGCCGTTTGATATTCCCTGACCTTGACCCTCTAACCTGGGTACACCTTGGTCATTACCGGGTTCATAGTCGCTCAACCTCTCCTGGGTTATCCTGCGACGGCGCCCTCCACCTTGGGCAGCTTCATCGTCCATTTGTTTATCTGAAACTCCCTTGAAGCTTAGAATCCGTCCGAAACCCTTGGAAGAATCAGCTATAGTGCTACTAAATATAAGACTACTAAATAAAAAGTGTGTCTGGTTTTTTTTTTTAATCACTGGTTCAATGTTACTACATCCATGGGACTTCTGAAGCCGTGAAACATAAAAACCATTGTAACTGCTATAATTCTAGACCACAGATGGTTTGAATACATTATCCATTATCATTTCATTTTTATTTGTAGTTTAGTGGGTTTTCATAGAAACATATAATATTTATATATCTGTGCGTATTAAAGAGCCATAACCCTTCGTCTTTTGGTCTAGCAGCGTTAATTTTAGAAGTTAAATGTACTCTTACTATAATGTCTCGAATATATGTATAGCCTATGATCGTCTTACAGTGCAGTATGCGTAGGCTTCAAATTAGTGTACTTCATTACACACACAAAAGAAATCATAAAACACAATGTACAAAAAAAAAAAAAAAGAAAACCAAAGCTTACATTGCCTAGTATTAAAGTAAAAAAAATGAAAAGAAATAACCTCAAAATAAAGATTAGCATGGTTGCTGCAATAGGTACTTACACTGCAGTGATAGTGTCAACATTTACGTTTTTAATAACTTTTGTTATTATTACATTCAGCAGTCTAAAATATAAAACAAAACTAAGAATGTCCATTTTTGCCCTTTACGAACCTGCCTAATAAGCAATAATAAAATTGAACCAGCAAAAACGTTAGCTTCCGTATGCAAATATTTTCTGAAATCTAATAAAATGGTAACGGAAGAGAGAAAAGAAAGAAGAAAAAAATAATATATATATCTCTTAAAATACTTTTAAAAACGTTCTAAAAAAAAAATTTAGATATAGTATAGCCATAAATATTCCGACCTCAATGCTATTCAAGCTCTGCCTTAGTGGCAGCGAATCATGCTTAATAAAACGATAGTAGTAACACTTACGTTTTTCCGAGCCGTGGACGTAGTTGTGCGAGAACTACTCTCTATTTCTCGCCGTCCCGCTTCTGATCTTTTGGAAAAGGTCAGGCGGAAAAATAAAATGTAGACTGAATTCAATACTTCACAGTTTATTCCATCACAAACACGACACTATCAATCACTGATTTTCAGTACTCACAATTGTACAATATCTAGTATTTAGAACCACTGCTGAACTGTTTGTTCCCCAAAACTTAAGCAAAGACTTTCTTTAATCCAACCGCCATGTTTTAAAACCTCTACCATACTGTGGCCATGTGGCGCCTTTCTCAAGCTACTGCCGATAGAGGGCGCCACGCCACAGGAAATAAACAAGTCAGCAGTCCGTATTACAATTATTTAGGAATAATACTTTTAATTGAAACAGTTTAATTAAATATTACATTCATAAATATGATTAGATTTTTAATGCATTAATTTACTTATAAAACGTTACTTATTTACGTACTTATTAAAGAAATACCTTACTCAAGCTACTGCCGAAAGAGGGCGCCACGCCACAGGAAATAAACAAGTCAGCAGTCCGTATTACAATTATTTAGGAATAATACTTTTAATTGAAACAGTTTAATTAAATATTACATTCATAAATATGATTAGATTTTTAATGCATTAATTTACTTATAAAACGTTACTTATTTACGTACTTATTAAAGAAATACCTTACACTATTACCAACGTAAAAAAAACATCGTAGGAAAACCAGAGAGTCTGAAAATTTCACATACCTAAAATAATCAACCTAAATCCGATCAATCACATTTAGTGTTAAATTTAATTCACGGTCTTATGTAGACTTGCATTTGTTTTGTGGTATCAGCTAAAAACTAGCGTCGTGGTTGCTACCCAACGGTATGAGGCTAAGCGGAGGCCATTTTGTTGCAAATTATTACGGTCTTATTTAAAAAGACACGATTCCTCTAAAACTCTGTTTATTTTATCTGTGGCTACATCTTTTCTATGTAAAATGACTATTTTAATCGACGAGTTTGGAGTGTTTTAAGGAATTGCGTTTTTATAAATTTTATAAGGCTTGGGTTATCTGTTATCGGCTGGTTTCTGAATGGAGAGTTTCATTAAGTAAATACTTAAGAAACCTTTTTTCTGAGGAAATTGATGAGACAGCACTACAGTTAAATGGTTAATTAGCGAAATTCTCAATTCAGAAATGGCCCCTTAGTTTTTAGATCAATGAAGCACAGTTGTTTGATAGACAAATAAACGCGCCCCACACGTGCGTCCGTCGATACGGAATCGACCGGGGAAGTTACCCGGAGTTGAGTGACTCTTTTCGGTCACCTGTCCCCGTGGAGCTGAAATAACTGTGCCAATTCATTCTGCCGGAACGACCGGTTGGCTGTTTATATGATTCAACTAAAGTGGTGATGGGTCATTTTGGCATTATAAGTTTGTTCGGTCCGTCTGACTGGCGGAGTTTTAAAGTTAGATCCAACTGTCGGCATGTATTTATAAATGGTCTCGTTTTGCACGAGCTCCTAAATTAATAATCTGAGTGGAGCGGTGAAAAGTTCTTGTTAGCCTAGTATTTTTAGTTTCGTTATTATATCTTTCGCAGACACTAATATTAAACTTCTTTGTTGCCTTTATGCACATAGGCAAGGTTAATTATCTAAAACTAAAGATAATTGACAGGCAGCACAAGTTTCAATAATAAATACGTATATTGATTCGTTTATGGAAACTTAAATACAAAAAATATATAAAAATCTGCTGTCAGTGTTTGTTCTTCAACTCTTCCGAAACGGCTTTACTGTTTTTTATGAATAGATCGTTGGCTAATTTATTAATATGACAAAACAACCTTTATCGGGTCATCTAGTACATAAAATGGCGCGATCGCATCGCTAGAAAAATTCGTGGTGGTTTCGTATTTTTTTAACAGATGGTTTATTTATATTAAACTAGCTGTGCCCCGCGGTGTTACCCGCGGTTCATCGATTTTCCCGTAGGAATAAGATATTTCCCCGCGGTAAAACGTAGCCTATGTTTTAATCCAGGGTATCGGCTAACTCCATACCAAATTTTATTAAAATCCGTCCAGCCGTTTCAGCGCTAAAGACTGACAAACATATAAACACACACACAAACTTTCACGTTTATAATATTAGTGTGATGTGATGTGATGTGATTACAATCAATGGATCCGCAATCGCAATTCATGCGTACTGATCGGAGTTTCGTAACACTTAACGCATTACATTAATATTCTCATATATTATTCGTGTGCCACAATGGTATTCGCATTAATGATGGTTAGGCTTAGTTACATTGAAATGAGTGTCAATAAATTAAGTGAATGTCCTCATTTATATACCGCAGCGCTAACACTAAGCTTCCATTATTTGAAGAGGCGAAATAATTTTCAATAGGTACGCAGCAGTATCCAAGGCGTCCTCGACTAGTTAGGTTAAGGGTGTAACAAGGGTAAATGTTGCAAAATTGGCTAGCTTTAACTGAAATGTTAGGCAAAACTACGCACTAAAAAATTCTAAATAAAATCTTTGGTAAGAAAGGATATATCAGTGACTAATTCGTATGGAAAAAAAATTGCATTTAACCTGTCTAGATGGCAAAAAAATTTTTTTTCCAAAAGCTTTATTTTCCACGGAATCTAATTTCGCTGGTAAACGATAGTAGCTTTTCATTTAAATCTTTCATGCAAATATCGGCTACATCAATATCTGCAATCCTATCTGATCATATATTTTTTAATGTTAATATTAAGCGTGATTAGTACAAAATTGTACGATTTCTTAATTAGCGCAGGGAATAATCGCCATCGAAAATCCGCCACATCTCTTATCTGTGTAATCTTAGGATTATCCTCTAAAGTATTCGCCGAAGAAGTACAACAAACATTCAAGAAATTGCGCTAGTTTATTATTTTATAACTCAGAGGTCAAATGCTCAAAGTCATTCGCCCTTGTTACAGCCTTAATGTAAGCATTTTGGAAGGCCTTTTCCTTGTAACTATTCATAGAAGGCACAGAAATGTCTCGCCACGGTTGATTGCTCAGGTGCTAAAGCCTTCACATTTATTCTGACCATATATCGATCGATGCTGCCCATTGTAGTGTACAGTCAACGACTCAAATGTCTTTGACGCAGAAAAGCGACCTAGTTACGAGGAAGTGCTTGTAGTGTATGAGTGTACATATTCCAATTAGTGCATGAAAGCGAACTGGCACACCTATTTCCACTTTACCAACGGACTATTCAGTGGTGGTTTAGTAAATATGTAATTTAAAAATATAACCTTTCTTGGTATACCTTAAAAGGAAAGAGGGCTGGCAGAGACCGGAATTTGGCACTTGCCACGTTCCTGCAAGCCTCTTTCGTTTCATGAACATTCATTCGTTGAAAGAACGTGGCTTTTGAGGGTAACCAACCGAAAGCTGTTTGTTACACACAGCAGATACAGGGCCAATTTCTAAATTGAGAATTTACACTATGTACCTAAATAAGTACTTAACTAACGTTCTGTCACGCTCTTTTCTGAGAAATATGACGAGACAGCACTACAGATAAGTAGTTAGTGAAATCGGCCGCTAGGCATTGATTGCTTTGCTTCTTCCCGAATTTCATTTTTCGATCATGGAGTTCGTCAGCCACCCGTTGTTATTGTTCCTTCCACTTTGAAAGCGTCTGGTAAAAACGTCCCTAACACTTTCCAGGCCTCGTTTAGAGTCCTCGCCCGGCTCCCAATTAGTGGTGCTCAAATGAAAGGCCACCTCTACCTACATGGTGTATAGACTCGCGGAGTCCGTTTTCTAGCCGGCCGCACAGCGTGGCAATGGCGCGGGGTCGTCGACCGCTGCGCGTCCCCCCGCGATCGAACGCCCGCCGCGCCCGCGCTCGCCCTGCCCCACTTTACGAAACATTGCACTTGCCCGCTGCGTTACCGGCTGACTGACACCCTGTTCCTCGTATGCTTACGCCCGGTTTATCGTTCACCAACGATCTCTCGATCGTCGCCCCGGTTTCTCTCACACTAACGACATAAACATTTACATACAGAGAGATACATGGCTTCTGGCCCCAACCTATATCCCTGTGTCGTGGGAACTAGAAACAGCGACAACACAAACATGTAAACATCGAAGACCTAGGGGATTTTTTTGTCCCCAGCCTTGGCTCGGACCCGGGACCTCTCGCATAGTAGGCAGAGGCGCTAACCGTTGCGCCACAGAGGTCGTCAAAATTAACGTTATTCCGGATACCCTAACTTGATTTTTCGTCCGAAGAGTCCGACCGGATTTCGCCCTGATTCGCAGAGCTTAATCATGGTGAGTCGCGACGCTTCGTCTTTGAAGTTTTAGTTAAAAAAATGTGTACAGCTATAAATCTACTGTGTACAGCAGAGCTGTCAGTCGTTTTTTGTCTTTACTTTGTTCAACTGACTGGAGTTACGAGAAAGTATAGGTTAACTTATTTTTGGTACAAAATAACAGAGGAGTACAAATGTATTGGCAACGTTATAAAATGACTGTGAAAAAAAGCATTATACTTATTTAAACTGGTCTAGTTGCGTTTGATGAAACGTTATCGGCATTCTCTTAGTGACTAAAGTGGTAGTAGGTAAACCAAATTGCTGTGAGCAACGATGTTGGTGAAAAGTTGTTAGACTTAAAGACATAATTCAAATTCAAATTCAAAAATTTATTTCGACGTAAAGAATTTACATTCTGCTTGTTGAATGTCAATGTACATACAGTTATGTATAATGTTAGCCGCTGCCTTGGGGCCGTCTGTAGTGGAGAAAAAGGCAGCGAAAAAAAAACTCCACTCTGACCATCTTTTCTCAAATCACCTTAAAGCTAATACAAATCAAACCTACAAAATAATATCTTGGATGTGATGTGATATTATGTGAGTTCGCGTTGAAGTTGCGATCACCTCTCATCATCATTGCAAAAACCTCAAACCAGGCTTAATCAAACATTGCAAATGTACTACCCGCTTCTTATTCAACGGATAACACATAAAAAATGGTTGTTCTGTAAAAGCGAAAACTGAAAAACAAATGAAAATAATTTATTAACAATGGTAAAAAACATGCATAATTTTATAAATAAAGATTAGCACCTTACTTGGATCGTACACAATTTGCTGATTGACTGAATAATTATGGTAATGACATATTTCAAATGATAGCGCTACAACTTGCCTTCTAGCTGCAAAAGTACCTGATGCTTAAAAATTTAGATAAGAGAAAAATGAGAATGCTAGAAAAGTTCCTGTTTCAAATTCAAATTTAAAAATTTATTTCAACGTAAAGAATTTATATTCTGCTTGTTGAATGTCAATGTACATATAGTTATGTATAATGTTAGCCGCTGCCTTGGGGCCGTCTGTAGTGGAGAAAAAGGCAGCGAAAAAAAAACTCCACTCTGACCATCTTTTCTCAAATCACCTTAAAGCTAATACAAATCAAACCTACAAAATAATATCTTGGATGTGATGTGATATTATGTGAGTTCGCGTTGAAGTTGCGATCACCTCTCATCTAGCCACTCAGGATAGAGACGGCGATAGCTGTTAGGACTCGTGTCAACTTTAAGTGGTACAGTCAAGTCAACCGGTGTATTTACATTACTATCAATGATTTTCATTCATTGCTGGACATTGTTTTGTTTGTATTGTGAAGTTCATTATTTGTACATAAGATAAACAATTCATTTACACTCCCAGTGTTAGTTAATTATCCTAGGTAATTAGAGTCATAGGTCCATATGTTTAGCGGACTGAGACCGTCTATGGTTAAACTTTACGGATAAACACACTTAAAATTTTAGACACTACACTAAGTACAAAGATATAACCCTTTGTTACAGAGTTCATTTACAATCGGCGCTATTTGAATTTAGAAAACAGGTAATTTATTAATTACAACTAATCACAAGAAATTCTACAACTTTAGCATTGCCTTGAAATGTCATACAGTCATTGCTGGACATTGGTCATATGGGAAGTCACACTTAATTTATACTCGTAGTATAGAAATAGCCGAGCCTCCTAGTATAGGTAAATATTTGCTTAAAAGGAGGCTTCTGCGATGTTTTGTACGTGCATGTTTTGTTTGGATAAAGGCTTTTATCATTTACTATTTACTGACGGTCTAGCACCTTGTTTCCACGTCATAGTGGATATAGGTAAAACACAATATTCCAAGAATATCTATAAGTGCTTATAGACTTGCTATATGGGTATATTATAATAAAAATTCGAAATGAACAACGAATGTCCACGAGGTAAAGTTACACTTATACTTAGTTTTTTATGGTTCTGAAAATCTGGTAAATGTATCTGAAAACCTTGACATTTGTAATTAAATCTGTCGGAAAAACTGCGATTACGGAACCCTCGGTGGGCCTGACTCGCTCTTGACCAGTTTTTGAGTAATGATAGCCACTTTTACAGATGGAAAACGTCGAAATGTATTCATCAAGACAAACGAACAACTGTCGTAGAATTAACATTCCATTTGCAGACGTTTGCTTTAGATGAGTGTTTTGTTTTTTCGAACGGAACAGCCAGTATTTTCTATTTGGAAATAGTTTCGCTATTTCTAATTAAAGAATTGCACCAATTATGTGACACTTCATTATTATTATTATTAGGTGCTGCGGGCAAGCCTACCTACTCCATATAACCAATGTCCTAGACACTGCAGCGTCCTAGTCACTTCACCCATATATTGTGAGTGTAGGTGTTGTTACACTTTATTGCACAATAAAAAAAAAAACATTATGTAACTTAAATAACAGGTTTGTGATAAAAATTACGTGCAAAGGATAAAAATTGATATTTCTAAAGAAATTTCTTCCAGCCAGCCTAGAAATTTTGGAATGTTAAAAAAGAGAGTGGGGTAGGGCAGATAAAGTAGAAACACAACTCATTGTCTGTGTGTCACTGGCCGCTGTATAAATCATCCCATTACGTAGATCCAAAGGCCAAAGAGTTTATTATGAAAATAATTTGAAGAATAAACGATCGAATAACTTTAATATAAAAATCTCGTGTCTATTTGGTAGGTCTGAGAAAAGGCCGTAGGCTAAGTAATATGGCAAAACAACGTTTGCCGGGTCAGCTATTTTAAAATAAATACCACGAAATTTTCAGTGCGTAGAAAGGTCTTGAGACAAACAACGCAAGTCAGAAGTATTGATTGCCCAAACAGAACAACAAACCGGACTGCTCGTTCCTAATGAAGTTATGTACAGCCTGCAGCTTCACCAAGTAGTCCCTGTCACTCGCAGAGTAAAAGTTTTGCAAAACATCTATTGTTGATTTTGTTTTCATTAAGTTAGATAAATTCACTTCTAAACTAAATGCTTGCAATGAATGTTGAGAATGCGTATGTACTGTTTGTATTTCTTAATAACTAAAGGAATCCTGGCTCTAGAATCTCTGGCATGGCTTTGGCAGTAGAGTAATCATTCGCGTTATGACCTTGAAATGAACAGTTAAAAACTATTGTTATCGCGCTAATCGGCTCACCAAAACTTCTACAGGTTCAAACAAGACATACAGAACTCTTCCGAACCGCAACATTACGGTATAAAGTAGTCGCAATTATAGCCGACATCTGATGGAAAACAGCACCAAAAGAAGAAGAATATAACGACTAGGGTTACCTCTTTGTGAGGTAGACTGTACCTGTGTGGTTTCTACATACAAGGTAGTTTGCAAGAACTTTGCTAGTTCAACTCTCCCGGGAGACTAATCCGTCAAAAACATGTTAAAGCTATCTCTAGCTTTAACTAACCGAAACTCTTAACTAGACTTTGTATGTTGTCAGGTATCCGAATAAAGTTTCGCACCGTTTCGTGTTCTCTTCTTCGGGCTTAATTTGAAAACTTTAACAATAATTTTGCCGTTTAGTTTTGGGGGGCCGAAGTATGTTCAATCCGACGGCGCGGTGGGCTGCCGGGCTCATAAAACAGGGCCCCGTCAAAACTTGATCAAATTCTTGAGGAGAGGAAGGACTGTTCAGAACTGTTCCGATTATACGTGTGTATAGACTGGTGTAACTGCTTTTTCACAGCTTTTAAGTTCTTAAGTATTTTCTATTTAAGGGAAGGGACTCCATTCAGTAACAATCACAGCGCCATCAATCTATATTAATAATTTCGTTCGGGTCTACGGTAGACTCGAACGATATGCACACCAAATGAAAGAGCGTAAAAAAATAGTTGATCTGAGTCGACAACATATGGGCGGAAAATTCGTATTATCGAGCAGCATCAATATAAAAATTATTAAATTCAACAATGGTGTTGCTAAGTAAACATGTCAATGTCATCATTGTTGTGTTAGTGTCACAAGTTTTCATTGTGAACTGTTATGGCCGGTTTACATTATTTTAGTGTTTAGGAGAGTGCTATAATACAATTAGAGAGGCAAGTGCATTAGTACATTACTAGACGTTCGAGTGAACGTTTATATTTCTTCCAGTAGAGTGTCACTTCGCCGACGTCGCGAAATATGCGCTATCCTACTCAAAATACTATGAGTTTTAATGGAACACATAAGTAAGTTTGATAATTCGAGTTAATGAAAACAACACGCACCCGTCACGAGTCACTTGCGCACTCTCCTAAAGTTCTCACTAAATTTTTAGTTTATACACAGATAAGTAACGAGGATAGTAACGCGCTCAGGTGTTACTGGATAGAACAATAGAAACCAATTCTATTTTGATTCTAATTGAAAGGCAACTAGAACCGTACTATAATGTAAAACGTACTAAAGCAAGTGGCGCTTACACGTTTCTACAAAAGCTGTACAAAAACAGTTTCTAAAAAAATTACACAGAAAGCATAAAAAGCGTAAAAAAAAATAAACTGTACAACATGAAAATAATAATTTACATTTACATATTTACATTTACATACAGGCACTATGGCCCCACACTAGGATACCCTGTGTCGTGGGAACCAGAAACAGCGACGTCACAAACATGTAAACATCCAAGACTGGGATTTTTTTTGTGCCCAGCCGGGATTCGAACCCGGGACCTCTCGCATGGTAGTCAGATGCACTAACCACTATGCCACAGAGGTCTTTAAAGGTTGAGCCCCCAAAATGGGCCCGATTCAGCATAATGTTGCAACAGAGTGTAAAGTAAAGCACTCTCCTAAACACTAAGATAATCTAAACCGGCCCTTTGATCTAATTTGTTAACTTCATGGTGTGTGGAATACCGTGGCATCCGAAAAGGTTATTATAATCTGTGCCAACTGAGAAGGTGTAGTAAGTAATCTGTGGTGTTTTTCATTGGCGGGAGCTCAGAAGAAGGGTCTGAAAAATAATTGAAAAAGGAAATCAAAGTCATAAATTGATCTTTATTGTTTTGCTTAGTTAGGTACCAATAAACTTATTGAAATGAAAAAGCCACTAGATAAGAAAAATACCAAAAATTAAAATGATGAAGAAAAACATGTGGTCAATACAAAACTAAAAGCTGTAAAGCCAAAGAGAGGGAGCTGTTTTTAGTTGATTAGCCAAGTGGATTCTACGTCTCATACGTCATTAGATTCACTAGCTGTTAACTAAATTCAATGCTGTTAAGTTTATGAAGGAAGCTCATTTAGTAATTTGTGATGAGGTACCCATGACAAAGTTATGATAAGTATCCGATTTTCGCCTTGCATTCCTTCGTGAGTAGCCAGAACATGTCCAAAAGAGCAAGATTGGCTATCCGTAATAGTGTGCTGGTTCCAATACTGATGTAAGCATGGTAGCGAGATTTGGGTATGGCAGAAGTCCGAAGAATCATGAAAGTAGGATTAGTGCAGTACAAATGAGATCCTTAAGAAATATGTGTGGTGTTACTTTGAATGACAGAATACGCAATAGTGTGATCAGAGACCGAGGATGTAGAGAAAGAGGATGTAGTGAGTGACTAGAATTGAAAAAAGGAATGTTGCGTTGGTTTGGAGATGTGGAGAGGATGAACGAAGAAAGACTGACAAAGCAAATACATCGGGCGAATGTGAGTGGAAGGGCCGGTAAGGGACGCCCCAGTTGGACATACTTCGACCAAATAGGGGATGTATTAGCAAAGGGCAAGATGAAAAGTACCCGAAACCGATGTGGGTCCATGCAACGACTAATGGATGTCGATGAAGCGAAAGTGATTTGTCAGGATAGTGGCAGGTGACAGTCCGTGGTCTCTGCCTACCCCTCTGGGATACAGGTGTGAGCTTATGTATCTGAATGTATTAAGATATTTATATCTACTGGTGGTTGATAAATACAGAAGCGTCACCATATAAAAAACATAGTGGAATTCTATTTTGCGTCTACATTTTACCCGAGCGAAGCCGGGTTTTCGTCTAGTAGTAAAATAACCATAAATGATTTTACAGATCTTACTCGAACTGTTAATGAAGCTACTTTTCTTTGGTGGGGCTAGAAAATCTCTTGCATCCCAAATTCAGTTTATGGTTGAAAATTACACCGAAACATGCTGAGTGCTGCACAAACGGTACCTATAGGTCAGGTAAAGTTGGCACGTTCAACACATTTACACGTTGCGCTTGTGTAGTGTCTGTGAATAGCGCGCGGCGTGACGTGTACTGCATGCGCATCATGAAAAGTCTGCCCGTCTCTCTTGCGCGCGGTCTAGCTTATGAGTGTGAAACGGACAGTTATAGTTTTACTTTTACTACTGTTTATACAACGTGATCTTTTTGGTATTCAACCGTATGTGCCTTTCAATGAGGGATTTTTCTGACAGCTAAGAAAAGTAGTTCCAAATGAGCCGCTTTCAGAAAAACTAAAAAAAAAAAACGAATGGCTGTCAAAGGAATGCAATTTTGGACCTCAGTCCAATAGCCACGTGTGATACATCATCGAATAGGTCTCAGCGAGCTGAATAAAAGTTACTATGACGTCAACAGCCAAATGTTTGTCCTTTCGGAGTTATATTGTATTGAAAAAAAACTAACATTTTCAATTTCAAAAAAATAACATGTATCACACATGGCTATTGGGCTGAGGTCCAAAACTGCATTCCTTTGACAGCCATTCTTTTTTTTTTCTTCTGAAAACGGCTCATTAGTCAGTAGATGGCATTTTTAAGAGAGGGTTTTTGTTTTTCTAATGAGAATTGCCAGTTTATTCTGTGGTATTTCCTCTTTTTTTTGGCTCTTGCATTTGATTGTGATTGGACTTCGAACAACTGCTACTGGTGCTAAAATCATGGAAAAAACGTTGAAGAAAAAGAAGAAGAATAGGAGACCAGAACATTCGCGTAACCACAATAGAAACCGAATGGTGTTGCTCAGTTGATCACAGATTCCTTCCAGTTGATGAAATTACAGAACAGTAATAAAGTTTTTATCTGTGGCAAGCAATTAGAAAAAAAGGTAGGGTAATTCATCCAGTAACTGACCACTGAGCGTCCGTTACCCTTTGTTACATAATTAAATTATAATTAAATTGTTGAGGATTTCTGGGATAATTATTTTCTGTTTTGGTAAAGATTTTCTTAGGTGAAATTATTTTTGTTCATGTGAAAATTTATTGAAATTTAAAACTATTTGGTAACCATTGATTCCACCTTGTTTTTAATACTTTTCGCTCGAATTTGCTAAAAATATATTATAACAAGTAACCCATATCATCATCATCAACCCATTATGTCCCCACCGAGGGGCACGGGTCTCTTCCCTGAGGAAGGTATAGGCCATACTCCACCACGGGGGCCAAGTCCGGATTGATAACCCATATATTTGTATTTATTTATCTACAACGCACCTATCTTACTAAAACCTAACTCTAGTCTACACTTAAACTAGAGTCGCATTTTGAATCAAAATCATATATTTTTAAACATTCTGTATAGTGAAATTGCATAAGTGTGAGTACTGTGAACGTGCCAGCTTTAGATAACAGACCTATATAAGAATTTCTCACTAGACAACTGGATAAAGTTCTGCTAGAAAAAGTATAATTGCTTACTCCAAGTTGCATCTCGTTTTCTTAAAAGCTTAATCATAGTTACCGAGTCGATTAGGTTGATAAATCGCCGTTAATTAAGTTTTCCGTTTCGGTTTGTAATTTTTTCGATTCTCCGTCGGAGTCGGCTGTGTAGTGTACCACTTGTATTTAATTTACATAATTTGCTCGTAAACCTTTGAGGTAATTGATGAACTGTTCGTTTTATTTTAATGAAAAGAACAACTGCGCTAAAAACTCTGCTTACTATGGAATTGCTTAACAGACATCGAGTTCTGTTTATATTATTGACCGGTCAATTATTTTATAGAATATAAAGTTTGTCGGTTCCAGTTTTTACGCTACGTGCTGCTACGTTTCAGGTCTCTAGGTCTTCATTCATTCAACATGAAGGTTCTTCATTGAAAGTCATGAAAAATGTGTAAAATAATTTTTCGAAAATAATCCCTTAAGGGGTTGAAAGGGGGGTGCTAAGTTATGAAAGTGGTCTGATTTTCAAAGTTATTTCGATAAAATGTATTTCATCATCATCATCAACCCATTATGTCCCCACCAAAGGGCACGGGTCTCTTCCCTAAGGAAGGTATAGGCCATACTCCACCACGGGGGCCAAGTCCGGATTGGTGGAGGTTTGTAAGACTAGTGGCTGGTCTTACTGTCAGAATTTTCAAGCCGCCCTGAGGCCTCTGACTTGGCTTAACGACTTTATTTGTTGTTTTTTCAACTAAAGCCCACGAAGACGAAGTCGCGGTCAACAGCTAGTTTTATATAAAATCTTTGGCTTTGTTATCGCAGAACATAAGATTTCTGTGCCTTGTAGTTGATTTGCGCAGCATTTCTCGCCACGTGCCCTTTACCTAGGTTCGAATCATACACCCGAGCGCGTCGACTTCCTTTCGTTGCTGCTTCCAATCTTCGCTCGCGTATCTTAGAGGCGTCAATGGAATGAAAAAAACACGTCATGTGACCTGATTTTGAATCTGTCTAACGCACTGTCAGAATCGGGGCCAAGTTAAACCCACGTGTTTTTTACTACTACAATGCACGCAACCTTGACAAAGCGAAAGAGGTATGTCAGGATCCCGACCCCCGTGATACCGGCGCTTATGTAATTTATGCATAAACAGAATTTAGTCCAGAACAGTAAACCTGAAACTACTACAGCGGCTATCGTTTCCGCCGAGTGTGGCAACTGACTAACTATAATGCAATATTTGTGTATTTACACAAGAGCGGGCGGCAAGGACAGGAGTCAGCGGGGACGGCGAACTTTGTTGCGAAAGATTTAATGGAAGTTAGTCCTCTTTGTGAGGAACTTTGCGAAGCACCAACTCGTCTGCCCACTGACTGTTCCCGGCGCTCGTAAAGGCCAAGCCGATTATGTGCTACAAATATTCTGTTTCGTATTATTCGTAATACTCCATTTAGGTAATTGTCTTTCCGTTTATTGCTTGTCGCGTGTGGTCCTATTTTTGGTCCACTTTGCACTTCCCCAGATGCTCGGATGCCCTTAGTGTGCGGGATTTAAGCAGGTGAGTGACAGAAAAAAATAACTTATAAGCTACTGGATTATTTGACGAAATCCCAATTCAATTTAATGCAAATAGTACGTTTAGTGCATTAGTACGTATAGAAAAAAATGTGTAAGTTAAATAAAAGTAAATATTTTATAAGGTTATTTTCTCGTTAACTTTGACGGAAAACATTGTTAATCAAACCGACTAGCAATAGTCCAGGAATTTTAGCACCAAAAATCGGTCCGCTCTGCATAACATCCTTCTACGTGATTTTTCGATTGGATTATGTCAGAGGGTGCCTCCTAAGTATAAAACCGAGTTTCTGTCGCCCGAAACCGTGAGCGTTAGCCGCCATCTTGGAAACCGTTTTTTTGCATATATCTCGGAAACGGTAAGTTTTACGTTAAAAACCGAAGAGATCTTTTTTGTAGAGAACAAAATTTCCTTATTAATCTTTCATTTCCCTCTTTTTCACGATAAATATAATAGTTACAGTCTCCATGATAAAAATTTCGATTATACTTTTTGGTTTGCATGCCAGAGTAACGTATTACCGCTCGTCGCTGATTTTCGATTCCAGGTGACAATTTTTATTCAGCTAGAACTCAGCAACTAATCATTTTGCAAGAAAAAGTTTTATGCAAAAATTTGTAGAAAATTTCATGCTCTCCAACTTTAATTCAAACATTTGTTTCGTATCTCCAAAAATTATTGAGTTACTTTGCAAAAACAAAAAAATTGTTTTTTTTTACTTAATTTATCGGAAAATATCAACAATTGGGGGAAAAGTTTGGTATAAAAAAGATGGGAAATTTTGTTCTCTACAAAAAAGATCTTTTCGGTTTTTAACGTAAAACTTACCGTTTCCGAGATATATGCAAAAAAACGTTTTCCAAGATGGCGGCTAACGCTCGCAGTTTTGGGCGACAGAAACTCGGTTTTATACTTGGGGGGCACCCTCCGACATAATCCAATCAAAAAATCACGTAGAAGGATTTTATGCAGAGCGGACATCTAAAAATCTTGGACTACAACAGTGTTTAGCAATTTGGGGAAACTGAATCGGCAACAAATTCTATCTAATATAGCGCGAACAACGAACATATTGGCAAGAAGTCTTCGGCCAATCTCAGGATACACTAGAGACAATCTGCTCGGGTAATGTTAGCAATATATATTCACGCGTATTGCAGATTCTGTGTTATGCCTCCCTTCGCCAACTTTAGCGTCCCCGGCCTGTCTGCGCCTTAAATGTACGCGCAAATGTATATCTGGGGCTTAGTCAAAAGGGAACTTTTATTGCTTGTGAATTTCATTATAAGTTTGCTCTTTCTCTTTAAATGGGGATTGTTTCTCTATTAAGTTTGTTATAATTCCCCGGTTTGTTATTCCGTCGAAAGAATCGTTAAAATGTTTTGATGACTACCTTACTCGAGGATAGCTCTTTGTTTTTGTTTTGCAGCTTCACAAATGGATTTTAAATTATCTTCAATTAATAATAACTTGTCACTAATATGGTCCTACAATGACTAATGAATAAACTTGACGCAGTGTGGATATTCCAATACAACAGCCGCTTTTAATCCGTTGGCTGAGCCATAAATCCGGCCCTCCTATCGCCTAAAGCGTAACAGTAAGTTAAGCTACATTGTACCCACGAAGCCTCAACATGCTCGAGATTATGACACGTCAAAAGTTGCCCGTGGGGGAGGGGGGCACGGCAAAGTTTACTCGAGTTTGCCGCCCCCCCGTCTGCGCTGTTTACAAGTTCCACTGTGTAACTACCCAAGTACCGAACAAACTTGGCGAATAGTAAAGGGAAATAACGCTATCGGCTCGCCCGTTGTCAGCCTCAGACTTACGGCTCAAGTTTCTTTGTCGAATATCGACAACATGACTCGACTACGCAAGTGAGTACAGACCTAAGGGAGCCAATCAATTATGTGCCGCCTAACCTCGAGATTGTTCCAGCTAGATAACACGACAGAGGGAATGTTCCTCCCGCATTGGAACGTCGATATTACGTTTTGATGGAACTCGTTTTCATCAAGTTTGCCTTCGTGTTGCGAACTTGCTCTGAAAGCGGCGGCTGACTTATCAAAGTTGAAATTGGGAATATTGGGATTCGCTCGAGGCCCGACTGCGCTCTCCGAACTCACACATGTGGTTATTATAATAACATCCTATTCAACCGGCTTCTCGCCAACTTAGCAGTTACTGGAAACCGTTCAATGTGATATTAATGAGCTCTGCGTTGTTAGTGCAATCAACATCTATTCCCTGTTTACTGTTTGTGTTACTATCTGAGATTGCGTCGACTCAATGCTAACAAGACGTAAATGATTGATTTACGCCCGGGCGATCCCCAATCGCCAATCAGTATCGCAGAGGCACACGTCGCTCGTGCAGATTAGCGCGAGCTCTAAATCACCGCATGCCGTCATGCCCCTACAGAGATACAAACGGACGCTCGGATATATGCGTAATTAGAAAGCTAGACGTATCGTCGGACGCGATCTCCGAGAGCGTTTCACGGCGAGACAAAGAGTCCTATATCACCAGTCTCAGTGAAAGGGGGCTATTGTACCATCGTGTGTGCCTACCTATGTATGTAACTACTAAATACTTGACTTCCACCCGCCATTATCCTTCCCGCCGTGAATACTAAAAAGTCATTGGTAGGCAGTTACGCAGATTAAAACGGATGATTTGAGTACGCTCAAACTCTATTCCGCCGCTTCCTTGGAAACCCATAGCCGGGATACCTCGGAAGTGCTCTCCAATAACAAGGCCCAAATTGTTATTGCGAATTGAGTAGAAATTACCTGAAGAGCTCGCCGGGAGATTGGGACAAAGCCGGCTGGCAACAGTGAGACTGGTTTTACACTAGCGACTTGCTCGCTAGACTTCCGAACCAAGTGGTCGCATTTAATTTTATAGTTTTAGTTCATTTAAAAATAAGTGTGACTAATAAGGGTTTACACCAAAATCGTTAAACGTGTTTAGTTACCAATGTTATTTAAATGTGTCGTGTTTGTATAGTTTGACATCTGACCTAAATTCGCCGCCCTTATTGAAGAAACAACCTGGTGAAGAACCTCGTAAATTGCTTATCCAGAAAGACAATAGAGATTCTCGTTTTAAGTAGCGCGGTAATCTGTACACGCATGACATAAGAGATTGAAATGGAAAGCCCTAGATCAGAATTTATTTATTTTACACCTATTGCAAAGTTTTGTGAGATATCTCACCTTGGTATAATATGACTGTTATCATGACTAGTGGGCTGCGCTGTGAGTGAGCCTACACAAGAGAAAACTATGTGAACTATGCGCTAAAGATGGGAAAATTGTACTTAAAAAATATAGGTAAGCGATTTAGGAGCAGTCTCTGAATTAAGAATTTCGCTAACTACTTAACTGGATGTTTCGTCCAATTTCTCAGGAAAAAACGTGAAGAACGTAACCTCAAGGCCAGTTTCTAAATTGACAATTTCACTAAGTAAATACTTAAGTATCGTTCTGTCACGCTCTATTCTGAGAAATTTGACGAGACAGCATAGTTAAGTAGATACTTTGTGAAATTCTCAATTCAGAAACCGGCCCCTAACCTTTCCGAAGATACATTTTGCCCAACTTGCTCTGGTCTATTCAACAGTGCGAGCAAGTCGTTAGTGTGAGCAGGGTCTTCAAACGTAATCGACCAGAGTAACCCTTTCGTGGAGCAATAACAGCGGATCGTTTTAGAGAAGACCCATTTGATAATTGCCAATCGTTCGCCGATAAGAAACGCTCCGAGACTTAATTAAACTGTATAGAGAATGGCTCGCACATATTATTACATTGCCGTTCGAAGTTTGGCCTTTGGAGTCAGATTTCTAAATTGTGATCGTTTGTCTCAAAAAGATTAAAGCATTTTAGTAGTTATAAACGAGATGCCAAAGTGACTTTCAAAGACAAATCAAATATTGATAGAGAGTCTGAGAACTTGGCCTGTGATGTTATATTCTTGTTGGTTTCGTCTTTCAATTTACCTTGTACACCTTGGCTGTTGAAAAGTTTGTACAGCGTGTTATTCGAAATGGCGCAAAATCTGTAAACAGACTCTTCAGTGTCCATAGTTAAGCCACTTTTTAATACGCAAAACTTAAACGCCATTACAAGAACACGATTCCTCTAAAACGCACCTCAGTCAGTTTTTAATATAATCTGAGGTGTATTTCCTTTTAACACATACTATTAAGAGGTTTTTATGAGGGGGCGGGACCGACCTAAAATGTATCCTTGCCGGGATGGTGCGTGGTGGCTGGAGACAGAGAGAGTTGGAAGAAAGGAGGGGAGGCCTTTGCCCAGCAGTGGCCAAAAGAGGCGTTTTATGTAAAAAAAAAAGAGTGTCTTAAGCAAGACCGTAAAAATTTACATATTTATTTAATTTCTACAAATAGGCCGCTTTTATATAAATATTTATATGCTCTCAACTATTCAACCTAGTAATATCTGTATTTTTACGCGGGAGATGAGTCAGCTGATATTTCTTTCTTCGATTTCACACTAATCGTAATATCAATAACCCCATTAACTTCCACTGGACCTTGCCTTAACACCCTGTATTAAAATGTTTGTACGTACTTCATTTTCATAAGTTAGTAAAGTAACGTCATATTCTGTGATGACGGAGAGACGATTACTATGTTATTCCTCGCTTCAATACTGATAAATTATTTGCTATTAGCTTAACTTATCAAGCAGTTCTAACTTCAAATTGTCATTCGAGAATACACTTCATTATGTAAGCATCAAATCTCCATCTAGAATTTGAAATTAGTAACTGTCAGATTTTCTTTCCTAGCTGCAGCATCGCGGTCAGACATTGCGCGGCATTAATTATTATAGACGTATTCTTCAGAGTTAATCGCAGTTAAAACTTTTCTCCAACAAAAAGAATGGCTGATTCCGTCCCGGTATTATCTGGACAGTTTTTGAGAATCAACCGGGTGGACGCGATCAATGGCTCTTTCAATTAAAAGTTTAGCCCCCCGTCCGCGGCTACACTAGGGCGGGGACACCGGCATCGCGGTTTTAATAATAATAACTTCAACACATGTGCTTTGTAAGCTTTGTTTGTTGTAAACGTGACGGCCCCCATATCGGTCGAACCAAGCAATAGGTGTTGCCTTATTGTAACAATTGTGACACATGTTCTTTTATTATATTCATAAATACATGCAGAACATAAGCTCTTGTCGTGGTCACAAATTGACGTCCTGTGCAACGGTATCCAGGCAAGAACATCACAAACATGGGAAACAACCAGACTAAGATTATTTGTTATTATTCACGGCGGCTTCTAGTGGGAATCGAAACCACAACCTCTGTGTTGGTAGTCAAGCGTGTTAACAGCTGGAGCGACGAGGCAATCAAAGGCAAGTATTCTGATACAGCATAATAGAACGACACGGAGGACAAACCTCCAATATTAGAAAGAAATAGAAATATCTTTATTGAGAAATACAATTAGCCACAGTGAATTATGAGAAGCCCTTGCTTTTGAACTAGTATAACCTGTGCGTCAGGAGTATGTGTCTTCTCTTAACCAAGTATTACAGTTAAGTGCAAATTAGTCCTAAACAATGTACCAGAAAAAAAGTAAAATAATGAGTATGTCTTATAGAAAGCAAAGAAAACAGAAAAACTTGCTTTGAGCATAAAACTTGAAGAAGAAACAGGTTGCATTGTTGCCAAGAATATAAAAGTTCAAATTATTGAACCTACGATTGAGTAATATCACGAATATTATGCTGGTGACATTTGGATAAAAATATGTTTGCAAAGAAAAGGTAAATGCCACAAAAAGAATCGGGGCTTTTTAAAGTGATTTATCATAGAGCCACATCGATATGAAATTGCATCCGTAGTACGGTTCCCTGCACTAAGCTCGTCCCGGGATTGTTGGGGAGTCGGCGACGTTTTTACACAACTTCGCGACCCCCATTCGCATTGTTCCGCCAACTTCTTAGACGCCCCGCTACGAGTGGGGTGATAATGAAATGGGGTCTTGCATCAGAATTCAACGCCGAACTTGTGTGGGGGATGTTTATATTATGGGTATCATTTAAGCTATCACCAATTTAATTAGTTTTGTGTTTCTTAAATAATAGGGTTTGTCCTCAAAATAGTAGATCTGTCACCAAAATGTAGTCACCAAACAATGCAAAATCAGTTCCACAATAAATCACCTAAAATCCTGAGATATAAGGTCTAGTACCAAATAAATGTTTTTGTATGTATTATAATAGGTGTGTCCTAATAAGTATTTAAGCAAACTAATTTAAAGAGATCACCAATAAATCATATTATGTTAAAGAGGCAACAAGAGGCAAGGTAAGAACGCATCAAAGTCGAGTCTGTTTTCGATCTTACATAGAGAACCTAACGCTCCGACGCGCTCCGCTTCGCTACGCGCGTCGTCGCACCTATATTTCTGTTGTCACGTATTCTTTACACGATTTATTTGGTGACAGATCTACCATTCTGAGCACAGAGCTATTATTTAAGTAACAAAACTGTTATTATAAGAACGAAGTTTATATTCATGTAATGCAATATAATTTTATTGGTTATCGATCTCTTATTTTACACATATATTAACATTAATTTGGTAATTCATACCTGGGAACAATTTTTGTTTATCTGAGAACGAAAATATTTCGTGGCGATAGATCTATTTATTAGGTGATACAACTTGATGACAAATATAAATTTTGGTGATAGAAAATATATTATTCATTTGCCTGAATGAATAATGCCTTATATTATTCATTTGTTGTTCGTGTTCAAAAGTATTTTTGCCAATCGCGCGGTCTTCATTGATACTACCATTTGCATCCATATCATTTGGACTACGTTTTCTGTGTGTCTGGCTGAATTTAAAAAATATTTGGCAAATCTGGCAGTGATGGTGAAAAGGCTTGTCCCTAACCGTGGATGTCCTTCATAGGTTGTGCAGATAGATAGAATTCAGGCAATAGCTACATTTCTCATCTCTATCTTCAGAGAAGGTAAGCAAGGATTGGACGAAATCCCTAGTTCAAGAGACCATGTCAATTGCTATGAGCTGGATTAAACTTGTAACTGCCAGGATTGGAAATCTGTTGTTGATGGTCATATGAGCAAGCACATAGTTTGGATACACACATAGGTTGAAGGATTAAAACGGAAGATTAATGTTCAGTAAAATGTTTTGTGCTTGGTTAGTTGGACGCATTAAAATTACTTTGTGTTTGTAATGAATATTGTTAATGTCTTCCCAGAGTTGCTCACATATTACGCGACAATGTCCCGTCGGAGTACCGTTTCCTTGTTTACGGGCTGTAAAACTTGCCCCGGTTTATTTTATTGGGCGTATTATCATATCATAATGTGGCTTCTCGTTTATTGAGCCATATTGATATTGTTATATAGTTAGGAGTCTGTGTTTGATGATTCAGGAAGAGTCTGCAATTTATTATTGTATTTTTGTTTCGCATGCAGGATTCAGTTATAGGGGGAGTCCTCATGATCTATCAGACAGTTTTTAGAGCCGTATAATTTTCCTTATGACTCGGAGTGGTTTTAAACAGCACACATATCCATGTGGTCATCTGTTTCCTATAGTGCAATAAATCGAGGACATTAAGGATCACATTCTTCACCGGCACCTCTGTATTGGCACGTTGTAGCTTGAAGATACGTATCATCAACCACGAAAGATATATTCGAGGTCCATCCCATTTGGTCTCACTTAATGGCGCAATACATTCAACTCGCTCCATGGCACTTGAGCTTGTGAATACTTTAGGTGCCGGTCTATGAAGCAGTGGCATGGGATGTGGTCATAATTAGCTATTGATTGATGATCACAACATGGTGAACATGGACTCTGCTCAACGTCCCAACTATAAGGAAATGCAGTCTCACAAGTATGAAAGCTTTTAATTAAAAAGTTGAGATCCTGCGAGATTAGCATCAACTGTTCAACGAGTTCTCGCCATTTACGAGAGTTTGCAACGATGTTATTATTTTTGTATTTTTTTATTTTAAATTAAGACCAGATAAGTTTTGATATGATTGAGAGATTTTTGCGCACCTTCTATCTGAAAAACGAATGCTGTGTGCATACTTGGAGCATTACCATCAAATTTGTCACTCTCGTTCGTTCATTACCTTATGCTCGTGATATTTGTGTTACTGGTAGTGAATCCTTTAAATACCGCAAATAAACTAACGAGATTATCTCCTTTGTTGCAGGTGTGAGTGAAGTGACAAGTCCCGTGCGCGACGCGGCGAGTGCAGTGTTGTGTGAACGGCGGTGCCGCGTCGGTTGTGTGCCAGTGTCAGTGCGAGTGTGTGAGTGACGTGCCGGTGTGGCGCCGGCGTCGGCGTCAAGTCAATGCGGGTGCGCCGATGGAGCGGTGATCGCGACCTGACTACGTCACAAGAGCGGCGCTGGTGAGTTGGGATGCCTTTCATAATTGAAGGGACCAGATGCAGAAGTCCCTAAGTCCCACAACTTGACTAGGGATTTAGGGACTTCTGCATCTGGCCCAGAAGTCCCTAAGTCCCTAGTCGAGTTATGGGCCTAAGGGACTTCTGGGCCAGATGCAGAAGTCCCTAAATCCCTAGTCAAGTTGTGGGACTTAGGGACTTCTGCATCTGGTCCCTTCAATTAGACCCTTATTTAAATTGGTAATTAATTTTTAATGCCGACCCCAACCAAAATGGGAAGAAGGCCGGTAGAAGAGGAAGATTTAAATTGGTAATTAATTTGTACCATTAGCAGTGATCGGAATAGGTATATTGATATTTCGTAATTGCATCATGAAATCATAACATGGATATGCCATATTTCCGGAAATTACCAGAAATGGTAGCGGAAGTCCCGAAAATGGTTCCGAAAGTTCCGAACATTTTGCAAAACATATCATCGACTAATCTAAATTTTATTTAATAGACTTGCACTCCTAGTCAAGGAGTGATTCTGCCAATGTTAAGTTCACAAATAAAGGGTACAAATAAATATAATGCCGGTCACGTATGCCACTCACTACGCATAGTTTTTTACCTTATACCCAGCTCCATGTAATAAGTTCAAAATTCCTAAGAAAATCCGGAAACTCCGGAGGCATATTAACATAACCGTTTGAAATCAATGACCCAAATCAACCTGCCTATTCCGATTACTGACTATTACTCATAAAAAAAAACTGAACTTTAATCTTTTGTATTCGAACGAGTTCGTGATCAACAGCTAGTGGTCCGTAAGACAATACTGGTACAAAGGCGAGCTCTAGGTACAGTCGAGTTCATAAATATATGAACACTTCCGCGGCTTCAAAAATATGTGTGCAAATAAGGTTACAAAAATATCTAGCATGTTATACAATCAAAAATATATCAACGTTTTACTGGTCATAAATATCAACACAAGGCTTCACAAATATATAAACAACTGAAAATTTATAAATATTTGCACAAAATATTGTCAAATGAATGTCAACAAGTATAGTTACATAAATATCTATGCATTAATTGGTCATTTTTATGAGGACAAGCTGACCTACAAATATATCTATGAACTCAATGATAATCTTTTAAAGAGGTTGTATATTTATGACTTTTTGATGGCCACTTATTTATCTAAATGAAAAGATTTATGAAAGATAACTTCATGATGTCACTATCATAATCATAACAACCGTCATCGTGCCTTGTAAGAATTGCATGTAAAGTTTGTGTATTGCATAGGTACGAGTATAGAGACTCATTTTTGCCTACTGCAAAAATTGTTTACCCTGACAACCACCAAATTGAATTTGTACAAGACAAATGTAGCATTCACAATGCTTACTTAGTACAATTGTAGATATCCGAGATGGAAAATCGAGAGGAACTAAAATTAATTAAAATTCCCCCGAAAAGCCCCGATCTTAACCCCATAGAAAATCTATGGTGTTAGATGGTGCAAGATTGCGATGCTACAAAATCACTCGTAGCCTGGGCTGCCTAAGTGATCTTAAACGATCACTAAGGTTAAGCAACATACGGCGCGTTCAGTCCATGGTGACCATATACTGTACCATATAGGTACTTACTGCATTACCTATAGGTAGTAGTTCTGGGACAGCAGGATAAAAAAATAGCAAACTCATAGCATGTGAGGAAGATATAAAAATATCAAAATGTACTGAAATGTACGTTTCAACCGTGATAAAGGGTAAACGCACCCAAATGTTTGACTATATACCTCCCAATCTAGCCATATCATTTGTATTAGACTAGACCAGGATGCCCATCTATTGTAGGTATGTTCTTTTTGCGATTGAAAAACTAGCAATCTAAAAATTGCAAAAAAACGTAGTTGGAACTCACGCCAACACTAAACAGAAATTGCGTACAGATACCCCTAGGCCACTGCGTCATTTACTACTAGGTTCTAAAATAGTCAACAGGTAAAACAAAATAGCACTGTCTTTTGTCCTCGCTGTTTTTCCGTATTCTTCATAAAATGAAAAATTTTGCGAGCGATGACGACGACATTGCCATGCGGTGCATAAGAAGTTTGTTTCGCGTACAGGTACAGAAAATCTATAAGAGACAGACATATGCACTGACAAGTCTGCACTGTTTTCGTGAATTGTCAAATCACATGTTCACATAAATATGGCTGACATTTGTGTAGATATATTTGTAGGTCAGCTTGTCCTCATAAAAATGACCAATTAATGTATAGATATTTATGTAACTATAGTTGTTGACATTCATATGACAATATTTTGTGCAGATATTTATAAATTTTCAGTTGTTTATATATTTGTGAAGCCTTGTGTTGATATTTATGATCAGTAAAACGTTGATATATTTATGATTGCATAACATGCTAGATATTTTTGTAACCTTATTTGCACACATATTTTTGAAGCCGCGGAAGTGTTCATATATTTATGAACTCGACCGTACATATTATATGCATAATAACTCAGTTTTTCACATCGTTAGATATTTACAATGGATAAATCTTCAAAATCGCGAACAGGTATTGAACAGAACGGAATGGCAGCCTTTAATCTCCCTCTGTCCTGTAGGCAACAGGTCTCCTCATTCAGAAAGTGCGTGCCCACCGCGCATTAGCGATTTCAAGCGCTGATGTATGTAAATACCTGTGACTCTAAGGTTCCCTCACGATGTTTTCCTTCATTAGCGAGTGGTTTTGCTACTACAATTTCACAAATGTACATAACTTGAAAAACAAGTCACTGGTACAATGTCTGGTTACATGGGGAACAGCGGATATTTATTTTTACTAATTCACAGTATTCCAGACCCGTTCACTCGCGGAAGATAAGGGGGTCAGCACTGTACATGACTTATCACTCAATCTCCATTTTTTTAGAGTTACCTCGACATATTTGGATCCCAGTTAAAATAGGTGGTAATAAAAATACAACACATCGATTTGATTCACATTCTTGACAAGATTAAATATTTAAAAATCTGCCCAATCTGGGCGTCATTAATTAGAGTTAGATAATATAAAACATTACAGTAATTAATGCTGTATTAAGGATATTTAGGTCAATTATTAACTGTCAATGGGGTTATCTATCGAAAGATTGAATATAGGGAAAGTCCGCAAGTCAATGATTGCCTGTGATAGTATCCATGCACGCTTCTATGATGTGAATTTTATGGTACGGCATTCCCATGATGAAAATGTTCACACGCTAAATATTTATAACCATATTGTCCTCCACACAATATTGAATGCTTAATTATCGGCCGTTGGACGTTATTTGGGCGTTGTTGTAAATTCGCCAACTGACGCTTTGTAAAGCTGTGGATATAAACTTAATACCTATACCTGTGGGTCTTGATTCTGTTAGTGCATTATAGTTCAATTACAGTTAAGTAGCCGGATCACATGACATGTTTTTTTAATTCCATTGACGCCTAGAATTATTGATACATGTGCTCACGTTGACTTGAAGTGGGAATTAAATGAAATTGACGCGTTCATGCAACTGTCAGTGTTCTAAAATGCTTTAGCAGAATCTAGGTCCTGTTGCCATGTTTCGTTGATATCTTAACGTATGTAGCGACAGACGGTATTGCTTATGAAAAGTTGATTCCACAAAAACACTCTTAAAGCCGCGTTTTCACAGTCTTAGTGCGCTCGGACCGAGTGCGCAATCCGAGTAAACTACTCGATCGCGTTAACGTAAACTCATATTCTATAGGAGTTCTCTCTCTGTCACTCCTATAAAAATTGCAAACGCTCTCGCTATCGAAAGTGAATGAAAAAACTCGCACTAAGGGCCCTGATTGGCCATTTTAGTGTCGTGGCGAAGAACCGTCCAATCAGAAGCATTAGTTTACTCGGATGGCGCACTCGGTGAGAGCGCACTTAGACCGTGAAAACGCGGCTTAAGTCATAGTCAAAGCCGGTTTTGGAGGGAGTTCCTGTTATAAACTAGCTTTAACTGCGTCTTAAGAGTGTTTTTAGTTTAATCTACTTTTTATAAATGAGACTGATAGTTTTATGTTTGTTCGTTGATGAAAATATGTCAAAGGCGAAAAGTATATCGAAGTACCAAGTCAACGTCAGACATTCCTAATCTTATCACACAGAAAATATCACGGCGCACCTAATAATGACGCAAATTCACATTACAGTCGGCGATAGAGCTTATCGCGTGCTGCATTAGTGCGAATATCGACCAAAATACTTTATTTTCCGCCTCGGTAGTATGAGCTCTCATCCCGCGAACGAGAGTAGACAACGACTCGCGCCATCCCCCTCTCAAATACGTTAGCGCAGAATGTGGCGATTTTTTGCCTATACCTACCTCGCGCGCGGATGATACAGTTCAAATGTAAGTGCCCTGCCTCACTAGGACGCCATGGCGACGTCGCCAGCTACGTATCCAAGCAGTTTGTATTGAATGGCGACGTTTAGGCACCATACATACTAATGTTAACTGCTTGGATACGGTTGCTGGTGACGTCGCCATGGCGTCCTAGTGAGTCAGGGCACTAATACTTGATCATGTCATTACAATCATCTTCGTTTCGGTTTGCTTTGTTGCCAGTGGCCATCACACGTCACCTGGAGGGTGAATCTCCTAAATGCATAGTTGTTCAATACAGTGATGGATAATAGAGTACGGCATTGGTCGTTTTATTGTCACTGTTGATATTTCATAGTCGTCTTACCCTTTGCATTCCGATAGCATTACCGGTGCAAGTTATCTCGGTGCCTCGCGCGATTCGATCTTCTTTGCGATAGATATAATTTGCTCGGTTTACACCACTGGAATGGTAAATAACATACTGCTTAGTAGATTACTAAATAGAGGCAAGTAAGAGGTGTTTTTGTGCTAATACCGGGGCCACCTAGGTCATCCATCAGATTCAAGATAGCCTATTGGTACATTTAAGAAGCATCTGAAAGAGCATTATCTATCTCTATCATAACTTCGAGCTATATTTACTTATGTATTAATTACATATTATGTATATGCATACTTTCTTTGGCGCTTTTTTTTTCATATGAAAAAAGTGCGCCAAAGAAATTATGTTTGAGCCATTCTCTGAGAATCAGCCTATAGTCGATGTAGTGTATTTATTTTCTGCATAAAGTAGGCTATTTTTTAGGATTTTCGTAGTTTATGTAGTCTATTTTGTACACGTACCTATATAGGTCCATTTTCTTCTACCGCTGCTCCGATTCTTTAACGGTGGCTGGAAAAAATCTCTTACAGAGATAAGCTCACCTTTGTACATGTTATTTTTTTTTATAATGTTCTGTTCAATTGTCTGGTGTGCAAAGTAGGAGACCCCTTAACAAAAACAATTAACGTCAGTTCTCTAACAGTGCGTAAGTAAAAAATGTCAACTTTACAGGAGAGCGAAAAAACTGTGTAAAATTTCAAAATTTCAATTAGCTACATTAGAGGTGTACAATATTTGGGAAAAGTATTTAAAATCAACTTATTGAAGATAAAAAATTGGTCGGTCGAAAGAAGCGCGCCACTTTTCTTCATCAAATGGCATCAAAAGGTCGAAAAGGCCAAAAATGACTATCGCACTGTTAGAACTTAACTGACGTTATGTAAATTAATATTCCCAACAACACACTTGCACATGTCGAGTTAACTTCGCGTTATAACAAGCATTCTACAATACGTGTCCGAAAATAACTCAACTGTGTAAGTAATTACGGCATTTAAGTCGCGGTAATTGCCCCGTTAGATGTATGTCAAAAATGCGACAACAGTCGACGGTTAATTGCCCATAATAATTACCCGACTGTCTGTCTGTAGGTCTATTACGGGCTCTTCTTACGAATACGAAAGACTGTACAGTCTGTTAGCTTTTAAAATATACCTCGAGCTCTAGAGTAGGCTTCGGTTTTCGCCGAAAGCACACGAGTATAATATTATACTACTTCCTGCTCTGAGTGCTTATACTGTTTTTTTTCCTTCACTTTCGATAACGAGAGCGTCAGCAATTTGTATAGGAGTGACAAAGCGCGCCACATAGTTGTCTCTTTGTCACTCCTATGCAAATCGCAAACGCTCTCGCTATCGAAAGTGAAATGAAAAAACTCAGTATAAGCAACTATTTTGAAAATTTACGTAAAGTTACAAATAACAATACAAAATAAACCTTACCTTATTATTGCAATATAATCGGTTTTTGATTGCTCAGCCGAGGTATATTCTAAAAGCTAACAGACTGTACTCCATTCTACGAAAAAAATTACCTGCTTCATATAATGCAGCCTACATACGTCCCACTGTAGGGCACAGGACTTCTCTCAAAGGCTTTCATTCACTACCGCCCATTGCGGATTGGAGCTTGCACTGAGGTACGTGAACACCTCTGTAACACAGGTTTCCTCACGATGTTTTCCTTCACAGTTAGCGAGTGTTATTGCTCGTAGCCTGGGCTGCCTGATTGATCTTAAACGATCACTAAGGTTAAGCAACATACGGTGCGTTCAGTCCAGGGATGGGTCACTGTCTATGACTAACGCTAGTGGCATTTTTCCGAGCGGTTCCGTGTTCGCAAGGCACGCTAAGCAGTTGGTGCCGGCTGCCGTCGATAGGTGGCAGTCGTTAAGCCAAGTGGGGCCTTGAGGCGGCTTGAAAACTTCTGACAGTAAGACCAGCCACTAGTCTTACAAGCCTCCACCAATCCGGACTAGGCCCCCGTGGTGGAGTATGGCCTACACCTTCCTCAGTGAAGCGACCCGTGCCCCTCGGTGGGGACATAATGGGTTAATGATGATTGCTACTATAACTACATAAATGTACATAAGAAAACCAAGTCATTGGCACGCAGGATTCGAACCCATGACCTCCCTAATGAGATGCTCGGCTACCACCGCTAAACCAGGGCCTAGATTCTACTAATGCATTGTAGTACTATTTCCTTTCATTGCCGCTTCAAGTCAACGCCAAGTAAAAAATAAAAATATCACTTGACCCGACTACTAACTCACTAACAGAATTGAAGCCCTGTTTCATTGTAATAGTCTGTAATAAATATCGTCAAGATCTGTCCAGGATCCAGGACATATGTATATTAGTCCATGGGCCAGCAAAGCTATCGGTATAATTTAGGGGTACCAAATTTCCTTTTCACAGCAGTGAGATGGGTTTATTATGATGTTAAAAAAACGTGATTGCCATCTCAAAATGGTAGCTAACAAAAATGGCCGCCAATCCAAGATAGCAGATATTGAGTTTTAAAAAATCAACCGTAACTCTATAAATATTCATCCGATTTCAATACTTTAAAATACAAAATTATACCATTTTCTTAAATTTGGCTACCTGGCCCATGGACTATGTCATCAAACTCTTCGTTTTTTAACTAAAACTTTCATAAGCACTACACATTGTAAATTCTTCTTTTTCTCCAAAAAAAGGAGGACTGATCTTTTACGAGTTTTATTGAGATGTTATTTTATTCACAAAGTACCTAGTTATTATCGTAAAGCAACGTCTAGCTTGTAATAGGCCCCACGGTAATGTACATATTCGATAAGGGCGCGCGGGGCGGCGCGTTCGCTTGTTTATCTTGTGTGTTTAAAAGTGTAACAGACGCTTGGCTTATCTTGAGGTTGTCCACCGATTATTTTTTGACCTCGTGCAAGGCCTCGATATCGTACGACGGTCCTAATAACCGTTTGCCTCGTGCCACGTGGAACGGCCAATGGGTTTCTGGGTTAAATTTTCGGCTTCGTGTTGGGATCGTACGAGTTTGATGTTCCTAATTTATCTGCCTCATGTAATGCCCATTGACGTTTTTAGGTACATTTTCAGTTTCGTGTAGGTTTTGTAACAAACAGGGTGTGACAAAATCTATCTATATTCTGATATAGAGGAGTCTTCTCGTCAACACGATTTATTACTATGGGAAAACTACACTATACAGGGTATCCCACGGCTATGCCACGTGGAGGGAAAGCACCTTGAATATTGTAGATGGAACATTTTACTGAAATGCGACATTATTTAAATTTAAAAAATAATTAAAACATAAATTTTTAAATAATTACTTAGTTGAAGCGGAAATCGAACCCGCTACACGAGAAAAAAAATAACCCTATAGCTTTACCATACCCATCGAAAGGCTTCATCATAAGGATTAATTTTGCTAAATAACATAGTGCCTGGTAAACAGTAGATTAAAATATTGTTTATGCACGAAAAACCGGGGAGAAACGAAATTATGAACGTTATTCCCAAATACACTTTAATAAAAGAGACCGCATGATACGTCTAATCCGGCCTTTCCGAAGAATCCCCCGTAATGTATTCGTCAAAAAAAGCAAACAAAATTGTTCGTTTTGGAAAAATAAAACTTTGCACGAACGAAACCTTACAGAACAACTAAGCCCTTTGCCCTTGGCCCGTTTTTTTTTTGTTTGTTTAACGCTGAATAGGTAAAGTTAGGAGTTGTTTTTGAGCATTGCTTTTACTGAAGCTTTCATATCGAAACTTTGTTCCATTGTTAATTTATAATTCTGTTATGCTTAGTAGGTGAAGGTCACACAAAGCTTACATTGTTTCTACCGGTGCGTGTATCGGTGTACAAAAGTATGTACTAGTTATAGTGCGTGATAGTCTTAAAGAATTACTGTTGACGTGATTTTATATGCGTTAACTTAGGGCCCGTTTCTGAATTGAGTATTTCACTGAGTAAATACTTCAGTAACGTTCTGTCACGCTCTTTTCTGAGAAATTTGACGAGACATTACTAGAGTTAAGTAGTTACTTAGCGAAATCTCAATTCAGAAACTGGCCATTTACCTCGTAAATAAGGTATACTGTTCCGTGCCCCGAGGGTGGAAAACAGGCTCCTAATTTAAATTCGCCTAATGTTAATTAAAATTATAGATGTTAAATACTTTGATGATTTGACTCTATCCCGTTGTTACAAGCTTAAGAGTACAGTAAATGGACGGTTTCACATAAGAGTACATATTACGAGTATAAATGTAATGTAGTAATTACTATTAGATGTCGTTTCGCTCCTGTTACCTTCTGATGATGAGACACTTTCTATGCTTTGGATATTGTCGCTCTAGTAAACGACCGTTACTTAACAGGCAGGCACGTAACATCTTCCCTGTCTTCTTAGGCATTGTTCTCAACCGCGATACTGTTAAGAAGTTTCTTTTTCACTTTAGTTTTATTTTGATTTTGTTAACCCCATGGCTGAAAGTTGATGTTTGTTCCGTAGGTGATATGCTCCAGTGCACCAAAAGCCTCTGAGGCAGCCGACCCACGGCTAAATGTCTCTATACAAACAATTGTGAGTAGCCCTTTACAATCTTACTTCTCTAATTAATTAAACTAATCAACCCTTGATATTCACTAGTGGCATTTTCCCGAGCGGGGACCCGTGCTTCGCAAAGCACGTTAAGCAGTTGGTGCCGGCTGACGTCGATAGATGGCAGTCGTTAAGCCAAGTCAGAGGCCTTAAGGCGGCTTGAAAACTTCTGACAGTAAGACCAGCCACTATAGTCTTACAAGCCCACCAATCTGGACTTGGCCCCCGTTTTGGGCCTCTGGCCTGGCCCCCCACCATACCTTCCTCAGGGAAGAGACCCGTGCCCCTCGGTGGGGACATAATGGGTTGATGAATCAACTCTTTGAGAATACGGGCGGTATTATTTCACCATTAGAGGCAACCTATGATCACCCATTATACCTATGATCGAATTGGTTGTTTCTAAGGACTAAGGCTGTGACATTCAGAGACGAAAACTAAGCAAAGACTGGTCTCAGAAATGTCAAAATCACGTACTTAAAAACATTTCGTATTCAGAATCGAATCTTAGCAAGTTTAGTATGAAATGGTGCTTAGCGAAGTGTAAGTAGTCAATATCGGTAACTTTACGTGAACTTAGAACTGTCCCTTCTAAGCCTTTTGTTCACAGACTACTCCAAACGTCATTTCACTGATGTTCTACGAGCATTATCTGTGGGATTTTTTTATTCACTCTGACATATATAAAATTGTATGATGTTGTCCTGCTCTCGTGTAGCAATGTCAAATTTAAAAAACCGGTAAGAACTACATCACTAAAAAATGATAGACAATATAGATGACTTTCTTAAGTAATGTGAATACGAAAATTACGGCGCTTTACTAAGTACGACTTTAGTTTACTTTGCTAAGACTGATCTAAGCGTGAACTTAGGATTCGTCTCTGAATGTCAGCCTAAGTGTTTCGCTTACCGTGAAGGAACATATTGTGAGTAACATTGCAGTTCAGTTTGTGTCAACAAGGCCGACATCTTAATCGGCATCTCAAAAATGGTATCCCTATAGAACAGAATCAGAGTATTTCACCTCTCAAATATTTTGATTGGTTGTAGGTTGCGCTGCTACCCTGTAGAAAATCTTCTAGCATATTAAAGTTATTTATTAACTTCAAAATAGTGATGGGTGATTCACGAGAATATCTTAAGCTGAGAATATTCATCAGACAATATTCTGAGTAAATTTCCTGTCAAATTCCTGTCGTCGGGTACGTTGATCGCGGCGATCGCCATCTCTACTTCAAGAGATTGAGTCATAACTTAGTGGAATCTTGGTTGGATTGATAAAAATGCGTCACTGAATTTAAATGATAAGCAGTAGAGCTAAACATTCTTCGCGCCAATAACCGCAAAAAATCGGGAGCGTCGAACGGACTGTCGCAAGATAAGAATTGTAATGAGCACACGCGTGTAAGGTTTATTGACTTCCAGCGATTAATTCGAGGCTAGTTACTGTTCTTTAGTACCTAAAAATACACTAATAAAAAGATGTGAAGCTATTTATTGTACTAATACCACTAGCTAACGGCGAAGAAAAAACAACGCGTCCGAGGTGTTTACATACCTCAGCGCTCGAAATTGCCAATCCACGGTGGCCACATGGGGTAATAAGGCAGCGGTTCCACTGAGGCGGAGCGGAGCAGAGCGGAAACGAGCAGTGCGCCGTGATCACCAATCGCATGGCTTGAAATCCGCGAAGTGCAGAAGAGATAATATGGATTTCAAGGTGAATCACAGCAGAGCTCGTCCCCGCTCTGCCCCGCTCCGCGTCAGTGGAACCGCACTCTTAAGCCGGGCGGCTTAAAGAAGGCCTGTACGGTACAGGTTATCATTGGGGTACAGGCTGTGCCCCGTTGATAACATTTTAAATATTGATGCAGCGGGACGTTAGTGAAATTGGTGATCCTATCGTGTGAAATACATTATCAAATACGGTCATACACTTGGGTTCAAGCATTAGAAGTTACGGTGGCATACTTAATAAACTAACAAAGATACATACAATAGCCGTTAAGACACTTTCTTTTTTCTCCGAAGAGCACTATTTTTGCTGGGCTGTTGTTTATTAACAAATAAAGCGATTTGTATGTTGTTTTCTTCTCAATTAGTAGGACTCCGGTTCGATTTAGTGTAAACATAAGCCGGACTGCCTCGAGATAACACCCAACAACGCAATGATTTGCTCGTGTAATATAAATAAATGATGCTGGCACATAATTATCGTGTTTCGTAGTCGACAAGGACCCCTTATAGTTTATTATTATTATTAAAATTCTTTATTGCACCAATATGTGTACAAAGGTGTGCTTAATGCACTAAGCATTCTCTTCCAGCAAACCTAGTTTCGCCGTGTGCGTCTGTCTGTCCGTCCGTGGCCTAGCTCAGACGATTATAGTACGAGAAAACTGAAATTTGTCAAAACAGTACAAAAATATCTTAAAAACATTTTTTGTGGGTAAGCACCCCAATTTTTCAATGAAATTCAATTAACTTAACATATTTTATAGAATCAGGCGTTACTTTGCGGAAAACCATAATGACACACTTGTGAACCTGAGGATGCCTCGTGTTAGAGGCGAAACGCGTCGCATTGTCTCACACAAATTGTTGTCGGTGGCGGTGTGTTCGTGTCTTGCTTCTGCATGAAAAAGTGGGAGGGAGGGCGGTGCATTAACTAACCACAGGGTGCTTGTGGGATTTTGGCGTAATTTAGCAAATAAATTTTCACATTTTAATGCTCAATTGACCCATTTATTTCAGACCATTAGTCCATAATTTGTTATGTAGCAATTGTCTAATCATATCACATAAAATGAATACCTACAAACAATAAATAACATTAATTTAATGACAACATTTAGGGATGCAATTTATTTTCTGGTCTACACCATATAGACCGAGAGATAGTGACACAAATTACTTGGTCATTAGTAACAGTATGGCGGTTCTTCAGGGGTCTTAGTACGCAATGACAAAAAGAAAAATGATGGTCATAGCGCTGGTACCGGCGGCCCAATCGCGTGGGCGTTAGTCGAACTCGTCGGATAAATTACGAGTGTCAAACGATTTGTACCACAAAAAATTTAGTATTTTCCGATAGTCCATAAAAAACAAAGTAGGCGGTAGTGTCATGCCATACTTCTCCGGTGTGACTTACAGCCCGCCATACCGACGCGGATACGTTAATTAAAAAAAAAAATCAACCATTTGTACCAGGCTAATTTTAGAAAGAAAGAAGTATATTTATTTATCGCCACACAGACAAGAAGAGACATAAAAAAAGGAAAAACAGACAATGCAAAATACAAGACAAAAACTAAAAACTAGAAATGGGCACGGGCTATGTCCATGCGGCGGTAAAACGGCCTCAGGCTCAGTATTTGCTGCAGGTTTATCACCCACACAGCACTGATTTTCTGCCAGGGCCAGATCAAGTGACCCACGGAGCGATCCATCGAGGCAGACCACTACCAACAATACAACACAACACAATACAATACAATATACTTTGTTTTTTATGGACTATCGGAAAATACTAAATTTTTTGTGGTACAAATCGTTTGACACTCGTAATTTATCCGACGAGTTCGACTAACGCGCACGCGATTGGGCCGCCGGTACCAGCGCTATGACCATCATTTTTCTTTTTGTCATTGCGTACTAAGTACCCCTGAAGAACCGCCATACTGTTACTAATGACCAAGTAATTTGTGTCAATATCTCTCGGTCTAATAGTATGGGGTTATAATCTACTGCATCTAATAATTACGAGTACAAACTTGGGACACCCCGTATAACGCAAATAAAAACCCCCTCTTTCTACGGAATCCTACACTGCGCGTGGCCCGACACGCACTTAGCCGGTTTTCTTTCTGTCATTCTCTGACATGCATCGTGAGGAATAATCTAATGCTTGATATCATCCGACTGTGGCATAGTGGGTGATTAACTCTTGACCTTCAGACTAACCTCTGTCAATAGGACGGATATTAATTTTTATAAGCCGCTTATAAATTGTATCGACATAAATCGGGCGGCACATTACGACACTTAAGCGATATGCCAAATATTTTCTTCGATAAAACCGCTTTGAAGCTGAACTGCCGCAGATATTTATGTAATGATAACGTTCGTTTTGAATGACTATACTGATAGTGACAACTAGTGATCGAAATAGGTTGGATGTAAATGCCTACAGTCGGTGCCGAGACAACATGGGGCTGTTAAAACCACCACGTATATTAAATTTATTTTGGTTGAATCGCGATATCCGGGAAGTGTGATATTATATGAGTTACTTACGGAGCGACATTAGGCGAGTGATTGTGTTTGTAACGAATGTTGTAATTGCTAGCTTTTCCGTGCAGCTTCGTTAACGGGCTTCGAAAGGAACTTCGTTCGTGGTAGTGGAAAAGCACCGAATATAGGCTTTAGCTACCTTTCTCAAATTACAATACTCTTCCTGCTTGGCTATCAGGACTAGGATTTTGTCTTTCTTTTCTTCTGTCTCACTTTCGTTATACTTACAAGGATTTTTTGTGCAAAATTTCGTGCTTATTTGGCTTAGGCTGCGCCATGCAAACTTGCATTTCTTGTTTCATTGATTTATTGTCATTTGCATTATATTTTTAAAATCTTTCCTGCTGTCACTTACTTTAAGATAAGAGAAGAATATTCTTTGGTATTCCACATTTGGTGGTTTTAAAATTGTTAGCTGGTATCCTCACCGACTATAGGTATTTGTACTCAGCCTATTCCAATTAGTGATGATATCGCTATCGTCCGGTTTATTTATTACAAGTTATATTGGGCTGGTGAAATTTTGTTCGCTTATCCACACTCCGTTATTGCGATTCGATTTAGAGCACGTAGATCAAACAGCATGAAGTAGTGATATTCGTGGGTGAAGATGGGAGCTTCAGGTGCTCGTTAATAATTAATTCGGTGTTTAAATTAATGTCTGTTGAAATTAAAGTTGTAATTTTTAAATAGATGTTCTCGATCTTATTAACCTCTTGTTAGTTTGATTTACTGAGCCAAATCGACGGTAATGCTGTAATTGTATTCGACAAGGGTCCATCTATAAATGACTTAGCACGGATTTCATGATTTTTGGAGAATCCATGTCACATGTGGTCGCATTTGTGTGCCCCCCCTTCCACTCGAGTGAAATTACATACTTAAGAACCAAGTAGTGGCAATAAAGTTATATTACTATTTTAAAAGCGCTTCCAACATTCTTTCTTTATTTGATATCTTTTTTACAAAATTAATTAACAGGTTTTTATTAAAAATAAAAAAGTACAGAAAATTACAAAAGCGATACAAACTTTTAATGTTATTACTTTTTTGATTCTTCGATAGATCGGAAAATTTTCTTAGATTTATCTATGACGTCAATTACACTCGTCCCTTCCTTGTCACACATTGTTGGCCTCCTCCCTTCCCCTCAACGTGTAATATAATTTATGGATGGCACCCAAGCCGTATAACACGGTCACTAGTAAATAAACTTTGTTTGTACGACGCTTCGGCGAAAGCTTCGCTTCGGCGTGTGAGTATTGCGACCTCATTCAGATGTAGATTGGTCGACCTTCATACATTGCCCCGTGCAATCTCGGCACTGCATACGCGCGTCGAATGTTCTAGACGGCACCTTATCTCGTTGTTATCTACATCTACACTAATAGTATAAAGAGGAAAGATTTGTGTGTATTTTTGTAATGAATAGGCTCAGAAACTACTGGGCCGATTTTAAAAATTCTTTCACCATTAGAAAACTATATTCTTCGTGAGTAACATAGGCTATATTGATTTTTCAAAAAGTTAAGGGTTCCGTACGAAATCTCGAATAATGTAAACCTTAGGTAAAATAATTACTACCCCGAGAATTTCCCACGGAACTAATATATTTCCACGGTAACGTTTTTGCCACCCGTGCGAAGCCGGGGCGGGTCGCTAGTTTGTTATATTTTTACTATCCCATTCCTTTCAAAAGTCCTAGAGCGCCTTGTCCACCATCAACTCAGTATTTTCCTAAACACAAATCACCTCCTCAATCCTCTCCAATCAGGATTTCGTGCTGGGCATAGTACAGTGACTGCGCTTATCAACATCACCGACGACAAACGTTTTGGTATGGAGAACGGCCAGCTCACTGTCCTGACTCTGCTAGATTTCAGCAATGCTTTCAATTCGGTGGACTTTGACATCTTGTTGGGCATATTGCGTTCTCTTAATATATCTTCAACGGTTATTGACTGGTTTCGTAGTTATGAGGTGTGGCGCGAGAGGTGTCAAGTTAAACGTGTTTTCATCACAATGCGTGTTTAATTACTCAAGAAAAAGGGAATACATTCATCCTAACAAATTGCTTACATAGTTTTATTAAGTCGTGTTTTTAGTACAAAAGAAATCATCAATTTCTTGCAGTTTGTTTCTTTTAAACAACTGTCATACATTTCTACACCATTTATGATTCTTTCCAGAGTTTCTTCCTTTCCATCCATAATTGGTACCAATTGGGCCGCGGTTCTAAGGTCGAACTTGTCAGTGGAACCCATTTTTACAGTTTTTTGTGATTCCTCACTATCACTACTATCTGAACTGTCACTTTTTGTTGTAATTTCAAGGTCGTATTCTAATATTTTTACAAAAGTTTCTCTCACTTTTTGTATCGTACTTTCTATAATTAAAGATGTCTTTGAATCTGATGGATTCTCACGTATTTCATTAATAATTAATTTTAACTTTTCGACCAAACTCTTAGTTTAACATTTAATATTTGTTCTTTTACAATTTGTGTATTTTTCAATCTCCTCTTGGGTCCTAGTTTTCTTAGATAAACTTCTATAGTTTCTAATTCTGTTAAAGTTTGAGTTATTTCATCTTCCATCAAGCCGTTTATTTGTTTTATAAAAGTAATTTAACAGTCCATAGTTCTTAATAACATATGCTTAGGAATGAAACTTAGGCCTTACCTCTTTCTTTTTCCTTAATTACTACCTACCAATTCTTCATTCTATTCACTTTTGTATTTTTATGCGCACGTATTTTATTTTTCAAGAGTTAATATTTCACTTTTAAACTTCCGGGTCTTCCTCTCCGGCAACTCTCCCAGCGCCGGCGGCACCTCCTCGCCTGAATTTCATCGAAAACCTCTCGTTCAGTCGGCGTAAAAACTCGCCACGAATCTCCTTCCGAATGACGTTTTTTGGTATTGTTGACACTTTGTGTAAAGGAAGTACACGGCGCTTAAAATAACTATCACCAAGACCACAATCACAAGTGTGTGATAGGTGTCGGTTTTGTCTGCCGCCGCTGAGGCTGCATAGGCCGCCGCAGAATTACCCGCCCCGTTTTGGGCAATTATAATTTCTTCCGTCCGTTCAGCTGATTTGCTTTGAGGACTCCCCATGATGAAAATAGCACAAGGTCACAAGATTACGTCCGCACACGTTATTAGCTTTTAGCGCACTCATTTTATCAGCGGCCGCTCGCGTAAAGTATCTTCGTAAGCACTTTGACTGGCATGGGTCGCCATAAGGTGTGGCGCGAGAGGTGTCAAGTTAAAAGACGTGTTTTCATCACAATGCGTGTTTAATGACTCAAGAAAAAGGGAATACATTCATCCTAACAAATTGCTTACATAGTACAGTTATCTACACGGGCGCCGGCAGCGTATACGCATTGATGACTCCTACTCTACTTGGAGTGCTACAACTGCCGGTGTTACACAAGGTGGCGTGTTGTCACCTCTTCTCTTCGCTATTTTCATCAACGGTATTTCTCAAAATCTTACTTCTTCCTACCACCTTTACGCAGATGATCTCCAGATCTACACACACGCACCTGTGAATGATTTGCATCTTGCAGTTAACAAGACCAACACTGATCTCGCTCGTATTTCTGAGTGGAGCAGATCGTTTGGGTTAAGGATAAATCCAAGCAAGACTCAAGTCATTGTAATAGGCAGCCCAAAAATGATTCCTAAGATCAATTGGCAATCTCTCCCACAAATTGCATTTGACGGTGTGAAAATTCCATATAGTGAGAAGGTGAGGAACTTGGGGATTATCATTGACAGGTGTTTGTCCTGGGTGCCACAGCTAGCGGAGGTGAGCCGGAAAATATTCGCTTCAGCGGCTTCTCTGAGAAGGTTTTTTTTTTTTTTTTTTATGTGCGATGAGTAAGCTCTTGACCTCAAACTCGCCTGATGGTAAGCGTAGTTGAGGTCGACGGTGGAGCGAGCTTACTCATTAGGTGCCTATTTACTCTCGTTTTGAAGGAGTCGAGGTTATATGTGGCTGGGAAAACTGACGCAGGCAAAGAGTTCCACACCTTAGCAGTGCGCATGATGAAGGATGATGAAAAGCGCTTGGTACGGCACTTAGGTATATCTACCATGTGTGGGTGGTATCCCTTCGAGCGTCTGGAAGTCCAGTTATAGAACGGTGATGGCGGGATAAGCTCAAAGAGCTCACTCGCACACTCCCCGTGGTACAGCCTGTAAAAGATGCATAGACTGGCGACGCTGCGCCGGTGAGCAAGGCTATCAAGTTTGGCCTCCACCAGCTCCTTATCACCAATCAGTCTTTTGGCTCTGCGTTCAATCGAGTCGAGGGCTGCTAGCTGGTATTTGGCTGAGCCGTCCCAAAGGTGACTGCAATATTCCATACACGATCGGACTTGAGCTTTATATAGGGCAAGAAGCTGTCCTGGTGTAAAATATCACTGCACCTTGTTCAGGATGCCTACCTTTTTGGCTGCAGTCTGAGCTTTGGACTCGATAGAAGCGCCGAAGTTGAGGTCAGCAGTTAATTCCATGCCAAGAAGCTCTAGGTGGTCTGTTACAGGGACTGGTGTACCACGGAAAGTAGGAGTCAGTTGGAACGGACTCCTTTTGGCGCTGAATAGACACGCTTGTGTTTTCGAGGCATTTAAACTGACCAGATTGTCGTCACCCCATTGGGAGACAAAACTTAAGGTCAAGTCTGTCCGCTCTATCATGGCCTCTCTAAGAAAGCGTATTTCTTCCCCTCCGGCTCGTGCACCGGACACAAACCTCTCTGTGACCGTACTGTCGTCTGCGTACCCAACGATCCCTCGCTGAAGCAGGTCGTTGATGTGAAGCAGGAAAAGAGTCGCAGAAAGGACAGACCCCTGTGGGACACCGGCGTTAATAGACATCAGGTCCGATGAGCAGCCGTCAATGACTACTCTAATGGACCGTTCCCTCAAGAAGTCTGATATCCAGTTGCAGAAGCCGGAGGGGATGCCATATGCGGGAAGCTTGTTTAGCAGGCTTGCGTGCCAAACCCTGTCGAAGGCCTTCGAGATGTCAAGTGAGACGGCAAGGGCTTCGCCGTGCTTCTCGATGTCTTCTCCCCAACAGTGCGTCACATACACAAGAAGATCCCCAGTCGACCGACCACGGCGAAAGCCACATTGATGGTCGCTGAGGAGATCGTTGTCTTCTAGGTATGTGAGCAACTTGTGGTTCAGCACTTTTTCCATTACTTTGCCTAGTACCGAAGTAATGGCGATTGGCCTATAGTTGGCAGGGTCGGCTCGGCTACCCTTCTTGGGCACAGGCTGCACATTTGCAAGCTTCCACGACTGAGGAACCACTTTCTGGTTAAGAGAGAGGCGGTACAAGCGTGTCAGAACAGGAGACAACTCAGGTGCACAATACTTTAAAACCCTAGCTGGTATATTATCTGGACCACTGGCTTTATTCACGTCAAGACTGCGGAGTACTCGGCGAACCTCTTTGACACGGATGGCGATCTCTGACATCGAAGAATCGCATCGAGGTATACTTGGTGGTAGCTTCGAGCCCGCGTCAAGCCGGGAATTGCTCGCAAATAGAGAAGCAAATAAATTTGCCTTCTCTAGTGCGGAGTGAGCCAGTGATCCATCTGACTTCAGCATCGGCGGCAGAGTCGGTCGGCAGAAGTTAGTTTCGACCGATTTGGAGAGAGACCAAAACTGCTTACCACCTGAAGGGTAGGATGCCAGTCTGATCCCAATCCGACCAACGTGGTCGAAACGTGCCTTTCGTATTACCCGCTTGCAGGACTTGGCAGCAAAGTTGTAGGCTTTCTTCAATGCGCGGACCTTCCGGTCTCCTCGTCGGCGACTGCGGGCCAGTGCCCAGGCTTGGTATGCAGACTCTTTCCGTGCCTCAGCACGGGCACAGTCTCCATTAAACCAAGGGCGGGCTCTAAAGCCCAGTGGGACGTCAGAGAACGGTATAAAAAATTCCATTCCCTGGCGTATCACGTCTGCAATCGCATCCGAACAGACCGTTGGGTTGCTCGAAGAGAAGCACATCTGCCGCCAAGGGTAAGATGCATAGAACTGCCGCATCTCGTCCCAATCTGCTGACTCGTATCTCCATACTCGCCTCGTTCCTCTTGGGGTGGTATCAGGAGGGGAGCATATAGACACGGATTTCACCAGACAGTGATCAGACGATCCCAGCGGGGCTGAGACCGAAACTGAGTGTCTATCTGGATCTGTCGTCAGCAGAAGGTCCAGACAGTTGGGCGTGTGGCCGTCAACATCCGGTATGCGGGTAGCTTGGTTTACCAGCTGATTGAGATCTAGCGTTAACGCAAATTTGCGCGCCTCTCTACCAGCATGGTCGGTTTTCTGGTATGGGAACAACCACTCACTATGGTGAGCGTTGAAATCCCCCAGAAAAACAAGCTCCGCGGTAGGGTACCGCTGTTGGGCTAAATCCACCGCCTCGGTAAGGTGATCGAACAACTGAGACGTCTCCTGGTCACCGCTGTGCGACCGGTAAACACCGACATAAACAGTTTTTTCAGTGCCAGTGCCCACCAGCAGCCATATTGTTGATAACCTCGGCACCTCAAAGCATCGGAGACGTCGATAGCAGATGTCATCGCGGACGTACACACAGACCCCGGCCTGTTGCTTGAACTTGTGTTCAAGCGAATAGCCCGGGTAGTTGAGGTACGCCGCGTCGGACGGGGAGGCTATCTTCGTCTCCGTCAGAAAGAGTAAATGCGGCTTCTCGGTTTCCAGGTGGTAGTGGACCGGTTCGAGGTTAGAGTGCAACCCCCGGATGTTGGTGAGGTGCACCTTGAGTGGGAGGAAGTGCAGCCGTTGCTTACTCTTTTTCTGTTTCTTGTGCTTCATGAGGTTTTTACGGAGATTTTGAAGGGGAACTTCATAGTTAGCGCGGCACTGTCGTTGACTTCGCAATAACAAAAACTTTTGTCGATCGAAAGGAGGCTCATTTGGAGACTGCGGGGACGCCCGTACCCCCCCGGGAATGGCCACCGGGTCCTCCCTTCCAGTCGCCAACTGGCACGGTGGAGCCTTTCGCACGTGGCTGGCGTACTACTTGGGCCCCCTACTAACTGCGGTCGGCCAACGGCTAAGGCCGTGCTACGGATCCCGCTACCCTCCACAATGAGCCACCCATCACGACATCGGCCAGTATACTGGATCTTGTCCTGACAGTGCTACTGCTAGACCACTGGTTCCCCTTAGGCGCTGGTACTCCCACGCATCGACGAAACGCAGCAAGCTACTTCACGCCGAGCTCCGGTGGGAGGGTGGTCGCAAGCCAGGCGGGCGCCACTGGGCCCTACCACCGCGTGGGGGGTCTTCGGCCGTCTCCACTGACAAGAAGTTAGTGAAGCCGTTGCCCAGGGTGGACCGCTTGGAGGTAGACCCCATCCACCCCAAGGTTACGGAATTTCCTGCCAACTTCGACCAAGATTGCGCTTGCCCAATCCCTCTTACTTCCTATCCTCGACTATGCTGATGATAGCTATCTTGACCTCAAAGAAGAGCAACTAAATAAGCTTGAGCGCCTTCAGAATTTCTCTATCCGGTTCATATTTGGCTTGCGAAAATATGACCATATCTCCGAATATCGCGTTAAACTCAAGTGGCTCCCTATACCCCTTCGTAGGAATGCTCACATTCTTTCAATCCTCTATTCGGTGCTGTTCAATCCACATCTCCGTATCTCAAAAATCGCTTTGAATTTTTGAGTGACTCGCACAGTCGCACCCTGCGATCCGCTCAGAATCGATTGCTGAAGACACCAAGTCATTCGACAAGGTTCTTCAGCAATTCCTTCACTATAACAGCTGTGCGACTGTGGAACGATCTGCCTCTGGCCGTAAGGTTTTCTCCTTCCCTTTCAATATTTAAGAGCAGAGTTCAAAAACACTTTATTTCCTTATCTTAAGTATGTTTTTCCTTTTCTCTCTAGTATTATGTAGGTATAATATGTTTTCGTTCATTTCCTTCCATATGATATATTTTTATTTATGTATGTATATTTTATTTTATATATTTAAGTATTTCATATTTATGTACGGTTTATGTGTGTGTATTAGACATAAGGATATCTTATTTCATATTGTCTAATTGCACCGACTACCCGTCATTCAGCTTCTTTATTTTTTTTCCGTCAATGGTTGTATGGAAGAAATTACTTTTAGTAATAAGGCCGCCAATTGTATTGTACTATGTTATTGTCAAATCTCATGTGTAATTCCTGGTGTATATACAATAAAGAATATTCTATTCTACTATCGTTGACTGTCTCGTTGGACTTTTTTTCTTTCCATGGTACGGTTATAAACATTACCTATAGGCTATGACACAAGGACATGCCAAAATAGTCGCGTTTAATTTTTTTTTTTTCTTATTTTCTTATACTGTATTGAAACCATCAAAAAAGTCTCGTCAAAAAGACTGGAATACTGGGGAAGGAATGAATGCCTGTAATTGATAGCCTTCATAGACAAGGCCTGGTCTGGTGATAAGGCGTGAGATTTGTCCAATAACTAGCTAACCCGGAAAACGGTTTGCGGGTTCTATTCCAAGATTTTTAGATGTCCGCTCTGCATAAAATCCTTTTACGTGATTTTTTGATTGGATTATGTCGGAGGGTGCCCCCCAAGTATAAAACCGAGTTTCTGTCGCCCAAAACTGCGAGCGTTAGCCGCCATCTTGGAAAACGTTTTTTTGCATATATCTCGGAAACGGTAAGTTTTACGTTAAAAACCGAAAAGATCTTTTTTGTAGAGAACAAACTTTCCCATCTTTTTTATACCAAACTTTTCCCCCTATCTATAATTATATATATGTATATATATATATATTATATATATATATATATATATAAATGAATCCCTATCGCCTGAACGGCTGGACCGATTTCTTTCTTTGTTCTGTTATTATACTTTTTGGTTTGCATGCCAGAGTAACGTATTACCGCTCGTCGCTGATTTTCGATTAAAGGTGACAATTTTTATTCAGCTAGAACTCAGCAACTAATCATTTTGCAAGAAAAAGTTTTATACAAAATTTGTAGAAAATTTTATGCTCTCCAACTTTAATTCAAACATTTTTTTCGTATCTCCAAAAATTATTGAGTTACTTTGCAAAAACACGAAATTTGTTTTTTTTTGCTTAAATATATCGGAAAATATCAACAATAGGGGGAAAAGTTTGGTATAAAAAAGATGGGAAATTTTGTTCTCTACAAAAAAGATCTCTTCGGTTTTTAACGTAAAACTTACCGTTTCCGAGATATATGCAAAAAAACGGTTTCCAAGATGGCGGCTAACGCTCACGGTTTCGGGCGACAGAAACTCGGTTTTATACTTAGGAGGCACCCTCTGACATAATCCAATCGAAAAATCACGTAGAAGGATTTTATGCAGAGCGGACCTATTTTTGGTGCTAAAATTCCTGGACTATTCAGAGGTTGACACTAGCGCGCGCCACAGAAGAAAAAAAAACATATCTTTTAAACATAGAATTTGCAAAAAGTGTCTGTAAAATCTGTCAATCATATATACAGTAATTTATAGGACTCATGACATTCAAGACCCTGGGACTACATAGCATTTATGCCAAAAATCGTTTTTGGCATATGTTTTTTTCCTCTGTGGCGCTAGTTTTACTCAGTGGAACCCCTTAATTACCCTATGACTTATTTTCGGACTTACCAAATATACACAAAAAAAACATAATAAAATTCGGTGAAGCCGTTTCGGAGGACTTCGATAGCAAACACTAAGCCTAGGCGCACACTAGCGACATGCGACAGGCGACAGCTCGGCGACTATACACAAAAAAAACATAATAAAATTCGGTGAAGCCGTTTCGGAGGACTTCGATAGCAAACACTAAGCCTAGGCGCACACTAGCGACATGCGACAGGCGACAGCTCGGCGACTTGATACGACGACAGGCTACGGCCGACAATCTATCTATATATCTGTACCAAGACTGTAACTGACAAAAGTCGATTTTTCAGGAGAGCACTTTATGTGTGTAAAATGGATGTACCCGAAGTTCAAAGTGTCATAAAATGAAAGTCATCTCATTTAATCAAGTTGTGTCTTTATTATAGGTAAGTTTAAGTCTTTGGGCTTTCGTAGAGGTCAATATAATTTTTTTAAATGTTCAATTAGTATTTTTGTCAGCATTTAAAAAAAAAATTAGCTCACATACAGTTTTATGCTTACGTAGATAAATTGTGACAAACTATTTCGTAGCCACATACATTGTTTTTCTAATTATATTTTCTCTATTTACGGTAAAATGCACAAGCATTTTAATGTTAATTATAAAAAATAGCTTTCGACAACCACCAAAAAATAATTGAACAAAAAAAAAAATGTCTTCTGCATCAAACAAACACAAATTTTTTTTAACTTTTAAGCTATAATAATCAACTGTTTGAGTTTTGACAACAAAACAAACATAAATGTACAAAAAAAAAATGCCTTCTGCATTAAACAAAATAAAAAAAGATATTAACTTATATCGGAGCCAATTGCAGTTCAAGGCAGTATTCTCTAAGTTGTAAAGGAGTACGTTTACCTCGGGCAAACCATGCAGTTAGGTAAAAACAACTTCGGGAAAGAGGCCAATAGAAGAATATAGCTGGCCTGCGTAGCGTATGGGAAACTACGTCGAGTCTTCACATCGCCAATCCCGCAGAGTCTAAAGACTAGTCTTCAATCAGTGCGTCCTAACCCTCATGATATACCGTGCCGAAACGTGGACACTCACGGTGGGACTGGTCCACAAATTTAAAGTCGCTCAGCGTGTTAAGGATAGGGCTATGCTCGGGGTTTCTCTGAAACATCGAATTCGAAACGACGGAGAACCAAAGTCACCGACATGGCCCACCGAATTAGCATGCAGTGTGCAAGTGGCAGTGGCCCAGCCATATCACCCGAAGAACTGATAACCGATGGGGTAGACGAGTTCTTGAGTGGAGACCGCAGATCGGTAAACGTAGTGTAGGACGTCCTCAGACTCGGTGGAGCGATGATCTTCGCAGGGCGGCTGGCAAGAGCTGGATGAGAGTAGCCGAGTACCGTGCTCAGTGGCGTGCAATGAGAGAGGCCTATGTCCAGCAGTGGACAACCATAGGCCGATGATAACGCTCAGTCTTCAGAAGACTCAAAATAATTTTTGATCATCTGGAACCCATTCTGATGTTTTTTTCTTCGTCGGCATCAAACAAGCAGTGATAGATCCTCCACTCATCACAACCGTCGGTAGACTGTCAATCACGGTATTCGTCGTCGTCTCGCGGTCTTCTCACACTTCCCCTTGGGAAAGTGGAGGGTAGGGGTCAGGGTGTGGCCCTCTTTCCGAGGGATCTACCGCTGTCCGCAGCTACGGACAGATCAATGGGTGGCCTTCCAGGCGGTGGTCTTCACTGGGTTCGCAGGTGGTCTTCTTTAGACCGAGAGACGGCCGTGGTCAATCACGGTAACTCCCACCCTCTCTATATACCAGCGGCGCGTACGCATCGAACGAGGCGAAAATCCATCGAGGCAGAAAACTGTAACTCCGTACTTACACTAAAATACAGCCAACTCAGCTCGATATTTTACTGTACGGTCGTTTAGCTTTTTATGCCTCTGTAGTGATTGTGTAAATACCGTGTTATACTTTTGAGAAAAGTCCAGTTAGAACCTGTTTTTGGCTAATACAATAATGTGGTTCGATAGAGCTCGAAAAATAGTGTACGACTGCATCATTAACTCAAAAACGCAAAAAGTGGAGTTACAGTGTTATGCTTCTCAGGTACAGATATATAAAATTGAAAGTCCTGACTGACTGATTCACTCACTCATCAACGTCCAGCCCAAGCCGTTGGACCTAGGAAGCTGAAATATTGCACAGAGGGTCTATATATAATGAAGGCAAGGAATAAGACCGGATTTTTTGAAATTCAACCCCTAAGGGGGTGAAAAGGGTTGCCAAAAATTGTATGGGAGGTATAAAGGATGTTGTCCAATTTCCTTGAAAGTTAAAATAAATACTCTTCAACACAATTGATTGAACACATGTTTCGCCGTTTTTCAAAATTTAACCCTTAAGGGAGTCAACGGGGTTGCAAAATTTTGAACTAAATTCCACGCGGACGGAGTCGCGGGCGAAAGCTAGTTTTCATATATTTTGTTCGAATCTCCGCACACTTGGCGTCAGAGTAGCGGAGTCGCGACGACAAGACGCCAGAAGCAAATGACAGCGTCGCGTCTGACGCGGCGACTTGACGCGGCGACAAGTCGCTCTGCTTGCGATGGCTCTAATACGAGATTTCAACGGGGTTTCAAACAGTCTAAACGTCCAATCCTGATCCCAATACAGTTTTTAAGTGCTAAATGTTGTATTTTATAAACAAAGCTTGTAAATGTACATTGTCTTGTTGCAGGTGACGCGCTGCGGAGTGGTGGTTAAAGCGGCTCGGCCGCTTTAAATGGACAAACGCAAGATGCTGCCAAAAAGAGCGCGTATGGATAGCATGCGGGGTCCCATTGCCAATGGACCCTTACAGTCTAGGTGAGACCATAACACAACCGCCTTACACATTAAACATCGCTCATCCGAAATAATATCGACGGAATTACACTTCTACCTCTTGCTGTTAGGATGGTATCCCATCAAAAACATAAATGTGAATGAGAGCCAAGTTCAATATTAAGACGTCGACTTCGCCGACAAAAGAATTGAGATCTATGTGGGTGCTGCCAAGTTCTCTGTAGAAAATCATGAAATTTTAGTTACAAGATCACTAGAGATGTAAATTGTTATTCAGCTCATGATTTGACTGCTTGTTTTACCAACAAACCAAATTTCAGAAAAGTCACATAGGTATTATATCAACCTAACAGCATAAGTACAATACAAACAGAAAGTACACTAACCTCCGTATAACTTAACGAAGTAGAGTTCATTAAATAAATATTATTTAAATGAATATTATGAAAACTAGGCAAGTCAAATCTTACTCTCAGCAAGCCTACTCCGTCTCTGAACTGTGTCCCAGGTACTTCACCCATCTAGTGTTAGCAAAGGTGCCACTGGACGATTTTGAAGAGCTACCTAAGTGTTATAACACAAAAATATACCTAAAGGGAACTCGAACGGGTGAACATTGATTGACACTATTGAGTTCCTGTGAAGATAAGATAAGAATATTCTTTATTGAACCAGGAAAAACACATCCAAAACATTTACAAAGATACAGTACAATTGGCTGCCTGATAAACATAAAATAACAACAACAACATAACATTTACATACAGGCACATACATTGCTTCTGGCCCCACACTAGGATACCCTGGTCGTGAGAACCAGAAACAGCGACGTCACAAACATGTAAACATCCAAGACCTGGGTCTCGTTTTTTTTTTGTTCCCAGCCGGGAGTCGAACCCGGGATCTCTCGCATGGTAGGCAGATGCGCTAACCACTACGCACAGAGGTCGTCAATATTGCTTATTGCAAGTTCACATTATAAGTAGGTACATTGACATTCAATAAACAGATAAAGTAAAAAGTATTTATTTCAGTAAAGGTTTACATATGAAAACTGCGGATCCCACCCAAGGCGAACCTGTATCCAAAACATAAGTCTTATCATTTATAGAATGTAAATTCTTTACGTAGAAATAAATTTCTGATTTCTGTTCAATTCAAATGACGCATTATGCATCATATACTGATTCGTTCTAGTTTCTGTAAAATATCGACGAAATATCTGTTAAATTTGCATTAATTTAATTAGGTCATTGTTAGTTCGGATAAGCGACATAATTATGCGTCCCACTGCAGGGCACAGACACTGTCTCCGAGACACCGTGTGCGCTCAATCACCATCGGCCCTATCAAATAAAGATTCCATGCTAAATCTAAGACTGCCAAAATAATCAAGACTGCAATAAAGCAAGGTTGCTTCGGGTTGGTAATGGAGAATGGGCTAGTAGCCCTAAAACGCCGTGCTGCATTTTTTAGCACGGAGTGACGTCACACGTAACTTTAATGGGCTATATCTTTGTTATTTTTGGTGTAATTTACAAATAAAAAAATACGTGTCCCTTATTTTTGAATAATCTAAAAGACGGTCTAATTACATTTTTAGGGCAACTAGCCCATTCTCCATTACCAACCCGAAGCAACCTTGCTTTATTGCAGTCTTGATTATTTTGGCAGTCTTATGATTTAGCATGGGATCTTTATTTGATAGGGCCGATGGTGATTGAGCGCACACGGTGTCTCAAAACAAAAAGTCGACATAACGTGGCTAGCGTGCGTACTACTGTTTGATGCCAAAAGAAAACTTAAATTTAGAAGGCAAAACTGCGTTAAAAGTTGTTTTTGATTAGTAACAGGTAACTCTCACTGCTATAATTTATTTTGCTTACTATCGCTTGCGTGATTAGCAAGCAAGGCTTAAAAATATCAATTTTTACCTATCCGTAAGAATTTGGACGCTCTTGCGCGATTACCGGACAAGTTTAGTACTATAATTGCAAATTGCATGGGGCTCTTTCTGGGTGGGTTCAGGGCCCCTCTTCAAGTTAATATTCTTTTCGACTGCCTCTTTAGTCCAGTCATCATTCAGCCACTAGAAGTCCACTGCTGGACATAGGCCTCCTCCTTGGATTTCCAAAAATACCGGAGCCGCTTGCATCCAGTGTCTTCCTGCCACTTGGATAAGATAGTCTGTACATCTTTTGGCTGGTCGTCCTACCCTGCGCTTGCCGATGTGTGGTCTCCATTCGAGCACTTTTTGGCCCCAACGGCCATCAGTTCTGCGTGCTATGTGCTCCGCCCACTGCCACTTCAACTTGCTCATCCCTTCGATTCGGTCTCGTAGAAAAATTCCGAGCATAGCCCTTTCCATAGCTCGTTGCGTAACGTTTAGCTTTTTTATGAGGCCCATAGTAAAAGACCACGTTTCAGTGCCATAAGTCATCACTGGTAACACACTCTGGTTGTATAATTTTGTTTTGAGTGATTGAGGTATATCGGAGGAAAATACTTTTCTAAGTTTCCCGAATGCTGCCCAGCTGATTCGGATTCCACAACTGACCTCTTTCACGAAGTTGGCCTAGTTGGACTGTATGTCCTAAGTAGATGTATTCGTCTACAACTTCGAGAGTCGAGTTCCCTACTGTTATTAGGGTGGGCACGATCTTCGTTTTGTCCATGTTCATTTTAAGGCCCACCCGTCGAGAGTCTCAACTGAGGTCTGGGAGCATTATGCCGAGGTCCTCCAGCGTCTCTGCAATGACTACTATATCGTCGGCAAATCGAAGGTGACTGTTGTACTCGCCATTGATATTGATGCCGGGTTCCTGTCATTCCAGAAGCTTGAAGGCATCTTCAAGTCCATTCGTGAACAGTTTCGGAGATATGACATCTCCCTGTCTCACGCCTCTTTTCTGTGGAATTCTGCTCCTGTACTCCGACCGACATGGTGGCGTTGTGGTACAAGCACCTCGATATACCGATAGTCAATTCTGCAACACTGGAGATACTCGAGTACCGCCTGTGTCTCGATCGAATCGAAGGCAATCGATGACATGATAGAAATAAATGAAAAATATGAGAATGAGATAATCGTATTCGAAACAGATGGTAAAGATACCAATTATTTTCAAAAATTCAAAGACCGGTTAACTGCAGTGATCTGAATCACTGCAGTTAACCGGCAGTGAAGGCAGAAGTATCTACGGCGTCTTCGACCATCGACTTCTGGTACCGGGATACATCATCAAGAAGATAACCTATCATTCAATAAACAGAATGTAAATCCTTTGCGTTGAAAAAGAAATTCTGACTGAGGGCTATTGTTACTATGGTTATGTTTTAAATAATGTTTAAAAGTATACTAATTATTTTGTATCCTTTATAAAAATAAATAAATAAAATAAAATTCGTGATAAAATTTGTGGTTGTTTATTTATCTTTAGGTACAATACATAAAAGTAATTTGAAATAAGTGATTTAATTTAAGTTTATAATTTTACCTGTGCAATTGTGTTTTTAAAGAATAAAACATCTTATTTTAAATATTATTTCATTTAACTTCACTATTTCGTTTTTTCTACAACTATACGATACAATTAGGCAGCAGATTTTATTAAGTATAATTTTATCGTAAAGGACATCGTATGCGACATTACACAAAATTGCCTCATATTTTAATGTCGAAAACTATCGTATGCGCCATTATTACTTCAAACCGTGTAGTTTCATTGTTTTCTTAGTTTTTAATGGATTAACGCAACGAAAAGTAACATTTCTTACCTGAGACGTACACCCGTAGCTTTACTAGGTTTTAAGTAAATTGAAAAAAATCGTCTCCTGTAAAATTTGTTTTTTGTCGCTTACTATGTTTTGCCAAATAGGGGTCGATATATTGTAGGTTTATTGGCCCCTGAATACGTATTGTAACGTATTTGTAGGTTATGGTGGCAACTATTACAATATATGTTACTTTTTATTGAGTTAATATGAAAAAAGAAATTATGCAGTTCTGAGAATCACCCATCTGTTATCTACTTTACTGATTCGACAAAGTGTACCAAAGATTAAATTCCCAGGTAGTCCGTTTGGCTTGGATAGAAACTTGTTAGGATTAGTTTTACCCGATTTACGACTGATACGTGATATTATATATCCTAATCTAATGATACTAATCAACCCAATCAAGATCAAGAATATGATCTAATTAGAAGATACGAAGCTTACAAAAAACCTTCGATGTGGAGGGTCAGGGCTCCGTTTAGTCAGCCAGTCAGTCAGTTTCGGGTACTTTTACCGATTGATTGATTGCACAAGATGTCCAAATGTAATATTACTAAACAACTGGAAAGAGTATCATCTAATCTCCTGACACGTAACGGACCAAAGCTTCAATCAAAATATCAAATAAATCAATCAATAAAAAATTGTTCATTGAACAGAAGACAGATAACATAATGTATAAACTAGCACCCACACTAGGAATAAACTATGTCTTGGGTATTAATACTCTAAATATAATATTACATAAGTGTCTTACCTTTCAGTAATTTCAATGCCTAGGTAGTCGTTTAGTTTAGTCAGAAACTAGTTAGAATTGAATTTACCCGAGTTCCGATTCTCTTTAAAAGACTGAGTCATAATTGCTAATGCCTAGGCACCATCCAAGTGCCTGACACAGTGTCACACCTTCAAACACATTTAACCCGATCTGGGGTCTAGTCATGGTATTCTTGTTAATGCTATTTCTGTCATAATACATTCCAACGAGCACTCAATGACTCATTGTCATTGAGCTCCACTGTCGTGACATAATAATTATGCATAGCACATGATAGAAAGTCCTGCTGTGGATGCTAATATTAAAAGTTGTGTGTGCTCTGACGCGCCTGGAAGTAAACGAGAAAAATAGGTACACTAAATCTCTCTCTCCGTCGACATTTTAAGGCCGTGTCTTGTATCGAATGCAGCCTGGCATACGACACCGACTACACAGAACAATCGCGAAACAAAACAAGCGCCGAAACAAGTTTACCGAAAGCCGACTCGTCCGTCGCCTATTGCTCCTCACTTCACTAAACTTATTCTTTCCGCGCGCTAATCCTATTTGGTTTCCATCAAAACTTGCTCGAAGGGGTTGCGTAGCCCGCGCCCCCGAATGGCTCACTTCAGAAGCTCAACTTGGTGTTAAGAAGCACAGGGATTCTTAGTTATTACGAGAGGAAATTGAAGTGCATGTGTGCACCTCCCCGACCCTAGGGCGTATAATTCGGTACATGGGAACTTTACTAATAATTATGATTCTTATGGCACGGTGTTTAGCGATAATAATTAATACACGCTGTCCCAAAATCTGCAGTTTAAGATATTACCTACTAATAAGGTATGATGAATTGGTCCCACGTAACATCAGTAACGGATCATTGTATGACGACCTCTGTGGCGTAGCGGTTAGCGCATCTGCTTACCATGCGAGAGGTCCCGGGTTCGATCCCCGGCTGGAGAAAAAAAAAACTCCAAACATGTAAACAACCAAGAGGTTGTTTACATGTTTGTGACGTCGCTTTTTCTGGTTCCCACGTCACAGGGTATCCTAGTGTGGGGCCAGAAGCAATGTATGTGCTTGTGTGTAAATGTTTATGTTTATTCTTTTGTATAAATAAAGTACAAAAAAATTATTTTAGTTCATCCGTCCGTCTGGTTTTTATCCGACATAAATAGACATTAGAGCTTCCGTCTGCACTTTGTTTAGCTTTTTTATTTGTCCTATATAAATAAGGTTAGGTTGGTTACGTGCATAAAATCCTGTCAGATTCCTGACGTTTGCGATAGGAGTTTGTATATACTAATTTGATTGGAATCGTTAACGCTTTGTTGCTCATAATATCTGAGCTCGTCGAGTTAACCCCCTGCTGTGACACAGTGTCTCCGATGCCCCCAGCCGGGCCGCTCTTTGTTTGCCACCAAATCTGTTTTCGTCCGCCCCCAGCAAACTTTCCGCTGAACTCGGCACAACTCGCCCCACACCCGGCCCGAATTACTTTCCCGTTTCGGGAGCGAAACTTTCTCCCGGCAATAATAATAATTCCGCTCCGCTATGACGGAAAGTTTAAATTATTAGTTTAATCACACTGGCGTGCTTTAATTATTCGCCCGGTAGACGTTTGTGATTAACTAACTTTGTTCGGAGGCCACTGTCGTACTCTATTAAAGTTTCGAGTATTCACAATTTGATTCGTTGTTTCGTCTAATTGGTGTTTCGATGGAGTCTCTGTACTCGTAATTCTACTCTGAGAACGTTTTCAATGGTTTATGTTTTACTTCGTTCGTAGAAAAATGGCCATATCCGCGTGTGATAAGTTTGTTGCAATACGACGTGTGACGATATTAAAATTTCGAAAGAGAGAGACACATTTATTTTGTTAGAAATTATAGACAAGATCAACTTGACCAATTTGATTTTGGTTTTGTTCAATTTTCTTACGAAACAGAATAGCCAGCCAGCTAGTTTCTGATATCAAGTTATTGTTGATTGAAACACATGCGAAGAAATAAAGAAAATAACTTGTTGACATTGACTTCAGCTCAGACAGTCAGTCAGTTCATCGACCGACTAGACGGAATTTGCAAGCAAATACAACTCCGTATCGATATTTGATATCTAACAAGAATATTAAAGTCTTATATTTAGCATACTTAGTACAGTTCTGATATTGGAGTGTTGCATTGTACGAGTATTTACACTATTTATTTTTTATTATTTGTTCGAAGGTGCTTTAATTAATTATTAATTATAGAAATGTACGTTCTGAGTAATTAATTGTCAATATGTCGTCATTACTGTGGAACAAATTTTTTAACCCCTATAATTTAATTACCTTACGCTGTGCAAGCTCCGTGAATACTAAAGATAACTGTAGTAGTGAATATTCTCGTAAGGTAAATTAAAAAAAACCGTAACCTTTCGTGCTGGTAATTGACAATATAATCATATTTCATAGGTACACAAAATAGTGTTACGGAGAAATTTTAATGAAAAAAACGCCTAAATTCTATAATGAATTACATTACTAAAATCAAGTATACAAATAAAATACAATTGAAGTTGGAATCGCTATTAAAATATGAGAAAAATGTGAGACTCGGTAATTAGAACATCAAGCTCCAAACGACGACTGCCTTACTAAACTGACAAGCGTTCACTTAACATCCACATAACTTAAAAACCTCCAAAGCTACTGCCCCATTAGGCGTTACGTAATCGCTATCGTGATGGCTGCGTATTTATACACAAGGTATATTATGTGAGTCACCGTCTATTTCGATACAAATAATAATAAGGTTACATGCGGTGCAGTTTTTGCGCTGACCGGTATCCGGAATCGTCCTTGAAAGTTTGAGGCCAGTGTACCCTATTGTTAGTGGGGTAAGGCTGTTTACACACTAGTCAGTCAGCACAGCGCACCCTTCTGGTAAGGGCGAATGTAAAGTAAAAGGTATGTATTTCCATAAAGGTGTATATGTTTAACAGAACACTGCGGATCCCATGATAGGCGGACCTGTATCGTGGGATCCAAAATATAAGTCTTAACATTATATTGGGTGTACCTTTTTATAAGAAAATAATATAAAAAATAAAAATAAATAAACTCACGCCCGTTATCCTCGAGGGGGCAGGCAGAGGCACCAACCACTAGAACTGAGCTCACGTTTTACCGAGTTTATTAGGTCCCAGCGTGACCAGTGGCAAGCTTGTCGCCGTTATCCGGGCACAATTTATCAGCGGATGGTGTTGCTGTACAATTAATACTAAATAATAACATAATACTACTTAAACTAATTAATGTTTAATAACTATCCGTCTGTCTGACCTTCAAAGGGAGTTTCTCTCTTGGACCGTATTATAATAGGTAGTCAGTCGAAATGTTTACAGATAAGTTTATTACTTATTATTTACATTTGTTTTCTTAATAATACTATTACAAATTTAGTTATCCTTAAAAGCTAGGCGTTGGTCCTCACACTAAGTAGAGCCTGTACCGTGAGGGCCAGTTAACTTGATTTCTAGTTAGTCACAATTCCAACGTTGACACTTAAACATTAATAAAAAAACCTCAAATCATTATGAATATGCGATATTACGGATTGCCTACAAATGAAAACAATGAGGTCGACTATATTTTTTTTTTTGGTTTATCATATCATAAAGAGCCGTTTCTAAGTAATTTTGACTCTTTCGATGGGACCGTTTCTCACTGGGGGCCGTCGTACATTTCTACAAATGGCCTCAGTCTGGGTGTATTTACATGTTTGTGATGTCCTTAGTTCGTTAATATAGCACAAGGTATCGTAGTTTGGAACCAGGACACGTGATTGTGTTGAGTGGAAAAGAAAATTAAGTTAATATGAAAAGGATTTGCACGTCCCATGCTTGTCGTGCTTTGTTGTTTAGGTACATATTAATACTGATCAATTCACTTATAACACCTACGTAATGTTTTCAAGTCTGAGAATAACAAACTTGACCTTTAGATTTAGTTCTTTTGATAGACGTAATGCAATTTTTTGCCTTGTATATTTTAGGTTCTTATGGTTGGTTAGTTTATACAATGATATGTGAAGTACGCCAGTAGCTAGCTTAATTTCAAGTTAAAACGTACGTGTGCTGATAACATTGACTGAACAGGTCTTTAGCACCAAATTGAAAGTAAATAGAATAGAATAGAATAGAATATTCTTTATTGCACACTGGAAAAAAATACAAAAAGAACACAAAATATTTACAAAGGTTCATGGTACAATTGGCGGCCTTATTACTAAAAGCAATTTCTTCCAGACAACCTTACGTTGGAAAGTTGCTGAGAGAAATTTGAAAGACGGGTAGCCGGTGCAAATTTGAATATTTATATATACTTATACTTAATACTATACACTTACATATCTTTACTTATATAAACTTATTACTGTAAACATACATTATAGGTATATCTTATAATAAAATTCTACGCAGGAAAGAACATAAAATGATTATACCTATATACACACAAAGACAGTTAAATAGATGTTTTAGATATTAGAGTGACAAGTATAGATCACGAACCCTGCTTTTGAAGACAGCTGGGGAAGCAGAGCGCCTTATTGAAACCGGCAGATCGTTCCACAGCCGGGCGGCCCGAACCGCAAATGAGTCGCCCAAGAACTTAGTCGAGTGACTTGGTATCTTCAACGTCAAAGTCAGGTCAGACCGCAGTGCCCGGCTGTGGGACTCACTAAGGTAAATAAAGCGCTCTTTGAGATAAGAAGGAGTGGCTGGATTGAACAGTACTGAGTAAAGAAGAGAAAGGATGTGAGCATTCCTACGAGAACGAATTGGGAGCCACTTGAGCTTAATGCGATATTCGGAGACGTGGTCACATTTGCGTAAGCCAAATATGAACCTTGTAGCGAAGTTTTGGAGGCGCTCAAGTTTATTAAGTTGCTCTTCAGTTAAGTCAAGATAGCTGGCATCAGCATAGTCGAGGATAGGGAGCAACAGGGATTGCGCAAGAGCAACTTTGGTTGCAGTGGGCAGGAAATTCCGTAATCTTCTCAGGGAGGCCGCTGAAGCGAATATTTTCCGACTCACCTCCGCCAGCTGTGGCACCCAGGACGAAGTCCGAATAAGTGCTATTGCTATTACAACTTCACCCTGTGGCACCCTTCAATAGCAATAGCACTCGCTAACACTGAGGAAACCTGAGTGTCTGAACTATTCAATACCTCCGCGCTTGAAATCGCCAATCCGCGGTATACGAATAAGTCTATACGAATAACTTTTACATTGGGAAATCATTTAAAATTGAAAAAAAAATGTGAGTCTGTAGAAGTATTAGAAAACAGGATACTTTTTGGGCTTGACTTTGGCGGAGTGTTATCTACCTTCAGGCCTCTCGACTGAACATTTACGGTCTTATTTAATTCTTCCAAAACTCTCTTTAAATTTTTAAAAAGTATGTGGCTACGTCTACCTTTATCACGTACCATTTGAACTGCATCGGAGGAGTGACTTAATGATGCACGTTTTTATACAATAATACTGCATAATATATTCTACTTTGTCTTACTGATCAAATCAGCGTGCTTCATCTACCTACAGGTCCACACAGTAGGTACAAACAGTACGCAACAGAAATAGCGCGGTCTTATCACTATACTTTATTGATAAACCGTGTCTTTACATTCCCTTGTGAGTTGGTCAGAAATTTGCATACATTGTTGCCATTGCCCGTTATCCGATATGATTAGCTTATCTCTTTTCCAATAATATTAAGTGTCTACAGGGCCCCGATTCTGTTAGTGCATTATAATTCAATGGGGTAGTTTCCAGGGTCAAAATAATTAAATTCTATTTAGTCGGTATTTTAGATTATTAAAAAATATTGGACACATGTTTTTTCTTTTTTCGATTAAACAAAAAATAACAACGATATAGCCCATTAAAGTTACGTGTGACGTCACGCCGTGCTGCATTTTTTGCAAATACGTTTAAAAAATACGTGTTCCTTATTTTTGAATAATCTAAAAGACGGACTAATTAAATTTTTTAGGGCAGCTAGCCCATTACAGTTAGGTACATAGTCGGGTCACGTGACATGTTTTTTTTTTTAAATTCCATTGACGCCTAGAATTTCGGATATGCTCGGATATGCGTGTGCTCGTTGATTTGAAGCGGCAATGAAATGAAATCGACGCAGTCATGCAACTGTCATTGTACTTCAAATTGTATTATCAGAATCTAGGCCCGGGTCTGCGTCATAAGGATACTATAGATAAACATAACAAAAACCTGCTTTCTTACAGAACAAGTCACGTGATACCGTGATTCTCAGAAAGAAAAAACTCCCTTCGAAAGGAAGTAACCCTTTGTTGTCCGTCCGTCCTTATTTCTGTCAAGATCCTATGTTTAGGGCTGCCATCCGTCCGGAATTCCCCCGATTTGTCCTAGTTTGAAGGGCGTCCGGGGGCCGTCCGGTAGGGGTTGTTAAGTGTTTAAAAGTGTGTTTTATAGATAAACGATAAATTTGAAAAAAAAACTTTGTTTTTATTTTTGTTGCAAAAAATACTTTCTCAGAGGTGTCCGGGGAAAAAACCATATTTATCGGGCGTCGGCAATTTAGGTGATGGCAGCCCCATTTACGTTGAATGTCATGTACCTAAATGCTTTGCGTCGAGTGAAATTCTTGATTTCCGCATTCCAGGCCCCTGGTGGCGTTACTCGACGGGCGCGATTGCACGGTCGAGATGCCGATCCTCAAGGACGTGGCGACGGTCGCGTTCTGCGACGCCCAGTCCACCAGCGAGATACACGAGAAGGTGCTCAACGAGGCGGTGGGCGCGCTAATGTGGCACACGATCATCCTAACCAAGGAGGACCTCGAGAAGTTCAAGGCGCTGCGGATTATCGTGCGCATCGGCTCCGGCGTCGACAATATTGATGTCAAGGCGGCCGGAGAGTTAGGTGAGTGTCCAGAGTGCTTCTTTCTAATCAGCCCGTAAATAAAGCCCACTGTTGGGCATAGGCCTCTTCTCTTTCACGCCAACCCATCCGGTCCAGTGCTAGTCTCGTCCAATGTCTCCCAGCCGCTTTCACTGAGTGAGCCCAGAGTGCTTATACTGAGTTTTTTCATTCACTTTCGATAGCGAGAGCGTTTGCAATTTGTATAGGAGTGACAAAAAGACAACTAGGTGGCGCGCTTTGTCACTCCTATACAAATTGCAAACGTTCTTGCTATCGAAAGTGAATGAAAAAACTCAGTATAAGCACTCTGTCTTATGCAACTTCAGACTTTCTTTATAACGGATGCTTGAAGAGCCCTAAGTGGCTGATCGACGGGCGAGCTTTACCGCCAGTTTTATAGCTCGTCGGTAAAGCTCGCCGGTACATCATTATGAGTACACAACCGCGGTTTTATATACCGATGAGCCTGGCTCGCGGCTCGTCGTCATGCTATATTTTTACTCTGATCGCCATGCAAAACGACATGTTTGCGACTGTTTTGCTCGCTAGTCGATGAGCGCCAACGAGCCGCGAGCCAAGCTCGTCGGTATTTAAAACCGCGGTCTTACTCGCCCGTCGATCACCCACTTTACTTTTACTTGTCACCCATGATTGTGCCTTTAAGCGATAATTTGAATTGTACGTCTCATACGATGGACCATCTTACATCGTGCCTTAATACCCGCCTCTATATTACGCGCACCGAATTCTGAGCGATTCCTGTCTGTCAAATTAAAAAAAACACTTTTTAAAACTAAAAAAAAAAACGCTTAGGAGCATAAAATAAAAATGCTCACGTTACACAGGTTATAACACAGTAAACTTGGGTCGCAACTGTTTAATAAAGATGTAAAATTTCTTTTGCAATCGACACGTCAAAAAAAATAAGATTGTGTCCTTCGAGCCCCTGTGTTAGCGAATGAAAGCCAAGCAAGCCATAGTGAGTCAATTGAGCTAAAAAACTGTCATCTCATTTGGGTCACAATCGTGCTCACGATGGTGCTCCTCGAGAAGTTTAAGGCGTTCGTGTAGGTTCTGGCGTCGACAATACTGATATCAAGGCGGCCGGAGAGTTAGGTGAGTGTCCTTCAGTCTCAATTAACCTCAGACTTTCGTTATAAAGGATGCTAGAAGGGCCTTACTTTTATCCATGATTGCGTCTTTCAGCGGTAATTTGAATTGTCTATTTTCAATAGCAATAGGGGCTCTCGTTTGGTAATAACACGTCTGGTTCGACTTCCGCTTGTAATCAGAGCTGCACCTGTCGATGTAATGTGCTAGAGTGGGGCTCTGTTGCCATGGCAACATTAAATCTAGTCTATATCTCTCTCTTTTTTATTATAATGTATCCTACTCTGTATAATTTATTATACAAGGTAGAAAAAGCACGCGTGTTTGTAAAAATATTATATTGAGTCCAAAATACTAAGGTATCTGAATACTCTGCAAAAATTTAGTTTACTTTATAGGGAAGAGCGGGTGATCATGCTCGTCCACTATAAAGGGAAATTTCCCGCCAGGCAGATCTGCCTGGGGAGGGCCGGTCCGACTATGGTTCATCAGACGTAGTATTTACGTATATCATTTTATAACTAACATTTTGGTTAACATTGTGCTCGTAACAACTTTAAAATTATTTGGTGGGTTATTATCTTGACTACAATTGGGTATTTGACAAAATGTCAAATGAGTTACTTTTAAAACAGAATTTTGTATCAAAATAGTGAAATACGAAGTCACATTTCAGAGGACTCTTATGTTTCATCTATTTAACAATAAAAATGTTATAACTCGTAAATGACTAAAAAAGATACATTTTCAGAAATATTTTGTAGTTTTTGTGTTAATCGATCATATCAAATAATTTATCGTTGATCGTGTCAACTACCGAATTATTGATATCTTTTTGGGATTGCCCGTTTCTCATTATTTGTTTGTCATTATCAGATCATTGGCTTGGAAAATTAACACAGCGATAAAACAAACTTCGTCGGGGAATCACAGAAATGGCACACCTTTATTACCCCTTATTATCACTATCTTAGTACTTAAAGCCCTTGTATTAAAGTAGCTGTTAATTCTAAACTGACTCACTGTTATTGCTTACGATCCGACCACGTTACGCTACTAATTTTTAAGTTTCTTATGGTCGTTATTGCATAGAAAGGTAGCTGAGCATAAAGATTACGATTTATTCATACGACGCTTTCACTCTGCATAATATAACGATAAAATAACCCGTTCTATCGTGAACGAGATGTGTTATCCTAGGTTGCGATAGGTCAGTTGCAGTAAAGATACTACAGAATTACAAAGTGCCTGTGCGTTGGATGCTATCAATTCGCATCCAAGACACAGGCACTTTCTTCCAGTGTAATCACACTCCTTCCTGGAATAAGGGGTGCGACTACGTAAGTCCACTACAATATCTAGACCCGGAAGGAATAATCACTTAAGTCAAAAAGAAATGGATGGCAAAATATTGCATGCAAAATATCTCGACACCCCCATTCAGTTTCATTATAGTTCATTCTCCTTTGCTATAATTAAAGAATATTACTCAACAAAATTCTGTGAAGATTAAGGCTAATCAAAAACATTACAATCCATTATTAATTATAAATCTAAGAAAAACTGTGTAGAAGAGGTTTTTCTGTCAATAAATTATTTTCATTTCACATTATATACGCTCAAACTTGTATCACGGAGGGGTAGGCTGAAACCTAGGTCTATAAGGTTAGTGTATTAGTGTCTAAACACAATAGGCCAAAAATACGCGAACGATTTTCCGTGGCGGATTTTACGTTCCGACACATTCGGCTGATATGACACACAATAAGAGCCGAAATTATGCGGTCGCGTATAATGTGTTCCTATACAAAACATTGCCGCGGAATCGCTGCTGAACTTACGCCCGACCGAAGTTCGGCTGTACGCCATAGCGCGACGTAATTTCGGCATGGTGTGTCATCAATAATTTAAAATACATTGCAGGCGTAATCATGCCGAACTTCGGCCGCGTATTTTCAGCCTAGTGTGTTTTTACACTTATAGTACAATGACAGTACGAGGTCAAGTCACGTGTTGTGTTTTTTCATGTGTTGGGTTATTTCCGTAAAAAATTTTTTTTTGTGATTAGGTAAAGTAGTAAAACTCGACATCCAACCCATTCAATTAAAATATTTTTATTCAAAACTATGTTTAATTAAGGAACGTCAAAAATTTTTATAGATTCACAAAAAAATCTCTTGCAGTGCAGCGAGGTAACGCTGCCACTGCCAGCGTATTAGGAACCTTTGTGCCGGACGTGTCCCGGGCGACCTATTTCTTAGTAATTTCTTTCGTGTTTTCTATTACCAGTGTTTTGTTTAATTTTCTGTTTTTATGTTTTGACCAAGCTTTTGTGAACTAAGGAATAAATAGATTATGTGGAGAAGAAGGTAATAAAGAAACTCCACATTTATTAACGTGATTTGTTTCCTTAATTCCAGGGATAGCAGTATGTAATGTGCCGGGCTACGGCGTGGAGGAAGTCGCGGATACGACGCTGTGTCTCATACTGAACCTGTACCGGCGGACCTACTGGCTCGCGAATATGGTCCGGGACGGCAAGAAGTTCACAGGTAAGGCAGCGTGGGTTGACCTGCAGTGTTATCATTGGCCGCTGCCGTAAGCATCTGCTTACCATGCGAGAGGTCCCGGGTTCGATCCCCGGCTGGTGAGAAAAAAAAAAAACACCAGGTCTTGGATGTTTACATGTTTGTGACGTCGCTGTTTCTGGTTCCCACGACACAGGGTATCCTAGTGTGGGGCCAGAGGCAATGTATGTGCTTGTATGTAAATGTTTATGTTATGTTTATGTTTATGAATCTCCAAGTAGTAGTTGATTGACTTGTCCCTTCTTAGCCAATAGTTAGGTCCAGAGTCCAATAGTTTGCGGTTGCTTCCCAATGATCCTCTTCCCAACGCTTCTGAGAGGCCAAGTAAACCGATTCGCTATCGTGTAAAAACCACAGAAAACACTGAGTATGATTGTCGAAGGACCATAAAGATGTATAGTCCAGCGCTTAGTAGACTGCGCTTTTCTACACACTTATAATAGATCTTTTTTGAGTAAAGTTCAGTTGTTAGTAAGTAAATGGAACACGTGACTTATTCTCTCGACAACGTGGACAACTATCTTTAATACGCGGCCTGAGTAAAATGCCGCGTAAATTAATTAATAATTTCGTCTTTGACACCGTTCTGCTTTGGCACACTTTTGTTGTCTGTATGTAAAGTAAAGATTTATTAAATTAACAAAATTAGAATGTTACATTTTTTACAGTTATTGAATAAGATCACAAAGACTTTATAGTAGGTAACTGAATAGGAACCAAACTCTGCTGTGAATCAATAAGTTGACGATTTTCAGTCAGAGCCTGTTGAGTCTTAACAGTTTATATATTTTGCTATTCCGTAATACAAAAGAGAAATGAACAAAGAGAGTGTGCTTAGACAAATAACAGCAATGAAGTTTTACACAACTTATTGAAAAATTATGTAATTAAAAAAATAAGGGTTTTAAAATAAAAGTTACATCTACTTTCATCGTTGGTCATACCTTTGAAATGAATTTTTATTTTTGGTCTGGTTAAGTTGCTTACTTTACTGCTTAATTTACAATTTTATTTGTTACTAGCCTTCGTCCGCGACTCCGTCTGCGTGGACTTTAGTTCAAAATTTTGCAACCCCGTTCACCCCCGTAAGGGTTAAATTTAGAAAAACGGCGAAACACGTGTTCAATCAATTGTGTTGCAGAGTATTTATTTCAACTTTCAAGTTTCAAGAAAATCAGACAACATTTTTTATACCTCCCATACAAATTTTGGCAACCCTTTTCGCCCCCTTAGGGATTGAATTAAAAAAAAATCGGTTCTTATTCCTTGCCTACATTACATAATTATAGATCCTCTGTGCAAAATTTCAGCTTCCTTGGTCAAACGGCTTGGGCTGGGCGTTGATGAGTGAGTCAGTCAGTCAGGACTTTGAATTTTATATAATTAGATAGAAGATAGAAGATAAGTTACTCAACTACTGCGTTGTACAAGTAAACTGTAGGAAAAAAAACTTGCCATCTCCACAACTTGTTATTTGTAGAATCCTAGGGGTGCCAACATGCACGCCATGTAAAGTAGGTAATGTAAATCTAATGTGACTCCGTCCGCCATCGCCAGGGCCGGAACAGGTCCGCGAGGCGGCGAGCGGGTGCGCGCGGATCCGTGGCGACACCCTGGGCATCGTGGGGCTGGGCCGCATCGGGTCTGCGGTCGCGCTGCGGGCCAAGGCGTTCGGATTCAACGTCATCTTCTACGACCCCTACCTGCCCGACGGCATCGAGAAGTCGCTCGGACTCACGCGCGTCTATACACTGCAGGTAACACGCACACCACACTCTTACCCCCGTATTCATAATAGTCTGCTAACTTAAAGCATTGCTAATTTTCACTCTGTCTTCTTCTATTGACCTAAGTTAGAATGAAAAATAACATTCTTTAGCAGCTGTTTTAAGTTAGCGAATTATTATGAATAAGGAGGTAAAAAGTTTAATTAGGCCTTAATTCAGGCTTTCCGCCTATCATTAGATAGATCTAGTTGTGTTAAAAGAAAGCCTATCAAAGCCTATCGCTAATTGTGTTCAAAGAAATTAACACAACTATTTACTAGCTTGCATATTCATATAATTATCATGATGACATTAGAATCAGAGTGATCTAGGGTACAACAGTGATCTAAGTGTATCGCGTTACTCAGATCGGTCTGGTATGCCTTCACTTTGCAGACATCACCAATTCGATAGTTTGTGGTTCCCACAGAGTGTGGGGCTAGAAGCAACGTATGTGCCTGTATGTAAATGTTTTAGATGTTTGTTTATAGTGAAATGTTGTGATCAATGAAGTTAGCACTCCTCGCACACAGATCAGTGTGGCATGAAATATTTATGATTTTTCTATGTCATTGGTTACAACCTCATCCTTGGAAAAAATGACACTTCGCTCTAATTCTAGCGTCGTCATATCCGAATACTGGATAATCTAGCTAGCCTGACGATGGTAGTGGAGGCACCGGAAACTTAATTCTGCATAATACCGACATACATCCACGTCATCTTCTACAACCCCTACCTGACCTGCCTCACCCGCGTCTATACCCTGCCGATAATATAACTCTTGTATTGTACCACACACAGCAGAGGTAGCGTAGGTGGAAGGCGTTACTACGCAATCTAAGTCGTGGCTTTCCGGTACATGAAATCTCAAATACTGACACTTGCGCTGCTATCTGTGCTAGGAAGACCCTCGGGCCCTTTCGAGCTTCGCTCTTCGCGAGATAAAAGTATTCTAACTAAGATAGAATAAAAGGGACAAATACAATATCAATAAAACAGAATTTGTTTGATTGCTCGAGGAGAATGAAATAATAGATCATGCATATCATAGTAATTTCGTGTCAAATTATCGAATGAATTAACCTACAAACTTTAAAGTAAGCTCAAAAGTTATTTTAGTTGTTTTTATACATTTTGGTTTGTTTCGTTACAGGACCTCCTATTCCAGAGTGATTGTGTATCGTTGCACTGCAGCCTAAACGAGCACAACCATCACCTCATCAATGAATTCACTATCAAACAAATGCGTCCAGGTGTGTACCGCTTTTCAATAAATAGCAAGTTTTAGGCCCAGATAGAATTTATTTGGGCTCCGTTAGTTGAGTCCCTCTGAATCAGCGTGGCAAACATTACATCGTGTTCGCTCTACGGCGAAGAGCTTGGCCACATCAAATAAACCTTCGCTACGTCGCGACAATCTAGAACGTTGCTAAATTCATTTTGCCCTTTGATGTGCGGTATTTTACCGACAGCAGCGCGAATGTTTGTATTCGCGATGATGATTCGCGATAGGACGAATTTTTTGGCCAGACATGTCGCGACAACGCAAATCTTCGCGTTATCGCGATAGTGTGGCCGTACCATAATAAAATAGAATGTGTAAATATAACAACTGAATATTGTTGCAGGCGCGTTCCTAGTGAACACTGCGCGCGGCGGCCTTGTGGACGACGAGGGGCTGGCGGCGGCGTTGAAGCAGGGCCGCATCCGGGCCGCCGCGCTCGACGTGCACGAGAACGAGCCCTTCAACGTGTTCCAGGTACGGCCCTGTGCCTTTCGGAGAGACGGGCGGTAGTTGGGGAGTCTAGGGACTAAACGATGTAAAGTAGGGCCACATTTGGGCCGCGGCGCTTGACGTACGCGAGGATCAGCTCTGAAACGTGTTCTAGGTACGGCCCTGTGCCCTGTGACGACGGTAGCGTCGGGTGAGGCATGGTGTAGTACTATGTTCACATAACGAGGTGTACTACTATGTTCTACAGTAACTGTATATCACCAGGACCCTGTGAAAGACTCCCTCGAGTAACTGATTGAAGCCACTGTCCCAGTGTGCACGGCCCGCTTTGGGACTCTCTGTGCTGTGCACGTCGGCTTTCTACTTTAAACCATATTCTATCAACGTCGTGGCCACAGCCTGATGAAGGACATCCTTGAGTGACTTATTGAACCCCCTATCCCGGTGTGTAGGGCCCGCTCAAGGACTCCCGTCCACGTGCTGTGTACTGTAGCGCACTACTTGATTAAAATATGCTTCTTTAGCAAAAATACTATCTTTTTATCGAGCACTGCCTATCGTAGCTAGTCATCGACTTGAAATCTACAAAAACAGCGATTCCCTTTCAAACATTTAATATCATACTAGACGGCTGAGCGGCTAGTACTATAAGAAGGAATCGCTACTAATCCAGCGATTCCTAGCAAGAGCTAGGATAGGCAGTTCTCGATAAAAAGATAGTATTTTTGCTAAAGAAGCATATTTTAATCAAGTTCCGGTCCATCACTGTATACAGTCGCGCTTCACAACGTTCAGTCTGTTCAGTGCAATTCTGGACAGCTCTGTAGTGTTTTAAACACCGGCCCAGTCTTTGATGATGCATAGTAATATACTGGAAAGCTCTAAGGATGCACACCGTCTGCTCGTGATTGTGTAGAAGCAATCCACTCTGCTCTCAGTGCTATTTGCAGTGCAGAGTGGATCTTAGTGCAAATTTTGCACTAATACTCCCGCTTGAGAGGACACCACCTTAAACTACAAACTTGTTTCTCCAACAACAATCCTCACAGACACTTTTTCTCTAACAGAGTAGTGAATGGATGGAACAAATTACCACAAGAAGTGGTTTCAGCACCAAACGTCAACAAATTCAAGAACTTACTGGACAAACACATCACTGACCAAAAGAAAAAAAATAACCAAGTGAAACTGGATGCGGGCAATTATCAGTTGTTCCAACTGCCTGCCCGTCTACAAATAATAATAATAATAATAATAATAATATTACTTCCTGACGATGACGGACAGTCCGATGCATAGAGATGTCATGGGATGTGATAAAGGACTCTCCCCTCTGGCCTTAGCCAACGAGCAATGGCAAGACCCGGTGGTACTGACTGTCTCTGGGCGCGAGGGCATATGGAAGGAGAAGGAGCTGCATGGGAGGTTCTTCAAGGCTCTACACGAGCCCCACGTGGACACGAAGGCCTCCCTACACTGGCTACGATTCGGTGACCTGTTTGGGGAAACCGAGGGTTTTGTCTGTGCAATACAAGATCAGGTTATCAAGACCAACAACTACAGGAGATACATCCTGAAGGATGGCACTGCCGATATTTGTCGGGCGTGTCGCCATCCCGGTGAGTCACTCAGGCATGTTATATCCGGTTGTTCGGCGCTTGCTAACACTGAGTATCTGCATAGACACAATCTCGTAGCCAGGATTCTTCATCAGGCGCTCGCTCTGAAATATGGCCTCGTCGCACAGGGACTACCGTATTACAAGTACGCACCGGAAGCCGTGCTCGAAAACGACCGCGCCAAGCTCTACTGGGACCGGCCCATTATCACTGACAGGACTATTCTTGCGAATAAGCCTGATATTGTGGTGGTGGACCGGGCGCAGAATAGGGCGTTTTTGGTCGACATCACTGTTCCGTATGATGAAAACCTCGTGAAAGCCGAAACAGATAAGAAAACCAAGTATCTGGACCTGGCGCACGAGGTTGTCGACATGTGGGGGATGGTGTCGGCCGAAATCGTTCCTATAGTCCTTTCCGCGAATGGGTTAGTTCCAACCAGTCTCGCTAACCATCTGAGGCGGTTGGAACTCCGTGTGGGCATGCTTCCGGCTATCATGCAGAAGGCGGTGCTGCTTGATACAGCCCGGATAGTCCGGCGTTTTCTCTCGCTGTCGCCCTGACCTCCGGCCGCTTGGACTCCTCAGCCGGAGGGCGTCCGTCTGGCCACTTTGGTCAGACGAGACCATTTCCTTTAGATTTTCGAAATAATAATAATAATAATAATAACTAAACCCTATCCCGGTGTGCAGGGCCCGCTGAAGGATTCCCCGCACGTGCTGTGCACGCCCCACGCCGCGTTCTACTCGGACGCGTCGGCGCAAGAGCTGCGCGAGATGGCCGCCTCCGAGATCCGGCGCGCCATCGTCGGCCGCATACCCGACTGCCTGCGCAACTGCGTCAACAAGGTACGCCCTGACCTTACGTTATGGCCGGTTTCGTCGTTAGCCATAGCATTACATTTCATCGCCTTAGTGGTGAAGGCCGAATTAAGTTATGAACACCACCGTACTCTGCGTCAATCGGAGATACTAGTGGTGAAGAGATCTAAGTGATAGCCTAGCTAGCAGTTTGTTCATTCAAACGTGAAAGGAGTTAAATGGAAAGAAGAAGCTAAATCCGCTGGTAATTTTGATTTTAGCTGCATAAAGTTCACCACAACTTATTAGTATCATACAAATACTACAATTCATGTGGAAATGAGAACATTAGAGGAGATACAACAAAATAATATTTTTTCTGCAGGCATAGCTCTCTTCGCCACTAATGCGACGATTTATATTAGGCACATACATTGCTTCTGGCCCCCACATTGGGATACCACCCTGTGTCGTGGTAACCAGAAACAGCGACGTCACAAACATGTAAACATCTAAGAGCTGTCCAGTTTTTTTTTGTCCCCAGCCGGGTTCGAACCCGGGAGATCTCACATGGTAGGCAGATGCGCTTGCCGCTGCGCCACAGAGGTCGTCGCCCTCATTTGACGCCCACTAAAGGACATAGGTCTCGCTCACGGCTTTTCAGGTTTCTCGGGGCAGTGTCGCCCGCATCCAGCGGATCCACATCTGATCGCATCCGATTCTCGCCACCTTGTAATTAGGTCTTCTAGCCTTAAAATACAACTGTTCGCCAAAGCATCCCTATTTAACGTTTATTTAAATATTTCCGCACTTAGATTAGATTAGAACTCTTGATTGTTCACTCTAGAAAAAAAATACATTAGAAACCATAATTCGGGATGAAAAAAAACTGCCTGAACTGATGAACTGATGAACTGCCTGAATCGAAAACCATTTCGAGCTTAGCATCCAATTCGAGCTTAGCATCCAAACGACAGTATTTTTATATTTTTATTTGTGTAAGAGATTTTTATCTTAAAAGATGAGCCTTATTTTGAGTAAATAAGAATATTTAAATGCCCTTCATTTGACCTCTATGGTGACGTCACATGTTAAATCGTCTGTAGTAGGTTATCAATGGTCTGTCAACTTCATCTGTCAAACACATCGATATATAGTGCCACCATCTTATCTGTTCAGTTGATAGCGGCGCTAGTGGAGAATTTAAAAGTAACCTAACATTTAAGAAATTTACCTAGAAAAATGAGAAAATTTTAACCCGTCTATCAATTTTAATGAAAATTATATCTATAAATCTTAGTAAGTGAATAAATAAAACAAAAAATGGGGAACAGGGTTTACAATTAATTAGTTAGTTACAATTTTGCCCACCTGAACATATAACTTGGTGGTGCTGTAAACACGTTTTTTTTTCCACTAAACCACAGACAATCTAGATGGTTTGGCCCATTCACACGCAAATGCAGTCGCGAACTCTACCTACACACACAGTAACTAGCATATGACGTCACGCCGAATAATATTTACTTTAATTAATTAACAATGATAAACTCGATTAATCACGAAAAAAATGAAATTAGTTTCTTAAAATTACGTCTACTATCAGAATATAAAATAAAATGCAATCATAAAAAAAACTTTGCATCCCCAATTGGATATTTGACAAAATATCAAATGAGTTGCTTTTAAAACGGGATTTTGCATGAAAATACTTGCTTGTGACGTCACATTTCAGAGCACCCTTTTCTTTCTATTTAAAATTTGTAATAACTAGTAAATGATTAAAAGAATAGATTTTCCGAAACATTTTGTAATTTTTGTTTTAATCGAGCATCTCAAATAATTTATTGTTGATAGTGTCAAATACCGTATTAGCCTCATAGTGTAGCAAGCGCCGAGGTATGTAATGTAAATACCTTAGACGGGCTTTCCTTGCGAGGGTATCTTCACAGTTAGCGAGTTGTATGAAGCTAAAATGGACTGAAGCTACCACAGCTTTGATCGACTTGAGTAATAGTTCGAATACTAGTTTCTGGTGACCTCCCCGCAGGACTATTTCCTTGCGGGAGCGGTGCCACTGCTCCCGCCGCACGCGGCGCCGCCGCCGCCGCTGCCGACTGTGCCGCCGCCGAGCACCTACAGCGAAGGTACGTCGCCACGTATGTATCCCGATCACTTTACTTACTTACTACTACTATTTAGAATAGAATAGAATAGAAAAAACATTTATTTGCATTTGCTTACACACACATATACAACAGTTGAGATTGAACAAATAAAACAAACAAACAAAACAGCAACGAAATTCAGCATATAACACAGGGTAACAAATTGTGGGTGTGGCAAATGCAGGCCACTCCAGCGCTGATCCTCCGGCAGCACTCGTCATTTACTATATGGATGGCCAACTTCAAGATGCAACTAAGTACAATTTCATAGATTTGCAAAACGACGGAGTATAGTAACTTTTTGCCTCTTGAAACAACACTAGATTACTGGGGTGGGTCCCGTTTGACTTACTAAATTTTGTCCTGTAGAACAAAATAGAAACATTTTTTCCCATTTTGTTTTATAACAGATGGGATTTTTTTCTCAACAAAGTATAAATTTCTTGAAGTTGATATCTAAACTGGCCACTCGAGAATAGTTTGCTCCCACTTGTCTTAGTGACATTGATGATCAATAGTTACTCACCGACAGTAATTATAATAATTATAATGTTTACAATGAAAACAGGAGCAAAAAATCTAGTATGTAGTTCCATAGTACAAATAGGGACAATATTTTCTCAAATTATTCTATTACGTCGTCGTGTTCCATGGAACAAATAGGACCTACCCAATTACTGAGAAGCATGAATTTTGGTAAAAACGGTAAAACTTAGGGGGCTCAGTGGTACGTTTTTACCAAACTCCGTCGTTTGGCAAATCCATGAAATTGGACTGGACATCTTGAATTTGGCCATCTATTTGTTAAGACATATTTTATACGCTTCACGTCTAGGATACGGCTCACGCCTGTATCCCAGAGGGGTAGGCAGAGACCAGGGACCAATGTAAAGAGAGAAACTGACATGAATTTTAACCGATCGTAAGCAAAAACGAAGCGTTTTGTGGATATTGGAACCGGGCATTAGTTGATGACATTTTTCCGTGCCTAACGTACTTCCGGTAACGTAAACTCAGATCCTGTTTTTTTCTTTAAAAATTAATTTGAGCATTGTCGAAACGAAATCGGGCTCTCAAAATTAAAATGATGATGATTAACAGAATTTATCTGTTTTAGCACAATGCCAATTTCCATTTTATGTACAATAAAGTGTTTGCCTGCCTTTATCCACCTAACTGTATACTTTTTAGTAAGATTTTTCATTTATTTCGGACTGTATTTCAAAGTTTACAGTGGTACGTATTAGTTAGACCATTCGTCAGTTAAGTTCTAACAGTGCGAAAGTAATTTTTGGCCGTTTCGACCTTTGATGCCATTGGATGAAGAAAAGTGGCGCGCTTCTTTCCGACCAATCTTATCAATCAATGTTATTTTATCTTCAATAAGTTGATTTTAAATACTTTTCCCAAATAATGTACACCTCTAATGTAGCTAATTGAAATTTTACACAGTTTTTTCGCTTTCCTGTAAAGTTGACATTTTTTACTTACGCACTGTTAGAACTTAACTGACGCATTGCTGGTTAAGGGCTTGAATTATATGCGTCCGCGCGACCGAGCGGTTTGGCCGCAGATACCAGCGGCCGCGGCCAAGTCGCTTTTTGATTTATATGTAGCGGCCCGAGCGTCTCCGCTCTCCACACATTCTCACAAACAACGAAAGAGCATCCCGTCCGCTTCAAATGCACCGATACAAGTGAACACGTTGAAACTCGTCCGAGCGGCCGGGCCGCGCGACCACGCCGCTCGAAGGCGCCACCGCGTCGCTATTTAAAGAAATTGTTACACACAATTGCGTGTAATTTCGTGGTGTAGCGGCCGGGCCGCTCGGTTGCGCGGACGCCTATCGCACGCTTAGTGGAACATTGACTCAGATTTTTTTTACTCAGATCTCATCGATTCTTAATCATAACGTTCAAAACACAAGCGTTCATGATTAATTAATAAATCAGTTTTAATTTTATGCGTCAACAAGTAGGATAAGTCCATCATAGCAAGTGAGGAACTCAAAGGACCTATGATCCATTTGTCTATACTTGACATTTTTCTCAGACTTTAAATAACATTAAATCAAAAACCTTTAGCGGTAAAGGGCTCGAAACAGTTTGCGAATTTAGTGCTAGCTAGTACTAAATTTACAAACGGTATCGAGTATTCCGACGCTAAAGGTTTTTGATTTATTGTCGTTTAAAGTCTGACAAAAATGTCAAGTATAGACAAATGGATCACATCTACTAATAGGGTCAATGTTCCATTATGCATGCGATATAATTAGAGCGTAAAGCCGCGTTTTCACGGTCTTAGTGCGCGAAGAGACAACTAGATGGCGCGCTTTGTCACTCCTATGCAAATCGCAAACGCTCTCGCTATCGAAAGTGAATGACAAAACTCAGTATACGCACTCGGACCGAGTTCGCCATCCGAGTAAACTAATGCTTGTGATTGGACGGTTTTTCGTCACGACATTAAAATGGCCAATCAGAAGCATGGGTTAACTCGGATGGCGCACTCGGTCCGAGCGCACTAAGACCGCGAAAACGCGGCTTTAGAAGCAAAGACCGCCGCATTGCAACGTTTGTGCCGCCGCCGGCAGGCATGAACGGCGGGTACTACGGCGGGGGCGGGGGCGCAGCGCAGGCCGCGCACAGCACCACGCCCGGCGTGCCGGCCGCCGGCCACGAGCCCGCCGCGCTGCCGCCCGCGCCGCCGCAGCCGCAGCCGCCGCCGCCGCAGCCGCCCATCACGCTCGTGAGTACACCTGCACCCGGCTAGCTTCCAGAGTTACAAGCCAGCTTCAAGCGGACAGACTGCCACAGCGGGCGGGCCGAGGTACTCATTGGAAAGGGCGTGGCCGCCGCCTCCGCAGCCGCCCATCACGCTCGTGAGTACACCTGCACCCGGCTAGCTTCCAGAGTTACAAGCCAGCTTCAAGCGGACAGACTGCCACAGCGGGCGGGCCGAGGTACTCATTGGAAAGGGCGTGGCCGCCGCCTCCGCAGCCGCCCATCACGCTCGTGAGTACACCTGCACCCGGCTAGCTTCCAGAGTTACAAGCCAGCTTCAAGCGGACAGACTGCCACAGCGGGCGGGCCGAGGTACTCATTGGAAAGGGCGTGGCCGCCGCCTCCGTAGCCGCCCATCACGCTCGTGAGTACACCTGCACCCGGCTAGCTTCCAGAGTTACAAGCCAGCTTCAAGCGGACAGACTGCCACAGCGGGCGGGCCGAGGTACTCATTGGAAAGGGCGTGGCCGCCGCCTCCGCAGCCGCCCATCACGCTCGTGAGTACACCTGCACCCGGCTAGCTTCCAGAGTTACAAGCCAGCTTCAAGCGGACAGACTGCCACAGCGGGCGGGCCGAGGTACTCATTGGAAAGGGCGTGGCCGCCGCCTCCGTAGCCGCCCATCACGCTCGTGAGTACACCTGCACCCGGCTAGCTTCCAGAGTTACAAGCCAGCTTCAAGCGGACAGACTGCCACAGCGGGCGGGCCGAGGTACTCATTGGGAAGGGCGTGGCCGCCGCCTCCGTAGCCGCCCATCACGCTCGTGAGTACACCTGCACCCGGCTAGCTTCCAGAGTTACAAGCCAGCTTCAAGCGGACAGACTGCCACAGCGGGCGGGCCGAGGTACTCATTGGGAAGGGCGTGGCCGCCGCCTCCGTAGCCGCCCATCACGCTCGTGAGTACACCTGCACCCGGCTAGCTTCCAGAGTTACAAGCCAGCTTCAAGCGGACAGACTGCCACAGCGGGCGGGCCGAGGTACTCATTGGAAAGGGCGTGGCCGCCGCCTCCGTAGCCGCCCATCACGCTCGTGAGTACACCTGCACCCGGCTAGCTTCCAGAGTTACAAGCCAGCTTCAAGCGGACAGACTGCCACAGCGGGCGGGCCGAGGTACTCATTGGAAAGGGCGTGGCCGCCGCCTCCGTAGCCGCCCATCACGCTCGTGAGTACACCTGCACCCGGCTAGCTTCCAGAGTTACAAGCCAGCTTCAAGCGGACAGACTGCCACAGCGGGCGGGCCGAGGTACTCATTGGAAAGGGCGTGGCCGCCGCCTCCGCAGCCGCCCATCACGCTCGTGAGTACACCTGCACCCGGCTAGCTTCCAGAGTTACAAGCCAGCTTCAAGCGGACAGACTGCCACAGCGGGCGGGCCGAGGTACTCATTGGAAAGGGCGTGGCCGCCGCCTCCGTAGCCGCCCATCACGCTCGTGAGTACACCTGCACCCGGCTAGCTTCCAGAGTTACAAGCCAGCTTCAAGCGGACAGACTGCCACAGCGGGCGGGCCGAGGTACTCATTGGAAAGGGCGTGGCCGCCGCCTCCGTAGCCGCCCATCACGCTCGTGAGTACACCTGCACTCGGCTAGCGGCCCGAGCGGGCTTCGGGCGGACAGACTCTGGCGTACGCTTGAAGGAGGCAAAGAATTGCAAAGGGCGTGGTTACTGTGTGCCTGCATTTACCCTAGCTTCCCGTGTGTGACACAGTGGGGACGTGCGGTTTACATTCGCGGGTATGCTCAAGTGGCTGGCGTCGCCGCAGCCGCCCATCACGCTCGTGAGTACCCCTGCGCCCGGCTAGCTTCCAGAGTTACAAGGGAGCTTCGAGCGGACGGACTGCCACAGCCGGCGGGCTGAGGTACCTATCGCAAAGGTCATGGCCGTCATCGCCGCAGCCGCCCATCGCGCTCGTGAGTACACCTGCAGTCGGCTAGTGTACAGAGTTACGAGCGGGCTTCGAGCGGACAGACTCTGGTGTACACTTGAAGGAGGCAAAGTATTGCAAAGGGCGGTGAGTGAACCTGCACTCTGCTAGCGTCCCGAGCGGGCTTAGGGCGGACAGACTCTGGCGTACGCTTGAAGGAGGCAAAGTATTGCAAAGGCCGTCGCTGCCGTCGCCGCAGCCGCCCATCACGGTCGTGAGTACACCACAGTGCGTATACTGAGTTTTGTCATTCACTTTCGATAGCGAGAGCGTTTGCGATTTGCATAGGAGTGACAAAGCGCGCCATCTATTTGTCTCTTTGTCACTCCTATGCAAATCGCAAACGCTCTCACTATCGAGAGTGAATGAACAAACTCAGTATAAGCACTCTGCACTCGGCTAGCTTGTCGAGCGAGCGGACAGACAGTGGCGACGGGTGTGCCTGTATTACCCTAGCTTCCAGAGTGTGACACATGCGGCTTACATTCGTGAGTATGGTTAAAATATCACAAGGGACATGGCTGGCGTCGCCGCAGCCGCCCATCACGCTCGTGAGTACACCTGCACTCGGCTCGCTTCCAGAGTTACAAGCGAGCTTCAAGCGGACAGACTACCACAGCAGGCGGGCCGAGGTACTCATTGGAAAGGGCGTGGCCGCCGCCGCCGCAGCCGCCCATCACGCTCGTGAGTACACCTGCACCCGGCTAGCGGCCCGAGCGAGCGGACAGGCTATCGCGACGGGTGCGCCTGCCTTACCCTAGCTTCCAGAGTGTGACACATGCGGCTTACATTCGTGAGTATGGTTAAATGGCTGCCGTGCGAGCTTCGAGCGGACTGACTATCGCAGCTGGCGTGATATTCTGGCATATTATTATGCTTGACGGAGCCGAAGGTTCACAAAGGGCATGGTCGCCGCCGTCCATCATGCTCGTGAGTTCACCGCCAGCGCCTACGAGCGGGCTTCGAGCGGACAGACTATCGCGACGGGTGTGCCTTCCCTAGTGAGTATGCTGAAGTATCGCAAAGGGCGTGGCAGCCACTCATCACGCTCGTGACTTCGTGAGTAACGCATCTGTGATCTGGGTTCCCCAGTGTGACACACGCCGCGCAAGATGTGGGGCTTATAGAGTGTGCTTGCACCAGCCGCCTGTCACGCTCGTGAGTTTCGCACCTTTGTTGTAGTAGCTTGCCCAGTTTGCGCCTTGTATACTGTGAGTATGCTTGGAGCAGCCAAAGCAGCAGCCGCGCAGCTCTCGTGAGGACCCCGCCTGCCCGAATATGGAACACTCCGGGGAAGACGTGAGGACATTACTCTAGTAAGTAAGGGAGCATGAAGAGAGGAATACGGAGATACAGAGGAAGTGGTCTTCCTAAGTAAGTGGATGGTAGTAAACATAGATCCGAATGCAGAGCCTCGATAATCGAGGTCATGAATAAGGCGAGAAGAGAGAGAGTGTATGTTGGAAACAAAGAGTGTACTTTAAGCTGCCAGTTTACTTTAGTCACTTCACTCTGGTGAGTACCGTAGATGTAATCCCGGGCTCCCAGTACTCCTGAGAGTATGACACACGCCATGAAAGACATTCAAGCCAGTCAGAGTATCTCAGCACGGTATAACGTCAGACAGCCATTGGATGTTTGCATTATCAATACATTATTTTTATTTCCATGTCACTTTAAACTAAATTTACAATAGTAAAAAATTTGATTAAAATTTCAAATTACCTTGCTATTTACCGAGATTGATGCACAGAAGTAAAAATTGTATATTTTTCTTTTTCCGAGAATGGCCCCCAAACATTTACCTAATTATTTTTCGCTTTACATTAACACTTTTCTATCTCCGTTGCAGCCAATCAACACGCCGGACCCGGCCAACCACCAGATACAGAATAAGGACAACAGCGACGTGCACTAGACGGCCGCGCGTCGCCTATAGATTTATCAGGTTCCACCACGCAAGTCTAACCTAAGTACCTACGCCGTAGAAGCCGCCGCGCGTAACAGATAGCGAGTTTTACCCCCACCCGTTAATCTACTGTTAACAGCTGTGATTGTAACAGCCAAAGTGCAAATAGACACAACTGCCAGCTGTTAACAGAAGATTATCTGGTTGTTAGTTTAAGAGATAAACGGGGGTTAGTGCCACGATGGCCTAACGGGAGCCAGACGATACGGACAATCACGTCTAGACCACACTCGCGAGAAACCTTCCCAGTCTCCTTTTGAGTGGGAAACGTATCGTGCGTTTGCCGATTGATTCTGTGACTTTTGCTGCCGAAAGGATGCTAAAGTCGCGATGCTTTGTATTAGTATCTCATAGCACTTCACAGTTTTGTGTTAGCAACAGTCACAACTTTAAAGTGATACCTGCTTTTTGGGTAATTGTTGCGCGATATTGCCTACATAGAATCGCGAGTGTGATTTTGCTTTACTTGGGGTTGTGCAAATGATAACTATAGAGTAATCTGGTGTTAACTTCATTGTATTGTCTGGTTTACGATAGGACCACGGAGCAGCGGTGTTGTTGGTTAGGAACGAATAGGCTTACAAAAAGAGCTTTGGTTTAAATCTTGGTTTCACAAGTTTCTATAGCCATTGGTATTCTAACAGTACAGGAGACTTGAGGAATCCTATGGCAATATCTTATGTTAAGATTCTACTTTTTGTAGTAAGAAATAAGGCTGGAAAATGCATAGTCCAACAACTATAAGGAATGCCAAGTATAATAAAATTGCTCATTTGTAGTGTCAGACAACAGAACTTAATAGATGCCGCATTATGAAATTGTATCAATGGTTCTGGGTCTAAAAAGCTCATGCGATCGGACATCAAGGTAAGTCAAACTATGTGCGGCACCAATTACGCTTTGTTATCTATTTTAGTCTTAGTTGAGGAGCTGTTATAAGCTGGTTTTGTAAGCTCTCAGGCGACTGACTAGGCCCTAGAAAGCTGTATGAATTAGGATGGTTTTAGATGAAAAGGAATATACATAGTGTCTTTCGACTGTGGTTACGCCTAGCTGTATACAAAAGATTTATTACGTACAAGATTGTGTATATTATAATAAACATTTTTTACTTTACACCATTTGAGGGTGGATTTCGAAGACGTCTCGTCCAAGTATGTTAAACAGAAAACATAATAAAATTGTTAGTACAGTGTTGATTTTAGCTGCTTCAATTATTATTTTTCTATGCAGAATTTAACATAATTTGTGATCAATGAATTGTAATAATTCCAGCCTGTGAAACAATTTGGAAAGTTCTCATGGACTTGCCAAGTTAATGCCCCAAATACTCAGTTATTTTAACAGCGTGAGTTAATGAAATAGTATCTTTGAGCACAGCGCAGTGTAGCCACAATCGAAAACAATCTGTTACGCGCGACGGATCACAAAAACACTAAATAATACTTGAGATATTGAGTCTGTATGCGTACATACTGTGTTAGTATATCGGTTAATTAAATTATGGGGCAGCCTGCGACCTCATGTGTTTTAGCAAGATGTGAGAGTAATTTGGACATTTCAGTAGACGCAGCATGTTATTTATTGTGCTGTTACGTTTTCCGTTCAGTTTCGTTGATAAACGGGGCTCCCTTCGCTGCGACAAGTCAGATGTGCTTCACTAAAAGACTCATTGCCCAAGAAAGGGATGATAGTGCCCCCAAAGTCTAACTAAAAAAATAGAAATCCACGTCTGATTAAAAGTTTTTAAAGTTGAGATGCAACCCCTTTTTTAGTAATACAGAAGAAACACGTGACTCGTCGTAGCAGAGATAGACTCGAGCCATGTTTCCACTGTAGATGCAAAGACTCGCCGTTGAATATAGTTGAATGGAACATGTTTCTCGAGATTTGCATAAGTGATACGTGAAGGTTCGAACCTGCGATGTTAAGAGTACTGTGTACACTATTAGAATACGTTCCTCACACTTTGACCCCTTTATTAGACGCGTCGTAACTGGGTTCAAATTCTATGGGTTAGTTGTATGGAATTGTGCGATTATCGCGTCGGGGGGGCCAGTGGCAACGTGTCTAATCTAAGGGGATGACCAATGCAGGACCGACGTAAACACAAACTTCTTTTTTTTACATATTAGCATTTTGTTTGCATTTCTCGTGATCCCCTCCCCGCGACCCCCCCCGTCACCTCCCTCCCAAGGCCTGCATTGGTTCAAGTTAATTTTAAGGTTTATCCACAAAACGACTGTAGAATTTTATCATCACACTTTATAAAAAAAAAGAAAGGCAAGTTAAGAGAAAAGAGATGCTAACGCTTACAAAATGAAACATCTCAGGTGCGTTTTGAGTCTCTTTTGTTTTTTTTTAATTATTTTTGAAATGTACAAAATCATGCTTTCATTTGATTACACTTTTTTTCTAAATAGGTTTTAAGTGAGGAATTTGTAAATGATGCGGCTAAGCATTAGATATGTGAGATATGTTTGATTGTGCGCAATAGCATCCACCTGGTCGACATAACGCGAGAAATTGGTATTTAAAATTAGTATTTACTTACATTTTAGTTTAATGACAAAAACAATGTGTATATTTTATGAGAAAGTGAAAAAGTTCTTGAATAAAACTATTGTTTTCGGATTAAAATAAGTGTGTTTTATTTTATTACAACTCAACGTAATGTGCTCCTGATAACGATAACTTAACAACAATTAACTCAAATACATTTGCGTTGTTATTAATTTATGTATAACAAATTTGCCAAGAGTTTAACTACTTTTGTATAATTATTTCTATTTGTATAATTTAAGCGTTTGGGGCTTTACAAATCGATAAATTAGATAATTCTACAGTTGCTAACATTGCATAAAAATGGAAGCTTATGTAAATCTTATCAATAGATGATTTAAATATATATATTTACAATCTACTAAAAATCAGTCCACATGTTAAGTCTCGATGCAATTCCAATAGGTGGCACATGTTAAAAAACAATTTTTTCTTGGATAAAGATATGATATTTTTAAAATTACAGTAACTGAATGTCTCTTGATAGAAAAAATCTAAGGGCCGGTTTTTGAATTGAGAATTTTACTAATTAATTACTTAAGTAACTTTCTGTCAAATTTGACGAGACAGCGCTACAATCATGTGGTCACTTAGCGAAATTCTCAACTCAGGAACTAGCCCTAACTCAAATCGACATCAGTTTACATTTTGGTCCAATATAAGATAGACTTGAGACTTGCGCAGCCGCCATTGTACGTAGCAAACTCTGAGAAATGGAATACCACGGACACTAAGCCTATGACACGAAGCGACACGCGACAGCGACAGTTCGGCGACTAGATGCGACGACAGGCTACGGCCGTAAATTTATATATATAACATATTTTTGAATCTCCCCGGTCCCCGCACACTTGGGTCAGAGTCGCGGAGTCGCGACGACAAGACGCCAGAAGCAAATGACAACGTCGCGTCGGACGCGGCGACAAGTCGCCCTGTTTGCGATGGCTCTAAGGATTCATCACTACACCTCCTCAAATGTAAGTAACCCGGAAATCAAGTCAAGTAAGTACATGCCAGGACTCTCCCACCTACAGTGCACGCATGTAAATGTTTTTATGTGCTGTCGTCTGTACCGTTAATTATATAATTTCGCGAGTAAATTCGAGTACTGTATAACAGTGTTACAATTATAAAATCACGATCACGAATCCTTTCCCAGAAGTAGTTCACTTTGCTACAGTCATTATAAACTGAGTTTGAGAAGTTTCGTTTAAAGGAATCGTATTTTTGTACATAATGTACAGCTATAGTTTAGTGGATTTGTTGCCGAGGCAAGATATTGTGATAGAGCAGGGTTTCTTAAAGTGGGGTCCACGGACCCCTAAGGGGTCCGTAATATGCGATCAATTAACTCTTAAGATTAATGAAAAAAAAAAGAAAGTTAACTAAATCCTAATTTGCTTGACCGTTATTGTCAAGCGGCGCGAGGCGAGAGGCGAAAGCAATAAAAGTGATTCTTTAATCTTATTTCTTTTTTCCACAAGAGGTAAATATTCATACATTGACAGGGGGTCCGTGGCATTTTAGGAATTCTTAAAGTGGTCCGTGTTTAAGAACCACTGTGATAGAGTGATTGTTTCCGTAGAGACTGGTCTCTCTCTCTCTCTCTACACTCGTATTCTTAAGGTGAGCATTAGAGTGTAGACTAAAACAGAAATTTATTTGTCGAGTTTCACAACCAAATTGTACTGTATGTTTGTGTTTTTCCTCGTGTCGAACGTTCACAATCCAAAAATTAATTTGGTCAATGGGTCCCTATAATTACGCGTATTATAGTTAGGATGGATTCTGTCAGTTACCTACTCATCAGGGTCGCGTTTCAAAAAGCTACAAATCATCGTTTATTATGACTATTCGATGTAAATCGCGTAGCCGAGTTCTCCTACTTGTTAATCTGTAGGTTAATTGATTTTAGATTTACGTCGAATTGATTATTAAGTGACCTTTGAATTGTAGTTTCATGAAACAGGTGCTAGGAATCCTTCAGGATCATAACACTGTAACGAGGTGCAGTTCGTCTCGTTGCTTACATTATTTCTGGGCATTAACCATTCACATCTCGACATTTGCCACAGTGGTCGGACGTAGCTGGAGGTCCAGAAAACCCTCAGCTTCAAAACTAGGTGGACCTTCATCGATTTTATACTCCATATCTATAACAATTATAAAATATTGGAAAGGCACATAATATTATGTAAGTGTTCATGCTTTCTTTTATACTCCTAATGTATTGTTAGAAGTATTTACTTTTTTAGACCTTAGTTAAAACTTTTATTTACCCGCCTCCCTTTCCTACCGCTCCACTTGACTACTTGGCTAAGTCTATTCCTCTTTTATTGCTCCACATGATTACTTGCATAAGACTGTCCCTCTCTTACCCCTCCACATGACTACTAGGTTCAGTATTTCCCTCTCTTTCCCTCTACATGACTACTTGGTAAAGTCTGCCCCTCTTACCCTTCTACATGACCAACACGTCTCTCTCCGGCGCGTCGTCTCGGCTGGAAGCCGGCGAGGGCACCCGCAGCCGCCGAGCCTCGTCAGCGTCGAGCGCAGGTATTTCCCTCCCTTGCCCCTCTACATGACTGCTTGGTAAAGTCTGCCCCTCTTTTACCCCTCTACATGATTACTTGGTTAAGACTGTCCCTATCTTACCCCTCCACATGACTACTAGTTTCCCTCTCTTCCCCTCTACATGATTACTTGGTAAAGTCTGTCCCTCTTACCCCTCTACATGACCAACACGTCTCTCTCCGGCGCGTCGTCTCGGCTTGAAGCCGGCGAGGGCACCCGCAGCCGGCGAGCCTCGTCAGCGTCGAGCGCTCGCTTCATCTCGTAGTACTTCTGCTTAAAGGAGTTCAGGTCTCCGTTGGTGCGTTCCAGCTCGTGGCGAAGGTCGACGACCTGCCGCTCCCGCATGCTCACCTCTGTTGTTTTTGAAGTAAATGCTCTTGTTATGTGGCTTCTACACGGGCTACACTTTTGATGAAATATTTGGTTACGTCATAGCCGCCCTACATCCCGAAAATACAAAAAACATTTTAATGCAGCACATAGCTGAAAAATGTATAATGTATATCTCGAAAATATTTTTACAACAGTATATGGCTCATTATTTTGTCTTTACACGGGCTACATACGTGGCTTGGCTAGCTGCAATGGCGGACGAATCACGTAGTATGAAAAAGGGACGCACTTAGGCCGTAAAGCGAGACAGCAATAATATAGCTGAAAAATATTTCAGTATTTTCGATTGCAAAGCGATCGTTTCGGCTATACGGCTACAATCATCGGCTATACAAAAAATATTTGGCTTTATATCCCGGCTATACTGAAAATATTGCAGGTATTGCAAAGTCTAGCCGTAAATGCTGGCTGATGCTACCAGCTACACCCTTGCAGCTATACATTTTCGTGAAAAGATGGCCCGTCTAGGAGCCCCATCATACAATGATCGTATGTTGATCATATGTTGGTGACTCCTAAGATACAGGGCAAAGTTTGGGTCTTACTAGAGCAGCTACATAGATACCGTAACTATGTGAGTGCGCTCAGATCTGCAACGAACTTTGTGAATAAATTAATTTATTAGCTGACCTAGCAATCGCTCGCAGTCCCGGCTGCCTGAGTGATCACGAAGGTTAAGCAACATAGGGTGCGTTTAGTGCATGGATGGGTGACCGTTCTATGACTAACGCTAGTGGCATTTTCCAGGCGGTTCCGTGCTTCGCAAGGCACGTTAAGCAGTTGGTGCCGGCTGCCGTCGATAGATGGCAGTCGTTAAGCCAAGTCAGCGGCCTTAGGGCGTCTTGAAAACTTCTGACAGTAAGACCAGCCACTAGTCTTACAAGCATCCACCAATCGGACTAGGCCCCCGTGGCGGAGTATGAGCCTTACGTTCCTCAGAGAAGAGACCCGTGCCCGGGTGGATTTACTCGACAAAAATTTCTCGGAACAAAAAATTCAAAAAAATTAAAACACATTGGAATGCTAGTAAAACCAGATAAAATCATTGTAGGATAACTATAATGTTCTTACATTGTGTTTAGACCAAGATTTTTAACGTTGATCCGAAGATATCAGCATTCAAATAAAAAGAGGTGAGATGGTGATGACGACTGTGGTATGGCGGTGATTTATCTATAGATGGTGATGATTTCGTGTGTATGGTGATGATGCTTTAACTAAGTAGGTATGTCAAATTAAAAACAAAATTCTGAAAATCAAATGTTTTTAATGATATAATCAACACAATTCTGATAACAATCGTATACAGTCATTTTCTTCTACCTCTAATGATATAACTCAACACAATTTTACTAACAATCCTAAACAGTCTTTTACTTTTCGCTTAATTATTATCATTATATTTTTATGTTAATTGAGATTTGGTCAGCTTTTTTGGTAATAAGTCATGTAAAAAAACATAAATTATTGTACAAGTAACACGTAATCATCATTTTTATTACTAAGTTAATTGAAATTTGGTCAGTTTTTTGGTAATGAACTACTTTTATGTTGTTGATTACTGTTCTGTGTTATTCTACAATTGATTATATTACCAAGAAACTGACCAAATTTTCTTTTTTCATAATTTAACAAAATTCTCTTACATAATCATCACATTGGTTCGTTGTGGTCATCGGTGGTTTTTGGTCCATTTTTTGTAATCAAAGAGGTAACTATCTACTTATTAATTTTTTTGTCCTCATCATCATCATATTAGTACACTGCTGGACATAGCCACCCCCTAATGAGCGCCGTAGCGCCCTGTCGTCAGCTTGCCGCATCCAGCATCTGCCTGCAGTCTTTCGCAGATCGTCATCCCATCTGGTTGGAGGGCGTCATACACTACGTTTGCCAAGTCACGGTCTCCACTCAAGAACACGTTTACCCCAACGGTTGTCGGTTCTGCCACTTCAGCTTGCTAAATTCTCTGAGCTATATCGATAACTTGAGGTATTCGTAACGAATTCTATTCTTCAGAGAAACTCGGAGCATAGTTCTCTCCATAGCTCGCTGAGCGACTTTGAACTGGTGAACCAGCCGTATCGTGAGTGTTCACGTCTCGGCTCCGTAGGTTATTACAGGTATGGCACACTGATTGCAAACTTTCGTTCTCAAGCATTGCGGTATGGATGACGAGAAGACTCGGCGTAGTTTCCCATACGCTGCCCAAACCAGTTGGATCCTCCTCTTGGCTTCCTTCTCGAAATTGTTCTCACCTAACTGCAGAATCTGCCCGAGGTAATATTCGGAAAAGATTTCTTGATCTACGACGTTCGGTGTAGGATCTATGTGGCCATTGATCATGACTTTGGTTTTATCCAAATTCATGCCAAGACTGATACGTCACGAGGCTGAAGCTAGGCTGGCCGGCCTAGCATCTGGTTCAGCTCCTCTAGCGACTCCGCCATGCGAATTGCAGGTGCGAGATGTAGTCGCCGTTTATGTTAATGCCCTTTCCTTTCCAGTCCAGCGTCTTAAACATGTCTTCCAACGCGCTTGTGAACAGTTTCGGGGATATAATATCCCCCTGTCTTACTCCTCTGGGCAGTTGGATAGGTTTAGACTGCTGGCCCTGTACTTGGACACTCATGGTGCCGGCTTCGTATAGACATCTCAACACCTCGATAGAACGATAGTCTACTTGGCATCGCTGTAAGGATTCCAGAGCTGCCCAGGTTTCGACAGAGTCAAAGGCCTTCTCATAGTCCACAAAGTCAGTGATTGGATCCGGCATTGAACCTGTTGATCACTGAGACATCTCTGAACATGTACTTGCTATCCGTCATGATGAAGTCGATCTCATTTTAAGTCACAGTGTCGGGGCTTTGCCATGTCCACCTCCCTTGAAGAGGCTGTTTCTTGAAGAAACAGTTCATTAAGAATCACTCCTCTTTCTCAAGGAAGTTGACAAGCATTTGCCCCTTGTGATTCCTGACCCCATAACCATGCGGGCCTATTCGGGACTTGTTGCCACTCTGGGTTCCCACCTTGCCGTTAAAGTCCCTCATAACAACGTTGAAGTGATCGTGGTTTTATGTAAGGCTTTGGATATGTCTTCGTACATATCCTCCACTTCATCATCCTAGTGTGTTGAGGTCGGTGCGTAAACCTGAATGACCTTCATGCTGTAACGCTTGGACAGCCGAAGGATAAGGTACGCTACTTTGGTCGACACACTAGAGATTTCTTCAACGTTGTTAGAGATGGCCTTATTGACGGGGAAACCTACGCCACCCTGGGATGTTTTATCACCCTCGAGAAAGTAGAGAATATGGCCCGAGTCTAGGGTTACGGTGTCCTCCCCCTCTCTACGGACTTCACATAACCCCAGAACATGCCATTTAATGTTCTATTTTATGCTATTAATGCTATTTTATGTACTTACCTTGAACCACAGTCTGACGGTAATGACGGCAACTTTGTCTAATCAACTTTTTTGGACACTCGCAACAAAATCTTTGCTCTCGGAGAGATTGTTATGCACGTGCGACTCGCTTCGGAGTTTGCTATTGAACTGAGGAAGCAGATCAGGGTATCGCTGGCCACGTAAATGCAACGCATACAGAACTACCTTCACTTTGATGTTGCCGTGACGGTGTTGACGAATATCGATGCTAAAATTTTGTTAATTAATTGATCATTAATCTTACGAAGAAATTATTATTTTCTTTTCTATAAAGTTATATACAATATGGATAAACGTAAATAATGAATTAAAATCTAGTTCCTACGTCGGGTATTCGACTTTTTGCCGGCAAACGTCAAGAGTAGCAATTTTTTTCACAGACGGTGATGATTTTTATAGCAGTATTCATTTTATTACTAAAAATCTATTGATTTTGAGTATGTTTGGGTTAAAGCGCATTATAAAACAGGTATATTTAAAGCATGTAAATGTAAAAAAGTTACGATTATCGAGCAATATTTATTTTTTTATCCCCTCAACGTGAATTTTCGACAGGATTGTAAATCCACCCGCCCCTCGGTGAGGACATAATGGGTTGATGATTATGATGATACCTGTTATTTGACCACCCTGTACTTCAGTACATACCTGCTATCAGACATTTCATCTTGTAAGTTCTCTCCGTCAGAGCCCGTTGTGTGCGGTTCAGCGTTTGCTGAAAAAAATAATAGATTTGTAGTTAAAAATACTGGATAATTTCGAGTGGGACTCGTACACTTGCAAGACCGAAGACAAACGGACAGGCCGCGAAAGTGACCCTGTAAGGCTCAATTCACACTGGCGCAGATTCGAAGCGACGCGTCGAGAAGCGAAGCTTCTAATTTTCGCAACACAAATTCGTACCGTATTGATAGAGAAATAGAGATTAATTTAGAACAGTTAAAAAACGTGACGCTTCGCTTCGACTCTGTGCCAGTGTGAATTGAGGCTTAGGGTTTCGTTTTTTTCCTATTTGAGGTACGGAACCCTAAAAATTATTGAAATAAAAATGCCTACGCGGGTTTTGGGAAGAGCGTTAGTAAATTAAGCTAATACGGTAGAGAGAGAAAAAGAAAAAAAAAAAACCTTTCAAGAATAGGGACTGCCATTATTTTTGTTAGTTGGGCGGTCCACTGTAATAAAATATTAAGACGTACATAGTTATGTACAGTCGACAGCACGTCAATCTTCACATTTTAGTTGCAAAGTCGCCCCTAATGCAACGGAGTACAGTCGAGTTCATAAATATATGAACACTTCCGCGGCTTCAAAAATATGTGTGCAAATAAGGTTACAAAAATATCTAGCATGTTATGCAATCAAAAATATATCAACGTTTTACTGGTCATAAATAATATCAACACAAGGCTTCACAAATATATAAAAAACTAAAAATTTATAAATATCTGCACAAAATATTGTCATATGTATGTCAACAACTATAGTTACATAAATATCTATACATTAATTGGTCATTTTTCTTAGGACAAGCTGACCTGCTAATATATCTACACAAAAGTCAGTCATATTTATGTGAACAACCTATAGGTACGAACTCCATGATAATCTTTTAAAGAGGTTGTATATTTATGAGTTCTGTATGGTCACTTATTTATCTAAATGAAAAGATTTATAAAAGATAACTTCATGATGTCACTATCATAATCATAACAACCGTCATCGTGCCTTGTAAGAATTGCATGTAAAGTTTGTGTATGGCATTCATAGGTACCTATGTGCTGCGAACAAAAATGTATAGAGGCTCTTTTTTGCCTTCTGCAAAAATTGTTTACCCAGACAACCACCAAATTGAATTTGTACAAGACAATTGTAGCATTCACAATGCTTACTTAGTACAATTGTGGATATCCGAGATGGAAAATCGAGAGGAACTAAAATGAATTAAAATGCCCCCGAAAAGCCCCGATCTTTTAGCCGACCGGTTAGATGGTGTAAGATTGCGATATTACAAAATTGCTCGTAGCCTGGGCTGCCTGAGTGAACTTAAACGATCACTAAGGTTAAGCAACATACGGCGCGTTCAGTTCATGGATGGGTCACCATTTATGACTAACGCTAGTGGTATTTTTCCGAGCGGTTCCGTGCTTCGCAAGGCACATTAAGCAGTTGGTGCCGGTTGTCGTCGATAGATGGCAGTTGTTATGCTAAGTCAGAGGTCTTAGGGCGGCTTGAAATCTTCTGACAGTAAGACCAGCCACTAGTCTTACAAGCCTCCACCAATCCGGACTCGGCCCCCGTGGTGGAGTATGCCTATACCTTCCTCAGGGAAGAGACCCGTGCCCCTTGGTGGGGACATAATGGGTTGATGATGATACTTAATATTTGCTTAATTTTGTTTTTATTCATATACTATATCTACTGCATTACCTATAGGTAGTAGTTCTGGGACCGCAGGAAAAAAAATAGCAAACTCATAGTATCTGAGGAAGATATAAAAATTACAAAATGTACTGAAATGTACGTTTCAACCGTGATACAGGGTAAACCCAAATGTTTGACTATATACCTTCCAATCTAGCCATGTCTTTTGTATTAGACTAGACCAAGATGCCCATCCTCTATTGTAGGTAAATATGTTCTTTTTGCGATTGAAAAACTAGCGATGTATAAATTGCAAAAAAGCGTAGTTGGAACTCACGCCAACACTAAGCAGAAGTTGCGTACAGATACCCCTAGGCCACTGCGTCATTTACTACTAGGTTCTAAAATAGTCAACGGAAAAAAACAAAATGCATAGGCTGCTAAGTAGCAGTATAAGTATGTATGCGGAATCTGGGATTCCAATAATTTTAAACGCAATGTCTGACCTCCATGGTCAAATTCGTTCTTTTTTTAAATACTGGCCGCTAATATTTTTCTCTTATATACGTTAGTGTTTTGTTTTTGTTTGGTTTAAAATGTCATATCGCTGAAAAAATGGAACTCACTCGTGAAAATATTCGTGCTATGATTTATTACGATTTTCGACGTGGTTTAACGCAACAAGAGTGCGTAGATCAATTAACTTCGACTTTTGGTGGTGAAGCTCCATCAAAAACGACTGTGTAACACTGGTTTAGTGAGTTTAATCGCGGGCGCAGTAAGCTCACAGACGAAGTTAAAGAAGGTCGCCCGAAATCGGTGGTTGTGCCACAAAATATTGAAGCTGTGCGAAAACTAATAATGCAAGACCGCCATGTTACGTATCGCGAGATAGAGGCTATTCTGGGCATATGTATGACGAGCATTCATAGGATATTACATGAACATTTGTCTGTAAAAAAAAATTTGTTCGCGTTGGATCCCGCACAACTTAACTCAGGATCAAAAAGATGCTCGCGTCGAATGGTGCAAGAAAACCTTAAAAAAATTCAACGGAGGCGACTCAAAATCTGTTTATAATATCTACACAGGTGACGAATCCTGGATCTACGCGTACGATCCCAAAACTAAAAAACAATCAACAGTTTGGGTGTTTCAAAATGTGCCGAACCCTACGAAAGTGGCTCGTGCAAAAAGCACTGTAAAGCAAATGGTGGCCTGCTTTTTTGGTATTAATGGCCATGTGTCTACAATACCACTGGAGAATCGCAGAACGGTTAATTCGGAGTGGTACACGACCATTTGTTTGCCGGAAGTATTTGAAGAAATACGCCAAAACAACCAGCGACGCACAATCATACTTCACCATGACAATGCCAGCTGTCATACATCTCAGGAAACAACTACATTTTTGGATGGTCAAAAAATAGAATTGATGGGTCATCCACCGTACAGCCCTGATTTGGCTCCCAATGATTTCTATTTATTCCCAAATATAAAGAATAAATTACGTGGTCAACGATTTTCGACCCGTGAAGATTCCGTAGATGCGTTCAAACAGCACGTTTGGGAGATACCTCAATCAGAGTGGAAAAAGTGTTTTACAAATTGGTTTCATCGAATGCAAAAGTGCATCGATCATACTTTGAAAAACAACAAAAGCATATTTAGCCGTATACATTTGTTTATTTTTTCTATTCCGCATACATAAGTAGCAGCCCTCGTAGCACTGTCTTTTGTCCTCGGTCTGTTTTCCCGTATTCTTCAAAAAATGAAAAATTTAGCGAGCGATGACGACGTTGCCATGTAGTGCATAAGAAGTTTATCGCCGTAACATCGCTTAACTTGATTTCTCAGCAAGTCTATCTAACTTAGCGTAACAAGACTATCCATCAAGGAAAAATTTGAAAACAAAAACAGAAACAAAAAAAAAAATGGTAAAACGAATAAGGATTGTTTTTGTTATTAAAGTTTTTTTCGGGCATATCTTACAAAAAGGTTATCGACTACTAGCTGTTGCCCGCGACTACGTCCGCGTGGGCTTTAGTTGAGTAAAGAGCTTGAAAATAAGATAGGGATACTTTTAGCGCATGCGAAAGAGCTTTCATACTAACTTCGCAACCCCCTCTTACACCTTTAAGGGATGATTTTTGAATATATATTTTACCTGTTTTGCATGACTTTCAATGAAGGACCTTCATGCTGAATTTCATTCGAATAACTTCAAAAATGGCTAAGTTTCATACTAAGTTTGCACCCCCCTTTTTCCCCCTTAAGGGATGATTTTTAAAAAACTATTTTACACGTATTTCATAATTTTAAATGAAGAACCTTCGTACCAAATTTCATTCGAATAACTTCAAAAACGGCAAAGTTTCATACTAACTTTGAACCCCCATTTTACCCCTTTAGGGGATGAATTTTCAAAAATCCTTTCTTAGTGCTCCCCTAGGCTCCCTAAGGAACTCCCATGCCAAATTTCAACCCCCTAGGTTCAGTAGTTTGGGCTCTGCGTTGATTCTAAGTCAGTCAGTCAGTTTCTCCTTTTATATATATAGATGAAGTTTTTATATGCAGTATTAAACTCTTTTTCGAGTCCTTTTTATTTCAAAAGTATATTTTTGCAGGCCAGTGTAGTTAAGATTGTTAAAATGAATAAAAAAAATAAATAAAGATATTGTGCGGGAGCAATGTAATCTGAATTTGAAGACTAATTTATTAGAATCGTGATTCTACAAATATCATCATATGACATTAATGTTTGTCTATTTCCAGAGTTAGGCACTTGGCGGCCTTTATTTCGACCTAGAAAACTTGCCGGAAACCACCGTTAGCTAAGACATGTGTGACAATAATAATTCATTTCTAAATGTTAGGTGTACCTACCTATCAATAATTTAAATGAATTTTGCAATCAATCAGAGTACGTATTACTACGAAAATTACGTCACACGAATTTCATGATTTTTTTAACCCTCCCCGTCCTTGTCACAGCTGGTCACATTTGCTGACACATGTGAGTAGCAGTCTCAAGTACCTACCTACCAAGCTAGACTCATTATAAGAAAGTAACAACAATTCACACAATTTTATTTTTCAATAATTTAAATTTACTTTGGTTTTGATGATCTTTCGAGGCAACGAGCCATCAATGCAGTGTACCGTCGAGGCAAATAACCTTCGAGGTGCTGATCTTTCGAGGTACAGAGTGCTTATACTGAGTTTTTTCATTCACTCTCGATAGTGAGAGCGTTTGCGATTTGCATAGGAGTGACAAAGAGACAACTAGATGGCGCGCTTTGTCACTCCTATGCAAATCGCAAACGCTCTCGCTATCGAAAGTGAATGACAAAACTCAGTATACGCACTCTGTGTGCTTATACTGAGTTTTTTCATTCACTCTCGATAGTGAGAGCGTTTGCGTTTTGCATAGGAGTGACAAAGAGACAACTAGATGGCGCGCTTTGCACTCCTATGCAAATCGCAAACGCCCTCGCTATCAAAAGTGAAAGACAAAACTCAGTATACTCACTCGGATCCACCGACAAAACGCAGGTACCATGAAGGGACATCGAAGGTAAAGTCCGTTCGCTTAGATAGTGTCGGTACACACGGAGGCAATCTTGGTTTTAGTAAAAAAACATTTATTTCAATAATACAACTTAGACGGCCAAAACACTTTAAATAGAAAAAAAAACATGGTACACAATATAGGTACTTAATGAAGCACAAAATAAAACGCTACTCATCATCACTCGAAGTGTCCTCAGAATATTCATCTCCACCAGTATTTAGAATAGGTACATAACTACCTAAGTGATGCAGGATCGTTTCATTATAAATCCATTCTAAAATACTGATTGATTTACTTCTTTAATTGCGTGATCTACATAATAGTAGAATGAGACGAGCTGCGAGCCAAATTCACTGGCGTGTTTGCGCCGCGCCGGCTCCCTTTAATTTCTTTTGTCAAAAGCCGACACGTGCCGATGCGGTAAATATCAAAGTGACACTAAGATAGCGAACAGACTTTATCAAGCATCGAGCTATCGTCATTCGAAGTGGAGTACGAGACCCCCGGCGGGTCCGGTGTAAACTCCGGTGCATTCCGTCAGACACCGTAGCCCAGCCGCGGGTCGGTCTTGTAACGGCATTTTGAGTCGAACCTTGATGATGATACATACCACAGTTGTATGAGGATGTTTTATTCTTTGAAAACTGTTATAAATTTCAAGTATTACTCTGTGAATAACTAATTTAGCTGCGAAAGAAAAACGTTCTAGACCCGAAGGATTTATAGCCTTCCGGAAGATAGTCATCAAGGATTTCAACAACAAAAAAGAAGCCAGTCGATGACTCGATATCGTATAAATAATTGCAATACGTGTAACCGAATTCGTTGATTTGCATTTATGTTTTATTTATTTAATTGACTAATTAAAAATTTACACTAGTAATCCAAAGGTCTTCCGTCAAATAAGCTCTTACTCGTGTATGCTAACTAGTTTTTTGGCCTTGACGTTAGCTTCTGCATCAGTAATCTGACAGAATTACTTCACCCTACTGACAACCTATCTACTGAGAACACTGTTAAAACACTGTTTTTAACCCGTTGGCTCTAACCAACGGGTTAAAATACTAACTATTAATAAACATTAAAAAACACTAACTAGGTATAAACTATTTCTATTTTTTTTTACATACATTGCTTCTGGCCCCGCACTAGGATACCCTGTGTCGTGGGAACCAGAAACAGCGACGTTCCGTCACCGGCATTCCGTCAGACACCGTAGCCCAGCCGCGGGTCGGTCTTGTAACGGCATTTTGAGTCGAACCTTGATGATGATACATACCACAGTTGTATGAGGATGTTTTATTCTTTGAAAACTGTTATAAATTTCAAGTATTACTCTGTGAATAACTAATTTAGCTGCGAAAGAAAAACGTTCTAGACCCGAAGGATTTATAGCCTTCCGGAAGATAGTCATCAAGGATTTCAACAACAAAAAAGAAGCCAGTCGATGACTCGATATCGTATAAATAATTGCAATACGTGTAACCGAATTCGTTGATTTGCATTTATGTTTTATTTATTTAATTGACTAATTAAAAATTTACACTAGTAATCCAAAGGTCTTCCGTCAAATAAGCTCTTACTCGTGTATGCTAACTAGTTTTTTGGCCTTGACGTTAGCTTCTGCATCAGTAATCTGACAGAATTACTTCACCCTACTGACAACCTATCTACTGAGAACACTGTTAAAACACTGTTTTTAACCCGTTGGCTCTAACCAACGGGTTAAAATACTAACTATTAATAAACATTAAAAAACACTAACTAGGTATAAACTATTTCTATTTTTTTTTACATACATTGCTTCTGGCACCGCACTAGGATACCCTGTGTCGTGGGAACCAGAAACAGCGACGTCACAAACATATAAACATCCAAGAGCTGGAGTTTTTTTTTCTCCCCAACCGGGGATCGAACCAGGGACCTCTCGCGTGGTAACAGATGCACTAACCGCTACGCCACAGAGGTCGTCTATTTTATTCTAAAAAAACAAGTCGGTTTCTGGTACGTCAACGACACAGTAGTTACCTTTAATGGACACTAGTAGGCAATGTCGGCCGTCCGCTGGATGTTAGTTGTGTAGATTGGGTAAGTAAATAAGAACTGTTACCAAGAGCTTGCCGATAAACTGCATTAGCAGTTTGGCAAACTAACTAACTGACATACAGTCCATCTAGGCTAGGCCGGTCCAACTTCGTGAAAGAGGTCTATCGTCGAATCCAACTTGGCTGGGCAGCATTCGGGAAAGTCAGAAAAGTATTTTCCTCCAGTATACCTCAATCACTCAAAACAAAATTATACAATCTAAGTGTGTTACCAGTGATGACTTATGGCACTGAAACGTGGTCTTTCACTATGGGCCTCATAAGAAAGCTCAAGGTCACGCAACGAGCTATGGAAAGCTCGGAATTTCTCTACGACACCGAATCAGAAATGATGAGGTCCGTAGACAAACGAAAGTCGTCGACATAGCCCACCGGATGAGTAAGTTGAAGTGGCAGTGGGCGGGGCACATAGCCCGCAGAACTGACGGCCGATGGCGCCGAAAATCTGAAATCTGGAATTCTGGAATGGAGACATCGGCAAGCCCAGCGTAGGACCACCAGCCACAAGATGGACAGACGATCTCATCCAAGTGACAGGAAGACGCTGGATGCGAGCCGCTTCTAACCGGTCTTTTTTGGAAATCCATGGAGGAGGCCTATATCCAGCAGTGGACTTCTTGTGGCTGAATGATGACGATGATGATGAATAATAACTACCTACGCTCGCTCGACCGGAGTAGTCGCGACAGGGTTGACGCGCTTGTCTTTCGAATTCGATACTGCCACATTTGAATGTTGACGTCTCATTTACCATGTAGAGTGCGACAAGTGAGTCGTGGCTCAAGCCTTTGGCGGGAAATTTAAAAATTTTTTAGTTGATAACCCTGCATATCGTCTGAATAAACCATCTTGATACTTTTGCTTAACTTGATTATTTGTTTAATTAGTTTGGAGTCTCCAATTAATTTTGTCCAATCATAAATAAATATAAACAAAACGAAAACATCAACTACATCAAAACCAACATTTCCACTCCACCAAAAACAGGGATAATAAAGATGCACCACATAAACTTATAAACATTTATTGATGCTGAACCATAATAAAAATCTGATTCATATATTTTTTCTCAACATCTTTGAGTTCTTTGACTAAGGCCCAGTTTCTCCAAGCTCTGTTAATGGTCTAACAGTCTGTTACATCTTCTGACGGACTGTTAAATGCTGTCGAGTGTCCCACCACGCTCTAATGGACCGTTAACTTCTTTAACAAAGCATCAAATCTAATCCTGGCATTGGAGGTCCGTTAAAACATTAACAGTCGATTTAGTTCCGTCAAAACTGTCAAAATGGACGCTGCCTACAATATTATTTTTGAAAATGAAGATGTTTTAGAAAATTTGGATAATTTGGAGCACGTTATACGCCGTCCTAAGATTTTCAAAACACAGCGTGACTACTTTGACGAATACGACGACCTGGGCCTCAATTCTGTTGGTGCATTATACTTCGATGACAGATCCACGGTCGGGTCACGCGACTTCTTTTTCCATACGATTGACGCCTACATTGCTTGATTTGAGTTTGCGCGTAGACTTGAAGCGGCAATGAAACTAAATCGCCACGTTCATCCAGTTGTCATTGTACTACAATGCATTAACAGAATCTAGGCCCTGGACTTATGCAGCCATCCTTCGTGTTTCATAGAAGTCGTAACGGCGTCTGTTTTTTTTATTTTCCACTACATCTTTGTTCTTTGACACTAAATGGGTAAGGATATCCTATTCGTTAGCAGAAAAATTGCGTTATCGTGTTTTTTTAGACATCCCTTGTAATTTAATTTAGAAAACGCACGAATTTAACAAAATCACAACAAAACAAACCAGAACAATCTTTCCACAACCTCAAAAGCGTTGAACCACAGTAAAGTAAAGTAAAAAAAGTAAAAAAATCGTTTATTGCTCATAACTTAAAAGTAAATACATTTTCCGGCGGCATGCACCCATACTAGGAGACCCCGTATCGTGGGTACCAGTTTTATCACATTATATTATTACGGCAACAATAATACACAACTTAAGTATCGTCTAGGACTTCCACAGACGCAAATGTTTGACGTTTGACAGGAATTTGAATGACTGGTTTGCGTTTCATTCACGTAATGCTTGATTTATAAAGGTCTGTTAAATTTAGCTCATAGGACATGAACATTTTAACATTGCTTTAACATCCTTGTTAATTTTGACGGCTGATTTATAAATGCCGCGTTTACCACTAACAAACAGAGTTTGATGAAACCGGGTCTAAGGCCCAGTTTCTCCAAGCTCTGTTAATGGTCTAACAGTCTGTTACATCTTCTGACGGACTGTTAAATGCTGTCGAGTGTCCCACCACTCTCTAATGGGCCGTTAACTTCTTTAACAAAGCATCAAATCTAATCCTGGCATTGGAGGTCCGTTAAAACATTAACAGTCGATTTAGTTCCGTCAAAACTGTCAAAATGGACGCTGCCTACAATATTATTTTTGAAAATGAAGATGTTTTAGAAAATTTGGATAATTTGGAGCACGTTATACGCCGTCCTAATAAGATTTTCAAAACACAGCGTGACTACTTTGACGAATACGCTGACCTGGGTCTTAATTCTGTTGGTGCATTATAGTTCGATGACTGATCCACGGTCAGGTCACGCGACGTCTTTTTCCATACGATTGACGCCTACATTGCTTGATTTGAGTTTGCGCGTAGACTTGAAGCGGCAATGAAACTAAATCGCCACGTTCATCCAGTTGTCATTGTACTACAATGCATCAATTTGATCTTCGATCTTTGTTCTTTGACACTAAATGGGTGAGGATATCCTTTTTGTTAGCAGAAAAATTGCGTTATCGTGTTTTCTTAGACATCCCTTGTAATTTAATTTAGAAAACGCACGAATTTAACAAAATCACAACAAAACAAACCAGAAAAATCTTTTCACAACCTCAAAAGCGTTGAACCACAGACGCAAATGTTTAACGTTTGACAGGAATTTGAATGACTGGTTTGCGTTTCATTCACGTAATGCTTGATTTACTAATGGTCTGTTAAATTTAGCTCATAGGACATGAACATTTTAACATTGCTTTAACATCCTTGTTAGTTTTGACGGCCGATTTATAAATGCCGCGTTTACCACTAACAAACAGAGTTTGATGAAACCGGGCCTAGGTCTTCGATCTGACGTTTAACATTTTCGTCATCCGATAGACCTTACAACAAGAAATAATTCATGGTTACTTTAAAACATTATTACTCGTATGTATATATTAAAACATAGGTAAAATTATGTTGAATAGAAACAAAAGTTTTTTGTTGTTTGCGGTCTAGCTTATGAGTGTGAAGGGGACAGTTATAGTTTTACTTTTACTACTGTTTATATATACAGCGTGATCTTTTTGTGTTTTCGTCGCGAGTTGCTCCGCCCGCTCGAGGTTTTTAGATAATTTCGAAAGGAAGCGGATATTATTTGTTTATGTGTTATATATCAAATTACTGGGAAAAGTGTGTAGATTACGTTTCAAATAATAGTTTTGTTGTATTTGATGGAAAATCAAATGAAAAATGCCTCGAACTTTTAGTGCCGCGTCAGGCGTTTCGGCTCCGCCCGCTGGAGGTTTCTAAGTTATTTCGAGGGGAAAGCAGATAGTATTTGTTTTGTGTTATATATCAAAATACTGGGAAAAGTGTGTAGATTATGTTTCAAATAATAGTTTTGTTGTATTTCATGGAAAATAAAGTGAAAACAAGCCTCGAACTTTCTGAAAAGTTTGCGCGGCCCGTGATGGCATTTATCTCTTCGTCATTTATAGCTTTATTTTGGTGATTTATATTAAAAAATAGATTAGAATAGTTATAAATAATATGCAAATCATATTATAAGTGTTAGTTCAGTGCTAGTGAAAAGTGCAAGTGAAAAAAATGAAAAAAAGTTCAAAGTGGTAAAGGATGGTGTGGAAAGTGGAAATTCACCTCGTCATTTGGAAAACAGGTAAGTTTTATTATAATAAAATATATAATAATTGGATAGGAAATTTTATGCAGATTCTAGATATATATAACACTTATTGAATAATTATGTAGTACTTTCTCTAATTTGAGAAATGCGGAACGGCGTCCCTTAAAAAAATAAAAAAAATATGGCAACGCATTAGGGCCAGTCAGGTCGTCGTGTGCCTAACACTCAGTCTAGATTCCGCGACAGACGGGTTAAGTAAAGCTGGCACGTTCAACACATTTACACGTTGCGCTTGTGTAGTGTCTGTGAATAGCGCGCGGCGTGACGTGTACTGCATGCGCATCATGAAAAGTCTGCCCGTCTCTCTTGCGCGCGGTCTAGCTTATGAGTGTGAAGGGGACAGTTATAGTTTTACTTTTACTACTGTTTATATATACAGCGTGATCTTTTTGGTATTCAACCGTATGTGCGTTTCAATGAGGGATTTTTCTGACAGCTAAGAAAAGTAGTTCCAAATGAGCCGCTTTCAGAAGAACTAAAAAAAAAAAAACGAATGGCTGTCAAAGGAATGCAATTTTGGACCTCAGTCCAATAGCCATGTGTGATACATCATCGAATAGGTCTCAGCAAGCTGAATAAAAGTTACTATGACGTCAACAGCCAAATGTTTGTCCTTTCGGAGTTATATTGTATTGAAAAAAAACTAACATTTTCAATTTAAAAAAAAATAACATGTATCACACATGGCTATTGGGCTGAGGTCCAAAACTGCATTCCTTTGACAGCCATTCGTTTTTTTTTCTTCTGAAAACGGCTCATTAGTCAGTAGATGGCATTTTTAAGAGAGGTTTTTGTTTTTCTAATGGGAATTGCCAGTTTATTCTGTGGTTTTTCCTTTTTTTTTTGGCTCTTGCATTTGATTGTGATTGGACTTCGAACAACTGCTACTGGTGCTAAAATCATGGAAAAAACGTTGAAGAAAAAGAAGAAGAATAGGAGAACAGAACATTCGCGTAACCACAATAGAAACCGAATGATGTAGCTCAGTTGATCACAGATTCCTTCCAGTTGATGAAATTACAGAACAGTAATAAAGTTTTTATCTGTGGCAAGCAATTAGAAAAAAAGGTAGGGTAATTCATCCAGTAACTGACCACTGAGCGTCCGTTACCCTTTGTTACATAATTAAATTATAATTAAATTGTTGAGGATTTCTGGGATAATTATTTTCTGTTTTGGTAAAGATTTTCTTAGGTGAAATTATTTTTGTTCATATGAAAATTTATTGAAATTTAAAACTATTTAGTAACCATCGATTCCACCTTGTTTTTAATACTTTTCGCTCGAATTTGCTAAAAATATATTATAACAAGTAACCCATATATTTGTTTTTATTTATCTACAACGCTAGGTGCGTTTTACTAAAACCTAACTCTAGTCTACACTTAAACTAGAGTCGCATTTTGAATCAATATCATATATTTTTAAACATCCTGTATAGTGAAATTGCATAAGTGTGAGTACTGTGAACGTGCCAGCTTTAGATAACAGACCTATAAGCCTGTTTACATTTTCCTGATCTCACGTGTGTGTATACTTTGAGTGACATTCTAGATCTACTCTATTAAGGTCTCTCTGAATGTTATATTATATATTGTAGGTTACCTGTTTTACACACCAATAAAAAATAAAATTAAATCTCCAACATTCTCACCTTGATTTCAGGGCTCGGCTGAAGCGCCAGCATGTCTTTGACGGCGCCGTACAGGTTCTTGGTCTCCTTCAGTTCACGCTCCTTGAGCACCAGCATCTCGCTCTGATGCAGCACCTTCCTGGAGGGCAGACAGAGATGGCTATAAAGGTCTATCCACGTTGCAACAAGCCGGCGGCATGCGGGCATTGTGTCTCAGGGGTTGCTGGCCCCTGAAAAGTCACAAAAACCATAAAAAAATAATGGTCGTCCCGAACAAATTCTGTATTTCAAAACTCGGTGCCACAAGACGGATATCGAAGTCGAGGCCGGCCTAGGAGACGTTGGAGAGACGATCTCGACCAAACCCTGCCGGAGTGGTCTGAGGTGGCCCATGACCGAAAACATTGGACTGAAATGGGGGAGGCCTTTGCCCAGCAGTGGGACACAAAAATGGAGGCTACTTAAAAAAAAAAAACTCGATCATCATCATCATCGGCCTACCGCTGCCCACTGCTGGGTATAGGCATTTTCCCCCAAATGGCATTTCACACGGTCTCTCGCCCTGTTCCTGTTCAAAACTCGATAGCCAAGTTCAACAGATTCCACATGGCCTCGGTGGATTTAAAAAAGGGTGTTATTTAAATGGTTAGCATAGTAGGTATTGGTATTTTTGTGAGCAGAAAAATAAAATCTGTGGGCAGAAATAGCTAATTGATGAGCAACTTATGGCCTTGACATCTCAAAATCAATAACCAATTTATGTCATTCTGGATGGCTGTAATTATGTTTATACAGCATATTAATTATATAAGCTGCAATGAGCTGCTCCTGTTTAATAAAATTTTGGTAAGCACTCAGAGTGTAAGCAAAAAAAATCATTTTGTGAAAAAAATTAATTGAAAGATGATTTAATTTATTTACTCTCTGAGTGGATGTGTTTGTTTGGTTATGCATTATAAATTTACTAGCTTTCGCCCGCAACTCCTTCCGCGTGGACTTTAGTTCAAAATTTTGCAACTCCGTTCACTTTAGAAAAACGGCGAAACACGTGTTCAATCAATTGTGTTTGAAGAGTATTTATTTTAAGTTTCAAGAAAATTATTCTTTATAACTCCCATACAAATTTTGGCATCCCTTTTCCCGGTTAGAGGTTGAATTTCAATAAAACCGGTCCTATTCCTTACCTACATTATACAGCGTGTCTCAAAAATGACACGTCAAAAAAACCGTGCAACTTTTACTGAGGTCATGTTAAGTTGGTTCGACGACTCTAGAGCAGGTCTACCTCCAGTGTCACTGTGTCGTGCCATTTTTAAGACACCACGTATATACAGGATGTTAATTTGCAAGCGTGCCATATTTAAAGAAAAAATAGTAATTAATGTAACAGTCTCCCATATTCAAGGAAACCGTCGATAAAAATAAAACTTATTTTTAGGGTTTGAATAGGAATAACCTAAGATGGAAGGTGCTGCGACACGCACGTAATGGGAAAAGACCGAGACCCCGCCCCGTTGCCAAGTTGGCACCGAGTGAAAGAAACAGCAATAACAACAAGAAACATATGATTTCAGATTTACCTTCCTACTCTCACGGGCTTAGGACCGACAAAACAACCAATTTCTTTGGTAGGAGGTTAGTAGGTATTAAAATATTGCGCAAATTAGTTTATTTACAAGTTAGAATAAAAAAGTAGGAAGTAGATAACATACCCAAGTACTAACCTACCTTCAAATAAATCGTTGATCTGGCGTAGTTAAAAGTCTGAAATCACTGTTATTTACACTAATTGAGACGTTATTTACACGGTACTTACAATGATTAAGTTGTACGGAGCAATTGTTCGAAGTGGCCACCGTTCTGCGCTATGCAAAGTCTCGCACGACGACACAAATTACTTTTTAAATTTTGCAACACAAACACATTTTGCCTAACAGTTTGGAAGGCAGAAATAATCCTTTCACGCAACACAGCCGCATTGTTAACTTCTTCAGCATACACTAGTCTTTTAACTTTTCCCCACAAATAAAAGTCTAGGGGAGTAAGATCCGGGGACCGCGCTGGCCAGGCCACTGGGCCTTCGCCTCCTATCCATTATCCAGCGGTCACCAAAAGTGTCATTGAGGTACTCGCGCACTATGAGTCCGTAGTGCGGAGGAGCACCGTCCTGCTGAAAATAGAGGTTTTGAAGATCGTTCAATGGCACGTCCTCCAACATCTCATCAACCATGTGGTGCACGGCGGTGGCGGCGCGCACACATTAGGTAGTAATGAAAGAGCGTGCGATACCGGCACGTGCGCACGTCACAAAGGATGTCCGGTCACTGAGTGGCTGGGCTAATTGGGGGTGCGCTCGCGCGGCGTGTTTGTTCTATCTGCGCATGCGCATGCCGCTCGGGGTGCGAATGTGTGTGTTTGTGTGGATGCGCGTGGTTGCCAAACCGTCGTCCGAAAATTTAGGGATGTGCGAGATAATTCGATATTAGAGCTGGGCGTTCTCTTTATCGATAAAAAATGTGACGTCAGAGAACAAAAGAAATAAAATCGACTCTTCTTTTATGATTGATTTTTGTTTATAATCAGCAGTATAATCACGTCCTAAAATATGGCACGCTTGCAAATTAACAGCCTGTATAGACCCTCTGTGCAAAATTTCAGCTTCCTAGGTCCAACGGCTTGGGCTGGGCGTTGATGAGTGAGTGAGTCAGTCAGTCAGGACTTCGAATATTATTTATATAGAAGATAGAATAAAAAAAAAAAAAAAACTCACGCCCGTTATCCCCGAAGGGGTAGGCAGAGGCACCAGTCTCTAGAACTGGACCCACGTTTTGCCGAGTTTATTAGGTACCAAACGTGACAAGTGGCAAGCCTGTCGCCGTTATCCGGGCACAATTTATCAGCGAATGGTGTTGCTGTACAAACAAATGTACGTAACTAAAATTCATTGGTACATGCGTGGTTCGAACCCAGACCCTCATGATCGAGAAGCAAGGGTCAACCCCACTACGCCACCACCGCTTTTTTTTTAGAGAATAGCTAAGATAGAAGTGTCAATTAATAAAACATTTATTATTGGAGCGTGGACTTTATGTCAGACTGACTTCTGCGTCATCCTGAGCTTCTGCGTAAGCCTGACACTCTCCGGGTCGGTGCCCTGCAACTTGCGCCAGCGGTGCACATTCAGGGGTGTTTCCAGAGCCTCCTCAAGGGCCCTCACCCGGAGCCGTTCCCTGCCCAGCTCGCGCTCCAGGTTGAAGACCTGGTGATATATTTAACCAATCAATCGTACTCGTCTACTGCTGAAAACCGTTAACAGTATGTTAAAGTCCGTTCGCTTAGATAGTGTCGGTACACACGAAGGCAATCTTGGTTTTAGAATAAAAATATTTATTTCAATAATATAACTTTGACGGCCAAATCACTTTAAATAGAAAAAAAACATGGTACACAAAATATATAATGAAGCACAAAATAAAACACTACTCTTCATCACTCGAAGTGTCCTCAGAATATTCATCTCCACCGGTATTTAGAATAAGTACCTACCTAAGTGATGCAGGATCGTTTCCTTATAAATCTATTCTTTGATTTACCTCTTTAATTGCGTGATCTACATAATAGCCAAATTCACTGGCGTGTTTGCGCCGCGTCGGCTTCCTTTCATTTCTTTTGTCAAAAGCCGCCATGTGCCGAGGCGGTAAATATCAAAGTGACAGTATGATAGCGAACAGGCTTTAACAGCTAGCTAAAATTCCGGAAACCGGAGGTGAATTCGTGTTTGATTGTTGGACTGAAAATTCTTTATTACACAATAAAAACATTAGTACCTACATAGGAATCAGAATCAGAATCAGAATCAAGAATTTATTTCAACGTAAAGAATTTACATTCTGCTTGTTGAATGTCAATGTACATACAGTTATGTATAACGTTAGGCGCTGCCTTGGGGCCGTCTGTAGTGGAGAAAAAGGCAGCGAAAAAAAAAAACTCCACTCTGACCATCTTTTCTCAAATCACCTTAAAGCTAATACAAATAAAACATACAAAATAATATCTTGGATGTGTTGAACACTAGACACATTTATCCTCTGATTTAATTTAATATTAAACTACTATTTAATGCCATATGTCCTTGTCTTCTAAATAATCGTTGATATTATAATAAGCTTTTTTGCAAAGAGTGTGCTTAACACAATTCTTAAATCGCGTTGGGGGTAACTCTAATATATCTTGGGGTATCTTGTTGTAGAACTTTATACAGTGCCCCATAAAGGAAGTATTAACTTTTGCAAGTCTAAATTGTGGAAATGACAATTTATGTTTATTCCTAGTATTAACGTTATGATGGCTACCAAGAGTTTCGAAGTCCTTAATATTTTTCCGAACGTACATAATATTTTCATAAATGTATTGGCTTGCAACTGTTAAGATGTTAGTTTCTTTGAAAAAATCTCTTAGCGAGTCCCTACTACCTAGCTTGTAAATAAATCGGATCGCTCTCTTCTGCAAGATGAAGATAGTCTCAATGTCTGCTGCCCGGCCCCATAGTATTATACCATAGGACATAATACTATGGAAGTAACTAAAATAAACAAGCCTAGCAGTTGCAACGTCAGTAAGTTCTCGGATTCTTTTCACGGCATATGCTGCGGAGCTTAGTCTATGTGCCAATTTTATAATATGTGGACCCCATTGTAGTTTGGCATCGATTGTGATGCCCAAAAATACAGTATCTTCAACAAATTCTAGTTTATTATTTTCAATTACAATGTTCTTTTCAACTAATTTTACGTTAGGTAGGGTAAATTTCATACATTTTGTCTTTTTTGAATTTAACAATAGATTATTTACTGTAAACCAATCTAGAACGTGCGAGAGAGCATTCTTTGCGTCGGCAAGATTATTTTCCTGTCTCTTTATTTTAACAACAAGTGACGTGTCATCAGCATATAGCACTATCTCACACATTTTTTGTACCAAAAACGGTAAATCATTTACATAGACTAGGAAAAGGAACGGCCCTAAGATAGATCCCTGCGGGACTCCCATTTTTACAAGTGAGCCTGACGATTTAATACGATTTATTTCTGCTTTTTGAACCCTTCCTTCTAAATATGATTTTAAAAGATCTAGACTTAATTTTTTTATTCCATAGTGTTTTAACTTTGAGAGTAATGTTTTGTGGTCTACACAATCGAATGCCTTTGACAGATCACAAAATACTCCTATCGCATCATTATGATCCTCCCACGCACTGAAAATATGTTTAACTAACATGACTCCAGCGTCTGTTGTATTCCGCCCTTTAATGAAACCGAACTGCTGACTATGGAGGAGTTCGTAATTATTGAAATGAGTAAGTAATTTCTTATTGCTGCTAGAAGCTACCTTTAAAACATCCTCTAATATGGTTTCAAATAAACTGTAATCACTGGTAGGGGGCCTGTACAAGGCTACTACAATGTGTCCAGACAGTTCAACACACGATATTTCAATTACTTTTTCAACAGAAAGTCTGCAAATAGGCGAGCTTAATACTAATAAGTCATCATCATCATCAGGCTATATTAGTCCACTGCTGGACATAGCCCTCCCCTAATGAGCGATTTCCAAAAAGACCGGTCGTAAGCGGCTTGCATCCAGCGTCTTCCCGCCACTTGGATGAGATCGTCTGTCCATCTTGTGGCTGGTCGTCCTACGCTGCGCATGGCGATATGTGGTCTCAATTCGAGAACTTCCATCGGCCGTCAGTACAATACGATTAAAATCAGTTAACACTTCGGCTTTTCTCGGATATCATCGCCTAAATCCGGAGACGGAAATGACATGAAATACATTACCGCGTTTTCTTTTAGGTAGCATTCAATATGAAGTATCATAAATGCCAAGATGACATTACTAACCGGTAGACCTAAGAAAATTATTATGCAGAAGCGACATGAATTTGAACATTCATTATTTGTTGAAGATATTTACTTTCTTCTTAATTAAATAAATTAGCTTCTTTTCTAAAATAGTTATAAACATTATTTACAATTTCACGAGATTGAGCAACAATTTTTTACCACGCTTTAAATTTGTTGAAGCCATGATACATAACTATTGTAAGTTAATTGTGATAAAATTTGATAGAATCGAATATTTTCACGAATGAAATTAGCGTTCATAAACATAAATGTATCATAACGTCAAACTGGTTTTATTTACATTATGAAGGCAGACTGTCAAAATAGTAAATAATTTTTCTTATTTCAATATAAAGGTTGTGTTAGTTTTGAGCTACAAAGGAGGTTTTGCTGCTCATATCGTTCTTGTATTGTATTCAATAAGACAACGAGTAATATATATCAGGTCATATCTGTAAATTGATAAATCTATGTGAGAGACGAGGGATTCACGACAATAATCGAGGTTGGCCGAAGTGTTAACTGATTTTAATCATATTGTACGTCCTAATAAGTATTTTCTTCCAACTAACAAAGTGTCCGCTGTCTCGCGATATTCAAGATTGAAATTGCATTCACTGAGATTTGGTAACCACTCAAGGCAATTCTTAAGCACGGAAAAATACCCGGCCAAATCTTACCTCAAGCCTTAGATCGGTCATATTTTCAATCCCTTTGGACAGTAAATTCTTCTCTTTGCGAAGCCTGATGATCTCTAAACGCAGCAATCGTATGTCCTCGACCCTTTGTTCATACTGTTTCTCACCTGGAAGAAGTTCGCATTCAGTTTACTGTCGAAAATCTGCTTCAAACTGCCATGATTTGGACGTGTTCAACATTGGAATTGCGAACTGACGCCGATGAAACTTGGAACTCGTTTCAACCAGTATCACCTTTTTCTATAGCCCCTCAAGTAGTTTTCTATGAAACACATGTCAGAGCGACCAACTTGATATTACTCCCAACTTGCTATTACTGTCGTTGGAACTCCATGCTCTACTTTTTGGGCTACATGAAGATGCTAAACAACATTTCAGAGGACCGTGGCAAGAATCAGACACTGCTTTCTGACTATCCCTTCAAGATACAGGAGTCAGCTTACACGGGATACCGCCGTTTAGCCAAAGTATTTTTCGCCAAATTTTACTTCCCAATAAACTTATGGCATCAGTTTCATTTCCCAAATGAAACTTTAGCAAGTTTTCATTTCGCATTTTATTCATTTGGTCAAATTATAATTTCGCATAATTTTACTGCGTCAAGTTTTATTAAGACAAACGTTTATTATGCTAACGTTTACGTGTAAAGAATACGTGACAACAGAAATATAGGTGCGACGACGCGCGTAGCGAAGCGGAGCGCGTCGGAGCGTTAGGTTCTCTATGTAAGATCGAAAACAGACTCGACTTTGATGCGTTCTTACCTTGCCTCTTGTTGCCTCTTTGGTAAAATGAATTTTGACCAAGTATTTATTTGGTAAACAATAACTTGCCATAATAACTTTTGTTAACTGTGTATTTGCTTTAAGTTGTTTTGAGAAATGTTTTTTTGCCAAGTGATAATTTGCGGAAAATAGTTTGGGAAGTAATACTTTGGGAAACGATTTTTGGCAATACATTAGTAAACCCAGCTTATACTTACCTCTATGCAGGGTAATCTCCAGGATTCGTATCTTCTCGTACAGAAGTGATATCTCGTCGTTCCTCCTGACTAGCTGTGCTCCTACCACGTCCCGCTCGTTCATGAGGCCCTCCAGCTCTTTGCCCAACTTGGCGCGAGCTGTGTCGCCTTCCTGGTAGTGGGACGAACTTTGGGAGTAGTAACATAGTACAAGTACTTCTTGTAAGATTTTGTGACGTTGCTACAATTTTGCGCGAACTTTGGGATTAGTAACATAGTACAAGTACTTCTTGTAAGATTTTGTGTCGTTGCTACAATTTTGCGGTCTTATTTATAAAAACTCGATTCCTCAAAACACTCCGTAGAATGATCGATAGATCCGATTAGCATTGAATTGTAAATTCAATGGTAGGTAATAGGAAATGTGCGCGAAAAGGAGAAACGAAACCACAGATTAAATAGACCGCCTCTGAGGAGTGCCTTAGAGGAATGACGTTTTTATAAATAAAGCATTTTTGTCCACCTACACTCTAAAGACAGGTAGTTTCTAAGGGTCAGTTTCTGAATTGAGATTTTCGCTAATAATAACTAACTATAACTGTAGCGCTGTCTCGTCAAAGTCAAAGTTCTCAAAAAAGAGTGTGACAGAATGTTACTTACCTTTACGTAGTGAAATTATCAATTCAGAAACCGGCCCAAAGAGGAAAAAAAACTCACGCCCGTTATCCCCGAGGGGGTAATTAAGAAAAAAAAAACCAAAGAGGAACATTAAATTAAATCAGCACATTCATAATTAGTCTATCAACAGAAATCAATAAAAAGAGTCATTCGACCAGTTAACAAATATTTTGGTCGGCAGAACCAATAGGTAAATCTAATCTAATCTCTCTAAAAAAGTATAAATCAAAACTTAGTGGTTTTCAATACACAAACAGAAGACAAATACGCGAATTGAAAAACGCTGACGCCTGTAATACAGGATTTTAACTACCATTTCATAGACCTCAGAGTCAATTATATAAAATTATTGGTAAGTTAATTAATCAGTTGTTAAATTCGGCTCCTTTTTCTTTCCATTGAAGTCTTTTATTCTACTTATATCTTTTGTCAGATACCCGGTGTCCGCCTACAAACCAATTGTTTACGCTTCAGAAAGAAAGAAAGAAAGATTTTATTAGTATTGTCACAGAAACACAATGAAGACAAAAGTGGGATACCGCCGTTTAGCCAAAGTATTTTTCGCCAAATTTTACTTCCCAATAAACTTATGGCATCAGTTTCATTTCCCAAATGAAACTTTAGCAAGTTTTCATTTCGCATTTTATTCATTTGGTCAAATTATAATTTCGCATAATTTTACTGCGTCAAGTTTTATTAAGACAAACGTTTATTATGCTAACGTTTACGTGTAAAGAATACGTGACAACAGAAATATAGGTGCGACGACGCGCGTAGCGAAGCGGAGCGCGTCGGAGCGTTAGGTTCTCTATGTAAGATCGAAAACAGACTCGACTTTGATGCGTTCTTTCTTACTTTGCCTCTTGTTGCCTCTTTGGTAAAATGAATTTTGACCAAGTATTTATTTGGTAAACAATAACTTGCCATAATACCTTTTGCTAACTGTTTATTTGCTTTAAGTTGTTTTGAGAAATGTTTTTTTGCCAAGTGATAATTTGCGGAAAATAGTTTGGGAAGTAATACTTTGGGAAACGATTTTTGGCAATACATTAGTAAACCGACAAAAGTACACGACCAAAGGCTCACTTGCACAATCCTATGCAGCCGGGCCTCCTCTTGCCTCAAGGCAGCTACATCGGCCTTCAGGTCGGATATCTTGGCCACCCCTAACTGGACCTCAACCCGCAGTTGCTCCACCTTCTTGTTGCACTTGCCGAGGCTCCCCTCGCACGTCTTGAGGCCCACCTCTTTGCCGCTGATGTCCTCTTTCAGCTGCTCGATCTGGTAGGCCAGCATCTGATGGATGGAAGACAGTATAACACTGTTCATTACAAAAGGTGCTTGAGAACTATTATTTGCCTGCCGCTCTCACAATATTATGGTGGGGTGGTACAGTTCCTCTCTTTTATTAACGACTAGCTGACCCCGCGAACTTTGTTCCGCCTTAGACGCCATAAATAAGCAGATTTTGGATTTTATTATATTGTTTATCAATAAAATAAGATTGACAGAAGAATCCGTTTTAAACGTCATTTTATTTTTTCATCCTCTTTGACTATATTTGCAGCACGCATTCAGTCAATTCTATGTCAAATGTCTTAAGGTTACATTAAACAAGTTTAATAATTTTATATGGTGGTTAAGTAATTTTAAATTTTCTAATTTTCCGCGCAATTTCCTTAATTTTTTCTTTCATAAGAACCTTCTCCTGATAATAACGAACAGAACAAAAAAAGAATTAGCGAAATCGGTCCAGCCGTTCAGGCGTGATGCCGTGACCAAGGGAAATAGGGATTCATTTATATATATATATAGATGGTTGTAACGTAATTTTTTTTAAACTCATTTCTAAAATGTACCTACTTGTTCTAGGCCATTATGTTGAAGCTCTGTGAATGAGTGATTGCCTTTAGTGATCGCTCATTCAATACGTTCATTCAAATATTCTTCCATTCACTCATCTCTGCTCAGTCGGCTCACGCAGATCACTGAAAATGTGACCACGGAAGCAGATGGGTGTGCGCTCTATTACGCCGCCTCTTTCCAACTGCTCTAACGGCCATTTTTTCATGTCCAGTTTTCCTTGTAAAACTGTTTACTTATAATCTGCGACCTATGCCCCTGCTTTTGGGTGAGTGTGAACAAATATTTAGTTTTTTACTATTGCAAATTGTACTGATTGCTACAACTTCTATGTCTTGTAATTATCTGTGTAAATATCTATTGGTGAATGGGCTCCGCATGTTTGTTATATTTCTATTACCGTTATTTACCACCGTTCTGCCTATTTTAGTGTACCGCCACCTTCAAACTCCCTTCTGGTGCTTTCCGGTTTGGGTGGCGATGCACGGCAGGCGTGTTTTGGCTGAATTTTAATGCTGGACACGGTTTCCAGGCTTCAAGGTCCAGATTGGACATTTCTACGTCCAGACTTCCCTACCTTTCCCTCCGTCACCCTCTATCCACGGGCTTCCTGGAAGGATCGTCACCGGCCTTCCGCGTCCTAACCGAGACGACACGGCGCGCCATCCTGCCCAATCTAGGGGAGTACCTCTCGGCAGCAATCCCGGCCTGAACCATCCTTACATGGTTTAGGGCACGAACCCAAACCTTTTGGCATCTATATTTTCTATCACCAAAATTTATATTTGTCATCAAGTTGTATCACCTAATAAATAGATCTATCGCCACGAAATATTTTCGTTCTCAGATAAACAAAAATTGTTCCCAGGTATGAATTATCAAATTAATGTTAATATATGTATAAAATAAGAGATCGATAACCAATAACGTGTAAAGAATACGTGACAACAGAAATATAGGTGCGACGACGCGCGTAGCGAAGCGGAGCGCGTCGGAGCGTTAGGTTCTCTATGTAAGATCGAAAACAGACTCGACTTTGATGCGTTCTTACCTTGCCTCTTGTTGCCTCTTTAACATAATATGATTTATTGGTGATCTCTTTAAATTAGTTTGCTTAAATACTTATTAGGACACACCTATTATAATACATACAAAAACATTTATTTGGTACTAGACTTTATATCTCAGGATTTTAGGTGATTTATTGTGGAACTGATTTTGCATTGTTTGGTGACTACATTTTGGTGACAGATCTACTATTTTGAGGACAAACCCTATTATTTAAGAAACACAAAACTAATTAAATTGGTGATAGCTTAAATGATACCCAAACCTTTTTACCGACCCATTTCTTTTACCGAGCCTACTGTATATATTATTTGGGTATCATTTCGTCTGTCTGTCGAGTCTGTTTTCGATCTTACATAGAGAACCTAACGCTCCGACGCGCTCCGCTTCGCTACGCGCGTCGTCGCACCTATATTTCTGTTGTCACGTATTCTTTACACGATTTATTTGGTGACAGATCTACCATTCTGAGCACAGAGCTATTATTTAAGTAACAAAACTGTTATTATAAGAACGAAGTTTATATTCATGTAATGCAATATAATTTTATTGGTTATCGATCTCTTATTTTACACATATATTAACATTAATTTGATAATTCATACCTGGGAACAATTTTTGTTTATCTGAGAACGAAAATATTTCGTGGCGATAGATCTATTTATTAGGTGATACAACTTGATGACAAATATAAATTTTGGTGATAAAAAATATAGATGCCATATTTTTGTAAATAAATTCTTGTATAAAGTATACATTGTACCCGTTCATTTTCCATCGGCGACATGGTATAGATATAATGATGGGCTGTTTCACATCATCATCAACCTACACTCGAGAGCAAAAGTTTCGGGTCACTAGCATTTACTTCAATATCTTGAAAACGAATAAAGCTATCGTATTGAAGTAAATTGAGCCTTATAGACAATTTAATAATCCTTCATTACACGTATAAAAACTTTTTGGTTGGCGGGAAGTAATGGCATTAAAAAAGTTATAAACATAATGATCTCTTTTTTTCAAATCAGAACTTCTAATTTTCGCAACTGTTTTTGCTTTTATTTTTGTTCTGTCATAAAATGTATTTATAAGAAGTCTTCCAGGTATCCAATAGTCATTATTAAAGTAGTAATTATGTCACTCACACCTGAGGAATGTACGAGAATCCTCACGATCCTGGAAAATGGGAGCAGTCAGCGAGAAACAGCAAGAATAGTGGGTGTATCGTTGTCTACAGTTCAGCGTGTTCGCCAGTGGTTTCTAGAAACTGGTTCGAACCTACGCAGACCAACAACAGGCAGACCCAGGTGTACGACGGCACGGGAAGATCGATATCTAGTCAATTCTATGCTGCGAAATCGGTTTCTTACGGGAACAGCACTGACTCATCATTTTTTAGGGCTTGGTAGAAGCAACCCTTCTGCTTGGACTGTAAGACGGCGACATACTGAAGGTAATTTGAAACCATTTAGACCCGCAAATGGTCCGAAACTCGAGAGGCACCATCGTACAGCAAGACGAATTTATGCACGCGAACACTCGCATTGGACGATTGAAAATTGGTCAAATGTCGTGTTCTCGGACGAATCAAAATTTATGCTGTATACACACGACGGAAGGGCAAAGGTGTACAGAAGACCAGGAGAAAGATTTATGCAAGCCTGTATTGAAGAAAAGGTGGCATACGGTGGTGGCTCGGTTCTCGTGTGGGCTGGAATTTCTGCGGAAACCCGAACAGAGCTTGTACTGATCGAAAACGGTACTCTCAATGGCGTAAGATACGTGGATGAAATCCTCAACGAGCACGTCGGTCCATTTATGGCAAGACTTGGTGAGAATGCCATCTTTATGCACGATAACGCCCGTCCCCACACTGCTCGTGTTGTGCAAGACTACCTTGATGAGGTGAATATTCATCCTATGGTGTGGCCAGCACGTAGCCCCGACCTCAACCCGATCGAGCACGCCTGGGACGAGCTCGGACGACGTGTAAGACAACGAGATCCTCCTTTAATTACGCTTCGTGACTTGAAACATGCATTGGTAGAGGAATGGGAGAACATTCCCCAACAGTGTTTCAGAAACTTGGTGTACAGCATGCCGAATCGCATTGCAGCAGTCCAGACAGCACGTGGGGGTAATACCAAGTACTAAACTGTGTTAAAACTACTTGTAAGTATAAAAAGTTCAATATTTTCAGTTTTGGTTTTGCAAGCAAAATGACGCCATTTTTAATTTGCCGTTTTAAACACAATAAAATAAATGGTCAGTAGTAAATGTAATGCATTTTATTTGAGTAACATTAAATTGTCTATAAGGCTCAATTTACTTCAATACGATAGCTTTATTCGTTTTCAAGATATTGAAGTAAATGCTAGTGACCCGAAACTTTTGCTCTTCAGTGTATTATGTACCCAACGAGGGGCACGTGTCTCTTCCCTGAGGAAGGATATGCACTACGGGGGCCAAGTCCGGATTGGTGTGTTTCACATATGCGATGCCTATTATTTACGGTGTAATTAGTTGAAATAAAAAATAAGAAGTGTCACAGCGTATGGAGGTTTGTGTCCCTATTTTCTCCAGATTTTTCTATGTATTTCACAGAAAACCAAACCAAAGTTGAAATCAACTCACGTTGGAAACAAGTGCAGTGATATTAACCTCTTAGCAGAGCAAGTCTAATTTACAATTAAACTACATGATTTTCTGGATGTAAAGCAATGGGATTAAAGGTGCGTGCTTCTGGAAACGCGATATTTGAAAAAGGAACTTCTCAGTTACCGAATCCTTCAAGAGATTATAACGAGCAAGATTAAACCGACGAGGCGTGTTTGAAGAAGAAAGTCGTGGCTATGAAACCAGGAATTGGATACATTTAGCCAGTTTCGAAGATCCGTTCCGCTTGGGAACAAATAGATAAAACATGAGGAGCTAATGAAGGCAAAAAGGAAGAAAAAATTTACAAATCTTGAGATTTTTACAAGGAATGGATGGCTATATCCGAGCCAGCATCAAGATCTCTTTTGTTTGGCAAGAACTAGTCAAGGATATGGAGAGCTAACAGCTGCCTCACATTAGTAGCGGGCCCAAGATGGAGAAAAAAGTCACACTAACCATACAGTTCTGCTTTCAAGGAATCAATGGATATAGCCAGCGTCGATTACTTCTATCGTGGCAAGAAACAATATGGAGAGGGACGGTCTTCGTCTGTTCGTGCACAGGAACGGGAAGAAGAACAAATATAGAGAGCTGACAGCCGCCTCTCATTAGTAGGGGGCCCAAGAAGAAGAAAAAGGACACACTAATTAACAATATAGTTCTATTTTCAAGGAATGGATGGATGTAATCAGCGTCGATGACCTCTATTGCCTGGCAAGCATGAAGTTATATTATGTATTTTCTTTTGTGCAATAAAGTGTAAGAACAACAACACTATGGAAAGGGACGGTCTTCGTCTATACGTGCACAGGAACAGGAAGAAGAACGAAGGAAACGCGTCACAGACCTTGAGCTTCTGTTTGAGATCCTGTATCTCGTCTAGTGACTCAGTGTAGTTCTTGTGCAGCATGTTTCTTTCGGCGCGGCAGCCGTCCAGCGACACGGAGAGTTTGCGGCTTTTGATGGTCTCCTCGCGCAGAGCCTTCTTTAGGTCCAGGATATCGGCGTTACGGAGGCGTACTTCCTCTGGAAACAATAGTTTTTAGTATAGATACTGTCGCAACTGATTTCTCTTTAACCTGATGGTAAATGTAGATGAGGCTAAGATGTTGTGTTTGTATGTTAGGCGTGGCGTCATCAGAACTTACGACAAATAAAATAACTTGATGCCTAATCTTTATCTGGGGGCTTACGACGGAACGGAGAATCACTTGGTGGCGTAGTTTTTTGAGTGAGGGTATTATTATCTATCTAACACCAGTACCTCTACATGGTGTAGAGTTACCACGGGGTGAAGAATACACAACAGAATAAGGTATATTGTTGCGAAGGTACAATTGCGGACGCCGGTATCATCAACTTTTCAATAACTATACAAACGCCTAAAGTTTTAACTGAGACTTCGTGAATAGTTATTTTTTGTACAGTAGGCGTTGATATACTTTAACAGAAACTATGGTTTATGAATGAGTATATTAAGATTGTGACAGGTGGGTACTTATAAGTAACGATACTTTTACGATTGACTAATTGTTTGCCAATGTTCTTTGATTTTTTGTCGTATTTACCTGAGATTTCATCGATTCTCTCATTCAATGCCATTGCGTCTTCAAGCATTCTGTGAAAGGAAAGTAAGTAAAAATAACCAACTTGCCAAGTACGGTTGTTTCAGGCTAAATTTTGATAATTAAGCAAATTTATGAAACAGTAGCTGTAATTTTTCCCGCAATTTCAGATCTTTATTATTAGCTAAATACCTACCTGTCTTTATCTTTTTCGAACTGTCTGAGCAAAAGGCGTTGTTTATTGATCTGCTGCGCGTTCAGCTCAATCTCGTGCTCCAACTTTAGGCGTCTCTGCTCTTGCATTTGCAGCATTTGGAGGTTCTCCATCGCTTCCACTGCGAAGGGGATGAGAATTCTCTTCATTCATTCATTATTATTTTTATATAGTCTATTCTACGGGTTACTACGGGGCAAACGCTTTCATCATCATCAATCCATTATGTCCCCACCGAGGGGCACGGGTCTCTTTCCTGAAGAAGTTATAGGCCATACTCCACCACGGGGACCTAGTCCGGATTGGTAGAGGCTTGTGAGAGTAATAAGTTTTTAAGCCGCCCTGACTTGGCTTAACGATTGCCATCAGACTGGCAAACGTTTTCCCACTGCAGATTTGCAATTTTAGTAGCACTAAGGTCTGTGAACACTTCAGATACTCAATACTCCTCACGATGTTTTCCTACTTCATTTACAACTTGACTCTCTTTTACAAATTCACCACTCAAAATCTCGACCGCCCGGATGTGAGGTTGGCGTTCTAAAGGTCATAGCCCACTTACACGACTCTGCTCCCACCCGGCTGTCAGCTGTCAGCTAATTTATGATGCCAATGTAAAATAATTATATCTAAAGAGCAATATTTAAAGCCCATATTTGAATTAAATTATTTTTGCCGGGTGGGAGCAGAGTCGTGTACCTAAGTGGGCTATGACCTTAACGCAGCGCTATCACCGATTATTATCATCCAGGTGAAATTTTACTTACAATTTTTAATGACAAAGAATTTTATTTGTAAAACGTGAGTAATCATTTGATGTTATAACAGTATGGTTATACTATAAGTATTCACTTATAGTATAACCTCTTCAGTCCTGACCTTTAAAATAACAATGCTTTTCAATTGTTATTTTCAAGGTCACGACTGAAGAGGATTTTTTTATACCATATGAGTTTGTAAAAGACTAATATAGCCTGATGATAATGATGATGATGATGAGTTTGTGTTTGAAAGAGGCAAAGTCAATGTCTCTCGAATGTCTCTGGGTAACTTATTGTAAATACCAGATAAATAGAGAATATGCTCTTCTGCAAGAGCGCTGTATTGGCTTCGTATACACATTTTACGAAAGATACAGCTTTAAGGTCACAGCACACATATCAACTCGGAAAGGGATCGTCACCGTATCGCCTTTCGCCTCGCCGTCAACCAGGCGTCAACCTGACGTATGCATCGTAACCAACGCGTATCAGCAGCTCATGTAAGTCAACTCGGCTACGGCTAGGCGACACCGCGCTTACGGCTCGCCGACCACTGGTACTTACCAGATTGCTCTAAAGTAATACTTGGGTGGACGAAGAGACGTAAGCTCGTGTACGGAGAGACGTAAGCGCGGGGACGACGAGCCGTAAGCGCGGGAACTGCAAGTTGACCACGCACCGCATCGCGGTTCGGAGCCAGTTCCGAGGCGAGGCGATTACGTTACGATTCCGATTAGTGTGCGTTGCAGTAGGGAGTTCCATACAAACAATGCTGAACGGCTCGAGGCGATACGGTGACGACCCCTTTCCGAGTTGATATGTGTGCTGTGACCTTTAGCCTGTTCAATTTTGACCTTGAAAATAACAAAAGAAAACCATCGTTATTTTCAAGGTCAGGACTTAGAGGTCAATCTTTGCACACTTACACTGAATCTTCTGCATATTCTTGCTGAGGATGTCCTTCTCCCGGCCAAGGTTCTCTATCTCGCGCTTATCCGCCTCGGTGGCGCGTTTGCCCAGCATCAGGTCACGCTCCATGGAGCTCACTTGACGCCGCAGCATTTCACTGGAAGGGCAGGGCAGTCTCACAAAGTAGATCCCACTTTTGGGTTTATCATCATCATCATCATCAACCATTTGACGTCCACTTAAGACTGAAAACCTCCCTCGTGATTTGAAAAGTTGCCGGTATATGTCGCCTGCATTCACCGACTCTCTGCCACCACTTTTGCCTAATTTGCTTATATCTCGGAAAACTCAGGATATTTTTAACTCTAATGCGAAATATGGACATATTATGCAGATACCATTATTAATGTTGAAAAATTATCATTAATATTGTAAGCGTTATTATTCCGTTCCAGACTAATAATTTATTTGCTTCGGACAACAAGATTCATATTTGGTTAGTATATTTTGAACTTAAAATTATGTTAGTAGTATATAGTATAGTGCTCTGTGGTAGTACCTATCTAAGCTAGGACAATGAAACATACACACATCAAGGCCTGATTCATTACAGAGTCTATCTATGGTTGTGGTTTTTGCAGTCATCCAGTGATGTGATCGTCAGCCATTCCCACTGCCATGTCCCACTGCAGCGTACAGACCTTTTCTCATAGAGAGACAGAGAGAGAGAGAGAGAGAGAGAGATAGAGAGAATATCTTTAATCATGTTATTGCCTCAATCAATGTCTTTAATCCGTGCTGGTCCATCGCCGGTTGTTGATTTCAAACGCAGAGGTATGGGAAGTGAACACCTCAGACACGTAGGTTTACTCACAACGTTTTTCTCTCGCTGCGCTTGCACCACGATTTATTGATTCATTACAATTATGATTACGACGATACCAACTGAAGATGCAGCTAATGATAGTGATGATGAAAATTCAATTTAAAAACCGTAACACAACAAACTAAATAATTTTTAAACACAGCATAACAACAAAAATAGTTATGAATGATGGTATTGATAAATGAGATTTAGCTGAATAGCTGAATAGATAGACTAAATAGCTGATTGTAAATGAATATTTTACATTATTGAAATTTAAAATTCAATGTTAAAATCTCTGGAAATGTTGTGGATGCTTCTAACTGGACGAGAAATTCAGAAATATAATTTGTTGCTATTGTATTGGTTGATTCGCTCGTAGCCTGGAGAATCGCTCGCAGCCTGGGCTGCCTGAGTGATCTTAAACGATCACTAAGATTAAGCAACATACGGCGCGTTCAGTCCATGGATGGGTCACTGTCTATGACTGACGCTAGTGGCATTTTTCCGAGCAGTTCCGTGCTTCGCAAGGCACTTGGTGCAAGGCACACGCAAAGCAGTTGGTGCCGGCTGCCGTCGATAGCCAAGTCCTTAGGGCGGCTTGAAAACTTCTGACAGTAAGACCAGCCACTAGTCTTACAAGCCTCCACCAATCCGGACTTGGCCCCCGTGGTGGAGTATGCCCTATACCTTCCTCAGGGAAGAGACCCGTGCCCCTCGGTGGGGACATAATGGGTTGATGATGAAGTATTGGTTGATATACGAGTATAGCCTTTTGGCGTTCGTAAGTAAGATAATGAATGAATGAACGAACTAAGGAACTGATAAATTAACGAAGGAACGAATTAATGAATGAATAAATAAACAAAAGGTGATTGCTCACCGCTCAGCCTCCACGCCGGCCTTGGCTTTCTCCAGCATTTGGTAGCGCTTGTTGAGCACCGCGGCCGCCTTGTTCAGTTTCAGAATCTCGTTGCGCATGCGTCCGTTGTCATCGTTCGCGTTCTAAAACGAAGTTGTTGCTGAGATTTGGTTTCCTATTTTTCACCCTGGTGGGGGCTGACCCTTGAATGCTGAGAATTTGACTAAGTAAAAATTGTATACGACAAAACTTAGATATGTAGATAAGGTTTCTAACTTTTTTTTTTTTCTGGTGTGTTGTGTACTAATCTAATCTAAGTAAATACTTAATGTAGGTTCTGTCACAGTCTTTTCTGAGAAATTTGACGAGACAGCACTACAGTTATGTAAGTAGTTAGGTACTTAGCGAAATTCTCAATTCAGAAACTGGTCCATATTTTGTAATCCACACCATGTATACCTAAAAAAAACAACCAAAGGATAAAAAAGACCTGAATGTATTGTGTTGAATTATAAATCTCAGCAGCTCTGATCGTTAATTAGTTTCGCCACGGCTGATATTTTGAAATTAAATCGATTTATTAAGTCATAAACAAACATACATCGCTACGTTATGCAGTTTAGCAGAAACCAACTTCTATATTTTTCATCTTCAATCAATCAATAATCCCTTGCTTCCGCAGTCGGGTAAAACCTATCCCGTCGTCAATCTACCGCCTAATTATCTCCTACAATTTGCCTGCTCTGTCTGACCTTTAATTCCCTGCCGCAGTTGGTTAACCCCGTTTTGGCCTTGTCAAGTTCGGCCTTAGTGGAGTCGTACTGGTCCCGGACGTGCGAGTAGCGGGCCGTGGCGGCCTCTTGCTCCGCCAGCGCGGCGTGCAGCTTGTTGACCGTGTCTTTTAGCTGCCGATCGCGCCGCTCCAAGGATTTCTCTGTCTTCGCGAGCTGCGAATGGAGTGGAGTAGGTATATAATGGAGAGTATACGGGGTGTCCCAAAAATGACACGTCACAGTGACATCGGTCCTGCTAAAAAAGCATCGAACCAACCTAACATGACCTCAGTAAAAGTTGCACGGTTCTTGAGATATGGCCAATTTAAACTTGTTCTAAATATTCACTTTTTTTTATCAACTTTAGTGCTATGCTAGCTTTCCGCCTGGGGTAGAACGATGACGCGAGTCACGCGTTTTGTGGCGCTAAAATGTCAGAATTTGACAGTTAATGTACTGGAAAGTCGCGACTTTTGACGTTATCGCGCGCGACTCGCGTCCTCGTACTACCCCAGCTGATTTCTGATTTCTACCTCCAGTGTCACTGTGACGTGTCATTTTTGGGACACGCTGTATAGTGGAATATATAACGGCCTCGTGGCTCATTGGTTAGTGCATCTGCCTACCATCCGAGAGCTACCGGGTTCGAATCCCGGCTGGGGAGAAAAAAAAAAACCCCAACTAGGATGTTTACTTGGATGTGACGTCGCTGTTTCTGGTTCCCACGACACAGGCTATCCTAGTGTGGGGCCAGAAGCAATGTATGTGCCTGTATGTAAATGTTTGTATGTATATAATATATTAAGCACCGTAATGAGTGCCGTCACTTTTCTAAAATAAAACCTTTCAACTGTAATCTACTATGTTTAATTCACACTTTATTGTGTCATTAGATATGAACACAAAACTGAAAGAATAAAAAGTTAATTTAAAAATGACAATAATAAAAACACAAAAATATAGGTACATATAATATAAAAATGAAAACTAAAGAATAAAAAGTCTGTAACCACAGAGTAGTCGTATTGTTTTTAATAATAAACAATAAATTATAAAAACAATAAACGGGTATATTAATAATTTCGTTCGGGTCTACGGTAGACTCGAACGATATGCATACCAAATGAAAGAGCGTAAAAAAATAGTTGATCTGAGTCGACAACATATGGGCGGAAAATTCGTATTATCGAGCGGCATCAATATAAAAATTATTAAATTCAACAATGGCGTTGCTAAGTAAACATGTCAATGTCATCATTGTTGTGTTAGTGTCACAAGTTTTCATTGTGAACTGTTATGGCCGGTTTACATTATTTTAGTGTTTAGGAGAGTGCTATAATACAATTAGAGAGGGAAGTGCATTAGTGCATTACTAGACGTTCGAGTGAACGTTTATATTTCTTCCAGTAGAGTGTCACTTCGTCGACGTCGCGAAATATGCGCTATCCTACTCAAAATACTATGAGTTTTAATGGAACACATAAGTAAGTTTGATAATTCGAGTTAATGAAAACAACACGCACCCGTCACGGGTCACTTGCGCACTCTCCTAAAGTCCTCACTAAATTTTTAGTTTATACACAGATAAGTAACGAGGATAGTAACGCGCTCAGGTGTCACTGGATAGAACAATAGAAACCAATTTTATTTTGATTCTAATTGAAAGGCAACTAGAACCGTACTATACCGTAACACGTACTAAAGCAAGTGGCGCTTACACGTTTCTACAAAAGCACTCTCCTTAAGAAAGAAAGAAATAAAGAAAGAAAGAAAGCAAGAAAATTTATTTATTTGAAACAAAACAAAAAAACACACACACACACACACACACAGAATGCGTACAATAATAAAAAAAATAACACAGAAAGCATAAAAAGCGTAAAAATAAATAAACTGTACAACATGAAAATAATAATAAAATACATTAAAGGTTGAGCCCCCAAAATGGGCCCGATTCAGCATAATGTTGCAACAGAGTGTAAGGTAAAGCACTCTCCTAAACACCAAGATAATCTAAACCGGCCCTTTGATCTAATTTGTTAACTCCATGGTGTGTGGAATACCGTGGCATCCAAAAAGGTTATTATAATCTGTGCCAACTGAGAAGGTGTAGTAAGTAATCAGTGGTGTTTTTCATTGGCGGGAGCTCAGAAGAAGGTCCTTCTTCTGAGGGCGGGAGGGAAGACAATAATTGACATTGAGTTTTGGAAGGGTCTGAAAAATAATTGAAAAAGGAAATCAAAGTCATAAATTGATCTTTATTGTTTTGCTTAGTTAGGTACAGTCACCAGCATAAATATATGACGGTGGGCAGTAGTGCAAAAATATCTGATTCGCCATTGAGATCGTAAGAATATGATGACACTTTGCCGGAAAAATATGTGATGCTTTGTGGGCGGTATAAATATCGTGTTTCATTAATTTGCATAAATATCGGACCAGGTCGCTTAAAAATATTTGATCACTGCTAAAATCAAAATAATGTGACTGCTCTTGGTGGAATATATATCTATTCACTGTGAAGGAATAAATATCGAATGATGGCAGGCATAAAAAATATGTATAACTTAAACACAAGCAAAAATATGTGACTTTGTCACAAAAACGAGCTACCCGGCTGGTTTCTGTCTTGTCTTGGAAAATATACCTATCAGAATTCTTGCTCATCCCAAATCACGTCTCTATTTAAAACCTTCATCATCAACCCATTCCGAGGGGCACGGGTCTCTTCCCTGAGGAAGGTATAGGCCATATTCCACCACGGGGGCCAAGTCCGGATTGGTGGAGGCTTGTAAGACTAGTGGCTGGTCTTACTGTCAGAAGTTTTCAAGCCGCCCCTAAAGGCCTCTGACTTGGCTTAACGACTGCCATCTATCGACGGCAGCCGGCACCAACTGCTTAACGTACCTTGCGAAGCACGGAATCGCTCGGAAAAAATGCCACTAGCGTTAGTCATAGACGGTGACCCATCCATGGACTGAACGCACCGTATGTTGCTTAACCTTAGTGATCGTTTTTTAAGATCACTCAGGCAGCCCAGGCTACGAGCGATTTAAAACCTTGACTCCCAATAATACTTATTTTTCTTCTGGATAAGAAAATATGACTAACTAAAAAGTTGGTCAGTTTCTCTCCTGTACTGAGTGGTCCTACATGCTGCAATATATTACAATTGTATTGTAATTAAACTCTGCAGATACTGAGTAATTATATTTTTTATAAAATATTACACAAAAAAATACAAAATATTGAATGGGGGCTACCATACAACAAACGTGATTTTTTTCCTATTGTATAATGGTACGGAACCCTCCGTGCGCGAGTCCGACTCGCACTTGGTCGGTATGAGACCAAGACATGGGTTCAAAACATGACAGTTCTAATTATCATTTTACTGACTCGAATTATGAAATGGTGTAGGTATAAAATATTATGTTCATTTTATTGTGACAAACTTGACGGATAAAATGTTTTTTTACGATGTCAGTAAAGTTTTGCGTGCAAGGAGGTTAACATAAATATCATCTCAGTAACCGATTAAAAAAAAAGATATCGGTACCTACACGGACACTGAACTACACGCACCGACACGCACTAATACGAAATGCCTGCCATTATTCGATATTTATTCCTACCTAATGAATAGATAAATATTCCAGCCAGAGCAGTCACATCATTTTGATTTTAGCAGTGATCACATATTTTTAAGCGACATGGTCCGATATTTATGCAATTAGTGAGATACGATATTTATACCGCCCACAAAGCATCACATATTTTTACCGGCAAAGTGTCATCATATTCTTATGATCTCAATGGTGAATCAGATATTTTGGTACTACTGCCCACCGTCATATATTTATGCTGGTGACTGTACCAATAAACTTATTGAAATGAAAAAGCCACTAGATAAGAAAAATACCAAAAATTAAAATGATGAAGAAAAACATGTGGTCAATACAAAACTAAAAGCTGTAAAGCCAAAGAGGGGGAGCTGTTTTTAGTTGATTAGCCAAGTGGATTCTACGTCTCATTGAATACGTCATTAGATTCACTAGCTGTTAAGTTTATGAAGGAAGCTCATTTAGTTAGTAATTTGTGATGAGGTACCCATGACAAAGTTATGATAAGTATCCGATTTTCGCCTTGCATTCCTTCGTGAGTAGCCAGAACATGTCCAAAAGAGCAAGATTGGCTATCCGTAATAGTGTGCTGGTTCCAATACTGATGTAAGCATGGTAGCGAGATTTGGGTATGGCAGAAGAATCATGAAAGTAGGATTAATGCAGTACAAATGAGATCCTTAAGAAATATGTGTGGTGTTACTTTGAATAACAGAATACGCAATAGTGATCAGAGACCGAGGATGAAGAGAAAGAGTATGTAGTGAGTGACTAGAATTGAAAAAAGGAATGTTGCGCTGGTTTGGAGATGTGGAGAGGATGAACGAAGAAAGACTGACAAAGCAAATATATCGGGCGAATGTAAGTGGAAGGGCCGGTAAGGGACGCCCCAGTTGGACATACTTCGACCAAATAGGGGATGTATTAGCAAAGGGCAAGATTAAAAGTACCCGAAACCGATGTGGGTACATGCAACGACTAATGGATGTCGATGGAGCGAAAGTGATTTGTCAGGATAGTGGCAGGTGACAGTCCGTGGTCTCTGCCTACCCCTCTGGGATACAGGTGTGAGCTTATGTATCTGAATGTATTAAGAGATTTATATCTACTGGTGGTTGATAAATACAGAGGCGTCACCATATAAAAAAAACATAGTGGAATATTATTTTGCGTCTACATTTTACCCGAGCGAAGCCGGGTTTTCGTCTAGTTGTTTTTATAATTGGACATGGACATACTTAATTTTAGGATAGATGCATGTAACATTACAAACTTGCGAATGTCTGGTTATTGAAAAGCTATTTTTAAAGCAATAGAAGAACGACGAAGTCGTGGCGACGCGGCCCTCCAAGAAGTTTCCTCAGGCTGTCAAAATTGCTCAAAATCGTTCACGATTCACTGTTAACGAATAATTACTGTAGTCTGTAAAACATAGCTTGAGCTCCGCGACAGCTGTCATCGAAATTGGGGATGCAAAGTTTTTTTTATGATTGGATTTCATTTTAGGTATATTCTGATAGTAGACATAATTTTAAGAAACGAATTAAATTTTTTTCGTGATTGATCGAGTTTATCATTGTTAATTAATTAAAGTAAATATTAATCGGCGTGACGTCATATGCTACTTACTGTGTGTGTAGGTAGAGTTCGCGTTTGGATTTGCGTGTGAATGGGCCAAACCATCTAGATTGTCAGTGGTTTAGTGTAAAAAGAAAATAGTGTTTACAGCGGCACCAAGTTTTATGTTCAGGTGGGCAAAATTGTAACTAACTAATTAATTGTAAATCCTGTTCCCCATTTTTTGTTTTATTTATTAACTTACTAAGATTTATAGCTATAATTTTCATTAAAATTGAAAGACGGTATGAGAAAATTGTAAATGTTACTACTAAATTCTACACTAGCGCCGCTATCAACTGAACAGATACGGTGGCACTATATATCGATGAGTTTGACAGATGAAGTTGACAGGCCTTTGGTAGATTTGCACAGAATAACTACTACCACAGACGATTCAACATGTGACGTCACCATAGAGGTCAAATGAAGGGCATTTGAATATTACTATTTACTCAAAATAAGCCTCATCTTTTAAGAAAAAAATCTCTTACATTAAAAATACTGTAGTTTGTATGCTAAGCTCGAAATGGTTTTCGATTCAGGCAGTTCAAATTTTTTTTGCATCCCGAATTGCGTCCATGAAGTTTTGAATTTTTTCACGGAATATTTGTACTGTGAAAAATCCGTACTTACTGCACAATTCGATGTCTAAGCAATATCGTACGTAACCTAGCCCTGTCAGTGTGACGGCTGTCGTGGAGCTCAAGCTATATTTTACAGACTGTAATAAAATGGCTTGATTTTTTACCAAAGTGGCGCTACACTTCCAAACGTTATTCATGCATCGCAATAAAAAAAAATCGTTCGACTTGGGAGAGACTGGCCATCTAAAATTTAATATAATAAAAAAAAAATCGAGGTAAACCGAAAAATTGATTTGTTTTATTATAACTTTTTTTTATGGGCGGTATTATTGCTAACAGCCAGCAGTACTGTTTTAAATTGTAACCGTTATTTATATCTCTTGTTTCTTGTGTGCTGTCCATGGATCAGTGTCACTTATGTACTTACTTTTCCTACGTCAACGAGAAAATACATACTTTTGATTTTATTTGATTTTGGGTATTATTTGCGCATTAGTCCACTATTATTTAGTACCTACGTTGGTACCAGCACACTGGTCCTTCGAGCCGGATAAAGAATATTCTTATATTATCTTATAATAACACCACCACCAACAGCACCATCACCACCACCATTCGCTGATAAATTGTGCCCGGATAACGGCGACAGGCTTGCCACTTGTCACGTGTGGGACCTAATAAACTCGACAAAACGTGGGCCCAGTTCTAGTGATTCGTGCCTCTGCCTACGCCCTCGGGGATAACGGGCGTTTTTTTTTCTTTTATCTTATAATAAGTTTATTTAAGAAGCACTAATAATGAAAACCAAAGTATTTTTACACGTCGCGTTTCCTTGGGTTCAGCTCTCGATGGCCAGACTCTACCTACATAACATCGATACATTTGCTAAACTTGACACCGAAAACATATTTTTAATTATCACACCCACTATTAGAAGAAACTAAGTCAACTGAGGTCGACACTAATCATGATTCTAATATTCATCAAGGTTGACGATTTGACATCCTTAAGCGTAGGTCGACAAAAAACTGATTACCAGTTTAAAAAAATGTCATTGACATACTAGGTACCGGACAACAATCGTCGGAAATGAGTGACACTTTTCTTAATTTCTAAAGCGCAATAGGCTATTTGACAGATTTCTGAAAACCATCTCATATTTTTTGTTGGTGTTCATGGAGTCCTCAGAAAGTGGTCATTTTAAATTCGTGTGTCTCTTCTAAAAAAGGCAAACGAAAATTTACTTTTGAAATAAGCCGCCAAAACCCTATCTTGGGCAATATGGCGTCGCACAGAAGTTATGACGAGACCGATCAGTAAACAAACCAATGAATGATTTGAACGACATGAATGACAGATGCCATTTTTACTGAGCTGTGATGACGTTATCATAGAATCGGCCAATCCAGGCCGTTTTCAATAAATTGGCTGCACATAGATAAAATTTTATCTTGTTTTTTTTTTGTAAATAATAGTTTTTTTTTTTTAGTTAAAATGCCTTAAAGCTGTTTTAAGACTCATCATTTATAGGAATACGTATAAATAATACTGTTTTGTTGACTGTCACATAGCCTATTGCTTGAGTGTGCCCTTATAAAGCCAGCCATTTTTCGGTAATTAGCCAATCACGCACCATGTTGTGGACGGAAGACAAATGAATTGTCGTGAATGGCAATATGAGATCAGAAGCCTAATTATGCAATTCAAATCCTAAAGGATTCCTAACACTTAAGTGTCAAAATCGTTCAAGCCAGTTGGCTTTTATTTACATACTAGCTTTTGCCCGCGACTCCGTCCACGTGGACTTTAGTTATTCAGCATGCTTCAATAAATATAATATTCTTTATACCTCCCATACAAATTTTGGCAACCCTTTTCGCCCCCTTAGGGGTTGAATTTCAAAAAATCCGGTCTTATTCCTTGCTTACATTATATATAAACCCTTTGTGCAAAATTTCAGCTTCCTAGGTACAACGGCTTGGGCTGGGCGTTGACGAGTGAGTCAGTCAGTCAGTCAGAACTATGAAGTTTCCATCTCCGTTCGAGGCTCACGTGTTTCATTGTCGATCACTTTTCTCAATTCAATTCAATTCAATTCAGTTTATTGCATCATGTGGTACAAATTGTTCTTAAAGGCTAAAGTAAGTAATGAAACCATGACATGAGCCCTATTAAGGCATTGCAATTTCTTAGACATACATATAAAAAACATTCATAAAAAAATTAATCCAATAAGTTAAAATATTTCATCACAAGCGAGTTAAAACAATCATAAAATCACAATGCAAAGTAATCTTTCATTGTATATATACATTTTTGGGCTAACCAATTACACAGTGCTGTGTTAAATTTATTTTTTGGAAGAGAACTAATGTCTTTAGGCAGTTTATTAAATATTTTTATTGCCATGCAATAGCTATTGCGTTTATGGAGCTCTAGATTTGTCCTTGGATATTTTAATATTTGATGTCTTACTGTCCTTTTATTTTGGTTATCGCACTTTTCAAACAGTTGCATATTTCCCTTGACAAATTTACTGACCTCAAATATATAAATGGCATAAAAAGTTAAAATGTTGTATGTCTGAAATATTGGTCTACAGGACTCTCTCCAAGACATGCCCCATATAGCTCTGAGACATTTTTTTTGTGCTACAAAAGCTCTATGACTTTCGGTTGAGTGACCCCATAGTACCACTCCGTAACGTAAGGTGGAACAGACGTAACTGTGATAAACTAAAAGCGCCGTTTCAACTGATATTATTTGCCTAATTCTTCTTAATGCAAATATGAATTTATTTATTTTATTACATACAGCTTCGATTTGCGATTTCCAAGTGCATTGTTCATCCAATATAATACCTAAGAATTGTATTTTGTCTGCTTGCTCTATTTTGTCATTCTTTATTGCTACGTTTAGTTCAATTTGATTATTTTTTTTTGTTACAAATTGGATATATTTAGTTTTTTCTGTATTTATTATTAAATAATGATTTTTTAGCCATGTTATTGTATTTTCTAAAGATTCATTTATGTCAGATTCAAAAGTATTGATATTTTTTCCTTAATTATTATTGTTGTATCATCAGCAAATAATACGCTTTCGTGATTTAACGCTTTTGGCAGGTCATTAATGTAGACTAAAAACAACAATGGCCCAAGGATACAAGGATTGTGGAACACCATGCGTAACTATCTTTGCTGAGGAGTCAAAAGATTCCACCATTTTTTTGTCACTTACTAGTTTTGTAACCCGTGTAATTTGTTTTCGCTGAAGTAAGTAATTTTTGTAAAAATTTAATGCTGGACCTCTTATACCGACTGTTTCAAGTTTATTCAGTAGTATGCGGTGGTCAACGAAATCAAAAGCCTTGCTGAGATCTAGAAATAGGGCTACGGTTGGGATCCTGGCGTTAAGGCTCGAAGTTATTTGTTTTACCAGGTTAAAGCTAGCTAGCGTCGTAGACTTGTCTCGCCGTTTTGTTCTATTGACAGAATATCATGTTTTTCCAGAAAATCCATGGTTCTTTTATAATACGCAGCTTTTTCTATAATTTTTGATATTATGGGTATCAAAGTTATTGGTCTGTAATTGTTTAATTCCTCTCTATTCCCCTTTTTGTGTAGAGGCAGAACAATAGAAAATTGTAATTTTTAAGGAAAACACCCTTGTTCCAAGCAAAGGTTAATTATATGTGAAAGAGGTTTTGATATATGTCTACTGACTGATTTGAGTAGTTTAGTATTGATATTATCAAAGCCTACTGAGTGTGTATTACGGAGGGACATTATTATTTTATTGACTTCAAAAGGGTCAGTCGGTTGAAAAAAGATACTCTGATTGTTACTATTACTAAGATTTGTTTTATATATTGTTTTACAATTATTGTTTTCAAATTGCCCTGAATTTTTAACTAAATCTGTAAAAAAATTATTAAATGACGTCGCTATATCATTCCCATCATACACTTCTGTTTTGTTATCTTTTACTCTTTGAATATGTCTATTTGTTTTCTTCCCAATATTATAATTTATTAGGTTCCAAGTAGCTTTACAACTGTTTCTCGCATTTTCTATGTATATTTTGTTTTTACGCTTTCTCACCGAGATTATACAATGCTTTAGTAATTTCGCGTACTTTTTATTTTGTTCTTTTTTATTATCAGATTTGCTCTTATAATAATCTAGTCTGAGTTTTCGTTTGGTCTGGCAACACTTTTTTAGACTTTTAGATACCCAGGAATTCTTTTTTTGGCCTCTTTTTATTTTAACCGTTGGGAAGCATATGCTAAAGAATGTACATAATATGTTATGAAATATATTAAAAGCATCATTTGCGGAAACCTCGCCCATGACCTCAGAAAACGATAGGCTCTCTATGCATTCCTTAAACTTGTCTACGTTTCCCTGATTGTAGTCAAGTATGTATTCGAACCAGAAGTCTAATCCAATTGAGCTAGTCTCGGGAAGAGTCTGCTTGAAAGTCAGTGTTTGAGCTGTGTTGTGGTCTGAGAGACACAAATTGTGAAGTTTGCCTTCGGAGTCCTTTATGTTGCTTAAAATATTATCTATGCAGGCATTTTGACGCGTGGCATCTTTTATATGGATGGATAAACCAAAGTTCAAAAGCAGATTTTTTAACATATTTGTTTGTTTGTTTTCGCTTGCAAAATTAATGTTGAAGTCTCCGCATATTACTATTTTATATTTGGTAAAATTCAGTCGCTCGAGCATTGATTCGAACCTTTCGAAAAATGTTCCTAAATTAGAATTTGGAGGTCTGTACAAGCAGATAACTATTAATTTCATCGGTTTTATTTTAACTCCGCAAACCTCAAAATCTCTTTCTAAAGATAGATCCTTGATATTGCTCAGTTCCTCACAAGTTATGTCTTGCCTACAGAGTATACACGTACTCGTACCTCCGCGTTTTTGTAACTTCCTTGAAAAGTGTGCACCTATGCTGTAGTTTCGTACTTTTAGATTGCATTCTTCACCTTCTTTGATAAAAGTTTCGCTAAGACAAATTACGTCAATGCATTGGTTGGAGTCTAGAAATTCGGAAATAACAATTTCCAACTCATCAATTTTGCTCAAAATGCTGGCAATATTTTGGTGAAAAATTACGTGAGATGTTTGGGTAGCCCTTTTTTTTGTGATTGTTTTATTCCGACCTTGTTTTTTCTTGTGATCGAAAAAACTTTGCATTGTGATTATATTTTTCATATATTTATATTTTACATTTAGCTGGAAAGTAGTAAGCGATTGTCCCTTTCTTATTAGGCGCAACCAAGAAAGAGGTCCTGGGTTCGATTCCCACTGGGGGCCGCCGTACATTTGTACAAATGGCTTCAGTCTGGGTGTTTTTCGATGTTTGTAATGTCCTTGCCTGGTTACCATAGCACAGGGTATCCTAGTTAGGGGCCAGGTCAAGTGGTTGTTTTGTGTGAAAGTTATTATTTTTATGACATACATACACTCGAAAAACATAACCATCCTTCTGGAGTAGTGGGGTAAAATACGAGTATTTCTTTTTTTTTTTTTGACGCGGGGAAATGCATTTGCGCACTTCGCCACTCTGCTGCCGGGGGACAGCAGAGCGACTTTGTGGTGGACTCCCAGCACTATCGAGCCGCCTGCTCAGTGCTGGACTACCCCCTAAAACCCTGCGATGTTCCTCCGCTACTCTACCGGGTCACAGGATAGGCCAGAGGTTAAGATCGGTGGCGATCAGATAAAAAAACTTATGCCCGTTTTCACCAACAACACTTAAGATTTAGGGGCCCACCTAATCTTTTTCAGGGGCTACTTAACGGTTGATTCGTAGCCCTTAGAGCACTCTCCCCCAACGACTAACCCTCGTTGCCTGGTGCGCAGGCCCAGGAACGTTCTAGTCGACCCACTCGATAAGCTCTCATCCGACCTAGACCTCCTCCTGGAGGCCCAGGCCCAGTCAGGTGTAGCCCCCGCTCCCAACAGTGTCCCCGGGGACACTACTCTCACTTAATTTTTCTTTCTGTCACTATGTGACGAATCCCCCTAAGCGGTAGCTCTAGTGAGCTCCGCTGTGCGCCCTCCTCGGCCTCGAGGGGGGTCGCTCATGATGTAGGTTTAGGGGTCCTTAGGACCAAACCAGCCCCAAGGTGTATTTAGTGGGTAGGCGCACTCTGCGAGTCCCACATTGGCAGCACGGCCGGGCCCGTGCTGTTATGCATGAGCATTCACCACCTCCCTCCCCCGTGTCCTCCGGAGGGTGCCCTTTATAGGGCAAAAAAAAAAAAAAACCCTTAGAGCGGGTACACACTAAGGCTGACATTCAGAGACGAAAACTAAGCAAAGACTGGTCTCAGAAATGTCAAAATCACGTACTTAAAAACATTTCGTATTCAGAATTGAATCTTAGCAAGTTTAGTATGAAATGCTGCTTAGCTAAGTGTAAGTAGTCAATATCGGTGACTTTACGTGAACTTAGAACTGTCACTTCTAAGCCTTTTGTTCACAGACTACTCCAAACGTCATTTCACTGATGTTTTACGAGCATTATCTGTGGAATTTTTTTATTCACTCTGACATATATAAAATTGTATGATGTTGTCCTGCTCTCGTGTAGCAATGTCAAATTTAAAAAACCGGTAAGAACTGCATCACTAAAAAATGATAGACAATATAGATGACTTTCTTAAGTACTGTGAATACGAAAATTACGGCGCTTTACTAAGTACGACTTTAGTTTACTTTGCTAAGTATGATCTAAGCGTGAACTTAGGATTCGTCTCTGAATGTCAGCCTAAGTCTAGGCGTTTTGAAGCGCGCGCTTTTGTAACGCGCGTTGTAAGAAGTGTACACATGCAAACGCGCGCAGTAAGCGCGCAGTAAGCGCGCGTTTGCATGTGTACCTACACTTCAATCGGACCTCATAGTGAATACGAAAATTACGGCGCTTTACTAAGTACGACTTTAGTTTACTTTGCTAAGTCTGATCTAAGCGTGAACTTAGGATTCGTCTCTGAATGTCAGCCTAAGTCTAGGCGTTTTAAAGCGCGCGCTTTTGTAACGCGCGTTGTAAGAAGTGTACACATGCAAACGCGCGCAGTAAGCGCGCAGTAAGCGCGCGTTTGCATGTGTACCTACACTTCAATCGGACCTCATAGTTCTTACAACGCGCGTTACAAAAGCGCGCGCTTCAAAACGCCTAGTGTGTACCCGCTCTTAAAAAAGATTAGGTGGCCCCTAAATCTTAAGTGTTGTTGTCGAAAACGGGCATTAATCCGCCATTTTGAAGTGATCCGTAATTTAGACAAGAATATCCTCGTGAGGCCCAATGTCTTCAAGTGATCACAAAATCAATTGTTATTTTCAAGGTCGGGCCTTACGAGGATATTCTTTATTGCACACAGGAAAAAAAAACACAAAATATTTATACAAACATTCATGGTACAATTGGCGGCCTTATTACTAAAAGCATTTCTTCCAGACGCCCTGACGATGGAAAATTGCTGAGAGATATTATTATTTGAAAGACGGGTGGCGGAAGAGGCGGGACTGACCTTATTTACTTTATTCAGGATATGTTTATTTTTTATGTTAATTAAAATTTTCGTGTTTAATACTTAATTAGAATTAAGTTAATAGCATTAAATTGAGAGAATTACTTTGCTAAATTCCGCCAATATCCCACAAGCACCATGCGGTGTCGCAGTTGGTAAGTTTGTAGGGTGCGATCCGTAAAGTGAAAGAGGGTATCTAGGGGCACGGTAGAATTTAGATTTATTTATATGGTAAAATAAAGGCACCTGGGAACAATGCAAATAAAAAATCTTAACAAAGGTCTAAAAATAAATATAAAAATACATTATGTGCCTTTAAAATATTTTATGATTGTTTGATCATAGTAATACGGAGAATAGGATAATCCGGGTCGTGATAAAAACAGAAAATAATGATGTTTTAGTCCACCTTGGATGGAAGCTGAGGATAATATGAGCCAGATACGTCCGAACAGTGTGGCGAATGTCAAAAACTAATTAAATTTGGAATAGTAGGTGGCCGAAAATAATAAAAAGGCAACGAGGCAAATGCACCTCGTTACAGCGGTTAGTTAATGCACCGCCCTCCCTCCCACTTTTTCAAGCAGAAGCCAGACACGAACACACCACCACCGACAACAACACTTGTGTGAGACAATGCGCGACGCGTTTCGCTTCTAACACGCACGAGGCATCCTCAGGCTCGCAAGCAAAGTAATTTTCTCAATTTAATGCTATTATGAATTTCCGCAAAGTAACGCCTAATTCTATAGAATTAAGTTAATACTATAGATGTACTATAAAACGCAAACAATATTTGGCTATCAACCATTTTTTAAAGCATTCTCCAGCGAGCACTCTGTGCTAGCGCGTATACAGGGTGATATTTTCACCGGTACAATAAATCAACATACGTAATACTAAGTCCAAAATACAAATACCAACATTATTTGTTACCCGTTGGTACAAAAAAACAAAAATACCAATGTCTGAACTTATCCGCAAATCTTAAAGAAATATGGACTCATTACGCATGAGCACAACTAAACGCACGAACTGGCAACTACGCGCGGCTTGCGGGAAGGAAAAGAAGCGGCGGCGGCGGCGGCGGCGCAGCCAGTAGGTATGACGTAGCAAAAAAAATCTTACTTGATTTCAATTCTTCCTTCATACTTGCACGGGCTTAGGACCGTCACCGGCGTGGAATGCTTGCACTGGTTGGTAGTGGTATGAATTTCCACACCACGTACTGGCTAACGCCGAAGTGCGCCGTGCGTACCGCGTCGTTGGTGCTCCTTCTGGGGTCTTCCTCGAAGAACGCGAATATCTGTTCCTCGATCTCCACGGCCAAGGGAGGTCTCCCTCCTCGGCCTTGAGCGTGCGCTGGTGCAGTGAACTGTCCGTAGTCTAGCAAATGCTGCATCACTCTCATGTTGAGTATTTGAGGTTAAATAAAACCGGCATTTATCAGGCGGGGCAAACTTTCTTCAGCGTATACCCGCCGAGCTGCACTGCATTTTCCCCACTGAGAAAGTAACTACGAACCATTTTTTTGTAAACATCGTGCGCGCGTAATTTTCGACTGCAGGAAGTGCGGAAACGGCGCACGTGCACTCACCTAGGTCAATGCGCGCGGGCTGAATGAATGACCGGCCAAATCGTGCGCCGGCCAGCCCGCCGCCCGCTCACTCACCCCACCCCGCCGCCCTCTGCCACACACGGCGATGACACCTTGTAATGGGTGCCCATGAGTTACAAATTGGATGAAGGATAAAATAATGAAAATGAAAAAAAAATATATGGTAATTTTATTCGATAAATGTAATCTATTATCGATACCAATGATATGGTAAAATTTATTGTACCGGTGAAAAAATCAGGCTGTATTGTATTATTTTATATTGTAAACTGTGGACAACTGTTATTGGCCTTACCATCAACATCATTATCAACCCATTATGTCCCCACCAAGGGCACGGGTCTCTTCCCTGAGGAAGGTATAGGCCATACTCCACCATGGGGGCAAAGTCCGGATTGGTGGAGGCTTGTAAGACTAGTGGCTGGTCTTACTGTCAGAAGTTTTCAAGCCGCCTTAAGGCCTCTGCCATCTATCGTCGGCAGCCGGCACCAACTGCTTAACGTGCCTTGCGAAGCACGGAACCGCTCTCGGAAAAATGCCACTAGCGTTAGTCATAGACGGTGACCCATCCATGGACTGAACGCGCCGTATGTTGCTTAACCTTAGTGATCGTTTAAGATCACTCAGACAGCCCAGGCTACGAGCGATTCTAATAAAGTAAAATAAATAGATACACTTACTTGACTTTTTGACTTACGAAACTTACCTTTTCGACGTAAGCGCCGATGGTCTGTCCTCGCGTCTCCACTTCCTCCTTCAGTCCCTTGATGTCAGTCTTCAGCCCGTCCATCACGCGTCCGTTGCGCATTGCGTTGTTCTCGGCTTCCTGAACATAATATCGTATCAGGTTCGTAGTTTATGAGTGTGAGTACTCGTAGAGTATTTTTTAGAGCCGGGACTTTAACTATTAACTGTTAACTATGTTCAGAAATCACAACTCAGGTTGGTATATTTGAACGTTTATTCATTCACAAACATTTTGACAATATCATAACGCTTCGACAGTTCAACCGATAGTGCCGGCGCGCCCGTGCTGACCGCTTTTTATATCAACCGAATTTGACAGCTGTTTGGCAGCTGTCAAGTAAGTGTCACGTGCTGTCACGTGGACGACGGAACCATCAAAACTGGACTTTTAAATGTACAAAACTTATGCTGTGAGTGAGCATACACTGATTCTAGCAAAATACCTCAAAATGTAATATTAATTATTTAACCCTTAAACGGCCATGGATAGGATACATTTTTCATTGGTTTTGGACTTTATCTCAAAGGGATAAGGTACAATTTAAAGTGAGAACTATTATCCCTATAGCTTATTAAGGGTTAAGGTACGGGCAGGGCTGTTTCACTTTGCGTGGCGGTATCGAACGCGTAAGTACATGCGGCGACCCCGCCGACGGGGAAAATAGGAAGAAAGAGAGGCAACGTGTAGGTGAATATAACGTAGCTTTTTTAGCGCCGTGCGATCTAAATTGCACCTAATTGTATCGCTGCTAGAGTTCCTTTTTCTTTAATTGATTTTGCGGAGTGAATCTTCTGTACCTGTACTATTATGTATTCTGTGGTACGGGTACCCAAAGGGTAAAACGGACCCTATTAGGTAGGTACTGAGACTCCGCTGCCCGTTCCTTCCGTCTCAATCCTCCACGCAGTGCCGTTCAATACGCTACTTGACTCATATCAAATTTGACGCGATAAATCGATATTTCTTGTAGTATTTAACGTAAGAAACCGAAATAAACTGACTTTGCTAAGTAATTATGTAGGATGGCTTCAAAATTTGCAAATTAAAAAAATATTTGTCACTTTTAATTCGGAACGGTGAAAACACTATCCGCCATCTTGAAAGGACCTTTGGTTTGTAAACAAACATCAAAGTGACAGGACTTACATCAAAGTGATCTTCACATACACCCAAGTTTCAGTCGATAAAGAATCGGAAGTTTTTCGTATGTTTATTTCACTGGGTACACGAATCCGCGACTTCCCGGCGGTCTTTATTGACGTGTTTTTGCATTTTCGAATAATGCAATAATGATAATTGATATATTTTGCATGTAAAATCGATGAAATCATGGTTGCGTTGTTGTTATTTCACTATGCTCACAGATCACTAACAGATTTTAGGACTAGGTAAAGATTGTTTCACCAAACAAGTCCCACGGTAAAATCCTTAAGGCCATAACAATAAAAGCCAGAATTCATTAACTCATACTTCTTTCGTGGCACGAACTCTACTTAGGTTGAATGTCAAACTTTGTTTACAAAGCAACGTTTTAAAATAATGTTTTTGTTGCTTTTAGGTCCTCAAAAAATATACTAAAATATTTTTTGGTCTAATAGAAGAGATATTTAGCATTTAAGACTTACTTGAAGAAAGAGTCAAATAGCGGATTTTTACCAAAAGAAGATTATTTTTAGTTGGTATAACTTTCAATTAAAAAGAGATCCTTAAAATGTAACCTGTGTTTTATTGAAAATCCTGAGATTTCACGAGATTTGCAAAATCCCGCCGCAATCCTGAGAAAAGTCGAAAAATCCGGTAATCTCAGGAAAAATCCTGAGATATGGTAACCCTAGGTTTAAGTGGCTACGGACAAACGAGATCGGTCGGGAAATATCTGGTTTAGATGTGGCAATGAGTGCTACATCCAAAATATACATTGACGGAAGTTTTAGAATATTATTAATATTATTTTGAATTGCTCTGAACATAGAATTATTATTAATATTATTCCGTAAGCATGTCTGCCGTCGATAGATGGCAGTCGTTAAGCCAAGTCAGAGGCCTTAGGGGGGCTTGAAAACTTCTGACTACTGTCTTACTATAAGACCAGCCATTAGTCTTACAAGCCTCCACCAATCCGGACTTATCCACCGTGGTCAGGGAAGTGACCCGTGCCCCTCGGTGGGGACATAATGTGTTGATGATGATGTCTGTAGCAATAAATCATTCATTCGTTAATTCATTTAAATACACGAAAATAACATGAGGATTTTAGTAAACGATTGTCAATGTTTGGAATTATGCTAAGTTAGTAATCGTAATATTAGTTGTATGCCCTTTGGAGCCTACCTCGATCTGCTCCTCCAGCTTCATAATGAGGTCCTCGGCATTGTTGTTCCTCTGCTCCAGCTCATCGTGGTAGCTGATGGCGTTGGCAAGCCGCAGCTTGATCGCCTCCAGCTCGTTCTGCAGCTTCGTCTTCTCTTTCTCGAACTTTTCCTTTTCCTTCACCGCCGAGGCCGCTTTACTGAGGATATAGTACATTACGAGTACCTACTGCAGCGGCCAGCAACAGAGGCATTGATGGCCGAACGTGGAAATGTGGGCCGAGGCAAAGCCGAGGCACACATACGTGAGTCCATCAATGCCTAGTTGTGGCCAAGGCTTGTATATGATTTTTCTCAAATATCTAATGCGCGGAAATTAAAACTGTGAACTCATTCTGTTAAATTCAATAAACTTTCAAAATCAGACGAACCACGAACAAACAACAATAATTTTTGCCGCGTTAAAGTGTTATTTTTTTTCAATAGGTATATCAAGGTTTCTATCGCAAGCCAGTTCGAAAGTTGAATAAAACCTCTGATAAGTTACCTCCTTGGTTGTCATTGTTCGGAGTAAAATAATATACTTGGTCATCATTCATCTATTATAGAAGTTGTTTGTGCTACATACCTAGGATTGCTGTACGACTCTGAATGCGAATGGCATAGGTCCTTTAGAGAATTTGTGTTTAAATGCCTGTAAGTACCCAGCATTGGGCCAAGATGATGTCATCTTTTTAGTTATTCACAGAGTAGTATTTAAAATTTATCATAGTTTGTTTAGAAGATGATATAGTAGTGATCTATATCATCTTCTAAATTCGATTCGAAGTGCAGTAAAGTTGCAAGACCAATTGGCAATTGCAAGTCTACGGGGGTTGACGGAATGCGCCGTTGATTACATCGGACCCGCGGGTCCTTGGGACTTGAGGGGTTAAAGAAAGGAAGGAACTTACACTTCAGGGTCGTCACCGGCCTTCCGCCGCTGCTCCAGTTCTTTCTCCTGCTTGAGGATAGTCTTCTTCATGTTCTCCAGCACATCTACGCTGGTCAGCTCGCGCGCGTGCATTGCGTCCGCCAGCGCTCTCGCCTCGTCTAGGGAGAAAAGAGAGAAAGAGAGATAGTTAGTTAGTTCGGAGGGGTGTTACAGAAGGAAAAATCACTGCTCAGTAAGTAAGTTCATTGCTTCTACGAATGCTTACGCTCCTTTGACAACCATATGCTGCCGCTAATGATACTAAGTAGGTTCATAGCTTCATAGCGGCACGGAAAGTAGGTTCATAGCTTCTACAATGCTTACGCCCCTTTATGCCCACATAGCACATTTAGTCACGGCGCTAGTAGAAGAGTCAATGATAGGTGCACGTTATTGTGATGTCCTTGACGTTAAAATAATTAGTGTTTTGGGAACGGCTTTCCACAAGCCGGAATACTTCAAGCACTTATTCTTGAAGCACGTGTAATGTTTGGTGCAGCCCTGTTTCCCTGTCTAAAGTGAATCACAGTGGTGTTGTGAAATCTATCGATAAGTACAGTTTCCATCAACCGAAAGCATGCCACTGTCCGCTACGGTTCATAAAAGGAGGCGTTCGGAAAATTCCCGAAGCTACGAATAAGTGCCCGAGTGGAATGATGACTTTAACGAGGAGCAAGATAACGATGAAATAGGGAGAGCGAGGTAAAGCTAGGGAAGTCTTGCCCTTTTGTATTTTAACGATCACGAAGGTTAAGCAACATAGGGCGCGTTCAGTTTAAGGATCGGTGACCGTTTCTGACTAACGCTAGTGGCATTTTCCCGAGCGGTTCCATGCTTCGCAAGGCAGGATAAGCAGTTGGTCAGGCTGCCGTCGGTAGATGGCAGTCGTTAAGCCAAGTCAGAGGCCTTAGGGTGGCTTTATAAACTTCAGACAGTAAGACCAGCCACTAGTCTTACAAGCGTCCACCAATCCGGGCTAGGCCCCTGGGGTGGAGTATGTCCTATATCTTCCTCAGGGAATAGGCCTGCCCCTCGGTGGGGACATAATGGGTTGTTGGTGATGATTTTAACCCGCTGCATACCATAGTCAAAATAAATAAGATGTACTATGATGATTTGAAACTCTTACCAATTTCGGTCCGCAACTTTTCGATGGTCTTGTTGGCGTCGGCGATGTCCAGAATGTAGTCGGAGATGGTGTCATCGTACCGCTGGAGTCTCCCCTGTGAATGGTCGAGAAAATTGTGATTAGGGGTCAACCACGGTCAACCATCAGAAGAAGACGTCAAACATTTATTTAACATCACAAAGACAAACATAATAATATGACACGTGACATAACATTACCAACCCATTATGTCTCCACCGAGGGGCACGGTTCTCTTCCCTGAGGAAGGTATAGGCCATGCTCCACCACGGGAGCCAAGTCCGGATTGGTGGAGGCTTGGAAGACTAGTGGCTGGTCTTACTGTCAGAAGTTTTCAAGCCGCCCTAAGGTCTCTGACTTGGCTTAACGGCTGCCATCTATCGACGGCAGCCGGCACCAACTGCTTAACCGGAACCGCTCGGAAAAATGCCACTATCGTTAGTCATAAAACGGTCACCCATCCATGTTGCTTAACCTTCATGATCGTTTAAGATCATTCAGGCGGCCGGGGCTACGGCAATTCATAGCGTGACATTATAAAACACACAAATACAAGACAATTTTTTTTTTCAATAGTCACTCTATGATATGGTGTGCCGCCTGTTCCATCTCCGAGCACTCGCAGAATGGAATGCTATGTAGTTTACTCTCTAATTACAGCTTTAATTCAACTACTCTCTCTCTGAAAGACGGGACGTATACAGGCGACATAAAATCTATATCAACAATTTTGTAGGTACCTACCTGTCTACGGTAGACTCGAACGAACTGCACATCAAATCGATGAGCGTAAAAAAATTGTCAAACCGAGTCGACAACCTAAAGGCGTAAAAATGATATTTCTATACAGGGTGTTGATTTGTACAGTAAAATCCGACTCAGGGGTGGTTATTTACATGATACTGAAGCAAAATAAAAATATTTAAAAAAAAGCCCCGGTTGCCGAAAAGGGTTGCCAAAATTTGTATGGGGGTGGGGGTATAAAGAATGTTGTCTAATTTTCTTGAAACTTAAATTGATTGAACACGTGTTTCGCCGTTTTTCTAAATTTAACCCTTAAAGGAGTGAACGGGGTTGCAAAAATATGAACTAAAGTCTACGCGGACGGAGTCGCGGGCGAAAGCTAGTGTGGAATACCTATCATTATGAGACAAAGCAAAGCCGGGTTTTCATATACTTAGTAAAAAATTAAACAATTCAATGCCATTTCCTATGTAATTCAGGCAACTATTTATTCCTATAGAGCTAAAATCGTTGAGTTATGATAAAAAAAATTGAAGCTTGCATTTACATTCCTGTTACAAATTAATATTAGTACCTGGGTCATCGGTACTTTTTTGTAATATAAAATTAAAATAATCCTTTTTCAACAAAAAAAAGAACTTGGAAAAAAACATCATGACTCGAACCGGGTCTCTTGAAATCGGCCCGAAACGGGTCGCCCGTTTTCCCGTCAGAACTATCCCAACTTCGCAGGTGGACGCGAAATTTACCTCTGTATGTTATTATAGTAAATTTCAATTGCCTTAAGACACCGATAAAACATCGTTATCTAATAATTTAACCTAGTTAGATCAATTAAACGCCCCCGAAAGCATCTGCCTACAAAATTTCGTGAAAATCGTTGTAGCCGTTTCCGAGATTCTGATTATATATAAATATATATACAAGAATTGCTCGTTTAAAGAGATTATATGTATTAATTAGACGACGGTTGCAACTGCAAACTGGTCAAATGAATTGTAAATGAAATTATTCTGCAGTGAATAAATCCAATTTATTAACTGCAGAATAATTATTGATGACCTATTAAATTATTTTAATTGACATTTTATTGCCATGTAAAACAAATTAATCTTTCAGGAACAACTTTTATGTAAATGTTGTAATATATAGTTTTAGCAAGGAGGTTCTCCTTGGTTTTAGTTAATTAATTCACGAGTGCCATTGGGGCCTCTACGGACAACAAAAATAAGTATTGTGTATTATTGACAAGAGCTCTCCTCTACAGTAAATGTGTACGTTAGTGTACAATAAAGTATAGAATAGAATATTCTTTATTGCGCACTAGAAAAAAAAAACACAAAATATTTACAAAGGTCCATTTTAGTGTTGTTGAATAACTCGAAACCACGGCCGCTTGAGTAATCTTAAACGATCACGAAGGTTAAGCAACATATTATGTAAATGTAATGTTATATGGCGCGTTAGTGCATGGATGGGTGACCGTTCTGTGACTAACGCTAGTGGCATTTTTCCGAGCGGTACCGTGCCTCGGCACGTTAAGCAGTTGGTGCTGGTTGGCTTTGATAGATGGTAGTCGTCGAGGCGAAGGTCGGGCGGCGGCGTGAAAACATCTGACAGACTCACAGTAAGACCAGCCTATAGTCTTACAAGTCTCCACTAATCCGGACATGGCCCCCGTGGTGGAGTATGGCTCAGGGATATCCTCAGGGATGATACCCGTTGCCCGCGGTGGGGACGTAATGGGTTGATGATGATTAGTGTTGTTACAAAATTTGAAACATATTTTTAAATAGACAATAGAATAGACAATATTTTATGTTGACTATACAGTTTAAGGTCTGTTAATAACAATTCCACCCAACACTATGCTACAGGAACCAGGTAAGGACATCACAAACATGTCAACACACCCAGACTGAGGCCATTTGTACAAATGTACGTCGGCCCCCTGTGGGGATCGAACCCACAGCCTCTGTCTTGGTAGTTACGCGCCTCAACGGCAATACCAACGAGGCAGGCAAAATACGCTACTTGACTCGTATCACATCTGACGCGATAAATGGATATTTCCTGTAGTATCTAACATAAGAAACCGAAATATATTGACTTTGCTAAGTAAATATGCAGGATGGCTGCAAAATTTGCAAATTAAAAAAATATTTTTCTCTTTTAAATCGGAACGGTGAAAACACTATCCGGCATCTTGAAAGCACCTTTGGTTGTAAACAAACATCTGTCAGTCGTGCGTGCGTAGGTTCTATTGTGATTTGGATTGGATTTAGTATTTTTGCAAAAACTCTTCTTGTGCTGTTAGTGTCTTATCATTTTATTGATAAGCGCAATCATGGACGCTGGATTCGTGGAAGCTGATAGTGCCAATTTGCCAAAACCAAACCAAATCAAACCAAGCATTATTAAAGCTAAAAACGTTTTCTGTGTACATTGATATTACAGGACTTACATTAAAGTGATCTTCACATAAATACACCCAAGTTTCAATCGATAAAGAAATCAGGGTCTCTGTTGGCAAGTTTGAGCCAAGTTTTTTCGTATGTTTATTTCACTGGGCACACGAATCCGCGACTTCCCGGCGGTCTTTATTGACGTGTTTTTGCAGTCTCGATTAATGCAATAATGATAATTGATATATTTTGCATGTATACTCGATGAAATCATGAACGCGTTGTTGTTATTTCACTATGCTCACAGATCACTAACAGATTTTAGGACTAGGTAAAGATCGTTTCACCAAACAGTCCCACGGTAAAATCCTTAAGGCCATAACAATAAAAGCCAAAATTCATTAACTCATACTTCTTTCGTGGCACGAACTCTACTTATGTTGAATATCAAACTTTGTTTACAAATCTTTGTAGGCCGAGAGATAGTGACAAAAATTACTTGGTCATTAGTAACAGTATGGCGGTTCTTCAGGGGTCTTAGTACGCAATGACAAAAAGAAAAATGATGGTCATAGCGCTGGTACCGGCGGCCCAATCGCGTGCGCGTTAGTCGAACTCGTCGGATAAATTACGAGTGTCAAACGATTTGTACCACAAAAAAATTTAGTATTTTCCGATAGTCCATAAAAAACAAAGTAGGCGGTAGTGTCATGCCATACTTCTCCGGTGTGACTTACAGCCCGCCATACCGACGCGAATGCGTTAATTAAAAAAATAAAAATTCAACCATTTGTACCAGGCTAATTTTGGCACAGTTAATTATCGTCGTGCAGCCATTTACGAAAATCACCATGCCATACTTTTCGGACGGTTCCAAATGGTCGCCATACCGCCGAAAATCTGCAATTTTTTTTTTCGCCAAATCATTTGTACCACCCTAAATTTTAGTTTCAACAGCTCCTAAATGATTAAAAATAGAAGTGTGATAATGCCATACCTGTGGGAGGTGGCGAATGTGTATAATATTTATTTTTAATTGTAAGATTTTATTCGTATTTTGAACGATTTGTAACAGTATGGCACTAATTTACCAATTTGTCAGTAATAACAGATCTTACTAGTATTGTATGTTAAGACCCAATGAAAGAGCGGGATCCACCAGACACAGGTTCTCTAACTTACTTGGTGGTTCTCTGCACCTCCTGTTGTGACATTGCTGAACTGAATAAACCTTTTTGAATTTTGAATTTTTGAATTTTGAATTGAATTTTGAATTTGCGCTATGACCATCATTTTTATTTTTGTCATTGCGTACTAAGACCCCTGAAGAACCGCCATACTGTTACTAATGACCAAGTAATTTGTGTCACTATCTCTCGGTCTATTAGGACTTCAAACCATAGACAAAAATGGCGGTCCGCGTTTTTGGCTGTTTAGCAAAGCGCGTTTTAAAATAATGTTTTTGTTGCTTTTAGGTCCTCAAAAAATATACTAAAATATTTTTTGGCCTATGTAATGGAAGAGATATTTAGCATTTAAGACATACTTGAAAAAAGAGTCAAGTAGCGGATTGGGTATTTGACAAAATGTCAAATGACGTACTTTTAAAACGGAATTTTGTATGAAAATACTGGCCTATGACGTCTCATTTCAGAGTTGTAATAACTAGTAAGTGATTAAAGTTTTAAACGAGCATATCAAATAATTTATTTTATGATAGTATCAAATACCGAATTATTTCTCTGTCTCTTATAGTAAGCAGACAAATCTAATAGTAAGTAGACAAGACCTGTATTACATTACATACAAAATTGAATAGCTCGTAGCCTGGGCTGCCTGAGTGATCTTAAACGATCACTAAGGTTAAGCAACATACGGCGCGTTCATTCCATGGATGGGTCACCGTCTATGACTAACGCTAGTGGCATTTTTCCGAGCGGTTCCGTGCTTCGCAAGGCACGTTAAGCAGTTGGTGCCGGCTGCCGTCGATAGATGGCAGTCGTTAAGCCAGTTGCCTTAAGGCGGCTTGAAAACTTCTGATAGTAAGACCAGCCACTAGTCTTACAAGCCTTCACCAATCCGGACTTGGCCCCCGTGGTGGAGTATGGCCTATACCTTCCTCAGGGAAGAGACCCGTGCCCCTTGGTGGGGACATAATGGGTTGATGATGATGAACCTAATCGTGGACTCGTGAATTCATGTCCTTATACATAAAACTGTATAGCTTCTGTTGTCTGATAGTAAATAATGAGATTAAACCAATTGGATTGAGTATATCTATGTAATAGGCTATTTGACCGATTTCTGAAAACCATCTCATATTTTTTGTTGGTGTTACCAAACCAAAAAGAAGTGGTAATTTTAAATTCTTTCGTGTATTTCTTCTAAAAACGGCAAACGAAAATTCACTTTGGAAATAAGGCGCCAAAACGCTATCTTGGGCAATATGGCGTAAACAAACTAATGAACGTAAGGACTACATGAACGACAAACGCCATTTTTACTGAGCAGTCTTTACAGAATCGGCCAATCCAGACCGTTTTCGATAGAAGACGAGATAGAAAATATTAAAATTTTAATAAATTATATTAATTATTTTATAAATTATATTTTATATATATTAAAATATTTATATAATAATAAATTTTAATTATAGTATATTTATAATTATTTATGTATGGCTGTAGATAGATAATTAACAAATTTTATCCTGTGTTTTTTTTTTAAATAATTTTTTTTTCGTTAAAATGTGTTTAAAGGGGTTTTAAGCATAAGCATTTACATACAGGCACATACATTGCTTCTAGCCCCCTGATACCTTGTGTCTTGGGAACCAGAAACAGCGACATAACAAACATGTAAACATCCAAGACTGATTTTTTTTTTGTTCTTAGCCGGGGTTCGAACCCAGGACCTCTTGCATGGTAGGCAGATGCGCTAACCCCTGCGCCACAGAGGTCGTCGTTAAGGACTTATCATTTATACGTATAAATAATACTGTTTTTTTCGCACTGTCAAATAGCCTATTGGATTAGTTAGATATCCACTTTCAATAAGGAAAGAGATCAAACAACAAACTGATGCAATGTATACTTAATAAAAATGGAAAACCCAAGGGTACAGTGGCCTTCCTCGTGCACACATAACTCAATAAACATTATGAGGAAGAACTTTTACTATCAGTTATCTTGTAGCGGTTTCACAGTATGTTGTAACACTGGCATACTTTTCTGAAGCACCCCGAAATGGACAATGCGACAAAAAAATGCTTGCCTTTTTTATATTTTTTTGAGTAGAGGGGGAAAAAGGAAAAGACGCGGATCTTTTCGATTTCTTCCTGGACACATACTTAATAAGATGAAGATTTTAGAGAAAATAAATTATTTAACCGGAAGTGACGTAGCTCTGAGAACTGTATGAATATTGTGTCAATGCCTCACTTTGCCAAGTTAAAAAATAAACTACGACTGACTGGTCATCTATCAAACAGACACTTGACATTTTTTTTTGGCGGCGACGACGCGGCGAGCTAAGGAAACTACTCGTAGCTTACAGCGCCACCAAGTTATCTGTTCAGGTGGGCAAAATTGTAACTAAATAATTAATTGTAAATCCTGTTCCCCATTTTTTGATTCATTTATTCGTATAATGATTTAATAATAATTAATTATTGATAGGATACTACTATGTTTCATTATTTACTGAATACTGATGTCAAATTGATGTTATTGTATAATTGTTTTCTTGAATAAAATATCTTTATCTTATCTTATCTTTATACTGTTATGTTGTGATGTGATATGATTGTGAATTAATTTTATATCAATAAATCAATTTCAATTTCAATGTCGATGAACCGAAAGCGATATCTCAGGATCGTGGCAAGTGGCAGTCCCTGGTCTCTGCCTACCCGTCCGGGATACAGGCGTGAGCTTATGTATGTATGTGTACATTTAAAATACAATTTATGGTGCTCTGTCAATACGATTTCGTGAACACTAATTGAACGTAGTTTAGGAATACGGTACCAACCCACACAAAGTGAGTTTTGAGATATTTGACTTTTTAGGTTTAAGCTGATTTACGCTCTCCATACATGTGGGTTGGACTATCGTGAGCCATAACTTTGCACATACTCATCGGATCGCTATGCAAGTCTTTGATTCTTAAGGCTGTAACAAGGGCGAACGACTTTGAGCATTTGACCTCTGAGTTATAGAATAATAAACTAGTGCAATCCCTTGAATGTTTGTTGTACTTCTTCGGCGAATACTTTAAGGCTAATCCATAATCCAAAGATTACACAGATAAGAGATGTGGCGGATGTTCGATGGCGATTGTTCCCTGCGCTAATTAAGAAATCGTACAATTTTGTACTAATCACGCTTAATATTGACATTAAAAAATATATGAGCAGTTAGGATTGCAGATATTGATGTGGCCGATATTTGCATGAAAGATTTAAATGAAAAGCTACTATCGTTTACCAGCGAAATTAGATTTTGTGGAAAATAAAGCTTTTGGAAAAAAAATAATTTTTGCCATCTAGACAGGTTAAATGCAATTTTTTTCCGTACCAATTAGTCACTGATATATCCTTTATTACCAAAGATTTTATTCAGAATTTTTTAGTGCGTACTTTTGCCTAACATTTCAGTTAAAGCTAGCCAATTTTGCAACATTTACCCTTGTTACACCCTTAAAGAATAGAGCATAGTGATTATTTTGGTATATTTAACTCAAAAATGACGATGTTGTGGGTTGGAACCTTTTTGCTAAGCGACGTCCAATTGACAAACCGTGCCCAAAACTTATTTATTTTAATAAAACAGCTTTTTAACTCACTTTTGATTAATAAATTGTTGATCTATATCTTAAGAAAAAAACATATTATTATGTATAATAATAATAGATAAAGATAGAGTCATAAGAAACTATATTGCACAACTAAAAAAATTATTAGAAAATTAGAAAACCTTTACATGGAGTGGATTGCTATGCGTGTTTGAAACAACTGCCGACCGATCGTTCAGAACGCCCATACTATATGGCAATTAGATTATTTAATAAACTACTAAAGTCACTAAAGGTCACTAAAATTATTTTTGCTATTTTATTTTTTTAAGTTAAGAATAATGGATAAACTTAGTGTTCCCGCTAGTAGGTACATTATTTTTATAATAAGCATGTTAGTTGTTATAATTGCCGCGCCCGACAAGGGTTCATATGAAAAATAAAAATAAAAAATAAACTCACGCCCGTTATCCCCGAGGGGGTAGGGGGTAGGTAGCAAGGGTTCATAATCGCCGATTAATCGGTGCTATACACTCAGTATGGTCCAATAAATATTTTGATTGATTGATTGATTGAACATCTCTTAGTACTTTACTTACAATTCTATTATGTTACGTTTTAGTTACCTTACAGGAGACTTTGCAAAAAAAGCTGTCAACAATATAACTAACGGTTTCAGTCACGCATTTCGGCGAGTATATCCTTATTTGACCCACTGTGAGGAAACCCACGGTTTTTCCTACTACCGTGGACAAACCCTACTGAATCTAAAATTATGTCAGTGACCTGAGTTAGCGACGTGGTTACTCATTATTAGTCTCGTAACAAGAGATCGGAATAGCCCGTGACTAAATAACTTAAGTGAGACATAACATAACATACTTTTACATACAGGCACATACATACATTGTCTTAGTTAACCGCGGTGGGGACGTTACATCATCAACCCATTATGTCCCCACCGAGGGGCACGGGTCTCTTCCCCGAGGAAGGTATAGGCCATGGGGGCCAAGTCCGGATTAGTGGAGGCTTGTAAGACTACTGGCTGGTCTTACTGTCAGAAGTTTCCAAGCCTACATTTAAGGCAAAATTCACTTGTTCAGTTAACCCGTATTATCCAATAAGGGGTAAAACGAAAACAACCGCATTCTTAGCGCAGAAGGGACGTTTTAAAATCTAATCTCTTAAACGGGCAATTCTTGTATGTATATAATATATATATGTATATATAATCAGAATCTCGCAAACTGCTCCAGGGATTTTCATGAAATTTTGTATGCAGGGGGTTTAATTAATCCAACTAGGTTTCATTTTTATAAAACGTCGTTTTAACCGTGTTTTAAGGCAAAGAAATAACTGCTACACTACAAGAAGGTAATTTTCGCAACCATCTATAAAGTTGTCATAGCTCAAGTGGGAAATAGGACGATACCGTAAACAGAAGACCCTGGTTCGAGACTTGATAATTTTTCTTTTTTTTTCAAGTTCCTTCTTTTGTGTGAAAACCTACATACCGAGCAAAGCTCGGTCATCCAGGTACTAATAACATAACATGCGAAACAGCGACACCACAAACATGTAAGCATCCAAGACCTATAGGGTCACATACCTTGAGGAGCTCGATCTCCTCGATCTGCGTCTGGTTGGCCTCCTTTTGCTTGAAGTAGGAGTCGTAAAGCTTGGTGTACACGTCGGAGTACAGCTTCAGGGTCTCCGACTCACGCATCTGATCCAGCACCTGGGGGGCCACAACCGTTTTACAAGGCGATTTAGAAAGGTGCGGTGAAAAAATCTTATACAGGGTGTGACAAAACTCGACGTCAAGCCAAATATATAAGAAGGATCAAATTTTTTTTAAATTATTTATTCAAGACATTCACAAAAATAATTAAAATTAACACGAGGCAATTGTTTAAATGTCATTTTTTTAAAGTCACTAGTTTTTGAAAGTTTTGATATTTTGTTTAGAGAAGCATTAATCACAGGTACAAAAAAAAAATTGGAAAAAATGAAGATTTGTGGCAACAGGTTTTTTTAAATGCCTATAATTTTGCATACATGCACTTTTTTTGTATTTTCCTGACCCAGTATGGCTTGCCTTTTCACCCTATTCCGGCTTGACGTCGAGTTTTGGGACACCCTGTATGTAAAAATGGATTGCCGTTCGTTAGTCGAGAACGGCTGGACCGATTTGATGGTGAGAAAATATAGGGCCAGTTTCTGAATTGAGAATTTCGTTAAGTAACTACCTACTCAACTCTCGTCTCGTCAAATTTCTGAGAAAAGAGCGTGACAGACCGTTACTTAAGTGCCTACAGTCCGTTTTTAATTCTTAGCAAAAAAAAAATTACGTGGTTATAGGTTAACTCGGTAGATTTTTTTTTACCGTGAATAGAAGACTCATGTGACCAAAATCCTTATCAAATAGAAGACAATAACATTGAATTACTCGTTAGAGCAAAGTCTAAAAAAAACACCTGCGTAGCATAAACAATGGTTTTTACGTACTAGCAACATTCAGACATTGACTGCCTAAAGCCCATTACACAATGAAAAAAAATAAGGTATAAGAATAAGGAACATGAAATAAGGAACAAGGAATAAAGAATAGCGGAATCCAGCAATGGCAGCACCGTTGAGCAAGACACAATTCAAGAATAAGGAAGACAATTGATTTCTGTGCTATCCCTTATTCCTGGTTCCTTATTTCTTATTCCTGATTCTTATACTTACCTTATTTTTTTTATTGTGTAATGGGCTTTAGAATTGTATGGAGATGTCAACGTGACAATATTATTTTTTTGCATTGAATGAAAACGGCCCTTATGGCCCTTTTACACGAGGCCAACAGCTGAGACAATCCAGTAAGCCAGTCCAATATTGTCTTCGTGTGAATGGAGCCAGGACAATGCATTGGATTGGCCCAAGCCAATAGATGAAGCCGATCCAATGAAATATTGGATTGGCTTACTGTCCTGGCTTACTGGATTGTCTCAGCTATTGGCCTCGTGTAAAAGGGCCATTAGTGTTTTTAGGTCGATTTTTTTAAACTATAGGTATTTTGATATTGTTGTCGGAAAGGACAAGCTACCTATAATTATTATAATATCTATCATTATTACATTATAATGTAAACAAGAGGGGAATTTGCGAAACAAACCTGTTCAAACTCTTTCTCAGCTTCTGTCATCTCCGACCCGATGTGCTGGGCTGCTCCGAATGTTTCGTCATCCTCAACCTCCATTGTTACAGATATTTCAAACAAACACAGCTAACAAGCTAGAAAACGGCAAAAGAAACCGAAAGTAAAAATAACAACAAAAGAAAAATGGTTTACAAATATTGGATTGACACGCCCGATTATTCATTCGTCATGGCAACCGTTGCTATGGTGACGGTTATTCTGAGGCGTGGAGGGAATGATGCTACTGATGCTACGTTTAAGTAGGTCGCACATGCCCAGTTTCTCCAAGCTCTGTTAATGGTCTAACAGTCTGTTACATCTTCTGACGGCCTGTTAAATGCTGTCGAGTGTCCCACCACGCTCTAATGGACCGTTAACTTCTTTAACAAAGCATCAAATCTAATCCTGGCATTGGAGGTCCGTTAAAACATTAACAGTCGATTTAGTTCCGTCAAAACTGTCAAAATGGACGCTGCCTACAATATTATTTTTGAAAATGAAGATGTTTTAGAAAATTTGGATAATTTGGAGGACGTTATACGCCGTCCTAATAAGATTTTCAAAACACAGCGTGACTACTTTGACGAATACGCTGACCTGGGCCTTAATTCTGTTGGTGCATTATAGTTCGATGACAGATCCACGGTCAGGTCACGCGACGTCTTTTTCCATACGATTGACGCCTACATTGCTTGATTTGAGTTTGCGCGTAGACTTGAAGTGGCAATGAAACTAAATCGCCACGTTCATCCAGTTGTCATTGTACTACAATGCATTAACAGAATCTAAGCCCTGGACTTCTGCAGCTATCCTTCGTGTTTCATAGAAGTCGTAACGGCGTCTGTTTTTATTTATTTTCCACTACATGTTTGTTCTTTGACACTAAATGGGTGAGGATATCCTTTTTGTTAGCAGAAAAATTGGGTTATCGTGTTTTCTTAGACATCCCTTGTAATTTAATTTAGAAAACGCACGAATTTAACAAAATCACAACAAAACAAACCAGAAAAATCTTTTCACAACCCAGTTTCTCCAAGCTCTGTTAATGGTCTAACAGTCTGTTACATCTTCTGACGGACTGTTAAATGCTGTCGAGTGTCCCACCACGCTCTAATGGACCGTTAACTTCTTTAACAAAGCATCAAATCTAATCCTGGCATTGGAGGTCCGTTAAAACATTAACAGTCGATTTAGTTCCGTCAAAACTGTCAAAATGGACGCTGCCTACAATATTATTTTTGAAAATGAAGATGTTTTAGAAAATTCGGATAATTTGGAGCACGTTATACGCCGTCCTAAGATTTTCAAAACACAGCGTGACTACTTTGACGAATACGCTGACCTGGGCCTTAATTCTGTTGGTGCATTATAGTTCGATGACAGATCCACGGTCAGGTCACGCGACGTCTTTTTCCATACGATTGACGCCTACATTGCTTGATTTGAGTTTGCGCGTAGATATTTTGATAAAAAAATACTCGGACGACGAAAATTTCAATAGTTTGTAAAGCTGACATATTATTTTTTACTCATCAAAGTCTTATTTGTCTTTGGAAAGTTAGTGTTGTTCAATGTTTGAATTGATTTTAAAACTCATTGATTCAAATGTTTCAATATTTAAATCAATAAGTCAGTTCGAAAAAATAAACTTTAATATAATTATGGCTAAACTCTAGTTGCGGATTGCGTGATTTTTTTAAAAGCAAAAGGTATTGAAACTCAAACTTAGCACAGTGGGGTTTCTAACTTTAAGGCGTAATTATTTTAATAACAAACAATTTTCTGTTGCCACTTTTATCACCCATGACGACTCCCATGTCATGTTTATGTTTTGAACGACAAAATGAGTTTGCATTGTCGTTTAAGATGAAGGATATAATTGCATTCTCTTTACTAATAACTCAAAAACAAGAGTTTTGTTTCAATTATTGAGCCCTAATAACGAAAGTGAATGAAAAACTCAGTATACGCACTCAGAGTGCTTAGTGCGAGTTTTTTCATTCACTTTCGATAGCGAGAGCGTTTGCAATTTGTATTGGAGTAACAAAGAGACAACTAGGTGGCGCGCTTTTGGACATTTTCTTTGAGATTTGGTTGGACTTACTCTTGGAACGACCGACTTCTGCGTGACATCACGGACTTTGTTTTTGCTTACGAATGGATCTCTTTCTCAATCCAATCCGTTTTCAATCCAAGTTACTAAGCCGCCAACAGCCAAATGTTTGTCCTTTCGGAGTTATATTGTATTGAAAAAAAAACTAACATTTGGCTGTTGGCGGCTTAGTAACTTTTGTTCAGCTCGCTGAGACCTATTTTATGATGTATCACACATGGCTGAGGTCCAAAATTGCATTCCTTTGACAGCCGTTAGATTTTTTTTTAGTTCTTCTGAAAACTGCTCATTACCCTACCTTTTTTTCTGTACCAGTAGCAGTTGTCTGAAGTCCAATCACAATCAAATGCAAGAGCCAAAAAGAAAGAGGAAAGACCACAGAATAAACTGGCAATTCCCATTAGAAAAACAAAAACGCTCTCTTAAAAATGCCATTTAATGACTATAATGAGTCGTTTTCAGAAGAAATCGAACAAAACGAATGGCTGTCAAAGGAATGCAGTTTTGGACCTCAGCCCAATAGCCATGTATGCTATCATACATGGCTATTGGGCTGAGGTCCAATCATCGAATAGGTCTCAGCAAGCTGAATAAAAGTTACTATGACGCCAAAACAGCCAAATGTTTGTCCTTTCGGAGTTATATTGTATTGAAAATGTTAGTTTTTTTTTCAATTCAATATACCTAACTCCGAAAGGACAAACATTTGGCTGTTGACCTCATGTTGACGGATAGTTCTTCTGAAAACGGCTCATTTGGAACTACTTTTCTTAGCTGTCAGAAAAATCCAAGCAACTTACAAGCCTCCACCAATCCGGACTTGGCCCCTGTAGTGGAGTATGGCCTATACCTTCCTCAGGGAAGAGACCTGTGCCCCTCGGTGGGGTTATAGTGGGTTGATGATGATGATGCCTAATATGATTCTGATCATAGGAAATACTTAATTTGATTTGACTAAAAATGCGTCACGTTGCGTTGGGTCGCGTCGCGTTTCAATATTGTGTTTTAGCCTTAGGGGCCATCCATAAATTACGTCACACGAATTTCATGATTTTTTCTTTTTTAGGCCTCTCCCCTCCCTAGTGTGACGTCACAAATTTTGCAATTTTACATCAATAAATTATTGAATTAAAACAGCAGTTCCGAAATTTGTTTTATTTCCGACAGAGCTGCCAATAGAATTAGGAACAGATATAGTTGCAATTTCTTTTACCTTTTCGTTAATAGTTCAAAGTTTCTGTTTTAACATACAGATTATAATAGATTTTGAAATGTGCCGTCACGAAATTTAGGACCCCCACGCTTCGTCGACCCCCTCCCTCCCCCTTAACGTGTGACGTAATACGCTATTTGACTCGTATCAAATTTGACGCGATAAATGGATATTTCCTGTAGTATCTAACGTAAGAAACCGAAATATATTGACTTTGCTAAGTAAATATGCAGGATGGCTGCAAAATTTGCAAACACTATCCGCCATCTTGAAAGCACCTTTGGTTGTAAACAAACATCTGTCAGTCGTGCGTGCGTGGGTTCTATTGTGATTTGGATTGGATTTAGTGTTTTTGCAAAAACTCTTCTTGTGCAGTTAGTGTCTTATCATTTAATTGATAAGCGCAATCATGGACGCTGGATTCGTGGAAGCTGATAGTACCAAATTGCCAAAACCAAACCAAATCAAACCAAGCATTATTACAGCTAAAAACGGTTTCTGTGTACATTGATATTACAGGACTTACATTAAAGTGATCTTCACATAAATACACCCCAGTTTCAGTCGATAAAGAATCGGGGTCTCTCTTGGTAAGTTTGAGCCAAGTTTTTTCGTATGTTTATTTCACTGGGCACACGAATCCGCGACTTCCCGGCGGTTTTTATTGACGTGTTTTTGCAGTCTCGAATAATGCAATAATGATAATTGATATATTTTGCATGTTAGGGACTTCACACACGGCAGCTATAATATACATTAATTTACATTACATCCCGGGATGTATAGCTTTACATTATATTAAAGTATCACACACATAGCGAGAGGCCCATGGATGCGAATGGCGAGAGACCGCGAGATGTGGCGTAATGGGGAAAAGGCCTATACCCAGCAGTGGGCAGAGGTGGGCTGATGATGATGATGATCACACACGTAACAGGTAACGTAATGTATATTTCGCTACATTTCGTTGGCATACGTCTCGATGAACGCACATCCCGGCTGCTAAGATGTTATACAGGGTCTGTCGAGTTACTTATTACTAGATTTGAAATGAAATTAAAATAATTTATTACTAGATAGTATCATGTTAGTAGTTAACATGCTGTATTAACATTACAAGTACAGCCTATATAATAATGGGTCGTACCCTCAGCTGATATTGCAGGATAGTTATGGCTATCCTGCCAGCGTTGTTTTTAGCGTACACCGTAATTAAACTTGAATTAAATTAAAGAATATAAAAAAGATTTTGAATCACCAAGAAACTTTTTGAACACCCTGTTCAAAGAGAGATGTATCGTAATATACGAAAAGGTATTGAGATATATTAAGATGTATCGAAAGGTAAATATACATCCCGGCTGGGGAGAAAAAAAAACTCCAGGTTTTTGTCGTGGGAACCAGAAACAGCGACGTCACAAACATGTAAACATTTACATGTTTGTGACGTCGCTGTTTCTGGTTCCCACGACAAAGGGTATCCTAGTGTGGGGCCAGAAGCAATGTATGTGCCTGTATGTAAATGTTTATGTTTATGTTTACATCTTCGTATCGCTCAGTACCTTTAAGACACGAAGATGTCGTGTGTGGTCTCCTGACGATTTCTATGGAAAGATGTAATGAGATATATCGTGCTATAATATACATCTTTACCTTATAGCCGCCGTGTGTGGAGTCCCTAAACTCGATGAAATCATGAATGCGTTGTTGTTATTTCACTATGCTCACAGATCACTAACAGATTTTGGTAAAGATCGTTTCACCAAACAAGTCCCACGGTAAAATCCTTAAGGCCATAACAATAAAAGCGAAAATTCATTAACTCGTACTTCTTTCGTGGCACGAACTCTACCTATGTTGAATGTCAATCTTTGTTTACAAATCTTTAGGACTCTCAGCATAAGGACTACAGCGCCACCAAGTTATCTGTTCAGGTGGGCAAAAATGTAACTAACTAACTAATTGTAAATCCTGTTCCCCATTTTGTGTTTTATTTATTCACTTACTAAGATTTATAGATATGTTTTCATTGCAATCAAAAGATGGGTTAAAATATTCTCATGTGTCTAGGTAAATTTCTTAAATGTTACTACTAAATTCTCCACTAGCGCCGCCATCAACTGAACAGATAAGATGATGGCACTGTACCTACTTCTTCTGAATTAGGACTTCAAACCATAGACAAAAATGGTGGACCGCGTTTTTGGCTGTTTAGCAAAGCAACGTTTTAAAATAATGTTTTTGTTGCTTTTAGGTCCTCAAAAAATATACTAAAATATTTTTTGGTCTAATGGAAGAGATATTTAGCATTTAAGACTTAGGTACTTGAAAAAGAGTCAAGTAGCGGAAATATGGATGGCCTGTAAGGCCTGTTCGGATGTTGATTAGTGATTTGATTAGTGCAGGCGCTAAAACTTTCTGTACACAGGTTAATAATCACTCGCGCTATGTCCATACGTTTACTCTTAATCACTAAACATTTAATTTTTCACTAATCACTTGCACTTGTCAAAATGCGAACAAGCCTATAGGGAAGAAAATAATTCATAATCTGTGCTGTGACTGACCGTCGTTACTATCTTTACATAATTTGTGCTACAATAGGCTATTGTATTGAAAACGGTCTGGATTGGCCGATTCTATGGTGACATCACATGCTGGTGAAAATCAATGTGAAAATGGTCTGTCATTTATTATTTCTTACGTTCATTGGTTGGTTTACAGGGAAGTGACGTCATAATCCTGTGCGACGCCATGTTGCCTAAGTTAGCATTTTGGCGGCTTATTTGAAAAGTAAATTTTCGTTTGCCTTTTTTAGAAGAAATACACGAAAGAATTAAAAATGACCACTTTCTGAGGACTCCATGAACACCAACAAACAATATGAGATGGCTTTCCGAAATCGGTCAAGTAGCCTATTCAGCAGCATCAAGAAGCAGAGTCGTTGGTCGAACACATTTATTTAATAAAATTACTCAAATCAGTCAGTAGACATATATCAAAACCTCTTTCACATATAATTAACCTTTGCTTGGAACAAGGGTGTTTTCCTTAAAAATTAAAATTTTCTATTGTTCTGCCTCTACACAAAAAGGGGAATAGAGAGGAATTAAACAATTACAGACCAATAACTTTGATACCCATATTATCAAAAATTATAGAAAAAGCTGCGTATTATAAAAGAACCATGGATTTTCTGGAAAAACATGATATTCTGTCAATAGAACAAAACGGCGAGACAAGTCTACGACGCTAGCTAGCTTTAACCTGGTAAAACAAATAACTTCGAGCCTTAACGCCAGGATCCCAACCGTAGCCCTATTTCTAGATCTCAGCAAGGCTTTTGATTTCGTTGATCACCGCATACTACTGAATAAACTTGAAACAGTCGGTATAAGAGGTCCAGCATTAAATTTTTACAAAAATTACTTACTTCAGCGAAAACAAATTACACGGGTTACAAAACTAGTAAGTGACAAAAAAATGGTGGAATCTTTTGACTCCTCAGCAAAGATAGTTACGCATGGTGTTCCACAATCCTTGTATCCTTGGGCCATTGTTGTTTTTAGTCTATATTAATGACCTGCCAAAACCGTTAAAGCACGGAAGCGTATTATTTGCTGATGATACAACAATAATAATTAAGGGAAAAAATATCAACACTTTTGAATCTGACATAAATGAATCTTTAGAAAATACAATAATATGGCTAAAAAATCATTATTTAATAATAAATACAGAAAAAACTAAATGTATCCAATTTGTAACAAAAATAATAAAATTGAACTGAACGTAGCAATAAAGAATGACAAAATAGAGCAAGTAGACAAAATACAATTCTTAGGTATTATATTGGATGAACAATGCACTTGGAAACCGGAAATCGAAGCTGTATGTAATAAAATAAATAAATTCATATTTGCATTTAGAAGAATATCAGTAGAAACGGCGCTTTCAGTTTATCACAGTTACGTCTGTTCCACCTTACGTTACGGAGTGGTACTATTTGGTAACTCAACCGAAAGTCATAGAGCTTTTGTAGCACAAAAAAAAATGTCTCAGGGCTATATGATGCCCCATATAGCCCTGAGACAACTCTCTCTTGGAGAGAGTCCTGAAGACCAATATTTCAGACTTACAACATTTTAACTTTTTATGCCATTTATATATTCGAGGTCAGTAAATTTGTCAAGGGAAATATGCAACTGTATGAAAAGTGCGATAACCAAAATAAAAGGACAGTAAGACATCAAATATTAAAATATCCAAGGAAAAATCTAGAGCATCATTAACGCAATAAAAATATTTAATAAACTGCCTAAAGACATTAGTTCTCTTCCAAAAAATTAACACAGTACTGTATAATTGGTTAGCCCAAAAATGTATATACAGCCTGATTTTTTCCCCGGTACAATACATTTTACCATATTATTGGTATCGATAATAGATTACATTTATCGAATAAAATTGCCATATATTTTTTTTCATTTTCATTAATTTATCATTCATCCAATTTGTAACTCATGGACACCCATTACAAGGTGTCATCGCGGTGCGAGGCAGAGGGCGGCGGGGTGGGGTGAGTGAGCGGGCGGCGGGCTGGCTGGCGCACGATTTGGCCGGTCATTCATTCAGTCCGCGCGCATTGACCTAGGTGAGTGCACGTGCGCCGTTTCCGCACTTCCTGCAGTCGAAAATTACGCGCGCACGATGTTTACAAACGGCGAGTATTACGAAATGGTTCGTAGTTACTTTCTCAGTGGGGAAAATACAGTGCAACTCGGCGGGTATACGCTGAAGAAAGTTTGCCCCGCCTGATAAATGCCGGTTTTATTTAACCTCAAATACTCAACACCAGGACATTCATGAGAGTGACGCAGCATTTGCTAGAATACGGACAGTTTACTGCACCAGCGCACGCTCAAGGCCGAGGAGGGAGACCTCCCTTGGCCGTGGAGATCGAGTAACAGATATTCGCGTTCTTCGAGGAAGGCCCCAGAAGGAGCACCAACGACGCGGTACGCACGGCGCACTTCAGCGTTAGCCAGTACGTAGTGTGGAAATTAATACCACTACCAACCAGTGCAAGCATTCCACGCCGGTGACGGTCCTAAGCCCGTGCAAGTATGAAGGAAGAATTGAAATCAAGTAAGATTTTTTTTGCTACGTCATATACCTACTGGCTGCGCCGCCGCCGCCGCTTCTTTTCCTTCCCGCAAGCCGCGCGCAGTTGCCAGTTCGTGCGTTTAGTTGTGCTCATGCGTAATGAGTCCATATTTCTTTAAGATTTGCGGATAAGTTCAGACATTGGTATTTTTGTTTTTTTGTACCAACGGGGTAGTAACAAAAAATGTTGGTATTTGTATTTTGGACTTAGTATTACGTATGTTGATTTATTGTACCGGTGAAAATGCCACCCTGTATACAATGAAAGATTACTTTGTAGTGACTAGAATTGAGAAAGGAATGTTGCGTTGGTTCGGACATGTGGAGAGGATGAAAGAAGAAAGACTGACGAAGCAAATATATCGACGAATGTGAGTGGAAGGGCTGGTAAGGGACGCCCCAGGCGGACATACTTCGACCAAATAGGGGATAATAGGGCAAGATAAAAAGTACCCTAAACCGACGTGCGTGCATGCAACGACTAATGAATGTCGATGAAGCGAAAGTGGTTTGTCAGGATCGTGGCAGGTGGCAGTCCCTGGTCTCTGCCTACCCCTCTGGGATACAGGCGTGAGCTTATGTATGTATGTATGTAAGATTACTTTGCATTGTGATTTTATGATTGTTTTAACTATCTATCTATAGACCATTTTTTAATTCAATGCAAAAAAAAAAAATTACGCGGTAACACACCGCTATAAAAGCTATAGATTAACTCGGTAGATTTTTTTACCGTGAATAGAAGACTCATGTGACCAAAATCCTTATCACATCAAAGACATTAAAATTGAATTACTCGTAATAGCAAAGTCTAAAAAAAAACACCTGCGTAGCATACACAATTTAACTTGGAAGTAAAATGGGGTTATTTGGTTTTTACGTACTAGCAACATTCAGACATTGACAGCCTAAGAATGTCAACGTGACAATATATATTTTTTGCATTGAATGAAAAAACAGACTGTAGAGCGAGTGATGTCCAACCATTTTTTGACTTACTATGCGATTCCTCCACGCCGCGGGTATGGCATTACCTACATAAATTCCTTAGTAAATACAGCCATCATACATGTGGCCATGTGGACAGGATGAAGGAAGAAAAACTAACGAAACAATGTAATTAGCCCGTCTTTTAGATTATTCAAAAATAAGGGACACGTATTTTTTTATTTGTAAAAAATGCAGCACGGCATGACGTCACACGTAACTTTAATGGGCTATATCTTTGTTATTTTTTGTTTAATCGAAAAAGAAAAAATACGTGTCCAATATTTTTTTATAATCTAAAATACGGACTAAATAGAATTTAATTATTTTGACCCTGGAAACTACCCTATGGTAACGGGCGAATGTGGGTGAAAGGGCCGCAATGCCTTAGGCAGACATCGATCAAACTGGGGACGTATGGCGAAGGGCAAGACATGTGTAGAGGATGAAGAAGAAGGACTGACGAAACAAATATATCAAGCGAATGAGGGCGGAAGGGCCGGTAATAGACGCCCTAGGTGGACGTCGACCAAATAAGGGACTAAGGACTAAGATTTATACATATACATATTTTCATTGCAATCATAAGACGGGTTAAAATATTCCCATTTTTCTAGGTAAATTTCTTAAGCGTTCCTACTAAATTCTCCACTAGCGCCGCTATCAACTGAACAGATAAGATGGTGGCACTGTACTGTGGCAAATGTCGAAATATGATTGAATTTAGAATTCTTAATAGCCAAAAATAATAATAAGCAACGAAGCGAACTGCACCTCGTTACAACGGTCCAGTTACGCCCCCGTGGCATTGTTCCCCTTTTCAATCTTCTAAATGAAATAAACGCTCAGATTGTAGGGGCCATCTAATTGTGCAGTTAATGAGGAAGCGGCCATTTGTCGACCCGCAATCATACTCTTCGTTTAGTCAAGTACACCACCCTAATACTCTGTGTTTCTGTTTATATCGACGGACCCGTTGAAGGTCCGTGATGTAAACAGTAAACAAAACTTTGATATAATAAAAAACCCCAGGTCTTGGATGTTTACATGTTTGTGACGTCGCTGTTTCTGATTCCAACGACACGGTATCCTAGTGTGGAGCCACAAGCAATGTATATGCCTTTATGTAAAAGTTTGTATCTATGTCGAGGGTGTTCTGGCAGAACCGAATAAGTACAAAATTTCAGAAAAAATAGTTTTTAATGCAGTATATTTAGTATAACTATTTTTTTTTATTTTGTTCTTATTCGGTTCTGCCAGAATACCCTCGATGTAACTTTTTTTTTTTAAATTTTCAGACAGGCACATACATTGCGTCTGGCCCCACAGTAGGATACCCTGTGTCGTGGGAACCAGAAACAGCGACGTCACAAACACGTAAACATCCAAGACCTGGGTGTCTTTTTTTTTTGTCCCCAGCCGGGAATCGCACCCGGGACCTCTCGTATGGTAGCCAGATGCGCTAACCGCTGCGCCACAGAGTTCGTCGTGGTATCGTTCTTAGTAGCTCTCTTACTTTTCTTCGATAGAGTTCGTCATTTACAAAAACTTTTGTTGTATAATTTTTGAATTCTTATGTCCATTATCTCGAGAAAAACAGTTTTTCGAGTTTGTAGTGACGCTGTGGTAAAGAAAAACATGATGCGTAAGAACTTGCCAAGTTTCATGGTTTTCATGGAATTCTAACTATTTTGATGAACAAGGAATAAATTGTGAACCTTTTAAATTTACAGATAAAACTCTGCATGTTTTTGGAAGACGTTGAATATTTTTACAATGAAAACTTGCAAAATGCATGTAACTTACCCAATATTTTCTCGTTCAGGAAAACGTTTAACATCTTAGGTCCTGTTTCTGAGTAGAGAATGTTCACTAGGTAAGTAAAGTCTGTTCGCTATTATAGTGTCACTTTGATATTTACCGCCTCGGCACGTGGCGGATGTAAAAAAAAGAAATTAAAGGAAGCCGACGCAGCGCAAACACGCCAGTGAGTTTGGCTCGCAGCTCGTCTCATTCTACTATTATGTAGATCACGCAATTAAGTAAGTAAATCAATCAGTATTTTAGAATGGATTTATAACTAGACGATCCTGCATCACTTAGGTAGGTACCTATTCTAAATACCGGTGGAGATGAATATTCTGAGGACACTTCGAGTGATGAAGAGTAGTGTTTTATTTTGTGCTTCATTAGGTATATTGTGTACTATGTATTTTTTCTATTTAAAGTATTTTTGTCGTCTAAGTTGTATTATTTAAATAAATGTTTTTTTACTAAAACCAAGATTGCCTTCGTGTGTACCGACACTATCTAAGCGAATGGACTTTACATTGTATACTTAATTGTAGTGCTGTCTCATCAAATTTCTCAGAAAAGAGCGTGACAGAACGTTACTTAAGTATTTACTTTTTAAAAATTCTCAACTCAGAAACTGGCCCTTAACCTGTTCTCATTTTTTAAACAAAAATAATCTGAAAGGCTAAGAGGTCTCTGCTTACCCCTCTGGGATACAGGCGTGAGCTGATGTAATATATGTATGCATAATAATACGGACAATGAACCCGTGACCACTGTTTTGGCTTTCAAGTTAAGCTTTATTATTTTATTATCATTGCTTGCACGTAAGTAACTATTGTTATGGAAATGCGTCTCAGCTGAGTCCTATTACTTTAATGGCACTCTTTTAAAAAGAAAAGTAGTTAATGCTTTAATAAATTAACACTTTAGCAAAAGTGTGAGCGCTTTTTTAATGTAAACGGAGCATTAAGAAAGCAATAAAAATCAGGATAAGTAATTAAAATTCTCGACGTCATAGTCAGAAGCATTTGTTCGGATTTGTCATTTTTGTACTTTTACAAGGTTAAGCAACATACGGCGCGTTCAGTCCATGGATGGGTCACCGTCTATGACTAATGTTGGTGGCATTTTTCCGAGCGGTTCCGTGCTTCGCAAGGCACGTTAAGCAGTTGGTGCTGGCTGCCGTCGACAGATGGCAGTCGTTAAGCCAAGTCAGAGGTCTTAGGGCGGCTTGAAAACTTCTGACAGTAAGACCAGCCACTAGTATTACAAGCCTTCACCAATCCGGACTGGTCCCCCGTGGTGGAGTATGGCTTATACTTTCCTCAGGGAAGACACCCGTACCCCTCGGTGGGAACATAATGGGTTGATGATGATGTTTCTCAGATGGTAAAAAAGAACGATTCTGACGTCAAGAATTGTTAAAGGAAGGAATGTCTTAGCAATAAAAATAATTTGCTGGTACATCTTTGCAATTTTACTGCATTAATTTGCTCATAGGATTGCTTTCTGGTCGTTTTGTGTCAAAGAAATCAGTACAGAGGTCACCAGGATTTGCGACCGATAGCAAATCACTATGGAAAATTGCATTGAACGAAAATTCAACCTTGTAGATAAAAACTCAAGATATAAACGAACAATCACTTTGATGTACAAGCAGGATAGTGGCTAAAATTAATAATGATGGGTATTTATTACAGGCACATACATTGCCAAAGGGTGTTATTTAAATGGCTAGCATAGTATTGCTATTTTTGTGAGCAGAAAAATATAATCTGTGAGCAGAAATAGCTAATTGATCAGCAACTCAAGGCCAGCAAACATTTCAAAATCAATCATCAATTTATGTCATTCTGGATCGCTGTAATTATTTTTATACAGCATATTAATTATAAGAGCTGCTCCTGTTTAATAAAATTTTGGTAAGCATTCAGAGTGGATGCAAAATAAATTAATTTTATGCTACATATATAAACGTAGCAAAAATACTGTACTTGTCATGCGGAAAATGGACGCATTTCTTACAAAGATTATTTAATTTATTTACTCTCTGAGTGGATGTGTTTGTTTAGGTATGTTTTATTATTTATAGAAGTGTAATTTTTTTTATTGTTATAAAAAAGAATTCAGAAAAATTAAAAAAAAACTAATACAATTAAGTAGGTACCTAAGTACTTAAACTATAATTAAAGACAGCGAAAATTTTCTGCACTTGCTCCGACCACTTTTAACGTACATTGCCGATGTTTCAACAAAAACGCAACCTAATTAGTTATTTTGCTCACCATGTTTTAAATATGCATACCAATCAAATACACTGCTTATAGACATGTTTTATCTGCTGATCAATTAGAAATCTTGCTGTTCAAGTAGTTATTTTGCGGACTGAATGTTTATTATGCCACCTGCTGCCTATTTATGATTTAATTTTTTGCCATTTTCAAAATTATTTGCGGAACCAGGATTGCTGCCTGATTTTTTTTATTGCAAACAAAATCTTTGTATGCTGACCAAATTACTTAAATGCTTTTTTTGTTGCTGACCAAATTATATAATTGCTAACCATTTTAATTACTTCTCTTTATTAAATTGATGAGATGATTGAATGACCAGCCTTTATTGAGCATTACGCCTAATTAAAACCCCTCAAGAAGTTTCTCTGAAGGATAGAATTCGTAACGAATACATCCGACAGAGAACCAAAGTTATCGATATAGCTCAGAGAATTAGCAACCTGAAGTGGCAGTGGGCCGGCCATATCTCGCGAAGAACCGACAACCGCGGGGGTAAACGTGTTCTTGAGTGGAGACCGCGACTCGGCAAACGTAGGTAGATATACAGGGCTATAGGGAAAGTCGTACAAAATATTAAAGGAGGTTATTATTTAGGTCTTTTCTGATGGATTTTATTCTATTATATAGGGTCCGAAAGTTAACCGTTATGGAGATATTGACTGTTAAAGATTTTAAAAAAATATCACATTTTTTTGGCTTTTTGCTTGATTTTTTCTCAGAATAGAGCTCATAAAGTATTTTTTTTAATGTATTTAGTTAAAAGGCATGTCAATTGATAAAAACATATCAGCAAAAGCTGCACCTACTACTAACAGATTTAAAAAACTGCTCGGAAACGGTTAGAATTTAATAATTTTCTTTAAATATTTTTCACATTAAAGCTCTTAAAAAAAATTTACGTATGAAATTTATTCTGCAAATAATTTTAAAAACTTCTACGACTCTTTAACTATTCAAAAAGGTATAACATTTAATAGATATGTGCATAAAATTTTAAAATAATGTTATTTGAGTAGGCTCTAGTAGTAGTACCTACCATAACTAAACTTCGATACAAAAAAAATCTTTACTTCCTGGCACCTTTTTAAACTATGTAAAAAGCTCAAATAGGCTTTTTTGTGCTCTGGAGACATGCTGTCTCAGGTGTTCAGGTATTTCAGTATTTTTTTTTAATATTCTCTCTATCTATCATTTTTATGTTAGTCTGCTTGTGTGATTCTTCCGTATGCAAATGATTTGCGTTTTAGAAACTTCTACGTCTCTTTAGGTATTAAAAAACGTATATATCTTGCTATTACATCGGAAAAACGTTAGCCAAGTGTCACTTAAGATGGCAAACGGTAAACTTTTAGTTGAGGTAAAAATATCTAAAATATGTAAAGAGAACAAAAATATACTAAGTAATATTTTTATAATCAGTTTTTAACATGGTTGCCTCTATTTCTAATACAAATTCTCATTCTTTTTTTAAAATTACTCTTCACTACAGAAGTTCGCAGGTTTCTCCCAAGGATATTTTAGCCACGTGACTGACATTTTGTAGGAAAACACATGCGACCAACTTTTGGGGGGCGGGAGGAAGCTGTTACTGTCAAAATATCAGTTTAGTGCTTGCAAATGTCGATAAAAATATTATTGATAAATGATGAGTGAACGAAATGAATGGATGAGGAATGAGGTGAACTTTATGTAGTTGTAGGTAGTTCGTAGTAATAAAGAAGTTTTTTATTACTACGAACTTTAAATAAGCTCAATCTACTAGTAAGTAGATTGAGCTCATTTATTTCTGTAAGAACAGTCTTATTTCCATTTCGTACAACTAATTTTTAAATGCAGTTTGTGAAGGTAAAAGCAATAAAGAGCTACTTTCTCTAGTTTTTTATTTTTACAAATGACAAAAGGACTTGACTTATTGCGAAGACTCTTAGTGACATAAGTTATATGCAAATAGCATTTAAAGTTATAGTCAGCTATGCAAATTATAGCAACAGAAATTGTATCTGCTCAGATTACCAAACATTTATAACAGAAAATAGAAAATTACTTACCTATTTACAAATAGATCAATTTTAAGAACTATAAAAATATTTGCTGCTCGTGCAGTAACATACATTCAAAAATTACGTACTTATTTACAGACAATTTTAACAATGAAATAAATATCTGCGGCTCAAGCAATAACCGATTTTTTAAAATAAATACATATTAACAAATGGTTAATGTTTAACATATCTATATAATAAAACTAAATAAGTAAGAAATAACGATACGATTTTCCTTAATATAAGTGCAATAAAAGTATCAATAGCCAGGCAAGGACATCACAAACATGAAAATACACCCACATTAACGACATGTGTACAAAATGTACGGCAGCCCACAGTGGAAATCGAACCCACGACCTGCGGCTTGGAAATCAGACGTGATCACGTGACACCGCTAGATCAACGAGTGAGTCGACACCGAGCGATAGAAAAAAAAATGTTCTACGTCCTTGGTGTGACGTCGATTGAAATATCGAAATATTTTATCGACTGTTTCAAACCCTATTGCAAGAAAAAAATACTCATAAAGAACGGAATGAGGTCTGAATGAATGATATTGTACCATATATTACAGAATGTCAAAGTGCCATTATATTGTCATATACACGAAAAAAATTAAATTCGGCGTATTATATGTTGTTTATGTTGCACTTTTTATTAATTTTCTAAAGAAATACCGCATATAAAAGTACAAAATCATACTTACGGGTGATAAGAAACATTAGCTGTTTTATTGCTGTAATTTTTACAGAACACTTCGAGCACTTCGTCATATTTTTGCACTTTTTTCTCGACGTTTTTCCTCGAAAGTCTGATGTCACACTGACCAGTGTTGCCAGATCTGTGCCGGCCTTAGTCGCGGTCAATCACAATAAAAAATTACTCCGCCTCATCATCATCAACCCATTATGTCCCCACCGAGGGGCACGGACCTCTTCCCTGAGGAAGGTATAGGCCATAGTCCTCCATGGGGGCCAAGTACAGATTGGTGGACGCTTGTAAGACTAGTGGCTGGTCTTACTGTCAGAAGTTTTCAAGCCGCCCTAAGGCCGCTGACTTGGCTTAACGACTGCCATCTATCGACGGCAGCCGGCACCAACTGCTTAACGTGCCTTGCGCTCGGAAAAATGCCACTAGTGTTATCATAGAACGGTTGCCATCGAACGGTCACCCATCCATGTATTGAAAACGCCCTATGTTGCTTAACCTTCGTGATCGCTTAAGATGATTCAGGCGGCCAGGACTACGGGCGAGCGACTCCGCCTCAGCTATTAATAAAATTAAGTGTTCCAAGCCTTCCTCATCGTCAGCCTGAGGTGCACTAGAGGGTCCAGCACCTTCTGGAGAACAGTTAGGTATAGATCGTTTTTGAATTGTGTAGCTTGCTCATTCCTTTTTTAATAGGAAATCAGTTCACAGAACAATAAAATGTTCACAGAAAAACTTTCGCAATGAGTATGACTAGTATGAGGCACAGACTAGATACATAAACATGGGCTCCGTTGCCCGGCCTTTACTGGCTTTACTGCAGCAAAAGATTGCCCCACAATTTCAAAGTAGCCCAAAAGTCGCCGAAAAAAATTACATTATAGCCCAAATGGCGACTGGTCGCCGATTGCCATTTCAGGTCGCCATTTCACCCTCAGAGATAGCCCAAATGGCGATAAATCGCCTAATCTGGCACCACTGACACTGACAGTAAAAATTCAGAACCGAGGTCATTTAACCACGGTAGTGGCACGCGGGGGATAGGCGAAAACTTCAACTGTGTCGCGTCCATTGGGTAAAACGTTCTTGGTTTCTCCTCATTTTCGCAGCCGTTTCCGCAATTATTCTGTCTCAAAATTTCGACATTTTCAATTGGCGTCATTTTGTTCTAAATTATGCTTTTAATATGATCTCATACATAAAAATCCATTGGCGTTAGATCAGGGCTCCTAGCCGGCCATGCAATGGGACCGTCTTTTCCAATCCATTTGTTTGGGAAGTTCTCGTCCAACCATGCTTAGGTACGTGGTGCGCTGGGCAGCCGTCATGTAGAAAGAACATGTCTCGTCTCAATGCAATAGAAATCTCGTCCATCAACAAGGGAAACTCCGCCCTCAAAAAGTTTTCATGTGTCTCGCCATTCAAGTCACAGAATGAAAATGAATCAGTCCAAAATCCAAGCCAAGTCACAGAATGAAGATGAATAAATACAAAAATCAAAGCGAAGTTGCGTTTTACGGGAAATTATCAAAGAGCACGTATAACACATCTACCACGGAAGAATCACACGAGCAGACTAACACAAAAATAACAGATAGATTGAATATTCTAAAAAAAATAATACTGAAATACCTGAACACCTGAGACAGCATGTCTCCAGAGCACAAAAAAGCCTATCTGACCTTTTTACATAGTTTAAAGGTGGCAGGAAGTAAAAAGATATTTTTTGTATCGAAGTTCAGTTATGTAGGTACTGCCACTAGAGCCTACTCAAATAACATTATTTTAAAATTTTATGCACATGTATACTCATTAAATGTTATACCTTTTTTTATAGTTAAAGAGTCACAGAAGTTTTTAAAATTATTTGCAGAATAAGTTCCATACGTAAATTTTTTTTAAGAGCTTCAATGTGAAAAATATTTAGAGAAAATTATTTAATTCTAACTGTTGCCGCGCAGTTTTTAAAGCTGTTAGTAGTAGGCGCAGCTTTTGCTGATATGTTTTTATCAATTGACGTGCCTTTTAACTAAATACATTAAAAACAACACTTTATGAGCTCTATTCTAAGAAAAATCAATCAAAAACCGAAAAAACGTTTGATAATTTTTTTTAAATCTTTAACATTCAATATCTCCGTAACGGTTAACTTTCGGACCCTATATAATAGAGTAAAATCCATCAGAAATGACCTAAAAAATTACCTCCTTTAATATTGTGTACGACTTTCCCTGTAGCCCTGTATAGTGTAGGACGCCCTCCAATCAGGTGGGATGACGATCTGCGAAAGACTGCAGGCAGATGCTGGATGCGGTGACCGTCAGAATGGCCGGTCAAGTGTCCTATTTTACTTTTAAATATGTTCCAACAATTGCTTACTAATTGCTTATATTTGCTTACCGCCATGAGAGATTTGCTTACTGCGTATTTTAGAAGAATTCAGTCATTTATGGTTGACCGGCCATCCTGATATCAGGATGGCTGGTCATAAAGCCGTAGCATAATAACTGTGTGGAATTACTGATTCTCTTGTAGCTCATAAATTGCTTACGAATTGCTTACTTAACAATTTGTAAACTAAGGTCGTGTAGCTATCAAGGAAATAAAAATATCGTATAAGTCAGTTATAGCGTACTGAAAGCCACCAGCGCCTGTTATAAGTCTAAGAGCAAAAAGTTATTATCTTGTAACTTGTGCTTACATATCGATAGGCTTTGCTGCTCGTAGCTTTTATTTTTCGTTTAAGCAAGTAGTATCTACTTTTATATTTAAAACCAAAGTTGTATTGAAGTTGCATAAGTTTTTACTTATGTCTATCTACTATAAGATGTAAGGCGTGTGGGACGTATAAAAGACGTGGGGAAAGGGCGTACTTGCCCCTCTTCTGTGTGGGATGCGTCCCCTCCCTTCAACGTAACTTTGTACGAAAGTGAGTTGGTAAGATTAGGGGGTTTTCTCCGCGCTCGCTCGACGTTCTTTCTGTGAGTCAAACTGCCATGTATCCGGTATCCCTCACTGATATTATAGATATTGTTAGCGTCAATTTCTGACGCAGAATGTATGACCAAAGCCATATTAGGTTGGACAAGCAAGTAAAAAAAATTATTCTACTCTACCTACCCAATTATGGGTCAGTGAAAAAACTGTCGAAACGCAGTACTCACTTGTAAAACTTACGCAACTTTAATAAAACTTTGCTTTTAAATTTTGAATATGAAAAGTAAATACCTATACTGCTTGCTACGAAAAATAAAAGCAACGAGCAGCAGAGCCTTTTGATAAGTAAACACAAGCTACAAGATAATAACTTTTTGCTCTTAGAGTTATAACAGGCGCTGGTGGCTTTCAGTACCTACGCTATAACTGACTTATACGATATTTTTATTTCCTTGATAGTTACACGACCTTAGTTTACAAATTGTTAAGTAAGCAATTCGTAAGCAATTTATGAGCTACAAAAGAATCAGTAATTCTACACAGTTATTATGCTACGGCTTTATGACCGGCCATCCTGATATCAGGATGGCCGGTCAACCATAAATGACTGAATTCTTCTAAAATACGCAGTAAGCAAATCTCTCATGGCGGTAAGCAAATATAAGCAATTAGTAAGCAATTCTTGGAACATATTTCAAAACAAAATACGACACTTGACCGGCCATTCTGACGGTCACTGGATGCGGCAAGCTGAAGACAGGACGCTGTGGGGCTCATTATATAGGTCCAGCAGTGGGCTAATATAGCCTGATGATGATGATGCTGAACCCTTCAAGCCCCGAGGACCCGCCGGCGCCGGAGTTTTGAAAGTGATATTGTAGAAAGTGAAAGTGACCACATTTGTAAGAGCATGTTTTATTCTTTGAAAACTGTGATAAATTTCAAATATTACTTCGGAAATAACTAACTGTATTAGCGATTTAACTTAGCGATATTGATATCTAGGTATTCCGTAGAAAAACAAACATGTTTTTTCCATTTGCTCAAATTCATCATCATTGACCCATTATGTCCCCACCGAGGGGCACAGGTCTCTTCCCTGAGGAAGGTATAGGCCATATTCCACCAGTCACGGGTCTCTTCCCCTCTGTAGAAGTATAGGTGTGGCTAATTCAAACGACGGCATGATTGAGACTGGTTTTATTATCGAATACCCGCGATACCAACACATAACATGACCTTCTCCCCTTTTATAAAAGAAAAATAAGAAGGGATTAATTAAACAATCAATATTTATATAAGTGTAAAGTTTTCCATCATTACATAGGTAATTTAACTTAATTAAATAGAAATAATTCGATAATAATTATCCCTTAATTAAATTATATTCTTTTCATTTAGAATTATAAATGTAAACATCATGCCTTACTTACTAAATATACCGAATCATGCGCTTTACATACAATTGGATTTTTCTTGATGAATACATTCGTTTGAACCAGGGCGTTTACGTCTGCGTAGACGTCATTGCTGCTCAGTAACCCCACCGATCAGGAGGCTTCACTAAGGATAGTGAAGCCTGGCAGGAGCCAAAACGGGTTCTATATTGATTATCATTAGGAGTCATATTTGCGCGTAGCTCAGGCTGCACGGGACTGGAGCTGATGGCGGGAGGCGGCGGGTAGTTTTGTGATGTACCCGCTTGACCTTGATCTAAGACAATATCGTCATAATATGTTCTATTGTTTGAGAATTGAAGTGAGTCATCTGGGCAGAAGCGTTGCGTGCGAGTTGAGTATAATATGCCTTCTATTCCTGCGCAGGGTACCTCCCGAATGTAAACGCACCAAATAACTGCGGGGACCAAACAACTTTTGTACGGTTCCATTGACCCAATTGTTGTTTAATCTTACTTTTACTTCTTGACCTTTGCACCTTTGTCATAATAGTACTTTTGCTTACATTTTGAAGACTCTAACCTAGGCAACACTTTTTTTTTGTATTTTAGGCTGCAATAACTTTGGGGCACACGGGACAATGCTGAGTAATTTTTTACTATATAATAGTTCAGCTGGTGAAGCTATTTCTGTACTTATAGGAGTGTTTAAGAATTCTAACAATGCTAGCCTAAATTCTGAACCATCGTGCGATGTCTTTTTCAATATGTTTTTAATCGTTTGTATAGACCTTTCCACTTGTCCGTTCGATTGTGGGTACATCGGCGAAGAGGTCGTGTGTACAAACTTCCATTTGCGAGAAAACATCTTAAATGAGTTCGAAGAAAATTCGGGGCCATTTTCCGACATTACTATTACTGGTATACCCTGTCTACTAAAAACAACTTTCATTTTTTTAATAATTGTTTCGGACCGTAAATCTTTTATTTTAATTACTTCTACAAACTTGCTAAAGTAGTCTACCATTAGTAAATATGATTGACCCCTGAAATGAAATATGTCAACTCCTATTTTGTGCCAGGATTGTGTCGGTAAGTCATGCGGGATAAGCGGCTCCTTTTGATTTTGTTTCCTGTGAGTGATACAAGCTTCACAGTTTGACAAATAATCCTGTAATTGTGTGTTCATATTAGGCCAGAACATAATTTCACGCGCCCTTAACTTACATTTTTCGATGCCTAAATGTCCAATGTGAATGAATTTTAACATTGTGTGTTGTAAACACTTCGGTATAAGGACTCGTTCACCTCTCCAAACTATCCCATAGTTAAACGTGAGTTCATCTTTAAATTGCCAATAAGATCTTAAACTTTCGACTAAGTCATTTTTTTGCTGAGGCCAACCTTTTTTTATTATTTTGATGAGCGCTTGCAGTACCTGATCATCTTTAGTGTATTTCTGTATTTCTACAAAATGCGAGTCTGTCAAAGGATTGTTTGAGAGTACAGCACACACCTGAGCCTGAGCGTCTAGCTCTAGGAGATCGCGCGGCTGGGCGGCCGTTGGTGCACGCGGGTCGGCGGCGCGCGATAATGTGTCCGCTATGTATAGGTACTTACCCGGCTTGTACACTAAGGTAAAGGTATACGGTTGCAATCTTAATAGCATTCTCTGCAGACGGGGTGGCGTATTTACAAGCGGTTTATTTATTATTGTTACAAGTGGCTTGTGATCTGTTTCTATCGTTATATTACTCCTGCCATAAAGATACATATAAAACTTTTCGCACGCAAATACACATGCATACAATTCTTTTTCTATTTGTGCGTAAGATTGCTCGGTTTTCGTGAGTGACCTGGATGCGTAGCACACGGGCATGCCTTCCTGCAAGAGACAAGCGCCTAATCCTGACTTACTAGCATCTACTGAAAGTGTGACCGGTTTGTTTACATTATAATATCTCAGTACTGGGGGATGAGTTAAGCAATCTTTTAACTTTTTGAATGCTATTTCATGCATTTGCTCCCAGTGCCATTCGACATCATTTTTTAGTAATTGCCGTAATTCGTGAGTTCTTCGGACAAACTCGGTATGAAGCTACCTACATAGGTAACTAAACCTAGGAAGCGTTCAATATCTTTTTTGTTATTAGGTCGTGGCATGTTTGTAATGGCTGATATATGTGAATCGTCTGGAAAAATGCCGTCTTTCGTTATCTTGTGTCCGAGATATTTTATTTGTGATAGACCTATTTTACATTTATTTTTATTTAATTTTATATTTATCTCCTGGCATCTTTGTAATACCCTTTTTAGTATGTAGTCATGTTTTTCTTTTGTTTCTGCGTAAATTAAAAGATCGTCTACAAACAAAGTTACGCCCTCAATGTCATCAAAATGTTCATTGAGTTTTTTGTGAAATATTTCTGACGCTGACGATATGCCGTACGGCATACGCAAAAATTTGTACCTACCAAATACGGTATTGAAGGTGCATAAGTCTGTGCTCTCTTTACTTAGCTGCACTTGCCAAAATCCTTGTTTGGCGTCAAGCGTACTGAAATATTTAGCTCCCTTTAAGTTCACAGTTATTTCGTCTAACGTTGGTAATTTGAAATGTTCTCTTTTTATTACTTTATTGAGCTCCTGCGGATCTAGGCAAATGCGAATATTGCCGTCGGCTTTTTTAGCCACGGTCATGCTGTTTACCCAGTCCGTAGGACCGTCGACCTTGGCAATGATGCCTTGGTCAATCATTTCTTTCAATTTTGATTTTACTTGATCCCTAATCGCAATTGGCAGTTTTCTTGGTGCATGTACAACCGGGCATGCATCCTCTTTCAACTGGATCTTATAGTCACCTGGCAAGCAACCTATGCCTTCAAAAACATTTTGAAACTCATTTAAAATTTGACATGTTAAATTTGAATTTATACTCATGACACGTTCTACTAAATTCAACTGTTCACATGTTTTTCTACTAAGTATGGGAGAAGAATTTACTTCAGCGATAACAAAATTTAACAGAAATAAATTGCCCTTGTAATGTGCTTTTAAATAACATTTTCCCAGGACCTCAATGTTACTTCCTGAGTAACCCTGCAATTTCATTGACGTCGGCATTAAATTTTTAGGTAATAAACCCAGTTTTTCTAACTGTACACGAGGTATTATGTTTACATCAGCTCCTGTGTCTAATTTAAATTGAATATTTTTGCCTAGTATTTCTAATTGAACCGTCCAATCCCTGCCTTGATGATTATCTGTGAATCGTACCTGATCGGTGGAGTCCTCCTGAACTGCGTACACGTAGCTTCGGCACACTCGCGAGTAATGGTTCATCTTATTACACTTAACACATTTTTAACCATACGCAGGGCAGTGGCTTCGCGCGTGCTTTGTACCACATCTGGAACAAGACCCCGGGCGACGTCGCGGAAGGGCGGGCGGTGGGTTGTTCGTAGCGCTGGCCGCGGCTTCCTGGCTGGACGAGGGCGGGGGCAGCTGCATTTTTTGGTTTCTTGGCGTCTGACGGGGACCGCTGGGTCTTCGATATCGATTTCCTGTTCGGTTCACCCAATTGACTTCTGCATCCTCACTATGGCTGGACTGTACTTGATGCACTGCCGCCTCAGTTATGTTGCCGGCTTGCAATTTTGATATTTCTGCTAATCTGCTTATTTCTAGCGCCTTTTTCAAGGTCAGATTCGGCTCTCTTAGTAATCTTTCTCTCAGTGGGATATCTGTTATTCCACAAATTAATCTGTCTCTCACCAGATCATCTTTTAGGGGTCCAAACTCACAGTTGGTGGCCATTTTATTCAGTTCAAACACATACTGGTCCACTGATTCATACTCTTTCTGTACCCGTGTGAAGAATCTGTGCCGTTCAATAGTTATATTTCTCTTCGGTAGAAAATATGCATCGAATTTTAGCAGTAATTCGTCCACGGTCTTTATTTCTGCCGTGTCAGGTAGTTGTTCATAAACTTCACGACATTTCTCGCCAATTATGTGTAACAATATGTTTATTTGTACACTTGCACTCTTTTTTCCTAATTCACAAGCCTCGTAGTATATTTTAAGGGACTTCTTCCATTTCTGCCACTGTTTGCTTAGATTACCAGACGTTATGTTCACAAGATCATTCTCGAACTTAAATGAGGGTGGCGGTTGCAGGACTGATTCCATGTTATAATTGGTTTTTTGTGCACTTTATCTTGTTATTATACTTTTTCACTTCTTTTCTTGGCTTTAACTTCACTAGCTTAATGTATTATCACTGGTATGATATTCCGTACCGGCTGCGCCATGTAGAAGTATAGGTGTGGCTAATTCAAACGACGGCATGATTGAGACTGGTTTTATTATCGAATACCCGCGATACCAACACATAACATGACACCCTCCACCACGAGGGCCAAGTCCGGATTGGTGGAGACTTGTGGCTAGTCTTACTGTCAGAAGTTTTCAAGCCGCCCCAAGGCCTCGGTCTTGGCTTGACGACTGCCATCTATCGACGGCAGCCGGCACCAACTGCTTAACGTGCCTTGCGAAGCACGGAAACGCTCGGAAAAATGCCACAAGCGTTAGCTATGGAACGGTTACCTATCCGTTCACGGAACGTGCCGTATGTTGCTTAACCTTTGTGATTGTTTAAAATCACTCGAGCGGCCGGGGCTACCAGTATAAAGCGTACTAAAGACTACTTTTTTAATCATGCTCTGATGACGCCATAAACATCACCAGAAAAAAATAAACTCACGCCCGTTATTCCCGAGGGGGTAGGTTGGTGCCTCTGACCAATCACTAGAACTGGGCCCACGTTTTGCCGAGTTTATTAGGTCCCAACGTGACAAGTGGCAAGCCTGTCGCCGTTATCGAGCACAATTTATAAGCGAATGGTGTTGCTGTACAAATAAATAAATGTACGTAACTAAAAGTCATTGGTACATCAACATATCAGAAAAATATTTAAGATATCTTCTATACAGTGTGTCCCTGGATAAAGTGCAATCCCGAAAGGGGATGAAACTAGACCATGAATCATTGACTAGAAAAATATTTAAAAAAAATATAAAAAATTATTGTAGGATTTATTGGTATTTTAAGATTTTCATGTTTCATTAAGGACTCTGTGTACAAAAGTATTGATTTCTTCCAAAATAATGGGTCTATTTCTTTGAAATAAAAAAAAACAGTATGCCTAATACCTGGCGATGACCATGAAATAATAAATAATCCGCAAAAAAGTAACTATCTTGGGTAAAAAAATGTATTTTTATGAAAAAAAATGATTTTTTTAGACGTTTATTTAAAAAAACTTCAAATTACTAAAAAAATGTGCCTTATAACTATGTAATTTTATAGCTTACTTTTATTCTTTACCATTTTAGCTTCCAAATAAAAAAAAATGTTCTAACTAAAAAATTGGCTAGGTAGGAGTTATTTACATTTTAGTAGGTAATAAAAGTCAGACTTTAATCACAATAACTTTATTAATAAAATTATCCGTAATTTACAATTTTGCATTTTTATTTAATGCATTAAATGTTCAAAATGGATTTTGCAAGCACATTACTGCACGAATATTAATTTGGTTAGTGGCTCTGCGAATCATTCCTGGATCATTTTTAATGTCATTTGCGCACTGAATTATTCGGTCGTGCAACTGTGCCTCGGTATTTATTGGCGTGCTGTATACTCTTTGCTTCATGACACCCCATAAAAAATAATCTAGGGGTGTCAGATCAGGTGAACGCGCTGGCCAGCCTACTGGCCCTCCTCGGCCAATCCACCGGTTCGGGTAATTTTCGTTCAAAAATCGCCGCACCTCCCGCCCATAATGTGCAGGACATCCATCCATTTGGAGATCCATACGCACACGCCGTCTCGTAGCCAGGGGAACATCTTCCATCAACATGGGTAAATTTTGTAGTAATTCTAAAAAACGTTCAGCATTTAGGGTTCTGGGTAAAATGACTGGACCAATTAAAATGTCGTCGATTAAGACTGCCCATACGTTTATTGAAAATTTTACTTGAAAAGTAGATGCCCGCTTCAATCGTGGATTTTCGTGAGACCACTGGTGCAAATTTCTGCAGTTTGTAATGCCGTCTCGGGTAAATGTCGCTTCGTCCATCCAAAAAATGCGTTTGGGAAAATTTGGGTCAGCTCTAATTTTTCTTAGAATCCACGTCGACATTACGCATCTTGGACGATTATCTACATTTTCGTGTAAATGTTGTACTCGTTGGTAATGGAAAGGATGCAATCCCTCCATTTTCAAAATTCGCCAGACAGACGTCTTCGATATGCCATGACGCAACGCTAATCGTCTTATGCTTGTTGTAGGGTCAGCAAACAGATCGTTTAAAATGGCCTCTTCTATCGCATTGTCAATAACGACAGCTGGTTGCTCACGGCGATCTCGTGCCAAACCAAGTCCAATGTTGGAGAGCCTCCTATGAATCTCTTGAAAATTTCGAGCTGAGGGTATGAGTCTGCCCGGGAAAGCATTTATGTATGCAGTCCGAGCGACTGTTGTGCGACCATGTGACATGCCATAATAATAATGCATGTCGGCTATTTCTCGAGGTGAGAACTCTGTCAATCACGGCATTTCGTCAACACTTAACAGCAGAACAGGAACAGTCCAAACGTAACGAACAGTAGAAAACGTAACAAAAACTTAATAACAAATCAACGAGAACACAATGCGAGAACGAGAACAGTAGTAGCAGCGGCGAGAATATCGGAGCGACTGTGTAAGTCCTGTTTCGAACCCCCTGCCTCCCCTCCCCTCGCCTTCCCTCTACCTGAGTGTAGAACAAAAGGACTGCGACTGCCGAAGGGCACAGAGTAGGACGGAAACCTGCACTTTAAAAGTTCGTAGATAGCGTGTTTTTTTAGTTAGAACATTGTTTTTTTATTTGGAAGCTAAAATGGTAAAGAATAAAAGTAAGCTATAAAATTACATAGTTATAAGGCACATTTTTTTAGTAATTTGAAGTTTTTTTAAATAAACGTCTAAAAAAATCATTTTTTTCATAAAAATACATTTTTTTACCCAAGATAGTTACTTTTTTGCGGACTATTTTATATTTCATGGTCATCGCCAGGTATTAGGCATACTGTTTTTTTTTATTTCAAAGAAATAGACCCATTATTTTGGAAGAAATCAATACTTTTGTACATAGAGTCCCTAATGAAACATGAAAATCTTAAAATACCAATAAATCCTACAATAATTTTTTATATTTTTTTTTTATATATTTCTAGTCAATGATTCATGGTCTAGTTTCATCCCCTTTCGGGATTGCACTTTATCCAGGGACACACTGTATAAATAAAATTCAAAGTCCTGACTGACTGATTCATTCACTCATCAACGCCCAGCCCAAGCCGTTGGACCTAGGAAGCTGAAATTTTGCACAGAGGGTCTATATATAATGTAGGCAAGGAATAAGACGGGATTTTTTGAAATTCAACCCCGAAAGGGGCGAAAAGGGTTGCCAAAATTTGTATGCGAGATATAAAAAATGTTGTCTAATTTTCTTGAAACTTAAAATAAATACTCTTCAACACAATTGATCGAACACGTGTTTCGCCGTTTTTTCTAAATTTAACCCTTAAGGGAGTGAACGGGGTTGCAAAATTTTGAAATAAAGTCCACGCGGACGGAGTCGCGGGCGAAAGCTAGTAAACTATGAAAAACATATTTATATAAAAAATTAGTGGCATGGGTAATTACAGAGTGACTACTCTGCAGCACATCTTGCGCTCGACGCTCATTGGACTAATCGAGAGGACTGGGCCGTTTTTGAGTGTGAATTTTGTAGGTAGATATAGGTACTTCTATGGTTTTTTTCGTAGCCTTGATGAATTATATTTTTAAATTGCATTTACATTTCCGGTCCGATTTATCGAGGCAAGACAGATCAGAGAGATAAGCTTCTGCATTTACTGTTTATTATGCTGCTAATCCGACCTTCGGAATAACCTCCTACAAAAACAAAGTATTAAACAAAGGAAATATAACATATTCCGCAGAGCTATCAATTTCGTGTGCTAGATTAGATTAGATTAGATTAGATTAGATTAGATTAGATAATTCACCTCCTTCGAATCTTTTATGAGCTGAAATATTCGAATGCCGCTATGCATACGGTTATACGGCTATATATACGGGGTGTCCCAAAAATGACACGTCACAGTGACACCGGAGGGAGACCTGCTCAAAAGGCATCGAAACAACCTAACATGACAGTAAAAGTTGCACGGTTTTTGAGATATGGCCAATATAAACTTTTTCTAAATTTTAACTTTTTTTAACAAGTTTAGTGCTAGCATTAAGTTAGATAGCCCTAGTGTTTGATTTTTTTATTTGTACTCGGTCACAAACTTACTAACTTAGCGTAAGTGCTTGCTAGCACTAAAGTTGTTAAAAAAAGTGGAAATTTAGAACAAGTTTAAATTGGCCAAACCGTGGAACTTTTACTGAGGTCATGTTTTTTTTTTTGACGCGGGGAAATGCATTTGCGCACTTTGCCGCTCTGCTGTCGGGGGACAACAGAGCGGCTTCGTGGTGGACTCCCAGCACTATCGAGCCGCCTGCTCAGTGCTGGACTACCCCCTAAAACCCCGCGGTGTTCCTCCGCTACTCTACCGGGCCACAGGATAGGCCAGAGGTTAAGTCACTGTGACCCGGCAAGAGCTCGCCCCCGAGGGGGCTCTACTGGTGGGGAGCCAGATTTGGCTCCCCGGCGGCACAAGCGCCGCCCCTCCTCTGAGGGGCCATAATGACCCCCAACCGCTTCCTCGCGCCGGGGGAGGGCCCCGACCCGTCGCCCATACAACAGGCAAGAGGAGGACGCCGCGACGCTGCGTCGCCCGTCGCTCGCTCTCCAGCGCTTCTCTGAAAGGCTTCTCTGAAAGCAGAGAAGGTGGAGAGCGAGCGTGCGGGCCTTCTCCTTGCGCGAAAAGGCACCCTCGGAACACACACGAGAGTGCCTGCCGGCCCGCCGCGATCGTGGGCGTCGGGTCCCCCGACCCTCCGCCCCCGGCCACTCTTATCCGACTAGTTTGAGGCGCGATTGCGCCCCCCCTAGCCGGACCTCCTTCGGTTGGTCGCCTGGGTCCCGATTCACAGAGGAATTGGAACCCACGCGAAACCTCGTGCCAGATTATTCGCCGTTAGCCAGCAAGATCCCATAAGGAGAAGTCACTGACTAATGCTCAGGGCCCACCGACCCCACCACTTGCCCTTCCATCTGGTTCACAAGGAATCAGAGGGAACGGAAGCGGAGGGGTACACGTGAAGGTTATCTGGCGTAGCGCCCCACTGAGGTCGTGTTAGGTTGGTTCGACGCCTCTTGAGCAGGTCTACCTCCAGTGTCACTGTGACGTGTCATTTTTGGGACACGCTGTATAATTATTCTTACCCGACTGCGCTAGGAGGGCTATGTTTTTCAAGTGTTTGTATGCATGTATGTATCTTTGGCACGCTCTGTAGCCTAAAGCCGGGGCCAGATGTTCTTTTGTTCGTACCGTTCCTCCGTTCCGTCTGAGCGCCGCGATCCAAGAACGAATCGCTCATAGCCTGGGCTGCCTGAGTGATCTTGAACGATCACTAAGGTTAAGCAACATACGGCGCGTTCAGTCCATGGATGGGTCACCGTCTGTGACTAACGCTAGTGGAATTTTTCCGAGCGGTTCCGTGCTTCGCAAGGCACGTTAAGCAGTTGGTGCCGGCTGGCCGTCGATAGATGACAGTCGTTAAGCCGAGTCAGAGGCCTTAGGGCGGCTTGAAAACTTCTGCCAGTAAGACCAGCCACTAGTGTTACAAGCCTCCACCAATCCGGACTTGGCCCCCGTGGTGGAGTATGGCCTATACCTTCCTCAGGGAACAGACCTGTGCCCCTCGGTGGGCACATATGGGTTGATGATCCAAGAACGGTAGTGTGGACGCCTGCCGATCGAGACGCCGTACTACCGTACCGTTCCAAACAGGCGTTCACACTAGAGTTCTTGGATCGCGGCGCTGATACATCTTCTAGGCACTTGGATGATATCTTCTGTCCATCTAGTGGATGGTCATCCAACGTTGCGCTTGCCGATATGTGGTCTCCATTTGGGACCTTTTTAGCCCCATCGACCATCAGTTCTGCGTGCTATGTGCCCCGCCCACCGCCATTTCAACTTAGTTATTCTCTGGGCTATGTCGCCGCCTTTCGTTAGTCTACCGATCTCATCATGTCTGATTCGGTCTCGTAGAGAAATTCCGAGCATAGCCCTTTCCATAGCTCGTTGCCTGATTTTGAGCTTTCTTATGAGGCCCATAGTGAAAGACCACGTTTCAGTGCCATAAGTCATCACTGGTAACACACACAGGTTGTATATCATTAGATTATATAATAAAAAAGATAACATAAAGGTGTTTTTTTTTGTGTAACATTGTAATCTTATCTTAACGGTTTTGGCAAATGGGTCCATGCGCAGCAATATTATGTTTCAAAATGCAATTTAAATTTAATTTGGTAGGAAATACAGTATGTTCAACATTAAAATTAATGTATGTATGTATTATTCATGTTCGGAATAACGTCTATATTAAACTAATTCACTACAAAGACTAAAACATGAATTACAAATTGTTAATCACGCTGAGTAAACGGTAAGATAAGATAAGGAGATAATAATACAGGGTGTTTGGAAGCTGGCTGAAAAGCTTTAAGGGGGTGTTAGTATAGATATGGACCATCTGATCTAGAACATTTTGAGAAATAACGGCCATCGCAAACAGGGCGACTTGTCGCCGCGTCAAATCGCCGCGTCAGACGCGACGTTGTCATTTGCTTCTGGCGTCTTGTCGTCGCGACTCCGCGATACTAACGCCAAGTGTGCGGAGATTCGAACAAAATATATGAATATTGACGGCCGTAGCCTGTCGTCGCGTCTAGTCGCCGATCTGTCGCTGTCGCGTGTCGCTAGTGTGCGCCTAGGCTATTTGTCCTAACCAAAGTCCGATTGTTTTTTTAAGGAACTTTAAAAGGTCAAAAATATTTTTTTCAGTTAGAACAGTGCTTTAAAATTATTCAATATCATGTAAGACAAATCAGGCTAATATATTTCCGCTTAATTTTTTTTTACTTAATTGGAAAATTTTGGGACTTTGGTAATAACATCGTTAAAGTTCCCTAAAAAAAACAATCAGCCTTTGGCTAGGACAATTAATATGGCTCAAAATGTTCTAGATGGTCTGTACTAATACCCCCTTAGGGCTTTGCACCCAGCTTCCAAAACACCCTGTATTCTTTATTGTAGACGAGGAAAAACACAAACGTAAAATATTTAGGTCAGGTCTTGGATGTTTATATTATGTTTGTGACGTCGCCGTGTGGGCCAGAAGCAATGTATATGCCTGTATGTAAATGTTATGTAATGTTATGTTATTTAAAGGGTAACAGTATAATTGGCGGCCTTATTGCTAATAGCAATTTCTTCCAGACAACCCTAAGATGGAAAAATTCAGAAGGAAAAAAATCGGTGCAAAAATGAAGATTAATATACTACTTACATAAATAACAATGCACCTACATAAACCATTACATTAATAGTTAATTAGTTATAATAAATATACATAAATATGTTATAATAATAACCTACGGGAGAATGAAATCAGGACATAATCTTTAAAAAAAAAGTTTTTTGGGTACAGTCGACAGCACGTCAACCCTCACATTTTAGGTGCAAAGTCGCCCGTAATGCAACGGAGTAGAGTCAAGGCTGATGATTGGTGTCGACTGTACAACGGGTACTTTATTAACTTTATTCTTACTTGCTTTTTGGTCGGAAGGGTCCAACCAGGACCTACTCGTAGATATTGTTAATGACAACTGCATTGCGTTTGAATTTAATTGCCGCTTTAAATCTAAGCGCGCACGCATGTCAATCAGTCTAGGCCACGTGACCCGACCGTGTATTTGTCATCGTACTATAGTCCACTAAAAGAATCGAGGCCTCGTTAATAATATTAATATGTAGTGCTTACGAAAGTTTTTCTTCAAAGACGAGTACTTTCTACAATAGATATTTCAGTACCTAGATAATTTTAATTTTTTTATTTATTTTATTTTACAAGGCCATGTACGAAACTTAAGCCGTAACGGATGTTTGGGAAACATTTGTTACAAAAAATTGAGGTTTGAGCCATCATGGCGATAATCCACAACAGGAATTACCATGAATAATCTCAGAATATTTGTAAACAAATTGCATAAAGTTTAAACCACTTCGAATACAAAAACTTACAATTTTTTTTTAAATATTTAGTTTAGGAATTAATTATATACTTGTGTAAATTATATTAAAAAACTTTAGTTTACAATTAATTTTTTTTAATTTTCACCTACAAAGTGACCCCCCCCCATCCCGCCAAGATTCATGATCGATACGCATTAAAAAATAAAATTGACAATTATGGACCTTTGCATTTGTAGTAGTTTGAATCCGTTTATAGGATTTTGGTAAAAAAACGTTTTGCTCTTTAGCAAATGTTTGACAATATAAAATGTAAAGTAAATTATTACCCGTTGTACAATTATTGAATGATTGATGGTTGAACGTAAATAATTTCAGTTCAGGAATCTCACTTTGAGAAATCCCAATCCTGCCCTTGTGCACCTCATACTGATTTTTCTGATTGAAACACTGATTGCCGGTAATTGGGTATTTGACAGGATGTCAAATGAGTTACTTTTAAAACGGAATTTCGTACGAAAATACTTGCTTGTGACGTCACATTTCAGAGCACTCTTCATATGTTTCATCTATTTAAAAATTGTAATAACTAGTAAATGACTAAAAGAAATACATTTTCCGAATCATTTTTTAATTTTTGTTTTTATCGAGTATCTCAAATAATTTATTGTTGATAGTGTCAAGTACCGTAATAATCTAATGCGGGTGTTCCTGTTTTTGGAACGAATTTTAGCACAGTAGCGGCGAGTTATTGATTCAGGGACAGGAGCCGCGCGCGTCGTACGAGCCAATACAGTGAATTACACAACACTATATAAATTACCGGTGACCGGCGGGGCTGGCAGTTGGTGCAGTATCAGCATCCACCAAAGGCGGCCGAATAAAAAAAATAAAATACGCAACAAGGTTGCATTCGAAGAGGCTATTTAAAAATTTTCGAACGCGGTAAAAAAAACTTGGAAGACTTTTCTCCTGCGGGCGGGAAAGCTTTGTTTTTTTTTGGAAAGCCGTTTTTTGACAGTATTGTTTAAAAAGTAAAATAAACATTTAATTGTTTTATTTGTTTTTCTGCAGTGATTTGTGAAAAGTGACTTGTTTTTTGCGAAGTGTCTCCCTAGTTGTCCAGTTCATGTAAGTAAATTTTCATAAATACTTATTAGATTTTTTTATGTTACTGCCAAACTTATTATTGTGCTATTTTCACTGAACGCTTAGATTGGAACATTTTTAGAATATTATCTAAAATAGTTGTAACACGTGCTATCTGTGCGATTTCCATTGACAACGATCCAGTCCAGTAGTTTTACGCGATGCGCAAACGGACGCCAAACAATTTTATTATAGGGCGAGTCTTGTAAAATAATCGTGAAGAAGAAACTACGCAAAAAATAGTAATCTATTGACAAATTATGTAAGGTAACTATGAATGCAAGTTTCTTGACCTACCCTACGCAGGACATTGTTTTGCTATTATTAGCAGCAAGTAGGTAGGATTAAAATCAGCGTAATTAAACAGGGCTTGGATATTAAGTAAATAGATAAATACGTAACCAGCTATATAGGAATAAGTCCCTGATTGTCAGTCATACAGTTTATCCGTGGTCTACAAATCTCACGATAAGTCGCATATTATGTTAAATGATATATTTATTTGGTAGCTAGGTAGGTAGGTACCTAAATAATCCACACATAGAGCTGTGATTTTAGCGCTATTTTAAATAATAATCTTGTACTACGTCACCAAGAGCAATATTTCAGTGCTTTATTGATAGCTACAGATGAATAAAGCTTATTTTTATCCGCAAATCGGCGCGAACTTTTTTATGACAAGCGGCATACAAGCGGTATTTGTTAAGTAGTAGCAAGGAGAATTAATTCTCCTAGGTAGTAGTACTTTAGAAAGACAGAAAAATTCAAGTTATGATGTAATTATAGATACTATTCTATGAAGGGATATATTTTTTTATTACGTTATTAGATATAAGTTTAATGTCTAAGAAATTAAAAAATATATAGATGTTATACCTACATTGTGTGCAAGCATTTTGTAGCTCTATATTTTTGAACCTCTATACTTAGACAGTAAACTGAACTCTTTACATGATCATTTTATAAGATTTAGGCACCACCGACATGCACCATCTTTAGGTGGCTTTAAATAGCATTTAACTAAAATTCTTCATACCAAAGTCGATGTCCATGGCAACTTATGTGACATTAACGTTGTGGTGCCAGTACCCATTTACCTACCAGGTTCTCTGGAACACAACTCTGTACACCACAAAACATAGATAAGTATGTAAGGCTCCTAATGTATTTTTTTTCTGTGTGTACTATGAAGAGTTCTAATCTAATGTAATTTTTGGGATTTATTGCAATATAAAAAAGCTCGCATCGAATGCAAGACAAAGAGGTAACGTACTCGTAATAACAGAAAACAAGTCTATCCAGTTGAACTTTTAGGCAATTAAAGATGAGTCCCGATACCGACCATACCATTAAATTAATAACAATCTGAGAAACGCATCTCTAGCGTCCTGTTTTTAAAATAAATCTTTTTTTCTTCATTACGACGCAAGCCTGCCGAGCACTGTGTAAAACATGATGTTTAACATAATTCAGAATATTTAAAGGCCAAAATTATGCATCGAGAATTGTAATATTTACATTTTTGGCAAAATTGTTCTGGACAGGATTATTGAGTCGCATAATGACCGACAAATAACATTTACATACAGGCACATACATTGCTTCTGGCCCCACACTAGGATACCCTGTGTCGTGGGAACCAGAAACGGCGACGTCACAAACATGTAAGCATAAAGGACCTGGTTTTTTTTTTGTCCCCAGCCGGGATTCGAACCCGGGACCTCTCGCATGGTAGTGAGGTGCGCTAACCGCTGCGCCACAGAGGTCGTCAGATTACTAAAGCCCGCTTGCACCACCAACTAGTATCCATTTAACCCTGAGTTAAACAGAATTTTAACAGTTCCGGTTCCGCCCCATACTTTTAACTTGTCAAAATTTGCGGGATGTCACTTTCGGCCGATTTCTGAATTGAGTATTCTATGTTTTGTTAGATCAGTTGAGCTTATTAAATATCAAACACTGAGTAAATATTTAGTTTTGAGTGTTTCACAAAACACAAAATACTCGTTCGAAACATGCTTTTTGAATTCTTCGAACTTTAGTTTAGTCAAATTAACAAAATATTAAAAAGAAATTGGCTCGCAAATTTTCAATTCGGACAGTCAGTCAGTCGCGCGTGCATTAATCCGTGCGCATTGTTTTTAGTACTTACCTACTCTATTACAATGCAAGAAACAATTCAAGGAAAAATTTATTTACTGATGTTTTACTGCAAAATTACATTTAAAAAGAACAGTGCAGCGATTAAAATGTAGTTGTAAAACTAAAATTTACTATAGACACTCAAAATTCAATCAAAATTTTTCATTGTCATCGTAATCTTTCATTGTCATTGAACATTGTTCGTCGTAAACTTCAATCAGTTGTGTTCTCAGTGGGATACTCTAAGGGATGTGTTAATTTACTTTATTAATTTGCGTACTTTACTATAAGACTATTTTTATGTGTAACTCATCCTGTTGTAACCCCAACAAATAAAAATAAAAATAAAATTGCATACAACTGAAATAACCTTTAAATCCGGACTTGGCCCCCGTGGTGGAGTATGGCCTATACCTTCCTCAGGGAAGAGACTCGTGCCCCTCGGTGGGGACATGATGGGTAGCTGATGAATATTGACATGCGTAATAATTCGCATAATGCGTATTTATGACAGACCTGAATAACGTTCGGGAAATATCCAGAACTTTATTAATGGGGCCAACGTATTTACTCGAGTAAAAAAAGATGAATCAGTAAAATGTAGGTAGGTACCTCAAGCTGTTTTCTTATGCGCCAATTCGGTATTTGACACTATCAAAAATTAATTATTTAATTATGCTCGATTAAAACAAAAAATACAAAATGCTCCACCACGGGGGCCAAGTCCGGATTGGTGGAGGCTTGTAAGACTAGTGGCTGGTCTTACTGTCAGAAGTTTTCAAGCCGCCCCCTAAGGCCTCTGACTTGGCTTAACGACTGCCATCTATCGACGGCAGCCGGCACCAACTGGTTAACATGCCTTGCGAAGCACGGAACCGCTCGGAAAAATGCCACTAGCATTAGTCATAGATAGTGACCCATCCATGGACTGAACGCGCCGTATGTTGCTTAACCTTAGTGATCGTTCAAGAGCTACGAGCGATTCATTTGATTAAAACAATGTACTGTGCAAATCGTGGCAGGACAGGACAGGGAAGTTTGTTTGGTGATATTCCCCGATGCCGAGCTGGGCTTACCTCTAACGGTTTTTACAGCTTGTAATGAATACATAAATATTACTCATCATTACACACATGCTGACGGTGAAGGAAAACATCGCGGGGAAACCTGATGGTGAGGTGTTCCCATCATCATCATCAACCCATTATGTCCCCACCAAGGGGTTCAGTATTAGCGATCGGTATTGCTATTGTAACTTCACAAATGTATGTAGAAAACGAAGTCATAGCCTGTACTGGGAATCGAACCTGGTCTCCCGAACGCGAGTCCATTGTTTTACCCACTCTGCTACCACCGCTCCGTGTAAGAAAGAATCATCAACCCATTATGGTCCCACCGAGGGGGACGGGTCTCTTCCCTGAGGAAGGTATAGGCCTCCACCGCGGGGGCCAAGTCCGGATTGGTGGAGGCTTGTAAGAAGAGGTGTTCACATACCTCACTGAGATTGCTAATCCGCGTGTCGTGAGAAAGTCTATGGGCCGATTTCTGAATTGAGAATTTACACAAAGTAAATATACATACATACATAAGCTCACGCCTGTATCCCAGAGGGGTAGGCAGAGACCAGGGACTGCCACCTGCCACGATCCTGACAAACTACTTTCGCTTCATCGACATTCATTAGTCGTTGCATGCACGCACGTCGGTTTCGAGTACTTTTTATCTTGCCCTTTGCTAATACATCCCCTATTTGGTCGAAGTATGTTCGCCTGGGGCGTCCCTTACCAGCCCTTCCACTCACATTCGCTCGATATGTCAGTCTTTCTTCCTTCATACTCTCCACATAGTAAATATGTATGTACCTACTTAGGGGGCATCCATAAATTACGTCACACGTTAAGGGGGAGGGAGGGGGTCGACGAAGTTTGACATTGTGTGACAAGGGGGTGGGAGGGCTCTTACATTTTGTGACGTCACATTTCAAAATCTATTATAACCTAAGTGTTAAAACACGAACTTAGAACTATCAACGAAAAATACAAAAACTTTTGCAGCTCTATCTGTTCCTAACTCTATTTGCAACTCTATCGGAAATAAAACTAACTTCGGAATGCTGTTTTTAATTCAATAGAAATCTACATGTAAAATTGCAAAATATGTGACGTCACACTAGGGAGGGGGGAGTCTCACAAATGTGACCAGCTGCGACAAGGAGGGGGAGGGGTAAAAAAATCATTAAATTCGTGTGACGTAATTTATGGATGGCACCTTAAGCAACGTTCTGTCACGCTCTTTTCTAAGAAATTCGACGAGACAGCACGCAATTAATTGCAGGAGCAAGTAATTAAGTACTTAGCGAAATTCTCAATTCGGAAATCTGCCTTAGATATTATGTTCTATAACGGGGTGCAAATTACATACGTTTGTACAGGTCAGTTATCTAAAGCTGGCACGTTCACAGTACTCACACTTATGCAATTTCACTGTACAGTATGTTTAAAAATAAATGATTTTGATTAAAAATGCGACTCTAGTTTAAGTGTAGACTAGAGTTAGGTTTTAGTAAGATGGGTGCGTTGTAAATAAATAAATACAAATATACATAATTATGTGTTACTTGTTATAATATATTTTTAGCAAATTCGAGCGAAATGTATTAAAAATAAGGTGGAATCAATGGTCACAAAATAGTTATAATTTTCAATAAATTTTCACATGAACAAAAATAATTTCAACTAAGAAAATCTTTACCAAAACAGAAAATAATTATCCCAGAAATCCTCAACAATTTAATTATAATTTAATTATGTAACAAAGGGTCACGGACGCTCAGTGGTCAGTTACTGGATGAATGAGCCGTTTTCAGATGAACTAAAAAAAATCTAATGGCTGTCAAAGGAATGCAATTTTGGACCTCAGCCCAATAGATCAAATAGGTCTCAGCGAGCTGAACAAAAGTTACTATGACGCCAACAGCCAAATGTTTGTCCTTTCTGAGTTATATTGTATTGAAAAAAAAAAACTAACATTTCGCTGTTGGCGGCATAGTAACTTTTGTTCAGCTCGCTGAGACCTATTTTATGATGTATCACACATGGCTATTGAGCTGAGGTCCAAAATTGCATTCCTTTGACAGCCGTTAGGTTTTTTTTTTTAGTTCTTCTGAAAACTGAATAAAAGGTACTATGAAGTCAACAGCCAAATGTTTGTCCTTTCGTAGTTAGGTATATTGTATTGAAAAAAAACTAACATTTTCAATACAATATAACTCCGAAAGGTCAAACATTTGGCTGTTGGTGTCATAGTAACTTTTATTCAGCTCGCTGAGACCTGTTTTTTTAGTTCTTCTGATAACGGCTCATTTGGAACTACTTTTCTTTGCTGTCAGAAAAATCCCTCATTGAAACGCACGGTTGAATACCAAAAAGATCACGCTGTATTTATAAACAGTAGCAAAAGTAAAACTATAACTGTCCCCTTCGCACTCATAAGCTAGACCGCGCGCAAGAGAGACGGGCAGACTTTTCATGATGCGCATGCAGTACACGTCACGCCGCGCGCTTATTCACAGACACTACACAAGCGCAACGTGTAAACGTGTTGAACGTGCCAGCCTTACTTAAGGCTGTAACAAGGGCGAATGACTTTGAGCATTTGACCTTTGAGTTATAACCAGTGATCGAATAATCGGATGCATATTTACCTAAAGTTGAGGTGTTGGCTGTTATGGAATGCACTTTTGTATCGAAAAAATCCCGGGATTCCGGAATCGACGAATACAGTGTTTTGGTTATAGAATTAAGTCGGGTGAATACAGATACTTGCGTTCAGGTGTTTGCTAATATGGAATGCACTTTTGTATCGATCGTAAAAAATCAAGCGATTTCAGAATTATCGTTTAGTGCTTTCCGACTATAGATCGGGTGCTGGCTAATGTTATAAAGTTAATTGCCAAACTGTCATTGCAAACGTCAAGATAAGTAATTTTCTTTCTTCACTCTACATAGCGACAAACAACTCGGTGCCTTGAATTTCTATAAAAAAAATCTCATTTTTTATTATATTAACACGGCGAAAGTAAGTAGTATCCGTAAGAGGGCTGGTAAACATTTCATAAATATATAATATAACATAATTTGTCATAAAGTGCAGGACGTCTTAATATTATGTACCGATAGCGTAGCGTATATGTTACTGGCTGGACAAATATTAAAAAATACATTTCCAAATATGAAACACTTTACATGTTTAGCGCACGCCTTGCACAGGTTAACTGAGACTATACGTTTAAGCTATAGTGATGTATACACTTTAATTAACAATGTTAAGAAAATATTTTTAAAATCTCCCAACAGGGTACGAATTTTTAAGGAGCTGCATCCAAATTTACCTTTGCCTCCAGAGCCAGTTATTACTAGGTGGGGAACATAGTCAAAGGGGGCATTTTACTATGCTAAACACTTAGACAAAATAACAAATGTTCTAGGTTTATTAGATAGCAATGAAGCCATCTCTATTAGAAATGCTAAGGAAGTATTAACAAAACCTAATTTAAAGAAAGATTTGGAGTATATATACGAGTATTTCGAAATTTTCGATATTGCAATTGTAAAAATAGAAAAACACGACCTTAATATAACTGAAACATCTGAAATATTTGACGATGTAAGATCAATTGTAAACCAGACATCAAATAATATATTAATCAACAAAATGGAGCAACTTATGGATAGAAACCCTGATTTTGATTTCCTTAGGTCAATAAGTGAAAATATTACTCAAGACAGTGGCGCTAGTATTTACAAATTTGCGCCACTTACATCTGTAGATGTGGAGAGATCTTTTTCGTTATATAAGTGGATCCTGAATGTCAAAAGAAATAGGCTAAAAATTGATAATCTCGAGAAAATTATAATTATTTACTACAATTCTCTGAATGAAACAGAAGTTACCAGTTCAGATTTAGAACAGTCACTGAAATCTGACGTAACACCATCATGTTCAACACAGACAGACAGAGAAATATTAACGTCAGATTTCAGTGACCAAATTATAGTTATAGATAGTGATTAAAGTTGTTACACATATGGTACTTAATTTAAATAATATATTATTAATAATTATGCATATTTTAATTATTTCAACATCTATTTTTTTTATCCTGTAAATGTACAATAAAGTATTATTTTATAGTAATGTTTTTTTTTAACTAACACACTACTTTTTCTGTTACACCCTACATACACACACATACATACTTGCATCGGAGGCTAAAATAAACTTTAAACAAAGACACATATAAATAATTATGTAATACCAGAGTCCCGGGTTTTTTAAATTCATAATACTACACGCTAAATAAGTCGTCTCCATGCTACGTATGCGATTAGTTTTGCATTCCCGAATTTTCTGAAATCCCGGGATTTATATTTAAAAAATATGTTTTAAGAAGCCGCTTCCATAATTTCTGAGCCAAAAAATAACTTTAGGTAAATATGCATCCGATTATTCGATCACTGGTTATAACATAATAAACTAGTGCAATCTCTTGAATGTTTGTTGTACTTCTTCGGCGAATACTTTAAGGGCTAATCCATAATCCAAAGATTACACAGATAAGAGATGTGGCGGATGTTCGATGGCGATTATTCCCTGCGCTAATTAAGAAATCGTACAATTTTGTACTAATCACGCTTGATATTAACATTAAAAAATATATGAGCAGATAGGATTGCAGTTATTGATGTGGCCGATATTTGCATGAAAGATTTAAATGAAAAGCTACTATCGTTTACCAGCGAAATTAGATTCTGTGGAAAATAAAGCTTTTGGAAAAAAATTTTTTTTTGCCATCTAGACAATTTAAATGCAATTTTTTTTCCGTACGAATTAGTCACTGATATATCCTTTATTACCAAATATTTTAATCAGAATTTTTTAGTGCGTACTTTTGCCTAACATTTCAGTTAAAGCTAGCCAATTTTGCAACATTTACCCTTGTTACACCCTTAACTGACCTGTACAGTCGAGAGCATGTCAATCTGCACATTTTAGTTGCAAAGTCGCCCGTAATGCGACAGAGTAAAGTGCATTACGCAGACTTGCAAGAACAACGTGTTATTTCGGAACCCTTTACGTTACATGAGAGCATTTTTTTTAAGGCTTCAAAGTTATTGCCGAACGAGATAGCGCTATAACTCTTTGGCTTATTATCCCGGCGTTTTCGGAGTAAATAAAATCGCTATAAAAATAAAAACTGTGAATAAAAAATGGTGAAAATGAAATATCACATTGTTCTTGCAAGGGTGCGATGTGTGTACCTATAGGATGATGTGCTGTCAACTGTACAAAGTATTATTATAAACACTCCAAATTGCTTTCAATTTATATTAAAAAAGCCTAACGAACCTAAAAATAAGAAGAAGCCTAAAATAACGTGCCACCATCTTATCTGTTCAGTTGACAGCGGCGCTAGTGGAGAATTTAGTAGTAACTTTTAAGAAATTTACCTTTAAAATGAGAATACTTTAACCCGTCTTTCAATATTAATAAAAATATATCTATAAATCTCAGTAAGTGAATGAATAAAACAAAAAAATGGGGAACAGGATTTACAATTAATTAGTTAGTTACAATTTTGCCCACCTGAACAGATAACTTGGTGGCGCTGGTCTGTTAATCTGCTGTAGACAGCTGTCAGTTGTCAAAAGTGCGTAAAAAACAACTGACTCTTTTTCTTTGTTGAATGTTGATAAAGCCTCCATCAATCCGGAGACTGGCCTATATCTTCTTCAGGGAAGAGACCCGTGCCCCTTGGTGGGGACATAATGGGTTGATGATGATGATGATGATGATGATGATGAACAGACTGTTAGCGTTCTAGAAACCGGGAGTAAGACCGGCCATTCACGCACAAGACGCACATTCTCTCTTCGCCCCTGACCATGGTCAAGATTTTTTCTGCCAAGTTTTTATTATGATTCGGCGCTGCATAACTTATTGACCATTGAATTAAATAAGAAGCTAACGGGTCAATGCCGTTACGGCGAGTTGATTAACAAATTGGCGGCTCTTCGCGAGGTAATTAAAATGTCCAGAAATAGCTTCTAACATCAGATTACATTATGGATTAGATAATGATAACAATGTTCTTACACGGAGCGGTGGTAGCCGAATGGTTAAAACAATGGACTCGCATTCGGGAGACCCAGGTTTGATTCCCTGTGCAGGCATGTACAGTCGACAGCACGACAACCTTTACATTCTAGTTGCAAAGTCGCCCGTAATGCAACGGAGTAGAGTGCATGGGTGTATACCATGATGTGCTGTCGACTGTACCTATGACTTCGTTTTCTACGTACATTTGTGAAGTTACAAATAGCAATATCGATCGCTAATACCAAGGAGAATCCTTGCTAATACTTATACTGAACTTTATCATTCACTTTGCATAGCGAGAGCGTTTGCAATTTGTATAAGAGGGATAAAGAGACAACTAGGTGGCGCTTTGTCACTCCAATACAAATTGCAAACGCTCTCGCTATCGAAAGTGAATGATAAAACTCAGTATAAGCGCTCTGGACTATTTAATTATTTTTGAACTGAAACTTTAGTAAGCACAACACAACACAGCACAACAAGTAACTTAAGTAACGCAAGTAGATCCGGATTAAAAGTTTACAATATTTCATTATTTGTGGAGGTTTTTTCGCTGCCTTTTTCTCCACTACATTCAGCTCCAAGGCAGCTGCTAACATTATAGTACATTGACTTTCAACAAGCGGAGGTTTGCTAGACTAGTCTCTGGTCTTACTGTCACAAGTTTTCAAGCTTCTAGGCTTATTTTTTCTTTACGTTGAAATACATTTCTTATTTCTGATTCGCTTTACTCAGCCCTTGCCAATCCGCGGTGGGAACCCGTGATGATTAGAGCTTCTCTCTGAAAGAAGCATTGTCCTTCAGTGGGACGTATGTCGGGTGTCCCAAAACTCAACGTCAAGCCGGAATTGGGTGAAAAGGCAAGTCATATTGGTTATCAGAAAAATACAAAAAAATGTATAAAAAGGCAGCTGCTCCAGCTTGGAAGAAAAGGAATAGAATAGAATAGAATAAAATAGAATATTCTTTATTGTATGTACACCAGGAATTACACATGAGATTTGACAATAACATAGACTTACAATAACATAACAATGACAAAGGAGACTTTAAAAAAAAATATAACTTAAAAAGTTGCCCATTTTTTATTTTTATTTTAGCTGTCACTATGTTTGTGAAATGTCTTGAATAAATAATAAAAAAAATGTATTGTACTTCAAATAAAAAAAAACGATTTTTGTAATATTTTTCTGATAACCAGTATGACTTGCCTCTTCACCCGGTTCCGGCTTGACGTTGAGTTTTGGGACACCCTGTATAAGCTGTTTACACAAAGGTGTATGTTTCATGTGTTCCACAGTTAATCGTCAAAATAAGCGAACAATGAATGTGACGTTATTAATAATTATATTGATGTTAGGATTTAATTTTACCTGCAACGAAAATAATAAAACCTACATATAAAAGAAGCTGTTAGTATAAATTCCATTGAATATAACTAGTCTTACAAGGCTCCACCAAACCCGACTTGGCCCCCGTGGTGGAGTATTCCTCAGGGACGAGACGCGTACCCCTCGGTGGGGGCATAATGGGTTGATGATGATGATGAATTAACTTTACAAATAGTAAATTAATGTAAGGATTTATGATAAGCGAAAATCTCTTGCACATAAATAAAGGCACTTGTTTACAAGGCATTAACTGTAGCCACAGATAAGGCCGGCTTGAGAGGCTGGTGACCCAAAACGCGCCTAGTGCCAAAATCCAGCGCAGGCGCAGCCTTGCAGTTCCGTTCACTTCCGACGCGCGGGCGCTGTTTTAAACACACTTGCACGCGCGCTCATGGCAAAGAGCGTGGTGTTCAGGGCTGCCACCTTTAATAAAAAAGTCGGGCCCAGAGATTTCCAAAAATTTTTTTTTTACTTTTTTTTTTCTTTTACGATTAATAGAAATACGGTTTAGTGTATACTAAACCTTTTTTTTTTACACAAAAAAATTATGTTAAAGGAAATCGGAAATTAAAAACTTTTGTGATTTAAAAACATATAGGCGCCATGTAACAAGTATGCAAATAAGACACGTGTCAAACTAAATATGTTTTTTGCATTTTAAATTAAGTATCTACTCATGTATTTTAGTTTAAGCTGCCAGCGTATTGGGAACCTTTTCGGAAAGTGGCTTATTCTCTTAGTGGAGTGTCTAACTTTGTATTGTCTTTAAGGATTTTGTTTTTATTTAAGTTTTATATTTTAATGTGTAACGAAGATCTGAATCGACAATTTCCCAAACGTAACGTATATATGTAGGCAAAAATGTTCTTTGCAACCGGGATTTCTTTAATTTTTTCTTACAAACTTAACTATCATGATTAAACAGAGCCCATACCATTCAACCCAGTGCAATCCAGAGCTAAGAGCCAGATTGGTTTGGTTAGTACACCACAAATAGTGCCAATAAAACCACCATAACAACCACTATTACCGTTACAATATTACTCCATTGCATTAGATACTTACTATGCAATTAATAAGCTCGTTATATTCAATCAGAGAAGTGGCAACCCTAATGGATTTTAAAAGAACCAAGGGCTTTTAGTACAACAGAAAAAAATCTGAACGCATAGCCCTTTCAAATCAGATATGTAATACCTACATAAGCTCAGGAAGAAAAAGGCAGCGAAAAATAACTCTACTTTGAATTTATTTTCTATTTGTATACCTGCTCGTATTATATAACTTATGTATTACATTTATGTACATACATACATAAGCTCACGTCTGTATCCCAGAGGGGTAGGCAGAGACCAGGAACTGCCACTTGCCAAGATCCTGACAAATCGCTCTCGCTTAGCATTTTGCTTTGCATGCACGCAGGCCGGTTTCGGGTACTTTTTGTCATTCCCTTTGCTACTACAATCCCTATTTGGTCGAAGTATGTCCGCCTGTACAATTTGTTCCAAAGACGAACTTAGGTACCTTGAATATTTTAAATTGTAGGTTAGTTCATATCAAGGATTCTCCTTGGTTCATATTATATTTATTGTTTGTAAACATTTTGTATTATAAATATTTTTTAAACATTTAGAATACAAGTGTGTTGCATTTAGAAATAAAAAATAATCGTTAACTTGTCCAAAGAAAAAGACAATCGACCACTTGACTTCGAAAATTACTGTCGGTAAGGAATATTCCCATCGTCTAATCTGCGTGACGGTCATAATCATCTCATTGGAAACCTTTTTACGACCACTGTTAGATACTTGGTTTCGGGTCACTGAGCCGAGGATGGCCTTACTTAAAACTAGGCAGTACTTAAACGGGCACAGTCAATTAATTATTTTAATCACCGCACTGCACCTTGATGAATGGTCAATGGACATTCAGAGTGCTTAGTGCGAGTTTTTTTAACTACTCGATCGCGTTAACGTAAACTCATATTCTATAGGAGTAGTGACAAAGCGCGCCACATAGTTGTCTCTGTGTCACTCCTATACAAATTGCAAACGCTCTCGCTATCGAAAGTGAATGAAAAAAAGTGCTTATACTCAGTTTTTTCCTTCACTTTCGATAGCGAGAGCGTTTGCAGTTTGTATAGGAGTGACAGAGCGCGCCACATAGTTGTCTCTTTGTCACTCCTATGCAAATCGCAAACGCTCTCGCTATCGAAAGTGACTGAAAAAACTCGCACTAAGCACTCTGCTATTTGCATCTAAGGGCCGATTTCTGAATTGAGAGTTTCGCTAAGTAATTAATTAATTAACTATAGTGCTGTCTCGTCAAATTTCTTTAGAAAAGAGCGTGACAGCACATTATTTCAGTATAACATAACATTTACATACAAGCACATACATCGCTTCTGCCCCCACATTGTGTCGTGGGACCCAGAAACCTACCTATCTACCTACTTTTTTAAATTCGTTTCAAAACTGTTTTTTCATTCTTGTTTGGATTTATTTCTTACCAAATATTAAATTAAAATATTGTCAAATTTCATGTGTAATTCCTGGTGTACATACAATAAAGAATATTCTATCTATTCTATCTATCTATTAATTCTAAATAATAATGAACTACCTAACTTTAAATAAAAAAAAAGAAAAAGCAAAAACAAAATTAAAAATATAAAGTGCTATTGTAACAAATGGTGACGTTTTTCTGTGCTAATGTACAGTAGTAACATGAAGTGCTAGTAACAAACGGTGACTTTATGCTATGTTAGTTGTAGAACTATTTTTTCTTGGTTATCACGTCGGGGTCACCAGATATGCGGGCTGCTGCGCCCGCAATTGGGGTTTGTGACATAGGAAAATTAAAAATTATAAAAATAAAAAGAAATAATGTCGTCTGTAGAGTGCCGCTACAGTACTCCCCCTCCTCCCCTGCCCCTAAAGAAAAAAAATAAAACAAATGGTACCCCTGCTTAACCCCAAACATAAAACTGTTACCCAACATTAGTCATATTTCGACATAGTTGTAAGTTTTTAACGTTTTGCGATTTTTTTCAACTATAACATCTTCGGCTAAAAGAAAACTCCGCTTCGAGTCCTTATCCGTATTGTCCTCCTATTGAAGTCGAGTTGAACTCAAGTACCTATTCAAAGACATGGCAGGGCAGCTCAATTAAGTCATTTCATCTGTGTACTACAGTAACAATACTACCAAACACGTCCTGCTAGTCGAATGTAGTGTTTATCTATTTATTTTATTTTTTTATAATAATTTTCTATATTAATAATTTCGTTCGGGTCTACGGTAGACTCGAACGATATGCACACCAAATGAAAAAGCGTAAAAAAATAGTTGATCTGAGTCGACAACATATGGGCGGAAAATTCGTATTATCGAGCAGCATCAATATAAAAATTATTAAATTCAACAATGGCGTTGCTAAGTAAACATGTCAATGTCATCATTGTTGTGTTAGTGTCACAAGTTTTCATTGTGAACTGTTATGGCCGGTTTACATTATTTTAGTGTTTAGGAGAGTGCTATAATACAATTAGAGAGGCAAGTGCATTAGTACATTACTAGACGTTCGAGTAGACGTTTATATTTCTTCCAGTAGAGTGTCACTTCGTCGACGTCGCGAAATATGCGCTATCCTACTCAAAATACTATGAGTTTTAATGGAACACATAAGTAAGTTTGATAATTCGAGTTAATGAAAACAACACACACCGGTCACGGGTCACTTGCGCACTCTCCTAAAGTTCTCACTAAATTTTATGTTTATACACAGATAAGTAACGAGGATAGTAACGCGCTCAGGTGTCACTGGATAGAACAATAGAAACCAATTTTATTTTGATTCTAATTGAAAGGCAACTAGAACCGTACTATACCGTAACACGTACTAAAGCAAGTGGCGCTTAGACGTTTCTACAAAAGCACTCTCCTTAAGAAAGAAAGAAAGAAAAAAAGAAAATTTATTTATTTGATACTCAAAACAAAACAAAAAAACACACACACACAGAGTGCGTACAATAATAAAAAAAATAATACAGAAAGCATAAAAAGCATAAAAATAAATAAACTGTACAACATGAAAATAATAATAAAATACATTAAAGGTTGAGCCCCCAAAATGGGCCCGATTCAGCATAATGTTGCAACAGAGTGTAAAGTAAAGCACTCTCCTAAACACTAAGATAATCTAAACCGGCCCTTTGATCAAATTTGTTAACTCCATGGTGTGTGGAATACCGTGGCATCCAAGAAGGTTATTATAATCTGTGCCAACTGAGAAGGTGTAGTAAGTAATCTGTGGTGATTTTCATCGGCGGGGGGAAGACAATAATTGACATTGAGTTTTGGAATGGTCTGAAAAATAATTGAAAAAGGAAATCAAAGTCATAAATTGATCTTTATTGTTTTGCTTAGTTAGGTACCAATAAACTTATTGAAATGAAAAAGCCACTAGATAAGAAAAATACCAAAAATTAAAATGATGAAGAAAAACATGTGGTCAATACAAAACTAAAAGCTGTAAAGCCAAAGAGAGGGAGCTGTTTTTAGTTGATTAGCCAAGTGGATTCTACGTCTCATACGTCATTAGATTCACTAGCTGTTAACTAAATTCAATGCTGTTAAGTTTATGAAGGAAGCTCATTAAGTAATTTGTGATGAGGTACCCATGACAAAGTTATGATAAGTATCCGATTTTCGCCTTGCATTCCTTCGTGAGTAGCCAGAACATGTCCAAAAGAGCAAGATTGGCTATCCGTAATAGTGTGCTGGTTCCAATACTGATGTAAGCATGGTAGCGAGATTTGGGTATGGCAGAAGAATCATGAAAGTAGGATTAGTGCAGTACAAATGAGATCCTTAAGAAATATGTGTGGTGTTACTTTGAATGACAGAATAGGCAATAGTGATCAGAGACCGAGGATGTAGAGAAAGAGGATGTAGTGAGTGACTAGAATTGAAAAAAGGAATGTTGCGCTGGTTTGGAGATGTGGAGAGGATGAACGAAGAAAGACTGACAAAGCAAATATATCGGGCGAATGTGAGTGGAAGGGCCGGTAAGGGACGCCCCAGTTGGACATACTTCGACCAAATAGGGGATGTATTAGCAAAGGGCAAGATTAAAAGTACCCGAAACCGATGTGGGTACATGCAACGACTAATGGATGTCGATGAAGCGAAAGTGATTTGTCAGGATAGTGGCAGGTGACAGTCCGTGGTCTCTGCCTACCCCTCTGGGATACAGGTGTGAGCTTATGTATCTGAATGTATTAAGAGATTTATATCTACTGGTGGTTGATAAATACAGAGGCGTCACCATATAAACAAAACATAGTGGAATATTATTTTGCGTCTACATTTTACCCGTTTTACCGGGTTTTCGTCTAGTATTTTTTTATTTTCTTTATTAGGGACAACAAACAGAGGTACAATGTATTTTGAACACATAACTTAAAAATTAACAGCTTATTCAATTGTACATCCAGCTCCGTTATCCACATTTTACAATATGTTTCCATTACACTAAGGAATCAAACAAACGCCACAGCCTTAGACCAAGGATTGTCCAATAAAAATCCATGGAAAAAAAAAGAGAAAAACAACAAAAAAAAAAAATTTAGGCTTCACAAGAAAACATCCACCCTCAAATTTTAAATCTAAACCTTTAATAATTTCAAGAGCCAGTGCCCTAAATGACCCAGGGGTAAGTGAAAATATATCTATAGTATTAAAGTAAGTGTTATATGTTTTGACTATTCTATTAAGAGGGGCCCTTTCACCTGCATTCGTTCTACATTGGTTGGTCATAAATAGATGATGGGGATACGCACCTTGAATTCTTTTCGAGCGACTTGGAATCTTGTAATATATTTGAGCGGTTAATTGATTACAATCAAAGAAGTTATGACATAATTTGTACAGGAATAATTAATTCATCAAGTAGCAGCCTTCTCGCTTCTAATGAAGAAAGTGAGAATTTAGACAGTGCACTAGCATAGGGGCATTTTATACGATAGCATCTGTAGTTAACATCCCTCCACCAATTACAAATAGCCAATCTGTGCACTCTTTCAAATTGAAGTACAAGAAGTATCTTCTCAACTTGCAAAATGCCCTTTAACTAGATTTAATATATATCACACACTTAACAACCACACACATTAAATTTATACACACACGTTACTATTTATAGGAATTCTAATATCGATAAATGGGATATTTTTTTACAGTTTATATACAGTGAGCGCTACTTAAATTGCTCTTTCTTTTTGTTTTAATTTCTTCTTTATACTGGTATTTGTATTTTAGTTTCTTTTTCTTTGTTTGTGCCGTAAATGGTAACCGCTGAAAACCAGCGTCGTGGTCGCTATCGGCCACGACATGATGCTGAGCGGAGACCAATTTGATGCCAAATCTATGTTTCAACTCAACTATGTTTCAAAATTGTATTGTTAGATATTAAGATTTGAGTATCAAATAAATAATTTACTTACTTACTTACTAACAGCACGAAAAAATTTGCGTTGTATAATTTCAATTTGGTTGCAATATTTACTGTAGTATTGATTCCAGATTGGCGAGGCATATTCCAATTGCGATCTTATTAATGAACAGAATAAATGTATATATGTACCTGAACGTTTGAAATTTTGACAAGCACCCATAACAAATCCATACATTTGAAATGCCTTGGCTGTGATGGAGTTGATGTGATTATCAAAATGTAATTTAGAATCAATAAGAACTCCAAGATCCCTAATCATTGTTACTGATTCTAGAGGAGAATCGCACAAAGAATACGTATAATTTACTACATTGATTTTTTTTGTAAAAGTAATGGACTTGCACTTGTGTATACTTAATTTTAATTTGTTATTATGGCAGTATAGTGTGAAACGATCCAGATCTTGTTGCAATAGAATAAAATCATCGGTATGTAAAACATCTCTATAAATTTTAAGGTCATAAGGTCATCATTATCCTGAGTATAACAAGATTCATTTTGCTATCTCCTTTGTTAGACAGTATCGCAAATCACGGTACGCACTGATATTTGTATTCGTTTCATTGAGCTATTGTGTTATTTGGATGTTGTTTATTCTACGAATAAAATTTATGTATATAGAGAAGGGTAAGATAAAAAGTGCCCGGAACCGGCGTGCTTGCATAAACTATGAATATTGATGGAGCGAATGAGATTTGTCAGGAGCAAGAGGCAATCCCTTACTGTTAGTGTCTTCTCCAAAAACAAGAAGTGAATTTGAGTTTTTTTATATTTCTAAAATCACCGTTGTTTCCGAACCAATACATAATGTTTGTACTTATATCTACATATACTAATCTATATCTATATAGTGTATAATATGTTTGTAATGAATAGGCTCAGAAACTACTTGGTCGATTTAAAAAATTCTTTCACCATTAGAAAGCTACGTTCTTCGTGAGTAACATAGGCTATATTGGATTTTCAAAAAGTTTAGGGTTCCGTACGCAATCTCGAATAATGTAACCCAAGGTGTAAAAAAATTACTACCTGGTAATTTTCCACGGAATAGCAATTTCCACGGAAACGTTTTAGCCACCCGTGCGAAGCCGGGGGGGAGGTCGTTAGTATATTATATACTCGGAAGCTCCCTCCTGTATCCCAGAAGGGTAGGCAGAGACCAGGAACTGACAATACGTGTTTGTTCCGTAATAAATGGGGCACAGGCCCACTTATAAAACGAGAGATTCGTGCCCACCGCGGATTCGCAATGAACCCCCCACTGCTTAGCGCTAAAATGTATTCAGGTTTCCTCACGAAGTTCTAGTGGCATTGCTACAACTACTTTGCAAGAAATCAGAAATTTATTTCAACGTCAAGAATTTACCTTCTTCTTGTTGAATGTTGATACTTACGAGTATAATGTTAATGTAGCCGCTGCCTCGGGGCCGAATGTAGTGGAGAAAAAGGCAGCGAAAAAAAAACTCCACTCTGACCATCTTTTCTCAAAAAGCATGCGGAACTTAAAAAACAAAGGACGCTCGAACCCATGACATCTCCCTACCCGTACACTTGTTGGGATAATTAATTTATTTTAATTTATCCTCATATGAGTCAAAATCTAGACTAATTTACTATCTGGACTATTCAGGTCGTGGGAAAAAACGTACCACCGATGCTTATAACACCCAACGAGCTTTTTAATTAACATCCTGTCGCCCTTCATCAGGCATTTATTCAGGGTGTATCAAAATGCCAATATTTTGTGGGTAGGCAGAGACCAGTAAGTAAGCAGCCTATTATATACTTTATTGTACGCAGGAAAGAAAATATGTTACAAATTACAAGCGTATTATGGGTAAGTACATATACGAGCTTATTTCTATAGAGATTTCTTCCAGCCAACCAGATCAGTTGTGAAACGATTAATTTAAATGGGTAGGAGAGTGACATATGTGCACATTAAAATCCCTTATTCCATCTAGTCATACACTTAGTTCTACCTGTATCACTACTAAGAAAAAAAGAGTAGACCGAACAAAAAAATACCATCTTGAATCGGCATACGTTTTTGTTTTGTGCAATAAAGAATTAATAATAATAATAATACGTTTTTGCCGTCTCTATTTTATTCTTTCTCTATGGAAAGCATGCTGAAAAAGCACGAACATAAAGCAAATGTAAACCAGGCCTAAGGCTATAGCGTACAAATGAAGTTCGGCGGCCTCGAGTGCGAACAGAACCCAAGACCTCTGTTCTGTTATGATGCGTGTTAACAGCTATCCCAAAAAGGTAGTCCATGAGGGCTTTTCAATGACAGCTGTCAGTTGAGTTCATTTTAAGAAAACTAGATGGCGCTGCAAGAAGACCAAAATGTCATCATGTTCTTAGGTCTGTGGTTTTAACCGTTATTAATCTGTGATAGTCTAAACATTTCTTCGAAACTGTTGAAACTTGAAAGTTATCGAAGTATTTTTACTTTGTTTATTACATACGTACGTGAATTGTGTTTTTGCCCATGCATTGTGCATTTTTATAAAAACATAGGACAGGAACCACAGATAAGGTACAGTGATGTCATGACGTCAGCACCATCTATCAGTAATTTGGGGTACTATTTTTTTTTAATGACGCTCTGAAAAGCCCTTATTGGCAGATATTGTTACACACTGTATAAAGCCTTAAAAATCTCCACTTCCCGCCCGAGGTCATCCAGTGCCCGAGCCAAATGTCAGTGATCGCCAGTGATTTTCGCACGCCCTTCTTCCGCCTTCAAGCCCTGGGTTCAGCCCTGAGAACCCTAGTTGAGATCTGCGTCGGTCTGACACAAGAAGGTCTGTGATATTTTGTTCGCAATGAAAGTTAGTTAAGGTACGATTCCACCAGTGTGTGCGGAACTGTGCGGCACAGTGCTGCACATCGTGCGGCACAAATGTTTGCCTTGGTTGACTAACTCAAGCAAACAAGAGCAAATTGTGCGCGAACATTTTTAGCAATGTTTGCGCACAGCTGTGCACTCGTGTGCGCGTACACAGTAAAGTAGTGACTTGAGTGAGTGGACTCGTGCCGACGCGCACGCACTCATTGTTTGCGAACTCAGTCTTGCTTCCGCTACCAAAGCGAAAACATTTATTTGTGCATTTATATATTTATTTGTACTTTCTCAAGTGCAACACTGTGCGCTCACAAAAGTTACACACAGCATTGTCGGTGGAAATAGAGGCTAAAGCGATACCAACTTAGTACGTGTTGTGTTGTAGTTCTGCACAAAATGTTTGTGAACAAATGTGCTGCACACTATTTTGGTGGAATCGTACCTTTAGAGCTAGCACGCACTGGCAACTTTTTGTCGGCTGATGGTTTAGTTCCTATCGCTCGCCAATCGCAATTAAACTACCTGCGAAAGTTCATAACATAACATAAACATTTACACACAGGCACATACATTGCTTCTGGCCCCACACTAGGATACCCTGTGTCGTGGGAACCAGAAACAGCGACGTCACAAACATGTAAACATCCTGGAGTTCGGAGTGCGAAAGTTCAGTTTTGTAGCAGAGCGCGCACTACACCGATTTGTTAGAAAGCAATCGCACGTCTAGAATAAGAGCTGACAGGAAATGGTTCCTCTGTATTCGATTAACTGTTTTAGTTGAATGCAGTGCGCATAATCGGGCAACTGTTACCGACTCTACAATTTGCATGAATTATCATGCAAATTGTAGAGTCGGTAACAGTTGCCCGATAGTTTCTTTGATTAGAAATAGTATAGCCGTTTTTGATAGTTTAGTCGGCCGATCCTTAATCGCCAAATGCGTGCACTTCCATACAGCCCCATACTGATTCCTCAAACTATCGGGCATCTAAAAGTTGCCAGTGCGCGCTAGCTCTTAACACCCAAGACAACTTTTACCAAACTCCTTGGAAAAAGTTGTGGCGTAAAGGAGGTGTGTATGTATGTGTTGCTTTTTCTCGGTATTGCAGTTGCGACTCGCAGTAGGTACAGTCGACAGCATTAAATCAATGTACCGTTTACATTTTCGTTGCAACGCCGAGTGACGTAGCAGAGCGCAGTGGCTCCTTGGAGGAGACAAGGTGACTTTGCTTGTGGCTTTGGCTCCGAAAGGTGACTAGGAACATTCAATTTTTCTGTTTTTTATAGTATAGTTACTTGAATCCCCTAAATATTTAAAAATTGTAAGTAGTTTCCAAGTAAGAGCCAAGTCTACGAAGGGCCGTGTAGAGGTTTATGTGGGTCAAAATGGTGGGAGGTGGAGAATTCAGTTACTAAATTGTATTTATAAATTTTTGGCCCCGATCAATTTACCCGACCACAAATTTACAATGTGAAGTGCTTACGGAAGTTTTAGTTCCAAAATTTAGTTGCTAATAAGCACCATAAGCTCACACATACCTTATCTTAGATGGGTAGGCCGAGACGAGGGACTGCCACACAACAAACAAAACATTTAAACAACAATTCAACTGATAAAATTAAATTGATTCTGTCAAAACTAGGTGCAGTCATCGTTCTAAATGAACGTTGCACGAAATTACATACTTTCTAATTTATCGCCGAAACACGCGAATGAGACAAAAGAAAAATGTTGTTTTTAAAATATGAAAAAAATACGAAGTAATCGTAATTTTACGATAGGTTTACCGACTATAAGAGCATATATCACCGGTAGCAACGCATGCTACTGGTAATCTATGCTAATTAATATATTTGGAAAAAAGCTGAGTACCTGAATGTATTGAAAGAGGTTTTTGGAGGTAATTTAATAAAACGTTTTTGTTTCTCGAGCACAGTGGTGTGACAAACAGATTGTAGAAGAGATGTCTCATCATCATCATCATTTAGCCACAAGAAGTCCACTGCTGGACTTAGGCATCCTCCATGGATTTCCAAAAAGACCGGTTGGAAGCGGCTTGAATCCAGCGTCTCCCTGCCACTTGGATGAGATCGTCTGTCCATCTTGTCCATCTAGAAGAGATGTCTAGGTACATCTAAATTTAGTGTTTTCTACCAACATTATCAATACTAATATGGATTGTAAGATAGATTTGTACTGTCGATTGTACCTATATGTTGAGCACAACACTCGTTGGACCGTTTTATTGTTTTGACCCTGAACCGAACGCGCAGAGTCTGATCAAATGCTACGTCAGTTAAAAGGGAAGTAATTTTAACTGCAAAGCCCTTTGTTGTTCAATTCAATTTTGATTCGGACGAAAATTTCTACCAGGGTCTCGAGTCTACTAACCTCCAATTTCGAAATCGAGAATGTCACACGTTGGCCGAGCGCCTGCGAGCGCCTTTGATTTGTGACGAAAAACCGACACCGCTCAGTAGTGCGGCAAGTGGTCGCGAACTACTGCAATCTGTGACAAGCGACGCCAAATAATCTCTATACACGGTGGCGCTTCCGTTTACTCGGCCAACTAGGCGAGCGACACCGAGCGATGGCAAGACAATGCAAACATACTGTCTATAGGATGGTATTGGCCTTCACTTGGCAACGCTAGCCCAACACGTATTGCAGGCTTTAGCACTATTTATTCCACTGAAAAACGATCCATTCACTAGACTTGAGACCCAGGAAATGTGTAGGGCCGAATCGATTTGATACAGATCTACCTGAACCTTCCTGCATTTGCAGGACAATGCCGTGTCAAATACACTTGTTCTTGGTACGACGTCTGTCGTAAATGTAATGATCGACTTACGGCCGATCTCTGAATTAAGAATTTCGCTAAGTAACTACTTAACTCTAGTGCTGTCTCGTCAAATTTCTCAGAAAAGAGCGTGACAGAACGTTACTTAAGTATTTACTTAGTGAAAATTCTCAACTCAGAAACCGGCCTTTAAACTACAATTGAAGAGTGTTTTCATAAACATAAACATTCACATACAGGCACATACATTGCTTCTGGCCACACAGTGGGATACCCTGTGTCGTCGTGGGAACCAGAAACAGCGATATCACAAATATAATAGTAATAAACCATTTAACAAACACTAAAGCAAATACAATTTTATTATTGTAGAATGTTTGGTTTGCGGATCGGTTCACATAAAATATTTAAAAGTTTTATAAAGAATTTGAAAGAATTGACTAAGGTCAGTTTATGTATGTTTTTAATTTGATTAAAATGATTAATTTCACGCTGTTCCTTTTTTTCAAAATACTATGTTACTTAAGAAGAGTTATTATTTTTCAGCCATTCTTTTGATTGGCATCATAAAAGTAGGGGTGTTTTTTTTACATTTAAGTCGGTTCGATTCCCAGACAAGGCAAGTAATTTTTAGAAAATCTTTGAATGCAAAATTACTAACTTTTATAAATAAAATAAAGTCTTTTTTCAGCAAAATACCCTATCTACGATATTTAAGGTACTTTCCCTTCATGTCCCATAACTTTGAGACGCCCTGTATAAGAAAAGGACCGGACTCAAACGTAACCGAAACCGGTGTGGATGCATGCATGCAACAGCTAAAAATGTTGATGAATCAAAAGAGATCTGTACCTATGGATCGTGGGAAGTTGTAGACTTGGTCTCTGCCTACTCGTCCGAGATACTCGCGTCTTTATGATATTCTGTTGTTTTATACCAGGACTCTTTATTGTATTACCAGAATAAAAAACTCGCTCGCTCGTAGCCCCGGCTGCCTGAGTGAGTGATCACGAAGGTAAAGCAACATAGGGCGCGTTCAGTGCATGGATGGGTGACCGCTCTATGACTAACGCTAGTGTCACTTTTCGGAGCGGTTCCGTGCTTCGCAAGGCACGTTAAAGCAGTTGGTGCCGGCTGTGTCGTCCGTGCCGTCGACAGATGTGTCTTGGGGCCAGGGTGGCTTGAAAACTTGTGACTATAGCCCAAGCCTCCACCAATCCGGACTTGGCCCCCGTGGTGGAGTATGGCCTATACTTTCCTCAGGGAAGAGACCTCGGTGGGGACATAATGGTTGATTATGAAAATAAAATAACTTGTCCGGAAATGTAAGTCAGTCAGTAAAACAGCACTTTGGTTAATTAGACGGTAAGTTCCACAAACAAATTGCTGAGATGCGCATCCATCATAAAGACGCGGAAATATTGACATTCGAGATGCAGGAAAACATTTCAGGCTTTGCATAAAAACCCGGCAGGTCAATTTGAGTCTGTCTAACTTATTTAAGTATATCTTATCTATTCCTGTAGAAAGACCTTGGCTTAGGTTTTTATTTCCATCTCAGGAAGTAGTTGTCTGTACTAAGTTACATGATGTAAAAAAACTTGTCCGTACTTCGCATAGATCATTAGATTGCATTTTAAATTGCTGCAGATGATCAATTACATAGTATTTTTTTCTGGTAACAAATTGGTTTTTATCTATGACATTATTGATTTCGCTATTAATTAATTAATTCTATTAATTGTATTATTGAATATGTACTGTTATTAATTCGTAATATTCTAAATTGTAGTTAAATTGTATTGATTTATTGCCCTACCTGCATGGTGTGTCTTTTTTATATTGTAAGAAGGTGCTATTTGAAAACCAGCGCTGTTGCAAATAGAAACAGCAAACGCTGATATAGCACCTTTGTCACACGCTGTATGTAATATAATAATTATTCTTAATATTAATTATTCTGTAAGCATGCTGTGACAATAAACATTCATTCATTCATCTATATAAATAAAATTCAAGTCCTGACTGACTGATTCATTCATATATAATGTAGGCAAGGAATAAGACCGGATTTTTAGAAATTCAACCCCTAAAGGGGTGAAAAGGGTTGCCAAAATTTGTATGGGAGGTACAAAGAATGTTGTATAATTTTCTTGAAACTTACAATAAATACTCTTCAATACAATTGATTGAACACGTGTTTCACCGTTTTTCTAAATTTAACCCTTTAACGGGAGTTACGGGAGTGAACGGGGTTGCAAACTTTTGAACTAAAGTCCACGCGGACGGAGTCGCGGGCGAAAGCTAGTTCATTCATGAATAAGAACTTAGCAATCTTCCTACAAATAAGTAAATGAGGAGTTACTAACTTTAGTTTTCTTGTCCGACTGAGGTCGTAGGCTCGATTCCCGCTGGGGCAGTCGTACGTTTGTTCAACAGGCCTCAGACTGGGCGTATTATTAGGGATCCATAGCTAAACGAATCGCTCGTAGCCTGGGCTGCCTGAGTGAATCGCTCGTAGCCTGGGCTGTCTGAGTGATCTTAAAACGATCACTAAGGTTAAGGCAACATACGGCGCGTTCAGTCCATGGATGGGTCACCGTCTATGACTAACGCTAGTGGCATTTTTCCGAGCGATTCCGTGCTTCGCAAGGCACGTTAAGCAGTTGGTGCCGGCTGCCGTCGATAGATGGCTCCACCACGGACTGGTAGAGTATGGCCTATACCTTCCTCAGGGAAGAGACCCGTACCCCTCGGTGGGGACATGATGGGTTGACATGATGGATAATGACAGCTAAATGGCAAAAAACGGAACCCTTATGGATTCGTAATGTCTGCTGTCTGTCCGTCCGTATGTCACAACCACTTTTTTCCGAAACTATAAGAACTATACTACTGAATCTTGACTAAGTAGATGTATTCTGTGAACCGCATTAAGATTTTCGCACAAAAATAGAAAAAAAAAATTTTGGGAGTTCTCCATACTCGAAATTTTTTTTCATCAAACCCAGTGTGGGGTACCTATGGATAGGGCTTCAATTGGGTATTGGACACGATGTCAAATACCCGATTTTATGATGTCAAATGAGTTACTTTTAAAACGGAATTTTGTATGAAAGTACTCGCTTGTGACGTCACATTTTAGAGCACTCTTTTTATGTTTCATGTATTTAAAAATTATTATAACTAGTAAATGATTAAAAGAAATACATTTTCCGAATCATTTTGTAATTTTTGTTTTAATCGAGCATCTCAAATAATTTATTGTTGATAGTGTCAAATACTGAGCTGACCGCTGCGCCCCACAGACGTCGAGGTGAACGTAAATTACTACAATACAGACTTTGTTACAAAAAGCTTAATCACACAGCCCTAAACAAGTCTCAGTCAGTTATACACCTTAATAGCATTTATTGTACAGGATGTTTGGAAGCTGGGTGCAAAGCCTTAGGGGGGTAACATAAACATAAACATTTACATACAGGCACATACATTGCTTCTGGCCCCACACTAGGATACCCTGTGTCGTGGGAACCAGAAACAGCGATGTCACAAACATGTTTTTTTTCTCCCCAGCAGGGCATCGAACCCGGGACTTCTCGCATTGTAACCAGATGCGCTAACCGTTACGCCACAGAGGTCGTCAAGCGTTAGTACAGACCATCTAGAACATTTTGTGCCATATTTTGTCCTAGCTAAAATCTATTTTTTTAGGGAACTTTAACGATTTGAATACCAAAATCCCAAAATTTTCCAATGATAATAACGTAAAATTTAATTTTTTTTATTTTTATTACTGTGTTTTATAGCCAGATTTGGGTTAAATTATATTAAATAATTTTAAAGCACTGTTCTTGCTGAAAAAAAAATGTTGTACCTAAATTTAAAGTTCTCTAAGAAAACAATCAAACTTTGGTTAGGACAAATATGGCTCAAAATGTTCTACATGGTCTATGCTAACACCCACTTAAGGCTTTGCACACATCTTCCAAACACCTTGTATAAAGTTGGCTGGCGAAGTAACAATGGTTTCAAGGATCGATCGGTCAATCACATCATGAGACTAAATCGCAGTTTAATAACGGCTCGCTGTCTCGCTACAAGATTGATGAAGTGTCAGGCCTGCCCCACACCGGGGCGGTCGCGGCCTCGGCCTATACAGAATACTGCGGATGGGAAAAATACAACAACATCCCTTGTAACGAGAAACTCAGTAATAGACACTATACTTGAGCCATTACAAACGTGTGAACCGAGTCATAAATGCGAGCGAGAGTTCCGATATGCATGATATGCCACCTATATGTGTGAGAGAGAGGTCTGATACAAATTTTTATGACTCTGTTCGCACGTTTGTAATGGCTCAAGTATATTGGTATCACGTTACGAGGGCAGATAAGACCAGCCCTTATATTACGTAACTTTACACTCTATCGGGTTATCTAGTCAAAATAATAACGTATGTGACAGTTCGGAGTTCCTACTCCGTATGAAGGTATCTCCGTATGAGATACCTACTGGGAAAAAAAGTCCCAGAATGTAACAGTGTGACATAAGGTGGTGTGACATACCGGGAACAAAAGAGCTAAATCAGACCACTCCATACAGTGGAGTCTTGCGTAATTGCACCCGAGGAGGTCTCGTAAGAAAAAAAAAGTATAAATACAGGAATATTTTTCACCAGTACAATAAATCAACATACGTAATACTAAGTCCAAGATACATATACCAACATTTTTTGTTACTACCCAGTTGGTACAAAAAAACAAAAATACCAATGTCTGAACTTATCCGCAAATCTTAAAGAAATATGGACTCATTACGCATGAGCACAACTAAACGCACGAACTGGCAACTGCGCGCGGCTTGAAGGAGGAAAATAAGCGGCGGTGGCGGCGCGATGACGCCTTGTAATGGGTGCCCATGAGTTACAAATTGGATGAAGGATAAATTAATGAAAATGAAAAAAAAATATGGTTATTTTATTCGTTAAATGTAATCTATTATCGATACCAATGATATGGTAAAATTTATTGTACCAGTGAAAATTTCACCCGGTATACACATTTACATGGCACATACATTGCTTCTGGCCCCAGACTAGGATATCCTGTGTCGTGGGACCCAGAAACAGCGACATCACAATCATGTAAGCATCCAAGACCTGGGGTTTTTTGTCTCCAGACGGAATTCGACCCCGGGACCTCTCGCATAGAAGGCAGATACGCTAACCGCTACGCCACAGAGGTCGTCAAAGTTGTCAATACATGCAACTTAGATATTTAAGATAAATAAATAAAATAAAATAAAAAATTAATTCATGAAGCACTTTTATAATTGATGGCGTGATTGTAATCAGGTCGGGCTCTTTCGATAAAAAAATCTAGTGATTACATACAAACATAAGCTCACGCCGGTATCCCAGAGGGGTAGGCAGATACCAGGGACTGCCAACTGCCACGATCCTGCCAAACTTCACACTTCACAATGACTGCAGTGTTGCATGCACACATGCTGGTTTCTTGAATATAAATCTGAGGAAAAATTCATAGAACAAAAATTGCTGCAATACATGAACTCTAATTGGGATGTTTGGAATGACAGTTTAGGAATTACCCTGTCTTGTGTCCCTTCGAGCGATTGTGCACTACAAGGAATTTTACTGTCCGAACATCCGATTTTTTACGGTCCGAAGTGGCATGAAAAAAACGGATGATTGGCTTGTGCACTTGTCCGTCTTTACTCGGATGATACGCCTCAGTTTAGGGTAGCTCTGTCTATGAAACTACACGCGACGCACGCGAAATTACTCTGAAGGATGAGTTTCTTGGAACGTCGCAAAACCGTTCCGGAATGGGGAAAAGTAAAATGTCGGACGGCAAAATTACGTATAGTGCACAAACTAGTATACACATTATATGGCGTGCCATATCGGACCGTAAAAAATCGGACTGCCGGACAGTAAAATTCCTTGTAGTGCACAATCGCCCTTCCTGTACCTATGTCTGTCCGTTTTATTACTGTTTTCCTTTTATGTAATAGCTACCTGACCCACCAAACGTTGTTTTGTCAAATAGGGCTATGAAAAATAGACAATAACCTATTTTCAGACCTAACATATAAAATTTAATAAAAATCGGTCAAGCCGTATTGGAGGAGTTTTCGCACTAACACGGTGACACGAGAATTTTATGTATATATTAGAAGACTAGTTATACATAATATACTATGTATAGATAGATAGAAAACACCTTATTTTAGGTACCTACATCAAAAAGGAGATTTCACAGGTATTATACAGGGTGTCCCGTAAATCGACGTCAAGCCCGAACCAGGTGAAAAGGCAAGTCATAGTGGTTATCAGAAAAATACAAAAAAAAAATTGCATGAAAAAAAGTCATAGGCATTTAAAAAAAAAAATTATGTTTTGTAACTATTAATAATGCTTCTTCAAACTGTTAACAAAATTTCAAAACCAGCTGCTCCAGGTTAGAAGAAAAGGAGACTTAAAAAAAAAGTTAAAAATTGCCCACTTTTAATTTTAGTTTTCATTATGTTTGTGAAATGTCTTGAATAAATAATAAAAAAAAATTTTTTTTACTTAAAATGAAAAAATCGATTTTTCTTAATATTTTTCTGCTAACCAGTATGACTTGCCTTTTCACCTGGTTCCGGCTTGACGTCGATTTACGGGACACCCTGTATGTATATATACCTGCTTCAATATTTATTGGCTATAAAGTTGTAAACTTTTAGTCCGGATTTACTTACGGGTGTTGTTATATCGGAAGAGTCCGACCAGGTTTCGCTCAGATTCGCAGAGCTTAATCATGGTGAGCAGAGACGGAGCTCGCGTCGTCGGTTGCTCGTCTCACCATAATTAAGCTCTGCGAATCTGAGCGAAACCTGGTCGGACTCTTCCGATATAACAACACCCGTAAGAAAATCCGGACTAAAAGTTTACAATGTGTTGTGCTTACGAAAGTTTTTGGCTATAAAGTTTGTACGTTGATATCCAACAAACCGCGTCGTAAACGTTGAAATTCATCTATAACTTCTGATTTCTTGGCTTCTTATGTTGCCTGTGCTGCGAGGACCGTGGCCAGTCTGTCAGCGGATGGACCTAATGGTCGCTCAAGCAGCTTGCCGTCTTCAAGGCCTGATCGCGATCTCTGACCTGATTCTGTGAGCGTCGAAACATTGACATTGACATTCTAAGCTGCACTCAACTATTACGAAGTGTTAGGCGCTTATGACGAGTTGTTACACTTGAGTCCTATAGAATCAAAAGCGGCAATCTGCACTTTGACTGTTTAGTAGCAAAGTGCAAAAAACGATTGCCATGTTTAATTTTGAACTATTGCAGGTAGCCGTATTTGAAAGTGACCTGTCACTTTGAAGTCGATTTACTATGAAAGCTATATTTGATACTGATACTAAAATACGTTAAAAAGGGTTTAAAATTCTGAGTGCTGCCCTATTTACAAGTCAATTTCCCAAAAAAGTGCAGATTTCCACTTTTGATTCTATAGGACTCACTTGTTACAGCATTGTACAAGTAAACATTGTTATGGCGCGTACAGACTGGTGAAACGTAACATGCAATGCAAGAATCTCCCTTTCATTTAAATGAGAATCGGTTTCAAAGTGTGCTACCTTTCATGATACATTGCGGCAATGTGTATGGCAAATTCTTTCTTTGCATGTCACATTGGATCTTACGTTTCATCAGTCTGTGCGCACCTTAAGGGAATCTGCAGTTTGCAACATAGAACGGGTGCCGTCCGTGTGTCTGGCCGCAGCATTGATGTTTTCTTACTTTTGTAAGAATAGTAAATAATGTTTTGACATTGCAATGCCGTTATTGGGTAGTTTACAAAATGTCAAATAAGTTACTTTTAAGACGGGGTTTTGTATGAAAATACCGGATTATGACGTCATATTTCGGAGCACTCTTTTTATGTTTCATCTATTTAAAAATTGTAATAACTAGTAATTGAGTAAAAGAGATACATTTTCCGAAATATTTTGTAATTTTTGTTTTAATCGAGCATATCAAATTATGTATTATCGGTTGTGTCAACTACGCGTATAACTAGTTTTTTCGGAAATATATTGTTTTATTTTCTATTTAAGGAAAAAAAGATTTATGCTGTAGAAACATTCGGGCTTAAGTAATCATATTTCAGCTAGCTGAATCGGTAAAGCCGTTTCGGTGGAATTTGATGAGACACTATGAAATGAGATTTTTGTAATTGATTGATAATTAATTAATACATTAGTAATTGATGAGATTGATAACAATTTAGCATTTTATGTATGGTGTGCCATTACTTATAAATCTTATAATGTAATCCAATTAATACAAAATAACTCTGAAAAAAAAACTCGTAGAACAAAGGTTGTTGTGAAGCACTCAAACTCCAATAAAATTGGGGTTGTCACTTATGCCGCATGCAATAAAAGCTAAAAATTATTTCTGCATGGAAAAAGGCAAAAATACGGTTATTTTCCAAGGGGGGCCAGAGCTTGACAAGTGATGGACTGTCACACCGAGTTATGGGTGGACATTGCCTGACCACCCCCTCCCCCCCTCCGTTGACGCCAATGCCAACTAGAGGTACACAGACAAAAAAACCGTCTAAAACCCAACCGTTAACTAGTTGAAGATAAAATTTTAAATCGGTGGACAATCTCAAATGCACTTGGGCAGGTACAGTCAGACTTAAAGTGGAATGCAATTTATTTTTGATGGAGAAAAAAAAAGTTAATTAACATGAGACTATGATAGAATTGAGAACAAAGTCAAAGTTAAATATTTTATTTATAGTACAAATAGAATATTTACTTTATGAACGTCGAAGTTGTTAGTTTCACATTTAATAGATTACATGGAAAAAAAACTAACAAAGAAATGCCACAACACTTTTTATTGAACACATATGTTTGGGTAAGCATATAGCTGAAAACTTAATTTTTTAACTACATCTTTCGTAAGCACTACAAGTTATCAAATAATAATAAAGTTACTAATAAAATTTTTATTAGATTACGTTACATAAGCGTCAACAGTTGCTTAGGGATAGATCTCTAAAATATGTTTTCAGACACGATTGTAAAGTTAACTAATTCAATAAATGAATATACAAAACACAGCATTAACTCGGTGGTATTATGATTTCTTCAATAAAACATATAGAATACTCGTGTTTCTGTGACAATATTAATCAATGTCTTCTTTCTCTTTCTCTCTCTCTCTAAAAAAGATACACATGGCTATGGTAAAAAAAACCAAATAAACCAGTAAAATATCAACCAATCGCGTGGTCGACACGAGCTTCCTCTGTCCCGTGCCACATTCAGTCTGTCAAAGTGTCGCGTACATCCTCTGCATCTCATTGATTGAGATGTTCGCATCTGTATGAACTAAGGCAATTTGTTTCGATTAGCACCGTATAACAAGTAGCTTAATCAAAAATCGACCGTAATCCTTTTGTGTTAGCGCGCTTTTTAAGTTTTCAACGCTGAGTCAGTTGCCTTTTGTGGCTACTTAGACACACCACAGACTACATCTATGGTTTTGTGTTTTTTTTTTAATTTTATGTTGCGAGCCCATTACACAATGAAAAAAAATAAGGTATAAGAATAAGAAATAAGGAACCTGGAATAAGGAATAGGAATAGAAATCAATTGTCTTCCTTATTTTTGAATTGTGTCTTGCTCAACGGTGCTGCCATTGCTGGATTCCGCTATTCCTTATTCCTTGTTCCTTATTTCTTATTCCTTATTCTTATACCTTATTTTTTTCATTATGTACTGGGCTTTACATTCATTATGTTAATTGCCAGTTTATTTTGTTTCTGTTGTTGGTATAATAAATGTTCATCTTCATCTTCTTCTTAAGTGAGTTCATCGAAGTTAATCTCTCTTTGATGAACTAACGGCCGATTTCTGATTGGAGAATTTCACTAAGTAACTACTTAACTCTAGTGCTGTCTCGCCAAATTTCTCAGAGAAGAGCGTGACAGAACGTTACTTAAGTATTTACTTACGTGAAATTCTCAATTCAGAAATCCGCCCTAAGCAAACCAAACCAATTCACTCTGAGTTGGACTGTAAATGGATGCTAGTTAGGCAACAAGCACTAAGCGAGGCCACAACGGCTTATTGCGAAACCCTTCTGCTTACAATCTTTACCTTCGAAGTCGGTTGTAAAAATTACATCTAGATGATTATAGTAGAGTATCGCTAAAGCCATTCGGTTAGATTTAAACAAAATGTTTCCAACAAACTTTGTTGCAAAGGACAGACTGTACCCGTTTCAGTATTGAAAGGCTAGTACTATAATAATTATTAATAACCTCCATAAAACCCAATCACTTCATCTGGGCCTCGATTATGTTAGTGCATTATAGTACGACTAGCTGTGCCCCGCGGTGTTACCCGCGGTTCATCGATTTTCCCGTAGGAATAAGATATTTCCCCGCGGTAAAACGTAGCCTATGTTTTAATCCAGGGTATCGGCTAACTCCATACCAAATTTTATTAAAATCCGTCCAGCCGTTTCAGCGCTAAAGACTGACAAACATATAAACACACACACAAACTTTCAAGTTTATAATATTATATAGTGTGATGATGTGATGTGATGTGATGGTCGGGTCACGTGACGTGTTGACCTGAAGCGGCAATGAAACTAAACGTTCATGAAGTTGTCATTGTGCTACAATGCATTAGCAAAATCTAGGCCCTGGTCCCAAACTAGGATACCCTGTGCTATGGTAACCAGGCAAGGATAATACAAACATCGAATCACACCCAGACTGAGGCCATTTGTACAAATGTACAGCGGCCCCCAATGGGAATCAAACCCAAGACCAGTTTCTTGGTACCTAAGCGCCTTAACGACTTGACCAAGGAGGCAGTCTATAAATTAGCTAATTAATCCAAACTTGCTTGCTTAAAATTGGACGTAGTTTAGCAGAAACGTTCCAACCCACACAAAGTGACTTTTGAGATATTTGAGTTTTTAGGTTTAAGCTGATCTACGCGCTCCATACATTTGGGTTGATTTCAATATGCCATAACTTTGCACTTACTCATTGGATCGCTATCCGAGTCTTTGATTCTTAAAGTATAGAAGATAGTGATCATTTTGGTATATTTAACTCAAAAATGACCATATTGTGGGTTGGAACGTTTCTGCTAAACTACGTCCAATTATGATTAAAATACGCTCTAAAAATACAACAAAAAGTCAACGAAATGGTAATTAAGCGCTGGTTTTCAGTTCGTCCCATTTGTACAGGATCAATGAATATCACGTTCTCCTTGTAAAAAAAAGACAAGAGATGATTAAGCATTTATCGAAAATGCTAGTCATGTCACGGCCTTGACCCCTATACAATTATTATTAAGCCAAGTAAGAGTTACTTAATAATCTACATAACATTCACAGCGCGGCCACTGACCTAGGCTAACGTACGAGGATAGCAAGAGCAGTAGAGTCGTAACGACGAATTGATACATTTCGTTTCCATGAGGGAGTTTTGTTAAGAGTTTATTTTCTTTATAAGACACAACCAATAGATGTTAGATACAGCAATTAAATAACATTGTGTAGATATATTCTAGTCAAGAGAGTTGTTTTACACATGTGATTGGATATTATCCAATCGCAGGTGTGACCTTTACCTTAACCTAATAACCTTTAATAACCTTTTGACTTGAAGTAAATCATTTCTGAAATAACGCAAAGATTAAACTTTTTTAAACCTTAATAAACTTTTTAATCTTAATAACATAAACATAAACATTTACATACAGACACATACATTGCTTCTGGCCCCACACTAGGATACCCTGTGTCGTGGGAACCAGAACTTAACACTTTTTAAACTTCTTTAGAGATTTTTGCTCAATGTTATCTTACAAATTATCTAAAACTAGCTGGCACGGCCAACTACAATCAACAAGAAAAAAATCGTGAATATTCCTCATGAACTGATTATTGTGCTCTTTGGTGTGTAGACGAATTGGTTCCAACCACGGATTCATTCGAACATAAAACATCCATCCGGCCTTTCTTGATTTACAAATTACGAACCTGACTTTTAAAGTATATTACTACAAGAATGTCATTCGACTCTGTGTATTTCTATGTCCCCAGGAACCGGCCATTATTGTTTGCATTTTTTCGGCTCGCGCGTGTCTCGCTCGACCGTATATCTAACTAGGTCAGGTTCACTATTCGTCCTAGAATTTGTTGGCACGAAATGGAATTAAATTGTTACGCGTTACGCGTACGGTTCGGTTTAATAATTATTTGTCTACCACAACAAACAAAAACCTTCCCATGGTTTCTGTTTACGGAGATTTTTTCTGCTTAACACGACATTTTTTTAAGTTTTTCTTAATTTTGTTCATCGAGCTCAGGGTTCCATGCTACGTCATACCATCTCATTGACATTTACAGAATAAGATAAGATTAGATTAGAAGTTTTTTTTTAACAAACAATGATTTTCTGAACTAGCCCAGAATATACCTAAATAGTATATTAACATAACTACAATTAACTACAATTTAAATTATAAAACAAGTATTCACGTACAAGTAGCATTATTTATCAATAATTAACGAATCAATTTGTTTTTACTGTCGACACCACGTCAACCTTCACATTTTAGTTGCAAAGTCGCCCGTAATGCAACGGATTAAATGCATGAGTGTATAGGATGATTGTGGTGTCGACTGTAAAATGCACGCACTGCCGGCGTAATATAATTTAATCATTTATTTATTTAAGGCACACCAACAGCAAATCATGCAAAAATTATGGTAAACTTAATTAATATTAGTATTAGAACATACATGTTTGCCACTTATTGGTAAGCACAACTTTGACAATATTTGCTTCGGATCATGCAACTATAACAAATATAAGTTTTCATAAATTAGTTATTAAGTTAAAAAAATATTAATTAGGTACTAAATTAACAGGACCCAGGCACAACCTTAACATAATTAAGGTACCTACTGTTAATGCTCAACTAATGTGGAATACCAAAGAAAAAACTTGAGATAATATAATGATATAAAACCAAATTGGATTACTAATTGTTTATTACAGTTACGAGATTTTGTTTAAACACAGCGTGGGACTAAGAAAATATATCAATCATTGACTAGTTTATAAAAAAAAGAAACATCTAAGTAAGTAGGTAGATAGGTAGTATCTCAATGAACTCGTGAATTCATTAAAGACTCATTGCCCGGTACTATTACAATAAAATTCTATATTCTTTACTGCTTCATTAAAATGAACGCGTAATAAGTCGACATAAGACACAAATGAGGCAAAGGCTGCAGCAATGATGCATGTCATGAATAATGATGAGGTTCGAAGCTGGGGAACTTCGGTCATAAAATACATCTGATCATCTAAAGCTGGCTTAAAGATGACCAATCCGGACTTGGCCCCCGTGGTGGAGTATGGCCTATACATTCCTCAGGGAAGAGACCCGTGCCCCTCGGTGGGGACATAATGGATTGATGATGATGAAAGCTGGCTTCCCACGGTCCGCGATATCGCGGACGGACGCGGACCAGGGATTCGATTCTGTGAGAGCATTATAGTACGATGATACATGCACGGTCGGGTGTGTTTTTTCACAACATTGACGCCTAGAAGGTTAGGACCAACAAAAATGGCATTAAACAAAAATCTTTATTTTACAGTATGGCCGTTTTAAGATTTTTTAAATGTTCTGGTGGACGATGTGGAACCGTAAAAGTTGTCAGTAAAGCTTTGTGATCGTAGACAGTTTATGATTAGTCACTTTGTGTTTACTTTAGTCCAGCTCGCACGATACACCGTGGGAAGGGTCTCGATCCGCGGTTAGCACAGACAGTCGACACAGGTCAGCTGGAAGAGCCTCTCGTGGTGCGTGGCTGTACGTGGTCGTCGGCCGTCCGCGTCCGCCCGCGATATTGCGGACCGTGGGAAGCCAGCTTAAGTACTAATTTTTCAATTAATAGTAATATTAAATTAATTTTAAATTGTCTTAGCTCTAGGTCTTTAATGCTAATAGGTATTTTGTTGAATATCAATGGTGCCATACAGAAAACCCTTTTTCTCATAAGAGCAGTGCTGAATTTTTGTAAACAAAGTCTATGTCTGTGCTGCACAGGCACATACATTGCTTCTGGCCCCACACTGGGATACCCTGTGTCGTGGGAACCAGAAACAGCGACGTCACAACCATGTAAACATGACATCACAACCATGTAGACCAGGGCTTTTTTGTCCCCAGCCGGGATTCAAACCCGGAACCTCTCACAAGGTAGGCACTAACCGTTGCGCTACAGAGGTCGTCTTACTTTTCTATCAAGTATGCCATAAGACCTTGCTGGCCAAAACACTGATTCTAGGCCGACGGGAAGTACCTGCTCTGCAGATTTTGATTCCCTTGCAAGTGACAGAATATCCGACACAATCCGCCGCACCTTTCGTTGCTTTGATTTAAAAGTTATTTTTTTCACAACTCCAAGGTACTGTAGACCACTCCCTAGAGTCTAATTTACATTATTTTCCAACAGAATGATATGTGATATAACGAAAATATAACAATAGCGGTTTTTTGCCTCTATTTGGTATTTTACTAAGCAATAGCTGTACAATGTCTTTGCAATTTTATAATCTGTGCAAATTGAATAAGCCACTTTCGTGAAGAGAAACACGTTGCGCGAGGCGCCGAGTATATAACGTATGTAATACCTAACATAGAAAGTAAAGTCATATTCCGAATATTGCCGGCACTGTAAGAAAGCTCAAGAAATCAAGATCATTCAAACATTAGAGCATAAAAACAAAATTAAAAATTTAAAACGAAAAAGGATAAAATAATTTTGAAACACCCGACTCAAAGAATTTATGCTATGGACTTAATAAAACACCAAGAAAATCCGTTGGAGCTCTGACCGTCTCCGTTCCGTAGTGGTTAAAAAGTAGGTGTGCATGGGGCTTCCACACGTCCACATTATCATATAAAAACAATAATAATAACTTCCACACAAGACAATCGCATGACCTGGTCACAAACTAGGATGCCCTGTGCTATGGTAATTAGGCAAGGAAATTCATCATCAACTCATTATGTCCACACGTCCGTCTCTTCCCTAAGGAAGGTATAGGCCATACCACGGGGGCCTAGTCCGGATTGGTGGAGGCTTGTGAGACTAGTGGCTGGTCTTACTGTCAGAAGTTTTCAAGCCACCCTAAGGCCTCTAACTTGGCTTAACGACTGCCATCTATCGATGGCAGCCGGCACCAACGCTTAACGTGCCTTGCGAAGCACGGAACCGCTCGGAAAAATGCCACTAGCGTTAGTCATAGAACGGTCATACATCCATGGACTGAACGCGCCCTAATGTCTGCAAACAAAAGAAAATAAATAAATAAATAAATATGTTGCTTAACCTTCGTGATCGTTGAAGATCACTCAGGCGGCCGGGGGCTACGAGCGATTCTTTCTCTTCTCGAGGAAATTACAAACATCGAAAGATACCCAGACTGAGGCCATGTGAAGGTAAACAATAAAAAAATAACCCGTATCTAGATGTGGGAATGTCACTGGCTATTTATTTGCAGGGACAGTATCTATATAAATAAAATTCAAAGTCCTGACTGACTGACCGACTCACTCATCAACGCCCAGCCCAAGCCGTTGGACCAAGGAAGCTGAAATTTTGCACAGAGGGTCTATATAATGTAGACAAGGAATAAGACCGGTTTTTTTGAAATTCAACCCCTAAGGGGGCGGAAAGGGTTGCCAAAATTTGTATGGGAGGTATAAAGAATGTTGTCTAATTTTCTTGAAACTTAAAATAAATACTCTTCAACACAATTGATAGAGCACGTGTTTTGGCGTTTTTCCAAATGTAACCCTTAAGGGAGTGAACGGGTTTGCAAAATTTTTAACTAAAGTCCACGCTGACGGAGTCGCGGGCGAAAGCTATTATTATTATAAAGTCCTTGCCAAGACTGATGCAACAAACATGTCTCGTGGCGTCATTGAATCATCACAATGAACTTCCAGGCCTACTTAAACCAAAAGCTATGTGTCGACGTAATTTTAATGGATGTAATGTTCCACCTGAACCTGTCGAGATAGTAAAGGCCTTGCACTGAGAAAAATGCAGGCACTTATACCTCTGTGCAAAATAAGTTTCATTTGGACGTAGTTTAGCAAAAAGGTCCACACAAAGTGAGTTTTGAGATATTTGAGTTTTTAGGTTTAAGCTGATTTACGCTCTCCATACATAGGGTTGGACTACCGTGTGCCATAAGCCCATAACTCTGCACATACTCATCGGATCGCTATGAAAGTCCTTGGTTCTTAAAATATAGAGAATAGTGATAATTTTGGTATATTTAACTCAAAAATGACCATGTTGTGGGTTTGAGCTTTTCTGCTGAACTACGTCCATTTATTGCTCTTACGGTTAACTACATTTTTGTCCCACTTGCGGTGGAGGCTATGGGGGCTTGGGGGGCATAGGCCAAGATTTTTGTTAGGGAGTTGGGGCGCCGTTTGAGGGACCGTGGGCTTGGCTGCCGCTGTTAAGTTTTAGGGGCCACCTAATCTTTTTTAGGGGCTTCTTAACGGTTGATGCGTAGACCTATAAAGATTAGGTGGCCCCTAAATCTTGTGTTGTTGGTGAAAACGGGCATGAGACACTTCTTGGTCAAAGGATTTATTTGGCGGTGCAGCGTAGCAATGCTGGCAGCGTGCTGGGGACCTTTGGTTCAGCTGTTTCCGGGGAGGATTGTTAGGTTAGGTGGGGGGTTTTCTTTTGTATGCCTTAACTATTATTTTATCTGTGTTATCAACGAAACATTTGGTGGGTTTTGTGCACGTGTTTGTTATTATAATTGTTGTTTATTTACTTATATTGTCATCGTCTGTCTAAGATTGGCAAATCACTACAGGTTATGGGTCCGCGAATCTTCGGAACAAAATTCTCGGAATGGGCCAGACAATGAGCAGAGACGGAACTCACGTTGTCGGTTGCTCGTTTCTGACGACAGAGAGCGAAACCTGGTCGGACTCTTGTGCCAAAAAGTCTGTCGTCAAAGTCGGCTTCCCACGGCCCGTGATATCGCAGACGGACGCGGACCAGCTCGCACGACACACCGTGGGAAGGGTATCGGTCCGCGGTAGCAAAGAGAGACGACAGGTCAGTTGGAAGAGCCTCTCGAGGTGCGTGGCTATCCGTGGTCGTCGGCCGTGCGCGTCCGTCCGCGATATCGCGGACCGTGGGAAGCCGACTAAAGACGAGCAACCGACGACGTCGCGAGCTCCGTCTCTGCTCACCATGATTTAGCTTATACGAATCAGAGCGAAACCTGGTCGGACTCTTCCGAAAAAAGCTGAAGTAAGTTTATCCGGAATAAGTTAATAGAGTTGGTCTGGTTTTAATTTACATTAGTTGTTACATTGAAGGAACCCTGTTTTGACACGGAGTATAATTTTATTTACACACCTAGTGGAAAATTAAATTCAATATTTATGGCGGTTAATTGATTTGATCGTGGTAAGTTTATTACTGTGCTAGGATTATTGGTTCAGTCCAATTAAGGCACTGGACAGTACATCGACCTCTAGGGCTTGATTGCACTCTTGCGGGCACCCCGTAGGATAGCCAAACGTTTATAGGTAGTACGTGGCATTGTATTTTTTTTCGGATCTGAACTAATAAATCAGTATACCTAACTACTGTTTAATTTGTTTGTTCAGGTTCACGAACGGGATAAAATATATATTTTTAAATGACAATTTTACTAGCTGACCCGGCAAACGTTGTTTTGCCGTATTTAATTAGCCTACTACTTACCTACCAAATATACACATAAAAAATGATATCCTAGCATTGAATATGTATCCTAGATTGTGTTGTACAGTCGACAGCACGGCAACCTTCACATTTTAGTCGCAAATTCGGATTTAATTTTTTCAATTGAAAGTGTAAGTCAGGTGTAAAAGGGTAAAAGAAAGTAAAAAACCTTTCAACCTCTGTAATAAAAAGGAAATTAAATTCGTTACCCTTAAACGGGGCTTTTTTCCCTTTTAAGGGTAAACAATTTAATTTTCTTATGACTATTCGATGTACATTGCGGACCAGAGTCGTTTTGTTAATCTGTGGGTTAGGGCCCTGCCTCACCGGGACGTTATGGTGACGTCGCTAGCGACCGTATACAAGCAGTTAATATTGAAATGTATGGTGCCTAACTCACTTCTCGACGACGGTCTGGCAATATCGCCATTCAATACAAACTGCTTGGATAGGTCCGTAGCTGGCGACGTCGCCATGGCGTCCTAGTGAGGCAGAGCACTTAATGCAACGGGGTTAACATCACATTACATTTACAACATACAGGCACATACATTGCTTCTGGCCCCACACTAGATTTCTGGGTTGAGTGATAAATGTGCCTTTATGTACTTAAACGTTTGAAAAAACGTCCATGTAAATAAAAAAGAATTATGTTCCACAGCACATTTTATAGGATGATGTGCTATCGGCTTAGAGAAATCGTATTTTTAATAAATAAGACCTAGATAGATAGATAGAATATTCTTTATTGTACTCATAAATAACATTTACAGTTTTTTATAAATCTAAGTACAATTGGCGGCATTATTACTATAAGCAATTTCTTCCAGGCAACCATAGACGGAGACAAGAAAGAAACTAGAGACGGATAGTCGTGCAACTACGAAATTAAGAATGATTTCTATAATTATATAAACTTACTTAAACCATACCGTCAGTTAAGTTCTAACAGTGCGCGAGTAAAAAATGACAACTTTACAGGAGAGCGAAAAAACTGTGTAAAATTTCAATTAGCTACATTATAGGTGTACATTATTTGGGAAAAGTATTTAAAATCAACTTATTGAAGATAAAAAATTGGGCGGTCGAAAGAAGCCCGCCACTTTTCTTCATCAAATGGCATCAAAAAGTCGAAACGGCCAAAAATAACTTTCGCACTGTTAGAACTTAACTGACGATACATAAATATTTCATTAAATAAACATACATACATAGTAATAATATATGTTTTTTTGACCTCGAGGTGTCGGACGTAGTGCCGACAACGTAGGCAGGTCCCGGAAGAGCCATCGGTATTTAGGCAGGTGCAATATCCGACAAATAACTTGAAAAAAAAATGGCTTCCACAAATCACAACCAGTGCTATGGTAACACCCAGGAAATACACCCAGAGGTCATTTGTACAAATGTTCGGCGGCACCTAGTGGGAATCGAACCCAATCGAACCTCCAGCAAGGTAAGCTGAGTGCTTAGTGCGAGTTTTTTTATTCACTTTCGATAGCGAGAGCGTTTGCAATTTGTATAGGAGTGACAAAGCGCGCCACATAGTTGTCTCTTTATCACTCCTATGCAAATCGCAAACGCTCTCGCTATCGAAAGTGAATGAAAAAACTCAGTATACGCACTCTGACGTGACAGTGTAATTTAGAAAAGTCAGTGAATTTTCAGTAGCGAAAAGTTTAAAATTCAAGTTTGTATCGGTGTAATCCTCTTTATAGTCTGTTAGCTTTTAGAATATACCTCGGGCTCTAGAGTAGGCTTCGGTTTTCGCCGAAAGCACACGAGTGTAATACTACTTCCTGCTCGGTATAAAACTTTTCTTCACTATTTTGAAAAGTTATGTGAAGTTGTAAATAACAATACAAAATAAACTTTCATCATCATCATCATCATCAGGCTATATTAGTCCACTGCTGGACATAGCCCTCCCCTAATGAGCGCCATAGTGCCCTGTCTTCAGCTTGCCGCATCCAGCATCTGCCTGCAGTCTTTCGCAGATCGTCATCCCACCTGGTTAGAGGGCGTCCTACACTACGTTTGCCGAGTCGCGGTCTCCACTCAAGAACACGTTTACCCCAGCGGTTGTCGGTTCTTCACGAAATATGGCCAGCCCACTGCCACTTCAGCTTGCTAATTCTCTGAACTATGTCGATAACTTTGGTTCTCTGTCGGATGTTTTCGTTACGAATCCTATCCTTCAGAGAAACTCCGAGCATAGCTCTCTCCATAGCTCGCTGAGCGACTTTAAACTGGTGGACCAATCCTTTCGTGAGTGTCCATGTCTCGGCTCCGTAGGTCAGGTAGGACACACTGATTGAAAACTTTCGTTTTCAAGCATTGCGGTATGGATGACGAGAAGACTCGGCGTAGTTTCCCAAATGCTGCCCAGCTCAGCTGGATCCTCCTCTTGGCCTCCTTCTCGAAATTGTTTTTATCTAACTGCAGAATCTGCCCGAGGTAAGTGTATTCGGAAACGATTTCGAGAAGGTGACCATGTACAACGACCGGTATTGGATCAATGTGACCATTGATCATGACTTTGGTTTTATCCAAATTCATACCAAGACCGATGCGTCGCGAGGCTGATGCTAGGCTGGCCAGCATGTGGTTCAGCTCCTCTAGCGACTCCGCCATTAAGACTATGTCATCTGCGAATCGCAGGTGTGAGATGTAGTCGCCGTTTATGTTAATGCCCTTTTCTTTCCAGTCCAGCGTCTTAAACATGTCTTCCAGCGCGCTTGTAAACAGTTTCGGGGATATAACATCCCCCTGTCTTACTCCTCTGCACAGTTGGATAGGTTTAGACTGCTGGCCCTGTACTTGGACACTCATGGTGGCGGCTTCGTACAGACATCTCAACACCTCGATATAACAATAGTCTACTTGGCATCGCTGTAAGGATTCCAGAACAGCCCAGGTTTCGACAGAGTCAAAGGCCTTCTCATAGTCCACAAAAGCAAGACACAGGGGCTGATTATACTCCTCGGTCTTCTGTATAATCTGCCTCACTGTGTGAATGTGGTCTATGGTGCCATATCCTCCGCGAAACCCGGCCTGTTCCGGCGGCTGGAACTCGTCGAGTCCTCTGGCGAGACGATTCGTGATCACTCGTGAAAACAGCTTATAGACATGGCTCAGGAGCGAGATGGGTCTGTAATTTTTAAGAAGAGTCTTGTCACCCTTCTTAAAAAAGCGCACCACCAAACTCGCGCTCCATGGCTTTGGAGTTCTCCCACTGTGAAGGACGGCGTTGAAGAGCTTTTGTAATTCCTGTATAACAGGGGCTCCTCCAGCTTTCAAGAGCTCTGATGTTATTCCGTCCTCACCGGGGGCTTTTCCATTTTTTAAGCTGCCTCAGGGCTAGCATGATCTCGTCTTGACTGATGTCAGGCAGTTCGTCGGTGTAGTGGCGCGTCAGGGTGGCTCTGGGGGCATGTGCAGAGTATAATCGGCCATAGAAATCCTCTATCTCGGCGGAGATCTCCGGCTTCGACAATACGATCCTCCCGTCGTGCGTTGTAAGCTTCGTCAGGTGGCTTCTGCCAAGCTGCTGAGTGAATACTTTGGACCCTCGGTTTTGCTCTATTGCCTCTTCAATGAGGCGTGTGTTGGAGCTCCGAAGGTCGCGCAGTACCATCTTCGCAATTTGCTTGTTCAGGTTTGACCTCTCTGACGAAGTCGCTTGGGTGGTTTCCCGTCTTTTTGTCAGCAACCGGAGAGTCTCAGCCGAGAGTTTGGATTTAATGCCTGTCCGCTGCGTTTTGTAGAACTTGATGCCCTCGTCCCTAAGAGTTACGATACGTATTCTTTCTATATCTGCCTTCTATATAAAGATACAGAAGAAAAGCAGGAAATGTAAAACCCAATGCTATGCGCCGTGCGCGTACAAAAACCGCTGCAATTTTAGGAACCTTCGCTGGTTTTTCCGCGATACACAAAAAAGTGAGAATGAATACTTAAGCGTTCATAAATTAAACTCTAAAGAGAGGTCAGCCCCATTGTTCGGCCACTAATTCCAATTGGCCTTCAATTACTTACGATCAATTGGACGTGGTGATAGTTAAATCTATTTTTCTGTTTGATTGATGCCTGCCTTGGAGGGGATCTATACTTATCTATACTTGGCATTTTTTTTGGACTTTAAACGACACTGAATTAAAAACCTTTAGCGGTAGAAAATTCGATACCGTTTGCAAATCTAGTACTAGCTAGCACTAAATTGGTAAACTGTTCCGAGTCTTCTACCGCTAAAGGTTTTTGATTTAAAAATAAAATAAAAAAATAAATAAACTCACGCCCGTTATCCCCGAAGGGGTAGGCAGAGGCACCAGTCTCTAGAACTGGACCCACGTTTTGCCGAGTTTATTAGGTCCCAAACGTGACAAGTGGCAAGCCTGTCGCCGTTATCCGGGCACAATTTATCAGCGAATGGTGTTGCTGTACAAACAAATGTACGTAACTAAAAATCATTGGTACATGCGTGGTTCGAACCCAGACCCTCATGATCGAGAAGCAAGGGTCAACCTCACTACGCCACCACCGCTTTAGTGATTGATCGTTTTGATTTAGTGTTGTTTAAAGTTTGAATTATGCCAAGATAAATGGATTATAGGTACTTTTCTGAAGTCTACGCAGTCGAAGTCGCAAGCAAAGGCTAGCGTGTAAATAACTACGTTATAGCAACGTAACCCCATAGGCATAGGTCATGTCGTGGGTGTCACGAGATAATTGGTCGGTATATTGACATTTCAATGCGGTAGACCGCAGCAGGCTGTGATCTAATAAATTATAATGTTTGAGTACTAATTATAATGTGTATAAATGACTTATAGTAACGGTGACCCCACATTAGGTCTAGCTTCTGTTGTGGGCGTTCCGACTTAGACATAATTGGTCGTTATATTGACATTTTAATTTGGTCTAGGCAGGCTGTCATCTAATAAATAATTATAATGTTTGAGTACTAATAATAGGTACATTTAGATACAACATGACATTGATTTTAGAATATATAATTATTGTCAACACTTCATTATAATGTCACGCTTAAGAATGTAGTTTAAAAATGAACTAATTTATTAATTTCCTATTGCACGCAACTTTCGATATTTTGAACTGTATTTTTCCGGGATAAGAAGTAGCCTTTGTGCTGTTTCAGATAGATTTATAACAAACATCAATACATCCAAATAAGTAGTAGTGAGGTAAGATTCATCATCATCAACCCATTATGTCCCCACCGAGGGGCACGGGTCTCTTCCCTGAGGAAGGTATAGGCCATACTCCATCACCGGGGCCAAGTCCGGATTGGTGGAGACTTGTAAGACTAGTGGCTGGTCTTATTGTCAGAAGTTTTCAAGCCGCCCTAAGGCATAATGTATACCTAAATATTATACATAGTTCAGAAGAAGAGTCTTGGAGTTTTTTATGAGTAGATCACCTATTATTCGTTGATTTTCAAAGCGGACCGGACAAACAGACGGACTGACATGGCGTTAAACAGATACTATATGTATTTAATGTCTAGCAGTGGGTTGGTACATACGTACCATTAGGAACGATATCATATGGATTATCCATCCGATAGGCATTCTTGCTATAAGCGTTCCTACCTGAGTACGGAACCCTAAAGTCTCTCATCATGAACCCATTATGTCCCCACCGAGGGGCACGGGTCTCTTCCCTGAGGGCCATACTCCACCACGGGGGCCAAGTCCGGATTGGTGGAGGCTTGTAAAACTAGTGGCTGGTCTTACTGTCAGAAGTTTCCAGCCGCCCTAAGGCCTCTGACCTGGCTTAACGACTGCCATCTATCGAGGGCAGCCGGCACCAACTGCTTAACGTGCCTTGCGAAGCACGGAACCGCTCGGAAAAATACCACTAGCGTTAGTCATAGACGGTGACCCATCCATGGACTGAACGCGCCGTATGTAGCTTAACCTTAGTGATCGCTTAAGATCACTCAGGCAGCCCAGGCTACGAGCGATTCATGTTTCATTCATTCATTAAAGTCTCTCGAACACCTAAAATGTGATCCTGTCTGGTTCCTCACATCGTTTTCCCTTCCTTGCAGCACACGAAATGGGCTCCCTGCCTCGGGTTTCGGTGTCCGCGGGCGCGCGCCAGGGCGTGCCAGCCGCGCCCCTGACGAAACACTTCGCCAGGCTGTCACGGAGCCAGGACATTGCACTCGTCTATACTGGTAAGAAACACAAGAAGAGAAGATGACAGAGTTATTTTTCATGTTTTTAAAGTTTAATAATTGTTTATTACGCAATTGCTTAGTATTTCTTTTGGATTAAGAAGAATTGTTTTTTTTTCTCTCTCATATTTTAATTGATTTTTGTTTTGTTTATGTTTAATTGATCACCATCTTTACTATTAGTCGACTGTTTTACGCCCTCTTTACCTTACTCCCGCACAACATCACAGGGAGAAGGCAGTGGCTGAAAACCAGCGCTACCCGCGGCTGTCTGGGGTAGCACCAGCTGAGCCACTACCTTTTGCCTTATTGTAAACCTAGTTTAGTCCATAATTTGTTAAAATTTTATTTGATGAGGCAATAAATACCTTGTTATTACTATTATTTTATTATTATAATTATGACACGGGCAGCGTCGGTTGCTCGTCTCACACGACGCGAGCTCCGTCTCTGCTCACCATGATTAAGCTCTGCGAATCGGAGCGAAACCTGGTCGGACTCTTCCGATATAACAACACCCGTAAGTAAATCCGGACTAAAAGTTTACAATGTGTAGTGCTTACGAAAATTTTAGTTCAAAAAAGATGATTTAAAATGGAAATGTCGCCAGCTTTCTGGATTTAGGTATCATGTGAAACCTTTGAATGCACTATGAAATGCAGGAATGTCGGAGTATGTAGTGCGCGCACAGAGTTGACATGTGCTTGCCTATTAAATGACAACTTGCTTTGTTTGTTACAATTTATAGGAAAAAAAAACCATTAACTATTAACTATACAAAGTAAAATAAGATTGTCATAAGCATTGTCGTGAACTATCCCAAAAGCCGCCATGTCACTCTTGACACAGTCTTTAAGTCTTTTGTCTGCCGACACGCCTGTTGGCGTACGCTACCTGAGGTAATCCACATTTAGCACCCACATAAATAGCACCTGCACAAATAGCACCAGGCCTAGTCCATATTCAGCACCTACTGATATTTTTGGCAGGTGCTGTTAGTGAATTCAAATGTATTTATTTTGCCAAAAATATCAATAGATGCTGAATCTGGACTAGGCCAGGTGCTATTTGTGCAGGTGCTATTTAAGTGGGTGCTCATGTGGATTACCTCAGGTAGCGTACGATGAAAATGAAAACTTATTTGAAAAATTGTAATGTTTTAAATTGACCGTAGTTTAGTGAGGGAGTTTTGAGATATTTGACTTTTTAGGTTTAAGCTGATTGAGGTACGCTCTCCATACATGTGGGTTGATCTATCGTGCCATAACTTTTCACAATTGCACATACTCATCGGATCGCTATGAATGTCTTTGATTCTCAAAATATAAGAGCATAGTCATCAATTTGGTATATTTAACTCAAAAATGACCATGTTGTGAATCGGGACCTTTTTGCTAAACTAGGTCCAATTAACCTCGTCTTAATTTCCTTGAATTTCGATTGCAGATGAAAACTGTCACGTCCGGATCAGCTACGCGGAGCTCGCAGCCAGGGCCAACGCCCTCGCGCGGGCCATAGCTTCACGCGCGCGCCCCACGGGGGCTAACAGAGACGGCGACTACGTCATCGCAGTCTGCATGCAACCGACTCATAAGTAAGTCCGTGTATACAGGGTAACCTCAAAATGCGCAATTCCTATGACGCAGTTTTTAGATTTGTCATTTACAGTGTTTCACTGGAATTCTTGGAACAGGGCCTTCATCATCATGACGACCTCTGTGGCGTAACGGTTAGCGCATCTGGTTACCATGAGAGAGGTCCCGGGTTCGATCCCCGGCTGGGGAGAAAAAAAAACTCCAGGTCTTGGATGTTTACATGTTTGTGACGTCACTGTTTCTGGTTCCCACGACACAGGGTGTCCTAGTGTGGGGCCAGAAGCAATGTATGTGCCTGTATGTAAATGTTTATTTATGTTTATAATGTAGTTTTACCAAAATATCCGTGTCCTCACCCACAGCACGCTGACAATCTTGCTAGCGGCGTGGAAGGCCGGAGCCGCCTATGTCCCGATGGAGCCCAGCTTCCCCCAAGCCCGGATCTCCCACATCCTCAGTGACGCCCAGCCCTCACTCGTCATTTACGACGAAAGCGGTGAGTGAAAACGTCATAGTCATAAGATAAGATAAAATAAAAGTTGCAATTTTAGAAATACAATGGGCGGTGTTATTACTTACAGCAATTTTTTCCAGACTACCTTGTGACCTAGTCGCTGAAGGAAAAAGAGAGACGGGTAGTAGGTGCAAATAAGAATAATACATCATTATCATCATCATTCAGCCACAAGAAGTCCACTGGACATAGGCCTCCTCCATGGATTTCCAAAAAGACCAGTTGGAAGCGGCTAGCATCCAGCGTCTTCCTGCCACTTGGATGAGATCTTCTGTTCATCCTAAATAATACATACCTATACTTAATAATATACTTCCATAAATCTTACTTAGATAGTTGTTATAAGCTACTACCTATGTTCAAGAGCAGGATAAAATTAATATAGCATAACATAACTACGCTATATAGCGGTGGTGGCGTAGTGGGGTTGTCCCTTGCTTCTCGATCATGAGGGTCTGGGTTCGAACCACGCATGTACCAATGACTTTTAGTTACGTACATTTGTTTGTTTGTACAGCAACACCATTGGCTCTTAAATTGTGCCCGGATAACGGCGATAGGCTTGCCACTTGTCACGTTTGGGACCTAATAAACTCGGCAAAACATGGGCCCAGTTCTAGTGATTGGTGCCTCTGCCTACCCCCTCGGGGATAACGGGCGTGAGTTTATGTAACTACATATAAATCAAATTAATCAAGTAATCGTAACTTCTACACAACACTTTTGTCCTGTTCCCAGACTAGCACGCACACATTGTGCTTTTCTTCTATCTATGTGACTAATTAGCCCATAAAGCCCACTGTGGGCATAGGTCTCTTCTCTTTCACGCCAACCCATCCGGTCCAGTGCTATAGTCTCGTCCAATGTCTCCCAGCCGCTTTCAAAATGTCGTCATCAGGCTTTGCTTACCAGACAATAATAATAATAACTTCCACACAACAAAATCACTTGAACAGGGCCTAAATTCTGCTACTGCATTGTAGTACAATGATACCAGCACGAACATGCCGATTTAGTTTCATTGCCGCTTCAAGTCTGCACGCCCACGCGTATTAAGCTTTCTAGGCGTCAATGGCATGAAAAAACACGTCACGTGACCCGACCGTGTATCTGTCTGAGAAAATCCTACAGTCCGTTTTTTAATTCAATGCAAAAAAATTACGCGGTGTTACCGCTATAAAAGCTATAGGTTACCTCGGTAGACTTTTTTTACCGTGAACAGAAGACTCATGTGACCGAAATCCTTATCGCATCAAAGACATTAAAATTGAATTACTCGTAAGAGCAAATTCTAAAAAAAAACACCTGCGTAGTATACACAATTTAACTTGGAAGTAAAATTCTTAAAAAGTTGGTTCTTACGTACCAACAACATTCAGACATTGACAGCCTAAGCATTGTATGGAGATGTCACTGTGACAATATATATTTTTTGCATTGAATGAAAAAACATGGAAAAAACAGCGTCTAAGGCTAAGTGCGGAAATCTTGAATCAGGTCTGACTACAATGAAAGAAAGATGAAGAAAGAAGACACTTATCAGAAAATGTATTTTAGAAATAGAATAGGGTTGGATGAATAAATATTTCGGAATTTGTATTCAAATTGACACAGAGTAAAAATAAATTAAATCGGTGCATTTCTCCACAGCCAAGCCAGCGATGTTCCAGAACAGCGGCGTACCAGCTGTCTCCTTCGAGGAATTACTGCTGGAGTCCAGCGGTCTGTCCACAGACGAGCCCGCCGCCCGTGAGATGCTGCAAGAGTCTCGAAGTGACAGCATCGCTATAGTGCTGTATACTTCTGGAAGCACCGGAGTGCCTAAAGGTAGAAAGTTCACGCATTGTCTGAGTCCACAATACAATACAATCAATTTGCCAGACAGAAAGTAAATTCAGCAGTTAAAGCAATGTAGGAGGATGGAGGCCGTCGCATCTCTTTCTTGCACTACCTGTCGCCAGTCTTTTCAAAAACTTCAAAAAGTTTGCTGGAACAGAATGCTTCCTGCATAAAGCACGCCCTTGTACCTACATTTACTTTGTAATTGGAGCAATCATCATCATCAACCCATTATGTCCCCACCGAGGGGCACGGATTCGGGATTTTTCTATGTTGTATTTTCCTAAGATCTTTACTAACTTTCTTGACCATTCTACCATTACCGAGAGCCGTGTTTATCAGATCAGCATTTCTACATACATTCATGATAGTAGGTAGGTAGTCCAACATATTAGAAATTGAAATTGAAAAATGTTTCTTTATCATATTAGAACATCATCATAATTAGGTAGGATAAGACTTTATTGATCTAATTTACATGTAACAAGAAACATGTTACATTAATAGGTCCGTATACCTACTGTTATTAATAACTCATAGTTGCTGTAGAATGGTATCACAGTAGACAGAAAATCTGTGTTGTGAATACCAGTACATAGTTACTCGTAACATTATAGATAGATAATTATGTGATAAAACGAATGGGGCTCGGCTTTGCTGTGATTTCATGCATCTTCACAGCAAAGATTCTTCACACCAATCCCTGTTCTCGCTGACCAAAACATAACAAAGCTTGCGAATTTCAAAAGAGAACATTCAAAACATCCACGTCTTCATATCCATAGGTGTCCGCCTATCCTACGACGCAATCTGCAACAGACTTTGGTGGCAGTTCTCCACCTTCCCCTACCAAGATTCGGAGACCACCTGCGTATGGAAGACAGCTCTGACCTTCGTGGATTCAGTCAGCGAGATGTGGGGGCCTCTGCTGAACGGACGGACCCTGCTGATCTTATCTCGCGAGGTCACGAGAGATCCTCAGAGGCTGGTCAAGGTCTTGGCGGAGAATCAGGTGAGAATGGGGAGATGCAAAGGCGTCCGTAAGACAATGTGTGTAAATGTTGATGTTGCATCCGAAATCGTCATTATTTAAAGGAATTTGCCAAACGGTCCATAGGGCAATTATTTTGAAATCCTTAAGGTAGTCACGTCTAATGTCTTGAATGTCTTTGAATTCTTTCTTTAAATCTACTATAATCTTTACTATAATACACTCTAGATACAACAGGATCCAGACCAAATAAGGTATGCGTTAGCAAAGGGAATGTCGGGTACTTACCCGACTAACGAATGTCGATGAAAGATATTTCGCAGGATCGTGGCAAATGGCAAACACTTGTCTTCCCCTCTGGGTTCCAAGCATGAGTCTATGCAAAGTAACACAAAGCTTATCGAAGCCCAGGATAAAGTAGCCTGTAGCCAAAAAGTAGCCTGACAATTTTAAACTAAAACTTTTTATTTTCCCTTTCAGATACAACGTTTAGTTCTGGTACCGACGCTGCTTCGCTCTATTCTCATGTACCTCTCGCTAAATCCCAAAGATAGGCCTCTGAGCCACCTCCGACTCTGGGTATGTTCAGGGGAGACTCTAAGCAAGGAGCTGGCCGGGGATTTCTTCCGATACTTCGGAGATAGCTCTGGGTACAAACTGGCGAACTTCTACGGCAGCACAGAAGTTACGGGGGATATTACTGCGTTTGTGCTGGAGAAGGCTAGCCAACTAGAACTGTTCCCGACCATTCCGATTGGTGAGTTTGCCTTATCAGAGACGAAAAAAGCTGCAAGTAATGATTACAGATCAGCTTCTTTCAAATTTTATTGGGTTAGTAAACGTCACAAAAAGTAGAGCAAGCGAAGATTGCAGTTGTATAGGTGTTTATAAGTATTAGGTAATTATACCGATAGAGAATCGCTCGTAGCCCCGGCTGCCTGAGTAATCTTAAACGATCATAAAGGTTACGCAACATAGGACAAACATAGGCCAAACAACATAGTGCGTGGATGAGTGACGGTCTATGACTAGCGCTAGTGGCGTTTTTTCCGAGCGGTTCCGTGCCTCGCAAGGCACATTAAGCGGTCGTCAAGCCAAGTCAGTGGCCTTGGGGCGGCTCGAAAACTTCTGACAGTAAGACCAGCCTCTAAACCAGCCCCCGTGGTGGAGTATGGCCTATACCTTCCTCAGGGAAGAGACCCATGCCGTACTTGTGTCTACATTTCTGTGACAACTCTGATATAAGTCTTCTTTCTTTCTTTCTAAGTCCAAGTTTAATCATCAGGTGCTCCGATCCACAACAGTGCAGTCTACCTACTCGACGAAGAGATGAACGCAGTCCGGGAGGGGTCTATTGGCGAGCTGTGGGTGTCCGGACGGAACCTAGCCAGTGGATACGTCGGGGGACAGGCGCCGGAAAAGTTCTGTGACAACCCCTTGGCTACACATACCGGTGAGGTTCTATTTCCATTTGGGGGAGGCTTTTCAAGTGTGTTTCAGGGTCTAGGAATCGCTCGTAGCCCCGGCCGCCTGAGTGATCTTAAACGAGGAAGGTTTAGCAAAATAGGACGCGTTTAGTGCATGGTGGGTGACCGTTCTATGACTAACGCTAGTGGCATTTTTTCGAGTGTTTCCGTGCGCAAGGCACGTTAAGCAGTTGGTGGCGGCTGCCGTTGATAGATGGCAGTCGTTAGTCAAGTCAGAGGCCTTAGGGCGGCTTGAAAACTTCTGACAGTAAGACCAGCCACTAGTCTTACAAGCCTCCACCAATCCGGACTTGGCCCCCGTGGTGGAGTATGGCCTATATCTACCTTAGGGAAGAGACCCGTGCTTCTCGATGGGGACTTAATGGACGGATCCGCTTACTTCAGTTGCTTGTCTAGTGTTTGCGAAAGTTTTAATTCAAATATTGTTATTATTCTTTCTATCTTCCTCTATATTTTAATGTTTTCTCCGCAGACTTCAGTCGCCTGTACCGTACCGGGGACTTCGGAGTCCTCGAGAAGGGCGTGGTACTCTTCGCGGGTAGAACAGACTCCCAAGTGAAGATCCGTGGACATAGAGTCGACTTGCAAGAGGTGGAAAGGGCGGTGATCGGAGTTGCTGGTGTTGATAAGTGTAAGTTGAAAAACTGTTTGATTAGGTTTGAAAGTCACAGCTTCAATGCACGAGGTATCATGTTACACCGGACCGTAAGGTCCATATCATGACATGGAAAGACATGATACCTCGATACCGTGATACTCGTGATACATCGATACCTCCACATGCTCCAGAGGTAAAAGCACAGTATAATGAACACCATGCAATTATATTTAACCATACAATTTTTTTTTGTGATAAAGACGGTCGGAATCATTACCGGAACATTTCAAAATATTCTGTTTTGACGTTTGCTATAGTGAAATCATTGTTTCTCTACTGGAATTAGTCTTTATGTGACGGATAAATAAATCGTTTGATTTTTACCGTTAGTGATTCGGAAATGTCTTCAAAATTTCCACCATTCCGCATACTTAACTCAAAAATCGTATTTTTCGAAATGTTCCGGTAATGACTCCGACCGACGATATTAATTAATTTATCTTTAATTATAGTACGATCTGGCTCTATACCCGATACCTGATATTGTTTGTGAACATCGTTCTTCCTATTAAAGAATTTAGATATTTATTCTGTCACAAGAAGTCCACTGCTGGACATAGGCCTCGTCGATGGATTTAAAAAAAGACCGGTTGGAAGCGTCTTCCTGCCACTTGGGTGAGATCGTATGTAAATCTTGTGGCTGGCAGTCCTTCTCTGCGCTTGGTCATTTCCAATTGGACGTAGTTTAGCAGAAACGTTCCAACCCACAATATGGTCATTTTCTGGTTAAATATACCAAAATGATCACTATCTTCTGCACTTTAAGAATCAAAGACTTCGGTAGTGATGCAATGCGTATGTACAAAGTTATGGCACATTGAAATCAACCCAATGTATGGAGCACGTAAATCAGGTTAAACCTAAAAATTCAAATATCTCAAAAGTCACTTTGTGTGGGTTGGAACGTTTCTGTTAAACTACGTCCAATTTTGAATTTGTATTCCATATCGTCAGTTAAGTTCTAACAGTGGGAAAGTCATTTTTGGCCGTTTCTACCTTTTGATGCCATTGAATGAAGAACAGAAAAGGAAAGAAAAGGCGCGCTTCTTTCCGACCAATCTTATCAATAAATCTTATTTTATCTTCAATAAGTTGATTTTAAATATTTTTCCCAAATAATGTACACCTCTAATGTAGCTATATTTATTTAATATTTATGTACCATTTATGTATATGTATTAGATATAGAAATATCTTGTTCAATATTGTTTAGTTGCACCGACTACCCGTAATTTAGCTTCTTTATCTTTTTCCATCAATGGTTGTCTGGAAGAAATTACTTTTAGTAATAAGGCCGCCAATTGCACTGTACTATGCTATTGTCAAATTTCATGTGTAATTCCTGGTGTACATACAATAAAGAATATTCTATCTATCTAATTGAAATTTTACACAGTTTTTCGCTCTCCTGTAAAGTTGACATTTTTTACTTACCCACTGTTAGAACTTAACTGACGTTATATCGCATTCTTTCATCGTTGTACCACACGGCGATCTCTGACATGGGGACATAATGGGTTGATGATGATGATGAAAGGGTCTTGACACATCGGACGAACAACAAAGCAGTCCTAAATCCGTAAAGGTTCCATTTTTTCTCATTGAGGTAGTTAGATATAATTTAGAGTTCCATCAAACCTAATGTCAAACTTCTCCACAGGCGTGGTACTCTGCTACGGTCTTGACCGCGGTGACCCTGAGATCTTGTCATTCGTCACTCTGACGCCTGACGCCCGAATGGCGGCGCACCACATCGAAGCTGCTCTGAAGAATGCTCTGACTAGTTACATGATCCCACAGGTAAGAAAAGTATATGAAGCAGCGAAATGCAGAAGGAATTTTCGTAACTATTTGTGGAGTGGAAGATATTTTAGTTAATAGGAATCCTATGAGTTACTAAAGAATCTGGTGTTTATAATTTGTAATTGGTGACAATTATATTTATTACTGACCCGGCAAACGTTTTGCCAGATGGAGATATGAAAAATAAATGACAACCTATTCTCAGGCCTACCGAATATCCATATAAAATTTCATCTTAATCGGTCAAGCCGTTTCGGAGGAGTATGCGCACTAACACGGTGACACGAGAATTTTATATATTAGGAGATTTTGACCGGTTGGAACAAGTTGTAATAAATTTAGTTATGGGAAGGTTTGGGGATTTTAATAAATTTAAAGGGGCTGTCGTAGTTGGAAGTGTGTATGAGCTGATGAGGGACGTCCTGGAGGGAATAGGGGATGTATTAGCGAAGAGAAACATAATAGTACATTGTTCACCGAGAGGAGAAAGTGACCGATTACCGTCGAGGGTGTCGTTTTAAAACACCTGAGATCGGGAATCGCAGTTTCTCTCGAGTGATACATAGTGCTTTATACTACACCTACAAGGAAAATAATAAACGGAATCTTTACTAATTGAAATTTATATTGAAATTGTTGCTAGTGGCCAGTGTCACTTTGCGAACTTGGAGATAAAAACTCACTGTAAAAACTTTTTGGCTTTTGATATTTAGGTTACCGGCGCATAGTCTTACCCAAAATTAAAAAAGAAAAACCACGTAAGAAATGGATTTTCATACACTTTTCTCTCCCGCTCAGATGCGTTTTCTCCCCGCATATTTGTTCGATATGCAATGACGTACTTTCTACCGTAAATTTGATAAAGTATCAAGGTACTTTCCAAGCAGGTGTAGTATAAAAAAACTTGTTTTATTAGACTCAACCAGTTGGTCTCTGTTTGGCATCGCTTGGCTAAACAGATTTTTGTTCCCTACCTACCCGAATGTACCTACGACTTCTAAATAGATAGAATCGCTCAGTGTTTGTGGATTGTTCACACCAAAAACTAAATCGTGTTCGGCGTGTTAAAAGCTGATTGTTTTTTGTGTTGTTTCCTGTACTGCTACACAGGTACCTATATCCAATACGGTATTTGACACTATCAACAATAAATTATTTGAGATGCTCGATCAAAACAAAAATTACAAAATGATTCGGAAAATGTATTTCTTTTAATAATTTACTAGTTATTACAATTTTTAAATAGATGAAACATAAAAAGAGTGCTCTGGATTGTGACGTCACAAGCAAGTATTTTCATACAAAATTCCGTTTTAAAAGTAACTCATTTGACTTCCCGTCAAATACCCAATTAGTAAGTAGTTATTATTGTAAAACACTACCTATATTCTTATGTATTTTGGAAGAAACCTGGCTACCCATAGCACAGGGAATCCTAGTTTGGGAGCCAGTAACCATTTTCTGTAACCGTTTTACAATAAAGTTTTTTTTTCATTTTTTTCATTTCATTTTCAATTAAATTGAATTTAATTAGGAACAACACAGAATTTCTCCCCTAATGAGCGCCATAGCGCCCTGTCTTCAGCTTGCCGCATCCAGAATCTGCCTGCAGTCCTTCGCAGATCGTCATCCCAACTGCGCTATGGCGCTCATTAGGGGAGGGCTATGTCCAGCAGTGGACTAATATAGCCTGATGATGATGATGAAAATTTCTAATTGTCGGCCCACGCGCAGTAGGGTTCCGTAGAAATTGGGGGTTTATCTGCTTTACAGAACTAAGAAATTCATCAAAATGATTTTCAATGGCATTTTTCCGCTCGGTTCCGTGCTCCGCAAGGCACGTTAATCAGTTGGTGCCGGCTGCTGTCGATAGATGGCAGTCGTTAAGCCAAGTCAGAGGCCTTAGGGCGGCTTGAAAACTTCTGACAGTTAGACCAGCCACTAGTCTTACAAGCCTCCACCAATCCGGACTTGGCCCCCGTGGTGGAGTATGGCCTATACCTTCCTCAGGGAAGAGACCCGTGCCCCTCGGTGGGGACGTAATGTGTTGATGATGATGATGATGATGATTTTCAATGGATTTTATAAGAACTATTCCTTTTATAAGTTGGTCGCCTATCACTCGTTAATTTGTAAAGTCTTCGTAACCGTGATAGTTTTCCTTTTAAGTTAATAGGTAATTATGGTACGTTCTACTACCCAGAGATCCTTGGTTCTTTATTCAAACTTCTATAAGTTGGTATGTGGGAAGTTGGTGAGTTCACACTCTATTTTTTATTTTAGGTTATCATAATTGATTCAGTTCCACTTCTCGTCAACGGAAAAGTGGACAGGCAAGCTCTTCTGAAGATGTACGAGAACACTAATAACAACGGTAAGACCCCTCTAATGCTACTTATTGAACTCATTACTTATTCCTTAGGATAAGAGTTCCTCTAATACCTACTATGCATTTAATTGGCTCTATAAGATTGATAAATAAGATCACTGATTTCATAACATAAAAGTTCTTCTAACTAATACTATTCATTTAAAGGGTTCTAAGGATCGATAAATACGATAGCTGGTTCCATAAAATAAGAGTTTTTCTAATACACTCATTTAGAAAAAAAAAAACGCTCTGAATCGCTCGTAGCCTGGGCTGCCTGAGTGATCTTAAACGATCACTAATGTTAAGCAACATACGGCGCGTTCAGTCCATGGATGGGTCACCGTCTATGACTAACGCTAGTGGCATTTTTCCGAGCGGTTCCGTGCTTCGCAAGGCACGTTAAGCTGTTGGTGCCGGCTACCGTCGATAGATGGCAGTCGTTAAGCCAAGTCAGATGCCTTAGGGCGGCTTGAAATCTTCTGACAGTAAGACTAGCCACTAGTCTTACAAGCCTCCACCAATCCGGACTTGGCCCCCGTGGTGGAGTATGGCCTATACCTTCCTCAGGGAAGAGACCCGTGCCCCTCGGTGGGGACATGATGGGTTGATGATCATTTAGCTGATTCCTTATGATTGTGTAATGCGGTCGGAGAAGACGAATGTTAACTCGCAGAATCATTAAAAAAACGGGTCTAGAAGCGTGTACAAAATAAACTGCATCAACTACAAAATACCTGTTACACAAAAAAAAGGAAACAAACTGCATAAACTAATCTTTGCTTCGCAGATGACGACGAAATCCCCCTCGACATAGACTACGAGGGCGTCATACCGGAACAGAGAGAGGCAGCGAAGTGTCTCTTCGAAACCGTCGGGGAAGTCCTCGGCAGGTCTGCCAGGGGAGCTCTCTCCATCAGAGCGGGCTTCTACGAGCTGGGGGGGAATTCCCTGAACTCGATTTACACTATCACCAGATTGAGGGATCGGGGCTATTATATCCGTGAGTATCCCATTGAAAGTCGTAGGTACACGTCGCGGGCTTCATATCAAAGGGGCGTAACTATGCCCAAACACCTACTTTTCAGGAGAGACAAAAATCTTAATAACATCGTACGTAATGAAGTTATCGTGCTAAAACTTGGCATACAGCTTAACAAGGCGACTTTGATTTGTGCCCTAACATCATTATTATCTATCTAAGCTCCAAGATCAGTTTCTGGTATTTACGCCCATGGACTTGTCAAAAATCACTCAATTTAGTCTTATTATCTATGATCATAAAGTGCATACGAAAAATAGGAGTATAAAATCACTTTTTATTTTGATAACTTATACCATCACGAAGGCCTCTGGTAATATAATGTTTTATCTACATTGATCTCACAGTAACATTCGTCCCAAAATATTATTATTTTCATATTTTTCAAATTTTATACGTCCGTATGATTTGGCACAAATATTTGACTTGGGCCACTTTAAGAACATTTTATACAGCTGTGAGAATATGTTTTAAATTATTTAAGAGAGAAAATAGTAAAAGTAAAACACGATAGACGTCTTGGGTATTTATTGTAAGGTATTACAAATATGATTATATTATCAATGTGAGATCAGAATGAACATGATTGTTACTGCTGCCACTATGCGCCTTTCTGTTTCAACAAAAAGTCGTTGTTATAATAGACACGCCTTTCGATTTTTAATCAATAACTGAAAATGTAATTGTTCAAAAAATAAGAAAAAAATACAGAAGATGCCAACTCCAAATAGGAATCGAATGACATAATAAAAAAAAATGCATTTTTGGGCATACGCCCCTATGAATATGAAGCCCGCGATGTAGATAGATAGTGATCCACGCGGCAGTGTTGCCACCTTAGCCCCTTTCGGGCTAGATCTAGCACTTTTTACTGTCGGTTGAATTCGTTTTTTCACGTTTTTTCACGCTGTAGGCCGAAAAGAGCAATCTAGCCGTTTTCAAGTGATACGAAAACTTCGCGCCACGATTACCAAGTTATGAAACAATCACTAATTCGGTATATATATTCTTTCAAATTGGCTAATAACGCAGATGTACTTAATATGTTTCATATTAAAAAAAACTTTTACCACCTCTATTGCTATATCTAGCCCTTTTTAGCTTGTCCGACTGCCCCTATTCAAAAACCAAGGTGGCAACACTGCCACGCGGTCTTGATACTAGTCTACTCCTTGATATCGCACAACCCTGTTATCCTTCAGCTACACAGCCTTCTCTTTCCTATTCATCGTCATCAACCCATTATGTCCCCACCGAGGGGCACGGGTCTCTTTCCTGAGGAAGTTATAGGCCATACTCCACCACGGGGGCCAAGTCCGGATTGGTGGAGGCTTGTAAGACTAGTGGCTGGTCTTACTGTCAGAAGTTCTCCAAGAATCAAGAATCAAGAATTTATTTCAACGTAAAGAATTTACATTCTGCTTGTTGAATGTCAATGTACATACAGTTATGTATAATGTTAGCCGCTGCCTTGGGGCCGTCTGTAGTGGAGAAAAAGGCAGCGAAAAAAAACTCCACTCTGACCATCTTTTCTCAAATCAACTTAAAGCTAATACAAATAAAACTTACAAAACAATATCTTGGATGTGTTGAACACTAGACACATTTATCCTCCGATTAAATTTAATATTAAACTACTATTTAAAGCCATACGTCCTTGTCTTCTAAATAATCGTTGATTTTATAATAAGCTTTTTTGCAAAGAGTGTGCTTAACACAATTCTTAAATCGCGTTGGAGGTAACTCTAATATATCTTGGGGTATCTTGTTGTAGAACCTTATACAGTGCCCCATAAAGGAAGTATTAACTTTTGCAAGTCTAAATCGTGGAAATGACAATTATGTTTATTCCTAGTATTAACGTTATGATGGCTACCAATAGTTTCGAAGTCCTTAATATTTTTCCGAACGTACATAATATTTTCATAAATATATTGGCTTGCAACTGTTAAGATGTTAGTTTCTTTGAAAAAATCTCTTAGCGAGTCCCTACTACCTAGCTTGTAAATAAATCGGATCGCTCTCTTCTGCAAGATGAAGATAGTCTCAATGTCTGCTGCCCGGCCCCATAGTATTATACCATAGGACATAATACTATAGAAGTAACTAAAATAAACAAGCCTAGCAGTTGCAACGTCAGTAAGTTCTCGAATTCTTTTCACGGCATATGCTGCGGAGCTTAGTCTATGTGCCAATTTTATAATATGTGGACCTCATTGTAGTTTGGCATCGTTTGTGATGCCCAAAAATAGAGTATCTTCAACAAATTCTAGTTTATCATTTTCAATTACAATGTTGTTTTCCACTAATTTTACGTTAGGTAGGGTAAATTTCATACATTTTGTCTTTTTTGAATTTAACAATAGATTATTTAGTGTAAACCAATCTAGAACGTGCGAGAGAGCATTATTTGCTTCGTCAAGATTATTTTCCTGTCTCTTTATTTTAAAAACAAGTGACGTGTCATCAGCATATAGCACTATCTCACACATTTTTTGTACCAAAAACGGTAAGGAGACTAGACTAGACTAGAGGAGACTAGAGTAGACTAGGAAAAGGAACGGCCCTAAGATAGATCCCTGCGGGACTCCCATTTTTACAAAAATTTTTTCCAGCCGCCCTAAGGCCTCTGACTTGCCTTAACGACTGCCATCTATAGACGGCAGCCGCCACCAACTGCTTAACGTGCCGTGCGACCACGGAACCGCTCTGAAAAATGCTACTGGTGTTAGTCATAGAACGGTCACCCTTCCATGTTTCGTTCAAGATCACTCAGGCAGCCGGTGTTTCAAGCGATCTCTTTCCTATTATTGTCATCCTATCTTATCTTATGTTATCTTCTTCCTTCTGTCCAGAGATTAGCGACTTCCTCGGTGCCGCGAACTTGGGCGAAGTCCTGTCAAAACTGAGCACCAGTCCTGACTTCGACGGAGAGAGCGAAGGGAAGCTTACGGCTGAGCCAATGCGGGACGAACACAAACAGCATGTCATTGAGTAAGTTTTGGAATTGGGTAGTTGACAAAATGTCAAATAAGTTACTTTTAAAACGGAATTTTGTATGAAAATAGCGGTTTATGACGTCATATTTCAGAGCACTCTTTTTATGTTTCATCCATTTATAATAATAATAATAATAAACTCACGCCCGTTATCCCCGAAGGGGTAGGCAGAGGCACCAGTCTCTAGAACTGGACCCACGTTTTGCCGAGTTTATTAGGTCCCAAACGTGACAAGTGGCAAGCCTGTCGCCGTTATCCGGGCACAATTTATCAGCGAATGGTGTTGCTGTACAAACAAATGTACGTAACTAAAAGTCATTGGTACATGCGTGGTTCGAGCCCAGACCCTCATGATCGAGAAGCAAGGGTCAACACCACTACGCCACCACCGCTTCATCCATTTAAAAATTGTAATAACTAGTAATTGACTAAAAAAGATACATTTTCCGAAATATTTTGTAATTTTTGTTTTAATCGAGCATATCAAATAATTTATTGTTGGTCGTGTCAACTACCGAATTATTGAAGGATCCGTATCTCAGAAAATAAAATCGCGGAACCTTCTTTTAGGCCTGTGGTTTTCTTATGGTAGGGGAGCCCAAGAGGGGATTTCGGGAGTTACAAAAGCGCGGCAGATTAACATACAGGGAGATACCTTGTACCAGGTAAAGTACCTCCACCAAATATTTATTCTGGTAAATAATCTGACGCGCTATTTCAAAATGGCGAATTTTTTTTGCACATTCTAATAACGGCCGCGAGTTTGCGTTACATCCAAATCGTCAGATTATTATATAAGAGCTTTTTTTTAGGTGCAAATAACATCCCCTTAGAAAATCTGACGCTCGCGATGAATTTTTTTTTTTCATTTTCAACCCTTACGTACGACCACCCCCATCATTGAAACAATCAGATTAACATACGTACATTTTCAAAAATACACAGGATATAGATGCTATCAATATCTGACGCGCTCGAGTATGTCCATGCAACAGTTTTTTTTACATTTTTGAAAATCTATAGTCGCTCCCCCCACCGATGAAAAGGTATATAGCTATTATATGACATTTATTTCTTCTTATCATCTAAACTTCACAATCAAATAGGTCTCTATGACGCTCGAGTAAATCCCGATTTAGCAGTCTCTTTTCGCTTGTTCTTTATTTAATTTTAGTTCTCTGACCGGTACATCCACAATAAAAGTCCGTTTAATGTTCAACACATCATTTTTTATTTTCATTCATTTTTCAGCGTTCAGCAGGTTGGTACAGCACTTTGGTTGGGTATCAATATTTCTTTTTTAACATTACTGTTACCGTGCCCCTCGGTGGGGACATAATGGGTTGATGACGATGAACATTACCGTTATGACCGAACGCTAATCCCTTACGACTTCCAGAATTGTAGTTTCATTTGCACCACCCCATACGGATGTATTATTGTTACAATGTCAATAGCTGATGTAAACATTGTTGAATTACCACCTTTCTTTTCCAGAATGGTTGTCTCGTCGTTCTACGAGAAGGCAGAGCTCGAGCAATTCTTGAAACATGAAATCGAGATCAACGACTACGCCGAAATCATCGGGGCGTGTTGGCCCGCGCTCTTAGCAGCCAGACTCAGTGTGGTTTTGAGAGACGGTAAGGATATGTTGAATTCTGGTAAAGTCTGTTCGCTATCATAGTGTCACTTTGATATTTACCGCCTCAGCACATGGCGGCTTTTGACAAAAGAAACCGACGCGGCGCAAACACGCCAGTGAATTTGGCTCGCAGCTCGTCTCAATCTACTATTATGTAGATCACGCAATTAAAGAATTAAATCAATCAGTATTTTAGAATGGATTTATAACGAAACGATCCTGCATCACTTAGGTAGGTACCTATTCTAAATTCCGGTGGATGGAGATGAATATTCTGAGGACACTTCGAGTGATGAAGGGTAGTGTTTTATTTTGTATATTGTGTACCATGTTTTTTTTTCTATTTAAAGTGTTTTGGCCGTCTAAGTTGTATTATTGAAATAAATGTTTTTTTACTAAAACCAAGATTGCCTTCGTGTGTACCGACACTATCTAAGCGAACGGACTTTACCATGCCTTTATTATCTCCACGCTCAAATTAAATCCAACATCGTTACACTATGCAAGACATCCTTTGAACTTGATTTCTTCTATTTTCTTGGACCGTATCTCTAAGTACAATAAAATTAGTAAAGACCTTAAATGACAATTCAAATTTATAAACAAACATAAACAGTTACATACAGGCACATACATTGCTTCTGGCCCCACACTAGGATACCCTGTGTCGTGGGAACCAGAAACAGCGACATCACAAACATGTAAACATCCAAGACGTAGGGGTTTTTAAATCTAAAATGGAATATCATAGTTACAAATCATCCAGCCACAAGAAGTCCACTGCTGGACATAGATAGGCCTCGTCCATGGATTTCCAAAAAGACCGGTTGGAAGCGGCTTGCATCCAGCGTCTCCCTGCCACTTGGATGAGATCGTCTGTCAATCTTGTGGCTGGTCGTCTTACGCTGCGCTTGTCCATATTATAATTATGGTCTCCATTCGAGAACTTTTCGGCCCCGGAAAAACGGAGACTACCTATGTCAAATGTTCTTTTTTATTTTTATTGTAATTTAAATAGACGACCTCTCTGGCGCAACGGTTAGCGCATCTGCCTACCTTCCGAGAGGCCCCGGGTTCGAACCCCGGCTGGGGACAAAAAAACCCAGGTCTTGGATGTTTATATGTTTGTGATCTCACTGTCTCTGGTTCCCACGACACAGGGTATCCTAGTGTGGGGCCAGAAGCCTTTATATAAATGTTTATGTTTAGAAAAATAAAAAAATATATCTATCTAATCTCTTTAACCTCGTGAGAACCAATGTTGTAAGAGAAATACAAAAACCATTGTTATTTTCAAGGTCAGTTCTCAGGAGGTTAAACGAGCAATTTTTGTATATATATTTATATATAATCAGAATCTCGGAAACGGCTCCAACGATTTTCACGAAATTTTGTAGGCAGATGCTTTCGGGGGCGTTTAATTGATCTAACTAGGTTACATTTTTATAAAACATTGTTTTATCCGTGTTTTAAGCCAATTAAAATTTGCTATGATAACATACAGAGGTAAATTTCGCGTCTATCTGCAAGGTTGGGATAGTCCTGACGGGAAAACGGGCGACCCGTTTCGGGCCGATTTCAAGAGACCCGGTTCGAGTCATGATGTTTTCTTTCCAAGTTCTTTTTTTGTTGAAAAAGGATTATTTTAATTTTATATTACATATTTTATATCACAAAAAAAGTACCGAGCAAAGCTGTCACCCAGGTACTTGTTATTTAAACTCCGTTGCCGCTAAGTGATTCTTTATTTGTGTGACAGAGAAAGGCTCGACGGTGGCCGTGGCGCTGAATTTCGACGCTCGCGACGAGCCAGAAATTGAGCTTAGCGGCGGACTGGCCAAGATCATGGGCTTCCTTGAATTCGTTGAGGGGTCCGTACGGGACTCCATGCTGCCAGACGGGAAAGGTGAGATAGATAGATAATACTTTATGGCTCAACCAGGATACAGATAAATTTATTGTAATTTCCATATGTCTAAATCATGGTATACAATTGGCGGTCTTATCCCTTAGAGCGATCTCTTCCAGACAATCTTTGGATGGAGATAATTGCAGGAAGATAAGGAGATTAATTATAATCACCATCGTCATCAACCCATTATGCTCCCACCGAGGGGCACGGGTCTCTTCCCTGAGGAAGGTATAGGCCATACTCCACCACGGGGGCCAAGTCCGGATTGGTGGAGGCTTGTAAGACTAGTGGCTGGTCTTAATTTCAGTAATTTTCAGGCCGCTGTAAGGCTCTTGACTTTGCTTAACGACTGCCATCTATCGACGGCAGCCGGCACCAACTGCTTAACGTGCCTTGCGAAGCACAAAACTGCACGGAAAAATGGCACTAGCGTTAGTCATGGAACGGTCACCCATCCATGCACTGAACGCGCCCTATGTTGATACAAAAGTTGTTTGATCAGCGTTAAAAAATGGAGCTTAGCTAAACAATGAGATGCTCAAACAATTTCAAAAGCTCATGAGCTTTTGAAATTGTTTGATGTGAGTAATGACGGCGCAATTTTTGCCATTAGAAAGCTAATACCATGTAGAATATAACGTAAAATTAATAAAAGTTAATGTAACGATGGGACGATACTTTTAGGAAGTTTTAAGTACCTAATTGTAAAAATAAGGAAAATCCAGAGAATTTTCTCAATTGCCTCTTTTTTCTAAATTTATAGCGTTTATTTTCTTAGAAATTTTTACTTTCTAGACGCGGCCTATTTTAATAATCATTACAAATTTTATTCCCATGTGATAGGTAATAATACCAAAGTAATAACAACTTATTTATATATTTTAATCTACCGACTGCTAATAATGCCCTTCCTGCAATAGGCTAGTTTCCTAAAAAAATGTAATTAGTCCGTCTTTTAGATTATAAAAAAATATTGGATACGTATTTTTTCTTTTTTCGATTAAACAAAAAATGACAAAGATATAGCCCATTGAAGTTACGTGTGACGTCACGCCGTGCTGCATTTTGTAGCACTGTTATTTTGTTATTTTTTGTTTAATCGAAAAAAGAAAAAATACGTATCCAATATTTTTTTATAATCTAAAATACGGACTAAATAGAATTAAATTATTTTGACCCTGGAAACTACCCTATTCTCTGCATCCAAAGGTTGTCTGGAAGAGATCGTTCTAAGCGATAAGATCGCCAATAGTGTACCATTACTTAGACGTAAGAAAGTAACAATAACTCAGTATCCTGGTCGAGCAGCTGTAACTAAGAATTTTAAAATATTCATAAAAATAATGTATCTTTTATTTTTATGTTACATATTTTTTCTGTCGATGAAATCGTGTGTAGTTTTCCTGATTTTTATTTGTGCAGTCATCATAGGCCTTCGCGTCCGTTACGGACGATTCAAAGACTTTTATAAATAAAGACTTACAATGTGGTGACTTAGTGGCGGTGGTGGCGTAGTGGGGTTGACCCTTGCTTCTCGATCATGAGGGTCTGGGTTCGAACCACGCATGTACCAATGACTTTTAGTTACGTACATTTGTTTGTACAGCAACACCATTCGCTGATAAATTGTGCCCGGATAACGGCGACAGGCTTGCCACTTGTCACGTTTGGGACCTAATAAACTCGGCAAAACGTGGGTCCAGTTCTAGAGACTGGTGCCTCTGCCTACCTCTTCGGGGATAACGGGCGTGAGTTTATTATTTATTATTTTATATTATTACTTACACTGTATGAATAAACTCCCATGTCCTTCCAGGAGCGATACTCCACTCTTTCATGATGGCAACAGACGCCTCTCTCAGTCCGCGAGACAACGTGTCCGCCATCCGAGCCCTAGAGAACGCTACTATGCGCGTCGGACGGGAGAGGGGCTTCCAAGGAGTCTTCACGACCAACACCAGCCCTTTGACACAGGTAGGTTGTTGTTGTTGTAAAGTCCGTTCGCTTAGATAGTGTCGGTACACACGAAGGCAATCTTGCTTTTAGTAAAAACACATTTCTTTCAAAAATACAATTTTGACGGCAAAATGACACAATATAATGAAGCACAAAATGAAACACTCTTCATCAATAGAAGTGCCCTCAGATTCATCTCCACCGGTATTTAGAATAGACGATGCAGGATCGTCACGTTATAAATCCATTCTAAAACACTGATTTTCTTCTTTAGTTGCGTGATCTACACATGTTTTCCACATTATCTGAAGTCGCGTTTTTCATTCGAAGTTTCATCTAGAGGCCATCCCACATAAAAAAACATTTTATCTACATGCAGCTATCAACACTCAATACAAAATACTAAGTCGACGAGATGCGAGCCAAATTCACAGGCGTGTTTGCGCCGCGTCGGCTTCCTTTATTTTTTTTTGTGAAAAGCCGCCACGTGCCAAGGCGGTAAATATCAAAGTGACACTATGATAGCGAACAGACTTTAGGTTATGGTGACGGACGCCATTTTCAATTAAATTCTTTTTGTAGGGAGAGGAACGTTTGGTGGAAGAAAGGACGGCATTTTGTAAAATAAAATAAACTGTCAACCGTTGCCTATGGCAATCGACACGCGCGCTTGCCGATTGCAACTGGCGCCAGTGTATGCCCAGTGGGCATACAGCGGCCATACTCTACGCGGTGGCTTGTCCTCTCTCTAGTATTTGAGGAGCAAACACTCAAACAGTCCACCGGCATAGATTGTTGGGTAAATGGAAAAATGCAACGGACCTTTAAAGGAAACACTGTTTGCTTGAAACTGTAGATTTTAATATGAAAACATAGATGACAAAGAATATGTTTTGCATGAAATTGAATAAGCAAAAATGGAGTATTTTGTCAACTGTACAAATTGGTGACGCCAGCTCATTTTTCCAGAAAATGTGACAAATCACTATTTGATTGTTTGCTCCTCATTTAATGGTCTGAGGCGCTAACATTTCAAGTGTCAATCAATCAACCAACCAATTATCAATCAATCAATAATCAATTTTGACTGCCCCGTTGGTCTAGCCGCTAAGACGCTTAACTGCCAAGACAGAGGTCGAGGGTTTGATTCCCACTGGGGGCCGTCGTACATTTGTACAAAAGGCCTCCATGTGGACGTTTTTTTTAAATTTAATAATAAACATTTTCATACAGGCCCACACTAGGATACCCTGTGTCGTGGGAACCAGAAACAGCGACATCACAAACATGTAAACATCCAAGACCTGGTTTTTTTTTGTCCCCAGCCGGGGTTCGAACACGGGACCTCTCGCACGGTAGGCAGATGCCCTAACCGATTGTCATTTACATTTTCTTCCACAGCAACTTGGCACCCACGTGCTTGGTTTTCGTACGCTACTGGACTATCAGATCAACCAGTATGTGGACTCCAATGGAGATAGGATCTTTGGCGAGGCTGGTGACGATATGAGAGCCGTGGTTTGCTGGAAGCCGGTAGATTAGTTTATAGTAGAACTATAATGTTAGTAGCACTATAGATACACCTTTCTGGTTGCTAGTAGGTAGTTCTTTTATGTTAGTAACAGTTTTATTCCAACTCAGATCTCTGTATAAATATGTATTTATTGTCTCAATGGATAACAGAATATATAAAAAAGGGTTTGCTACGATGAATCACAGAATATGTAAAAACAGTTTGTGATAAGATGAATCACGGAATTTGTAAAAACGTTTATGAAAGTTTGGAAATGTTACGCTATTATAAAAAATCAATATTTTGAAAAGGGCTCAGTGGTCGTACAGTGGTCGTACAGGTCGTACTCGACCATTATCAAATCATTGTAGTGAGAAAAATTGCGTCAGTATAAACCCATAAACTATCGAAATAAAAGTAATACGTTCGATTTTTGATATTTTATGAGATTCTTTGGGTGGTTATCAGAAAATGGCTCAAATTGAATAATTTCTTTGGCACATTTTTTTTCATATTAACTCAATAAAAAGTAACATATACCTACTGTAGGTTTATTGTCCCCTGAAGATTGTATTGTAACATATTTGTAGGTTTTGGTGGCATATACTACAATATATGTTACTTTTTATTGAGTTAATTATGAAAAAAATGCGTCAAAGAAATTATGCAATTGGGTATTTGACAGGATGTCAAATGGGTTACTTTTAAAACGGAATTTTGTATGAAAATACTTGCTTGTGACGTCACATTTGAGAGCACTCTTTTTATGTTTCATCAATTTAAAAATTGTAATAACTAGTAAATGATTAAAAGAAATACATTTTCCAAATAATTTTGTAATTTTTGTTTTAATGGAGCATCTCAAATAATTTATTGTTGATAGTGTCAAATACCGTATTCTCATAATCACCCCTTATCACATACCCCTGAAAATATAGTTACGTATATTTGTTAGACCGTATATAATGATTGATATTGTTAACCTGCCTATTTACAGTAAAGATATATTTTAATAAATATGTAGATAAGTAGGTAAGTAAAATTCATAAAGTGTTCGTTAGATGAGATAAATTCCAGATTCAAAGTGCTGATGGTATTTTAATAGTCAAGAAACTGTAAGCAAACCACATAGATACCTTAAGGTTTGGGGTAATTTTTTTTAAAACAACTCATTTTAGAATTTGTCTGTTTTTGAAAAATTAGGAGGTAATTAATTTTAGTTAATTTTAACTATGTATGTACCTATTGTAAATGTTAAAATCATGTTACCTATTTCTTAGTAAACAAGTACGTAACTATAAGCAATTATAATAACGATCTGTGATTAATTTAGGCTTTAGTTTAGAAAGTGACAAGTACCTATTTAGATTATAAAAAGGAAGTATACTCGTCGTGTTATGTTTCTAATTTAAAAATAATTATTCAATTCAAGTACAGTTTAAAAATTATAAAGGCGCGTATCCACTAGGCAACATTTGGCGCGCAACACGAGCCGCTCAACATGTTCGGCAACGTTGCACAACAGCGCGCGACGTTGCCAGCGGGCGCGCAACATGACGCCGGCCTAGTTTCGCGTCGCAACAAATGTGGCGCGCTGTCGCTCAACATGTTGCACGCCAAATGTTGCCTAGTGGATACGAGGCTTTAATCTCAATTATTCTTAGGCAGTCTCGATTATTTTTTAAATTCTGTATTCATAAGCCAGATTCGATCAATCCATAAAATCCGTATAGCTAAACACTAGATCCAGTATCCAGAATCCGCCATGTTAATTTGATGTACCTAATTATTGCAAAATTGGATTGCCAAAATGTATGTTTCTCTGATCAAGCTTACTACAAAATTATTTTAATTGCACGTATTTACTTTACATACTAGCTCAAAGAAATTATTACTATTATCAAAAACATTTTTTGTAAGGCTATTAAGGTATGATTATCAAATATGATTACTAGAATTACTATTACTAGTATTTACATAAAGTTGAAGCTAAAGTATCTATCTATATGGGCTGATTTTTCAATAGACAGATAACTTTTATCGGAGGAATAAAAATGGTGGTTTGACAGCTTATGTATAAAAGTTATTTCAAACCGCCATTTTTATTCCTCAGATAAAAGTTATTTGACTATTGAAAAATCAGCCCTTAGTATATTCAGCGAAACTCACTCGAAAATATTTCTTGTTCAACATTCCTTCCTAGATCACAGTGTAGACAAATTTATTGTGAGTAGTCCCTAAATATCCCGATTTTCTCTCACTGAAAGTACATGCCTACCTAATGTAAGTTTTTTTGTGTATTTTAAATTGAGCAAGATTAAAAAAGATTTGAATTAAGTAATTTTTATTTAATTTAATAACCTTATGTATACAACCAACATCGAATGCCTGTTAAATAAAACATAAATTATGTAAAGATTATCGATTATTTTTTAACACATTGACTAGATTTTTAACCTCGTAGTCTACACATTCCTTAAGCTCGACGTAGACAATTAAATTCCTACACTCCTAAAATCCGGCGCTTTTTGGGAAGTTTAACAGAAATATATTTATGTTTGCACCTAATACATTTGTGGTACATATTTGACTAGATAAAAATAAATACTGTTTCCCATATACTTCTAAGAAAAATTGTCACTTAATAATGTGACAATTTGCAGCAATTAGTGGAATAAATACAAATACTTACTAGCAATACTATGTTTACATTGCATTACTTATACACTGCAAATACTAACAGCGTTTTCGATTATACAAAGATACGTAAATATGTACCTCTAAAACTTTGATATGATGGTAGTTGGTACTCTTACATAATACATACCAAATAGTACAAGTACCTACGTACCAAAGAGTAGTAAGTTTAGTGAATAGGATAACCTATTTACTAAATTTACACACTACAATAGTGAGAGTGAGATCAAATTCTACAAAGATAAGTAAACGCCACTATAACTTTGATATGATGGGCTACAGACCTAAGTACGTACCAAATATCAGTAAGTTTAGTGCATAGGATTATCTATTCACTAAATTTTCACACTACAATAGTGAGATAAAGTGTTAGTGTAGTGAAATTAATTTTTCATTATTAAACAGGGTTTTAATTACGTTCGATTCTTAGCAGAACCACGTCTTGACCGGCTCCCCGCCGTCAGTCACGACCTCATGTCAAATAACCGCACTGGCAACACTGGTCAGACCGAACTTTGACAGTTCGGGTACAACAATATCATCCAGGTTCCCATTCATTGTCACATACCCATTCTCTCCCTTTATCGGGACATAATCCTCCGATCCATCATTCAAGTCGACGATAGGATCCTTCAAAAATGGTATCTGAGCTTCCAATTTCAAATTCAAATCGTCGATGTACTCCGCGTTCGAAATCTTTGCTTCGTTTAATAGTTTTAATGACTCGTCGAGGGCCAAATGGCTTCGGTGCTCGGGCGTTATGCCAGTATCAGAATCGGTGTTGCCAGACTTACGATGGTGCAAGGAGTTTGAGGTCGAGCCCATGTAGGGCGGTGGCTGGGGACGGTTGTAGTTCCCTGCGAGGTTGGTGGTGGACTTCGGACTGTACGGGCGGGCGAGGCTGTTATTGGGACTGAAACAAGTAAAATAGAAGTATTATTATAAAAACATAGGCGTCTTATTGAAAATCTCCTTTATAGTCGGTAAAACTCAGACAGAAAGTCTTTATTGGCGGAACGAGCGTATGAATTTTAAAGATATTTTTACAACCCAGTTTCGTTACACCTACCGTCAAGAGGTCTAATTTTGGCTACAGTGCCACCATCTTATCTGTTCAGTTGATAGCGGCGCTAGTGGAGAATTTAGTAGTAACATTTAAGAACTTTACCTAGGAAAATGAGAATATTTTAACCAGTCTTTCAATTTTAATGAAAATATATTTAAAAGTCTAAGTAAGTGAATAAATAAAACAAGAAATGGGGAACAGGATTTACAATTAATTAGTTAGTTACAATTTTGCCCACCTGAACAGATAACTTGGTGGCGCTGTACAGTTGTCACTCAGGTGTCATTACATTTAAAAAGAATTTGTCACAATTTTTATTTCGTGTACAAAAGTGACTTTGGGAGTTTTTTCCACATTGGCTGATTGCCATTTCAACAAGACATAATAATAAAAAGAAGTCAAAATGTAAGTAGCTTAAAAAAAACGAAAAAATTTGACCATTTCGTGTCAAGACTTGATTTTGGCAGAATTTGTCGACATCGGCTGGTTGCCATCAAAACAAGAAATAATAATATTTTCAACGTATAACTTTGCTTCATTAGTAGACTCTTTTTATTATCGAAATGAAATAGCTCCAAAACAAAAACGAAACATAGTCATAGACCAAAAACATCGAAAAACATAGAACATAGTCATAGACCCTCATAGGCAAGTTAAATAGTCTGTGGTTATTTAGCACCATTTCCTAAACCACAGACTATTGAAACTGCATCTGACGATTGGTTGCAGGAATAGTGTTTTTTTAAATAAGACCGTGTTAAGTTTTTGCCGTAATTAAAGTAAATTGAACCGAAATGTAAAGGCAATAGAGTTGAAATTTCAAACATACCTGACTCCCAGGCTCCTGTTGCTGGTGTTATCGGCTACTTGAGTCTGTTCTGTGTTGTTCGTCTCGTAACGACACATCTCCACTTTGCCAGACTTGTGGGCTCTGGAGAAAAAAAAAGGAGTTGTAAACTTTATAGCAACGTGATAAGACTCACTCTCACTCGAAGCTCACACTGACAATAGTATTGTTAGTAAATTACGTTCCAGCACTGAGAAATTAAACCTACGAAAGCTTGAAAAGCACATTGTTATTAAAAATCGTGTTAGGATTTTCACACAAAAATTTCGAACAAGAAATATGAATCGCTTTTATCTTTCGAAAAAAAAAAATCTTTCAGATTACAAACACAGAATAAATAGTAATGTTGTTGTTGCGCTTGGAAAAACCGACAAATGTAAAATGCTATGAATAGATAGCTGTATTCATAAACCAGATTCGATCAATCCATAAAATCAACATCAGATCCAGTATCCAGAATCCATAGGATCATCATCAACCCATTATGTCCCCAACGAGGGGCACGGGTCTCTTCCCAGGAAGGTATAAGTCATAGTCCACCACGGGGGGGCAACTCCGGATTGGTGGAGGCTTGTAAGACTAGTGGCTGGTCTTACTGTCAGAAGTTTTCAAGCCGCCCCATAAGGCCTCTGACTTGCCGTAACGACTGCCATCTATCGACGGCAGCCGGCACCAACTGCTTAACGTGCCTTGCGAAGCACGGAACCGCTCGGAAAAATGCCACTCCATGCACTGATCTTAACTGCACGTTGCTTAACCTTCGTGATCGTTTAAGATCACTCAGAGAGCCAGGGCTACGAGTGATTCGAAGGAGGTTATGTCTGTGCGAAATTTCATGCAAATCCATTGAGCCGTTCTGGTGCCACTGAGTGACAAACATACATCCATTAAAACTTTCGCAATTGTAATAGCAGAAGTTTTAGCTTATGAAGAGAAATATTAGTAACAATGTCAGTAACACCCATGCCATTCAAAATTACTTAGTTGACCGAACCTTCGTCTTCTATAGTCAATGCAAATGTGGAAGATGTTCTGTAGAAAATATTCCGATTCTGAATCGCGCCTGAAAATCAAATGGAAGTAACAAATTAGGGACTTCACACACGGCGGCTATAATATACATTACATCCCAGGATGTATAGCTTAGAGACCGCTCAGTACCTTTAAGATACAAAGATGTAAAGATGTATATTATAGCTGTCGTGTGTGGTCTCCTGACGATTTCTATGGAAAGATGTTATGAGATATATCGTGCTATAATATACATCTTTACCTTATAGCCGCCGTGTGTGGAGTCCCTTAAAAAAAATTACTTCCAACCAACACCATCACTTGACTTGCTCCCAAAACTAGGATACCCTGAGCTATGGTAGCCAGGCATGGAACATTGAAAGAGACGCAGACTAAGCCCATTTGGACAAAATTACGACGGCAGCCAGTGGGAGTCGAACCCACGACCTGTCTTGGTAGGTAAACGCCTTAACGGCAAGACCAACGAGGCAGTCGGAAACTTTACAATAGCGAAAGATTATTCAGCTGTTCCACACTGTTTTGGCATGATCATAATAAACCCGTATGTTTTGCCATGATTATTTTTAAACCCGTATCTATCTAAATAAATAATAAATCAATCATGCTTAGGGGATATCCCCTTAAAGTACGATGAATGAATTCAAAGTCACCCTGTATTTACAAGAACAAATTATGTTTGCCTACCACTTAAAGCATTAAACGATACAACTTGAACTAGAAAACAAATATAAGTAAGTAGGTACCTTCCTACGTAACACATCATCAACCCAATATGTCCCCACCGAGGGGCACGGGTCTCTTCCTTGAGGAAGGTATATGCCATACTCCACCACGGGGGCCAAGTCCGGATTGGTGGAGGCTTGTAAAACTACTGGCTGGTCTCACTGTCAGAAGTTTTCAAGCCGCCCTAGGGCCTCTGACTTGGCTTAACGACTGCCATCTGTCGACGGCAGCTTTAGTTGGCAGGCACTAGCGTTAGTCATAGATGGTGACCCATCCATGGACTGAACGCGCCGTATGTTGCTTAACATTAGTGATCGTTTAACATCACTCAGGCAGCCCAGGCTACGAGCGATTCACTCATATCATTGCATATATAGAATTCTAAAATGTGCGATCAACTTGTCCCCAGCCGATATACAAAGGTATTATTGTGCGCCCCCCTTTTGAAAAAAAACCAAAATGGCGGCTGACCCAGTATGCCAGTCTTCCAACAAAAATGTTCAAACCTCTTTACGACGGCAGCCAGTGGGAGTCGAACCCACGACCTGTCTTGTTAGGTAAGCGGCTTAGCGACAAGACCAACGAGGCAGTCGGAAACTTTACAATAGCGAAAGATTATTCAGCTCTTCCATACTGTTTTGGCATGATCATAAACAGATAATGAATAAATCATGCTTAGAATGTCCCCTTATGCCCGGTCCCAATAACCTATTTACAGATAACTGACAGTTAGCTGTCAACGCGAGTGATAGGCCACTCAATAAAAAAGAAAAACTGGAACATTTCAAGCTAATCGTCAGTTATCTGTCGATAGGTTATTGGGACCGGGCATGAATGAATTCAAAGTCAACCTGTATTTATAAGAACCAATATGTATCACATAAAGCATTAAGCGATTGAATTTGAACTAGAAAACAAATATAAGTACCTTCCTACGTCTACCTACTACCAAGGAGAATAATTCTCCTTGCTACTACTAGCTTCTTTTTTTTTTTTTTTTTTTTTTTTTCCGTCAATGGTTGTCTGGAAGAAATTACTTTTAGTAATAAGGCCGCCAATTGTACTGTACTATGTTATTGTCAAATCTCATGTGTAATTCCTGGTGTACATACAATAAAGAATATTCTATTCTATTCTTACGTAACTAATATAATAGGGAATGGATGAAAATATCAGAAGTGCTTGATATTTTTTTTGGTGATAGGAATAACCTTCCTTAACGCGAGAAAAAAGTTTAAATTTTTTTGGCCCCTTAGTTAATTGTTAAATATACTTAATATTTTTCCATTCGTCGTTCTGGGCTTAGTACGGCATATCAGACATATTCCTTAGTGAGCTACGTATGAAAAAAAAATCCACCTTGAAAAGCTGTCAATGTCACCACAGATATTTTTTTAATACGTAGCGGACCAAGGAATATGTCTGTTAAGCCGTACTGAGCCCAGAACTACGAATGGAAAAATATTAAGATTATTTAAAAATTAACTACGAAGCCAAAAAAATTGAAACTTTTTTCTCGCGTTGAAGAAGGTTATTCCTATCACCGAAAAAAATATCAAGCACTTCTGATATTTTCATCCATTCCCTATTAAAGGAAATGAAAACTGAGAAAAAAAGTAGGTACTCACATCCCAGCGTAGTGCACACAGAGCACGGCAGTCAGACCGGTCACTGATAGCAGCAGAAGAATTAGTGGCACCACCACAGCTACCACAAATTGCTTCATGTAGCTGTAAGTCAAACAATAGATAGGTAGATAAACGGTTAGAATATCTTTTTTTTATTTTTTACCTATATGTTTTTTGTTAGAATATATACATTTTTAAATTTTTGTACCTGTTGAAATTCAACTATTTTATTAATAAGTAGCTACGACCATGTCCTACTCCTCACTGCTACTTCAACTTACTCATCCGGTGGGCTACAGGATGATTAAGTTGAAGTAGCAGTGAGCGGGGGCACATAGCACGAAGAACTGATGGCCGATGGGGCCGAAAGGTTCTTGAATGGAGACCACACATCGGCAAGCGCAGCGTAGGACGACCAGCCACAAGATGGACAGACGATCTCATACAAGTGGCAGGGAGACGCTGGATGCAAGCCGCTTCCAACCGGTCTTTTTGGAAATCCATGGAGGAGGCCTATGTCCAGCAGTGGACTTCCTGTGGCTGAATGATGATGATGATGAGTAAATGATTATGTTTTTACCTTCTGGATGGTAGTTCGCTGCGGCTGGGCGCGGACCAGATCTGGTCGCTGTGGTAGCGATAGTCGCTCGCAGTCTTGGTCGCCTCCCGCGGTAGTTCTGCGAGATACTCGAGGAGCTCCGTGGAGCGCTCCTTGTAGATCGTGTTGTACTGTGGAAGAATGAATCAATGAATGAATGAATAAATAACGAATGAATGAATGAATAACCATTAATTGCCAAGAACAGTGTTAGAACAGTGTAGAGGGGTTATGTTGTAGCCGATAGTGATAGATATGTCGCAGTAAAGTAGTTAAATCAGAGAGTCAATTGAATCTCTAGACAGTCAATCAAAGATCGATATTCAACCAAGTCGCTAAAGTTCCGCCAGACAAGTGAGTGAACGAAACGTTCAACGAGTTTCCTAAACGTTCCTAGGTATTTCAACTTTGGTTGGGTGATCAAGATATTTGATTGGAAACGCGCTACGAAAACAAGACTCTTCTTCTTAATTTTGCTGAGTAACCATTTACAATATTTACAATAAAACAAAACACGGATTTTCTTCACGATGACACCGAAATAACAACAACAAATGAAAATAATCGTGGCGGAGTCGACAACATGTTTACAATTTCACCAAAGACCACAATTTGAAACAAAACACCACTCACACACACTGCACAACGTTTGCCAAAAGAAAGACTCTAAAAGTAATCAGCTGCTGTCGTGACCGCCATCTTGTTTTACATTATTAATCAACATGCTGGCTTTCGGTCAGTTAGATAGTTAAACGTTTTCGACGCTGCTTTATTTAAATCAAAATGCTAGCGACTTGATTGAATATCGATCTTTGATTGACTGTCTAGAGATTCAGTTGACTCTCTGATTTAACTACTTTACTGCGACAGAAAGATAGATAAAAGCTTTATTTCCATAGGACACACGCACGTACATATTATAGCATAACAAATTAAATCACAAAGTAACGGCACATTATAAACACTGACGAAACAGAAACATACATAAGCAATACAAACATTTTATGTGGTAGGAGAAGTACCTATCTGTAGGATGTGAGCGAATACAAACGTGGCAATGTGTGGGACTAATAATGGGACTGATTGTTATTGAACTAAAAGGAAGAGGTAAGTCATCATCATCATCAACAAATTATGTCCCCACCGAGGGGCACGGGTCTCTTCTCTGAGGAAGGTATAGGCATCTATCGACGGCAGCCGGCACTAACTTCTTAACGTGTCTTGCGAAGCACGGAATCATTCGGAATAATGCCACTGGCGTTAGTCATAGACGGTCACCCATTCAGGCACTGAACGCGTTCTATGTTGCTTAACTTTCGTGATCGTTTACGATCCCTCAGGCAGCCGGGGCTTCGAGCCATTGAGAGGTAAGTGTTTAAGATTTTCTTTTAACATTTACATACAGGCACATACATTGCTTCTGGCCCCACACTAGGATACCCTGTGACGTGGGAACCAGAAACAGCGACGTAACAAACATGTAAACATCTACGACCTGGGGTTTTTTTTGTCCCCAGCCGAGATTCGAACCAGAGACCTCTTGCAAGGCAGATGCGCTAACCGTTGCGCCACAAAGGTCGTCGGAACGGTAAGGTTAAAGGTACGAGTAGATAGAAAGTAGAACGAAGCAAGAAGAAAGAAGAAGGAAGACAAGAATATTCTTTATTGCACACGGGAAAAAACAAGAAAACACAAAATATAAAAAATATTCTTCTTTCCAGAAGAAAGCTGAAAGATGGAAGAAGAGAGAAGAAAGAAATTGCTACAATTTATTTTTAAGATTTTAAACATGGCGAAGAGGGTTAGGCCCAGAAATAATTGAAACGCAAAAAGGATCCAACCTTTGTCACAGCGTCCTTGTCAGCTTGCCAGCGGACAAAAAAGAGATAGAGTGCTTACACTGACTTTTTTCATTTCACTTTCGATAGCGAGAGCGTTTGCAAAGCGCCACCTAGTTGTCTCTTTGTCACTCCTATACAAATTGCAAACGCAAAACGTGAAATGAAAACACTCAGTATAAGCACTCGGGCGAAAAAACGGCACGAACCAGTTGGAAGTTGCACCAGTCCAGCGTGAGACCGGCGTCCCGGAAGAGCCTCTCAGCCGTGGTCCGCTTGTACTCTCGCGGGCAGCTCGGCAGACGGGACAGCGGCCGCACCTCCTCGCGAAGGTTCTTAAGCTCCGAGGAGAAAGGTTTCCCGCTGCCCAGGCGGATGACCAGCCTGTGAGACGGTCAGAGTTGAGGGTGGGATACTGGACACTGGAATAAGCTATCTGACATACGTACATAAAGCTCTCGTCTATACCCCAGAGTAGCGATGTACCGTGCCTGGGAACGTTCCCAGAAGTGGAAGCAGACTCCCAAGAGGTGGGAATTATTGGGAACAATGCATTATTTTAAATGTTAACTGAGATATTAGTTCTTAGGAATAGTTATTACAATAAGTTTTTTTTTTATTTTTTTTTTACTTATGACTTTCGAGATATGACGATAAAAACATTACAATTAACATCTAAAGTCACACCACCGCAATTCGGCAAAGAAACAAGAACAAATGTTCCTACACATATTATTGGGAACGTTCCCATTTTGCCGGAAATAATGGGAACGTCCCATTATTTCCGGAATGGGAAACTTCCCATTATTTCCGGGAATGGGAAGCTTCCCTTTTGGCACATCTCTACCCCAGAGGGGTAGTCAGAGACCAGGGACTGCCACCCGCCACGATCCTGACAAATCACTTTCGCTTCATCGACATTCATGAGTCGTTGCATGGAAGTCGTTGTTGCTATTTGACAGTGTAAATAAAAAGGATTATTTATTATGTACCCGTATCAATTACGAGGTTCAAAACCGCTTTTAACGAGGCATTTTAACTAAAAATAAATAATTCATCATCACCATCATCGTCATTATTCAGCTACAAGAAGTTCACTGTTGAACATAGGCCTCCTCCGTGGATTTAAAAAAAAAATGTTATAAAAACAGGATAAAATTTGATGATAAGGTCTCCCTTTACGTGATACGTTTTTTTAGAAAAAGAAAAGAAAGAATTTAAAATTACCACTTTCTCAGCACTCAATGAACACGTACAAAACATCTGAGATGGTTTTTCAGAAAGCTGTCAAATAGCCTAACCAAAAACTAAAAATAATCCTGATATTTTTTTTGTTTTGTGTGACGCACAGGCAAACTCACCCTTCCCCCTCGTTGGGTTTTAGCGGCAAGCGGGCGCCCAAATCGATGGCGGACGCCAGGAAGGTAGCGTATAGATCCTGGCTACTTTCCATCCACAGTTTGGTCCTGAAGATGTCCTTTAGTCGGGTCATCCTGCGAAGGAAGGAAAAGATAATTTGAAACTGGAATTCAATTTCTTTTTTTTAGGTTCAATAATTCAATTACTTCTTTTCTTTTTTCAAAAAATTTGGACCAGGAAGAATCCATATTGCGCAGTTCTTTCTGGCCTGAACTGATTTTAGGATTTGTGATTTTATCCAGATGAAAGTGACTCAGTTCAAACTAAAAAGGCATGTAAAGGTTTTGATAACGAAAGATTGACAGCATTAATATACAATACAAAGATTCGCCTCATTCTGCGCTCACGTAGCGGAGGTTAGCGAAATAGCGCGCGCGCGGGATAGTGAGGGTTTATGCTATCGGATCTGGGCCTACGTTTAGCAGCTCAGCATTTAATCTCCTGCCTCAGAACCCTCAGACCAAATAGTCCAGCAGATTTTCCATGTCTAGGTTGTCAACCTTGAGCTCTAGCTAGTGCGTAATCCTGCTCTCCTTGGATTTTGCTTCTATCTCAGACTCTCAGATCACCTATTTTTACCCAGGAGAACTTCCACATTCAGGTTGTCAACCTTCAGCTTCAGCTTAGCCCTTTTCTACTCGGCAGTCTACTGCCTTCGAAACTCAGTCCTATTGATGCTCGCCCGGCTGATCTATCACAGTCAAGTTATCATCCATTAAGTTCCAGCTAGTGCATAATCCTATTCTCTTTGGCTTGTCTTCTGCCTCAGACGTTCAGATCTATCTGCGCTCGTCTAGTAGACCTTCCACGTTTAGGTTGTCAACCTTGAGCTTCAATGCGCCTTGTTCTCCTTGGCAATATCTTCCGCCTCAGACCTACCTATGGTCGTCCAGTAGATATTCCACACTTTATTTTATTAGAACAGGTTGTTGATGGTAAACGAAGACAGCGTCTAAGATGATAGGTGTTTACTTGTGAAATGCCGGTTGATTCTCGTTTAAAGATACCCAGGTTGTCTTGACCTTGACCTTGAGCTCCAACTAATGCATAGTCCTATGTGTTATTGTTGATATTTATTCATTTATTTATTTGTGTATTATAATTTATGCTTTCCATCTCTCCCTGTCCCCAGCCACGGGGAGGCCTTTGCCCAGCAGTGGGACACACGAGAGGCTACGTAAAAAAAAAAAAATATGCAGTTTTATCATATTTTCTATTAATACCCCCCTCCCCCGCAACTCTTATGGGTCTAGATTTCTCTAATGTATTTCTCTATGCTTGCGTAAGTGTATTATTATCTCATATTTATTTATTTTTGCTTGCACTACCTGTCACCCGTCTCTTCAAAACCAAAGGTTTGCTGGAGGCCCTCGTCATATTGGTGCAATATCTAAAGAATTTTAATAATAATAGTGTCGCGGTCCTATCCCGAACCATCTAGAATAGAGCCTTCTAGAAGCCTATCGAATAGTCGCCGCAAGCTGCGTTTTAGTAAACAATAAACGCTGCAAGCAATAATGACTCGTATGTCCACTAGCGTAAGGTTCAAAAGTCTTTGAATGGGTTACTGTTCGAGCGACGTTGCCTCGAGTAGGCACGTAGGTACGGGAATGTTCTAGAGCCCTTGCGGCCGGATATAAATAGCGGCCGCCGCGGCGCGCAGTCAGTTCCGTTTGGAATAGCGAAGAGTGAACTTCGAGCGAACATACCTGCGATACGAGCGATAACCTACGACCTCAGCGATACTATTTTACTTCGATTGGACCTGCGATTGGATTCTACGTGTGGACTTCGTGTCGTGAAGACCTGCAGACCAGACCCTGCGTGAATAAATCCTAAGAAGTTGTCATTGGCGTTTTACATCCAAATCCAGAACCCTAGCCCGTAACATTTGGTGTCAGAAGTGGGATTTGGAGATGCCACTGACTCCGAGAGAGGATACTTCTGGAGTGAGGACCAGGTCCAGAGGTGCTGCGGAGGCCACGCCCACTGCCCCTCAGGCCACGCCCATCGGCCATAGGGACACGCCCACTGGCCCCGCCCACCAGGCCACGCCCACCGACCAAGCCACGCCCCCTGGCCCCGCCCACCAGGCCACGCCCATCGAGGAGACACAGCGTACCTGCCCAACGGCTCCGCCCACTGGCCACGCCCACCAGGCCACGCCTACCGCCCCCGTGCACCAGGCTCCGCCCACCGGCCTTGACCACCAGGTTCCACCAACCGACCAACAGGCTCCGCCTCCTAGCCACGCCCACCTGGTCACGCCCACCGAAGACATTAAACCTCCGTCACGTCCAATGGAGGTTTTGGATATGTCATGCCTGATGGCAATGTTGAAGGGCATACGGGAAGAACAAAGAGGCCTGCGAGAAGAACAGAGCAAGCAGATGCAGTGCCTGCAAGAAGAACAGAGCAAGCAGATGCAGTGCCTGCAAGAAGAACAGAGAGGCCTGCGAGAAGAACAGAAGGCAGACCAACAGACGATCCTTTCTGCCGTTACAAAGTTCAGTGATACGGTCGCTAAGCTACATGAAAATGTAAAAGTAGTGAACGAACGGGTAACCGAATTAGAGGAGGACCTAAAAAATGTGAAAACCGGCCTCACTGGACTAGAACAGGAATTTCGGCGTATAAAATCTGCTGGAGTCACGTCGAGTGGAATTGTCGGCATAAACCAGGGGCCTAAAGTGAAAGTGCCTCCGTACGACGGTACTACGTCTTGGGTCGCCTACCGACAGCAGTTCCAGGCTGTCGCTGCTTCAAACGGATGGACGGACGAACAGAGCTTGACAGCCCTCACCGTCGCGCTCAGAGGTTCGGCCTTATCTGTCCTGGAGGCATTGCCCACCTCAGGCAGCGAGTTCAAAGATCTGCTGGAGGCACTTGAGGCCAGATACGGGGAACGACACCTGGAACACGTTTTTCGTGCTCAGCTACGCGACCGAACTCAGCGCCTGGGTGAAGGACTTCAACAATGGGCGTTGGAAATTGAGAAGCTGGTTCGAAAGGCGTACCCTTCTACTGATAGTAAGATGGTGGACACGAATATTTTGCAAGCCTTCGTCGACGGAATCAAGGATCTTGAAATTAGGGCTGCAGTAAAGCTTCGCCACCATTCTTCATTAAAAGAAGCTCTGGCACACGCCCTGGAAGTAGAAGCTGTGCGTCAAGATATCCGGCAAGGTTATAAACTTCGAGAAGTTACGGAGGAGGTTAAAGAGATCAAGACACCGCCCAAGAATTCCGGGCCCATGTGTTACAAGTGTGGGGAAAGAGGGCATCTGCAGTTCACGTGTCCTAAGAAGGAGAGACAAGCAACCAAAACAGATGACAGACTGGATGCGCGTCTCAAAAATATGGAGCAGCGGTTTGAAGAATTCGTAAAGAAGCATGACGCTGCACCCTCCACCGTGAATCAGGGAAACGAGTAAAAGCCAGGACTGCGGGGCGGGTACTGGCTGGAGCGGAGGTAGCCCCAGTAACCAGAATCTCACAAGCATGGAATGGGAACAGTCTACTAATACGCGGTGCAGTGAACAAAATAGAGTGCAAAATCACCCTAGATACAGGAGCCTCTAGAACAATAGTGAGACCAGACCTGGTGAAAGCTGTAGGGAGACGCAAAGACACCAGTTTATGCAGACTTCTCTCCGCTTCTGGCCAGCAGATACCCGTCCTGGGTGAAAGATCGGTTACGATATGTGTTGGGGAGGCGTCATATATTCACGACGTAATCGTAGCCGAAATTATGGATGATTGCATTCTGGGCCTAGACTTTATGAAGAAACACAACTGTCACATCGATGTCACTAACGGTGTCTTTAAATGTGGTGATGAGGAGAACTTCATACTTGGCGGTCCCGATGGAAATGTCACGTGCCTGAAGAAAATCTTAATACCTGGACGAGCACAAACTGAAGTAAAGGTGAAGCTGCCTTCGAGTCAGAAGAATCAGCGGAATAGGTGTGTGCTGATTGAAGATACACGAGACAGTGAAGCCAGTCAGAAATTGCTGACAGCAAGAACTCTCGTCTATGGAGGCAAGACCGCTGTAGTGAGGGTTGTGAATATAGGCGATCGTGAGATTACCCTTAGCAAAGGTGACGTTATTGGACGGTGTGAGGAAGCCGTTTGGATGAAAAGCTGCCAATCATCTCCAAGCTCAAACACACCGAATACCAGGAGTGAAATTATAGTCACTAAGCTCCTTGAGGATTCTAAGAGTAATCTGAGCTATTCGCAAAGCATGAAAGCTAAGAGGTTGCTACTGCGCTTTAGGGATATCTTCTCTGACGAAGGAAATCCTGGAAGAACATCGTTGGTTCAACACAAAATCGACACCGGACAGGAGCGACCTATTCGTCAGCGAGCGAGGCGCATACCGATTGCCAAAGAAAAGGAAGTACAAGACATGTTGGAAGACATGAGGAAAAACAAGATTATAGAACCTTCTGCTAGCCCATGGTGTTCTCCCGTAGTGTTGGTAAAGAAGAAAGATGGTAGCACAAGGTTCTGTGTAGACTATCGACGGCTTAATGATGTGACGAAAAAGGATAGTTATCCACTGCCACGAATAGACGATACCCTAGACACTTTGAGTGGTATGAAATGGTTCTCGACGTTAGATCTGAAATCCGGATACTGGCAAGTGGAAATTGATCCGAGGGATAAAGAGAAGACTGCTTTTTCAACTGGTAAAGGTCTATGGCAATTTAACGTGATGCCTTTTGGATTGTGCAACGCGCCAGCTACATTCGAACGACTTATGGAGTGCGTACTGGCAGGATTAGTTGGGGAAGCCTGCCTTGTCTACTTGGATGACGTCATAATCATGGGAACAGATTTTGAGGACCACTTACAAAATCTAGAGCAAGTTTTTAAGAAGATAATGGGAGCAAACTTAAAGTTAAATCCGAAGAAATGCAGTTTATTTAAGAACAAGGTTAGCTATCTCGGTCATGTGATAACCAGCGAAGGCATACAGACCGATCCAGCCAAAATCGAAGCAGTGCAAAAATGGCCTACTCCCAAAGACAAGACCGAAGTGCGAGCATTTTTAGGGCTATGCTCATATTATAGACGGTTTGTTAAGGGGTTCTCTGAAATTGCCAAGCCTTTACACAGACTGACTGAAGACAAGCAGTCATTTCATTGGGATGACACATGTGAGAGTTCATTTCAAAAATTAAGAAAATGTCTTTGCGAGACCCCAATCTTGGGATTTCCACAGGCTAATGGCCAATTCATTGTTGACACTGACGCCAGTAACACAGCGATCGGAGGAGTGTTATCGCAGAAACAGGGCGACAGAGAGGTTGTGATGGCCTATTTTAGTAAATCGCTATCGAAACCTGAAAGGAACTATTGTGTGACAAGAAGGGAGCTCTTGGCTGTGGTAAAGACATTACAGCACTTCAGCAAATATCTCCTCGGCATGCGGTTTACGCTTCGCACTGACCACGCCGCCCTGAAGTGGCTGTTACAATTTAAAAATCCAGAGGGGCAAGTTGCTCGATGGATCGAACAACTGCAGGAGTACGACTTTATGATTGAACACCGCAGCGGAAAGGCGCATGGAAATGCTGACGCACTGTCAAGAAGGCCGTGTCCGGAAGACTGCAAGCACTGTGCCAAACAAGAGACAAAGGAACTGCCATTGAGATTGACAAGAATGAGTCCATCGAGATCTTGGGAAGATGAGGCGATGAAAGAAGCACAGGAAGATGACGAAGATGTACGGCTCATTGTCGCATGGAAGAAACGAGGCGAGGATAAGCCAAGATGGTGCGAAGTCGCTCCTACTAGTGTTGTTACCAAGGCATACTGGGCTCAATGGGACAGTTTTATTCTTCAGAACGGAATACTTTACCGTAAATGGGAGAAACCTAACGGCAGAGAGTTCCATCTACAGATAGTTGTCCCAAGAGATAAGGTACAAGATGTCCTTCGTGAAGTACATGACGGCGTGTCAGGTGGACATTTGGGCGTAAAGAGGACTTTAACAAAGATTCGAGAAAGGTTTTACTGGCTCCATTGTCGAGAAGATGTGCAAGATTGGTGCCGCAAGTGTGCTACTTGCGCCGCGGTGAAGGGCCCATCAACTAGAAGCCGTGGAAATCTGCAACTTTATAACGTTGGTGCGCCATGGGAACGCATTGCAGTTGACGTGGCTGGACCGTTCCCAGTAACGGAATCGGGAAATAAGTATTTCATGGTAGTTATGGATTACTTTACTAAATGGCCAGAGGTATTCGCCATACACAATCAAGAAGCCACGACTGTTGCCTCCAAGTTGTTTGAGGAAGTAGTTTGCCGGTTTGGTGTGCCCTTGGAAATACACTCCGACCAAGGCAGGAACTTTGAGTCTCAAGTATTTCAAGAACTCTGCAAAATATTGGGAATGCATAAGACTAGGACCACCCCATATCATCCTCAATCAGACGGCATGGTAGAAAGATTTAACCAAACACTTGAGAGACATTTAGCAAAAGTCGTTGACAGGCACCAGAGAGACTGGGACAAATACATACCGCCATTTCTTCTGGCCTACAGAACGGCAGAACATGAAAGCACGAAGGTAACCCCGGCGCGTGTAAATTTTGGCCGAGAACTGAGAATACCAGTAGATCTGCTGACTGGAGGCCCTCCTGACGACTCACGTTCTCTACACGACTACATTTCCGAGTTACGTGAGAAAATGCGAGAGATTCATGCCATAGTACGGGAAAACGGATTGGAGTCGAGTGAAAAGATGAAGACTAGGTATGACCGCCGAGCAAATACAAGCGGCTTCGAAGAAGGAGCACTAGTCTGGCTTCACAATGTAACTCGACGAAAAGGAAAATCTCCGAAATTGCAGACAAGATGGGAGGGACCGTACAAAGTGGTAACTCGGTTAAATGACGTGACGTACCGAATTCAACGGCAGCCAAGAGGTGCACAAAAAGTGGTTCACATCGACCGCTTAGCTTCTTATCACGGCAGTAATGAAGATGCTCGGGACGAGCATCTCTAAGAGGGGAGCAGTGTCGCGGTCCTATCCCGAACCATCTAGAATAGAGCCTTCTAGAAGCCTATCGAATAGTCGCCGCAAGCTGCGTTTTAGTAAACAATAAACGCTGCAAGCAATAATGACTCGTATGTCCACTAGCGTAAGGTTCAAAAGTCTTTGAATGGGTTACTGTTCGAGCGACGTTGCCTCGAGTAGGCACGTAGGTACGGGAATGTTCTAGAGCCCTTGCGGCCGGATATAAATAGCGGCCGCCGCGGCGCGCAGTCAGTTCCGTTTGGAATAGCGAAGAGTGAACTTCGAGCGAACATACCTGCGATACGAGCGATAACCTACGACCTCAGCGATACTATTGGACTTCGATTGGACCTGCGATTGGATTCTACGTGTGGACTTCGTGTCGTGAAGACCTGCAGACCAGACCCTGCGTGAATAAATCCTAAGAAGTTGTCATTGGCGTTTTACATCCAAATCCAGAACCCTAGCCCGTAACAATATAATACCTATGCTCGTCCAGTAGATCTTCCACATTCAGGTTGTCGATCTTCAGCTCTAGCTCGTGCAGAGCCCTGTTCTCCTTGGCTTGGATCTTGAGGGTCAGTAGCAGCCGCCGCGTCTCGTAATCCTGCCGGTTCAGCCCGATCACCTCCAACTGTAAAGGTAACAAATTATGTGATATAAACATAGAAAATGCGGACTGAAGAGAAATGGATGGAATGGGATGAAAATGGGCTGTATTCCGTTGTGGCGGTCGTGGCTGGATGATGTGGTCAAGTCGGATGATATGACGGGAGCGCGCGAAACATCACGTGATGGAGAAAGGGCCTTTACCCAGCAGTGGGCAAAGGTGAGCTAGAATTTGAAGATTTTTTATTGGTAGCCTGTGGGCTCTGCCTGCAGAAGTACGTCAGGATCCTAGCAATATCAAACCTGAGTCTGTCTAGATAGATCGAAATAATTCTGGCACTCAGTTTATATATTGAGAAAAGATGGTCAGATTGAAGTTTTATTTTTGCTGCCTTTGTCTCTCTAAACTCAGCCCCAATGAAGAATTAACATTAAACCAACGAGATGTAAATTGTTTACGTTGAAATAAATTTCTGATTTATCCTTGGCATAAGGAAGACTAAGGAGTAGGTCCCAATTTGATGAGCCTATTCTTCATTTACAATGGAAGGATTGTTTTTTTGCGATATGGTCTGAAAGTCAAAGTGTGTCTATAATATAAATTGTGACTTACAGTGATGGGAGATTTAGTCCCTCTAGGTGGCGTGCCAAAGATGAATCCGGAGTGGTGCCTGCCGCTGTACATGTATCGCAGCCAGGAAGGCAGCTCTGGCTTGCCCATTAGAGACGCATGAAAGCGGTATTGCTGGTCAAACTCTGTAAACAAAATAATTACAAAAAATTGTTACTTATACAGTTTATTTTCTACGGTAAAGCAGAATTTGTACAAGGGATCTGTTAAAGACCCTTTAAGACAATTTTTAAATTAATTAGGTAATCTCTTTCTTCAGGAAAAAATTGCATTTTAAATGTAGTTTGACTGGTTCGACCCGTCCCTCTCTTATTACGTAAGGTCTTTGGGATTGAATTAGTGAAGCTGCACTGAGCTTCCATGTGGATACTTTCTTTCTCTCTGAGAGAGAAAACTTGCAAGCTCTCTGTGAGAGAGAGGGCATGAGACTTATAGTGGGATGCAAATAAGTTGATATGTTTGTCACAAGTGATCAGTTTAGAAGAAATCCTAGATTAGCTATTGGGCAAAGTTGAAAACTTAAATCAATGTACTTCGGTAAGTATTTTGTTATTTTTTGTATATGACACAGTCATACTTCCTACTTCTTTGTGGTGTGTAACTGGAGCCCCAGTCACTGGAGTATGTAATTTAGATAAATCACCAAACAAACCTTGATAAGTCCAATTGAACATGTTTGGACTGATCGGTATAGCAAACATCTCAGTTTCCACAGCATTATGAGCCTGTTCTATTGCAGCGGCTGATATCGTTAGTGGCAGTACTGGCAGTAATAGGCATAATAAATATTGCAACTGCATTTTATTTCTGAAAAAAAAAGGTAAGTAAGTTTGTTTTTTTTTATTAGGCCTAGGTTCACTGTGCAACACAAAAATATCAATAGAAAAAAAAACAAAAGTGCTATGCTAATACGGCTAAAAATAGAACAGAGAGAAGGAAGTTCTGTTATGTCATAAAAATGTTTATGTTTAGAAAAACAATCAATAGCGCTACATATAATATGTAAATATATTACCTATTTATATAGTTAAGTAACTATTTTATACCTACGCTCCGTTATTGTACTAACATGCATGCGTAACTTACCACTGGATCCGCCTGTATTCACAGAGACGGCGACCTAATTTACCGGAATAGAAACAAAACAATCGATTTCCATTTGAAACGACAGTTTTCAAAGGTTGTGCACTGAATACCTATTGCGCATGTGCAAAGGGGTCGTACAGAGACGTATTTCAAAACTATAAATACATTCTGAGATTATTTTAGAACTAACAGTGTTTCAGAGACTCTTTCATGAAGCCACTAGGTTGGAGAATATTTATTTAAAGTAAACAAGTAATTTGTTCCTATCATCTCAGCTGAGATACTTCCTCATTACTTCAATTTTACGCTAACGTTAAAAATAAGCAAATGCGGCCCTGAAAAATGGGGCGTGACGTCAAAGCATTTGGACAGACGTCATTGGTGGCTATCCGGGAAAATTCAGGTGGGGCGTGGCTAGCTTTTCACGTTCCGTTTCATCCAAGTTTCGGTAGAAATTCTGAAATTTTCAGGTGCATTTATGACCAAAAAAAAATTATATCTGCATTTTCTTATCTTAAAATGACCTTAGGGTGGCATAAATAAATAGAAAATAACTTCTTAATCGTTTACTTTATTTTTGTCATGTGATGATAGTTATAACAAGTAACCTCTTTACTTCGGCTGGGTAATACTTTGTTTTTGTGCCGTTCCGTTACCTCTTACATTTTTTAAACGTCAAAAAAAGAGACAGGAAGGGCTCGGCTCGGGCGATTTTATGTGCATTTTATTAAATAATAACTGTTTACGATATAACAAAGTGATTAAAATCATCGAAGATGTTTTCGCCGTCGTGTTCAGTTGAGGCGAGCGTGCGCGAAATCTGTTCTTGTACAAAATAACAGTTTTTGTCAACCATCGCGCTCATTCTGCACTGCGATCTTGTTTTTCCCTAATATCTGTTTTGGGATCATGTTGAAGTTCAAAAAGATGGGATCAGACAAGGTACCTCTTCTTCTCGTGACCGCCAACGTGGGATCTATCTTCGAAGATGTACGTATCCTGAAATTCTTCTCAATTCATTTAAGACTGACACTTGTGCCTAACTGACCAGCACCTAATTAGATTAATTAAAACCACCTATTTCGTCATCTGGTGGTGGTGAACGCATTCTATTTTTAAATACTTACAACAATTCTGGCCATTTCATTCACGGTAAAAAGTATAGTGCAAAAACGTGAATTAGGTAAGTAGGTACATACCTCTACAGAGGTATTCCATAACTGTGCCATACCACCTCCATTTTATTAATGACTAGCAGCCCGGCCCGGCTTCGCACAGATGGCGAAAAGTTTCCGTGGAAATAGCTACTTAGGTACATTAGTTCCATGGAAAATTTCTGAATAACACCTTGGGTCACATTATTCGAGATTTCGTACGGAACCCTAAAATTTTGAAAATTCAATATAGCTTAAGTTACTTACGAAGAATGTAGCTTTCTAATGGTGAAAGAATTTTTAAAATCGGCCCAGTAGTTTCCGAGCCTATTCATTATAAACATAGACACACACGAAAATACAAATCTTTCCTCTTTATAATATTAGTTAGAATTGCACATGAATGCACTGAAACACTATGTGCTTGTTTACTCATTCTGATCGTACCTTCTGATCTCGGTGACATTTCAACTGACAATGTCTGTACAATCATATCATTTTTTGCTATCTGTCAAAATACAATGACCACAAATGTATAGAATATACAGGGTATAACAAAATTATCAATACATCTGTACATGGGGGTTCCACTTGTCAATATGAACCATGTTTATTATAAGGGAAATACTTGCCGCTGGAAGTAATATTAAAAACTGGTCATCTTTATTTTGGTGTTTTTTAAATAATTGTTCAAAAATAGCTACTTTATTGACCCTGCATTTTTTATATTTATACGGATTACTTCGAAACCCTGTGAAACAGACTGTTAGAGCTTCTGTGGTGGGCATGTGGTGTTTCTGTCCATACTTTCTCTCTGAGAGACGTATGCTTACTTGTTATTTGTGTTTGCTTCGTGCATTTATTTTTCTAGAAACTTTTTTTTTTTATTTTACTTTATTCAAGAAATCAACAGTGTTTCTTTTCAAAACTTATAATATCTGAAGATTAAGGCCATTGTTGGCCTTGGTTTCATTTTTAAACTAATAGGATATTATAATAAGCTTAGAATAAGCATGTTTACATGAGCATCGGGCCGACCCTGCTAGACCTGTGCTGATCCAGGACAGAAATTCTGAAAATGTCATCCACAAAACAGTTTTTAATTATGATACAAATAAATAAAGAACTTCCACAAATCACTTGACTAGGTCCCAAACTAGGATACCCTATTACCCTGCACTATGGTAACCACGCATGGCATTACCTACAAGAAAATACACCCAGAGAGAGGCCATTTGTACAAATGTACGGCGATCCCCAGTGGGAATCGAGCCTGTTGAAATGTAAACTGAACGCATTCTAATTTAGTGTAGATAGGTTTTTTCTTGAATGCATCCAAATCTCTGTCACTCTCTTTCGGTCGTAGAACAAACATGTTGTTTTTCAAGTTGGCAAATAAATCTTTAATTATAAGTAATCCTGGTTTATTTGCTCATAATCCATCAGAACCCACAACCCTTTGTGTTTGTAGTTAAGTGCCTTAACGGCTAGACCAATAAGGCAGTCAGTTGATATTGACGGTACTGTTGAAGAAGAGAAGAAAAACAAATGACACCATCCACAGCCCTACTTTATACAATGTACTTTAACTTAAGCCCGCTTGCACCACCGACTAAAATCCGCTTAACCCCGAGTTACACAGAATTTTAACAGCTCCGCCATACTTTATCTGTCAAAATTCTGTTTAACTCGGGGTTAAATGGATTTTAGTCGGTGGCGCAAGCAGGCCTTAGAAAACAAATTCCTTGCTACATGCCAGGATTCGAATCAGAAGCCAGCGTTCTAGCGCTCCGCTGCCACCGCTTTAGTTTGGTTAAACAGGAAAATACCTGCTTGGACTAACCGGAAAATAAGTATCTGGAACAACAGGAAAATAACTCACAACCTCATGAGGGCTGCCCCCGTGCCATGGATGGCGACGTAAGCAAGAAATAATTGAACGAATCGAAAAACGTTAGTGGCTTCATCTCCCCCGCTCGTATAAAAAGAGCACATTATAACTTAACTGGGCTAGCCTTGTCTGCCGTGTGAGAGCGCAGATAGGTGGGCCAAAATTGCGACCGCAAAATGGACGCCGCCGTCGCGGCAGATCAAGACGAAGATGGCGGACGACTTAAGCTGGCTTCCCACGGTCCGCGATATCGCTGACGGACGCGCTTAAAGCTGGCTTCCCACGGTGCGCGATTCTGACGCCGGCCGACGACCACGGACAGCCATGCACCACACACGAGGCTCTTCCCACGGTGCGCGATTCTGCGGATATCGATACAACCACGTACCCACGACCGGTACGGCGCACCGCCACAGACGTCTGTGCTACCGCGGACCGAGACCCTTCCCACGGTGCGTCGTGCGAGCTGGTCCGCGTTCTACCGCGATATCGTGGACCGTGGGAAACCAGCTTTACCGGGATGATGCGAGGTGGCTGATGGAGACAGAGAGCAGGAGGGGAGGCTTTTACCTGGCAGTGGGACGCAAAAGAGGCTATGTAAAAAAAAATTGCACTGATAGTTGATATCAATTAGAATTAAGTACTTGATTGATTGTATATGGATTAAAGTTAATAATGGATTCATCATCAACCCATTATGTCCCCACCGAGGGTCACGGATCTCTTCCTTGAGGAAGGTATACGTCATACTCCACTACGGGGGCCGAGTCCGGATTGGTGGAGGCTTGTAAGACTAGTGGCTGGTCTTACTATCAGAAGTTTTCAAGCCGCCCTTAGCCTTGGCCTTAGACTTGGCTTAACGACTGCCATCTACCGACGGCAGCTGGCACCAACTGCTCAACGTGCCTTGCGACGCACGGTATCGCTCGGAAAAATGCCACTAGCGTTAGTCATAGAAAATGAGTGACCACCCATACATGCACTAAACGCGCCCTATGTTGCTTAAACTTCGTAACTGTTTAAGATCACCCAGACCGCCGGCGCCACGAGCAATAACATAACATCACATTTACATGCAAGCACATACATTGCTTCTGGCCCCACACTAGGATACCCTGTGTCGTGGGAACCAGAAACAGCGACGTCACAAACATTTAAACATCCAAGACCTGGGTTTTTTTATTTTTATTTTTTTATTAGCATGTTAGGCAGATGCGCTAACCGCTGCGCCAATAATGGAATGGTAATAATAGAATGAATAGAATAGAAGAATAGAACGCAACGAGCTATGGAGAGGGCTTTGCTCGGAATTTCTCTACGGGACCGAGTCAGAAATGATGAGGTCCGTAGACGAACGAAAGTCGTCGACATAGCCCGGCGGATTAGTAAGTTGAAGTGGCAGTGGGCGGGGCACATAGCACGCAGAACTGATGGCCGATGGGGCCGAAAAGTTCTCGAATGGAGACCACATATCGGCAAGCGCAGCGTACTCGTAGGACGACCAGCCACAAGATGGACAGACGATCTCATCCAAGTGGCGGGACGACGCTGGATGCAAGCCGATTCCGACCGGTCTTTTTGGAAATCCATGGAGGAGGCCTATGTCCAGCAGTGGACTTCTTGTGGCTGAATGATGATGATGAATAATAGAATAGAGCTTACGAGTTAATAAGACCGTTAGACTTTTAGTGAAATAAACAGTTTTTCTTGTCCTTTGTCGCAGTTGAGGTTAGGAGGGGTGCGATCCGTAGTAGTAAAAGAGGGTCTCCAGGGGCACGGTGAAATTATGGTTTATTTAAATGTAAAGTAAGGGCACCTGAGAACAATAAAAATAGGGAAGCTTAACTACGGTCTAAAAGATAAATATAAAAATACAATGTGGAGTATAAAAGAAAGAACACTTACATTAATTTTATTAATGTGCCTTTTAAATATTTGTGATTTTGTAGATAAATAACATAGGTACGGAGAATAGAGCAATCGTAATAATAAATTAGGTCGGTCGTAGTAAAATAGAAAGACATTCACGTCCACTTAGTTCGGAGGCTGAGGAATATCTGTGCCAAATACGTCCGCCGAACACTGCGGCGAATGTCATAAAATAGTAAATTTGGAATTGATAAAAGGCCGGAAATCATTAAAAAGCAACGAGGCGATCGCCTCGTTACACCTTTTGCTTCCAGTCCTCCGTGATGCTACCAATATGGACCTCAGAGTTCCTCCAAGCAGTCTCGCGCATGGATCCCAAGTTCATCGCCCTACACTTGCAAGAAGTGGGCGGCAAGGCGTACGAGAAGTCGATGCAGTACGTCCAAGACTTCGTCCAACGGCTCATGGACTGTCCCGAGCTGAGGCTCTTCGACAAAGTCCGGATCTTTCTCGACGAAGACTTCAGCTCCCCGGAGAAATTCACGGTGAGTAGGGAGATGGGACAAATTGTCTAATCTTGTTAGGAAACACATACAGGGTGTTGATTTGTACAGTTTACTCCGACTCAGGGTTGGTTATTTACATGATACTGAAGCAAAAAAAATATATACTCAGAGGCACAATTAACCGCCCACTTTAATTCTCCGAGGTAACTTGAAATATTCATAAGGGAATGATTCGCACTCGCCATGACCACTTACGTAGTACCTTGATGCCGTGGGTATACCCTATCAAATACATTTGGGACAATCTTAAAATGCGAGTGGAAATCATTCCCTGATTAATATTTCAAGTTACGTCGGAAAATTAAAGTGGGCGGTTAATTGTGTCTCTGAGTGTATATAAAAAAATTTTTTTTTTAGTGATAATCACCTAAAATCCCCGGTTTTGCGGGACCGGTGGCGAGCGCGCGGGCGCACTCCAGCCTTTTAGGTGATTTTAACTAAAAAAAATATATTTGTTTATATTTATTTTTTGCTTCAGTATCATGTTAATAACTATCCCTGAGTCGGAGTCAACTGTACAAATCAACACCCTGTATACAATGTATGTCCTTTTTTATGTACAAGAAAATGTTCTAGCGATTACCTAGTGGCTGTGCCTTTGGGCGCAAGCTCAGGGCATATTTGCTGGAGCTTCGGAAACACCCCCTCCCTTCCCTTCCAAACTTTCGCCGAATTCCTACAGACACGAATCTATAATCGCATAGTGAGACTGTGCAATCCTGTATATTTCTCTGTATATTTCTATGTATTTTGGTTTCTTCTAAATTTTATTTAATTACATATATTTTATGTTATATTAATTAATTTATCCTTAATTGTACTGTTTGTTTTTTCGTATCAAACTATTGAATGTATTTAATCCACCCTGTATAATGTATTATGTTCCTTTTTTCCTATTCCTTATGGTTGTACCATACCTCGGTCGACGACGTTCGGCCGCTGACGTTCGCGGGGTATCTCCTGGCACTGACTGAAAACCAGCGCTGAAGGCTTGTCCATCAGCAAGATGTTGAGTCAGCTGCCATTTATAACAGCAGTGAAACGCCTTTATGTTGCTTCTGACTTATCGTTTTGTATTTTTTTTTGTTTTATTTTTCTTCTTCTTCTATCTGTGTATCCTTGGTACATGACAGGATCCGAAACCGCGTCCTCCCGAGTGAGAAGCCGGCATTCTCCTGCTCTGCTACCACAGTATATAACACAATCACTTGTTCTATACCCAAACAAGGATGCCCTGTGATAATGGTAATGAGGCAATGGAATCACAAACATAGACATACACACTACGCTTGGATTTCATGTACCTTTATTATACATACATATATTGAGCAATGATTTAGTTTTAATCTACACTGGCCTGCAAAAGTAAGTATCACACTTTTAAATTTTATTTTTCTTCTAAACTATGGGAGTTAGTGATTTAAAATAAAAAACGTTTTAAAGCAAATTTTATCAGCTTTCTTGTAAACTATAGTAAACTGTACATTAGTAACATTTTTAATAAGTCGTGCTGCAACTCCAGTTACTGGAGCGCCATTCTGTGTAATTTGTGCTTCCCGTAACATCGCTTAACTTGATTTCTCAGCAAGTCTATCTAACTTAGCGTAACAAAGACTATCGATCAACGAAAAATTTTAAAACAAAAACAGAAACAAAAAAAAATATGGTAAAACGAATAAGGATTGTTTTTGTTATTAAAGCTTTTTTCGGGCATATCTTACAAAAAGGTTATCGACTATGAAGTTTTTATATGCAGTATTAAACTCTTTTTCGAGTCCTTTTTATTTCGAAAGTTTATCTTGTGTACTTAAAAAGTTATTGCAATTTTAAGAGTGTGATACTTAGTTTTGCAGGCCAGTGTAATACACCCAGACTGAGCCCATTTGTGCAAGTTTACTATCGCCCCCAGTGGGCATAGAGCCCACGACATCCGGCTCGGTAATCAGACGTGATACCGCTATGCCAACGAGTCAAAATAGTATCGCCGCCGACCATAGATTACTATTGTGATAGACATGACATTGTTACGAAGGAAGCTCCGCTCAAAAGCCAACGATACGCACACATTCATATAGGGGGGTCTGTAGACGGGGCCGTAGATAAGGTAGATGTGATGTCACTCAAAGACAGTGTTTCAAACATTTCCGCTGCAGAGCGAAGCGATAACACATTCACACAATGGGTGGGTGCGTAGCGGATCGTAGTATGTGACGTTCGGAGACACGCAGACATACATATTATTAGTAAGTGTATGTGTAGACGACTTCTGTGGCGCAGCGGTTAGCGCTTCTGCCTGCCATGCGCGAGGTCCCGGGTTCGAACCCCGGCTGGGGACAAAAAACCCAGGTCTTGGATGTTTACATGTTTGTGTGTCGCTATTTCTGGTTCCCACGACACAGGGTATCCTAGTGTGAGGCCAGAAGCAATGTCTGTGTCTGTATGTAAATGTTTATATAATACTGAGAACCGGCTTTGGTAAGGATGCCAATTTGGGTACCAATTATGGATACGCTTTGAGAGCCCAGATTGAGTTTCTGCGGCTTAGTATTCTTTAACTTACCTCTAATAAAGTACTCAGTGCCGATTTGAGAGTTGAGAATTTCACTAAGTAAATGCTTAAGTAACGTTCTGTCACGCTCTTTCCTGAGAAATTTGACGAGACAGCACTACAAGTAACAGAAATTGTCATTTCAGAATTCACTCACTTGTCTCGTTTAATAATTTCCCTAAGTAACTAGGTACTTGACTGTAGTGCTGTCTCGTCAAATTTCTCAGAAAAGAGCGTGACAGAACGTTACTTAAGTATTTACTTATGCCCGGTTCCAATATCCACAAAACGCTTCGTTTTTGCTTACGATCGGTTACAATTCCTACGAAATTCCTACGAACCGTCAATAAATTGTATGGAAAACGGATCGTAGCCGGTAGGCGTATATTATAGGAACCGGGCATTAGTGAAAGTCTCAATAGGCTTCATCTCTATAGACAGATTTCTGAAAATCATCCCATATTTTTTGTTGATGTTCGTGGAGTCCTCAGAAAGTGGTAATTTTAAATTCTTTCGTGTATTTCATCTAAAAAATGCAAACGAAAATTTACTTTTCAAATAAGCTGCCAAAACGCTATCTGGCAATCTTAGGCAATATGGCTTCGCACAAGAATTATGACGTCACTTCCCAGTAAACCAACCAATGAACGTAAGAACGAATGAATGACAGACGCCATTTTTACTGGCATGTGACGTCATCATAGGATAATCCGGGCATTTTTCGATGCAATGGCTATAAAATTTTATCTTGTGTTTTTTTACAAATCATAATTGTTTTTTAGTTAAAATGCCTTAAAGCGGTCTTAAGACGCATAATTTATACGAATACGTATAAATAATACTGTTTTTTTCACACTGTCCAACAGCCTATTCAGAAACCGTCCCTAAATTACATATTTTGGATACATGCCTAGTGGATATTTTTATGCAAGTGGCAAGTTTCTGAAGTACCATTATTATCTATTATTATTTGTTACACCCGAGCAGCATAGAGCTGATGCGTATATGTCTTATCTATCACTGTAACTCACTGTTTGAGTTTTTATATAATTAGCTACTCTATTTTAAAACAGTTTACTGTGTCGCCGCTAACGATTAGAAGCAGGAAGTTTGTACCACTCGCCCACGACACGGCTTGGATGGAAATGTCTCCGAGGGTTGCTTGCACACAGAGATTTGGTTACTTTAAGAATCTCCTCCTTCGGCCACTTTGGAAACCAAAGGTTCGAAACCAGCTTCGCAAACAGAATTATTTTTGAACTAAAACTTTCGTAAGCACAACACATTGTAAACCTTTAGTCCGGATCTACTTACGGGTGTTGTTATATCGGAAGAGTCCGACCAGGTTTCGCTCCGATTGGCAGAGCTTAATCATGGTCAGCAGAGACATGACATTCGCAGAGCTTAATCAGGGTGAGCTGAACCAAAGCTCGCGTCGTCGGTTGCTCGTCTCACACTGCGAATCGGAGCGAAACCTGATTGGACTCTTCCGATATAACAACACCCGTAAGTAGATCCGGAGAAAAAAATTTACAGAATTTTTTTTTTTTAGGAAACCTGCATTCGAATAAAGAAAAATTATTCTGTTTTCAAAGTTGGTTTCTAACACAGAATATAAAATCTTCTTTTGAAACTCATTGAATATGTTAAACATAAACATTTACATACTAGCACATACATTGCTTCTGGCCTCACACTAGGATACCCTGTGTCGTGGGAACCAGAAACAGCGACATCACAAACGTATAAACATCCAAGACCTGGGGTTTTTTGTCCCCAGACGGGGTTCGAACCCGGGACCTGCAGCATGGCATGGTAGGCAGATGCGCTAACCGCTGCGCCACAGAGATCGTCAATTTAACACAAGATTGCTGAGTTCTAACAATTGAATTTTTAGGACTGATTCTATCCATTTTAACCATTTTTAAGTATTTTTATTTACATACCTTTGAAATCGTTTTTAATTATTATTTGTATTGAATGTTCTATTTAAATTTTTATGGCTTATTTTTTTATTGAAATTGGACACATTCAATTTTTATCTATTTGTCATTTTGCTTCACATGCTCAATTTAATTGATTATTGTTGATTGATTGTAGATATTACATATTCATATAATACTGTACTCAGCTATCCCAATAGGGTCTCCTGTAAAGATAGCTCCATAAGTTATGGAGTTTAATATTAATTAAAAATAATAAAAACATCAGTTTTGAGCCAGCTCCATAAGTTATGGAGTTTAATATTAATTAAAAATAATAAAAACATCAGTTTTGAGCCAGCCCTCCGTTTCCAGGCTCTAGGCAACATGTACTTCGCGCATTCTTCACTCACCGACCTGAAGATCTGGGACTGGCAGCAGAACGCCTTCGTGGAGGTGAAAGGAAAAGAGGTCAACACTGGCAACATCGAAAAGGTCACCACTAAGGAGAAGTGCAAGTTTCCCCAGCATTTCTTCCCTGAGGTAAGGGTTTGAATAAGATCGTAGCTACTTGCTGTACCAGCATACTTTAGCCGCCCGCAAAATCCCAACTGTCGAATCGCGTCACGACACTCAAATGAAGTGCGTCACGAATCACTCTCTAAAGGATGACATACAGAGTGCGTATACTGAGTTTTGTAATTCACTTTCGATAGCGAGAGCGTTTGCGTTTTGCATAGGAGTGACAAAGCGCGCCACATAGTTGTCTCTTTGTCACTCCTATGCAAATCACAAACGCTCTCGCTATCGAAAGTGAATGAAAAAACTCGGTATACGCACCTAGAGCAACTGCCGTTGGCGTAGAATGTCGTTATATATACATGACCTAGAAGTAAAGCCAATTTCGGACTCGCGTTCCATATTACTTTAGAAACAAACGTACATACATAAGCTCAAGCCTGTATCCCAGAGGGGTAGGCTGACACCGCGGCCTGCCGCCTGCCATGATCCTGACAAATCACTTTCTTCCACGCTCACCCAATAAGTCTTGGGGCTGGTGTTTCATCTTCCTTGAGGCATCTTTGTCAAAACGGGCTATCAGCCAGTCATTTACTGCATTTAAAACGCAAAGTTTTGCCTATAAGCTTAAGGATTGATTTCATGGAGCGATTTTATTTCATGAAGCCAGAGATAAGCGAACACAAAGCGTTCCCACTGGAACATTAAAAACCAAGTCAAACATGGCACGATTCGTCATTAGTGCCGCAACGTTACGCCTGTCCAGACGGAGCGTTTTACGCGCGAGGGCACTCGCTCGTTGACACTCCCGCGTTCCCGAGTATCTGGACGAGGTGTATGTAGCTCTAGTACCTACCTCGGGAACGCGTGTTTTACGCGCGAGTAAGAATACGCGCGAGAGCATCTGGACGGGGTGTATGTAGCTCTAGTACCTACCTCGGGAACGCGTGTTTTACGCGCGAGTAAGAATACGCGCGAGAGCATCTGGACGGGGTGTATGTAGCTCTAGTACCTACCTCGGGAACGCGTGTTTTACGCGCGAGTAAGAATACGCGCGAGAGCATCTGGACGGGGTGTATGTAGCTCTAGTACCTACCTCGGGAACGCGTGTTTTACGCGCGAGTAAGAATACGCGCGAGAGCATCTGGACGGGGTGTATGTAGCTCTAGTACCTACCTTGGGAACGCGTGTTTTACGCGCGAGTAAGAATACGCGCGAGAGCATCTGGACGGGGTGTATGTAGCTCTAGTACCTCGGGAACGCGCGAGTGTCTACGCGCGAGAAACGCTCCGTCTGGACCGGCTCTTATGTAAAGCGTTTGTCACATGGATCCTACTTTATAAAATATACTGCCTTCAGCATGGAGGGGACTCCCCAAAGGCAAATTTAAATTTAAGTTGGAGAATTTACTTGTAACCAAATCGTATCATAGTGTCTTCGTACATTTAAATGACAAATTTTGACATTGTGTACTTTGTATAGAATCAGGCGTTACTTTGCAGAAATCCATAATAGCATTAAAATGAGAAAATTACTTTGCTAAATTCCGCTAATATCGCATGGTGCTTGTGGGATATTAGCGGAATTTAGCAAAGTAATTTTCTCATTTTAATCCCATTGTGTACTTTTTTCTTGTGATTTTTTTTTTATTATTATACATAATCAATTAGCATCATTGACTTGTTTTGTAATATAAATGTCACTATTATTTTAAGTTTTGTTTAAAACATTTAAACGCCTTACTGGCTAAACATAGCGCGCATATTAGGTATATTATATTTTATAAGACCGTGCATGTATACCTACCTATGTTTGACAAAAATAATCTGATTCTGATCTAACCTGATACTGATCTGACTTAGCATTGTTTACCAGCTAACACAAGTGTTGAAAATATCATTAATAGGTTGTGGATGATTCTCAGGAAATTGATTAAATAGCATAATTTCTTTGGCGCATTTTTTTTCATATTAACTCAATAAAAAGTAACATATATTGTAGGTTTATTGGCCCCTGAAGATTGTATTGTAACATATTTGTAGGTTTTGGTGGCATCTGCTACAATGCAATATTATACTTTTTATTGAGTTAATATGAAAAAAAAATGTGCTAGAGAAATTATGCAATTCTCATAATCATCCCTTATCACATACCCCTGAAAATATAGTTACGTATATTTGTTAGACCGTATATAAATGATTGATATTGTTAACATGCCTATTTACAGTAAAGATATATTTTAATAAATAGATAAGTAGTAGGTAAGTAAACTTCATAAAGTGTTCGTTAGATGTATTGTAACGTATTTGTAGGTTTTGGTGGCATATATTACTTGTTATTGAGTTAATATGAAAAAAATGCGCCAAAGAAATTATGCGCACTGAGGATCACCCTTGTGCAACTTAGAATACTACATAAAATAATACAGAGGTCGTGTACTGTGTATAACCTCAGACTCCGTCGTTTTACAGTGCAAATGGTCGCGCAAAGGTTTTCTGCGCACGCGCTGGTACATCCGGGGCACGGCGGTCGAGTTCGTCAACATTCATCTCTTCCACGACGCCTCGAATCTGCTCGCTCTCGAGCCTTTCCCTTCTGTAAGTAGTTTATGGATCAATAACAACTTGCACACAACGCGATCTCTTGCCCTAGTCCCAAACTAGGATACCCTGTGTTGTGGTAACCAGGTAAAACCATCACGAACCAGATTTTGACCATTAGTACATATCGCAGGATTCATATCATAGAGGCGTATGCCCAAACACCTACTTCAGGAGAGACAAAAAACTGAGTAACTTCGTATGTATTTTATTTTATTTTATGTTATTTTATTTTATATTATTTTATTTTATTTTATTTTATTTTATTTTATTTTATTTTATTTTATTTTATTTTATTTTATTTTATTTTATTTTATTTTATTTTATTTTATTTTATTTTATTTTATTTTATTTTATTTTATTTTATTTTATTTTATTTTATTTTATTTTATTTTATTTTATTTTATTTTATTTTATTTTATTTTATTTTATTTTATTTTATTTTATTTTATTTTATTTTATTTTATTTTATTTTATTTTATTTTATTTTATTTTATTTTATTTTATTTTATTTTATTTTATTTTATTTTATTTTATTTTATTTTATTTTATTTTATTTTAATTTTTTTATTTTATTTTATTTTATTTTATTTTATTTTATTTTATTTTATTTTATTTTATTTTATTTTATTTTATTTTATTTTATTTTATTTTATTTTATTTTATTTTATTTTATTTTATTTTATTTTATTTTATTTTATTTTATTTTATTTTATCTTATCTTATCTTATCTTATCTTATCTTATCTTATCTTATCTTATCTTATCTTATCTTATCTTATCTTATCTTATCTTATCTTATCTTATTTTATTTTATTTTATTTTATTTTATTTTATTTTATCTTATTTTATCTTATTTTATCTTATTTTATCTTATTTTATCTTATTTTATCTTATCTTATCTTATCTTATCTTATCTTATCTTATCTTATCTTATCTTATCTTATCTTATCTTATCTTATCTTATCTTATCACACAAAACAGTATTACGGACATAAATTACAATTAAAAAAATACATAGAAACACTCCATTCAAACCATAATACCAATACATGTGTATACAGCATGATGAATTACATTAAAGTTACATTATTTATGATAAAGTTACAAAATTATACTTACAAATTTAAAAATTAATAAGTTGAATAAATTGAATAAATTGAAATTAATTAAATTACATTGGAGGCAAGGATTTTTGCCATTTTGTGTTTAAAGCATGCGAGTGAGTCGTGATGGATGTCAGCCACACTCTCCGGATTATTCAGAATCATTTTGTTGCAACAAGAACACATTCGCCGAATCGGGTTATTGGCAGTCATATTTAGACGGCAAGGCGGGATAGCAAAGTGCCGCTCAAGGCGAACGGATCTTGTAGGTACGCTAATGTAAATGTCGGATAGAACAGTCGTGGCTGGGATACCGCCGTTTAGCCAAAGTATTTTTCGCCAAATTTTACTTCCCAATAAACTTATGGCATCAGTTTCATTTCCCAAATGAAACTTTAGCAAGTTTTCATTTCGCATTTTATTCATTTGGTCAAATTATCATTTCGCATAATTTTACTGCGTCAAGTTTTATTAAGACAAACGTTTATTATGCTAACGTTTTATTTTTGGAACGGGGGGTCGGCGATGTAAAGAATACGTGACAACAGAAATATAGGTGCGACGACGCGCGTAGCGAAGCGGAGCGTTAGGTTCTCTATGTAAGATCGAAAACAGACTCGACTTTGATGCGTTCTTACCTTGCCTCTTGTTGCCTCTTTGGTAAAATGAATTTTGACCAAGTATTTATTTGGTAAACAATAACTTGCCATAATAACTTTTGCTAACTGTTTATTTGCTTTAAGTTGTTTTGAGAAATGTTTTTTTGCCAAGTGATAATTTGCGGAAAATAGTTTGGGAAGTAATACTTTGGGAAACGATTTTTGGCAATACATTAGTAAACCGTCGTGACTACTTTATTATTTATTATCTTATGCAAGTACACAAGATCCTGGAGTTTGCGCCGCTTGTTTAGAGAAGCCTGCCCGAAGTAGGAGCACCTATCGTCGTATGTTTTGATAGAACGCCTCAGGCCAAAACGAGATGATAGCATTCGTAGGAATTTCCTTTGTACTTGTTCTACGGTGTCGCTGTGAGTGCTGTAAATAGGAGACCAGAGTGCGTATACTGAGTTTTGTCATTCACTTTCGATAGCGAGAGCGTTTGCGATTTGCATAGGAGTGACAAAGCGCGCCATCTAGTTGTCTCTTTGTCACTCCTGTGCAAATCGCAAACGCTCTCACAATCGAGAGTGAATGAAAAAACTCAGAGTGCGTATACAGAGTGCGTATACTGAGTTTTGTCATTCACTTTCGATAGCGAGAGAGTTTGCGATTTGCATAGGAGTGACAAGCGCGCCATCTAGTTGTCTCTTTGTCACTCCTATGCAAAATGCAAACGCTCTCACTATCGAGAGTGAATGAAAAAACTCAGTATAAGCACACAGTATACGCACTCTGATGACAGTTGCGTACTCGAGTCTACTACGAACCGGTGAATTGTACAGCAACAGTAGGCTTCTTGCGTTCTTGAATCCCTTTGTTACACGAAGAATAAAGCCAAGCATTTGGTATGACTTCTGCACGATCATGTTGATATGGTCAGTAAAAGTCATTTTGCAAATCATATTGAAGCTAGCGTGCTAAAACTTGGTATATAGCTTAACAAGGCGACCTTGATTTGTGCCCTAAGATCATTTTTATCCTATCTAAGCTCTAAGATCACTTTATGGTATGTACGCCCACGTGACTTGACAAAAATTACTCAATTTTAGTCTTATTGTGATCAAAGTGCATACGAAAAATAGGCATATAAAACACTTTTTATTTTGATAACTTATACCATCATGAAGGCCTCTGGTAATATCGCACACTTGCAAGAACAACGTGTTAATGGCCGAAAGAGATAGCGCTATAACGTGATGCAGTGTCTCTTTTGCTCATTATTCCGGCGTTTTCGGAGTAAATAAAATCGCGTTAAGAAAAATAAATTTCTATGAATAGAAAATGGTTTTATTCGAAATATCACGTTGTTCTTGCAAGGGTGCGATATTACCAGAGGCCTTCATGATGGTATAAGTTATCAAAATAAAAAGTGTTTTATATGCCTATTTTTCGTATGCACTTTGATCACAATATGACTAAAATTGAGTAATTTTTGTCAAGTCACTTTTACTAATATATCACTAATACTTTTTTTTCACACGATATTTTTCATTTCTGATTTCTATGCCTAGGTGTACTGTCGCAGTCGACGACGCGCCCTCCGACACACACTGAGACACCTCCACTCCGACATCCATGCGGCGCCATACTTCATATTCGGCGACTTCAACTTTCGGACTGACACCGGCGGCGTTGTCAAGGTAGGAAGGTCACTTCGTTTGGCTTATTGAGAAAGATGATAACATAAGAATGTTCTTTATTGCACACAAGAAACAAGACATAAAAAAGCGGCCACGTGCGAGTCTGACTTGCCCATGAAGGGTAGGAACCCTTCAAAAGAAACAAATGTTGTTTTTAATTTTTATATTTGAGTTGATTGAATGAAAGGTAAATTCGAACCAATTTTCGGTGGAAGTTTGCATGGTACATCATATATTTTTTTTAGTTTTATCATTCTCTTATTTTAGAAGCTACAGGGGGGGGCAAACTTTTTACCACTTTAAAGGTGTTTCTAGCGCAAACTATTCAGTTTAGAAAAATATATATATTAGAAACCTCAATATAATTTTTGAAGACCAATCCATAGATACACGTCCTCTAAAAATTTTTGTAGTTTCAGTTCTAAGTATGGGGAACCCCTATTTATTGTTTTTTTTTCTATTTTTGTGTGAAAATCTTAATGCGGGTCACATAATACATCTACTTACCAAGTTGCAATGGTATAGTTCTTATAGTTTCGGCAAAAAGTGGCTGTGACATACGGACGGACAGACATGACCAATCCATAAGAATTCCGTTTTTGCCATTTCGTTACGGTACCCTAATAATTACGATAACCTTGTTTAGAGCATTTTGTCGATATTTATATGCCTACAGCCTTTTGGTATATGCAGAGATCTCTGATAAGACGTATGCACATTTATTGAGAGTGAAAAAATGTTTGTTACCTGAGTTAATGTTACTTTTTGTATAATTAATATTACTACAGAGTTATTGGTATGCCCGTGCCCCTCGGTGGAGACATAATGGGTTGATGATGATCATGAATGGTATAATTATTATTATCTAACTGTTATTAAGACACAGGACCTGAGTTTTGTTTTGAGAGCTTTTAGTACTAAAACTATGGCGTTGTTTGCAATATTAATTAGTCTACAATCTATTCTTTCTATTCTATTCAAACATTTATATTCTATTCATTCTCAGACCTACCAAATAAGACCTACAATCATAAAAATCGGTGAAGCCGTTCCGAAGGAGCTCCATAACAAATACGAGATTTTTATAAATTTGTAATAGAAAATGGTTTCTAACTAAAATAACTGCGCTCCAAAGTAATTTTAAAACCCCACTGTGCTAAGTTTGAGTTTCAATAGGTTATGGGCCCAGCACACTTCCACTGCGCTGTATAACCTTAAATATGAAGGCGCAGATAAATATGGTACTTACTTTTCCAGCTTACAAAATACATAGATCATAATAATACTATTTTATTTCTGTATAGTATTATTATGATCTATGTATTTTGTAAGCTGGAACCGTGTATTCTGAAATAAAAGCATTTATTATTATTATTTTCCACAGAAATTAACCGACGATCTGAAGGCCTCGCGTCTCCAGAACGGCGCTAACGTGGACTCCTCGAAGATGCAATATCGGTCGCCCGACGACCGAGTGGTCCTCACTGTCGGCAAGAAGGAGTTTTCCCATGTCGACCACCAGAAGATCTTCAGGGAGCCTTGGGTATGCTGCATTATTATCATTAAAATTCTTTATTGCACCAATAGATGGGTCACTGTCTATGACTAACGCTAGTGGCATTTTTCCGAGCGGTTCCGTGCTTCGCAAGGCACGTTAAGCAGTTGGTGCCGGCTGCCGTCGATAGATGGTGTATCCGGAGAACAATTTGCATTGCATTTCATTTATACGTCTCAATACTATTGAACGAATAAAATTAAAAGAAAAAATAAGACCAAAATTTAACCGTGTAATATTAACTTGACGTCTCAATGCGATTGAAGCAATGAAATTGAAAGCAAAATTGAACAGTGTTATATGGCCTTAACGAATCGCTCGTAGCCCCGGCTGCCTGAGCGATCATGATCACAAACGATCACCAAGGTTAAGCAACATAGGTCGCGTTCAGTGCATGAATGGGTGACCTTCTACGACTAACGCTAGTGACATTTTTTCGAGCGGCTTCGCACGGCACGTTAAGCAGTTCGTGCCGGCTGCCGTCGATAGATGGCAGTCGTTAAGCCAAGTCAGAGGCCTTAGGGCGGCTTGAAAACTGCTGACAGTAAGACCAGCCACTGGTCTTACAACCCTCCACCAATCCGGACTTGGCCCCCGTGGTGGAGTATGGCCTATACCTTCCTCAGGGAAGAGACCCGTGCCCCTCGGTGGGGCTATAATGGGTTGATGTTGATGATAGGCTTCACCCTTAACCAGGCAATGAGTAGTAAGACTTTTTATTGGTTTTAGACTTTATATCAAAGTGATAACGTCCAATTCCCCCAAGACCCATAATCAGGTCTAATAGGGACCACTTTAGTCCCTATTTGTTCTATGATGTGTCGAAATATTTTCATTCCAATCCGGTCCTATCCTATAGAAAATGAGCTCTAAAAACAGCGATTTCGATCAAAAGCATACTCGTTTCGGTCGCCTTCAATCAGTTTTTCGTCTCTCCTGTAAAAAATTACTAACTGGATAAGTCCGCTTTTGAATGCTTGCTCCTCAAATAAACCCGACTTTCCCCACAGTTGCAGCGCTTCGATCGGGAGCTCGAAGCCCTGAAGCCGCACCTCTACGAGTTCCCCGTCAAGTTCCCCCCTTCGTACCCCTTCGAGGAAAACGTCCAGTTGCCCACGCACTATATGAAGACACGGTACGTGTCTATTGATATACTTACTTTTCCTGCGTCAACGAGAAATTAGATAGATAGATAGATAGATAATGATTTTATTTACACACCGAAACACACATTTTTACATTTAGGTGAAATAAGAACTAAAAAAGGACGAAAAAGACAAAATTTACAAAATAACCAGAAAAACACTTTAGAATTAATAATTGAATGTACTCAGAGACATGGAAGGGCCAAGTAAGGTCGGCAATGTGAGTCTTGGCTGTAAAAAGGTGTCTGGACTCGATACGGACGGATCGAGTTCGGATTATATCTGGACGGATAAGAATCCGTAACGCTGATTTTCAGCCAGAACCTGTTGCGTGAAAGTCACGAGCGCCACAGCAGCACAAAAACCCGTTAAAACAAGTACAAAGAACAGTGTGATCATCTCCTGTCTTTAAGTTTTAATTAATTTTAATTTTAATGTTATTAAATTTTATAATTTAGTGTAATACGGCTGACATAAAAATACTCGTATAGAATAAACCTGCTAGGAACTCTAATACATCTAATACAAAGGCCGAGACGTACCAAAAATGCTCAATGCAACACTAATGACAACATTTTGTTATGACAAATTACATACTTACTTTTGATTTTATTTGATATTTTGGTATTATTTGCGACTAAGTCGACTGTTATTCAGTACCTTAGTTTGGTACCCGCACACTGGTCCTTCGAGGAAAAGCCAAATACCTACTTCGAATTTCGAAGTCGGTTCGAGAATGAGATTATCTGACTTATCTGATTACTAAAATAAATAAAACCTATTTGATTTGACGGTTACATATCACAATAGGCTATTTGGCAGATTTCTGAAAACAATCTCATATTTTTTTGTTGGTGTTCATGGAGTCCTCAGAAAGTAGTAATTTTTAATTCTTTCGTGAATTTCTTGTAAAAAAGCCAAACGAAAATTTACTTTCGAAATAAGCCGCCAAACGCTATCTTGGGCAATATGGCAAAAAAAATCAATCTGGAAAATTTGTCTGGAAGAAATTGCTTAATTGTAACTTATATATTTATTTAATTGTAACTTTTATTTGTCTCGTTTCTTATGTGCAATAAAGAAATTTCTTATATTATCTTGCCAGTAAACCAACCAATGAACGTAAACGACATGACAGACGCCATTTCATCGATCCAGGCCGTTTTCGATACAATGGATGCAGATACATAAATTATCAAATTTTATATTGTGTTTTTTTTTTACAAATAATAATTGAATCGGTAGTTTCAGAAAGAACATTAGTCACAATCTGCTTACTTTTCAGTAGACATAAAAAACTGACCCCTCAGTGGGACTACTGTTATTTTTGTGTCTACTGAGACGTAGTACGTACACGTAGTTCAATTGATATTCATTGGGCTAATGTTCTTTATATAGGGATCTGTAGATCTACCCTCAAGGATACCATAGACAACAATAAGTCAATCACACAAAATTTGGAATAATGTTCTTTCTGAAACTACCGATTCAATTGTTCTTTTAGTTAAAATGCTTTAAAGCGGTTTTAATACTCATAATGTTTACGAAGACTTATAAATGATACTGTTTTTTTACACTATCCAATAGCCTAACTAAACAAATGAAAACAATATACATAACATAACATTTACATACAGTCACATACACTGCTTCTGGCCCCACACTACGATACCCTGTATTGTGGGAACCAGAAATAGCGACATCACAAACATAATATAAACGTCCAACACAGTACTGTTGACTGCAATCACAAGCAATAATATATATTCACTGTCACATTTTGTACGACGTACACATTTTGTTCTGCACATGTGTACGACAATTTGTCCTAAATTATGTGGCCATTGGTTACATAATTTAGGACAAATGGTCGAACACTTCTTTTTCGATTGTTTTAAGTTAAGATTTTTAGAAAATGTGACAGTGTAGATATATCCTCGTGAGGCCCAATGTCTTAACGTGATCACAAAATCAATTGTTATTTTCAAGGTCGGCCCTTACGAGGATATTATTGGTCGTGACTGTACGCTGTACGTGCTATTTCATTCCTTAGGTGCCCATCGTGGTGTGACAGGATCCTCCTCTCTCAGACAGCGAGACTGCTGATCCAGCATCAGGAAGGGCGGCAGGCAGAGAACAGGCATTTTCACACATCGCGGTAAGCATTAGGCTACAATCCAGCATCGACATAGGCGACAAATCGCTCGTAGCCTGGGCTGCCTGAGTGATCTTAAACGATCACTAAGGCTTAGCAACGTACAGCGCGTTCAGTCCATGGAGGGGTCACCGCCTATGACTACATTAGCGTTCTGTGCTTCGCAAGTCTTACAAGCCTCCACCAATCCGGACGTGGCACCGTGGTGGAGTATGGCCTATACTTTCCTCAGGGAAGACATTGATGGGTTGATGATGATGGGTCCAATGAATGAATGGTGTGATTTTTTGGTGTATGTTGGCATTGGTTTTGCTGTTAGTAGCAGTGGCTTTTATGCGAAGTCAAGTAGGGTAAATTATACATTGATTGGCACCTTAAGCAAAACCTTGACTTAATTTGCTTCCTAAGCATTCAATTTCATATTCAATCACTATTAACCATTTTTATTTGTTAGAATATGAGTATAGGTTGGAAATAAAAAATAATTCTTGCTTGTTGTCATAGTTTTATTTAAGAAAAATAATAATAATTTGAAAATGTCTCCAAAACTACAGTCATTGGCATTACAGGTATAAACATTGTCACTAATAATATCAGTCATTGGCATTTATAGTTTGTATGTATGTTTTGTACTTAACAATGCTAAGTATAAAAAACTACCAAAATGCCCTTTAAGAAATTTTAATTCTTAATATTTGTGTTTAAAACTCACTGTGCCAATGACTAGGTGGGTGCCAGCAATACTATGGTTTACCCTAAGTGTATCCGGAATACAGTTTATAGCGTTTTTTTTACTCTGGCTCGCAGGAAATCCGTGGCGGAGTCGACGGACAGTAGTGGACGCGCTTCGTCGTCCGACAGCAGTCCGGCGAGGTCGGCCTCGCCCGCACGGCAGAATCATCAGCAGGTACGCTTTCATCATCATCACCAACCCATTATATCCCCACCGAGGGGCACGGGTCTCTTCCCTGAGGAAGGTATAGGCCATACTCCACCACGGGGGCCAAGTCCGGATTGGTGGAGGCTTGTAAGACTAGTGGCTGGTCTTACTGTCAGAAGTTTTCAAGCCGCCCCTAAAGGCCTCTGACTTGGCTTAACGACTGCCATCTATCGACGGCAGCCGGCACCAACTGCTTAACGTACCTTGCGAAGCACGGAATCGCTCGGAAAAAATGCCACTAGCGTTAGTCATTGACGGTGACCCATCCATGGACTGAACGCGCCGTATGTTGCTTAACCTTAGTGATCGTTCAAGATCACTCAGGCAGCCCCGGCTACGAGCGGCTACGCTTTGCTTCTGCTTATTAGGGTTCACTTATCATTCACTTATCGGTTCACCATATCTCGCGAAGGACCGACAACCGCTGGGGTAAACGTGTTCTTGAGTGGAGACCGCGACTCGGCAAACGTAGTGTAGGACGCCCTCTAACCAGGTGGGATGACGATCTCCGAAAAACTGCAGGCAGATGCTGGATGCGGCAAGCCGAAGACGGCGCTATGGCGCTCATTAGGGGAGGGCTATGTCCAGCAGTGGACTAATATTGCCTGATTATGATGATTAGGGTTCAAAGGGATGTTTGAAATATGTGGCTTCTAAAATCTGGCACAAATTGCCACAGTCACTACGCTCAAAAGCTGGGCTAGTTTAATTTAAATCCAAATTGTAAAGTGTCTTCTTGCACAAACAGAAAGGAACTGAAAATTTGAGACGTCCCTATAGACAATATATTTTCGATCTGTCACCTCTTGCAACCTACCTCAACATAAAGCACACACACACTTACGCGCGCATGCACGCACGCACGCACACACGCGCACACACACACAAACTTGGTTCCTATTTGGTGGTAACCGCCATGTTAGCTGAGCACTTTCCAATTACCAAAATGGTTAGACGCACAGTCTAGAAAAAAGATTGTAAATCTTATTTTATTGTTTTTTTTATCATCATCAACCCATTATGTCCCCACCAAGGGGCACGGGTCTCTTCCCTGAGGAAGGTATAGGCCATACTCCACCACGGGGGCCAAGTCCGGATTGGTGGAGGCTTGTAAGACTAGTGGCTGGTCTTACTGTCAGAAGTTTTCAAGCCGCCCTAAGGCCTCTGACTTGGCTTATCGACTGCCATCTATCGACGGCAGCCGGCACCAACTGCTTAACGTGCCTTGCGAAGCACGGAACCGCTCGGAAAAATGCCACTAGCGTTAGTCATAGACGGTGACCCATCCATAGACTGAACGCGCCGTATGTTGCTTAACCTTAATGATCGTTTAAGATCACTCAGGCAGCCCAGGCTACGAGCGATTTTTTTTATAATTGTGTAAAATTGTATTTTCGGTAATAGCATTAAACTGAAAAATGGGACCTAATAAACTCGGCAAAACGTGGGTCCAGTTCTAGAGACTGGTGCCTCTGCCTACCCCGTCGGGGATAACGGGCGTGAGTTTATTTATTTTATTTTATTTTTTGAGAAAATTACTTTGCTAAATTCCGCCAATATCCCACAAGCACCATGCGGCTTGTGAGCCTGAGGATGCCTCGTGTCAAGCCGCGTTTTCACGGTCTTAGTGGGCTCGGACCGACTGCGCCATCCGAGTAAACTCATGCTTCTGATTGGCCATTTTAGTGTCGTGACGAAAAACCGTCCAATCAGAAGCATTAATTTACTCGGATGGTGCACTCGGTCCGAGCGCAATAAGACCGTGAAAACCCGGCTTTAGAGGCGAAACGCGTCGCGCATTGTCTCACACAAGTATTGTTGTCGGTGGTGGTGTGTTCGTGTCTTGCTTCTGCTTGAAAAAGTGGGAGGGAGGGCGGTGCATTATCTAACCGCATGGTGCTTGTGGGATATTGGCGGATTTTAGCAAAGTAATTTTCTCAATTTAATGCTATTGTCGCGGTCCTATCCCGAACCATCTAGAATAGAGCCTTCTAGAAGCCTATCGAATAGTCGCCGCATGCTGCGTTTTAGTAAACAATAAACGCTGCAAGCAATAATGACTCGTATGTCCACTAGCGTAAGGTTCAAAAGTCTTTGAATGGGTTACTGTTCGAGCGACGTTGCCTCGAGTAGGCACGTAGGTACGGGAATGTTCTAGAGCCCTTGCCGCCGGATATAAATAGCGGCCGCCGCGGCGCGCAGTCAGTTCCGTTTGGAATAGCGAAGAGTGAACTTCGAGCGAACATACCTGCGATACGAGCGATAACCTACGACCTCAGCGATACTATTGGACTTCGATTGGACCTGCGATTGGATTCTACGTGTGGACTTCGTGTAGAGGAAGACCTGCAGACCAGACCCTGCGTGAATAAATCCTAAGAAGTTGTCATTGGCGTTTTACATCCAAATCCAGAACACTAGCCCGTAACACTATTATGGATTTCCGCAAAGTAACGCCTGATTCTATAGAATTTTTGGTAATAAACTATTTCTGTTCTATCAAAAAAATGCTTAAAACGAAATGCTTGTAGGATCACTTTTTGTCCGGCCGTCGTGCCTCCGATTGTCTGTCAAGAACCTTTAGCTTTTAAAGTGCGTTGGCGCTGACAATGTACCTTGAGACGAAGAAAAGTACGTGTAATCGCAAATTTTGACCGCCATAATCGCCTCATCTGGCAACACAGCTTTTGTGTTTGACATTCATTCACTCGCGTGTAGATTGTACACCACAGATTAAAGACATTGCTTAAGGAAGTAAGTTTAAGAGACATTTAACGAGACTTTAGTTACCGAGGGCTCTATCATAGAGATTTTAATTTGTAAATTACATTGAATTTAAAATTCAATGGTAAATAGTAATTTAGTTAAAATCTATCTTAAGGCCTACCTAAGCCTCACTAAGTGCCGTTTTAGTGGAGTCGTTTTTTTTTATAAAGACCGTGGCTACTAAAGTTTACTTTTCAATCGAAGCAAAAAAAAAACTCACTGACATGCGCCGGGGTCGTAAACCATCACAATCCATTACATTTGTTGAATGACTCTAATTGGACGCATTTGTGTGTTAAATATTATACATGAACATAAGCATTTACGTACAGCCACATACATTGCTTCTGGCCCCACACTAGGATACGCTGTGTCGTGGGAACCAGAAACAGTATTGTATGGAAAAAATATTTTATAATGGTAACACTGCCTCAGTTTTTGCATCCAATTAAAAAACATACTTGGGTTCTCATTACATTGTCATCTCCAGTCGCCCAGCCCGAGTAAATGCCTGGAGAAGAAAATCAGTGTGGCTGACCTGGACGCCCTCTCCGTTCCCGGCATCGGGATTAGCAGGAAGAGTATCGCGGACCCGACCAGCGTGCAGCAAGCTATGAGCATCAGGTACGCGCATACGTAACGGAGGTCAACGTAGGCTGGCAAGTAAAGGTAGTAGAGTAGATGGAGACAAGAAGACAGGAAATGGTGAAAAGTAGCAGCCGCTTGAGTTACAGGTTCAAACAAACGAACAAACTGAAGTTAAAACATCTTATTTTTTCCAATCTTGTATCCGATTTCAAAAATTCGTTCACTAAAGAGAGAGAGAGAGAATGAGGGAGAGAGAGGACATTTATTACAATTCTCACAAAAACACAATGTAGACAAGTACGTAACAAACAAAATAATTGTAGATAGAACATGTGAGGCATAGAAAATCGAAGGCAGCTGGGCTCCATACAGTAGTGTATGGCGCCACCCCCGACTCCAAAAGATACACTGTAACACTTTTATTTTGTTTATATTTTTATTCATGGAAATGGTGCAGTGTTATTCTGAATTTTGGGGATACCGCCGTTTAGCCAAAATATTTTTCGCCAAATTTTACTTCCCAATAAACTTATGGCATCAGTTTCATTTCCCAAATGAAACTTTAGCAAGTTTTCATTTCGCATTTTATTCATTTGGTCAAATTATCATTTCGCATAATTTTACTGCGTCAAGTTTTATTAAGACAAACGTTTATTATGCTAACGTTTTATTTTTGGAACGGGGGGTCGGCGATGTAAAGAATACGTGACAACAGAAATATAGGTGCGACGACGCGCGTAGCGAAGCGGAGCGCGTCGGAGCGTTAGGTTCTCTATGTAAGATCGAAAACAGACTCGACTTTGATGCGTTCTTACCTTGCCTCTTGTTGCCTCTTTGGTAAAATGAATTTTGACCAAGTATTTATTTGGTAAACAATAACTTGCCATAATAACTTTTGCTAACTGTTTATTTGCTTTAAGTTGTTTTGAGAAATGTTTTTTTGCCAAGTGATAATTTGCGGAAAATAGTTTGGGAAGTAATACTTTGGGAAACGATTTTTGGCAATACATTAGTAAACCGAATTTTGTCTTCGACTTTGAATTGACAAAGCCTGGATAGCTATTGTATAGCTAACGGACGGCTTGCCCCAGGGACCCGGACGGCTCGCCCGCGCGCCGCAAACTCGTCCGCAACCAATCAGAGGGCTCGCCCAAGCCCGAGGGGGCGACTGAACTGCGGCGGCTCGTCGACACGCCGCGGAAGCGACCCGACTACGGCGTCATCGGGGACACGGCTTGCATGGGGGATCACAAGGTCAGTATAGGGCTTGGATGGGGGACTACAATGACAGTATAGGGGTTGGATAAGGGAAAGCTTAGTGTAGGGCTTGGGTAAGAGATTACAACTTTGGTATAGGGCTTGGATGCGGGACTACAAGGTTAGTATAGGGCTTGGATGGGGGACTACAAGGACAGTATAGAGGTTGGATAAGGGACTACAAGCTTACTGTAGGGCTTGGGTAAGGGACTACTAAACTAAAATCCGTAATTCGACGGAGCAGTTTGACAGATAGAGTGTTACCATGTGTGGGGAAATTAAAATAGTGATGAGGTTTGTCGATATTTAACTATCGACAGAATATCCGGCCTAAGTATAAAACCAAAAATCTTTTGTTTTGAGCACGTATTTATAAGTATTTGAAATAAGTAATTTCTCAGATTCAATGAGTGCATGTCGCTTTCTTTTTTTCGGTGGTGGCGGATAAGTAATAGACGATCCAGGTGTTACTTCAGAAGTGCTTGTACCGGGCTCTTGCCGCTTTGCAGACGTACTAGCTCCTGTTTCTATTGTTAACTCGGAACAAAAGAAATCAACAAAACTAATAACAAAAACGTAACAAACCAGTAACAAAAACATAACTGAATAACAAAACAATATAATATGTTATCTGGACAGAGGAACACAATCGCATAGAACAATCCAAGGTACGGTAGCCGACTGATTTACAAAATGGCGTCAGCGTCATCGTGTCAACCATTATTTCACAGACGATATAATGATACCTACTCATTATTTCGCTAGCCAACAGTGCTGCCAGTATTAAGTGTTGAGAAATCGTGCCGGTTTTACGGGTTAACAACAATCGATATTTTCTTGCTTAGTATGTAGGTACATCAAGTCAATTTAATATCATAAAAATATAATATGGAGCTTGCACATCGACGTCTTTAATAATAAATTAATTATTAGATACATTCACGTTTTAAATATAAAACTCGAAAAAATTAAACAGGTTTTTTGTTCGAATCGAACCGTATCGTACATTATCGATGAAAACAACACTAGGCTGAACCTGGCAACATTATGCGATTTTGAGTTGTCAAACCGCTCCGTCGAATTACGGATTTTACTTTACTTTGGTATAGGGCTTGGATGGGGAACTACAAGCTTAGTATAGGGCTCGGATGGGGGATTACAAGGTTAGTATAGGGCTTGAATGGGGGACAATAGGCTCAGTATAAAGCTTGTATAAGGGAGTACAAGTTTAGTATAACGCTTGGATGGGGGATTACAAGTTTAGTATAGGGCTTGGATGGGGGATTACAAGCTTAGTATAGGGCTTGAATGCGGGACACCTTGTGGTTAATTTTTATTACAAAGAACCGCATCAAATCGCATAAAATTAACAATGAACAAAACGTCTTCATCAACCAAATCAGTCATCCGCTCACTTATTCTGTAAGTTTGTGGGGCGCTTATTTTTTGGTTTAGTATTTCGACATGGGCGCTCTGGTAAAAAAGTGGTGAAGTATGCCGCTGTTAGCTCTCTTAATAATTCTTGTCAGCGATAATGGTGACGATGAAGATAGTGATATTAGTATTAATGATGATTAGATATTTTAATAAAAATATTTTTATTTACTTGTAATTTTTTACTGTTTGTGTCGTGATAAGGGACACAATTGTCACTCGCCTTATATTTACTTTTAATTTGGACCTCCACACTTTATAAAATGGATACATTCACTAACAAATGAAATGTGTTTTCTCAGATGTTCGCACTCGTATTGAAATTTAAAAATGTGCCCGGCCAAAAAAGGTTTCTAATCTCTGACATGTCAAAAAATGATAACTGTCAGAATTCTACGGCATTAAAAATCAGACTTTAGCGAAGAAATAAAAGTAGCATCGCCTAGCCGCTATTGCCTTACAGCAAATTCATTTTGACATATCTTACACTTGCGTCTGCCGAAAGGGCCACCGTCACCTAACGCCTTGTCGTTCTCTCCCGCAGCCGATCTACCTGCGAGTGCAGCTGCAAAGCGAGCGAGGTACCGTACCGTGTTGCGGCGTCCGTCCGCGCCTCGCCCGCCTCCCCACCGACCCCGACCTCTACAAAAACCGCTTCCAAAACCAGCCAATCAGCCACAGCCACCCAGAAAGACTCCTCCAAGACAGTAGACCCATCAAACGCACCCGAGCGGCCTCTTTACACGACCAACTCCGCATACCGGACGTGGAAATCACCAGTGTAGGCAGCTGCGAAGTGATATTCGTCAACGATATCGATACGACTTTGCTGTCCGCGCGGCCCTGCTTAGACCCTTACACTCCGGAGAGCATAGACTCGCACACGCCAAACATAGAGGGCGTCTCAGCCGGCGGCTCGGACGATCTGGCTGAGATCTCGGACGTCCTAGGCGGCCTCGAGGAGTCCAAGCCGATCGTCAAGCTAAAACGCGATAGGAGCGTGTCGCCCACCCAGCTTAAGAGTAGACTGGACATGCTTTTGAACAGCGATAAGCAGTTGTCGCGTCTGAATAGTAGGGAGTCGTGTAAATCCGGTAACGTGAGTTCTAAAGGCGGGCTGTGCTGTCTGGCGCTCAAGTGCTATGGGTTTTGTAGGCGGGCGCGTGACGTTGCTTGTTCAAAGTGCCGGAGTGGCCTCAGTAGTTGTTGCACTTCCTAGAGCCCACGCCGTCACCGACCCTTGTGTACTTTGAAATAAGGGCGTAAATGTATCAGCGGGCTTCAGTGGTGGCGTGGACTCTGATTCTTATCAAGCTGGCTTCCAACGGTGCGCGATTCTGCCGACGGCCGACGACCACGGACAGCCACGCACCACGCACGAGGCTCTCCCACGGTACGCGATTCTGCGGATATCGATACGACCAAGTACCCACGACCGGGACGGCCACAGACGTCAGTGCTACCGCGGACCGAGGTCCTCCCTACGGTGCGTCGTGCGAGCTGGTCCGCGTCCGTCCGCGATATCGCGGACCGTGGGAAGCCGACTTTAGTGGGACGGTCGGCGAGCGATTTTCACGATCATCGCGCGTTGATTAGACGGGTCGTCTAGGGTAGTTTTGCATTGCTACGTTTGGTAGCGTGTGTGTGAAATGAGCTTTTTTAGTTCGCTCAGTATGACTTGACGTGCGGAGAAGAGTATTCTCAGCTTTTATTTGACGTAATCTTGTATGATAGCAAAATTTTGACAACTACTGTTCAGTTTATAGCAACTGAGAATTTGTGGGCTTAGATCTGATTTGTTATTATTTTACTACCTGTAAAGTATTGTACACGATATATGTACATATATACAGGGTGGAATTTTGTAATGCCACCTGAAGGGGAAGTACTCTTAATACTGTAGATAGAAAATTTTACTCAAAAGAAACATTCCTTTATTTTTGAAAAGAAAGAAAACTGCATTCAAAGATTTTCAAAAATTCGCTTGCCGCACCCGTTAATCGAACCTACTAAAATCTGTGAAAGTTGCACACTGTACTTTTATTGCATCGATCGTTAGGGTCAATTATAAGGATTAAATCTCTCTAACAAACTTCATAAATCAAATGAAAGGAAAACAATGAAATCTTAAATTATTAATTCAATGGGTCAAGTTAAAGCACTTTTACTCAAAGATCCGTTTCTTTATGTTTACTTTAAATGTTATTAATTAATAATTATCATTGACGTCATTGATCCCTTAAAATGACGAATTACTATTTAGATAAGACGATTGCAATTTGCACGATCACCAGATCTCATGCCTTTAGATATTTTTTTGTGGCGATATGTAAAAAATCAAATTTACATTAAATCTTATGAGAATGTACGAGTTGAGAGTTGAGGTTCAGAATACGATTTATAACATTCACCACAACACGCTATTAAAGGTTACTAGAAATGAATTCGTTAGAAGAATAAATTTGTGTATCCAATAAAATGGACCCATTTCGAGCAATTAATAAGTTCTAGTTTACCATTTTTTGAAAATAATTAAAACAATTTAAGATTTCATTGTTTTCCTTTCATTTCATTTATGAAGTTTGTTAGAGAGATTTCATCCTTATAATTGACCCTAACGATCGCTGCAATAAAAGTACAGGTTGCAACTTCCACAGATTTTAGTAGGTTCGATTACCGGGTGCGGCAAGCGAATTTTTGAAAATCTTTGAATGCAGTTTTCTTTCTTTTCAAAAATAAAGGAATGTTTCCATTGAGTAAAATTTTCTATCTACACTATTAAGAGTACTTCCCCTTCAGGTGGCATTACAAAATTCCACCCTGTATATTTCAATTTTAACTTAGGTTTATGTCACTTACCTAATGACCATTGTGACCATCGCTCGCTGACCGTGCTTAGTAATTTGACTTTGTGTTTCTTTTCTAGAACTAATTTCAGTGTCAAAATGCACAGATTAGGTACATGTTTAACGCACTATAACGGACGAAAGACGTCGTAGTTGCATCTCTGTTTTTGCTATTTGCCAGAAAGAGACGGAGCTACGACTCGTCGAGTGCTAACTGATGGATTAAAAAAATAATGTGCTAAATTTGTTCTAGTGAAAACGTGCAATAGCAGTATCGTACATAATAGTTGTTGTTTACCGTGTTGTGTATTTTGTTTTGACTAAAAATCACAATTTTAGACAAGTTTTTAGTTTGTTTTTTTAGTGGGACATTAAGTATTATTTGTGAATTCGTTTGCGTTGACAAAGACGGTAAACCGTACAGACATGGTTTTAGTCAAGTTTTAAAACGATGGTCATGTTAATACGGTAATGGTAACACTACCATCATTCATGGTAATTTTACCCAAATAAAATTGTTTTATGACGATAAACCGTCGAGATATGGTTTTAATAAAAATTTAAAGACATGGTAATATTACCATTGTTACCATTATCATAGTAATTTTACCCAAATAAAATGGTTTTAAGACGATAAACCATTGAGATATGGTTTTAATAAAGTTTTAAGATGGTGATGTTACCATTACCATAGTAACATTAACATGGTAATTTTACCCAAATAAAATGGTTTTAACACGATGAACCATTGAGATATGGTTTTAATAGTTTTAAAAACATGGTAATGTTGCCATTACCATAGTAATTTCACCCAAATAAAATGGTTTTAAGACGATGAACCATTGAGATTATGGTTTTAATAACGTTTTAAAGCGATGTTAATTTTAAAATTACCATTACCGTAGTAACATTACCATGGTAATTTTACCCAAATAAAAATGTATTAAGATAGATTGTATATCAAACCTCAAAACCGTTTCTTCATCAGTATCTTTAAAACAATTTCCAACAAGCATTTTTTGTAACATTATAAAGTTGACTATTTTATATGTGTGTTGTGTTTGTTCTGCAATGAGTTAGCATCGTGATCGTGAATTCATGAGGAGTTTAATAAAATAAAAATACTTCATTATAAAAAGCTACAAATCGTAATCATTTGGTTCTACTATGGCTATGTTGTATATGTTAGGCTATGTATGTATGTATGTATAACACCGAAGTAGCGACTCAATGAACGTTTAAAAATTAAGCTAGGTGTCCGTTTTTAAATAAGATAATTCTGGAAAATAATGGCCAAAAAGTTATGTATTATTAAATATGAAAAAAGGGACTGCTCTGTCTTTGGCTGACACATTGCAAATAGCAATATTATATGAGGCCAATCCTATTTGTCCATTTACCTTTTTTAATAATATATTTTTTATTTTCCAATTACCTTTTTTTATATTTTTAACAGTTTCTTAGGAAGAAACGGTTTTCAGGTTTGTTTTAAGATAGAAACTACGAATTGCCAATCGCAGTTTTTATGTGCATGTGTGTTTTTAGGCATGATTTTCGAGTGCTTTTTTTAGTTTGTCGTCAACGCACTGTGCTATTTCTTCGTTTGTCTACTTACTTATTTATTTCGCTAAGATTCAAAAAGTCACCATAGGCGTTGGAAATCGTTTCGGACTAAAAGACAGGTTCAATTGACAGATGAATTGGAAATGTTGGTAGGTGTGATCTCGATTTTTTCACCAAATAAGACACCTGATATTTGATAGCCGGATTCTTTAAGTCATGGCTAACATTTTGTCGGTCGAAAAAAATGATTCGTTGATATTGTAAGTCTTTTTTTATCAAGTCGACTCCACGAAAACCCTCTGAGTCTGAGTTGAAGTAGATTTTTGGTAAAATTTGTTGTAGTATCGAGAAGAACCCACAATTTTCGGATGTATGTATTTAGGATTTTTGTACACAATTTTCTGAATCGTCGTAACTTCCACGTTCTCCTACTAATAATAAAAAAGTTATTACCTCTTTGTCGTTCTTAGATTCAAGATATGTATTGACATTGGTCCAATTTGAACATTATTAATGTTTCTATATAGTTTTAGACGCACATACGACGAACGCGAACCAGAAACATAAATGTTGGTAGTACATTAATTGGGGTACATCATCAACCCATTATGTCCCCACCGAGGGGCACAAGTCTCTTCCCAGAGGAAGGCATAGGTCATACTCCTCCACGGGGGCCAAGTCCGGATTGATGGAGGCTTGTAAGACTAGTGGCTGGTCATGCTGTCAGAAGTTTTCAAGCCGCCGTAAGGCCTCTGATTTGGCTTAACGACGAATCGGGGTACTTTATTAATTATACATATTATGAGCGTTTTCAAGGTTCAGACGATCTTTTATATACGAACGACGCCGTTTGTAAACGCAGAATTTTACTAAATGCCTGCGACACATACAAGGCATACTATGAACAATTTAACGAATAAATAAGTCAATATTTTAGATTCAAGTAGGTACAGTCATTCACAAAAAAAATGACAAATTTTAAAATGTCAATATTCACATTTAAAAATTTTAAATGTCAATATTCTACCTTGGATGTCCGTTAATATGAGGAATACTTTTGTCACTTATTGATGGTCAGTGATATCTAGTCTAACTTGGTACTTATTGATTTAGGGAGGTGATATTGTTTAACGGCGTTTAAACCTTGAAGTGTGCAAAAATCATTCGGATCCAACACAAAAAAAAAAGATTTAAAAAAAAATTTGAAACCACATTTTTGTGATTGACTGTACGATTATGTAAGTGTAGGTAGGTTCATTATAATAACACTAAAATATACCAAATCTCTTATAATCTAGTCTAGATATGCTCAAGTCGAGTCTTTTAAAAAACTAATTTAATTTGCGGATGTCTGGGGATTTCCGTAGAAAAATAGCTTGGTTTTTAAATTTATATACGATATAATTTACATTACATTTTTACCAGGCACTGCCAGTAATCTGTATACGATTTACCAAATTATATAATTTGGTACTTACCTATATGCTGGCAACATTATATTCTTAAAGCCTCGTACAGGTCAGTTAAGCTGGCACGTTCATAGTACTCACACTTATACAATTTCACTATTACAGTATGTTTAAAAATAAATGATTATGAAGAAAAATCCCTCATTGAAACGCACATACGGTTGAATACCAAAATACCACGCTGTATTTATAAACAGTAGCAAAAGTAAAACTATAACTGTCCCCTCCACACTCATAAGCTAGACCGCGCGCAAGAGAGACGGGCAGACTTTTCATGATGCGCATGCAGTACACGTCACGCCGCGCGCTATTCACAGACACTACACAAGCGCAACGTGTAAATGTGTTGAACGTGCCAGCTTTACTTAACTGACCTGTATTCATGTTTAACATTTGTTTAGCAACAAAGTTGAATCAACGTGTCATGGAGTTGCTGTCCTCGTGTTGCTGCCTATTCTGCGAGTTGATAACGTACGTTGACAATGTTTCCAGCAACATTTTCGCCGCTCATCAACAATGTTGATCGACTGTTCCCATCAAATGTTTAGCATGTATACGAGGCTTTAATATCTACTCGAATTAAAGATAAATCTAAGTTAGGTCTAATCCCTTAAAAATCTAAGTCTAAAAAAATCTATGAGTCTAACTCGAAACCATGCAATAACTTAGAATGCAACAATAGAAATATATTACAAAATGCAATTTTAATATTTTTACGTTTAAACTTAGTAATTACCGTATTATAAAATGAAATAATTCTCCTTATATACTTATATATATAATAAAAATCGTATGTATATTCTAGGCGTAATTTGGTCGTGGCTGAACTTTACTTAAGTTAATAAGAACCCAAGATTCATCTATTTTTGAAAATACTTTTCAAAATATATTGTCAATATATTTATATTGCAATATATTGCCGGGCAATATATTTGAATATGTATTCTTACATAGTTCGGAAAAAGGTACTTAATACGGGGTTGTCATTTGAGATACCCAAGTCATTAAGAGGTACTATCTGATCATTTTACATTAGATTCACATATTGTGAAAAATGAAAAGTCTGTAAGCCATTAATCCGATACGTTTATTTAGCATTCCAATAATGAAAAGTATCTCATAGATTAACTGAAGCTTCATTTGGAAAGTCATACATCGAAAAAACTTGTTTAGTTATTACTGGAAACTATTTTTTATCGTAATTTTGATTACTTTTTCCAACAAATCATTTAGCAAAGGAAAGAAAATCATTAAATTTACCACGAAATCATTTTCTGCAACCATCATCAACCCATTATGTCCCAACCCAACCGAGGGGCACGGGTCTCTTCCCTGAGAAAGATATAGTTAGGCCATACTCCACCACGGCGGCTTAGACCGATTTGGTGGAGGCTTGTAAGACTAGTGGCTGGTCTTACTGTCAGAAGTTTTCAAGCCGCCCTAAGGCCTCCGACTTGGCTTAACGACGAATTTGGGTAGGTATGTTATTTTAGATATGAGCGCAGAATTTTACTAAATTACTGCGACACATTTATATTAATCCTACGATTTTTGGTCTAATTCGTGATCTCATCACAGAAGTTTTTGTACCTCTAATATACATGCATAAGAAAAGATTTTTTCGTATTGCAGCTTTTCTGCTACAAAGGTTCAAGAGTATTTCCATGCTATCCCATTTCAAATGATCACCGTCTGTATTTAGAATTTCAAATAGAAATTTAAAAATATAAAATCTTCTCAGATATTATATTCTAAAAGGCTTTAATTCAATGCAATAAATAAATAAATCAATAACTTCCACACAACTCACTTGACTAGCTCCCAAAGTATACTTCATCGGCCTTAATAATAAATAAGTTATACCTACACTTTGCATAACTATTTGACGTAGGTATATCAATTTATACTGGTGTAATCGTATTTAGCGTACAAATAACCAGTTTGTAAGACCTCGCATAACGGCTGTATACACAGCTCATAACCTTTATTAGTAAGGCCGCATATGTTGAGGCACTAAAGGTAAAAAATCTGGATAAGTCTTTTAATTGAAATGTACATCTTCTAAAACAAAATTTTTACAAATTAAATGTGTTTTTATGAAATTAAGTACATTTACTTTCACATTGAATTGGTAATGGTATGTAAAGATTTTGGTTTAATAAGTGTGCATTTCAATAAAAAGGTGTATCAAGAATGTTTACCTTTAGTTAAGTACCTAAACATATCGGCCTTGCTAATAAAGGTTATGAGCTGTGTATACAGCCGTTATGCGAGGTCTGACAAACTGGTTATTTGTACGCTAAATGCGATTAAACCAGTATAAATGTGTTTTTGAGGGAAAACGCATCTGTGTCTGGCAAATACGGGACAACTGCTTAGTGTGTGAATAGGAACAGTGGGTTACTTACCTTTATTACCTTTTTCTGTAAGCTTTAATCAGAACCGTGTTTTCAATTTAATTTTCTTCAGTTTATCAATGCACAATTTTAAATACGTCATTCAAAATGGTGATTAATTACCTACTCTGGTTAGGTAGGTAACTTTATTTCCGCTTTATGCTGCGTGACACTACATCTTATTAACTAAAACAAATTGCATACAATTACCAAATTCTCCTTGCAATTACTTAGGTTTTTTCACTGCAACTGTATTAACACAGCCAAAGAATGCTATTCTACATGCGATTTATTTTTGTTCTGAAACTACCTTCTGTTTCCTATACTCTATATGTTAATCTAAGGCCAAAGTGCATTTAAAAAAGCAACTGACAGCTCTTCATAGGAGATTAACAGACTGTTGTATGAGAAACCGGTGGTAGGTACTTCGAATACTGTCTCGATTTTATTGTGTTGTAACAGTGGTGCTAGTTTTTACAAAACTAAATATTATTATTATTAAATTACATTCCGCACGATATATTTTTGTTTGTTCTGCTTTGTGTGTTGTTTACCTATTTTTGTTTTCAGTTTTTGTTCGTTGTGTCCGCTTGTGAGTATTGTTTTTTTTTTGCACCCTTGCGGCCATCCATAATTGTCTCTATTCCCACCTGTTCTGTTGAGTAGTTCTGTCGGCAGAACTACTGGGATTTTTTTACCATTAGTTCTGTGATTTATAAGACTATGCTTTACACCCTGCTTCAATCTCAGATATTCAGAACTGTTACGTTACATAGTTCTTTTATTTACTTTCAAAAATATGAGTTTCTCTTATAACAAAAATATTGTAAAGGATTAAGGAACGGTATGGAATAAGGGAAAAAAATCCAGTAGTTCTGCCGACAGAACTACTCAACAGAACAGGTGGGAATTGTTCTGTGAACAGAAGTAATGGTAAAAAAAATCTAGTAGTTCTGCCGACAGAACTACTCAACAGAACAGGTGGGAATTGTTCTGTGAATAGAACTAATGATAAAAAAATCCCAGTACATAGTTCTAGCGACAGAACTACTCAACAGAACAGGTGGGAATAGAGGTTCCCATTTGTTCTGTGAACAGAACTAATGGTAAAAAAAATCCCAGTAGTTCTGCTACAGAACTACTCAACAGAACAGATGGGAATAAAGGCGTAAATGTCGTCAATCATGAAATTATAAAAAATCATAAAATTCGTGTAAAGTAATTTATGGATGGCCCCATTTTTATAAGTATTTTTACATCTAAGAACGTTGACAACAAGTATTCTGTTTGCGTTAATACACTCGACGACAGTTCACATTTTTGTTGCAAAGTCGCGCGTAAAGTAACTGCTTAGAGTGCACGCATGAATGGTCTATATGCTGTCGACTGAACTGCAAGATTTCTTAAATGCTGTTCAAATTGTGTCGTGAAGAGAAAGACGTACTACTCATATCATTACATGAGACAACTCCTTACCTCCAGTAAACAAACATAGACAGCTCCTAAACGTCTCGTTAACCTTAGCTTCCTTCACCTTTCAGGCAACTTCCGGCAAGAGTTCCACTCAGAATCGTCCCCCAAGAACGCGAAGACGGACGAGCATGAACTCCAGGCGGAGACCGTGCCAGAGTCGCCCACCTCCCGATTCATCCACTTCGCTGATGACAGCCCAACGCATATCTTCAAGGAGTCAGATATCTAGGCTTTCAACTAAACAAAGCCTAGATTTTGTATGCCTACTTATTTAGCAGAGAGGCGTCCGCTTTTAGGTGCCCTGCACGCGGGCGAAAATCTTAAAAGTACCTATAGCGGTTCAATGTTGGTAGTCAATTTAACAATCGCATTTCAATGGTGCAACTTCATTCGACGCCATTCGACTAACACAGTCGACTGCACGTGAACCTTGAATAAAGGATGACTTGGTTCCTGTTTCATAGTTCTACAAATCATGGGTTACTGTGGAATTCTTTGTACATTCAAAGTTTATCAATCCCCAGATAACCAAGTAGGGAAGACGCGTCGCTATGTAGGTACAAGGGATTTTTATATTAAACTTGTCTGTACTGTAGTTTTGTGAAACAGGCGCTCTGCTGTCGACTGTACGACAAGGGGCCAGTTTCTGAATTGACAATTTCGTTAAGCAACTACTTAACTGCAATGCTGTCTCATCAAACTCAGAAAAGAGCGTGACAGAACATCAGTTATACTTAAATATTTACATAGTGAAATTCTCAACTCAGAAACCGGCAAAAAGTCTCAGGACTCAAGTAATTCTAAATGAATTCTAGGACTTTCTCAAACTTAAGTCAGAAAATAGACGTAGTAGAATACAGTCAACACCACATCACTTTTACATTTAGCAGCAAAGTCACCCTAACTTAATTGAGCGCATAATAGGGTGGTTTCCAGGGTCAAAATGATTAAATTCTATTTAGTCCGTATTTCAGATTATAAAAAAATATTGGACACGTATTTTTTCTTTTTGCGATTAAACAAAAAATTACAAAGATATAGCCCATTAAAGTTACGTGTGACGTCACTCCGTGCTAAAAAATGCAGCACGGCGTGACGTCACACGTAACTTTAATGGGCTATATCTTTGTCATTTTTGGTCTAAACTACAAATAAAAAAATACGTGTCCCTTATTTTTGAATAATCTAAAAGACTGACTATTACATTTTTTAGGGCAACTAGCCCATTGACTTGAGATAGAAGATGCCTATGCCCAACAGTGGGCTCTGTTTATGGGCTCAAGATAGATATGTAGATGGTTGTAAGTTGATGCATGTTGTTAGTGTTGAGCATATAGACCTTTATACACATGCACTTCATCCACTTAGCTAAGAATCGCTCGTAGCCTGGGCTGCCTGAGTGATCTTAAACGATCACTAAGGTTAAGCAATATACGGCGCGTTCAGTCCATGGATGGGTCGCCGTTCTATGACTAACGCTAGTGGCATTTTTCCGAGCGGTTCCGTGCTTCGCAAGGCCCGTTAAGCAGTTGGTGCCGGATGTCGTCGATAGGATGGCAGTCGTTAAGCCAAGTCAGAGGCCTTAGGGGGCGACTTGAAAACTTCTGACAGCAGACTTCTGACTTCAGTAAGACCAGCCACTAGTCTTACAAGCCTCCACCAATCCGGACTTGGCCCCTATGGTGGAGTATGGCCTATACCTTCCTCAGGGAAGAGACCCGTGCCTCTCGGTGGGGACATAATGGGTTGATGATGACTTCATCCACTTAGCAACTAAAACGTAAGTTCATTTGCTGTTGACTGTACTTTACCAACTACTCCATTAGAAAAGTAATTATCTATTAATTTGATAGTTTTTACGTTCAGTTATTTCATCATTCCAATTTGTGTAGTGTTGTTCTTAAATGACTAACTAAGTACCTGCTTAAGTATTTCCAAAGCAAAAAAAAAAGTAATTCAACGGTTTACTGAAATTAAGAGATTTTATCGACACAGGGTAAATCAAAATGCCAATTGTATGAAAACATTTTTGTAGACGTATTTATTTATATAATATATTTACTAGTATGTAATTAGATACCTAATTTGAACACAAAATTTCACGGTGTTATTCATAAAAACGCGAGTCCTACTCACTCCTCGAATGTAATTTAGATAGTCTCTGGTAGTTTTTTTTCTTTTAAACTGCGTTAATCAGTTGCGTTATCTTATTGACCTTAGGGTATTTGGCCGATTTAAAGCCGTCTCATATTGTTTGTTGGTGTTCATGGAGTCCTCAGAAAGTGGTCAAATTAAATTCTTTCGTGTATTTGTTCTAAAAAAGGCAAACGAAAATTTCGTTTTCAAATAAGCCGCCAAAACGCTATCTTAGGCAATATGGCGTCGCACAGGTTTATGACGTCACTTCCTGGTAAACCAACCAACCAATGAACGTAAGAATCAGACACACGCCATTTTTACTGCTATGCGACGTCAATCGGCCAATCCAGGCCGTTGCCGATACAATGGCGGCAGATACAAATTATAAAATTTTTTCAAATCATAATTGTTTTTTTAGTTAAAATGCCTTAACGCGGTTTTTAGACACATAAGTCACACGAATAGGTACGTATAAATGTACTGTTTTTTTCACACTGTCAAATAGCCTAATAAAAACCATTGTTATGGTGAGCTCATCGGCCCACCAACAATTTAAGGGAGTCGGGTTTTAAAAAAAGACTAAAATACGTTTTAAATGTTTAATTATTAACCAAAGAAATATAAAAAAATCCTCATTCACAATAAGAAACATTTAAGATTTATGGTTTTGTAGAAATTCGACATATTAGACTTCCGATAGCTTGGTTCATTGAACTACTACTATTATTGGTGTTTCCGGTTAGGATATAGTACAAAGCGACTAAAGTTTATTTGCATAATTTAATTTTTATACTTCGTGTACATCTCTCACAATCTCTGAGGCAAAACCAAAACCAAAATTCCGTACGCTATTTAATAAAAAAAAAAAAACACACAAGTTAAAAATTTAACACACTATGGTAGTAAGTAATAGAATTGGTGGACCAGGAACTCATGAAATATCGGAAAAATAAAATTAGAGGTTCTGTCACAGAATACATAATAGTTTTTTGTGTTAAGGTACAAGTCGACCTGAGTACAGCAAAATTAGTTAAAAAACTATTTCATGATTTCCTAGTTCTCGTACACCTTCCCTTTTTTTAAGGTAAACATGTGGTAAGTAGACAATTGTCCATTTACAAAATGGTTATTTATTGGCACTTGTAATAAAGTTAATGTAATGTAGGTACCTACCTTATTCATTACTGTGAAATAGATAGTGGTATACCATTTCAAGTCTACCATTTGTAGATCATACAATTTTTAATGTAAGAGCAATAAAATAATCAATAAATGCATAGGTACATAGAAAAAAACTATAAATAAAGGCACTTGATGTTAAACATAGACAAAAATACGTAAATTTCATAAATAAAATGCATAATTTTCATAAAACTTTCTTGAGTATTACACCTGTAGTTCATAACACTGAGACCCTGTCCACTTCATACATAAACTAGTATTATTAAAGAATAACTTATTTAAATAAATTTATATTTCTAAATATTACATCACTATTATTGTTACAATAAAAAAGTATAAAAATACTCACTCTTACTCGGCTGACTTTTGTTACCTATTAAATGTACTTGAGTAATGTGTGTCAGTCATCAATTGAGCTATTTGTGCTGCTTAATATTTATTGTAAAGCGATTCTTATTAGTCTTAGATTTGTTATGAACATTGTACTAGGTAGGCAATCGTCTCCTACTGCTATTTATAATCTATTGGATGTTTCTAGTCGGTGTCTAAATACTCCATTTAAATATATAATATCAATAAGTAATAATATCAGGAGCTGACATTTATTAATTATTATTGCAATAAATATACATGCTTTATTTCTTTGTTAATTCAGGAATATAAGCATAATTTGTATTTTAGTTCTGACCATCCTTAATTTGAAGACTTAGTGTCTTTGTAGCAAAAATGTTTATTAGATACCTACTTAAAATATTTATCACGAAAACAATATTATTTTGTATGAATAAGCCATAAAAAATACTTATTGTTTTTCATGTTATCTGAATCTGCATTATGGTAACATAATATTATAAACACATTTTTTTCTGCATAATGAAGTATTATGTCAGCTCTATACATTTTAACTTCTTTAGAAAATTATCTTTACTCGATCTAGTCATTTTGTGTTTGTGAACGGTGTGAAAATAAATATACTTAGAAAATAAAAGATATTAAGTTTCATTTTAGAGTACTTCTGCCTTACCTAGTTTCATTAACATTATACTGAGCGTTTATTATCTAATCATACAAGAGCAGATCAAGTTTAGATTTGGATGGGTCTGTAGAATTAATTCAAGCACCCAGTCTACACAATTTCTTTAAGCCTCACGCCTCACAACAAGCACTCAATCCACTCGCACAGTAGTCAAAAAATGACTCCGTACACTCACCAATACATTGAAAAAATTCTCCAATCGGTCTCAGTATAAAATTGCAAAGTAAATAGCAGCAAAAACAGTCTCCCGAACTGTTCGCCGTACTTGTGGCAGCACAGCAACATTCAGCAGCATCACTTACTCCATCTGATGTGTGCAAGGCCTCATCTTTCTTTTTAGTCTCCGCGGGGTCAATTTCTGAACACAGTGGTGCGTAAATGGTTGGCTGTGATGTTATAACTGAGGAAGCCATTTTTAGGGAAGTTGTTTTTTTTATATTATAAACTTTTACATTCCACTTTATTTATTCACAAAATCAATAGAAGAGCAGTACCTACATGCTTTTAATCACAGAAGCAAGAGCAGTCATAGTCCGTCGTGTCCACTGCTTCAGCTGTATCCGCAACAGCGCTGGTTACAGAACAGCAGCAATCAATCGTTTCACTGATTTCATCAGAGGTCCTAGGCATTTCTCTCTTCCGGATTTCTTCACGGCATTTTTCCTGAGGATTGGTTTCGGTACTTAGTGGCGAGTAAATGCGTGGCTGCGTAGTTATAGGCGGGGGCGACATCTCTATAGACATTTTGGGACAATTTTTAGTTAAGTTGATGACAAGCTTAGTTAGTCCACAATAATACTAACGAGTCAATTCAATTCAATTCTGTTTTATGGACTCAATGCACTGATAAACTCGGCAAAACGTGGGTCCAGTTCTAGAGACTGGTGCCTCTGCCTACCCCTTCGGGGATAACGGGCGTGAGTTTATTTATTTTATATTTTTATTTTTGCACTGATTGTCCAGTACAACTCCGCCAATATCCCGTGTTAGACAAGACTAACGAGTCTCGTTGAGGGTAATTTGGAGGGTTACGTCACCGAATTTTTTTCCTCTAAGTAGGTAGGCCTACCAAAACTTAAATTGCGCGTAATTATTGAGGCCAAAGCCCGACATTACCATAATCTTGGTTGGTGGGTAAAGTGTGGGGTTCTTTACTTTAGTGTAATGTCCGTTCGTGAGTTTCGTACCTTCTATTTGGATCTTTGGTTTTTCCATTTCCAGGAGATTTTATATTGATTGTTTATTTTGGATGTTTGTGGTACTGGTATGGTATGATGGTTTTTTTTTAAATCGTGAGCCAGTGCTGCCAGATGGCCCTTTGAATTTCCCCCCGAATCTGAAAAAAACCGTCTACAAAGTACCAATTTTTTTGAGAATACAAAATATAAAATTCATAAGATGGCACCATCTTCTGTTCTATTCAAACAAAACACAAAGTTTATTTAAGGAGAAAATATATTTCCAACTTACTGTCAACGCATCTTCGTCGTTTTCTTTTTCGGAATTAAAGTTTTCAAGCATTTGAAATAAAAGGTCACAAATTTATTACTAGAAACTATAACTTATGAAATAAGTATGTACTTAATGTAATTTAAATCTAAGACACCTCTACATCGTCTTTCTCTGTGGTTGGGCAGTTGAAAATTTCTTCATAGAAGTTTTTAATTGGTCCTCGTCCGGCATGTAATTCTTTAATTTTCTGTTTTTTTTTTTAAATATTTAATGGTTTCTTACCATCTGGATAGGCACATCATCAAAACTTGCGGCAGAAATTTTGTGTGTTTTGCCATCACTTTTGCCATGTGATGGCAAAACGCAATGGCTGGAGATGTGTTGTTTTGGCATAATTCTGTGCTAAGAGCAACACGTTTCTACTATGAAAACCCCATAGGATTTGTGTGATTTTTGCAGCAAATGTGGCTTTATGGTCATACAATCGAATACCGTTGAAAAGTGAAATTTGAAAAAATGGTTGCTTGTGTTGTTTTAGCAACACATGATTCAATTATGGTGATCATTACTGTAAAATGTATAATTTTAAATGAATTGTCTCAGGATTTTTTCGTTCAATGGTAAACTCCCTGATTTTGGCGATTAACAATTAATCTCCAAAATTCACCAATTCTCCTTCAATTTTCCTCCTTCCAAAATATTTTACCCTCAGCAGTTTTTTAAAAAAAATCTCCCCTTTCGAACGAAAATCCCCCATCTGACAACACTAGGTCATAAATGTCATGTTTTTTTTTAAGAATATTTTGGTCTGGATACTAGTCCTTTGGGCCAAAAAATGTCAAGGGGAGTTTGCCAGTTGCTGGCCATCTCTCTCTACTTTTAACGTTCATTACATTCGTAAAAAGCTGTGACAAATAATAGTAGATTACTGCAGTGGCCAGCAAAAGAGCCATTGATGGACGAACGTGGAAATGTGGGCTGAGCGAGGCGAAGCCGAGGCACTCATACGTGAGTCCATCAATGCCTAGTTGTGGCCAAGGCTTGTAATATTAAGTGTACCTAGTTAATATGATTTTTCTCAAATAATGCGCGGAAATTAAAACTATGAACTCATTCTGTTAAATTCAATAAACTTTCAAAATCAGACGAACCACGAACGAACGAATTATAATAATAATAATAACGAACGAACAACAATATTTTTTGCCGCGTTAAAGTGTTATTTATACTACACCTGCTTGGAAAGTACCTTGATACTTTATCAAATTTACGGTAGAAAGTACATACGTCATTGCATATCGAACAAATATGCGGGGAGAAAACGCATCTGAGCGGGAGAGAAAAGTGTACATATGAAAATCCATTTCTTACGTGGTTTTTCTTTTTTAATTTTGGGTAAGACTATGCGCCGGTAACCTAAATATCAAAAGCCAAAAAGTTTTTATCTCCAACTTCGCAAAATGACACTGGCCACTAGCTGTGTGTTGGATGGTGTCGGGCTGGCAGTGCGACCCTGCGGCGGCAGGATAAACAATTTGAAAAAAGAACATGTGAAAATTGCAGACGCCATTGGCGCCATTTCCAATTTGTGTGTTGTTTGAGGATTCAGTTTTCGTAGAAAGTAAAATAAAACTATCAAAATGATAAGGTTTCCAAGCAGGTGTAGTATAAAGCACTATGTATCACTCGAGAGAAACTGCGATTCCCGATCTCAGGTGTTTTAAAGCCCTCGCCTACGGCTAGGGCTTCAAACGACACCCTCGACGGTAATCGGTCACTTTCTCCTCTCGGTGAACAATGTACTATTTTTTTTCAATAGGTATATCCAGCTTGCTTTAGGGCAGTTTGAAATTTAAATAAAACCTCTGATAAGTTACTTCCTTGGTTGTCGTGGTTCGGAGTAAAAGATCGTTCCATTTTTAAATAACACGACAGATATGAGTTAACGATATAATTTATTTGGCCGCAAAACACGACAGTTATGAATTTTCATAGAACTTTTTCCGGCCGCTGCTCGCGTGTAATTTTTTGGCCAGTACAGCAATTTCGATTTATCTCGAAGAAGGTTGTCGAAATAATGCCAAGCATGTTTGAGAAAAAATAATTTCTAACAAAGACACAATTTCGCAAAAAAATACCTAACTAGGTACCTACATATAATTAGTTCTGATTACTCAAGTAGCCCAATCTCTAATACCTGTTTCTTCTAAACCTGGTTCTTGTAAACCCGTTCCTTCTAATAATTAATATTTTTTTTAGAAAAGCTTAGTGATTTATTTGAAAAAGACATCAATTTTTGGAGTGTACCTACTAATTTGTACAGTTCGATCGATAGACCGACCGTTTTTGGATAGAAATCTTTAAATCAAAGTAAGACGAGCCTTGAAGATAAATAATTATTATTTATTGTTTTAATGGCAACCAGGCGATGTCGACCTCAGAATAAGGATACAGCGCCACCAAGTTATCTGTTCAGGTGGGAAAAATTGTAATTATCTAATTAATTGTAAATCTTGTCCCCCATTTTTTGTTTTATTTATTCACTTAGCTACTAAGATTTATAGATATATTTTCATTAAAATTTAAAGACTGGTTAAAATATTCTCATATTTCTAGGTAAATTTCATAAATGTTACTACTAAATTCTCCATTAGCGCCGCTATCAACCAGTGGCGTAGCGTGGCTATCGGCCGCCCGGGGCAGAAGAACGTTTTGCCGCCCTCTTATTTAGGTATTTCAATGGAACTCTACACAGTAATTTTAAAGAACTTTTCGTCAAAGACAGTCAACATTATTGTGTAATTCAAAAAGAAAAGTTTTTTTTCGTTTATTGTTGAAGAGGGAAGAACCTTCATGTTCATACTGTCCTACATGTAGTTCAGTCTTTTGGTATTTTTACTTAGAAAGTTTTCCGGGAGTATTATAAATAGGCAATTTTTACGTGCTCTTTCCGAATTTCAACTTTGCCACCTTGTATCTTTGCCGCTCGCGGCGCCATATTGGAAAAATAGGGCCCAAAAGCAGTTTTTTGATAATAACTCCTTTCCGAAGCATTTCACAGGAAAAACATATCTATACAAAGTAATTGTAGAGAACCTACATCTTATGTCATATCCTTTTTCTCCTAAAATCAATGGTTTCGGTGTACGAGCGCTGTAAAGTGTAGTGCAACACAGTGGTGGATTTACCAATAGGCTGAGTAGGCTGGAGCCTAGGGCGGCAGATTTTAGGGGGCGGCAAAATTGCCCCAAAACATTTTTTTTTGTCTTACAGAATTAAAAAATAAAATATACCTGAATGTTATTAGATTTCACAATTTATCTTAAGCTGAAAGGTGCGAAATTAGACGTTTGCCCATCTGATATCTAATACATATTTTTTTAAATTACATAATATTTGCGTAGTTAGATTTAGGGGGCGGCAAATTTGCCGCAAAAATTTTTTTTTTAGTCTTACAGAAATTTAATAAATAAAATTCCTGAATGTTATTACATTTCGCCATTAACTTTACCTGAAATGTGGAAAATTTGACGTTTGCCAATCTGCTAATAGATACTTTTTTATATTACATATTTGCGTAGGTAGTGTTAGGGGGCGGCAAAGTCCCAACATTTTTTTTGTCTAACAGAAATAATAAAAAAAAACCTGAATGTTATTAGATTTCACCATAAACCATTTCAACCTGAAAAGTGGGTGACGTTTGCCAATCTTCAATACATACTTTTTTATGTTACATATTTGCGTAGGCAGTTATTTTGATGGCGGCGGTGCGGAAGCAAATGGCATGGTCATTCGCTAAAAGTATTGGCCGGAATGAAAGCTGCGACATCAGTTTATCCAAACTTGAATAAATTTGGGTAATTTTTTTGTTAACTTAAGCATTCAAGCTTTTTGTGTATGTACTAATTATTCACCAAAAAAAATTAAAACGTGATCACCAATAAACGCTTAATCCGGATCAACTTACGGGTGTTGTTTTATCATCAGAGGAGTCCGAAAACAACACCCATATGTTGATCCGGATTAAGTGTTGAAAATGTGTTGTGCTTACGAAAGTTTAAGTTCAAAAATGATCACCAATAGTTTGACTTAGAGCGGTTTTATTAACTGAGATTGAAACAGTATTAATGATAATAGAGAGATTTATTTTGTAATTTTTACGATTTTACTATTTGCACTAGCAATAATAAAATTCTCTTTACACAATAAGCCCTCGATGGTTGGAATAAAAGCATTCAGTTGTTTAGTTCCTGGAACTATGATGGCGGACGCGAAACGGATTCGTAGAAAATCTCGCTTTTGTTGAATATTTTCTTTCAAGCATTAGTAAAGAAGTCTCAGTCAATGATGACTTGCCCATTCATATAATGTTATAGGTGTAGTGATAGCGTTATTCGTAGACTGTAAACTTGCACGGGTTGCCAAACGTTTCAGGTTTCCGCAAGACCATGGACCTTATCCACGACCGGTGGCATGGAAGTGTAACAGTGCGTCTTTTCTAAAATATTGTGTGTAGTAAAATAGGTTCACGGAACCTATTCTTAAAATGTTCGGGAGCCCCGTATGTAATGTATTTCATGACAAAAACCGCAATTCTATTCTCATCAAGGTGATGGCGTATTTTTTTAAAATCGTAGATTGTGGTAGTATCATGCTTTAATTAATCATTTGAAACCATGATGATGCTACCATCTTTATAATAATAACCTGTACCAATGAGCCGTTTTCAGAAGAACTAAAAAAAAAAATATATGGCTGCCAAAGGAATGCAATTTTGGACCTCAGCCCAATAGCCATGTGTGATACGTCATAAAATAGGTCTCAGCGAGCTGAACAAAAGTTACTATGACGCCAACAGCCAAATGTTTGTCCTTTCGGAGTTATATAGTATTGAAAAAAAACTAACATTTTCAACAAAATATAACTCCGAAACGACAAACATTTGGCTGTTGGCGTAGTAGTAACTTTTGTTCAGCTCGCTGAGACCTATTTTATGATGTATCACAAATGGTTATTGGGCTGACGTCCAAAAATGCATTCCTTTGACAGCCGTATTTTTTTTTTTTTTTAGTTCTTCTGAAAACGGCTCATTAATTAATCGGGCAGCACGACAAAACTACTAAACTCTTGTACGATAAAGCTATAATTTCTTATTTTCTTTTCTTCTATTTTCTGCATGCTTTTCTTAAAAAAAACCCTTTGCAAAAATTATATTTCTCAAGTTACCAAACTTACTGGAAACTCAACATTAAAGTAAATTTAGAAACTAATTATCTTTTTTTACAATAAAACAGAATATTAACTTTAAAATCGATTCTCGTAGATTCTCGTTTACAGATCGATTAATTACTTTTTATGTTTGTCAAATGTATTTAATCTGTGCTGACAGTGACAGCTCCCGGATTTTCAATCTATGATCATGATGGGTCACTATATTGCACGGACCGAGAATTTACGGCACGAGAATGTACAACCCGAATGTACAAGTACTTCGTGCCCAAATGACCACCTATAACTAACGCTAGTGGGATTTTTCCAAGCGGTTCCGTGCTTCACAAGGCAAGTTAAGCAGTTGGTGCCGGCTGCCGTTAATAGATGGAAGTCGTGAAGCCAAGTCAGAGGCCTTAGGGCAGCTTGAAAACTTCCGACAGTAAGACCAGCCACTAGTCTTACAAGGCTCCACCTATCCGGACTAGGTCCCCGTGGTGGAGGATGCCCTATAGGTATAGGACCGAGGGGCACGGGCTTTTCACTGAGAAAGGTTCCTCAGGGAAAAGCCCCGTGCCCCTCAGTGGGTTTATAATGGGTTGATGTATCGCTCCTCTACATCTAAACTCTGATCATTTGGATTGACTTGTTTAGTGTAAGATCCAGCCAGATCAGGACGTCAATCTATTATGACTCATAGCCTCGATAATGTCACGCACTAGATCGAGCGTGTAATGGCTGCGAAGTGAATGATTTACGCTTCATGGAAACGAGACAGAGTGCTGTCGTGTCTATGGCTGTACACGGATTCTCGCCCGTACAAATTTTATACAGCCTGATATGATAACGCACGACCCGAGAACGTACGGACGGGAATTCGTGTACATGTGCACGGATTCCGTGGTTGTACATTACCGGGGCGTACGTTCTCAGGATGTGCATTCACGGTACGTACATTATCGTCTCCCATCATTATCACGAGACTGGGGTCCTGCTGTTTGACCAAAAGTCATTTGGCAAAATTACACTTGACAAACAATGTTTGACAAAAAATGCTTTCGCCAATTGATCATTTTCTACTAATCATTTTACAAATGACTCACTTATCCAAATGATCAACACTTAAATTTACATTTTACAAATAATTATTTTACTTAATGAACATTTAACAACTGAGTTATCAGACAAAACTACTATTGGTCTAAAAACGTTTGATAAAATGTATTATTTGACAAATGTTTCGTTTATTAATCAATCTTACGAACGGGGGGTCGGCGATGTAAAGAATACGTGACAACAGAAATATAGGTGCGACGTTCTCTATGTAAGATCGAAAACAGACTCGACTTTGATGCGTTCAACATTTTGTTAAATGACATTTGGACAAATGCTTCATTTGCGAAACATATTATTTGGTGAAATTAAAAAAGGTCTATTGACATTTTAATATTCAAAACATTTAACAAATGTAGTGTTTGCTAATGGATCATTTGCTAAGTGAGTTTTTGTAAGATGATACTTTTGTCAAATGTCTCGTTTGCCAAATGAACATTTGGTTAAACGTTGTTTGTCGAATGACCATTTGTCAATAATTTTTTGGTCAACCATTAGTAATCCCACGAGACTACCTACCTACTCGTCTTGTATCGGTTATCGCTTGCGTATTTTAATTATATTCCTCGACCAGTGCTTTCGCTCTACGGACTTCTAGTATATTGTTTAACTTGTACGACTGTGGCATACCGACTAATCGATGTAATACACTGGGCCGACGAGTTTTAGAGGATGAAATGACACAAATCCTTGTCTTCCCTGTCTTTTAATCTATTTGTCAGTTTCGTTACATTTTCCAACTCAATACAATAAGAACTACAATTAATGTAATAAATAACTGTCTATCATATGACCATAGTTATAAAATCAGCTGTTAAGTACCTATAGGTTATTGTCAATTTGTTGCATAGCCTCACTTTTACTAAATCTCTTTTAACTTTGCTCTCAGATAGCTAAAATCCGCAAAATTTTCAAAGTTGGTTTGACAATATATAAGCTGTTTATTGACACCACTCTCGTCTTTTTACATCTGGGCCCAAGAATGTATGGAAGCGTTTCCGTCTCCTTTGTGATTTTTAGGTGATTTTCACTAAAAAAAGTGTCACGTTATCTGGCTTGCATGGATGCATGCATGCAAACTTCGAACAGCATTGCTTCGGTGTACGACGAGCAAAATCCGAGAGATGATAAAATGTCTATCAATCGTCAAGATCCGTAATAATATTTTTGAAATAAAAATACTGCTACTCCCATCTGAACCGACTATACAGGGCATCCCAAAGTTATGGGACATGAAGGGAAAGTACGATATCGTAGATAGCGTATTTTGCTGAAAGAAGACTTTACGTTATTTTTAAAAGTTAGTAATTCTGCATTCTAAGATTTTCTGAAAATTACTTGCCTCGTCTGGGAATCGCACTGACTTAAATGTAAAAAAACACCCCTACTTTTATGATGCCAATCGAAAGAATGCCCAAAAAATAATAACTCTTTTTAAGTAACATAGTATTTTAAAAGAAAGAAACAGCGTGAAAATAACCATTTTAATCAAATTGAAAACATACGTGAAACTGACGTAGTGAAATGAAAAATGAAAATCAACAGGCGCGGACTCATTAAAAGATTGGCGATTTGTGTAAGACAAGAGGGATCACAATTTGAGCATTTAATTAATTAATTTACAAAAAGATGTTTTTAATTTGATTAAAATTATTAATTTCACGATGTTCCTTTTAAAATACTATGTTACTTAAGAAGAATTATAATTTTTTGGCTATTCTTTCGACTGGCATCATAAAAGTAGGCGTGTGTTTTTTTACATTTAAGTCGGTTCGATTCCCAGACGAAACAAGTAGGTAATTTTTAGAAAATCTTTGAATGCAGAATTACTAACTTTTAAAAACAACATAAAGTCTTCTTTCAGCAAAATACCCTATCTACGATATTTAAGGTACTTTCCTTTCATGTCCCATAATTTTGGGACGCCCTGTATAAGAGATTTCGGCCTTGCTGCAGCAATTAATCGAATGTGCAAGAGCAATGCTTTTTTTCTTTCAGTTGGCAAGTGAGGCGCGTTTATTTTTTTAAATTATACCATCCAGGAAAATTCGCATAGTTTCAGGTATATCTGACTACACTTTACGGCGCTCATACGCCGAAACTATTGATTTTAGGAAAAAAAGGTTATGGTGACATAAATTGTAGGAAATTTTCGCTACAATTACTTAGTATAATTTGTTTTTCCTGTAAAATGCGTCGGATAGGAGTTATCATCAAAAAAACTGCTTTTGGGCACCATTTTTCTCATATGGCGGCGCGAGCGGTAAAGCTACGAGGTGGCAAAGTTGAAATTCGGAAAGAGTAGGTAGGTACGTCAAAATCTATAAAACTTACCAGGTAACCTCTATTTTTACAACTAAATGACTGTACTAATTAAGCAAACACTACATTAAATTCGCAAAACATACCATCACTACTTTGATTAACTACAGACTGTTTACGTGGATCACCAGTTGGAAGGATCTGTATAAATGCTCTAGTATCAGAGTGTCGCTCTAGTGTCGCACAGCTCCTATTAGTACTGCATTTAATGTGAAATTTTGCCGCCCCCTAAAGTTGCCGCCCTGGGCGGCCCCCCCCCCCGCCCCTACTACGCTACGCCACTGCTATCAACTGAACAGATAAGATGGTGGCACTGTAGGTAGGACTTTTAGTTCTTATTCTGAGATGTCGACAAATTCCGCCAAAGTCAAGTCTTGACATGAAATGGCCAACTTACTGTACTTAATGGTACTTAAATTTTGACTTCTTTGCGAAGACTTTGCGGACTATGAAAAAAAAAAACAATTTTATCCATTTTTGACTATTATGACTTGACTTGTTCGCTGAGATAACGGCGACAGGCTTGCCACTTGTCACGTTTGGGACCTAATAAACTTGGCAAAACGTGGGCCCAGTTCTAGTGATTGGTGCCTCTGCCTACCTCCTCGGGGATAACGGGCGTGAGTTTTTTTTTTACTTGACTTAGTTAGGGGCCCTTGAATCAACGGGGCTGGGCTGGAGCCCTAAAGCGAATGGTAGAGATCCGGCCTTGCGCGCGGGCAGCCACGCAGTGTCGACGGCGTGTTAGACCATTGTCTAGAAGCAGCAATGTAGTGTAGGTATAAAACCATTAGGTACGAATCTCTGCGTCAAATCTCCAAAACACTATCATCAAGTCATCAACAACTCGTGTGAAGATGCAGACAAATGGTGGTATTACGGGTCACAGTGCAAGGCCGATACTAAATATTATTTAAAATTATAGTGATCTGGCGCGGAAGTCATAGGAAATAATAATTGTGATGGTGGGTCCCCTACCCCAAATCGAATAACAATAGGTAGGTAGGTACATCGATTGTCAATTGATCGACAACTTTAGATCGACTGTTCATTACGTCGTTATTCGATTTGGGGTATGTGGGACTGTAGGAGTGATCTCCTTTTCGAATCCAATGGCAGAGGCTGTAAAAAAAGTAAAAATATTTATTTTACAGAACACAGTAAAGTTATATTATAAGTACAGATTTTGATGCACAGAATTACAGGTTTAATGTTTTACTTAATATTTAGGTTTCAATGTCAGCCCCTAAACTAGGCAAAGCCTGTAGCTTGTATTTATGTAATTTTTTTTTCCAATTTAATGTACCTATAATATCGTGGCCCACGTTATAGGCCCAGACTACTGTGAGGATACGGTCACCACAACATGATGTTACCTAATATTATTTTCAATTCTGTTGTAAATTTAAACTAAGAAACTAAGATTAAGAATATTCTATTCTATTAGTATTTATTAATCCACATGCATGTAACATAGCTAATTCATTTGGCAATAAACAATTTTTACTTTACTTTACTTTTAATTATTTGATAGTTCATAAGGGGCCATCCATAAATTACGTCACACGAATTTCATGATTTTTTACTCCTCCCCGTCCTTGTCACAGTTGGTCACATTTGTGAGACACCCCCCTCCCCAGTCACATATTTTTCAATTTTCCATACAGAAATTATTGAGTTGCAAATGTTTTTGAGTTTTTCATTAATAGTTTAGTTTGTTTTTTACCATTCAGATATGTGACGTCACGAAATTCAGGACCCCTCCCACCCTCTTGTCACACAATGTCACACTTCGTCGAGCCCCTCCCTCCCGGAGTGGGACTTGACACCCCGGAAAAAACGAATAACTAACTAGCTTGGAGCTGATTGTAGAAGCAATGTAGGTACTAGTAATTTCTTATCTTGCGACATAATATGTCTTGATCCTGCCCGGTAGTGAGGAAACTGCAGTCGACAGAACTGAAATGTTAAGACTGAAAATGTGGCCAGACCCACCAAAAATCTGAATATTATTGTCTGGAAGCTTTGACCTATCAGGGCCTTATTACAAGGAGATGAAAGAAAACGGTTAGTATTAAGCACAATCTTTATTACCTACCTACCTGTAGGTAGCAATAGTATAATTGTGAAACCTTAATGTCCCAACCCAGACAATTACTTAATTAAATTCTGAAAAGCTCAGAGCAGAGCGGGGTCGCTACAGAAAGTGGTTCTTATTTTTTCACAAGTTACACTGTCTAAAGTTGTTAGTCCCTACTGAAAAAACAGATTGCCATCAATTTCAATAATTATATTTATCTTCAAGTAAAGCGATTAATATAATACCTATTGATCGAACTTCACTTGTGGAAGTTCGTTTGATCTTATATTATATTGCATCGCTTTATTTTAAGATATAATATTAAGATGTTTTGATAATATTAATATTATAATATTAAGATGATTATTAGATGTTTAGAGGGTGGTGGTGGGATTCCTGCCCACGCTGCGTCGTCCGGGCAAAACTTTTCCCCCAACGGCCATCAGTTTACCAATATTTTTTATCATCATCATCAACCCACCGAGGGGCACGGGTCTCTTCCCTGAGGAAGGTATAGGCCATACTCCACCACGGGGCCAAGTCCGGATTGGTGGAGGCTTGTAAGACTAGTGGCTGGTCTTACTGTCAGAAGTTTTCAAGCCGCCCTAAGGCCTCTGACTTGGCTTAACGACTGGCATCTATCGACGGCAGCCGGCACCAACTGTACTATTTGATTTTTACATATTTTTTATAGTGATCTCCTTTTCACACGGTCTCTCGCCATTCATCTCCACCGATCTTCCGCCAACTCAACGACGTCGTCCGACCATCGGGCCGCAGGTCTGCCCACTGACCGTCGTCCTGGGGCTCGATTTTGTACGTGCTGTCGCTGGGCCCCACGTTGGGCGCCAGTGTCACAGTTATTTTTTATTTTATTTTATTAAGTTTACAAAACAGAATACAGTCGTTACAAATTCATCTTAAAAATAAACTGTTTGTGTTCTGGACTGCAGTCCAAAGTATGTAAATATAGAAGTTTGCCAGATTGGAAGCGGGATATGCAATTCTAACTTAATCTAAAACATTAAAACGTTTAGCATAAAATAGATATCACAAAAAGTGTCATTAATTATTTATTAGTTATTAGTTAGGGGTTTGGGTGTGCAGTCGTAAGAATAAAAGTAGGGTATCCAGGTACGAAATATTGATGTTTATTTTATACGGTAAAAGAAAGGCACTGTGCCTTTTGAAAATATTTTAAATGACCGATGGAGATAATAATAATATGAAGAATAGAGTAGTCCGGGTCGTAATAACGACGTAATAATAATACATGGTAAAACTAAGAACTAAATAAGAAATAAGAAATTTTATTGTGTCACGGGGCGGCTTGAAAACTTCTGACAGTAAGACCAGCCACTAGTCTTACAAGCCTCCACCAATCCGGACTTGGCCCCCGTGGTGGAGTATGGCCTATACCTTCCTCAGGGAAGAGACCCGTGCCCCTCGGTGGGGACATGATGGGTTGATGATGAATGAATTGTGTCACGGACGTCTGTACAACAAAAACAAATATACATGTTAATAGTAGGTACATAGAATAGAACGTAACATTGTAATAATATTATCTTATTATAATGACGTCTCTATATATAGGTCCACTCAGTTTGGAAGCTCAGGGTTATCTGGCTCCAGATACGTCTAACTACGGTGGCGAATGTCAAAAACTAATTTAATTTAGAATATTTAATGGCCAAAAATAATAGGAAGCAACGAGGCGAATTGCACCTTGTTACAGTGCATTACAGTACGATGACAGAGCCGGTCGGGTCACGTGACGTGCTTTTTCATACCATTGACGCCTAGAAGGTGTGATATGTTTGCGTGCGAAGACCTAAAGCGGCAATGAAACTCAATCGCCACGTTCATGCAGTTGTCATTGTACTACAATGCATTAACAGAATCCACGCCCTGTTCTCAGCCACCACTGTGAAATAGCATTTCGTCAGTTAAGTTCTAACAGTACGTAAGTAAAAAATGTCAACTTTACAGGAGAGCGAAAAAACTGTGTAAAATTTCAATTAGCTACATTAGAGGTGTACATTATTTGGGAAAAGTATTTAAAATCAACTTATTGAAGATAAAATAAGATTGATTGATATGATTGGTCGGAAATAACGTCTATCGGAGACAGTACTGGAACATTTCAAAATTTACTATACTCGAGTAATTAGCAATCAAAGTTTTGATCTTTTAGGACTGTAATGGTTTTTAGTAATTAAAAAATAAATAAAAGGAGTGTTCGAGATATTCGTATACTGCACTAGATTGCATCAGTCTAGAGTAGTCTAATTTGAAACCATTGGTGTGAAAGACTGGATTTTCAAAATTTTGGATATGTTCCAGTACTGACTCCGATAGACGATAAGCGCGCCACTTTTCTTCATCCAATGCCATCAAAAGGTTGACACGGCCAAAAATTACTTTCGCACTGCTAGAACTTAACTGACGATTTGGGGGAAAAGGCTTATACCCAGCAGTGGACAGCGGTGGGCTGATGATGATGATGATGATCTCCATTATTTAAAAAAAATCTTTCAAGCAAGTCCCAAATCTACACAAGGTTCTGAGACCAGCTAGCGTCTATTAGCTTTTAGAATATACCTCGGCTACTATCGGATATACATATTCGTGAATAGAAATATCGGAACTAATACGACACTTAATTTAGAAATCGGAACTAATATGACACTTAATTTCACGTAAACAGAGCAGGACGTAGTATTACACTCGTGTGCTTTTTGAGAAAACCGAAGCCTACTCTAGAGCCCGAGGTATATTGTAAAACCTAACAGACTGTACTAAGTCCTTTTTAATTCTTGCAAATCGAGAGTACGGGCAAACGGCTTGTTTCAGAGTAGGGCTAAGTAGGTAAACCATTACCTACCAAAGTACGACAATTCGTTAGCCGTTGACTCACAATAATACTGGCAGTTTCCAGAAGTCTGCCGACATTGACGCATTTATCTTGCCACTGTGTAAACGCTTCTGACGACAACAATTTGTTGTTTTTCAAATTATTAAATCATTGTGTGACATAGCCTACCAGTAAAGAACATAGGTATTGATTTTATACGTTACCTTAGAACACTTTAAAATTTTTATATCGTTTTATAGTTACATAATAAAAAATATCACAAATATTAACTTCTAGAAGCAAAGTGTTACTGAAATTAAGTAAATTCAGATTCAAATATTTTATGGACAGAAAAACCAATTGTTTACTTTATAAATGTCAAAGTTGTTATTTTAACAAAATAAAGAATCTAAACATTTTATTCTTTTCACAACCGCTTAAGTTTTAAAAAAGTAACTAAGCAAAGCAACATTTTGGTGGCCTCGGGCCATATCTGATGCAACAGTTTAGGTTGATTAATTAATTTTCAAACTTAAAAAACATTACTCAGTGATGTGTTACGCTAGCCACAACTCTCCGTTGAATACATTTGATATTAATCCACTTTTAAAACTGAACAACTTGAATATGTACCAATCGATATAAAAATAAATTAAGTGAACCGTAGTCTTATTTAGGCAAAAGGTTAAAATTTCAAATATTTTTTTACTGTAAAGATAAGTTAACAATTAAAATTTATAGTCACATATTTGATTACACAAATTATTTCACTAACTCATTCCACGTCGAGAAATGGGGGATCAATATAAATTTTACTGCAGCGAAAGCTTTTAAATCGTGAATAAGTACAATCAGTTCTATAAATTCTAGCAGTAGGTAAGATCATGTATGAAACAGCTTATAGTTTTTCTTATGCTTCATTATCATCAACCCACTTTGTCGCCACCGAGGGGCACGGGTCTCTCCCCTGAGGTAGGAATAGTACTCCACCACGGGGCCTAGTCTGGATTAGTGGAGGCTTGTAAGACTGGTGGCTGGTCTTATTGTGAGAAGTTTTCAAGCCGCTCTAAGGCCTCTGACTTGGCTTAACGACTGCAGCCGGCACCAACTGCTTAACGTCCCTTGCGAAGCATGGAACCGCTCTGAAAAATGCCACTAGCGTTAGATAGACTGCTTAACCTGTGGTAAAAGCAAAACCTCGGATATAAAAGGATTTTGAGGCACCCTGAATAGGAGGTGTCTTTAGATGTCTATGGTATTATATTACTCACTGCACAGGTGACACGAATACGAAATCTCAAAAAGTAACTAAGCTTAAGAATGAAACTTTCCAGCAGGAAAACTTTGAGGGACTCAGACTAACGATGATAATATTCTTAACAATCTTATTCGGAGCAACAAGTTGCGTGCTAGTCTCATGGTGGACCCGCCGCAGGCGACTATTGCGTGCGACTATTAACATACCAACTCATAGTGGACAACTACCCTTCTTAGGAATCGCTCACCAAATCTACGGTGACAACAAACGTAAGTACTTCCTTCCTTTTTAATGTGTAACAAACACGCACACGCACGCACGCACGCACGCACGCACGCACTTACGCACGCACGCACGCACGCACGTGCGCCGCACGCACGCACGCCGCACGCACGCACACGCACCCTTGCAAGAACAACGTGATATTTCGAAGAAAACCATTTTTTATTCATAGATATATATTTTTTTGACGCGATTTTATGTATTCTAGAGAATTAGGCCTTAGCAAAGTAATTTTCTCAATTTAATGCGGTTTTATGTACTCCGAAAACGCCGGAATAATGAGCAAACGAGACACTACCTCACGTTATAGCGCTATCTCTTTCGGCCATTACTTTGACACCTTAAAAAAATGCTCTCATGTAACGTAAAGGTTCCTAAATAACACGTTGTTCTTGCAAGTGTTACAGTGGCGGATTAACACATTTGCCGCCAGTAGGCTATTCAAATTTTGCCGCCCCTTCTGACCTCTGCATTTCGACAAAAGAAGGTGAAAAAAAATAATTTAGAATTAAAAGCCAAAAAATTATTTATGTGTTGTCTTTAAAATAATCTAATATCTTATGAAAAATTAAGAACTGATTACTTATATTCATAATTATTAAATTTTCTAAACTAATAATATTTATTGCAAACCAGTTTAGTAAATTTCCTGAGCTTCTAAATTGTTATCCATGAAATCAATAAATACGTAAGTACCAGCAGCATAGGTACGAATTTCTAGTAAGCAAGATAGGTACTGATATGTAACACCATGGGATTACATAAATAACTGTACATATAGTTTCTAAATAATAATAATTGGTATTCTCATCAAAAAAAGATAATTAGTTTGTAAAGTTACTTTAATGTTGAGTTTCCAGTAAGTTTGGTAACTTGAGAAATATAATTTTTGCAAAGGGTTTTTTTTAAGAAAAGCATGTAGAAAATAGAAGAAAAGAAAATAAGAAATTATAGCTTTATCGTACAAGAGTTTAGTAGTTTTATCGTGCTGCCCGATTATTTAATTGGTATAGGTTATTATTATAAAGATGGTAGCATCATCATGGTTTCAAATGATTAATTAAAGCATGATACTACCACATTCTACGAATTAAAAAAAATACGCCATCACCTTGATGAGAACAGAATTGCGGTTTTTGTCATGAAATACATCACATACGGGGCGGCTCCCGAACATTTTAAGAATAGGTTCCATGAACCTATTTTACTACAAACAAGATTTTAGAAAAGACGCATTGTTACACTTCCATACCACCGGTCGTGGATAAGGTCCATGGTCTTGCGGAAACCTGAAACGTTTGGCAACCCGTGCAAGTTTACAGCCTACGAATAACGCTATCACTACACCTGTAACATTATATGAATGGGCAAGTCATCATTGACTGAGACTTCTTTACTAATGCTTGAAAGAAAATATTCAACAAAAGCGAGATTTTCTACGAGTCCGTTTCGCGTCCGCCATCATAGTTCCAGGAACTAAACAACTGAATGCTTTTATTCCAACCAACGAGGGCTTATTGTGTAAAGAGAATTTTATTATTGCTAGTACAAATAGTAAAATCGTAAAAATTACAAAATAAATCTCTATTATCATTAATACTGTTTCAATCTCAGTTAATAAAACCGCTCTAAGTCAAACTATTGGTGATCATTTTTGAACTTAAACTTTCGTAAGCACAACACATTTTCAACACTTAATCCGGATAAACATATGGGTGTTGTTTTCGGACTCCTCCGATAAAACAACACCCGTAAGTTGATCCGGATTAAGTGTTTATTGGTGATCACGTTTTAATTTATTTTTTTTGTGAATAATTAGTACATACACAAAAAGCTTGAATGCTTAAATTAACAAAAAAATTACCCAAATTTATTCAAGTTTGGATAAACTGATGTCGCAGCTTTCATTCCGGCCAATACTTTTAGCGAATGACCATGCCATTTGCTTCCGCACCACCGCCATCAAAATAACTGCCTACGCAAACATGTAATTTAAAGAAGTATGTATTGAAGATTGGCAAACGTCACCCACTTTTCAGGTTGAAATGGTTTATGGTGAAATCTAATAACATTCAGGTTTTTTTTTATTATTTCTGTTAGACAAAAAAAATGTTGGGACTTTGCCGCCCCCTAACACTAACTACGCAAATATGTAATATAAAAAAGTATCTATTAGCAGATTGGCAAACGTCAAATTTTCCACATTTCAGGTAAAGTTAATGGCGAAATGTAATAACATTCAGGAATTTTATTTATTAAATTTCTGTAAGACTAAAAAAATAATTTTTGGGGCAAATTTGCCGCCCCCTAAATCTAACTACGCAAATATTATGTAATTTAAAAAAATATGTATTAGATATCAGATTGGCAAACGTCTAATTTCCCACCTTTCAGCTTAAGATAAATTGTGAAATCTAATAACATTCAGGTATATTTTATTTTTTAATTCTGTAAGACAAAAAAAAAATGTTTTGGGGCAATTTTGCCGCCCCCTAAAATCTGCCGCCCTAGGCTCCAGCCTACTCAGCCTATTGGTAAATCCACCACTGAAGTGTTATAATATAATGAACTAACTTAACTTCTACACAACTCAGTCACTTGACCTGGCCCAAACTAGGATACCCTGTGCTGTGGTGACCAGGCAAGGACATTACAAATATGGTGTTTGGGAGTACACGGCGATTTATAAAAAAAAAACTCAAACAAGCTTGGAAATGTGAGCATTATTTTGACAACCTTCTTTGAGATAAATCGACATTGCTGTACTGGCCAATTACACGCGAGCAGGGCCCGGAAAAAGTTCTATGAAACTTCATACGTGGGGCGCACTAAAAGTTTCCGGAATGAATAAGAAAAAAATACTATTAAAGGCCAAAAAGGAATTATTTGTGTCTCAAAATATTCTCCCTTTGCGTAAATACACTTTTTCATTCGATTAAACCAATTTTGAAAACTTTTGTGCCACTCATCCGTGGTGACCTCAGAGACGTGTTTTTCATACTCTTCGACAGCCTCTTCTGGGGATGAAAATCGTTGACCACACAATTAGTTCTTAATTTTTGGGAACAGAAAATAGTCACAAGGTGCCAGGTCGCGACTTTATGCAAGATGGCTCATAAGTTCTACGTTTTTCACCTACAAAACTTCGTTTGTCTGTCTGGCCGTGTAGGAACTAGCATTGTCGTGGTCCAAGATGATACGGCGTTTACGGTTATTTTTACGGAGTTCGTCAACGATTCAACAAATGGTGGTGTCCTAGTCACTATTCACCGTACTACGATTCTCCAAAGCAACAGTTTTATTTAAAAAAATAAGCAATTATACGCTTAGATTCACTTAACACGCGCGCCGCTTTAGTTGGTTTCGGCTCAACTTGAAAGACCCATGCGCTCGATTGCTGCTTTATTTTGGGATCGTATCCATAAATCCATGTTTCCTTACTTGTTACTATGTCCTGCACCAAATTTGACACATCTTCGTTGAATCTGGTATACATGGCACTGTACCAAGTGATGCGGTCTGTTTTTTGAGCCTCTGTCAAATTGTGTGGGATCCACCGCGAGTACAGCTTTCTCACACCCAAATGTTTGTGTAGGATTGATTGTATTTGAGTCATGTCTATGTCTAAGGATGCGCGAATCTCATGGTAGGTTACATGCCTGTCTGTTTCAATCATACGGTGCACAGCATCGATGTTTTTCTTGTTCACAGCGGTGGACGGACGACCATCGCAAGATTAATCACTGAGATTGACACGACCGTGCTTGAATTCTGCAAACCAGCTATAAATAGTCGTCTTGCATGGTGCTTCATCGCCAAAAGATTAACGCCGAGTAATGCTCTATTGAGCTGTCCTATTACACTGAAAATCGTAGAAAATCATACTACGAAAATTTTCCCGACTTAAAGCCATATTAATGTAGACACGCATCTTTTAAAATGGCGCAACAATGTAAAAACAACTGACAGTCAGATGAAACAAACTGTATTCTACAGCCAAAGAGTTCCATTTTCAAAATGCTCTAATTACTTTTTTAATATTGTTTATGTAAGTGCCCGATTCCGAAAACTTTTACTGCGACCTATGTACCTAACTGTCGTGTTTTACGGCCAAATAAATTACATACTAAACTCATATCTGTCGTGTTATTTAAAAATGGAACTATCTTTTACTCCGAACAATGACAACCAAGGAGGTATCTTATCAGAGGTTTTATTTAAATTTCGAACTGGCTTGCAATAGAAAGCTGGATATACCTATTGAAAAAAAAGAACACTTTAACGTGGCAAAAAATACGACTCGTCAGGTCCAACACTTTCTTACGTATAAACTAAACCAAGGTTGAACTAAATTAAAGCTTCTTGCTTTCATCCCAAACCGCGCTAATTGGTATAGCTCTCTTGTCGCTTCTGACTGGGGATATTATAGGATAAAACTATAAATTATTGTTCTGATTACGTTACGTTCATCTATTATTATGTAGTAAAAGAAAAAAAGGTAATAGTCTCGTCTGGCTAAAGTGGCCAGACGGACGCTCTCCGGCTGATGAGTCCAAGCGGCCGGAGGTCAGGGCGAGAGCGAGAAAAAACGCCAGACTATCCGGGCTGTATCAGGATCATCAGGACTTAGGCCCTTTCTCCACTGCTCCGGTCCGGCGTCGGAACCGGAATGTCATGATAAAAATATCGGATGCCGGATTATGCTTCTCCACTTCATCCGATTATAATCGGCAATGGACGTGACGCAGTGCTTTATTAAAATTCCTCGGTTTTTCTATTCGAGGCAGGGGACGTTTTCCATACATTTTATTAATGTAAATAGTATGGGACAAATTTTCGGGTTGTATGCGCGGTGCAAAAACGTGTACCTATTGTTTTTGTACGTCGATCACTTCGGCCCGGTAAAATACCTACCGTTCCGATCTAGCAAATTATCGGACCGCTAAAAACCGGATGCCGGAGTAGTGGAGAAGCTTACTAGTATTCTTGTGTGTTTCTAAATCGGACCGGTAATTAACGTTTGCCGGACCGGAGAAGTGGAGAAAGGCACTTAAGGTCCCTCAGGATTTTTTTCCAGGGCAGGCCGGGTATTGTAACGAGGTGCAATTCGCCTCGTTGCTTTTTTATTATTTTTGGCCATTAACTATTCTAAATTTAATTACTTTTTGACTTTTGCCACAATGGTTGGACGTGTCTGGAGCCAGATAACCCTAAGCTTCCAAACTGAGTGGACGTGAACGTCTTTCTACTTTATTACGACCGACCTATGTATTTTATTATTACGACGATTGCTCTATTCTCCGTAATTTATTATCCATTACAATCATAAAATTTTTAAATGGCACATATTATGTGCGTTTCTTTTTACCTCAAAATATAACTTTCTTTGCCTCTGGATACCCTAATTTTATTTGTACCGACCGCACTCCCGAATCTCATATTGCGACAAAGCATTCAAAGAGTGCTTATACTGAGTTTTTTCATTTCACTTTCAATAGCGAGACGAGCGTTTGAAATTTGTATAGGAGTGACAAAGAGACATCTAGGTGGCGCGCTTTGTCACTCCTATACAAATTGCAAACGCTCTCGCTATCGAAAGTGAATAAAAAAACTCAGTGTAAGCACTCTGCATTATTATTATTAAAATTCTTTATTGCACCGGCGACGGTACAGCGGCGTGCTTAATGCAGGAAGCATCCTCTTCCAGCAACCCTGTGGTTTTGAAGAGACTGACGACAGGCAGTGCAAGATAAAATAAATAGATCTATGTGCTACTAACTTGCTTTTTTCCCGTTTCTTTGTTGGAGGGGAGTCCACTTGAGTCCAGACTCCAGAGTAGAGTCCAGAGACTAGGAAGCTTGGAGGTGTCCGTATAGTTGGCTTTCACGTGGTGGGTTTCAGTAATTTCAAGTAGGCCACCGACCTGTGTATCAATAGTGCCTAATAGTGCTACAAGATTCAATTAGCTGCCTCAGTTAGTCGCCTGAATAACTCCTGAAATACTTATTCTACTAATTGTATCACAAACCATTTTATAAGTGATTTTATACTTATAAAGTTATATACCACTATTAGGCACTATTGATACACAGTTCGGTAGCATACTTGAAATTACTGAACTCGACCACGTGAAAGCCAAGTATACGGACGCCTACTGGGGGCTTATAAATCACCCTGTGGGCGTGAATTGGCTAATAATGATGATGTGGTTCTTTAAATAGAACCGTTCATCTTTAATCGATATTACTATCTTCTGCTTACAGAATTATGGGACGTCGTCAAACGTTTGAGCATTGAAACAAACGACTATGGCGGCCTCATGACCACATGGCTAGGTCCGACTTTGTTTCTGGTTGGTAAGTAGATTTGCGTGCGTGCGTGCAACGACTAATGAATCGAAAGTGCGAAGTGTCAGGATCGTGGCAGATGGCAGTCCCTGGTCTCTGTCTAATGGATAGGCTACACAGTACGAGCAGCTGATGTGACAGTAGACAGTTTCTGTGCCTATGTAGGTACTCGCATGCCAGTTGCTCGACTCGTCTCGCTCGGTCACACCAAGTACGAGTTGACGACCGAGCGGCTTGCGAGCAGATACCTTTGGCGTGGTGGGGGAAGGCGAGTGGCGAGTGAAAACAAAAAATCTTATAGTAACTCGGACGCCAGCAGCTGACCCACTCGCATCTGACAGTAACTCGTATGACGTGGTCACACGGTGCGTGTATCTGCACCTCAGTAACTGACTAGGTCAGCCCGCATGCCAGCTCGCACTGTGTAACCTAGGCTTAAGCCTCTGGGATATAGGCGTGAGATTTGTGTGTATGGGTACGTAAACGTAAACATTTACGTACAGGCACATACATTGCTTCTGGCCCCGCACTAGGATACCCTGTGTCGTGGGAACCAGAAACAGCGACGTCACAAACATGTAAGCATCCAAAACCGGGTTTTTTTTTGTCCTCAGCCGGGATTCCAACCCAGGACCGCTCGCATGGTAGGCTGATGTGGAGTAGATTTATTTATCTATATAATAAGCCGTTGTGTCGGCTGAAAGTCCGTGGATGCGAATGGCGAGAGACCGTTTGAAATGGCATTTGGGGGAAAAGGCCTATACCCAGCAGTGGGCAGCGGTGGGCTGATGATGATGATGATGATGATGATGATGATGATGATATAATAAGCCAAGTCACAGGCCTTAGGGCGGGCGGCTTGTAAACTTCTGAAAGTAAGACCAGCCACTAGTCTTACAAGCCTCCACCAATCCGGACTTAGCCCCCGTGGTGAAGTGTGGCCTATACCTTCCTCAGGAAAGAGACCCGTGCCCCTCGGTGGGAACATAATGGCTTGATGATGCTTGCTGCTACACATTCACAAAATCACGTACGTACACAGGCATGTTTTTCTGTTCCAGAGTGATTTTTAAATACCGTTTTCACAATGACAGTGCATTTTAAACCTACTTTGTATTTATTGAAAAAAATTTTAGTTCAGTTGATCACGCGAGAACATGAAAACGATTTGCTGTTTGCGTAAGGTTACAGATGGATTTTTAAATAGTTAACTACTTTGTCGCTGTTCAAATGGTTGATATAAAAATAATAACCTCCACACAACACAATCTCTTGACCAATCTCGTGATCTTAAACGATCACTAAGGTTAAGCAACATACGGCGTGTTCAGTCCATGGATGGGTCACCGTCTATGACTAACGCTAGTGGCATTTTTCCGAGCAGTTCCGTGCTTCGCAAGGCACGTTAAGCAGTTGGTGCCGGCTGCCGTCGATATATGGTAGTCGTTAAGCCAAGTCAGAGGCCTTAGGGCGGCTTGAAAACTTCTGACAGTAAGACCAGCCACTAGTCTTACAAGCCTCCACCAACCCGGACTTGGCCCCCGTGGTGGAGTATGGCCAATACCTTCCACAGGGAAGTGACCCGTGCCCCTTGGTGGGAACATAATGGGTTGATGATGATTCTGGCTATGGCAGATTCTGGCTATGGCAGATTCTTTATAAGGCAGATTCGTATTAGGGCAAAAGTACAGTCATCATAAAATTGTACCGAGAGGTCACATAAGAAGACGAGTCAGACCTAAAAAGAGATGGTCAGACAGCATAGTGGTTGTCGCAGGTAGAGCATGGGAGAGCGCAGCCAGGGAGAGGGACCGCTGGGCTTATCTAGAGGAGGCCTTCATCCGTAGAGGGGACCCTTAAGTTCGACTTTTGTACTATTAGATAGATAGATAGATAGAATATTCTTTATTGTACTCATAAATAATATAAGTTAGATTCGCACGTAGCCTGGGCTGCCTGAGTGATCTTAAACGATCACTAAGATTAAGCAACATACGGCGCGTTCAGTCCATGGATGGGTCACTGTCTATGACTAACGCTAGTGGCATATTTCCGAGCGGTTCCGTGCTTCACAAGGCACGTTAAGCAGTTGATGCCGGCTGCCGTCGATAGATGGCAGTCGTTAAGCCAAGTCAGAGGCCTTAGGGGCGGCTTGAAAACTTCTGACAGTAAGACCAGCCAAGCCTCCACCAATCCGGATTTGGCGCCCGTGGTGGAGTATTGCCTATACCTTCCTCAGGGAAGAGCCCCGTTCCCATCGGTGGGGATCTACTGATGATGTCTAATGATGATGAGTTATAATAACAAAAATATCTACATTCAAGTTTTTAGTACGAGTATGTTAACATTCTTGTACACGACTCTATAAAGAAACATGTAAAAATATGGAGAGATAGACGGATGCCAAACGTAATAGTAGCCTTAACAATAAAATACTCTTTCCCAGTTTTGACAGATCCTGAGATCTCCGTGAAGATGGCAAATACATGTTTGAACAAACCATACTACTATGGCTGGGCCAAATCTTTCATCGGCGAAGGATTGGTGACCTCGGACGGTAAGAATAGTTGTTAAAAGTGCAAACTGTTAGGAAAAGCTGGCCATTTCGGTATTAATTTATTCATACTTTTAGAGTTCCGTAACCAAAGGGTAAATCGGACCCAATTACTGAGACTCCGCTGTCAAACAAATACTAAAAAAAACAATACGACAAATATTTAAGGGGACTCCCATACAACAGACAATTTTTTTACCGTTTTTATAGATAACTAGCTATCCCGGGAAACTTTGTACCGCCATAGTTTTCGTTTTTTTTTTTTCACATTTTCTCACCATTTAAACCTTCCCTTTTTAGGCAACTTTTTAAATTTTTCTCTCCGTAAGAACCATCCTCGAACTTCAAGGAATATTCTAAAAAAAGAATTATTGAAATCGGTTCAGCTGTTCTCGAGATTGGCGCTTAGCAATACATTCAGCGATTCATTTTTATATTATACTAGCTGACCCCACAAACGTTGTTTTGCCAGTATGGGAGTTTAGAAAAGTGTTGTTTTAGACTTTTTTAAGCAATATAAAAAAAAATCTCTCCGTAAGAACCATCCTCGTAATTCAAGGAATATTCTAAAAAAAGAATTAGTGAAATCGGCTCAGCTGCTCCCAAGATTTGCGCTTAGCAAGACATTTAGCGATTCCTTTTTATATTATAGATTATACGGAACCCTTCCAGAGCGGGTCGGCCAGTTTTTTTACCAACATTTCCTCTTGCAGGCGACGTGTGGAAGACCCACCGTAAGATGCTGAACCCGGCGTTCAACCAAAGCGTGTTGAACAATTTTCTAGAGATATTCAACCATCAGGCAGTCCGGCTGCTTAAGAAATTTTCTGAATGTGATGGCGGTAAAGAGTTCAACCACAAACCGTACATTGCTGAGACCGCCTTGGAGACTATCTGCCGTGAGTATGGATAGAATGAACATACCGTTCGTGTGTACTACTACTGGGGAAGTCTGTGGTGTCTGTGATCCCGGGTTCGAATCCCGGCTGGAGACAAAAAAAACCCCAGGTCTCTGAAATCTCGAATAAATCTAACCCAAGGTGCAAACAAATTACTACCCCGGGAATTTTCCACGGAACTAATACAGCTATTTCCACGGAAACGTTTTTGCTACCCGTGCAAAGCCGCGGTTTGCTAGTACAGTATATGTTTTAACTTTTCATATAGAAACCGCGATGGGCTTGCCTGAGAACAAGATTGGCATCGTCGATAGCACATATCTGAAGGCATTGGACAATCTGCTCCATATCCAGTTGAGTAGACTTCGCGCATTTTGGAAACATCCTCAGAGTATTTACAACATGACACGCACGAAACGAGAAGAGGACTCGTCTATCAAGATCATACAGGATGTTTCATGCAATGTGAGTGACTACGGTTTCAAGATCGCCAATATCTTTTTATTGTATTTTTTTTTTATTTATTTACATAGTTCAACCCGTAGCTAGTAATAATACATCTTAATTATAAAACATGAAGGGTTTTAAGGTGCCTAGCCTATTAAGATTGCCACATCACGCACCTTTGCTAGTGTTTAAGTTAACAATTTTTTTTGTAAAGTTTGTATGAAAAAAAAAAAAAAAAAAAAAAACTCACGCCCGTTATCCCCGAAGGGGTAGGCGGAGGCACCAGTCTCTAGAACTGGACCCACGTTTTGCCGAGTTTATTAGGTCCCAAACGTGACAAGTGGCAAGCCTGTCGCCGTTATCCGGGCACAATTTATCAGCGAATGGTGTTGCTGTACAAACAAATGTACGTAACTAAAAGTCATTGGTACATGCGTGGTTCGAACTCAGACCCTCACGATCGAGAAGCAAGGGTCAACCCCACTACGCCACCACCGCTTTTTTTTATGAAAATTTTATGAATCTACAATTAATCTCTAAATTACATTAAAAACAAGAATACCTTACATAGACACTCCTGATCTGGAAATCCATTTGATTTTTTTCTTAAGTATATAAACATTATCGGAAGCAAGTCATGCTACTTATTTTTAATTGTGGTTTTCATAATTCATTTTCAGAACATTGACCATGTTAAAAAACTAATTTCGGTATTTTTGACTTTTATTCATTATATCTATTTTTGATAATTTTCTAAAATGTTGGTGTTTGTGACGTCATCAGTGCATGATTAAAGATATAGTCTTTGCGTGCATACAATTTGCATTTTTTTTTGTAAGTAAAGCAAAATATATACAAAGGATTCTTATTCATATTATCTGCTTTATTTGCTGATATAATAGAAAAGTTATTTAAGTTCAAGGCTTTTTTTGAATATCTTAAAAAAATAGACTTATTTACAAATATCATAAATAGAAATTGTACTGCAAGCTTTGCTCGAAAGGTTATCCTTTCGAAATGATTTTGGAAGGACATCGCCCATTTTGGGCCTGATGTTACAAGGTTAAATTAAGTACCAAAAAAACCTACATTTTTTACACGTAACTTAAAAAAAGCGGTATCACGAAAAGCAATGGCCAAATGGAAATAGATACGATTTACTACGTAAAATGCAATTAGCCTGATGCAGTTTGGATGCAGTCCGCACAAATGCTTTCATGAAACGTCAAAATCGCAACGCAAAAAGTCTCGCATTTCATTCCACCTTATCTCTTTGAACTTCTTTTACGGTACGGGACTTCTTTGAAAGCTGCAAATGACATCTTTCGAAATTATAGAAAACTAGCGACCCGGCCCGGCTTCGCACGGCTGGCAAAAACGTTTCCGTGGAAATCTATATTAGTTCCGTGTAAAATTCCCGGGGTAGTAATTTTTTTTACACCTTGGGTTTCATTTTTCGAGATTTCGTTCAGAACCCTCAACTTTTTGAAAATGTCAGCCCAGTAGTGTCTGAGTCTATTCATTACAAACCTACACACACGCAAAAATACAAATCTTTCCTCTTTATAATATTAGCATAGATTAGTTGTCTAATAAATTCTTCTTGACTGTATATTCATATTACTACGTCAACATAAACATAACCTCTAATGACTTCATTTAGACAATTTTTTTCCCATTTAGCCATTGCTGAGTGACTTGAAACTTAGGATCTAAAAGTTTTAATGAATGGTTGAAGTGCTGACCAATTTTCAGAGCTGTAACGGCAGGCCCAAGCTTGTATGGGAAATGGGTATGTCCTTTCCGTTCTTGTCCAAAAATCTAGTATGGCCAATTTTCAAGTATTTGCTTAAGCCGCGTCTTCAAGTAGGTACTCTCAGATAGAGTGGTAACTAAAACCTGAAGTCCATTCAGATGGTGGTATAAACGCATCACAGTGAATTCAGATTTTTGATTCACTTTATAAACACTATATTAACCGTTATGCGAATGAGTCAAAACCTAGCTCTACTCCTACAATTTCCCTAATAAAAACGATAACGTCTCACCTCGCCACAACTAAGCTTCGCGAACAACCAAACAAACTTCTGTTTCACTATCTTTTATCTTAGAAAACGTATAATATTTAATTATTACATACCTTTACTTATTACAGATTCTAAAGAAGAGCAAAGAGTCTATTATGAATGAGAGATCCAATTTAACTACGGGTGAAAGGTTCAAACCCTTCCTCAAACTGCTACTTGATATATCAGAAGATGGCCTGCTCTCTGATAAAGAAATCAGAGATGAAGTAAATACCATGATAGCAGCGGGATATGAGACTACGGCCAGTACTTTGGTAATAGCTCTCATAATGATCGGCTCCTTTAGTGATGTCCAAGAAAAGCTTTTTAAAGAGTAAGTTGATGTGATAAATATCGTTGTTGCAACTAATTATACCAATTTTTAACAGAATAAAGCAACATTTTTGGTTAACTCATTGGGAAAAAATTTGGGTACGGCAAAATCACGAACTTAATCTGAATGTGGGTCAGATAAAAAGATAAGCTGAGCTATTGAAAGAAAGATATTGCGCAAGTGCTAATCCGGACTAGGCCCCGTAGTGGAGTATGGCCTATACCTTCCTCAGGGAAGAGACCCGTGCCCCTCGGTGGGGACATGATGGGTTGATGATGATGAAGTGCTAAGCTCTCCAAATCAGAGCGATATCATACTCATATTTATTATATTTTGAAGGTTTCACGAAATATTTGGTGATGTAGAGCGGGACGTTACTAAAGAAGATCTGGCCAAGCTGGTGTACTTGGATGCAGTTGTCAAGGAGTGCTTGCGTTACCATCCCGTGATTCCGTTGATTGCGCGTACTACCCACAAGGACGTTAAGATTGGTAATCATCATCATTGATACTTTTACTGGAATATACATGTGTGGAAATTATTTAATTATCGAGAGCTTGTTGCTCAAGATGAGATAATGTCTCACAAATTTCTATCAAATGTCACATCGCTGACATTATGACGAAAGGTTTACCAAGACCTACCTTCGTGCCCTTACGTGAAGAGTTGGGTCTGATTCCGAATTAAAGAGGGAAAGTGTTGGAACTCCTTGGTTTAAATGCCAGCATTAAGAGTTCGAAATCATTTAATTATAAGTATATTTTTTTCTTTTATTCGTTGTTTTGTCTTGTCAGAGGATCGCAGTCGTGGGTCCCCGATCCGCTGTTTTGAGTTCTTTGCATTACCCGTGGTCGTGGTACCTACCATGTTGACATGAGTCTCAATAAATTTGCTCCGTTCTCATCTCGATATGTCACCTTTATACTATTTCTTGGTAACTAATAACTATATTTTGGAGGGTAGAATAAAACTGCCTCTTTGGTGAATCATATGAGATAATTTACCAAATAACGATGATCCGGACTTGGCCCCTGTGGTGGAGTATGGCCTATACCTATCCTTCAGGGAAGAGACCCGATGACCCTCGGTGGGGACATAGTGGGTTGATGATGATGATGAACGAGGATGAAGAAGGAAACAATTTAGTGACATTTTGAATTCTCTTATTCTGTTTTTTTATTAGATGGCCGGATTAGGTGGCTGTCCTTGGTCTCTGCCTAACCCTCTGGGATACAGGCGTGAACTTATGTATGTATGTTCTTATTCTCTCGATCATGGTAATCAAGGAGTTAGGACCAGCGTTAATGCTAACTAGTTCTAGATTTTTAACCTTAGGTACTCGGTTATGCGTACTAAAAATCACTTTTGCGTTTGATTACGATATCATCATCATCATTAGGCTACATTAGTCCACTGCTGGACATAGCCCGCCCCTAATGAGCACGCGCTATGCGCTCTGTCTTCAGCTTGCCGCATCCAGCATCTGCCTGCATAGAGTCCCCATAAGTTTTTTCTCTTAGGAATGTTGCTAGAATACTTGTATTTGATTTTCTAAATTACAAACAAATCGCCTTTTCGCAGATAATGTCATCTTCCCAGCAGGCTGTGATATGGTTATCTCCATCTGGGGCATGAACCGTCACCCGTGCTGGGGCGAGAACAGAAATGAGTTCGTGCCTGAGCGCTGGCTCAGCCCCGACACGTTGCCTAGCAACCCGAATGCCTTCGCCGCCTTTTCATTTGGAAAGAGAATATGCATAGGTATTATTTACCTTTTGTTTATTGAAATTTACCTTTTAATCTCTTGATTAATGTCAAGGCAAGAGGAAGTATAGCCAGCTCATGAATACTTACATTTTTGTGCAGCTGGCTATAGAACTTCTGGTGTGTGGGGAACGCAGAAGAGGGCTTTTATTCGGGAGCTGGGGCGCTGATTGAGGGACCTTGGTATGGACGTTCGCTCTGGGGCATATCTGAGCCAAAGGATAACGCGAGCAGAATTATGGTGACTCGGGGCGGATGTGGCTCGTAGTGATTTATTTGGTTAGGGTTTTTATTTTTTTATTATTATTGTTATTCTGCAATGGTATTACCAAATTATTTTTTTTCTTTTGAACCTTCCTTCCTTCCGTTCCTTTGAACTTGCAACAAATGTGTTTTGCCTCTTTGTACACTTTACGCTCTTTGAATTGATAACTAACAGACATCCATTGCGAATATCTTTGAAATTTTAATTTGGTAGCTACTACCTATCGATTTATTCAAATTGAAATATTTTTCAGAACGACAAAGTTGTTAGTTTCACAATTTAGATTATGTGAAGAAGAATCTAACACAAATCTCCACATTAATTCTTTGAACGTATCCGTGATTCAAGCAAACTAGACTCAAAATTCACTATAAGCCTTCTCCTCTTTTGCGCCAAACACAAGACAAGCCCTTTTTGTTAATCCCCTAGCCAATTCACCCACTGCTGACTGTAAGGGTCTTATAATACGCGCTATACAATCTTCGGTTTTCAGATCACATTTTCTGCCGTTTGACTCTGCATTTCAATAATTGTTGGTAGATTACTTCTGTTCATGCGTAATAGATACGAATATGATCATAAATTAATTCCCTATGTGCATACATTCCATCTTTTCTAACTTTCCGTGAGTCATTGTCAATAATAAACATTGTAAATTTTGCGGAGCAACTTACTGGCATTTTATCGGACGAGTCCGACCAGGTTTCGCTCCGATTCGCACAGCTTAGTCATGTTGAGCAGAGACGGAGCTCGTTCTGTTCTGATAAAGAGCCACATAGTTGATCCGGACCAAACATTTACAAAATTAAAAACACGTCTGTTTGCAGGAAAAACGTATGCCATGATGTCGTTGAAGGTTGCCCTGGTCCATATCTTGCGCACGTATCGAGTGAAAGCAGACCACACGAAGCTGGAGTTCAACCTTGACTTCACTCTGAAAGCTGTAACTGGAAATCTGATATCTTTAGAGTTACGCTGATAAGGCAGTTTGAATGGAGCTTGGGCAAAGATGCCTGTATTTTTCAGCGAACAACGTGAATGCCATCAATGAGTGTTTTATTTATTCTTAAATGGATTTATAAATTAGTGTATAGTAGTTACGTATGTTACGGATTAAACGTTTGTAGATTTTGAGTCTTGTCCTATAAATGAAAGCCCTACTATTTTATTTACCTACTAAGTGGGCTTGCCAAGCACCTATGCCATGTTGGCAGCTAAAGCGGTACGGAAAACGGCAATGTTTTTCAAATTACAATTTTTCCGAGATAAGAAGAACTAATTACTAAAGAACACTAGCGTGACGCAACACTGCTCTATAATACTATCATCATGTGAACATACATAGTATTATTAAGCGGTATAAAATATCACCTTAAAATTATAGTAATCTAGTGAGGAACTTATGGGCTACAATGGTAATGGTGGGAGTGATCTCCGTAATGTTTCCGACGGGGAGCGACAACCGTGAAATATATTTTTTTATAAAAAAAAACACAAATGACAACATTAAGAAGCAATCTAAGAAGAAAAAAAAAACTGGTTAGTGACAGTAGGATTTTAGGTCCCAATCTCAAAATAAGGATTTAAGGTTACAGCACACATATCAACTCGGAAAGGGATCGTCACCGTATCGCCTTTCGCCTTGCCGTCAACCAGGCGTCAACCTAACGTATGCACCGTAACCAAAGCGTATCAGCAGCTCCTGTGCGTCAACTCGGCTACGGCTAGGCGACACCGCGCTTACGGCTTGCCAACCACTGATGCTTAAGTAATACTTGGGGTGGACGAAGAGACGTGAGCTCGGGTACGGAGAGACGTAAACGCGGGGACGACGAGCCGTAAGCGCGGTGACTGCAAGTTGACCACGCACCGCATTGCGGTTCGGAGCCCGTTCCGAGGCGAGGCGATTACGTTACGATTCCGATTAGTGTGCGTTGCAGTAGGGAGTTCCATACAAACAATGCTGAACGGCTCGAGGCGATGCGACGATCCCTTTCCGAGTTGATATGTGTGCTGTGACCTTTATTCTGAGGTCCCAATATTTCCTCACCAACGCAGAATACGAATTGGTAGTTACTTAGTTACTTCTTTTTCTTTTTTAGTGTCCCTCTACTACAGGAGCTTCACTGTCAGCTCTGCATATTCCGCTGTCTGTTTGCACCCAAAGTCTGCAACCTCCTTGTTAGTTCTAACTTATTCTTTTTCTGTTATATTTTGTTTCTTTCTTTTAACATGATACTTTAGCAGATTATTTCCAATGAAAAGACAACATATTTTTGAGTTCTCGGGAATGTGTAATTTAATTACAATCTATTTACTGAAGCGAACGACTAAAGGTAAACACAGACACAGCATCTCTCAAACTTACATGTCACTCAAAATAGCTCATGAACGCAGCTTTGCTTGCATCGTATACCCACATAGGTTTAGATAGGTATTGTTTAAGGAAAACAGACAGACAACGAAACAAGACAAGACAAACACAAAGAAAATAAAATAGTTTAGAGAAGTTGCACTCGCATCAACAACGTCAATCGTGAACTTAAATATGGCGTCGGAGTGGCTATCTTACTTTTTTTACCTTTATTTAAAAAAGAGGTTCGTAGTCAGCTCTCCATACTTCTTCCTACACTTCGCGTAGCGCATTAGCATAAAATAATCGATCATAATTGGCCTTTAAACAAAAGTCCTACATCTTTGCTAGTTGCGAACATATTTGGCAGCAGTAGGATCGCTTCTATTTGAGGACCACTGAAATGTTAGGTATTTTTTGGGGCATAGATCTCTTAAGCAAATCGTATTTTCATGATAAAATAAAATATTTAGTTAAATAAACTGCGAGTGAGGGATAAATCAGGTAATAACAGTGTTTTTGTGTTTATTGCTTATTGGCATTTATTAGCCATATCGTTTTGTATAACTTTCCTAAATATTATGCAGTGTTATAAATGTGGCATATTGAAAAACCAAATTTTTGACATGTTGACACTTACTCTTTCGCTTCAGTAAATAGGGTGTAGGTAGGTAGAGTGCGACAAGCGCGACAAGTCGTGGCACAAGCCTCTGGCGGGAAATTTAAAAATCTTTTAGTTGTTAACCCTGCATATAGTCTGAATAAACCATCTTGATACTTTTGCTTAACTTGATTATTAATGTTTAAGTACCTGGATGAGTATTTTTTTGATAATCGTGTTTTTTGGAAATTACACTCAGACTAAGGGGCAAGCCCCTGCACGCTTTCACGCGCCAACTCCCAGCCGCTCCGAGTTTCACTCTCCGTTGCAGTCTTTCACTCTCCGATTTGACGCATGGGAACATGTATGGTCGCGGCCTTCAGCCTCAGCCTCAACGGAGCCTCAGCGATGTTTCTTTTGCCCGCCCGCTTCGCGGAGCTTGAGGCCTCGAAAATTTGTCCCATCCGGCTTTTCATTGTTAATTTTACGCCGGAACACGGGACGTCTTGGCTTTCAGCCTTGGCCTGAACTGAGTTCTATCGCTCGGCCTTCGGCCCCGCAAGTTTGTGCCAGCTGGATTTTGCATTGTTTCTTTTACACCGGAACCTGACCTGGTACTGGATGGAGCTCAGCCTTTGGCCTCGCCTCGGTGGAGTTCCTCGTCCTCGTTTTGCTTTATCAAAGTTTTTCGTGCTCGCTTCGCAGGCTCGGCCTTCGGCCTCGCAAGTTTGTCCCATCTGGATTTTGCATTGTTTCTTCGTCTTAGCCTTCGACCTGGTACTGAATGGAGCTCGGCCTTCGGCCTTGCCTCGGTGGAGTTACCACGTCCTCGTTTTGCCTTGTCAAAGTTTCTTGTGCTCGTTTCGCGGGGCTCGGCCTTCGGCCTCGCATGTTTGTCAGATCTGAATTTTGCATTGTTGCTTTTACGCTGGAACTCACAACGTCTTAGCCTTCGACCTGGTACTGGATGGAGCTCGGCCTTCGGCCTCGCCTCAGTGGAGTTCCACGTCATCGTTCTGCCTTGACAAAGTTTCTTGTGCTCGCTTCGAGAGGCTCGGCCTTCGGCCTCGAAAGTTTGTCCCATCTGGATTTTGCATTGTTTCTTGGTCTCAGCCTTCGACCTGGTACTGAATGGAGCTCGGCCTTCGGCCTCGCCTCGGTGGAGTTACCACGTCCTTGTTTTGCCTTGTCAAAGTTTCTTGTGCTCGTTTCGCGGGGCTCGGCCTTCGGCCTCGCAAGTTTGTCCCATCTGAATATTGCATTGTTTCTTTTACGCTGGAACTCACAATGTCTTAGCCTTCGACCTGGTACTGGATGGAACTCGGCCTTTGGCCTCACCTCGGTGGAGTTCCACGTCCTCGTTCTGCCTTGTCAAAGTTTCTTGTGCTCGCTTCGCGAGGCTCGGCCTTTGGCCTCGCAAGTTTGTCTTATCTGGATTTAGCATTGTTTCTTTTACGCTGGACCTCGCAACGTCTTAGCCTTCGACCTGGTACTGGATGGAGCTCGGCCTTCGGCCTCGCCTCGGTGGAGTTCCACGTGCTCGTTTTGCCTTGGCAAATTTCTTGTGGCCTCGCAAGTTTGTCCCATCTGGATTTTGCATTGTTTCTTTTACGTTGGAACTCGCAATGTCTTAGCCTTCGACCTGGTACTGGATGGAGATCGGCCGTTGGTCTCGTCTCGGTGGAGTTCCTCGTCCTGGTTTTGCCTTATCAAAGTTTCTTATGCTTCCGGAACCGCCCGATTTCTCACCTGAGCCAATACAACCTTGTGTAGTATCAGGGGGTTCTCAGGGCTCCTTAAATCATTTTATTTTATTCGTTATAAATGCAAAACGGTTTATTTCAAGCTACGTTAGATTCGAACAGGTAACAGACAAGCAAGTAGTGTAGGTATCTATAAAAAACGTAGATTCTCAGCGACATAGGTAGGGGTATTTTTAGTACCTATTTTCGATAATAGATGGCGATACATGTCCTGTTGGGTTGATATAAATCTCCAACAGGTGGCGCTAGGTGTCACGTTGTAGCTCAGAGAAATTTACCTTCGCATTCTAATGAACAGTTTTTTACTGCCCAAAACACTGATAAAAGAACATTTTCTAAAAATTAAACCTACATGGATCAATTAATTGGCCCTGAAACTCCCTGGATCCTAAATTTCATGAAAATCGTTGGAGCTGTTTCCGAGATAAATTCGAGCTTTGCACCAATGCCACAGCTTTAGGAAAATGTTTGTTTTGCTTTGAATAAATGCCACAATAATTTGGGTTGTGATACGATTAAAAAGTATGGTTTCAAGCATTTTCCATCAAAGAGCGCCTTAAAAAATAACAAACAAAATAAAAATTATTCTAAATAACAAAGTTTAATCTCTGATGAGCATTGTCCTGATTTTTTTTCGTATTTATTTTAGAAAAAAAAGGTACTTGGATACGAATTAGGTGCGTTGATAAAGGGCTTCTGATAATAGTTAGGTTTTCACACAAAAAAAAAGAAAAATTTATTATTTGTCAAGTCTCGAACCAGGGTCTTCTGATTAAGGTATCGTCTTGCTTCCCACTTGAGCTACTGCAATCTGATATATTGCTGCGAAAATTACCTTCTTATACTATAGGAGTTATTTCTTTGCCTAAAAACACGGTTAAAACGACGTTTTGTAAAAATGAAACCTACTTAAATCGACTAATCACCCCCGAAACCCCTTGCATACTAAATTTCATGAAAATCGTTAGAGCCGTTTCCGAGATTCTGATTATATAAAAATATAGATACAAAAATTGCTCGTTTAAAGAGATTAGATAGATAGATTAGTTTGGAGTCTCCAATGAATTTCATCCAAATATAAATATAACATTAACGAAAATTAATATTAAAACAAATAATCTATTTGACGTATGGGTAGTACTAAAGATCTTGTATGGGGACTGGGAACGTGTTAAATAAGATATTAGGACTTTAATATGGCCAATTTTATCAGTTTTAGGTTTTGTCCAAGATTTTCCGTATTTTCGCCTGTGTGCGTGGGTGATCCGTCTAGCCGGCGGATTACATCCAACCAAGGACAGTTGCGCTGTGGCAAGCGGCGGGTGCGCACGTATGTGAGTCTTTTAACCGACGCTTCATCCACTTTTCTTTTTATTTTGTTTTTGATCTCCAGTTCCGCACAAAACTGCTAAAGCAAGGCCCTAATTTCCTTCCAGGTCACCTTGGATGTGTCGCTAGATTACATCTGTCTGGCACATGCTTATGCCGATTCTTTTTGGTCCGATTTCTGAATTGAGAATTTTGTTAAGTAATTTAATTACTTAACTGTAGTGCTGTCTCTTAAAATTTCTTTAGAAAAGAGCGTGACAGAGCGTTACATATGTATTTACTTAGTGTAAATTCTCAATGGACAATATTTCTAGGGTCACGAATCAAGAAAGTTTCTTCTAGGATATGGATATGAGCGGTCACTAAATAAGAATATATTTTTTGTTTATTTTTAGGTGCTGTAGTTTTCGAGAAAATAATTGCTTTATTTAATTTCGCTCAGTGATACAGATCATTACGCCATCACAGATTAATACAAAGTCAGAAAGTATTATTTATTCGAATCTGTCAAAAGTAATTAGTCTGTTGCTTTTAAAAATAAATACTGAAGTAGGTACAGCGCCACCAAACTATATGTTCAAGTGGGCAAAATTGTAACTAATTAATTAATTGTAAATTCAGTTTCCCATTTCTTGTTTTATTTATTCACTTACTAAGATGTATAGATATATGTTCATTAAAATTTAAAGACGGGTTAAAATATTCTCATTTTTCTAGGTAAATTTCTTAAATGTTACTACTAAATTCGCCACTAGCGCCGCTATCAACTGAACAGATAAGATGGTGGCACTGTACCTACATAGACACGTCAAAGCAGAAATCACTGAAAGAGCAGTGACATTTTTTTTTAAATACTTCAACGTTGGATGGCGTGGATATAAGACTATGATTCCGTTCTGTTTTGCTTATACGCCCTTTTAGAATGAGAAGGTTTTCAAAACCAAAATCATGAATGAAAATCTTAACTGAGGTAAAAACTAAGAACGTAGAGCTATCCGGTTTAGCTTCCTTTGCTATACAGCAAAGGAAAAAAATCCCGAATTATTGTCCATTGAGAAATCGACCCTTTCTCTCAGAGAGAAGGCCTGTGCTCTGGAGTGGGACGTATATATGCTAAAATAAAAAAGTTTTGTAAAAGTACAAAATATTCTTTACTGTAAGAACGAACAAAATGTATAGTAAAATTTTACAATAACGTGGCATTGATAAATTATAATAAATTCTAATAAATCTTAAACTCTAATAACAAATTAGCAGATGAAGTGAAGTGAAGGCAAAAAAAAGTAAAAAACACGATTATTGTAAACTTTTAGTCCGGATCAACTTACCCGGTTTTTATCGGACGATATCGATATCGCGTCTTCGGTTGCTCGTCTCAAACGAAACGTGTTTTTATCGGACGAGTCCAACCAGGGTTCGCTCCGATTCGCAGAGCTTAATCATGGTGAGCAGAGACGGAGCTCGCGTCGTCGGTTGCTCGTCTCAAACGAGAGAACACCCATAAGTTGATCCGGACTAAAAGTTTACAATGTGTTGTGCTCGAATGTTTTATAGTCTGTAAAATATAGCTTGAGCTCCACGACAGCTGTCATGGACATTTGCGTCCATGAAGTTTTGAATTTTTCACAGAATATTTGCACTGTGAAAACTCCGTACCTACTTACTGCACACTATTCGATTTTCACAGTGCAAATATTCTGTGAAAATTCAAAACTTCATGGACGCAAATGTCCATGACAGCTGTCGCGGAGCTCAAGCTCACTCCCTTAAGGGTTAAATTTAGAAAAACGGCGAAACACGTGTTCAGTTCATTCAATTGTGTTGAAGAGTATTATTTTGAGTTTCAAGAAAATTAGATAACATTCTTTATACCTACCATACAAATTTTGGCAACCCTTTTCGCCCCCTTAGGGGTTGAATTCCGGAAAAAATCCGGTCTTATTTTGCATTTCATATAGACCCTCTGTGCAAAATTTCAGCTTCCTAGGTCAAACGGCTGGGCGTTGATGAGTGAATGAGTCAGTCAGTCAGGACTTTGAATTTTATTTATATAACTAGTATTTTTTATAAAAATTTTAATAAACTGGCGAAGATTGGCGATGTGGACATGTTCAACTCCTCCGTTCATGGTGAAGGTTAAACTTAGTGCAGATTATTTAAATTGTTGGTAAATTTTTCCCAAAGAAGACTAGCTGTCCCGGCAAACTTTGTTTTACTAAATTGGTTATTATAGTGATACCCCTAAGTGTAGGGGTATGAAAAATAGATAAAGTCTGTTCGCTATCATACTGTCACTTCGATATTTACCGCCTCGGCACATGGCGGCTTTTGACAAAAGAAATTAAAGGAATCCGACACTATCTAAGCGAATGGACTTTACATGTCATCTTTCTCTATACTATAGATAAAGATGCTGGCCATGGTTGGAGAGGCTTGAGGGAAAAAACAATAACTCTGCCTAAATCTATGTAGAGGCAGTTTTACAGGAATCCGTACTTGTTGCTTTCTTACAAATAAATTGGACCGCTCTCTTCTACAAAACGAATATTTTCTGCCGGCTTCTTAAGTCGGCTTCCCACGGTCCGTGATATCGCGGATGGACGCGGACCAGCTCGCACGACATACCGTGGCCATGGGAAGGGTCTCGGTCCGCGGTAGCACAGACGTCTGTGGAGGTGCCCCGTACCGGTCTTGGGCACGTTGTCGTATCGATATCCGCAGAATCGCGCACCGTGGGAAGAGCCTCGTGCGTGGTACATGGCTGTCCGTGGTCGTCGGCCGGCGTCGGCCGTCGGCAGAATCGCGCACCGGTGGGTGGGAAGCCAGCGTTATGGACTACTAACTCTTGGATGTTTACATTTTTGTGACGTCGCTGTTTCTGGTTCCCACGACACAGGGTATCCTAGTGTGGGGCCAGAAGCAATGTATGTGCCTGTATGTAAATGTTTATGTTGTTAACTTCAATCTTCAACCTTCTCTGTGTTTCAGTGATTTCTTATTGTAGGTAGTATATAACCTTCGACTATAATTTAATTTTTCTTTTCAGGATTATGGGCATAAAACGCTTTACCATTGAAGCAAACGATAATGGCGGTATTGTGACCACATGGCTCGGACCTACTGTTTTTTTTTATCTGTAAGTAAGCTAGACTAGTAAACCCATCAGTGTGCACCCACCAGCTCGTTGGATCGTTTATCTGAGGCTGACTACTGGATAAGGATGACCGTAGTCCGAAGGAAAAGCACGCGGCCCGGTTTAAATTCGCTGGACTGACAGACGTGCTCATAAGTAGCACGAAAGCATTACAAATTGCGAAACAAATTGCCTCAGATATGAAATGTTCATAATAGTGCAAAGCATACTAATAGCTGTCGTGAAATAACTACGCTAGTCTGTCATCATCATCAGCCTATACTAGTCCACTGCTGGACATAGCCCTCCCCTTATGAGCGCCATAGCGCCCTGTCTTCAGCTTGCCGCATCCAGTATCTGCCTGCAGTTTTTCGCAGACCGTCATCCAACCTGGTCGGAGGGCGTCCTACACTACCTACGTTTGCCGTCTATCATTGTAGAAGTATTTGAATTCCAGTTTCAATCATTTAGCCACTAGTCGTCCACTGATGAACATACGCTTGTCCTAAAGCCTGATTTACATTTGCTTTATTTAGAAGTAGAATAGAATAGAAACGCAAATTCCTTTTACATGTACACTAGCTGTTGCCCGCGACTTAGTCCTTTAGTGGGTTTTAGTTAAGAAAAGTGTTTGCAAATAAGACATGAGTACTTTTAGCGCATGTGAATTAATTAAAACAAAAAAAAATGTTTTCATTTACATACATCTTTATTTTGCCTAGCGTTTTAGCAACGTCTACCCACGTTTGGGTTGCCCACTGGTCGACTACGTAGGTACATCCCGCGCCTCCCCTACCATATGAATGTCTAAATACTAAAAGGGCACTTGTCCCCTATTTATGAACAGTGTGGTTTTGACAGAAAACGGTGTAGATGTCTTGACTAGTGATTGAAGCAAAAAAAAATTTCGTTAAAATGTGACATGTGCCCTTTTAGTATTTAGACATTCATATCATATATTTTATATGATCTACAGAATTCGCACCCCTCTTTTTCCCCTTTAGGGATTGATTTCACAAAAAGAGATACCAGCAATAATCATTATTAGGAACTTAGAACTAAAATACAACATTCTATTGAAATAACTTTGAAAATCAGAGAACTTTCATACTACTTTTGCACCCACCTTTTGCCCCCTTAAGGGCTAATTTCGAAAAAATATTTTGCCCGTGATTTGTGACTTTCAATGAAGAACCTTCATACTGAATTTCATTTGAATAAGTTCAAAAACCGCAAAGATTCATACTAACTTTGCACCCACCTTTTACCCTCTTAACGGATTTTTGAAAAAAATATTACCCGTATTTTATGACTCTTATGCCTGGGCCGCACTCATCGCGATAAGCCGAAGATTCGGGCTATCGTGATGTGTGTAGCCAAGTATTCGCGTATACTTCGGAGCTTCGTCCGTAGTCGCCAGGACTCCGCGTCGCTGTCGATAAACTTTCACAGATCAAAGAGTTTTATCGCGATGAACTTCGCTAGAGCGGCCACACTTCAGTCAGCGTGCACCTGTCAAACGTGGCGGACGTTTTATTTCACAGAGTAGGTGCATAAGCTGAAACGTAACATGGATTGGAGTAATGATACAATTTTAGAATTTATTGCAAACTACGAATAAATAAATAATAACTACGACATAAAATTGTAAAAAATAATTATTTGCTGCCATAAGATACAGAGCAACCGCGGCGTCCATTTTGTTTTTTTGGCATTTGACATCGCTTGCACATCGTGATAAACTTTACATCGCGCATTGTGTGGCCGCGAGGATTCGCCGTAGACCGATGACGAAGTTTATCGCCCGAATGTTATCGCGATGAGTGTGGCCCAGGCATTAATGAAGAACCTTCATACTGAATTTCATTTGAATAACTTCAAAAACGGCAAAGTTTCACACTAACTTTGAACCCCTTTTTACCCCTTTAGGGGATGATTTTCGAAAAATTAGTTTACTTACATTTTATGATTTTCAATTAAGAACTTTCATACTAAACTTAACTTGAATAACTTCACAAATGGCAAAGTTTCTTAGTAAATTTGAACCCCCCTTTGACCCCATTAAATATTGATTTTCGAAAAAATATTTTACTCGTATCTCATGACTTTTAATGAAGAACCATCATACTGAATGTCATTTGAATAAGTTTTTGACATAACATTTACATACAGGCACATACATTGCTTCTGGCCCCACACTAGGATACCCTGTGTTGTGGGACCCAGAAACAGCGACATCACAAACATGTAAACATCCAAGACCTGTTTGTTCGACCAACACACATCACGCCGGGACAAGAGTCGACTGACCAGACAAACCCTCACATACACGACCTCGGGAAACCGAAAGAGGGGACACGGATCAAATGAAAAACATCAATAGCCCAAGAGGTCAAGTCAATGGGCACTAGCTGGCCTGAATTGAAAGCTGCCGCGAACGACCTGTCGCCAATTTCCTTCAATTGCCTGAGCCAAGTTAAAATAAAAATATGATTTGGCGAAGATACTTCAAATATCAAATACTAGGACCATTCTTCTTGCTTGGATGATACTTAAGAATGATAACGTCATGGTTTTACTGAGCGCTATTGAGTTTTAGCTGAGCTTCCACTGAGCATCGACTGAGCATGAACTGAGCACCGTTCATCACAAACTGAGCATCAACTGAGCGTTATCGGAGCCGGCCTCCTCGTCGCCTCCAACCTCCCCTAATAGCGACCCCTTTCCACACGTACTGAGATCACTGAGCAACCCCTTGGTTGATAACATCTGAGATACTGAGTATCGCAATCACTACACTGGCCAGTTGACCACGATAATCACATGTAGCAGTGCTGCATTAGTAATATAGTAACACTGAGCATTGCTATGACACTGAACTTGACACATACTTAGTTCAAACATTAGAAACACAACTCAATAAATGGTATGCAGCCAGATCGAGATAAATACATATTCTGAGAATAAATACCTGAGTCTCCTCAGAACAGCGCTCACTTGGTTGGTCGCTCGTAGCTGTCTGTCTTCCCCGCGCGGCGGATTTTCGTGCGCTCCTAGGTAAAAATATAACTACCCCCAATAAAAAATATGAGCATAAAAATCGCATACATTCGCGACACACCCCACACGAGAAAAAATTACCAAAAAAATAAATAGGGTTGGGCAAATTATAGTACCTTGAGGGACACCAAAAGAAACACAAGATAAATGACAGAAATGATACAATCAACTTTAATTAACAAATAATAAAATTCTGATTAAATGTAAAAATAACCCTTTCTAGCAAATTTAATTAAATAAATCGCTTTCATCAGTTTGCAGGATGCTGAGTAAATGCGCTGTCCACATTTTTATCTTTTCCGTCGCCTTCTGAGCTGTTAATCGCGTTGGTCTGAGCTGAGTGTTCCTCGATTGGGTTGACGCCGAGACGTGATCTGAATTATCGAGAGTAGTCTGTGCACGGTCACAGAAATTGTCTGTCTGAGATGGTCTGAAGAGTCTGATCATTCGACCGAGATCTGGCACCTGAGTTTGGTATCTGAGTATAACCTGAGTCAGTAACTGGTGTTTCGGTTTCGTTGCGTTCACCTTTTTCTAAGGCCTGAGAAGTGTCGGCGGATCCTTGAATTTCAAGCGGATAGAGGTGAGCTATGGATCGAGTCAAGGTTTAATTCGGAGAAATGGTTACTTTAGCCAAACGAATTTTGCCATCTTTCCCTTGAAATATCGTTGAAATCCGACCTACCTTCCAAAGTGCCCTATTGGAATCACCCTTAAGTTCTCTCGGGAAACATTCTGCTGTTATTTGTCTTAACTTACTGACGTGATTGTGCGCGGCTGTCTCTGAGTCTACATCCATGGAGTTGGATTGGGGTCTTATTTCGGGTTTATTAACGCTCCGAGTAGTGTGTTGCTGCGGTGCTTCTGAGTTACCATTCTCATCTTGTGAGGATTCCGTAGGACCCTGCCCAGCCGAAAGATTATGTACAAGATCATGATTATGTATTAATCCTGCTGAATTCACAGGCCATTTGTCGCCGCTATTATACAGAAAATCGGGCCCATTTAACCAACGTTCTACGTCCTCTTGACAAGCTTTTGTTCTGGTCGCAATGTCGGCTGGATTAAGCTGTGATGGAACGTACGAGTATCTTATGCGTACATCGCTTCAGAATCAGAATCAAAAATTTATTTCAACGTAAATAATTTACATTCTGCTTGTTGAATGTCAATGTACATACAGTTATGTATAATGTTAGCCGCTGCCTTGGGGCAGTCTGTTCGCTTAATCTCATCTACACGTTTTGCTATAAAAGGCGGAAGCAGTTTCTCTGATTTACACCAGCTCATAACAATCTGACTATCCGTCCATAAGTACAGGTGATTCACCTTTAGGCGCAGTGAGTTTAACAAAGTCTTGATAAGCCTAGTACCAATCAAAACACCCAAAAGTTCCAGCTTTGGAATCTGTAGATCCATCTGTTCTGCTTTCCAACTAAACGAGATTTGCCTATAACAAAGTTCAATTTAATATCTCTCTCGCTAACACTCCTGAGATAGATTACCGTTGCATAGGCCTGCATCGACGCGTCTGCAAAAGCGTGTAGTTCATAATAATAAGTACCACTTTAGGACTCGCTTAGGTTTATAAAACTTCTTGGGACGCTAATGGCGTGAACATAGCTTAAGCTCTCTATTACGGTTTTCAGTTCCTCAAGAGCTACTTCACTCCGTCTCGTATCCCACTCGAACTTTTGGTGCCACAGGTTCTGAAGAAATAACTTGATCGGTAGCACAAGTGGGACCGAAAATCCACATGTATCAAAGACTGACGCAAGAAGCCTGAAGACTTCTCTTTTTGTATCTAATTGATCCACGTCCTTCGTTGCTAGATCGAATTTTAAACTTAGTGTGTCATTTACGAGATCTCAATTTAAACCCAACACTTTCATGACTTTTTTCTCTCGGCTGCGATACTGCGTGGGGATAGATTTTAAAAATTCGTCTGAATTAGAGTTCCACTCACGGAGGTTCATTGAGAGGTCGTCAAAGGCACGTTTGGAACTCTGATAAATATTATGCATGCATGTCTCCGTTAACTGACACTGCTCCGCTGACGAGATTACCAACGTAAAGATCTTGAGCAATCTGCTTGTGAACGATGTCATGACTCTTATTCAAATGATAACGTACTGTCGCATTTAATAGAAAAAGGCTTGAAATCACTCCGAATGGCACTGTTTAAATCTAAGATGCATCAAGTTTTCGGGAGACAGGTCGTCATTTAAGTTCGTGGGCCACAAAAATCGTGTAACGTCTCTGTCCTGCAGTCCTATCTGTAAAAACGCCTTCTCCACATCAGCTACTAAACCTATACGATGTTCGCGAAAACGAATTAGTAAGCCAGTCAGATCCTCCAAAAGAAGTGGCCCTCGAGACAGACACTCGTTTAAGCTAGCTTTAGGTTTTGACGAGGCATCGTAAACTAGACGCAGCTTCTCACCTTGCGTCACACAGTGGTGAGGGAGATAGTGGACAGGATGTTCCATAGAACTTAGAGCATTTGGCACAATCTCTATGATACCCTTATCAAGCTGTTCTTTCTTTCTTGTACCGTCTTGGCAATACTGCCCTCATCATTGAAATGTTCGTGTCCGCAGAAGATGCATGTAGGTCTTTTTCTCTTTGTTTCTGGTTCTTGTAGGTTGTGTATCTCTCTAGTATATTGTCTCATCCGTTCATTACCATTCTTATTAGTATTATTGTGCGAGTATCTCCTTTCTGTGTAAGATTTGTCGTCATTGCGTTTTCTTGGAAATCTACTTCGGTCTTGATGATGAGACAGAAATTGTTTCCTCGATGGAAACCGTGGCTTTGTGTGACCTTCTGTTTGAGCGTGTAGTGCCTCCAATGTGAATCTTTCACCCTTAGCTTTACGGGTACTAGGCCGTTCGGATTGGAATATGTCCTCTTTCATCCTGTTGGAAGCTTCGCGTGCAGATATAATGTGTTCCAGGTGCTTTCGAATATTTTCTATCGTATTGGTCTCGGTTCCCATCTTTATGCGCAATTCATATATGCTTTGTATGAGTCACTCATATTTGCCGTATGAAATGACGAAAACAAATGTAGTTCCTATTGTTAAAAACAAAACAGGAGACATCTCGAGCAGGGCGAACTACAGGCCTATATCGTTGGCAACTACTGTAGCTATAAATTGCACGATGCGCAATTTGGTTTTCGGCCCGGGCTGTCTACCGAAAGCGCAATATTAAGCGTAAAGCACACTGTTGGGTATTATGTGGATAGAAATACACCGATATACGCTTGTTTTCTGGATTTATCAAAAGCATTCGACTTGGTTAGTTATGACATCTTTTGGAAAAAACTCGTTGACGCTAAGTTACAGACTGTTCTAATCAACATTTTCAAATGCTGGTACCAAAACCAAACAAATGTAGTCAGGCGGGCAAACGATTTATCTGAACCATATACCGTACGGACTGGAATGTGGGGTAAGACAAGGGGGACTTACATCGCCCAAATTATTCAATTTGTATGTCAACGAACTTATTGGCGAGCTTGGCAGCACTCATGTCGGTTGTTATATCGACAACATTTGCGTTAATAATATTAGCTATGCGGATGACATGGTGCTGCTGAGCCAGTCAATCCGAGGACTTCGACAGTTGTTACAAATATGTGTAAATTACGCCGAGAAGCATGGCCTAAAATACAATGAAAACAAAAGTGAAATGATGGTTTTCAGGGCGGGTATCCAAATCATGTGCCACCTGTTTTTATTAATGGAACTGCTCTAAATAGGGTATCATCCTTCAAATATCTTGGCCATGTCCTTGTAGAGGATTTGAAGGATGATTTAGACATAGAAAGGGAGAGGAGGGCACTGGCAACCAGAGCGAACATGATAGCGCGTAGGTTTAGTTGATGTACAGCGGAGGTAAAAATCACGCTGTTTAGGGCATACTGTACATCACTATATACTTGCAGCCTGTGGATTAAATACACCCACAAGTCGTTAAGTGCCCTCCGTGTCCAATACAACGCACACTGGGTGCCGCTGCGGCTGCCCCGCTGGTGATTGCATTGGCGTCGAGTATGTTCGCGAGCGCCCGTGTCGACGGCTTCCACGCAGCACTTCGCAAGCGCTGCGCCTCAGCACTGAGCAGGCTGCGGGCCAGCGGCAACGGCATGCGGCATCCCGGCGTGCATAGCGGACCGGTTTGACGGTCGCTTCCTAACCCACTGGGTTAGGATTCATTTAAATAGTAATAATAAGTACTAACATAGTGTAAGCAATTATCTGTGTTTGTAACTAACATTTTACGAGTATTTTTGTATCTCTTTGTTTGTAATATGGATTTGATTTAAAGTCTGAAATAAACGTTATATTATTATTATTAAATATGATTTCTTCTGAGAATTTTTGCATTATAATGACTCTTAAATGATTATGATTAACGTCCTCTTCTAAGGAGTTAAGAACACGGAGATGCCTTTCAATCTCATTGAACGCACGTCGAAAATCATAAATAGACTTGTCACCCATTTTCACTCCTGTATAATGCCGCATAATGGGCATCAGTTATAGTACCGGGCTTAACGTATCTATAACCTTGAGAGTAGAGACAGCTAACTGATAATTTGAATTTGTCGTATCTAAACCATCTATAGCTCTTTTTGCTTCACTTTCTAGAACTGACTGTAGGTACAGGAGCTTGTCGACGTCATTGATATTGCGATTATCGACATTGGATGCAAACTGGTCTCAGAATTGATGCCATTTTAAGACATCTCCGTCAAATTTTGCCAGTTCCATGTTCGGCAATTTACTAGCAACATTGAGTGTATCGGCCTTGGTTTTCAACGAGTTAGTAGAACAAAGTATTTTCTGAGTATAAAAGTTTAATTCTGCGACCAACTCATCTCATTTAATATGGATTTGTGTGTAGCTACTGACTTATCTCATCAGCGCATGGATTTTGGATGACCTTGAAATAATTGTAGGTTTTTGAGACAAAACGTTCTACTGCAGCTTTGAGTTTTGACGATATCATTGGCGCGTCATTTGCGTCATCAGATTCACTTTTTAGTTTTTGCAAGGCACATTGGCCCACTTCAATAAGGGATACTAAGTACTCTATAATTAGCTTGAGTCTAGTCCTGACCACTTCCTCCATTGCTGAGTGTGAAAACTTAACTTAACACTGAGTAAATGATAATGAGTAAGAGTTAACTCTGAGTAAATGATAAAATGCACAGGCTACCACGAAAATGTCAAAACGCAACCCAACCAAGTCTTTAGTTCTGGCTGTAACAACGAAAAAAAAACCGTCTGAGTTTGTCAGAAAAATGTCTCGTGTCTTAAAGTCATATCCTTGCCGATATCGCACCGGTATCGCACCCGATTGGGAAATGAAACCACAATTATTAAACACGAATGAGATAAATCGGGTTAATAAAGATCACTCGTTCACGGTTCTCCCGTTTTTTAAAGTAACTTTTTATTAAGTAAATAACATTCAAAGTGTTGACAAATTTTAGAACAGGATGCTGTTACTTTACATAAACATTTACATACAGGAACATACCTACCTGCTCCTGGCCCCACACCAGGATACCCCGCGTCGCGGGAACCAGAAACAGCGACGTGACAAACATGCAAACATCAATGATCTGGGGTTTCTTATTTTCCCCCCAGCCGGGGTTCGAACCCGGGACCTCTCGCATGGTAAGCAAATGCGCCAACCGCTACGCCACAGAGGTCGTCAATCTAATCAACAACAGAATACTCCTGAAGGAAATGTATCTGTGTAACAAATTACATTGAAAATCAAAATTAAAGCTCTTGCCACTGTATTGTAAACAGAATAAACCATAACGCTGTTACCATAACGTTGAACTCATGAGCTAATTAAATTTATAAAAGAAACGAAACCAAGCCAACAACATCTTTATTTAAAAGTTTTGTTTCTGTTTTATCTCCGTAAACTCTTTGTCTCATCCAGGCAGATGACACCTTTGAAACTTGTGCTAAATAAATTTCCACAACACAATCGTGTGACTCTGTACCAAACCAGAACACCCCGCACCATGATAACGAGGCAAAAACACCACAATTATGGAAACACATCCAGACTGGGGTCATTTGAAAATGCACGGCAGTCCTCAGCGGGAATCAAACCCACGACCTCTGTCTCGGCAGCCAAGCGCCCCCAACCACCAGACCAACGAGGCAGTCCGCAAGGGCAACCAGGCACTATTCCCTTCTTATTGCGTTAGTAATTCAAGCTAATATAGTTTTCATAAGTAGGAAATAAAGTACAATTTCGAATACACAATAGAAACCAGGTGGCCCAGGTAATCTCGGAATGTACCTATATAGATTGCGTACAACAAAGGCCACTCTTGAGCAACAAATAATTTTAACACAGGTCGAAATGTCTTGAAAGTATTTACTTACTTAGGACCACAAAAATACGCAAGTGAGTAAATATTATCGATCTGAAATGATGATAAATAGGTATGAGATAATATGTAGAACTTGAAATAATAATATTTTTTGTAAATAGTGTCTGATCATGTTTTACTTGACTTCGGTGTTTCGCTAATTTAGTTAATTTAGATCATAGTTATTTTATGAAATTTTTCAGACAAAAAATAGGTACTGCCGACAAGACAACAATACCGTTGCATTCACACTTCACTCAATTACATCGAGGTCGACTTCACAACAAAATATCTGTAGTTGAACGGGTGCCGATAGTAATCAATTTTATTAAAGTAGCCATGAGAATGAAGAGGATCCCAGCTCCTCCACCATGTCGCCAATTTCCTTCAATTGCCTGAGCCAAGTTAAAATAAAAATATGATTTGGCGAAGATACTTCAAATATCAAATACTAGGACCATTCTTCTTGCTTGGATGATACTTAAGAATGATAACGTCATGGTTTTACTGAGCGCTATTGAGTTTTAGCTGAGCTTCCACTGAGCATCGACTGAGCATGAACTGAGCACCGTTCATCACAAACTGAGCATCAACTGAGCGTTATCGGAGCCGGCCTCCTCGTCGCCTCCAACCTCCCCTAATAGCGACCCCTTTCCACACGTACTGAGATCACTGAGCAACCCCTTGGTTGATAACATCTGAGATACTGAGTATCGCAATCACTACACTGGCCAGTTGACCACGATAATCACATGTAGCAGTGCTGCATTAGTAATATAGTAACACTGAGCATTGCTATGACACTGAACTTGACACATACTTAGTTCAAACATTAGAAACACAACTCAATAAATGGTATGCAGCCAGATCGAGATAAATACATATTCTGAGAATAAATACCTGAGTCTCCTCAGAACAGCGCTCACTTGGTTGGTCGCTCGTAGCTGTCTGTCTTCCCCGCGCGGCGGATTTTCGTGCGCTCCTAGGTAAAAATATAACTACCCCCAATAAAAAATATGAGCATAAAAATCGCATACATTCGCGACACGACCGTCAGAAGTGGAAATCTTGGTTGAGGCCCTATGCTCCCCTAGGAGTCAAAGGACCGAAGAAGTAGAAGTGGAGCGATAGACCGCTGGCCAGACCCTAGACCAATCCGGACTAGGCCCCCGTGGTGGAGTATGGCCTATACCTTCCTCAGGGAAGAGCCCCGTACCTCTCGGTGGGGACATAATGGGTTGGTGATGAGACCGCTGGCTTCTGATTCGGGAGGTCGTGGGTTTGAAACCCGGCTTGTAACCATAACTTCGTTTTCTTAGTTACGTAAATTTGAGATAATTCACGAACGAACGACTTCATTAGATTCTCGCCGCCAAGAGCAGACGTCTTTCTTTTCCAGATAGTCTTTGTACAAAGTGTCTGTATAGTCTCACATCAATCAACAATAAACCTAGAACTTCTGTCTACTTAGTTATAGCCTACAGTTCTAGGCTAGAACTATGTAGTGTAGATAGCATTAACGCCTAACGGCCGTTTTTGTCGTAAACGCTGTCTAGTCAGAGTGCTTATACTGAGTTTTTTCATTCACTTTCGTTAGCGAGAGCGTTTGCAATTTGTATAGGAGTGACAAAGCGCGCCACCTAGTTGTCTCTTAGTCACTCCTACACAAATTGCAAACGCTCTCGCTATCGAAAGTGAATGAAAAAACTCAGTATAAGCACTCCGAGGTCCGTCCGGCTCGGGGTCGTGGGTACAAAACATCACTATTAACATAATTGCTTAGACACTTTTTCAAGACAAGTAGGTAGGTAATTAAGTTGTTTAGCAATTATAAAATTTGGCAAGCCACAAAAAACAGCATTTAAATAATTTGGTCAGCATACAAAGATTTTGTTAGCAATAAAAAAAATCAGATAGCAATTATCCTATACCTTCCTCAGGGAAAAGACCCGTGCCCCTCGGTGGGGACATGATGGGTTGATGATGATGATGAATTATCCTTGTTCCGCAAATAAATTTGACAATGGTTAACAATTAAATCATAAATAGGCAGTTTCCAATATTATGAGTTTGCATAATAAACATTCAGTCCGCAAAAAACCTACTTGTATAAATAATACCTACCCAAACAAACACATCCACTCAGTGGGTAAATAAATTAAATAATCTTTCAATAATTTTTTTCACAAAATGTTTTTTATGCTTAACGTGCTTAACGTGTGCGTGCTTATCAAAATTTTATTAAACAGGAGGAGCTCATTGCAGCTTATAATTAATTAATATGCTTTACAAAAATAATTACAGTCATCCAAAATGACATAAATTGTTGATTGATTTTGAAATGTTTGCTGCCCGTGAGTTGCTGATCAATCAGAAATTTCTGCTCACAGATTATATTTTTCTGTTCGCAAAAATACCAATACTACAATAAAACCCCTTTTTCAAATTCAAAATTCAAATTCAAATAGTTTATTTTCATTATTAATTTTTACAAAGAAGATACAGGGACTGGACCCTCCTAGTAAGTATAGAAATACCTGTGGCAGGAGGGCCCGCTCTTCCACAAATATACAATTCATTCATTATATTAAAACGTAACCTAGAATTGAAATTATTACATGATGTCTATGTGTGTGTGTGTGTGTGTGTGTGTGTGTGTGTGTGTGTGTGTGTGTGTGTGTGTGTGTGTGTGCATGTGTGTGTGCGTGTGTGTGAGGGTGCGTGTGTGAGGGTGTGTGTGTGTGTGTGAGAGAGAGTGTGAGTGTGTGGTGTGTTTGTGTGTGCGCGTGCGTAGTGGAGAATTTTACATTTGTACTCTATACAAGATAATTGAATAAATGTTCTACCTCATCATAACTTAAACTCTTAATCCATTCGGTCAAAACATTTTTACACTCAAAGTGTGTTTTAGGGTATATGTCTAATTTTTTATTAATTTTATTATATAAATGTGCAGATTGTTTTACCATTTAGTTACTATCAAAAGTAGTCTTTGTAAAAACCATCTGTGCTACTTATTTTTGTTAGCTCTATTAGCTCTTATTTTTGTAGGTATTTATATCAAATGGTAGCAACTTGTGAAGTCTAAGAATGATATGTAGAATATACAACCGTCTTACAAAAAGAACGTCACAAGAGGTATATAGAGATGTCGTGGGGAATAGATATGGCTTAAATAATATAGTTTTTAGTAAAGCACGTTGTGATCTTTCTAGTTCAAAAATTTCGTCTTGGAAGCCCCACCCCAAACCGGAATGCAATAGGTCAATATTGATTGTGCTAGTGCTGTATATATTTTATATGTTAGTTCTTTATTGGCTACATGGCGCAAGACCTTAAAAACCCAAATAAATTTCCTTATCCTAGCTGCCAAAAGGTCTATATGTGCGTGCCACGACAACCTTTGGTCAATCATGACACCTAAATATTTGACAGCATGTATCCGAGTTATTGTGGGACATTCGCAGTTATTGCAAATAGGGTCTTCGCAACTATGAATTTTCAATCCGAGATTACTATGCGGCTGTCCACGGCTGTTGATCGAGAAACAAATGTAATTGGTCTTGGTGGTATTTAGGGTTAATAGGTTAGTTTCAAGCCATCTTGCAACCTCGGCCAGTAATGTTTCAGCATGATTGTAGGCGTCTCGCCAATTTGAAGCTGTAAATACGACCGCTGTGTCATCTGCGTATGAGAAGATATGACCATTACAGATATTGAGTCTACCCACATCATAGAGATAGATCAGAAAGAGACTCGGACCAAGGACACTTCTCTGAAGTTACTTCATCGTAGTCACTGAGGACACTTCCTATTTTGACACTCTGTTGCCCTTTGCACACGCAATCCTGGAGAAGTTTTAGTGGGATACCTCTGATTCCAATAAATTCAAGCTTCCTGATCATAATAGGCACAGCTACGGTATCGAAGGCCTTTTTGAGGTCTAAAAATACAGTAAGGCACTTTTTTCCTCCATCCAAATTCTTAATTATTACAGAGCTTAGTGCTGCAACAGCGTTCTCCGTGGATATGCCTGGTCTAAACCCAAACCTTGAGCTAGGAAGGATATCAAATTCTTCTAAATACTTTACTAATCTATTATTTAGTATTTTTTCTATAATTTTAGAAATCGCTGGTAACACTGACATCGGCCTGTAATTATTTATGTCTAGCCTATCGTTTCCACCTTTAAAAACAGGCGTAATAATTGACTTTTTTAAGACTGCAGGAAAAACGCCTCTTGCAAAACATAAATTTGTTAGATGACTAATTAAAGGTACTAATGTTTGTTTCGCAAGCTTCAAAAACTTGTTTGTGACATTATCCCACCCCGGAGCACTGTCAGATTTAAGGCTCATTAGGATGCTATGAACCTCTTCAGGGAAAGTTTCCAGTAAAAGAAATGACGAGCTCTGCCTATCATCTACAGAAATATCCCCTCCCACTGTGACATCTCTATTGAAACCCTTTTTTATATTTTCTGCTAGCGTTTTTCCGATGTTACTGAAGTATTTATTAGTTTTATTTATTGATTCTGCAGATGTCGCACAAATACTCAGTACAATAGTGTTATCGGATTTATTACTAGTTAGGTTGGTGATATCTTTATTAGTCCTCCAAAGACGCCTAGAGTTTTTTGTGGAATCTAAAAGTTTTTGCCTGTCATAAGTTCTTTTCAATTTTTTAACTAGTTTATTACAATAGTTCCTATATCTTTTAAATGTAAGCGCAAGTATTTCATTGTTTGGATCACTTTTTAGTTCTTTTTGCATTTTATTCCTGTTTTTAATGCATCTTAAGATTCCAGGAGTTATCCAGGGTCTTAAAATTCTTTTGTTTTTAGGAATTGTTACAATTCTTGTATTTTGTTCAATAGTCTCCGAGATGTTACTTATTAGTTCACTAGCCATTAAGTTAGGGTCATCACTGGTAAGTAAGTAGCGTAAGTCCTTCCTGCTCAAAGACTCGACAGCTTTTTGGTAGTTGGTTACGGTTTTTGTTTTTTCGCAGACATATTTATGTTTTGAATAAGTGAGATATAGAAGTACCATAAGATGATCTGTAATACTAGTGTTTAATACTGCAATTTTTGCCTGACATGTTTCTTTGTTAATTTTAAGAAAGAAGTGATGGAGGCAGTTTTCTTTTCTAGTGGGGTAGTAATGACCTGAAAATAATCCGTGTAAAGCAAGCATATTAAGGTAGTTGGACTGATTATTGTAGTCATAACTTTGATTTACTGTAGAAATAATATTTATATTTAAGTCGCCCGTAAGTACAACATTTTTATTCCTATTTAATGTAGTTAGATGTAAGTTCAAAGAGTTTATAAAATTATCTGCATTTGAATTAGATGGAGAGCGATATATTCCTAAGATGATATTATTACTAATCTTGATTTGTATACACGAAGCATGGACTAACTTAATTTCTTTGACGTTGGCAGTTAGACAACTCTTGACATATGCCACAACTCCATCATTTTGGTTCAAATGATATGTTGTTGCAAACGAGGTATAGTTTTTGAGACTAGGGATTCGCTTATTTGGGTTATTTGGGTTAACGACATTCCGTTAAAATCAGTACATCAGCACAGCATTTTAATCTTGAAAGAGTCACTTCTAAATCATTAATGTTTCCATATATACTTCTTATGTTTTGTGTTATTACTGTCAATCCCTTGTCTTTACTAGCTATATGTTTGGTCAGGTTTTCAATGTTACATTGAAAAGCTTGGGCTACCTCGGAGGTGTCATCTCATTTAAGATTTCGAGAGACCTATCCATTAAAAAGTACAGGGAAAAAACAGACATACTTTTCAATTTGTTGCTGATAAGTAGTTATACTAAGTTTGTCAGAGAATAATAAGTTTACTAAGTTTATCCTTTTTAGTATTGAGAGTAGAATAACCTTATTTTCAAAAAATAAGTGAGTGTAGGTGGACTTTAAATTGTAAGTAGGGTAAGAGTTTGTGTGTGTGTATTTAAGTGAGTGAGGGTTCATTTGCGTTAATGTTGTGATTTACGAATCTTGGAGTATGCAAATTGTTTGTGTTGTATGAGTGTACAAAGTGGCTTTAAGAATATAAAAAAAGTATAGCACCTTAGTAACAGAATAGTAACCTTGAAGAACAAATACCTTATTGGCTAAGCTGATGAGCCTGCGACTCACTAGTGATTTCAACGTACGGTGAGTGATCGTCTTTCCTGAGGTAAATCTTGCCAAATGAGGTCCAACAATATTTATATTGTTTCGTTTTTGCCAGGTCTCGAGCGAGAAAAAATAGCCGGGCACCCTTAGTGGTCAGCTGTTCTGATACAAAAATCGGAGTATCTTCTGAGGTCCGAAAGCCTAGGTGTTTGGCGCACAGCTTGCTTTTGTTCTTGTAGTTAAATTCTTTGCATTTTTTTAGCAGTTCACTTCTCTGGAGGGCCGACGACATTTCAACCACGACTGGTGTATTTGGGGACTTGTCCTTTTTTCCGCGAACTCGGTAGATATCTTTAATATCAGCTTTGTTGAAGTTGAGTCCCACGCTGTTTGTAAGACATGTTATCATTTCCACGAGATCCTCCTGCCGTTCACCTTCGCGTTTAGGGACATTTTTTATTTCAAAGCTGGTTTTGTGGTTGCTTCTTTGTGGATCTTCTATTTTGCTCTCAAGGGATGCGTAGACGATCCTCCTTTGAGCGGTTTTCCAACGTCTCCATTTTCTTCTTTAGTTCTTCGTTCTGAGCAATGAGTAGTGCAGTGCGATACTATTCTCGGTGTTCGAGTTAGATGCTCGGATGTCTTTTTGAATTTTAGTAATACCTTCCAGCTTCGTTTCCTGAATTGCAAAGGAATTCCTAATCATCTCCTTGACTTCCTCCTTGAATCTACTAAGCTCTTGTTTAAAATCTTCATTGTAGTCTTCTTCCCTCCGTCTTTTATAGCGAGGAAGCACGTAGTTCGAGGGAGTGGTATCGATCCTCTTTGTACTCATTTCCGAGTCAGAAGCTGATTTGTCCAAGAGACTATCCATTTCTAATGCCAAGTTTTAAGTTTTACAGGTTCTTATTTACCGTGGTTACACTGCGAGGCCTTTATAAAAACCAAACCACATAGTTGATCCCCGCCAACAGGATAGTCCGATGCACTTCGGTGTCTTTGTTATCTGGACGGTGATTAAGCGCTCGCCGAGTCTTATCTCTTCCAGTTAACGGTGAGCTCAGCTACTATGTAGTCGTCACACGGTTGGGTGTCTTCGTAGACTGGACGATGCACGCTATTCAAAGTCGGTCGCCTTTTGTTCGAATAAAATGAAGGTGATTTTAAAAATATTGTGTTGTACGGACACTGGTCACACGTCTAATTGCTAGTAGCGGTCCGAGGGAAGAGGCTCGTATATTCGATTCGTAAAAAAAGATCATGATTCAGACTCATGTTGAAGTGTGATTTACACACTTCTACGCACCTCTTCATACAGTCTACACGCCAAATCTAATCTTGTCTATATTTGCATAAATTTCATTATTTTTGTACACTTTATTTATTAATAAAGTTAACAACATCTAATGCTTATGAAATTTTTCGTTCATAAATTATTTGTCTATGTGTTTTGAATTAAATATATTTTTTGTTTTCTTATCTAAGTTTCAGAGGCCATGTAGGGCGGCTTGAAAAAATTCTGACAGTAAGACCAGTCTTACAAGTCTTACAAGCCTCCACCAATCCGGACTTGGCCCCCGTGGTGGAGTATGGCCTATACCTTCCTGAGGGTAGAGACCCGTGCCCCTCAGTGGGGCATAATGGGTTGATGATGATGATGATCTAAGTTTCAAATTAATTGTTTAAAATTCTCAATCCAAAATACGCATTTCCAGGGAAAACGTACGCAATGATGACACTGAAGGTGACGCTAGTCCATATCTTGCGCAAGTACTGAGTGAAAGCTGACCACACGAAGCTGGAGTTCAATATCGACTTCGTTCTGAAAGCTGTGGCTGGAAACCTGATATCTTTGGAACTACGCTAAGCAGGCAGTTTTGAATTGGGAAACACAACTGCACGTGTACGGAATTGAAAACATTACTGAAATTATGTGTAGTAAATAAATTAAAATATACATTTGTTGAGGTACCTACTCATTAAGAAGATGAAAAGCCTGCTCATAATCTATCCCCATTTTTTTAAATAGTAAACAAGCTACCGGACTTGGTCCCCGTGGTGGAGTATGGCCTATACCTTCCTCAGGTGATCTTAAACGATCACGAAGGTTAAGCAACATAGGGCGCGTTCAGTGCATGGATGGGTTTATGACTAACGCTAGTGGCATTTGTTCCGAGCGGTTCTGGGCTTCGCAAGGCACGTTAAGCCGTTGGTGCCGGCTGCCGTCGATAGATCGCAGTCATTAAGCCAAGTCAGAGGTCTCAGGGCGGCTTGAAGACTGACAGTAAGACCAGCCACTAGTCGTACAAGCCTCCACCAATCCGGTCTTGGCCCCCGTGGTGGAGTATGGCCTATACCTTCCTCAGGGAAGAGACCCGTGCCTCTCGGCGGGGACATAATGGATTGATGATGATTTAAAAAAGGTACTCTTCCGGGGGCCTGTGGATACGAATGACGGAAGATCGCGAAAGATGGGGTGATGAGCAAAATACTTTGGGCGAGTATCTGAATTGAGAATTTTGCTAAGTACTTAACTACTTAACTTCACTGTAGTGCTGTCTCGTCAAACTTCTCAGAAAAGAGCGTGACTGAACGCTACTTACATAAGTATTAACTTGGTGAAATTCTCAATTTAGACACCGTCACATGGGTATTTTACTCACCACGCCATCTTTCGCGTTCTTTCGTCATTAGCATAAGGGCTAGTTTCTGAATTGATAATTTCGCTCAGTAACTACATACTTAATTGCAGTGCTGTCTCGTCAAATTTCTGAGAAAAGAGTGTGACCGAACGCTACTTAAGTATTTAGTATTGACGACCTGAAATTCTCAATGTTGCGCGTTGGGGAAAAGGCCTATACCCAACAGTAGGCGGAGATGGGCTGATGATGAGTACCTACATGTGTGATCACGTGTAACCAATTAACTTTTTAGAAGCGAATTCGAAATCCTACGACTGAGCGTACGTCCCCTCTGGGTCACTAGTTCTACCAAGGAGCACACTTGGTAGCAGGTACTAATCACCCGATTGTGTATCACTAGTACTAATGGTCCCTACCAGTAGTACTTGTTTTATTTTCAATAACCCAACTTATCTCAAATTTTGCAAGTGTTAGGGTCGGTAGTTCTACCAGCGTAAGCTAACGGTCGTTTTCCTTACCAGTAGTACTAGTGATACACAATCGGGTGATTAGTAGGTACTACCAGTGTACTCCTTGGTACAACTAGTGACCCAGGCCGTACGTCAATGAAAGTGGATAAAATTGTACATTTTACGAACATGTCTCCTGGTTCTTAATATAGTCAACTATTCCACTGGTACAAAGAGAAATAAATAGCTACCGTCGCCGCGTCGGAAGGAATGCTTTCTAGCGGTGACGGTGACACATCACGCTCGGTTTACTCGTAAACCTGTGCCGTACATAGTTTTGTATGTTATGTACAATAATGTACATATCCTGTACTTTTTTTAGCCTATAAATGAAGCATGTATTACGTTGTGTCACCCACCGCTAGATAGCATGACACGAAATGAGGTCCTTGAGCAATGTGTGTTTGAATGACAGAATTGTCCCCACCGAGGGGCACGGGTCTCTTCCCTGAGGAAGATTTAGGCCATACTCCACCACGGGGTTTCAGACATTACAAACGTGCGAACCTAGTCATAAAGGTGCAAGCGAGAGTTCCGATGTGCCTGATATGCCTCCTATAAGTGTGAGAGAGAGAGGTCTGATACAAATGTTTATGACTCACTTCGCACGTTTGTAATGGCTCAAGTATAGTTTGATCCCATCAAAAACATTAATGTGAATGAGAGCCAAGTTCAATATTAAGAAAGAACAGACGTCGTTATCGACTTCGCCGACAAAAGAATTGAGATCTATATGGGTGCTGCCAAGTTCTCTGAAGAAAATCATGAAATTTTAGTTACAAGATCACTGAGATGTAAATTGTAATTCAAGCTCAAGATTTGACTGCTAGTTTTTACCAACAAACCAAATTTCAGAAAAGTCACATAGGTATTATATCAACCTAACAGCATAAGTCCAATACAAACAGAAAGTACACTAACCTCCGTATGACTAAATGAAGTAGAGTTCATTAAATAAATATTATTTAGCCTGTACGTGAAAACTAGCCAAGAGAAATCTTAAGCTTGAATAACAATTTACATCTCTAGTGATCTTGTTACTAAAATTTCATGATTTTCTTCAGAGAACTTGGCAGCACCTTTCTTAATATTGAACTTGGCTCTCATTCACATTTATGTTTTTTATGGGATATCACTGCTTTTTGTACAGAGATTATTGGTATTAATCACTAATAAATACATCGTTATTGCCAAAGAAAGAACCGATAACCGATGGGTTAGAAATTGGCTACGAACATACGACTTGAGTACAGAAACTCATTTATAAATTTTACAATTCAGAGAAATGTGCATAGGAAGTCGTTTACAGATATTATATAGAATCGGTTGAGACAAAACCATATCGCGACAAAGAATTAAAAAGCGCCATCTATTGGCAGAATTCGGAACTAAATACTATGCGAATATTAATATCAATAATTTTCAGTTTTTAGATTTTTTCCTTTGTATTATATGCCTAATAGTCTACCTTGATGCCAAATATCAAGTTTCTAGGTGTTTGTACGAAATAGTTAAATTTTGTTTTTGGCTACTAGATGGCGTTATGAGTTTCCTATATCGCGGTATGGTTTGGTCTTGGTCGTACCTATATAAACAGAACATTGTGATATTTAGTTTTTTCCCTCCTCGGCCTCGAGGGGGGTCGCTCACGATGTAGGTTTAGGGGTCCTTAGGACCAAACCAGCACCAAGGTGGTGTTTAGTGGGTAGGCGCACTCTGCGAGTCCCACATTGGCAGCACGGCCGGGCCCGTGCTGTTATGCATGAGCATTCACCACCTCTCTCCCCCGTGTCCTCCGGAGGGTGCCCTTTATAGGGCTAAAAAAAAAAAAAAAATTTAGTTTTTGAATTGTTTAGGAGCCTAGGTAGGTAGACCGCGAAGGTACAAATAAAAATTACCTACTACGAATATGCTTCTTTAAATTAAAACAGTTCCATTCCCCTCACCCTTCTACTACAGTGTGAACATGGTCCAAACGATCCGGATCTAATCAGTGAAGTTGTGTTGTGATATCAGTGCGTGTTGTAAACTAGTACAAGCTGGACAATTGTAAGTAATTTGAACTCTATTACCATTAAGATCAGAACTTAGAAAAATTGTAAAATATTGATTCATGGACTTGTAAAAATTTAACTTCTGATCTTGGACTTAGAATAATTTGTGAAAAAACGGAGGTACGGGGAACCTACGCCCGATTTCACTCGTGGAGTTCAAAGACTTGTAAAATTTTCGAGTTTTTTCTTCAGTGAATTAGTGCAATAACCAATAGTATTACTATGGAGGCTCTTGTAGCAGTTCAGAAAAACTTCAAAACTAATATGAGTAAAGGTTATGTCAACTTTAAAATGTCTCCGAAAGACCGTATAACCGTCCAGTACCTCGAAACAAGGCTCGATTTATTGGAAAAGCAATGGAGTAAGTTCGAAGAAAATCATCGAGAACTGATAGCTTCTTACTGGCCAGAAGAAGCCGATCAAAAGGATGAAACTTATTTCACATCTGAGATATACGATACCGTGGAGGAGAATTACATAGAGTACAAAAGTAGCATAAAAATAGCACTAGCATCACTTACAACAACAGTTTCGCACAACACAAATGTTAAAGACACATACAAAACCAAATCCAATGCTGTCAAATTACCCAAGACCGTACTACCAACATTTTCCGGGAAGTATATGGAGTGGCCCACATTCCACGATCTATTTGACTCGCTGATAAATCAAAATTCATCTTTGGCAAATGTGCAAAAGCTGCATTATCTGAAAAGCCATCTTAACGGAGAAGCCGAACAACTACTGAGGCATATCCCTATTACTGAGGCTAATTATGAGAAATGTTGGCAGCAGCTGAAGAAGAGATACAGCAACAAGCGCTATATAGCGAATTGTATTCTCACGAGATTAGTGGGTCAGAAAGCATTGACAACAGAATCATCGAACGGAGTGAAGCAGCTTCTTGATACAACGAATGATTGCATGAATGCTCTTGCCAATATGGGAGTAGAAACTGATAAATGGGACTTAATGGTCATACATCTCATCAACCTACGACTGGATGTAGAATCACGGAAACTGTGGGAACACAAGTTGAGCGATCATTCCGATGAATTACCGACGTTGAAGGAGTTTAATCAGTTTCTAGAATCTAGATTCAGAGCACTTGAGTTCTTAGAACCTCGGGAGAAAAGGGAGACTAAAGCGAAAGACAAGGCTAAAAAACCAAAGAAAGTGTTTACTGTAACAACAGCTAGTACTGCTTTGTCCTGCCCATTTTGTTCTGAAAATCACTTGTTGTACCAATTTGCCAGTGAGAGCTTCGAGCGTCGGCACGATTTTGTGCAGAAGCGGAATTCTGAGGGGAATCAACAACACATTTCCACACATCTAGCTAGTGGATCTATCATGTCACCTGGTCATGTTGTATTAGCTACTGCGTTAGTTAAGATCGAGCATAAGGGCAAAGTTTGCACTCTCAGAGCCTTGCTAGACCAGGGTTCTCAAGCTTCATTCATTACGGAGCACGCGGCTCAAATGTTAGGGCTTCGTAAATCCTCTGTTAGAGGCATTATATCGGGCTTGGGAGGAGATCAGCTTAATTTGTCAGTACGCTGTATGGTACAATTCAAGTTACAGTCCATTTGCACCTCATTCAGTTGCGATGTCCAGGCTTATGTGTTAACTAAGCTATCATCCACTTTACCAACACAGAAATTCAATATTCACGATTGGTCAGAATTGACGGGGTTAGTTATGGCTGATCCAGGATGTGACACACCCAACAAAATTGACATATTATTGGGAGGAGAGATCTACGGACAAATCCTGTTAGATGGATTGCTCAGAAATTCACCAGGGAATTTAACGGCACAAAATACACAACTTGGTTGTATTTTATCGGGACGTGTAGATATACACAATCACTCTGCTAATCACAATGTCGTCAGTATGCACATACAGGATGATTCTGTGAACGAGTTGCTGCGCAAGTTCTGGGAACTCGAAACTGAGCAACCATGTAAATTGCTATCACAGGAGGATCAACAATGTGAAACTCACTTTGATTCAACGACAACTAGAGACGAGAGCAGTCGCTATGTTGTGCGTCTTCCCTTTCGGGACAGTGATCCTGCCTGCCAATATGGAGAATTAAAGTCAATTGCAACAAGACGATTTCTTCTTCTCGAGAAGAAACTAAATAAGGATTCGCATCTGAAACAAGAATACTCTAAAGTGATGAATGAGTATGTAGAGCTTAATCACATGGAACCAATGCATGACGCCGAAGAAACGGCCGGAACTGATTGCGCACATCTACTTCACCACGCAGTGGTTCGCGAAGATAGAACTACGACCAAAGTTCGTGTCGTCTTTGATGCGTCGTGCAAGGGTCAAAATGGCAGATCACTCAATGACAATTTGTTGGTCGGGCCGAGACTGCAATCCGAGTTACGGCATATTCTCATGAGGTGGCGTACTTTTCCAGTTTGTTTCGTAGCAGACATTATAAAAATGTATCGACAGGTGAAAAAGTACATGAGGAAGACACTAAATATCAACGTCTTCTCTGGAGGCAAAATTCAGAAGACGATATAACAGTATATCGAATGTTGCGTGTTACATTTGGTGTTTCCTCAGCAACTTATCTTGCTATGAAAAGTCTGCAACAGGTTGCCAAAGACCATGGAAAAGAATTTCCAAAGGCAGCTGAAAGAGTGCTACTGGATTTCTACGTGGACGACTTGATGTCTGGTTGTGATACAGAAGAGGAAGCAGTACAGATTCACCACGAAATCACAGGATTATTAGCCAAGGCAGGATTTCAGCTGCAGAAGTGGGCGAGTAACAGTAAGAAGTTTATGGACGAGATTCAAGATACTCAGAAGGCGGAAGAAAAACTTGAAATCAAGATAGATGAAGTAATAAAGATACTGGGTCTGACGTGGGATGTCAGTCTGGATTCATTCAAGTTTATTGTCAAACTACTTGCACACGAAACGCCAGTTATTAAACGAAACGTTTTATCTGACATTTCCCGTCTGTTCGATCCACTTGGGTGGACGGCTCCAGTTACAATCCGAGCAAAGATCTTCATGCAGAAGCTTTGGAGTGCAGGTATCAGCTGGGATCAACCTCTTCCTTCAGATCTATTGAATCAGTGGACAGCGTTTAGACTCGAGCTACAGGAACTAAATAGAGTTGTTGTGCCTAGATGGGTTCACACAATTACGGATAACGCAGATGTGGAGATTCACGGATTTAGCGATGCTTCTGAAAATGCATACGCTGCTGTCGTCTATTTACGTGTGAAGGATGAGAATGGCGTGGTAACGTGAGTTTATTAGTAGCGAGAACCAGAGTGGCTCCTGTGAAGCAGGTGTCCATTGCCCGTTTAGAATTGTGTGGTGCTGAGCTTTTAGCAAATTTACTTGCAGAAATTTCGACTGTAATGGGAATAGAGCGATCAAGAATTCGTGCATGGACCGATTCTACAATAGTTTTGGCATGGTTGAGAGGCGAACCAAACCGGTGGAAAACTTTTGTAGCAAATAGGGTCTCTGCGATTCAATCGGTGTTAGGAAGTGGATTTCAATGGATGCATGTGGAGTCATCAAAAAATCCTGCAGACTGTGCTTCCAGGGGATTACATCCAATAGAGTTGGTTGAGCACGAGATGTGGCTGCAAGGACCGAAATGGTTACGTGAAGCAAATATTTATATTCCACCACAAGCAATCCCAACAACTGATCTTGAGGTGAAAAAGGTCAAAGTATTTTTGTCCACATACACCAGAGCAGAAAATTTTCTTCTGTGGACAAAATACTCGTCTCTTCAGAAGTTAGTAAGAGTGGTAGGATGGTGTCAGAGATTTGCAAACAAGTTTAAATATTTATAAAACTAAAGACTTTCCATCTTATCTCACAGTAAGTGATTTGAAAGATGCGTTGACTACTTGTATCAAGCATTGTCAAGCAGATACATTTCCCGAAGAGTTATCTGAGTTACGACATTCAAACGGTGTTGCGAAACGCAGTCGTTTGTCTTCACTGTGTCCCTTCTTAGACATTGAAGGTATAATGAGAGTTCGTGGCCGTATCCAACATAGTCAGGAGGAGTATGATGTTAAGCACCCAATAATTTTACCTTCAGATCATCATATTTCAAAACTAGTCGTAGCGGAAGCTCATTATAAAACACTACACGGAGGACCTCAGCTTATGTTAAACTACATAAGAAGTAAATTTTGGATTTTAAATGCAAAGAGTTTGATCAGGCTACACATAAAAAAATGCATTCGATGCATTCGGTACGGATCTTCTAATCAAAACCCTATAATGGGTGATTTACCGAATTCAAGGGTAACCATAAGTCATCCTTTTTCTCGATGTGGCGTCGATTACGCCGGCCCCATAAATGTGAGAATATCCAAGGGTCGAGGTTGTCGGTGCTACAAAGGCTACATCTACCTTTGCATTTGTATGGTGACACGCGCTATTCATTTGGAAGCTGTCAGTGATCTGAGGGATTTCTTGCAGCTTTCAAACGTTTTGTTGCTCGTCGTGGTCACGTATACGAAATCTGGAGTGACAACGGCACAAACTTTGTGGGTGCCTCAAAGGAGCTAGATAAATTCTTTAAATATGAGAATTCCAGGTTAATGGACGCACTCGCCGATTCAGGTACTCATTGGCATTTCATTCCGCCTCATGCACCAAATTTTGGTGGCCTATGGGAGGCCGGGGTGAAGTCAACTAAGTTTCACCTGAAACGTATCCTTGATGGGTCTACTCCAACCTTTGAAGAGTTGACAACAGTGTTGGTACAGGTCGAGGCTTGTTTGAATTTCCGACCCATGTACAGATTACCATCAAGTCAGGATGATATTGCGCCGCTTACATCCAGTCATTTTCTTGTTGGTGAACAGTTAGTGACGGCACCAGATTATAATTATGAAGATAGAAACATTAGTAGTCTAAGAAGGTGGCAGCTTACACAAAGGCTGGTACAGCAATTTTGGAGAAGGTGGTCGCAAGAATACCTTACTACACTCTATCAGAGACACAAATGGACCAGAGTAACTCCAGAACCGAATGTAGGTGATATTGTTCTGATTAAAGAGGATGATCTCCCTCCTTCAAAATGGTTATTTGGTATCATCGAAGAGAAGTTCCCTGGTCTAGATAAGGTTACGAGAGTTGTTTCATTACGAACTAAAGTCGAACTGAATTCGACATTCAAGCGACCTGTATCAAAGTTAATTGTTTCGCCTTTTGCATCTTAAATGCACATTTTGTTAGAACTATCTTGTTTTGTTCAGTTAAGTTTTATTGTACGATTGATTTCAGAACCACGATGTATTTTTATAAATTATTGTGTGAATATCTGTTATTAGTAGATACATCGTAATTTTGGTCACTTACTATTTTCTCAATCTTGTTATGTCATCTTCACAGATTTTGTTAAGGCCAGGTCTGTCCTTGGCGGGCGGAATGTTTGTACGAAATAGTTTAATTTTGTTTTTGGCTACTAGATGGCGTTATGAGTTTCCTATATCGCGGTATGGTTTGGTCTTGGTCGTACCTATATAAAAAGAACATTGTGATATTTATTTTTTGAATTGTTTAGGAGCCTAGGTAGGTAGACCACGAAGGTCCAAATAAAAATTACCTACTACGAATATGCTTCTTTAAATTAAAACAGTTCCAATCCCCTCACCCTTCACCTAAGTGTGAGTACTGTGAACGTGCCAGCTTTAGATAACAGACCTATACAGTGTGAACACTAGGTCATCTAGAAGTGGGTTAGGTTTTTGATCTATAAGTGAGTCAGTCAGTCAGTCATAAAAATGCCGGTTTTTAAACGTTAATATATCTATAACTGTTTGAGTAACATTGATGAAACTTTGGATTCTAGGCAAGCTAATGGACTTTAAGAAATGTGCCAAATTTAATATACGTAGGTTAAATAGTTGTAGAGCTTTGAAGGGTTCAAAAGTAGCTCGAAGTGATTCCTGTAATATTACACACGGCTGCTGCGTCGCCAGTTCCTTTTTTCTCGAACTTGGCTGGACTCGCTGTCGCGAGTCTAGATTATAGAACGTTGTGGACTGAAAAAGAGTGTCTATAATGTTGTTAAGTTTGAACTTCTATAGGTACCTATCTTACTTTTGAGAATTTTAATTAACCAAAACGTTAATGAAATTAATTTGTAATTATTCGAATCTACAAATTATACAACATCACTCTTATTTAATTATTGTACTTGGATCTTGGTCAGACCCAGCTGCAATAAACTTTAACAATTTTGACAACCTCTGTGGCGCAGCGGTCAGCGCATCTGCCAACGACGCGAGAGGTCCCGGGTTCGAATCCCAGCTGGGGACAAAAAAAGCCTCAGGTCTTGGATGTTTTCATTTTTGTGATGCCGCTGTTTCTGATTCCCACTAGTATCCCCTATTGTGGGGTCAGAAGCAATGTATGTGCCTGACGTCCTGCGTGGCGCATTGGATGGCGCATCTGCCTACCATGCGAGAGGTCCTGGGTTCGAATCCCGGGTGGGGACAAAAAAAAAGAAAGCCAGGTCTTGGATGTTTACATTTTGTGACGTCGATGTTTCTAGTTTCCACGACACGGGGTATCCTAGTGTGGGGCCAGAAGCAATGTATGTGTGTGTATGTAAATGTTATGTAATGTTATCTAAGTAAATGTTTATGTACTTTTTTATTTTGTGTTATAATTACAAGTTTAAATTAAGTAGTGTGTAAGGTCCGTGCGGCGTCCCCCGCGCCACCGGCTCTCCCGGCGGAGAGGCACGAGCTCCACAACCCTCCAACTACCGAGGACCCGTTGTGGCCCTCTGCCTGGGTCCACGGCCCATCTACTAAACCCTCCCATAAAAACAACCCTCGGCCAGAGACCATATGGGAGGGCCAGTCCCTGGTCCCTGGCTTACCTCCCGCAATGTCCCTCCCAGGGCCGGCTTGTGGATCTCGCGCCCCTCCAGCCCTCTTCCATGCCCTCTGCTGGGGGGCAGGGGCATAGAGAGGGCCCCCACCGTGTGTTTTTTATAGAGGTGGTCTCCTCGCGGCCCGAAGGCCCCCGGCCCCGCTCAATGTGGGGTTACGGGTGCGGGGCCCATGGTGGACTCCGCGGGACATCCAGCAGCGCAAGCCATTGGACGTCCCCCTCCCCTGGTTTTGGTCCGCGCCGGCCGAAGCCGGTACCCCCCATACCTGGAGGGCGTTCCCCTATCCGCCACCCGGGGGACGCGTCCGATGGAAGACCAGAAACTCCACACGGAGAATTGCCCCTCCTGCCGTGTACGTGACAAAGACATTTGTATTTTCTTCTTCAATCGCACGTATCCCGGCTGCCTGAGTGATCTTAAACGATCACGAAGGTTAAGGAATGGGTGCATGTATGGGTGACCGTCTATGACTAACATTTTACCGAGCGGTTCCGTGCTTCGCAAAGCACGTTAAGCCGTTGGTACCGGCTGCCGTCTATAGATGGCAGTCGTGAATCTAAGTAAGAGGCCTTAGGGCGGCTTACAAACTTCTGACAATAAGACCAGCCACTAGTCTTACAAGCCTCCACCAATCCGGACCTGGCCCCCGTGGTGGAGTATGGCCTATACCTTCCTCAGAGAGTAGACCCGTGCCCATCGGTGGGGACATAATGGGTTGATGATGTTGATCTTCTTCATGACATGAGTTATACGGCGTCCAGTGGCTTCACTCTTGCTAGGTGGAAGCGACTGCTCGGACGCTGCACAGTGCCTGAAACATTGCGTGATAAAGATAATTAGGTAGAATAATACCGTTGGAACTATCTCCTGTATAATTTACACTGGACCCCGTATTTAAGTTATTAAATTACTGTTTATTTTAACGCTAGTATATTCGATTTTCATTATCATTTTCTAAATACCTACTATTAATCGATAAATGCGGGATCGCAGAAGCGATTTGCAATCGATTATGCGACGAGCTGACGAGTCAATTGTCACATCTCTAGCAAAAACGATTAAACTGTAGAGACAGATCGAGAATCGCAACACGAACACACTTGTGAAATAAAATAACAGAAGGTAGCCTTACAAAGATACTTTCGCTCGGAGAGTAGGCCCGTAGCCCCGGCTGCCTCAGTGATCTTATCACGAAGGTTAAGCAACATAGAGCGTGTTCAGTGCATGGATGGGTGACCGTCTATGACTAACGCTAGTGGCATTTTTCCAAGCGGTTCCGTGCTTCGCAAGGCACGTTAAGCAGTTAGTGCCGGCTGGAGGGCGTTCCCCTATCCGCCACCCGGGGGACGCGTCCGATGGAAGACCAGAAACTCCACACGGAAAATTACCCCTCCTGCCGTGTACGTGACAAAGACATTTGTATTTTCTTCTTGAATCGCACGTATCCCGGCTGCCTGAGTGATCTTAAACGATCACGAAGGTTAAGGAATGGGTGCATGTATAGGTGACCGTCTATGACTAATATTTTACCGAGCGGTTCCGTGCTTCGCAAAGCACGTTAAGCCGTTGGTACCGGCTGCCGTCTATAGATGGCAGTCGTTAAGCCAAGTCAGATGCCTTAGGGCGGCTTGAAAACTTCTGACAGTGAGACCAGCCACTAGTCTTACAAGCCTCCACCATTCCGGACTTGGCCCCCGTGGTGGAGTATGGCCTATACCTTCCTCAGGGAGGAGACCATCATGGCAGAGATGATGGCAGAGGTCAGTAGAACTAGGCCTAATGAACTCGGTAAAATGTGGGCCCACTTCTAGTGACAAAATATATTTGTTCAAAAATATGATAAAAACAACTATTGAGAGGCAAGGCAACACTGTCAATAAGTTTCAGGCTGACAAAGACTTGGAAAGGATAACCGGCAAAAATGTATGGAGGGTGGTCCAAGAACCAATAACGATGTGACATATGTCATTAAAAAGGTTTTTTAATGTACTACAATAGTTACTATGGGAGCTCACTTCAAATAATAGTGTGAAAAAAGTTATAGCGATATAAACAATATTTTTTTCATCGGCGATAAAAACATACTAAATAAAAAAACACCCCGGGGGCCGTCCTGTCACTCGTGCAATGGGGCGCCGCCGGATCTCGCAAGTGGTGTAAAACCACAACGCGAATGCGACGGCGACGTCGACCCGACTCGCAAGGAGTCGGGCCCACCCTCACTGGAGAAGGGGCATGGGCCCCCCACCCCCTTCTCCCGTCACGATATCGGGCGGCAGGTCCCCCAAGCTGCTGTCTGTGATCCTCCCTCAACCGGCGGCGCAAGGTCCGCGCAGCATCCCCCGCGCCACCGGCTTTCCCGGCGGCGAGGCGCGAGCTCCCCAAGCCTCCAGCTACCGAGGACCCGTTGTGGCCATCTGCCCGGATCCTCGGTCCATCTAAAAATCCCTCCCCAAAAGAGCACCCCTCGGCCAGAGACAATATGGGTTGCCCAGTCCCTGGTCCCTGGCTTACCGCCTGCAGTATCCCTCCCTTAGGCCCGACTAGTGGATCTCGCGCCCCTCCCCGCCCCTCCAGCCCTCTTCCATGCCCTCTGCTGGACAGAGGGACATAGAGAGGACCCCCACCGTGTGTTTTTTATAGAGGTAGTCTCCTCGCGGCCCGAAGGCCCCCGGCCCCGCTCAATGTGGGGTTACGGGTGCGGGGCCCATGGTGGACCCCGCGGGACATCCAGCAGCGCAAGCCACTGGACGTCCCCCTCCCTCTGGTTTTGGTTCGCGCCGGCCGAAGCCGGTACCCTCCATATCTGGAGGGCGTTCCCCTATCCGCCACCCGGGGGACGCGTCCGATGGAAGACCAGAAACTCCACACGGATACCTGCCGTGACCCACGGAGCCGAGACATCGACACTCATGAAAGGGTTGGTCCACCTGTTTAAAGTCGCTCAGCGACCTATGGAGGGAGCTATGCTCGGAGCTATGCTATGGCAGTGGGCTGGCCATATTTCGCGAAGAACCGACAACCGCTGGGGTAAACGTACTTTTGAGTGGAGACCGCGGCTCGGCAAACGTAGTGTAGGACGCTGTCCGAACAGGTGGGACGACGATCTGCGAAAAACTGCAGGCAGATGCGGAATGCGGCAAGCTGAAGACAGGGCGCTATTCGTTATTCGACTCGCCACACACCGTTGACGCCGGTGACCGCCACACGCTACAATCGCCGCTGCTTGCTTCTTGTGGCCCGCACCGGCCACTAACGCCCACACAAAACGCCGCCACACGCCACTCGCGCGATTTCGCACCCCTCTCTACCTTACCTGAGTTAACCTGTTTGAGTCGACGGCAACGCCACGTAGTCTGTTGTTCATTTAAATAAATATGGATATAGAATTATTTATATCAGAGATTCAATCCCGTCCTGCGATTGAATTGGTTAAATAAAAAAGTAGCGGCCACAGACCTCAAGTGTCGGCCACCGGCCACAAGTGGCTGTCGCGCGCTTCAGCCACTCTATAGCTGCTTCTAGCTTCTTGTGGCGGCGTTTGTGGCTGTGGCGAGTGGCTCGTGTGGGGCGACACTTGGCTCGCCTTATCGGGAAGTTTTACTTAATAATTATTATTCATTATCATCATCATCATCAACCCATCATGTCCCCACCGAGGGGCACGGGTCTCTTCCCTGAGGAAGGTAAAGGCCATACTCCACTACGGGGGCCAAGTCCGGATTGGTGGAGGCTTGTAAGACTAGTGGCTGGTCTTATTCTCAGAAGTTTTCAAGCCACCCTAAGGCCTCTCACTTGGCTTAACGACTGCCATCTATCGACGGTAGCCGGCACCAACTGCTTAAAGCCGGGTCCGCAGCGCCATGTTACGCGTGTTACAAAAAATGTAACACGTTATTAAAACAAAAATGGGGAGTGGTATTAATTTTTTACGTGTTACTTAACACGTAACGTAACGTTATGTATTTTTGTTATATTTACGTTTTACGTTTTTTGTAACACGCGTAACATGGCGCAGCGGACCCGGCTTAACGTGCCTTGCGAAGCACGGAATCGCTCGGAAAAATGCCACTAGCGTTAGTCATAGACGGTGACCCATCCATGGACCGAATGCGCCGTATGTTGCTTAACCTTGGTGATCGTTTAAGATCACTTAGGCAGCCCAGGCTACGAGCGATTCCCCAGGCTACGAGTGATTCTTCAATAATTATTATTATAAGGCTTCATTAGTTTTAGGTATCATATCATTGTTGTTATTATTATATCAAAGTGAGTAACAAATAACGGTTTCTTATGTTTAGATAAACAAAGGTAAACAGATTATGATATCGAGTCTAATATAGGTAAATACCGTTTTCAATAGGTAGTAAGCAACGATACTCCAATAACAAGCCTAGGGTCAACGGAAAAGCAAACAAAGTTCAATATCAAAGTCGGGTCAAAAATTGTCACGGCAATCAAGAATACAAAGAAATTCACTTGTAACGTAGGTACTCACAAAGCGACTGCCAATGCCGTTAAAAAGTGAAAAAATATTTTTTATTGCTTAAAATCGTCTATGAAAAAAATATTTTTTATCTCGCTATAACTTTTTTCACACAGTGTTTTGAACCAAGCTCCTGTAGTAACTATTGTAGAGTATAAAAATACCTTTCTAATGAGATATGTCACGTGGTTATTGGTATCAAGGACCGTTTTGTCTGGTCCTCCTTTATACACAGTTATTTGTTTAATTATTAATAATTAAATTTACATTTTAAATTAAAAGAATGTCTTGGCATTTATTATTTATTATTTTTTCCGTAGGTATTATTGTAAATAAATATTGCTTGCTATGTAATCTATAGGTACCTAATACCTGTTTTTTTTTTGTATACTGCTGCTAAGTGGTAGAACACATTTAATTCGTTGCAATTAAAATCTGTGCAGCTGTGTGATAATAATAGTATTATGTATTCGCAAATAAATGACTTGAATTTGAGTTTGAAATCAAGGTGGTTTTATAGTCGCTGTTATCTAATGAGAAGTAATTAAAATGGTTAGCAATTATAAAACTTGGTCAACCACAAAAAACAGCATTTAAATAATTTGGTCAGCATACAAAGATTTTGTTTGCAATAAAAAAAAATCAGGCCGCAATCCTTGTTCGGCAACTAATTTTGATAATGGTAAAAAATTAAATAAGTAATAAAAATTAAAAAATAATTAAGTAAGAATAAAGAAATATATTAATTTACACTTCTATAAATAATAAAACATAACCAAACAAACACATCCACTCAGGGAGTAAATAAATTAAATAATCTTTGTATGAAATGCATCCATTTTGCGCATGACATAAGTAAAGTATTTTTGCTACCTTTATATATGCAGCACAAAATGAATTTTTTTGCTTACACTCTGAGTGCTCACCAAAATTTTATTAAACAGGAGCAGCTCATTGCGGCTTATGTAATTAATATTCTGTACAAAAATAATTACAGCCATCCAGAGTGACATAAATTGCTGATTGATTTTGAAATGTTTGCGGGCCATGAGTTGCTGATCAATTAGCTATTTCTGCTCACAGGTTATATTTTTCTGCTCACAAAAATACCAATACTATGCTTACCATTTAAATAACACCGTTATGTAATTAGTAGCCATCTGTTTGGGCAATTATTTTTAAGAATGGAAGTGTTCGAAAAGCGTTCGAAATTCAAAAGTCAGCCTCATAGGATAGGCTGTAGGTATGTCATACCTTCACTACAAAGAGAGAGGGAGAAAGATAGAAAATGGCGACCACTTATAATCGCACCCCTAGATGAAAACCCCACTAAGTCGATATTTCGTCTATTATGAGAGCTATTTTTACGACTTCCTGACCTTACTGGACCGAACAATATAACTCCCATAACGATACCTTCAACTTGAAGGAGACGTTATGGGAGTTATATTGTGCGGTGTGGTATAAGGTCAGGAAATTTTCACATATTATTTCGACTTAGTGGGGTTTTCATCTAGGGGTGCGATATGATTACAAAAGTTGGCGGTCGGATTTTTCATTTTTTTCCATGGATACCCGCACTATGCAGGTAACATGCGCGCTTAGCGGCTTAGGGCTACCCATAATATACGTCACACGAATTCATGATTTTTTTACCCTTCCCCCGTCCTTGTCACAGCTGCACCTTTGTGAGACTACCCCCTCCCTAGTATGACGTCACAATGCAATTTTACATCAAGAAATTATGGAATTAAAACAGTAGTTCTGTGTTTTATTCCCGACAGAGCTGCAAGTAGAATTAGGATCAGATAGAGTGGCAAATGTTTTTGACTTTTTCGTTAATAGTTCTAAGTTCGTGTTTAAAACTATAAAGTCCGTTTTTTAATTCGATGCAAAAAAAGCCGCGGTGTTACCGCTATAAAATATGTATAGGTCTACTCGGCAGATTTTTTTACCGTGAAAAGAAAACTCATATGACCAAAATCTTTATCACATCAAAAGACATTAAAATTTAATTACTCATAAGAGCAAAGTCTAAAGAAAAACACCTACCTACGTAGCACAAACAATTTTTACTTGGAAGTAAAATGTGGTTATTTGGTTTTTGTGTACTAGCAACACTCGGACATTGACAGCCTTTGGGAAAACTATAATGTCAAGGATTCCGTTTTGACCCATCATGGCGCAAACCTCATTTTTTTGTAACAAATGTTTCGCGAACATCCGTCAGGGCTTAAGTTTCGTACAGGCCCTGTAAAATAATGATATAATCATAAAAATAATAACAGCCTTTGGATTGTATTGCGATGTCAACGTGATAGTTTTATTTTTTTGCATTGAATAAATAAACAGACTTTAGATTATAATAGATTTTGCAATATGACATCACGAAATTCAGAACCCCCACCCCGTGTCACACAATTAACGTGTGACGTCATATTATGAATGGCCCTAATAGCCACAGTCAGTCGTAAAGCAACTGAATCCGACTGTACTCAGGAAACACGAAACGATTACAACCTTAATTGCCTTAATTGTGGAGATGGCGTGATAACGCGTTAATCACGAGAAATTGAACAGTTAATAGCTCTGAATTCATCGACAAATGCGTGTTACATAAAGACTTTTCTCGACATCTGACTTTATTACACAGCACGTGTAAAAGGAATCGCTCGTAGCCCCGGCTCCCTGAGTGATCATAAACGATCATCACGAAGGTTAAGCAACACAGTGCGCGTTCAGTGCATGTATGGTGACCGTCTATGACTAACGCTAGTGGCATTTGTTCCGAGCGGTTCCGGGCTTTGCAAAGCACGTTAAGGGGGGTTAGGCGGTCAGTAGATTTCGCGACGATCCGCGTGTTTAATCAGCGGGGGCAGCGGCGGGCGCGCGGGGAGGCGCACGCCGTGCAGACAGAAGCGAGTACAATAATAGGCAACAAATCGAGCTACCGTTCTCCGAATTTTGATGCTATTATTATAACCACTACCATGTTGCATAGGGCAGATTAGCTTGACAGTTGGCTTCTAGTTCTAATAGGTGTAAATCGAATAAAGGTGGGTCACCTAACAATCATTTATTAGAATATATAATATACCTTGGTATGAAATCATTTAGCTATCCAAGTTATAAAAAACCAAAAGCCAAGTAATGTTAGTGCCGTATAAGGTTTTATTTCGCTATCTTTATGCATTGACAAGATACAAAACATAGTCTACTTATCTATGTACTTGTGATATTGTAGGTAAGTACATTTAGAAAAATTGAAAATAGGGTAAACGTTAAACGTTAGGAATTATTGGAAGTAAATTATAAAAAGTCAACATACGTATGTATGTAATACTAGGGTAAACGACCCAATAATCGAACGTTGAATGTTAAACGGTAGAAATCATTGTAAGTAAATTATAAAAAGTCAACATACGTATATAATACTAGGGTAAACGACCCAATTATTGAACCCGTCTGCAATTTGGATACAAACAACATTTGGGTACCTATTACATAAAACCAAATATGTTTGTAGGCAAAATAAAAAAAATGATGAAAGTAGGCATTAGCAGTCCTTCACTCAGAATCTGACCTTAATCGAGTGAAGGTTAGTAGCCAGCTACAATTAAATAAAAGAAGTAAGTGTTTTAATTTTTTTAATGAATTTTTATTTAGAAATAAACAGTTTTATAACTGATTCTAAATACTTCTTTTACTTGATTATAGCTGACCAATAATATTAAAAAGGCAAAATAAAACAAAAATATTAAATTAGGTACTATAATTATGTACCTAATTTGATATTTCATTTTTTTTTATTTTGCCTACGAACATATCGGGTGAAACAAAATAATATTTGTCATATTTATTCGCTTATTTTACGTTAATTATAATGGTGCAGAAGCAATTACATACTGAAAAAACATCTCAACCAAAAAATTAAAATTTTAACATCCACCCGTGACCTTTCGAAATGAAAAAAATATTTTTTAATCTGTTCACGGGTCTTCGAGTAATCGCTGACCATACATTAAAAAAAAATTGATTCCGAAACGTAATAGTGGAAGCTTTCTAAATAAGTAAAAAGGTCACAACAAAAAGTTGGAGTGCGCATTGAAATTTGCTTGAGTTTTTTCGCAAAAAATTATTAGACACAATTCTTCGTCCATCCATTTAATTAGCTTATCGAGGAGCGGCTGCCAGTTTCAATTTCAAATTCAGCTTCTGTTACACTGTACATTGAATCAATCTTTTGTATTCACTAAGCTAAAAAATAACAAATAAAAATTTATTCGTATATCGATACCTCAGTTTTCTAGGTATCAGCATAAGTATCTGTAACGAAATACTTTTGCACATATCCAGAAAACTGATTATTTGTGCCAAAAAGTGAATTTATCGATATGTCAAGCACAAATAGTCTAATTTTGTAAGAGAAGTAATTAAATTGTTTAGTTATTATAAAATTTGGTGAGCCACAAAAAACATCATTTAAATAATTTGGTCTGGATACTCTGGATACAAGATTTTGTTTACAATAAAAAAAAATCAGACAGCAATCCTGGCTCCGCAAATAGTTTTGATAATGGTAAAAATTAAATCGTAAATAGGCAGCTACAATACCATGACAAACATTCAGCCCGCAAAAAAACTACTTGATCAGCAAAATTTAATTATTGATCAGCAGAGAATTGTATTTGATTGATACGCATATTTAAAACCTGTTGAGCAAAATAATAGGATTGCATTTTTGTTAAAAAAACAGCAATGTACGTTCAAAGTGGGCGGAGCAAGATCGTATAATTTTCCCTTTATCTTTATTTTAAGCTATATCTTTATGACGAATAAAAATATAGCTTAAGTACTTAGTTACCTACTTAATTGTTTTATATTTTTTTATTTATCTCAATTATGTTTTATAAGAATGGATTTTTTTTATTAATTTACGCTTCTATAAATAATACATATCCAAACAAACACATCACATCAAACACTCTGAGAATAAATAAATTAAATAACCTTTCACAAATTTTTTTTTATTACCCTTTAAGGGCCCTCGCCCACGGCGGCTTTTTGTAGCGCTGCCGTCGCGCGTTTCGTAAACGCGCGCGGCATCGCTACTAACGCGCGTAGGTCGCTTTTGCAACGCGCGACCGTAGCGCGGCTGTAGCGCTGCTAACTCGCCACCGTAGCGATGCAAGCGCACGGCTGTAGCGCTGCTAACGCGCCACCGTCGCGCGGCCGTAGCTACAAAAAGCCGCCGTGGGCGAGGGCCATTAGGATTACTCAGGCAGCCGGGGCTACGTGACGTCGCTGTCGTTGTCGGCGCTTCGGCTGCTTACGTAAAAGCAGCACCAAAGACAACGTGACTAATGTTGCCTCAACGGAGTCCATCTTGCAACTGTGGCGATTGGAAGCGCGACGGTAGCGCGTTTGCATCGCGACAGAAGCGCTACGGCCTCGCGACGGTGGCGCGTTCGAAGCGCTACGGCCGCGCGACGGTGGCGCGTTCGAAGCGCTACGGCCGCGCGACGGTGGCGCGTTCGCATCGCGACAGAAGCGTGGTTACGTGGGCGAGGGCACACAGCTAGCGACCGCATCGCGGCTGTAGCGCGGCGAACGTACCACCGTCGTGCGGCCGTAGCGCTACAAAAAGCCGCCGTGGGCGAGGGCCCTAAGTGCTTACCAGAATTTTATTAAACATAATAGCTCATTGCATCTTATACAGGGTGTTAATTTGTACAGTTTCGTCCGCTCAGGGGTGGTTATTAACATGATACTAAAGAAAAAAATATATGAATTTGCGGCGCCGGCAGCGAGCGCGCGGGTGCACTCTCCTGCTTCACCCCCCAAAACCCCCGCCGGACCTGTCAAGTGCAAACGATAGAAGCTAATCCATGTAACTTCATGATATTTAGGTGATTTTCACAAAAGAGTAATTTTTTTAATACTTTTTTGCTTCAGTATTATGTGAATAACCACCCCCGAGTCAGACGAAACTGAACAAATCAACACCCTGTATAATTAATATGCTGTTCAAAAATAATAGCTGATTGATTTTGAAATGATTGCTGGCAATGAGTTGCTGATCAATTAGCTATTTCTTCTCACAAAAATACCTATACTATGCTAACCATTTAAATAAGACCCATTTAAACAGCAAAAAATTGAGCATTGAAAATGACAATGCATAAAATAGATTTACGTAAGTAAAGTACGTAAAGTAAGTGCTTTCATCACAGTGTATTTAGTTGCTTTGTAAATTTCTGATAGTTTTACATGATATTTCTAAGTGTTTGGATGCTTCAGCTACATTCCGCAATGAGCCGTTTTCAGAAGAACTAAAAAAAAAATCTAATGGCTGTCAAAGGAATGCAATTTTGGACCTCAGTCCAATAGCCATGTGTGATACATCATCAAATAGGTCTCATCGAGATGAATAAAAGTTACTATGACGCCAACAGCCAACAGTTTTGTAGTCCTTTCGGAGTCATATTGTATTGAAAATGTTGGTTTTTTTCAATACAATATAACTCCGAAAGGAAAAATATTTGGCTGTTGGCGTCATAGTAACTTTTGTACAGCTCGCTGAGACCTATTCGATGATGTATCACACATGGCTATTGGGCCAAGGTCCAAAATTGCATTCCTTTGACAGCTATTATTGTTTTTTTAGTTCTTCTGAAAACGGCTCATTGCGGAATGTAGCTGAAGCATCCAAACACTTAGAAATGTCATGTAAAACTATCAGAAATTTACAAAGCAACTAAATACACTGTGATGAAAGCACTTACTTTACGTACTTTACTTACGTAAATCTATTTTATGCATTGTCATTTTCAATCAAATGTTCGCCAGGCAGGTCTCGTCTAGTCCTTTTCTTGGGTTGATTTTATCAGTTCTCAGGGTTTATCGGTGTAAATAATGCGTACACGACGACAATGAATATTCTGATTACTTGATATAACAAAAGTGAATTTAATATTTTAAAAATACAGATTTACCGATGAGCAACGTCTACATCATCGGTTAGGATTTTCGAATGTGTCAAAAATATTAGTTTCGCTTGTCTCCGTCGAGGGCGCTGTCAGATGTTCAGGAACGTCGATAGATGGCGCTACCTTCCTCAACATGTCCCCGGCCGTGGAGCCTCCAAGGGATATTCTCATCATTCGTCTGAGGTCTCCGGCTGTAGCGGCAGCGGGCAGATCTTCGAGAAGACTCGCTGTATAACGCCCGTCGCAGTCCGCACGTCGGCAACCCGGGAGACATCGTCTTTACCAGAGTAAATGCGTATGATGCGCCCCATTATCCATTTTAGTGGTGGCGCGTTGTCGTCCTTGATAAGTATTACACTATTGAGAGTGATGTCGTCTCCTTTCGTCTTCTATTTCATCCGAAGTTGCAGCTCCGAGATGTACTCTGTCGACCAGCGTTGCCAAAAGTGCTGACGTAGTTGCTCGATCCGATCGTATCTAGCCAGCCTGGTGATTTTTGCCAGTCTCAAGTCCTCGCAGGCAGGTGCAGTCAGCGGTCGGCCGATAAGGAAGTGGGCGGGAGTGAGCGGCGAATAATCATTGGGATCTGGTGACATAGGAGATATAGGACGGGAGTTCAGGACGGCCTCGATCTGAACCAACACCGGGCTGAACTCCTCGTACGTTAAATGAGCATTACCCACTATTCGTCTGAGATGATGTTTGCAGGATTTAACCCCTGCCTCCCATAATCCCCCAAAATGAGGTGCATAAGGTGGGATAAATCTAAATTTGATGCCATCATTGGCCGAAAAATCAACAATTTTCGTTATGTTATTATCGTCTAATGATAAAGGAAATTCTTTCTCTGCTCCAACAAAGCATTTTCCGTTGTCTGAGAATATTTCATGCGGTTTTCCACGACGAGAAATAAATCGCTTTAATGCTAACAAGTAGTCATCGCTGGATAGACCACTCACAAGTTCTAAGTGAATAGCGCGTGTTACAAAGCAAATAAAAAGACAAATGTAACCCTTCACGAGCACTGCCCCCCTGCCTTTACGGTTCAATATACAGGGTGGCCGGGGGAATGACGTCAAAAAAAAAAAAAATTAGGTCCCTCGTGTCATGGGGTGTCCGAATCACCCCCATGTATGTTCCGCGATTTTTCATAGTTTCGGAGTTATGATTTTTTTTCTGAATTTTTATGAATTTTCGCCTTATCAATTTTGAAAATTTCTCAAAAAAAAACTAGAAACTTTTTTCAATTACTTTTTTTTGTAACTGAATCTTCACAAGTTGTTCTTCTATGCATAAAATAATCAGCTTCGTAACTTTGATAAAAGTTATTAAAGTGTTGGTCTAAAGTCAAAAATTTACGTTCGATAAATTATGACTTGAATTTTCAAAAATAAATTAAAAATCCAAACAGATGTTTTAATGGTTTCTTAGTTAGCCTCAAAAATGTGCAAGACTCTCAGATTTCATACACATTAAAAAAAAGTACTGCTTAACGAGCTACTTTGTGTACATTCGGCCTTCGAAGACAGCAAGGTGAAGAATTATTAAAATTAACATATTTTTTTTCCTGCCATTTCGTCTTTTCTTAGGTTATTAATGAACGAGTCGTCATCATCATGATGAATAAAAGTGGTTTTGTCAATAAAACACAGATTAAAAAATTTGGAGGCATTTTCCGTTTTACAGTAATTAATTTTGCGCGGTCCGTTCTCGTGGGTCATGGGTTGTAAATGCAGACGCAACTTTTTACCTGTAATAACAATAGTCTTTGAGGATAGGAGGCCGCCGAACTATTGCTATCTCTCTCACTCTCAGCGGTAAGAGTGAGAGAGGCAGCGCAGCACAAGCGAACACAAAACAAGTTTGTACCTCAGTCGTTCTCACTTTGTGTTTACTGCTACACGTGTCTTCATTTTGTTTTACCTCACTGTCTCGCTTTGTCCGCGGATTCCGCTGCCTACTTATTTGACTACTTTGCTCGTTAATTGGACTGTGTCTTGCATACTGATTTGGACTTTGTTTACTTGGAAGTGTAAAAGATGAGTTACACGTTAAGTGAATACGCAGAAATGCACTATTTTTATGGAGTTGCACAAGGAAACGGCCTTGAAGCAGCGCGACTGTATCGCGAACAACTTCAACGTCGTGGTGGGCCGCAACCTGAGCATTATCCCGACCATCGCGTTTTTATTAAAACGCACAATACCTTAATGGCAGGCCGCATTCCTGGCCAACGAGGCGATAGGGAAGGAATCCCTAGAGTTGACCCGGATCACAGAGAAGTTGTGCTCGAAGAAGTTCAACGAAATCCTTCCACGAGTACCAGAGCTATGGCTCGTACTCTGAACCTCCCAAGAACTTCTATCCAAGACACACTTCAAGATTAAGGATATCATGCGTTCCATATCCGACGAGTCCAAGCTTTACTGCCTACAGACTACCAATTGCGCATTGATTTCTGCCAAACAATGCTACAAAAAGAACAACAAGATCCTGGATTTTTCAATAAAGTTTTATGGTCAGATGAGTCACGTTTTGAGCGCACTGGAATTTTCAATATTCATAATTACCACACGTGGGCGGTTGAAAATCCACACGAAATGAGAGCGTCGACGTTTCAACATCGTTTCAGCGTTAACTTGTGGTCTGGTATCCTCAATGGCGAACTGATTGGTCCATTTGAATTGCCGTCCAGATTAAATGGAGAAAGATACCGACACTTTCTGGAACATGAACTTCCATTGTTGCTAGAAGACGTGAATATTGAACTAAGACGAACCATGGTTCTTCAAAATGACGGCGCTCCATGTCACTACGCAACGCAAGTCCGAAATTATTTAAATGAGGCGTACCCCAATAGATGGATCGGACGCGGCGGACCAATATCGTGGCCTCCACGCTCACCTGACCTCAACCCCATGGATTTTTTTATTTGGGGCTATTTTAAGGAAATAGCATACGCCAGAGAAAGTGGGAGTGAACAAGAGCTGAGGCAGAAATTAACAGAAGCCGAACGTGTTGTAAAGGAAAACAGAGCAGCTTTTAGACGATTAAAAGATAATTTCCTGCGTAGGTGTAGAATGTGTATTGCTGCAGGAGGTGGCAACTTTGAAAACCTATTATAATAAACATTTTTTTTACATTTTAATCTGTGTTTTATTGACAAAATCACTTTTATTCATCATGATGATGACGACTCGTTCATTAATAAACTAAGAAAAGACGAAATGGCAGAAAAAAAAATAGTTAATTTTAATAATTCTTCACCTCGCTGTCTTCGAAGGCCGAATGTACACAAAGTAGCTCGTTAAGCAGTACTTTTTTTTAATGATTATGAAATCTGAGAGTCTTGCGCATTTCTGAGGCTAACTAAGAAACCATTAAAACATCTGTTTGGATTTTTAATTTATTTTTGAAAATTCAAGTCATAATTTACCGAACGTAAATTTTTGACTGTAGACCAACACTTTAACAACTTTTATCAAAGTTACGAAGCTGATTATTTTATGCATAGAAGAACAACTTGTGAAGATTCAGTTACAAAAAAAAGTAATTGAAAAAAGTTTCTAGTTTTTTTTTTAGAAATTTTCAAAATTGATAAGGCGAAAATTCATGAAAATTCAGAAAAAAAATCATAACTCCGAAACTATGAAAAATCGCGGAACATACATGGGGGTGATTCGGATACCCCATGACAAGAGGGACCTAATTTTTTTTTTTGACGTCAATCCCCCGGCCACCCTGTATAAACAGGTCCCGCATAGTCTACTCAGACACGGTAAAAAGGAAAAGTAGCTTCTAACCTTTCGGGCGGCAAGTTTCCCATAACCGGGGTCAAGGTTTGTCCTCTCATACGAGTACACTTCACACACTCGCGAACCACCTTTTTGGCTAAGTTCCTGGCACCTAGCGGCCACCAACACTCGCGAATATTCGCTAACAGGAGCTGAGGTCCAGCGTGAAATAACTTTAAATGTTCGTAAGTATTCGAATAAAAGCTTCGTAAGTCGATGTTTACCACACAAAAGAATCGGATATTTTTTATTGAAATCAAAGTTTTTCGAGTTACACAATCTGCCACCGACTCTAATGAGTGTATGTTCGTCTAAAAACACGTTCAGAGCCGACACTTTACTAATTTCTTTGCCTTTTACGTTTTGTAAAGATTTATTTTGATGCAAAATAGAATGCACGTTTGGAAATGATTGTTGCTGTGCGAATCTAACTAGCATGCGCTGCGACAACAGCAACTCATCGGCCGATAACAAACCAGTTTTGCGGTCGTCCGGCTTTCCGTGCGCTTTGAGACGGGAATTATATATAAAACGCAAAACGTAAGCGCCTGTTCGTTTCAATTTAATGAAAGATGAGAATCTTTCAAAATCGATTAGATCGGTTGGCTGAACTGAAACCAAACTAGTTGTAGCTTTAGTTCTAAGCTCAGGTAAGTCGCAGTACTGGTCATTTACATGACTGTTGGACCAAACTGAACCAGGTTCATGTAAGAATGGAGGACCTTTCCACCATAATGAGCAATCCTTAAGTGCATCGAGATAATGACCCCTGGACACTAAGTCGGCCGGATTGTCTTGGCTTTTTACATGGAACCATTTTAATTCGCCAGTTATTTCGTTTATTAAAGTTACGCGGTTTTGAACAAATGTATTTAACAAGTGGGGCGACAAGCGTAACCAGCCGAGAACTATAGTCGAATCTGACCAGAAATAAACATTATAGAATTTTATTCGAAGTGATTCTACAATGCTTTTATACAGCTTAGCTCCGGTAAGGGCACCACAAAGTTCCAGTCTCGCAATTGTACCCCGGTTTAGTGGCGAGACCTTGCTCTTGGCACAAAGAAGCTTGACAGTAATGTCACAATTGTCACTGTAAGTGCAAACATAGGCACAAGCACCGTAAGCGCTCTCGGATGCGTCCGTGAAAATGTGAAGTTCAGTGTACTGTGTATGTTCGCAACTAATATACCGCAGAATCCTAATCGTATGTAGGTATTTAAACTTATTCCAACTCTCCAGAATATGATCACCTATAGGGTCATCCCATCCGATTTTGTTCAGCCATAATTGCTGCAACATTATTTTTGACATAATTACAGCTGGAGCGAGAAGACCTAAAGGGTCATAGATCTGTGAGATTATTGATAGCATTATTCGTTTAGTCAACTTAGCCGTATTTAATTCAACTTTGGAAGTAAAATGTAATTTATCGCTGTCGTTAAGCCAGCCGAGCCCGATCGTTTTACTTTGCGTATGTTCACCTACCGACAACTCTTTTGAAATTTCTTTTGATACATCCCAATTTAATGTCCATTTACGCAATGGAAAACAACCAGATCTGAGAACTTGCGACGTTTTTCCACAAATTCTCAGAAGTTCCTATTGGTCGTCATGCCCCGTTATCAAATCATCAACATAAAAGTCCTCGCTTATCACCTGGGCGATTACATAATCGTTGCATTCCCGCGCGAGTTGCTGTAAACAACGCATGCTCAAAAAGGGTGCGGATGCTGTTCCGTAAGTGACGGTATTAAGTTGATAGATTTTAAGTGTTTCTGAGGGACTTTCGCGCCAAATAATCTGCTGCAGATTTCTTTGATCTGATTGTATCAAAATTTGATGAAACATTTTTTCTACATTAGTACAAGCCACGTACTTGTACTGGCGAAATCGCAACAATATAGAAAAGATGTCGTTTTGTAATTTTGGCCCTGGCAACTGAATGTCGTTCAGTGATTTGTCAGAGGTAGTGACCGCGCTAGCATCAAAAACTACACGTAGTTTTGTGGTACTACTATCTTCGCACCTGTATTGGTTAGTTGACTCATGTGGCCTAGCTCAATATATTCGTTTATGAAGTCGGTATACATTTGTTTATACTGAGGCAACTGACTCAGTTTCTTTTCTAATGATAAGAAACGGGTTTCAGCCATCTTATATGAATCGCCGAGCGCATCAGCTGATTCTTTAAGAGGCATACGGACCGAGAACCGTCCGTCGTTTTCGCGTTTAGTCGTTTTTAAAAAAATGTCTTCGCACTGAAGCTCATCATCTGTCAGAACGGTTCTTTGAGGGATTTCCTCCAATTTCCAAAACCGTTCCAATTGATCGTTTAAATTTTGTGTGAAATTACACTGGACCTGATTAATGCGCAGGCCTTTAGTGTAAAGTGGCCCAGATATTAACCATCCTAATTTGGTGTTTTGCAAATATGGGCCGTTTGATAATCGTATATTCCCTTCGTTTAATAAATCCCAAAATTTGTCGGCACCTATTAGGAGGTCGATTTCTCCGGGAACGAAAAATGTCGGATCTGCCAACTGAACATTGTCAGGTATACGTATAGTATTAACATCTATTTCTGTGGAAGGCAGACTAGACGTAATACACGGCAATATCAAACATTTGACGTTCGTGTTGTACTCGTTTAATTTTGATCGAATAAGTATGTCGCATGATTGAGTTGAATGTGTGACCGATTGTCCCACACCCGAGACTTGAGCTGTGGACTGTATTAATTTAAAATTTAATCGTTTAGCGAGTTTTTGTGAAACAAAACATTGCTGGCTTCCATTATCTAGGAGAGCGCGAATCGTATGGAATTTGTTATTATTATCTGCCACTTCTATGAGGGCAGTTGATAGTAAAACCTGTTGAGGAAACATTTGCGGCGCATCGGTAGCGAGACGGGTTGACTGCGAATTATGACTTTCCGATAAAGAATGAAGCGCCGTGGCAGTGTGTGTTGACGGTGCCGTTGTCGCCTGTGTGTGTGATGTCGAATTTGAAGCCTCGCTACTGTTTCCGTTTGAGTCATTGTGTAGTAAACTGTTATGTTTACGCTGACATTTTAAGCACGGCCCAAAGAAGCAATCAGTAATAGTGTGTCCGGTTTGTAGACAGTTAGGACAGAGGCATTTTTCCTCTACGAACTTCAACCTATCTTTTATTTGTAGGTTTAAAAATGAGATGCACGTATACAACGCATGATTGCCTTTACAGCGTACACATAGCACAGCTGAAGGTGCGCGCGTTTTTATTCGCTTTATGTTTTGTTGTTGTCGCGTAGCTGTGAGTGTGTGAGTGCGTAACAGGTTTTTTATTAGCAAATGATTCGTGTGAGTTCTGTTTATTTTTCGAATTACTATTTACGTTTATCATTTCTAACATGTCGGCGCGGTTTCTTAGGAAAGTGAGTAAATCGTCTAGTTTAGCACCAACGTTGGACGTTATAGAACCTTTGAAGTTCTCCCATTCGCGTTCGGTTGAAGAATCAAGTTTCGAGACTAACAATTAATTAATGTGTCCCACGTCGTCCCACATCAGTCGGTTCGTTCAGTATTTTTAGTGCGCGCAGGTTTCGGCAAACCGTATCAATAATTTTTCTAATTTGAGTGGGCGACTCTTTGTTTGCTGATTGCATGGTAAACAACGACTTGACGTGATTGTGTACAAGAAGGCGATGATTATGGAACGTAGCGGTTAGAAGTTCCCATGCGTGCTGGTAATTACAAGCATTGAACTCCAAAGCACTAATGACCTGAAGGGCACTTCCTGATAATGATGATTTTAAATAGTGGAATTTATGGATCGGATCAAGGTCTGTGCGACTGTGTATCATGGACTCGTATGAATTCTTGAACTCTAACCAAGCATCGTAGGAACCATCGAAGGCAGGCAGTTTGATGTCGGGTAGTTTTACATTGGCCCTAATTGCATTTGATGAATTTAATTTGGGACTTTCGCCTTCGCCATCAATTAGACATTGTGCAGTGGCCATGCAACTATAAAACTGTTCCTCAAAAGACTCCCTGTACTCCAACTGACTACCATCGTCATCACCAACGATTGATTCAATCTCATCTTGAACATCATTAAATTTCTCAAAAAAGACGTTAGCCGACTGCATTCGCACATGAAGTTCAGCCTTTTGAGCTTTATTTAGGGGTTGATCTACATACCGTGACACGAATTTTACAAAAAGAGTCAACCTAGCCTTCAAGCTACCTCTTTGTCTTTTTAGGTCATTAAGACGAGCATTTCTATTTGGGGACGGAACCTTAAGCTGCACGTCATCATTATTAGTACTCATTTTGGGGAAATACAAGAAACAAAGGTCTACTCACAAGCAAAATCTCGTTCCGACGGTAGATGGCGGGTAGAATTTTTGCACCGACGTAGATGGCGCTGGAATGTAATATTTCAGCACGGTTTTAGCACAAATCGAGTAGGAAGGGAAAAGAAAAGGATATAGGCCTGACCGTGGTCGTTGCGCTGATGATCTTGAAGCAAAGATGCGGCTCGATGGAACAAATAAATGGGTAAATTGTGCAATGTGCGTTTTTCTTGTCTTTTTTTTAGTTCTATGAGATAATCTAGATGGCACCATTCGTTTCTAAATACAAATTTTTGTTTGGTGGCAGTCAATGTCAATGTCAGTTCACAGATTACTAAAAAAGAAAAGGAACCAGGTTTGCCATTCGTACGAAGTTTCTCGTAATGGAAAATAAAAACCCACAATCCACAGCAAAGACTCCAAAATATCTAAATAGGACGTAGGCGCACTTATCACCTAACTAAAACATGTTTTTTTAGGTAATCATCCATCACAAATTCCACAGAACCATAGTATTTTTTGGCTTTGACGTTTATTACTAAGGTACGGCAGCGCCACCTAGTGAATCTTTTAAAACTAAATTTGACATAAGGGATACGCTCATTAGGGTAAAAAGCAAAAATGTAGTTATATTTCGAGGAATTATGTAATTAGAGTATACTAAGATGATACAGACGTAGTTTGATCGCATAGGTTAAATCCCCCTGGTATGTCCGTTGTTGTTGCATTTACCCTGTTGTTATAAAACCAAAAAAAATATGAATAAGTACGCAGCTAGATAGCTACACCTAACTATGTTTCAAAAATACGAGACCCGAAATAGGGCATTTTACCCTATTTTTCAACAAGCCTAAAAATAGATAGATAGATAGACAAATAATTTATTTGAACTTCTTACACACACACACACACATTCGGAAACATAAAACAATTTTCTTAAACCAAATAATACAACGGCCGTGGGGAGGCTTTAGAATAGTGCCCCTGATCTCAGCCCGTGGGTGCCGTAAAAACCGGCAAAGGGACACATTACCAGGAGGTGGGCAGCAGCGCCTTCTGCGGAAATGCTTCTCACTGCGCTCGCCAACCCGCATGCCAAGCGTGGCGAGTATGGCAAATACCCTCATGGCAGTACATAAAAAAAAACAGGCCCCCAGTCCCCGGCAGCTCCGCTATTCCTGGCTACGGGGCCGAAAAGTTCTCGAATGGAGACCACATATCGGCAAGCGCAGCGTAGGACGACCAGCCACAAGATGGACAGACGATCTCATCCAAGTGGCGGGAAGACGCTGGCTGCAAGCCGCTTCCGACCGGTCTTTTTGGAAATCCATGGAGGAGGCCTATGTCCAGCAGTGGACTTCTTGTGGCTGAATGATGATGATGATGAAATAATACAACAACGGAAACTTAAAACGATGCAGAAAAAAACACATAGTATTATAAAGTAAGAGTTCGGCATGCATAACCAATTCAGAGCAGAAAAAAAACACGACAAAGTTAAAACGAATGAACACCATAGTATGGCGTGTGCGTGGTGCAGCAGTACAAAATGGCCGTATCTCAGCATCATTATCTGCTCGGTAGAACAGATCGCTGATTTTCAGCTACAGCCAGGAGGATGTGAACGGAACATGTACACGTATATACTAATTAACAGCAAAATTCAATTCAAGCTTAATCAATCAAATTAAACAGAGTGTTGTTTCCCATATGAAGCAGAACCGCTACCTGCACCAAGTGTCAAAGGTGAGACCCCTAGCTAAAATATATCGTATAGGCAATAGACATAACTAATCGTAATATTTATTAACTCCCCAGTTCAAAATTTTATTTGTTTGCCATTCATCGTCGTTTTCTGAAATAATTGGGTAGCTAAATAAATAAAAAAAAATCACTAAGAACTGCGCCACGTTTTGCCGAGTTTAAATAGAAGTATTTAGTTGTCTAAAGCATCAATCAAGTAACTATACTTGAGCCATTACAAACGTGTGAACTAATTCATAAGCATTTGTATCAGACCATTCAGACTTCTCCCTCACACATATAGGAGGCATATCAGGCAATTCAGGCATATCCGCATATCTGAACACTCGCTCGCACTTTTGTGACTCGGTTCGCACGTTTGTCATGGCTCAAGTATAGTACTTATTGCAGGTATACACCCATGCACTCTACTCCGTTGGCTTAAGGGCGACTTTGCAATTAAAAAGTGAAGATTGACGTGCTGTCGGCTGTACTTACTATTATGTAAGTCAATAGGCAGCGTAGGTATGTACCATAGCAACTCATCTATAGCTTTAGGCGACCTTTTTCTGTGAGTACTCAATTTTAAATTAGGTGTGTACTCGTGTTTTGGACTCGTAATTTTTGCGCGTGCAGAGTGACAAGCGACACAGCCCCCACGTGCGAATGCCGAAGCGAAACTGGGCCGGCTTCGCGGAGGTGCGCCGTTCGGGGTGGACGTTTAGTATGGAATCAGCGAGTTCGAAACTAAACATCGTAAGCGCCATCCACATATTTGTCAAAAGTTAATAGAAATGTCTTGTGTTTTGGAAATCTACAACAGCCAAGAAATGGAAAAGGTAAATACTTATCTGTTTGTGATTCTACAGGAATTCGTATTGTAAAACACGTCCGTAATAAGTATTTACCTAAAATTTTAGACGTGACTTCTGGATTTTTTTTTATCGAGCAAAGTTATTCCAATCGCGTTTTGGAAACAGCCATCCCCTCACACATACGGTCTGTAATACACATTCCAAATTTCAATGCGAAAAATCGTAAAGTTTTTGAATTACAGCTTATAGAAAACATCGAATTTCGGCATATTCACTTACTAAGGGCCCTTAAGCAGTTGGTGCCGGCTGCCGCCGATAGATTCAGAGGCCTTAGGGCGACTTGAAAAGTTCTGACAGTAAGACGAGCCACTAGTCTTACAAGCCTACACCAATCCGGACTTGGCCCCCGTGGTGGAGTATGGCCTATACCTTCAAGGAAGAGACCCGTGCCCCTCGGTGGGGACATAATGGGTTGATGATGACGAGTACCATGATTAAGCTGTGACAATTAGAGCCAAACCTGGGCCTTGATTCTGTTAACGCATTATAGTACGATGACAGATACACGGTCGGGTCACGTGACGTGTTTTTTTCATGCCATTAATGCCTAAAAGATTTGTTACGTGTACACGCGTGATTCGAAGCGGCAATGAAACTAAATCGCCATGTTCATGCAGTTGTCAAAAAGTCAGGTAGGTAATTGTATCCGGAATAATTGTAATAAATTTCTAGTCACCACGAAAGTCTTAGGCTGACATTCAGACAAGCAAAGACTGCTCTCAGAAATGTCAAAATCACGTATTTCGTATTCAGAATCGAATCTTAGCAAGTTTAGTATGAAATGGTGCTTAGCTAAGTTTAAGTAGTCAATATCGGTGACTTTACGTGAACTTGGAACTGTCACTTCTACAGACACAAGATTTCGTTGCCAATCTCTGGGAACACATGCCAAAATTAAAACCGACCCCAGCATCAAAGCACGGCAACAAGTCCTTGTTTGTTCAAAAAGACCTCGAGAGTTGCACACAAGTTTTTTTACTCAAAGATGCATTACGCGCGGCATTAAAAGCTCCGTACACAGGTCCGTTTCACAGGAGGACGAGCAAAACATTCACTGCCCAACCAGCAAAATAGTCTCAGGGTCCGCATTTTATAAGAGTGGTAGGCTTAAATCGCTCTAATAACTGTTTTGTAATATGTATTCGTTCTTATATCAGTCTAGAACAAGTCACTTCGTACTCAAGAACACTCAGTCTTATTGATTGGTCTTATATATGTATATAAGAGCATGTTATAAAAATATTTTAAGCCTCTGCTCATTTGATCTTAAAATAGACTTGATGAATGCTATTATAAAATTTTCATGTCTAATAATTATCAGCATTGCATAAGAGTATTGTTAGTATGGTTGTTTTTGATCTTATTGAAAGCTATAATAAGATTAACAGCTCTAGTTTAGTAATATATAAGAGTGATACTGGATCAATACATTTACAATATAATACACAAGATCAAAATAAGATCGCTTAATCTTATATCGATCCTCAAAACACAACTGCAAGAGTAATATTGGATCATACTTACAATACAATAGACAAGATCAATATAAGATCGCTTAATCTTACATCGATCCTGAAAACACAACTGTAAGAGCAATGTTGGATCAATATACTTACAATACAATAGACAAGATCAATATAAGATCGCTTAATCTTACATCGATCCTGAAAATACAACTGTAAGAGCAAAATTTATTGGGCCAATGTTTTGTAAGTGAAAGTGTGATTTAATTTTTTATAACGAGAAATGGTATCATGGATTACAAAAATTGGAATAAAACGCACAAGTCCTTGTGGGTATAGGTGGCAAGTTCAGAAGAAGTACGAAATGATAAATAATTCAAATGTTCTGTTGCTGCCAGGACAAGCATGTGGGGACAAAAATATTTGTGAGGGTTCTGCAGGTTCTGCTTAAATACGATATTCATGAAAGTGTGTTACATAACTGATCTTAGTGAAAATGAATTGCTATTTATTTTAAACAGTCCCCGTCCCCGTCCCCGTCCCCGTCCCCGTCCCCGTCCCCGTCCCCGTCCCCGTCCCCGTCTCCGTCCCCGTCCCCGTCCCCGTCCCCGTCCCCGTCCCCGTCCCCGTCCCCGTCCCCGTCCCCGTCCCCGTCCCCGTCCCCGTCCCCGTCCCCGTCCCCGTCCCCGTCCCCGTCCCCGTCCCCGTCCCCGTCCCCGTCCCCGTCCCCGTCCCCGTCCCCGTCCCCGTCCCCGTCCCCGTCCCCGTCCCCGTCCCCGTCCCCGTCCCCGTCCCCGTCCCCGTCCCCGTCCCCGTCCCCGTCCCCGTCCCCGTCCCCGTCCCCGTCCCCGTCCCCGTCCCCGTCCCCGTCCCCGTCCCCGTCCCCGTCCCCGTCCCCGTCCCCGTCCCCGTCCCCGTCCCCGTCCCCGTCCCCGTCCCCGTCCCCGTCCCCGTCCCCGTCCCCGTCCCCATTCCCATCCCATCCCCATCCCCATCCCCACCCCCATACTCATCCCCATTCTCATCTCCATACTCATCCCCATCACCATCCCCATACTCATACCCATCCTCATCCCCATTGACATCAGTAACCTTGGCGCTTAATAAAAATACATTTACTTAAGTTGCAAAAAAAAAAACAATTTAAGGTTTTATTATTACGAGTACCCTAATTAATACAACATGGCCGTGCCATTGGTATTCAGAATGCAAATGTAGTCTAATAGTGCTCTAGGATAATGCAAATATAGGAGGACGCAAATATCAGTACAATAAAAAAAGAAAATAATAAAATAATATACAAAATGTAATATTTGATAAGGCGCACGAAATTTGAAGCGTAAAACAGGGTCTAGTTTACAGTAAATAATTATTCCCACGAGAATATTTACTATTAAATATAAACAAACACCAGACGATAAAGACGGTTTTATTATTTGCTATTTTTATTGTCACGCTGCATTTATCACACGCAAGCACCCATTACAATGAATTGTTTCGCGAATACTTTCTGGTCTTACGTCAAACTAAAATAAGATTGATGATACTAAGAATATTCTTAAGTAAGACCAATTTTAGCCTACGTAGTCTTAAAAGATACTTAGGTAAAAGCGATATTAGCCTAAAGCAGCTTAAATTAGTTTTGGCTAGATTACTATAATAGTGAACAGCATTAAATAAGATTGATATTAGAATGATATTAAATCAAGTACGCTTATAATCGTGCCCAAATGCAGGCTTATACGATGATTTAGGATCAATATTAGAGCGAAAAAATAGTAGTCTTGAGACTGTTTTAAGACTGGTTTTTGCTGGTTGGGTATCGACTCATCGCGAGGACCAGTGACCGTTTCTATGGATCGTGTCAAACCGGCTTACATCCTTGCCGATAAACACCCATCACCGTCCGTCTCAATCACATCCACGGAAGGAGGCAAAAGCTACAGCACCGTCAAATGCACAGAATGCGCCTACTGCGACCATTCCGCGCCACGACTATACGACGCGGTCAGGACGAAGAGTCCGGTTCAAGGACGTATCCCCGGAGTAATCCTCTCCAAGGGGGGTGATGTAGTGCATCCTACAAAGAGCGTTCGCGCGCCTCACGCGTGATGGCCGGCGGAATACTCTCAGACAAGTGTCATTATAAAACATTCACATCAAGCCCCTCTTTTTGCTACCACGAATTTTCAGGCGCACCAAAATACATTCTGCTGAAACCTTTCTGATCGTTTCATTGTTGAGGAGCAAAGCATCCCCCTCACAAGTGTAATATTGACTTACTTAACTTAACTTAATCAGCCCGTAAACGGAGCCCACTGTTGGGCATAGGCCTCTTCTCTTTCACGCGAACCTATCCGGTCCAGTCCTAGTCTCGTCCAATGTTGTAATATTGGCCGTCTTTAATAAAAAAAACCTTGTGTTGTTGTTTATTTGTTTTCGTTTGTTTTATTTTTAGAATCGACTATGGGTCTTTTTCATAAAAACCAAATATACATGAATATTTTTTACATATATTTTTATGAAACAGGCCCCTGGGTATCTAGACAGTAGTTGCTACTTACAACCAAACCATATTTTGTACAAAACGACTTTGGAGCACAACAGCAGTACTTAACCTAGTTACTTAGTTTACATTTCATGATAAAATAAAAAAAATTTTTTTTTTTCTAAATCATCAGGACCACTTTTGATGCCCTTCTGAGAATTTGAAATAAGGACATGGGCCTTTAATTTGGCACATGTCTCAATCGTGGAGGTTCTTGGACCAAGCTCCATACATTTTTGCCCATTGTCATTTCTACTGAAAATGTTAGTTTTTTTTTCAGTACAATATAACTCCGAAAGGACAAACATTTGGCTGTTGGCGTCATAGTAACTTTTGTTCAGCTCGCTGAGACCTATTTTATGATGTATCACACATGGCTATTGGGCTGAGGTCCAAAATTGCATTCTTTTGACACCAGTAATATTTTTTTTTTCAGTTCTTCTGAAAACGGCTCATTAGCGTCGTAGAGAGACTGCATGTAATTTACTCTCCTCATTCTCCGTGAAGTGAAGGTCGTGAAGTGAAATACCGTATCCGATAATTGGTCCAAATTGTCCAGATCACTATCGCTATCGCTCGAAAATGCCGATAGTGCCATTTCTTCACTTTAGATAGTAAAGTAATGCACGACAAATCTTTAAAATAACTGCGAAGTCCGAGAAAAACGAGGGATATCGATTAGGGATTGTTTACGCTGATCGAGCAAACGTCAAAATCCACAGATAGGTTATTGCAAACGAAATCTGTCATTCACAAACAGAGGTCAATCCGAAATCTGTGATCCGACCTCCCATTGATAGATTGCTTTCACAGATAGTATTTTCAAACCATGGATAGGTTATTGGCACACGTAGTTACAAAAATGGATTGAATTCTCAATCTGAGATACCTAGCTAAAAATGGATCGGGATTGGTTATTAGTTTCGGGCGTTAGACAACTCGAAAGACTCACAATAAGAATGCATATGACAGTTCGGTTTAGGAGCATGAGATAGCTACTGGGAAAAAAGTCCCAGAATGTAACAGTGTGACATCATCATCATCATCATCAACCCATTATGTCCCCACCGAGGGGCACGGGTCTCTTCCCTGAGGAAGGTATAGGCCATACTCCACCACGGGGGCCAAGTCCGGATTGGTGGAGGCAGTGTGACATACCGGGAACAAAAGGGCTAAATTAGACCACTCCATATAGTGGAGTCTTACGTAATTTCATCCCTGCTCACGTCGGCAGGGAGTCCTGAAGCTGATGATGATAATATACATGTACATCCCAAAAGAGGTCCTGACAAACCTATTACGCTTCGCCCACAGTCAATTTTCGGATGTTTGCTTCGGGTGCTTAACATATAGATTACATTGTGTGATGACACCTCCAAGTCCCATATGAACGTCGACTACTTGTGTAATCCTAAATGTACAGTACATTATAAAGTACTTACTCGAAACAGGCATGCTTGTGGATGAAGCGAAAAAAGATCTTGGCTCGGTCGCCATGTAATGATGCTATTTCATGTGTAATGGGCTAGTTGCCCTAAAAATGTAATTAGTCCGTATTTTAGATTATTCAAAAATAAGGGCCACCTATTTTTTTATTTGTAAATTAGACCAAAAATGACAAAGATAAAGCCCATTAAAGTTAAGTGTGACGTCACGCCGTGCTGCATTTTTTAGCACGGAGTGACGTCACACGTAACTTTAATGGGATATATCTTTGTTATTTTATGTTTAATCGCAAAAAGAAAAATACGTGTCCAAAATTTTGTTATAATCTAAAATGCGGACTAAATAGAATTTAATTATTTTGACCCTGGAAACTACCCTATTCCTGGTGTACATACAGTAAAGAATATTCTATCTATCTATCTATCTAGGTATCTATTCCTTGATGAGAATTTAATGAGTGAGTATAATTATAGTCTGGTGTCGTATCTTTCAACGACATTGGACGTTCTACAAAAGCAGTACACTACTAGTCCACATAATATGGGACTTGCAGATGACACCATTCATTAGACATTACCTTTCGCTAATACCATAGATATCTCAAGGATGTCTGTGGCTAATACCTATGCCTTAAGGAACTTTATCTATTCTATCTATCTATCTATCTATCTATCTATCTATCTATATATATAAAAGGAGAAGCTGACTGACTGACTTAGAATCAACGCAGAGCCCAAACTACTGAACCTAGGGGGTTGAAATTTGGCATGGGAGTTCCTTAGGGAGCCTAGGGGAGCACTAAGAATGGATTTTTTGAAACTGACCCTGTAAAGGGGTAAACGGCGGTGTTAAAGTTTGTATGGAGGTATAAAAAAATGTTGTCAGATTTTCTTGAAACTTGAAATAAATACTCTTCAACACAATTGATTGAACACGTGTTTCAAGGTTTTTCTAAATTTAACCCTTAACGGGAGTGAACGGGGTTGCAACATTTTGAACTAAAGTCCACGCGGACGGAGTCGCGGCGAAAGCTAGTTCTAGATACACTTACTTAAATTGACTTTTTGTCGAAAGAGTCCAACCAGGCTTCGCTCGGTTTTTTTTTTTAATATTTATTTAATTTGCGTTTTATGTTGTTTTATTGCTCAGCAGTAGGGTTGTTTGATCATTTACTTGAGCTTGATAGTTTGATAGAGCGTAATAGAGCGTATGGTATTTTATAATACTGAGAATAAACTCATAAAATACAAGTTATGCCACAACACCAATAAATACGAGTATACAGTACTTTAAATATGAGTATTCCAAGAATAGCTCGTAGCCTGGGCTTCCTGAGTGATCTTAAACGATCACTAAGGTTAAGCAACATACGGCGCGTTCAGTCCATGGATGGGTCAACGTCAATGACTAACGCTAGTGGCATTTTTCCGAGCAGTTCCCTGCTTCGCAAGGCACGCTAAGCAGTTGGTGCCGGCTGCCGTCGATAGATGTCAGTCGTGAAGCCAAGTCAGAGGCCTTAGGGCGGCTTGAAAACTTCTGACAGTAAGACCAGCCACTAGTCTTACAAGCCTCCACCAATCCGGACTTGGCCCCCGTGGTGGAGTATGGCCTATACCTTCCTCAGGGAAGAGACCCGTGCCCCTCGGTGGGGACATGATGGGTTGATGATGATGATGATGAATCATGGTGAGCAGAGACTCCGACGAGTCAGAGACGAGCAAACGCGATTAAGCTCTGTGATCCAGAACGAAGCCTGGTCGGACTCTTCCGAAAAAAAGTCAAATAAGTGTATCAGGAATAAAATTAATAATGTGTAGTGCTGACGGAAGTTTCTGTCCGAAAATACCTATGCCTTATTTGGTCGCTTATATCCATTATATGTCCGCCTTGGATGACTACTACTACATACTGACCAGTTTACTAAGCCATGCTTAGCTTAGCCGCGAAATCGCTTCACCTTGGGATGAGCTAGTAACCCGCGCGTGGATGGCCAGCTGATCATAGAGTACCGAATATTTAGAGCCGACCGTGCGCTAAGTCTCCCTGTAGCGAAATCGCCAGTTGCACCATCGATTCACAAATAAGTACAAGATATTTGGGACACCTGGATGTGACTTGAATACTGAATACTCATTACGGAAATACACAAGAGTCTTTCAAAGTTTTTTTAAGTTCTAGATTTTCTTTTCCATGTCAATTGTTTTTCTTTTCTAATCTCAAGTTTTAAATCTACTAAACAGCAGTACGAGTTTGACCTCCAGTTTTAGATATGGAGGGTTCGGGTTAGATTCTCAGCGAAGGTAACAATAAGATTATGTTTTTTTTGTTTGCGATGAAAAAACAATCTCATTCTAACAAGCGCAGTTTATTCTCACCAAGCTTATATTTTCGGTATAATTTTTAATTTAATTGAATAATTTCTTATATTTGGGTCTACCTAACCGGATGCTTTGTTTTGAGGTTAAAGATATCTCCTCGGAATTCCTTAATATATCGTTGCATTGTTTACTAAACTTGCATAATTAAGATAAATGATATGATATTGATTTTTTTTATTAAAAGTTTCCCGTATGCCACCTCTCGCATGGCGAAATTTATCATAAAAAAATGATATCATCGACCAATTTAATGCAAACCAAATATATGTACTGAGTTTAGTGTACTTAAATTATTTCAGTTAATGTCATTTAGGTACATTTCTCTCCATTTTTTTAATATTTTTATTCGTAGAAAAAAGCTCTTCCCATTCAAATTAATTTGATTATTTATGCTTACATACTTATTTAATAAAACTTTTTGGGTTTTTAAACTACAGCACCACACAATACTTTCTAAGGACAGCTCTATCTGTTCGTTTACTCTATGTCTGTAATTGTGAACTTCATCCAATGTCAAGAAATAATTTCACCCATTATCTGGAACACGATGAGTTTACAATCAGTAATTAAATATATTTGCAATCATAATTATATTATATTTCCTATGAAGTGCACTTTTTGCTGAAATTTCCTCAATTATTCCGCATCTACTAGACCAACATAAAACAAAAGAACGACGGTGATATTAAAGGAATCATCATCACCAACCCATTATGTCCCCGCCAAGGGGCACGGGTCTCTTCCCTGAGGAAGGTATAGGTCATACTCCACCACGGGGGCCGAGTCCGGATTGGTGGAAGCTTGTAAGGCTAGTGGCTGGTCTCACTGTCAGAAGTCTTCAAGCCGCCATAAGGCCTTTGACTTGGCTTAACGACTGCCATCTATCGACGGCAGCCAGCACCAAATGCTTAAAGTGCTTTGCGAAGCACGGAACCGCTCCGAAAAATGCCACTAGCGTTAGTCATAGACGGTCACCCATGCACTGAACGCGCCCTATGTTGCTTAACCTTCGTGATCGTGTAAGATCACTCAGGCAACCGGGGCTACGAGCTATTCTTGGAATACTCATATTTAAAGTACTGTATACTCGTATTTATTGGTGTTGTGGCATAACTTGTATTTTATGAGTTTATTCTCAGTATTATAAAATACCATACGCTCTATTACGCTCTATCAAACTATCAAGCTCAAGTAAATGATCAAACAACCCTACTACTGAGCAATAAAACAACATAAAAAGCAAATTAAATAAATATTTAAAAAAAAAAGTTGTAAAGTACTCCCTGGACTTCGCAGTTAGAGCAAATAAACAAAAAATATATAATTTATATTCTGCTAGAATATAAAATATACCCACATATACAGTGGATATAATTTTCTGATGTAAAAACAACAAGAATGATTTATTTAATTAAATGAACTCACCATTATTTTGGATTCGCAACACAAATATATGTTTTTTGTACAATGAAGTATTTTCAATTTACAAACTAGTCGATTAATTACGTACCTACATTGTACAAGTATTCATAACCCACTAATGTAGAAATCCCTAGTCCCTTTAAAAAAAGTTACTCGAAAATAAAAATACAAATTGTAAAATGTAATTTTTTTTTCATCCAAAGATTATTAGACTTTATACCAAATAGAGGATGTATAACAAGTACCCAAAACCGCGTCCGTGCTTGCAACGAATAATGAAATTTGATGAAGCAAAAGTTTCAGGATCGTGGCGACTTGTTGACCCTGGTCTCTGCCTATCCCTCTGGGATATAGGCTAAAGTTTGTAGTATAATTCCTATTACTTTTTACCAAGAATAATACGAGGTATAAGAATGAATTACACTTTCGAGAAACGTAGCTGGGTGCGTGCTTTTGCTTGCAGGATAAGTAAGTAGGAACCTAAGGGTCATTATCTTTTCTTTGATCTTCGCTGATAATATTATGCTTGCCTAGATAACAGCGGTTGCTTCAAACTGTCGCCATTGATTGACCTAACATCACAATGTGTGGACGCTCTTAAGAACTGTTTTTTTTATATTTTTTTTACTCTATTGTAAAACCAAAATATTTCACCTTACTACAAAAGAAAGAACACAGTAATTCTAAAATACAAGACTAAATTATAACTTACATAACGATGTTCATCATATCTTTTGCGATAACTTGCTTGTTAATAGCTTTTTGGGCACATCGGAGACGTTACTGGCGTGCCACTTACAATGTGCCCAGACTTTCGGGTGAGCTACCCGGGCTTGGAATCGCTCACCAATTTTACGGCGACAATAAATGTAAGTAGCTACAACTTCAAATTCAACAGGATAGTTTCCAGGGTCAAAATAATTAAATTATATTTAGTCTGTATTTTAGATTATAAAAAAATATTGAAAACGTATTTTTTCTTTTTTCGATTAAACAAAAAATAACAAAGATATAGCCCATTAAAATTACGTGTGACGTCACTCTGTGCTAAAAAATGTAGCACTTTGTCATTTTTGGTCTAATTTACAATAAAAAAATACGTGTCCCTTATTTTTGAATAATCTAAAAGACGGACTAATTACATTTTTTAGGGCAACTAGTCCACTGTCCATATTCCACAAAGGCCTGCGCCGAGTGGTGGCCGAATATGGACAGTTGACCACAGTCGGCCACCACTTGGCGCAGGCCTTTCGGCCGCCATCGCAACGTTGTTACGCCACCAGGGGAGCAATTAAGTAAGACTCCACTGTATTGTCTGATTTAGCCCTTTTGTTGCCGGTATGTCACACTACTTTATGTTACACCGTTACATTCTGGCGGCCTTACTAATAAAGGTTACGAGCTGTGTATACAGCCGTTATGCGAGGTCTGACAAACTATTAGTTATTAATAATAATAAACTCATGCCCGTTATCCCCGAAGGGGTAGGCAGAGGCACCAGTCTCTAGAACTGGACCCACGTTTTGCCGAGTTTATTAGGTCCCAAACGTGACAAGTGGCAAGCCTGTCGCCGTTATCCGGGCACAATTTATCAGCGAATGGTGTTGCTGTACAAACAAATGTACGTAACTAAAAGTCATTGGTACATGCGTGATTCGAACCCAGACCCTCATGATCGAGAAGCAAGGGTCAACCCCACTACGCCACCACCGCTTCAAATAGTTATTCAGAGTGTATAATTTATTTATTAGTAAGGCCGTGGGAGTTTTTCACCCAGTAGGTATCTCATACTCCTACTCCGAACTGTCATATCTATATTAATAATTTCGTTCGGGTCTACGGTAGACTCGAACGATATGCACACCAAATGAAAGAGCGTAATAAAATAGTTGATCTGAGTCGACAACATATGGGCGGAAAATTCGTATTATCGAGCAGCATCAATATAAAAATTATTAAATTCAACTATGGCGTTGCTAAGTAAACATGTCAATGTCATCATTGTTGTGTTAGTGTCACAAGTTTTCATTGTGGACTGTTATGGCCGGTTTACATTATTTTAGTGTTTAGGAGAGTGCTATAATACAATTAGAGAGGCAAGTGCATTAGTACATTACTAGACGTTCGAGTGAACGTTTATATTTCTTCCAGTAGAGTGTCACTTCGTCGACGTCGCGAAATATGCGCTATCCTACTCAAAATACTATGAGTTTTAATGGAACACATAAGTAGGTAAGTTTGATAATTCGAGTTATTGAAAACAACACGCACCCGTCACGGGTCACTTGTGCACTCTCCTAAAGTTCTCACTAAATTTTTAGTTTATACACAGATAAGTAACGAGGATAGTAACGCGCTCAGGTGTTACTGGATAGAACAATAGAAACCAATTCTATTTTGATTCTAATTGAAAGGCAACTAGAACCGTACTATATCGTAAAACGTACTAAAGCAAGTGGCGCTTACACGTTTCTACAAAAGCACTCCAAAAGAAATAAAGAAAGAAAGAAAAAAAGAAAATTTATTTATTTGATACTCAAAACAAAACAAAAATACACACACACAGAGTGCGTACAATAATAAAAAAAAATAACACAGAAAGCATAAAAAGCGTAAAAATAAATAAACTGTACAACATGAAAATAATAATAAAATACATTAAAGGTTGAGCCCCCAAAATGGGCCTGATTCAGCATAATGTTGCAACAGAGTGTAAAGTAAAGCACTCTCCTAAAGACTAAGATAATCTAAACCGGCCCTTTGATCTAATTTGTCAACTCCATGGTGTGTGGAATACCGTGGCATCCAAGAAGGTTATTATAATCTGTGCCAACTGAGAAGGTGTAGTAAGTAATCTGTGGTGTTTTTCATTGGCGGGAAGACAATAATTGACATTGATGATCGGGAAGAATTATTTTTCAGACGCTCCAGGGAAAAAGGAAATCAAAGTCATAAATTGATCTTTATTGTTTTGTTTAGTTAGGTACCAATAAACTTATTGAAATGAAAAAGTCACTAGATAAGAAAAATACCAAAAATTAAAATGATGAAAAAAAACATGTGGTCAATACAAAACTAAAAGCTGTAAAGCCAAAGAGAGGGAGCTGTTTTTAGTTGATTAGCCAAGTGGATTCTACGTCTCATTGAATACGTCATTAGATTCACTAGCTGTTAAGTTCATGAAGGAAGCTCATTTAGTTAGTAATTTGTGATGAGGTACCATGACAAAGTTATGATAAGTATCCGATTTTCGCCTTGCATTCCTTCGTGAGTAGCCAGAACATGTCCAAAAGAGCAAGATTGGCTATCCGTAATAGTGTGCTGGTTCCAATACTGATTTAAGCATGGTAGCGAGATTTGGGTAAGGCAGAAGAATCATGAAAGTAGGATTAGTGCAGTACAAATGAGATCCTTAAGAAATATGTGTGGTGTTACTTTGAATGACAGAATACGCAATAGTGATCAGAGACCGAGGATGTAGAGAAAGAGGATGTAGTGAGTGACTAGAATTGAAAAAAGGAATGTTGCGCTGGTTTGGAGATGTGGAGAGGATGAACGAAGAAAGACTGTCAAAGCAAATATATCGGGCGAATGTGAGTGGAAGGGCCGGTAAGGGACGCCCCAGTTGCACATACTTCGACGAAATAGGGGATGTATTAGCAAAGGGCAGATTAAAAGTACCCGAAACCGATGTGGGTACATGCAACGACTAATGGATGTCGATGAAGCGAAAGTGATTTGTCAGGATAGTGGCAGGTGACAGTCCGTGGTCTCTGCCTACCCCTCTGGGATACAGGTGTGAGCTTATGTATCTGAATGTATTAAGAGATTTATATCTACTGGTGGTTGATAAATACAGAGGCGTCACCATATAAAAAAAACATACTGGAATATTATTTTGCGTCTACATTTTACCCGAGCGAAGCCGGGTTTTCGTCTAGTACATTCTTATTTTGGCTCTATCGATTTGTTTGCTTCTTTCGATTTGAATGCTAAACCCGATAGAGTGGAAAGTTACGTAATGTAAGGGCAGTTGCAGGGGAAGAGTGTGCGTTCTTCGTTGGCAATTTTACTAGTTGCGATAGGCGAATGTTTAGTTGTAACTAGTTGCGTTATGACTCCAAAAATAACAATTACCTCGTGGGCCGAGCGGCCCACCAAAAATTCTCTACATTAAGGGTCTCGGCTTCGCCTCGGCCCACATCTCCACGTTCGTCCATCAATGTCTCTTTTGCTGGCCGCTGCAGTAATGTACTATATTAGCAACATTACTCTTATTTTATATTTTTTTATTTATTTAGAACACAAAACAGGTTAGAGACACATTTTCGCAATTTTACAAACATACATTTTATCCAGAATCACCTATCCTAAAATCCATTTATCTATACTTGGTATTTTTCAGACTTTAAGCGACACTAAATCAAAAATCTTTAGCGGTAGAAAACTCGAAACAGTTTACAAATTTAGTGCTAGCTAGTACTAAATTTGCAAAAGGTATTGAATTTTCTACCAATAAAGGTTTTTAATTCAGTGTCGTTTAAAGTAAAAAAAAAATCCCAAATATAGATTAATGGATTATAGCTAGTCATCGACTGACATCTAAACAAAAACGTATCTAACGATTCCCTTGCAATAATTTTAAAATCATCCTAGACGGCTGTGCCGGCCAGTTACGATAAAGAGGAATTGCTACAGTACAATGAATAATTAACATAAAAATTGCAAAGCTAAGCAAAGATGACCCATTTTAAATTACAGCCTCCATTATATAATATTATGTTTTAGATATATGGGAGGTCCTCAAAAAATTCAGCGTGGAAACAAATAACAACGGAGGCGTCTCGGCAACTTGGCTCGGACCTACAGTTTTTTGCTTCGGTAAGTAATACATGCATCGTTTGAAATTAAAACTTTTGTAATCGATAAACATTCGGGAATTAATTAATTAATTCGGGAATCAATTTCTTGAAATTTTGTCGGGAGACTCTGAGCTGTTGGCAATTTCGGATAGAGCTCCCAACCTGTAAACGCGGCCGTCTTGCGTAAATGACTGATTTTCTGAAGTGTATTCTTTCTGTGTATGCTAAATAAAATCGCATCAATAATTATTATTAACAGCATCATCTAAAAATTTGAACTTCTATTAAGAGCTTAGTTCTTGGTGGTTAGTAAAGACGGAGCTGGAGTCCTCGGCTGCTAGTTTGTTAACCCCTGAAGGCCTTACGACCCGCCGGCGGGTCCAAGGTAAACTACGGCGCATTCCGTCAGACGGCACTTTGAATCGAATTTCGCAGATCATACATATGATACCACAGTTGCATGAGCATGTTTTAATTTTTGAAAATTGTGAAAAATTTCAAATATTACTCTGTGAAAATCTAACTTAGCTGTTAGGCCTGAGGTATTGTAAGTTTAATATCCATCTAATCAGCCCATATAATAGAGTTCACTGTCTTATCATAGGTCTAGTTTCAGTGACGCCAGCTCATCTGGCCTAAGTTTAAAATAATGATCAAATCCGGAGATTCTAACAATAATCATCATCAACCCATTATGTCCCCACCAAGGGGCACGGGTCTCTTCCCTGAGGAAGGTATAGGCCATACTCCACCACGGGGGCCAAGTCCGGATTGGTCGAGGCTTGTAAGACTAGTGGCTGGTCTTACTGTCAGAAGTTTTCAAGCCGCCCTAAGGCCTCTGACTTGGCTTAACGACTGCCATCTATCGACGGCAGCCGGCACTAGCTACTTAACGTGCCTTGCGAAGCACAGAACCGCTCGGAAAAATGCCACTAGCGTTAGTCATAGATGGTGACGCATCCATGGACTGAACGCGCCGTATGTTGTTTAACCTTAGTGATCGTTTAAGATCACTCAGGCAGCCCAGGCTACGAGCGATTCATTCCAAAAATAATAAAATTTAATTTCGGAGTCAATACTTATTTTTTTGTCGGAAGAGCAGGTTCCGCTCTTATTCGGCCAGAGCCATAGACGAGCTACCGACTACGTCTCTACTCTTTACAGCGCCTCTCTCTGTTTTTAGTGCAGTAATGTTTTGAAGTCCAAAGTAGTCCACACACCTTCCAGCAATCCAGCAACCAATACATAAAAACTTCCAATTATTTGAGAAATTCTTTATTTTTAAGTCGGTGAGAAATATGGCACAGCAGAAAATGTTGCATCATCGGATGAGACTCATGATTCCAAATTATTGTACTGTGATCAGCTTTTTTTCATATTCATATCCGAACAAACCTCATATTTAAACCAGATATTACCTAACAAAAAAATACTATTATGAATACGTTCTTTTACAGTTTTAACAGACCCTGAGATCGCTCTAAAGTTGTCTAACACGTGCCTGGACAAGCCTTACTTCTACAACTGGGGGAAAAATTTCGTCGGCGAAGGATTAATTACATCGAGTTGTAATTTTTTTTTATTTTCTCTTTACACATAACTATTTCTTTTAGTTTCTTGGTTTTCTTCTCACCTGTGATTTTACGTTCAATGTTCTTACAGCCAACGTTTGGAAAACTCACCGAAAGCTGCTTAACCCAGCGTTCAACCAGAACGTGCTGAATGGTTTTCTCAAAATCTTCAATCAGCTATCAAGGGAACTAGTTCAGACACTCTCCGAATTCGCTGATGGCAAAGAGTTTGATCCTAGACCGTTTGTTGCTAAAAGCGCTTTGGAGACTATTTGTCGTAAGTAATTCGAAAGCAATGAATGCACTTAGCTGCTTATGATCCAGAATTGCTTAAAAATACACTGATGTACTGGATATATTCAGCATAACCTCCAATCAATTATAACCTTAATTCTCTTTTGGCAAGCAATATGTTAGTTGGACCAGAGCAATAAGAGAGTGGTTACTGTGAACAGGATGGTGTGTATAGACAGAGTGATATAATATTACTTGGACAACATCGCGGTGTTGCTGACAAATGGTCTGCAAATGTGGTAGATGAGAGATAGCACAAATGACCTCATACACATTAAAGGCTTAAGCCTTTCAGTGGTAAAAGGTTGTTATTTTTAAATACATGATATCTAATTCAACAGAAACAGCTATGGGTCTGCCAAATGACAAAATGGGCATCGTCGATGAAACATACCTGAATACGATGGATAAAATGCTTCAACTATACATCCATAGAATGCGCAACTTGTGGATACACCCCCAGAGCATTTACAATATGACGTCGATGAAACGAAAAGAGGACTCCTTTATCAAGATTTTACAGAATGTTTCGATAAATGTAAGAATCGTATTAAAATATTATCTTTCATCATCATCATCAACCCATCATGTCCCCACCGAGGGGCACGGGTCTCTTCCCTGAGGAAGGTATAGGCCATACTCCACCACGGGGGCCAAGTCCGGATTGGTGGAGGCTTGTAAGACTAGTGGCTGGTCTTACTGTCAGAAGTTTTCAAGCCGCCCTAAGGCCTCTGACTTGGCTTAACGACTGCCATCTATCGACGGCAGCCGGCACCAACTGCTTAACGTGCCTTGCGAAGCACGGAATCGCTCGGAAAAATGCCACTAGCGTTAGTCATAGACGGTGACCCATCCATGGACTGAACGCGCCGTATGTTGCTTAACCTTAGTGATCGTTTAAGATCACTCAGGCAGCCCAGGCTACGAGCGATTCTCTTTACCTAGTTCCAAACATTGCTCATAGTAATATAAAATATTTGTAGAACATTCCATTAACTTTACTGTAAATAAGTGTTAGCACGAAATTATATTTTAAAAAAGAATCCTATAAAGATCATCTACATTTACTCAACCTTAAATCAATTTTCGTTTCAGGTTTTAAGAAAGAGCAAAGAGTTGATTTTGAATGGGAAATCAGTTTCAACTGATGATGATAAGTTCAAGCCTTTAATAAATCACTTACTGGAGATGTCAGATGACGGTCGACTCGCTGATAATGAAATCAGGGAGGAGGTAGACACTATGATAGGAGCTGGGTATGAAACAACGGCCAATACGTTGGTGATGGCCCTGATCATGATTGGTTCTATTGCTGAGATCCAAGACAGGATCATAAAAGAGTGAGTTGCCTTAATTTTCCTTCATTATCCACCATAATGGGTTGATAATGAAGGGAAGGTCCCCACCGAGGGGCATGGGTCTCTTCCCTGAGGAAGGTAGGCCATACTCCACCACGGGGGCCAAGTCCGGATTGGTGGAGGTTTGTAAAACTAGTGGCTGGTCTTATTGTCAGAAGTTTTCAAACCGCCCTAAAGCCTCTGACTTGGCTTAACGATAGTCATCTATCGACAGCAGGCGGCACCAACTGCTTGGCATGCCTTGCGAAGTATGGATATTTTTCCTTCATGAGAAGAAAATTGTAATAATAAAAATTTACGTTATGATTTTTTTTTAAAGTTAAAAGTATAATTTATGCATAGAACCAGCGAACAAAGAATCTCCACGTTTATTCTTTTTAATACACGTTTTAATGTAATTACAAGTATTTTCGACTTCAAGTTTTTATGAATTTCAACATATTCATATTGTGTAACAACATAATAGTTTTCAATTATTTAAAAACGCCGTAGGAGCAACAGGAAATACAACAACGAACTTAAATTGACAAATGTAATTTTATTAACATCAAATTCGGCTTATTAATTAAATTATGTTCAAAGTACATAATGACAAATCTAAAACCAAAAACTTTGATGGTGTTCTGAATATGCAATGTGTTTGGTCTGTGAAGGTTAGAAGATACATTTGGCGATATGGATCGGGACGTTACAAAAGAAGACCTGTCCAAGCTGGTATACCTGGAAGCAGTTGTCAAGGAGTGCTTACGGTTCTATCCTGTGGTCCCAATGATTGGGAGATGCACTGATAAGGACGTCACTATTGGTAGGTCCCGGTGATTTTGTCGTAATCAGTCAATAATTTTAGCATTTGTCTACTAATTTTACCAGCCTAAATAAGTGCCACTATAGGGCACAGGCCTTCTCTCAGAGAGAGAGAGAGAGAGAGAGAGCGTATAGGCTTTACTCACCATGCGTGCCCACCACAGATTGGTAACTTCAAGTCCTGGGGTTTAGATAGATACATAGATAACACTTTATTGCTCAACCAGGATACAGAGTTATTGTAATTTCCTTATATCTAAGTAATGGTAAACAATTGGTGGTCTTATCGCTTAGAGCGATCTCTTCCAGACAACCTTTGGATGGAGAGAAATTAATTTAAAGATAACACCTTTGGCTGTACTTCGGTTAAGAAACAATTATGAGTGTCTTTTCATTTTGTGTGTACAATAATACGATAAACTGTTTTATATGTATCTGTCTATATCATGACACTATCTCTGGTTTTCAGATAATATCACCTTCCCAGCGGGTTGCGAAATATTCATCTCAATTTGGGGCATCCACCGTCACCCGTGCTGGGGCGAAAACAGGAATGAGTTCGTGCCCGATCGCTGGCTCAGCCCCGACACGTTGCCTAGCACCCAGAATGCCTTCGTCGCCTTCTCCATGGGGAAACGGACGTGCATAGGTAACTTTTGCAGTTATTGTCGAGTTAACATATTTTCCTGTTACATTAGGAAGGCACTCGAGCTAGTGATATTTAATATCAACACTATCTTTCTCTTTATCATCGACTACTTTGTGAAGCCATTTACTTTGACTGGAACTTTCATCAGCTGCTTATAGTCTTAAGTTTATTTTGAGTTATAGTTAAGTGCCTCGATGCGGCATCACGTCTGATTACCATGCCAGAGGTCGTGGGTTCGATTCCTACCTTACATTAGGCCTTACATTATTTTTTTCGCATGTTTGGATGTAATTCCATATTTGCCTGGATACCAGAGTACAGGATATCCTAGTTTGGGACCAGGACATGTTATGATTGTGTTGTGTTTAAGATTTTATTCATTTCAATCGTTCGCTTTGATTGCGTCTCTTTGTTTTAGAACACTGCTAAAGGTAAGTTATTGTATCCGGAGAACAATTTACAAATGTTTAGGGCTTACGAAAGTTTCTGCTAAGCATAAGTGAGTGGTTGACCAAAAAGGGACCGAGGGATTGGAAACCGTTATTTTTTTTTATTTGAATTTTTTAATCTGTGGGAGGTCTAACCCATGTCTAACCAGAATATTTTTCGGTGCCGTAGTGCCGTAGTTATTTTTTTATGATGTTTTTGTGAGCCGAGCCGAGTCGAGACCTGTCTGTGTCTATACACGAAACTTCAAACGCGATTTTCTCAAAATCAATTATTTCCCCTTGAGGTCCCTTTTTGGTCAACCACTCACATATGCTTTGTGCTTGTGTATTATGGATAGATACTGTATCTTGGAGGAGCAGGAAAATGCCAGGGCTTTCCACTTGGTATGATCATAATAAATCTTTTTTTTTTTTTTTAATTAAAAACTGACCAACGATTGACCCCGATCTCACCTGATGGTAAGTGAAGATGGAGCCGACGATGTTCCTCGTTGGTTCAGTAAGAGCCTATTCACTCTAGCCTTAAAGGCACCCAAATTGTACCTTTCCGGAAAAACAGAGGAAGGGAGCGAATTCCATTCCTTAGCGGTGCGCATTAGAAACGACGAGGCGAAACGCTTCGTGCGCCCAAAAGGTGTCTGTACCACATAAGGATGAAGTCGCTCCCCTCTCCTGGTTGTCCGGTGATGGAAAGGAGATGGCGGGATAAGATCGTGTAATTCCCGTGCGCACTCTCCAAAATATCTCTTATTTGTCCAAACGAGAATAATGGCTGATTTCATATTTTCCAGCGTAGTTAGTTAGATCCAGACCAGTTTTTGGTCAGGATTTTATTCGTATGGCCGTCAAATTAGGCCGAAGTGTACCATTTTTGTAATGTCACTTAAGTCGCAATTTAAATCGACTTTTGTATGAAGACTTTTAATTAACTGTTGTATAAGCCACGTTTAAGATAGTGGTGCAAGTTGGCCTTAATCGTATACATAAGTAAATGTCATTCTCATTCCGGAAATATATGTTTTCAGGCAAAGTCTACGCCATGATGTCGGTGAAGGCAACACTGGTTCATATCCTGCGAAAGTATCGAGTGAAGGCAGACCATACAAAGCTGGAGTTCACTATGGACGTGGTGCTGAAAGCGGCGACTGGAAACCAGATATCCTTAGAACCACGCTAAGTTGGCTATTAACCTAAGTATTTAGTTCACTGACGAGAATCTAGCTAGTCAATATACCACTGAATTGTGCAACATGCCTATTTTGCATTAAAACCAACTGTTGTCTGTTTTTCTTTGGGTGCTCAACTTTTTCTGTTTGTAATAAGGGCCAAGGAAACCTCTTGTCAGCATCTTACGACAGTGATTCCAGCAAAGTACCAGTTCGTTGTTTGTATTGGCAGCTCAAAAAGCAAGATAGTTGAATTCTTTGCTAACTTCCGTTAGAAGACGGCACATACCTAAAGGAGAAGAAGAAGCGTCTTGTAAATTTTTGGTTCGATAGAAGTGGCTGTTGATACTTTTGGTAGTTGTGTTTATCTCAGACAAGTAAAGTAGATGTGCCTGCGATGTCTAGCTAGATTCCTGTCTGTGGATGAGTTCATTCATTTAGGTTAAGCGCTTTGGTAAAGTCCGTTCGCTTAGATAGTGTCGGTACACACGAAGGCAATCTTGGTTTTAGTAAAAAAAAACCATTTATTTCAATAATACAACTTAGACGACAAAAATACTTTAAATAGAAAAAAAACATGGTACGCAATATACCTAATGAAGCACAAAATAAAACACTAATCTTCATCACTCGAAGTGTCCTTAGAATATTCATCTCCACCGGTATTTAGAATAGGTACCTAGGGAGTGATGCAGGATCGTCTCGTTTTAAATCCATTCTAAAATACTGATTGATTTACTTCTTTAATTGCGTGATCTACATAATAGTAGAATGAGACGAGCTGCGAGCCAAATTCACTGGCGTGTTTGCGCCGCGTCGGCTTCCTGTAATTTCTTTTATGAAAAGCTGCCACGCGCCGAGGCGGTAAATATCAAAGTGACACTATGATAGCGAACAGACTATACCATTATATTTTGGTACAATTGTAGGTGCCAGTTAGCAGCTTCAGCCCTGATCTAGTAATCTTAATCAAGAAGCTGACACTATGTCGTCATGCCTCAGCCATATCTGACGGTGCGGATAAGTAAAGTTGGTGAAAATTATGAAAACTGACCAAGTGACCAAACCGATAAAGTAGGAGCCATGTGACAAACGCTTTTCGTCATTAGTGCCGTATTTGACTTGGTTTTGACTATTCTAGTGGGATCTCTTTGGGCTCGCTTATTATTATCTCTAGCTTTAAAAATAGATCCTCATTTGTTTTTACAAAAAGGCATGTCTCTAATAAATATGTACATCGCAGGCAATGTGAGAATATTATATTTAATAAAGATAGGCTTACACGTATCTTATAGTTGATGGCCAAACATGGCTCTGATGCAACGTTTATGTTGTTTAAATACTGTTGTTTAAATACTGTTGTTTAAATACTGATACTTTATTTGTGGAGTTGCCCCAAAATATCGGTATATTTATTTATTTTGGACTATTAACTGCTGGTATAAATAAGAACACAAAGTACTATATTGAAGTAAATACTTGTTATTCAGGCACGCTTTATTTTGGGACATGTATCTAGTGGGAATCTAGTTTGAGAGTAGCAACCTTGGAAATAAACAAATGGGGCTGCAACAATGCCATCTATAGAGTCAATGAAACTAATTAGTCGTGCCGAATTCAAGTTCGATAAGCGCCCTCTGAAAGTAAGGTTTGGTATTACTAATTTATGCTACGAAATTAAAAATATACATATTACACCAACAACGTGTCATTTAACAATACTTTGCGAATTTGTGTCCTTACACAAAATGTATTTCCCTGTTCTAAGATTAGACCCCATGCACCCAGCGCCTGCGCAACTTACACGCGCGCTTTTATTAACTCTCCCATCAACCGACGCAACCAACAGTACAACAGATACAATAGATACGATACTTGTAAGAGAATACTAATAATTTAATTTTATTATACTAGGCCGAGCGCCGCGGAGAGTGAAGCTCGCAGCGGCGCACAGTGGTTCGTTTCCATACAAGAGGTTGGACATAGGATCCTTAAAAAACAAAATGCGTTATTTTTTAAAAACAAAACTACCAACGCATTCTATAACCAAAGAGAAACAACAAATACAACATTAACTTTTTTTGATATGACCCATAATTTATGAGTAAATAATTAAAAACCATTTCTTTAGTATGGAGAGTAGCATAAAAATTTGATATCTCATGATTCCCTCCTGTTTTCGGATTACGGTTTTCAAAAATAGTATTAGCATATTATTTACTACATTTCATCCTTTAACACATGGTGCCCCTAACGTGCCCCTTAAGAGATATGGATGATAAAGGAAAAATAATACCACGTGAGCGGTAGATGTAGGTAGGTACAGACATAAGTTCACGCCTGTATCCCAGAAGGGTAGGCAGAGACCAGGTACCGTTTGGGAGAATGAGCGGCCGTCATCCACTCCATACTCCCGGCCTTGGTCTTTCAAGTTCATACGAGATACAGAATCAAATGTGAAGAACAAAATGGCCGCGTTTGAAGCAGATATTACTCCACTCACTCCAACTACTTACGAAAACACCACGATCAACCACAATCTTATGTTGACAATGATAGACGGCAAAATACATTCGATTATTTCTGAGACTTCGGCTGGATTTTGTGATCTTTGCAAAGCTCTTCCAGTTGAATTTAACGATTTACAAGAGGTTAGAGCCAAGCCAGTCAACAAAGACATGTAAAACTATGAATTAACAGCTCGTCTGACAGGACTAGATGTTCATCTAATAAGAAGAATGGCCGTAATTGTGCAGTGCCTTGTGCGAATGCAGTCAGGCCGAGGGAACTGCGGATCACATCTTCTTGGAGTGTACAAAATACAATTCCTCGTTATAAAGTTATCTTGCACTGGATCTTCCCCTTCCCGCCAGCCTCCGTTGCGTACTACCGTTTGTATCTCTTCATTTGCTAGTATTTTGTTCATTATTATGTAGAAACTAACATAATTAGATTGTTGTTTGTGTACTGTTCCGACTAACATCATCAAAATGTATATTATATTGTGTACGTCTTTTTTACAGCTTGACAGAGTTATATAAAAAAAAAACTTGTGTTTCATCCTCAGAGTTGCTACTTTTCCGTAACTCAGACATTATTTTTTATTATTTATTTTTAAAGTTCTTTATTTAACATAATTCTTTTAACAATGCTTAAAACCTAGTGTACATTTTATCAGGCTAAGTAGGTGAGCCTATTATAAACAATGCATGAAACTTACATATTATTTTTTATACATATTCTTATGCTCACGTTACTATTTATATGAACATTACAACAAAAGGTTATGCGCACTTTGTAGCAATGCACATTTATGATATACCAAATTGGGTACATACGTATAATTATTTAATTATATTTAAGTTTAAGTTCCAGAGGACTGCATCATGTGATACTGTCCTCTGGAACATAAAAATACACATAGCTAAGCCTATCAGATCGCCTCCCAAGTGCCACTTAAGTAGTTATCTAAACAGAATTTTCTTGTTTCGGTATGTTGAAGGCTTTTCAAGTCCAACGCAACCAAATTTACACTTATGAAGCGGCACAAGGAGTCCCCTGGCTATGTTAGTCGAACATACTGCACTTTTAACAAACATATCGATGTTTACTATCGCAAGGTCGTGTATTACCTATGCCTGCAATCAAGTTATTTGGGTGGCTACTATTATTACTTGTTTAATAAAATTTATTAGTTAATTTTAAAATAAATTCAAATAGCTTAGGAAGTTTAATGAAGTCATGTAATTTTGATAGGTTTGTTCGAAACGGTGTGTTAAATGCGATTTTAAGAGCTCTGTTTTGAATAACTTGTAGTTTGTTATGATTCGTTTTTGAAGTACTACTCCAAACAGGACAACCATAGGTTATACATGGCCTTATGAGTGTGGTATACATTTTTAATTTAGTACTACTACTTAATATTGCTCGCCGATTTAGTAGGGGACTTAGGGCCTTAAAAGCGTTAATTCCTTTGAGTCTAGTTTGTGTTACATGCTCTTTCCAGTTGAGCTTCTTATCAAAGTGAAGGCCAAGATATTTAATAGACTTACTCCATTTAACGGAGTGACCATCAATTATTAGTCTCCTTGATGGTAAGCGAAGTTTGCGAGTAAAAATTATTGCTTCGGTTTTAGTAGTGTTAAGTTTGAGCTTCCACTCTGTAAAGTACTTTGTTTACCTATTAATGGCCAGTTGTAACCGGTCAATTATGAGGTCGGTATCATTAGAGGATGTGAAACAAGCCGTGTCATCCGCAAAGCACGCTAAACTAGTCCGTGTTTGTATAGGAATGTCGTTGAGGTAGATCAGAAAAAGATGCGGTCCCAATATGGAACTCCGTGGAACACCTGCGGGCACAGTACGAGGAGTGGATGAGTTTTCGCCTATGTAAACCTTAAACATTCTGTCTGATAGGTAACAGTCGATAATGTTGATCAAAGCTGGAGGAAAATTATTATTAATTAGTTTGTGGATAAGGCCCTTGTGCCAAACCGAGTCGAAGGCTTTTTCAATATCCAACAGAAACATTCCTGTGGAAAGGCCGATATTGAGATTGTGAGCAACGTTTTCGGCAACTCTAGGTAGCTGTTGGACAGTTGAATGTGCACTGCGAAAGCCGAATTGTTCATTTATTAGGAGGTTTTTGGTAACATTCGATAGTCGTGAATTTATGAGCTTTTCAAATAGCTTTCCTAAACACGGTAACAGACTAATAGGTCAGTAGTTTATGAGGATAGACTCATTTTTACCAGGCATTTTAATAGCTATCACTTTTGCCACCTTCCATGCAGACGGAAAATACGCCAATGCGAAGCAACAATTAAATATTTTAGTTAATAGGACTATAATTTTTTGTGGAATATTTTTTATCAGGCAGTTAGCAATTTGGTCATATCCCGGAGCTTTACGTAACTTTAGTTTGCGAATGTGCTTATGCACTTCACTTGGATGGACCAGTTGAAAAGAAAGATCGTGCTCGCGTGACTGAAATTTGGCTAGTGATTCGTTCACCATATGGTCGGTATTTTCACACGGCCAGTCCGCCGTGAGGCACATGTTCTGTTGAAAGGCTGCAGCAAGTTCCTCGCACTGTTCCTTGGGGGTAACCACAGTGGCGCCATTACTACCTATAAGAGGTGGTATTATGGTGGTGTTAGAGGAACATTTTATGCTCTTAGCTAACCGCCACAGGTCTGTACCAGGATTGTCAACTTTTTGTAGTTTATCCCTCCACTTTTTATCATTATGTTGTTTGATGCCCTGTTTTATGTTCTTGTTGAGAAAATTTATTTGAGTGTGTAGGATTTGGCGCAAATTAAGATTTTGTTCTAGTTGGGCTTGTCTACGTAGTCTATTTCTAAATGTTATTAATCTACGGACTCTACGTGGTAGTGGCGTAGGAGAGTGTTTGACAGTTATCAATGGTATAGTCGCGTCTCTAGCTTGCTCTATGCTGTAGGTGAGATTATCAATGCAATCATCTATTTCTTCTCTTGTTTTAAATACAAGCGAAGAGAGTGTTACGTTTTCGTTCAGACAATTGCGGTAATCGGGCCAATTGGCTTTTGCGTAGTTATAACGGGTAATAATCTTAATTTGCGCCAAATCCTACACACTCAAATAAATTTTCTCAACAAGAACATAAAACAGGGCATTAAACAACATAATGATAAAAAGTGGAGGGATAAACTACAAAAAGTTGACAATCCTGGTACAGACCTGTGGCGGTTAGCTAAGAGCATAAAATGTTCCTCTAACACCACCATAATACCACCTCTTATAGGTAGTAATGGCGCCACTGTGGTCACCCCCAAGGAACAGTGCGAGGAACTTGCTGCAGCCTTTCAACAGAACATGTGCCTCACGGCGGACTGGCCGTGTGAAAATACCGACCATATGGTGAACGAATCACTAGCCAAATTCCAGTCACGCGAGCACGATCTTTCTTTTCAACTGGTCCATCCAAGTGAAGTGCATAAGCACATTCGCAAACTAAAGTTACGTAAAGCTCCGGGATATGACCAAATTGCTAACTGCCTGATAAAAAATATTCCACAAAAAATTATAGTCCTATTAACTAAAATATTTAATTGTTGCTTCGCATTGGCGTATTTTCCGTCTGCATGGAAGGTGGCAAAAGTGATAGCTATTAAAAAGCCTGGTAAAAATGAGTCTATCCTCATAAACTACCGACCTATTAGTCTGTTACCGTGTTTAGGAAAGCTATTTGAAAAGCTCATAAATTCACGACTATCGAATGTTACCAAAAACCTCCTAATAAATGAACAATTCGGCTTTCGCAGTGCACATTCAACTGTCCAACAGCTACCTAGAGTTGCCGAAAACGTTGCTCACAATCTCAATATCGGCCTTTCCACAGGAATGTTTCTGTTGGATATTGAAAAAGCCTTCGACTCGGTTTGGCACAAGGGCCTTATCCACAAACTAATTAATAATAATTTTCCTCCAGCTTTGATCAACATTATCGACTGTTACCTATCAGACAGAATGTTTAAGGTTTACATAGGCGAAAACTCATCCACTCCTCGTACTGTGCCCGCAGGTGTTCCACGGAGTTCCATATTGGGACCGCATCTTTTTCTGATCTACCTCAACGACATTCCTATACAAACACGGACTAGTTTAGCGTGCTTTGCGGATGACACGGCTTGTTTCACATCCTCTAATGATACCGACCTCATAATTGACCGGTTACAACTGGCCATTAATAGGTAAACAAAGTACTTTACAGAGTGGAAGCTCAAACTTAACACTACTAAAACCGAAGCAATAATTTTTACTCGCAAACTTCGCTTACCATCAAGGAGACTAATAATTGATGGTCACTCCGTTAAATGGAGTAAGTCTATTAAATATCTTGGCCTTCACTTTGATAAGAAGCTCAACTGGAAAGAGCATGTAACACAAACTAGACTCAAAGGAATTAACGCTTTTAAGGCCCTAAGTCCCCTACTAAATCGGCGAGCAATATTAAGTAGTAGTACTAAATTAAAAATGTATACCACACTCATAAGGCCATGTATAACCTATGGTTGTCCTGTTTGGAGTAGTACTTCAAAAACGAATCATAACAAACTACAAGTTATTCAAAACAGAGCTCTTAAAATCGCATTTAACACACCGTTTCGAACAAACCTATCAAAATTACATGACTTCATTAAACTTCCTAAGCTATTTGAATTTATTTTAAAATTAACTAAGAAATTTTATTAAACAAGTAATAATAGTAGCCACCCAAATAACTTGATATACGGTCTGCGATTGCCAACCCGCCTGCTCAGCGTGGCAATTACGAGCAAATCATTCCATGAAAAGCCAGAACGGACCACGGCCCCCAGTTCCCGGTCGCCCTGCTATTCCTGATCAAGGCGGCGGTCACGGTAACGGCAGGGTAGGGGGTGCGAAGAATCCCCGGGTTACGAAAGGCTGCCAAAAACAACTGACCTTGGCGACGTATAACGGACGCACATTACGGCTGGACGAGCACCTGGCACTACTGGAAGTCGAACTCGAGAAGGTAAAGTGGGATGTTCTTGGGTTATCTGAAGTCCGAAGAGAGGGGGAGGACACCGTAACCCTTGAATCAGGCCAAGATTATGTTCAATGAACATGTAAATCCGGAGCCAATTGCAGTTCAAGGCAGTATTCTCGAAGTCGTTAAGGAGTATGTTTACCTCGGGCAAACCATACAATTAGGTAAAAACAACTTCGAGAAAGAGGCTAATAGAAGAATACAGCTGGGCTGGGCAGCATATGGGAAACTACGTCGAGTCTTCACATCGCCAATCCCACAGTGTCTAAAGACGAAAGTCTTCAACCAGTGCGTCCTACCCGTCATGACATACGGTGCCGAAACGTGGACACTCACGGTGGGGCTGATCCACAAATTTAAAGTCGCTCAGCGTGCTATGGAAAGGGCTATGCTCGGGATTTCTCTGAAAGATCGAATTCGAAACGAAGTCATCCGACAGAGAACCAAAGTCACCGACATAGCCCACCGAATTAGCATGCTGAAGTGGCAGTGGGCCGGCCATATCACCCGAAGAACTGATAACCGATGGGGTAGAAGAGTTCTTGAGTGGAGACCGCGGATCGGTAAACGTAGTGTAGGACGTCCTCAGACTCGGTGGAGCGATGATCTTCGCAGGGTGGCTGGCAAGAGCTGGATGAGAGTAGCCGAGGACCGTGCTCAGTGGCGTGTAATGGGAGAGGCCTATGTCCAGCAGTGGACAACCGTAGGCCGATGATGATGATGATGAAATAACTTGATTGCAGGCATAGGTAATACACGACCTTGCGATAGTAAACATCGATACAAATATATTGTAAAGGTACCCCATCACTACGCGCTTGAGTCGCATACGCCTAGCAACTAATATGCCTACGATCCGGCTTGCGTCATTCGCCGCTCGCATCGTACCGCGCTCACTATAAAATACTATTATAAAATACCCCTAAAAACATTAAATATTTTGATATATACATACATTAGGCCGATATCTATACTACATCCTTGAACATATACTAGAAATGTTTGTGCGAATATAAAATCAACAGCTTTATCTTGTTCATTTATATTTTTTTGGAATCCTAAATTCCACGCTGACGAAGACGCTGACAAAAGCTAGTTATTTATAAAATCTGATTTATTTGAATTTCGTAGAAATACATATCCGAAAAGAAATAATTATGAGCATTTGAATTTTTTTGTGTGGGAGGGTCCTGGATCACCGTAATGTTCTTCCAGTTCCGTGGTACATTCCGATGACATTTCACATTCCACAATTGTATTATCCGGTGCACCATCTTCTGCATCTTCCAACCGAAAAATCACAGCCTACTGACCGTTAGTACATCCGCAGTGTGCCACGGCCACGTAGCCACGGTAGCCTTGTTACCATAGCAACGCGACCATTGGCCGCGTTACCATAGCAATGCAGGTATACGACGTCGCGGCGGCTTCGTATAGCACAAAGTTTAGGCCCTGAATATATAACAGCGATGTGTACGGAAATAATATTTTGCGTGAATGTGATTAAAAAGTTCCGGATCGCGTATGAGGTTGCAAATTTGTAAATGCATCAGAATAGATGTTTTCGAAGTTTGCAACCAAGTTTCAAAACTTTTGTAATTATTCCGAGACCACATTACTCGAAAAAATGACCACGAATGAAAAAGAATTATAAATAAACATGTTCCGGTCAACGTAAAAGGTTGCAAATTTATACAATCATTTGGTATATTTTTCCGATATATCTGTCAAATTTGCAGAACTTTTGAAACGTGTTCCTTCAGTTTAATAAAGAAAAACATTAATTTTTAATAACAAAAAATGTTCCGTACACTTAAATTGGTTGCAAATTTGACACGTGATGTAAAATAATATATTTAACACCACTCCAACTTTGCAGAACTTTTGGAATTTTGGTCTCAAGAACTGAGCAAATTATCATTTATTGCATTTTTAACAATGTTCCGGACCGCAGAACAGGTTGCAAAATTTTATAGTTTGTTTTAATACCATTCCCGACCTTACATCAAAATTTGAAAACTTTTGGAATTATAATGAATTAATTGTCTTGACTGACTGGACTACAAGACCAACCAATACCATGCGATCGCCTTTAGTCTATAAAAGGGAGGGCTAAACGATAAACCGGCAGTCTTGTTCGGGCGATGTGATTGGGCGGAAGCTCTGTCCGATTTAAGAATTTATATTTATAATAAAAGTAAAATTAAATTGTGAATATTGTAAGTGATTATTGTGTTGTTCGTGATATATCAGAAATGGGGATGCAACTTCGTGCCGATGAAACGTGAGTCCTTTTTCGTTAAGTAGGCTGTCTAATTTTTAAATTTTCGAAGGCTGAAAATTTCTAACAAATGTTTTCTGGCACACGTGTTATCTGGGAATAAGTAATTTTCCGAAACGTATTGTGATCTCAAGCTTAGAAGTCGAAGCATTAGGTATCGCATAGTATCTGAAGTTTTGAAATTAAAGTCCGACAATGAAACCTGACAATTTTTCAGATGGATAAGTTTTATTCCACTCTCATAGCTGGAAAGGCTTAATTTTATGGAGCCATGTGTATATATATGAATCCCGACCGTATTCGGCCACAGCGACTGGGATCTGACTATTCAGAGTGACGCACATGTGCTCTCAAGTGGCTCATATAGCCAATTTTGGCGGAGAATTTGCGTCCACATTTTTTGCACGTTAGCGCCCCTCCGACGTAATTGTAGTGTATGGCCGCGGGTGGTCGGGCCTTGAGCTCGTCTCGCTTAGCATCGAGCTGTGATCTGCGTTTCTCTTCAAAAAGATTTATCTTAGAGCTCACGGCATGCCTCCACACCGCTCGGTCGGCTGCCAATGTCTCCAACTGTGCCGGATCCATGTCACATCGTTTCATGTGACGCTTAAGCACATCTTTATACCGCAAGAGTTGACCGCCTTGCGTCCGCTTGCCAACCTGCAGCTCTGAGTAGAAGATGCGCTTTGCCACTCTGTCATCAGGCATACGGGCGACACGGCCGCACCAGCGCAGCTGCCGCCGCATTAGATATGCCTCTATACCGCTGACCTTCGCTCGCCGTAGAATTTCCGTGTTTCGAACACGGTCCGACCACTGGATGCTCATAATGTCGCGTAGGCATTTCAGGTGGAATCTATCTAATGTGCGGATATGCTTACGGTACAGGCACCAAGTCTCAGAGGCATACAAAAAATTTGGCAAAACGATTGCCATGTACACAGCTATTTTCGTAGAGAGCCTTATGTCGTGCGAATGAAACACCCTAGGACGAAGTCTACCGAAGGCTGCAGCTGCTGCTCCAATTCTACCATTGACTTCATCATCAAGGAGGTACTTTGATGTTGAGGTGCTGCCCAGATATCATGGTTTGCAGAACCATGTAGGTGTGTTCCATAGCCATTCTGATGTCTAAAGAAATTGATTAAAACTCCAGTCAGTATTCGAGTATTTTTTATTAAAAGTTACCCAAAAACCAATGACAATAAAGTAGGATATGGTAAATGAGCAACGACAGGTATTCGAAATAGCAGAGACACAATTTATGCACTATATGACAAAAACCAGATTTAGGCACATGATTTTACTTGCAGCAGCCAAGGTGTTAAAGAATGGTGTTAAAAGGTGTTAAAAGATCACTCATAACCAGTAAAGCGGACTACCTACGAACGTAAAATTGTGTTCGTAAATTACCGATGTGAACAAAGGAGGAACATAACTAATTTCTAATTCGTGGATCACCTAGGTGAACTGACGACCAACAACTCCTCATACATCGTTATAGTTAGTAGCGTCGTTCTAAGGATATCAGGCTTCCACCAGTGGGCTTCAGGACTACATCCAAGCTCAGCTCCAGCTTCGTGCGGTCTGCCTTCACTCGATACTTGCGCAGGATATGGGCCAGTGTTACCTTTAGCGACATCATCGCATAAGATTTGCCTGGAAAATATGAATGTGTAGGTAATATATGAGTACTTGTGATATTCTCAATTTAAAAACCGGCCCAAAGGGCCAGTTTCTGAATTGAGAATTTTGCTAAGTAACTACTTAACTGTAGATACTGCTGTCTCGTCAAGTTTCTCAGAAAAGAGCGTGAGAGAACGTTAAGTGAATGATAAGTCAGTAAAATTTCACATCAATCGCTTTCGTCAAACAGTAATAGTACGAGACCTAAGTAACACCATAGTGACAGCAATGGTTACCTATGCACGTTCGTTTCCCTAAGGAGAAGGAGGCAAAGGCGTTCGGATTGCTAGGCAACGTGTCGGGGCTGAGCCAGCGCTCAGGCACGAACTCGTTCCTGTTCGTGCCCCAGCAGGGGTGACGGTTCATGCCCCAGACACAGATGAATAACTGAGAGCCCGCTGGGAAGATATTATCATCTGCGAACAAGAAAAAATTAACTTATACCTACCGAAAATGGTAAGTAAGTAATTTATTTATTTCCTTCTCACAGAGGTATCGAAACACTCAATACATGAACAAAGTGAGAGACTGGAATCCATACTAGAAAAGATCTTGTATGACAAATCTCCAGGCCCTCACTAAACTTACAAAGTATTGTTTCTCAATTGTGTCTTTATAATTTTTTAAGTTGTCTATTAAAAAAATAAAAAAATACTTGTCCACATCACCACGTCACGTCGTCAACGTGGAACGGTGCGGTGTCGTAACGTACAAATTTATGTTACCGTAACGTAAAAATGTACATCATGGTGCCGCAATGTTACATATCGCCATGCCTTGTAAAATAATAATTCTGGTACATTCTTCAATTCGTATCGGAGAAATAGCAGTCTCTTTCTAGATATTATGGACTGCACACGTATTCTGCATCTGCTATTGATAAAAAGACTGAGAAAGAGGTTGGAAAAAAGACGTGAAAAGATAATACTGGGTGCACCATAACTTTCAATATGTTATGGTGATGGAATAATTTAACTGAGCGAGCGCATCCACGGCGACGACGTTGCCGTACCGTGCACGAGCACGTTATGTCAACGCATCGCAGCGTGACACCGCACCGTTCTACATAAGGTCCATTTTTCTATACTTGAATATTGCGGTAAACAGCAATGGCGTACCAATAAAATTTTACACTTACAGGGTTGGGAAACAGTGAATGAACTATTTGTGATTAGCAATATTTATTGGTGAATGAATGAATTTAGTTTTAGAAATGTTGGTGACGTGTGATTGATTATTAAGATAATAAAAATAAAAAAACAATCTTTGGCTTGCTGTGTGGTGTCGGCCTAGAGAATAGCACCAACCCAACTCTTCCCGCGGGTGTCGTAAAAGGCGACTAAGGGACACAAAACCGGGGGGTGGGCAGCAGCGCCTCCTGCAGTACAACTCTACCGCACTGCGATCCCCAACCCGCATGCCCAGCGTGGGGATTATGGGCATTACCCCATGATGGCACAACCCAGGAAACGGCCCCCAGTTCCCGGCCGCCTCGCTATTCCTGGCCATCGTGGCAGCGGCCATGGTAACGGCGGGGTAGGGGGTGCTAAGAATCACCGGGCTACCACAGGCTGCCACAAACATCTGACCCTGGCAACGTTCAACGGACGCACTCTGAGGCTTGACCATCGGAAGGTCAAGGTTCTCTAACTCCACTTCCACTCTATTGAAAGTGGAGTTAGAGAACATTAAATGCCATGTTCTGGGGTTATGTGAAGTCCGTAGAGAGGGGTAGGACACCGTAACCCTAGACTCGTTCCATCTTCTCTACTTTCGCGAGGGTGATAAAACATCCAAGGGTGGCGTAGGTTTCCTCGTCAATAAGGCCCTCTCTAACAACGTTGAAGAAATCTCTAGTGTGTCGACCAGGGTAGCGTACCTGATCCTTCGGCTGTCCAAGCGTTACAGCATGAAGGTCATTCAGGTTTACGCACCGACCTCGGCACACTCGGATGATGAAGTTGAGGATATGTACGAAGGCGTATCCAAAGCCTTACATAACACCACGAAGGCTCACTTCAACGTTGTTATGGGGGACTTTAACGGCAAGGTGGGAACCCAGAGTGGCAACGAGTCCCGAATAGGCCCGCATGGTTATGGAGTCAGGAATCACAGGGGGCAAATGCTTGTCAACTTCCTTGAGAAAGAGGAACTATGCTTGATGAACTCTTTCTTCAAGAAACAGCCTCAAAGGAAGTGGACATGGCAAAGCCCCGACACTGTGACCAAAAATGAGATCATACACAAAAATTCATTCGCGCGAACGAGTAAGTAGGTAAGTCATACGATTTCGCAATCGCGTAGAATGAAAGTCGCATACGACACGCATTAGATCTCGTACTGCCTTGAACGTGTTGAACACGATTATATCCAGCAACACGCGTAAACGCGATACATCTGTCAGAGTGCCACTGACGTTAGTCCTGTCACTCTGACAGACAGAAACGCGGGATCGGGAGCGTGCAAGTTTTTCGGTGATTGTATTTACAACTGTGATTGTTTCAATAAATCCTGTCATCATCATCATCATCATCAGGCTATATTAGTCCACTGCTGGACATAGCCCTCCCCTAATAAATCCTGTAATTTAAAGTATTCTAGATATTTTATTTGACTTGCGCCACACGAAAACAAGCAGCATGGAAAATTTGGTAAAGAATCAATTCTTACCAATTTTGATGTCCTTGTCGGCATGCCTCCCAATGATCGGATCCACGGGGTAGTAACGCAGACACTCCTTTATAACTGCGTCCATATAAACAAGCTTGGAGAGGTCATCTTTCGTAACGTCCCGGTCAGTGTCCTCGAACGTTTCATGTAACCTACACAAGACCAAAAAATTAAAAATGTCATAAATGAAAATCCAATGTTAATTAATGCGCTGATGTTAATCAGCGCTTAACTTACGAACACAAAATGTGTTTTTTTTTGTATTTAATTTTCTTAAAGGATGCCACTTTAAGATTTAATGTTTTGCACGACCCTACCTTAAGTGCGGCTTTATTAATATACAAATGCTAGAAAGTAAAGTAAGCCAGTATATTTAGAGTAAAAATACCTTTTTGTAATAAGGCCGCCAATAGGCTAGTTTCCCAGAAAAATTTAATTAGTCCGTCTTTTAGATTATTCAAAAATAAGGGACACGTATTTTTTTATTTGTAAATTAGACCAAAAATGACAAAGATATAGCCCATTAAAGTTACGTGTGACGTCACGCCGTGCTGCATTTTGTAGCACTGAGTGACGTCACACGTAACTTCAATGGGCTATATCTTTGTTATTTTTTGTTTAATCGAAAAAAGAAAAAATACGTATCCAATATTTTTTTATAATCTAAAATACGGACTAAATAGAATTAAATTATTTTGACCCTGGAAACTACCCTATTGTACTGTACTATGTTATTGTCAAATTTCAAGTGTAACTCCTGGTGTACATACAATAAAGATTATTCTATCTATCTATCTATGTAGAGTCGACAACACATCATCCTATACACCCATGCACTCTACTCCGTAGCGTAGCATTGTCGTAGCATTAAAGCCGACTTTGCAAGTAAAATGTGAAGATTGACGTGCTGTCCACTGTACTTTTAATAATACTAGCTGTTGCCCGCGACTTCGTCCGCGTGGGCTTTAGTTGAAAAAACATTCATATTTATAACATAATTTACATTTTATTGAAATAATTTTGAAAATCAGAGAACTTTACATAACTTATTATAAACGTTGCACCCAAGGGATGATTATCAAAAATATTTTACTCGAGTTTCATGACTTTCAATAAAGAACCTTCATATTGGATTTCATTAATTTTCAATAATTTCAATAGCGGCAAACGTTCATACTAACGTTGCACCCCCGAACTACCCCCGCAGGGGGTGAATTTGCAAAAATCCTTCCCTTAGTGCCCCCTGTTAGAACTCCTTAGTTTGCATAGCTGCCAGCATTAAGAGTTCGAAATCAGGTCTCGAATACTTTTCTACGACATTATTGTGTCTTGTCACTTCATGTAAAGTCTTCTTTTTGTTGTTAGATATTTTGTTAAATTATTTTGCCTATTTCCATATTTTCGCCTTCTATTTGCACGCCAATCTGCTATAGGTTACGGGCCCAGAGCTAAAGATTATGGATTTTTATTTGCAATAGAAATAACGGGAAATAAAAATAGTGGAAAATCTGACGTCAAAAGTTTCCATCGGACATCTAGAAGGAAAAACGAATTGGTTGACCTGGAAGTATAAGATAAGTATACTTTTGAGCAGTGTTGATCGTGCCAATGATCGAGGAAAGATGTAACCCGTGTACCACGAAGGTGCAATCGCAACTGAAGCTGGTGATGCTGCCAACTCGTATAGAAGCAAACTCGGCTTTTATAAAGGCAGACACGAGCACCGTGCTTCTGTTGACCACGAAATTTGTAAGAAGATACTGATGTCATACGATTCACGACTGCTAGCGATGTGTGACTACAGCATTATGGTGAGAACTTTATCGAGTAACCGTAACGTACAAGATGAAAGCATCCTAATGAACACACAAAGGCGCGAGAAAATGAAGTTTGAGTACGGCTTGGAAACTGGACATTGCATTCGGAAATGTCCTAGTTTCTTAAGTGGTTTAGCGACGGCAAACCACCCAAGAGTATGAAACCTTCTACGATTTCTAATTAGAGTGGTACGAATATGACATCAATATTGGCTGTCGAAGCCTCCACGTTCTCGTCGACTCGAACTCATTGCAGCATGGTCATCGACGGAGAAATAAAACTAAACAGGAAACGCTGTCAGAAAGGTGAACTTTACCGACTCGTGGTGAAGAACGAACTTGAGAAGAAAAGTTAATTGGCTACTAGCGAGAAAAGCTCATTAGCTACTAGCGAGAAAAACTAATTGGCTACTAGCGAGAAAAGCTAATTAGCTACTAGAGAGAAAAGATAATTAGCTACTAGCGAGAAAAGCTAATTAGGTAGCTACTAGCGAGAAAAGCTACTTAGCTCCTAGTGAGAGAAGAGATAATTAGCTAATAGCGAGAAAAGCTAATAAGGTAGCTACTAGCGAGAAAAGCTAATTGGCTACTAGCGAGAAAAGCTAATTAGCTACTAGAGAGAAAAGATAATTAGCTACTAGCGAGAAAAGCTAATTAGGTAGCTACTAGCGAGAAAAGCTACTTAGCTCCTAGCGAGAAAAGTTAATTAGCTACTAGTGAGAAAAGCTAATTAGCTACTTACTAGCGAGAAAAGCTGAATATCTCTAGAAATCTTCTTGACAGTGAAAACGCAGCTGCACAACGACCACCTTACATACCAGAACACTAGTCGCAGCGTCCAATAAGAAACTAGCAGACGAGTTTATTATCAACTAAAAAAAAAAAACTTGCGCGAAAAGCTAAAGATAACTGCGAAACCTGCTAACTTCTATCTTGGAATGGAAATACTGAAGACTATTGATTCAGGGAAAGTAATGGAATGGAAGCGAAGAGAATATAAGGATTCGTCGCTTGTATGTGAGAGAGCTTGTTGCTCAAGATTAGATCATTGTCTCACGAATTGCTACCAAATGTCAGATCGCTGACATTATGACGAAAGGTTTACCAAGACCTACCTTCGTACCCTTACGTGAAGAGTTGGGTCTGATTCCGAATTAATGAGGGAAAGTGTTAGAACTCCTTAGTTTGCATAACTGCCAGCATTTAGAGTTCGAAATCAGGTCTCGAATACTTTTCTATGATATTATTGTGTCTTGTCACTTCATGTAAAGTCTTCTTTTCGTTGTTAGATATTTTATTAAATAATTTTTCCTATTTCCATATTTTCGTCTTCTATTTGCACGCCAATCTGCTATACCCCCTACGTTATAAAAGGAACCCCCTGTGCAAAATTTCAAGTTTCTAGCCCTTATAGTTTAGACCTTGCGCTGATATATCGGTAATTAGGTTGGTCAGCTTCTTCCTACTAAATTTGCACCCCTCTTTTACGTTAGGGATTGAATTCAAAACGGGTATCGGAATAATCATTATTAGGAACTTACAACCCAAATACAACATTTTATTGGAAAAAACCTTGAAAATCAGAGAACTTTCATACTTACTTTGCCCCCCTCCCCCCCCCCCCACCCCCTTAAGGGATGATTTTCGGAAAAATAATTTACACTTGTTTTTCATGACTTTTGATAAAGAACCTTCCTAGTGAGTTTCATTCGAATAACTTCAAAACAGTAAAGTTTCATACTAACTTTGCACCCCTCTTTATAGGGGGTGCATTTTAGGGGGTGAATTCACAAAAAAGGATATCGAAAATAATCATTATTAAGAACTTTTAACCCAAATATCTCCTTTAGGGGGTGAATTTTCAAAAATCCTTTCTTAGTGCTCCCCTACATTATAAAAGGAACCTCTATGCAAAATGCTCTGTCTAAAGTTTTGAACTGGTTTACAGTTAACAATCTTATGTTAAATGCCAAAAAAACTAAATGTATAAAATGTTCATTGCCCAATGTAAAAAAAGTGGACACAAGCCTAACAATCGCTGGTGACAGACTTGACTTAGTTGAGACAACGGTGTTTTTAGGCCTTACAATAGACTCAAAACTGCAATGGGGTCAGCACATAGAAAAGCCAGCGAGTAGGTTGAGTTCAGCTGCATTTGCAGTCAAAAAAATTAGGCAACTAACAGACGTAGCAACTGCGAGGTTAGTCTATTTCAGTTATTTCCACAATATTATGTCATATGGTTTGCTTTTATGGGGCCGTGCGGCAGATATAGAGACAGTCTTTATTCTTCAAAAAAGAGCTATTAGAGCTATTTATAATTTACCAACCAGGCAGTCCCTGCGTGAGTTTTTTAAGGAAATAGGAATTCTTACGCTCGCTTTCCAATATATATTCGATAATATAATGTATGTGCGAAAAAACATAACAACATTTAAATTAAACAGGGATGTCCATAATGTTAACACCAGAAACCGAAACAAACTTGCCTTATCTAAATTCAGACTAGCCAAGGTAAATACATCATTTGTAGGATATAGTGTACGTTTTTATAACAAAATTCCAGAAAATATACTATCCCTACCAGCAAATAAATTTAAATGTTTTATTAAAAATGCGCTATGTAAAAAGGCCTACTATAGATTAGACGACTCTATGAATGAGGTGAATCCTTGGCAGTAAACCAATTCCACAACGAGATGGTCGCTGGTGTTCCGTAGATAATCATGAATATTTGTTTGTTAAATTTTACAGAAATGTACAGATTGCATACCAAAACTATGCTATTATTATAGATAATTGACAAGAAATTTATCACACAAGTTTGCCAAAGGCCATGCGAATGGTGGCGCGGTGGCCGGGTCGCCTATTTCCCTCAAATATGGTTGGGACTGGCGATGGCTGACGCCTGCGTTATGCTCGTGAACGGGTGCCGTCCGTGTGTCTGGCCGCAGCATTGGCGATTTCATACTTATTTAAGAAAATCAAATAATGTTTGACATTGCAAGTATTGATTGCACTCATGGGTCTTGAATTTTGACATTCTTAGGTAGATGGACATTCGTACCTACCAAACTTTGTATTAGATTTAAGATGTTTTGAGAAAAGATGGTCAGAGTGGAGTTTTTTTTTGCTGCCTTTTTCTCCACTACATTTGGCCCTAAGGCAGCGGCTAACATTGTAATTTTATGTACAGTGACATTCAACAAGCAGAATGTAAATTCATTACGTTGAAATAAATTTCTCATTTCATTTAATTTCATTTCAATTTCATTTATTTATGTATATATGTACTACTTATATATGTTTTATGTATCTTTACGATAATACTATATATTATTTAATAAAACATTAAAATATCACTCCACTGTTTGGCACTACCCCCACCTTCTCCACGTCACCTGTTGGTTGGCTAGAATAAAATACTATTTAGTATTAAGCCCGCCAATTGTACAATTTTTACTGGTATGTACAATAAAGAATTTAATAATAATAATAACTTTCTAACCCTTATAGTTTGGGCCCTGCGTTGATATGTCAGTCAGTCAGTCAGTCAGTCAGTCAGCTTCTCCTTTTATATATTATTATGTCGCAGTAAAGTAGTTAAATCAGAGAGTCAATTGAATCTGTAGACAGTTTGCTCTTAGGAATAAATGTTTTGATATGGTCCGTTGGGGCTGACATCACAGGTGATCAAAGCCTTAAAAAAAACAAAAAAAATTGTAGCAAGTTTAACCTAAGCAAAAAATTTTACTTTTAAATCTTAGGGCCCTCGCCCACGGCGGCTTTTTGCAGCGCTACAGTAGCGATGCAGTGGCACGTTCGCCGCGCTACAGCCGCGATGCGGTCGCTAGCTGTGTGCCCTCGCCCACGTAACCACGCTTCTGACGCGATGCAAACGCGCCACGGTCGCGCTTCTGCCGCGATGCAAACGCATCACCGCCGTCGCGCTTCTGTCGCGATGAAAACGCTCTACCGTCGCGCTTCTGTCGTGATAATACTACAATGATATGTTTACAAATATCTACTACACGTTTTAGTTTTTTCCCATCTCGTCGGGTTTTAACGGGGAGTAACTGGGTCAGAACTGGGTTTTAATCCACCGGTGGATTAAAACCCGAGGCATTACCAATCTCTGCTCAGGGGGGTCACTGGGAGTGTAAATTCAAAAAGTAGACTGAATCAGGCTACTGCGTATAGTATAGTCAAGGCTTGATAGTTGTCTATTCGACAGTCGATTTTACTGTTAACTGTTAAGGCGCTTAATTACCAAGACAGAGGTCGTGGGTTCGATTCCCACAAGCGGCCATCGCACATTTGTACAAAAAGGCCTCAGCCTGGCCGTATTAATAAATATGTTTGTGATGTCCTTGTATTATAGTGTACGAAAAAATTTCGTGCAATTTTTTTTATGAAATTGTAAAAATGAGTCAATATATTTAGATTCTTATTTAAAAACCATTTAAATTTATAACTTCTAACTAAATTTATAACAAAAAATATACTTATATGTAATACTAATAAAAATAATAATAAATAAAAGAAAATTTTAAAAAACATAACTCACTCTTCGAAGACCTTTTTCTGGATCTCAGCAGAGGAGCCAATGACGATTAGGGCTATGACCATCGTGATGCCCGTAGTGTCATAACCTGCTACTATCATTGTGTCTACTTCGTCCCTGATTTCCTTATCAGAGAGTCGGCCATCGTCTGACATCTCTAGTAGAAGCTTAATGAAAGGTTTGAATTTTTCTCCTGTAGACGAAACTTCCTTATCCTCCAGAATCGATTCCTTGCTTCTCTTTAAAACCTTAAACCAAAATTGTTTTACAAAAGTAAAGAATTTCGTGTAGGGACTGAGCTGATTCTTAATACATGAAGATTCTTTTGAGTGAAAACAACACACTGACAGCCTTACTAATAAATAAATCATACAATCTGAATAACTATTTGACGTATATTAATTTATACTGGTTTATTCGCATTTAGCGTACAAATAACCAGTTTATCAGACCTCCCATAACGGCTGTATATACAGCTCATAACTTCTATTAGTAAGGCCGTAAGGGTTAGAAACCCTATTACTAAGACTCCACTGTCTGTCTGTCACCAGGCTTATCTCGTTCGTTATTCTTGTGTTGCTGCTATAACAATAAATACTAAAAGCAGAACAAAATATATTCAAATGGGGTTCCCATACAATAATAGTGATTTTATAAATTTGATAATAATAGGCTGCAAAGTGGTTATTTGGCGCGAGTGTTGAAATTGAAAGCTGAGCAAGCGAAGGAATCTAAGATTCCTGTAACTGTAAAAATAGATTCCTGAGCGTAGCGAGGCTTTCAAGACACGAGACGACCAATTATTTTGCAGCCATGCGGAACACAACTTTTCACCTCACTACAGCGAGGAAAATGCGAGAGGCAAGAAAAACAATAAAAATAAATACTTATCGCGCGATTTTTCAGGGAGGAAGCTCAACGATAAGTATTTATTTTTATTACTCAAGAGTTAAGTCGTCGGCATACTGCAAGACGTTGCAAAAGCGTTTACTGTTCTTTCTAGATCACATGTATAAAAATTGAAACGAAGGGGACTTAGGACAGATTTTTGTGGGAGGCCCTTCCATATACGTCGAGCAGGAGTTTTGGCGCCGGGGTGCCTGACAATAACTGATCGTTCCATTAATAAATTACATAAGTACCGAATAATTTTATTTGGGACACTGTGGTGGACTAATTTTTGTTTCAATTGTGGGAGCTGGACGTTGTCGTAAGCCGATGTTATATCTAAAAAGACTGCAACCAAATATCGTAAATAACGTTTAAATGCAATTTGTATATCTGTTGTGAGGATGCTAAGGCTGTCAAGCGTGCTCATACCTTTTCTAAAACCAAACTGGCTTTCAGAGAGGATCTTTTTATTCTCTAGATACCATTCTAGGCGGTTTTTAACCATATGCTCTAGTACTTTAGACAGTGTTGACGACAGCGCGATTGGTCTACGAGCCGTAGGGTCTGTCGGACTTTTTTACTGGCACCCGTAGGATTCTGCCAATGTCAAGTTGTGGAGATGGCAACTTTTTTTTTACGTAAATTGTGATAACTTTCAACGTTTTAAATTTTTCTTTTTTTTGCGGTTGCGTTCAGAAATTACACTCTAATGTTTCAATTTCTATATCAAATAAACATTAAAATTGTGTTTTATTTAATCCATGAATTAGTCAAAATATGTAACTTAACTTTATAATTAAACCTATTCGATATAAAATAGTGTAGATAAAAAAAAGTTTAAAACCTGTAATAAAAAAACATGTTTCTGATTGTATTAGGAAATCAGTCACGCGTTGAAGGAGTTTCATATTTAAAAAAAATATTTTTCGACGCTAGCGGATAAAATAGGCTTTTCCACGCAGATTTCGCGCTATAAAATGAGGTTTTCCGAGCGAGTGAGGTGAAAACGTGATTTTTTTGCCGTTTTTTGCTCCGTTTAGTTTTAGTTGCATATTAACTTTAAAAAATGGAATTTGAAAACCCCAAGTCTTGGATGTTTACATGTTTGTGATGTCGTTGTTTCTGGTTCCCACGATACTGGGTATCCTAGTGTAGTGCCAGAAAACATTACGGAAAGGTCAATTGTAGGTATCGTGTGGACATGACTGGATCGAATATTCTTCTCACATTGAACGAAACGTCCTGCAAGATCTTGATCAGCGCGTCCTCTTCTCGCTTCATCGACGTCATATTGTAAATGCTCTTAGGGTGCTGCCACAGGTTGCGGCCCCTCTGGATGTAGATTTGAAGCAATTTGTCTATCGCCTTTAGGTACGTTTTATTGACGATGCTTACTTGGTCCTTCGGGAGTCCCATAGCGGTCTCTGTTGAAATAGTTACTTGTATTGAAATATGTTTATACCTAACCATTAATGAATGAACAACGAATGACTATGAATTTTTAAATTTGAAGGTTTGTGATAAAGTTTTTTTTCACTGTGAATAAAAATATTTCAGGTTTATATTTGAATCATGATGACAGAACAAATGAACGAGCTAAACATTCGCAATCGGTACCTACCTTTGTTTCTGTTGTAACGATTATTTATCTATTAAGATCAACTTTCCGTGTCGCAGCTACGCAACTAAAGAACGATTTACCTACAATGCACATTACTGCAGACCTACTTCTACACGATACGTAGCCAAAAAATATGACCATTTCAAATGGGTTATTTCCGGTAAGAAAAGTATACCGTGTCCTTCTATAATCTCTGCTAGAATTAGAAATAAACGAGGGAAGCAAAAATGAGACATTGCTTTAGCTGAGTAACAGACGCCATGACACACAGACTAGGAGTCATTTAACCTCGTGAGGCCCAATGTCTTCAGGTGATCACAAAATCAATTGTTATTTTCAATTATATTTTTATTGCCACACTCTAACACCACCCCTCAATAAAATATTAAGAAATTAACCTGTGTTTTAAATTACATCCTTAAATCTGAGACATCCCTAGCTGTATCAAATTATACAAAATAAAATAAAAATAAAAATGTAACTCTTACATTTCAAAATAATAAATCTTTAAACATAACTTCAGCTTTGTTTAAAAAACAAAAAAACTAACCTTTCCCGTAGTTTTTGAACAAAATCCCTCCTAAGGCTTTAGTGAAAATATCCCCTAACTAGTCACTGTTGTTTACATATTGTTACGGGCTAGGGTTCTGGATTTGGATGTAAAACGCCAATGACAACTTCTTAGGATTTATTCACGCAGGGTCTCGTCTGCAGGTCTTCACGACACGAAGTCCACACGTAGAATCCAATCGCAGGTCCAATCGAAGTCCAATAGTATCGCTGAGGTCGTAGGTTATCGCTCGTATCGCAGGTATGTTCGCTCGAAGTTCACTCTTCGCTATTCCAAACGGAACTGACAGCGCGCCGCGGCGGCCGCTATTTATATCCGGCGGCAAGGGTTCTAGAACATTCCCGTACCTACGTACCTACTCGCGGCAACGTCGCTCGAACAGTAACCCATTCAAACAGTTTTGAACCTTACGCTAGTGGACACACGAGTCATTATTGCTTGCAGCGCAGCATGCGGCAACTATTCGATAGGCTTCTAGAAGGCTCTATTCTAGATGGTTCGGGATAGGACCGTGACAATATTTTAAACATACTACTCCATTTTCCAATTTTTCTTTAACAAAAGCTCTCTTAATTTCTAAATGCTTTACTCTAGAATTACCGGTGGCCATGTATGCCATTTTGATTGTGGACTGATTGTCTTCGAACAGTGTGATCGGGCCCACCTGAAGACCAAAGTCATTAAAGCTTTGAGCCAACAGGCTTCACTTGTTGCTTGGCTTAGCGCCACATACTCTGCCTCCGTGGAAGACAAGGCAACAGACTGTTGTTTTCTTGTGAACCAAATCACTGAACAACCAAACACCTTAAAGATACAACCTGTAGTTGATTTTCTATCAATGCAACCACCCCATTCGCTGTCCACAAACCCAATGACATCATTATTATTTTTACTAAATTTAAGACACAAATGTAAAGTTCCCTTAATGTATCTTAAAATATTTAACAACAGCCCACAGTTCTTTCGGCAAGCTCTTTGCACTCAACATAGAGCGAGCTGCTTCTACTAGCGTCCTCATGTCGCGCTCAGCCCTCCCATTTTGCTCTGGGGTGTACGGTACGGTGGTTTCGTGCACAATGCCCTCTCTTTCTAGGAACTCTTTCATCTCTTTATTTACGAACTCACCTCCATTGTCAGTCCGGATCCTTTTGACCTTACACTCTGTGCTTTTCTCTGCTAACGCAACAAAGTTCTTCAGATGTTTGCTCACTTCGGATTTCTGCACCATGAAATATACTCGACGATAGTTTGTTTAGTCGTCCTTGAAAAGTAGAAAGTATCTAGACCCACCTATAGAACTAAACTCCATGGGGCCGCAGACATCCGCATGAATCAACTCTAGTGGCTTTTTCGTTACGCTGTCACTGGCTTTGAAAGGAGTTTTATGTGTTTTTCCTTCCAGGCAGGCTTCACACGTTGTCGCACTATCGTCTGTTAACGCGATGTTGTGGTTTGTCAACACATCTTTGACAAGTCGGAAATTTTGGTGACAAAGCCTTTCATGCCACATTTTAACGCTGGCCATTGCCACACTGTCCTCGTGAATGAACTTCATCACGTAAAAGTTACCTTCACGTACACCAACTGCGCACAAATCCTCATTTTCATGCATGAAACATTCGCCGTCCGACAATGTTACTTGGTAGCCTTTTTTAGTTACGCTGGGCACCGAAAAGAGATTCATCTTTAACGCTGGCACATGCAGCACTCCATGCAGTGTCGTTTTAATGTATTTTTGCCCATCAAAAGCCTTTAAGTTCACTTCACCAATGCCTAAAACCGGCAATCGCCGTCCATCACCAACAACGACGTATCTGTTTGACACTGACAGTTCTGTGTAGTTCGTCAAAAGGTTGCGTTCGAAAATCATAATTATGTTCACTCGCGCCACTATCGACTAACCACTTGTCGCTTTGTACATGGCTCGCCTGATACTCTGCATAATCTGTTGAAAATGACAATGCACTTGCTATAAAAGCGTTACTTCTCTCCCCTGACTTGTTTTTCATTGCGATTTTGCACTGGGATTTTAAATGTCCGATTTTATTGCACTTGAAACACTTGCGAGTGTCTTTCTCACTTCTGCACTGTGAGATATAATGTCCTATGCGCCCACCTCACCTCCTTGTTGTTAGACTTTGCCGCCTTCTGTCCAGCATACAATGCTACACTGTCAACTTCACTGGCTCTGGATTTGATTCTCTCTTCTTCCACAAGAAGTCTGGCAACCAACTCATTGTGAGATTGCCTGGCCGGCTCAACCGATTCCCACGCTGACACAAAGTGGTTTAATGTGGATGGCAAGGACATCAGCACTTTTGTTACCATAAGTTTATCAGATAGCTCTTCACCAGCCTGTTTCATCTGTGTTTTAAGCTCCTGTAGTTTCGCCAAGAACGTGGCCATATCTGAACCTTCTTCAAATTTGAATTTGAAGAAACGTTGTTGCAGGATATGCAAACTTGTACTAGACTTCTGCTCGTACACGCTGAGGAGTTTGTTCCATATCTCCGCAGCAGTTTGGCATGAGAGGATATGAACCATTGCACTCTCACATAACCTCATTACAATTTGTGTTTGTGCCCGTGCATCTTTCTTTAGCCAGTCTTCGGCATTTGCTTGTGGTTTAATTGTTGATCCGTCAACTATTGAGAACAAGTCCATACCTCTCAGCAAGACAGTCTTGGAATTTCCACAAATTCCAGTTTCTGTGGCCTTCCAGTCTGATGGCACCTCCGGCCCCAGCTCCACCATTTACATCCATGGTTTTTTTTTTGTCTCTGTCGAAAGGTCGCGCGCTAGCTGAATACTACTGTCCCGCCTCCACTTGGCAGTACAATCCCTCACAGCCACCTCGCACGTCGCCAGCGAACGAAAAGTCACCCCACGCCACGCCGCCTTATAACCTCTCGAACACACCTTTTTGTCACGACTTTACTCTCCGCCCTTCACTTTTATTTCTTTTCGCCTACTAAACAGAGTTATGAGCAGTATAGAGTGACTGGGACCATAACCTGTTAGAATTAGAAATAAACGAGGGAAGCAAAAATGAAACACTGCTTTAGCTGAGTAACAGATGCCATGACACACAGACTAGGAGTCATAGATTATATTTTTATTGCCACACTCTAACAATCTCAATACCAAATTTCATCTAAATATTATGTGCATCTGTTATTACATGATTGAGTAACAAACATCAAACACCTTCACAAACTTTCTAGCTTCACATTTATAACATACTAGCTGTCCCGGCAAACTTTGTGCCGCCAAAGTTTTAGTTTTTTCATATTTTCTCACCATTTGAACCTTCCCATTTTTTAGGCAACTTTTCATTTTTTTCTCTCCGTAAGAACCATCCTTGTCCTTCAAGGAATATTCTAAAAAAAGAATTAGCGAAGTCGGTGTAGCTGTTCTCGAGATTTACGCTTAGCAACATATTCAGCGATTCATTTTTATATTATAGAAGATATACATCATCATTATCGGCCACCGTTTGTCCACTGCTATACATAGGCCTCTCCCATTTCACGCCACAGAGCACGGTCCTCTGCCACTCTCATCCAGCTCTTGCCAGCTTTCTCTTGCTCCGCCGAGGCTGAAGACGTCCTACACTACGTTTACCGATCCGGTCTCCACTCAAGAATTCGTCTACCCCATTGGTCAGTTCTTCGGGTGATAAAGCCTGCCCACATATAAAATTCTACTAAATGTTTTGAACCGACATTGGGAACGTTACACATTTGTAACTTAATTAAAATTAAATTAAACTTGTTAAAATTAAGAAAGTTACAAAACTTTAAAGTTCCATAAGGTAATTCGTATCATTTATTAGAATTTAATATATCCCCGTACAAGTTTGCTCATTCCGTCGAAGCCGTAGAGCTTCTTGGAATAATTCCATGTACCTACCAATAGCTTCATTAACTGTGACACGGATATTTTTATCAATTTGTTGTAGGTAACATTCTACTTGCTAACTATGAAGGAAAATATTACGAGGAAATCTGTGTAGGTACCTACCTGAGCTCGCTGAGGTATCTCGACCTGACGACCTCTGTGGCGCACTGGTTACCCTTCGAGAAGTCCCGGGTTCGAATCCCGGCTGGAGACAAAAAAAAGAGAAACCCAGGTCGTGGATGTTTACATGTTTGTGACGTCGCTGTTTGTGGTTCCCACAACACAGGGTATCCTACTGTGGGGCCAGAAGCAATGTATGTGCCTGTATGTAAATGTTATGTTATATTGTTATCTATGTATATGACTCAGCGATTGGAATCCGAACCCACTTTTTAACACATAATTTCTTTCTAAAAATGTCTTAATAAATAATCATATAATTTATAAAAATTTGTTGTTTGTCTGAGTTTTTTCTTGAAAGGAAATTAACTGAACATAAACTTTTACATACGGGCACATACATTGCTTCTGGCTCCACACTAGAATAGCCTGTGTCGTGGGAACCAGAAACAGCGACATCACAAACATCAATACCTGTTTTTTTTTGTCCCCAGCCGGGGTTCGAACCCGCGACCTCTCACCCGCGCAGGCAGAGGTCGTCAAATTATGAAAAATAAATTGAAAGTTGAAACACTTACGACAAATAGTCTCCAGAGCATTATCTAAAACATACTCTCTATGATCAAACTGTTTGCCGTCAGCATGCTCGGAGAATGCCTTGACCAGCTGGTTCGACTGCCAATTGAAGATTTGGAGGAAACCGTTCAGCACGTTCTGGTTAAAAGCCGGGTTCAGCAGCTTACGATGGACTCTCCACACGTGAGCTGGAAGACGATGAAGCGTTCAAATTTGTGTAAGAGTCCAAATAGGATGCTACTACAAAAAGTGAGTGAAAAAATACCGTACAGCTTTAGTTACTAGTTGTTGGGAATCGAGGGTGGATAAAAAAATACCCCACCACAAGGCCCAAATCCCTATGATTTGGCGTAGACCATGACATGGCAACCACAGGACAGCAGATCAACATCTGCACTTTAGACCAGAAAAGATTGCCCTTTGAGGGAAACTTCGGTACCGGGAGCTGTAATTGTGATAAATGCGCCTCTGGTATCGAGAGATCGTATAATACTACATCCTCTCCATATAAAATTAGGGTTGATGAAACAGTTCGTAAAAGCTTTTAGCACGGATGGTGAATGTTTAAGTATATTGTTAAAAGTTTTCCGAAATTGAGCTATTAAAAAATAAAAGCAGGGATTTTTGGTTATCTTCAAATAAAAGTGTATTAAATTTTCTCAACTGCATGACAGATATGGAAAAATCTGAATGAATCGAGTTCGTTTGGGTGATCCAAAATTTCTTAGGAAATAAAAAGTCAACGGGTTATTTTGAACATAGTACTCAGCTGATGCTACACTTTCAGGGACTTAAATGCACCATGAATATTAAGATGCATTTTCTCTTTAGTTATTTAGACGTTTTCCTCACAAAATTTAGGTGACTTGAGTGAAGAACAGAACTGAATGCTTCCATCAAGACATTTGTGTAATGGAAGAGCGATAACAAGGTCGTTGGAATCTAACATGATGGCTGATTACTGCTGGAGTATTCAGAATAGTACTTCAGACCCAGCTCATACAAGAAAATCTTACAAGAGGTTGTTTTATTGATTTGGACTGGCTTATTAAATATTTAAGTATTGTATTTTTGTTAACATCTCTTACCATTCATATCTCAAAAACTAAAGCTGCTATGGGGAAATGGACTCCAGATTTGAAATCAACTCAATAAATACTTAGGAATCACATTTTATAAAACAAAACTACTGTTCCCCAGTAAGTATTTACGGAGTTAAAAGAAAGAGTACCTATTTACGGTGCATACACTTAATATTAATGATAAAATAGAGTCCACATGGCTATTCGGCTGAGGTCCAAAATTGCATTTCTTTGACCCCCTAATATTTTTTTTCAGGTCTTCTGAAAACGGCTCATTGGTAAGACGGTAGCATGCGCAAACCTTAAAGCTTGGCTTGATCGTTTTTAAACTTACTTGAAATTCTGGCATGTGCAAGCCATACTTGTACAAACTTGTCTGCGCATGTGGTTGGGCGTTCAGTGTTCAAGCCGGCCCTCCGTCAGTCGAGTGGAGTACTGTACGCGCACGGTCGTATAAATGGCGGATTTATGTATGTATACTCAAAAGCTACTGAATTCATTAAAGGAATTTTCATTCATCCGTAAATAGTTCCGCCATTCATTTCATTTATATGTGAATTATATTTTTCTATTCAACAGCCATTTTCGTCCACTTTGATCGCTTACGCTTTGAATTTTGGATTTTGTAACCAGTAAGCACTTGAAATAATATCAGAAGAAATAGTTCTCCGCAGGGAAACATTGTTTCCACGCCGACGATGTCGACAAGAATGTGGCTTGCACAAACTTAACTGTGCCGTGTGGTAGTGACGTCCGTGTGCAGTCTTTTCATGCAAGAAGCATGCGCAAGCAAAATTGTGGTCAAGCATGCACGTGTGGTAGCCGCATAAGGATTATTTATTAACTGGAGTCCAGATTCGCTTACATGATTTTTGTCGGAAGAGCTGCTATTACGGAACTTCTACACTTTATGAACTCGTCCTATTAAACCTCCTCTGAACTATCAAATATAATATACATATTTTGACACTTTAGAAACGTCAGACTTAATAATTGACTTCAGTAAACAATGGAGTGGAGACCGATAGGCGTGCAGGTTTCACTCTGATTCGTAAACAATGATACTCAATAGATAAGGAGCCTGAAAGTCTAGAGCTTACGGAAGCAAAGGGTGTTCATTACCATCCGCTGTGATCAATCCGTCGCCAAGGAAACCTTTTGCCCATTTGTAGACGTACATCTTGTCCAAGCACATGTTAGACAACTTGAAGCAGATCTCAGGATCTGTTACAACTGTGAATAAATATGTTGATTTACGCATTGCTTTATTTACGTAAAGTCCATGAAATAGGTGTCCTGGGTTAAGGTCTGGTCCGATGCACATTTCCAAGATTTTTTGTTATTTACCATTTCTGATAATTCCGCCAAGAACTTGTCGAGAGCATCCGTTTATCATCTTTGCAACAGCCCGAAAATTTATAGTTGAAATTTTTAAGCAAATGATTCCGAAACCAAACCAACCAACCAAATGGTTAGTCCCCAAAAATCTGTTTCAGGGATTTCGACAATATTGTGTCCTAACGTAATAACTCATACAAAGATTCAACCACTGAAACAAGAATGGTTCGCTTGCAGAATTTCTACACGATTGCATTTGTCACATAAAAACTAATTTGGTCACAGTAGGTATATTATTATAGTAGGTAGTGCTTTTTACCGAAATAGTCCACTTCCGGTTCGATTCCCAATGCAAACATGTGACTTTGTTTGAAGCTTGCAATACCACTTGCTAACTGTGAAGGAAAACATAGTGAGGAAACCTGAGCATCTGAGATATTCAATACCTCAGCGCTTGGAATTGCCGGTGGTCATTAAAGCCCATACCCTCTCTGTGAGAAGGCCTGTGCCCTATAGCGGGACGTACATAGACTGCTTACAATCTACTACCTTTACATTAGATTAGATTAGATTAGATTACAACTCTTTACTGTACACACCAAAAAAAAAAAAAATACATTATGAGACTTAGGTATAGGTATATATGCGGCCTTACTAATAAAGGCTATGAGCTGTGTATACAGCCGTTATGCGAGGTCTGAGGTTATTTGTACGCTGAATGCGATTAAACCAGTGTAACTAAATTGATATACGTCAAATAGTTATGCACAGTGTTTAACTTATTTATTAGTAAGGCTTCTAAGTTTTGCCGTATACAATGTATTTAATGTGGTAATCTGCGACGTGGTAGCTTCACTAAAGGGGTTTCTAATTTCAGACTAGGGCTAACTGGCTGTCGTAGACCACCTCCTCTTGTAAAGAAATAAAAAAATATAGATACGCCGTGAATGTCTACTTACAAAAGCAAAAAACTGTAGGACCAAACCACGCAGTCGAGACGCCTCCATTATTATTCGTCTCATTGCTAAATCTTTTAGAAGTTTCCCACAAATCTGCAAAGCCATAATGCAAATTGTAAATGATTCAGCGAGGGGACGTACTTGAACCTTTTGAAGCTACCGGAAAACGTTCTTAGAAGACAACATTTAAGTTTTAAAGCAATCACAAACCGCATTCTGGTAATCAATTATCGGGCGTGAATAACTGAGGAAAGAAAGAAGTGGCATATCTTGGAAATGGGGTGGGTGATGAAATGTAGGTATGGAGATTGTGCACTAGGAATTAAATTATGGCTATGTCGAGTAGTGGATGAATACCGCAAGTGGAGCAAGGCAATCACATAGAGTGGCGGCCGATAACAGGATAACCTGCGGCCCGATGGTCGGACGATGTTCTTGAGTCGGCGGAAGGTCCGTGAATGCGAATGGCGAGAGACCGTGTGAGATGGCATTTGGGAGAAAAGGCCTATACCCAGCAGTGGGCAACAGTGTGCTGATGATGATGATGATGGGCTAATGAAATGGGCTATTGAATGATACTTACGTCTGTTATCGCCGTATAGCTGATGACCTACTCCAAGCAAGGGTAGCTGTCCCGAAATTCCGGGTACATTGTAAGTAACCCGAGAGTACCGTCTGCGATGCGTCCACCACGCTATTAACACACACGTTGCCACAACAAATATGAGGATCATCGTTCTTTTTATTAATTATGTTTCTTTTACGTTAGTGGGAATTTATAAACTGAGTTGTAAGGAGCGTTCACGCATTAGGAAGTTTAGTCAATTAATGTCGGGAGCTGTAGCAACCGCTATTATATGGGTAGACGCCAGTTAATGTCAGTGAAGACCAGATAATAACCTATACACAGACATCCTATAAGCAAAAACTTAGAGCAAGTAAAATTTCTTGGCTGTGTTTTAATGAATTCAGTGTAAATTAAGGATTATTAATGGTTCTTTAAGAAAAAAGTTAATTAAATTCGGCGAACAAAAAACAAAACACATGTCATGGTCAGCCTAGCATACACACCTAAACATTTACATACAGGCACAGACATTGCTTCTGGCCCTACACTAACATGAAGTTTTTGGAAATTATTTTTGTACTGGAGATCTTGACTGCAAAATAATTTACGTTGTGTTAGTAAGTAATAAAATAAAACCATCCCATCAAAAAATAATACCTTTCAACCAACAGGGACGGGTTGAAAATCAGCGCTGTGAAGATGCATGCACTCACAGCACTAAGCTGAGCCCTATCATTTTTATCACATAATTATCAATCTATAATTTTGTTATATTTATGTAGATGTGATAGATAAAAAATTTTCAATGTCAATTTCAAACACAATAGGCTATTAATTTGACAGTGTGAAAGCATTTTAACTAAAACACAAAAATTATTATTTGTAATGGTACGGCCGCACTATCGCGATAACGCGAAGATTTGCGCGACATGTCTGGCCAAAAAATTCGTCCTATCGCGAATCATCATCGCGAATACAAACAACCTTCGCGCTGCTGTCGGTAAAATACCGGACATCAAAGGGCAAAATTAATTTAGCAACGTTCTAGATTGTCGCGACGTAGCGAAGGTTTATTTGATGTTGCCAAGCTCTTCGCCGTAGAGCGAAGTGTGAGCGTAGTGCGCAGCATAATGCTGCGGCCACACTTGAAGGCAAAGATTCGCGTTGTCGCGACAAAATTTTGTGTTCGCTCTACGGCGAAGAGCTTGGCCATATCAAATAAACCTTCGCTACGTCACGACAATCTAGAACGTTGCTAAATTCATTTTGCCCTTTGATGTGCGGTATTTTACCGACAGCAGCGCGAAGGGTGTTTGTATTCGCGATGATGATTCGCGATAGGACGAATTTTTTGGCCAGACATGTCGCGACAACGCAAATCTTCGCGTTATCGCAATAGTGTGGCCGTACCATAAAAAAAACACAAGATAAAATTTTATAATTTCGTACCTATCTGCCGCCATATTATTAGTTTCTTTATATCTCTCTTATAACTGCACCAAGTTTCGGAGGCGTACAGTAATATTGGGAGGACAATCGCCTTATAGACAGCCAACTTAGTTTTTGTGTGTGTGATTTTGTCTGATTTCTATGTAGAAGTGACAAAGTGACAACTAGGTGGCGCTTTGTCACTCCTATACAAATTGCAAACGCTCTCGCTATCGAAAATGAAACGAAAAAACTCGGTATAAGCACTCCGGAATAATAAAAGTCAACAGAAGATACCGCAAAAAAAATTGTTGAAAGTATTATTCAAAAATTTACAGGATGCCCTTTTATAACAATAACATAACATAATATTTACATACAGGCACATACATTGCTTCTGGCCCTACACTAGGATACCCTTTTCTTTTGACCACAAAGTAAATAGTACTAAACAAACGCACTAAGAAGTGATTGAGCATAAGTACACAATAAACGCTGTGTGTAGTTAATATGCTATGAAAAGGCAAGAAAAACAATGTCAAGCAGAGGGGCTGATAAAAAACTAAGCAACTCAAATGATTTTGTGCCAATTGTAACAAAACGTTGCGTTTACAGTGCTTTGACGAAAAACATTAATAGTAGGGATACTTTTGCAATGCCTTTGTAAAAAAAATAGGTATATTTTTATCGATATTGTAGTTTTTTGGTTAACACTCATTACTACAAAACTATCGACTTTTTGCAATAATATTCGTTACGAGACGCAAAAGAACTCGTATTATTGCCCTCTAGAGCATCACGAGGTCTTAAAGTTCTCGTATTTCTTTTTGAAAATATTTTGTATGAAAATTTACAGTTATCTTTGGGCGGAGCTACAAACTGAACCATACATTTATTTTCTATCGGCTGATATAAATATTTATGATATCTTTGAAGCACGTATTTTCATTAAAAGCGAACAACTCCTACGAGACCTAAAGAGTCTCGGGCCGTCATTAGAGAAGGTACATTACGAGTACTTATCAGTCTTGTAGTGCCATTATAGTAAGTACCATAAATCGGTCTCCGCGATGAACGTTTTAAAATCAAGTCACAAAACAGTCATAAACGATTTTATTTACACACCAAAGCACACATTTTTACATTTGAGTGAAATTAGAACTAAAAGAGACAAAAAAACAAAATTAACAAAAGAACACCAAAAACTTGAACATTAATAAATTAAATGTACTAAGAGACATGGAAGGGCCAAATAAGTGCGGCAATGTGAGTCTTGGCTATAAAAAGGTGTCTGGGCTGAGCATAAGCTACTCGTACGGATAAGAATCAGTGACGCATTGTCGACGGATCAGGATTTTTCTTCGTTAATTACGAAGAAATTGTGAGGAATCATGTATTAAGCGATAGACAACGTAAGCCCCATTTTTCTATACCTGAGTATTGTGGTACACAAACCTCACTCTAGTACAAATCATAACATACCGTAGACATCACATATCGAAGATAACCACAATAAGTTTAAACACTGGCTTAGATTGAAAAACAAACAAAAACATAAGGCACTCAAAGCAGAGCTAAGCGAGTTGGACATACAATGCCAGGACCTCACTGCCCAGCGAGATGAGCTACAACATCAACTCAACTCAACAAAAGGGATTTAGGCAAAATAAGACGATTAATCTGGCTGTTTACGATTTCTTAAACACAGTTATGACATGTGTAGATGCAAGAGTCCCAGTTTCTGCATTATACATGGATATGACACAGGCTTTCGATTACGTAGAGCATACTATCTTACTGCGAAAGCTTGAGGCATACGGAATAAGGGGAAATGTTTGGAAATTAATAGAGTCATATCTTAAAAACAGGACACAGTGTACAGAAATCTCAAAAATCAATCCTAAAACTAAACATGAAGATATTTATAGGTCACGTGAGCGTGAAGTTCGCCATGGCGTCCCACAGGGTAGTGTGATGGGACCGTTACTATTCTTACTGTACATTAATGATCTTCCCAGAGCCACTCCACACCCAACAACCCTGTTTGCAGATGATAGCACTGTTACAATCCAATGTGACCAAGAAACTTTTTACGAATGTGATATAAATCGGACTCTACAATCTATTATAATTTGGTTAAACAATAATAACTTGAAGGTAAACTTAAGTAAAACAAATTTAATGCAATTTAGCCAAAGGCTACCAACAGCAAATTTGGATATTCATTATGAAAATATTAAAATACAACAAGTAGAGACCACAAAATTCTTAGGACTAACGGTGGACCGAAATTTAAACTGGAAAGCGCATATTGCGGAACTTTGCAAAAAAGTTAGCTCGTCTGCTTATCTCCCCTATAAACTTGCCCCTGTCACTAATATTGATGCTCTAATTCTAATTACTGCATATCATGGCACGGTAGCTTCATTGTTGCGGTATGGTCTGATCTTTTGGGGTAACTCAACCGACAGAGAGACAGCATTCAAAGTACAAAAAAGGTGTCTAAGGGCAATGTTTGGACTGAAAAAGACGGATAGTTGTAAACCATATTTTCAAAACTACAATATTCTAACACTTCCGTCAATGTATATTTTAGATGTAGCACTCTTTGTAAAATCTAACCCCGACATTTTCCGACTGATCTCGCTAGTCAGTACCCGCTTACAACGGGATGAAAATAGAGTAGTGTCGCGATCCTATCCCGAACCATCTAGAATAGAGCCTTCTAGAAGCCTATCGAATAGTCGCCGCATGCTGCGTTTTAGTAAACAATAAACGCTGCAAGCAATAATGACTCGTATGTCCACTAGCGTAAGGTTCAAAACTCTTTGAATGGGTTACTATCCGAGCGACGTTGCCTCGAGTAGGCACGTAGGTACGGGAATGTTCCAGAGCCCTTGCCGCCGGATATAAATAGCGGCCGCCGCGGTGCGGAGTCAGTTCCGTATGGAATAACGAAGAGTGAACTTCGAGCGAACATACCTGCGATACGAGCGATAACCTACGACCTCAGCGATACTATTGGACTTCGATTGGACCTGCGATTGGATTCTACGTGTGGACTTCGTGTAGAGGAAGACCTGCAGACCAGACCCTGCGTGAATAAATCCTAAGAAGTTGTCATTGGCGTTTTACATCCAAATCCAGAACCCTAGCCCGTAACATTTGGTGTCAGAAGTGGGATTTGGAGATGCCACTGACTCCGAGAGAGGATACTTCTGGAGTGAGGACCAGGTCCAGAGGTGCTGCGGAGGCCACGCCCACTGCCCCTCAGGCCACGCCCATTGGCCATAGGGCCCCGCCCACCAGGCCACGCCCACCGACCAAGCCACGCCCCCTGGCCCCGCCCACCAGGCCACGCCCATCGAGGAGACACAGCGTACCTGCCCAGCGGCTCCGCCCACTGGCCACGCCCACCAGGCCACGCCTACCACCCCCGTGCACCAGGCTCCGCCCACCGGCCTTGACCACCAGGTTCCACCAACTGACCAACAGGCTCCGCCTCCTAGCCACGCCCACCTGGTCACGCCCACCGAAGACATTAAACCTCCGTCACGTCCAATGGAGGTTTTGGATATGTCATGCCTGATGGCAATGTTGAAGGGCATACGAGAAGAACAAAGAGGCCTGCGAGAAGAACAGAAGGCAGACCAACAGACGATCCTTTCTGCCGTTACAAAGTTCAGTGATACGGTCGCTAAGCTACATGAAGATGTAGAAGTAGTGAACGAACGGGTAACCGAATTAGAGGAGGACCTAAAAAATGTGAAAACCGGCCTCACTGGACTAGAGCAGGAATTTCGGCGTATAAAATCTGCTGGAGTCACGTCGAGTGGAATTGTCGGCATAAACCAGGGGCCTAAAGTGAAAGTGCCTCCGTACGACGGTACTACGTCTTGGGTCGCCTACCGACAGCAGTTCCAGACTGTCGCTGCTTCAAACGGATGGACGGACGAACAGAGCCTGACAGCCCTCACCGTCGCGCTCAGAGGTTCGGCCTTATCTGTCCTGGAGGCATTGCCCACCTCAGGCAGCGAGTTCAAAGATCTGCTGGAGGCACTTGAGGCCAGATACGGGGAACGACACCTGGAACACGTTTTTCGTGCTCAGCTACGCGACCGAACTCAGCGCCTGGGTGAAGGACTTCAACAATGGGCGTTGGAAATTGAGAAGCTGGTTCGAAAGGCGTACCCTTCTACTGATAGTAAGATGGTGGACACGAATATTTTGCAAGCCTTCGTCGACGGAATCAAGGATCTTGAAATTAGGGCTGCAGTAAAGCTTCGCCACCATTCTTCATTAAAAGAAGCTCTGGCACACGCCCTGGAAGTAGAAGCTGTGCGTCAAGATATCCGGCAAGGTTATAAACTTCGAGAAGTTACGGAGGAGGTTAAAGAGATCAAGACACCGCCCAAGAAGAACTCCGGGCCCATGTGTTACAAGTGTGGGGAAAGAGGGCATCTGCAGTTCACGTGTCCTAAGAAGGAGAGACAAGCAACCAAAACAGATGACAGACTGGATGCGCGTCTCAAAAATATGGAGCAGCGGTTTGAAGAATTCGTAAAGAAGCATGACGCTGCGCCCTCCACCGTGAATCAGGGAAACAGGACTGCGGGGCGGGTACTGGCTGGAGCGGAGGTAGCCCCAGTAACCAGAATCTCACAAGCATGGAATGGGAACAGTCTACTAATACGCGGTGCAGTGAACAAAATAGAGTGCAAAATCACCCTAGATACAGGAGCCTCTAGAACAATAGTGAGACCAGACCTGGTGAAAGCTGTAGGGAGACGCAAAGGCACCAGTTTATGCAGACTTCTCTCCGCTTCTGGCCAGCAGATACCCGTCCTAGGTGAAAGATCGGTTACGATATGTGTTGGGGAGGCGTCATATATTCACGACGTAATCGTAGCCGAAATTATCGATGATTGCATTCTGGGCCTAGACTTTATGAAGAAACACAACTGTCACATCGATGTCACTAACGGTGTCTTTAAATGTGGTGATGAGGAGAACTTCATACTTGGCGGTCCCGATGGAAATGTCACGTGCCTGAAGAAAATCGTAATACCTGGACGAGCACAAACTGAAGTAAAGGTGAAGCTGCCTTCGAGTCAGAAGAATCAGCGGAATAGGTGTGTGCTGATTGAAGATACACGAGACAGTGAAGCCAGTCAGAAATTGCTGACAGCAAGAACTCTCGTCTATGGAGGCAAGACCGGTGTAGTGAGGGTTGTGAATATAGGCGATCGTGAGATTACCCTTAGCAAAGGTGACGTTATTGGACGGTGTGAGGAAGCCGTTTGGATGAGAAGCTGCCAATCATCTCCAAGCTCAAACACACCGAATACCAGGAGTGAAAGTATAGTCACTAAGCTCCTTGAGGATTCTAAGGGTAATCTGAGCTATTCGCAAAGCATGAAAGCTAAGAGGTTGCTACTGCGCTTTAGGGATATCTTCTCTGACGAAGGAAATCCTGGAAGAACATCGTTAGTTCAACACAAAATCGACACCGGACAGGAGCGACCTATTCGTCAGCGAGCGAGGCGCATACCGATTGCCAAAGAAAAGGAAGTACAAGACATGTTGGAAGACATGAAGAGAAACAAGATTATAGAACCTTCTGCTAGCCCATGGTGTTCTCCCGTAGTGTTGGTAAAGAAGAAAGATGGTAGCACAAGGTTCTGTGTAGACTATCGACGGCTTAATGATGTGACGAAAAAGGATAGTTATCCACTGCCACGAATAGACGATACCCTGGACACTTTGAGTGGCATGAAATGGTTCTCGACGTTAGATCTGAAATCCGGATACTGGCAGGTGGAAATTGATCCGAGGGATAAAGAGAAGACTGCTTTTTCAACTGGTAAAGGTCTATGGCAATTTAACGTGATGCCTTTTGGATTGTGCAACGCGCCAGCTACATTCGAACGACTTATGGAGTGCGTACTGGCAGGATTAATTGGGGAAGCCTGCCTTGTCTACTTGGATGACGTCATAATCATGGGAACAGCTTTTGAGGACCACTTACAAAATCTAGAGCAAGTTTTTAAGAAGATAATGGGAGCAAACTTAAAGTTAAATCCGAAGAAATGCAGTTTATTTAAGAACAAGGTTAGCTATCTCGGTCATGTGATAACCAGCGAAGGCATACAGACCGATCCAGCCAAAATCGAAGCAGTGCAAAAATGGCCTACTCCCAAAGACAAGACCGAAGTGCGAGCATTTTTAGGGCTATGCTCATATTATAGACGGTTTGTTAAGGGGTTCTCTGAAATTGCCAAGCCTTTACACAGACTGACTGAAGACAAGCAGTCATTTCATTGGGATGACACATGTGAGAGTTCATTTCAAAAATTAAGAAAATGTCTTTGCGAGACCCCAATCTTGGGATTTCCACAGGCTAACGGCCAATTCATCGTTGACACTGACGCCAGTAACACAGCGATCGGAGGAGTGTTATCGCAGAAACAGGGCGACAGAGAGGTCGTGATGGCCTATTTTAGTAAATCGCTATCGAAACCTGAAATGAACTATTGTGTGACAAGAAGGGAGCTCTTGGCTGTGGTAAAGACATTACAGCACTTCAGCAAATATCTCCTCGGCATGCGGTTTACGCTTCGCACTGACCACGCCGCCCTGAAGTGGCTGTTACAATTTAAAAATCCAGAGGGGCAAGTTGCTCGATGGATCGAACAACTGCAGGAGTACGACTTTATGATTGAACACCGCAGTGGAAAGGCGCATGGAAATGTTGACGCACTGTCAAGAAGGCCGTGTCCGGAAGACTGCAAGCACTGTGCCAAACAAGAGACAAAGGAACTGCCATTAAGATTGACAAGAATGAGTCCATCGAGATCTTGGGAAGATGAGGCGATGAAAGAAGCACAGGAAGATGACGAAGATGTACGGCTCATTGCCGCATGGAAGAAACGAGGCGAGGATAAGCCAAGATGGTGCGAAGTCGCTCCTACTAGTGTTGTTACCAAGGCATACTGGGCTCAATGGGACAGTTTTATTCTTCAGAACGGAATACTTTACCGTAAATGGGAGAAACCTAACGGCAGAGAGTTCCATCTACAGATAGTTGTGCCAAGAGATAAGGTACAAGATGTCCTTCGTGAAGTACATGACGGCGTGTCAGGTGGACATTTGGGCATAAAGAGGACTTTAACAAAGATTCGAGAAAGGTTTTACTGGCTCCATTGTCGAGAAGATGTGCAAGATTGGTGCCGCAAGTGTGCTACTTGCGCCGCGGTGAAGGGCCCATCAACTAGAAGCCGTGGAAATCTGCAACTTTATAACGTTGGTGCGCCATGGGAACGCATTGCAGTTGACGTGGCTGGACCGTTCCCAGTAACGGAATCGGGAAATAAGTATTTCATGGTAGTTATGGATTACTTCACTAAATGGCCAGAGGTATTCGCCATACCCAATCAAGAAGCCACGACTGTTGCCTCCAAGTTGTTTGAGGAAGTAGTTTGCCGGTTTGGTGTGCCCTTGGAAATACACTCCGACCAAGGCAGGAACTTTGAGTCTCAAGTATTTCAAGAACTCTGCAAAATATTGGGAATGCATAAGACTAGGACCACCCCATATCATCCTCAATCTGACGGCATGGTAGAAAGATTAAGTCCACACGTAGAATCCAATCGAAGTCCAATAGTATCGCTGAGGTCGTAGGTTATCGCTCGTATCGCAGGTATGTTCGCTCGAAGTTCACTCTTCGCTATTCCAAACGGAACTGACTCCGCGCCGCGGCACCCGCTATTTATATCCGGCGGCAAGGGCTCTGGAACATTCCCGTACCTACGTGCCTACTCGAGGCAACGTCGCTCGGTTACGCTAGTGGACATACGAGTCATTATTGCTTGCAGCGTTTATTGTTTACTAAAACGCAGCATGCGGCGACTATTCGATAGGCTTCTAGAAGGCTCTATTCTAGATGGTTCGGGATAGGACCGCGACACTGCTCCCCTCTTAGAGATGCTCGTCCCGAGCATCTTCATTACTGCCGTGATAAGAAGCTAAGCGGTCGATGTGAACCACTTTTTGTGCACCTCTTGGCTGCCGTTGAATTCGGTACGTCACGTCATTTAACCGAGTTACCACTTTGTACGGTCCCTCCCATCTTGTCTGCAATTTCGGAGATTTTCCTTTTCGTCGAGTTACATTGTGAAGCCAGACTAGTGCTCCTTCTTCGAAGCCGCTTGTATTTGCTCGGCGATCATACCTAGTCTTCATCTTTTCACTCGACTCCAATCCGTTTTCCCGTACTATGGCATGAATCTCTCGCATTTTCTCACGTAACTCGGAAATGTAGTCGTGTAGAGAACGTGAGTCGTCAGGAGGGCCTCCAGTCAGCAGATCTACTGGTATTCTCAGTTCTCGGCCAAAATTTACACGCGCCGGGGTTACCTTCGTGCTTTCATGTTCTGCCGTTCTGTAGGCCAGAAGAAATGGCTGTATGTATTTGTCCCAGTCTCTCTGGTGCCTGTCCACGACTTTTGCTAAATGTCTCTCAATCTTCAAATGTATCTTCCCAGCGGGCTCTCAGTTATTCATCTCTGTCTGGGGCATCAATCGTCACCCCTGCTGGGGCACGAACACGAACGAGTTAGTGCCGGAGCGCTGGCTCAGTCCCGACACGTTGCCTAGCAACCGGAACGCCTTTGCCTCCTTCTCCTTAGGGAAACGAACGTGCATAGGTAACCATTGCTGTCACTATGGTGTTACTTAGGTCTCGTACTATTACTGTATGACGAAAGCGATTGATGTGAAATTTTACTGACTTTTCATTCACTTAACGTTCTCTCACGCTCTTTTCTGAGAAATTTGACAAGACAGCAGTATCTACAGTTAAGTAGTTACTTAGCAAAATTCTCAATTCAGAAACTGGCCCTTTGGGCCGGTTTTTAAATTGAGATTTTCACAAGTACTCATATAGTACACATTCATATTTTCCAGCCAATCTTATGCAATGATGTCGCTAAAGGTAACACTAGCCCATATCCTGCGCAAGTATCGAGTTAAGCCAGACCACACGAAGCTGGAGCTGAGCTTGGGGATAGTTCTGAAGCCCACTGGTGGAACGCTGATATCCTTAGAACGACGCTACTAACTATGACGATGTATGACGTGTTGTTGGTCGTGATTAACCTCGTCAGTTCACCTAGGTGATCAACGAACAAGATATTGTTGTTGGTCTTGGTAGTCCTCATCAGTAGACCTAGGTGATCCACGAACAAGAAATTATGTTCCTTGACCACCTTTGTCCACATAGCTAATCCACGAACACAATTTTTTGTTCGTAGTTCACTTTGGGGCCGTCCATTAATCATGTGATCTTTTTTTAAGCATTTTTTAACCCCCCCTATCCCTTGGTGATACATGGTGAGGTTTAAGACTACCCCCCACCCCCCACCCGACATCACGTGTATTTTTCGTATCAACGAAAAATCTTAATTTTTTCAGAACTAGAATTTATATATTAATTTGGTAACGTATTATGTCATGATATATTTTTGTGTCGTTTTACTATATGTACTACATGTAACTGTCAGCCAATCACAAGCCTTTGTTTTGACGAAGTGAAATGCTTTACGCACCAAGACACCGCCACCCTTGGGGGAGGGCGACGGCCGTGTACTGGACTCTCCTCTTTTAATAATAGGAGAGGCATACCGATTAAAACACCCCGGGAGCCGTCCTAACCTGAAAAAATAATGAATAAATAAATACACGTGATATCTTACTACACCCCCCCACGCCCCTTGTGACATTTCGTGATTTTTGTCAAACTCCTCCCCCCCTTTCAAGCCTCACGTGATTAATTGATGGCCTCTTTACTGGTTATGAGTGATCTTTTTTTTAGATGTGTAGATGTTTAGATGTCTTCAGTTAAATTAAGTCCATCTGAGTGCTAAGTAATATCACCTACACTATGGCACTAACACTAGTTTGGTTAGCAGTTGGGTACTTTTTTTTTAAATCTTTTTTTGTAGTTTTAAATTTTCTTTTAATTTGTGCTGGTGTTCTACCTCTCTTCTACCTTTAATATAATATACCTAGTGATTATGAGTATAGGATATCGCTGAAAATCAGCGCTGTAGGATGCTCAGCATCTATCAGCACAGGCTGAGCGACAGTCCTATTGCCAAGCTGTTTCACTTTAGATCTTGGTTAAAATTGTATATATTATTAATTATAGTTTATAATAAGTTATTACTACTTTAAGTATGAAACATAATAATATCAGTTCTTGGCAATAAATGGTTATTCTATTCTATTCTTAACACCTTTTAACACCATTCTTTAACACCTTGGCTGCGGCAAGTAAAATCATTTACCTAAATCTGGTGCGGTGACGGGTCAAAATGCGCCTTTAACGATATTTCCGCCAGTGCGTATAGGTCTTTATTGACCCACCAGCACTAGGGTAGGTTAAAACACTATAACGTTGCGAAAACACTATGTAAGTATATATAAAATTACATATTGGTACCTACTGTCAGAATGATCTTGAAACAAACTTCGTTAGGTTGGATTTGCCCCGGGATTTGTCAAACAGGTAACTAAAAACACACTATGGAAAGTGCCAGGCAGGACGATATTGACCTGAACCGCACTAGAGAGTAATTTTAATAGTGATGGGACAGACAACAGAAGGATATCGAAAATAAAACAGGATTATTGTAAAAACAAAGAAAAAAGGTTTTTATTTACTTATGCCCGTCTTTAAAACATTTGTCGCATTTCCTGCAATATTTTTTTATTTTTTACACTTTTCACAGCTTCCTTACTCTTTAATGTTCTCCGCAGTTTCTTGTAACACCCTGCACAATTCCTCCGTTTATCGCTCATCTCAAGGACATGGTCATTGTACTTAGGGTTTTTCTTGATTAATAATATTTTTTTACTATTGATTTATCTATTTATATAAATACCTAAAAAACACAAACGAACACTACTTCCAATCAGGTAGAAGGCAAGTCACCAACTGGCAGCGCGCACGCTCTGTGCAACCGCTACGTTAGATCAGCTAGACCGCACAGCACTAACTGGCGGTGCGCGCGTTCTGTGCGGCAACGGGTCGCTAACTGCCTGTTGGGACGACGGATCGGAATAGGCCTATTGCCGTACTGAGAGGATGTTTTTCACCGTCAGTGCGTGATAGGCCAAAAACAGCCTGTCGTGATGGTTTGATGGAGAATACCTACATTTTTTACCACAAGCTCAAAATAATATTGTATATTTGTCTATGTCGCACTCTTACAAATACCGGAGATAATTGTTCCGCACATGCGAGAGAGACACAGTTTTCTTCAACCTAACCAGCTGAAGTACCGCGACAGGCCAATATAAGCCTGTTCCGCAGTGAAGGTGTTAATTAACTGCATATGCAGAGTAAAAAAATACTAATATAGGTATACTTAATATGTGCATATGTTCCATTAAAAGGAACTAGTGAGATAACAGAATTACAAAATAAAATTTGTGTTCATGTTACCGGAAATGTATGAAAACAATGAATTGTAAACAAGTCCTAGGAAATACATTTTTTTTCAACCCTGAAAGTCCCTTAATTCCGAGGTTATTTAGAAATTCTATAAAATATGGTTTCAAAGATTTTTATATTTTAGTAGCTCAGCCGCCACACGTTGTTTTGCTATATGAAAAATAGATAACAACTTATCTAACATACCGTATATATACCTACACATAAAATTTAATTAAAATCGGTAAACCCTTTTCCGAGGAGTACGCGCAATAACACTGTGACACGAGAATTATACGCAGCGTGTCCCAAAAATGACACGTCACAGTAACACTGGAGGTAGACCAACTCAAGAGGCGACGTACCAACCTAACATGTCCTCAGTAAAAGTTGCACGGTTTTCGAGTTATGGCCAATTTAAACTTATTCTTTTGCTATGCTAGCACTTACGCTAAGTTAGTAAGTTCGTGACCGAGTACAAATAAAAAAACCAAACACGAGATCTATCTAACTTAATGCTAGCACTAAACTTGTTGAAAAAAGTGAAAATTTAGAACAAATTTAAATTGGCTATATCTAAAAACCGTGCAAATTTTACTGAGACCATGTTAGGTTGGTATCTATGATTCTAATTTGTTGTAGGTTGACCATAAAGTCTAGAAAATGGAAGTGAAGTGTAACTAAATATTGTACGAACTTTTCAGGCCATCTGCTATTATAATATAAGCACAATTATTGTAACTGAGACCAATGTTATTTTTCCTTACTGAGACTATGTCTTTCAGTACTAAAAGTTTGGGTATGAAAAATAAGAGTATTAGCAAAATCGCACTCTTTAATTTGTACTCTTTCTGGTCAAGCTATAGAATCACTTTCGGTTTTAATAAAAGTACCTATTATAAAAACGTTTACTAATACAATTGAATTACATAAATGATAACTAAAAATTGGAAAAAAGAAAAGTGACAAGAGAATTGGTTAAATAGATAGATAGAGAACACTTTATTGTACATAAAAAAGGAAATTACACAGGTATTTCTTAATCTAAGAGTACCGACGGCGGCCTTATCACTAAATATCTAATTAATGTAATTTCGCATTACGATTTTTTATTTTATAATGAGTAATTAATTTATAATGTTCTACTTATTGTTAATAATTATGCAACAATGTGTTCAAGTGTGTCAAAATTTCGCTGCAATTGCATGTTACAAAATATCTTTCCTCACTTATTAACATGCAAACAAGTATAGCACTTCTTCTTCTTGTATTCTAATTGAAGGGTGTTTTGGGGAAGCAATCGGGGTCGAATTTTTGTGATTTATTTGTTTTTTTTTGTGGTCTATGGATTATTTTGTACTTCATACTATATATCGCGGGTTAAGAACCAGAGTAGCTTAAGAGCAAAAATTGAAAAAAAGTCAAAATTATTGCAAGCAGACAAACTTCATTTTGGCAGTAAACGAAAATCATTTTTTTGGATAAGTTTTTTTTGTACTAAGCAATCGACTCACAATATCGATCCAGCTTTTTGGCACATAAAAATACGAAGGATTTAAAAGCGAATGGCGAAAACAAAATTTTTACAATTTTTGCCCTTTCGCTACTCTGGTTCTTAACCCACGATATGGTACCTAAAAGAAAAAAAAAGGAAAGAAAGGATTCGCGAGGGTGCGACCTTGGTTGTTCTTCCGAAACACCCTTCAATTCAATTCAATGAGCGTTTTTCCTTATGTCAAATTTAGTTTTAAAAGATTCCCTAGGTGGCGCTGCCGTACCGTAGTAATAATCGTCAAAGCAAAAAAGAATACTATGGTTCTGTGGAATTTGTGATTGATGGTTGATTACCTAAAAAAAATGCTGTTATCGTTTGGTGATAAGTGCGCTTACTTACTATTTGGATATTTTGGAGTCTTTGCTGTGGATTGTGGGTTTGAATTCTATTTTTTATTACGAGAAACCTCTTCCGAATAGCAACCCAGGCTCCTTCTCTGGTGTAGTAATCTGTGGACTAACTTTGACATTGATTGCTACGAATCACAAATATCTAAGTAGAAACGAATAGCGCCATCTAGATTGTCTAAGAAAAAAAAAAGAAAGGAAAAACTAATTTCATTCAATTAATTATTCAGCACAGACCTATGTAAAATTATGTTTCTCTGGCGAAAAAGTTTTTGCCGTCCTTTAATCTCGTCACAGTAATCTGTGGATAATGTTGTGGGCTCAGAAGATTTCTTCTGAGGTTGTGGGTTATACCTACTCTTACCTATTCGACTTTACAACTATATTTGTTAATAATTTTATATTGTGCAGCTGTTTATTCTCCCAAATAAAATAAAATTAAAATAAATAAAATAAAAACAAATTTGTTTTATTCCATTACATACTTTCAATGGTTTGCACTTCCACACACTAGTTCACTTACCTGATTACGTATCGCGGTGGCGCAGACGCAGTAGGGGCCGCGTGGACTTGCGCGGGCGCGGACGATACCATCATGGAATGCGGTGGTACTGGCCTCGGTGCCGGGACGGTCGCAACAACTGTTTGTATTTGCCGTTGTACTCTTATGTCCAAAGATCGAAGTGCTTTTCTTATGCACCAAGTGTACACAAGTATAACCGAGCAGGTGCTATTAAGGCCGGTGCTGAAAGTGGATTACCTCAAGAAAACGTGTGAGCAACCGTCCAGATCTTGATGTACGAATATATTCCGATGTTGCTTTCTGGATCTAAAGATTTGAGAGACGTCTGAATTAAAAAACATGTAAGGCAAATAGGCTTAAAGGAGATTTAGACAATTTGACGCTTCATTAAGATTGGCTTAGAAGCAGAACTTAGAAAAAAACGATAAAAAGATGAAACGCTTACAGCGCCACCAAGTTATCTGTTCAGGTGGGCAAAATTGTAACTAACTACATAATTAATTATAAATCCTGTTTCCCACTTTTTTCATTTATTCAGTTACTGATTAACTGATATATTTTCATTAAAATTGACAGATGGGTTAAAATATTCTCATTTTTCTCGGCAAATTTCTTAAATGTTACTACAAAATTCTCCACTAACGCCTCTATCAACTGAACAGATAAGATGGTGGCACTGTAAGTAACATCGTGAAGTAAAAATTTATACCCAGTATATAGCTTTCGCCCAAGACTCCGTCCGCGTGGACTTTAGTTCAAAATTTTGCAACCCCGTTCACTCCCTTGAGGGTTAAATTTAGAAAAATGGCGAAACACGTGTTCAATCAATTAGTGTTGAAGAGTATTTATTTTAGGTTTCAAGAAAATTGGACAACATTCTCTATACCACTCATACAAATTTTGGGAACCCTTTTCGCCGTCTTAGGGGTTGAATTTAAAAAAAATATTTATTCCTACTTCCTAATTATTTATTACTTATTCAGCTACCTAGGTCCAACGGCTTGGGCTAGGCGTTGATGAGTGAGTCAGTCAGGACTTTGAATTTTATTTATGTAGGTACATTGATAAATAGATAGCGATCATTGATTGAAGCGCCAAAAAAGTGATGCAATTTAGGGTGATATTTTTCAGGTGTTTTGGGAATACAGTAGAAATGTAGCAGTCTACCGAAAATAGTAAAACTTTGAAAGTGGTCCACGAGAAAGAAAAGTTTGGGAACCTATGCTTTAGATACCTACATTAATTGTTTGTGGGTTATAATTATAATTTAATATAATATAAGGACCAGAAGTAGACTTGAGTTGAGTACGCCTCTGTAATTTGGTCTCCAATTTACAATAAATAATAGTGACTCTATAGAAGCAGTCCAAAAAGTTTTCTTGCGCATGTTGTCTACGCGCTACGGTCTTAAAAGAACACTTGATGTGCGTATTTTAAAATAGCACCACTTGTATCACGACGCCGCACTAGTGACCTGTTATTTCTTTACACGGTGTTGAATGGTGCTGTCACCACAACAGTCTTATCCAACATAAATATAAATGTTCCTAGAACAGTCCGCCGCACTCGAACCTTCTTCATCCCAACAGTTAGGACGACATGGCTGCCAACAACCCAATCCATCGAATATGCAACCGTTACAACGAAATTTCTAATCATGATAACGCCCCTGATTTCTATCATGACTCACTGTACACTTTTAAAAACAAAATGACCACATTGTTCACAGAAAGCCCATAAATTTAAATCTTTAGTACAATACGAAATATATTTTTTAGTTTGCTACCATCTCTTCATGAATTGTCACACATTTTAATTTTAATTTCATGTATTAGTTATTTTAAGTATGTTAGTTGCTTCGTAGCCTGTCATGCTGTATGTACAGGCATTTGGCGTTATAGTTAGTTAAATACCCTATCATAATTGCATTGTAATGTTGTGTCTATAATGCTGTTCTGTACATCTTTTACCAATAAATAAATAAATTTATGAAAAATTTTGCTGGACCACCCTAATCACTTAGATAACAAACTATTCTTAAACCTACCGAATACCTTTACATTTAATATACAATTTCATCAAAATTAGTCAAGCCGTTTCGGAGGAGTATGCGCACTAACACTGACACGAGAATTTTATATATTATTAGATTGATCGATCTGATTAAGGCGGCCGGAAATCGCTGGATCATCATCATCAACCCATTATGTTCCCACCGAGGGGCACGGGTCTCTTCCCTGAGGAAGGTATAGGCCATAATCTACCACGGGGGCCTAGTTCGGATTGGTGGAGGCTTGTAAGTAGTGGCTGATCTTACTGTCAGAAGTTTTCAAGCAGACCTCTGACTTTGCCGGCATCAACTGCTTAACGTGCCTTCGAACAAACGAACGCCGTTTGTCATGGACTGTAACCTGAGTGCGCATGCTGAGTTTTGTCGTTCACTTTCGATAGCGAGAGCGTTTGCGTTTTGCATAGGAGTGACAAAGCGCGCCATCTATTTGTCTCTTTGTTACTCCTATGCAAATCGCAAACGCTCTCACTATCGAGAGTGAATGAAAAAACTCAGTATAAGCACTCTGTGCACTGTACGCGCCCTATGTTGCTTAACCTTCATGATCGTTTAAGATTACTCAGGCAGACGGGGCTACGAGCGATTCGCTGGATGTGAGCGGTCTAAGATCGGAAAAAATGGAAAACCATGCGCGAAACCTATGTCCTGCTGTGGGCTTCAAATAGATAATTATGATGAAACGAAAAAGTTTGCTCTATGATGAATTTGATGGATGTGGGAAACATCACCATCAACCCATTATGTCCCCACCGAGCACGGGTCTCTTGCCTGAGGGGGTCAATTATTCCCATTGAGCTGTCCCATTGATGGTAATAGTGATACTACTTGTATCACTATCCCCATTGCGTTTATATACCGCTACTATTCGCGACCAATAAAACGCACGATATTATGACCTCTTTATTATTGTTTTGATATCTATACCTACAGGCAATTAGTAATAATAAGTCACAATGACAATAATGATTTTCAATGACTTATCCATTTCTCATATGAGAAATATCTTAAATGATATATTTCTTTGACCACAAAAGTTTAAGGAATTTTGGTTTGCCGTAAATACAATTATTAGATATACATAAATAATTACTTAAAGCCCAAATAAAATTTTATATTGCGTAGATTTGTTTTTTTCTGTAGGATGGTTATATTATTTTACACCCGACGTTTAAAAAAAACCGCTCCAAATGGGAATAATGAGACATTTTGTAGGAGAACATAAGTCTTTCTATTACCATTCGGCGTTTCGTAATTCAATGGGAATAGTGAGACTGATTTGAAAAAAAAAAGTGCAGTCTCAGTATTACCACTGCAATGGGTAATTGGAATAATGAGATCTACCCGCCTGAGGAAGGTATAGGCCATGCTCTACCACGAGGGCTAAGTCCGGATTAGTGCATGGATAATATGGGAATACTGCAGAGTATTCTGTCCAAACCTCAAAGCGGAAACGCCAGTATTATTTATAAAGTTAAGAATAGCGGTGGTGGCGTTGTGAGTTTGACCCTTGCTTCTCGATCATGAGGGTCTGGGTTCGAACCACGCATGTACCAATGACTTTTAGTTACGTACATTTGTTTGTTTGTACAGCAAGACCATTCGCTGATAAATTGTGCTCGGATAACGGCGACAGGCTTGCCACTTGTCACGTTTGGGACCTAATAAACTCGGCAAAACGTGGGCCCAGTTCTAGTGATTAGTGCCTCTGCCTACCCCTCGGGGATAACGGGCGTGAGTTTTTTTTTTTTTTAAGAATAGCTTAGTCGATCTATATTGGTTTGATAATTATATGATTATAGTTACGATGGCGCTGACATGTCATTCTACGAACACAGCCGATAAATAAATAAGATAAAAAACCGGCCAAGTGCGAGTCGGACTCGCTCACGAAGGGTTCCGTACTAAAAACGTGAAAAAATCACGTTTGTATGGGAGCCGCCCTTAAATATATATTTTATTTAATTATTTATTTTTAAATTGAATAATATAACTCAACATGCTGTGAATATTTCAAGTGTCTACCTGCTGTCGTTATCCATATCATGCAAAAAAAATCACGTTTTTTATATGAGAGCCCTCCTTAAATATTTGTTTTATTTTAATTTAATTATTTATTTCTAAAGTGAAATATAAATAAATATTTTGTGAATATTTCAAGCGTCTACCTGTTGCCGTTATCAATATTTAGAAAAAACGTGCAAAGAAAGCACTTTTCTTCTGTGGGAACCCACCTATTATTATTTATGTTTTTTTTCCACCTATTTTTTATGTTTTTGGTTTACTACAAATATTGTTTATAAATTGTGTTATGGTGTTACAATCGAAATAAATGCTTTTCACTTTCACTTTCACTTTCACTTTCACTTTCTTTTATTCTATTTTTGGTATTTTTGTTATAGCGACAACAGAAATACTCGAACTATCGTGGTTCATGAGAGCCTGGTGACGGACTGACGGACAGCGGAGTCTCAGTAATAAGGGCTCTTTTAGAGCCATCGCAAACAGGGCGACTTGTCGCCGCGTCTAGTCGCCGCGTCAGACGCGACGTTGTCATTTGCTTCTGGCGTCTTGCCGTCCCGACTACGACTCCGCGACTCTGACGCCAAGTGTGCGGAGCTTCGAACAAAATATATGAAAATTGACGGCCGCAGCCTGTCGTCGCGTCTAGTCGCCGAACTGTCGCTGTCGCGTGTCGTTAGTGTTAGGCTTAGTCTTTCGGGTACGGAACTCTAAAAAAAAGATGTAAAGAAGGAGAAAATTTTTCACAGAGTGCTACGCTGACTGCTTAACAATGATGTCGCAATAGCAAATTTCCTTGTCCTGGGAAGTAGTAATTTCAAACATAATAATTTATTAAAATCGATGACTTTACAATCAGTAATTAAATGACAACAATCCTGATTATATTAGTATTCTGCTTCGAAGTGCAGGTTTTTGCTACAAAATTTCCTCAATTATTTCCTATCCTCTAGACTATTCTAAAACAAAAGAACGTCTGTGTTCAACCTTAAGACGATTTTGTTCAACCTTAAGAAGATTTTTGACGACCTCTGTGGCGCAGCGGTTAGCGCATCGGCCTACCATGCGAGAGGTCCCGGGTTCGAACCCCGCCTGGGAACAAAAAAACAGGTCTTAGATGTTTACATGTTCGTGATGTCGCTGTTTCTGATTCCCACGACACAGGGTATCTTAGTGTGGGGCCAGAAGCAATGCATGTACCTGTATGTAAATGTTTATGTTATGTTTAACTTTATATTTATGAAATTATATACTTTATACTGGATACACTTACTTGACACTTTGTCGGAAGAGCCCGGAATAAAAAAAAACCATAATAAAGTTCTTTCTTATCTTATCTTAATGTCTATAGTAGGGGAGCCCATGATGCTAAATCGGGATTTACTCGAGCGTCGTAGAGACCTATTTGATTGTGAAGTTTAGATGATAAGAAGAAAAAAATGTCATATCATATATACCCTATAATATACACTAGCGCTTACGAGAGTTTTAGTTCAAAACTTTAAGACGGATTTTTTTGTGTTTTGTACTCAAAGGTATTTTTTTACAGATCAAATTTGCTAAACGTGTCTCTACAATCTGCCAATCATGTTAACAGTGATTTTTAGGTCTAGTATTACTCCTGGAGTCCCATTAGAGGCTTCTCCATACTTAACAAAGAGCGAAATCTAAAATGATAGTTTCTATCATTTACTCATTTACAAGAGGACGCAGGTTCGATTCCCACTGGGGGCTGCCGTACATTTGTACAAATATCCTCAGTCTGGGTGTTTTTCCATGTTTGCATTGTCCTTGCCTGGTTACTATAGCACAGGGTATCCTAATTTAGGGTCAGGTCAAGTGATTGTGTTGGTTGGATGATATTATTTTTATTTATTTTATTATTTACTAACAGAACTGCGATAATTTCGTAGTCAAGGTCTATTCACGAGATTTATGAGAAAATCAAACAAATCTCCAGTGCAAAAAAGCTAGGTTGACCATGTGTTTTGTTTTTTGTTCGCCGCATTTAATTATTTTTTTCCTCAACTTCCTATTAATAATCCTTAATTTACACTGAATTCATTAACACCCAGCTAAAAAATTTTACTTAGTCTGAGCTTTTGCTTATAGGATGTCTAAGTACAGGTTATTATCTGATCTTCACTGACAGTAATAGGCTTCTACCCAAGATAATAGCGATTGCTACAAGCTCTCGACATTAATTGACTAAACTTCCTAATGCGTGAACGCTCCTTACAACTCAGTTTATAAATACCCACTATAGTAAGAGAAACATAATACAAACAACGATGATCCTCATAGTTTTTGTGGCAACGTGTGTGTTAATAGCGTGGTGGACGCATCGCAGACGATATTCTCGGGCTACTTACAATGTACCTGGAATTTCGGGACAGCTACCCTTGCTTGGAGTAGGTCATCAGCTATACGGCGATAACAGACGTAAGTAATCATCATCAATTAATCAACCCATTCCATTAGCGCATCATCACCATCATCAGCCCAGCATTGTTGACTGCTGGATGTAGGCGTTTTTTTCAAATTCCATCTTGTCATGTCTCTCGCCTTTCGCATTCACGGACCTTCCCCCGACTCAAGGACATCGTCCGACCATCGGGCCGCAGGTCGTCCTGTTCTCTGCCGGCACTCCGTGATTGCCTTAGTCCACCTGCCGTATTCACCTACTACTCGATATAGGCATAATTAAATTTTCAGTGCACAATCTTCGTACATTTCATAATCCACCACGTTTCCAAGCTATGTCTCTTCTTTATTTATTGAGTTATACACACCCGACAATTGATTACGAGAATGCAGTTTGTGACTGCCTCAAAAGTGAAATGTGGTCTTCTAAGAACAAATACAAATACAAATACAAAAATTTTTATTTCAACGTAAAGAATTTACATTCTGCTTGTTGAATGTCAATGTACATACAGTTATGTAAAATGTTAGCCGCTGCCTTAGGGCCGTCTGTAGTGGAGAAAAAGGCAGCGAAAAAAAACTCCACTCTGACCATCTTTTCTCAAATCAACTTAAAGCTAATACAAATTAGGTATGAGTGTTCGTATACCAAGAATCTCAAGATCCATGAGTGCAATAAATACTTGCAAAGTCATACATCATTTAATATCCTTAAAAGGTAATAAAACACCAATGCTGCGGCCAGACACACGGACGGCACCCGTTCACGAGCGTAACGCAGAGGTCAGCCATCACCAGTCTCAACCATATTAGAGGGAGATAGGCGACCCGGCCACCGCGCCACCATTCGCATGGCCTTTGGCAAACTTGTGTGATAAAGTTCTTGTCAGTTATCTATAATAATAGCATAGTTTTGATATGCAATCACAGCGTCTGTACATATGTATGAAATTTATTAAACCCTATATATTATTAGAATACCAATAACTAGCTCGTTGTGGAATTGGTTTACTGCCAAGGGTTTTTATCATCTATAAAGTCATCTATTCTGTAGTATGCCTTTTTACACAGCGCAGTTTTAATAACAATTTTAAATTTATTTCCTGGCAGGGATAGAATACTTTCAGGAATTTTGTTATAAAAACGTACACTAAATCCTACAAATGATGTATTTACCTTGGCTAATCTGAATCTAGATGAGGCAATTTTGTTTCGATTTCTGGTGTTAACGTTATGTATATCCCTGTTTAGCTTAAATGTAGTTATGTTTTTACGTACATACATTATGTTATCGAATATATATTGGCAAGCTAGCGTAAGAATTCCTATTTCCTTAAAAAACTCACGTAGTGAGTGTCTGGCAGGTAAATTGTAAATACCTCTAATAGCCCTTTTTTGGAGAATAAAAATTGTTTCTATATTTGCCGCCCGCCCCCATAGTAGCAGACCATATGACATAATGCTGTGGAAATAACTGAAATAAACTAGCCTCGCAGTTTCTACATCTGTTAGTTGTCTAATTTTTCTAACTGCAAATGCAGCTGAACTTAACCTACCCGCTAACTTTTCTATGTGTTGATCCCATTGTAGTTTGGAGTCTATTGTAATGCCTAAAAACACCGTTGTCTCAACTAAGTCTAGTCTGTCACCAGCTATTGTTAAACTTGTGTCCACTTTTTTGACATTGGGCAATGAAAACTTAATACATTTTGTTTTTTTGGCATTTAACATAAGATTGTTTAAGTTAAACCAGTTCAGAATTTTAGAAAGAGCATTGTTTACATCGTCTAAATTAGATTGACCTCTCTTGATTTTAAAAATTAGAGAAGTGTCATCCGCAAACAATACTATTTGTGACAATTTCTCAACTAGGTACGGCAGATCATTAACATACACTAAGAAAAGGAACGGCCCTAAAATTGAACCCTGAGGAACTCCTATTTTAACATCGGATCCGGGTGACTTAACTCCATTAATATCAACTTTCTGCACTCTATTAGCTAAATACGATCTAAGAAGTTCTAAAGATTTATTACTGAGACCGTATCTGATCATCTTACGAAGGAGGGTTTTGTGGTCTACGCAATCAAAAGCTTTGGATAGGTCACAGAAAACCCCGATGGCATCCTGCGCCTCCTCCCACGCATCAAAGATGTGATTCATCAACGCCACACCTGCGTCTGTCGTTGAACGACCCTTAGTGAAACCGAATTGTTTTTTATGAAAGAGTTTATTTAATGTGAAGTGTGTCAGCAATTGGTGTAAAATGATTTTTTCAAATACTTTACTAAATACTGGAAGTATTGCTACGGGTCTAAAATTGTTCGGATCATCACTGTCACCTGACTTAAATAAAGGAACAATTTTACTAAACTTTAATAGATCAGGGAACGTCCCCTGATCAATACATTTATTAAAAATTATAGCAAGGTGTGGTGCCATGATATGAATTACCGTGGATATCAATTTAACTGATAGTCCCCAGAGATCTTCGGTTTTCTTTATATTTATTTGTTTAAATGCTTTCAAAATGGTTTGGGGGCTAACGTGGGAGAATTGAAATGCTATTGTGCACGGTTTTATATTTTCTAACATCAAGGATTCTGCTGACTCTGGGGAAGAATTTAAACACGCTGTTATATTGAGGGGCATGTTTGTAAAGAAATTTTCGAATATTTTTGCGATATCCTCACTTGTGTCAACTACTTTCCCATCTACCCTTAGTACAAAATTTTGATCCCTAGGTTTAGTTTTGCCTGTCTCCTTGTTAATTATTTGCCAAACCGTTTTTATTTTATTCGATGACGCTTCTATTTTTTTACTTATACTGAGAGCTTTAGCTATAGAGCAGGTTTTTTTATAGGTTTTAGAATATTTTTTTACATATTCTTTAAAACTCGGATTCTGATTTGATTGTTTTTCTTCATACAATTCATACAATTTCTTTCTACTTCTATGTATACCAGGAGTGGCCCATTCTGAAAAACCACCTTTAACGCCTTTAATTTTTTTAATTTTAAAAACCTGTTCGAATTCGTTTGCTGTTGTGGTAAACAATTCTTTATATAATGTGTTGGGATCATTGCTATCAAATTTTAGTAAGCCTATGTGGGTACTTAATTTCCTTTTAAATAATTCAATTTTTCTCTCTGTTATGGGCCTACAAATTATTTCTTGGCATTCTTTTTCTACTGTTGTAGGCAAAACAATGAATAAACCACTATGATCTGACTGTAGGTTATTTATAATTTTTTTTTCAAGATGCTCACAGTTGCAAAACACATTATCTATACATGTAGCACTAGTTGCCGTTGTTCTAGTGGGTTCTTTAAACTGGTTTTGTAAGTTAAATGATCTAAATAAGCTAATAATTTTGGTGTGTAGTGGGCTCTCAACTAACAGATCAATATTAAAATCGCCACATATCACTATGCGCTTATTGCTCGCAAACAGACGTTTTAATGCCTCTTCTACGACTGCCTCAAAGTCATTGTAATTAGTTTGAGGTGGCCTGTAAACGCACATAACAATATACCTGTCCAATTCCACACACGAGATCTCAACTAATCGCTCAACAGAAAGGCTTACAATGTCTTTGCGTTCCTTACTTCTTAAAGTATTTTTTACAATTATCATAGAACCTCCTCTTAATGCTTTACTTCTATTATAAGTACTAATAGGCTGGTAGTCTTTTAAATTAAATACCATTTCTGATTTTTTTAGCCAATGTTCTGTTAAGCATAATATATCTATATTAAAATCTGTTAAAAAAAGTTCTGTCATATTTTCCTTGCCGGAAAAGCCCTGAATATTTTGTGCTACTATGTTAAGACCTACTTTGGGCTTTTCCGTTGTCTGCATTGGCAGTTTAAAGCCAATGCATTTGTGTGTGAGCCCGTTGAAATTTTAATACTACTGCTAGTATCACGGTTGTCATTATTGTGTGACTGTGTTATAATTCCTATAACTGAGTCAAAAATATTATAAGCTAATAGACTAGCTAGCTTACGTCGACTGTTTTTAGAAAGATACACAGTATCTCTCGCCATAAAATAATTCTTAACAAAGCTGTTAAGGTCGAAAAATGATACGTCACTATGACGACATGTCAAATGCTGTATATGCATGTTCAGACTATGGATGTCTCTGTTATCCTCTTCAGAAAGGGATTGAGAGTATGGGAACGAACAGAAAAATAATTTTCCCACCTCCGGATGGACATCCCTAGCCCGACCATACAAGTCAAAAACATTATTTATGTCAGTTTTTTTGACATCTCGACTATTACCTACTAATAATATGTAGGTAGTAGAACGTTTTCCAGTACCTTCAAAAGGTTTAAGTACTTCCCCTTGCTGAATCATTAAACTAATTAATCATTGAACTAGTTAAGCTAGAGTTAAATGCGCTATAATTTGCCAACAATTTGCCAACAACAAAAATTTAGAATTTGCATTATATATTATGCTTTTGCAGATTTCTGGAAAATTATCAAAAGATTTAGCAATGAGACGAATAATAATGGAGGCGTCTCGACTGCGTGGCTCGGTCCTACAGTTTTTTGCTTTGGTAAGTAGACAATTCAAGGCGTATCTACTTTTTTTTATTTCTTTAGAAGAGGAGGTGGTCTACGACAGCCAGTTAGCCCTACTCTGAAATTTAAAACCCCTTTAGTGAAGCCACAGAATACTAATAGTACAGGTACAGAAGATTCACTCCGCAAAATCAATTAAAGAAAAAGGGACTCTAGTAGCGATACAATTCAGATCGCACGGCGCTAAAAAGCTACGTTATATTCACCTACATGTTGCCTCTCTTTCTACCGCGTAACTCTTACTCCTTACTCTTACCTCTTCTGGCGCCTGAATTCCTACAATACCTATTTGCCACCCCGGATTGGTCGCCGCATGTACTACGCGTTCGATACTGACACGCGTAGTGAAACAGGCCTGGTGAAGCTGCCGCATCGCAGATTAAAGGTAGTAGATTGTAAGCTGTAGATGTGCAGTCACGAGCAATAATATGTATACACTGTCACATTTTGTACGACGTACATCTTTTGTTTTGTACTGCACATGTGTACAACAATTGGTCCTAAATTATCTAACCATTTGTTACATAATTTAGGACAAATTGTCGTACACTTCTTTCTTGATAGTTTTAAGTTAAGATTTTTAGAACATTTGACAGTGTATACATACTGTTGCTCGTGACTGTACGTCCCGCTATAGGGCACAGGCCTTCTCACAGAGAGGATATGGGCTTTAATGACCTCCAGCATTCCAAGCGCTGAGGTATTGAATAGCTCAGACGCTCAGGTTTCCCCACTATGTTTTCCTTCACAGTTAGCGAGTGGTATTGCTAAGCTAAGAATCGCTCGTAGCCCCGACTGCCTGAGTGATCTCAAACGATCACAAAGTTTAAGCAACATGGGGCGCGTTCAGTGCATGGATGGCTGACCGTCTATGACTAACGCTAGTGGTATTTTTTAGAGTGGTTCCGTGCTTCGCAAGGCAAGTTAAGCAGTTGGTGCCGGCTGCCGTCGATATATGGCAGTCGTTAAGCCAAGTCAGAGGCTTAGAGTGGCTTGAAAACGTCTGACAGTAAGACCAGCCACTAGTCTTACAAGCCTCCACCTACCCGGCCTATACCTTCCTCAGGGAAGAGACCCGTGCCCCTCGGTGGGTACATAATGGGTTGATGATGATGATGATGACGTTAAGAAAAATCTGATAATTGTGTTAGGTACTTGCAGATCGGCTCCAAACCGATCATTAATTTTAATTCTCGTGAAGCGTGCTAGACGAGTGCGCGTGAAGCGATGCTACTGTGGAGACCTCTCCGCCACCCATGCCACGGATACCGATAATTATTGGTCTGTTATAAATATATTATTTTCATTCTATAAACCAAAAACTTTTATTTTCCTACCCTAAAAATCTCAACTTATTATCTTATACAGGATGTAGCATTAGGTGGCTTACATATAAGCAAAAAAATGGTTTTATAAACCATAAAACTTCTATTTATAACCAAAAACATCAACTTTTTCTAAATAAAAAAACTCCAGACACACAGCGAATTCTGGCATCCGCCTGCCCGATAATGAACGTATGTATGTAGACCTTTAATTTAATAAACAAGCCATTTTTATTGGAGGTGGGCCCACACTTCATACATTTTTGCCTATCATCCTTTCAACTATAAATTTTTGGGCGGTCGCAAAGGCGATAAACGGATGCTCTCGACAAGTTTTTGGCGGAATTATCTGAAAAAGTAAATGACAAAAATCTTGGAAATCTGCTTCGGACCAGACCTTTACCTAGGACATCAATTTAAATATAAATAATGCACTAAGCTGTGTAAATTAACATATATTTTATTCACAGTTGTAACAGATCCTGAGATCTGCTTCAAGTTGTCTAACATGTGCTTGGACAAGTTGTACATCTACAAGTGGGGCAAAGGTTTCATTGGCGACGGATTGATCACATCGGATGGTAATGAACACCCTTTGCTTTAACACGCTCTAGCTAGACTTTGAGGCTCCATCTCTATTCACCATAATTGTTTACGAATCAGAGTACTTGTCCTTCTGCATTCTGACGTTCCTGAAGTGTGAGCCTAATATGTATTTGACAGTTTGTAGAAGATCAAGTTAGTACAGGGAGTAAAACTATAGAGCAAGCCACAACACACACATGCAAGATGGAAATGAAACAAACTTACGCAGCGTTCATAGATGAGAAAGAGACTGAATAAACTGCAAAAGTATACCTAACTGCTTTTTTGTTTGTCCCCAGTGTCAAGTTGACGTTTCTAGGGGCAAACAAAGAACGAGATTTTGGAAATTTAATCATATTTAACGCTAGCCTTTTTAAAGAGATATCGTGTATTTGCGGAATGTTAAATGTTACCTTCTTACATTTGTTTGTTTGTACAGCAACACCATTCGCTGATAAATTGTGCCCGGATAACGGCGACAGGCTTGCCGCTTGTCACTTTGGGACCTAAGTAAACTCGGCAAAACGTGGGCCTACTTCTAGTGATTGGTGTCTCTGCCTACCCGCTCGGGGATAACGGGCGTGAGTTTTTTTATGTGAAAAGAATCTTAAATATCGAAAGTGTGTTGAATCATAGTGTATTAAGATGCAGAAATCGTCGAGATAGTGCTTCGGTAGAAGCAAGTTCACGCGCACAAAGAAATAATATTCACCGATGCAAAACCGATTACTCTATGCCTCGATCTATAGTTCTATTATTATTATTATTATTCTCCATCTACGATCAAATAGGACGAGTTTATAGAGTGTAAAAGTAACGTAAAGCGTAAAGCCCTGGGCCTTTGTCGGACTCTTCTGACAAAAAATCATGCGAATTAATTTGTACTCCTGTTAATAATCCAAATTATCTTTCTTTAAAACATGTATTCCGGATACACTTACCTACTTGACTTTCTTGAAAAGTCAAGTACGTAAGTATATCTGGAATAAAGTTATCAATGTCTGTGCTTACGAAGGTTTACTTCAAAAACTCTCTTTCTATTTTTGCCGTCAGTAACATGAGAAACAGACCTACATTTATTGATGGATGAAAAAGAAACAGGGGCCTAGTAATGCGCACCAAATCCTGACATTTTCAGATCAAATTAGTACATGGGATTTGACATAGTTGGAATCACTTCGAATTTGGTGCGTGTATTATAAGACCAGTAACTAAAGCTGTACGGTATTTCACTCACTTTTTGTAGGAGCATCCTATTTGGACTCTTACTCAAATTTGATCGCTCCATCGTCTTCCAGCTGACGTGTGGAGAGTCCATCGTAAGCTGCTGAACCCGGCTTTTAACCAGAGTGTGCTGAATGGTTTCCTCCAAATCTTCAATCGGCAGTCGAGCCAGCTGGTCAAGACATTCTCCGAGCATGCTGACGGCAAACAGTTTGATCCTAGACAGTATGTTTCAGATAACGCTCTGGAGACTATTTGTCGTAAGTGTTTCAACTTTCAATTTCATTTTCATATTTTGACGACCTCTGTGGCGCAGCGGTTATCGCATCTGCCTACCGTGCGAGAGGTCCCAGGTTTGAACCCCGACTGGGATAAAAAAAAACTCCAGATCTGGATGTTTACATGGTTTGTGAAGTCGCTGTTTCTAGTTCCCACTACACAGGGTTTCCCATTGTGGAGCCAGAAGCAATGTATGTGCCTGTATGTAAATGTTTATGTTTTATGTTCAATTAATTTCCTCTCACGAAAAAACTTTGACAAGCAAAAAATTGTTATAAATTAATGATTATTTATCAAGACATTTTTAGAATTTTTGTTAAAAAATGGGTTCGGATTTCAATCGCTGAGACATGTAGATATTTCAGGTACACAGATTTCTTCGCAATATTTTCCTTCATACTTAGCGAGCAGAATGCTACATCAAATTGATAAGAATATACGTGTCTCGCTCGCTCGCTGAATCGCTCGTAGCCTGGGCTGCCTGAGTGATCTTAAACAATCACTAAGTTTAAGCAACATACGCCGCGTTTATTTCATGGATGGGTGACCGACTATGACTAACGCTAGTGGCATTTTTCCGAGCGGGTCCGTGCTTCGCAAGGCACGCTAAGCAGTTGGTGCCGGCTGCAGTCGATAGATGGCAGTCGTTAAGCCAAGTCAAAGCCTTAGTGCGCCTTGAAAACTTCTGACAGTAAGACCAGCCACTTACAAGCCTCCACCAATCCGGACTTGGCCCCTGTGGTGGAGTATGGCCTATACCTTCCTCAGGGAAGATACCCTTGCCCCTCGGTGGGGACGTAATGGGTTGATGATGATACGTGTCTTATCGCCGGTTTCTCGAACGCTAACGGTCGAGATATGTTTTCTCGGAAACGGTAGGTGCTACGTAAAAAATTGTATGAGAAAGTTGTAGATAGGGAAGGTGCCATTTATACAGCCATCCTATGAAGCCGATTTTTGAATTTCGAATTCCTTCTCCCATACTAATCGGATGGCCCAAAAAATATTCTTTCAAAATTTGATCCAAATCGGTCGGTAAAGAACAAACAAGCTATGTTTGTTGAACAAACATAACAAACAAGCTATGTTTGTTCTTTACCGACCGATTTGGATCAAATTTTGAAAGAATATTTTTTGGGCCATCCGATTGAGGAGAGGAAAAGAATATTTTTTGTTCAAAATTCAAGGAATTTACATATGCATTTACAAGGAATTTGCACCCGACGGAAAAACTTATAATATATTCTACAATAATATCCTAGGTTAATATCTTATCTTAGGTTAATTTTATCTTTTTAAATTGTTAGAATTCAAAGTTGTTTATTTTCCTTATAGTGAAATATATGAATATTTGTTGTTGTTTAAAATTTAATTTTAGTAAAGTATATTTAAAATTTTGAAACTTCAAACAGCCAAGCAATAAAATCTATTTATCATATTGATTCATTTCTACTGTAATGATCTCTGATATTTATTTGATGGCTTCAACGCGGGCGAAGCCGCGGGTAAAAGCTAGTATATTATGAATGTGAAAGTTTGTGAAGGTGTTTGAATGTTTGTTACTCAATCACGCAATAACAGATGCATTGATTTAGATGAAATTTGCTATGGAGTAAGTTTGAGTCCCGGGGAAGGACACTTAGGCTGACATTCAGAGACGAATCCTAAGTTCACGCTTAGATCAGTCTTAGCAAAGTAAACTAAAGTCGTACTTAATAAAGCGCCGTAATTTTCGTATTATAGTACAAAAGTCATCTATATTGTCTATCATTTTTTAGTGATGTAGTACTTAAAGGTTTTTAAAATTTGACATTGCTACACGAGAGCAGGACAACATCATACAATTTTATATATGTCAGAGTGAATAAAAAAATCCCACAGATAATGCTCGTAGAACATCAGTGAAATGACGTTTGGAGTAGTCTGTGAACAAAAGGCTTAGAAGTGACTGATATTGACTACTTACACTTAGCTAAGCACCATTTCATACTAAACTTGCTAAGATTCGATTCTGAATACGAAATATTTAGTTTTGACATTTCTGAGACCAGTCTTTGCTTAGGTTTCGTCTCTGAATGTCAGCCTTAGGGCCGGTTTCTGAGTTGAGAATCTTCATTAAGTACCTAAGTAGGTACTTAACTGTAGTGCTGTCTCGTCAAATTTCTCAGAGAAGAGCGTGACAGAACGTTACTTAAGTATTTACTTAGTGTAAATTCTTTACCCATTTGAAATGGTCATATTTTGTTGGCTACGTAGGTATCATGTAGAAGTAGGTCTGCAGTCCTGCAGATTTTGACATTTCTGAGACTGGTCTTAGCTTAGTTTTCGAATCTTAAGTTCACGCTCAGAGCAGTCTGAGGCTGACATTCAGAGACGAAAACTAAGCAAAGACTGGTCTCAGAAATGTCAGAATCACGTACTTAGTCGTATTCAGAATCGAATCTTAGCAAGTTTAGTATGAAATGGTGCTTAGCTAAGTGTAAGTAGTCAATATCGGTGATCTTACGTGAACTTAGAACTGTCACTTCTAAGCCTTTTGTTCACAGACTACTCCAAACGTCATTTCACTGATGTTCTACGAGCATAATCTGTGGGATTTTTTTATTCACTCTGACATATATAAAATTGTATGATGTTGTCCTGCTCTCGTGTAGCAATGTCAAATTTAAAAAACCGGTAAAAACTAAATCACTAAAAAATGATAGACAATATAGATGACTTTCTTAAGTACTGTGAATACGAAAATTACGGCGCTTTACTAAGTACGACTTTAGTTTACTTTGCTAAGACTGATCTAAGCGTGAACTTAGGATTCGTCTCTGAATGTCAGCCTTATAGTAAAGTAAACTAATAAACTAAGTCATACTTAGTAAAGCGCCTTAATTTTCGTATTCACAGCTGTTGATCGGGAGCCTAGCTAAGAGAAGAGCAGTCTTAAAGAAGTCATCGATATTGTCTATTATTTTTTAGTCATGTACCTAGTTCATACTTTTTACATATTCATTTTCTCACAAAACCCCGCAGTAAAATTAATGCGAATCACAAACTCCAACCGAAACAGTAGGTACGATAAAAAGGTAACCTCAAAACAAGGAGAATTAACCTCAAAATGAAGAAAACCAAATGACAGTTCTAAGTTCACGTAAAGTCACCGATATTTACTACTTACACTTAGCTAAGCACCATTTCATACTTAACTTCCTAAGATTAGATTCTGAATACGAACTATTTAGTTTTGACATTTCTGAGACCAGTCTTTGCTTAGGTTTCGTCTCTGAATGTCAGCCTTAGGGCCGGTTTCTGAGTTGAGAATCTTCATTAAGTACCTAAGTAGGTACTTAACTGTAGTGCTGTCTCGTCAAAATTCTCAGAGAAGAGCGTGACAGAACGTTACTTAAGTATTTACTTAGTGTAAATTCTTTACCCATTTGAAATGGTCATATTTTGTTGGCTACGTAGGTATCATGTAGAAGTAGGTCTGCAGTCCTATGTGCATTTTACATCGTATCGTACTCACTGCATCGTAGGTACATCGTAGTTGGTAGTTTTTATCAGACAACTAAGTACGACCTATGATAACAATTCTTTTGTTGCGTAGCTGCGAAACGGAAAGTTGATCTTAATAAGCGATAGATAATCGTTACAACAGAAACAATGGTACTGATTGCGGATGCTTAGTTCGTTCATTTGTTCTCAAATAGAAATATTAATAGTCAGAACAAAAACATATTGTCATTGTTAACTGTATGAACGTCAAAGTTGTTAGTTTCACAATTCATAGTTTATGAGTTTTAACTTAACTTTACGTTTTAACTTAACTTAACATTTAGATGGAGTAGCGGCTTGGCAGCGGTTGATGATTTGTTGACAATTTTTCATCGCGGCGGCAGATAAAGTCTCGTACAGGCACATACAATCGACTATTAAGCCTATGCGCACACTAGGCGACACGCGACAGCGACAGTTCGGCGACTAGACGCGACGACAGGCTACGGCCGTCAATTTTCATATATTTTGTTCTAATCTCTGCACACTAGCGTCAGAGTCACGACAAGACGCCAGAAGCAAATGACACCGTCAAATCTGACGCAGCGACTAGACGCGGCGACAAGTCGCCCGGTTTGCGATGGCTCTTATGGTTATATGTATACATATCTTAGGCTGCAGTTCCACTGAGGCGGAGCGGAGCAGAGCGGAGACGAGCAGTGCCGTGATTCACCAATCGTATAGGCCTGAAATCCACATCTCTTCTCCACTCTGCTATGTGATTGGTGAATGACGGCATTACTCGTCTCCGCTCTGCTCCGTTCCGCCTCAGTGGAACCGCAGCCTAAGGGTTTGTTTTTTATTCGTAGCAAAAAATGCTATGGCGCGGTGTTACTGCTATAAAACATAGATAGGTAACGCTTTATTGTACAAAAAAATTAAATTACACAGATATTTCTTAATCTAAGAGTACAGGCTTATCTTAGAGAACACTCAGACATTGACAGCCTTTGGCTTTAATAATATTGTGCCAACGAGACCGTTTTTTTTGCATTAAATTAAAAACAGGCTATAGAGGGGTAGGCAGTGACAATTGACTGCCACCTGCTACGATCCTGACAAATCAATTTCGCTTCATCGACATTCATTAGTCATTGATCGTTAATTTATGGTTATCTTATAACAAATTTCAACAGAGACCGCCATGGGACTGCCGAAGGACCAAATAAGCATCGTCAATAAAACGTACTTGAAGGCGATAGACAAATTGCTTCAGATCTACATCCAGAGGGTCCGAAACCTGTGGCAGCACCCTAAGAGCATTTACAATATGACGTCGATGAAGCGAGAAGAGGACGCGCTGATCAAGATTTTGCAGGACGTTTCGTTCAATGTGAGAAGAATATTCGATCCAGTCATGTCCACAAGATACTTACAATTGACCTTTCTGTAATGTTTTCTGGCCCTACACTAGGATACCCAGTATCGTGGGAATCAAAAACAGCGACATTACAAACATCCTAAATATCCAAGACCTGAGGTTTACAAATTCCATTTTTAAAGTGAATAACTATTATGCCACTAAATATTCTACTAATATTTCAAGAGTTTACCTGTTGCCGTATTTAATATCGAGCAAAACACGGCAAACAAATTACGTTTATTGTATGGCAGCCCCATTTGAATATATATTTTGTTCTGCTTTTAGTACTTATTGTTAAAGCAGCAACACAAAAATAACGGTGTATTAGATACAGTCTCGCTCGTAGCCCTGGTCGCCTGAGTGATCTTAAACGATCACGAAGGCTAAGCAAATTAGGCGCGTTCCGCGTTCTTGCCATTTTTCCGAGCGGTTCCGTGCTTCGCAAGGCACGTTAAGCAGTTGGTGCCGACCGCCGTGGATAGAATAATGGCAGTCGTCAATCCAAGTCAGAGGCCTTAAGGCGGCTTGAAAACTTCTGTCAGTAAGACCAGCCACTAGTCTTACAAGCCTACCAATCCGGACTTTGCCCCCGTGGTAGAGGATGGCCTATACCTTCCTCATGGAGGAGTCCCGTGCCCCTTGGTGGGGACATAATGGGTTGATGTCAGACAGTTTCTTACTCTTTCTGTACGGAACCTTAAAAAAAATATCTAAATGCACTCAAAATTGTTAGGTATATTAAAAATCAGCTCAGCCCCTACACGAAAATCTTTGCTTTGCTAAAATAATTTTGGTTTTAGGTTTTGAAGCAGAGCAAGGAATCGATTCTGGAGTATAAGGAAGTTTCGTCTACAGGAGAAAAGTTCAAACCTTTCATTAAGCTTCTACTAGAGATGTCAGACGATGGCAGACTCTCTGATAGGGAAATCAGGGACGAAGTAGACACAATGATATCAGCAGGCTATGAGACTACGGCCAACACGGTGGTGATAGCCCTAATCATGATTGGCTCCTCTGCTGAGATCCAGGAAAAGGTCTTCAAAGAGTGAGTTAATTTTTTTTCAATGTTTTGTATTTATTATAGATTTTTATTAATATAATTTTATGCTGTAAGTATTTATAAATGTAAGAGGTTTTTAAAAATAAATCTAAATAGCTATTTTTTGCACCAGTTTTGTTTGTAACTGTTTTACAATAAAGTTTTTTCATTTGATTTCATTTCAAAATATATTTAATATTAGGTATGTACTTGATTTTACAATTACATTATATTGAAATTGTCCATCTGACAACCATACAAGGACATCACAATTATATTAATTCGCCCAGACTGAGGCCTTTTTGAACAAACGGCCGCCCGTAGGTTTTTGCTTAGGTTATAACTTGCCACAATCTTTTTTTAAATTTGTTTTAGAGGTTTTGATCACCTGTGATGTCAGTCCCATCGGACCATATCAAAAGATTTATTCCTAAACTAACCTATTTAAATATTATTATAATAAGGTACAGTCGACAGCACGTCAAACTTCACATTTTAGTTGCAAAGTCGCCTCTAATGCTACGGAGTAGAGTGCATGGGTGTATAGGATGATGTGTTGTCAACTGTTCACAGATAGATAGATAGAATATTCTTTATTGTATGTACACTAGGAATTACACATGAAATTTGACAATAGCATAGTACAGTACCTACAATAATTGGTGGCCTTATTACTAAAAGGTATTTACACAAGGTATTTTTACTCTACTAGCTTTCTTTACTTTCTAACATTTTGTACATTAATAAAGCTGCACTTAAGGTGGGGTCTTGCAACACACTAAATCTTAAAGTGGCATCGTTTACTAAAATTAAAAACAAAAAAAACATTTGTGTTCGTTAGTTATTATGGAAATTTTATTTTTTTGCTCTTGTGAAGGTTACATGAAACGTTCGAGGACACTGACCGGGACGTTACGAAAGATGACCTCTCCAAGCTTGTTTATTTGGAAGCAGTTATAAAGGAGTGTCTGCGTTACTACCCCGTGGTGCCAATCATTGGAAGGCATGCTGACAAGGATATCAAAATTGGTAAGAATTGATTCTTTACCAAATTGGCCATGCTGCTTGTTTTCGTGTGGTGCATGTCAAATAAAATATCTTGAATACTTTAAATTACAGAATTTATTCAAACAATCACAGTTGTAAATACTATCACCGAAAAACTTGCACGCTCCCGATCTCGCGTTTCTCTCTGTAATAGCTGCTACACACGGCCGGGCGGCTTTATGCCGCCGGCATGTTTAGGCCGCCAACGCTTGCCGCTGGCTGCCGCAGAGCATCATTGACGTGATTTTCTAGCACAACACTTTCAATCAAATGCCGGGAGCGAGCTGCCGCCGGCTCGGCTTGTGCGGCATTGCCGGCGGCTTTCCACCCTCCGGCAGTGCCGGCCGCTGGCATCATGTGTAGGAGCTATCAGAGTGACAGGACTAACGTCAGTGGCACTCTGACAGATGTATCGTGTTTACGAATCTCACTGGATATTATCGGGCCTAAAATCCATAGTCAAACCACAGTCGATCAATCAATCAAGGTTTTACAATATGATTATAGATCAACTATGCTCTACTCATAAGGATGTGTAAATTTTTTATATAATACCTCTTCTTACAAACAACATAAATTATCATGCCATGTATTATCTAATTAATATACCTACAATTTCAGCTGATGTTTCTGATAGTGTAGCGATTCTCCTTCAAAATATTTAAACTCATACAAGACGGCTGTGCCAGCCAGTTCCTATAGAGGAATCGCTACATTTCCATAGCTTGGTGAGGAAGCTTCGTTGGCTTTTGGTGAGTTCAACATGGATTTGGATCGTTGATCAACAGATAGTAGGGATAGGTTTTGATATTTGATTGATTGTCGTCTGCTGGTTGTCCCGAATTTAGAAGATAGTGTTGCATTGTGCATTTGATTAGAGTTATTGGTCTTGCTTATTTGATACGGGTTCTTGAAAAGGAAGTCCGGACCACAAAAGCTTTGCCATTTCGCTATTTCAAAGGTGGAATCCTCACAACTTTAACAGGAGTAGGCAGGTAGGATCGGTTTTTTTAAAGTGAAGTGCGGTAATTTATTTAAGTTTGTAAGATTGTAGAATATTTAGCTATTTTATTTAAGTTCATGGGGTAGGCAGGACTTATAATTGTGAAACAGCGTTCGATGGTGTCTTCTCGGTTTTTTGTTGGGTTTTGCCGAGAGGGGGTCTGTCCGTTCAGTTAAAGACCAATTTTCTTTTAAGTTTCAATTATAAATAACTTTGAAAGTTTTTTGCAAATGTGGAATAGATTGTCTTGATGGTCTATGAATTGTTCTGGCACACTGACCGATTTAGTAACGAAGCGTCATGCGTTCGCCGGGATTGTATGATTTCCCCGACACTATAGGTTAGATGACTGACGTTAAGTTACTAAAGTATTAGATAGGATAAATTTTAATTGTTATTAAAATTGTCGTTTTGGTTGAGATGTCAGTCGAGGGCCAGCTAGGCTAGGCTTTCCCGATAGAAAGATAATAAAATAGTATTATTTGCTAAAAAGCATCTGTTAATAAAAGTAATTAGTTACAGTACACCATTTCATAAACCTATGTTTTTTATAATTTATTTTTGAAAATAAATAAATTATGTACCTAGCCTATATTCGTCCTACTATGTAGAGTAGGGCACATGCCTTCTCTCAAAAATAGAGAGAGAGTGAGAGAGAGAGAGAGAGAGAGTATGGGCTTAAGCCCACAATGGACATCAATCACCACACGTGCCCACGTGGATTCACAATTTCAAGCGCTGAAGTATATGAATACCTATTTTAATTTGCCATACATAAAAAATACTATTGCCGGCTTGCGTGAATTTTCATACGCCCAGTCCAGCACATGGAATGCACTGAAAACTCTGTATAGAAAGATCTGTTTAAATTACCCATGTGCATGAATAAACGATACTTTACTTTAATACCTAGACACTCAGGTTCCTCAGGATGTTTTTCTTCACCGTTAGCGAGTGATATTGCTACAAAGGAGAATTAATCCTCCTTGTTGCTACTATAACTTCACAAAGTAAGTTAGAAAACAAAGGTAAAGGCGTCCTACGTTGACGACGTCATGACGTGGTGATGTGGACAAGCCCTTAGACCGCGTCTTTTATTGACGTCTCACTACCGCTCCGCTACCACCGCGTAACTTCAAATCATGCATTTGTAATGGCCCTAAAATTTGAAATATACACTCGCTAACAAAACCACAAGAAAAGGAATTTCAGTTGGGTTTTACCTACTCAATCTTATGAAGTTTCGTTTCTTCGGAAATCCTCCCAATAGTCGCGTGTTTCAGTATGTAATAAAAAAAATTTCTTTTTTCTTTTGTAGAGTCGACAGCACATCAACCTTCACATTTTAGTTGCAATGTCGCCCGTAATGCAACGGAATAGAGTGCATGGGTGTATACGATGATGTACTGTCGACTGTACCTGTGTAATCTCCTTTATTGTATTTTCGGTGTTGAACTTTCTCTTGTTCACAGATAATAATATCTTCCCAGCGGGCTCTCAGTTGTTCATCTCTGTCTGGGGCATTAACCATCACCCCTGCTGGGGCACAAACAGGAACGAGTTCGTGCCTGATCGCTGGCTCAGTCCCGACACGTTGCCTAGCAACCCAAACGCCTTTGCCGCCTTCTCCTTAGGGAAACGAGCGTGCTTAGGTACAGTCTGTTCGCTTTTAGAATATACCTTGGGCTCTAGAGTAGGCTTCGGTTTTCGCCGAAAGCACACGAGTGTAATACTCCCTCCTACTTCTGATTTCGAAATTAGGTGTCATATTAGTTCCAATTTCGAAATTAAGTGTCATACTAGTTCCAATTTCGAAATTAAGTGTCATATTAGTCCCGATATTTCTGTTACACGAATATATCCGATTCTATCCGATACTAGCCGAGGTATATTCTAAAAGCTAATAGACTGTAACCATTGCTATCACTATGGTGTTACTTAGGTCTCGTACTATTACTATTCGATATGACGCGAGGGGTTGATGTTAAATTTTACTCACTTTTCATTAACTTAGAGCCAGCTTTTGAATTGAGTATTTCACTAAGTAAATACTTAAGTAACGTTCTGTCACGCTCCTTTCTGAGAAAATTAACGAGACCTACGGTTGTCCACTGCTGGACATAGGCCTCTCTCATTGCACCCCACTGAGCAGTTAAGTGATTACTTAGCGAGATTCTCAATTCAGAAACTAACCTTACTTTTCAGTCATCCATACTTCACACTTTTAATCTTTTATCAACCTCATCGATAACTTCATAAACGAAATTGACAGTAATAAAATCGCTGATGACCACGACTTCATCTGCGCAGGATTATTTAGTACTTCGAGAAGCTTATTTTCTTCTCCAAAGTTCAATATCTTTGTTAATTTATAGCCTGTGTTATTTTGAAGGAAGGAAGCTGCACTTTGATGAAATGGCATTAGTATGTAACGAATATTTTCTGAATCGAGATTTGGTTAAAAATGCACTTTGATGAAATGGGAAAAGAACGAAACGGCCTTAGGATGTAAATAAAATTGTATGTAATTAACCAGACCCAGAAAAGAAAGGAAGGAAAAAAGGAAAGACAGATGGAAAAGAGGGAGGGCGGAAAGGAGAGATAGGGGAGGGAAGTACGGAGGGAGAAAGGAAGAAATAAAGGAAGCAAAGATGGAAGGGAGGGAGAGAGGAGTTTAGTTGCAGTTGTTCAAAATCGAACTATTAAATTAGTCGTAGGTATTATAAAATAAAATATTTATATTACATTTTCTAGGTAAATCTCATGCAACGATGTCACTAAAGGTAACACTGGCCCATATCCTGCGCAAGTATCGAGTGAAGGCAGACCGCACGAAGTTGGAGCTGAGCTTGGAGATAACCCTGAAGCCCACTGGTGGAAGCCTGATATCCTTAGAACGACGCTACTAACGATGACGAAGTATGACGAGTTGTTGGTCGTGGTACACCTCGTCAGTTCACCTAGATGATCCGCAAACAAGAAATTGTGTTCGTGGGCCACCTTTGTCCACTAGGTGATCCACAAACACAATTTTTGGTCCGTAGTTCACTTTAATGGTTATGAGTGATCTTTCTGTAATTAGCTGCATATTATGCAGAGTAAAATAAAATACTAATATAGGTATTAATGTTTCGTTAAAAAGGAACTAGTGAGATAACAGAATAACATAAAATAAAATTTGTGTTCATGTTACCGGAAATGTATGAAAACTATGAATCATAAACAAGTCCTAGGAAATGTATACATTTTTTAAAATGATATTCAAGATAAATTCGCAGAATAGAAAATGTATAAAATATGGTTCAAAGATTTTTATATTTAATTTATATAACAAACAATAATTTTATGACATTGCCTAAGATTTATTTTACAAGATACTTTATATTAAAATATTTTTTAATACTCACATAATCAAATCCTGGGACGTGTATTGATTTTCTGAGAACTCTCATCCAATTGTTCGTCAAATTTTATTGCACATGGAAGAAAAATAAACGCATTTTAAAAAAAGAGCACTGAATGAAATTACAATACTGCCGTCATAAGAAGAAAAACTATAACTTCAATATTTACTAGTGAGAAAAAGTAAACTGTATTTGAATAAAAATAACACTTACATTTAAGCAAATACCTAGCTTATGAAATATGTAAATTTTTTTCTTGTGTTTTTTAAATAGTAATCATCGACAAGTTAGCAGACATGCTTGAAATTTAATTTTTCACTAATTTGCTCGAAGTCAAGTTATGGCCTTTTTTATTATGACTGCAGAATAGGTACCAGTATGTATAAATTTTTTTTAGGTTAGTTCGAATTTCTCAAGGGGACAGATAATGTGGACAGAAGAAGCACGGGTCTCTTTCCTGAAGATGGTATGAGCTATGGCTCATACCTTCTTCAGGAAAGAGACCCGTAAGTCTCACTTGACCCCCGTGGTGTATGCACCACGGGGGCCAAGTGAGACTTACGGCAAGGATTTACGGCAAGTTTCATAACACAAATAGTAAAAAAGTACGAGTAAAGAAAATAATATTAATATTTATGTAATTTTAAGAGTTTAATATTTAGTATAGTTTTACTATGTAGTTTATCAATGTTGTTTTATATTTAGTTATCTTCGAAACAAATTCAATTCTGTAGTTAATAGAAAAAAAAGAAAACATATTTTTATTAAAATATCTAATCATCATTAATACTAATATCACTATCTTCATCATCATCATCATCGCTGACATGAATTATTAAGAAAACTAACAGCGGCATACTTTACTTTTTTTGAAAAGGTTGAATATGTTACCTGAATTAGTTGGAAGTGATGAAGGAATAAAATAAAGTAATTAAAATTAATTTGATTATATTATATTGATAGTGATATTGAAATATTTGTTATTTTCGTATTAGTTCACTTGAGTAAGTCAATATTTAGATTTATCTTTTTCTAGGTTAAACATAATAAGTATGTAACATTTTATTTTTTGTTGCACTCAAATGGGCCAATTTTTTCCTTTTTTCTCCACCGAAAACCGAGCTTTTTTAGTAGCAACACTTATGAAATATCAGAATTCTACGGAATAAAAAATCAACTATAAAATGAAGTCTTGACAAACTGTTATTAAAATCTGTGTTAAATTATGTTTAATAAAATAAATATTTATTTAAATCTTCATTAATAAATAGACTCTTTTTAACTATTTTCTGTTGTATTACTGCTCAACGGACAATCTTAACCTTCCTGAAAAGTACCTGGTTACAATTTCACAACAATGGTTTATTAGTTAGGCTAGACAATCACATTGTTGGCCAAACATCTATATTTTCTGAGAATTTAGGTATTCATGAATTTCTCTTTACATAGTACACATTTAACTTGCACAGAGCTTGAATAGTATATAGGAATTCTAGATAGGTAGGTACTCATTTATTAAATCTGCCATGGAAGAACCCTATCTAAAACGAGCAACGGAGGCAAAGAAGGAGCGCTGCAGCGGTGGTGTTTCAGCTTCGGCAGCCAGCGGTGTTAGAACAGTAGTAAGTATGGAGATTGTAAATTTTTGGTCCGGAGTTTATTACTTTCAGCTATAGGTGTCGATATCACATCACTAGTAGTCACTGTTATCGTTTAACTTTAAAAGACCCACTGTTCCACCAGAGGTGTACCGTGGATCTGAAATATTTAGAAGTAATAGGGTGGTACCTAATAGCAAGGTATTTGGCTAGACTGATAAATCAATAGTCGTGTGAGGTAATAGTTCTGAATAATGTCCAGGGCCGAGTCTCACAAAAGAAAAATTAGTGGTAGTAGTTTATGAAGTCAAATACACATTGTCCTAAAAATAAAAATAAAAAATTGTTCTTACATGTACTTTTGGCAAAATACCTAGGTAATTTTAATCATCATCAACCTATTTTGTCCCCACCGGGGGATACGGGTCTCATACAAATCTTTAACTCATCAATATCACCAGTTAGGGATATTGATGAGTTAAAGATTTGCAAGAAATTGACGAATCGGGAAAGTGACGAATTAACGATAGTGACGAATTTATTAGCGAAAGTGACAAGTAATGCACTAACTCATGTTGCCGGCCACTGTACTGCAGCCACAAATTGAAAGAAAGAAAGAAAGAAAGAAAGATTTTATTAGTATGTCACAGAAACACAATGAAGACAAAAGTACATAATAAACAAAATACACAAGAGTCAACAAAACAAGAAAAATAAAATAGAGACAAAGGGAAACAAACAACCGTTTTTTAAATCTACGGCAGCAGGGCTCCACACAGTAGTGTAAAACAGTAGTGTAAAACAGTAGTGTAATTGCAGTAAAACATGACCCGTTTAGAAGCCCCTTTATGCGTCGTACGAAAGTTAGAAGGTCAAATTAATCACACAGTAATTCACAAAAATCCAAGGAATCAGTTACTATTATTAATCTATAATTGCAATTATATTCACCTTTAACCTTTTTGTAGAATTTCGCCGTTTTGAAATTTCCGAAGCAATGGTTGATGACTGTGTCTAATCACAATCACACTTTTTTTATATCTACGCCTCAGCCACATAAAAGTTGATCACATGGCAAATGCAGCCTTAAAAGCCTTGGGCAAAAGCCACGCGCGTTTTCGATGTGATTAGAAACTGCATGTTGGTGGTGACAATTTGAACGTTACCAAGAGTTACTTTGGAGTGAGCCAAATATGATCTCTTTTTGGACGTGTTTTACCGCGGTTACAACGGCGTGTCTCTATTGGGCCGTCAAAAAATGTAGAGTGTTATTGATGACGCAGAATATCCCGGACATGCCTGGTGGGCTACCAATAATAAGTCACATACATAAATGTAGAAGTAAGTAAATAAGTGGGAAAAAGATAATAAGCGGTATAATATCGCAGGCCCATTAGAAGGCACAGGCTTTCTTTCAGAGAGAACGTATGGGCTTAATCTTAACAAGGTTCAAATAACTTCTGTAATCATATATCGAGTAGAGCCTCTAGGTGATTTACAGTCCGTTTTTTAATTCAATGCAAAAAAAATAACGCGGTGTCACCGTTATAAAATATATAGGTTTACTCGGTAGATTTTTTTTTATTGTGACTAGAAGACTTGTGTGACCAAAATCCTTATCACATCAAAGACATTAAAGTTTAATTCCGCATAAGAGCAAAGTAAAAAAAAACACCTACATACGTAACACAAATAATTTAAACAGACTTTTTAATGATGTGATTTTTTTTAATCAAAATGCTCCCGTCCCAAACTATATAATTATCAGAATCATGGTAATTACATAGCTTGGCCTGTGTCTATGACTCAAGGGATCTTGTTAGATGGGCTTGTATCAACACTTAATATGCTCATGATAACCTGGCCTTTCTCCTACTAGGTACAAATCAAAATGTTCTCTAAATCTATTGTGTGTAATTATTTTTACGTTCAAAGGTGCTATTAGTTTCTGAATTCTTACTTCTTCATAGCTTTTAAAGCCTATTTCATGCATACCTCCCAGGGCAAAGCACAGTTGTTTATTTATTTATTTATTTATTTATTTATTTATTTATTTATTTATTTACATTTGTAACTTACAGCTAATGCCAAATCGCTACAAAGTTAGTTATATACAACATAGCATAATTAACTAAAAAACAAAGAAAACAAACAGATTCATCCCTCTTCAAGCATTCCCTTGCATTCTTCAATCATTTTCCCAATCCCTGTGGTAAACACATCACATTGCGGCACCGCCTTGAGCAGGGAGTTCAGCAGTGCGAGCGCGCGCGGCACGGGCGCCCGCTGCCGGCCCACCGTGCGCGCCGCGCCGGCACTACCACTACCTCGCCCACTAAGCCGATACGCTCGATCTTTATACACTGTTTTAACAGTTGTCACTTGGCCGAAGCGCTTACAGGAAAAAAACAACTGACAGCTGTTAACAGCACCCAAGTAACATTCTGTCACGCTCTTTTCTGAGCAATTTGACGATACAATACTATAGTTACCCTTAGGTAACTATAGTATTGTATCGTCAAATGGCTAAGAAACAACTTATTATCAATTCAGAAAACGGCCCAATCAGTTTCTAATATCACGCGCGCTCTCCGCAGACTAGCCATTTATAGCGCTGAGTAGGTACCTACCGCTCACTCAATGCAAAGGAAACTATCATGAGGTAACCTGACAATTAATCTTCGCTTTAGGGACTAGTCACAGAAAGCGCCCGAGGCGCGCGTACGATACGCTGCGTATCGGACGCTCTTTAAAATTGTATGAAGTTCTATGCAACGGATTATATCAAGCGTCCGCGTCTGTGGTGCGCGCCCAATGCGCAGCGTTCCGGGCGCGCGCCCCGGGCGCTTTCTATGACTAGTCCCTTACACTTCTGATTTTCAGAACTCTGGAATGCCATGATAGTAGCTGGAAAAGAATCCGATAACTTAGGCGGTATCGTCAAAATGAGGTTGGGATTAGATATTCTTGTTGGTGAGTGCTTGATGGTCAAAGTTATCGTTAAATATCGTTAAATGGTTAAGGTTGCTCTTTTCTCTTGTTAGTACATAATAATATATTGTAGAGAGATATATAGTGAAAACTTTATTGCATAGCCAGAAAAATAGTCACATGATGACAATGTGACTGATACTTAATGAAGGTAGGTACAATTCATCCACTGCAGATCACAATTTATTTAACAGAACTTAACACAATTATGTTAGGAATTTTAAAGACCATTTCTTTCGCCACCAATTCTAATGCCGGCTACACACGTAACGATATATCGTAGCGATTAAACTGCGCAAGCCGATTTGCGCAGATTTATCAATCGTGTGTATGACGAAAATCTGCAACGATTTGTCATACACACGATGGATAAATCTGCGCAAATCGGCTTGCGCAGTTTAATCGCTACGATATATCGTTACGTGTGTAGCCGGCATAAGCAAAAACTCAGATTTCAAATTCGGTTCACCTGCGGACAACATCAAACATAATAAGTTTAATAAAGATTGCGGAGGTAAACCAAATTTGAAATTAGATATAAAATAACAAACTTATTGTGTTATGTTCAGTAACAAAAATACATTATGAGTGTTACTGTCATATATTATGCATATAGGAGGCTGATGCTAACATATTTTCGCAACAAAATATGACAGGTGTGAAATATATAGTAAGAAATAATAAGTGAAAGAAATACACTCTTTTTTATTATTGTACCTTCTAATCTAATAATTTAGTTTTTTTTAACTTTTTTGCAGTTGTAACGGATCCAAAAATGGCGTACTTACTTTTGAATGAGTGTTTTGACAAGCACAAAATGTACAAATGGACTAGTTCATGGCTCGGAAATGGATTGATGACAGGCGGCGGTAAGGATAGATAGATAGATAGATAGAGAACACTTTATTGTACATAAAAAAGGAAATTACACAGGTGTTAAAGGATATCAATCGTCTCAGTATTGACCTTGAAAATAACATTATTTTGTATTTTTTAAGATCAAGACTCAGGACTGAAGAAATTAAGGGCTGGTTTTCGAATTGAGAATTTCACTAAAGTAACTATTTAACTGTAGTGCTGTTTTGTCAAGTTTCTCAGAAAAGAGCATGACAGAAACGTTACTTAAGTATTTACTTAGTGAAATTATAAATTCAGAAACCGGCCCGGCGAAAAAAATTATCATCAACAATCATAATTTACAGGACAAATTTGTAAAAAGTGTTTGTACAATCTCTCAATCATGTAGATAATGATTTTCGGGACCAATGGCCGTTCTTATCGAAACTTTCATTGATTCATGAAAGATTCACATTGATGGTGGTACGAAGTCAAAAGAATCACTGATTGCAAAAAGGGCACATTTTCATGACTGTAAAATGTGATACGAATTGAAAAATTCAAGCACGTGAGTGTGATTTCTTGCCCTTTTTTGCGCTGAACAGAGTTGACTGCACTCTAATGATTCTGAAACTATAGGCAGTTGAGGCGCCTTATTTGAAGAAAATGTAGAGATAACCTTAAAGACCACGCTTGTGTCAAAAAAGCTGTTTGGGTACCAAAGTACTAAATGTGCCCTTTTTGCAGTTAGTGATTCCGATAGTTTAATGTATAAAAGTCTCTGTAAAAATTATATTGTTTGTTATCGAACTCCTCCGAAACGGCTTCAGATTGCAATCCTTATAGACAATTTAAAAACAAACAAACATACAAGGACAGCACATACAGTAGTAAAATGAAACACATAATCAACACAATGCAGTTCAGTCACCCAAATAATGCCCATAACGTCTTAATTTTACTTACATAATAAATAGTTAAAAATAATAATTTAACTTAATAAATTTTACCAAATAAGCAATCGCAATTAAACCCGTTTAATATACATAAGATGAAAAAGTATTTATTGCCTCATCAAAATGTAAGTTAGAACAGAGTAAGAGTTAACTAGGTTATGTTATGACATACTTAAGAAAAATGTAGTGGCTCATCTGGCTCAAATGCTGCTGACCCGGGACATACTCGGTAGCGCTGGTTTTCAGCCACTGCCTTCTCCCAGATGCTTCAGATGCTGTGCAGGATTAATGTGTAGGGGGCGAAAACAGTTAACAGTCAATGACGAGTTATTACCTTTGTGTAATTTTATTATATCCTTAGTTTTCTTGACTATCCTTCCTATCCAAAGCTTTTGATTGCGTAGACCACAAAACGCTCTTTTGTAACAACTTACATCAATATCAATACGGCCTTAGTATTAAATCTTTAGGACATCTTAGATCGTATTTAGCTAACAGAGTGCAGGAAGGTGATATTAATAGAGTTAAGTCGTCTGGATCCAATATTAAAATAGGAGTTCCTCAGATTTTTATTTTGGGGCGTTTCCTTATTTGCAGCATTTGCTGTGCCGTACCTAGTTGCGAAATTGTCACATACAGTATTGTTTGCAGACGATACTTCTCTAATTTTTAAAATTAAGAGAGGTCAATCTAATTTAGATGATATAAACAATGCTCTTTCTAAACTTTTGACATGGTTTACCGTAAAAAATCTTATAGTGAATGCCAAAAAACAAAATGTTTAAAGTTTGCACTGCCCAATGTCAAAAAAGTGGACACAAGTTTATTAATAGCTGGTGACAGACTTTACGTAGTTGAGACAACGGTGTTTTTAAGCATTACTATAGACTCACAACTTCAGCTTTTCTATGTGCTGACCCTATGGTGATCACATTGAAAAGCTAGCGGGCAGATTTAGTTCAGTTTAAAAAATTAGGAAACTACCTAACTGATGTAGAAACTACGAGGCTAGTCTATTTCAGTTATTTCCACAGCATTATGTCATTATGGTTTGCTACTATAGGGGCGGGTGGCAAATGATTCTAGTGTACGTTTTTATAATAAAATTCCAGAAAATACTTTATCTCCGCCAGCAATTAAATTTCAAATTTTCTTTAAGACCTATTACGTACAAATGACGACTTTATAAATGATACAAACCCTTTTCAGTAAACCAACTCCACAACGAGCTAGTCGTTGGTACTTGATAGTTATTTAAAGGGATTAATAAGCTTTTTATAAATGTACAGACGCTGTGTCTGCATAAAAAACTGTGTTATTATTGTATTGACATAGCAAAATAATGTTCATTGCACTCGTGGGTCACGAGTTTCTTAGATATACAGATTTTCGTACCAACTTATGTATTAGAATTAAGGTGATGGTCAGAGTGGAGTTTTTTTTTCGCTGCCTTTTTCTCCACTGCTTTCGGCCCCAAGGTAGCGCCTAACATTATAAGTATGTACATTGACATTCGACAAAGAGAATGTAAATTATTTCATCATTATCATCATCATCAGGCTATATTGGTCCTCCGTGTGGAGTTTCTGGTCTTCCATCGGACGCGTCCTCCGGGTGGCGGATAGGGGAACGCCCTCCAGATATGGGGGGTACCGGCTTCGGCCGGCGCGGACCAAAACCAGTGGCTTGCGCTGCTGGATGTCCCGCGGGGTCCACTATGGGCCCCGCACCCGTAACCCCACACTGAGTGGGGCCGGGGGCCTTCGGGCCGCGAGGAGACAACCTCTATAAAAAACACACGGTGGGGGCCCTCCTCTATGTCCCTCTGTTCAGCAGAGGGCATAGAGGAGGTTGAGGGAGGGTCACAGACGGCAGGTTGGGGTACCTGCCGTCCGACATCGTGACGGGAGAAGGGGGTGGGGGGCCCATGCCCCTTCTCCAGTGAGGGTGGGCCCGGCTCCTTTGCGAGTCGGGTCGACGTCGCCGGGGCGCCGCTGTAGCATTCGCACTGTGGTCTACCACTTGCGAGATCCGGCGGCGCCCCATTGCACGAGCGACAGGACGGCCCCCGGGGTGTTTTAGGAGGTATGCCTCTACTATTATTAGGAGAGGAGAGTCCGACACACGGCCGTCGCCCTCCCCCAAGGGTGGCGGTTATGGTGCACAAAGCATTTCACCCCGTTAACAAAAAAAAAGGCTATATTGGTCCACTGCTGGACATAGCCCTCCCCTAATGAGCGCCATAGCGCCCTGTCTTCAGTTTGCCGCATCCAGCATCTGCCGTAAATTCCGTAAATTCTTTACGTGAAATAAATTTCTGACTTGTGATTTCTGACGCAAGCATGCGCTAGTTATTCCATTCCATCATTTCGTTTCTGGTTCCCACGACACAGCGTATCCTAGTGTGAGGCCAGAAGCAATGTATGTGCCTGTATGCAAATATTTATATTTATATTATTATTGTTTCCAGTCCCAACTTGGAAGCGTCACAGGAAGCTATTGAATCCGACCTTCGGCAGTCGGGTCATAACCACTTTCATAGAGACTTTTAACAAACAGAGTGTCAAACTGGTCCAAGCGCTCTCGGAGAAGGTATGGAGCGGGGAGTTTGACCAAGTCCCTTATTTGCAAAAGACTGCATTGAAGACCATCTGCCGTTAAGTATTTTACATGTTCCTAAAAAACTATTTCCATTTTGATTGCTTTTTTTAAAGGGTTCTCCTCGCACCATCCCGTAAGAATGCTATTCTTACCGGGATATTTTGCTTCCTATTTGCTTGTTGTGTTACTACCTACAAACACTTTTATTTATATAAATAATCCATAAATAAACTTCATCATCAACCCATAATGTTCCCACCGAGAGGCGCGGGTCTCTTCCCTGAGAAAGGTATAGGTCATACTCCACCACGGGGGCCAAGTCCGGATTGATCTATCAACGGCAGCCGGCACCAACTGCTTAACGTGCCTTGCGAAGCACGGAACCGCTCGTAAATATGCTATGTAAATACCTATGTTGCTTAACTTTCGTGATCGTTTAAGATTAGTCAGGCAGCCGGGGCTACGAGCAATTCAGTAGAAGAGCCCATGATGCTAAATCGGGATTTACTCGAGCGTCATAGAGATATATTTGATTGTGAAGTTTAGATGATAAGAAGAAAAAAATCGGCTGCCCAAAATCAAAACCTAGTATCTCCATATTTTTGAAAAAACGGGTTTTTGCATTTTCCGGCTTACTAGGTCGAAAGCCACGTATTTGGCTCTTAAAGACACCTATTTTCGTACGAATTACTAAAATAATAATCAGCAAGTTCCAGTAATTTGGACTGTGATGACTTATTTATTCGTAGAACAAATTGAAAACATAGCATCTCAGCATAACAAATTGAAAGCTCTAGTAAGTCTATGAGTTGCTAGGTTTTAAAGTTGTCGTACACACTTGCTACTTTTTTAATTTGTGATGTCAACAAAAACGGTAACGAGTAAAATTAGTAACTCAAGCTGTGCTTGCAAGTATGAAGATTTTCTGTTGATAAAATGAATGTAATGAGACACAATCAGTTTTATCGATCTAGGCATTTTTTGAGAGCTTCAAAGGATGAATATGGAAAAAGATAAGTAATATTATTTACCTTTAAATTATAATAAAGTAAACTCACTTGCGAATAACTTTTTCTACTAAAATTCTATGAAACTTTACCTCTCGTATTCTAAATTACGTTTTGTATTCTAAATAGACTAATACGATGTAGTGCTGTGGCTTTGTTTTAATCTTTATGGCTGATTTTGACTTGGATCTGAACAATTATTAACAAATAATGACGGGACAAAATGCTGTCGATAACAGAAATCTTGTCCCAGGGACATCAGCCGAGGATGACGCATTATGTGGAGAGATTCTTCTTGATAAAACAGATAATATTCAAGTGATGACTCCGTCTCTGATCCTCCACACAAGTTTTATACCCCCATTCAAAAACATCGATCTGCATTTCGAGAACGCAAATCTTTTCGAAGACCTTGAGCTTCCTGAGCCATCATCGAACGAATATTCAAGATGAACTCGCCACATTTTTGCGTAACCCAAAGTGGTAGAAGACAAATTTTAGAAAGGGTTAACGAACTTTACGTTACTCTTAAAGTATACAGGATGTTCCAACACATAGTGTCAAGCGGAAGGAACCCTAGGGGTACCCGAATCACCCCCATCTATGTTTTATGTAAAAATTATAACTCGAAAACTACAAAAAATCGCGATATTTACCTACATGAGATGATTCGGGTACCCGTGCCACTTGGATGAGATCATCTGTCCATCTTGTGGCTGGTCGTCCTACGCTGCGCTTGCTGATGTGTGGTTTCCATTCAAGAACCTTTCGGGCTATGCTCGGAATTTCTCTACGAGACCGAATCAGAAATGATGAGGTCGGTAGACAAACGAAAGTCGTCGACATAGCCCACCGGATGAGTAAGTTACAGTGGCAATGGGCGGGACGCATAGCACGATGAACTGATGGCCGATGGGGTACCCCTCATCATCATCATCATCAACCCATCATGTCCCCACCAAGGGGCACGGGTCTCTTCCCTGAGGAAGGTATAGATAGGCCATACCATACTCGTACCGAAATAGTCCATTTCCTGGTTCACTTCCCAATGCAAACATGTACCTACCTAAAACTTTATTTGAAGCTTAACAATCATCATCATCATCATCAACCCATTATGTCCCCACCGAGAGGCACGGGTCTCTTCCCTGAGGAACTTATATGCCATACTCTACCACGGGGGCCAAGTCCGGATTGGTGGAGGCTTGTAAGACTAGTGGCTGGTCTTACTGTCAGAAGTTTTCAAGCCGCCCCTAGAGGTGCTTTATCTCTGGACTTCCGCTTGACACTATTTTTTATATATAATCTGTATAAATGATTTTGACGAATCTTGCAAAGTATTATTTACAAAATTGCAAAGTTTTTGATAAAATTTTACTCCTGGACGGATGCGTTGGGGCTAAAAATGAAAAGGCTGATTACAAAAATACATATTGTTTTTCTTATTGATGTTTTTTTTTTGTTTTTATTAATATATTTTTTGGAAACTAATGTATACTCTAAACTATTTTATAAAACGATACTAGGTTATTAAACTGGTTTAAAGATTTTCTCTTAGACCAAGTCAATCTGAAAACCTAGCAACTACACATGCTAGGTTTTAAGATGGTTTTTCCGCTCATATTATTGTACATTTACAAAAATAAATAAAGTAAGTGTGATTTAAGTTGTACTATTGATTTTACTAAAATTTTAAGTATGAGAATCGGAAGCCAAGTAGTTACCGCATCTTTTGGTCTAACCCCTGAAGCTCTAACTCTAGTAGTTATGTTAGGGCAAGCCTACAAAGTAACCCTCCTGTTTTTTTGTCTCTCCTGAACAATTTGGTTTGGATGAGATACTATGTTTTGATTTTGGGCAGCCGAAATGTCATATAATATATACCTTTTCATCGGTGGGGGGGAATAGATTTTCAAAAATGTAAAAATACTGTTGCATGGACATACTCGAGCGCGTCAGATATTTATAGCATCTATATCCTGTGTATTTTTGAAAATGTACGTATGTTAATCTGATTGTTTCAATGATGGGGGTGGTCGTACGTAAGGGTTGAAAATGAAAAAAAACAATTTCATCGAGTGCGTCAGATTTTCTATGGGGATGTTATTTGCACCTAAAAAAAAGCTCTTATATAATAATCTGACGATTTGGATGTAACGCAAACTCGCGGCCATTATTAGAATGTGCAAAAAAAATTCGCCATTTTGAAATACTCGAGCGCGTCAGATTAAGATATATCGTCGCTTATACTTCAACACCGCGAACATGCATTTAGACAACTTTGCAGGAGACGCATAAACTTAATGATTTATTTTCTAGAATGAAATAAATGACAGTAAAATAAATAAGCGGAAAATTTTGAATTTTACTGGCGCAAAACATGCGCGGGACGACTCTCTATCCTCAACTCTATAACTAAGTTTCTACTAATGGTAAAAAGCATATTCGCGCTGTTGAAGTATAAGCGACGATATATGGTTCTTCTTAATGCCCTAGACGTGCTGTCTCATAATCTGACGATTATCTAGAGGGATTCGCCTAATCTGACAATTAAAATTTTTTTTTTAATGTTTTTTCAAATCATTGAACTTAATTAATTGAAAAGCTGAAGAAATAGCATGCAAATAAAAAAGTACAGGTTTTTTAAGTATTTAAGTATTTTTTAGCTTGTATTTATAAGAAAATAATTATAAAAAATTACATTTTTTTGCGTAGTTTTTTTTTAATCATCATCTTCTTTATCGGTAGAATCATATTCGTCCTCTGGCTCGATTCCATCCTCATCTTCCCCATAGCTGCACGCATTAAACTTTACCTATTATTTTTTTTTACATCGGCTTATGGAAATCGTCAGATTTTATATTTTTCATTATCCTTGAATTATTTTCTTCAAAATAAAAAAAAAATTAGCCACGCTCGAGAAAGTCGAGATAACGTTTTTTTTTTTACAAGTTTGTAACCCTCTTACAGTAGGAATTAAATAGAAGCAATTGGTAAGTATTTTTAAACGACATGTTTACATTCTGTACCTCAGAGGTGTAGAACGTGAGTACCGTACATTCTGACGCTCACAATTCCGCGCTCAATTCTATCCACGGCATCATCTGTCGAATATAATATTAGATAGTATCTTGCTACTGTGTCATCCTAATCTCTCTTTTAAAGAAAAGAGAAGGAGACATATTTTATTGAAATTCCTTTTCCAAATTACAGAAACCGCATTTGGTCTGGCTGATGGAGAAGTAACTTTGAGCAAAGACTACCAGTTCGCCGCGCAGAAAATTCTAGAAGTGTACACAAGAAGGTTCCAGAAAATATGGCAACATTTATACTTCTTGTATTATTTCACGGAGCAGAAGAAATACGAGGACAGACTCGTTGCTATCTTACAGGATTTACCAAGCCAGGTAAGTATTACCGTAGGAATAATTCCGAATGTCGTCACAGCATATTTTCCATCTGAGTGCGTATACTGAGTTTTTTCATTCACTCTCGATAGTGAGAGCGTTTGCGATTTGCATAGGAGTGACAAAGAGACAACTAGATGGCGCGCTTTGTCACTCCTATGCAAATCGCAAACGCTCTCGCTATCGAAAGTGAATGACAAAACTCAGTATAAGCACTCTGTGTGCTTAGTGCGAGTTTTTTTAACTACTCGTTCGCGTTAACGTAAACTCATATTCTATAGGAGTGACAAAGCGCGCCAGCTAGTTGTCTCTCTGTCACTCCTATACAAATTGCAAACGCTCTCGCTATCGAAAGTGAATGAAAAAACTCGCACTAAGGGCCCTGGTTTTCGTACAATAAGGGCCAGTTTCTGAATTGAGAATGTCGCTAAGTAAAACTTAACTATAGTGATGTCTCGTCCAATTTCTCAGAAAAGAGCGTGACAGAACGTCACTTAAGTATTTACTTAGTGAAATTCTCAATTCAAAAATCGGCCCTAACAGTCTGACAGTCTATTGTTAAGAACTGTAAGAAATTTTATTTGTTCATTTACAGATATATAATATTCCTAAGATACAGCTATCGTTAAAGTACAAAAAAGCGAATTAGGAGAAATAAATACTTAACCTGCTATTTCGTTTCTGTGATGTGTCTTATTGGTATAAGAAAAGTATTTCTTTTTCTACTAAAGCTGTATTTCTAAATAATGCAAATTTATATTTATATCTCTCTATAAATACTGACATTTGCAATAGCAATCAGTATGTATGTACTTTGACAGTGAGAAGAATGGAATTGCTCCGGATGTACCTAGGTGTAATGCAGTGGCTGAAACCACATATTTTTTCCAATGCCCATTCCTACAACAGTTTTAATTTCCAAGGTCATGAAGAAAAAATGGCTAGCAATGGAATCGCCTGATTATGCTAAAAATATATCAGGTTTGTTCTTTTATCTATTCTTAGTAGTACCTATATTAAACCTCTTAGGTCCCGACCTCGAATATAACGATGCTCTTTATTCCTAGTGTACTACTGATATTGTACTGTTATAACATACAACTACCTAAATATTGTATACTTGAAACGTAATTCAAACTGTTGTTATTGCATGTCGTTATTATTATTAAATGCTCATGCATGTTAACTAACTTAATTAATTAAAAATTCTCATTTTCAGTAAGCATTATTGTTCTTATGAGAATAAACTTCTTAAACCATAAACAATAACCATTTCAAGGCCAGGACTTGAGTGTTTAAGTAGTAGCTACTTAGTTCTTAGGTACATAGATGGACATTCCTACCAAACTTTGTATTAGATTTAAAATGATTTGAGAAAAGATGGTCAGAGTGGAGCTTTTTTTTTCCTACCATTTTCTCCACTACATTCGCCCCTAAGGCTAACATTATAATTTTATGTACATTGACAGTCAACAAGCAGAATGTTAATTTTTTACGTTGAAATAAATTTCAGATTTCTGTACATTTAAGTACATGCCAATAATTTATTCAGATGTACTGATACATTTATCATATTACGATTTCAGGCACAAGAACCAAAGCCTTCATGGACCTCTTACTAGAGATGGGTGACGCTGGTTTGCTGACTAAGGAGGAAATAAAAAACGAGGTTGATACTATGGTCATGGCTGGGTTCGATACAACTTCCACGGCGCTCATTATTCTACTTGCCCTCTTGAAACTGCATCCAAATGTGCAAGAAAAGGCTTATGAAGAGTGAGTAAGACTACAAAATAACCATAGTACACATAAGCCGAATCGCTCGTAGCCTGGGCTGCCTGAGTGATCTTAAACGATCACTAATGTTAAGCAACATACGGCGCGTTCAGTTTATGGATGGGTCACCGTCTATCACTAACGCTAGTGGCATTTTTCCGAGCGGTTCCGTGCTTCGCAAGGCACGTTAAGAAGTTGGTGCCAGCTGCCGTGGATAGATGGCAGTCGTTAAGCCAAATCAGAGGCCTTAGGGCGGCTTGAAAACTTCTGACAGTAAGACCAGCCACTAGTCTTACAAGCCTCCACCAATCCAGACTTGGCCCCCGTGGTGGAGTATGGCCTATACCTTCCTCAGGGTAGAGACCCGTGCCCCTTGGTGGGGACATCATGGGTTGATGATGAATAATTTTTTAAGGGTATTTCGAAAGAAAAGTAACACCAATACAAATTAATTGTTTTCCAGGATTATCAAGGTATGTGGAAAGTCCGACGTAGACGTCCACATTGACCAGTTGACTCAGCTTGTCTATTTAGAAGCTGTTATTAAAGAGTCCCTCAGGCTATATCCTGTTGCTCCTATTGTTGGGAGATCCGTGAACAAAGATATTAAGTGTGGTAAGCAACTAATATTCTCACCTCCTAGTGTATCCCTTCATCATCATCATCATCGGCCTATGATTGTCCACTGCTGGACATAAGGCTCTCCCATTGCACGCCACTGAGCTCGGTCCTCGGTAGTGTATCCGTTACTTATCCTACTTACTTACTTATTTTAAAACTAGGAAGTAATTGCATTTACCTACATAAAGATGAATAATTTTTGAACTAAAACTTTCGTAAGCACTAGATATTATCGGGTGAGGCTTTAAGAAAATGTACCGTAACACACGTGAAATTGTAACACATAGTAACACACTGGAAAATCGCAACAACCGGCTGCTATACCCAATCATGTTTTTCCTATGTGTCTGGGGTGTCGCGTGTTCGTTTAGAGAAGACAATCTGGTCACTTTACAGTTCCAAGCTTTACAGAATGCAACGTAAATTTGTGACCAGCAGCTAGGTGTTGTGATTTTCCGGTGTGTTGTTGTGTGTTACAATTTCACGAAATAAAGAATTTTGTTTTTTTTGTATTTTAGTAAGAAGAGTCCGGGTTTTGTTCTGGTTAGCAGAGCTTAATCATGATGAGGAGTGACGGAGCTTGCATCGTCGTTTGCTCGTCTCTGGTCACCATGATTTACCTCTGCGATTCGGACTCTTCCGACAAAAAAGTCAAGTAAGTGTATCCGGAATAAAGTTAATAATTTTTCAAGAAGTGATTTCTCATCCTTCCTATTTAAATAAATAGGAAGGATGAGAAATCACTTCTTGAAAAATTATTAACTTTATTCCGGAATTTATTTATTTATTTATTTAAATAAATAAGAAAATAAAAAAAATACAGGAACCTTAACTATCGCCGCTGAAAAAATATTGGCTTTGATCATACGATTAAAGTAAAAACGTAAGATTTTCCGTCATCTCATGATTATTAATTCAAAATGAAAATTACTTCCAAAAATGTTTTTTCCAGGAAACTACACCATCCCATCCGGCACGTCCATTTCCGTGAACATCTACAGTATGCAAAGGAGTATGCATTGGGGCGCGGCGCCGAGTGAGTTCCGGCCGGAGCGCTGGTTCGACAGCGAGGACACGATCGGAAAAGGCGCGTTCGCAGCCTTCAGTCTTGGCAGACGCGGCTGCATAGGTAAACAATAAGCATATAATATACATTTACAAGAGGCACATATGTTGCTTCTGGCCCCACACTTTGACTGCGAGGACACAATCAGCAACGGCGCGTTTGCAGCCTTTAGTCTTGGCAGACGCGGCTGTATAAGTAAACATATTATAAATTAACAAGAGCCACATACATTGCTTTTGGCCCCACACTAGGAAACCCCATAAGGGATATTTACTCATTTTACCTGTAGAATTATTGGTGGTATAAACAATGGTTTTTAAATTCAAGGTCATAACGCAACTGAGTAATCAAAGCGGTCTTATTTATTTATTTCCTTAATGGTAGGGGAGCCCAAGAGGGGATTTCGGGAGTTACTAAAGCGCGGCAGAATAACATACAGGGAGATACCTTGTACCAGATAAAGTAACTCCACCAAATATGAGCCCCATATATATGGTCGCCTGTCAAGGATAAAGGATCAGATTAGATAAAAAAAAATTGATCATCAGAAATTCTCGAGCGCGTCAGATTAAGGTAGGGTGAGTTAATTACATGCTAAAAAGTGTATATTCCACTAATCTGACAATTTTCGCGTGACGTAGAGAAGTAAGAGGGTTACAAACTTGTAAAAAAAAAACGTTATCTCGACTTTCACGAGCGTGGCTAATTTTTTTTTTATTTTGAAGAAAATAATTCAAGGATAATGAAAAATATAAAATCTGACGATTTCCATAAGCCGAAGTAAGAAAAAATAATAAGTAAAGTTTAATGCGTGCAGCTATGGGGAGGATGAAGATGGAATCGAGCCAGAGGACGAATATGATTCTACCGATGAAGAAGATGATGATTAAAAAAAAATACGCAAAAAAATTTAATTTTTTCTAATTATTTTCTCATAAATACAAGCACTATACTTTAAAAACCTGTACATTTTTATTTGCATGCTATTTCTTCCGCTTTTCAATTAATTAAGTTCAATGATTTGAAAAAAATATTAAAGAAAAAAAATTTAATTGTCAGATTAGGCGAATCCCTCTAGATAATCGTCAGATTATGAGACAGCACGTCTAGGGCATTAAGAAGAACCATATATATCTTAATCTGACGCGCTCGAGTATTTCAAAATGGCGAATTTTTTTTGCACATTCTAATAATGGCCGCGAGTTTGCGTTACATCCAAATCGTCAGATTATTATATAAGAGCTTTTTTTTAGGTGCAAATAACATCCCCTTAGAAAATCTGAAGCGCTCGATGAATTTTTTTTTTTTTTCATTTTCAACCCTTACGTACGACCACCCCCATCATTGAAACAATCAGATTAACATACGTACATTTTCAAAAATACACAGGATATAGATGCTATCAATATCTGACGCGCTCGAGTATGTCCATGCAACAGTTTTTTTTTACATTTTTGAAAATCTATAGTCCCCCCCACCCCCCCACCGACGAAAAGGTATATAATATATGACATTTTTTCTTCTTATCATCTAAACTTCACAATCAAATAGGTCTCTATGACGCTCGAGTAAATCCCGATTTAGCATCATGGGCTTCCCTACTATAAAACACTTAAAGCGCTGATTAAAATAGTCTGTGGTGGTGATTTTACAAAGAAAAGATCCGCAGCCACAGATTGGACCAGCAATGTGTTAGAAGAATCGTGTTTTCGATAAATAAGGCCCATAAACTGTGCACACTTAAAGAAAGTAAGATACATATTTTGCGTGTGTCCAGTATCAAATATTCTAAGTACACACATCAACAAAGTCTATAGATATTTAAGTCTTGAGTTAATCTAAGTTAATGACCTCATAATATAAAATAGTAAATATTCTGTAATGAGCGTTTTTCCTTTCTTTTTTTTTCTTAGTTCCTTGAGATACACTAGATGGCGCCATTCGTTTCTTTATACGAATTTGTGATTCGTTGCAATCAATGTCAAAGTCAGTCCACAGATCACTAAACAAGAGAAGGGACCAGGGTTGCTATTCGGACGAGGTTTCTCGTAATAAAAATAAAAATTTAAACCCACAATCCATAGCAAAGACTCCAAAGTATCCAAAAGCGCACTTATCACCAAACGACAACAGCATTTTTTCTTCTAGGTAACCAACAATCACAAATTCCACAGAACCATAGTATTATTTTTTGCTTTGACGTTTATTATTACGGTACGGCAGCGCCACCTAGGGATCCTTTTAAAACTAAATTTGACATAAGGAAAAACGCTCATTACGAGTGCGGAAAGCCTGTCATTGCAAAGAGTTCCGACAAATGTCTACCCGAGTCGAGGCGCAGCCGAAGGTGAGGGTTGACAGTCGGAACCAAGTCGGAACAAGTTGCAATATGGGGGACAACACGATTTACTGATTCATAAAAAAATGTTTTTTGATGAATGACATATGAATATTTGAAATTTATAATTACTCCGACTGACCCTAGTGCAAAACATTTTCTTTAAATTTAATACGTCAAAGAGTCTTAAGAAAAAAACGAAAACCGTTTTAATGTTATACTCGTTACTTATGTACTACCGATGCATTTTTGTTAAGGCCTCGCCAAACAAAGCGTAATAAGCGCGAGTAAGGGCGCTAAAGCATCCTGCGTTATAGCGTCGCGTTGTGTTGTACTGAACAGATTATAACCTGTCAAACAGCGCTAGCGCGCTACCATTATGCGACGCTCTAGCGCTGCGTCATGGCGTCGCGTTGTATTTTATTACAAAATATTAGTTAGCGCCTACTGAATAGCGTCGAAGCTGGCACACACAGTGTGCGACGTTAGGGCGCTTTAGCGTTAGCGCCCTGACGCGCGCTAATTACGCTTTCTGTTTGGTGAGGCCTTTAAGAAGCCCATAATTGATTAAGTCTCACTCCAGGGCATAGTTCTTAGTGTATGTCAACTAAATAAATAAAAATAAAATAAATAAATAGGGTGTTCTATCAAAGAGAGTATGGGCTTAATTACCACAGGTGCCCACCGCGGATTGGCAATCTGAAACGCTGAAGTAATCTACCTCATACAGGGTGTCCCGTTATGACTGGTCCAAACGGTAATCGGTGATTGGTTGAACCATCCTCTATCAGAAAAACAAAAAATAGGTTTAAAAAAAGTGTCATGGTTTTCGAGATATTTGAGATCAAATATTTTTTTTAACTTTATTTATGAGAATTTTAAAAACATATGACTCACGTCTATTAGCACGTAAAGACAGAAATATTTACAAAAAAATAACATTAAAGAAATCTTTCATTCGAAAATTTTACGTGAAAAAGTATTATGCAAAGAAAAATCTTTGATAACAAATATCTCGAAAACCATGACACTTTTACAAAACCTATTTTTTGTTTTTCAGATAGAGGATAGGCCAACCCTTCACCAAATAGCGTTTGGACCACTCATAACGGGACACCTTGTATAATCAGGTTTCGAGGCCGTGGGTTCGATTCCCACTGGGGGCCGCCGAACATTTGTACAAATGATTTCAGTCTGGGTGTTTTTCCATGTTTGTAATAGCCTGGTTACCAGAGTACAGAGTATCCTAGTTTGGGATCAGGTCAAGTGATGTTTTGTGTGGAAGTTATTATTATTTTCTTCACCATTTTCCTCAAACATATGCCAGGCCTGTTTAACTACGCGTGACGGTATCGAACGCGTAAGTACATGCGGCGACCACTCCGGAGTGGCAAATAGGTAGGAATTCAGGCGCCAGAAGAGGTAAGAGTTACGCGGTAGAAAGAGAGGCAACATGTAGGTGAATAATAATATAACGTAGCGTTTTTAGCGCCATGCGATCTGAATTTGATTGTGTCGCTGCTAAAGTCCCTTTTTCTTAAATTGTTTTTGCGGAGTGAATCTTCTGTTGTACCTGTACTATTATGTATTCTGTGCCTATGCTTTAAAAAGGGTTTTTCTCAATTTGTCTGGCAGGAAAGACCTACGCAATGTGGTTCATGAAAATCGCTCTGGTGCGTCTCCTGAGGATGTACAGGATCACCGGCAAACGTGAGAAATTGAGGATGGACATCCAGATGCTGATGAAACCTAGATCTGGATATAAAATTGCCCTGGAGCGGCGATAAATAGCTAAGAAATTTGTATAATCCTAAAAGTAGTCAAAACATGTTGTACTTATAAAAATAAAGTGTTCTTTTGAGAAAATATTTATTTTGAGTCTTGGGGCTGATTTGGTAAAGGGTCTAGCAGGCTAAGGAAGGACGTGTGGCCCCTGTGAGGAATAGTTGAATTGGCGAATGTCAAATTGTTAGTTCCCTCATAACTAGTAATCACCCCTTTCAGCCCTCTATCTTGAACTGTCACAGAGATACTGTCAAAAATGTGTTTTTGAAACATTTTTTTTCAAACTCGTGTATCTCCTAACCCATAGCAGCTAAAAAATCGAAACAAAATCACAGCTACGTAGTTTGAGTGAGATAATATCCTAAAATTTTATTGATATTTTATACATATAATAAAAGATATTCACTATGTTGCACAAAAATTATTTTTCGTATGCTAGTAGCCAATACTAAAAGCAAGCTAAATGATTTTTTCATAGTTAAACGGGTTAAAAAAACCCGTCGAAAAGAGCTGTCAAAAAATAAATTACCATTTCTTTTATTTTTCTCATATATATTCGTATATACTCCCATAATATCCTATAATTTTATTTATCCGTTATAGGATATCATTCATCAACCCATTATGTCCCCACCGAGGGGCACGGATCTCTTCCCTGAGGAAGGGTTAGATATAGTTATAGTTATAGGATATACGGTTTAGGATTTTTATTTTTTTTTGTAAAAAAAAAATTAAGCAATTTCTTTAGTGATCTAATAATGTTTTGCTCAAAATTACACTATAATTGACTACCACTTAAACTACATTTTCCACATCTCAAGTGTGTATAATATGCTTTAGGTGACATACTAGATCTACACTATTAAGCCCATACTCTCTAGAGGGCTTAGGCCCTATAGTGGGTCGTATATAGGCTGACTAGCTGTTGCCCGCGACTACGTCCGCGTAGGCTTTAGTTGGGTAAAGTTTTTGCAAAAAAAGACAGGGATACTTTTAGCGCCTGCGAAAGAGCTTTCATACTAACTTCGCAACCCCCTCTTACCCCCTTAAGGAATGATTTTCGAAAGACTACTTTACATGTCGTTCATCACTTTCAATGAAGGAGCTTCATACTGAATTTCATTCGAATAACTTCAAAAATGGCAAAGTTTCATACTAAGTTTGCACCCCCCTTTTTCCCCCTTAAGGATTATTTTCAAAAACCTATTTTACAAGTATTCCATAATTTTAAATGAAGAATCTTCGTACTAAATTTCATTCGAATAACTTCAAAAACGGCAAATTTTCATACTAACTTTGAACCCCCATTTTACCCCCTTAGGGGATGAATTTTAAAAAATCCTTTCTTGGTGCTCCCCTACGTTCTAAAAATATCCCCTGTGCAAAATTTCAAGTTTCTAACCCTTATAGTTCAGGCCCTGCGTTGATATGTCAGTCAGTCAGTCAGCTTCTCGTTTTATATACTATATAGATATAGATTAACATTTGACTCTCCAAGGTTTGGTGGAAAATATCTCTTGCTGAATTAAGCTTGCCCTTATGCATATTATTTCTTACGCAATAATCTCTAAATGTTTCGTGTGCTATAATATTGATATGAATTATGAGTCTTCAAACCGCTTTAAGGCATTTAAAGTAAAAAAAAATATCATTTTGTTTAAAAAACCAGCATAACATTTGATAATTTTCAATCTGTAGCCATTTTATTGAAAACGGCCTGGATTGGTCGAATCTATCATGACGTCACTGTTCAGTAAAAATGGCTGGCTATCGCAACAATAAAATTATGTAAATCCTAAATTATGACGTAGGCATAATATTATAAGAAAATGATTAGGCTTCATGAGCATCTTATTAGACGATAATAATATATTCACTTCACAAAAAGTGGTTCTAAATTTCATTTATAAAAGTTTTTTAATTTTTAAAAATCCTTTCTTAGTGCTCCCCTACGTTCTAAAAATATCCCCTGTGCAAAATTTCAAGTTTCTAACCCTTATAGTTTAGGCCCTGCGTTGATATGTCAGTCAGTCAGTCAGTCAGTCAGTCAGTCAGTCAGCTTCTCCTTTTATATAATATATAGAAGTAGTCAGAATGAAGTATAAACTCCTTGGATAGAGAAAAAGAAAATAAAATAAAAAAAGTTTGGTGCTCTTTGGTTCTTTTAATCATTATCTCAGAATAACGACTAAAGCATAGAAGGAGGCCTTAATAAAAAGTAACAGTTGTATAGCTGTCCTTGTTACTCCTACGATAAATCTCTGTGCCAGAAATAGACAGCTGTACTGTACTCAAGCACTTAAAACCTTACAATCGTACACGGTTGCCACAGATTACAGAACAAAGCCAAATCGATAGGGCTGGGACAAACACCATAAAGATGTCGATATTATTTATTCAGATCTACGTAATCTGTGTATTTTTTTTATTAAAGTTGGTACATAATTAAGTATTAATATTAAATGATAAAAAAATCATACCTCTTTTTCACAATTTGCTAAAAGTATCTTTTCAATCCCATCATCATGTTTAATAGTGATTTTTCGGACCCATGGCTGTGAACCAAAAAACCTACGACTAAATTCCATTGTTCCAATTACAATTAATTCAAATTACAGTCATGGGCCCTTATAATCACTATTATCACCATTATCTATCTATATAATTATCAATGTATTTACTGCTAAAAAAATATAATTTGCCCTTGGTGGTGCTAGTGAACCAGCTGGAGCCCCTTAGGGTTATGTCATTATGTGCTAAGTGTGGTACATACCATACGTAAGTAACAATAAATATTCTTAACTAACAGTAAGTACAGAATTATGTTAGTTACAGAACGGAGTTATGTGGTAACATGGCAAAAAGTATATGTACGGCGAATAGAGAACCTTTTTTTTTTAAATCTGTTTGCAAATCATCAATAAATCTCCATATAAGAAAGTATAATGAATAAAACAAGACTAAAATAGGAAAAACTGTAAAAACTATTGTAATAACATCATCAGTCCAGGGATGGAAAAAAATAAAAATTTAAAACAAAACCTTTTTTGGTACAAGATTATTTGGCATCAAATAAAGTACGTAGTTCAAGTTTTTCACACAAAAAGTGGCAGGTTGCAGCTCAATGGAGAAGAAACCAACACGTATTACTATAATGTAAATATGTTTTTTATCCCTAACTTATGTCTTACAAGTAGGTATCTAGTAACGTTTTTTTTTTCACAAAAATGTGTCAGCCATAATGTAAAAAATAACATTTTATGAAATTAAAATGAAATCAGCTTGGTTGCAGCTCACGAACGTTGTCCATTTCCGCGGAGGTCGCAACCTGAAAATTGTTTTTATTTAAGTACTTCACGTTGATGACTTCCACATAAAAAATAATAAAATCACTTGCACCAGAATCAGACTATGACAGTATTAAACTAGTTATGACCTTTAACTGCTAAACGTTATCCAGGATAGAAAAACACACCCAGTCAGGGAATAATAATCAGGGAAAAATTCTACAAGTGATATACGGCGCCTTGCGGGTTGGAACCGCCAATCTGTTTTGTTATCCAAGTGAAGTAACGAGACCGTCGGGCCTCATGTGAAATTCCTGATGTACATATATAGAGCAAAACGTGCACCTCAGTCGACATAATTGTGCAGTATGTAGACTTTATTTTGTTTTTAGTGTAATGCATAATTATAACCTTACCGAGGATCTGCGGGCTAAGGAAAAGCGTAAAGTAGGTACGGCACTTGTTTCCAACCTACGCCACTTGCTATTGCTTATGAAACAGTCGCTTGCTGCAAATGCGGTGTAATTTTGTCCAAGACTACTTTGTAAGTGATACTGCGTCATCGACATTTGTTATCTTGTGCTGTCTTCGGGAAACCTGCAATACATAATTAACAATTAAAACAACTATACGAACGTAAGAATTAACTAAATATGTTCTACGAACTATCGATAATTTTTTCACTGAGAAAGTGGCAAACTCCCATCCACCACACCATACCATCCAACCACAAACAACAAACTTGTATTATGATTTATATCGAAAATGTCACAATAATCATGATGGCAACACCATTTTCAAATAGCTAATTTGCAATTCTAGTAGCCCATAGTTGAAATCCTAGAGATAATACCCTTTTAGGTACCTACACAAAATTGAGACTTACCGGTGAAGCTGATGAATGTTGTTTTATTATCTTCTCGGGAAGAATGAGATATACATTCTTACACAACACACGCCATGCCGATTCACTTCAAATGGTGCTTTAGTAAATTTAAAATACACAAGCTTCTCGAAAACGGCGCACTCCCAAACCTCTTGTCAAACACACTGCCAAACACAGAACACCTCTGCCAAATCAATGTCATTGGGCGGCGAACATTGCATGCCGTCATTTTCCGAGCCGCTTTAATTTGGTAATAACTGACGTTTAAGGGTTGTACGCACGAAAAAAGCAACAAAGACATGACTATATTTTTCTCTTTCTAACACGTGGCTTGCGGCTATTTAAATTAACGAAACAGACTATGTGGCACGTGTAAATTTTTTAACGCTCCTTCTATGGTATTCCTTATTCTGAGATCATAATAGAAGGTTTTTTTTATATCTGTGGCACTGCATGGTTTGTGCTTTTGCCAAAATAGAAGGTTGTTACATGCGAGTCATGCGACAGAACGCAACGAGTACCTAATCAAAAATGGAGAATATTGAAGTTCGCGCGGTAGTTATTTATAATATTATGGTTGATTTTTTAAATTAAGTAGGGAACAAGTAAATCAAACTCAAATATTTTATTCATAGTCCAAATAGAGTATTTACTTTTTGAACGTCAAAGTTGTAAGTTTCACTATTAATTGATTACATGGAGAAGAAACTAACAAATAAACTCTACATTTTTTATTTTCAAAACTGTTTTATCCTAAATTACAAACTAAAAAAATAAAAATACTCTTGGATATGTTGAACACTTTAATGCGAGACATCCTTGTCTTCTTAATAATCGTTGATTTTATAATTGATTATAAAATCATGTTGATTTGCTTTTTTGCAAAGAGTGTGCTTAACACAATTCTTAAACCGCGATGGAGGTGACTCTAATATCTATGTCTTGGGGTATCTTGTTGTAGAACCTTATACAGTGCCCCATAAAGGAATTATAAACTTTTGCAAGTCTAAATCGTGGAAATGACAATTTATTTTTATTTCTAGTAGTGTAAAAAGTCTTTCTAGAGGAGCATCGTTTAATAGGACATTAAGGCTAATTCGAGCCTCGATGCCGATTTTCCTGTGGCGTTTTCAATTACTGACCGAAGCTACCTAAGTAGCATGTTTTCTTTATTTTTAAATTGATTATGTGTGTTTATTTAATCGCGGTTTATTACTTAATACCTTGTATTTATTTTATTTTTGTTAATTTTCATTTCACAACATAACGTAAGGATTTTTATTATTTTACTAGACCATCACAACTGTTTTCTTTGGCCAATTAGATTTTACTTTCTATTTTTATTGTTTACATTTTTCCGACATGGCGATACGGCGTCTCTGCATCTTCACTCTATTATTTAGGCAAAACTCCCGTTTTCTTACACATCGCTAACTATTTATTAATTTAATTTTAATTTTAGGAATAGGAACCTCTGTTTTAAGGTGAATATATTATTATACTATAGATTTAATATTTGATTAAATTGAAGACATTCTATTAGGAAATTACGTCTAATAAGATGCTGATGAAGCCTAATCATTTTCTTATAAGCCTACGTCATACCTAAGTAGGATTAACATAATTTTATTGATGCGAATTCATGAAGGAATATTACACAATAACTTATTTGTGGTATTGTAATGTCATTCACGCTCAACTCAGAAGTGACCATGCAAAGAAAAATAAAACTAAACTATCAGCCCTCATGTTACGTAACATTCCACTCTATTGCGTTAAGCATTTAGACAACTCAAAAGAGTCATAATAAGAATGTTTAACTCTAGAAAGATAACTATACTACAATTACGTAAAGGATAACCATACGCTTCAGAGGCGCACACTTTTCTATTCCGTGTATTTATTCCAATAACTTATATTTATTTTAACTAATTTAAAAATATGAAAGGTTTGAAAGATTTTTGAAAATAAAAAACGTTATTTTATTAAATTTTATATTAAAGTTATTACTTATAACTATGAAACCTCTATGAAAAATTTTAAAAAATAACAGTCTTCTGTTTATAGGAACAAATAATTATAAGTTATCACAATTCAACATGTTTTTTTCTTATTAACTAATATACTACTTTATATCAATTAGGGACTTCACACACGACGGCTATAATATACATTACATCCCGGGATGTATAGCTTTACATTATATTAAAGTATCACACACGCAACAGGTAACGTAATGTATATTGCGCTTCATTTCGTTGTCATACGTCTCGACCGACACACGTTAAGCTAACGTTATGCTAAGGCGTTATACAGGGTGTTGTTATGGATCTGTCGACTTACTTACTACTAGATTTAATAGATAGGTAGTTCATCAGAATATGATTGAGATTTTGATGCTCGTATGCTTTGGCACATGTGCCTAAAATAGAACGATGTGCATTGAACATCATATAAAGTAAGGAAAATTCCGAAGAGTTTAAATTATATGCGGAATTATCAGACATCGCCAGCTAGTGGACAGGCATGATATTATTACAAAATTGATGACCACTGTGTTGCTACACTTTTTTTTCTTTTCTTGAGGTAGATTGATTTTTATTATTATTATTATTATTAATTCTTTATTGCACAAACAATAGTGTACAAAAGGTGGACTTAATGCTAATGGCATTTTCTACCAGTCAACCCACAGGAGGTCCAGGAGAGGCAAAAATTGAGGTGGGCGTGCAAAAAAGAAAGATAAAATAGATAGTTACTTGAAAGTAAGGTGCGAGCACATACATAACAATATTATAATACAATACACACTAATACTTAATATAAAATAAGTACATACTAATACATATTACATAGATATTTATAATAAAATATTTTATAAATAGACAAGATAAGATAATATTGAATATAGGGCTGCTAGCAATTCTTCGATTCAGTCGATTGATGACCTATGATTTTATAAATATAACATAGGAAGTAACAAATTATATAGTGATGGAATATAACATTAAAGTTGCCTTTAACATGAAGGATAGTAACAAAAATCAATCTACCTCAAGAAAAGAAAAAAAGGTGTAGCAACACAGTGGTAATCAATTTTGTAATAATATCATGCCTGTCCACTAGCTGGCAATGTCTGATAATTCCGCATATAATTTAAACTCTTCGGAATTTTCCTTACTTTATATGATGTTCAATGCACATCGTTCTATTTTTGGCACATGTGCCAACGCATACGCGCATCAAAATCTCAATCATATTCTGATGAACTACCTATCTAAACGTGAGAAGTTGAGGGTGGACATCCAGTTGCTGATGAAACCTACATCTGGATATGAAATTGCTCTGGAGCTATGATAAATAGCTAAGAAAGTTGTATAATCCTAAAAATCGTCAAAACATGTTCTTCACAAATAAAAAAGTTTTATTTTAAGAAAATAATTTATTTTGAGAGTCTTGGGGCTGTTTTGGTAAATTTTTAAATCGACAAAAAATCTGAGTCTACGAAATCGTAAGTACCTAAAGTCCGTTTTTTAATTGGATGCAAAAAAACTTGCGAAGCTTTGCGTTTGCTTTGCGAAGCTCGGAACCGCTCGGAAAAATCCCACTAGCGTAGAACGGTCAGTCCATGCACTGAACGCGCCCTATGTTATTAAACCCTTCGTGATCGTAAGACGACTGAGGCGGCCGGGGCTACGAGCGAAATATGATAATATTGTAAGTGATAAACTCATGCCGTGGTCGATAAATTGATTCACTGTAACGTTCAATATAACGATCATGGTGTGTGTGTGTGTGTGTGTAAATACTAACACACGTGTATTAGTATTTGCACACAGCAAATAAATACACAGATCCCTATTTAAAAAAGCTACAATTTTACTATGATAATGCGATGTGTGTTGCAAAGTACATTAACGCGCAGTTTAACAAGGAGCAAGATTCGGCTGCGCAATTTGTACCTAGCTTAATATGAATATGCTCGATGCTTAATATACTATAGGGTTGATGAGGATTCCTCTTCCTCTTCCTCAAAATGAGGAATTCCCTCATATTTTTGAGGTTCCTCATCCTCTTTCTCTTCCTCAAAATTAATTTAAAAAATCCTCTTCCTCTTCCTCATGAGGAATTTAAGAGCAAGGAGAGTTATAAGTTTTGTTGACACGAAATGTGTTTGAGAGAAAAAGAGAAGTCTCAACGTATTAAAAAGTTAAAGGAAGACAGAGATGGAAACATGTAGGTAAAGAAGTTCAATACAAGCGTAATCTATGTAATGTTATTTTGTTCTTCGTCTTTAGCATCCTCTTCCTCATCCTCTTCCTCTCAGTCTGCCAAATTCCTCATCCTCATCCTCTTCCTCAAAATCGACTTTAAAAAAATCCTCTTCCTCATAACAAGTTCCTCAACAACCCTAATATACTCTATTCCGAAGATATATTATATACATATACAGGGTTACAGGGAAAGTCGTACACAATATTAAAGGAGCTTATTATTTAGGTCAATTCTGATGGATTTTGTTCTATTATATAGGGTCCGAAAATTAACCGTTATAGAGATATTGACAGTTAAAGATTTTAAAAAAATATCAATTGTTTTTGGCTTTTTGATTGATTTTCTCTCAGAATAGAGCTAATAAAGTATTTTTTAATGTATTTAGTTAAAAGGCATGTCAATTGATAAAAAATATCAGCAAAAGCTGCACCTACTACTAACAGCTTTAAAAAACTGCTCGGCAACGGTTAGAATTAAATAATTTTTCTCTAAACATTTTTCACATTCAAGCTCTTAAAAAAAAACTTACGTATGGAACTTATTCTGCAAATAATTTTAAAAACTTAAACGACTCTTTAACTATTCAAAAAGGTATAACATTTACTAGGTTTGTTCATGAAATTTTGAAATAATGTTATTTGAGTAGGCTCTAGTGGTAGTTACCTACATAATGATAACTGAACTTCGATACAAAAAAAATCTTTTTACTTCCTGGCACCTTTAAACTATGTAAAAAGGTCAGATAGGCTTTTTTGTGCTCTGGAGATATGCTGTCTCAGGTGTTCAGGTACCTACTTATTTCAGTATTTCTTTTTTAGAATATTCTATCTATCAATTATTTTTGTGTTAGTCTGCTCTTGTGATTCTTCCGTGGTAGATGTGTTAATACGTGCTTGGCAAATGATTTGCGTTTTAGAAACTTCTACGTCTCTTTAGGTATTAAAAAACGTAGATTGATCAGTATGACCTTGAAAATAACAGTTAAAAACTATAACGGGGAAGGGGCATCGAATCCCCGTTGCCCCTACTACTACCTCGAAGGGCAATCCTTCTGAAGGTTTTTCTAATTGATGAAGATAAACAGATGGGAGGGTGAAGGAAACGCAAAACCACACAAGACTAAATCCGTGCATGGCGTGAAGAACTTGATAACTCGACTTAAATGATTTTTTTTTTCGTCGCAATGGTTTCCTACGGTATTGGTTTTATAGGAAAAAAATTGACAACTCGATATCTACGTTACTTTTAGAGAAATTGCCTATGACAGTATATGAATATGTCCATAATTTACGTATTTTATTTAATAAAACGAGATATCTACACGACGAGTCACAAAAAATTTTGTAATATCGTAATATTTCCTTATATCAACTTATAAACCTTATTACTAAACCGACCTAGCGTACGTAAATTGACAAATCAAGATATCAAAGCGACTGAACGAATATATCGTTTTATCTACGTATATCCAACTACCGATAAAACGAACGTAACTTTATATGTCAATTTATTTTAACACTAAAACGTTAGCAATTAATATATTATTTTATAACATATTTGCTCGTAAAGTGGTTGTAATCGCACCAATTTCAATATCGTAATGTATCTTATTACGTACTTGTGCGATAATGTAATGTAAAAGGCACGTGTTTTTTTTTAATTAAGTTTTAAGATACTCCGTCTAAAAATGAACGATACATTTAAAAATCTTAGCAAAGAGGTTTTATGTCAAGAAAGTGGTCAATATTTTATGAATAAAATTAACTTTGGGAAATAAAATATAACAAATAAACATTTAATTATTTAATTTCATTAATTTTGACAATAAATTACAACCATTTATCTGTAACAAAAACACAAAAATATTAATTTACTTTATTAGTAATACTGGCTGTTTTTGTACCTTTGCCTAAAAAAAAAGTTGATGCGCGCGCATCGCTTATTTGTGGACAAGTAAAAATAAATCCGCGCGCTTTTTATTTTCGCTGTATTGTTTTTATTTGAAACTGTCGTCAAGCGTCAAGTAGTGATGAATTTATTAATTTGACACCGCCACAAGTACTCTAAGCCTCTTGCCTGAAAAATCGACCGATACAAGCCTATCAAAATTTCATCTTATGGAAAACAAGCCAAAATGCAAATTCATTTTCAGAAAATGTGTTTTTAGCCTATTTCATGGAACTTTCTCATAAATATAAGTCAAGCTCATTGTGGTGCTACTATTCAATGCTAAAAAGCACTATGAAAACAAACCATGGTATTGATATCAAGTCATACTCCAACTTGCTAGCATTTCTAAAAAGACGCGCAGATGGCCATATGAGTAAAAAGTCGAAAGTATTTTCGGCTGACAATATCAAGACGTTCCTAAAAGAAGCTCCGGATTGCCGATATTTAGCAACAAAGGTCAGTTGAAACTAAATAATTGTGATTAATTTCTTTCAGTTTCGTATTTCTTTACTATATAGTTGTTTATACGTAATATTTATCTCTTTTCAGGTTGCATTAATATTCGGTATAAATGGTGCATGTAGACGTCAAGAGTTGGCAAACATCACAACTAATGATATCGAGAACCATGGGCGAGTTCTTCTTGTCCAGGTTAAAAACACAAAAAATAAATTTCCAAGGTCGTTCACAATACAGGGCCCTTTTTACGACGTAGTGAAGAAATACGAAGCGCTTCGTTCAACAAAAGCTAATTCCAACAGATTTTTTCAAAATTACCAAAATGGAAAATGCACTAAGCAACCCATTGGCATTAATAAATTTGGAGCAATGCCGAAAGAAATTGCCTTTTTCTTAAATTTGCCTGAAGTTCATGAATACACAGGGCACAGTTTCAGAAGGTCCTCGGCTACATTGCTCGCCGATTCAGGTGCGGACTTATTAACACTAAAACGCCACGGAGGGTGGCGGTCGAGCAGTGTAGCCGAGGGATACATAGATAACTCGATAAGAAATAAAGAAGAAATTAGCTCTCGCATTACAAGGACCATACATTTGGAGTCAAGTGTTGACTTTCAACCATCTACGAGCACACACGCGTACATTCCACCATCGTCGCCGCAGCCGCAACCGCCTCCGCCGCCGCCACCGACGACTGCAGAACTCTGTGGTCTCGTTTCTCCTACTTTCACTCAAGAGAGTGAGAGAGAAACTGGGGAAATTGTAACTAATAATAATAACTTGACCACATTAAAAGAGCCAACTGGCAACGTAACAATCACTTTTAAAAATTGTTCAAATTTTTATAACTGCTTTAACAATTAATTAAAGATTTATTCATTTAACAAAGTCAGAGTTTTATTAATTTCCTCGTAAATATGTTATAAAACGTCGTATGACATACGTGCGCTTTGAAAATTACAGCCTCTGCTTCCTTATAGCCCTCGCCGATGGCTCGGGCTAGTAATATCGCCTCGGCTGTAATTTTCAACTTACCGCACTTATATCATAATGTACTATTATCTACTTATACTCAAAGCTAAAAACTAAAAAAGGGCCCTTTTCTCTGAAAATGAGCAGGTAGAAGCTTTCCTCTGCCAACCTAAAGGTCATAGCCTACTTACACGAGTCTGCTCCCACCCGGCAAAAATAATATAATTCAAATATGGACTTTAAATATTACCTTAATGGTTACATACAATATACCGAATAAGGACAGTATAGGAAAAAGAGTGTCATTTTGAACTTGGACATTCTCCAACTTCGACAAAGCGATTACTTCGACAAGACTCTGGTTCGACTATTACAATGCCTAGACAGAATACACGTTCGACAAGACTTAGTTCGACAAAACAATAGTTTGTTGTTAGAGAATTTCGAAGTTCAATATGACACTCAGAACAAAAGTCGTTCTAATTTTTCATTTACTCTTATAATTAGGTCTAACAAAAAATGCGCTTGCATTCCCGATTGATTAAAATTTAATTATAAACATTTTTATTACATTTTTTTAGTAAAAACGATAAATGTGTGTTATTGATCCCCAACTCTATAGTGAATACAACTTGTACAACCGATGACTTGTCAACATAAATCACCGGTGAACATGTTGATAAGTCAATTATTATGAATAATAAGATACTAAGACAGAAAAGCATAAATACATTCGAAAAAACATCTAAAGTTACTTATAAAGCAATTTAGACATTTCGATTACACTGAAAAACTGATTTTTAGGAATTAAATTAAACACTAATTAATTTTTCACTGGTTTGAGCACTAATGTATGGGGAATAAGTTGATAAAATCAAAATCAAAATCAAGAATTTATTTCAACGTAAAGAATTTACATTCTGCTTGTTGAATGTCAATGTACATACAACGTACGACTTATGTTAGAGCGCATCCAAAACAAGTTTGTTAGGTACTTGTACTTGCGACTGTACGGAGTCTATCCATTTTATCCAGTGATGTACCTCACTCTCTTTATCTTAGGTATGGTGGGGTACAACGAACTTAGTGTGAGGAGAGATCTAGCTCTGGTGAGTTACGTTCACAAGGTTTTAGGAGGCAGGATAGCGAACCCGGGGTTGCTAGGAGCATTGTGTTTGTGTGTGCCGGACGAGTACGTCTGCCACCGCCGCCGGCCGCCGCTGCTGCGGGCGCCGCGCGCGCGAACCAACCTGTTGGCGCAGGCGCCGCTGACTCGTGCACTCAGACTCATAAATCGCATATCGGAAGATGTTGATGTCTTCCATGTTACCTTGAGTGAATTTAGAAAGACAGCTTTATATGTGATATGTTACATACCAATTTCAAAGTTTAAGTTAGATATAAGGAATTGCTTGATATTTAAACATTGTTAATAGTATAGTTAATAGTATCTCCCTATTGAATTAGGTTACACCTGTAATGATAGGGAAGGTTTGGAATTAAATAAATAAAAATAAATAAATAAAACTCCAAAAGGAAAAATATTTGGCTGTTGGCGTCATAGTAACTTTTTTACAACTCGCTGATATATCACTCATGGCTATTGGGCCAAGGTCCAAAATTGCATTCCTTTGACAGCTATTAGTTTTTTTTAGTTCTTCTGAAAACGGCTCATTCAGTTGAAGTTTTTCTGTAACCAAGTCATTGATAAATGGGTAAATTGTGCAATGTGCGTTTTTCTTCTCTTTTCTTTTTAGTTCTGATGAGATAATCTAGATGGCATCATTCGTTTCTACATACAAATTTGTGATTGGTGGCAGTCAATGTCAATGTCAGTTCACGGATTACTAAAAAAGAAAAGGAACCAGGTTTGCCATTCGTATGAAGTGTCTCGTAATGAAAAATAAAAACCCACAATCCACAGCAAAGATTCCAAAATATCTAAATAGGACGTAGGCGCACTTATCACCTAACTAAAACATGTTTTTTTTTAGGTAATCATCCATCACAAATTCCACAGAACCATAGTATTTTTTGGCTTTGACGTTTATTACTAAGGTACGGCAGCGCCACCTAGTGAATCTTTTAAAACTAAATTTGACATAAGGAAAACGCTCATTAGGGTAAAAAGCAACAATGTAGTTATATTTCGAGGAATTATGTAATTAGAGTATACTAAGATGATACAGACGTAGTTTGATCGCACAGGTTAAATCCCCCTGGTATGTCCGTTGTTGGTGCATTTACCCTGTAGTTATAAAACCAAAAAAAATATGTATAAGTACGCAGCTAGATAACTACACCTAACTATGTTACAAAAATACGAGACCCGAAATAGGGCATTTTACCCTATTTTTCAACAAGCCTAAAAATATATCGTATAGGTAATAGACATAACTAATCGTAATATTTATTAACCCCCCCAGTTCAAAATTTTATTTGGTTGCCATGCATCGTTTTCTGAAATAATTGGGTAGCTAAATAAAAAAATAAAAAAATAAAAAAAAACTCACGCCCGTTATCCCCGAGGGGGTAGGCAGAGGCACCAATCACTAAGAACTGCGCCATGTTTTGCAGAGTTTAAATAGAAGTATGTAGTTGTCTAAAGCATCAATCAAGTAACTATACTTGAGCCATTACAAACGTGCGAACTAATTCATAAGCATTTGTATCAGACCATTCAGACTTCTCCCTCACATATATAGGAGGCATATCAGGCAATTCAGGCATATCCGCATATCTGAACTCTCGCTCCCACTTTTGTGACTCGGTTCGCACGTTTGTAATGGCTCAAGTATATACTTATTGCAGGTATACACCCATGCACTCTACTCCGTTGGCTTAAGGGCGACTTTGCAACTAAAATGTGAAGATTGACGTGCTGTCGACTGTACTTACTATTATGTAAGTCAATAGTCAGCGTAGGTATGTACCATAGCAACTCATTTATAGCTTTAGGCAACCTTTTTCTGTAAGTACTCAATTTTAAATTAGTTTTGTACTCGTGTTTTGGCTCAGAAGAGTGTTTTGGACTCGTAATTTTTGCGCGTGCAGAGTGACAAGCGACACAGACCCCACGTGCGAATGGCGAAGCGAAACTGGGCCTCGCGGAGGTGCGCCGTTCGGGGTGGACGTTTAGTATGGAATCAGCGAGTTCGAAACTAAACATCGTAAGCGCCATCCACATATTTATCAAAATGTCTTGTGTTTTGGAAATCTACAACAGCGAAGAAATGGAAAAGGTAAATACTTATCTGTTTGTAATTTTACAGGAATTCGTATTGTAAAACACGTCCGTAATAAGCATTTACCTAAAATTTTAGACGTGACTTCTGGATTTTTTTCTATCGAGCAAAGTTTTTCCAATCGCGTTTTGGAAACAGCCATCCCCTCACACATACGGTCTGTAATACACATTCCAAATTTCAATGCGAAAAATCGTAAAGTTTTTGAATTACAGCTAATAGAAAACATCGAATTTCGGCATATTCTCTTACTAAGGGCCCTTAACGTGCCTTGCGAAGCACGGACCCGTTCGGAAAAATGCCACTAGCGTTAGTCATAGACGGTGACCCATCCATGGACTGAACGCGCCTTATGTTGCTTAACCTTAGTGATCATTTAAGATCACTCAGGCGCCCAGCCTGGAATCGAATTCGAAGAATTAGAAATGAATTATTAGAAAAATGTTAGTATTAACTCGTTATGATTATTAGATTCTGCGTTCTGTGTAAGATACTCATATAAGTTTAATGGTTTTTGTTTTAAGTTAAGGAATATAATGTATTTTTATTTTAATCACCTTTTTTAAATAAAGACAAATTAATGCATTTTCACTATGATTATATTTTTATATATTGTAGGTACAGTGCGAGTCTTCATAAAGTGCACATATCAAAATCAAGGAAACTACACCCTATTTTACAGGCGGAAAAAGCATTAAAAAAAAAATTAAAAAAATATTATATTTTTTATGAATATTTTAAATTTTCTGGTTGCAGCTGCTAAACGTCTCGTACCTACTTGTAGACGGGTCAGGTAAATACCGTAGTAAACTGCTTTTTGCTTTATAACTCTAGTTTTAATTACTTCAAAAAAACCTTCTGTTTGTTATGATGTCGTACTTGCACGATGCACCTTACGGTTTCGTAGACTCAGATTTTTTCGACGCTGTAAAATTTACGGAATCAGCCTATACAGCCTATATATAAGACTCTCAAAATATTTTTTTTTTTTTAAATAAGACTTTATTTTATAGCACCGGGTCAGTTCTCTAAACTTTTAAGATTGTAAAACTTTGTTAGGTATTTATCGCCGCTCCAGTGCAATTTCATGTCCAGAGCGAGTTTTCATCAAAATCTGGATGTCCACCCTTAACTTCTCACGTTTGCCAGTGATCCTGTACATCCTCAGGAGACGAACCAGCGCGATTTTCATGAACCACATCGCATAGGTTTTTCCTGCCAGACAAATTGAGAAAAATCATTTTAAATGCATTGAATAAATAAATAAAGACGTAGTTTGATCGCACAGGTTAAATCCCCCTGGTATGTCCGTTGTTGGTGCATTTACCCTGTAGTTATAAAACCAAAAAAAATATGTATAAGTACGCAGCTAGATAACTACACCTAACTATGTTACAAAAATACGAGACCCGAAATAGGGCATTTTACCCTATTTTTCAACAAGCCTAAAAATATATCGTATAGGTAATAGACATAACTAATCGTAATATTTATTAACCCCCCCAGTTCAAAATTTTATTTGGTTGCCATGCATCGTCGTTTTCTGAAATAATTGGGTAGCTAAATAAAAAAATAAAAAAAGAAAAAAAAACTCACGCCCGTTATCCCCGAGGGGGTAGGCAGAGGCACCAATCACTAAGAACTGCGCCATGTTTTGCAGAGTTTAAATAGAAGTATGTAGTTGTCTAAAGCATCAATCAAGTAACTATACTTGAGCCATTACAAACGTGCGAACTAATTCATAAGCATTTGTATCAGACCATTCAGACTTCTCCCTCACATATATAGGAGGCATATCAGGCAATTCAGGCATATCCGCAATCGAATCGATTTCGATTCGAAATGTCTTATTTGCTTACACATAAAAACAAGTTTTTCAGGACCGTGGCTAGAAAATGTTGACTTAGTCAAAGAACTCAAAGATGTCGAGAAAAAAGATATGAATTAGATTTTGATTATGGTTCAGCATTAATAAATGTTTATTAGTTTATGTGGTGCATGAGGTGCATCTTTATTATCCCTGTTTTGGTGGATTGGAAATATTGGGTTTGATGTAGTTAATGTTTTAATTTTGCTTATATTTATTTATGTTTGTACAAAATTCATTGGAGACTCCAAACTAATTAGACAAATAATCAAGTTAAGCAAAAGTATCAAGATGGTTTATTCACACTATATGCAGGGTTATCAACTAAAAGATTTTTAAATTTCCCGCCAAAGGCTTGAGCCACGACTCACTTGTCGCACTCTAGAGACTAACTCTAGTTTCTGTCTACCCTTTCACGATATAGGCGTAAGTTTATGTTGTGAGTAGAATCCAGCGATAAAATGTTTGGTACACTAAACTTACAAACTTAGTAATACGTACTTCATCATCATCCACCCATTATGTCGACCGAGGGGCACGGGTCTCTTCCCTGAGGAAGGTATAGGCCCATACTCCACCACGGGGGTTCAATTTGGTGTCCATTTCGTTCGAGTCCACCGTAGACCGGTACGAAATTATTAATATAGATTTAAAAAAAATGTCACTAAGATAACCACACAAATAACAGGCTCATGATTATCTGTATAACTAGTTGGATTGTTAATAACGCTCAGATTTTTTTTTTAACAATGGTGTTGATGCTTTGTTATTTTCGCTCCTTTCTCGTGGTGCACCTGCGTAGTCCACCCGGGTGGACCACGGGGTTATTTTTTTGCCCGTGGTCTACCTAGGTGGACAAGTTATGGTAGATGGGTGGCCCACGGGAATATTTTCTGGTCCACTTATTTGCTATGAGTGCATACAAACAGTAATATTTTTTTAATAATAGTGATATTTTTGTACATTTGAATTCTATCTAACAATTTATTAAGTGTTAGAATGTACGAGTACTATGTTCTTCTATCTATGATATTTATGTTTTATGTTAATAACTATAAGTAAAGTTGGATTTTATGTGGCGGTCAAATAAAAATTTTTCTTTCTTTTTCATTTTTTTATCTTCAATTATTTATCTAAACACGTATGAGAATTTCGTTCAAATAAAAACATTTTGATTTATTAGAAAAATGTTAGTATTAACTCGTTATGATTATTAGATTCTGCGTTCTGTGTAAGATACTCATATAAGTTTAAAGGTTTTTGTTTTAAGTTAAGGAATATAATGTATTTTTATTTTATTCACCTTTTTTAAATAAAGACAAATTAATGCATATGATTATATTTTTATATATTGTAGGTACAGTGCGAGTCTTCATAAAGTGCACATATCAAAATCAAGGAAACTACACCCTATTTTACAGGCGGAAAAAGCATTAAAAAAAAAAATTAAAAAATTATTATATTTTTTATGAATATTTTAAATTTTCTGGTTGCAGCTGCTAAACGTCTCGTACCTACTTGTAGAGGGGTCAGGTAAATACCGTAGTAAACTGCTTTTTGCTTTATAACTCTAGTTTTAATTACTTCAAAAAAACCTTCTGTTTGTTATGATGTCGTACTTGCACGATGAACCTTACGGTTTCGTAGACTCAGATTTTTTCGACGCTGTAAAATTTACGGAATCAGCCTATACAGCCTATATAAAAGACTCTCAAAATAAATTCTTTTTTTTTTAAATAAGACTTTATTTTATAGCACAGGGTCAGTTTTCTAAACTTTTAAGATTGTAAAACTTTGTTAGGTATTTATCGCCGCTCCAGTGCAATTTCATGTCCAGAGCGAGTTTTCATCAAAATCTGGATGTCCACCCTTAACTTCTCACGTTTGCCAGTGATCCTGTACATCCTCAGGAGACGAACCAGCGCGATTTTCATGAACCACATCGCATAGGTTTTTCCTGCCAGACAAATTGAGAAAAATCATTTTAAATGCATTGAATAAATAAATAAATGGTTTGAGGTACGGTCAGTCGGAGTAATTATAAGAGAAAAATAACATCTTCAAGTTATTACAAATACTTCGAATATTCAACGTTGTGCACACTCAAAATATACAGTGTGTCCCTGGATAAAGTGCAATCCCGAAAGGGGATGAAACTAGACCATGAATCATTGACTAGAAAAATATAAAAAAAAATTATAAAAAATTATTGTAGGATTTATTGGTATTTTAAGATTTTCATGTTTCATTAAGGACTCTATGTACAAAAGTATTGATTTCTTCCAAAATAATGGGTCTATTTCTTTGAAATAAAAAAAAAACAGTATGCCTAATACCTGGCGATGACCATGAAATAATAAATAGTCCGCAAAAAAGTAACTATCTTGTGTAAAAAAATGTATTTTTATGAAAAACATTATTTTTTTAGACGTTTATTTTAAAAAACTTCAAATTACTAAAAAAATGTGCCCTATAACTAGGTAATTTTATAGCTTACTTTTATTCTTTACCATTTTAGCTTCCAAATAAAAAAAAACAATGTTCTAACTAAAAAATTGGCTAGGTAGGAGTTATTTACATTTTAGTAGGTAATAAAAGTCAGACTTTAATCACAATAACTTTATTAATAAAATTATCCGTAATTTACAATTTTGCAATTTTATTTAATGCATTATGCAAAATGGCCTCCTCGATTTTGCAAGCACATTACTGCACGAATATTAATTTGGTTAGTGGCTCTGCGAATCATTCCTGGATCATTTTTAATGTCATTTGCGCACTGAATTATTCGGTCGTGCAACTGTGCCTCGGTATTTATTGGCGTGCTGTATACTCTTTGCTTCATGACACCCCATAAAAAATAATCTAGGGGTGTCAGATCAGGTGAACGCGCTGGCCAGCCTACTGGCCCTCCTCGGCCAATCCACCGGTTCGGGTAATTTTCGTTCAAAAATCGCCGCACCTCCCGCCCATAATGTGCCGCACCTCCCGCACATCCATCCATTTGGAGATACATACGCCCACGCCGTCTCGTAGCCAGGGGAACATCTTCCATCAACATGGGTAAATTTTGTAGTAATTCTAAAAAACGTTCAGCATTTAGGGTTCTGGGTAAAATGACTGGACCAATTAAAATGTCGTCGATTAAGACTGCCCATACGTTTATTGAAAATTTTACTTGAAAAGTAGATGCCCGCTTCAATCGTGGATTTTCGTGAGACCACTGGTGCAAATTTCTGCAGTTTGTAATGCCGTCTCGGGTAAATGTCGCTTCGTCCATCCAAAAAATGCGTTTGGGAAAATTTGGGTCAGCTCTAATTTTTCTTAGAATCCACGTCGACATTACGCATCTTGGACGATTATCTACATTTTCGTGTAAATGTTGTACTCGTTGGTAATGGAAAGGATGCAATCCCTCCTTTTTCAAAATTCGCCAGACAGACGTCTTCGATATGCCATGACGCAACGCTAATCGTCTTATGCTTGTTGTAGGGTCAGCAAACAGATCGTTTAAAATGGCCTCTTCTATCGCATTGTCAATAACGACAGCTGGTTGCTCACGGCGATCTCGTGCCAAACCAAGTCCAATGTTGGAGAGCCTCCTATGAATCTCTTGAAAATTTCGAGCTGAGGGTATGAGTCTGCCCGGGAAAGCATTTATGTATGCAGTCCGAGCGACTGTTGTGCGACCATGTGACATGCCATAATAATAATGCATGTCGGCTATTTCTCGAGGTGAGAACTCTGTCAATCGCGGCATTTCGTCAACACTTAACAGCAGAACAGGAACAGTCCAAACGTAACGAACAGTAGAAAACGTAACAGTCAACAATGTAACAAAAACTTAATAACAAATCAACGAGAACACAATGCGAGAACGAGAACAGTAGTAGCAGCGGCGAGAATATCGGAGCGACTGTGTAAGTCCTGTTTCGAACCCCCTGCCTCCCCTCCCCTCGCCTTCCCTCTACCTGAGTGTAGAACAAAAGGACTGCGACTGCCGAAGGGCACAGAGTAGGACGGAAACAATGGAAAAAACGGTCTCTACCTGCACGGTAACACGATTAGGCTCCACTTTAAAAGTTCGTAGATAGCGTGTTTTTTTAGTTAGAACATTGTTTTTTTTTTATTTGGAAGCTAAAATGGTAAAGAATAAAAGTAAGCTATAAAATTACGTAGTTATAGGGCACATTTTTTTAGTAATTTGAAGTTTTTTAAAATAAACGTCTAAAAAAATCATTTTTTTCATAAAAATACATTTTTTTACCCAATATAGTTACTTTTTTGCAGACTATTTATTATTTCATGGTCATCGCCAGGTATTAGGCATACTGTTTTTTTTATTTCAAAGAAATAGACCCATTATTTTGGAAGAAATCAATACTTTTTTACATAGAGTCCTTAATGAAACATGAAAATCTTAAAATACCAATAAATCCTACAATAATTTTTTATAATTTTTTTTTATATTTTTCTATTCAATGATTCATGGTCTAGTTTCATCCCCTTTCGGGATTGCACTTTATCCAGGGACACACTGTATATCATACTATTTGTTATGTGATTTGATTTATTTTTATTTCTTTAATTTGCACAGTTCATTCTCTCTCTCACAGTTCTCTTAATTTTATAAAAACACAATTCTTCTAAAACTTTCCTTATTCAATCTGTGGCTACATCTTTTCCTTGTAAAATCACCATCACAGGCTATTTTAACCAGCGCTTTAATGAGACCGCTTCTGATTACTCAGTTCTGTTATGACCTTGAAATTAAAAACCATTCTTCTGGTAAAATGAGTATCCTTTAAGGGGTGTCCTAGTGTGGGGCCAGAAGCAATGTAATGTGCCTCTTGTAAATGTATATGTTTACCTATGCAGCCGCGTCTGCCAAGACTGAAGGCGTCGAACACACCGTTGCCGATCGTGTCCTCGCAGTCAAAGTGTGGGGCCAGAAGCAACGTATGTGACTCTTGTAATGTATAATATGTTTATGTTTACCTATGCAGCTGCGTCTGCCAAGTCTGAAGGCTGCGAACGCGCCGTTGCCGATCGTGCCCTCGCAGTCAAAGTATGGGGCCAGAAGCAACGTTTATGCCTGTTGTAAATGTATTATGTTTATGGTTACCTATGCAGCCACGTCTGCCAAGACTGAAGGCTGCGAACGCGCCGTTGCTGATCGTGTCCTCGCAGTCGAACCAGCGCTCCGGCCGGAACTCACTCGGCGCCGCGCCCCAACGGGCGTTCCGTTGCATACTGTAGATGTTCACGAAGATGAACGTGTCGGATGGGATGGTATAGTTTCCTAGAAAAAATCATTTTTGGAATCATTTTTTGTTTAGAGGCTTTCCTTTGCGTCTGTCACGAGACGACGGAAAATCATACGTTTTTATTTCAATCGTATGATCAAACCCAATATTTTTTCAGCATCGATGGCTAAGCTTCCTGTAATTAGAAAAATGCTTAAATTTTTATTTTATTATTTAATTTAGGAATGATGACAAATAGCTTCTTTGAAAATTATTACAATTATAAACTCCATTCCGGTTACACCTACGCGACTTTCTGTCCGAAGAAATCGATTCGCAGAGTTCATCCTCGACGGATTCTGCTGTATTTATTTATTGTGAAATCGTAAAACAGTACCTCCATTTTTTAACTAAAACTCGTAAGCACTACACAACACATTGTAAGTTGTTTTCCTGATACACTTACCTACTTGACTTTTCATGGGAAGAGTGCGACCAGAGACGAGCAACCGACGACGTGAACTCCGTCACCGCTCATCATGATTAAGCTCTGCAAATTAGAGCGAAACCTGGTCGGACTTTTCCGACAAAAAGTCGAGTAAGTGTATCCGGAATTAAGTTAAATGTCTAGTGTTTACGAAAGGTTTACTTAAAAAATTATTAAAACTGCTGTAACGGATAAACTAGAAGATGAGAATATTAGTTGCTTACCACACTTAACATCTTCCTTCACGGATCTCCCTACAATAGGAGCAATAGGATATAGCCTGAGGGACTCTTTAATAACAGCTTCTAAATAGACAAGCTGAGTCAACTGGTCCCTATGGACGTCTACGTCGGACTTTCCACAGACCTTGATAATCCTGGAAACAATTATTTTGTATTGGTGTTACTTTTCTTTTGAAATACCTTCAAAAAAACATTTCTACTCCGAAATCCGAAATTGCGGATACGGTTAGGGCATCTGCCTACTATGCGAGAGGTCCCGGGTTCGAATCCCGGCTGAGGACAAAAAAAAACACCCAGGTCTCGGATAGTTGACATGTTTGTGATGTCGCTGTTCCTGTTTCCCACGACATAGGGTATCCTAGTGTGGAGCCAGAAGCAATGTATGTGCCTGTATGTAAATGTTTATGTTATATTTAATTTTAACTCGTAACGTTCATTAAGTTGCGTTTCTGTATTATTTTGAATGAAATTGTCTTCCTTACTCTTCATAAGCCTTCTCTTGCACATTTGGATGCAGTTTCAAGAGGGCAAGTAGAATAATCAGCGCCGTGGAAGTTGTATCGAACCCAGCCATGACCATAGTATCAACCTCGTTTTTTATTTCCTCGTTAGTCAGCAAACCAGCGTCACCCATCTCTAGTAAGAGATCCATGAAGGCTTTGGTTCTTGTGCCTGAAATCGTAGTTGACAAAATCAGTACATCTGAATAGGACATTGTCATGTACTTAAATGTACCACTTAAATTCTCAAGTCCTGACCTTGAAAATAGCACATTGTTATTTTCAAGGCCGGGACTTAGGAGATTAAATATATAGCGTAAAAATTAAGCAAATCCTTTAGTGATCTTATTTTACACTATATGTATATGACTTGTTAGGACCTTTATATACTAAAATAAATAAAAAAAACAAACCTGTTACATTTTTTGTGTAATCAGACGATTCCATAGCTAGCCTTTTTTTCTTCATGACCTAGGAAAGTAAAACTGTTGTAGGAATGGGCATGGGAAAATATATGTGGTTTCAGCTCTTAGAGCCATCGCAAACAGGGCGACTTGTCGCCGCGTCAGACGCGACGTTGTCATTTGCTTGTGGCGTCTTGTCGTCGCGACTCCGCGACTCTGACGCCAAATGTGCGGAGATTCGAATAAAATAATTATATGAAAATTGACGGCCGTAGCCTGTCGTCACGTCTAATCGCCAAACTGTCGCTGTCGCGTGTCGCCTAGTGTGCGCATAGACTTTATTTATTTATTTTATTTTATTTTATTTTATTAGGGACATCAACAGCGAAAACAAATAATTTTAACACAATAATAAAGATACAATTCACAAGGCTAATAACAGACATCCACAAATAGACATTTCATAATTACAGAAAATAAACCACAATAACGCTCAGCAATATAAAATACATGCATTTTCATTGAAATAAAATATTATTTACAATAATATAAACCATTCAACTTATATTACACTTATCACATCGTGAGCCATTCCATTATTCACGCTGTTAAAGTACATACTAATTGCTATAGCAAACGGTTTACTAATGTATTGCCAAAAATCGTTTCCCAAAGTAATACTTCCCAAACTATTTTCCGCAAATTATCACTTGGCAAAAAAACATTTCTCAAAACAACTTAAAGCAAATAAACAGTTAGCAAAAGTTATTATGGCAAGTTATTGTTTACCAAATAAATACTTGGTCAAAATTAATTTTACCAAGCATTATTCAGTCAAAAGTATCGTTTCTGTTTTCGATCTTATATAGAGAACCTAACGCTTCGACGCGCTCCGCTTCGCTACGCGCGTCGTCGCACCTATATTTCTGTTGACTTGCCAAAATAAAACGTTATCATAATAAACGTTTGTCTTAATAAAACTTGACGCAGTAAAATTATGCGAAATGATAATTTGACCAAATGAATAAAATGCGAAATGAAAACTTGCTAAAGTTTCATTTGGGAAATGAAACTGATGCCATAAGTTTATTGGGAAGTAAAATTTGGCGAAAAATACTTTGGCTAAACGGTATCCCATAGCAAACATAGGATATCAACACGATTTGGTGCGCATAACAATTAGGCCCCAAATAAGCATAAAACTCCACCGCAATTATTTATTTTCATAGTTATTTTACATAAGAAAGAAATGTTACAAAAATATAGGCGAGTACAGTCGACATGACGTCAACCTTCACATTTTAGTTGCAAAGTCGCCCGTAATGCTCGGAGTAGAGTGCATGGGTGTATAGGATGATGTCTTCTTCCGGCCAAGCAGTCAGGTGTGAAACGATGAATTAGTGTAGCGACACACCTGCGGACCGTACCGCGCCGAACGTTCGGCGGCTGAACTTGCAGTCGTAACGTTCCGTTGGTATGACAAACCAAACGCTCAGAACGCGTCGAACGCTGCGTTTTGTTCAGCGCGCTACGCGATGGAACGTTACGTTGTGTTGTCGTCACATCTGACAGCCGTTTTTTTCTTCTAAAAACGGTTCATTGGCAGCGTTGATTGAGTTCCACGATTGGCAACCAAGAAAGCGACGTTGCCGCTCTTCGCTTGCAGCCGCGCGGCGAGAAGCACAACGAACGTTCAACTTCGCGCACTGAACATTCGGTCACGTAACGCGTCGCATGATGTGTCGCTTGCTATGCAAAATACATTAAATGCATAATCACCCGAAGGCAGGTTCGGCGCTACGCGACGTAATTTCGTCTGATGTGTCATAAGCTGGGTACTGACCAACGTTACGAGGTGTAATGTAACATGGTTACACAGCGAGCATTTAGTGCAGTCAGTTTTTAGTGTTACGGTGAATTCTACGATCAACGACGTACTGACTGCATGAATGCTCGATATAACATGTTACATTACACCGCGTAGCGTTGGTCAGTACCCAGCTTTAGGGGATTTGAAAAACACTGCGGGCGTATTCACCCGAACGTTCGACGCGGTACGTTGCGCAGGTGTGTCGCTACACTTTAGGTTTATTACTTTACCGTCCAGCCGCTGGGAGAATAGGATCCTGACAGGTCATGTTCGAACGGACGACGTAACCTTGAAGTGGCGTTAAATTTTCGATTAAAATATTTTTAAGTCCTATTTATCCTACTAGCAAATAATTGTCATTGAAACTATATTATTTTGTAAACTTACAATCAATGTTATATTTTGCACAGTGATTTAAATGTTAATTAAGAAGAAATCAATATTTAATGTTCGTGCGTAAAATCCTTATTACGCTGTCACAAGGTTATGTCAACCGTATTTTTTTGTAGTGACGTACCAAAAATAACGAAAATAATAACGGTCCCTTTAACGATACGAAGTTGATGAACAGGCTTAAGAAAAAGATCATCGCGTTCTCAGAATCTCTCCGTGCCATTGTCGTACAAAACGATTGAGCTGATCTGGGCTCAACTAAAAGGTCGCACAGCTCGCCACAACACTTCACCGCCATTCGGCACAAAAAAGATGATGACCCTTCTAAAATGCCTGCGAAAATGTCACAAGAGACGACTGAGTAAAGGTCATCTAAAAAACAAAACTACTTAATCGTGAGTCAGTAGCAAACGCTAGTTAAGAATAACGTAAGGAATGATGACGTTGATTATCTCCCATCACTAGTCATATGAAACAGACAGGTGTCAGGATCGTATACTCCCAGCGGCCGGATATTAATGTGTACACGCTACTTACGTGTGCACATTGAAGTAATAAAAAATGTGTTTAGTTCGTCATCGTTTGTTTTTCTTTTTTTTCTTTTCTTTCAATACATTATTTTGCAAACAATTAGGTATACGCATAACGAGCAGAAAAAGCAGCGCTAAACTTTTGTCTTCGGTAAAACTTGCCTGGCTTGGCAAATCCTGTAAGGTAGCGACGAGTTTGTCCTCGTATTTCTTCTGCTTCGTGAAATAGTACAAGAAGTACAAATGGTGCCATATTGTCTGGAACCTTCTAGTGTACACTTCTAGAACTTTCTGCGCGGCGAACTGGTATTCTTTGCTCAAAGTTATTTCTCCATCAGCCAGACCAAATGCGGTTTCTGTAATTTGGAAAAACACAAAATAGAGACTACGATGACAAAGTAGCAAAATACCATCTAACATTTCATTCGATACAATGATGCTGTGGATATAATGGAGTGCGAAATTTGTTTATAGAATGCAAAGTCTATTCTAGCTAGTCATCCCGATTTTATGTTTGCTTTTCATGGACACTATTCCTGTTTTCCTCCTGTCCCTACTTTCTTCCCTTTCTTTTCGTCGGGAGGACTAGATACAAACGAAGTATTGATTACTCAAAGTATTGAATCGCTCGTAGCCTGGGCTGCCTGAGTGATCTTAAGCGATCACTAAGGTTAAACAAAATACGGCGCGTTCAGTCCATGGATGGATCACCGTCTATGACTAATGCTAGTGGCATTGTTCCGAGCAGTTCCGTGCTTCATAAGGCACGTTAAGCAGTTGGTGCCGGCTGCCGTCGATAGGTGGCAGTCGTTAAGCCAAGTCAGAGGCCTTAAGGCGGCTTGAAGACTTCTGAGAGTAAGACCAGCCACTAGTCTGACAAGCCTCCACTAATCCAGACTTGGTGGGGACATAATGGGTTGATGATGATAAATTCGGTAGTTGACACGACCAACAAAAAATTATTCGATATGCTCGATTAAAACAAAAATTACAAAATATTTCGGAAAATGTATCTCTTTTAGCCAATTACTAGTTATTAAAATTTTAAATAGATGAAACTTAAAAAGAGTGCTCTCAAATATAACGTCATAAACCGGTATTTTCATACAAAATTCCGTTTTAAAAGTAACTTATTTGACATATTGTCAACTACTGTATTGGAAATTGCTGTAAACCTGTAAGTGAAGAAGAAGATTGCGCCACTATGTACGTCCTGCCAAAAGCTGAAATTAAGTACTTTTAAAGCCACAGTTATGAGATTTTACAAAAATTTGATCAGCAAAAAAGTTTGGTTGCGAGCGAGACGGTTCCGCAAAATGGATATCGATGTCGCGCCAGACTAAGGCAATAAAAATAAAAACATTTTTTTAAGAAGAAAATGTAAAATACTTAACGGCATATGGTCTCCAATGAAGTCTTCTGCAAATAAGGGGCATGGTCAAACTCCCCGCACCCTACATTCTCCGAGAATGCTTGGGCCAGTTTGACACTCTCTTTGTTAAAAGTCTCTATGAAAGTGGTTATGACCTGGCTGCCGAAGGTCGGATTCAATAGCTTTCTGTGACGCTTCCATGTTGTCACTGAAAATAATAATGTCAAGGTCGAATAACTAGCGAAGCGTCAAAAAAACTAACTACATTTTTGCATAAAAATAATCATACCTCACACTAATATAATAAAGGCGAAAGTTTGTGAGTATGTGAGTGTGTATGTTTGTTACTTCTTCACGCTAAACGGTTGGAGCGATTTTAATATTTGGTACCTATGACATTAGCTGACACCCTGGATTAACACATAGGTTATGTTTTAGTGCGGTAAAAAAACTTATTCCCATCGGAAAAATCTATGAAAATGAAATTTCGGAAATTGGTCTTTCCGATGCTCAAATTTAAAATAATTTTGCTCCTAAAAATGTGAATAGTTATTATTTTTACTGATAAATAATACACAATTTATTTTCCCTAATAAACCGCGGCGCACAGCGGGGCACGGCTTGTATAATTAAACAATGGTAATAACTACCTAACTGATCATTGTCTGTCGACTGTTTTGTCTGTGCGAAGTAATATAAGATGCAATGTTCTGTTCAATGTCTCGCGAGCAATAAAGCATATGTCTTAGGAAGATTTGATAATTCAAATTTTCGATTTGATGAAATAAATTAAATAAAAAGAAACAAAAAAAGTAGCCGACAAGTGGGCAACCGGAACGCGGGGAGTCATCGTTAATAGTCGCTTCTATTTATAAATTCGATTATTATATTTGACAAATGGCAAAAAAAATATTTACGTAGATTTGCAAACACTGTTCTCAATTAAAGCCCACGCGGACGAAGTCGCCGGCAACAGCTAGTGTTCAATAAGAAGTAAAAATACTTTAGTTTTGAGTGTCTTTTCCTAATCTTTATAACCCTATGATAAAATACTTGAAACCAACAAGGACAACTAAAGACCAATCACAACAAGCTGTGTTGGTCTGTTAACCAAAATCAAACCAATCAGAGTTCAAGATATTCAATCTTACTAAAAGAACTCGCGTTTTTACAAAAGCCCTATCTTTTTTCAGTAAGATTGAGAAATATCAAAGCCATTATCTAATTATCCGTGTTTTCGCGATAGCCCTAGAATTTTTGCAAAAATTTGATTTATCAAATTATCCTAAATGAGTGCTCTCTTTAAATTGCTCCTGCACAACATCTGAGGGAGAAGACAGTGGCTGAAAACCAGCGCTACCCAGGCTGTCGGGGTCGGCACCAGCTGAGCCACTACCTTTTGCATGAGGCCAGTTTCAGAATTGAAAATTTATCTAAGTAACTAGAGCTGTCTCGTCAGATTTATCTGGTTTGTGATAAATCTGGCAAGACAGCGCTAGAGATAATTAAAACATAATTTAGAACAGCGTAAGACATAATAGGTTGTGACACACTAACGGCCGATTTCTGAATTGAGAATTTCGCTAAGTAACTATGTACTTAACTCTAGTGCTGTCTCGTCAAATTTCTCAGAAAAGAGCGTGATATAACGTTATTTAGGTATTTAGTTATTAATAGAATTTAATTCTCAATTCAGATGATGACGAGATGGGAAGACGACCTGAAGCTCACGGCTGGACATCATTGGAGACGAGTGGCATGAGACAAAACCCAGTGGAAAATGTTAGAGGAGGCATATGCCAGGAGGCACGCTGAACTACGAGACATCTTACAGAAACAACTTTCTTTCATGCATTTATTTTACTGGTTCAGAATAAAAGGCTTATTATTATTATTAATTCTCAATTCAGAGCCCGATCATTAGGGCTCAATTCAGAAATCGGCCGTTAGTGTGTCACAACCTAGTTAAGTCTTACCCTTGAAAGGTAGAAAATATTGTTAGTTTCAATAATATTGGGTCACCGTCTATGACTAACGCTAGTGGCATTTTTCCGAGCGGTTCCGTGCTTCGCAAGGCACGTTAAGCAGTTGGTGCCGGCTGCCGTCGATAGATGGCAGTCGTTAAGCCAAGTCAGAGGCCTTAGGGCGGCTTGAAAACTTCTGACAGTAAGACCAGCCACTAGTCTTACAAACCTCCACCAATCCGGACTTGGCCCCCGTGGTGGAGTATGGCCTATACCTTCCTCAGGGAAGAGACCCGTGCCCCTTGGTGGGGACATAATGGGTTGATGATGATAATGATTGTTAGTTTCAAGATCAGTACTGAGGAAGTTAATAGGTATATCCTTACCATCGGCTGTCACCAAACCATCGCCGACCCAAGAACTAGTCCATTTGTACATTTTGTGCTTGTCTAAACAAGTATTTAGAAGTAAGTACGCTATTTTTGGATCCGTTACAACTGAAAAAAAGAAAAATTATCAGAGTAGGTGAAATAATAAAAGATAGAGTACCTAGTGTTTGAAACAATGTGCTATTGTACAAAGGAAATTTCTAGATGCTGATACGATACGTAACGTTTATGAATGTACAATTTCCTCCATTGTAGATGACAATTTGTTGCACTTATAATTATTTTCTATATATATAATAGAAGCACGAAACGCTGCGCAACGCACGTAAAGCAGTTGGTGCCGGCTGCCATCGATAGATGGCTGTCGTTAAGCCAAGTCAGAGGCCTTAGGGCGGATTGAAAACTTCTGACAGTAGGTAGTTCTTGTGACCAGCCACTAGTCTTACAACCCTCCACTAATCCGGACTTGGCCCCCGTGGTGAAGTATGGCCTATACCTTCCTCAGACGAAGTCGGAAGAGACCCGTGCCCCTCGGCGGAGACATAATGGGTTGATGATGATGATTTTTTATTCATGTTGTATTTCGTTGCGAAGATATGTTAGCGTCAGCCTCCTAAATACAAATGATAGTGACACACGCAATGATTTTTTTAACTGAACATATGAAGACTCTATTATGTTAGATATTTTACTTTAATAGACCTTTTCTTTCGCCACCGTTTCTAATTGCAAAGCAAAAACTCCGTTTTAAAATTTGGGTCACCTCCGTAATCTTTATTGATTTATTGATGTTGATTGGGGTCTTGGATGTTTACATGTTTGTCATGTCGCTGTTTCTGGTTCCCACGTAGCCTGGTGTGGGGCAGGAAGCAATGTATACCCTTGTATGTAAAATCGTTTCCATTCAATCAATCAATCAAACCTTGCACTATCTATCTCTCTGCATGTAAGAATGTACAATTGACAGCACGTCATCCTATACACCCTTGCACTCTACCCCGTTGCATTGCGGGCGACTCTGCAACTACAGTGTGAGGATTGACGTGCTGTCAACTGTACTAACGAGAGGAAGAACAACCTTAACCAATTAACGATAACTTTGACTCACCAACAATAATATCTAATCCCAACCTCATTCTGACGATACCACCCAATTTGTCGGTTTCTTTCCCAGCTACTATCATGGCATTCCAGAGTTCTGAAAATTGTGCTTAGATTAGATTAGATTAGAGCTCTTTATTGTACACACCAGAAAAAAAACCAAATACATTATGAGACTTATACTATCTAAGGTTAGATCAGAAGTATGAAGCGAATCAGTCATAAATTGCTTAATTTGGGGCTGTTGATTTGGTCACTTTTTCTTGCGATGGCTTCCTTAGCTAGAAATCGTTAGAACGCGGTGAGCGCGCGCGATTTTAGAAACTGATGCTCTCATCCCAATTTTCTCGTACGCTTACCATCTGTTAGTTTACTTTAAGCCTAGGCGCACACTAGCGACACGCAACAGGCGACAGCTCGGTGACTAGACGCGACGACAGGCTACGGCCGTCAATTTTCATATATTTTGTTCGAATCTCCGCACACATGGCGTCTTGTCGTCGCGACTCCGCGACTCTGAGTCGCGTTGCTAGTGTGTCGTCTCGCTAATGTACGCCTAGGAGCCATCGCATATAGGGCGACTTGTCGTTTGCATCTGGCGTCTTCTCGCCCTGTTTGCGATGGCTTCGTCGTCGCGACTCCGCGACTCTGACGCAAAGTGTGCGGAGCTTCGAACAATATATTTGAAAATTGTCGGCCGTAGCCTGCCGTCGCGTCTAGTCGCCGAGCTATCGCTGTCGCGTGTCGCTGTCGCGTGTCGCTGTCGCGTGTCGCTGTCGCGTGTCGCTAGTGTGCTCCTAGGCTTACAGCTGTCAGGTGTTTTTCCTGTAAGGACAACTTTGTTAAAACAGTGGTTCGATCACGTGTTACTGTAGGTACAAGGAATGAGGGATCGGTCTCTTAAAAACAGCGTTTGCTTTGTCCTGCAAGGTATGCAAAAAATCGGCTGTATAAGCCATAGAGAAGTAAACATTCAGAAATTAATATCACCTTTCTACATAAAAAAGGGAAATTATCAAATAAACAATGTCACATCAAATTATTTTCATCACTTATTTTCTTTTTTACATCAAATAAATTACTTCACAACAAATAAACTAAATGTTTAGCAAAACTAGTAGCTACGTCAGATAATTCGAAAATAAACATCAATTTTAATACTTTTTTCCTCTAATGCGAGACAAATAAATTCCTGTTGCTACAAAAATACGACAGTTATATCAAAAATACTGATTGCGCAGCAAATTATCTCATTCTCACAGAAAAATAACTATCCGAGTAGCGTATATCCCAATAAGCACCTCAAAACTTGCTCATCATAATTTGTCTTGATTTCTTAGAGAAAATGGTTACCAAATTTAATAATTATTATAGCAACATTATTTTTTTTGTTGCAGTATTTCTTTATGCAGAACAAAATAACTGAACAATGATTTCGCGTGCTTTTTTGTCACAGCAAACCGGAGTTATATTGTATTGAAAATGTTAGTTTTTTTTAATACAAATAACTCCGAAAGGACAAACATTTGGCTGTTGGCGTCATAGTAACTTTTGTTCAGCCCACTGAGACCTTTTCGATGATGTATCACGCATGGCTATGGGGCTGAGGTCTAAAATTGCATTCCTTTGACAGCCATTCGTTTTTTTTTTAGTTCTTCTTCTTCTGAAAACGGCTCATGGGGAAAAAAGGAAGCGCCGACGCCCCGCCATCATAGCAAGACCCGCCCTAATAATTCAATAATAATTTTGAAGTTACCAGTTTATATCAGATTTTATATTATATTGCTGATTACATTATGTTATACTTAATAAATAATAAGATGACATGTCAAATAGAATGCTGTTTCATTTAGGTAATTATTAGCTATGCATTCATCAAAAAACTTTACTTTAAGATAAATAGCGGTACGCCACGACTATAAATTGATGTTAATTTAGTAATATTTTGAGTTGAGAATTTTGCTGCACAATCAGTTTTTTTTATGTGAATTCGGATTATTTTTTCCTTTACATTACAAACAACAAGCATATTATATTACTTATAATCTTTTAGATTAGATGAGATTAGAACTCTTTTGTTCCTACTTATTTACTTACTTCTACATTTATGTATGTGACCTATTATTGGTAGCCCGCCAGGCATGTCCGGGATATTCTGCGTCATCAACAACACTCTACATTTTTTCACAACCCAATAGAGAAACGCCGTTGCAACCGCGGTAAAACACATCCAAAAAGAGATCATATTTGGCTCACTCCAAAGCAACTCTTGGTTACGTTCAAATTGTCACCACCAGCCAGCAAGTTCTAATCACACCGAAGACACGCGTGACTTTCGCCCGAGGCTGTTATAGACACATTTGGGATGTGGTCAAATGCGGCTTTAAATTTAAAGATCTTTTATGCGTGGCCAAGGCTTATTTACGTAGATACAAAAAAATAAATGAAAGTGTGATTGCCTTTGGACAGTCTTCAACCTTTGCTCCGAAACTGTAAAAAAATTATCAGCTGTCAGCTTTATGTACGTCAACGTGGCTGGTATGGTATGTTTGGTATGGCAGGTATATCATTTCGTCCTTTATAATAAACTGTCAGTGCCCGCGACTACGTCCGACAGGTTAACCGACCTACAGCTTATGTACATTCAGAAGGTCCATTCTAAATGCTGGGGTGAGATTTTTTTCTGATAGACAAGATTCCCCTAGCTGCCGATGGGCACACTAAAAATTCTACGGTATAGAGGTGAATATCAGTCCCCAAGATACAGGCCCAGCCTAGTTAAGGGACTGCCGGCACAGAATACACAATAGTACAGGTACAGAAAATTCACTCCACAAAATCAATTAAAGAAAAGGGAATCTAGCAGCGATACAATTAGGTGCAATGGACAATAATTCGGGATTTTTTTCCTTTGCTGCATATGAAAAGGAAGCTAAGCTGGATAGCCCTACGTTCTTAGTTTCTACCTCAGTTAAGATTTTCATTCATGATTTTGGTTTTGAAAACCTTCTCATTCTAAAAGGGCGTATAAACAAAACAGAACGGAATCATAGTCGTATATCCACGCCATCCAACGTTGAAGCATTTTAAAAAAAATGACACTGCTCTGTCAGTGATTTCTGCTTTGACGTTTGTAGGTAGGTACAGTGCCATCATCTTATCTGTTCAGTTGATAGCGGGCGCTAGTGGAGAATTTAGTAGTAACATTTTAGAAATTTACCTAGGAAAATGAGAATATTTTAATCCGTCTTTAAATTTTAGTGAACATATATCTATAAATCTTAGTACCTAAGTGAATAAATAAAACAAGAAATGGGGTACAGAATTTACAAATAATTAGTTAGTTACAATTTTGCCCACTTGAACATATAATTTGGTGGCGCTGTTCAGTATTTATTTTTTAAAGGCAACAGACTAATTACTTTTGACAGATTCGAATGAATGATGCTTTCTGACTTTGTATTAATCTGTGATGGCGTAAAGATCTGTATCACTGAGCGAAATTAAATAAAGAAATTATTTTCTCGAAAACTACAGCACCTAAAAATAAACGAAAAATATATTCTTATTTAGTGACGGCTCATATCCATATCCTAGAAGAAACTTTCTTGATTCATGACCATAGAAATATTGTCCATTATTCAGATCGCACGGCGCTAAAAAAGCTACGTTATATTAACTTACATGTTGCCTGTAGAAAGAGTTCTACCACGTAAGTCTTACCTCTTCTGGCGCCTGAATTCTTACCTATTTGCCACTCCGGCCGCATGTACTTACGCGTTCGATATCGACACGCGTAATGAAACAGACCTGCTGCCGTTAAACGCAAAGCATTTTTATTTTTGTAATACTCTCAATGACCCTCATCTGTCTTTGTATCATCATCATTGGCCCATGCTTGTCCACTGCTGGACAAAGGCCTCTCTCATTGCACACCACTGAGCACGGTCCTCGGCTGTTTTCATCCAGTTCTTCCCAGCCGCCTTCCGAAGATCATCGCTCCACCGAGTCAGAGGACGTCCTACACTACGTTTACCGATCCGCGGTTTCCACTCGTCTACCCCATCGGTTATCCGTTCTCCGGGTGATATGGCCAACCCACTGGCACTTCAACATGCTAATTTAGTGGGCTATGTCGGTAACTTTGGTTCTCTGTCGGATCACTTTGTTTCGAATTCGACCTTTAGAGATACCCCGAGCATAGCCCTTTCCATAGCACGCTGAGCGACTTTAAATTCTATGTTTGATTTAAACAATGTTAATTGGGATTGGAAATAAATAATTACTCAAGAATCAAGAATTTATTTCAACGTAAAGAATTTACATTCTGCTTGTTGAATGTCAATGTACATACAGTTATGTATAATGTTAGCCGCTGCCTTGGGGCCGTCTGTAGTGGAGAAAAAGGCAGCGAAAAAAAAACTCCACTCTGAACATCTTTTCTCAAATCTCCTTAAAGCTAATACAAATAAAACATACAAAATAATATCTTGGATGTGTTGAACACTAGACACATTTATCCTCTGATTTAATTTAATATTAAACTACTATTTAATGCCATACGTCCTTGTCTTCTAAATAATCGTTGATTTTATAATAAGCTTTTTTGCAAAGAGTGTGCTTAACACAATTCTTAAATCGCCTTACTTATAATTACTTACTTATAATTGCAATTAAAATTTAATAATAATCACTGATTTCTTATATTTTTGTGAGTAATTCGACCTTCGTGTGACCAATTCGATTTTCCAATGTAAGTATTTTTAAACCCTCAGCATAGAAAATATTATATTTCTGGCGAAAAAGAATTTTTTCTCCATAGAAAACAAATGCGGCACTTTTTGACGCAAAAGTTATGCCATCTGGTGAGTAACCAGTGGTAACTTGAGGCGCCAAAATTTAAATATACCTTGGTACCTAATAAAATTATGGAGATGAATATAAGCAGATGAATCTCAAAAGAGATTTTCTATTCATGATAGCATTCAAGTTTTCAGCCAATATGACAACAAAATGATGCTCCACAAATTCTTAGCCGAACTTGAAAGTAATCACAAATAGAAAATGTATTTTTGAAATCCATAAAAAATGAAACGAAATGTTGAATAGGCACTAATATTTATTGAAGTTGATTAAGTAATTAGATTCTTTGTCATACAACAATGTTATTGTTCTTTAGTCTTTAGCTGAAGCACCACACTTAATACACTTGCGGTAAGCATCCACCAATCCGGACTTGGCCCCCATGGTGGAGTATGGCCTATACCCGTGCCCCTTGGTGGGGACATAATGGGTTGATGATGATGATGACTCTTTCATGTTTATTTTTACAGAAAAACACTATAACGAAATGATCTTAAACGATCACTAAGGTTAAGCAACATACGGCGCGTTCAGTCCATGGATGGGTCACCGTCTATGACTAAGCTAGTGGCATTTTCCGAGCGATTCCGTGCTTCGCAAGGCACGTTAAGCAGTTGGTGCCGGCTGCCGTCGATAGATGGCAGTCGTTAAGCCAAGTCAGAGGCCTTAAGGCGGCTTGAAAACTTCTGACAGTAAGACCAGCAATAGGGAATGGATGAAAATATCAGAAGTGCTTGATATTTTTTTCGGTGATAGGAATAACCTTCCTCAACGCGAGAAAAAAGTTTCATTTTTTTTGGCTTCGTAGTTAATTTTTAAATAATCTTAATATTTTTCCATTCGTAGTTCTGGGCTCAGTACGGCTTAACAGACATATTCCTTGGTCCGCTACGTATTAAAAAAAATCTGTGGTGACATTGACAGCTTTTCAAGGTGGATTTTTTTTTCATACGTAGCGGCTAAGGAATATGTCTGATATGCCGTACTAAGCCCAGAACGACGAATGGAAAAATATTAAGTATATTTAAAAATTAACTACGGGGCCAAAAAAATTTAAACTTTTTTCCAGCGTTAAGGAAGGTTATTCCTATCACCAAAAAAAATATCAAGCACTTCTGATATTTTCATCAATTCCCTATTGTCTTACAAGCCTCCACCAATCCGGACTTGGCCCCCGTGGTAGAGTATGGCCTATAGCTTCCTCAGGGAAGAGACCCGTGCCCCTCGGTGGGGACATAATGGGTTGATGATGATGATGACTATAACGAAAATAAAGTCTTGTCTAACAGTAAATAAAATAATGTTTAAAGTCCTGTTTTATGAAATCAAATCACCGGCGGCGTTCATTCAACTGTCATTGTACTGCAATGCAGTTGCAAAATCTTGGCCCCGGTCAATAAGTGATTGTGTTGCGTGGAAGTTTTTTTCTCATTATTTTTATGGAAATTCCAATTTGACAATGAACTGCTACTAGGGTAAGTGTACCAGTAAATGAACCCTTAAGAAAATTTTCAACTTTGAAACTTAATAAAAAATAGATTTATAATATTCTGACATTCTGAAGTATATCAAGGTCACCATTAACTATTCTGAATTTATTAAAACAAAATTTTTGAGTTGTATTTGGCACAGTTATCAAGATATGGGGAAAAATATCCGAAAACACCCTAAAACACCAGTGAATGAACGGCATTTACCAGTAAATGAACGCAATAAAACCCAGTAAATGAACACAAATATCATTTTCATTAAAGTTTTAAAAAAATAATGTCATAAACACATTTAACAATTTTTAAACATTTTTAATTGTTATATTTTAGTCACCAATTAATTTAAAATTAATAAGTGACTGCAAAGACGTAATTTTCCTTTAAAAAAATAACTATATGTAACAGTAGAGTAATCGGACTTCAAAATTATTATAAAACTTTCAGTTTTTAACAATTAACTTACCGAGCATCATAATTCTTGACTTAATTATGAAAATATTTATTAAATCTGAAAATTTCAATATTAAAATGTTTTGGAACAAATATAATAGGATTCACATAAAAAAAATATATTTATTTTATAGAATTTTTTTAAAAACCTTGTTTTGTTGCATTGAGTCATCATGAGTGTATTATTAATAAATGATTTTAAAGAATAATTATTTGCTTGAAAAACAAAGCAATTTAAAGTAATCAGACTTTACAATTACCGAGTTAAAACTTTCAGTCTTTAGCAGTTAACTTACAGAGCATCATAATTCTTCACTTAAATTATAAACATATCTAAATATTATTTGTTTTGTGTGTGTGTGTGTGTGTGTGTGTAATTAGTAATAATATAATGTGACATTTTATTATTTTCTTTTGCTAATCTATTTCAAGTGTTTCCGATTCAAATATTTAATGTGCTATGTAATGTAATTTGGAACAATAAAAGCATTATTTAGTCTGAAAATTTCAGTCTAAAAATGTTTAAAAATCTGAAAATGAAAAAACCTCATCGGACCCATGGCACACCTGCGATACTCAATTTGTTACAAAGTTTTGTAACAAATATATATAGGAGCAACATTATAAATAGCACTTATTTAAAAGATTTATAAAAAAATTATAGTGTTATAAGTCACCAAAAAATTAATTATTATCAAGTGACTGCAAAGATTTATAATTCTTACTTATATTCTTTGCTTTTAAAATTGTACCAAGTAACTTAGAGCAATCAGACTTCACAATTATCATGTTAAAACTTTTAGTTTTTAACAAAACTCACAGAGCATCATTCTTGACTTAATTATTAACATAATATTATTAGCAGACAACATTATAAACAGTATTTATTACAAAGTTTTTTTTTTCACTTGCTTCCTAGATAGGTGTATATCTCTACTACTCATTCTATGTCTTTGAAAGTTAAGACAGTAAAAGAGATCAGGCCTCGTCGAACGTTTTTTCCATAGTCCATTCACTGGATTTTTAAGACCAATAAATGAACAACCATGTTCCAATACTGGCCAAAAGATCGGAAATCGTTTTTGGAACATATTTTGCAAGAAAATATTTTAATACAATCAGCCGAAGTTATATTATTGATAAATCTTTAAAATAGCCAATGTCCCAGTGAATGAACGGCCGTTCATTCACTAGGATTTTGGCAATTTCTTGAACCATTGCATGAACCCCTATTTTATTTTAAAATTTACTTACAAAAATGGATACATTTGTCTCTAAATGCAAGCATTGATTCGTCTATAACCTATATATTACAAAAAACCTATGCAAAACCTTAAAATATCACTCAAATCGTTCGATATCAAAAGCAATGTCTTACCCAATTCCTAAATTCTTACCCATATAAAAGATTTTTCTTCACCCACACTAACTTTTCGTCGTCGACATTTTGCAACTGATGAGTTCACGGCACCTGAATTAAATATTCCCAGTTTCGAAATAGTGTAGCCTATGAAAAAAATAAAAGTCTCTGTGGTAGAAATGGCTAGTTTTCTTATTTTGGAGCAAAAACCACGTTGCGTTCATTCACTGGGGTGTGTTCATTCACTGGTACACTTACCCTACTTACTTTAGTTTTGTGAAACTTGGCCCTGGAAATTACTCGTATTCAGAACCATTACCTCACAAGACTATTGATTATATTATCAATCTAACCAAATACCTATTACCACTCTATTACTTCTAAAGATAGTCAATAATTGTGTTGACGTAAAATTTAAAGTAAAAAAATCAAACGACCTCCGATACGGGTCATGGGCAACTCTACCGTCAGTACTGGCGAAAACTCGTGTTAAAATAATTTGCAGGCCAATCACAGAAAGTAAAATTGAGTAATTTAAAAGAAAGTTAACCTCATAGATAGATTCGTTAAATGTTGATAGCACTGATCCGATCATAGATATCTGAATAGTAAAGAGATTGGACGTACCGTTCCAAGGCTTGAGAAATAAGCTTGCACAGGGTGCAAACACTAACCTCATTTGGGACATCTGAGCGAGCGCGTCAGACATGTCAGAAACAATTTCGTTTTGTTAGAAATGCCGGCCGGTGCGATCGTTTTTTGCAAAAGACACAGTGACAAAAACAACATCCAGACCGATGGAACTTCATTTCACAGGTAAATGCCTAAAACACCACTTATTTCTAATAAAATAATATTTTTGTCGTAATTGTTGAAAAATCTATAGGAATCATAAGCTGTTTATCGTTGTGATGTTTTTATTGAAGTGACATGCTAAGTCGTTCTACGTACAAACAAATCTGAATATTTAAATAAATGACATTGGAGTAACTAAAAAGTATAACTACAACACCCTCCAATGGAAATAAACAGATCACACAAAAAAAACTTACGTAGAACAATAAAACACATCAATACTTACATAAAACAACAAAAGCACCTAAAGAGCATAAAAAGAACTAACTAGGTATCGGTCAAGCCGATATCTGTAACACATCTCAGGTGAGCTGTACGCCTTAGGGGCTTAGTCAACACATCAGCTGGCATCTGATCAGTCTGTTGATACTTCACATTGATAATATCTTCGTTAATTTTTTCTCTTATAAAATGAAATTTGGTATCAATGTGTTTTGTCCTATTGTGATGGATCGGATTGAGCGCAATTTTCTGCGCACTCTGACTATCGTTAAAGAGCACAACCTTATCAGCGTTACCAGTAATTTCAAATACTAACCTCCTAAGAAACGTAGCTTCTTTAGCAGCGCTAGCTAAAGCCATGTACTCGGCCTGAGTCGAAGATAACGCTACCGTAGGTTGCTTCTTGCATTCCCAACTAATGGGACCGCCTGCGAGCGTAAAGTAAAAACCAGTGTACGATCGCCTGTCAAACGTGCAATTCGCCCAATCTGCGTCTGTGTATCCACACAAATAGGCACCTGTCTTCCTGTAAGAAATACGGTAATCTATGGTACCCTTAAGATACTGTAAAATTCTCTTAGCGGCCAACCAATGTTTATTTTCGAAGCAATTGTTAAACTGGCTTAAATAGCTTGTAGCGTAAGCTATATATGGCCTAGTATTTACCGCCAGGAACATTAGGCAGGAACAACCAATCAAACTTTGGTAAGGATAAGATTCATCACATTCTTTACCTTTTTCGTATTTATTGTTCTCCAGTGGAGTTGACATATGCTTACAATCCTGCATATTAAAAAGGAGTTAGAACGGACTGTATGTACGTCTTTTGGTTAATACATATTTTTTCATCCGTTTGTTTCACATTCAAACCTAAAAAATTATCCATTTTTCCCAAATCTTTTAATGAGAAAAACTTTTGTAATTCTGTTTTGACATTGAGAAAAAACATTTCTTTTGTATAAAAGATACAAATGTCATCAACATAAACTGCCAGGATGACTGTTTCGTCACCGAACCTTTTTAAGTATACGCATGGTTCCGAAGAGGTTCGTATAAAACCTATAGAGGATAAAGTTTGGTTTAATTTATTATTCCAAGCTCGAGAAGCTTGTCTTAAACCGTAGAGCGACTTTCAAACTTTTCCTTCTTCGCCTTGTTTTACAAAACCTTCAGGCTGTTGCATGTAGACTTCCTCTTCTAAGTCACCATTCAGGAAAGCTGTATCCACGTCCAAATGTTGCATTTTTAAGTCCATTTCTGCCGCTGAAGCAATGACCGTACGCAGAGATGAATTTCGAACAACCGGTGAAAAAGTTTCATAATAATCAACTCCGGAAACTTGACTGTAGCCTTTGGCAACAAGTCTTGCCACTCCACTCTACCACTCTACCTTCGGCATCCCTTTTAATTTTATATACCCATTTACAAGATATAACCTTCTTGTTGGGTTTCTCCACTAAAATCCATGTCTTGTTTTTAGTCAATGAGTTGAACTCATCTTGCATTGCAGACTTCCAGCTTGCTCTATCTTCCGATTTGATAGCCTCAGCAAAGTTTTGGGGTTCATCAGGCTCACTACTTATTACAGCATTACAATCAAAATTATTTTCATTTTTCTTAGCCAACCTATTTCGAAGTGGATACCGTTCTTCAGGCTCTGGCTCAACCACAGTCTGTTCGGTTACATCTTCTTCATCTGATGCATCTTCGTCGGCGCTAAGAAATTCTGAAGTATTGTGGACTTGATCTACCTGTATTGCCTCCAAATCATTAGCTTCTACTTTGTTTTCGGTTGAGATCGTTTGTCTGCTCTCTTGTGAAGTCGAAGCAATTGACGGCATCGGATTTTGTTCGCTACTACGACCTAATTCCAAAATAAATTCATTCTGGTCAGTCAGATGCACTGATTTTGTAGATTTTGCTTTTAAATCAGTAAAGCAATCTTCAAAAAATACCACATCTCGTCCTTTTACCAACCTCCTTGGACAACTAGGTTCGCGAAACAAATAGCTTTGTCTGTCGTCTGAGTATCCGACAAAAATATACTGCGCGGCTTTTGGATCCAACTTCTTCCTTAAAGGATCTGGAATCTTCACCATCGCGCGACAGCCAAAAACTTTTAAATGAGCGAGGTTTGGTTTCTTGTCATGCCACATTTCATACGGTGTTTTCCCGTCGAGGGCTCTATGCGGGCATCTGTTCTTCAAGAACGTAGCGGTTTCCACAGCATCTTGCCAATAACCTTTTGAAAGAGAACTGTCTGAAAGCATACAACGAGCCTTTTCTACTATGGATCTAAACGTTCTTTCAGATATTCCGTTCTGTTGTGCATTATACGGAACTGTGGTTTGATGCTTAATACCTTCTTTGCTTAAGTATTCAGAAAAATCCCTGTTTACATACTCAGTCCCATTATCGGATCGCAAAGCTTTAATTTTCAAACCCGCTTGTCTCTCCATCATCGACTTAAACATGCAAAACCTGCTAAAAACCTCATTTTTAGATGATATAAAGTATATAAAAATCATACGGCTAAAATCATCTATAAAAATCAGAGCATATTTATTTCCCTGAAAATAACTTTCAGACATCGGACCACAAACATCCAAATGAATCAGTTTCAATTAAGATGTTGTCTTTTTGTGCGATACTGACTTGAAAGTTTTTTTAGCCTGCTTACCTTCTATGCACGCAACGTAATTGTCTTTATCAACCTCAGTGTACTCTACGCCTAGATTGCCTCTTTTGAGTTTGTCTAATCCAATACGGCATAAGTGACCAAGTCGTTTATGCCACAAACGAAAACTTGTTACATCACCCTGTACTTCGAACGCTGATAAGGTTTTTGATGGACTAACTGTACAATCCAGCGAATACAATCCATCACAGCAGGACCCGTGTAAAACTGCATCACCTGTATAAGCAAAATTTTTAGAATAAAAAAATGTACAACTTTTCTTATCAAATACAACACTAAATCCATTTTCAGTAGCCTTTTTAACATAAATCAAATTAGTATTCAAATTAGGAACAAATACTACATTTGAAATGTTCGTAACGGTATTATTAGGTACTCTCCGTTTTAAAATTATTAACAATAGGCACATTACCTATTCCCGCACTTGTTAATATGTCACCATTAGCAATCTTGATCTGGCCAGCTGTAAATTCTTTATAGTTAACTAACCAATCTGATCTTCCAGACATATGTGCGCTGGCTCCAGAATCTACGTACCATTTTACAGATGCTAGTCCTTCAGTGTCAGCCTTCATTGCGCCACATAAACTCGAGAGGTGGTTTGTGTCCTTGCTTAAACCATCGTCTTTGGACTTTCTGTTAAGTGGACAGTCCGGTTTGACGTGTCCAGGCTTCTTGCAATTGTAGCAAACTACTCCTCCTTTCTTCTTATTTTTCTTGATTTGAACGCGCAAAGCTGTATCTGAACCTTCATCATTTACTGTCGATCTTGAAAATTCTGTTAAGAGTTTTGTCTTTACGACTTCACTGCTGACGGTACTCGTAGAGTTCTCTAACGCCATAATAAGCGGATCGAATCGCGGCGTCAAGCCACCTAAAAGAATGGCCGCGACAGAGGCATCTTCTATAACCTTCCCTATGTCAGCCAGGTCTTGAACTGTGGATAACACGGCATTAATATACAACTCTATGTTCTGAAAGTCTGTCAGGTTGTATCTATAGAGCCTGCGTTCCAGGGCTAAACGACGACCCATAGACTTATCTTCGTAAGCCGCCGCTAATGCATCCCACGCTTCTCTTGCCGATTTACTGTTTCGAACGTGTGTGACTGCCGGTCCGTCTAATGTTAAGCAAATCTTTGCCAACGTAATCTCGTCATCCCTTTCCTTTTTACTAACGGGAGTCGAGTCTTTTTCTGAATAGCCCGTAATGTTATTCCACAGACCTTCATGTACTAAGTACATTCTCATCTTAAACTTCCATATCGGATAATCTTGCCTACCTTTTAAAAGTATTCCAGCAAGGGAACGAACATTCGATCCTACATCTGACATCTCGAAGTTTTCACAAAAATTTCACTTTTGAATGGTGAAAAATATTTTAGACTTCACAAAACACTTGTAAATATATTTAATCAACTTACTATCCACTTTTAAATAAGCACTCCGTGTTGATAACGTGTTGAAAAATCTATAGGAATCATAAGCTGTTTATCGTTGTGATGTTTTTATTGAAGTGACATGCTAAGTCGTTCTACGTACAAACAAATCTGAATATTTAAATAAATGACATTATAGTAACTAAAAAGTATAACTACAACAGTAATGATACAACAACGGATAGATAGCGTAACCATGGAGACACTTCTTTGTTTCTTTCTCATTCTAAACGGATGAGCGTGAGAAAGACAGAAACAATTTGTGACGGAACTAGTGAGGAGATAATTATGTAGGAAGTCAATATCGATAGTTAAATATGTACTTCCGCCGCCGGCGCCGCCGCCGTATCCAGATTCATTGTGTATGATGTATCCCATCAAAAACATAAATATGAATGATATGAGAGCCAAGTTCAATAGGTATTACGAATATACGTCGTTATCGACTTCGCCGACAAAAGAATTGAGATCTTTATGGGTACTGCCAAGTTCTATGAAGAAAATCATGATTAATTTTAGTTACAAGATCACTGAGATGTAAATTGTAATTCAAGCTCAAGATTTGACTGCTAGTTTTTACCAACAACCAATTTCAGAAAAGTTACATAGGTATGATATCAACCTAACAGCATAAGTACAATACAAACAGAAAGTACTCTAACCTCAGTATGACTAAACTAAATTGCTTTTTGTTTCTGGTGTAGTCACTTTATAAAGATAAGGCTATACTGAGACAAAAATGTATAATTTAACATACTTAATTATTTGACTTTATTGCGTGTTTCGATAACATTTTGCCATTTTTTTTGGAAGGATTATTATTTTTCGTTCTAAAATAGTTAGCCAGAAATCACTCACGCAATTCGTGTTAGATTTTTGGCGCTTGCATTGCATGACGAGCTGACAGATGAGAAAAAGCTGATTGAAAAAATGTTATTTTCGATATAAGAAGTACCTATTGAAGGAGGTACTTTAGAGCTTAATAATGTATGAGAATTACAATAAACAAGTTGATTGATTATTTTCGCCCAGTTTTTTGGTGATTTCGGTGTAGTCTGATTTCAGTGATTTAAATATTTCGTTTTATAGCCGAGAATCTGACTGTGTAAGCCACTCACACATTCTTAAACTTTTCCGCTGACAGCGCTTACACGCGCGACCTATTTACCTCAACTCTGTTAATTTATACATAATAATTTTTAGTGCATTATAGACCGTCTGACACATCGGTGCATTCTTATTTTGACAAATCACTCTTCGACATTCAATCTAGCAATCCTTCGGGCTTGACCCTTGCAACCAACCCGAACATGGTCCTTCGAGCAATCTAACTGGACCTCGCGGTAATTTTGACAAAAGTGTAGAACTTCAGTGAACTCACGTTTGTGAACTCTCCGCGTGGTGTGGTTCTGAACTAGCATGGATTGCAGTGCAAATTAGAAATTGACATACAGAGGAAGTTCAGTGACAATTCGTGGAAGTACCTAGTTACAATAGACTTCTGCTGACACATAAGTACGGTGGGATTCCCTGCTTGACATCCAGAGGCCAGGGCTGGCTTCAGTTCAACGTGACAACAGCAGCATAACTCGGAACTTACAAGTTCCGAATGACAGCATCTTCAGAGGCCGTGCAGGCTTCGAATTGACAGTGACGAAGGGGAGTGCAAACTCCTACTGACAGCAGCGCTGACGGTGCCGCTACGAGCAGCGTCTGCCTGATCTACAGCAGTACTGTATCCAGCCACGGAGGATTGTGAGACAACTGCATCCGCAACTCTATACAAGTAAGATCTTTCCATTATTTTACTTGCATAAAAATGGATAAAACCCTTTTTCGCCAAAAGGAGCTAATAGGAGAAATTACTTGGCTGCGAGACAATTTTAAAAAAGATAGTACTGCGCGCAAAACGCCTTCCTACCTCAGGCAAAGGCTTTAAACCCTCCGAGAACTCTGGATAGAGTTCCAGAACAATCACGAAAAACTCGATGTATACCCAGATAAGTCACAAGAGTACTTCGTTCGAGATATATTCGGTTCAACCAAATCCCTCTATGAGGATGTTAAAGCCATGATAAGTACATTCGGCAATTCTGACGAGCACCCAAGTCCGTCCCCACGCCCTTACATTCAACCAAGCGCAACCCAACCAGCACTCACACCGGTTGGGCCGAGTCCGAAATCGAGTTCTAGTGCCACGGAGCTGATACAGCAGCAACATACCAATTTCCGGGCACTGAATAGACTAGTGGATGGTTTGACGATTAATGACATCGAAGAAAACTGGGAAGTAGATGACGAGCTGCGTAACCTACAAACGCGGTGGAGTCAGATTGACAGTCTACATTTAAAAATTGACCATATTCTTCAAGGCTCAGACGAGAGTTACGAGCAAGAATTCCTAGAGTGGGAACGAGTATACAAGCAGGCTAAGCGAGATCTCAACAAGAGACTCGGGGCTATGATTCATCAGCATCAGGTCACTCCGCAGGCGGAAATACCTAAGTTCTCAGGCGACTACGCCCAATGGCCCACCTTCTTTGATCTGTTCAAAGGGGCAATTCATGACAACCCTGTGCTATCGAAAGCGCAGAAGATGCAGCAATTAAAAGGGAAGTTGCGGGGAGAAGCTGAACGTCTAATACAACATCTCAACATCTCCTCCGACAATTATGACGCAGCCTGGGATATACTGATTCACCGATACAATAACGAGCAGATCCTGTTTACCAAACAGATGGAAACTTTCTTGAATCAGCCAGCTGTGCAGAAATAAAACTCTGACGACTTGCGAAGGCTACATGACACTACCTTGGAATGCATATACGCTATCCGCAACATGGGAGTCGACACTACATCGTGGGACCCACTACTTGTCCATTTGCTTGCCAAAAAATTGGACTCGGTGACATACAGCGACTACATGGAGGCACGCGCATCGCCGCGTGACTTGCCGTCGTTTGAAGAATTTATGCAATTCCTTGAGGCGAAATTCACCGCGTTAGAGCCTATAAACAAGAAGGAACGGAATGACACAGCATCATCAAACAAGCAAATGCCGATGACGTGCTCTCATCGAGAGAAATCTGACAAAACCTACAAACTGGCTAACTACAGTTTTAATAAACAATACAATGCACACCCTGTATTGGTAAAGTGCGGCATATGCAAAACCAACAATCATGCCACTTTCCAATGCAGGACGTTTCGAAATATGACAAAAGAAATGCAACTGCAAGCTATTTCGAAACACGGTATATGCATAAATTGCCTTCACGTACATGAACATGACATATGTAACTCGACTAAACGTTGCCGCCAATGTGACGGAAAGCATAACACAATGTTACATGAGGCCATTAAAGGTGAACAACTTACGATGGCCGACTTAAGGAATCAACAGCCCCGTCAGCAAAATGCTAGTCACGTTGCTAATGACGGTGACGAAATCCTCCTCACCACCGTTCAAGTGCGTGTACGAGCTGCAGATGGAAGCTACGTCACACTAAGGGCACTCCTGGACCAGGGGTCGCAAGTCACCCTTATCACAGAAAATGCTGCGCAACGCTTAGGCCTCCCCAGACAATACTGCAATGCATTGATATCTGGAGTAACATCTACTCCAAAGAAAGGAAAAGGGAAAGTAAATCTCTTCTGCAAATCTATTCACGACGATTATGCGTTTACAACCGATGCACTCGTCATGAGTAAAGTTACTAACAATTTACCGAACCGCTCAATTACTGACAAAACTTACCCCCACGTTCAGCATCTGCAGCTGGCAGATCCTCTCTTCAGTATTTCAAAACCAATTGACATGCTGCTGGATGCAAAGATTTATTCAGAAATATTGATGAGCGGACTGTTAAAGGGAACTGCTACAGAACCGATCGCACAGCAAACGAAGCTAGGGTGGATTGTTTCCGGAAGGGTAAAGACGCTCAATTGCAACGTGGTGATCAACTGCACTGAAGACTTCTCCACGCCCCTGGAAATGGAAGATATCACCACTGATGAGCATACCAAACAAGATCTGCAATAACAGAAAATTATCTGGCGCAAACATCCCCATGAACCTGTCAAAGAATATCAGCTCTCTACTATCACATACGGAATGAAAGCAGCTCCATTCTTGGCCCAGAGAACCCTGCAGTACCCGGCCAAGGATGATGTGACAAAATACCCGCTAGCTGCGAAAGTACCGGAGAGAGATTTCTATGTTGATGACCTGTTGACCGGTAGTTATACCATAGAGCAAACACAGAAGATCCAACAAGAATTAATTCTACCTTTACATGGCGGAAGCTTCAACCTAAGGAAATGGTCCAGCAATAGTCAACAATTACTGCAAGACTTATCGGAAGGGTATCCTAGTGTGGGACAAAAAGCAATGTATAATGTCTGTGTGTTATTATAACTTTATGATTTTTAGGTTATTTTCACAAAAAAATATCATCTACCCATAATGTCCCCACCTAGGGGCACGGGTCTCTTCCCTGAGGAAGGTATTGGCCATACTCCAGCACGGGGGCCCAGTCCGTATTGGTGGAGGCTTGTAAGACTAGTGGCTGGTCTTATTTTCAGAATTTTTCAAGCCGCCCTAAGGCCTCTGTTAAAGTTGGAAGTTTTTAAGTTAAGTAAATATTGTTTTCCTCGTGCTTAATCCATAAAATCTGGTATGCATTGTCATAAAAACAGAAAAGTAATTTAGCTAATTTCCATAACGCTATAATAACTCGGCTTTAACAAACTTATGAACCTATCCAGACGAAGCGTTTTCACTCGCGCGTAGACACTCGCGCGTTTCCGAGCATCTGAGTGCTTAGTGCGAGTTTTTTCATTCACTTTCGATAGCGAGAGCGTTTGCGATTTGTATAGGAGTGACAAAGAGACAACTAGCTGGCGCGCTTTTTCACTCCTATAGAATATGAGTTTACGTTAACGCGATCGAGTAGTTAAAAAAACTCGCACTAAGCACTCAGAATGCTTATACTGAGTTTTTTCATTCACTTTCGATAGCGAGAGCGTTTGCAATTTGTATAGGAGTGACAAAGCGCGCCACCTAGTTGTCTCTTTGTCACTCCTATACAAATTGTAAACGCTCTCGCTATCGCAAGTGAAATGAAAAAACTCAGTTTAAGCACTCTGGACGGGTTGTACGAGGGTCAAACTGAAAGTTCTTAGAAAATCAAAAACTGACTAAACTAGCTAAATAATTATTACTTTTATTATATCTTTTTAAAATAGTGTTCATTCACGTCAATACATCGCTGCATCCGATAGAACCACTGAGAAAAGTACTTTGCCCACTCGTCCTTAGGGGTCTCTTCGACGGCCTCTTGAAACGCAGCCACAGCTTCCTCAGCGTCCATAAAACGTTTTCCTCGAAGATTTTATTTTATTTTCGGGAATAAATAATAATCGCAAGGTACGAGGTCGGGGCTATACGGCGGGTGACCTAGTAATTCTACGTTTGACGGCGCCAAATAGTCGATCGTTCGCCTCGCTGTGTGGGACGAGGCGTTGTCGTGGTGAAGGAGGATCCTACTGCGAGGTCGTTTCTCCTGAACTTTTTCCAAGACATGTAGCAAACAATTTTTAGTGTACCACTCTGCAGAAACTTTTCTTAGATCCTCTAAAACAATTGTCGTAATATGACCTATCCTTACGAAGAACGAGGCCACCATCTTTTTTCCTACGCTTCGACCTTTCTTCACTTTAGTTGGCAACTCCTCGGAAAGAGACACCCCATTGGGTTGGGATGGCGACCGGATCGCGATGGGATTACTACTTCGCAAACATCGCGAGCCGGGCGACTGTCTTGCTTGCCGCTTACGCTTCTGCTATTGCCTGCTTTTTATTATCAATATGAATTGCCAAGCTTGCGGGAAGGATATCTTACTTGGAGAGCAGCTTGGTTGGCTTTCATTACAGATGCCTCAATATGACTACAGCCCATTTTATACCAAACAAGGCTCAGCTAGTAAAGTCTTGGCGATGCCCCCGCTGTACCAATGTCACCTCGCGGGGGCAGCGTGCGGCTCGAAATGATGACACGCCGATATGTGAGCCCCGCGAGGATGTGGCGAAGGGCATTGACATGTCCATCTGCGACGTCGAGACCCAAGAGAACATTTCCGATCCAACTTCATTTAATGAAATGTACCGTAAGTTGGAATTACGAAGCTCAACGACATCGCTAATGAGTTTCAAACATCAATAAAATTATTAAAGGCAGAGTTTACAAAAACGACCGATTTTCTTGGGGACCAAATAAGTGATCTCTCTAAGACCATACAATCCATGAGCGACAGAGTGTCCCACCTAGAGCAGGAGAACGATCGCCTCCGAATCGCCTCTTCCCGGCGAAGCGGTGCCCCGCCCCCGGCCGATCGTCGTCAGCCTGTCTCGCCGTGCCCTCCGTGATGACCTCATCAAGAGCGCAAGAGCTCGTCGAGGAGCGGTCACTACATCAGACCTTGGCCTCCCGCCGCACGAGCCACGACGAGTGTATGTTAACGAGAGGCTTACTAAAACTAATAGAAAGCTCTTTGGTCTGGCTCGTGACGCGGGTCGCACCCTTAAGTGGCGTTTTGTGTGGACTAGGGAAGGCCGTGTAAATGTGCGGCGGGATGACTCATCGCCGGCTCACCGCATATGCACCGAGCTAGATATCAAGAGGGTTTTCGGATCGACGATTGTTAGCTCATCTAACGCCCGAACCTAATAACCAATCCCGATCCATTTTTGCCTATCTCAGATTGAGAAATCAATCCATTTTTCAGTTTATGCGTCCCAATAACATATCCGTGGATAGAAATTTCAATCTTAGAATTCAATCTATCTTTCGGAGGGCCGATCACAGATTACGGATTGCCCTCTGTACGTGAATCGCATTTTGTGCGTCCCAATAACCTATCCGTCGATTTTGACGTTTCGATCGATCGACGAAACAATCCGAAATACCAATCCCTCGACTTTCTAGGATCACAGTAAATATTTTGGGATTACGGGTAATCTATATTAATTATTTCGTTCGTGTCTACGGTAGACTCGAACGATATGCACACCAAATGAAAGAGCGTAAAAAAATAGTTGATCTGAGTCGACAACATATGGGCGGAAAATTCGTATTATCGAGCAGCATCAATATAAAAATTATTAAATTCAATGATGACGTTGCTAAGTAAACATGTCAATGTCATCATTGTTGTGTTAGTGTCACAAGTAATGTCAGTAACGTTCCGTTCCATTCCGTTCAGTCAAACAATTTGCGCTTTCCAAATAATCTGAATAAAAATTATTATGGACGTGACAAAATGCCAAACAGCCTTATTATCTTCCGTTTAGGGTAGTTCATCATTATCGTATTTAACTATATACATATATATTTGGCTTAAAAGTATTAAAATAAATCTTACTATTGATATTAGTTTTTCGTAGAAAGGAACGTACGGGAGGGAAAAGATTGCCGTGCAATCCATGCCCGAAAAAAGATTGGGTCTCTTTTTTTTGTTATTAGGACGCAGATAGGAGATCGATCCTTGGATAGGGAACAATCTGGGATTGATTTCAATCTTGGATTGGGGATTGGTTATTAGGTTCGGGCGTTAATCGTTCGGACCTTAGATTGGTTATATCAATGCTTAGAGTAATTTGTATGGCCGGCTATGACCACACCGTTTTCTGTGAAATTATATGTTTAGTATGGAGTGTAAAAAATCATTTGTAAAATCGTAAATAATTCCGTATTCCGTGTGCCTACTATTTATAACATGGTTTCGTTTGTTTTTGTTGTTCTTTGTGGCGTGTTGTTAGTAGAATTAAGTCGGGATATTCCGTCCGAGGGGATAAATCAATCCACCACTCATAAAACATATAACGGGCAGTGCGCTTATACACGGACTACATATCTACTATACACGAAATTCCTATATTTACTTGTAGTGTGTTTAAATAATATATATACTACAATTTATTATATAAAAAATATTATACACTTATTAATTATCTACTACGTGCTCAAGTATCTGTTAAAAAGAAAACAATCTTTCTCTTCATTACGGACACAAACCAAAAGGTCATATTTACATAACATTTATACAACTCATTATTATTTTAAATCAATCATATTATATTTATTTGTTACATATTACATGAATGCAGATTTAATAAGAATAAAACATTTATTCCTTCCAATTATGATAAACTTCTACTTACACAATGCTATAATACAAATCGATCAACGCCACTTGTCGCTACTAAAAAACTATTTAATCCATTGTAGATATATTCAAATATCATGTAGTTTTATTATTCAGTTTATAAAGCAAAAAAATATACTATTTGGTTTTTTAAACCCAGGTTCATTAGGGACGCGGCATGATGAGTTTCTGGTAGCTATGGAACGACATGATGTTGACATTATGGCCATAAATGAGACCTGGCTGAGGCCGAGAGAGAGGAAGCGCGTGCGCCGGCCCCGCCCGGCTATAGACTACGTCACGTCCCGCGTCCCGCCAGCATACGCTCTCGCGGGGGAGGAGTTGGCTTTTACCTTCGGCGTGGAATACACGCACGTCTGCTCGAGCACCCTCAGGCACCCTCTGTTGAACAGATGTGGCTCAGTGTGACGCTAAACGGTATAAGGCTTGCAATCGGGACAGCGTATCGCCCTCCTTGGCTCAATGTGGACGTTTTCATAGATGCCCTAACGGAGTCCGTAAGCTCATTCACCCGCTGTGACCATGTTATAATACTGGGAGATTTTAACATTGATATGCTCGCAGTGGAGCAGACCAACACCGAGAAACTGCTGGATTTTCTACAATGTTTTAGCCTTCAACAGTACGTAACGGAGCCAACGCATTTTACTGACCACTCTGCGACTTTGCTTGATATTGTCTGCAGTAGCACAAGAGTTACGAAGGTGCTTATCGATTATGTGCTGGACCTTAGTAGTCACGCTTTTGTTACTTGCGAATTGAATATAAAGAAACCTAAACCACCGCCGAGATTGATATCCTTCAGACCACTCAAAGATATCGATAGACATGAGTTTGATGCCGATCTAAATGCGATTGCATGGAAAAACTTAATTTGTGACAATGTTAACAAGTCTATTGCCAGTTTTAATTCATATTTATCATATTTATTTGATAAGCACGCCCCTATAAAAAAATCTTACATCAAAGAGCACAGTTATCCTTGGATAACACCAACGATAAAGTAGATGATTAAGTTGAGGAATGACGCGCACTCTAGATGGCGCCAATCAGGACTTGATAGTAATAAAACCTACTATAAGGACCTGAAAAGTATAGTAAATACTTTTATTCAAAACAGCTTTATTCAACGAAAAAACGGCCTAATTTACGCAGTCTATAAATAAAAATGAATAAAACCGTCGTGCGCTTTGGAAAAACATAAAAAAAAACATAGCAGATTTCAACAAAAATGCGATTTTGATTTACCCGAGTCAATCAATGATCCGGATCAGATAAATAATCATTTTCTTGATGTTCCTGGAAATAATGATATTAGTATAAGTGAGTTAAGTTATTTTTGGTTCAATAGATTTTGTAGATAATATACAATAGATGTTCAATAGATAAATGTATTAGAATACATTTACGATAAAACCGGTTAGTGAAATAAGTGTGTCGAAAATAATATCCAAATTCACAACTAATGCAAAAGGCGTAGATGGCATTACATTGAATATGGTATTGCTAACACTGCCACGTACATTGCGTGCCATCACTGCTATTGTGAATCAGTCAATCCAAACTGGCGTCTTCCCCGACATTTGGAAAAAAGCTATAGTCAAGCCTTTTCCTAAAACAACCTCTCCAAAGGAATTGAAAGATCTAAGACCGGTCAGTATATTACCATTACTATCTAAAGTAATTGAAAAAGTCATAAGCATTCAATTGGCAGAGTACGTGGGTGCCAATAACATTTTACCTCAAAAACAATCGGGCTTCAGGAGGGCTAGAGGTACAGCGACGGCTATGTTGGATGTAGTTGATGAAATACTGGCCGGACAAGATGTGGGGGAGGGAACTATATTAGCGTTGTTAGATTATTCCCGAGCCTTCGATACCATCAACATAACACTTCTGCTATCTAAGCTCGTTTTCTATGGGTTTGATTGCATGGCAATGAAATGGTTCTGTAGCTATTTGAGTGATCGCACACAGAGGGTAGAGATAGCTGATGAAAAGGGGAATGTAAAGCAGTCGGCTACATGCTCTGTAAATAGGGGAGTGCCACAGGGCTCAATTTTGGGACCTATTTTGTTTATTTTGTACAGCGCGGACATAATAAACTGTATTAAAAATAGTCACTATCATTTGTACGCCGATGATCTGCAAATTTATAAATCATTTAGGCCTAAAGACACAGAAACTGCTGTTGGTACACTAAACCAGGACCTAGAAAATGTATCAGAGTGGTCAGTTAGAAATGGTTTGGTTTTAAATCCATCCAAGACAAAGTTTCTTGTACTGGGAACAAAAAAACAAATTGATCGGATTCACAGCTGCTCTGCTAAACTAATTATAGATGGCGACACTATCGAAGAGGTAAATGAGGCAAGAAATTTGGGAATCCTCGTGGATGGTAGGTTGAGGTTCGAGAAACATGTGCTGGAGAATGTACGAAATTGTTATTATCGCCTAAAGGTACTCTATCGTATTCGGCCACACCTAAATGTTGACATGCGGGTCTACCTATGCGAGTCATTAATCTTGTCAAAATTGAACTATGCGGATACAGTGATAGGTGGGTGTCTTTTGGTCCGCACCAAGAGACTTATACAACGGGTGCAGAACACCTGCGCGCGGTTTTGTTTCGCTATTCCTTACCGAGCTCATGTAACACCCTATCTTAACGCGGGAGGATTGCTAAATATGGAAGCGCGCCGAGCACTGCATTTCTCCTGCTTACTATTTGGCGTCATCAAGACTCAAGAACCAGTGTATCTATATAAGAAACTGAGCTTCTCGGTGCGACAGCGTGGACCCGTGAGGCTAGTCTGTCCAAGGCACCACACCGCTTCATTCCGTGGCAGTTTTCGTTACCGTGCCACAAAATGTTGGAATAATATTCCTCCTCCGATTAGGAACAGCCGGACTGTACAAGCCTTTAAGTCTAAGTACAAAAAATATCTTCTGCATTTACAAAACTCCTAGGTATAGACGAATGTATGTATACGTATCGTATATTTAATTATTATTAGAATGAAATTTTTATCATTAAAATGAATATTATAAATTAATAAAATTAAAATGATTATTATAATTAATATGAATATTATAATTTATATAAATTTTATTAATATTATAATTTATATGAATTTTATGAATATTAAAATTAATATGAATATTGTAATTAAAATTTATGAACGTATATTTAATTATTATTAAATGGAAAATTTTACCAATAAAATTAATATTATAAATTAATAAAATGAAAATGAATATTGTAATTATTATGAATACTATAATTAATATGAATATTATAATTAAAATTAATAAATTTTTTTTATACAATGAATATTATTTTATTTTATTATTATTATTTTTATTTTTTATCTATCCCCACACTCACTCCAAGTACGCGCACACATGCTCACATATATAACTAACACATTGAAATATTACGGATAATAATAATAATAAATGTCCTGTGTTATAGCGATGCCGTTCTATGTGTCCAAGTTTGTATTGTTTTGTATTGTCAGTATTGTATTGTTTTATGTTTGTATTGTTTTGTATTGTCAGTATTGTATTGTTTTATGTTTGTTTTGTTCTGTGGTATTCGCTGAAAACCAGCGTCGTGGTCGCCACCGGCCACGGCATAAAGCTGAGCGGAGGCCATTTTGGTGCCAATTCTTAGTTTGTAAATGTGTAGATGATAAGTTTTATTTTAATAATGGTACCAAATAAACATTTTTATTCTATTTCTATTCATTGAGCAGACTGTATTTTGTTTTCGGAATTATAATAGTAAAACCAGCTTGCGTGACCCGTTAGAATGTCAAACTCAGTATTTGAGTCACCTCCGTTAAATCTTTCAACAATTTCACGGCACCAATCAACACGGCGGAGTTTTTGGGCCTCGGTCAAATTATGAGGTATCCACCGGGCACACATGAACGGTCAGGAAGCCCGCTAAATGTTCATGGAGGATTTTAAGCATTTGACTCATAGCGATGCCTAAGCTTGTCCGAATCTGCTGATAGGTCACTCTTTGATCAGTTTCTATCATACGCCGCACAACAGAGATGCTATCTTCAGTTGTCGCCGTAGAAGGCCGTCCCTCACTGAAATCATCGGTGAGGTTAGTGCGACCACATTTAAACTCATTAAACCAGTTGTAAACAGTGGCACGAGACGGGCTTCATCGTGAAGGGCCAAAATTAATCTATCATAACTTTCTTATAAAGTTAAATGACATCGAAAGTCATAAAAAAAATTGAACGAAAATTTTCTCGCATTAAATTCATGCTGACGTGAAACAGACAATTTTCAATTTGGCGTCAAATCGTAAAACAAATGACAAATGAATGAAATACATACTCAATAATATTGGCAAAGAGTTCCTGTTTCAAAAAATTTTTTTTCTTATTATTATATTGTTTACAAGTGACCAGTTCTAAAAACTTTCAGTTTGACCCTCGTATGTAGCTGTAGTACCTCGGGAACGGGGAGTGCCCTGGCGCGTAAAATGCTTCGTCTGGACCGGCTTTAATAATTATAAGAAAGGAAAACGTAAAAAAGGACTTAAGGCCTACCTGTAACTTCGTACCGTATAGCGCCTTTGTTGCACTAGGAAAAAAATAATAAGATATGCAGCATAATGTTACTGTAATTGCATTACGGGACTTCATTACTCAAAAGTAATTTCCTCCAGGCTGAAAAAATTATAAAAAAAATGGAGAAGCAAAATGGCGAATAGTTGGTGCAATAAAACAATGGATCCGTTGATCGATGTGCAAGTCCCAAATGTGCACTAATGCAAATCGCAGAACGTGCAGGTCGCAATATGTGCGAATTTGCAGAATCTGCATTTTCCCTTACATTTTTCCGTCTGGAAGAAATTATTTTTTTGGGTTCCGTACTCAAAGCCTAAAACGAACTCTATTACTGAGACTCCTCTGTCCCTCCGTCCGTCGTCCGTCCGTCCATCTGACGTCTGTCACCAGGCTGTATCTCAAGAACAGTACAGCGCCACCAAGTTACCTGTTCAGGTGGGCAAAATTGTAACTAACTAATTCCCTATTTTTTGTTTTATTTATTCACTTACTAAGATTTACAGATATGTTTTCATTGAAATTGAAAGACGGGCTAAAAAAATCTCATTTTTCTAGGTAAAATTTTTAAATGTTACTACTAAATTCTCCACTAGCGCCGCTATCAACTGAACAGATAAGATGGTGGCACTGTGAGTGCCTTTTCATATGCACCCGGCCGCCGTCCAGTACATTACTAGGTACTTCATTACTACTTTACCCGGCCGGCGACCGGACGGGGGCCGGGTGCATGTGAAAAGGCACTAAGGCCCTTTCTCCACTGCTCCGGTGCGGCGTCGGAACCAAAACCAGTCATGAGAAAAATATCGGATGTCGGATTATGCTTCTCCACTTCATCCGATTATAATCGGCAATGGACGTGATGACGCAGTGCTTTATTAAAATTCCTCGGTTTTTCTATTCGAGGCAGGGGACGTTTTCCACACATTCTATTAATGTAAATAAATTAGTATGAGAACATTTTTGGATTGTATGCGCGGTGCAAAAACGTGTACTGTTTTTTTTACGTCGATCACTTCGGACCGGTAAAATACCGCTCCGATCTAGCAAATTATCGGACCGTTAAAAACCGGATGCCGGAGTAGGGGAGAAGGTTATTAATATTCTTGTGTGTTTCTAAATTGGATCGGTAATTAACGTTTGCCGGAAGGAAGTAGAGGCCCTGATAGTTGGACGGATGAATTTTTCACAGGATGTAGGTAGGTGTTTCTGTTGCCGCTGTAACAACAAATACTAAAAACCGGCCAAACAATAGTGTACAAAAGGTGGACTTAATGCTAATGGCATTTTCTCCCAGTCAACCCACAGGAGGTCCAGGAGAGGCAAAAATTGAGGTGGGCGTGCAAAAAAGAAAGATAAAATAGATAGTTACTTGAAAGTAAGGTGCGAGCACATACATAACAATAATATAATACAATACACACTAATACTTAATATAAAATAAGTACATACTAATACATATTATGTAGATAGTTAGTTAATATAGATAGAAAATTAGTTGAAAAGAACATTGTAATTGAAAATAATAAGCTAGAATTTGTTGAAGATACTGTATTTTTGGGCATCACAATCGATGCCAAACTACAATGGGGTCCACATATTATAAAATTGGCACATAGACTAAGCTCCGCAGCATATGCCGTGAAAAGAATCCGAGAACTTACTGACGTTGCAACTGCTAGGCTTGTTTATTTTAGTTACTTCCATAGTATTATGTCCTATGGTATAATACTATGGGGCCGGGCAGCAGACATTGAGACTATCTTCATCTTGCAGAAGAGAGCGATCCGATTTATTTACAAGCTAGGTAGTAGGGGCTCGCTAAGAGATTTTTTCAAAGAAACTAACATCTTAACAGTTGCAAGCCAATACATTTATGAAAATATTATGTACGTTCGGAAAAATATTAAGGACTTCGAAACTCTTGGTAGCCATCATAACGTTAATACTAGGAATAAACATAAATTGTCATTTCCACGATTTAGACTTGCAAAAGTTAATACTTCCTTTATGGGGCACTGTATAAGGTTCTACAACAAGATACCCCAAGATATATTAGAGTTACCCCCAACGCGATTTAAGAATTGTGTTAAGCACACTCTTTGCAAAAAAGCTTATTATAAAATCAACGATTATTTAGAAGACAAGGACATATGGCATTAAATAGTAGTTTAATATTAAATTAAATCAGAGGATAAATGTGTCTAGTGTTCAACACATCCAAGATATTATTTTGTATGTTTTATTTGTATTAGCTTTAAGGTGATTTGAGAAAAGATGGTCAGAGTGGAGTTTTTTTTTCGCTGCCTTTTTCTCCACTACAGACGGCCCCAAGGCAGCGGCTAACGTTATACATAACTGTATGTACATTGACATTCAACAAGCAGAATGTAAATTCTTTACGTTGAAATAAATTCTTGATTCTGATTCTGATATTTATAATAAAATATTTTATAAATAGACGAGATAAGTTAATATTGGATGATCACTCTTTGCAAATAAGAAATAAAAATAACAAAGACAAAAGAATACACAATAAAAAAAAATAGAAAATAATAATTTATATACCTAATTAATTGTTTTGGATGGACAGTCTGCTGTCTATGACACCAAGGTGGTACTGTCGGACGAGATGCTTAAAGGAGGGACGTGAAGGGGCTTTCCTGATTTTCTCCAGTAGCTCATTCCAGAGCCGCACGGCAGTTACAGCAAAAGAGTTTGTCGCAAAACTCGTACGATGGATGGGGATGGACAAAAGAAGATTATTAGAAGATCTAAGATTTTTATTATTATTGGAGGAGAGGAAATTGAACATACACTTAAGGTAGGAAGGGGCATTAGGTTCGTGGAGGATGGCAAAAAGAATGCATAAAATTCGGACGTTTCGCCTTTCGCGTATTGGAAGCCATTTCAGCTTGGATCGGTACTCAGACACATGGTCGTATTTGCGAAGGCCGAAGATAAACCGAATGCATGAGTTGAGCAACCGATCAAGCTTGTTGAGAAGCGCCTCAGTGAGGTCCAAGTAACACACATCACCATAATCTAAAATGGGGAGAAGAAGAGAGTTAACAAGAGAAATCTTAGTGTTAAGCGGTAAGAAATTTTTGAGGCGCAGTAAAGAATGTAGAGAAGCATAGACTTTTTGGGAGACTTTGTTGACCTGCCCATTCCAGTCCAGATTTTGGTCTATTACTAGCCCAAGATCCGTTACTGAAGTAGAGAAAGGAACCTGTATTCCATTGTAGATCACGGGGCACAATTATTCTATGTTTACCCTACCCATTTGCCTAGAGCCACCAACAATAATGGCTTGGCATTTGGAAGAATTTACAGCAATACCAAAGCGTTGGGACCAATCTAAGATACGCCTGAGATCACAATTTATCTTGTCAATTGTGGTTTTTAAGTTATAAACCGTGTCCTGGCTATATAACTGAAGGTTTCGTACTATCTATTTATCTATATAAATAAAATTCAAAGTCCTGACTGACTGATTCATTGATTCTTGTGGGAGGCCAAGCATGTCCCGGAGAGGGACGCCCTAATAAAAAATGCATAAAAAATGTTTACAGTTTACACAATTTATTAATTAACATAAGTAATATAATTGACAATTTATCAATTTCAGTTGTTGTTTGTTGCATGTAATTAATTATTGTCGGTTCTTCGCGAAATATGGCCAGCCCACTGCCACTTCAGCTTGCTAATTCTCTGAGCTATGTCGATAACTTTGGTTCTCTGTCGGATGTATTCGTTACGAATCCTATCCTTCAGAGAAACTCCGAGCATAGCTCTCTCCATAGCTCGCTGAGCGACTTTAAACTGGTGGACCAACCCTTTCGTGAGTGTCCATGTCTCGGCTCCGTAGGTCATAACAGGTAGGACACACTGATTGAAAACTTTCGTTTTCAAGCATTGCGGTATGGATGACGAGAAGACCCGGCGTAGTTTCCCAAACGCTGCCCAGCCCAGCTGGATCCTCCTCTTGGCCTCCCTCTCGAAATTGTTTTTACCTAACTGCAGAATCTGCACGAGGTAAGTGTATTCGGAAACGATTTCGAGTAGGTGACCATGTACGACGACCGGTATTGGATCAATGTGACCATTGATCATGACTTTGGTTTTATCCAAATTCATACCAAGACCGATGCGTCGCGAGGCTGATGCTAGGCTGGCCAGCATGTGGTTCAGCTCCTCTAGCGACTCCGCCATTAAGACTATGTCATCTGCGAACCGCAGGTGTGAGATGTAGTCGCCGTTTATGTTAATGCCCTTTTCTTTCCAGTCCAGCGTCTTAAACATGTCTTCCAACGCGCTTGTAAACAGTTTCGGGGATATAACATCCCCCTGTCTTACTCCTCTGCACAGTTGGATAGGTTTAGACTGCTGGCCCTGTACTTGGACACTCATGGTGGCGGCTTCGTACAGACATCTCAACACCTCGATATAACGATAGTCTACTTGGCATCGCTGTAAGGATTCCAGAACAGCCCAGGTTTCGACAGAGTCAAAGGCCTTCTCATAGTCCACAAAAGCAAGACACAGGGGCTGATTATACTCCTCGGTCTTCTGTATAATCTGCCTCACTGTGTGAATGTGGTCTATGGTGCCATATCCTCCGCGAAACCCGGCCTGTTCCGGCGGCTGGAACTCGTCGAGTCTTCTGGCGAGACGATTCGTGATCACTCGTGAAAACAGCTTATAGACATGGCTCAGGAGCGAGATGGGTCTGTAATTTTTAAGAAGAGTGGAGGTAAACGTGTTCTTGAGTGGAGACCGCGACTCGGCAAACGTAGTGTAGGACGCCCTCTAACCAGGTGGGATGACGATCTGCGAAGGACTGCAGGCAGATGCTGGATGCGGCAAGCCGAAGACAGGGCGCTATGGCGCTCATTAGGGGAGGGCTATGTCCAGCAGTGGACTAATATAGCCTGATGATGATGATGATGATGATGATGATGAATTAATTATTATTTAGAACAAATTAATAAAGGCTTATATTATTATTATCAATCATAGTTTCTAAATATAAAGACAAAACCTTACATTTAGAGAAAAAAAATACGTGGAAACCTAAAGTCTGTTTTTTAGTTCAATGCAAAAAAATAAAACAGTCACGTTGACATCTCAATACAATCCAATGTCTGAATGTTGCTAGTACGCAAAAACCAAATTACCCCATTTTACTTCTAAGTAAAAATTACGTAGCGTATAAAACGTATAAAAGCTACGTAGGTGTTTTTTTTTGACGTTGCTATTATAAGGAAATAAACTTTAATGTCTTTGATGTGATAAGGATTTTGGTCACACAAGTCACGTAAAAACTGTTCACGGTAAAAAAAAATCTACCGAGTAAACCTGTATATTTTATAACGGTAACACTGCGTAATTTTTTTTGTATTGAATTAAAAAACGGACTATAGCTCCCATGCTAACATTCAAAGGACCCATTTATTTTGCAAACTTAAAATAGAAAAAACAAACAGTCAAATTGGGAACCACCTCCTTTTTTCAAGTCGGTAAGTAGAACAGCTGGAAAAACCGGACATAGGATAAGTTTACACGAGTGATTTATCTACTTTATTTATTTTTTTATTTTATTTTATTTGGGTAAACAAACAATTGTACAATAAGTGGTTACAACAGCGTTAAGTAACACTGAAGTATTTTAAGTAATTATACAACCAGCAACACTTGCCACGAAATGGACAAAATGAAAAGAAAGGCTTCAGAGAGGGGTCATTTCTGAATGGTTACTTGGTTAACACGTAATAAGATGTCAATCGCATCAATTTTCAAAAATTAAACCTAAATTTACACAAAAAATTAATCTAAAATTGACCCTAATGGCAATTTAAAATATAAAAATAAAATAAAAGTTTACACGAGTGGTTTATCTATATTCTATTTGTATTAAATTTCCTGACACTGGCTTTAGTAGAATGTCTATCTTGTTCACAATCTTCTGTTTGGTGCCGGTGATTTTATAAGCACGAAGCATATGCACCAAGTAGTCTTCATTGACATCATCGCGTATCCTTTACCTGTTAAGAAGAGACAAATTTAATGAGAGATTCAATGTGTGAGTTGTATTTTCTACAAATTGTAATTATATTCAAGTAAACTGTATACTAAATCGCTCGTAACCTGGGCTGCCTAAATGATCTTAAACGATCACTAATGTTAAGCAACATACGGCGCGTTCAGTCCATGGATGGGTCACCATCTATGACTAACGCTAGTGGCATTTTTCCGAGCGGTCGAGCGGTTCCGTGCTTCGCAGGCACGTTAAGCAGTTGGTGCCGGCTGCCGTCGATAGATAGCAGTCGTTTAGCCAAGCCAGAGGCCTTAGGGCGGCTTGAAAAACTTCTGACAGTAAGACCAGCCACTAGTCTTACAAGCCTCCACCAATCCGGACTTGGCCCCCGTGGTGGAGTATGGCCTATACCTTCCTCAGGGAAGAGACCCGTGCCCCTCGGTGGGGACATAATGGGTTTATGATGATGAAACTGTATACCAATAACTACGTATTTCGCGAAAACAAATATTATACTCGTAGTTGGTAAACTGCCTTCCGGGACATTTGTTGCAGAGATTGGTTAGGTCCTAGAAGATAACTACAGCACCTAAAAACTCCATCCCATAACAATCGAGTCAGTAAAATGACAATTAGAACTGTCACGTTAGTGAAAAAGGGCTGCCAGCTAAAATAGTGATGACTTCAGTCGATCGATTAAACGATCGAATCAATTTTATTTTTGAACCGAATCAAGAAATTAAGTATTAGTATTTTTTAGATTAGAATCAACCACACATCAAACTTAAAATTCATTCTTTACTTAGTTTATTAGAATTGAAATGTGCTTAAACAAAAATATCAAAGTTTATAAGCTGTAAACTGTACTAGGGTGGTTTGTAGTCTTTAAAAACGTAGAGGAAACATATTCTTATCCGGATTTGGCCGTTGTGGTATGGCTCTTTGACGAATGAGACCTCCAGAGTGAGATAAGACCACGACGTACTAATAAATTGATATATTATGTATATTCATCGGGACTTCTAACACGACTTTGGGAGTTAACTTTAACTGTTTCACTACTCGTGTCGGTATCGAACGCGTAAGTCCATGCGGCAAACCACTCCGGAGTGGCAAATAGGTAGGAATTCAGGCGCCAGAAGAGGTAAGAGTTACGCGGTAGAAAGAGAGGCAACATGTTGGTGAATATAACGTAGCGTTTTCAGCGCTGTGCGATCTGAATTGCACCTAATTGTATCGCTGCTAGAGTCCCATTTTCTTTAATTGATTTTGCGGAGTAAATCTTCTGTACCTGTACTGTTATTGTATTTTGTGACTTTACTAAAGAAAGAAGTGAAACAACCTTGGGTATCCTGAATCGGGTGAAAAACCCTTAAATGATTTTGTCCTTCGCAATGCGGCTGGCTAATTATACAGAACAAATTCAAAAATGTGTTCCATTTTCAAACTTTTATTCTTTTGTTTCTGTGATTTTTATTTTAGGATATTTGCATTGGGACATTGCAGTGGGACGCCCTGTGAACAATAATAATAACTTCCACACAACACAATCACTTGACCTGGTCTCAAACTAGGATACCCTGTGCTGTGGTAACCAGGCAAAGACATCACAAACGTGGAACACCTAGACTGAGGCCAATGGCACAAAAAGAAACGTCGTCCCCAAGTGCCCCCAACTGGATAATTTTCTGGTGCCCAGGAGTCTAACTAAGCTCACCAACTCCAGAAGCAATTCCAATTTTCTGACTGTAACATTCCAAACTAATTTAACAGTTGCGCGATTGGTATCACTCCCGACATGGTTTTTTGGTCGTCAATTTTCTAACACCCCGTACTGTAAACAGCTATATCATGGTCGTACGAGCATCAATCGCGGAAGCAACCAGCATACTGATGGGAACCGCCCTCATTGCAGGCCTAAGGTTTGCTAAAAGAATAAGAAGGCGCTGTAGCCAAGAGAAAATGGGTGGATGTATAAATGTGTAACTTTACCTAGTTCTACATCGCACTCCGATTCTCGTGCTATCACAGGAGCTATTGGGTAGGGGAGATGTAGGTAATGGGAGTCACTTAAGCGGGAATTGAAATAAAACCAAAACTTTGAGTTAAATATTTATTGCTTAAGCCCTATTATAAACTTTAGTTATTTGACTATTAATTGAGATCACCTTGAATCACTTTGGCTTAATACTTTAGGAACTATAATCATATTTAAAAAAAAGTAGGTTTGATCACCATTGTCCACTCAGGTTGGCAATGGTGATCATTATGTTGACAATGGTGGTCAACACAAATCGCACACATAATTGCAGGCTGAGTCCCACCCAGTGCAATCTGAATGAGCCCAAAGCCCACAAGAAGTGCACCGAAACCACATTTCATTATCTCGCCCGAACTCGCCGCATACAAGACACTGGTTGCCAGGGTCTTCTGCATCGTCGTCCTGACACAAGTCATCAGTATTCACATCTGACGCCGAAGTATCGTTCGACTCCTGCAGAATTTGCTTCTTTACTTTCTCAGGACCCACCTTCAGTGGCTTGCTTTTCTTTCCTATGCCTTTTCCTTTTCCTGTCACAGCTTTAGCCTTCTTTTTGTTTTCTTTTTCGACTAGGGCGTCTTTGATTGGTGTTGCTGTTAAAATCGTTGCATGCTGCTTCTGTCTTCCCTGTCGTGTCTTGAGGACAGGTGTTTTTTTAGGCATCTGGATGAAGTCCTGAACTCTTGGCCGGTTCTCAGATGATGCTGACGTATTGATTTGAGATGTTAATGCAACCGCTCGTTCAGGAGTTATTGGATACAGTTGTCTGGATGTGCTTGGCATAGGACTTTGACGTTCAATCTCAACAGTAGCTGTTGGTGCTGAGATGGGGTCAACAACTCCAGCAACTCCTACTGAAATAGAGTGTGCAGTATCTTCAATAACGACAGGTTCTGATTGAAGGATTTCAGCAGCTAAGAAGTCTTCTTCTGAAAACACATCGGGATTTAAGGGGAATATTCCAGTTGCCTTGAAACCAGCTTCGCCTTTGCTCACAGAGGCAACACTCGAGTATGCTTTTTTGACCAAGGATGCCACATCATAAGGCGTTATCTTTTCTGCGAGATGACTCTTCATGAAAAGATCGCACTCTCTTCTGTAAGCTGCTTTAAATGGCCCAAAAAAGGTCACATCTAAAGGCTGCGTGCGGCGAGATGTGTGGGGCGGTAGGGACAGCATGTGAATGTGGTTTTTCTTGCAATGCTCATGGACGGCCAAAGAAATATGGCTTGCATGATTATCCAGGATTAACAGGACCGGTTCTTCTACAGAAGGTTTGGCATGCTGGGTAAAGTGTTGGAGCCATTAAAAAAAAAGTTCCCCATTGATCCAGCCATTGTCTGAGCATTTATAAATAGCTCCTGTCGGGCCATCCTTTTCAAGAGTCGGGGTCATTCTCTTTCTCGGGAAAATAAACATTGGGGCAATGAATCCACCAGCAGCACTCATAGTGCACAGTAGAGTGATATTCTTGGCAATGGGGTCCAACTGTCACTTTTCGCCGACGACACCGCACTCTATTTCAGAAGTCGCAACATGTCATACATCCATAAAAGGCTACAATCCGCGGTCGATGAGCTAGGAGCCTGGTTCAGGCTGTGGCGCATTGAGGTCAACCCAGAAAAGAGCACAGCAGTGCGTTTCGACCACAAACGCAGGAGGGGTCTAAGCGACCCCCCCATCCGCATGTTAGGTACCCCAGTCCCCTGGCGAACATCAGCCAAGTACTTAGGAGTTACCTTAGACAACAGACTTACTTTTAGGACACACATCCGGAAGGTAACCCGGACCGCTCGTTTTTACCTTGGCCGCCTATCTTCCATGGTAGGCAGACAAAGTAAAATGACAGCCAGAAACAAGCGCACGCTCTTTAAGGTTTGCATTCGTCCCGTGATGACCTACGCGGCTCCCGTTTTCGCACACGCGGCCCCCAATCTCATGTATCAACTTCAGATAGTCCAGAATAATTTCTTACGTAGGGCTCTGAACGCACACTGGTGCGTCAGAAATGCCGATCTCCATCGGGATATGGAGATTCCAACTATCCAACAGTTCATTAGATCCCTCTCAGAGTCGTTCTTCAGCGCGGCTGAAGAACACTCTAACCCCCTGATCCACGAATCAGCAGTTTACTCTCCCCCTACGACTAACCCTCGTTACCTGGTGCGCAGGCCCAGGAACGTTCTAGTCGACCCACCCGATAAGCTCTCATCCGACCTCGACCTCCTCCTGGAGGCCCAGGCCCAGTCAGATGTAGCCCCCGCTCCCAACAGTGTCCCCGGGGACACTACTCTCACTTAATTTTTCCTTTTGTCACTATGTGACGAATCCCCCTAAGCGGTAGCTCTAGTGAGCTCCGCTGTGCGCCCTCCTCGGCCTCGAGGGGGGTCGCTCATGATGTAGGTTTAGGGGTCCTTAGGACCAAACCAGCACCAAGGTGGTGTTTAGTGGGTAGGCGCACTCTGCGAGTCCCACATTGGCAGCACGGCCGGGCCCGTGCTGTTATGCATGAGCATTCACCACCTCCCTCCCCCGTGTCCTCCGGAGGGTGCCCTTTATAGGGCTAAAAAAAAAAAAAACGCGTGAGTTTGCTCCAGTCGCGAATTCATATCGCGAACGGCTGACGTACTGGTGCAGTACTTAGTAGCTACAGGGCTCCCTCTCAAGCGAAGCGTACCGGCAGTTTGACGACTCGTCCGCTTCTGGTCTGCCGGGATGAGTCAGATTTCTTCAGGATGCTAGTAGGGGAAAGAAGCGTAGCGTTTTCTGTAGCGACTGTGTAGGCGGGCTTTAGACGGTCGATGGAGATAGTCGACTGTCGTCCGGGCAGTTGTACGATGAAAGTCTTTTCGTTCCTCTTCACCACACGGAATGGTCCATCGTATGGTGGGTGAAGTGGCTTCTTAACAGCGTCAACACGTACGAAGACTTGTTCGCAAGTTCGTAAGTCTGGGTGCACAAAGGTTTCTCGTGAGTTAGAGTGCGGGTGAGCTGGTACAGGCTTGAGTTCTTGTATAGTGTTGCGTAATCGTTCAACGTAGTTGTAGTCCATTGTGTCGTCGGCGGTTGATGGCACAAAAAAATCTCCGGGCAGTCGTAGGCTGCGTCCGTAGGTAAGTTGGGCGGCACTCACGCCAGTGTCGGTACGGGCAGCGGCACGAAGTCCCAGTAAGATGGTAGGTAGCTCTTCGATCCACTGCGATGAAGTTTGTAGACGTGCTTTCAGTGCGTTTTTCATAGAGCGATGCCATCTCTCGACCAACCCATTGCTTTGTGGGTGGTAGGCTGTGGTACGAATCTTCTTAGCGCCTGTTAGTTTCGTTAGAGCAATGAATAAACGGCTTTCGAATTGCCTCCCTTGGTCGGTTGTGATTTGCGCAGGACAACCATAGCGAGATATCCAATTCTCGTAGACACATCTAGCTATGATCTCGGCAGTGATTTCTTCGACTGGAATTGCCTCGGGCCATCTCGTCGTGCGAACTACCATAGTGACGAGGTAGCGGTGTCCGTGCGGAGAGAGGGGGAGTGGACCAACTATGTCAATGTGAGTTTGCGTGAAGCGGTCAGCTGTCGGCGGGAACGACGATATTGCACTTGTAGTATGTCGCTGAATCTTCGCTCGTTGGCATGGGATACATGTTTTTGCCCATTTCCCAATGTTCGCTTGCATCGATGGCCAGAAGAATCTTTCTTGTAGAAGCATGCGTGTGGCTCGAACTCCAGGGTGACTGAGATCGTGTACGACTTTGTAAGCAGCGTAACGGTAGTCAGTAGGCATATACGGTCGTATATTCGGTGTTGAGCATTCGCAGAGGATTTTCTTGTTTCGTGCTTGAGGCAAGTGCAGTTTCTTGAATTGCAAGTTTGCTTGTTGCATGAGCTTAGGGATATCGCTGTCTCTCTCCTGCGCTTCGGCGAGTTGCTCGTAGTCGATGGGAGAGGGCGTGGCGATCGCGCCAATGCGTGATAGAGCGTCGGCCACGACGTTATCAGCTCCACTGATATGGCGAATGTCTGTTGAAAATTCGCTGATGAAGATGATTTGCCGGGTTCTCCTTGGAGTTTCGCTGTCGCTGCCTAGCTTCGTAAATGCGTAAGTAAGTGGCTTATAGTCGGTGAAGATAATGAGTGGTCGGCCTTCGAAGGTTTTGCGAAAGTGTTTCACAGCCATGAATATCGCAAGTAGTTCTCTGTCATAGGTGCTATACTTGACTTGCGCTTCTGAGAATTTCTTGGAGAAGTAGCCCAATGGTTGCCATGCGTAGTTCACGTATTGTTGTAGTACAGCGCCAGCACAGGTGTTAGAAGCGTCGCACATGAGTGCGAGCAGGACGGAGTGATGTGGGTGAGCAAGTAGAGCTGTGTCTTGCATACTGCGTTTGCATTGGTCGAACGCTTGCGATGCTTCTTCATTCCATTGTATAGCGGTCTTATCTCGCTTCTTGGCGCCATGTAGGTATTTGTTGAGAGGTGCTTGCAGAGATGCGGCGTTAGGTATGTTTTCTCGGTAGTAGTTTATCATGCCAAGAAAACGTCGTAGTCCTTCGACTGTCGAGGGCTTCGGGAACTGTAGAATAGCGGTGATTTTCTCTTCAGGCGGCCGGATTCCATTCTCGTTAACTGTGTAGCCGAGAAACTTGACCTCTGGCTGGCCGAAAACGCATTTTGAAGGATTGATTGTTTTTCCGTATTCTTCGAATCGATGTAGAACGGTGCGTAGGTGAGCACGATGTTGTTCTTCTCCTTCTCATTCTTCTCTTCGCTTCTGTCTCTTCGTTTTCTGAGGCGAGTAGGACGTCGTCGACGAACGGGAATGCGTAGTCTAGGCCTCTCAGTACTTTATGGATAAAGCGTTGAAAAGTTTGTACAGTGTTTCTCAATCCGGGGCACATTCGTGGGAACTCGTAGAGACCAAATGGGGTGATTATGGCCGTTTTCTCGATATCGCTTTCTGCAACTTGTATTTGCTGGTAAGCTCTGTTGAGATCGAGTGTTGAGAATAACTTCCTCCCGTTGAGTTGATGAGTAAAGTCTCGTAAACGTGGTATTGGATAGCGGTCGGGCTTAGTTACCGAGTTGAGTTTTCGGTAATCGCCACAGACTCGCAAGTCTCCATTTTTCTTGGGCACGACATGAAGTGGGCTGGCCCACGGGCTCTTGCTGGGCCGGCAGAGACCTTGTTCAATCATGTTCTCAAACTCTTTCTTCACGTCTGCGGTGCGGTGGGGCGGGAGGGATCGTGCGCGTGCGTAGATCGGTTGAACGGAGGTTTCGATGTAATGTTCAACATTGTGCTTGGGACTGAGTTTCATTGAAGATAGGCGAGTTGTAGCGGGGAATTCAGCCAGTATGTCGTGGAATGAATCCCTGTGGTCGATGCTTCTGATGGTCGGCGTAGATGTAGCGCGTGAGGGTGCACGGATTGCGAGGTTTGTCACGCTGTCGCCTAGTCGTCGGTTCTTCAAGTCTACGATGAGGTTGTGATGGTTGAGAAAGTCAGCTCCAAGGATAGGTTTGTTCACGGCGGCAACGATGAACTTCCATGTGTATGGTCTTCGCAGGTTGAAGTCGAGACGGAGAGTTTTCTCACCGTAGGTTGGTATGACGGTGTTATTGGCAGCGAACAGTTGAAATGGCAGTGGCTTGGCCATTGTTCCTTTCATTCGGGGTATAACGGATATGTTAGCGCCCGTGTCTACCAAGAATGTTAACTTGCTGTTCTTGTCAGTGACGAATAGGCGGTGGGATTTTTCTTGTAAGCCGGAGTCCGCCGCAGCCAGGTAGGTTCTAGTTTTCCGACGTCTTGGCATTATAATCGCAGCGAGTAGTGCAGCGTCGCGCGTCGGCACCAAACTTGCGGTGATAGTAGCAATACGGCGAAAGAGACGGAGATCGGTTGCGAGAGCGAGACGGCGTGCCATTTCTTGGGAATCGGCGGGGACGGCGGTTGTCGCGTTTGTATGGAGAGCGTGCGCGTTGATATGATAATGCGATGATTTTAACTCGGCGATTTCAAGTGATAGTTTTCTTATTTCTTCGATAAGGTACTGCGTCGTATCGGGCGGTGGCGGTAGCTGAAGCGATGGCGTAGTTGGCTTGGTGGTGGTGTTGCTCGCGGGATCTTGATTCTGCATCTTGTACGGATCAGGGTCACCAGTTAACGATATGTGTCGACTACGGTAGGTTGAGGTTCGAGTCCGGTTATGAATAAAAAGGCCAGTTGTGCGTTGCATGAAAGACAGAATAGAATGAGTGTTGAAATTTATTTACAAGCGATATTTATACGAACTTAAAAACTAGACAACCAATCAAATGCAATTAAAATAATATACACTAATAGGAAGATCAGAATAATAAGCCAATCACAGAAGTAGTGCACCAATCGCGAATTCATATCGCGAACGGCTGACGTACTGGTGCAGTACTTGGTAGCTACAAAAGAAATACATTTTCCGACAAATACCTACATTCCATTTTGTAATTTTTGTTTTAATCGAGCATCTCAAATGATTTATTGTTGATAGTGTCAAATACCGTATTGTCAGCACTCTAAGAGGCGACAACTCTAAATCTATATATATATACTAGCTTTCGCCCGCGACTCCATCCGCGTGGACTTTAGTTTAAAATTTTGCAACCCCGTTCACTCTCTTAAGGCTTAAATTTAGAAAATCGCCGAAACACGTGTTCAATCAATTGTGTTGAAGAGTATTTATTTCAAGTTTCAAGAAAATCAGACAACATGTTTTATACCTCCCATACAAATTTTGGCAACCCTTTTCGCCCCCTTAGGGGTTGAATTTCAAAAAATCCGTTCTTATTCCTTGCCTACATTATATATAGATCCTCTGTGCAAAATTTCAGCTTCCTAGGTCAAACGGCTTGGGCTGGGCGTTGATGAGTGAGTCAGTCAGTCAGGACTTTGAATTTTATATATATAGATAGATAGATAGATAAAAGGAGAAGCTGACTGACTGACTAACTGACTGACATATCGACGCAGGGCCTAAACTATAAGGGTTAGAAACTTGAAATTTTGCATAGGGGTTCCTTTTGTAACTTAGGGGAGCACTAAGAAAGGATTTTTAAAAACTCATCCCCTAAGGGGGTAAAATGGGGGTTCAAAGTTAGTATGAAACTTTGCCGTTTTTGAAGTGATTCGAATGAAATTTGGTACGAAGATTCTTCATTGAATGTCTTGAAATACATGTAAAATAGTTTTTCGAAAACCATCTCTTAAGGGGATAAAAATAGGGGTGCAATGTTAGTATGAAACTTTGCCATTTTTGAAGTTATTCGAATAAAATTCAGCATGAAGGTCCTTCATAGAAAAACATGAAAGATAAGTAAAGTAGTTTTTCGAAAATTATCCATTAAGGGGGTAAGAGGGGATTGCGAAGTTAGTATTAAAGCTCTTTCGCATGCGCTAAAAGTATCCCTATCTTATTTGCAAACACTTTACTCAACTAAAGCCCACGCGGACGTAGTCGCAGGCAACAGCTAGTATTTCATATATTACAATATTCAATAACGTTTGTGTTGCATTATTAATAATGAGAATATAATTAGGTACCTGTTGTGGTAAGACTTTTTCAATATTTGTGGTTTTCATTCAGTCAAAATTAGAATTTATCAAAAAACAAGTCTATCACCATTTATCAGCACAGTCGTCACCAATAATCATCACCTACTTACCCAATTATCAGCACTGTGAGTTGTTATACGTTTTTAGCGCCATTTACACGAGGCAAGTTTCTTGCCTGTAGCATACAATTATATCGACGCAATAAATGATCAAAACAAATTGCATGGTCTAAACAAAACGTAACATTCTTGACCAATGGGACAAATTTCCTTTCAAAACTTTTCTTGATGTAAACAGCACGTACAATAATTCCTAAAACATTCAAGACTGAAATGAAAAATTCGCCAACGCAAATACGTGCAATATACTTAAACTAAAGCACCAGTAAATGGTATAATATTAGGCACGTACGACTGAAAATGTTTTTTTTTCAAATGCCTCTTACTTTGCTACAAATCTTTACTTTTTTCCATTTTTTTTTCTAACTCTTAATTGCTTCTCTAAACTGTTCAACAACAAAATTCAATACCAACAATTGATTCAACAAAACAACAATAACAAAATTCAAAACCACCTGCTCCAGTTTGGAAGAAAAAGAAAATGAACTTAATAAAATTGGCTAGTTTTAATTTTAATATATATTCTTGAATAAATAAAGACCCCCCAGGTCAAAGTCAAGGTCGAAAGTTTTGACGCTAAAATAATTTATGATTAAATTTTGCCTGTTTGTTTTTGCTAGTTAGGATATTTTTTATGTTAAGACTTTTTCAATATTTGTGGTTTTCATTCAGTCAAAATTAGAATTTATCAAAAAACAAGTCTATCACCATTTATCAGCACAGTCGTCACCAATAATCATCACCTACTTACCCAATTATCAGCACTGTGAGTTGTTATACGTTTTTAGCGCCATTTACACGAGGCAAGTTTCTTGCCTGTAGCATACAATTATATCGACGCAATAAATGATCAAAACAAATTGCATGGTCTAAACAAAACGTAACATTCTTGACCAATGGGACAAATTTCCTTTCAAAACTTTTCTTGATGTAAACAGCACGTACAATAATTCCTAAAACATTCAAGACTGAAATGAAAAATTCGCCAACGCAAATACGTGCAATATACTTAAACTAAAGCACCAGTAAATGGTATAATATTAGGCACGTACGACTGAAAATGTTTTTTTTTCAAATGCCTCTTACTTTGCTACAAATCTTTACTTTTTTCCATTTTTTTTTCTAACTCTTAATTGCTTCTCTAAACTGTTCAACAACAAAATTCAATACCAACAATTAATTCAACAAAACAACAATAACAAAATTCAAAACCACCTGCTCCAGTTTGGAAGAAAAAGAAAATGAACTTAATAAAATTGGCTAGTTTTAATTTTAATATATATTCTTGAATAAATAAAGACCCCCCAGGTCAAAGTCAAGGTCGAAAGTTTTGACGCTAAAATAATTTATGATTAAATTTTGCCTGTTTGTTTTTGCTAGTTAGGATATTTTTTATGTCGTTTGGTGTGTATGCCGATGATCATAATGTTATGCTGTCGTTATGCTTATCTCAATCTATGCCTAAGAATAATATGTTTTGTTATCATCATGTCACTTTTATTTATGCTTGTAAAAATTATGCGTAAACAGTTTTGCGTATAGTTGTCATGGGTTAAAATAATTAGTCATAGAAACATTATTCCTAGTTAAATTATTACAAAAGTAGTTAGGCAACCGAATATGGACCTCACACTGTTTTTTTCGAGTCTTTTTTCCCAGTAAGTATCTCATACTCCTACTCCGAACCGTAATAAACATTCTTATTTTGACTCTTTTGAGCTGTCTAAATGCTTAACGCGATAGAGTGAAATGTTACGTAATATGAGGGCTGATATTTTATTTTTATTTTTCTTAAAAGATGGTTAGAGTGGAGTTTTTTTTCGCTACCTTTTTCTCCACTAGGTACACACGGCGCTAAGGCAGCGGCTAACATTATAAATAAGTGTATGTAGGTACATTGACAATATTGACATTCAACAAACAGAATGTAAATTCTTTACGTTGAAATAAATTTCGGATTTCTGATTTATTTGTATGGTCACTTCTGAGTTGAACTTGAATGACATTACAATACCACAAATAAGTTAAGGTGTAATATTAAGATAAGATAAGATAAGAATATTCTTTATTGTACCAGGAAAATACATACAAAACATAAAAAGATACAGTACAATTGGCGGCCTTATTGCTTGATGAATTCGCAAATTATGTTAATCCTACTTATGATGTAGGCATATAAGGAAATGATTAGGCTTCATCAGGATCTTATTAGACGTCATTTCCTAATACAATGTATAGGGGGGTCGGAAAGTAATATACTACTAACCTTAAGGGTTGGGTTAGGTTAGGTCCCAGAAGAGGAACCTATAACGGGTGCGCCAAGATAGTTTTGGTCAGTCTGGCTAGGTACTTACATATATCCGTGTGGAGTTTCTGGTCTCCCATCGGACGCGTCCCCCGGTGGCGGATAGGGGAACGCCCCCCAGATATGGGGGGGTACCGGCTTCGGCCGGCGCGGACCAAAACCAAGGGAGGAGGACGTCCAGTGGCAGTCTGCTGCTGGATGTCCGGCGGGGTCCAATTTGGGCTCCGCACTTGGCGGCGGGCTCGGTACATGCCCTTGCGTAGCTACCGGGCCGTCGGTAAACCCGGAATCCCACACTGAGTGGGACTGGGGGCCTTCGGGCTGCGAGGAGACAACCTCTATAAAAATCCTCAATCCCATGTTTTGACGCCCGGCGAAGGGATGCATGGCTGGTGGGTGACCAGTCACGAGGGCGTCCTTATCCGTCCGCCATCAAGCGGGCGTGTCGTGACGGGTTTGCACTCCACCCTAAGGAGTGCAAAAAAGCAAATGTCAAGTACAGAAAAAGAATCTACTTCCCGGGTGGGTCCCCGAAAGGGGGAAGCCCATCTCTCCGCTTCGGCCGAGAGCTGCCTCGCTGTACACGGGAGAGGCAACAAATGCTTTCAGGACGGGCAGACCGCTCGTCCTCACACCGACGGCCAACGCAAAAACACGGACTCCGATGCAAGCGATAGGAACAAGACGACGGAGGGTAAGCGGGTTACGAGGAGTTCCCTGCACTCCAACGACCATGGCACGAAAACGGATAAACCGCTGCGAGACGCCTCCGGGCGTTTCGCTTCTCAAACCTAACCCTGACGACGCCGAGGCGTCAGAGGCTAGCCGCGCACCATATGTGGCCAGCCTGGTGGACGTGGACCTGTCGGACACCGACGGTAACGCCTCTGCGGCGGAGCCGTCGGGCCGACGGGCCAACAAGCGGGCCTTCTTGAGGTAGAGTTCGGAGGGCTCCTCTGACTCGGCCAAAAGTGGGCCCAGAAAGAAAGGGAGGACTAAAAATGTATCAACCCCCGCCGCGGTTAGCACAGACCACGAGGTGGGTCTAAAGGAGGCCCAGCGACATCTCGAGGCGGCCAACAGGGCACAGCTCGAGATGGAGCTCGAAGAACAGGTCGCCGCCAAGGAGAAGCCAGGCTTCCTGGTTCCAGCCAGCCAGGAAGGCAGGCTACGGCGCGTCAGTCGTCCTGTACGCTGACTACTCCTTGGCGGAGCTGGCAAAGATGGCCCAAGAGGACCAAGAGGAGATCGTAAGGGTCGCCTCAAAGTCCTCCAACCTGAAGGGGACATTCCAAAAGGCCCTCAAATGTCGTGCCGTCAGCATGCGTGACATAGTATGCGAACTGGCGCAGCGCACGTCTACTGACGAGGTCGGGCAACTGCAGGCGAGGGTCGACCGCCTGCAGAAGGAGGTCGGCGAGCTTCACAAGAAGCTCGTTGAAGCCACGGCGCAGCCCGTTCGGGCCTCACCGGCAGCACCGGTGGTGGACCTCTCCTCCTACAATCTTGAAGACATCATCCGGAAGGTGGTGATGGAGGAGAGGGCTTTTACCAGGGCCTGCATAGCGTGCATCAAGGACAGGCTCCTGCCTGAGAGGCGTGTCCAGCCGCCACTTGCAGCGGACAAGTCTGCGCCTGTTCCGGCCCCAGCCCAAGCTTCGATGGCTCCTCCCGCGACCCCGAAGCCCTCAAAGAGCAAGGGCAAGGGGAAAAGTCGTCGGCGGCCCCTCCGGCACCAGTGGCGGAACGGGAGGCTGAACCGTTAAGCGGCCCCAAGCTCCCTGAGGGATGCCGCCCTCCTTCCCTCCACCACCCCGTCCAACGAGTCGTGCGCTGAGGTGATCAGGAAGAAGAAGAGAGGCGCCAAAAAGGCGGTGTCACCCGTCGCCCCCTTTGCCAAAATCCCTCCCGGCCCGTCGGAATCGACGGGCAAGGGACAGGGGAAAGGCAGGGGCAAGAAATTGGCCCCCAAGCCAGCAGGGAGGAAACTCGTTCCTCCCAAAACCGTGGCCATCGTAGTGACGCTCACTGCGGAGGCCGTGGAGAAGGGCGAGACATACGAGTCCGTTTTGAAACGGGCTCGTCGACCCAGCTGCGCTGGGAATTGGGCCGGTGACGTGCCGCCTGACCCAAACCGGGGCTCGACTGTTTAAGTTCCCGGGGGCCAACCGCGACGAAAACGCTGGCCTCTTCGCAAAAAAGTTGCAAGAGGTCATAGCGGACGTGGCCAAGGTGGTCAGGCTGGCGAAGACGGCGTCCTTGGAGGTGACCGGCCTCGATGACTCGGTCACCAAAGAGGAGGTCGTGGCGGCGGTCACAGCTGCAGGAGGCTGCGAGGTGGTGGCGGTGCTGGGCCGGGCCATCAGACCCGGCCGCGGCGGACTGGGTGCTATCCGTGTGGAGTGCCCAGTCGCGGCGGCCAAGGCTGTCCTGGCCAAGGGGCGGCTCCCCGTAGGGTTTGGAGCGGCGGCAGTCCGTGCACTTGAAGACGTGCCTTTCCGCTGCTTCAAGTGCCTCGGACTCGGACACACCAGGGCTCTATGCCCATCCAGTGTGGAGAGGTCAGAGCTCTGCTACCGCTGCGGGGAGGCGGGGCACAAGGCGAAGGCCTACCGCGTGGCCTCGCTGCGCTGCGCTGTCTGCTCCGCCAGCGGCCGCCCGGCTGACCACATGATGGCGGGGAGGAAGTGCAATCCTCGGCCTGCTGCCGCCGCCGCCGCTGTTGAACCCGCCGAGGGTCCGATATCGCTGGCCGACGAGGGAAATGCGATGGACCAGTAATGGGGGAGGTCCATCGCATTTTACAGGCGAACATCAACCACTGCCGAGTGGCCCAGGACCTGCTGGTGCAGGTCATGGCCGAGTGGTTGGTGGACGTGGCGGTTGTCGCCGAGCCGTACTCCGTCCCTGGCCGCTGGCTAAGAGATAGGGACGGCTTGGTGGCGCTTGTGGCGCGGTCTTCCACGGACTCACCTCCCCTCTCGCTCTTAGAGAGGGGACCGGGATACGTGGCCGCCGCGTGGGGAGAGATAGCCTTTGTGGGCGTATACTTCTCCCCAAACCGCTCACTGTCGGACTTCGAGGATTTGCTCGGAGTCCTCGCCTCTGTCGTCGGCGGGGCTGGGTCGCGTCAGGTCTGCGTTCTGGGAGACCTGAACGCCAAATCGGTGGCGTGGGGCAACCCGGCCACAGACGCGCGCGGGCGGGAGCTGGAGCTGTGGGCTGCCTCCTCCGGTCTCTCCCTCCTAAACAGAGGGAGTGTCCACACGTGCGTGCGACGGCAGGGTTGGTCAATCGTGGACCTCACCTTTGCCTCGCCCGCACTGGCTGCGCGTGTGGACAACTGGCGGGTGGACATGGTGGAGACTTTCTCAGACCACCGCTACGTGCGGTTCGAGATCTCCACGCAGAGCCCCCAGGGAGTGGCCCCACCGGGCCAATCCTCATTCTTGCCACCTGGACAGGGAGGCGGCCAAGGAGGCGGCCTTCGTCCAGGACTGGTTTTCGCCGGCCTCAAATGTCCTAGACGTGGATGCCACTGCGGCCCAGCTGAGGGGGTCGTTGACCGAGGTGTGCAACTCAAGCATGCCTAGGTCTCGTCGACGGCCCCCCCGACGCGCCGTCTATTGATGGTCGGAGGAGTTGGCGGGCCTCCGGGCTGACTGTGTGGCGGCCCGACGGGAGTACACCAGAAGCCGGCGGCGGCGAATACGCGACCAGGCCAACGAGGACCGCCTCTACGACCTGTACCTGGAGGCGAAGGCGGCCCTCAGGTCTGCGATTTTCACCGCGCAGGACTCGTCGCGAGACGAGCTGCTGGAGGTTCTTCACAACGACCCTTTCGGGAGGCCATATAAGGCGGCGCGGAACAAACTGCGCCCCTTTGGCCCCCCGCTGTTGGAGACCCTCGAGCCGGCATTGCTGGACGGGGTGGACGGTCCCTTTTTCCAAACAGGGCCAACTTCACCCCGCCAGCGATGGATCCTCCCCGGGCCACCGCTCAGGAGGAGGAGGAGGAGGTGGTCCCTCCTCTCACGGAGGCCGAGTTCCGCGTAGAGGCGAAGCACCAGATGACCAAGAAGACGGCCCCTGGGCCAGATGGCGTACCCGCGAGGGTGGTGGCAATAGCCGCCACCCGGGTGATGGGCAGATTTCGGGATCTCTTCGACGCGTGTCTTGCGTCAGGGAGATTCCCGAAACCATGGAAGGAGGGGCAGTTGTGCCTCCTCGGTAAGGAAGGGCGCCCGGCCAATTCCCCCTCGGCATACCGGCCCATTGTTCTGCTCGATGAGGTCGGTACGATGTTCGAGGTGATCATCGCCGCCCGCCTTAACAACCACCTGCGGGCGATCGGGCCGGACCTGTCGGACGCTCAGTTTGGTTTCCGGACTGGGCAATCGACAGTGGACGCTCTGGCCCTGCTAGAGGGCCAGGTGAAGGTGGCCGTGGACGCTGGGGACGGAGTGTTGGCTGTGTCCTTCGACATAGCCAACGCTTTCAACTCCGTTCCCCACTCCACCATCCTCGAGGCGCTCTGTTTTCACGGAGTGCCTCGGTATTTGCGGGGCCTTCTGGCGGACTACCTGGAGGACCGAGTGGTCCTCCTCGTAGACAAGACTGGCCGGCTCCGGCGATACGGCGTCGAATCCGGTGTTCCGCAGGGTTGGTCTTAGGGCCCTTTCTCTGGAACATCAGGTTCGACTGGTTGCGGGGAGCCCTCCTCCAGGGCACGAGTGTCATCTGCGTAGCAGCTCCTCCCTCTCCTCACCGCCCGGGGAAGGAACTTCAGGGAGGCGGCCAGTCTGGCCTCGGCGGGCGGATCCTTAACCGCCGGGAGGATCCGCCGCCTAGGGCTGAAGGTGGCGCTGCACAAGACCGAGGCTGTGTTCTTTCACGGTCCTAGGCAGCGCCCCCCGCCTGACGCCCGCATCTTTGTTGAGGGCGTCAGGATTGAGGGCAAGGTCCAGATGAAGTATCTGGGCCTGACACTGGACAGCAGGTGGCGCTTCGGTCTGCACTTCAGCGGACTGTCGTCGCGCCTGCTGAAGGCGGCGAGGGCCCTCTCATGGCTCATGCCGAATCTGGGAGGGCCGAGCGGGCGATGCTGGCGGCTGTACGCCGGCATACTGAAGAGCATGGCCCTTTACGGGGCGCCCATCTGGGCAGACTCTGGGGAGAATGCTACCGCCCTTCGGACGTCTCAAAGGGCCATCGCCCAGAGGGTGGCGTGAACCTACCGGACGGTTCACGGCCGCGTGTGCTCTGGTTTGCACCCCACCGTGGGAGCTAGAGGCATGGGTGCTCGCCAGAGTATATGAATGGACGGCGGGGCGAAAGGCACTTGGGGAGCGCCCCACCTCTGAGGAACGGGCGGCCGTTCGGCGGGAGGCGAGGGAGGTAATAGTCCATCACTGGACGGCGGACCTCGCCACCGCAACCTTCGGCCGCCGAACCCTGGACGCGCTCGGGCTGGTCCTGCAAGACTGGCTCGAGCGCTCGCACGGTTTCCTCTCTTTCAGACTGGTGCAGGTGCTGTCCGGGCACGGATGCTTCGGATCGTACCTGCACCGGATCGGGAGAGAGGAGAACCCGGGGTGCCACGGCTGCGGCGCGGCGGACGACACGGCGCAGCACACCCTTGAGGTGTGCCCGTCACTGTCCGAGCGGCGCCGCAGTCTTGTCGCCGTGGTTGGGTCGGACCTCTCGCTTCCCGGCGTGGTAAATTCCATGCTGGGGAGCGAGGAGGCGTGGACGGCGGTCGCCTCCTTCTGTGAGGACGTGATGTCACAGAAGGAGGAAGCGGAGCGTGCGCGGGAGAACGATCCTCTCGCGCCGCCCCTCCGCCAACGAAGGAGGGGTAGGAGAGGGTGGATACGCAACCGCCCCCTCTCGCCCCATGGTGATGAGCAGCGGGCGACAGGCGCGGGGGCGCCCTCGCCCGCATTGCACTGGTCATCACCGCGCCGTATGGGGACAACCGAGCAAACCCGGTCGTCCCCGGGCCCCTCCCCGTGAATGGAGGGGCGCGAGGGGCCCACCGTGTCTAGGCGGGCAATCGCCGGCGGGGGACTGGAAGAAGTGCCAGATTCCCAGACCCCCGTCACCAAGGCGAAGAGGGAGAGCCGCTGGGTTGTTTAGTGAGTACACCGGGAACCACTTTCCCGGGGAGTCCCACATACTCCTTTCGTCCCCCGACGGGAGGAGATGCGTAACGCATTTTTCCCAGCGTGAAAAAAAAGGGTTCATTTTCGTAAATACAAATTTTAAGACTTATCGGTCCTGTTATTAGTATTACGTCCATGAATTACAATCACACTTTCAGTGAGTGAGCCAAATATTATGTCTTTTTGGATGTGTTTTACCGCCGTTACAACGGCGTGTCTCTATTGGGCTGTCAAAAAATGTAGAGTATTTTGGATGACGCAGAATATCCCGGACATGCCTGGCGGGCTACCAATAATAGGTCACACACATAAATGTAGAGGTAAGTAAATAAGTAGGTAAAAATGATAAAAATCAGCATAAATAGCAGAGATCCGCTAAAAGGCACTGGCCTCTCAGAGAGAGAGACAGAGAGAGAGAGAGATCTCTCTCGAGTATGGCCTTAATCTTAATAAAACTATGTTCAAACAACTTCTATTATCATAAAATACAGGGCGTCCCAAAATTATGGGGCATGAAGGGAAAGTAAATTAAATATCGTAGATAGGGTATTTTGCTGAAGAAAGACTTTATGTTATTTTTAAAAGTCAGTGATTCTGCATTAAAAGATTTTCTAAAAATTACTTGCCTCGTCTGGGAATCGAACCGACTTAAATGTAAAAAAAAACACCCCTACATTTATGACGCCAATCGAAAGCATAGCCAAAAATAATAACTCTTCTTAAGCAACATAATATTTAAAAAGAAAGGAACACGTAGAATTAATGATTTTAATCAAATTAAAAACATATATGAAACTGCCGTAGTCAATTAAGTGGGTATTTTTTGTTGTAAATTACTGAATTAAATGCTCAAAATGTGATCCCTCTTATCTTACGCAAATCGCCAATATTTTAATGAGTCAGCTGCCTGTTGATTTTAATTTTTCATTTTCAATTTGATTGACTAACTACGTCAGTTTACGTTGTTTTTAATTTGATTAAAATGATAAACGCTGTACCTTTCTTTTAAAATACTATGTTACTTATGAAAAGTTATTATTTTTTGGCCATTCTTTCGATTGGCATCACAGTAGGGTTGTTTTTTTTTGCATTTAAGTCGGTTCGATTCCCAGACTAGGCAAGCAATTTTTAGATAATCTTTGAATGCAGAATTACCAACTTTTAAAAATAATATAAGCTCTTCTTTCAGCAAAATATTTATCTACGATATTTAAGGTACTTTCCCTTCATGTCCCATAACTTTGGGACGCCCTGTATATCAAGTAGAACCTCTGGGTGATTTTTAGTAGTTCAGTGATTTCTTTATTCAAAATGCTCCCTTACCAGACTATACAGGGCGTCCCACGGCTATGCCACATGGAGGGAAAGTACTTTTAATATTGTAGATGGAACATTTTACTGAAAGAAGACATTATTTTAATTTCAAAAACAATCTAAACTGCATTCATAGGTTTTTAAATAATTACATGGTTGGACCGGGAATCGAACCCGCTACACGAGAAAAAACTTACCCTGTAGCTTTATCACACCGATCGGAAGGCTTCATCATAAGGATAATTTTTTGCTGCATCGCATACTATCAGAAATAAAAGGAAGACCATGAATTTTAACGGTTTATTAATGTATTGCCAAAAATCGTTTCCCAAAGTATTACTCCCCAAACTATTTTCCGCAAATTATCACTTGGCAAAAAAACATTTCTCAAAACAACTTAAAGCAAATAAACAGTTAGCAAAAGTTATTATGGCAAGTTATTGTTTACCAAATAAATACTTGGTCAAAATTCATTTTACCAAGCATTATTCAGTCAAAAGTATCGTTTGGAAAAAAGTACCTTTCCATACAATACCGAACACGCTGCCGGCAATGTGTGTAAATGACACAACAAAGTCGAGTCTGTTTTCGATCTTACATAGAGAACCTAACGCTCCGACGCGCTCCGCTTCGCTACGCGCGTCGTCGCACCTATATTTCTGTTGCCACGTATTCTTTACATCGCCGACCCCCCGTTCAATAATAATTAGTACCTAATCGTCAACTATATTTATGCAAAATAATAATTTGACCAAATGAATAAAAGCCAAAATAAAACGTTAGCATAATAAACGTTTGTCTTAATAAAACTTGACGCAGTAAAATTATGCGAAATGATAATTTGACCAAATGAATAAAATGTGAAATGAAAACTTGCTAAAGTTTCATTTGGGAAATGAAACTGATGCCATAAGTTTATTGGGAAGTAAAATTTGGCGAAAAATACTTTGGCTAAACGGCGGTATCCCATTTTAACATTTGAAGTGAAACTTCGTTCAGAAAAATTAAAAGCTAACATTGCTGTAAGGACATACAACTGACATAATATGAAAGTGTCCACGAGCTACAAACAGAACTTAGACGTCTTTAATTCTCCTTGCTTAGACGTATAATTCTGAATATCCACCACAACAAGATCAAAAGATCGACAGGGAGTGAAATAATCAAAAGAGTGCGACTTTGTATTCAACAGGAGGGGACTCATTTTGAGCATTTGATAAATTGATTAATTTTGTATTAAAAATGTTAAAATTTATGGTCTTCCTTTTATTTCTGATATATTTAGCAAAAAATAATCCTTATGATGAAGCCTTCCGATCGGTGTGATAAAGCTACAGGGTATTTTTTTTCTCGTGTAGCGGGTTCGATTCCCGGTTCAACCGTGTAATTATTTAAAAATCTATGAATGCAGTTTAGACTATTTTTGAAATTAAAATAATGTCTTCTTTCGCCAAATATTTTTGTCAATAATATAAGTGTAGAACGGGTTCCAACGGCCAACAATTTAGGTCTGCTTTTAGACAGTGAACTTCGATTTCAAGAGCACGTTAGCTTGAAAATAAAAACAGCTTTTTTTCGACTGAAGGTTCTTTATGGAGTCCGTGACTTTTTAACAGCAGAAGTACGAGTCACTCTCTGCGAAGCACTAGTTTTATCTATTTTCAACTACTGCGATACAGTTTACGGTCCAAGAATTTTCGGCAAAACCAGTCGTGCCATACAGAGGGTGCAGAATGCATGTGCACGGTTTTGCTTCGGAATACCTAAACGATCGCATATAACCCCGTTTCTGAATGAAAGAAATATATTAAAAATGGAAGGTCGAAGGGAGCTACATCTAGCGTTAATGGTCCATAAGATTGTTCATACTCAGCGTCCAAAATATCTGTTTCAAAAGTTTAAGTGGCTCGGAAGCAATCATAATAGATACACCTGTAGTAAGAACCAAATGAGAATGTCGATACCAGCACACAAAACAGCAAATTTTAGGGCAGGTTTCAGGTTTGCTGCGTCAAAAATATGGAATGACCTCCCACCACCTATTCAGGAGAATATATCAAGTTCCTCTTTTAAATTTACATTAAAAAAACAACTTCTTGCAAAACAGTTTGAGAACGCTTAATACAAATACAAAATAAAATACAAAAAACAAGACACCGATGCATGTTCAACCGGCTACCAACCTGCCCGGCCCTGACTCTAGAAACAATATTTAATAAGATACGTCATTCAGTCCCTATGTTAATACTTAATTTATGTAAACTATATTATTAAGCTATCCATCTTTATAAAATAATGAGTATTGTATAAAAATATTAAATGTATCACTTATTATATACCTACATACTTCTATAAATAAATAACAAATTACGGACACACACACACACACACACACACACACACACACACACACACACACACACACACACACACACACACACACACACACACACACACACCTACACATACATACACACAAAAAAATGACCCCACACAGAGATACAATATTATACATTTATCTTTTTTAATTTAAACACGCCCTCTACGCCTGTATTTCTTGTACTTTTTATTATAAATGTAACATGGACGCGCTGAAAATCAGCGTCGCCGGGTTTTTTTGTACAAATCTAGCGACACAGCTGAGCGCGCTTCCTATTGCCAAAATAAAATATTTTGTATAACTAATATAAATTTAATTTATAATTTTTTGTTTTTAGTTTAGCTATTACATTCAATTTCATGTTTTGCATGCAATTTTTGGCAATAAACCTTTTTATTCTTTATTCTTATTCTTTCAGTAAAATGTTCCATCCACAATATTAAAGGTACTTTCCCTCCATGTTGCATAGCCATGGGACGCCCTGTATTATGTCGGAATCACGGTAATTACATGGCCTTTGTCGTACTAGGTACAAATTAAAATATAAATGAAAATGTTATCTAAACGTATACAGCCTATTTCTGAGGTAGTCCAGTTTGCGCACCCGCCTAAATAGCACTTGCACAAATAGCACCTGGCCTAGTGCAGATTGGGCACCTATTGATATTTTTGGCAGGTGCTGTTAGTAAATTCAAATGTATCTTTTCTGCCAAATAATAGGTTGGGGAAAAAGTATTTTCGCATATAGTATGTATGAACTTGTAATAAAATCTCTTTGGATATACTGTTTGTACCTGGGTGGTTTTGGTATCATTTAAAATTTTAAAGAAGATTATTCCAAATTCAAATTAGTAAGAAAATTTCGTGATTTTCATTTGTTTTTCTTACCGTCATGATGAGTGAATCTATGAAGAAATTAGATATATTTTAAAATTTTACTACAAAAATGGTAACAATGCAACGCAAGCCGCAAAAAAAAAATTGCAATATTTATGGACTTAGTACAGTATCGGTGAGAGTAGCACAAATTTGGTTTGAGCGTTTTCAATCCGGAAATTTTGATGTCAAAGATGCATGTCGCTCTGGTCGCCCTGCTACGGATAAAATGGATGCTATTTTTGAAAAAGTGGAACAAGATCGGCATATCAATAGTTACGACGTAGCTAAATAACTGGGAATTGACCACAAAACAGTTTTGGCGCATTTGAAAAAAAAGGGTACACAAAAAGCACGATATTTGGGTACATCACGAGCTCACTGAAAGAAACCTAATGAACCGTGTACTAATTTGTGACGACGTAATAAAACCGAACCATTTTTGAAGAAATTTATAACTGGTGATGAAAAGTAGATCACGTACGACAAGAACGTGCGAAAAAGGTCGTGGTCAAAGGCGTCAGGCTTCAGACTGGCAAAACCCAGGTTTACTCGCAACAAGGTGATGCTGTGTGTTTGGTGGAATTGGAAAGGCATTATTCATTATGAGCTGTAACCACCAGGCAGGACCATCGATTCAGAACTCTGCTGCGAACAACTGATAAGATTAATGCAAGAAGTTGAGAGAAAGCGGCCGGAATTAATCAACAGAAGGGGCGCCGTCGACGCCGCCGCGCCATGGCGAAAACGTATCACTCGTATCACGTTGACCTTAGCTAGTGTTAAGGTACTTGGAATACGCAGTCTCCAGACGAAGTCGTCCTCGCTCATTCGTGAGCGTATTTTTTCTGTAGAGATAATGTGGCCAGTGCATTTTCCCATACAGCCACCCAAATGCTGGCCAAAATTACAAAATTAGTTACCAAAAATATTTAAGTGGATGTATTGCCATAACAACTAGGTACCTAGCATGGCCAATTCTCATGAAGTTTTGGAAAAACTCTTTTTGGTTCAAATAACGTTTACAACAAAAATGAGACGGTTGACGCATTATTGACATCACGTGCAATAGAGGACAGCAGAAAGCACGAGCATAAAACATAATTATTGTACTCGTAATAATATTAACAATGACATATTTGTGTTTTTCTATGCCTGATTATGCATATTTAAAATAATCAGCCAAGTGTGAGATGGGATTGCGCTATGGGTTCCGTCTTTCAACTTATTATTTAATTATTTATTTATATAACATGTAACGTAAGATATTATAATTAATAAATACTTAATAAAACTAATATAAACTAATTAATTATTTATTTATTAAAGTATCCACAACTCTACTGGGAATTTGGCAAATATTTTCTATGGCGATATCCAGAAATCATGTGGGTATATTCGGAGTGGAAGATTCCTGGCAGTGTCCATTGTGAGGCAGCAATTCTTTTTTTTTTTTTTTTTTTATGGCAACCAAGACAATGCCAATGTCTAGTGTATGGAACAGCAATTCTTAATCCTCTTTTTGTATTGTTTCTATACTGTCTATTATTGTCTTCCCGCCAATGAAAAACACCACAGATTACTTGCTACACCTTCTCAGTTGGCACAGATTATAATAACCTTTTTGGATGCCACGGTATTCCACACACCATGAAGTTAACAAATTAGATCAAAGGGCTGGTTTAGATTATCTTAGTGTTTAGGAGAGTGCTTTACTTTACACTCTGTTGCAACATTATGCTGAATCGGGCCCATTTCGGGGGCTCAACCTTTAATGTATTTTATTATTATTTTCATGTTGTACAGTTTATTTATTTTTACGCTTTTTATGCTTTCTGTGTTATTTTTTTTATTATTGTACTCACTCTGTGTGTGTGTTTTTTTTTGTTTTGTTTTGAGTATAAACTAAAAACTCGTTACTTATCTGTGTATAAACTAAAAATTTAGTGAGATATTTAGGAGAGTGCGCAAGTGACCCGTGACGGGTGCGTGTTGTTTTCAATAACTCGATTTATCAAACTTACTTATGTGTTCCATTAAAACTCATAGTATTTTGAGTAGGATAGCGCATATTTCGCGACGTCGACGAAGTGACACTCTACTGGAAGAAATATAAACGTTCACTCGAACGTCTAGTAATGTACTAATGCACTTGCCTCTCTAATTGTATTATAGCACTCTCCTAAACACTAAAATAATGTAAACCGGCCATAACAGTTCACAATGAAAACTTGTGACACTAACACAACAATGATGACATTGACATGTTTACTTAGCAACGCCATTGTTGAATTTAATAATTTTTATATTGATGCTGCTCGATAATACGAATTTTCCGCCCATATGTTGTCGACTCAGATCAACTATTTTATTACGCTCTTTCATTTGGTGTGTATATCGTTCGAGTCTACCGTAGACCCGAACGAAATTATCAATATATCGCACCTCTAGAACTAAAGTGACCGAACTCAAAATTTGGGTAAAATGAGTTAAGTACTCAGAATGACTCAAAAAGGTGTACTCATTCATGCCTATATTAAAAAAAACGACTTTATTTGGTCAGAGAGAGATGGAGGAATATTTCGGTTCGGTCTGTTTATTCTTGAGCAACTCGCTCAGAGCGCCGAATACATTTTCTTCATTTCCCAAAAGTTTTGAGATTTTAGAGTTAGGTCACTTTAGTTCTGGAGGTGCGATATATTCTATTTTTTGAAGCGAACGACTAAAGGTAAACAAAGACACAGCATCTCTCAAACTTACATGTCACTCAAAATAGCTCATGCACGCAGCTTTGCTTGCATCGTATACCCACATAGGTTAAGGTAGGTACCTACCTACTGTTTAAGGAAAACAGACAGACAACCAAACAAGACAAAACAAATACAAAAGAAAATAAAATAGCTTAGAGAAGTTGCACTCGCATTAACAACGTCAATCGTGAGTAAAAATATGGCGTCGGGGTGGCTATATTACTTTTTTTTGCCTCTAATTAAAAAAGAGGTTCGTAGTCAGCTCTCCATACTTCTTCCTACACATCGCGTAGCGCATTAGCATAAAATAGTCGATCATAATCGGCCTTTAAACAAAATTCCGTCATCTTTGCTAGTTGCGATTTTGCGGACATATTTGGCAGCAGTAGGATCGCTTTTATTTTGAGGACCACTGAAATTTTAGGTATTTTTTGGGCCACAGATCTCTTAAGCAAATTGTATTTTCATGTTATATTTAGTTACATAAACTGCGAGTAAGGGATAAATCAGGTTATAACAGTGTTATTGTGTTTATTGCTTAATGGCATTTATTAGGCACATCGTTTTGCATAACTTTGCTAAATATTATGCAGCGTTGTAAATTTGGCATATTGAAAAACCAAATTTTTGACATGTTGACAATTAGTCGTTCGCTTCAGTAAATAGAATATAGATACACTTTTTAAATATATGTTTTTCCAAATTGAATGTTTTTCTAAGAAATCATATTTAATTTCACATTGAATTGGCGATGTGTAAAGATTTATGATTTAATTACTGTTCATTTCAATAAAACGGCGTATCAAGATTATTTACCTTTAGTTATGTACCTAAACATATGCGGCGTCATTAATAAATAAGTTATAAGCTCTGAATAACTATTTGACGTTTATCAATTTATACTGGTTAATCGCATTTAGCGTACAAATAACCAGTTTGTCAGACCTCGCATAACGGCTGTATACACAGCTCATAAGCTTTATTAGTAAGGGCTTGGCCCCATCACCACGGTGCGGCGCCGCCACCGTTCACCTGCACGGCGTCGCCGCCGCCGTGACACGGTACGGCGCCGTGGACGGTGTGCCGCGCGCCCCTATTCTCAGTCAATATTTCACAGTTGGTGTGCTCGGACGTGTCTGAATGAATCACGAAAAAGTTATTACCATGTTGTTACTACGACGACGAACGAAAAAAAAAACAGAAACATAGAAACTGTTGGGTAATTCGACTGAGAATTGAACGCACCGTGACACGGCACCGCGCTCCAGCACGGCGCCGTGTCACGGCGGCGGCGACGCCGTGCCGTTGAACGGTGGCGGAGCCGCGCCGTGGCGATGGGGACGGACCCTAAGGCCGATGAAGTATAAGTTCGGCTTGAGGTGTCCCTTACCGGCCGTTCTGTAGATATCTCTCAATAGATTTTACCTATTTGACACTTTGTTCAATATTTTTTCCTTATTTGTGATTACTTGTTTCGCAAAACTGTGGTTTTTTTTTCTTTCCTTCAATTTGTGCTACTGAGTGGATGCACAGACGCACAGATGGATGTTCGGAAAGTGGATGGGCGTAAAAATGGACGCACGGAAGCTCACATTCAGGAGGCTTAAGCAATTAAGCATAGAGCGTCACGTTAACCCCTTTTGGCTAAGGAACCCCAAAATAATACAGGTACTTTCCGCAGGATTTTTTTTTCTGAACTTTATATTTATTTAGAAAGGCAGCCAATAAGCCATCAGTTTACTGCAACCTACAGCGTGAAGATGGTGTCTATGTGGTTGTGCTTATTTCTCGTCGCGTTTGTATGTATCTGGTGGGCCAGGACGAGCAGGAGGAACCATTTGATGACGAAAAATGTAGCCACTTTGCCTGGAGCACTACCTATAATTGGACATTTACATTTAATGTCAGGTAGGTTACCAAGCTGTTTGTACACCTCCTTACATACCTACCGAAGTTTATTTTCCTTATAACTTTTTAAAAAGAGAGTCTATCTTCATAGCCTATCTATGAAAATTTTGATTTTGCAGGCGTTTTTTTGTTAAATATTTTATTACCTGATATCTAATAATAATATAATTATGCACCGTGATTGGTTGTACTTTAAATGCGAGAAAGTATATTCATCATCAACCCATTATGTCCCCACCAAGGGGAACGGGTCTCTTCCCTGAGGAAGGTATAGGCCATACTCCACCTTGGGGGCCTAGTCCGGATTGGTGGAGGCTTGTAAGACTAGTGGTTGGTCTTACTGTCAGAAGTTTTCAAGCCGTCCTGAGGCCTCTGACTTGGCTTAACGACTGCCATCTATCGACGGCAGCCGGCACCGACTGCTTAACGTGCCTTGCGAAGCACGGAACCGCTCGGAAAAATGCCACTAGCGTTAGTCATAGACGGTGACCCATCCATGGACTGAACGCGCCGTATCGCTAGAAGCCTGGGCTGCTTGAGTGATCTTAAACGATCACTAAGGTTAAGAACGTATATTGTTCGTACATTATTACTTTGTATATTTTCAAGCTAAAAAACTATTAGTTTCTTCATATTTACAATACACCCGCCATTCTGATATCAGGCTGGCGGTCTCACATACTTACTGTAATATTTATGGTCTTAAAAGAGTACATTGCTCCCTACTGTACGTTCATTCCGTACATTGCTCGTACATTGCTCTCATGCATAGGTACAGTATGTCCATGGATGAATAAACACCCGCCATCCTGATGCACACAATTAAAATTCTATTTTTCCTCCCCTTCAAGACATGTTCACGCAAACAGTAAAGTCATCCAAGTTTGGGTACGAAAACGGAGGAATACTGAAGCTTTGGTTTGGCCCTTTTCTTGTTTTTGGTAAGTGTTGTACAAGTGGGTTACAAACTAGTTCTAAGATAACATTGACGACCTCCGAGGTCGTCAATAACATGGACGACCTTTGTCGATTGTTATTTTTATTACTCTGTCGCCACAGAGTCTGTGGTGCAACGGTTAGCGCATCTGCCTACCATGCGAGAGGTCCCGGGTTCGAATCCCGGCTGGGGACAAAAAAAACCAGGTCTTGGATGTTTACATGTTTGTGACGTCGCTTTTTCTGGTGTACACGATACAGGGTATCCTAGTTTGGGGCCAGAAGCAATGTGTGTGCCTGTCTGTAAGTGTTACGTTATGATATTGACATAGTTCAATTTAGGTCTGTGTTAGGTACTTCCATTTTAAAAAGTTAAAGATGTAACTCTCTCAGAACAAGTTTCTGACTTTCTCAAATTTCATCGAATTTCTCAGAAAAGAGCGTGACAGAACTTCACTTAAGTATTTACTCAATTCAGAACCGGCCCTCAGAACACAAATTGAAATCACTTAAATATCAGTTTTAAACACCGAAATATAGTCACTTCGAATCACTTGTAAGTTTTTTTTATGAAGCTTATACTTATATGCCTGACTGCAGAGCACATGCTTTCTCTCACATAAAAAAGCTTAAGTACGTGCTCGTCGATACAAAAAGAGAAAACGTTTTTCCACTTCTAAATATTTTACAATCTCCATGATTTTTTAGAATGTTATTGACACAATAAATGACTTCAAACTTATAAACACCTCAAGTAACGTTATCAAAACTGTGTCAAAGAGCAATAGTAAATGTTTTCCTAAATACCTATTTCGATACTGCTTATTTTTGATAATGTTTTTTGTGATTTATTTTGAAATTATTGGCAATTTTAAACATACCTAAACATTAGGTACATACAGGCTTATATAGGTCTGTTATCTAAAGCTGGCACGTTCACAGTACTCACACTTATGCAATTTCACTATACAGGATGTTTAAAAATATGATTTTGATTCAAAATGCGACTCTAGTTTAAGTGTAGACTAGAGTTAGGTTTTAGTAAGATAGGTGCGTTGTAGATAAATAAATACAAATATATGAGTTACTTGTTATAATATATTTTTAGCAAATTCGAGCGAAAAGTATTAAAAACCAGGTGGAATCAATGGTTACAAAATAGTTTTAAATTTCAATAAATTTTCACATGAACAAAAATAATTTCACCTAAGATAATCTTTACCAAAACAGAAAATAATTATCCCAGAAATCCTCAACAATTTAATTATAATTTAATTATGTAGGTAACAAAGGGTAACGGACGCTCAGTGGTCAGTTACTGGATGAATTACCCTACCTTTTTTTCTAATTGCTTGCCACAGATAAAAACTTTATTACTGTTTTGTAATTTCATCAACTGGAAGGAATCTGTGATCAACTGAGCAACATCATTCGGTTTCTATTGTGGTTACGCGAATGTTCTGGTCTCCTATTCTTCTTCTTTTTCTTCAACGTTTTTTCCATGATTTTAGCACCAGTAGCAGTTGTTCGAAGTCCAATCACAATCAAATGCAAGAGCCAATAAAAAGAGGAAAGACCACAGAATAAACTGGCAATTCCCATTAGAAAAACAAAAACCCTCTCTTAAAAATGCCATCTACTGACTAATGAGCCGTTTTCAGACGAAAAAAAGAAAGGCTGTCAAAGGAATGCAGTTTTGGACCTCAGCCCAATAGCCATGTGTGATACATGTTATTTTCTTGAAATTGAAAATGTTAGTTTTTTTTTCAATACAATATAACTCCAAAAGGACAAACATTTGGCTGTTGACGTCATAGTAACTTTTATTCAGCTCGCTGAGACCTATTCGATGATGTCTCACACATGGCTATTGGACTGAGGTCCAAAATTGCATTCCTTTGACAGCCATTCGTTTTTTTTTTTAGTTCTTCAGAAAGCGGCTCATTTGGAACTACTTTTCTTAGCTGTCAGAAAAATCCCTCATTGAAACGCATATATATATATATATATATAATATACACACCCAAATACATACATATATACTTATATAAATATATAATTGCAATATATAGGTACACGTTTATTAATTAGGTTTTTTAAGCATTTTTTAATCATTATTATCAATTATTATTATTTCTATAGCATTCAGATAGTCTTTAGTAGTTTTTCTGTTTCAGAGTAGTTTAGGCTATTGAGATATAGTTTAAGTTTTTGTTTAGCGCAGGCTTCTGTGGCCTCTATAATATCACAATTAAGAATAATTGTATTAAATAAGAATGGTTGGAGAAATGGGGCAAAGCGTTGACCAAATGTGGTATGCATAGCAGGGGTGGGAAGATGACGGACACGTTTATTTACAATTGTCTCGTAATCAGGTGAGGTGTGAAGTCTACGATGTGCAGATAGAACCGTCCTGTGTATAAATAGTTGTCGTACTGTTAATACTTTGCACTCTGAATAGAGAAGTTGGGTGGAATGTCTATAAGCCTTACTACGCAGTATACTAGCGTATACACTAGTTTGCGTATTGTAACGTCAGTTATATCCCGCATCATTTTCATTCACACAGATAAGTAACGAGGATAGTAACGCGCTCGGATGTTACTGGATAGAACAACAGAAACCAATTCTATTTTGATTCTAATTGAAAGGCAACTAGAACCGTACTATACCGTAAAACGTACTAAAGCAAGTGGCGCTCACACGTTTCTACAAAAGCACTCTCCTTAAGAAAGAAAGAAAGAAAGAAAGAAAGAAAGAAAGAAAGAAAGAAAGAAAGAAAGAAAGAACGAAAGAAAGAAAGAAAATTTATTTATTTGATACTCAAAACAAAACAAAAAAACACACACACAGAATGCGTACAATAATAAAAAAATAACACAGAAAGCGTAAAGGGCGTAAAAAAAAATAAACTGTACAACATGAAAATAATATTGTCAACTTTTAGTCCGGATTTACTTACGGGTGTTGTTATATCGGAAGAGTCCGACCAGGTTTCGCTCCGATTCGCAGAGCTTAATCATGGTGAGCAGAGACGGACATTTACATATTTACATTTACATACAGGCACATACATTGCTTCTGGCCCCACACTAGGATACCCTGTGTCATGGGAACCAGAAACAGCAACGTCACAAACATGTAAACATCCAAGACCTGGGATTTTTTTTTTGTCCCCAGCCGGGATTCGAACCCGGGACCTCTCGCATGGTAGTCAGATGTGCTAACCACTACGCCACAGAGGTCGTTAAAGGTTGAGCCCCCAAAATGGGCCCGATTCAGCATAATGTTGCAACAGAGTGTAAAGTAAAGCACTCTCCTAAACACTAAGATAATCTAAACCGGCCCTTTGATCTAATTTGTTAACTTCATGGTGTGTGGAATACCGTGGAATCCAAAAAGGTTATTATAATCTGTGCCAACTGAGAAGGTGTAGTAAGTAATCTGTGGTGTTTTTCATTGGCGGGAGCTCAGAAGAAGGTCCTTCTGAGGGCGGGAGGGAAGACAATAATTTGACATTGAGTTTTGGAAGAGTCTGAAAAATAATTGAAATAGGAAATCAAAGTCATAAATTGATCTTTATTGTTTTGCTTAGTTAGGTACCAATAAACTTATTGAAATGAAAAAGCCACTAGATAAGAAAAATACCAAAAATTAAAATGATGAAGAAAAACATGTGGTCAATACAAAACTAAAAGCTGCAAAGCCAAAGAGGGGGAGCTGTTTTTAGTTGATTAGCCAAGTGGATTCTACGTCTCATACGTCATTAGATTCACTAGCTGTTAACTAAATTCAATGCTGTTGAGTTTATGAAGGAAGCTCATTTAGTAATTTGTAATGAGGTACCCATGACAAAGTTATGATAAGTATCCGATTTTCGCCTTGCATTCCTTCGTGAGTAGCCAGAACATGTCCAAAAGAGCAAGATTGGCTATCCGTAATAGTGTGCTGGTTCCAATACTGATGTAAGCCTGGTAGCGAGATTTGGGTATGGCAGAAGTCAGAAGAATCATGAAAGTAGGATTAGTGCAGTACAAATGAGATCCTTAAGAAATATGTGTGGTGTTACTTTGAATGACAGAATACGCAATAGTGTGATCGGAGACCGAGGATGTAGAGAAAGAGGATGTAGTGAGTGACTAGAATTGAAAAAAGGAATGTTGCGTTGGTTTGGAGATGTGGAGAGGATGAACGAAGAAGGGCTGAAAGGGACGCCCCAGTTGGACATACTTCGACCAAATAGGGGATGTATTAGCAAAGGGCAAGATGAAAAGTACCCGAAACCGATGTGGGTACATGCCACGACTAATGGATGTCGATGAAGCGAAAGTGATTTGTCAGGATAGTGGCAGGTGACAGTCCGTGGTCTCTGCCTACCTCTCTGGGATACAGGTGTGAGCTTATGTATCTGAATGTATTAAGATATTTATATCTACTGGTGGTCGATAAATACAGAGGCGTCACCATATAAAAAAACATAGTGGAATATTATTTTGCGTCTACATTTTACCCGAGCGAAGCCGGGTTTTCGTCTAGTTTAAAAATAAACTGAAATGTTTTTCCAGTCGTAACAGATCCGATGATAACCCGGAAGCTCTCAAATATCTGCATAAAGAAACCAGCAATATACAAGTTCACTTCTTCTTGGGTCGGACAAGGCCTTGTTACAGCTGATGGTAAGAATTTTCCTTTTAACGCTGCTCGCACAAGGTATTATTTTAAATAAGAGATTGTAATAAAATGAGTAACGCTCTTTTCTGAGAAATTTTACGAGACAGCACTACAGTTAAGTAGGTAACTAGTTACATAGAAAAATTCTCTATTCAGAAATCAGCCCTAAGCTTTTGATAAATTTTGTCTGAAGAATAAAATAATAATATAGTTAGTAGATCCGGACTAATAATTTACAAATTAATAATAGTTAAAATTATTCATTTTGGAACCAATTTTTTTCTTATCACAGAATAGGGAATGGATGAAAATATCAGAAGTGCTTGATATTCTTTTGGTGATAGGAATAACCTTCCTTAACGCGAGAAAAAAGTTTAAATTTTTTTGGCCCCGTAGTTAATTTTTAAATATAGGTACTTTATATCTGTTAACTCAATTTAACATGTATTTCTTAAATTATAATATTTGTACCTCAAATTTGGAAACTGGTAACGCCATCTATGATCAATTTGAGCGCCTAAGTTAGCCCCGGTGTTACCACTAATCAATCTACTGGTGTTTGGTGTGACAGCACCATTGTCCCAATACTGGGACTCAAATTGGGATTAGTTTCTAATTAGATAGGGTAACACTGCTCGTTGTCATTCACACTGTATCGCTTCAACGTCTGGGATCAAGACGAAAATTGTAATTTTGTAGGTTAGTTTTTGTTACTAAGTTCATTAAAGGTGATCACGAAGTCTTGGAGTCTTAACCAAAGGGGATCCTGGGTTGGGAATTACCCTGGAATCAATATCACCCGTTCGCACGGAGTGTGGGTCGGCGAACTGCAAGGAGAGGAGGCGCCGACCACCTGAGGTTACGGCGAGGAAGCTGGACCTTGGATCCGGTGGCAAGTGCAGTGGTGCGGTTGCCGTCGGTGGTGGCCCAAAACAGATCCTTCGACTGGCTGTCGAAGGGGACAGTACCAGTGACGTGGTAAGTCTCGTCACGCCGACGAGGCGGCGTCGTTCGTGAAACATTCCTGGTGGCCCACGAGGGGTCAGGAGACATAAATCAAACATTCCTGGTGGCCCATGAGGGGAGCCAGGATTTAATTCAAACAATATCTTTCCATTCGTCGTTCTGGGCTCAGTACGGCATATCAGACATAGAGTGGGACAAGTGAGTCCTGGCACAAGCCTTTGGCGGGAAATTTAAAAATCTTTTAGTTAACCCTGCATAATATATAGTCTGAATAACCCATCTTGATACTTTTGCTTAACTTGATTATTTGTTTAATTAGTTTGGAGTCTCCAATGAATTTTGTCCAAACATAAATATAAGCAAAACGAAAACATTAACTTCATCAAAACCAACATTTCCACTCCACCAAAAACAGGGATGTATAAATAAATTAAATGCGATTGTAAATATAGAATAAAACTTTAATAAAAATAAAATAAAATAGAGAACATTTGTATGCAACGGGGTATAGAACAGAAGTGAGCTTATTGCCATAACTAAAAAACATTAAAATCTTATTAATGTTACCACTTACAATAAAAACATAAATACTTCATGTTTATTTATTAAAAATAGTTGGGCCAGCCAATAAGTAAAGTAAAAATACATAAATCATGCTTTTCCATACATATTAGAAACAGTTAGCTAAAATATGCGAACACTGTACCCATAGATCAGTATATTTACTGACTGTACCACATAAATTATGATTCAATTAAATTCAATTCAATTTGAACTTAAAGGTACAGGACTTAACTTCCTATACGATCTTAAAAAAGTTTTTCTATTAATATTCCCTATACCAATTATATTGGTTGCCTTACATTTAGACTTGAAAGATAACTTCTTCATAAAAGAGGATGTGATGAATGAGGCTTGGCCGCCGCTGTCCAGCGAGGCTCTCACAAATAGTTCATGTCCCCTAACATCAAACACTTTCACTTTAACAGTTGGTAATAAAACCTGTGTAGAGGAGCTATTTGTGTGAAACGCAACAGCTTGCACTGGATCTGCATTGCCATCACTATGCAGCAGCGTATTGTAACCCAGCTTGCAGATTTTAATTTAAAATAAAACCTGCACCGGCCCTTGTGATCGTTGAGGCAAGTTGTACACAACTTTTTAAAGGCCACAAACTTAAAGACGATCACTTGGATCGTTGAGGCAAGTTGTACACAACTTTTTAAAGGCCACAAACTTAAAGACGATCACTTTCAGGTGCCATTTTGAAGCGTGGGCATTCAAACAATAAAATGACCTATATTATCGCAAAATTTGCAAGTCCTTGAAGAGGTACCTTTCATGGCAACATTGGTAACTTTTGAGGGTTTTTAGTGAGAGAGCTCTCGTGAGCATTGGTTTCCACTATCTTTGAGCGCCATAGCTCGCTTTTCTAAATAAGTTAGAAATTCAACCATTGTAGGCAGAGCTTCTGGATTTCTGTCCAGTTGAAAAGCTCTGCTGGTATATTGTTCCAACTTTTTAGTTAAAATGGATATCAGCAACATATCCCACTTCTCTGTAGGCTGCTCTAAATTTTTCAGAGCATAAAGATGTTGCTGGACTTCTGAAATAAAAGACCTTATAGAGGCTGCAGTACCCCGCTCCATAGCAGGCAATTCTAATATGAAGTTGATGTGGTTATTTATCAACCGAGCCTCATTCTCAAACCTCCTCTTCAACAAAGCAAGGGCTTCTTTATAAGATTCATTCGCAAGTGGCAAATTTACAATCACAGCTAAAGCATCATCTCTTAAATACTTTCGCAGATAAAACAACTTTTGAATATCTGAGAGTGATGTATTCTGATCGAATATCGCAGTGAACAAATCCATAAATGGAACATATTTTGTAAAATCCTTGCCACTAAATATAGGAATCTCAATATCAGGCAGTTTTGCGGTATTCGGACTCTTTGAGACCGTGGGAGAGGGTTCAGCAGTAGACTTTAACGCCTTGTCCAACTTTGAAACAGCTAAAATCCAGCGTTAAAATCTCTAGCTGGATCCTCTCATAATCCCGCAAAGTAGAGACTAACTTATCCTTACGAGCTTGTAACATTTCACGTGAAGACGAGGTCAAGGTCTCAGTCACAAAGTTTAATAAACGAGCTACTGCACCTTTTAACTGTCCGCGTTGTACCCGGAGCACAGCCAATTTCACCGCCATCGTTAATGGTAAGACGCACTTCCGCACACGTTATTGAAATCCGTTCTTAACTCCTTGTTTTGTTAAAACTCACCAAATACCGGAAGAAAATTCGTTTGTTTATTTACAAGTGTCAGAAGGATGACAAGACAGGTGTGCCAACCCGGCGTCACACGATGAACACGCAGTATGGCCAATCAAGCGGTAGCGGTATCACAGATTAATCGATTCCGTGTCAAACCATAGTGTCGTACTTTTCGAACTTCTTTTGTTTCGAAAGATGACGATCGATTTTTTCCTGATAAAATATCAGGAAAATCAAAGAAATCTCTCGTTTTTTCACACTATTTTCCTTAGCGATTATCACGGGACAACTGAACTTTCTCGTAACTCGGCGCGCCACAAACTTTTAAAACCTTCTTAGGTATATCAACACCACATCACATTTATACTCCATCGAAAAATAATTTTGGGGCACTGGTTATCGAAGGACCACGATTCGCATGTATAAGTAAATTAAATGCGATTGTAAATATAGAATAAAACTTTAATAAAAATAAAATAAAATAGAGAACATTTGTATGCAACGGGGTATAGAACAGAAGTGAGCTTATTGCCATAACTAAAAAACATTAAAATCTTATTAATGTTACCACTTACAATAAAAACATAAATACTTCATGTTTATTTATTAAACAGGGATAATAAAGATGCACCACATAAACTTATAAACATTTATTAATTCTGAACCACAATCAAAATCTGATTCAAGAAATCTAATGCCTTGTTTCTTAACGCAGTAAAATTCATTAAAAATGGAACGGAACCTTCCTTTCTTATCCCCCTCATTGTATTAACACCAACTTCTGAAATAGTTGGCAGATTATTATCACCTAATAACTGGATTAAGACGTAATCATATTTTTTTTCTCAACATCTTTGAGTTCTTTGACTAAGTCTTTGATCTGACGTTTAAAATTTTCGTCTTCCGACATACCTTACAACAAGAAATAATTCATGTTTGTTTTAAAACATTATTACTCGTAAGTACAAAAATATAGGTAAAATTATGTTGAATAGAAACAAAAGGTTTTTTCTTGTTTAAATCTAGGATTAGAATCAAACTGTTCGGGCTGTACTACTTGCAGCTGAAATACCTAAGTTTGACAGTCAGAGTGTGGCCATATGAAGAATTCAGTCAGACTCTATTCCTTGGTCAGCTACGTATAAAAAAAAATCCACCTTGAAAAGATGTCAATGTCATTGTCACCACAGATATTTTTTTTTCATACGTAGCGGACCAAGGAATATGTCTGATAATTATGCCGTACTGACCCCAGAACGACGAAAGAAAAATATTAAGATTGTTTAAAAATTAACTACGAAGCCCAAAAAATTGAAACTTTTTTCTCGCGTTAAGGAAGGTTATTCCTATCACCAAAAAAAAAATCAAGCACTTCTGATATTTTCATCCATTCCCAATTGTACTTAGCCACGTAAAGTCGGCTTCCCACGGACAAGTTTAGTACCACGTTCAAAGATCGGTTGTGCTATGCGTGAACATTTCTAGACAAGAAATGACGACTTGTACTGGGAACTACATCAAACCTTGGTCGTATGAACCTTGCAATAAGATTCCAGAATTCCCACTTTGGGCAGTTGGAAGATAGGTACAGTGAGAACTAGTTAAATTTTTGTTAAGGAACGCCCAACTTATTTTTGCAGTGTCTTACTGGAAACGTCATCGCAAGATCATCGAGCCTTCTTTCAACCAGCATGTTCTAGACGGTTTTATGGATGTTTTCAACAGAAGATCTGAGCTATTTGTGGCCAACTTAAAGACAATGGTCGGTAAAGGCGAATTCGACCATCAACCTTTCTTAGCCAGAATGACTTTGGAGTCTATCTGTGGTTGAGTATTTTTTTTTTTTTTAACTTATGCCCGCGACTTTGTCCGCGTGAACTTTGAATTTAAGTTCCAACCTTGAAAATAACAATGGTTTTCTATTTTTATTTTCAAAGCCAGGACTTAGGTGATCAAGAGTAGGTACTTTTAGCACATGTGAAATTAATGCTGAAAAAAAGGCTCTACGTGTGTTTCTAAGCACAATAATTAATGTTTTATCTATTTAATAGTATATGTTCATTATTAGCTTTATTCTGGACACCCATACTTAATTTTTCATCGGAAGAGCCCAACTAGGTTTTCCTCTCTCTGGAACCTATACTATTGACTCGCATTTGTAATAAATTTTAAGAAAATCCGACCATAAATATTTTATTTTTTGAATTATTTTTGGCGCCCCTTTTCACCCTCTTAGGAGTTTAGTTTTGAAAAACCGTGAAATCAAGATGTCCTATAACCTCGTGTGGCCCAAAGTCAAATAAAATGTACAAAAACATATTGTTATTTTCAAGGTCGGGCCGCAAGAGGCTATCCTATATTTATCAAAGTTTCGTATAAATAATTTCTGTTGTATCTTGTTGTTTATGATATCTAGTGCTGTGTTCAGGATCCTAGATTCACTTTTGTGCGAATCGTTCTTCTTTCTCTTACATTTATACATAGTTTCGTAGAAATAGTTTCCGTCGTAAATTGAATCCAGTGCCAGGTTCGGGATTCTAGATTCACTTGGATTAGATTCACTTTGTTTGGCTTTCAAATCATATCTCATTAACCCGGCGAGCATGAGGTGAAAAAAAGTTACACTAAGAATGAGGCAGGGTATCTCATACCCAGAAGGTAATGTGTCTCTAAACCATTTTTATTTTTTTTAATTAAATTTTCTTAATTTTGCTTTTAAATATAAGGGTTTTTAGAATGAAATTAAATAAATACAAGTGGATTATTATTGATAAAAAAATATTTATTCTTTTATTTACACTATGCATTTATACGCCCAAATGTTAAGGGTGTCAAACAATCAACAATAAAATCAACTCAGTGACGAAAACAAAACAAAAACAACTTAAAACTTGATTGTAATGAAATCTTCTATTCCTAAGTGATTAATCATATTTTTTTTATTAGTTAGACAATTAGCTAGATGTGTCGTTGTCAGCACAGTCTTCGCACATCAATTTCGCATGCTCCATGCATATTGGCTTGCAGACATGTTTTGTTTTCCTGTCTTTCTTGTTGGGGCAGTCCTGCCATCTGACATTTCATCCAAGCATATCTGCAGGTCTTCCAGATGTAGGTTCACCAAGCTGTTTTGCGATTCACTGGCATATGTAGCTCTGTATATATTTTTTGCATTTACTTGATTGCAGAATTGTTCGTAAACCATTGACAGGCCCAAATTACGAATAAATTGTGTCCTCCGGATTGTATCCTTTTGGTTTGCTTGATAAAATATGCGAGCATTGATAGCTGCAATGTTCAAGATACCATAGAACAACGTAAAATTAACCTATAATATAACATAAAATGTATTATCATATGCTTGATTCACAAAAGAGGCTAAAACAAATACTAAGAAACAAAAAATAAAAAAATAATCTGAAAAAGTACATTACGTAAAAAAATACATCTGAAATGAGGCAGGGTATTACATACCCGGGACACCTTTGCGCGCGTATATCCCGGCCGGCACCTCACGCCACACGGCGATCACGCCACTATTATCTCCCGTAGGGGAAGGTGGGGCCCCTTCGTACGGTTTTCACATTTAATTTTTTTTCTTTTTTATTTTTTCATGAATCAATCACCTGACAGCTTAAATTTATTGTCTAACTATCCGCGGTTCATATAAAAAAAATACAGATAATTTCATCTGATGTTTCAGCTATAATTATGATTTAAACTAAATCTGGAATACGTACGAATCTGCCCCAACAACGGGGCACCTATGTACAGTGATGGGGGTACCTTCATACGCTGTGAGGTAGTTCCGTACATGCGATTAAAACGACATTTAATCAAAATTATTTTATTAGCAATGTAATTAAACACAAAAATAAAGAATTAACTTCAATTAAACAAAAATAAAATACTTTTCTTCTATTCAACCAAAGTTACATACATATATTCTTATGTAAAACAAAACTTAAAGATTTTTCGTAGAATTAACGAAAATTAAATTACTTTTCTGTAACGATAAGCCATGAAATTGCTTCATTGTCTACGTAAATCAGTTATCTTAAATTTAGAATCACATTTTTTAATCTTTGGTGCGGATTAGTACTGCTAAAAGTTGTTAATTAACAAGATAATAAAAACTATTGAACAGTGAAATTAGAAAAAAATACTGAAAAAGTGAAAAGTTTTGATGTTCTAGAAGTACAAATTTTTGGAGGCTTTGGTTCAGGAAGTATCATTTCAACATCAGTTATATAAACAGTATGAATATCTTCAACATTAGGGAAATCTAGTATTTTTTTGTTTATAAGTCCGCACCATGCTTCTGTGAAAAAATAATAACAAATAGGTATTAAAATATACATATATACGTGTATCGACGATGGAAAAACACAGGACAAAGTTAATGCAAAAATTAGCAATTAGCACAGTAAATCGTATTTACCTACCAGTTGGGGCACATTCGTACGCGTTCATATGTGCCCCATTTGGTTCCGTCCGAAAGTACCCCACTAACTAAATAACAACAAAATATAACTTCTTTCAATATCAATAGGAAAACGTCATAAATTAAGTATTGAAAACGTATCTTAAGTATATTTTGCTAGTTACTGATAAAATACTCTACACGAAAACTTATTTTATCTACGGTAACAATAGACAAAAACATCGATCAAAAAATTACTTACCGAGCGAGAAAACACCTGTCTGCCTCTCACTTCACTCTCACCAGTGCGAATGGCGTGATACTACGTTGACGTAAAGTTGGTACCTAGACTCACGCACACATACAAAAGCAAGACCGTACGTTGTTTCGTTCAAATTTTATTTTGACTGTATGAATGTGCCCCGCGTACGAAGGGTAACGATCTTCCCCTACACCCCTTTTTTGGGTGAAAGGCTTTGTGCACCATAACCGCCACCCTTGGGGGAGGGCGACGGCCGTGTGTCGGACTCTCCTCTCCTAATAATAGGAGAGGCATACCTCCTAAAACACCCCGGGGGCCGTCCTGTCGCTCGTGCAATGGGGCGCCGCCGGATCTCGCAAGTGGTAAACCACAACGCGAATGCGACAGCGGTGCCCCGGCGACGTCGACCCGATTCGCAAGGAGTCGGGCCCACCCTCACTGGAGAAGGGGCATGGGCCCCCCACCCCCTTCTCCCGTCACGATGTCGGACGGCAGGTCCCCCAACCTGCCGTCTGTGACCCTCACTCAACCGGCGGCGCAAGGTCCTCGCAGCGTCCCCCGCGCCACCGGCTCTCCCGGCGGAGAGGCGCGAGCTCCCCAAGCCTCCAGCTACCAAAGACCCGTTTTTTGGCCCTCTGCCAGGTCTTCGGCCCATCAAGTCAAACCCTCCCATGAAACATCCCTCGGCCAGGGCAATATGGGGTGACCAGTCCCTGGTCCCTGGCTTACCTCCTGCAGTGTCCCCTCCCAGGCCCGGCTTGTGAATCTCGCGCCCCTCCCCGCCCCTCCAGCCCTCTTCCATGCCCTCTGCTGGACAGAGGGACATAGAAAGGGCCCCCACCGTGTGTTTTTTATAGAGGTTGTCTCCTCGCGGCCCGAAGGCCCCCGGCCCCGCTCAATGTGGGGTTACGGGTGCGGGACCCCGCGGGACATCCAGCAGCGCAAGCCACTGGACGTCCCCCTCCCTCTGGTTTTGGTCCGCGCCGGCCGAAGCCGGTACCCCCCATATCTGGAGGGCGTTCCCCTATCCGCCACCCGGGGGACGCGTCCGATGGAAGACCAGAAATTCCACACGGACTCCCGTACACCCCTGCCTCCAGCTACTGAACGGGCCAGTGTTGCCGAATGATTATTTTAAAAAATACACAATTTTTTAATTGGGTCTGGGTATGAGATACCCTGCCTCATGCTCGCCGGGTTAAATGTTATGTGGACTTTATTCAATAAAAAATACACAATATAACTTAATAACTTTACATAAAAACTTAATTAACAATATATGAAACTAATCTACTATAAACTAAATTATATAAATAATACTTAACTAATAAAACTAATATAAACTAATATCTAATTATATATTTACAAATAAAAAACTTGCCCCAGATCGGTGTCCCGCGGCAGAGAGCCTAGGATGCTGGCAACATTCCCCCTTTGAATAGCCAGACTTATTCTCTGGCCGAGGTATGCGCCAGCTCTCCGGTCTCCCGTGGCATGGATAAGGCGCGTCGACAGCTCTTTAAAGAGCGAACGCGCCTCGGGGCCCCACGGGCCTAGTGTCTCGACCCCAAACGGCGCAAATATGTATTGGTTACCCAATGACGCATGTTTCCGCCGTTTGAGGCCTTCCGCTGCACTGGCCGCCGAGCCAGCCGCCCTTGTACTCTAAGAAACATGGGAAGGCGCCAGCGTGTCGACACAAGTGGAGTCCCACACTAACGGCCTCCCATGTTTCCAGGGAATTGACGTCATTCCGTTGGGCCTCTTACCATCATCGCGGAATACTCCTGGAGGTTCCAGCATTGCTGGAACTCCAGATGTGGCGAGGGCCCTTTGGATGACGTCATTTAAGGCAGCATGCCTCGGTAAGCGGCCCGCACTCCGTTGACACGAAAGCCCGTGGTGACCCAAATGGTCAACGTCAGCGCCGCAGGGGCACCGATGGGGCACAGTGACGGCGCAACCCAGACGCAGTCCCACAGCAGTACTGAAAGAAATGTTGTCCATCAGTGTGCCAATTGCCACTGATGGATGGGCCTGTAACCAATAACCCGACTCGCGTTCTGCGACAGCAAGGAGGCGGGCACGCTCTGCGTTGCTGACACTAGATTCAACTAGCTGTTTTTGCGTCAGCTCGCAAAGCGGCCCGTCCCACTGTCTCTGCACTATCGGGTCCTTCGGTGGGTCAGTGGATGGGCAAGCCAGTCTCCATGCCTGCTTGGCCTCCCCACAGCATGAGACCTCAATCGAACCCAGGGATGGGCTGATAATTTGCTTATACAAGGCCTCGATGCTGTGGATGGAAGACAAGAAGGCAGGCAGTGCCACGCTTGTCACTTTTCTGACTCCGAGGCCTCCCAACCTAATTGGGAGGGAGGCCTGGAGCCAGGCTCGTTCCGGAATGGGACAATTTAAAATTTGTATTAGGGCCAAATGAATCATTCAATCTATTGGCCCCAAGAGTGCCGCCTGCCTAAAAAGCGGGAATTATAAAAAAACCTAAATTTTATAAGAATTATAAAATTAAAAAAATTATTAATAAAAAATAAAAAAACCTAATTATCTCATTTCAATATCTCGATAGTCTTCGAGTACATTATTGCACTCGAAAATCCAAAAATGAAAATCCACCAAATGTCAATCTGGTACACGAAATGAAAAATCAGAGTATAGTTTTGTTTCTATATGGCTCATGTATCATTGTACGATCCATTATGCGGATTATGATATCATAAAATATGCACATTAAAAGCTATGAGAGCAATCAACAACTTGTAATGCTAAAATATTTGCTAATATTTACATTATTGTTTGGAGTCATAAAGACAAAAAACCCAGCTTATTTATTTGAAAAAATAATCTGGCGTTGATCTATGATAGGTGACCGCGACAAAATCAGGGTATGTTCAAACCCGCTTGGTGTGCCTGAAAATCGAACTGCCGGCTTCCGCGGTAGCTTCCGATTTCAGGCCACCAAGTGCTGGTATGACATTCCTCCACCCTTAAGACAGCTTAATTCTACAGCTAGCTGTATATAAAAAAGTTCTCCTTGAGTCGCTGAAGTTTGTCTCTCATTAACCAAATAACTCTGCCTCTTCATATTTTCTAGACGCACTTTCGCTCGGGTTTACCCAATTTACTTATTTCCTCAATTCAATTACTATGTAACTCTAATATTTTTTATTTTTGACATGTACATGTACATATACATAATTTAATAACGTAATTATTTTTCATAGGACTTATTTTTTTAATTCAATTATTTAATTATGTAATTCTAATATATTTTTGACATTTATAATTAATAACCTAATTATTTTTCATAGGGTACAAAATGATTGCTAATTACTTCGTTGTCACGAAGCAGCCACAACACTCAATCATTATTTTACTATCTAAATTATTATTATCATCATGACATTTATTTCTAATTCAATTCAATTCAATTTATGTATTTACTTATTTAATATAATGTAACTACGATTATGCTATCAAAAATTTTTATAATATGATTTTTTAATATCCAATTGCTGCCAACTTAATTACATACTAATTTAGTGTCGTTTGTCCGAGTGCTGCACGTTGGCACACCACCGGTTAGTGACGGAATATCAGCGCTGAGTGCTGAGTCAGAGCCCCTTTGCATTTGCCACACTCACAATTTGTTACCTTGTGCTTTTAAATGCTGATTTGCCTTGCTCAATTTTGTTGCTGATTTTTTTGTTTCCTCAATGCTGTAAAAAAACGCTTTGTTCTATTTCAACTGTTAGCAGATGCAAATAAATGTTGTATCTCTATCATATATCTTAATATGCTAAACTGTTTATAACTCCCCCATCACGCTGATAATATCTTTTCGTAACGAACTCTACTTAAATTCCAGAAACAGCAATCGGCCTGTCCGTGGAAGACGTTGACGCGGTAGTGAATGAAGAATACGGCAGGGCCGTGCACAGAATTACGAACCTTTACTTCAAAAGATTCACTACTATCTGGCATCACCCTCTATGGTTATATAAGTGGACCACTAATTTTAATGAAGAAGTCAAGACCGTAAAAGTACTGAAGGCTATGACTACTAGTGTAAGTGCCCTATTTTTACATTTATATATTGCAATTTTTGAACTAAAACCAGCCACTAGTCTTACAAGCCTCCATTAATCCGGACTTGGCCCCCGTGGTGGAGTATGGCCTATACCTTCCTCAGGGAAGAGACCCGTGCCCCTCGGTGGGGACATGATGGGTTGATGATGATGATGAACTAAAACTTTGGTAGTCTCAACAACGAAACGAGCAACCGACAATGCGAGCTCCGTCTCTGCTCATCATGATTAAGCTCTGCAAATCAGAGCGAAACTTGGTCGGACTCTTCGACAAAAAACAAGTACAGTCTGATTTTTTATTCCGTAGAATTTTGCCATTTCATAAGGTTGCTACTAAAAAAGCTCTCCACCGAAAAAAGGAAAAATTTGGCCCATTTGATGCAATAGAAAATAAAATGCTCGATATATTTTTTTATTTTACCTCGAAAAAGTTAAATCAAAGTATTGACTTACTCAACAAAAATAGCAAATATTCCAATATCACTCTACGAGGTGGATACATACACTAAAAAATAAAATGTTTAGACTCAGATGTTCTAAAACTATACAACTGAAAAATGTGCTCGGCGAAAAATGTTTGTAATCTCCCACATGTAAAAGATGATAACTGTCAGAATTATACGGAATTAAAAATCAGACTATAATAGGCTCTTCCCACGGTGCGCGACTCTGCGGATATCCGCGCACGGCTGATGTCCACGTACCCACCCATCCGCAGATTCGCGCACCGTGGGAAGAGTCTCGTGCGTGGTGCAAGGATGTCCGTGGTCGTCGGCCGTGCGCAGATATCCGCAGAATTGAGCACCGTGGGAAGGTAGCTTTAAGTGTATCCGGATAACAGTTTAGAATATTGCAATCATGTTTTACATGGAATGGTAGTATGACATACTTACATGATGCCTTCTAGTGAAGGAAATGTAAAGACTACAGGACAAAGTAATTGCATAAAATTTGTGCGAGTACTAACGTGATAGAGACATGGTAGAGACTGATAAAAAATATGTTGCATGACATATTTTTTTACGTTTGGAATAAAATGTAAGCTAAGCCATAGAATATAAAATTATTCCTTGAAGTTATATCCCCATTGAGGGGCACGGGTCTTTTCCCTGAGGGGTCCACAATATTATTTACTTTAGTTTTTCACCTAAACTAAAAATTATAAAAATATGTTGTTTCAGGTGTTGCAGAAAAAGAAAGCTGCAATGTTGAAAGCAAAGAATGACCCTACAAGTGCAAGTAAGAAATAACACTTATTCTTACTATATTGTATAGGAAGAAAGAGACAGATAGAAATAAAAAAAGAAAGAAAGGAAGAAAAAAAAGTTTTTGAGCGACACAATACCCAAAAACTTAAAATCACGCAACAAAACACAACAGTCAACAAAAAATTGTGTAGCGGCAGAAATACAAGAAACACAAACACAAACAATAACTTCTTCAGTTCTAAGGTCAGGATTGAGGAGGTTAATTATAAAATATCAGAAATAATCGACTGACTTCGGAAGGCGAAGGACCTCAGACGAAGGACACAGCCGCTCGCAAAGCTAACGTATACATTGCAAAGTCAATTAACTCACAGATTAGAGTGCGACAAGTGAGTCGTGGCTCAAGCCTTTGGCGGGAAATTTATAAATCTTTTAGTTGATAACCCTGCATATAGTCTGAATAAACCATCTTGATACTTTTGCTTAACTTGATTATTTGTTTAATTAGTTTGGAGTCTCCAATGAATTAAGTCCAAACATAAATAAATATAAACAAAACGAATACATTAACTACATCAAAACCAACATTTCCACTCCACCAAAAACAGGGATAATAAAGATGCATGCACCACATAAACTTATAAACAATTATTAATGCTGAACCATAATCAAAATCTGATTCATATCTTTTTTCTCAACATCATTGAGTTCTTTGACTAAGTCTTCGATCTGACGTTTAACATTTTCGTCATCCGACAGACCTTACAACAAGAAATAATTCATGTTTGCTTAAAAACATTATTACTCGTATGTACATACTAAAACATAGGTAAAATCATGTTGAATAGAAACAAGTTTTTTTCTTGTTTAAATCTAAAGACGAGTATCAAACTGTTTGGGCTGTACTACTTACAGCTGAAATACAGTGCCACCATCTTAGCTGTTCAGTTAATAGCGGCGCTAGTGGAGAATTTAGTAGTAACATTAAGAAATTTACCTAGAAAAATGAGAATATTTTAAGTCAAAGACCCGTATTTTAATTTGAGTGCAAATATATCTATAAGTCTTAGTAAGTGAATAAATAAAACATAAAATCGGTAACAGGATTTACAATTAGTTACAATTTTCCCCACCTGAACAGATAACTTGGTGGCGCTGTACCTAAGTTTGACAGTCAGTAGTGTGGCCATATGAATAATTCGAAATAAATCGCGTCCCAGGACTCGTTTGTCACACTCTAACAAAATAACTCTGCTACTCAATGTACATCGAATAATCATAATAACATACAAATTGTAAACAGCTAAGTGATATTTTATAAACAACAGCAGAAAGAAAACGTAAAAGACAGCAGACAAAACAAAAAACAAATTCTTAATTCTAGGTTCCAGCAATCGGTTAAAGACATTCATGGACTTTCTATTGGAGATACGAGCGGAAGGCTCTCTGACAGATCAGGAGATCGGTGAAGAGGTAGACACGATGATCATGGCTGGATTCGATACGTCTTCCACTGCCCTGCTCTATATTATGCTTCAGCTGAAGATGTATCCGGAAGTACAAGATAAAGTTTATCGTGAGTAAGTAATTAAGGTGCACTGCAAGTCTAAACAGCACTAAAATTCCTTCCTTAAATAACCGATTATGTTTCTTCTTCAATGATTCATCATCACCATCATCATTCAGCCACAAGAAATCCACTGCTGGACAGAGGCCTTCTCCATGGATTTCCAAAAAGACCGATTGGAAGCGGCTTGCATCCAGCACCTCCCTGCCACTTGGATGAGATCGTCTGTCCATCTTGTGGTTGGTCGTCCTACACTGTGCTTCAATGATTAGTCCAGTTTATCTAAAGGTTGTCTGAAAGAAATAAAGCCGTCTGTACTTTTAGGTTAAAAACATGTGTGTAATCCTTTTTATGTACAACAATTTGTACATAATACAATTGTTTTTTTATTAATCTGTACAAGAAGTTAACTACTCAGGCCGAGACCATTTTTCTTTCACTCATTTGAAATTTATCACAGATTTCTAAGAATAAAACATGCTCATGCAACTGTATCATCTTAAAAATATTCTATTTAAAGTGCCGTTGCAATACCGGCCCGTCGGCACGGCAGGTCTACGGGGTCTGGCCGTATGCGCCGTAGTTTACGTTGGACCCACGCCGGCTGGCCCGCAGGGCTTGAGGGGCGGGGAGGTAGGAGTAAATGTTGATGGCATGATTTGGCCTATTGCACTTACGTACTGATATCATTCATACACTTTCCAACGGCTTATTCACTCATACTATCACACGGGAGCACTCGGACGCATGATTTAATCTTCTAACAATATTGTGGTATGTATTTGTTTTGAAACGCTCGTAGCCTCGGCTGCCTGAGTGATCTTAAGCGACCACGAAGGTTAAGAAACATAGGGCGCGTTCAGTGCATGGATGGATGACTGTCTATCACTTACGCTAGTGGCAATTTTCCAAACGGTTCCCTGCTTCGCAAGGCACGTTAATCAGTTGGTGCTGGCTGTCGTCAATAGATGGCAGTCTTTAAGCCAAGTCAGAGGTCTTAGGGTGGCTTGAAAACTTCTGATAGTAAGACCAGCCACCAACTTAACACAGGTTCTTGGTAAAGCAGCCATGCCCTGTGAGAAGTGGTATTAAGTGATAGGTCGGGGCCCCATGCGCCCTCTCCACCCACGGTCGCAGGACCGGCCTGAATGCCTCCACAAGCCTCCTACTCGCGGAGGGCTCCTCCAACCTCAGGGCCCACTTCCAGAAGAGATGATCGCGAGCCTCCTGACTCCAGCAACCGATCTCCGCCAGAGCGGGCCACCCCCCACTATTCTGCACCAGGACACGCCTCTCGTAAATCTGCTCGAGAAAACCCGTCTCGAGGTTCCAGAAGAAGACACGCCGCCTCGTAAGAGACAGATTTATATCAGGATCAACTAGTTTGGCCTATGCTAGACTGGTTTATACTATTAATAAGGCTTAGGACAAATTAGTTTGCACTAGGCTATACTAGTTAATCCTATCGCGTTAAGGAAAAACTAGTTTAGCCTAGGCAAAACTAGTTTGTCTTGAAATCGGGTTTGGCCGGTAACATAATATATTATGATTACAATATCTTTCTATTCATTCATATGTCTGGATGCTAATGTGTTCTCATTATTTTGCAATCATTAAATTTGTTACTAAATTAAATAGGCTATTGGGGGCATTACACGATTACCAGACGTAATATTATACCCTGTACTAACTTCTTAAACAATATATTTATGTCTTGTTTAATAATAATAAAAGAATAATAAACTCACGCCCGTTATCCCCGAGGGGGTAGGCAGAGGCACCAATCACTAGAACTGGGTCCACATTTTGCACAGTTTATTAGGTCCCATACGTGACAAGTGGCCAGCCTGTCGCCGTAATCGTTATCGACGATAGTTTACCGTCGTTTTTTAATAAAGTTTCTCGCATTTCAGAATACAACAAATATTTAAAGGCACAAACCGGGTCGTGACAAAAGACGATCTTTCTCAGCTTGTCTACATGGAGGCGGTCATCAAGGAGACGCTCAGAGTGTACCCAATGGCTCCTGTGATAGCGCGAGAATCGGAGTGCGATGTAGAACTAAGTAAAGTTACACATTTATACATCCACCCATTTCCTCTTGGCTACAGCACCTTCTTAATTCTTTGCCGTAATATTTTAGTAAACCTTAGGCCTGCAATGAGGGCGGTTCCCATCAGTATGCTGGTTGCTTCCGCGATTGATGCTCGTATCACCACGATATAGCTGTTTACTGTACTGGGTGTTACAAAATTGACGACCAAAAATCCATGTCGGGAGGGATACCAATCGTGCAACTGTTAAATCAGTTTGAAGATTGGAATCGCTTCTGGATTTGGTGAGCTTAATTAGACTCCTGGGTACCAGAACATTATGCAGGTGGGGGCACTTGGGGGCGACGTTTTCTTTTTGTGCCATTGGCCTTAGTATAAGTGTTCCACGTTTGTGATGTCTTTGCCTGGTTACCACAGCACAGGTATCCTAGTTTGAGACCAGGTCAAGTAATTGTGTTGTGTGGAAGTTATTATTATTGTTTACAGGGCGTCCCACTGCAATGTCCCAATTCAAAAATCCTTAAATAAAAATCACAGAAACTAAAGAATAAAAGTTTGAAAATGGAACACATTTTTGAATTATTTCTGTATAATCAGCCGGCCGCATTGCGATGGACAAAATCGTTGCGTCTTTCGGCAGATTCAGGATACGACAGAGACTTGGTTGAACAGAAACTCGATTTGTTGCATACAATACCCTTATTACGTATCTTTTAAAAATCAGAATCAAAATCAAGAATTTATTTCAACGTAAAGAATTTACATTCTGCTTGTTGAATGTCAATGTACATACAGTTATGTATAATGTTAGCCGCTGCCTTGGGGCCGTCTGTAGTGGAGAAAAAGGCAGCGAAAAAAACCTCCACTCTGACCATCTTTTCTCAAATCACCTTAAAGCTAATACAAATAAAACATACAAAATAATATCTTGGATGTGTTGAACACAAGACACATTTATCCTCTGATTTAATTTAATATTAAACTACTATTTAATGCCATACGTCCTTGTCTTCTAAATAATCGTTGATTTTATAATAAGCTTTTTTGCAAAGAGTGTGCTTAACACTATTCTTAAATCGCGTTGGGGGTAACTCTAATATAAATCATTGTATCATGTACCTACTTAAGTTATTAGGGACGTTATGCATATATCTCAAGTGGGTACAGATTAATTAGTAATAGGTATTTTAAAATGATAATGTCAGTCGTATGTCCCTAAGGAAATGTCAGGCTTTCATGTTTTTTAACGAAATTTCCCATCAAATGTCAAAATTCATGGTCTTCCTTTTATTGCTGACACTATGTTATTAAGCAAAAACTAATCCTTATGATGAAGCCTTTCGATCGGTATGACAAAGCTACAGGGTAACTTTATTCTCGTGTAGCGGGTTAAATTCCCGTTTCAACCATGTAATTATTTAAAAAATCTATGAATGCAATCTGGAATATTCAAGGTACTTTCCCTCTATGTGGCATGGAGGGAAAGTACCTTGAATATTGGCGCTATTTGACTACGTCCCACGACGCCCTGTATACCATGCTTGTGTTAGTGGAGAGGTCTGCAAGGCTAAACTTAGTCTTTTTCAGATAACTTTACTGTGCCGGCTGGCTCCAACATCTGGATCAATGTTATGGGCATGCACCGTGACCCCACTTGGGGTGACCCGTTTGAGTTTCGGCCCGAACGCTGGTTAGACCCATCGACTCTGCCCAGAGACTCATCGTCGTTTGCAGCCTTCAGCCTCGGGAAGCGTGGTTGTATAGGTGAATTATCGTCATGATCATTATCAACCCATTATGTCCCCACCCAGAGGCACGGGTCCCTTCCCGAGGAAGGTATAGGCCATACTCCACCACGGGGGCCAAATCCGGATTGTTGGAGGCTTGTAAGACTAGTGGCTTGTCTTAATGTCAGAAGTTTTTAAGCCGCCCTAAAGCCTGACTTGGCTTAACGACTGCCATCTATCGAGGGCAGCCGGCGCCAACTGCTTAACGTGACTTGCGAAACACAGAACCGCTGGGAAAAAGGCCACTTCATTTCATTTCAAGTTCATAAAAAAAAACTAGATGCCGCTGTAAGAAGACCAAAATGTCATCATATTTTTAGGTCTGTGGTTTTAATCGTTATTAATCTGTGATAGTCTAAACATCTCTTTGTAGTCTGTGATCTAAACTAGACTTTGTTTCGAAACTGTTGAAACTTGAAAGTTATCGAAGTATTTTTACTTTGTATATTACATACGTACGTGAATTGTGTCTTTGCTCGTGACTAGCCCATGCATTGTGCATTTTTGTACAAAAAAATTGGACAGGCACCACAGATAAGGTACAGTGAGTCATGACGTCATTTACCACCATCTATCGGTAATTTGCGGTAACTACTATTTATTTTTAATGACGCTCTGAAAAGCCCTCGTTGTCATTTTACTGACTCGATTATCATGGGATGAAGTTTTAAGGTGCTGTAGGTATCTTCTAGGATCTAACCAATCTCTGCAATAAACTGTCACAGTTTATCAACTATAATATTTGTTTTTGCGAAATAAATATTGGTATGCAGTTTTAAATTTAGTACAGTCATTTGGTATGTTTACCTGGAACCGGAAGCTTTGAATTTTAGAGACTTTGACGTGCTCTTTCCGAATTTCAACTTTGCCACCTCGTATCTTTGCCGCTCGCGCCGCCATTTTGGAAAAATTGGGCCCAAAAGCAGTGTTTTCCCATATCGGCGCGGGCGCGCCGCGCGCTTGCCCGCAGTGTGAGACGAGCAACCGACGACGCGAGCTCCGTCTCTGCTCACCATGATTAAGTTCTGCGAATCGGAGCGAAACCTGGTCGGACTCTTCCGATATAACAACACCCGTAAGTAAATCCGGACTAAAAGTTGACAATGTGTTGTGCTTACGAAAGTTTTAGTTCAAAAACATATCTATACAAAATAATTGAAGAAAAAATTTCCTACTACCCCATTTTTCCAATATGGTGGCGCGAGCGGCAAAGATACGAGGTGAGAAAGTTAGAATTCGGAAAGAACACGTCAAAATCTATAAAATTGCTAATTTTCAAAACTCCCGGAAAACTTTCCAGGTAACCTCCATTTTTTTCAACCAAATTACTGTACCTAATAATACTGTAATAGCAATTTAAAGAAAACACAACTCTCACATTGTATATGTCTCATTAGATCTGTCTCTCCTTAACAGGTAAAAGATACGCGATGATGTCAATGAAGACTACTTTGGTGCATATGCTTCGTGTTTATAAAATCACCGGCACCAAACAGAAGATTGTCCACAAGATAAAACTTATACTAAAGCCAGTCTCAGGAAATTTAATACAAATAGAATATAGATAAACTACTTGTGTAAACTTCTGTCCGGTTTATCAAGTTTTTCTTATTCAATTTCAATTCAAACGTTTTTATCCGTAATACCTGGATTACCAGCGGATTATTGAAAACTAAACACAGTTATCCCCTGATTTAATTAAACTGTTTAAAACCAGACATCCTTGTCTTCCAAATAATCGTTGACTTATAGTAAGCTTCAGGGTTTTTGCATAGCACTTGTGGTTCTATCTCGGCCGGCCCGAGAGTAGTCTTAGGATACGATAGATAGTGCCCCGCGAGGCCTCAGTTCTTTGGCATAAAGCCGTTAGGTGTAGGTGCACGAATAGGTTAGGTCAACTAGAATAAGTATGGAATATCTCTGGTCTGAATAATAAACGGAGGTCCAGTCTGTCGCAACTAACCCCAGAGTTTAATTTCCCACCCCCTCAGGGACCCTTAACACGCACCCCCATTAGGAGTAGGGCCTTAGGGGCAGTGAAGTAGCTGGCGCCGCAGGCGCCACGTTATAGCACAGAGTGTGCTTAACACTATGTCTTAAGCCGCGTTGGAGGTAACTCTGGTATATCTTGGGGTATCTTACTTTAGAACCTTATACAGTATCCTATAAAGGAAGTATTCACTTTTGCAAGTCTAAATCGTAAAAATTAAAATTGATGTTTATTCCTAGTACGTATTAACTTTATTATGGCCACCATAGTTTCGAATTTTTTGATGTTTTTTCGAATGTAACTGCATGATATTTTCATAAATGTATTGACTTGCAACTGGTAAGATGTTCGTTTCTTTGAAGAAATCTCTAGTAGGTAAATAAATCGGATCGCTCTCATTCTGCAAGATGAAGATAGTCTCAACTCTCAATGTCTGCTGCCCCATAGTAGTATACCGTAGGACATAATACTATGGAAGTAACTAAAATAAACAAGCCTAGCAGTTGCAACGTCTCAGTAAGTTCTCGAATTCATTTCACTGCATGTGTTGCGGAGCTATGTATATTTTATGTACGTACTAATTTTACAATATGTGGACCCCATTGTAGTTTGCCATAGACTGTAATGCCCAGAAATACAATGTCTTCTACAAATTCCAGTTTGTTGCGCCGTATGTTGCTTAACGATCACTAAGGTTAATACAATTGCATTACTGAACGTTTAATATTTAAAAAGTATGTTTTTCAGGATTTTGTGTAAAAAATTGTATGGGAATCTATACATAATGCGTCATAACTCGAGTATCACACATTTGCGCAATATTCCCTGCGACACTTTTATTCTCCATATTTTTTTGAATTTTTTGACATATCGCACAGTGGGCGCACTCGTGCTACTTTGGTCGAAAAAAAATAAAATCTATTTTATTGAGATTATGAGGTAAATTGAACGTATTTTATTTAAATATATATTTTTACCCTTTGCAGCGTAACGTAAAATAATTCCTATAATAGGTTAGTGGGTTTTTTTTATAAATTTAATTTATTTTTATTATTTAAAAAAAGAAATATTTTAATGAATTTACTACATTCTCTGAACATCTTTTGTGTGTAAGTCACAACTTTTGCAAGAAAACAATACTTTTGCGTCTTGCTACTTACGGTAAGTACAAAATTTTAACACGTAATTATAAAATAAATTATATTTCATATAAATAGCGTATAGATAATTATGTTCTATTCCGATGCTTTCTTGGGAGTGCCTCATGTCTCACGACCATAAAGTAGTTCACTTATATTATTACATCTATATCTGGGTGGGGTTGCACGTTATGGCCCCCAACCCCGCCAAAAGATAGGTAACTAACCGTCGCTGTCTCTCACACCCCTCATATTAATTTTAAGTGCTTGGTTATGTTTTATTTTAGTTTTATATAGAGGTACCTATTACTAACTTGTGATGTTATTCTAAATGTAAATGTACTAACTTTTATATGGGCAAAGCCTGAAATAAACGATTTATTATTATTATTATGACATCATTGCCATTCTTACTACTATAAAAACAATAAATTCATTAGTAACACTAGAATATTTACATATTTCATCTTTGTCAATAAACTAATTTTCTCTGTTATTATTATGAATACAATGCAATTTTACCTACATATCTATATCAGATTCCTCCTCCGATTCTGTATCGCTTTCGATATTTTCGATATTACAAAACCCAAACTCATTATGTTCTATGACTAAAATATCTAACGCATCTTGATGCAAGTTTTTCTTCAACTTCTGTCTCAGAACAGGCCTTGTTAAAGAAATAAAAGGATCAGAAGTCAGAAGCATTCGATTCATTACATCCTCGTTTGAGTTTTTCCTGCTGTTCTTTCGTGAATGATTTTCTCGGAATCGTCGAAAATCTTTATTGCGTGCCTCCGAAGCTTCCTCCGATAAAATCCCAGTTGGGACTAAAGAAGTCTTAATTATGTCGGCTACATGTATCAACAGTTTATGCACGGTTGCTGACATGTGGTACCAAGGATACAAAGCCACGTACCTTTCAGCTGTCACTCTAGCATATGTTCGGTACTTATCAACATCTATATCTTCACCAGATGTGATGACTTGCAGTATAATTGCAAACCGGTGTATAAGTTCTTCGTCTAGTCCAGTTATACTTGAAGTCTTCTCCGGAAATTCGAAAAACTTTCTCGCCGTATTCCCATCATTTGTTGTGCCAGAGCCCTGCTTTACAACATCCACAAGAAGGCCAAGCTCATTTCGGAATTTTTCTTGGAGGCTTTGTTTTCTTGCCAACATTATGGACTTTTTTTCATCTCCTCTTACTGCCCAAGTTTTTAAACCTTGTCTATATGCTATGTGCAATAAACACTCCATGCTGTTGATTTGCGCGTGTAAGGGAGACAAGCCAAACTTGAACATTTCCTCAGATACTTCTCTGCGTATAACATTTTCAAGATTATTCATCTCACTAGGCTTTGCCAGACACAAGTAACATGATGCACTAGATCGAGATTCAGATAAATAAGTGCATACTTTTCCGTCGATCATAGTCATGGCAAGCTGAAGTTTAATTTTGATGTCTCCACACTCTGAGGGCACTAATTCAGCAATTTCAGCTTCCATTTTCTCAACTTCTTCTTTGACTAGTAACTCTGACTCCTTTGCGAACAGAAACTGTATAGGTCTGCAGTAAAAAACAGAACAAGGTCTTGGGTTTTTCCATATCACTTCAGTTCCATCAGTCAATTGTAGTGGAACAAGTGTGGTCATGAGAATGGATTCATCTGTATCATAGCTTTCACTTCCTTCTATGGTTTGTTTGTATCTGCTCTGGCTTGAGGAACCGTCCAAACCCCATTTACATAGCAAAATCAGTGATTTGCCGGCATCTGCATTTTCAGGTAGGGTTCTCAAAATTTGTTGTGTGGTTATGTCTAGAAGAGCTTGAAGATCTACTTTTGCCCCTTTGTCGGTCACAGTAAACGCCTGCTGTGGAGGGTAACAGCTTGACTTGACTTGCTGTATCTTGTAGTATGATAGGTAGAAGTCAGTCGTACCCTCATTTATAGATATTTCACGCAAAGTCACATATTTCCACTTCGACATTCCAAGAGATAAAACTAGACCAAGCGCTTTTTCTGCTGCTAAAGTAGTTTTATTTGTTTGTATAACATTATAGATTTTAGCAGTTTCTTCAGGATTTTTCATCAAATGTTCTATAACTGAAGCAAGACATTCATTGCCATCTTTTCTTAATTTTTCTACGGCATAGTAAAGGGCTTCTTCGGTATCTTCATGACTTTCAAGTTCCAACCTTCTTTTCCTTTGTTTGGATCCCGGGGGCCCAAAAGATTTCTTGGGATTAAACGATTTGGTTGATGTTCCAACAGTTTGGCTGGTTGAAGGGATTTGATGATCAGGTTCTGTGCTCGTTTCTTCTTGTTGAACGCAGGCAGTTTCATTCGAGGTCACAGAACTCGCAATAAAACATGGCCAGTCAACATTTTGTGCCAACCAATCTTCATACTGAGTCCTGAACTTCTCAGAATTTCTATGGGTTGTCTTCAATCGCCTAGAAACAGATTGACAGAATCGTCGACAGAACTCCCGAAGAGTGTCAAGGTCTTCATCAGACAGATGTAAATCCAATTGCGAAACAACTTTGTCCAACAAAGCAGAGTGGTTGCTCAGTGTGTCACACTGCTTTAAAATCACGTACAAGTCAAGATTAGTAAACAGTCTTGTATTTTCCATTTCCAATTTATGGTTGTTTCTTTGTAGCGAGTTCAAATTATAATAAATTAAGAAAAAAAAGTGCACATTATTTATACGGACAACCAACAGAAAAATAGTTTAATTATCTAATTAACTACCGCCTGATTAAGAAAAATCTTAATTCAAAGAAATATTTTTGAATATTTATTCGAATTGTGATCATTAATTAATTGTACTCATTACTAAATTAGGTTGTTGTTGACGTTTTGCTTGTGTAGCACTTAATTTTTTGCGAATTACCTACGTTGTTAAAATACTGTTTATCGTGAAATGTATCAACAACCCTTGGTATAGATAAAAAAAAATCTTCTTGTAGATTGTAGACACAACAAAATCTTGTACAATGTATTTCCATTTTGCCGATCGGGGAATCAAACCTACAAAATGTGATAACGACTCTGTAGTTATACTTAACCACATACGCTCTACATCCATTGCAGCTACAAACCTCAGCATTGAGGAGCCGACTGATTTGATTGGACATGCAACAGTTTAGGAATTTTGTTTATTTTGAAATAAAATAACATTTATTTTAAGTAAATTTACATGTTTCACTACTTACGCTCTTAAGGTAAAAATATATTTTTGTTATTAATTTAACTTACAATTAATTTAAAAGTTTAAAATGGTTCAGAAACTGCCATATCTTAAATTATGTATTAAATAAACTTATACTATAATATGCATTGTATACGAATAGAAGAAATAAAAATAATAATAATAAACTCAAGCCCGTTATCCCCGAGGAGGTAGGCAGAGGCACCAATCATTAGAACTAGGCCCACGTTTTGCCGAGTTTATTAAATTTATGGAAGTCACGTATCACTCAAGTTACGAAACATTAATTCAAGTTACAGCTATACATTCATACATAATTTGAAAGAATACAGTGCGGTAATTTGAGATTGGGCAGCCAGGGAAACTAGTTGAACCGTTGAAGCTACTGGAAAATATTTATGAAAGACCACAACTAACTTTAAACTATAATAATAATATAAGTGAACTATTTTATGGTCGTTAGACATGAGGCACTCCCAAGAAAGCATTGGAATAGAACATAATTATCTATTCGCTATTTATATGAAACTAGCTGTTGCCCGCGACTATGTCTGCTTGAGCTTTAGTTGAGTAAAGTGTTTGCAAATAAGATCGGGATACTTTTAGCGCATGCGAAAGAGTTTTCATTCTAACTTCGCAACCCCCTCTAACCCCTTTAGGGGATGATTTTCGAAAAACTACTTTACACGTCTTTCATGTTTTTCAATGAAGGACGTTCATGCTGAATTTCATTCGAATAACTTCAAAAACGGCAAAGTTTCATACTAACTTTACACCCTCCTTTTTACCCTCTTAAGGGATGATTTTCGAAAAACTATTTTACTTGTTTTTCATAACTTTTAATGAAGGACCTTCATATTGAATCTCATTCGAATAACTTAAAAAACGGCAAAGTTTCATACTAAGTTTGCACCCCCTTTTTTCCCTCTTAAGGGATGATTTTCAAAAACCTATTTTACAAGTGTTTCATAATTTTAAACGAAAAACTTTCGTACCAAATTTCATTCGAATAACTTCAAAAACGGCGAAGTTTCATACTAACTTTGAACCCCCATTTTACCCCCTTAGGAGATGAATTTCGAAAAATACTTTCTTGGTGCTCCCTTGCGTTACAAAAGGAACCCCTGTGCAAAATTTCAAGTTTCTAACTCTTATAGTATAGGCCCTGCGTTGATATGTCAGTCAGTCAGTCAGTCACTCATTCAGCTTCTCCTTTTATATATATATATAGATAGATATAATTTATTTTATAGTTACGTGTTAAAATTTTGTACTTACCGTAAGTAGCAAGACGCAAAAGTATTGTTTTGTTGCAAACGTTGTGAATTACACACAAAAGATGTTCAGAGAATGTAGTAAATTCATTAAAATATTTTTTTTTCATTTAAAGTCTAAATTTATTAAAAAAAAATATTAACCTATTATAAGAATTATTTTACGTTACACTGCAAAGGGTAAAAATATATATTTAAATAAAATACGTTCAATTTACCTCATAATCTCAATAAAATAGATTTTTTTTTTTTTCGACCAAAGTAGCACGAGTGCGCCCACTGTGCGATATGTCAAAAAATTCAGAAAAATATGGAGAATATTGCGCAAATGTGCGATACTTGAGTTATGACGCATTATGTATAGATTCCCATACAATTTTTTACACAAAGTCCTGAAAAACATACTTTTTAAATATTAAACGTTCTGTAATGCAGTTGAATGACGCCTTTCTACGTATATTTCTGCGCTGTATAATCGGTCAATAATTGATAAGTCGAGTTTATAAGTCTATGAAGAGCGATTTTCAGCCCACTGTGTGCCGTCGATAGATGGCAGTCGTTAAGTCAAGTCAGAGGCCTTAGGGTGGCTTGAAAACTTCTGACAGTAAGACCAACCACTGGTCTTACAAGCCTTCACCAATCCGGACTTGTCCCCCGTGGTGGAGTATGGCCTATAACTTCCTATGGGAAGAGACCCGTGCCCCTCGGAGCCATGGGTTGATGATGTATGTAAGTAATATGAAACTGAAAGATATTAGTGTAGCATAACAATTCTCGTTCACTTTCGATAATATTTTTTCAATAGCAGATACATTCTGCAAAATTTAAGGAGAACTGGAGCAACTTTCTATTTATACAGGTACATAAGTAACATAAACGTAACGATTGTATAAAGGAGGGATAGGCAGTCATCAGGGTTTCCCATTTGCCACTCTCCTGAAGTCCTGACAGACCTCTTTCACTTTAACTTTCACTAGGTAGTCGTTAGATTGTAACGAGGTGCATTTGCCTCGTTGCTTTTTAATGATTTTCAGCCTTTTATCAATTCCAAATTTAACTATTTTATGACATTCGCCACCGTGGACGGACGTAGCTCAGCCATGTTATCCTCAGCCTCCACGCAAGGTGGACCTTAAAACCTTAAACGTCATTCTACCTTTCTTTGTCACGACCCGGATTCTCTTATTCTGCATATTATTATCTAAATCATCGTTAAATTTGGAATTGATAAAAGGCCGAAAATCATTAAAAAGCAACGCGGCAAATGCACCTCGTTACAAGATGCATGTACATTCGACAGAACATTATCCTATCCATGCACTCTACTCCGTTGCATTACGGGCGACTTGGCAACTAAAATGTAAATGTTGACGCGCTGTCGACTGTATTCCGGATACACTTAATTGACTTTTTGTCGGAAGACTTGATTTATCACGAGGATTTTGTTTGAGTGTTATACTATCGCGAGAAAAGTAAAAATCACGTGTATTTTTTACAGATTGTTTTTGCAAAAAGCGGCGTAGGACTAGATATCATTAATGCTTAAAACTACGTTTTTTAATATTCTTTCTAGTCCCAGACTCTTGATCCTCTAAGTTCTTTGTCATGGCCCTAAAAATTACGATTGAGTGATTGTACAGACACTTTGTAAATACGACCTGTAAAAGAAGATAATGTTTCGTTTGCATTGATGGCATTTGTTAGCCCAGTAGATCCCCTTAAGCAGAGCAGAATAGCCCCTCACCGCGTACGTGTTCACTATCTCAGTGATTGTTTGAATCCTGTCAATCAAAACAATATCAATATTAGTTGGATCTTCTCTCGCGATGTCACGAGCACGCCTGCTGTGCTGGTACGTTTGTTTTGATTTTAAATGTCCAGTTAACAAGAAATTTGGTCAGGCATTATTAAATTACCAACAATTTCCAACTCAGTCAACAGCTTCAAATATATGTATTGCAGTTCAAAGTAACAATACAAAAAGGGCGAATTTGAACCTCAACATGTTTCAAGCTATTGTCTCTGTACAAAAAAAAACTTATCATAAAAACAATGATCGTTTAGAAGACAAAGATGTCTGGTGTTAAACACTCGATTAATATTAAATGTACTCAGAGGAGAATTGTGTCTAGTGTTCAACACATCCTTGACTAATATTGTTTAAGTTTAAAAGTTATTTAAGTAAGACACCCCCACAATAGCGACTGTCGAGCGTCGTCGTCGTGCCAGCGTCCGCAAAGCGTCGACGCGTCTACTGAACGTGCGCTTACGCAGCGTAGGCATCGCATTAACGTGGCGCTACGCCGGCTAATTTTTTTTGGACCCATCGACTGAAAACACATCAGAATAATAAGACCATGTGATAGCGGCTCGCTTTACTTCCACTACAAAAAATATTTTTCAATATAGTTAGGAAAATTTGCCAAAAAAGAAACAAGCCTCCGCTGCGTAAATCCGCGTTCGGTAGACGCCAAGCGCTGGCGTCGCGTCGCCACGGCTTCGACGTTGCGTCGACGCTGTGCGGACGTTGGCACGACGCCGACGCTCGAATGACGCTAGTGTGGGGGGTCTCTAAGCTAAAACTGTTTCAAAAAGAATAAATGTGTATTTTCTTTGTTAGCTAATTCTTCTCCACATAATCTATTAGGTAGGTATATTAGTTACATCCTGCATAGACAAGACCAATGGATATCACCACTATTCTAGATAAAGCAAGAAAATACTGTTTTTAGGTTAGGTACTGAGTGATCTTAAACGATCACTACTGTTAAGCAACATACGGCGCGTTCAGGCCATGGATGGGTCACCGTCTATGACTAACGCTAGTGGCATTTTTCCGAGCGGTTGCGTGCTTCGCAAGGCACGTTAAGCAGTTGGCCTTAGGGTTACTTAGGGCGTCTTGAAAACTTCTGACAATAAGACCAACCACTAGTCTTACAAGCCTCCACCAATCCGGACTTGGCCCCCATGGTGGAGTATGGGCTATACCTTCCTCAGGGAAGAGACCCGTGCCCCTCGGTGGGGGACATAATGGGGTGATGATGAGGTTAGGTACTCTATCTAACTGGCACACTTAATTTCCAGTTTGATCCTGATTCTGGCGCAAAATGGAATCTATGGCAAGTCAAGAGTTCGCAAGTTTCCGGATAGTATAAAATTTGGTGCAGCTACTGCGGCCTATCAGATAGAAGGCGGTTGGAATGAGGATGGTGAGCATTGATCATTAAATTACATGATTTGATTACAGTAGAAAGCCTATTATCCGAACGCCGATTAACATAACATAACATTTATATACAGGCACATACATTGCTTCTGGCCCCACACTAGGATACCCTGTGTCGTGGGAACCAGAAACAGCGACGTCACGAACATATAAACATCCAAGACCTGGAGTTTTTTTTTTCCCCAGCCGGGGATCGAACCCGGGACCTCTCGCATGGTAAGCAGATGCACTAACCACTACGCCACAGAGGTCGTCGCCACCGTAACCGAGTCGCCAATTATCCGAATCGGTCCTAAGCCTCTATTATTATTGGGAATTTTTATACTTTGTATTTTCATTAAGGCCTGATGGGGTTGCAACTTAGGTACTCTGATCGAGATGTTCATTGTTAATACTTAACTTAATAAAATTTACTGTAGGTATGTGTGACAGTTCGTTTTTCTTTACTACCAGTCCATGTCCGATTATCCGAATTTTCAATTATCCGAATCGACCCCGGTCCCAATTTATTCGGATAATCGGCGTTCTACTGTGTTTCCATTCGGTTCAAATATTGCGATCAACTGCGGGACATGGCGGTCATATGGACTGATTTGATAATAATAATATTTTAGTCTCGGTAACTGCATGAATTTGTTTATATTTACTATGTTAATGTAATTCTATTATTAATGAAATTCTGACTGTAGGTACATTTATTCAGTTTTCTTAAAAAAAACATAAAAAAACTGACTGACGGTGCTGACTGAAAATCAGTGCTGAGGAGTAATAATATATTTTTCTTTCTTTCTTTTTTCTTTCTTTCATTCTTTCTTTCTTTTTAATACCCTTGGCAGTAAGTAAGGTATGGCAGTCATCTGCCTATTTCAGCAGCTGAGACACAACGTGAGTTTGTAAATGTTTTGCTAAGCTATTTTATTTTGCAGTGTCTCAATGTGTTAAGACTGTATTTAGGATCTAATGGTTTGTATCACTGTAGCTGTAATAAATGTCTTTGCGTCTTAGAGCCATCGCAAACAGGGCGACTTGTCGCCGCGTCTAGTCGCCGCGTCAGACGCGACGTTGTCATTTGCTTCTGGCGTCTTGTCGTCGCGACTCCGCGACTTTGACGCCTAGTGTGCGGAGATTGGAACAAAATAATATATGAAAATTGACGGCCGTAGCCTGTCGTCGCGTCTAGGTAGTCGCCGAACTGTAGCTGTCGCGTTATTCCTTTGACCTAACCGTTGCGTCCCTACTTTACCCGGACTAAATCCTATCCCAATCCTGATGTTTGCAATTTTTGTAGGTTAGGAATTCGACAGACAGATGATCGGATTTCGACCGAATTTGGCGGCATAATTAGGCCTGTAGGTACTTTGCTTAGTTAATATTGACAGTAAAAATGCGGTCGCACGCGAAGTAGACTAGCAGTCTTGAACGCTATATAAATAAGGCACGGATGTACCCAGTAATAGTACCATTTTAATGTATGTTATTAGCAATCTAACTTTGGTAGAACTTGATTGGACTACGTCGAATTGTCATAATAAACTACGAATTGTATCTAATTTATTAAACACGGCCCTTGCAGCTTTTGGTCCACAACCAAACGTCCGCGACTGTAAGCACCTGTAAATTTTACAAGCACCTGTAGGTGCAGCCATCATTCAAAATATACTTATCACATTACAATACATATACATTTACAATCTTATCTCTTCTCTCACTGACCTTGATCCTATTGCCACTCAATGCTGCGTGTAAGTCTCTTGCAAAGCAAGCCAATTTGCTACAGTTTTTGCAAAGCCAAAAACCGAAGCGATGCAGTCTTGCCCTACCTCACTGGGACGCCATGGCGACGTCGCCAGCTACGTACCCAAGCAGTTTAAGAATAATTTTTATTTGAAGGAGTTACTTACAGTTTTGCAGTTACCTACACTTGGCTAAAATTACAAAAATACCGAGTTGGCATCCGTGGCCGACCTATGTAGGTTAGAACCTGTACCTACGAGTATATCAGCAAACAGCGCCTTTCCCATAGAAAATAATTTGTACCAGCAGATATGCAACGAAACAACAAAAATTGTAGTTAAAGAACGGAAATTTAAATAAAGTAAAATAGAATGTTAGTGTTGGTGTTGTCCTCTCGTTGTGTGGACTACGAGTATGTATGTGAATGTATGCGTATGAGAGGGTGAGTGAGACAGTGAAGTTTGAGAAAGTTCTCATACCAAGATGTTCATTTTTAAATGAATGGTGTTTCAACAGAATTCTTTGAAGAAACAATTGGCGGACTGTTAATACTTCACAGTCTTACAGTCTTGATTTATTATTCATATTCAAACTCGACGTTGCCAAACCGTCGCCAAGTTAGTTAGGTACCATATTATTTTAATATTATACAACATATCTTTATAACTCACTCAAGGAATCTTAATGAGGAGGAGGAGGAGTCCTAATGCGGCAGGGCACTAAGACAGCATCGTTTCGGTATATCCTCGTGAGGCCCAAATGAATCAAGAATCAAGAATTTATTTCAACGTAAAGAATTTACATTCTGCTTGTTGAATGTCAATGTACATACAGTTATGTATAATGTTAGCCGCTGCCTTGGGGCCGTCTGTAGTGGAGAAAAAGGCAGCGAAAAAATGTCTTCAAGTGATCACAAAATCAATTGTTCTTTTCAAGGTCGGGCCTCACGAGGATATGGCTGTCTCAAGTGTAAGCTCAGATTTCTATTTCAGGTAAGACGCCTTCCATATGGGACCACCTCGTCCACACTGACCCGTCTGTGATCGATGACCGCAGCAATGGCGACGTGGCTGCTGACTCCTACAATCTATTCAAAAATGATGTCGAGCTCATGAAGGAACTCGGCTTGAACTTTTATAGATTCTCCATCTCTTGGCCGAGAATATTGCCGTACGGGTTTGCGCACCACATCAACGAAGCTGGAGTGAAATACTACAGTGATCTGATCGACGAGCTGCTCAAAAGTAACATCGAACCAATGGTCACAATGTACCACTGGGATTTACCAGCCAGCCTACAATCTTTAGGAGGCTGGACCAATCCACAGGTTGCCACCTGGTTCAGCAACTACGCCAGAGTTCTATTCGACAGGTACGGAGACAGAGTCAAGCTCTGGGTGACGATAAATGAGCCGAAACAGATCTGTTACGAAGGTTATGGGTCGGATATGAAAGCGCCAATGCTGAACATGACTGGGGTAGCTGAATACATGTGTGCAAAGAACGTTCTCATAGCTCACGCGAAGGCGTACCATTTGTACGATGATAATTACAGAGACGTGCAAAAAGGTCAGATTGGCATCTCAATCAGCTGCACCTGGTATGAACCGGCGTCGGATAGTCCGGAAGACCGACAAGCCGCTGCAGATGCTAGGCAGTTTGACGTGAGTACCTTGGGGTGAATTAACTATGTATATTATTATTGTCATCATCAACACATTATGTCCATACCGAGAGGCAGGGGTTTCTTCCCTAAGGAAGGTATAGGCCATACTCCACCACGGGACCAAGTCCGGATTGGTGAAGGCTCGTGAGTCTAGTGGCTGGTCTTACTGTCAGAGGTTTTCAAGCCACCCTAAGGCCTCTGACTTGGCTTAACGACCGCCATTTATTGACTGCAGCCGGCACCAACTGCTTAACGTGCCTTGCGAAGCACGGAACCGCTCGGAAAAACGCCACTAGCGTTAGTCATAGACAAGACAGTCACCCATTCATGGACTGAACGCCCCCTACGTTGCTTCACCTTCTCGATCGTTATTATAAATTACGGACATAGCTGTAAGTCAAGCTACTTTAGTAATCAAGGCCTTCATTGCAGGACTGAGGCAGGTTTTGATTAAACTTTCGCAAGCACTAGACGTTATTAACTTTAATCCGGATCTTTCTTGGATTTTTGTCGGAAGAGTTCGACCAGGTTTCGCTCTGATTCGCAGAGCTTAATCAAGGTGAGCAGAGACGGAGCTCGCGTTAACGGTTGCTCGTCTCTTCCGACGAAAAGTCAAGTACAGTCGACAGCACGTCAATCTTCACATTTTTGTTGCAAAGTCCCCGTAACGCAACGGAGTAGAGTGCATGGGTGTATACCATGATGTGCTGTCGACTGTACATAGTGTATCCGGAATAAAGTTAATATATACAGGGTGGAATTTTGTAATGCCACCTGAAGGGGAACTACTCTTAATACTGTAGATAGAAAATTTTACTAAAAGAAAACAATTCTTTATTTTTGAAAAGAAATAAAACTGCATTCAGAGATTTTTTTGGACCTGTGAATGCAGTTTTCTTTCTTTTAAAAAATAAAGGAACTTTTTGGACCTTTCGAGTGAATGAACAAAGGTCTGCCAATTTTCTTATAATAAGATTTCATTTTTGATGAGATTCCAGACATTTGACCAGGCCAAGTTTAGGTATTCTGTTATGGGGTCCGTGCCGCAGGTCTTTTTAAAAAAAACTCTTTATTACACACACACAGGTTTATTGGTAAAAGACAAGTTTACAGTACCGCGGCTATGGGCTGACTGACTCACATGGCTTGGAAATACTATATAAATGGAATTGAAAATGCTAGCGTTAGCTAAATCTAAGTAATAAAGTAGTTTATAACAGCTCCCCCAACAAGACGAAGGTTATCGTTAAGATAAACGAAGGGTAGAACTGAAAACAGTACACAATACAAAGTAAGGGGTGGTTATGTGGTAAGTGCTACCGTGTAAGTATACAAAAATAAGAAAACTTAGTACTTATAATAAAACCCAAAAACCCAAAACTTAAAAATTACTAAGATTTCTAGAGGATGACCTCTGAAACGCTATTTTCTTATCACTAGTAGATAGAACCTCTGGAAGGCTCTTGACAGACTTCTTGTCGCATTCTTCATCATCAGTAAAGTCAGTTAATTCAATTGAATTATTAATTTTATTTTGATCCTTTTTCATTTTTTTATTATAACACTGGTTAAAGATCTGAATGCAACAGGAAGTATTACCATTAGTAGCAGCAAAACATTTTTTATAAGTCTTATAAGTGGCATACCCGAAAATAACAGCGAGAATAATATAAGTAGCGGTTGAGTAGTAAGATCCATATTTAACAAGATGAGATTGGCTTTGTGCCTGGTTTATTTGATTTTCCAAGTAATCTAATTTATGGGATACCACATTTAATGACTCTAAATTAACATGAGATAAGTGTATAGGAACTAGCTTATCAATAGTGTTATTAATGATTTTTCGGTTACAGCAATCATCTTCAGTTATATCAAAATCAATAGACAGTTGTTCAGGAAGGGTTGACGTATAAACATGGGTGCCTGAGAGCTGCAAGGTCTGAAAATATGCTATACATTCCTTTTCAAGAGATAATATTCCTGTACCTGATAGTGTATAGTCATACATCTTGTTTTGACATTTAACAGTAAGTTTACTAGGTTTTGACTGAACATAAATCCATTTTCCATCATGAAGCTTTTGCCACAAGTTAATACTACCATATAGTAACTTAGAGTTGCATATTTCAGGAAGTGACAAGGTGACTTCAGTTAACAGTTTAGTCTCGCAGGACGGATTATTAATAGTCGATAAAACAGATACAGAGGGACATATTAGATAATCAAAATTAACAGTTTTACATTCATTAACATTATCAAGTAGGGAGTAACTCAATCTGTCATCCGATACGGCAAGGTATGGTTTGGTAGGGTAAATAAGAGCATAAGTCCGAAAGCTTGTATCGTGAGGGGTAGGTAGAGCTACCATTTTATAGACATTAAATTTCAAAAGTTTAATTAAAGGTATTTGCAGTACAAAAATCAACTTCATATTATAGTAATAAGATGTCAACTTGGAAAGATCAATAATATTGTGAATGTTATCTTGAGTCAAGGGGGTTGGAAAATCTACATTTTTCCGTATCGATTTGCTGTTACTGGATAGTTCTCTGAATAACCTAGTGGGGGTGAGAACATAAGGGTGTAAAATATTTGCCTTAGAGAATAAGATAGCATTCAAAATTGTATCTAAGATGTTAGAAATAGCTAGCAACGAGCTTTCCATAACATTAACTAATCCATTAATTTTAGCAACATTTATAAAATTATTACTGACCTGATTGTTTTCGGTCAAGACTGAGTAAAGTTTATCTATCTGTTTATTAATCCTATTTTCATTATCGTTAAGTTTACGAATAGAACTATTAAAATTATTAATCGTCGATTGGACAACGTGGATGTTGTCCTTCATCAAAGAAAACATTTCATTTTCATTCTGTTGGCAAGCTGAAATAGCAGCTTCGTACTTGCGGGCATCATCTGCATCTAGGGTTCCGAAAAAGAATTTCAAAATTTCACCGCCGAACTCTAGGGATCTTTTAAAACGAGTCGGAGGCTCTAAAGAGATGATATGGAGTAGAGAATCAGATTTCAATACGTTGGCATTGAGCAGAATTTCTAAAGGACTAAAAGTATCCTTACAATCAACGTTATAGGCTAAATTTTGAGCTTGTTTACATAGAGAAGAAATCGTAGTCATAGATGCTTGAATTTTATCCAGATAAGGCTTGATTTGTGAGACCTCGACGTGAGTAACTACATTCCAGTAGTCATCGTAAAAGTATGCTACGGAAGTCGGGTCAAAATAGATTCCAGGACTATGAGCTATGTCTTGGACTACGGGTTCTGATGTAGAACCTTGAAAGTGGAGGAACCTGAAACAAATGACAAATGAAACTTTCAAGCAGGTTTCAATTCATTAACGTGATATTTCACGTGTTTGCGATTTACGCAAATGGTGACATTTTTCTTGTCGTGGACCTTAACAATTTTATAGGGTCCCTTCCAGATGGGAGACAAGGCTTTCCGAAGCCTGTGATGCTGTTTGAGATATACTAAATCGCCAGTTTTATATGTAATATCCTTAGTAGAACTGTCATAATAATTTTTAGAAGATTCTTTACTTCTCTGAATGTTTTCGAGGGCCCGTTGTCTACTGTATTTCATTCTATGCTGTAGAGCCCTAATGTACTCGTGATAAGTAGTACCGTTATCGGAGTCATAGACACTACTGGGGATAGATGGTTGATAACCGTAAAGTAACTCGAAAGGAGTAAACTGCGTTGTGCAGTGAGGAGTAGTATTGTAGGATAATATAGCTGTAGCTAAATAGCAATGCCAGTCATCGTGATTTTCGTTAACAAACGATTTAAGGTACTCCTTAAGAGTAGCGTGGCTGCGTTCTAGCGCGCCATTGGTTTGGGGATGATACGGAGTCGAATAAAGGGACTTGATCTTTAGAATTTGTGTAAGTTGCTTAAACAACTCAGAAGTAAAACATGTACCTTGATCGGACAGGATCATTTTGGCAAAGCCAAAGAGGGAGAAAAAGTGGATGAGATTACGCGCAACTTCATCTGTAGTAGACCCAATCATAGGGTAAGCGCTTGAGAATTTTGTCAGATCATCTTGAAGTGTCAAGATGAAACGGAACTTTTGCAGTCCAGCCTCAGGTAAAGGACCAACAACATCCAAGGCTAATCGTTCAAAAGGCTTGGTGCTAGAAGATGTAATAACCATGGGAGCCTTGTTACATTTTCGTAAAGGTTTATTAATCTTACAGAGGCTGCAGTCTTTTACAAATTGCTCAATGTCGGAGCGCATGCCTTTCCAATAGTAAGTGGCCCTAATTCTGTTAAACATCCTCTGAATGCCTGGGTGACCAGCAATAGTGGTACCGTGATTTTCTTTCAAAATGCGTGGAACCTCGGTAGGTGAGGGGTAAATAATCTGATTTTTGTAAATATGAATTTTGATATTGGTGCCATGAAACACGAAAGAGATAATGTTGTAGACCTTCGTATAATTCAATTTTGTAAACGGTTCTGAAAAGTCTGAAATTGCTAAGTCGCTCTGATCTTCAGCAATAACAACATCACGTAATTTCATCAAAAGGTCGTAAATGACACTATATGAGGTTTCATCATAGTGATGTACTTTAGTAAATAAAAAGTAGATCTTTTTATTAGCAGAATGAGCGGCCAGCACAGTCTCGGGCTCGCGTTCGGCTGATAGCAAGTCAGCAGAATTGTCTACTGTGGACAATATTTGTTCGCAACTTGGCATAGAGTTATCAAAGTCTAGAGAAGTCGGGCAAGCGACTAATTTATGTTTGGTCAAATGTAAAGGTTCAAGGTGTTCTTCAATTTGAGTGTCATTGGACACGGACTTGGTGAACTGTTTTTTGAAGTACAGTTTATAAGAGCATTTATTCAATTTTGAATGTGTGATGGCGTTGACAGGGTTACGGGAAAGAGCATCTGCGTTAGCATTTACTCTGCCAGGTTTATAGACGATTTCGTAATCGTATTCTTCTAATTTTAAACGCCAACGAAGAAGACGGCCTCCAGGATCTTTAGCATTAAATAGCCAGACTAAGGGACGGTGGTCAGTTACAATTTTGAACCTATATCCATAGAGATAAGGTCGGAAGGTGTTAACTCCGAAAAGAATAGCTAGAAGTTCTTTCTCTGTAGTAGAGTAGTTTCCTTCGGCTTTGTTCAAAGTTCTAGACGCATAGGCGATGGGCTTATCGTTGCCGATTTCGCCTTGAGAAAGGATCGCGCCTACAGCGTAATTTGAGCTATCAGTTGTGACCACGAAAGTTTGGGAAAAGTCGGGGTATTGTAGTAAAGGAGCCGTAATCAATTTTTCTTTAAGAGAATTGAACGCAATTTCTTGTTCCTTGGACCATACGAAAGGAATATCCTTTTTTAATAGGCTTGTTAATGGCTTTGTAATCTTAGAGAAGTTCTCTATAAAACGTCGGTAGTAGCCAGTTAAACCAAGAAAAGACTTTATGTCTTTGGAATTTTTGGGAACAGGGAATTCTGAAATGGCCTTGATTTTGTCGGGGTTAGGTGATACGCCCTTATCGGTAATTATGTGGCCTAGGTATGAGACTTCGCGTCTGAGGAACTCACATTTATCGGGTTGCATTTTTAAGTTAAACTCCCGAAATTTGTCGAAAACGAGTTTCAGTTTTTTGATGTGAGAATCAAGGTCGTGGGAATAGACGATACAGTCGTCTAGGTAGACATAACAATGTAGACCCTGTAAACCGGATAGAACGGTGTTCATTAACCTTTGAAAGGTAGAAGGAGCATTCTTTAGACCGAATGGCATCCTAACAAATTCGTAGTGGCCTGAAGTGCCATTTGAGTTAGTGACAGTAAATCCTGTTTTTGCTGAATCAGCTGGGTTGAGACAAATTTGATGGAAACCTGACACAAGGTCAAGGGTAGAAAAGTATTTGGAATGTCCCAACTGGTCGAGAATGTCTGTAATTAAAGGGATGGGGTAAACTTCATTAACTGTAACGTCATTAAGACGACGATAGTCAATAACAACGCGCCACTTTTGTTTGCCAGAGGCGTCCATTTTTTTGGGAATCACCCAAACGGGTGCACTCCAAGGTGAAATTGAGGGCCTAATGATGTTTTGACTAAGCATTTTCTGCATCTGGTTTTCGACCTCTTGCTTATGAACCTCGGGAAAACGGTAGGATTTCACGTGTATCGGAGGGGCGTCACCTGTATTGATGGAATGCTGAATTGCATTTGTACACGTTAGTGGATCGCCTTCTAGGTAGAAAATGTCTGTGTACTGAGTACAACAGTCCAGAAGAACCTTTCTTTCTTCGGGATTTAAATGGTCGTGACGAATAAGGTCTAGAACGCGTCGTTTTCTATCTGAGGTAGCTTCATGGGAAGCAGAGAAGACATTCTGAGATGAACTCTGAGGAGATTCGTCGACAGAGTAATCCATGGGGGTAAGTCGAACTGAAAAATCTTTCACTTCAATTGGTTTTTCCAATGTGTTCAAAATAGAGACATTAACTCTATAGTTCGGCTTAACTTTTACGATACAGTTCGCTAGGTATACACCTTCACAGAACGTATGGTCAAGAATCAGCGCTTCGCGCAACGATTCCAATTCCGAAATGTCATTAGATACAAGACATTCAATAATAGCTTCAGATCTAGCAGGTATGAGAAAGCTAGGATTGCTCAGCGAAAATGGAATGGAAGAGTTTTGCATCTGCAATGTTTTAGTGGAGTATTTAATATCCATTTTAAAGTAGTCTAGAAAATCACTACCGATAATGCCGTCGAATGGCAAGCGCACAGAGTCGCTAATCGCGTGGACATTGAAGTTCAGCGGTACTAGATTTTGTTTGGAAAGTCGGTAGGATAGGTCAAGGTTAAGGGACCCGAGAGACTCTACATGAGAATCATCTTCATTAAGACCTTTGATTTTAATAGTTTGAGGTCCCAGTTCGGGATGCTTTTGTAAACTTGAGAATTTCACAATTGAAATTGAAGCACCCGAATCAATTAAAAAACACAGAGGCTTCTGTGAACAGCTTGTCTGTAAAAACACGTGAGGAAGCGAAACCCTAGGGTTGAGATTAAGAACAGTGTAAACTGTGCTTTCTTCACATGTAGAATCTCTAGGGGGGAGGCCCGAAAAACTCAAGTTACCTTGAGGGGAGAGATTCGTTGACTCATTGAGAGTGTTGGAACTAGCCTTGGAAAGAAACTCATTTTTGAGTAAAGGCGTAGTAGTAGAGCTAGTCTTAGGAAGAAACTCCTTAGCGAGTAAAGACTTAGCGTTAGATTTTTTTGAGCTAGCCCTGGGAATAAATTCCTTTTTGGGTGAAGGGTTAGCGAAACTGGCCTTGGACAGAAACTCGGGGAGTAAAGGCGCAGATGTATTAGAAAACGTGTCTTTTACAATAGGGGGTGAGGGTCCCGGCAGACACGGAACCGGAACCGATTTTAGTTTAAATCGGTTTCCTCTGAGTGTGGTGTAACAGTGTGAACACTGGCTTTAGGAGACGGCGATGATTCAGTCTCCTGACCGTTTTTACGTTTTAATTTAAAACACTCAGTGATGAGGTGCCCAACCTTTTTGCAGTAGGCACAACTTTTATTTTTGTCAAATTTTGAGGCAGAGGGCCTATTTTGAGATGGAGGGGAGTTAATCGCATGAACGCGATGACCTTCATTAGATTGCTTTTTCTTTTTAAAACAGTCGGAAACGGCGTGTCCGTTTTGATGGCAAAAAGAGCACTGTAAAGATGCTCGTTGAGACATCCGGGAAAGATTGAAGATCTTTTCTTCTTCAATTGCATGTGTGATAGCTTCAGACAGAGTTTTGGGGTTACGGCATCTCACTATATGCGCGAATTTGTTATTCATCCCTAACATAAACGTATTAAGGGCCAAATCTTCCATCGCGGCAAGCCTACCCACAAGCTCTTTTTGTTCAACACAGCTATAATGGATGTCAGATTGGAGTCTCGTTAAACACGACTCTATTCGCAAAGAATATTGCGTCACACTCTCGTCGGCTTTTTGGCGGCAATTTTGTAAATCTACTAATAGATGCGTGGAGTGCTTTTTTTCACCGAAAGTGGTTTTCAAAAAAGCTTTCAGATCGCTCCAGCTTTCGAATTGTTTCAAACAACATGCAAGTTGCGCCTTGCCTTCAAGCTGTGATACAATATATTTTATGAGTACATCCTGTTGTTCGGGAGTGGCGAGATTCATTGCGTTCTCGCAATTGGTTAAAAAGGCGGGGAGGCTTTCACGATCCCCACTGTAAGGTCGGATGAACTTTGTTAAAACTGAAAGCGTAATAGTGGCCATTTTTTTCTTAGGGACCTTCGCTTTTGATTGTGAAGAAGAGTTATCTGAGGTCTCGACGTCGGAGGTTGCCTCTACGGATTCCTCCTCCTTTTTACTTTTAGGCTTAACCATGAATAAAGTTTTAAAAACTCAGAGCAACAGGATATACGACAAACACAATAATAAGGTAAAATCAATTTGTAAAAGTATATAAAAACGTGTAAAATTAATATTTGTATAAGGTAAGTATCAATATAAAATGTTCGCCGTAAAATATCAAAATAGCACGTAAAATTCCGGACAAACACGGTAAGTTCACAAAACTTGCAGGACAAGTAAAGTTAAAAGTAAAACGAAACAACTCACAGGAGAACAGCAACCAGGAACATCTCGGAAAATCCAGGATGTGGAAAGTGACCCGAAGTACCAATAATGCAGCATGCAGTCACGTTGTAGCGATGACGCAATTGCAGGTACAGTAGGTGGCGTCGAGTATCCGGCGACACAGGAGCGTCGTATTTCTACGGAAAAAACCTCGCGAAGTCACGTAGCGCAGTTTGCGAAACTGGTGCTGATTAGTTTATAGAAGAGTTGTATGAAGAATAGGAAGGTGAGTCAACTCGATGAACCGGTGGTAGGTAATGGTGTCTTGTCTTTTCTTCTGATGCGGGCTCGCGTAAAACACGGAGACTGACCGTCGACCAGGATGCTGTGATGTTAGCGCAGGCTCACGCTCGAGAGCAGAGACTTATTGTCGACCAACTGGACCGATGATGCTGCGGGCTACGCGCAAGGGCGGAGACTTAACGTCGGGCAACACGGTACTGAATTTTCACTTTAAACAAGACCCTTCTTGATGCGACAGGGACCGCGAGTTCTTTTAGATGCCAGATCTCACGCGAAGCAAGATTGTCCTTCTGGCATCCCACTTCTGACACCACTTGTTATGGGGTCCGTGCCGCAGGTCTTTTTAAAAAAAACTCTTTATTACACACACACAGGTTTATTGGTAAAAGACAAGTTTACAGTACCGCGGCTATGGGCTGACTGACTCACATGGCTTGGAAATACTATATAAATGGAATTGAAAATGCTAGCGTTAGCTAAATCTAAGTAATAAAGTAGTTTATAACAATTCGTTACATTGCAGAAGTCAATGAATCGACCAGCAAAGGTAGTATGAGGACGTGAGTCGCGCGCGACAACGTCAAAAGTCGCGAGAATTTGACAGTTAATGTACTGGAAAGTCGCGACTTTTGACGTTGTCGCGCGCGACTCGCGTCCTCATACTACATTTGCAGATAGCTTAATATAATAGGGGAATCTTTAATTGCGCCTCTAAATAAAATTATGCAAACTAAATTCTGTCACTAATAAACTATGCGCATAAATGATTGCACTTCTAAAGTCACCCAAAATAAGAATAAAGAAAACATTTAAAAACTCTTATCAAAAGTAGATGATCTTTTTAACTGATTGTGCACCAAAAATTTGTCTGATAACACTGAAATACTGCCTTTAAAAGATAAATTCTCATGTCACACACACCTAAAATTTATATTATAAGTTGCAATTCAATAAAATAATGGTTATTACATCAAATCACCGTCACCACTTTACTAAGTTGTTATTTACTAAGTTGTTGTTACTAAGATGACGACCTCTGTGGCGTAGTGGTTAGCGCATCTGCTTACCATGCGAGAGGTCCCGGGTTCGATCAACGGCTGGGGAAAAAAAAAACTCCAGGTCTTGGATGTTTACATGTTTGTGACGTCGCTGTTTCTGGCTCCCACGACACAGGGTATCCTAGTGTGGGGCCAGAAGCAATGTATGTGCCTGTATGTAAATGTTTATGTTTATGTTATAACTAAAAGTCTATTTTGCAAACAAAATTACGTTTTTGCACACTAATTTGCTTTTTCTTCGATCTATTTTACTGAAAATTGTTTTGACGCGCAACCATCTACTCGTTTAAAGCTTATTCAGCCTTAATCGTATCGAAATCTTTTTTTATACTTAGGTACGACTTTTTTACGTTCCTAATGGGCGTATTTCCTTTCTTTTTTTTTTTCTTATCAATGTCAAAGTCAGTCCACAGATTACTAAACAAGAGAAGGAACTAGGGTTGATATTCGGACGAGGTTTCTCGTAATAAAAATAAAAATTAAAACCCACTATCCACAGCAAAGACTCCAAAGTATCCAAAAGCGCACTTATCACCAAACAACAGCATTTTTTTTTCGGTAATCAACCATCACAAATTCCACAGAACCATAGTATTATTTTTTGCTTTGACGTTTATTATTACGATACGGCAGCGCCACCTAGGGATCCTTTTAAAACTAAATTTGACATAAGGAAAAACGCTCATTGTAAGCGATGACCTAACAAATATGGTTCAGAAATTAAGGCTAGCTTAGGTTGCAACCTTGAGTGCATTACCTACCTACCTACCGGTTTTGATTTACATTTAAGCGTTTTTTATTTGCATAATTAGATGTAGCCACGTGATTGATCAAATTGTGTTTTATTTATAAAAAGAAATGTTCTTACAAGTTTTTCAGGTGCTTAGTTCTAATAAATTAGGGTTTCTATTTTTGTGGTAGGTAAGTAAAATATTATTAGGTACTTATGCTTTCGAAATATTATATTGTAGAATCATAAGCAGATTTTCAATTAAAAAAACATTTATTTCTAACCTAAAATTACAATTCTCGTTTTTCATTAATTTACACAAATCAAATGCAAAATAGACCCGACAAAGGAAGAAGATCAACCCTAAAGCTACAAGAACACAATTCTAAGTATCAAATACTATTTGAGAGATGAGATGTCAAAATAACTTACAGATCGCACCGAACGTCGATAAGTAGGTCCGCGCGCCGCGACGGTTGCCATAGGAAAGAAAAGTACGCTAAGTCACGCGCGCTTTTATAGAATGGCATGCCCCGCATCCCTTGGAAGGTACCAAAACTCCTACACGGCCTCTCCTGACTATGCGTCGTCCTCGACCGCATCGGATAGACCCGGCAGGCCCTGCATAGGAGCCTCGCAGATTTCGTTGGCTAGATGGGGAGGTCCAGCGATTGCCTCTTGGTGAACAGAGGCGCTAGTGTCTTTGATCGAGTCGTCTTCTGAGGAACTAGCAACAAAACATTAATGCGTGTAGAGCAATTACATCTGCCTATTCTGACACGTTCATTCCACTCGTTTTACAAGGCCTCCTTCATTCCTCAAACAGCCAAACTAAGTACATCTAGCTAGACAATTTATGCGGTACCAAGACATCATCTTGGTACTTCATAAATTTTCATTCATCACACACCATAAAATTTTAACATCATGATTAAAATCGACACTCAAACATTACACAACACACATGGATCCATGTCATTCATCACGCAATCGGGCAGGGCAGGCATGCCGCAGTCTGCCCGCCAATAGGAGCGTCCCGCAGTTTGCCTTGTAAAACATCCCGCAGTCTGTTAGCCGATAGGAGCGTCCCGCAGTCCGTCCTCTACATGATATTGGCACCCCGCAGTTTGCCTGATTGTAAAACATCCCGCAGTCTGTTTGCCGATCGGAGCGTCCGCAGTCCGTCCTCTACATGACCCGCCGTGTAGTGTGATTACCAAATCACCAAGAGGATCGTCCCGCAGTCCGTCCTCTACATGACCCGTCGAGTAGGGTGATTACCAAATCACCAATAGGATCGTCCCGCAGTCCGTCTTCTACATGACCCGTCGAGTAGGGTGATTACCAAATCACCAAGAGGATCGTCCAGCAGTCCGTCCTCTACATAACCCGTCTAGTAGGGTAATTACCAAATCACCAAGAGGATCGTCCCGCAGTCCATCCTCTACATGACCCGTCGAGTAGGGTGATTACCAAATCACCAAGAGGATCATCCCGCAGTCCGTCCTCTACATGACCCGTCGAGTAGGGTGATTACCAAATCACCAAGAGGATCGTCCCGCAGTCCGTCCTCTAGATGACACACGTATACAAGAATGGCATCTGTTGTAGGTGGAACGCATGGCCACTTTTTGTAAGACTGGTCAAGTACCCCGCAGTTTACTTGACGTAGACGTCCCACAGTCCGTCTACTATCTCATCGAGATCCAAACGACCCTCTGGCCGTGCAGACAACTCACTCAGCATACCCACGCTCAAAGAATGCGGCATGAGTCTCAGGACACCAATCCACTTTCCAGGACACCAGGCCATTGTGCTGAAGGATCCGGCCGCCTGCTGGCCACCATACGCTCAGCTCATACCGCCCATTTGCACAGCATCTGTACAGCCCTCGCATTCCGCAGTCCATCTTCCCAACAGTCTGCGAAAACTTAATCACAAAAACCAAGCCAATCACACCAAACACCACTGCCGGATGTTTGTTTCGATTCATATACTCGCCATGTCGAGACTAGTTCCGTTTTAGCAGGTCAGCTGCGCAAAACGGCACAACTCTCCCTGTGCCCCACGATTCACCTGCTCATCCTCCAGGGCCACTTCAAGGACCAGTGAGCTGACAACGGCAGTCGCCGCATTTAGACCTAGCGGCGGTTCTGTTACGTTAAGGGTCAGTTGGAGTCTCCACAGCATCTCTGACCAGGCTGCCTCTCTATGATTGGCCTCAATGTAAAGTAAATTGAGAACAGTGCGAGCATACCTCTCAGACTGTCCGTTTGATTGATGCATCTCCGCAGTGATTAGGTGCATCTCCAAACCCATACATTTTGCGAATTCTAGGAATCAAGTTGAATGGTACATTTCACCTCTATCTGTTACAATCATCTTTGGCACTCCAAAAAGCGGAACTGCATTTGTGAACACCAGTAAAATTTCACATCTTGTCTATAAATTTAATGGGGTAAAGGGCTTAGGAAACACATTCACGATAAGAAAAAAAAACAAACTTAAGACTCAAACAGATGGGGTTTAGGCTCAGATACCCAGCACGTAGCAGCTCGCAGCTACACGGCTCGTAGCCTCAGCCGCCTGAATGATCTTAAACGATCACGAAAGTAAAGCAACATATGGCGGGTTCAGAGCTAGGATGGGTGACCGTTCTATGACTAACGCTATTGGCACTTGTTTCGAGCGGCTCCGTGCCTCAAAAAGCACGCCAAGCAGTTGGCGCCAGCTACCGTCGACAGATGGCAGTCGCTAAGCCAAGTCAGAGGCCCCAGGACCTCCCTTCCCACAGTAAGACCAGCCACCAGTCCCACAAGCCTCCGCCAATCCGAACTTGGCCTCCGTAGTGGTGTATGGCCTATACCTTCCTCAGAGAAGAGACCCGTGCCCTTCGGTGGAGATATAATGGGTTGATGATGATGACCCAGTACGCTTGAATGCACCACTGTAAAGGATTGATAGGGCGTTTTCCCATGAAGTCACGTTCTACTGTTGAGCCCTTATAGGTAAACGTTCTTTCGAGATGCAAATCAGACAATGTTCGAGGTACTCTTTAACAATTGGCTTTATGCCCGGAAACCAAAAGGGCCTTAAATTAAATCTAAAGTCTAGTCTCTCTGAATTTTCTTCTCTTCATCTGCAGCTTGTACTATCTGAGCCCAATTGCGAGGTTGAGTTATATGGAGTACAGTCACGAGCAACAACATATACACACCGTCACACTTTCTAAAAATCTTAATTTAAAACAATCTAAAAAGAAGTGCACGACAATTTGTCCCAAATTATGTAACCAATGGTTAGACAATCAAGGACAACCGCCGTACACATGTGCAGAAAACAAAACGTGTACGTGTCATATTAAAACGTGACAGTGCACACATACCACCGCTCGTGACTGTACCTTACGAGGAGCGTTCCTACTCAGAATCGGCGTGTGACATCATAACCCCTTTTCGATATTCTATCTCAAAGGTATAATCCTGAAGGTAAATCCACCAGCGGGCCACTCTTGATAACGGATCCTTCGTACGCTCGGTGGCTTTGAGAGCATTGCAGCCTATAATTCATTTCAACTGAAATCAGATTAAATTGTAGTGATATCTACTTTTTGCACCTTGAGTGGTCCGACTGAAGTACCTACGCTGAAACTTTCTCATTACTGTCTGAGTGGGTCTGTAAAAGTACTGCAAACGTAGTCGATGCTCCTGGCGTAGGTAGTTGTGGACCTCTGTGCGTACTTATGGGTCAAAAATAGCTTATACAGGCTTGTTTCTTAAAATTGAGATAATTTATTGTCGCACATGTTCTTGTTCAGGACCCCATTTGAACAAAACGTTTTTTTTTCTTTTCTTTTGGGTAGTTGAAAAATAAAGAACGCTTTTGTTGCATAACATACTTGCTAAAGTATCCGGCTATACTTAAGAGCTAATTTATTTGACGCTTCGGAGAGGGCGAATCCATTAAAGCCTGGATCTTGTGAGGGCTCGGCCTAACCTGACCTTGGCTTATTATTCGCCGAAGTATATTCAACCTCAGTGATAAGGAAGACACACACACAACAGTTTATAGAAAATCACGCCCTAGTTAAGGCTACAAGTACTTCCCGCATCAGGTCGACACCTATGTCCACTGTGGTGGTCATTAAAAGCACGTCATCTATATAAACAAGGACTTAACATGAGGCCAAATTCGTATTCAATGTTTCAAAAAGTATGGTCGCGTAGTCCAATTTTCGGGGGTATAATGGTTAAACTCACACTAAAAACTACTCCAAGACCTATCAGATGTTACCCACTCATTTAACCACGTCATTGCGTCGATTTTTAGACACCCCGCTAAGCATGATAAGCGATTTGTTAGTTCCACTTCGTCGCACTAGTCGTCCACGGCGTGGATTGATGGGTCAAAGTTTGAAACATAGTAATTGTGCGAACGTCCTGGGTTCATAGAGTAAATCGGTCGCGGTCAACACGGTCGGTCAGTTTCAGATTGCGTAATAGGGGTAGGTGTGAATTTATTTTCTATCACTTCTAGCCGCGTCAGTATGTCTAGCCTTTTATCGTTAGTGATTTAGGACATGGATACTCTGGGTTTAAATAGTGATTGCGATTTGTCACGTCTACGATCGTAGGCCATGGCGGCGGCGTAAAAGGTGTGCGCGACCGAGATCGCGGTCGAACATCGTAACTTTTCACGATATCTACCCCGTTCACGACGACGTCGATGCGATCTGTCGCGCGATCTCTCTCGAGAATTATGCGTGCTAAGCATACTCGTACAAGCAACCCGAGATAAACACCATCATCGTAATAAACTACAAAAGTAGGTAGTTAGGTTCGAGCAAATTCCTTTGGGTCAACTGATTTAGATGGATTTTAGCGGAGTGGTCTGGGCAATTGCTTGAGTTGAAATCCCACTTCTGATGTAGAATCATAAGCAGATTTTCAATTAAAAAAACATTTATTTCTAACCTAAAATTACAATTCTCGTTTTTCATTAATTTACACTAATCAAATGCAAAATAGACCCGACAAAGGAAGAAGATCAACCCTAAAGCTACAAGAACACAATTCTAAGTATCAAATACTATTTGAGAGATGAGATGTCAAAATAACTCACAGATCGCACCGAACGTCGATAAGTAGGTCCGCGCGCCGCGACGGTTGCCATAGGAATGAAAAGTACGCTTTTTTTTTTTTTTTAGCCCTATAAAGGGCACCCTCCGGAGGACACGGGGGAGGGAGGTGGTGAATGCTCATGCATAACAGCACGGGCCCGGCCGTGCTGCCAATGTGGGACTCGCAGAGTGCGCCTACCCACTAAACACCACCTTGGGGCTGGTTTGGTCCTAAGGACCCCTAAACCTACATCATGAGCGACCCCCCTCGAGGCCGAGGAGAAAAGTACGCTCGGTCACGCGCGCTTTTATAGAATGGCATGCCCCGCATCCCTTGGAAGGTACCAAAACTCCTACAATATCATCATGTAAAATTTTAATAATAACTTGCATTAGGGTATAAAAAGTTTGCAAAATCAGTGTTTTTTGGTATGCAAATTTAGTGTGCAATTCAGTACTTTTGATGCTATTTTGGAGTTTTTTTGTTTTAAAAAATGATAGGTATTTATTAGTTACCTATGCGTTTAAATGCCACCCAATATAAATAAGCTTCACGACTTCACATGTTTAAAAATGTACTTAATACCTATTACATATAATATTGAATTCTATGATTTACACCCAACAGAATTTATGAATAGATTATGACGCAGTGTGTTAAAATTACGTTGTCATTGTCAATGTCATTACAAATTTTTGGTAGGTATCACTTATCTCGCCAGATAAATCTTAAGAGGTTAGTATTTTACGTGGCTAGAAGTGTCTTGATAATGACGTCAGATTATTTTTCACGTCTTGGTTCTAAAGGGGCTTTTAAACGGCCCATGTTTTACGGCAATACAGTGGCCGGCAACATTACGAGAATTACCAGCCATACTATCCAATGTTGCAGTAATGTCCCGGCCATGTAGCTAACACATTTGGTATGGCCAGGTATACCGGTATTGTTTTTATAGGTTGGCGAACGATCGCTGAGCGATCGATATTTTATGCCTAGCTAGTTCTTTTGTTGTTCCAGTCGCTCTCTATGGCTATGGCATTGTGTATCAAACGTCGGTCGCTCATCGATTTGGCTGAGCCATTTCATGATACGGGAATTTTGACTTGGCCTTTTCATGAAAAGGATACGTGTCGTGATATGACTAATCACATCATGATTATGGCATAGCCATATCTGTCGTAGCCATATCTTACGATATGGCTACGACAAGGCCAAGTCAAAATTCCCGTATCATGAAATGGCTCAGCCAAATCGATGAGCGACCGACGTTTGACGATTTGAATAGCGAAAATAAAATGCATGACTATTTCATGATGCGGCCAAACGTTAGCGGCCATATCGTAAAATATTTCTATTATCCACCGTTAGAGGCGCTGATGTTAGTTTGTTGTGTATTTCTACCATGGAGGCGACAGAAAATATTTCTAGTGACGGCAATATTCCCGTAAATACTGTGCAAAATGAGGAAAGTAGCGCAGCAAAACGTTTGTACGACCATTAGCTACGTGAGTTTTACCAAAACCACTCGAAAAACGAACATAACGTGAAAAAACCCTGGACCACCGAACGGATTTTGCAGGTTAGTATTTTGTTATCAAATAGAATGATTTATCACTTTCCTTTTGAATTCAAACATAGGATTAACTTGTTTGATGACCAAATAACTCATATTGAATGAACACCGGTAACTTATTAGCGTATTTTTGTTTTTAGTGTATCCAACAAGTAAAGGAGGGTAGGGTAGCACCAAAACTCTAAATACGTTAGGCATCTTCAATCTATTTTTCAGCTCAATGCAGTAAAAATATATGTCAAACTTAAATCAGGTTGGTGCTTGGAAAAGTCATGGGTACCCTACATTATGATATGACAAAACGTAGATTGCCATATCGTCAAACGTTGATGCTTAAACGATACGGCCGGTTTGACTTGGCCTTTTCATGAAAAGGACACATTTCGTGATATGGCTAAAGCCTGTATTACACCGGGGCAACACTGTGCGGCATTGCGGCATGCCACAAGGCCGCATGCTAAAGTCCGCGCCACCACTGAATGCCGATGAGTTAAGACAGTTTCGTTCTTATTTCAATGAAGACAAAGTTGTCTCCGTCGGTAATGAGTGACGGCGCGTACTCTACAAAGGTGCGGCAGAAGAAGAAGAAGGTGCGACAGTTTGCCACATGACGCAAGGTGTTGCCATACCACACGGTCCTTGCCACAATGTGCGACGTTGTAGCATGCGGCCTTGTGGCATGCCGCAATGTCGCACAGTGTTGCCCCGGTGTAATACAGGCTTAACCACATCACGATATGGCACAATCTACGATATGGCTACGACATATGTATGTTGTATGTGAAATGACTATACCTATGTCCAAGGTACAAAGGACACTGGCCAAGGTAAGCCAGGTCCTACCTACGTTGTACTTTGGACACAATTACCTTTTTTTTCCTTTAATTCATGCATCCAAAATGAATTAGATGTTGTGCGTTATTTGTGTAAATTTATACTAATATACATTTGAGTAAGCTGACCTCAACGATGCTTTCTTTTTAAATATAAATGTAACATCGACACAACCGAGGCTACGTAAAAAAAAATATTAAAAAACTGGCATAGGTACAACAGGTTCCTCTACATAGTTAAATAATATTGTGTATCATGTTTATATAATACTAGCTCAGCTAGTCTAGCTGACACGGCAAACGTTGTTTTGCCGTATGAAAAATAGATAACAACCTATTCTGAGACCTACCGAATATAGATAGATAGAGAATACTTTATTGTACATAAAAAATCAAATTATACAGGTAATTTTTAATCTAAGAGTACAGACAGCGGCCTTATCTACTAACTAATATACATAATAAAATTTCATCAAAATCGGTCATGCTGTTTCGGAGCAGTATGCAATGCACACTAACACGGTGACACGAGAATTTTATATATATTAGATATGTATAATGTATATCATCACTTGTCGGACTCGTCCGACGAAAAATCAAGTAGGTAAGTGTATCCGAAGAACAGTTTACATTATAAAATATCATTTATTTATTGATACTTTTATTGCTCTTAGGTACATTTAAGTTAAAAATATAGTACAATGCGGCGGACTTAATGCCATAAGCATTTTCTACCAGTCAACCGCAGGAGGTAAATGAAAAGAGTTCGTAGGTAGGCGTGCAAAAGTAATTGAAATCATCATCAGATAATAAGTATTTGGTGATCTAATGGGTTTTCCGCCTATGTTCAAGAGTTGTTGTTGTTACGCTTTATTGCATAATAAAAATTACATAACATAACTTAAATGGTGTGATACGACAAAAAATTGAAATATTTAAACAGGGTGTTGATTTGTACAGTTTACTCCGACTCAGGGTTGGTTATTTTCATGATACTGAAGCAAAAAAAAAATATATTAAAAAAATATTTTTTTTAGTGAAAATCACCTAAAAATCAAAAATTTATATGGCTTAGCTTCTATCGTTTGCACTTGACGGGTCCGGCGGGGATTTTAGGTGATTTTCACTAAAAAAAATTTTTTTTATATATTTTTTTGCTTCAGTATCATGTAAATAACATGATACTGAAGCAAAAAAATATATAAAAAAAATTTTTTTTAGTGAAAATCACCTAAAATCCCCGGTTTTGCGGGGCCGGAGGCGAGCGCGCGGGCGCACTCTTCAGCCCCGCCCCGCGAAACCCCCGCCGGACCCGTCAAGTGCAAACGATAGAAGCTAAGCCATATAAATTTTTGATTTTTAGGTGATTTTCACTAAAAAAAATATTTTTTTAATATATTTTTTTTTTGCTTCAGTATCATGAAAATAACCATCCCTGAGTCGGAGTCAACTGTACAAATCAACACCCTGTATTGTCAGCAAAGGTTAGCTGGAAGAATACTTATTACTTATTTCAGCAACTCTCCATCGTCGGTTGTCTGGAAGAAAATGCTTTAAGCAATAATGCCGCTAATTGTACTGTATCTTTGCAAATATTTTGTATACGTCTTCCTGGTACATTAAGGAATATTTTAATCATATCATATCTTACACGTTTTTCTATTATGCAATAAGCAATGTAATTGTACAATCTATGAACAAACTATCAGAGATAGATAATCTACGAGTAATAGTTGTAATTAAAAAGTGAGGAAACATAATGAATAACAAATCTGAAGGCCATTGTCAGTAATCTACCTAATGTACCTATCTATTATTCTGTAAATGACGTAGTAAATCATCATCATCATCGATAAATACCTACTAGGTATTAGCAAGTAGTAGGTACATATTCAAATGCATTGTCTTTTCATGATGCAACGCAATGTTTAGCTACTTGGTATTAACCAGGCTGGTATCGATCATAGCCCCGGCCGCTTGAGTGATCTTAAGCGATTACGAAGATTAAGCAACACAGGGCGCATTCAGTGCAGGGATGGGTTCCAACGCTACTGGCATTTTTTCGAGCGGTCCCGTGCTTCACAAGGCATGCTAAGCAGGTCGGTGCCGGCTGCCGTCGATATACTAATCAAATAAATTTAATTTGATTTAATTTAATTGAAACAATTTTATTTTGAATTGAATTGAATTTTATAAATAACGCTCTCTGGAAGGCCGAGGCGTGTTTTTGTCAGATTTTGATGCTGGACACAGTTTGTAAACAATTCTTCGCCTGTTTAAAGATAAAAAATTCTGACGTATATTCCCAACCCTAATATTATCACTTGGTTATCACAAACACTTTCAGAGCTAAAGTGTAGGTATCGATATTTACGCGATAACTATCACGTCTCTATCTCAAAATCAAAGAACTTACGCAGACCATTAGAGGTCACAAGGAAAACAGAATACAAATCTGTGATACCTAGGTATCTACCTATGAGGTCTAGGTAGGTAGATACTGTGAATCGTGACTCGTAGGTACGTGATGGATAACATGACATGCTATAACAATTAATTCTTGGCCCATTTCGTGTCAAGCAAGGCCTGATTTTAGCAGAATTTGGTGACATCGGCTGGTGGCCATCAAAACAATGACATGATTTTATTGAAATATATCTAACTTTATACGTAGATACGTATATTTAAGTAAGTTTTATCATAAGAATAGTCCCATCCGTCACCATTAAATTAGAGAATCGTGAATCGTGGGGTATGTGAACATTACATTGACAAGCATTAAATAGTAAAAATATTGAAGGGTAGTTGTAAAAGGAAACGGAAACTAAAGAGGGGTTTGCAAATGGCTTCACGTCGCACGCTGGCGGCGGGAGGCCATTGCGTTCCGGAATATGGTGCTGATCAGATCTCTCGGCCAAAGTTCCTATTAACAAGGAATTACAATATCAAAACAAGGAACAATTAATTCATTGATTTTTAATTTTCGTTTGAGTCTACCGTAGACCGGTATAGATGAAAAAGAGATCTGTAGCACAGAATACTGATAGTGCAGGTACAGAAGATTTACTCCGCAAAATCAATTAAAGAAAAACAGACTCTAGCAGCGATACAATTAGGTGCAATTCAGATCGCATGGCGCTAAAAAAGCTACGTTATATTCACCTACATGTTGCCTTTCTTTCTACCGCGTAACTCTTACCTCTTCTGGCGCCTGAATTTCGACCTATTTGCCACTCCGGAGTGGTCGCCGCATGTACTTTTTACGCGTTCGATATCGACACGTGTAGTGAAACAGGCCTGTCTGCAGTAACACTTACTTACAGTTTCACTCCTTACTTAACTAGCACCACCAGTGAACAAAAAACCTACTTTTTTACTCTGTGTTTTTGCAAAAGTTTCAGCGCAATCCTACAATCATATTATCATTAATTTTCAAATTTAGAGGTAAAGCTATATAAGTACACATAACATTTCTACAGTTCCCAATAATATAGGAAAATTATTATTTTTGATTGAATTGCTTATTACTTTTGCAATTTGTATCGGCCCCTTTCTGGACTTTTCCTTAAACCTTCTACATAATATTCCAAATCGAATGACACCTTGTTCGTAATTTTCGGAGACTACAAAAATTTCGTCCGAAAAGGTACCTACATGATGACTAGACTATATCTAACTAATGGACTTCCGACTAGTTTTCTGGATGTATCATCATCAACCCATATTGTCCCCACCGAGGGGCACGGGTCTCTTCCTGAGGAAGGTATAGGCCATACTTCACCACGGGGGCCAAGTCCGGATTGGTGGAGGCTTGTAAGACTAGTGGCTGGTCGTACTGTCAGAAGTTTTGAAGCCGCCCTAAGGCCTCTGACTTGGCTTACCGACTGCCATCTATCGACGGCAGCCGGCACCAACTGCTTAACGTGCCTTGCGAAGCACGGAACCGCTCGGAAAAATACCACATAGTCATAGGCTATGTTGCTTAACCTTCGTGAACGTTTTAAGATCACTCAGGCAGCCGAGCTACGAGCGATTCTGATGAGATACTGGATGTATGTATAATTACCTTAATTGACTGTTCCAGTGGGGGCAATATGCACACCCCATCTTCTCTCGGGGCGGAGACTTTCCCTTGGCCGTCAAAAACAACGTGGCAGCGAAGAGCGCTGAACAGAACTACCCAGAGTCTCGCCTTCCGGTGCTTTCTGCTAAGGAGGTGATCTACATTAGGGGATCTTCGGACTTTTTCGGGGTTAACTCGTATACAACGAAGCTGGCCTACAGGTAATCTCGAGCCACTCAAGCCGAAGATAAAACTGAGCTTGCGCCAGTGTTTGACAGTACATTTATAATGTAGGTATTCAGAGAAGAATCGTGTTTAGTGTTCGACAAATCCAAAAGTAGGTAATAATTTTTAAGTTTGAAAGTTTCCTGATTACGCTAAAACTGTTTTTAAAACAATAATTAATCTGGAGTAACTATATTTCTGTGGAGATCGTCCAAAATCCATTGAAAATTACTATAGGTCAGTAGTTCTATAAAGTGGATAAAACCCCCTCTTTCTACGGAACCCTACACTGCGCGTGGCCTATCACGCACTTAACCGTATTTTTTCCTCGGTAGCGCTAGTGATACCTCTTGCAGCCCCTAAACAAACTCTATTATTCAACAGGGATGCTTCGGTGGAGGAAATGTACCCTATCCCTTCTTACATGGATGATATGGGAGCAGCGTTGGTGAAGGATTCTGAGTGGCCACAGGCGCAGTCGACGTGGTTACAAGTGAGTAATCTTGATTAGACATACACATTTACATACAGGCACATACATCGCTTCTGGCCCCACACTAGTATACCTACCCTGTGTTGTGGAAACCAGAAACAGCGACATTATAAACTTGATAACGTCCAAGTCCTGGTGTAGGTACCCCAGACATCCGATACTCCGGGTAATTCAGGATACACCTAGTTTAATTTTTGTCTCAAGAGTTCGTCCAGGTTTCGCTATGATTTTCAGAGCTTAATCATGGTGAGTAGAGACGGAGTCCGCATCGTCGGTTGCTCTTCTCGCTGTAAGAAACTTAGATCAGTAATTTAAAAATACAATAGAGGTACCTACCTATTTTTAGGTACCATCATCATCAACCCATTATGTCCCCACCGAGGGGCACGGGTCTCTTCCCTTCCCATACTCCACCACGGTGGCCAAGTCCGGATTGGTGGAGGCATGTAAGACTAGTGGCTGGTCTTATACTGTCAGAAGTTTTCAAGGTGCCCTAAGGCGTCTGACTTGGCTTAACGACCTAGAATATACCAAGGAATATTCTTAACAAAAATGTATGTCTCTACCTCTGCTTCTGTATTTGCCTCTGTCACAGTCCGGCAAAATCTCCAATCCTTCATTTTCACAGGAAGTGCCCTGGGGCTTTTACAAAATCCTCAGCGAGATCCGTGACGTCTACAGCAACCCCCCAGTCTTCATCACCGAGAACGGCTGGTCGACAGCCGGTGGGCTTTTAGATGACGACAGGATTCGATACCATCGAAGCTACCTGAACGCGTTGCTGGACGCCATTGAGGATGGGTGCAATCTACTGGGCTACACGGCTTGGAGTCTCATTGATAACTTCGAGTGGATGCACGGTTATACGTTAGTTTTTTGCTGTTTTCTCAGGGGGTCACTGAATGTACCTACAATCTACGCTGTATTTAACTACACCAGTCGTATGGATCTTAAAAAGCAGCCGGTTGAAGAGCTCACTTGGTCTTCTTATTTTAATATAGCTCAGAGAAAAAAATGAATGGTTTGTCTTATAACGCGAGGGCAGAAAGGAGTTGTATGGCTAGAGGAAGGCTTAAGCTGCTCCCACAAAGTAATAATTTATAATAACGTCATAGAACATTATGTAGCATAACATTTTACAACAGTGTGTAACATTTTGCTACTTCATGTGACAGAATGTGTTATAGCTAATTAGAAAATGATATAAAAATACAACTTTTCTTGTATAACATCATGCGAGCCTCCGTGGAACGTAAAAAGCGCGGGAGGAGGTGCTCCCGCGCAAAGCAGACCCAACTGACTGTCACAAAATGTTATATGATATAACGAGTTCACGACGCGTACCTAGTCTTTTGTGATAAATCCAAGAATCTTCCGATCGAATGATCCGTTCAACTTTTCAGCGAAAAGTTCGGCCTCTTCGAAGTAGACTTCTCTTCACCTGCCAAGACGAGAACCCCGCGAAAGTCTGCCTACGTTTACAAGGAGATAATCAGGACCAAGAGTCTGGACCCTCACTACGACCCAGAGAGCGCCATGGTGCTGTCGACAGTCCCGGGTGGGGACAGTGGAGAACTATGGCTACTAGGGTGATGCTATTCTGATTCTCTGCGTTAACGTCAGAATTAAATTGCCCGAGTTAAAAATTTCGGCGTTTTAATATTTCTTACTTCCTATAATAGTTAGTCAAAATTTCCCTGGACTTCACGCTGCTCGACTAGGTAAGGGACAGTTTCTAAATTGAGAATTTCACAAAATAATTACTTAACTACCTATATAACGTTCTGTCACGCTCTTTTCTAAGCTCTATACAGTTAACTAATTTCTTAGCGAAATTCTCGGTTCGGAAACTGGTCCTAAGGGCCGATTTCTGAATTGAGAATTTCGCTAAGTAATTACGTAGGTAACTATAGTGCTGTCTCGTCAAATTTATTTACAAAAGAGCGTGACAGCATGTTACTAAGTAGTTATTTACTTAGTGTAAATTTATAAACGTCATTGATTCCCTCACTTGAGTAAACTCACTCAAGTAGAGGAACTGTCAACGCTAAAGTACCTCAGGACCTCCCTTGATACGTCCTCGAGATAGAACACCACTTTTATTTGCAGTACCTAGTCAGTCGTTGCTAAAGAACCGTTATATGGGTCTCTTTCAAAATCACATAACTATTAGGTAAGTATGTACTTACGTAAAAAATGGGTTAGGGAGTCACTCGTCATTTTCGCTAATTCGTCAGTTTCCTAATTGGTCACTTTCCCGATTCGTCAATTTCTTAAAAATCTTAACTCGTCAATATCCCTAACTCGTCATTTTCGCTAATTCGTCATTTTCCCTAACTAGTCGAATGTTGTTCTGTACAATCCAAGACAAAACGCGCAGCGCGCTAAGCACAACGCGCGTACGCGCAAACGCGCAACGCGTAACACGCAACGCGCAACACGCAACATGCAACACGTGTACCATAAAAAGTACGAAAAAACCTCGTTGTTTTATACAAACAAACTTGTAGTGAGAGAGATCAATAACTTTAATTTGAGACCTCATTCATCGAAATCGGTCCAGCCGGTTAGGAGGAGTAGAGTTACAAACGCTCTTACAGAAGATATTATAAGATTCAGTAGCGCGATGCCGACTATCGTCCTGTGCCAACTTTTATAGAGGACTGTACGGAGACTGATAGGTGACGAGTTGTAGATTTGACCAGTTAGGGAAAATGACGAATTAGCGAAAATGACGAGTTAGGGATATTGACGAGTTAAAGATTTTTAAGAAATTGACGAATTGGGAAAGTGACCAATTAGTGAAATTGACGAATTAGGGAAAATGACGAGTGACTCCCTAACCCTAAAAAATCAATTTCTTACTCGAGGACACTCGAAATAGGTCGGTACTGACTGACTGATACTTTATTCTGCCTCCAGGAAATTCGAGCACTCTGTCCTCGACTCCACCTTCTTTGAGCACTGAGTCGAGGAGACTTTGAGGAACGTCTTGCTTAGCGTGTCTCAATACGAATAAACTTATACATACATATGTACATAAGCTCACACCTGTATCCCAGAGGGGCAGGCAGAGACCAGTGACTGCCACCTGCCACGATCCTGACAAATCACTTTCGCTTCATCGACATTCATTAGTCGTTGCATGCACGCACGTCGGTTTCAGGTACTTCTTATGTTGCCCTTTGCTAATGCCTTATTTGGTCGAAGTGTGTCCGTCTGGGACGTCCCTTAGAGCCGGTCCAAACGGAGCGTTTTCGGTTTGTCGGAGGCTGTACTGCAGCTGAATCGAGTCAGACTTTAGTTACCAACCTAGCTACTTTTGCGGAAGAAAGCTTCAAAGAAGAGCTTACTTGACTGAACAAAATTAATTGCACTCGTTTATCTGTATATTTTTTATTTACTACCTAATAGCAAAAAACCTTTACATTTTTTTTAACAAAATAAATGTCGCCAAACTGATATGCAGTAACTTAAGGTTTCGATTAAATTAACTATTTGACAGCTACATTTAATAATAATAACGTAAGTACTTATTCATTTTCTTAGAACGGGTCCAAATGAAGCATTTTAAGCGCGTATGTCCTCGCGCGTAGACACACGCGCGTTCCCGAGGTACTAGAGCTACATAGGTACTCCCCGTCCAGATGCTCGGGAACGCGCTAGTGTCTACGCGCGAGGGCCCTCGCGCGTATAACGCTTCGTCTGGACCGGCTCTTACTGGCCCTTCACTCACATTCACTCGATATAATATTTGCTTGCAATAAATTATACCATTAAAAACACCGGTAACTTACACGGTAAAAAATATTTTCAATAACCGTTATCTAACCCACCGGCACTACCCCATCCCTATCCAGAAAACCAGTGTTGCCAATGCTGTGATAATAATCGTGTGAGCTACAACTTTATGCCCGTTTAATTGTTTCCCCTCAGGCTTTGTTTTTCTCCACGTTTCTTCTACTTTTGTCTTAAATCTGCCTTCTTTTATTTACTTTTCCAGTACAATTATGTATTTTATGCCGTTATTAAATGTTTTTCTTCTTTTTATAAAAAATACTTAAAGCCCTACCTACTAAACTTATCAAATGATAAATTATGGTTTTAGCAAAACATAACTCTCAATTCCGATGACAACGTTGTCTACAGTCGAGAACACGTCAACCTATACATTTTAGTTGCAAAGTCGCCCGTAACGCAACGGAATAGAGTGCACGGGTGTATAGGTTGATGTGATTTTTAACGAGCGTCCGGTTAGCTGTCCAAAAACTTTGGCAACACTTCATCACAAACGTCAAATTGTTTTGTTTATGTGTCACTCGGCTTCCGTTCGTTTGTCCCGAAATTCTGCACATTTCCATGAAAAAATGTGCGATATTAACGATAATCCAATAAAATTAAGTGTTAAGTGGAATGGCAAAGAGTTCGAGATACCGGACTTCTCCCCTTCCGATTCCGTGGCTATGCTGAAGATAGCCATCGAAAATGCCACCGGGGTCAGACCAGAAAGACAAAAACTACTTAACGTTAAGTTCCAAGGTACGATTACTGCTTAAATAAACAATCTGCAGTCTCCTACGTACCATCTAGGCCTTTCAAAAGTGACTGGATGCTACACAAATCCCGAAAAAAACATCAGCTGTCCAAAGGCGCGTCTAATGCAAACGCGTGCTATTTTTCTAGAATAAACGTGGTCCTTTGTCTTGCACGCTAAATTTGAGTCTTTACCATCGCTTAAGTATGCATTAACAACATATTTCAAGTCAAAATACGACTTAAAGAGTGTAGGTAAACAGTGTGGTCATATGGGTATAAACTATGACTCATCCACTTTCTAAAGAAAACCATTGTTTCGTTTAGAATGTGGAATCACTAGAAACTGCCAGCAACAAAGTATGACAATATTTTTTTCAGTAAATCCCGCTGGTTTAATTGTAGCGCTTAACCCTTTGGCTCAACTCTGAAAATGATAAATTGCCTTGACACAAGGGACTTTAGAACAACGTATAATGAATATAAGGTTTAATTTCGCTTCCGAGTACCCACTACCATATCTGGTACCCGCAAAGCCAGCGAGTTAAACTAATGCTATAAAAGCTACCATCAACCTTCTCCGGTCAGGACCTCTGAGAAAACCTAAAGGAACCAGCAGCACAAAATTGCTTCATGGAAATTAAACAGTGCAGTAGATTGTCAGTGGTCATATTACACTCCAGAATACTCAAAACTTAGGGGCTGTAGGTACTGACTGAAAGTTAGCATTGAGGGCTTACACCCACCAAAGCAGCTTATAGCTTATGCTGCATCAGCTGCCATTTGAGGCATCAGACACACCTAGTTTATCTGTGGTCTCTTATGCACCAATATTGTTATACTAATGGGCATTGAGTGGGATCTTAGTTTTTTAACCTTAACCTGTGTTTAGCAGTTTAAACAAAAGAGGCAACTAAAAAGCAAAACAAAGTCATCACAAAAGATATAAAGTTTTAACCCCTAAAAACGTTTCAGGCAAGGTTGCAACGGACAACTACACTCTTTCAGAGCTGAATCTCAAGCCGAACCTCAAGATCATGATGATGGGATCGCTGGAGGAGGCGATAGAGGGTGCCCGTACTAAGCCTGATGTGGGAGACGAGGTGGTCAATGATCTAGATATTGAAGAAGAAGAGGTGGACGTAGAGAACCAAGAGGTAAAGCCTTTTCAAATTAAATACAAAAAGCATATTTGGTATAATAGCTTACATATTTTCAGTGATAATTCTTTACCATGTTGTTTGATTCTATTTCAATAATTCTATTGTTATAAGGGAGGTTTCACAGTTAATTAATCTTGATCACAAGCAAAAAAATGAAGCCACATTTTTTTTTACGTAGCCTCCATTTTTGTGTCCCACTGCTGGGCAAAGGCCTCCCCCAGTTCTGTCCAAAGTTTTCGGTCCTCGGCCACCTCAGACCACTCCGGCAGGTGTTGGTCGAGATTGTCTCTCACACAATTATCATTTACCATTTAAAAACCCACATTAAATTAAAACTATTAAGTACAGGTTTTCAATTTAAAATTATTTGTCATGAGAGTGTTGATCACTGAACAAAATCATCCTCTAAATACCGAACTCTTCTTTGTAGTGAGAATTTTTCTTGGGGTCAGTTTTTTTGTCGTTGTAATTTCTTGAGTAATAAAAAATGTGAATGTCTTTCTTTACAGATATACCTAGCGAAAATAAACAAGCGGGTGAAGGACTACAAGATCAATATGCTGAATGAACCCCGAGAAGGCAAGAAGCTTCTAGTACTGGATATAGATTATACACTATTCGACCACAGATCTGTAGCAGAAACTGGTAAGGGCACAGAATAAAATATCTAAGAGATAGACAACATTAGGCTGGTTTCACATTCACGCTGCCCACACGTAGACCGTCAGCGCTGATAGACAAAATATATGACTGGTCAGCGCTAATCGGTCGGCGTCTTTTTAAAACTCTCTTTAGGACGTAGTACATATTATTAATCTGTCAGCGCCGCGTGTCAGCATGACTCTAAAATCGGCCTAAAGGTACTATTCCGTGCATCGCGACAGTCGTAGGCTGCGCTTCGAAACACGGCCGCTCGCAGCTCACGACATACATTCGTCGGCCGCGCGCGTCTGTCGCGGGCCTCGGAAGCGGTGCCATACATTTTCATACTCGGCCGCGCGCGGATTACGGCGGCCTACGACTGTCGCGATGCACTGAATAGTACTTTAGTCTATTCTCTGCTTCTCTGGGTCGCCTAAAAATGCAAACCACACTGGACTGACAATGGTCGAAGACAGAAAAAGCCAGCTTTAGGAGAAGCCACCGCCAGTGCTGGATAAATATAGAGGAACAAAGTGAAAATTCTTCCTCTCCAGCATTTGTAAGTCCACAGTCGAACATGCCTCTTTATGAGCCCTCCATCGCGATCTACGGCTACTGCAGTCTTAGGTTGACCCTGTCGTAACCCTGATGCCATCAGACTGTTGTGCATGCGGTCTGCCCATTTTTCGATAGATAGTTCTTTATTGTCTCTTTTATCAAATTACATGGCCGAAACAAGGGCAGTGGATATAGTTTAACAAAAAGGTTCCATTCCAACCCACAACATAGTCATTTTTCAGTATCATTACTTTCATAGCGATCGATGAGTATGTGCAAAGTTATGGCACATGGTAGTCCAACCATCGTAAATCGGCTTAAACCTCGAAACTCACTTTGTGTGGATAGGAACCTTTTTGCTAAACTACATCCAATTGATCTCTTGTGGACCGGTTTGCACCTCCCTCATTTACACATACTTGTATATTCAATTTCACCTGACATAGGTTCAAAGCATTGCTTGCTATTAAAACAGTTCGGATATGTAAGCAATAGTGCAATAACATTTGTCATGTCACTGAAGTCTGTTTTTTTAATTCAATGCAAAAAAATAAAACTGTCATGTTGACATCTCAATACAATCTAAAGGCTGTCAATGTCTGAATGTTGCTAGTACGCAAAAACCAAATAACCCCATTTTACTTCCAAGTAAAAATTGTTTGTGCTACTTTTTTTTACTCTTATGAGGAATTAAATTTTAATGTAATAATAATAATAAGCTCACGCCCGTTAAACGTAGGCCCAGTTCTAGTGATTGGTGCCTCTGCCTGCCCCTCAGGGAAATTTTAATGTCTTTGATGTGATAAGGATTTTGGGTCACACGAGTCTTCTATTCACGGTAAAAAAAAACTACCGAGTAAACCTATATATTTCATAGCGGTAACACCGCGACAATTTTTTTTTGCATCGAATTAAAAAGCGGACTGTAGATCGCTTGATAAATTTTCTCCTCTGTTATCCTTTCAGGCTACGAGTTGATGCGGCCATTCCTCCACGAGTTCCTGACCACGGCATATGAAGACTATGACATTGTCATCTGGTCTGCCACCGGCATGAAGTGGATCGAGGAGAAGATGAGACTGCTAGGCGTGTCTACGCATCAGGACTATAAGATCATGTTCTATTTGGACTACTTGGCCATGATAACGGTTCACACGTCTAAATATGGCACTATTGATGTGAGTTACTTTGGCATAGATTACAGCACGTAGATGTTACTAATGTGAGGTTCGAAAGGGGGGACGGAGGTCTTTGATGAAAAATCTGTATCAACATAATTTCTCAATATGACATGTATCTATGTTTTCGGTATAAAGGCTGCGTCCCCACTAGGCAAGCTGTTCGCTGCCGACTGAGTGAGCCGCAAATTTGTAGCCAACTGAAATTCGACTTAGCGGCGTACAAAAAGCTAACAAAACTATTTCGTCGCCGAGTGGAACAGGCTTTTCTGTGAGTCACCCGCCCACTGAGATAGTCAGCGCGCGTAACGTTGCAAATTGCGTAGATTGAGCGCAAAACTAGCAAACTGTGAACCCTCCATTTAAAGTATATGGAAGGGCATACTAAACCGATACGCCGCCGCTAACTGTTTGCCAACTGGGGACGCAGCCTAACATGTTTCGTTCATTTTTATTATGCCCGACATAAAACAAACTGTCATGTCTGTCTGGACAGATTTATCTCACTACTTAACACAGTATAAGTATTTTACAGAATTAAATTTATTAGATTATACTTAACTGTATTAAATACGATATTCTATAATGTAAACCGTGATGTAGGTAACCTACTTGGGTTGCCTTACGTTTCCCAGTTGTGTGCTAAAACGTAACAATTAGGAAGAAAACAATTTTTTTATTCATAAATATTTAGAACCATCACAACGATCTATTTTCTCAGTACAGAAGCGATTTTATTTACTCTGGAAACGCCGGAATAATGAGCAAAAGAGACACTGTATCACGTTATAGCGCTATCCCTTTCGGCAATTACTTTGAAACCTCTAAAATGCTCTCCTGTAAAGAAGGGTTTCCGAAATAACACGTTGTTCTTGCAAGTGTGCGACATGATAAATGGATGAGCCTTCAGTCCTGACCTTAAAAATAACTTAATTTTCGATTGTTGTTTCAAGGATGTTAATACCCTGTATACCTACGCTAAAAGACATTGCGTGATTAATGGATGACCAGTAAGCGTGTGACCTTAACCTGACCCTGAAAATGACAATGGTTTTCAATTGTTTCTTTTAAGCCTCGTATCCACTAGGCAAAATTTGGCGCGCAACATGTTGAGCGACAGCGCGGGACATTTGTTGCGACGCGAAACTAGGCGGGCGTCATGTTGCGCGTCCGCTGGCAACGGCGTGCGCTGTTGTGCAACGTTGCCGAACATGTTGAGCGGCACGTGTTTCGCGCCAAATGTTGCCTAGTGGATACTCGGCTTTAAGGTGTCCTGTTATTGAAATGAAATGAAATGAAAAATATTTATTTTGTACTAAAAGTGTTACAGTATTTGTCCTGGCTCCCAAACTAGGATATCCTGTGCTATGGGTAGCCAGGCACTTTCGTATTTGCTTGTACAATATGCCGTTTACTTATATCTAATTAAGTTACGTTTAAGCTTACCTTAAGCACAACACAGTGTTAAAATCAATAAAAAAAAAAAGAAAAAGGAAAAGTTGCACAACACAATAGTTTTTTTGTTTTGTACTTTTCTTTACATTACGGAGCTCTAATAATTTTTCAATGTACATCGATCCCTCCATCCACAGGTGAAACCGCTCGGCGTGATCTGGGGCAAGTTCCCTCAGTACAGCAGCAAAAACACAATAATGTTCGACGACATCCGGCGCAACTTCATAATGAACCCGAAGTCCGGCCTGAAGATCCGGCCGTTCCGGCAGGCGCATCTGAACCGCGAAAGGGACCGCGAACTGCTGCACCTGTCGACGTATTTGAAGGACATCGCGCAGTACTGCGACGACTTCGACAGCCTTAATCACAAAAAGTGGGAGAAGTATAAGCCGGACAAGGCGCGGGCGCAACATGCCGGTGAGTAGGGAAAAGAATAAGAATAATTTATTTATTAAGCATAAGAAATTGATTTGTCTCCAAAAATCATACGGGACGTTTCTTAAATTAGAATTATGCTAGGTTACATTTATCAAAACCAAATAGTAGCATGTGTACGTCTGTAAGAAAAGTGTGCGAGTTAGTATCTAAGAATCGAGATAATTGGTAATGCCACTATAGAGTGAGTGAGGGAGAGAGAGAGAGAGAGAGAGAGAGAGAGAGAAATATATATATATATATATATATATAGCTGACTCATTATATATATATATATATAGTAAGAATGAGTCAGCTTATGGCGCAAGAATGTCACTAGGTCGCTCGATTCATCATCAACCCATTATGTCCCCACCGAGGGGCACGGGTCTCTTCCCTTTTTTTTTTTTTTTGTTAACGGGGTGAAATGCTTTGTGAAATGCCACCCTTGGGGGAGGGCGACGGCCGTGTGTCGGACTCTCCTTGTTCTAATAATAGGAGAGGCATACCTCCTAAAACACCCCGGGGGCCGTCCTGTCGCTCGTGCAAGCAAGTGGTAAACCACAACGCGGATGCGACAGCGGCGCCCCGGCGACGTCGACCCGACTCGCAAGGAGTCGGGCCCACCCTCACTGGAGAAGGGGCATGCCCCCCCCCCCTTCTCCCGTCACGATGTCGGACGGCAGGTCCCCCAACCTGCCGTCTGTGACCCTCACTCAACCGGCGGCGCAAGGTCCGCGCAGCGTCCCCCGCGCCACCGGCTCTCCCGGCGGAAAGGCGCGAGCTCCCCAAGCCTCCAGCTACCGAAGACCCGTTTTCTGGCCCTCTGCCAGGTCTTCGGCCCCGTCTGGTCCTCCCCTCCCTAGTCCTCCCTTGGCCAAGGACCATGGGGTCCTCAATCCCTGGTCCCCGGCCCCCCTCCCAATGTCCCTCCCGGCCCGGCTTGCAGAACTCGCGCCCCTCCCCTCCCCGTCCGGCCCTCTTCCATGCCCTCTGCTGGACAGAGGGACATAGGGCCCCCACCGTGTGTTTTTTATAGAGGTTGTCTCCTCGCGGCCCGTAGGCCCCCGGCCCCGCTCAATGTGGGGTTACGGGTGCGGGGCCCATAGCGGACCCCGCGGGACATCCAGCAGCGCAAGCCACTGGACGTCCCCCTCCCTCTGGTTTTGGTCCGCGCCGGCCGAAGCCGGTACCCCCATATCTGGAGGGCGTTCCCCTATCCGCCACCCGGGGGACGCGTCCGATGGAAGATCCAGAAACTCCACACGGAGGGTCTCTTCCCTGAAGAATGTATAGGCCATACTCCACCACGGGGGCCTAGTCCGGATTAGTGGAGGCTTGTAAGACTAGTGGCTGGTCTTACTGTCAGAAGTTTTCAAGCCGCCCTAAGGCCTCTGACTTGGCTTAACGAACACTAACTCTACAGTCAAGTAGTTACTTAGCGAAATTCTCGATTCAGAAACCGGCACTTGGTATTTAAGAATCGAGAGAGTGTCCCTATCTTTTATTTCGAGGGCAAACGAAATGCTGCTCTTGACGCCAGACGTGATGGAATCAGGTATAGACCACCAGCCGGCCGGCCGCAGCATTGGTGTTTACATACTTGTTTAAGAATATCAAATAATGTTTGACATTGCACGTATTGATTGCACTCATGGGTTTAGAATTTTTAAATTTTGCGTGCCGTAGTTGATACCGACATTTAAAAAAATATATATTATTTATTCTACCTGCATTTATGAGATATGTATCGAACAACCTTCTTAGGTATTAGATTTAAGTTGATTTGAGAAAAGATGGTCAGAGTGGAGTTTTTTTTTTTGCTGCCTTTTTAGGGTTAGCATTGTAAGTACATTGACATTCAACAAGCAGAATGTAAATTCTTTACGTTGAAATAAATTTATGATTTCCAGCTGCTCTAAAAATACCACTACTCAAACGGGAAGATTCCTTGTAATCGGTATAATCGCTCCTTTACTGGCGAGATAGGCTACATCAGTCACATGAGCACATAACTGACGCTCTCCCCAGCTGTAACAGTCGCTGTGACTGAACCGGGTTGGAAACAATCATCATCATCATCATCAATGTCACTATAGAGAAAAAGAGAGCGGGAATGAGTCACCTTGTGGCGACAGAATGTCATTAAGTCGCTTGATTATAATTTCAGTTAAAATCAGCTGTAACATTATTCATATTCATATCTTTATTGCGACCATGTAGTTGCTTAGGTAGTAGGTACATTTAGGGTTTGTCTCATACATGGTACCCACTTAGGGCACAGCAATTTAAAAGCAGCATCAGTATTATAATAAACATAAGGAACGTTGACAATATTCAATAAAATCCTTTAAGTCATTTGATGGAATATTATCAATTGTTATGATTTAAATTGAATGCCATTTGAGAAAATGTTATTAGTATTTTTTTATTTAAAAACAAAATAATTATCATGATTGAAGTTCAATGTAATTTGTGTAAATGGAGAATAAATTGTGATTTAATTTTATATTCGACGTCTATATTGTTATGTGATCAATGTGTTATGTGTGCGTAGCAAAAGCGTAAATAAATTTCTTATATATCTATCTAATGATAGACTTTGCAACTATTGATTGCACCGTAGGTCTTGAGCTCCTTAGGTAGACATTCATGGACATTCATACCAATGGGGTTTAGGTAACTTTGTATGGACGGTTGGCGTCATTTTTGTTTTGAGCGGCCACCTTTATTTTCGGTGCTAATTTTTAATACTAATTTAACTTACTATATATATAAAATAAGTTTAGCTCTAAGTAATATCGGAAAAAAGTTATGACTCTTCAAAAAGCATAAAGAAAATGTTTTATTCTGAGAAATTATGGGACGTTGCATTCTTGTGTCGTTGCTGAATCGCGTGAAACCAATTTTAGTATAGAGCCCTCGCACACGGCGACTTTTAGCAGCGATGCTGTCGCGCGTTCGTCGTGATTCAGTCGCGATGCAAACGCTATACTGTCGCATCCATACAGCCGCGATGCTGTAGTGGGTTAGTAGCGCGTTGGCATCGCTTCTGCAGCGCGTTGCAAATGCAACCTGCGCGCGTTAGTAGCGATGCTGTCGAGCGTTTACGAAACGCGCGACAGCATCGCTACAGGAATTCGCCGTCGGCGAGGGCCCTCCTAACGACACAAAAATGCCTGCGATTGCCACAGTTTTAGGCCGTTCTCCCACGGCGACTTTTTTCAGCGATGCAGTAGCAATGCTGTCGTGGGTTCGCCGCAATACAGTTGCGATGCGGTCGCTAGCTGTATGACCTCGCCCACATAAGCACGATTCAGTGGCGATGCAAACGCGATTCAGTAACCGAGGGGCCACTCTTCCTCCATTTTTTCGCCGATGTCGTCCGTCACGCCGCGCGTTTGGATCAATACAGTCGCTATGCTGTATCGCGTAGGCATCGATTCTTTAGTGAGTTGCAAATGCGACTAACACCCGTTCGAAGCGATGCCACAGAATACAGGTACAGGTACAGAAGATTCACTCCGCAAAATCGATTAAAGAAAAAGGGACTCTAGTAGCGATACGATTAGGTGCAAGGATACAAAAAGCTACAGTTATATTCACCTACATGTTGCCTCTCTTTCTACCGCGTAACTCGCGCGTGCGTCAATGCTCGTTCCTGCGTGAGTTCCTACTTATCAGCCACTCTGAAGTGGCCGCCGCATGTACTTACGCGTTCGATATCTTCACGCGGAGTGTGACAGGCCTGGCGATGCTGTCAAGCGTTTACAAAACGCGCGACGGCATCGCTAGAAAAAGTCGCCGTGGGCGAATTAACTGAATCGCGTTTGCACCGTAACAAACGTTTGCATCGTGGTTACGTGGTCGAGGGCATATAGGTAGCGACCGCATTGCGACTGTATCGATGCGAACGTGCGACGGCATCGCAGTAGCATCGCTGCAAAAAGGTGGCCGTGGACGAGGCCCCTTAATCACAACAGGGACCCACCCTCCCTCCATTCTTTTTCCGATGTCGTCCAACACGGTCGCTCGTTTGTATCGATATAGTCGCGATCGGGGAAAGAATCGAGGAAGAGCCCCTATGTAACCGAATCGCGTTTGCATCGCGGCAGAAGCGCGACGGTATCGCGATTGAATCGCAGGTACGTGGGCGAGGCCACACAGCTAGCCACCGCATCGCAACTGTATCGCGGCGAATGCACGACAGTCTTGCTCCTGCATCGCTGCAAAAAGTCGCCGTGGGCGAGGGCCCTATACTTAAGGTTGGTGACCCATGGCATACATGAATAATGCCGCATGGTTACTCGATTATTTCGACTAATTTTTAGTCGTAGTTTTTACTTACTACAACAAAAATGATTAGGTTTTACGATTAAACTATGAACTGTGATATCTCGGCTCCGATATGGTTTAGCTATATATACTCTATAATAAAAATTGTTTACTTTTTACTGCTCTTTCGTAAAACACAGCTTTCATGAATGGCCGCCAAAATTTAAAACGACGTCAACTTTACCCAAACCCCTTTGTATTAGATTTCAGGTAATTTGAGATAAGTTGGTCAGAGTGGAGTTTTTTCTCGCTGCCTTTTTTTCCGCTACATTTGGCTCCAAGGCAGCAGCTAACACTAATATTAACATTATAAGTACATTGACATTCAACAAAAATAAAAAAAAATAAAAATAATAAACTCACGCCCGTTATCCCCGAAGGGGTAGGCAGAGGCACCAGTCTCTAGAACTGGACCCACGTTTTGCCGAGTTTATTAGGTCCCAAACGTGACAAGTGGCAAGCCTGTCGCCGTTATCCGGGCACAATTTATCAGCGTATGGTGTTGCTGTACAAACAAATGTACGTAACTAAAAGTCATTGGTACATGCGTGGTTCGAACCCAGACCCTCATGATCGAGAAGCAAGGGTCAACCCCACTACGCCACCACCGCTTCAGCAAACAGAATGTAAATTCTATACGTTGAAATAAATTTCTGATTTCTGATTATGATAAAGGCCCCTGTTGTCAACTGTGTACCGACGACCTCTTTGGCGTAGTGGTTAGCGCATCTGCCTACCATGCGAGAGGTCCCGGGCTCGAATCCCGGCTGGGGACAAAAAAAACCCAGGTCTTGGATGTTTACATGTTTGTGACGTCGCTGTTTCTGGTTCCCACGACACAGGGTATCCTAGTGTCGGGCCAGAAGCAATGTATGTGCCTGTATGTAAATCTTATGTTATGAAATGTGTATGGATTCGATTTCTTGATCCTATCTGATGAGGGTTTTCATTTGTTCTTCCAGGTAGCAAAAGAAAAGCCGAAGATAGTGCCCCGTCAACGCCAAAGGAATGACGTCGGTAGGGCGATGATCTGTTTAATTATCTCGGCTGACAGACGGACGGACGTGGACAAATCCTGAGTCAAAGACTGCTCTTGAAAAGAAATACACAATGGGCTAGTTGCCCCAAAAAAATGTAATAAGTCCGTCTTTTAGATTATTAAAAAATAAGGGACACGTATTTTTTTATTTGTGAATTAGACCAAAAATTACAAAGATATAGCCCATTAAAGTTATGTGTGACGTCACGCCGTGCTGCATTTTTTAGCACGGAGCGACGTCACACGTAACTTTACTGGGCTATATCTTTGTTATTTTTTGTTTAATCGAAAAAAGAAAAAAATACGTGTCCAATATTTTTTTATAATCTAAAATACGGACTAAATAGAAAATCACAATGGTTGTCAATTGCTGTTTTCAAGGTTAGCAACTACAGTCTGTAAAACATAGCTTGAGTTCCACGACAGCTGTCACACTGAGGTTACGATATTGCTTAGACATCGAATAGTGTGCAGTAAGTACGGAATTTTCACAGTACAAATATTCTGTGAAAAAATTCAAAACTTCGTGGACGCGATTTCGATGACAGCTGTCGCGGAGCTCAAGCTATGTTTTACAGACTCTAAGAGCCGATTTCTGAATTGAGAATTTACACTTTTATACTTAAGTAACGTGCTGTCACGCTCTTTCTAAGAAATTTGGCGAGACAGCACTAGAGTTAAGTAGTTACTTAGCGAAATTCTCAATTCAGAAATCGGCCATAAAGCAGGTCATACACGCTAGGGTATGCCTGGCAGGAATGCCTGTGCTGTACGCCTGTCTGGTAAAACTAAGCTTCATAGAGGCCATACACGTAGCGAAAACCTGTACAAATTCTCAGTTGAAACCAGGGCTCCGGCCGCGACAGTCGATTTCGATGCCGTAGCTTTAATTGGTTTATTGTTTGTTTTATTGAGACAGAGGAAATAGAAACAAAAATCTCGTCTACAATGGCGCAAACCATGGTTACTGCGAAGAAAACAGTACTCGGACGACAGACGCCTGCGCAGGCAACCGTCGCACACGGAACGGTTTGGTTTACTAATGTATTGCCAAAAATCGTTTCCCAAAGTATTACTTCCCAAACTATTTTCCGCAAATTATCACTTGGCAAAAAAACATTTCTCAAAACAACTTAAAGCAAATAAACAGTTAGCAAAAGTTATTATGGCAAGTTATTGTTTACCAAATAAATACTTGGTCAAAATTCATTTTACCAAAGAGGCAACAAGAGGCAAGGTAAGAACGCATCAAAGTCGAGTCTGTTTTCGATCTTACATAGAGAACCTAACGCTCCGACGCGCTCCGCTTCGCTACGCGCGTCGTCGCACCTATATTTCTGTTGTCACGTATTCTTTACATCGCCGACCCCCCGTTCCATTATTTGAAAATAACACTTGCCAAAATAAAACGTTAGCATAATAAACGTTTGTCTTAATAAAACTTGCCGCAGTAAAATTATGCGAAATGATAATTTGACCAAATGAATAAAATGCGAAATGAAAACTTGCTAAAGTTTCATTTGGGAAATGAAACTGATGCCATAAGTTTATTGGGAAGTAAAATTTGGCGAAAAATACTTTGGCTAAACGGCGGTATCCCGAACGGTTTACCTGGACAGGGTTACTGCGCAGGTAAAAAATACTAGATTTTGTGTTTTCTGGTTTGCCTGGACAGGCGTAGAAACCTGCACAGTTGTTTCACATACACGCATAGGTTTAACTGTACAGGCATATCTGTCAGGCATACTCTAGCGTGTATGGCCTGCTTTAGAGATTGAACTCTGACTACAACCAACCGGTTATGACGCTTTTCGCCTGTTCTTTTTTGTGCGACGGATTAGGTTGACTTAAATGTAAAGGAAATTATTGCAGATGTATAATTCGCTAGGCAACCCTAACTGCATGGCGCCCTATGTACAAAAAAACAATAAAACAGCAAATACGAAATAAAAATCAAGGCGGAAAATACCCAGTGATTCTGGAAGGATTTAAAGAAAAGTCTGTAGGTGGATACTTAATTATTGGTAAATTACCTAGTTATGTATTGTTTCGTGAAACAACAAGCTTGTCATTAATACGTTAAACATTTTAAAACTAAATATAAAAAAAATCTGTATTGGAAACTAAATTTGATACGAAGCCTAGCATAAAATTCAGCTTCAAACTTTTGACTCGATAATGTCAGAACTATTATAACAGGTTATCAGTTTGCAGTAATTCATAGAAAAAATTATTAGGCGGTTTTTTTTTCAAAACGCCCGCTAATTACTCTGAATGCTTGGATCTTACAGGTTCATCGATTGGCGTTCAAAATGTGCACCCAGTGACATTTAAATTCGACTTAAGAACGATATATCTCACTTAATTTCGAGTTAACGAATTGGTTGTGACTCCAATGAAGTAAATTAATTATAATTCTTACGCAATAAAAGAGTAATTCGTGTCTGAAAATCGCCGTAAGTCAAAAATATGAAGGAGAGAAGAGAGGTGTATAGAGATGAAGACTCTGAAGTAATCAGAAAGTAATATTAATGTAATCTTAAAAGTCTTAATTTCTCGATGAACTTATTTAGCCAATAATAATACGGCATTTGATACATCTTTTGAGCTTCTTTTAAGGCCCTTTCACACTAGCGATTTGCGAGCGATTTGAAAGCGATGCGATTACTGAGCGAGCTTGCCGTAACTGTCACCTTCGATGACATTTTGTACAATCGCGTTTAACAGTCCTTCCCGCACACGCTTCATTTGAGTCCTATCATAGATACGTGTGTAAGCGGACGTAGAATCGCTTAGAGATTCAATCGTCGTTGATACAAATTAATACAAGTTATATTATAACTTTTAACATCGATTCGCTACATGAGATCTACCTATATGGAATACAAATGTATTAGTAAAGGAGTATTGTCGCTCTCTCCCAGACGATTATTTGATAAATAGTTATTCTTATTAAAAGTCCTTATGCCTGCCTGCCTGTGCACATTTATAAATAAAATTACAAAGGCGAACTTAATACTAAAAGCATTATCTTCTAGTTAATCTGGTTTTTGTGAATTAATCCTCCCAGATTCGTCGTTGACTTGTATCTGCCTTTGGTTCCAACGTCTTCGAAGTAACAAAAAAGCCAGTTAGGTGGTACTTTAAATATTAATATTATTGTATTAACATTACGGACAGAAAGATGATGTATTGCGCACGGAATGCGTTGGCATCGAAAGGATGGAAAGGATGAATGAAGAAAGGCTGACGGAACAAATGTATCGAGCGAATACAGGAGGAAAGATTGGTAAGGGACGCCTGCCTGGACTCAGCCGGACATACTAAGGCTGCGGCCCCAGTAGGCAAACTGTTCGCCGCCGACTGAGTGGACCGCAAATTTGTAGCCAACTGAAATTCGACTTAGCGACATGCTCAAAGGGAACTAAAACTATTTCGCCGCCGAGTGGAACAGGCTTTAACGCTGCAAATTGCGTAGATAGAGCGCGAAATTAGCAAACTGTAAACACTCCATTTAAAGGGCATACTAAACCGATGCGCCGCTAACTCAGACGGCGGCAAACTGTTTGCCAACTGGGGACACAGCCTTAGGCATAACGAAATGAATTAGCAAAGGGCAAGATAAAAGTACCCGAAACCGGCGTACGTGCAAGCAACGACTTATAAAAGTCGATGAAGCAAAAATGATCTGTCAGGATCGTGGCAGGTGGCCGTCCCAGGTCTCTGCCTACCCCTCTAGGATAGAGGCGTGAGTTTGTGTATCTCTATATTATTATAGTCACACACTACAGGAGAGTGACCGAATCGCGGCGAGCTCGCTGCGTAATCGCATCGCTTTCAAATCGTTCGGAATTGGCTAGTGTGATAGGGCTCTTAAATGAAACGCTAAATTGACGTAACCGTTCAAAAAACTTATTGTGTTTAATAAAAAAAAATACTTAAAAATTCACTACGGGAAATTGCATTTCTCAGTAAATATATTTTTGCTTGTACTGATTTAAAGAACGAGTAAAGTAAAACCAAAAGAATGACATTTTCAGCTATGTATTGCGAGGTCTTGTATGTTTATAGGTACATGTTTTGTGATGTCGCTGTTTCTGGTTCCCACGATACAGGGTATCCTAGTGTGGGGCCACTAGCAATGTATGTGCCTGTATGTAAATGTTTATGTTTACGTATATTGGTATGATGACGCGTTTGTAATAATATTATATTGTTACTACCAAATACCGTATAGTAATTATTTTGTTTCTCATTGCATCGACGTCGTTTTACCATATTGAACTTTCACCTTCGTCCCAGGTCAGCTTTGTAAAGTATTAAATATTCTCACAAATTAGTGGTAGCTAGCTTGATTTTTTTTATATTATTTATATAAATTCGTATAAATTATGAGTCTTCCAACCGCTTTAAGGCAGTTTTACCAGGGCTGTTTCACTTTGCGTGGCGGTATCGAAAGCGTAAGTACATGCGGCCACCGCATCGGATGGGAATTGTTAGGGACTCACGAGCGAGCAGTGACGCGAGCGTGAGTTTTGTTCGTAACCTACTTCACCGATCCGACTGATGTTTTAAAAATGGAGAAACATAAAAAGGCAAAAAAATACTTTGCAGTGTTTAACTGCTTAAACACGGATTTCGAGTGGTTATTATGAGGGTTGGTTAAGGTTCCAAAACACGAGTTTATTAGAATTAAAGGAATTTCTCATGTTACAAATTGACGATCTGTTTCGTTATAAGTAGCATAATTGGTTAGAGAAATAAGTATAAATTCTATTATACTTAGTACAACGGATAGCCAGTAGTTCAGTCATTATAGATTTAGACCCGTGAATAATTAGTTCTTTAATTTTTTTTTCGTAGGTCCCTCGGGGGGTCACTGGGAGTCTAGATTCAAAAAGTAGACTGAATCAGGCTTCTGCGTATATTAGAAAATTTCTTGAATAACTCGTTCATTTTTGATTATAAAGTAAAACTGAGGACAAAAATTGTAGGAAATTTGATTCTCTACAAGTTTGGTCCTAATAATTTTTCTTCTAGGATCGATATTTTGGATATTAAACCTGAAAAACCTGGCTAATTCAAACTATTATCATTATCTCCTATATTCCAAGTTTTACGGCATGAATGAAAAGAAACAAAGTTGTAGAGATTAAAATTCTGAACAATTTTGGTTCCCACCTTTTTCCCCCAAAATCGATATTTTGGAAATTAAAACTTAAAAACGCGACAAATTCAAAATATTATCATTATCTCCTATGTTCCACGTTTTACGGCATGACTGAAGAGAAACAAAGTTGTACCTAGAGAATCAAATTATGAACAATTTCGGTTCCCACCTTTTTCCCCGAAAATTGATACTTTGGAAATAAAAATTAATAATAATAAGGAAAAAGAAAAATTGTGAGGACCAAACTTGTAGAGAATCAAATTTCCTACAATTTCTGTCCTCACGGTTAAAACCGTAAAATCAAAAATGGCCGAGTTATTCAAGAAAAACCGTTTTTGAATATACGCACGAGCATTCAGTATACTCTTTGAATTTACACTCCCAGTGACCCCTCCCGAGGGACCTATGAAAAAAAATCCAAGAACTTATTATTCACGCACGGGTAGGGTCGGTTTTTTTGGATATAACGACTGGACTATAGGTATACCTAAATGATTTATGAATTCCGTACCTGTTAAATTTAAAGACTATGTTTTAGCTAGTTGCTTGCAACACGTGCAAAATAGTTCGTGTTTCGTTTGTTGTAGCTACTTAGACCGCAAAAAAGTTATTAAATGTTTCATATGTATTGTTATTATAATTTTGTGTACCTGCCTACAAGTGCGATTTGATACGCATGTACCTACATACATAACACCTAAATAAGATATTTAGTTTCATAAACAAGGTACACACTAACGTATTCCGTATGGGTATCTTTTTAGGTTGAAGTACTACAAATATTGTAAAAGTAAAATAGTTTTCTGATCTACCACTACTAAGACCTAGCCTAGGTTTATTTTTAACATAACATAACATAAGCATTTACATACAGACACATACATTGCTTCTGGCCCCACACTATGATACCCTGTGTCGTGGGAACCAGAAACAGCGACGTCACAAACATGTAAACATCCAAGACCTAGAGTTTTTTTTTTCTCCCCAGCCGGGGATCGAACCCGGGACCTCTCGCATGGTAAACAGGTGCGCTAACCACTACGCCACAGAGGTCAACGTCATTTGTTCACAAAAGTTAACTGGTAATAAAAGATTCAGATGTAATTATTCTTTGAATGAAGACAACCCTAATGTGTCAGACGAGTAAGAGTCGACATCTAGGTGAATATAGTTGTAGGTTTTTTAGCGCCGTGCAATCTGAATTGCACCTAATTGTATTTTGCTACAGTCTCTTTTTTTTTAATTGATTTTGCGGAGTGAATCTTCTATACTTGTACTATTATATATTCTGTGGTTTTACTAAAAAAAACAATGGATCATTTGTCAACCGAAAACGGCCTGGATTGGTCGAATCTATGATGACGTCACAGATCAGTAAATATGGCGTTTGTCATTACATCATAGTATTGTCCTATGTTCATTGGTTTTATTTAGTGACCTGTGACGTTATGATTCGCCTGCGACGCCATATTGTTCAAGATGGCGTTTTCGCGGCTTATTTTAAAAGTTAATATTTATTTGATTTTTTTTTGAAATAAACGAAAGAATTGAAAATTACCACTTGCAGAGCACTCAATGAACACTGACGAAAAATCTGAGATGGTTTCCAGAAACCTGTCAAATAGGTAGCCTTCTCATAAGGTAGCCTTCTCATAAGGTTCTCATGAATAAGCTGGTTCATTTAATGTATGTATTTATTCTGTTTAATACACAAGAAATACTTGTACGATTAGTATAATAAATATGTGAGTGGTTGACCAAAAAGGGACCTGGTGGAGGGATCGGAAACCGTATTTTTTTATTTGAATTGTTTAATCTGTGGTATTTTAGCTTTGTTTTGGTCCAACCAGAATATTTTTAGGTGCCGTAGTTATTTTTTTATGATTTTTTTTTTGTGAGCCGAGCCGTGTCGAAACCTGTCTCTCTAAACCAAACTTCGAACACGTTTTTCTCGAAATCAATTATTTTCCCTTGAGGTCCCTTTTTGGTCAACCACTCACATATTATTATGTAAAGATCGAAGTCTTAGCTTATCTTAATCTTAGTGATTTTTAATGTATTCCTGATTAAAATCAACGCGATAGAGAAGTCAGTTCACTTAAATCGAATAGATTCTTATGTAGTTCGCATACCTACGGTAACATTATGAAACTTAAAATGTCAATGTAAAAATAATGTAAACTTCATAGGTAGGCATTTTTATTGTATTAAAAATAAAGATTTTAAATTTTTATATATCTGAGTTACTTTATTTTGATGGTTCGAAGAGGCTCCAATCACTACTGAATCATCCCGTAACACTATCGCTGCCGATGGGAAGAAATCATACCTTTTTTTACAGATTGTGTTTGCAAAAAGTCAGACAAATCCCTCAATCATGTCTGCGATTGTGATTTTTATGACCCAGGACCGAAAGTCTAGAATCACGTTCCTGTGACTAGATCTTCCGCGTTAATGTTATCTATTTCTGCTTCAGGTCCATGGGTCCTAATAATCTTTTTTTTTTCAAGAAATGTTTTCCAAAGATATAATTTTATTTCTCGACGTATCTTCCCAGTCCCGTGACTTGTTCGCTGCTGGAATGCAAACTTCGATTCTTCTTCTTCATTCTTCGGCAGCTGCCAGAAGTGCTACCATGCGACTAATTAAGGCTTAATGGCTCTAGTAACACTCGTAAGAAAATAAACAAGTACATACTTACATTATTATTATGTAGCTGTAAAATTGTTAATGGAAACCTTAAGTTATAAGAGTTTGACGACATTAATTTGGGAAAAAAAATGTAAAGGTTTTTTGCTATTAGTTATGTAGTAAATAAAAAAATATACAGATAAACAAGTGCAATTAATTTGTTCAGTTAAGTAAGCTCTTTGAAGCTTCCTTCCGCAAAAGTAGGTAGGTAACTAAAGTCTGACTCGATTCAGCTGCAGTACAGCCTTCCAGACATCTCCAGAGAGCGGCTGGTGCTTCAAATGCTATGTTCGAGCTTGAGATACAAGTGCTAGTATGGGTTAGTGCCGCTTTGTTACTTCATTTATTAGGCACTGTTAATTTAACAGTGTTAAACCACTAATAATGTAGGCAGGTGCTGTTGTAGAAAAAAGTTAAAATACTTATACCTACTAACATAAACGAATAAATAGCTGACCTACAGGGTGGCCAGTCATACAATTTATCTATGGGTAACATTAAAAACATCACTCTGGAAAACTGATCTGAACACTAATCATAATAAAAATAACATTCGTAAATTTGTAGTGCTTAAGTGTTAGTTCAAAAATTAATATGGCATAACAACGTTTCCGGGGCTAGCTATTAAGAATTAAGTTTTAACTAAGGCCAACTCGCCTCTACACCAACTGACAATACTGCTCATCTATTTACCTAGTGGTAAGCTCTATCCTCTGCGCCTGAAATCGCCACGCGTGGCAGACAAAGCCTATACTCTCTCTCTGTCTCTCTCTCTATCCCTCTCTCTCTCTCTCTCTCTCTCTGAGAGAAGGCTTGGGCCCTAGGTATAGTGTAGTAGGATGTAGGCTGCTTTGCTTAGGTACATTAGAAACTCTATCCAGCGAATAATCCATGGAAATCGTACCATAAAAGGGGTCTTCACTTTCATCAAATCGGGTAGTTCTGATTTTTTTATATGTTAAATTTAATGAGGTGGTAATGACAAATATAATTATTCGACCTCGAAAGCCTCCGGAACATTGTAAAATTCATGAAAAACCATTAAATTTTTGATAATTTTTCAGTTTTTGCCATTTTTTACCACCAAGGACCTGTTTTACGGTAGCAGTCACAAAGAATTCTTTTAAAGTAGACTAAATTTGCAACAAAATGAGAATAGTTGGGTCTCGATAAACTGAATTTTCAACGATACAGCTGTTTAAATGTTTGCAAAAGAGTTTAGGGTGTCTGTCAAAAATATTTTTCTACTAAAGGTGTGCTTTTTATTACTTTTATATATAGTTTAGGGTATAACATTATACCCTATACATAGATTTATTGGTCATGCTTTGTGGTTTGTCACAAAATGGAGGAGACCACACTCCTTCAACAAATAGACAAAAGAACAACATTATATTTAATTTTGAAAAATGTGGAAGAGGAAAAATCCCTGATGTAACTTACTCGATAATTTCCTTCACGCACCAAGCACAACGCGAATTGGCACGCCTTCAGTGGTTGTGATACAACATCAGCACTTTTTGGCCAAGGAAAAATGAAATTTTTATCAACACTGAAAAAAACAGCCTCGCGTCGAACAAAATGGTGTAGTTTTTCTAAACCACAATGCCACACCTGAGCAGGTCACCAAAGCAGGAGAGAGGTTCCTCCTTTCACTGTATGGAGGCAACAGTGAATCCCAAAATCTCAACGACCTTCGCTTCCAAATGTTTACAAGGGCGGCGGCTAAGACCAACATGAACCTCGGCAGGTTGCCTCCACCAGCGATGCTGCAAGATTTCACTCTCTGCGAACATACCACCAGGTGAAAATAGATAAATAGATCAATATTTGACCACATTGACGAGAACTTGTAAAAATTCGAAAAAATTTTTTTTTGGAAATTTTGCAAACATTTGAACAGCTGTATCTTTCAAATTATTCAGTTTATCGAGACCCAACTATTCTCATTTTTTGCAAATTTAGTCTACTTTAAAAGAATTTTTAGTGACTTCTACCGTAAAACAGGTCCTTGGTGGTAAAAAATGGCAAAAACTGAAATATTATCAAAAATTTAATGGCTTTTCATGAATTTTACAATGTTCCGGAGGGCTTTCGAGGTCGAAAAATTATATTTGTCATAACCACCTCATACAATTAACATATAAAAAAATCAGAGCTACCCTATTTGATGCAAACCAAAATGTACCAATTCCATGGAAATAAGTCCAAGTCAGCATTTTGTAGCATGTAATCTTTAGAGATGCTCGGAATTTCTCTACGAGACCAAATCAGAAATGATGAGGTCCGTAGACAAACGAATTCATCGACATAGCCCTCCGGATGAGCAAGTTGAAGTGGCAGTGGGTGGGGCACATAGCACGCAGAACTGATGGTCGATGGGGCCGAAAAGTGCTCGAATGGAGACCACATATCGGCAAGCGCAGCGTAGGACGACCAGCCACAAGATGGACAGACGATCTTATCCAAGTGGCAGGAAGACGCTGAATGCAAGCCGCTTCCAACCGGTCTTTTTGGAAATCCATGGAGGAGGCCTATGTCCAGATTGTCCAGCAGTGGACTTCTTGTGGCTGAATGATGATGATGATATTTTCGTCCAGAATCGCCTAGCCTAGCTAGGGATCGATTGACACCTAAACAAAAATGTAGCTTTGCCCTATCATCATCATTAACCCATTATGTCCCCACCGAGGGGCACGGGTCTACAATAAAGAGGAATCGCTACAGTAGGTACATGCACTTTAAAGACCCAACCTAGCACGTAGCGGAACTAGCCCCAATCCAACTTCCTCGCTCGGAGGAACAATGCCATAAACCCCATTAGGAATAGGTGACGAACGAGGACTTGTCCCATTCACTCCACCGCCTTGGAAACTTAATTGGCAGCACAGTAAATTCGCTGCTTACAAGGTAATGAAACATCTACAGTGACTTTGAATTGGATAGCAGAATCAAAGATAAAAATACCTACTATTTATTGAACACAAGTAACATAAGACAAGTAAAAGTTACAGAACAATGGTCGGTCTTATTGCTAACAGCATTTTCTTCCAGACAACCAACCAAGTTTTTTTTCATTCTATTTTTGTAACGCTAAAATTAGCATTGAAGTGAGTCAGTCAGTCATAAAAATGCCGGTTTTTAAACATCAATTTTGCTCAAACAGTTATTGATATATCAATGAAATCTTAGATTCTATGCAAGCTAAGGAACCTTAATAAATGTGCTAAATTTCATATACGTAGGTTAAATAATTGTAGAGTTGTGAAGGGGTCAAAAGTAGCTCGAAGTGGTTCCTGTAATATTACACACGGCTGCTGCGTCGCCAGTTCCTTTTTCTCGAACTTGGCTGGATTCGCTATCGCGTGTCTAGATACTCAGCAATGGGCAATTGTGGGCTGATGATGATGATCTAGGGGAGCCGGTTCGTACTTTTTAACTGCAAAGTTAAGTTTGTAATAATTTTATTTGGAACTCTGGACTCGCGATACTCACACACAGTTATTAATTAAATATTTGACATAACATGATCTTAATAATGAAATCTCAATTCCTTCTAATACTCCAAAAACGAAGATTAAAATAGTCTGTAGCGGATATTTAGCGGATTAAATAGCCATAGATTGATTAAAGAGAGTTCTAGATTAGTTTTAGAGGAATTGTGTCTTTATGTATTAAGCCCATTACCGTCTCATTTATAAAACCACGATTCATTAAAATACTCCTCAGAAGCATTTCAAAATACTCTGTGTCAATGGATAAAACGACACCACAGATTAAATAAACTACCTCTGAGTTATAGGATTTTGTTTTAGATGAGACAATTTTCCTTGCAAATTCTCCACCACTGACTATTTTGATCGGCGTTCATAGAGAGTTTCAAGGAATCGTGTTTTTGTAAAGAAAACTGTTAACTATTGTATGTCAACTGACTGCTCCACTTTATTTTGACTTGAGAGTGCTTTGTCACATCCCTCGTATAGTTAGTTGTATTTGTGACGATTCGTGTCTGGAACTCACAGAGGCAATTAGTTGGGCTCAGAACCTGTATTTGGATGTTTGGTTTATATCTACGCATGTCACACACAGCCTATTAAACAGACATGTCACTCATAGTGTAAGTAACTAGGTAAATTGCCATTTTAGGTACTCAACCTATAAACAAACATATTAATAATTTAGCTAGAAACTGCCAGTCAGCGATAATATTTATAAGGTAAATACGAATGTATGGAGATCTCATCAATAATTCGGTTAAAGACAGAAATGGAAGACGTTGGGCTCATGAATAATATTTAAAAAAAGAGAAAGAGGACTTAAAATGTTTTGTCTAATCTAATAAATATATTTATTACACTATTTCAACATTTAAACATACCTCACATACAAACCTTACAAACCTTTATATACAGGCACATAATAGGTACATGTAATCACAAAAAGACGTCACAAACATGTTAATACAATGGAACATGTCATGTTTCCCAAAAAATCTGAAACTACAAACAGTTCCCCGGAGGCATATTAAACTTATTGAATTTTTTATTTTTATAATGAATAAAACAATAGGTAAGTATTTGAAACTTGAGTTAAGAGAAAGCATATTTTGGCTGAATATAAGCCAAGATTCATTATCAGCTGTGTTCTGTATAATGCAAACAACGTCACAAAATAACTTTGACTGCGTTTGGACGTATTTCGGATATCATTCACTTGGAAATCTCCATGCGACTTTTAAATCATCGGACTTTAGTTTTAGTAAAAGTAACAAATAAGGTGATGTTTTTTAGTAAAATTAACAAATAAGTTGATGTTTTTGTCTACGACAGTTGTTTTGAGTTTCTTTGGCACTTGGTGGTTTTTCGCCTTTTTTTATTTTGCATTGATCATCATTATTGATTATTTTTGGTGATCATGAATGATTTTATCATCGTTTATAGCAATCATGAGTTTTTGATTACATGTTGATAGAGTTAGAAGTACCGATGTCTGGAAGGAATAACAACATTTTAGTAGGTAATAACTAAGTAATTTTAGTTCACTTACATATCTACTTTTAGATAAATTTATACTTCCATACCTCCATACTTTCAATACATAGGTACATTTAACATTACCATTTTTTTTTAATTAGCCCTTTCTGTGTCCCACTGCTGGGCAAAGGCCTCCTCTTTAGATATCCACTCCTCCCTGTTCTCAGCCAGAACTTCCCACCCCGGTAAGTATTTTGTAAAGTCGTCGCACCATCTCCGCCTCGGTCTTCCGCGTCGCCGGTAGCCATCGCACGGCCATGGATTTTTTAATTATGTGTAAAAAACGTATTAATACATTATATACATAAGCTCTTGGCTGTATTCCAGAGGGGTAGGCAGAGACCAGAGACTGCCACCTGCCACGATCCTGACAAATCATTTTCGCTTCCTCTACATTCATTAGTCGATGCACGCACGAAGGGCCGGTAAGGAACGCCCCAGGCGGACACACTTGGACCAAATAGGGGATGTACTAGCTAAGGGAAAGATAAAAAGTATTGAAAACGTATTAAGTATTAATAATTTTCTTAACTTACATATATACAGTTCACTTAGAAACTTTTTAATCAAGTTACTGAATTAATACCTGGTATTGAATCTTGGGTACAGTCAGGCAATATTCTCTTTAATCTTTAACACGGATTACTAGCGAGGCAAAGGTTCTAGAAGAACTTCTGTCCGTCCATCCGTCCGTCTGTCACCAGGCTGTATCTTATGATCCGTGATAGGTAGATTGTTGAAATTTTCACAGATGATGTATTTCTGTTGCCGCTATAACAACAAATACCTACTGAAAAACAGAATAAAAGAAATGTGTAAGGAGGCTCCCATACAACAAACGTGATTGTTTTGCTCGATATTGATAACGCTAAGATAAGTATCCTATACCCGGTCCCAATAACCTATCTACAGCGTCACCAAGTTATTTGTTCAGGTGGGCAAAATTGTAACTACCTAACTAACTAATTGTAAATCCTGTTCCCCATTTTTTTGTTTTATTTATTCACTTACTAAGATTTACATATATATTTTCATTACAATTGGAAGACGGGTTAAAATATTCTCATTTTTCTAGGTAAATTTTTTAAATGTTACTACTAAATTCTTCACTAGCGCCGCTATCAACTGAGCAGATAAAATGGTGGCACTGTACAGATAACTGACAGGTTATCTGTCAACGCGAGTGACAAGACACTCAATAGAAAAGAAAAACGGAACATTTCAATATCGCGTTGACAGCTAACTGTCTGATATCTGTAGATAGGTTATTGTGGGACTTCAGAAGAAGGATTCTGAGATTGGGACCGGGCATTAGTGGCTATAATTGAGCCATTACAAACGTGTCATGAACATTTGTATCAGACCTCTCTCTCACACTTAAAGGAGGCATATCAGGCATATCGGAACTCTCGCTCGCACTACTATGACTCGGTTCGCACGTTTGTAATGGCTCAAGTATAGTAACTAGTAGCACGCATGAATAGGTTGACATGATGTCGACTGTACTAGACGGCGAGACAGAGTAATTAATATAGAGTAGAGATGTTCAACTTTATGTAAATGTAATAAACAATTCCATGAATTTCAGCGCAGTGGGAGCTTAACTGATTGCATTTCCTGATTTGGAACCTCCATTTGAAATTTCAACCTAGAGGTGCTATCTTCAGGGTGCAATGTGGTAGGCGAAAGTAGTTTGGAATTAATTTGCACTCCGATTTTGTGTAATTTTAGTAACTATTGAGGTAGGGTAAGCAAAGGAAATGAACGCCCCGACCGGCGTCGCTAAATCAATTAAAGAAAAAGGGACTCTAGCAGCGATACAATTCAGATCGCGCGGCGCTAAACAGCTACGTTATATTCACCTACATATTGCATCTCTTTCTACCGCGTAAGGCCCTTTCTGCACTGCTCCAGGCCGGCGTCGGAACCAGAATCAGTCATGAGAAAAATATCGGATGCCGTATTATGCTTCTCCTCTTCATCCGATTATAATCGGCAATGGACGTGACGCAGTGCTTTATTAAAATTCCTCGGTTTTTCTATTCGACACAGGGGACGTTTTCCACACATTCTATTAATGTAAATAAAATAGTATGGGAACATTTTCGAATGGTATGCGCGGTGCAAAAACGTGTATTGTTTTTTTACGTCGATCACTTCGGCCCCGTAAAATACCGTTCCGATCTAGCAAATTATAGGACCGTTAAAAACCGGATGCCGAAGTAGTGAAGAAGCTTACTAGTATTCTTGTGTGTTTCTAAATCGGACCGATAATTAACGTTTGCCGGACCGGAGAAGTGGAGAAAGGCCCTAACTCTTACGTCTTCTGGCGCCTGAATTCCTACCTACTTATTTGCCACTCCGGAGTGGTCGCCGTGAAATTGACCTGCCATCGGGTGGTAGCGCTCACCTTAATACCTAACTTGATGAAAACTGAGCGTAGGAACACGTCACGTGATCTGAATCGCAGGGGACTGAACACCTTAGTTAGAACGCATTAAAGGTGATATTTCAGAAATCAGAAATTTATTTCAACGTAAAAAAATATATTGTGTCTTAAATGTCAATGTACCTACTTATAATGCTAATGTTTGCCGCTGCCTTGGGGCCGAATGTAGTGGAGAAAAAGGCAGCGAAAAAAATTCCACTGTGACCATCTTTTCTCAAATCACCTTAAATCATTAGATTTACTACAAATTTACTTATACCTATTAATACAAATTTTATACGAATGTCCATCTACCTAAGAAGGACAAAATTCAAGACCCATCAGTGGTATTGATTATACTTGATTGCAATGTCAAACATTATTTTAACAATATTGCAACGTAATTTTATTCAGTGATTATATTAACAGCTCAATTATCGAAATTTAATGTCACTTTTCATTATATTCTCGTAATATTTTTTGCATTTTTGTATGGCAAAAGCCCCGAACTTTTGCACAGGAATATTGTGGCTATCGATATTACGATTTTGACAGTAAGTAGTTGAAGTGTTTATTATTGTTATCTAAATGTTTATTATTGTTCGCAAAACTGTTTGTTTGTAACCCATTATGTCCCCACCGAGGGGCACGGGTCTCTTTCCTGAGGAAGGTATAGGCCACGGGGGCTAAGTCCGGATTGGTAGAGGCTTGTAAGACTAGTGGCTGGTCTTACTGTCAGAAGTTTTCAAGGCGCCCCCTAAGGCGCGTTCAGTGCATGGATGGGTGACCATCTATGACTAACGCTAGTGGCATTTTTTCGAGCGGTTCCGTGCTTCGCAAGGCATGTTGGTGCCGGCTGGCGTCGATAGATGGCAGTCGCGAAGCCAAGTCAGAGGCATTATTTATTACAAAAAATTTTGATAAAAATTGTATATCTAGTTAGGTGTATTATGTACCATTTAACTCGAAATGGTAGGTAGAACATTAATATAAAGACATTAGCGATTGTCATTTGGTTCTCCGGAGCGGCGAAATATGGATTTACCAATCGGGCGCATTTTTAAGTTTTAAGGGGATCCACTGAGTGGAACTAGCGACAACGAGGAAAAATATCATACTTTACAATCTTTCAACTAATATTGATAGTGATCACTATGATTACGATTGAGTGATTGTAGATACTTTTTGCAAATTCGATCTGTAAGAAAATATGTGATTTATTTCCGCGGTAGCGTTATATGACTCCGTGGATTCTCTAAATGTGGTGCCAAAGTAGCCTGGTGGCTGCAATTTTTGTTGAATGTTCCCAAACACTTCAGCGGTTGTCCAAGAATTTAAAAACAAAATGTGCTAGCGTTGCCGTGCCGGCCATCCTTGAGCCGAACGGTATAGCACGGGACGACGGAAGGGGACCTGATGGTATATCACTGGTGCCATGGCAGAACGGGAAGCCGCTGGTGTGGGACGCAACCTGCGTTGACACACTCCGTTTGGGGTCGAGACGATGGGCCCCTGGGGCCCTGAGGCGCATAAACTTTTCAAAGAAATATCAACGCCTTATCGACTCGTCAGGCGATCCTAGAGCTGGTAGCTACCTCGGTCATCGCATTAGCCTGGCCAGAGAGAAAGACGAGAGAAAATGCTGCCAGAATCTTGGGAATTCTCCCCAACGGCAGCGGTCTAGAGACAATTTTTTATATTTTGTTTTTATTTATTATTTAGTTTAGTTTTAATATTTAGTCTATCATTGTTATGTTATGTTATAAATAAAATTACAACACATATTTAGTAACTAGCTTTCGCCCGCGACTCCGTCCGCGTGGACTTTAGTTCAAAATTTGGCAACCCCGTTCACTCCCATAAGGGTTAAATTTAGAAAAACGGCGAAACACGTGTTCAATCAATTGTATTGATGAGCATTTATTTTAAGTTTAAGAAAATTAAACAACATTCTTTATACCTCTCTTACAAATTTTGGCAACCCTTTTTGCCCCCTTAGGGGTTGAATTTAAAAACATTCGGTCTTATTCCTTGCCTACATTATATATAGTCGGTCTGTGCAAAATTTCAGCTTTCTAGGTCCAACGGCTTGGGCTTGATGAGTGTGTAGGTATCTTCCCGATTCAATTACCTACATTTATACATTCAGTGTATTTCAGTTGAACTGAATTGTACTTTCATGCATTGTTTAGTTACATATTGTATTTCACTTATTCTTATCTATTTACAGTGTATCGTATATACCTACACTTATACCTACATTGTATTACGTATAATATTTACAACAAGTATATCTTACACACTACCTAGTTAATATTTATATAAGTTTAATTTAGTATAGTTGTTATTATTAAATACAATACTATTTACACTAACAATACCTACTAACATTAATACTAAGTTCATATACATCACACATTCATACAATCCCAAACGTATCGTGCCCGACGGTCGAATTGTCGTGATACGATACATCGCGAACGCACAACAACATTTTATCCGTAGGTTATTTGTTGGTCAAGTCGAGCGCCCGATACCGGTCCGGAGGCAAGTTCCCTGCCCCGCGCGCCCGCGCAACCTCGCGCGCCCTCCGCGGCCCGTGCGCCGCCAGTCGAAATCTCAACTCCGACGTGAAACCTGTGACGCTTTATGCTAGCCCGCTACTGCTCATGTTTACGCGATCTATACCTAGCTTGCTTAATTACCAGCTTACGCTTAATACCTAAGTGCTATCGTGTAATAATATCTCTGCTGTGTTGTTGGCTTGTGCATTCTCCTTCTAATTTTCTATAGACCTTGTGTGTGCTTTGCTTGTTCAATATACAAACCTGGACTGAACTGTAAGTGTTTGCATTTCTTACCTATTTCTGCTGACACTACGCACTCACCCGCCTATAAGTGAGTCAGTCAGTCAGTCAGGACTTTGAATTTTATTTATATAGATTTTAAAATGTTTTTATCTAAAGTAGGTACCAGTATATTTTTCTATCGCTAAACTACTACTCGCTAACTCGAAACCCGAGTGCGTATACTGAGTTTTTTCATTCACTCTCGATAGTGAGAGCGTTTGCGATTTGCATAGGAGTGACAAAGAGACAACTAGATGGCGCGCTTTGTCACTCCTATGCAAATCGCAAACGCTCTCGCTATCGAAAGTGAATGACAAAACTCAATGTACGCACTCTGATTGTCCAAGGTGTTCACATACCGGCCCTCGATCTTTGGCTTCGCCGTAGTAGAATTCTTCCATGAGGTCGATCTACACTTCTGTTTTCCAATCGTCGATCGAGTGACTTTCAATCATAGAGAGAGCTACTATCATCAATGATTAGTTATTTACTTACACAGTAGGCTATTTGACAGATTTCTGAAAAACATCTCATATTTTTTGTTTGTGTTCATGGAGTCCTTAGAAAGTAGTTATTTTAAATTCTGTCGTGTATGTATTTCTTCTAAAAAGGCAAACGAAAATGTCTTGGGCAATATGGCGTCGCACAGGAATTATAACCTCAATGGTTAGTAAACAAACATTGGTATGTTGTTACGTTCATTGGAACGTAATAACGACATGAATGACAGACGCCATTTTTACTGAGCTATGACGTCATCATAGAATCGCCCAATCCAGGCCGATTTCGATAAATGGCTGCAGATACATAATTATCAAATATCCTGTATTTTTTTGTAACTATATTTTTTTTTAAATTGAAATGCCTTAGAGCTGTTTTAAGACACGTAATTTATACGAATACGAATACGTATAAACAATACCTACTGTATTTTTCACACTGTCAAATAGCGTATTGTATACGTGAACCGGCAGGTGGTGTTGAAAACAAAACCACTTTTCTAGTGCACGTTGGATTTGTATAAAACAAACATCACGTCCAACGGTAAAAGGCCGACAGCAATTCCGCAGCTCGATGGTATTTATGTACAGTCAACGATGCCGAATTGCTCGTAGCCCCGAGTGCTTATACTGAGTTTTTACATATCACTTTCGATAGCGAGAGCGTTTATTTGCAATTTGTATAGGAGTGACAAAGAGATAACTAGGTGGGGCCCTTTGTCACTCCTATACAAATTGCAAACGCTCTCGCTATCGAAAGTGAATGAAAAAACTCAGTATAAGCACTCAGAGTGCGTATACTGAGGTTTTTCATTCCCTCTCGATAGTGAGAGCGTTTGCGATTTGCATAGGAGTGACAAAGAGACAACTATATGGCGCGCTTTGTCACTCCTATGCAAATCGCAAACGCTCTCGCTATCGAAAGTGAATGACAAAACTCAGTATACGTACTCCGGTTGCCTGAGTGATCTTAAGCGATCACGAAGATTAAACAGCATAACGTTCAGTGCATGGATGGATGACCGTCTATGACTAACGCCAGTGGAATTTTTCCAAGCGGTTCCGTTCTTCGCAAGGCACGTTAGGCAGTTGGTGCCGGCTGCCGTCGATAGCTGGCAGTCGTTCAGCCAAGTCAGAGGCCTGAGCGGCTTGAAAACTTCTGACAGTAAGACTAGCCACTAGTCTTACAAGCCTCAACCAATCCGGACTAGGCCCCCGCGGTGGAGTATGGCCTATACCTTCCTCAGGGAAAAGACCCATGCCCCTCGGTGTCAGGAGCATGGGTGACATAATGTACATAATGTATGTTCCTGTATGTAAATGTTATGTTATATTATGTTAATAGTTCACTCATAATAATTATTATTAGTGACTTAATAAATCAATTTGATTTCTTAATTTACTTTTAAATTAATTTCGTTTAATATGTATAATTTGAATTTTGATTCATGTAAGAGTTATACCATTATTGGTGGAATATCTGCGTAACAACACGAAAGTAAATAATTTATTTCCTTTTCACAGAGTTATCAGTACACACATACGTCCAATTTGAGTAATCAGGCTTTATCCCGATGTGAGAGCCTTGAATTCATAGTAGGAAAGACCGTAGACCAAATACAAGATGATGCTACGAATTTATGCCCGTTTTCACCAACAACACTTAAGATTTAGGGGCCACTCTTTTTTAGGGGCTACTTAACGGTTGATTCGTTTTCAATAACATCTATCCGTCACTTATGGCGCTAGGTGTGCCCTTAAACTTAAGGGACCGATCATTCAGCCCCTAGCTCTATAGATAAGAGAAAGTTTGTTTTGTTCCAATGATACTCTATCGTACAGGCATACGATTGATACTTTTAGCTTATCTAAAAAAAAATCGTTGTATTTATTATGAAAAAATATATATTACAGTTTAAGGGCTGTTTTATTTCGATTATATTGATTCAACATAATCATAAAACTCAGTAATAAAAATTTACCGGTAAATTGACCACAGACTAAAGTGTAACTTAAGGGGATACCTAGGTGTCAACTAGCTTTGTTAAACTGAATTTAAGTTAGAGAGTACCTTAGGGGGTCACCTAAGAAAAGGGTGACCTAGTTAGGAGGAGCTTATAGGTTGGTTGGTGAAAACGGGCATTACAATCCTCACTTGGAATCCTATGAAAAAGTACGACTGTAAAAAAGCTATAACTGATTGGCTACTACCTAAAACATACGATGAAACAGAAGCAATCCTGCAGTAATAAATAAAATATATATATAACTTACTTAAATGAAGAATTTCTCTTTGTTTTTAATAAAAAACCATTCCTATATTGTGGCAAGTAACAAAAATTTATATTAATTATATTCATACATTTACTCACACACACACACACACACACACACCCTCACACACACACACACACTCACACACACACACACACACACACACACACTCACACACCCTCACACACACACACACACACACACACACACACACACACACACACACACAAACCGAGATGCGCATTTAAGTAAGTTAATTATCTATTCCAATTTTACTTTATAATAATAATGATTAGAAAATTGAAATAATAAAAATAATTGTAATAAAAATTTAAATTATAATGATTTAAAAATTGTATTAAAATTGTATTTAACATTTTACATTTATTAATAGTTATAGTTAATCGCGAAAGAATTGGAAATCTCTTGCGAATTGATACATGATTTATCTTTTTATACTTAAATTAATTGAATATTTGAAAATTTTGTTAGTAGATATATTTAAATTGTAATCAATATTAAAATATGTATTATGCGCATCACGCATGTACCTTACCATTACTATAAGTAAACGATTATACCTAAGTAATGTCAATGTATTAAGTGAAGAGCGGGGTTTCCTGGCACAAGTGTTTACACACTTAATAGGAAGTCCCCACCACAATGTGTAATGAATAATTTTGGTATCGAAATAAAAAAAAAATACCTATTTCTTTTTATTATTTTTACACTCGTGTTAGACTTTATCACCTAACTGTCCGCAAACTGCAAGCCTGAGCTTACACGGATATTCGCGATTCAGTATGCAATCTGGCTCCTATTTCCTTTGAGCAAACACTAAATCGAAGCTCACCTAACTAACGCTCTCTATTCGTCGAATGGATGTATTCAAGAAAAAGGTAAAGTCTTTTCGCTATCATAGTGTCACTTTGATATTTACCGCCTCGGCACGTGGCGGATTAAAAAAAAGAAATTAAAGGAAGCCGAAGCTGCGCAAACACGCCAGTGAATTTGGCTCGCAGCTTGTTTCATTCCACTATTATGTAGATCACGCAATTAAATAAGTAAATCAATCAGTATTTTAGAATGGATTTATAACGAGACGATTCTGCATCACTAAGGTAGGTACCTATTCTAAATACCGGTGGAGATGAAAATTCTGAGGACACTTCGAGTGATGAAAAGTAGTGTTTTATTTTGTGCTTCATTAGGTATATTGCGTACCATGTTTTTTTCTCTATTTAAAGTATTTTTGTCGTCCAATTATTGAAATAAATGTTTTTTTTACTAAAACCAAGATTGCCTTCGTGTGTACCGACACTATCTAAGCGAACGGACTTTACCTATGTATTTATCTGCTCTTGGTACGTACCTATCCATACCTTCCTGTATACTTTGTCGGGTGTAACGTTACAAATTACATTAAATTTACATACAGGCACATTTACTCCACATGCACATTTACATCCACACTAGGATACTCTGTGTCGTGAGAACCAGAAACCACGATAGAGTTTTTTTTGTCCCCAGCTAGGATTCGAACCCGGGATCTCTCGCATGGTAGGCAGATGCGCTACCGCTACGCCACAGAGGTCGTCATTAGCGTCTCATACATAGACAGCTTTGTTGAGGAAGCTTAGCTCGTACATTGATTAATTAATCCAATGTGCAGGCTGTGCTCGCTCTATAATTTCTCGTTCATTACATAACATGAATTTACTGACAAAACAACCATAATAAAGTATATTATACTGCACTCATACAGGGTTTTTTCTAAATGCACAGTAGGCTATTTGACCGATTTCTGAAAGCCATCTCATATTGTTTGTTGGTTGTTGGTTGGTCAAAACGCTATCTTGGGCAATATGGCGTCCCAGAGATGGGCAACTTCTCGGTAACTTTCTATTTTGTGGAAACTTACCGATATCCTCCCTCAAAGTTTCCGTATCTTCTCATTTTGGTGAAAAGATAAAATGTTCTTATTTTTTTTTTTTGTTTATTGCAGTATTCGCATATTATTGGTCTAAGATGCAAGAAATATGCGTTTTTCCTAAGCGCAGTGTACTTTTATCCGTATTTACTATTATTAAACTTGGTTCTTCGTTAAGTTTTATGGAAGTGAAACACAATCATCACGAAATCTCAGAAACTACGTTATATTTGAAGATGCAGTTTGGCAGGGAAGTAGTTTAGAGATAGGGGAGAGATTTGATGGGAATAAAGTTTTTAAAATGTGTATGTGTGTCTGGTTTTTAGTACTTTAGTATATCTGGCTGGGTATTTTTATATGGAGGTCTTATTAATTTGGTTAAAAAAATATCCAGTCTTAAGAAAACAGTCATTCAACTCTCTGGACTATATAAATGTGGAAAGAAAATAAAATGAAGTAACATATCAAATTATAAACATTTATTTAAAATTTCAATAAAAAACAAATTAAAACATCAACAAAATAAATTAAACTAACAAAATTCAGCCAGAATCACTACCTAAATTATTGCAATCGAAAAACTCTACACGCGGCTGTGTATCACTTGACCTAGCCACCACTGATAACGAAGCGTCTAGCGATGGAATCTCGGTTACGACTGAGATTTCATCATTTGATGACTCGTTGTCTGAAGAATTTACAGAATATTATTCGTCTTCTTCCACTTCTTTTTCAACCGGATAATGTGATACCTACTATGGTTTAATAAATCTATATATACAGCTTGATTTTTTCACCGGTACAATACATGTTACAATGTCATTGGTATCGATAATAGATTACATTTATCGAATAAAATTACCATATTTTTTTTTTCATTTTCATTAATTTATCATTCATCCAATTTGTAACTCATGGACACCCATTACAAGGTGTCATCGCGGTGCGAGGCAGAGGGCGGCGGGGTGGGGTGAGTGAGCGGGCGGCGGGCTGGCCGGAGCACGATTTGGCCGGTCATTCATTCAGTCCGCGCGCATTGACCTAGGTGAGGGCACGTGCGCCGTTTCCGCACTTCCTGCAGTCGAAAATTACGCGCGCACGATGTTTACAAACCGCGAGTATTACGAAATGGTTCATAGTTACTTTCTCAGTGGGGAAAATACAGTGCAGCTCGGCGGGTATACGCTGAAGAAAGTTTGCCCCGCCTGATAAATGCCGGTTTTATTTAACCTCAAATACTCAACACCAGGACATTCATGAGAGTGACGCAGCATTTGCTAGACTACGGACAGTTCACTGCACCAGCGCACGCTCAAGGCCGAGGAGGGAGACCTCCCTTGGCCGTGGAGATCGAGGAACAGATATTCGCGTTCTTCGAGGAAGACCCCAGAAGGAGCACCAACGACGCAGTACGCACGACGCACTTCGGCGTTAGCCAGTACGTGGTGTGGAAATTCATACCACTACCAACCAGTGCAAGCATTCCACGCCGGTGACGGTCCTAAGCCCGTGCAAGTATGAAGGAAGAATTGAAATCAAGTACCTAAGATTTTTTTTGCTACGTCATACATAAGTCATACCTACTGGCTGCGCCGCCGCCGCCGCTTTTTTTCCTTCCCGCAAGCCGCGCGCAGTTGCCAGTTCGGGCGTTTAGTAGTGCTCATGCGTAATGAGTCCATATTTCTTTAAGATTTGCGGATAAGTTCAGACATTGGTATTTTTGTTTTTTTGTACCAACGGGGTAGTAACAAAAAATGTTGGTATTTGTATTTTGGACTTAGTATTACGTATGTTGATTTATTGTACCGGTGAAAATATCACCCTGTATAAATGGAGAAGCTGACTGACTGACTGACTGACATATCAACGCAGGGCCTAAACTATTTCTTCTTCGAGAAACTCAATCTATCTATATATATAAAAGGAGAAGCTGACTGACTGACTGACTTAGAATCAACGCAGGGCCCAAACTATAAGGGTTAGAAACTTGAAATTTTGCACAGGGGTTCTTTTTGTAACATAGGGGAGCATTAAGAAAGGATTTTTGAAAATTCATCCCCTAAGGGGGTAAAATGGGGGTTCAAAGTAAGTATGAAACTTTGCCGTTTTTGAAGTTATTTGAATGAAATTTGGTATGAAGGTTCTTCATTTAAAATTATGAAACACATGTAAAATATTTTTTAAAAACCATCCCTTAAGGGGGTAAGAGGGGGGTGCAAAGTTAGTATGAAACTTTGCCGTTTCTGAAGTTATTCGAATGAAATTCAGAATGAAAGTCCTTCATTAAATGTCTTGAAACACATGTAAAATATTTTTTTGAAAATCATCTCTTAAGGGGATAAGAAGGGGGTGCAAAGTTAGTATGAAACTTTGCCATTTTTGAAGTTATTCGAATGAAATTCAGTATGAAGGTCCTTCATTGAAAGTCATGAAACACGTGTAAAGTAGTCTTTCGAAAATCATCCCTTAAGGCGGTAAGAGGGGGTTGCGAAGTTAGTATGAAAGCTCTTCCGCATGCTCTAATAGTATCCCTATCTTATTTGCAAACACTTTTCTCAACTAAAGCCCACACGGACGTAGTCGCGAGCAACAGCTAGTTCTAGTAATATGCAACGTATGCAATTTTAGTTATGCAATTTCTTAATTTGTTATGTATCCTCCTATGTGTACTGAAAGAGCACTCAACAGCAGCTGATGTGTAGGGCATGTTAGAATACGCAAAGCGATTTCACTCATGAAGGGAAAGGCTCCACTTCACGAGTGAAATCACCAGTTTGTAAAAGTGTGACTCATAGATGTCACATTTTTCCATACAAATTTTTTCCCCACAATCTTCCATCTTTTGCTCTAAAGCTTGCAAGATTTTCGGAAGTGTCTTTGTTGAGCTGATTTGCGATTGTGTGAATATATTCCATAGCTACCACCTCTTCTTCAGAATCCAGTTCAGTACTGATTTACAAAAATAATGAAAATAAAACATCAATGATTGCAAAATAAAGAAAAATCAAAAGTACCATTCTATGTTATATTCTAAATTTCTACAAAATGTTAACATAATAAAATAAAAAATACTTACGAACCAAGAAGTATTCACCAGTGTACGGTTTTGATAATCCAAATCACAGATAATATTCACAGTAACAATTTAACAAGCCAAGTCGTCGTATAAATGAGTATTAGAGTCCAATAAACAAGCGTGATCAAAATATGATTATTTAAGGCATAAGACAGCAGTAGACTATCAGAAGACTAATAACAGACTGATAGTCCAGTCATTATAAAAAAACTGACCCTGCCCGTAAATAATCAGTTCTTGGATTTTTTCCGTAGGTCCCTCGGGGTGGCACTACGAGTCTGAATTCAAAAAGTAGACCGAATCAGGCTCCTGCATATATTCGAAAAACGGTTTTTCTTTAATAACTCGGCGATTTTTGACTTTACAGTAAAACCGTGAAGACAAAAATTGTAGGAAATTTCATTCTGTACAAGTTTGGTCCTTAAAAATTTTTTTTTTTTTTTACAAAATATCAATTTTGGGGGAAAAAAGGTGGAAACCAAAATTGTTCAGAATTTTATTCTCTACAACTTTGTTTCTCCTCATTCATGCCGTAAAACGTGGAAAATAGGAGATAATGATAATATTTTGAATTTGTCGCATTTTTCAGGTTTAATTTCCAAAATATCGATCTTGGGGAAAAAAAGATGGGAGCCGAAATTGTTCAAAATTTGATTCTCTACAACTTTGTTTCTCTTCATTCATGCCCTAAAACGTGGAACATAGGAGATAATGATAATATTTTGAATTTTTCGCATTTTTCAGGTTTAATTTCCAAAATATCGATCTTGGGGAAAAAAAGATGGGAACCGAAATTGTTCAGAGTTTGATTTTCTACAACTTTGTTTCTCTCCATTCATCCCGTAAAACGTGGATAATTGTGAGGACCAAACTTGTAGAAAATCTAATTTCCTATAAATTTTATTGTCACGGTTTTACTATAAAATAAAAAATGGCCGAGTTATTCAAGAAAAACTGTTTTTATGGAAACAACTTTTTTTCGAAAAATTTACGAACTAATTATTCACGGGTCAAAATCTATAATGACTGGGCTATGAAGTAAGACATTTTTGAGCAAATAGTGTCATAAAACAGCTGTTCGTAGTAATAAGGGTCTAATAGATAGTTTTAAAACTTGAATGCGAGACTGTAATAAACTACTACGAAGAACAAAAGAAACCCACGTACAAAAGATCTCATGCGGTAAACTTCTAAAGATAAAAACTCTATTGATCGCACGTGCGCCAGGTAGGCAATATTTGCGTGCAGCCTAAAATGCATTCTACTTCAATTGTAGACACATCTTTGATGAAGAAAGTAATATTTATTAACAATATTTTATCTTCTCACTAAAATGAGAAGATATGGAAACTTACCGGTAATTTCTCAATCTTCTCGGAAGTTTCCACTTAGAGAGGATTGAGAATATTCTCGACGCCGATCTCTAGGCGTCACACAGGAATTATAACGTCACATGTCAGTAAGCCATTTAAACCAATGACCGTAAGAACAACATAAATATCATACACCATTTTTACTGAACTGTGACGTCATCTTAGAATCGATACGATTTTTGGTTTACTTAATCTGGTCCTCAATTCTGTTAGTGCGTTGTAGTTTGATGACATAAATGGTCGGATCACGTGACATGTTTTTCCATACCATTGACGCCTGGATTGCTCGATTTCAGTGCGCGCGTAGACTTGAAGTGATATGAAGCTAAGTTGCCATGTTCATGCAGTTGTCATCGTGCTGCGATGCATTTGTGGAATCTAGGACCAGGACAATTCTACCACGGTATACATATATTTACAAATTGTTTTGTGTAGATCATATTAACTTGAACAAGCTTATACCTACTTATGTTTATGTAATAGTCTATTATCTAATTTCGTATTTATATAAAATAATATATATTATGTATGTATGTATAAAATTATAATTAGCATATGTTTATTTTATCTTAAATAAAGGATTTGAGCCATAATAGTTTGCTGTGTGCACGTTTATTTTAATTTTATTACCGTACAAATATTATAATTGTGATATATTTAAGTTCACCCTGAATGGACCACTGAGCCCCAAGATACAATTTAATTTAGTTTGGGGTTCAGAGTTACTGTATATATTGTTAAGTTTTGTACTGCTCAATAAAACAATTTTGATTTTTTTGATTTTTTGATACGAATCATAGGTTTCGACACAATGGCTGCAGATGCGTAATTATCAAATGTTATCCTGTAATTGTCACATTGCACGAAATGCTGACTTACTTACTTACTTACTTAACGAATATCAGATTTGACCAATGTCGTTTAACCCGTTGTTTATATAAATACCTAATATTTTTTTTATAAATAAAATGCCTTAAGGCTATTGATTTATACCGATAACAATTTTTTTTTTCACACTGTCTAATACCTATTATGACGTGTTGAGTCGGCTTCCCACGGTCCCGATATCGCGGACGGACGCGCACGGCCGACGACCACGGACAGCCACGCACCACGAGAGGCTCTTCCAACTGACCTGTCGTCTGTCTGTGCTACCGCGGACCGAGACCCTTCATCGGTGTGTCGTGCGAGCTGGTCCGCGTCCGACGGGACGTGGGAAGCCGACTTTAGGCGAATTGCTTGGACAAGTCAGTAATTCATAATAATAAATAAATTAATAACTTCCACACAACATAATCACTTTACCTAGTCCCAAACTAGGATACCCTGTGCTATGGTAACCAGGCAAGGACATTACAAACATCGAAAACAACCCAGACTGAGGCCATTTGTACAAATGTACGGCGGCCCCCAATAGGAATCAAACCTCCTTCCTCTGTCTTGGTAAGCGCCTTACCGACTAGACCAACGAGACTGCCATAAATTGCAAAAGTAGAGCGTGTGGTTTACAGTCGAAATGCTACATAACCACTTGTCTAACTACTAACTAAATCTCTCACACAAAGTTATCACTAGTTCTGATACCAAAATATCCTGTACTATGGTAAGAATCGCTGGTAGCCCCGGCCGCCTCACTGATCTTAAACGATCACGAAAGTTAACCAACATATGGCGCGTTCAGTGCATGGATGGGTAACCGTTCTATGACTAACGCTAGTGGCATTTTTATGAGTGGTTCCGTGCTTGGCAGGCACGTTAAGCAGTTAATGCCGGCTGCGCCGATAGATGGCAGTCGTTAAGTCAAGTCAGAGGCCTCGGGGCGGCTTGAAAACTTCTGACAGTAAGACCAACCACTAGTCTTACAAGCCTCCGCCAATCCGGACTTGGCCCCCGTGGTGGAGTATGACCTGTATCCTCCTCAGGGAAGAGACCCGTGCCCCTCGGTGGGGACATAATGGGTCGATGATGATGGTAAGGACATAAAAAACATGAAACAATGCCTAAACAAATCAACAGCCTTTCGCTGGAATCGACGCCATGTTGGCGGTTACCAAAAAGACAGTTGAAAAGGCTGTGACTATAGTTTCCTCTTGAGTGAGCCGGCAGTGTTAATTAGTTTACTGACACGTAGAGCTTAATACCTAACACTTGAGGTCGAGTTAGCACAGCTCCAACTGACTGGTCCCAGCTCGGTATTATGCGAAGTTAGCTGCGAACATGTTACTCCGGTTATATTCTTAGTAATCGCCTCTTACAAACCTCTTGTAAAATTCCTAGATTTGTTATTAATATGAAATATAATATCCTCGTAAGGCCCGACCTTGAAAATAACAATTGATTTTGTGATCACTTGAAGACATTGGGCCTCACGAGGATAATATATATTTTTTTATTATTTTTTTCTTATTTTTTATACAGGCACATACATTGCATCTGGCCCCACACTAGGATAACCTGTTTCGTGGGAACCAGAAACAGCGACGTCACAAACATGTAAACATCCAAGACCTGGAGTTTTTTTTCTCCCCAGCCGGGGATCGAACCCAGGACCTCTCGCATGGTAAGCAGATGCGCTAACCGTTACGCCACAGAGGTCGTCAAGGCGTCAAGGCATTTATTTATATTATCTAAGTAAAACTATGTAAGTATATTGTAAAATGCTATTCTTGGTACATAAAATAAATGGAAGGGTCGGTAAGAGACGCCATAGGCGGATATAGTTCGAACAAACAGGGCATGTATTAGATAAGGACAAGATAAAAAGTACCCGAAACCGACGTGCATGCATGCAACGACTAATGAATGTCGATGAAGCAAAAGTGATTAGTCAGGATCGTGGCAGGTGGCAGTCCCTGGTCTCTGCCTACCCCTCTGCGATACAGGCGTGAGCTTATGTATGAATGTATGTATATTTAGAAGCAGTTCTTGCTGAAGATCATTGAATGTCGCGTTACTACCGAGACTTCCCACTTCCTTCCAAAGTTCCGGCAAAGTAATTCACTGGAAGATAGACTGCACGCCGTGACCTATTCTCTGAACTAGCAGCGGTTGATATTCGCTAGAGCTGCAACCAAACAGGGTGCCTAAGTGTGCATGCTCATTTTTGTTAAATCACAAACATCTAAACCTTAAGTAATATTTAAATTATTGTTTGGTAACATAAATGTTAGTGATAAGGCCGCCGTCCGTACTCATAGAGGAAGAAATACCTGTGTCATCTCCTCTATCAATCTATCTATGTTACTTGTAGTCTTAAGAGTTACCTCCAACGCGATTTAAGAATTGTGTTAAGCACACTCTTTGCAAAGAAGCTTACTATAAAATCAACGATTATTTAGAAGACAAGGACGTCTGGCATTAAATAGTAGTAGGAGACGGAAACGCTTCCACACATTCTTGGGCCCAGATGTAAAAAGACGACAGTGGTGTCAATAAACAGCTTATATATTGTCAAACCATCTTTGAAAATTTTGCGAATTTTAGCAATCTGAGAGCAAAGTTAAAAGAGATTTAGTAAAAGGGAGGCTATGCAACAAATTGTTAATAACCTATAGGTACTTATCAGCTGATTTTATAACTATGAGCATATGATAGACAGTTATTTATTACATTAATTGTAGTTCTTATTGTATTGAGTGGGAAAATGTAACGAAACTCACAAATAGATTAAAACCCAGGACAAGACAAGGATTTGTGTCATTTCATCCTCTAAAACTCGTCGGCCCAGTGTATTACATCGATAAGTAGGTATTCCACAGTCGTACAAGTTAAACAATATACTAGAAGTCCGTACAGCGAAAGCACTGGTCGAGGAATATAATTAAAATACGCAAACGATAACCGACACAAGACGAGTAGGTAGGTAGTCCGGTGATCATGATGGGAGATGATAATGTACGTACCGCGATTGCACATCCTGAGAACGTACGCCCCGGTAATGTACAGCCACGGAATCCGTGCACATGTACACGGATTCCTGTCCGTACGTTCTCGGGTCGTGTGTTATCATATCAGGCTGTATAAAATTGGTACGGGCGAGAATCCGTGTACAGCCATAGACACGACAGAGTGACGCCTCGTTTCCATGAAGCGTAAATCATTCACTTCGCAGCCATTACACGCTCGATCTAGTGCGTGACATTATCGAGGCTATGAGTCGGAATAGATTGACGTCCTGATCTGGCTGGATCTTACACTAGACAAGTCAATCCAAATGATCAGAGTTTAGATGTAGAGGATGTATCATCAACCCATTATAAACCCACTGAGGGGCACGGAGCTTTTCCCTGAGGAACCTTTCTCAGTGAAAAGCCCGTGCCCCTCGGTCCTATACCTATAGGGCATACTCCACCACGGGGGCCTAGTCCGGATAGGTGGAGCATTGTAAGACTAGTGGCTGGTCTTACTGTCGGAAGTTTTCAAGCTGCCCTAAGTCCTCTGACTTGGCTTCACGACTTCCATCAATTGACGGCAGCCGGCACCAACTGCTTAACTTGCCTTGCGAAGCACGGAACCGCTCGGAAAAATCCCACTAGCGTTAGTTATATATGGTCATTTGGGCACCAATTCCCGGGTTGTACATTCTCGTGCCGTAAATTATCGGTCCGTGCAATATAGTGACCCATCATGATCACAGATTGAAAATCCGGGAGCTGCCACTGTCAGCTCAGATTAAATACATTTGACAAACATAAAAAGTAATAAATCGATATGTAAACGAGAATCTACGAGAATCGATTTTAAAGTTAATATTCTGTTTTATTGTAAGCTATTGACAGTATAATAATTTATTCCGTAGATTTTGTTCACTTTGATTGAATCCATCATTCGATGAGAGTGATTTTATGTTCAATAATAATTCTTGAAATCATTTACAGTAATCGATTATAGTAATCGAAACTCTATTTCATCAGTGCAATAAACTTGTTTTTAAGATTTCTCGTCTCTCAGATTGTGAATTGAGCAGATTTTTTATATTTTGAAACAGAAAAAAATACCGCTTTTTTTAAACCATATTTCAGCTTATTACAATTGGGCCCAGAGATCCCCGGCTCCAATCAGAGGATAAATGTGTCAAGTGTTCAACACATCCAAGATATTATTTTGTAAGTTAGAAAGTTTGTAATTTAGGCTAAAACTGTTTTGAAAAGAATAAATGTTTAGTCTCTTTATTAGTTTCTTCTCCACGTAATCTATTAATTGTGAAACAAACAACTTTGACGTTCTTAAAGTAAATATTCTATTTGTGAATAAAATATTTGACTTTAAGATCTAAATCGATATATGGCAGTCGTTAAGCCAAGTCAGAGGCCTCAGGGCGGCTTGAAAACTTCTGACAGTGAGACCAGCCACTAGTCTTACAAGCCTCCACCAATCCGCACTTGGCCCCCGTGGTAGAGTATGGCCTATACCTTCCTCTGGGAAGAGACCCCTTGGTGGGGACATAATGGGTTGATGATGAAGATCTAAATAAGTTAGTTAATTTTCGTCCCTAAGTATAAGGCCTGGTTTACATTTGCTTTCTTTTCATGCTTTTTTAGCATGCTTTCCATAGAGCTAGAATAGAATAGAGACGCTAAGTAATTCCTTTTATAAATTTATAAGAAAATAATAAATCAATAATGGTTGGTTGTTTAATATGTATTTAGGATTTTTTTTTAATACTTTTATAATATGCATAATCATCATCATCATCATCAACCCATTATGTCCCCATCGAGGGGCACGGGTCTCTTCCCTGGGGAAGGTATAGGCCATACTCCACCACGGTGGTGCGTAATAAAAGCTATGAATCGGCAAACGTTTTTGCCGTCTCTATTTTATTCTTTCTCTATGAAAAACATGCTGGAAAAGCATGAAAATAAAACAAATGTAAATCAGGTCTTAGGGTGACATTGTAATTTTTATAAAAAAACGCTTTAAAATAAAGATTATAACAAAAGCATGACATCCAATACCTAGGGTTTTTCTTTTGTTTCCAGCCAGGATTTGAACCCGGACGACAGATGCGCTACCACTGTGCCGCAGATGTCGTCTTTAGCATCTCATACACAGACAGACTTAATCGAGCAAGCTAATGCTTAATTTTGCAAGTATTTATTCTTGCGGATTGTTATTGGGATGAATTCTTCTGTATGGAAATTCTTAATACGAGTATCACCATTTCTTATTTTTCCAAACGTCTCATTTTCCTAACTCTACGTAGTGCGAATTCGGTTTTCTTTAAAAAAGAAAGTACAGCTAGATACATTTATGTTTCGTATTGTGTGTATTTTGTCGAAGTGCCGTTATAGAAACCAACAAATACAATTTAATTTCTTCATTATATTGTGGCAATGAGGTTCTTGGTAAATAGGCGCGTATAGTAGGAGAAAATACTATGAGGTTAAAACTTCATAAAAGTATTTTAATGTACATAGTTGCCTACTTTCTTTTGTGAAAAATTCGAATTCACACTATTTAGAGTTAGGAAAATAACGCTTTCGGAAAATTAAGATAAGATAAGAAGATAAGATAAGAATTAAGAATTAAGAATTAAGAATTAAGAATTAAGAATTAAGAATTAAGAATTAAGAATTAAGAATTAAGAATTAAGAATTAAGAATTAAGAATTAAGAATTAAGAATTAAGAATTAAGAATTTCCATAACAAGAATTCATCCAAATAATATTCGCAAATTTTATACACTTGCAAAAATATGAATTAGGAACTAATCGTCGACATCACTCGTACATTGATTAATTAATCTTATGTGCCCAATAATTTCTCTGTCAGTACATCAACATGAACAACTCACCGATATAGCAACATACAGCGCCACCAAGTTATCTGTTCAGGTGGGCAAAATTGTAACGAACTAATTAATTGTAAATCCTTTTCCTCATTTTTTGTTTTATTTATTCATTTAATAAGATTTATAGATATATTTTCATTTAAATTGAAAGACAGGTTAAATTATTCTCATTTTTCTAGGTAAATTTATTAAATGTTACCACTAAATTCTCCACTAGCGCCGCTATCAACTGAACAGATAAGATGGTGGCACTGTAAATATTTTGCTAGATAAGGAAGGATAATCATTGAGCCTCACAGGAACAATTGGACGTAGTTTAGCAAAAACGTTCCAACCCACAATTTGGTAATTTTAGAGTTAAATATACCAAAATGATCACCATGCTCTATATTTTGAGAATCAAAGACTTTCATAGCGATCCGAGGAGTATTTGCCAAGTTATGGCACATGGTAGTCCAACCCACGTATGTAGCGCGTAAATCAGCTTAAACCTAAAAACTCAAATATCTGAACACTAACTTTGTGTGGTGTACGGTGTAAGTCCCACATAAGCGATTGTTAAGGGGTCGATGTCTATCTCGGGTCGATAGTGATAAATCAAACCGCCTTTGTTGAGTGTTGTAAATGCACTGAATATATTGTCCAAATAAAGTAATAAAGTGATTCATAATGCTAGCCTAAGCGACCTACTTATTATACCTACCATGTGCGGTTGCCCGTACATGTGGGTTGGAACCTTTTTACTATCATCATCATCATTATCATCAGGCTATATTAGTCCACTGCTGGACATAGCCCTCCCCTAATGAGCGCCATAGCGCCCTGTCTTCAGCTTGCCGCATCCAGCATCTGCCTGCAGTCCTTCGCAGATCGTCATCCCACCTGGTTAGAGGGCGTCCTACACTACGTTTGCCGAGTCGCGGTCTCCACTCAAGAACACGTTTACCCCAGCGGTTCTTCGCGAAATACTAAACTACGTCTAATTTGAAGTCAAATTTATCTCTTTTTCTTTACGATAAATGAAGGCTAAATAGAGTAGCCCTCTAACTCTAAGAGAGACATAAATACACTTTTTTATGAATAAGTCGGTAAAAATCTAAAAGAAAACGAGGGAAACATTTTATAAACAACTAGCTTTCGCCCGCGACTCCGTCCGCGTGGACTTTAGTTCAAAATGTTGCAACCCCGTTCAGTCCCGTTAAGGGTTAAATTTAGAAAAACCGTGAAACACGTGTTCAATCAATTGTGTTGAAGAGTATTTATTTCAAGTTTCAAGAAAATCTGACAACATTTTTTTATACCTCCATACAAACTTTCAACACCGCCGTTTACCCCTTTAGAGGGTGAGTTTCAAAAAATACTTTCTTAGTGCTCCCCTAGGCTCCCTAAGGAACTCCCATGCCAAATTTCAACCCCCTAGGTTCAGTAGTTTGGGCTCTGCGTTGATTCTAAGTCAGTCAGTCAGCTTCTCCTTTTATATATATATATATATATATATATATATATATATATATATAGATAGATAGATCCAACTACCTAGATATTTCCACGCTCTGTTTTCATCACGTTGGACGACAGCTCTGTTGCGAAATGTCCCACTGAGTAAAATAACACAGAAGACGTTCCAAATTAGATTTTTAATAGTGCATAACAAAAACATAAGATCTCAAACCTGATCTCAGAATAAGGAGCAAACTCGTTGCCATGATTCCGACAGTCATTCTTCGCTACATTAACATTCTATAGCATTAATTTTACGGCTAATAAAAAAAATCTAATTAATAAAAAATATCTTTCTTACTGGTTGGTGTGTCTAATAAATAAATAAATAAGCAATACGGCCGTTAATTGTAGGTACTGTATCTTTTCAAGTGTTTTTTATGTGTTTTTCTTGGTACAATAAAGAATATTCATATCTATATTTGCTTTGATTTCATCATTGTGATTTTTCTTAATGGACGACATAGACCAGAGTGGTCTAGGGCTAGGTATGCTTTGTAGCTATGGCGTTCGCTTAGTACGACGCATTTGTCAATTCCCTTCGATGACAAGTTAGGCGGATTCTGCTCTATTTATTATCAAATCGTAAAACAGTACCTACATTTTTGAACTGAAACTTTCGTAAGCACTACACATTGTAAATTGTTCTCCGGATAAAGTTACTTGACTTTTCGTCGGAAGACTTCGGAAGACGACGACGCGAGCTTAAGCTCTGCAAATCAGAACGAAACCTGGGCCCCGATTCTGTTAGTGCATTACAGTTCAATGACAGTCGTGACATTGGTTTTTGATTCCATTGACGCGTGGAAATAAGAATTCCACTTTGATTAAAAGCGGCAATGAAATAAACTCGACGCAGTAATGCTATTGTCATTGCACTACAATGCATTAGCAGAATCTAGGCCATGGTCGGACTCTTCCGACGAAAAATCATGTAAGTGTATCCGGAGAACCATTTGCAGTACCTTACCTACATTTCTCTACTTGAGAAATGTAGATAAATATTCGGTATTAATGTAGAATATTCGCTCATTGATTGAGCTTTCTGTCGATAAGCCTAGCAAACCTAAAAACCATTTGCTGGAAGCTACCAAACACAGGGCGTGACAGAAAGTAAGAAAAAAGAAAATAGCGGAAAAACAGAAACTGGTATTTTCGTGCTAACTGCGAGCAAAAAAGCGTACGGTTTGTCACGAACGTTTCCGACTAAAATGATACCATTTGGATAAAACTGCTGTAGTGGAGTTCAAAAAAGTGGCAGTGTATTTAGCTCGTGTGTATAATTATATTTAACTGTTAGAAATGGGTCCTAGCGTGTTTATAGAATGAAACAAATAATTCGGGCTTATAATTAAAACGTGTGTTACTTTGAATGAGACAATACACAATAGTGTGATCAGAGAACGTTGTGGACTGAAAGAGGATGTCATCATCATCATCAACATCAGGCTATATTAGTGCACTGCTGGACATAGCCCTCCCCTAATGAGCGACATAGCGCCATGTCTTCGGCTTGCCGCATCCAGCATCTGCCTGCAGTTTTTCGCAGATCGTCATCCCACCTGGTCGGAGGGCGTCCTACAATACGTTTGCCAAGTCGCGGTCTCCACTCAAGAACACAAAAGACGAACACGAACACGAAAAGAGAGGATGTAGTGACTAGAATTGAGAAATCAGAAATCAAAAATTTATATCAACGTAAAGAATTTACATTCTGCTTGTTGAATGTCAATGTACATACAGTTATGTAAAATGTTAGCCGCTGCCTTGGGGCCGTCTGTAGTGGAGAAAAAGGCAGCGAAAAAAAACTGCACTGACCATCTTTTCTCAAATCACCTTAAAGCTAATACAAATCAAACTTACATAATAATATCTTGGATGTGTTGAACACTAGACACCTTTATCCTCTGATTAAATTTTATATTAAACTACTATTTAATGCCATACATCCTTGTCTTCTAAATAATCGTTGATTTTATAATAAGCTTTTTTGCAAAGAGTGTGCTTAACACAATTCTTAAATCGCATTGGAGGTAACTCTAATATATCTTGGGGTATCTTTTTGTAGAACCTTATACAGTGCCCCATAAAGGAAGTATTAACTTTTGCGAGTCTAAATCGTGGAAATGACAATTTATGTTTATTCCTACTATTAACGTTATGATGGCTACCAAGTGTTTCGAAGTCTGTAATATTTTTCCTAACGTACATAATATTTTCATATATATATTGGCTTGCAACTGTTAAGATGTTAGTTTCTTTGAAAAATTCTCTTAGCGAGTCCCTACTACCTAGCTTGTAAATAAATCGGATCGCTCTCTTCTGCAAGATGAAGATAGTCTCAATTTCTGCTGCCCGACCCCACAGTAGTATACCATAGGACATAATACTATGGAAGTAACTAAAATAAACAAGTTCAGTAAGTTCTCGGATTCTTTTCACAGCATATGTTGCGGAGCTAAGTCTATGTGCTAATTTTACAATATGTGGACCCCATTGTAGTTTGGCATCGACTGTGATGCCCAAAAATACAGTATCTTCAACAAATTCTAGTTTTTCATTTCCAATCACAATGTTATTTTCAACTAATTATACGTTAGGTAGGGTAAACTTCATACATTTTGTCTTTTTTTAATTTAACAATAGATTATTTGCAGTAAACCAATCTAGAACGTGCGAAAGAGCATTATTTGCTTCGTGAAGATTATGTTCCTGTCTCCTTATTTTAAAAATAAGTGACGTGTCATCAGCAAATAGCAATATCTCACACATTTTTTGTACCATAAACGGTAAATCATTTACATAGACCAGGAAAAGGAACGGCCCTAGGATAGATCTCTGTGGGACTCCCATTTTTACAAGTGAACCCGACGATTTAATACGAAAGGAATGTTGTGTTGGTTCGGACAGACATATAGATAGGATGAACGAAGAAAGACTGACGAAGCATATATATCGAGCGAACGTGAGTGGAAAGGGCGGTAAGGGACGCCCCAGGTGGACATACTTCGCTTCGACCAAACATCTCCTGTTTGGTCAAAGTACTCGTATGTCCGCCAGGGGTGTCCCGCGAAGCACGGAACCGCTCGGAAAAAATGCCACTAGCTGTTAGTCTTAGAACGCTCACCCATCCATACACTGAACGCACCCTATGTTGCTTCACATTCGTGATCGTTTAAGATCACTCAGGCAGCCGGAGCTACGGGCGATACTCATAAACAATAAAATAGTTGAAACAATAGGTTCTGTACTTAAATTAGTATTGCTAGTACACCTAATAAAACAATGAATATTGTTAAATATATGTACGTGCTTTAGTTAAACTTCTATAACGATATATAATCTACTAAGAATGTATAATCTAAATTCGATGTTTATGCGTTTACAATAAGAACTATACTTCATAATATGTTTATCGTTTAGGTATTTAACTAAAGGTAAACAATCTGGATAAGTATTTTTATTGAAACATAAACTTTTTAAATCACATTCTTTACAAATTTAGGCCGACTTGCACCACCGACTAAAATCCATTTTAGCCTTTAAATAGAATTTTGACAGATAGTGTATGGCGAAACTGTAAAAATTCTGTTTAACTTAAAGTTAAATGGATTTTAGTTGGTGGTGCAAGTCGGCCTAAATGTGTTTTTATGAAATTACATTTAATATCACATTTAATTGTAAATAGGTATGTGTAAATATTTTGGTTTAATAAGTGTACATTTAAATAAAAATGCGTATCAAGATTGTTTACCTTTAGTTAAGTACCTAAACATATGAAGTATACATAGTTCTTATGTCAAAGTTGATCAGCTACTATCCTATCCATTAGTTCACCGATGAAGAGTACCTTGTAAAGGGGGGCGTAGTCCAATTATAGCTTGCCTCGGTTCCAATCACAATGTTCTCTTTACGAACCCAATTGACCTTCTTCTACGACCTATCTGAATTAATACGAAACTTTTTTTGAATATACGTCGAATCGTCGAGACTGTATCGACCATTTTTTTACCATAGTATTGCCCTACCAGAGCCTCGATTCTGTAAGTGCATTATAGTTTGTGTGATTCCTGGTGTACATACAATAAAGAATATTCTATTCTATTCTATTCTATTATATTCTGTTCTGTTCTGTTCTATTCTATTCTATTATATTCTATTCTATAGTTAAATTACAGTTACATGGTCGGATCACGTGACATGTTTTTTTTCCAATGACGCCTAGCATTACTGATTGTGCGCGAGTTATCTTGAAGAGGCGATGAAATTAAATCAAAGCGTTCATGCAACTGTCATTCTACGACAATGCTCTAGCTGAATCTACGCCCTGTACTTAAACGACCGGGCGGGCCCTCGCGGGCGTGAAATATTTTTGTCGATAGTTAGAATTAAAATAAGAAAAATGTTTTTATAAAAACGGTACACACGCCACAAAAACAAAATAAATTCAAAAATTAAACCACAAAATAGTACAAAACAAAAAACGGAGGAAAATAAGGTCACGGCGGGTCACTGCTGCTATAAATGGCAGCTGACTCAGCATTATGCTGAAGAACAAGCCTTCAGCGCTGATTTTCAGTCAGTGCCAAAAGATACTCCGCTAATTACAGCGGTTTACATTACTCCAGCACCCTACTGGATCGCTAGAGTGGAATAATATAAACCAAACAAATAACAATTAGCTGACTCTAAGGGACTAGTCATAGAAAGCGCCCGGGGCGCGTGCCCGGAACGCTGCGCTTTGGGCGCGCGTCGAGCGAGCGTTGGACGCCTATCGTACGCTCGTCGATGGAAGAGTTTCAAAGCCACCTTCCCACAAAATCCCAAAGATGGCGCTGTCTATCGACTTAAAAAAACTGTGTGGGGCTTCACATAGACTACATCAAGCTTTAATCTGTGACAAACTGATGTGTCGCTGTCGATCGATAGTGTTCTGTGGTTGTTTGTTATTGTCACTGTTTGAATGAAAAAAAGAAAATATCAAATACAAAATACGACGACTTCCGGGCAACTGGACTCTGATATAAACGCGTTACGAAGTTTTTACTAACTTATCGAGAAATGGGTGGTGTTTGTGTTGTGCCAGGGTGCAAAAATGTTGGACGCCATTTATTACCAAAAGATACGAAACGTATCCGTATTCTCTCTGGATGAAAGCTATGAAGTTAGAAGGGCGGGTACTAAAAGTAAAATATCCTTCAATATGTTCATTACATTTTAAGGACACCGATTACATTGACATTACAGTAGATATCGGAGTCCAGTCGTAGCCAAGTCTTCAAATGTAGTAGATATCGGTGTCCAAGAAGTCGATGCCAGGTTACAGTCGAGAGCTACTTTTAAAAAGCCAAAATACGAAGAACGAACACGAAATATTCCCTCAGAATATTCCAGAGAAATAGACTAGAGAGAGAGAATGACAATGAATTTAGTTACATGACACATTAGTTTTTTTTTTGTGGCAAGCAACACAGCGAAAAATAAGTCGATGGACAGCGCCATCTTTGGGATTTTGTGAAAAGGTGGGTCTGAAACTCTCTCAGCGAAGGAGGGGCGCGCGTCGTACGCGCGTATGACGCGCGCACCACGGACGCGGACGCTTGATGTAATCCGTTGCATAGAACTTCATACAATTTTAAAGAGCGTCCGAAACGCAGCGTATCGATCGCGCGCCTCGGGCGCTTTCTATGACTAGTCCCTATAGGTCACTGTGTATGGTCTAAGGAGACCTAATCCAGATTGTTCTATTAAGGGATAGGTGCTCTGGAAATTCAGAAGCGTGCGTCTTGATAACCAAGCGAGATCAACATTATTGTTTCAGGGGTTGTTTGATACTGCCGTCTTAGTAACGGCAAGCCTTGCGAGCTCTAATAATTGATATTAAATAACTTAGTGCCCTGCCTCACTAGGACGCCATGGCGACGTCGCCAGTGAACGGTCACTACGGATACTTGGATACGGATCCAAGCAGTTAATATTGAAATGTATGGTATGTTTTAAAATATTTTAAGCCATATATTATGGTAGATAATCATCCATCCATTCAATCCGGACTAGGCCCCCTGAAGAAGTATGGCCTATACCTTCCTCAGGGAAGAGACCCGTGCCCCTCGGTGGAGACATAATGGGGTGATGATGAAGGCCGCGGTTGACGATGAAGGCCGCTAACCTCATATAAGTTACTAGCTGATGTAGCCAACGGCAAATGTTGTTTAGCGGAATACTTATTTGCAAAGCTACTAAATATGATTATGCCTCTATTAATTAACGAAAAAACGGGTCCACGCGACTAAAATTCAACTAAAAGTTGAAAAATCGCTCTAGCCCAGTTTCTTAATTGAGTACTAAGTAATAAATCAACTTTAGTGCTGTCTCATCAAATTTCTCAGAAAGTAGCGTGAGTTTATTTATTTATTTTATTTTATTTATTTTTAGCGTGATAGATCGTTACTTAAGTATTTACCTCTCAAATTTTTCTGATTTGAGAACTTCGCGAAGTAACAACCTACTTAACTTTAGTGCTGTCTCGTCCAACATCTCAGAAAAGAGCGTGACAGAATGTTACTTAAGTATTTACTTAGGGAATTCTCAATTCAGGAACCGGCCCTTAGTAGACTTTTTAGTAGGCTAAAGACGCATATCCACTAGGCAACATTTGGCGCGCAACACGTGACGCTCAACATGTTCGGCAACGTTGCACAACAGCGCGAGACGTTGCCAGCGGGCGCGCAACATGACGCCCGCCTAGTTTCGCGTCGCAACAAATGTCCCGCGCTGTCGCTCAACATGTTGCGCAGCATGTTGCGCGCCAAATGTTGCTTAGTGGATACGAGACTTTATAGTGTTGCACAATCGCACTCCGCGTCGGACCATGCGGCAGCTGTGCTTATCTAACGCTGTAACGCGGCAACGGGGCGTCGCGAAACAACAGCCGGCTGGAGCGGAATCTTCCATGACGTCATCACGCCTAGCAACAGAGCGCACGCAGCCAGCGCGTGCACACCGATGGTCGTCGAGGAGGGGGAAGCGCCCAAGCATATATAAACCGCAGCGAGAGCCAGTCAAGACGGCTTGTGCGCCCTCCTCGGCCTCGAGGGGGGTCGCTCATGATGTAGGTTTAGGGGTCCTTAGAACCAAACCAGCACCAAGGTGGTGTTTAGTGGGTAGGCGCACTCTGCGAGTCCCACATTGGCAGCACGGCCGGGCCCGTGCTGTTATGCATGAGCATTCACCACCTCCCTCCCCCGTGTCCTCCGGAGGGTGCCCTTTATAGGGCTAAAAAAAAAAAAACAGTCAAGACGGACTTTGCGTCGGGCTCCAACGCACACTGGAGGTCGGTCACGCTCGTATGCGGATTCGATCCCGGGTTGGAGTTCTACCCAATTCCCCTGCCGCCGGCGTGGCCGTGTTCCGGGCCACTCGTGGTCGGTGCTGTCCCTAAGTATCGACCCGAGGTCCCGTGCACGACCACCACCACCAGGCAGCTCGCCCAGAGACGGGCGCGGCATCAGCGCCGCCACCCAGGGTTTTGCAAGCGTGCAATGGATAGTCGCCCGCGAGGCCCCAGTTCTTTGGCATAAAGCCGTTAGGTGTAAGTGCACGAGTGCAGTTTAACTAGTATAAGTATGGCATATCTCTGGTCCCTATAATAAACGGAGGTCCAGTCTGTTGCAACTAACTCCGAAGTTGAATTTCCCACCCCCTCAGGGAACACGCACCCCCATAAGGAATAAGGCCTTAGGGGTAGCGAAGTAGCTGGCGCCGCAGGCGCCACGTTACAACGCTAGAATCTAGCTATGACAAGAGGGTGAGAATGCCTTCGCTGTTTTAATACCGTGAGAGTGGGTATGTGTCTGCTAAGTAGACGTCTAGTTGGCTGCCTCAGTGAGTCGCCTGAATAACTCCTGAAATACTTGCTCTAGCTAATTGTGCCTTGTAGCACTATTAGGCACTATTGATACACAGTTTGGTGGCATACTTGAAATTACTGAAATCGACTACGTGAAAGCCAACTATACGGACACCTGAGAGGAGCTTATCCTCGTATTCATACATAAACACATACATAACGTGTATAGTGGTTATGCCACGATACATCATGCATGCATGCTATCGCACGCGTGGCTACACGCGCACCCCGCGTCGAATCATGCGGCTCATGTGCTCCTCTACGCTAGGATGTCGATTTAGTACGGGAGAGAGTATGTCTGTAGCGCCTAACCAGAAGACTGAGGTACTACAACCTCCGTACCAATTTATACTGCTTAAGGCCAAGATGTAGATGTAGTAGAAGTAAAAAAAGGGAAGACTAAAATTTTTCTATTTAAAAAACCCTGCGTCTGTGAAAAGTAATATTTATAAAAAAAACAGAGTGGGATGGTTTATAAAACTGAATACAATCGATTTTATTACAAAATAACCTGTTTGTGTTCTGGACTGCAGTACAAAGTATGTAAATACAGAAGTTTGCCAAATTGGAAGCGGACACGCAATATGAACTTAGATCTAGAACATTTAGAAAAAAAAACGTGTAATTTAGATCTCAAATAGGTGTTATTAATTATTTAATTAATGAAGCATGCGAGATGAACCATTCGTGACGCACGCCTCGCGAAGTCTGTACGCGCTTTTAGGAAAAAAAACCGGCCAAGTGCGAGTCGGACTCGCGCACCGAGGGTTCCGTACAAACCTGCAAGGTTTACAAAGTTCGTTCATTACGACAATCGAGTCATAACTATGGTATTTTTATTGCAAAATGAAATTCATAACATTACAATGGGGAAAGATGGAGGAGCATAAATTTAAGACAAAGATCTCTTTATCGTTTAAGTAATCCTTTATTTTATATTAACACATATCATTTATCTATAATATAACTGAAACACTTATACTAGCCTTGCAGCAGACTTGCGAAAGTTCTTTTATTAAAGTTATTTATTTACTAAGTTTTTTAGTCACTATTTAGAAATCTGGTTCAAAAATATTAATTAAGTATTAAATTTGAACCAGACCTGTAAATGGTGACTGAAAAAGTTATGAATAGTACCACATTGAACATTGAAGTTCGAAAAAACGTTATCAATAGTTGTACAACTTCGTGTAGTGCTACTGTTTATTAACGGAAACATGTTTATGGATGAAAAATATGTGGAAATTCCATTTTGGGGATTCATTCTAAAATCTATATTGAAGTCTCCCACAACAATCAGACGAGAAGATGAAGTGTACATATTGAGGTTGCTGCCGAATATTGTTGTATTTATACATTCTATTGCAACATTAATTTGACATTGTGGTGACCTATATACAGTTATCACTCTGATATTAAACATTTCAAAATGCAAGCATTCACAATGGCCGTTTGCAGCGCCTGGGTTATTTAAATAATATCTTTTACATGATCCATCTGTCACGGCATCCTTAAGATTGCGACGTACATACGCGATAGATCGCCAACCTGGATTTGCATTAGATACAGCTTGTTTACAATCAGAATTTTTTTGGTGGTATAACTACTTAAAATTTTAAGCTTTTCGGAATTTTTCTGTTACCTGTGCTGTAAGCTATTGCTTCTTACCAAATTTCGAGATTCTATGTCAACGGGAAGTGGTCTTTAGGTTTTAATTCCCTTGCGTGTAGTTGCGTGTTTCAAAATATGCGGTATCAATGGTTGTACTTTTGCGTTTTGCGTTTTTGCGTTGACTTAGAATTTTTTTTTTTCACGGGTTAAAGGCAATTAGATCTAAGTATTTGATATGAATTTCAACTTGATAGCTCTACGCGTTCATGAGGAAAAAAGTAATAAGTTTATATTTATTAAAAAATATATATTTTGTAATGTAACTAAAAATTTAAGGTTTTCGGAATTTTTCCTTTATGTGTGCTATAAAACGTTGCTTCATGCCAAATTTCAAGATTCTAGGTCGACTGGAAGTACCCTTTAGGTTTTGATTCCCTTGCGAGTACTTGCGAGTTTCAAAATATGCAGCTTAAATTGCTGTTTCTTTTGATTGCGTTGACATAGAAGTTAGATTTTGTTACAGCTTAAAGGTATTATAGACCTGAGTATTTGGTATGAATTTCAATTTAATACCTCTACGCGTTTATGAGGAAATGGGTAGTAAGTTTAAAATTATTAAAAAAAAAAATATTATGTGATGTAACTAAAAATTTATGGTTTTCGTAATTTTTCCTTTATCTATGCTATAAGACGTTGCTTCGTACCAAATTTCAAGATTCTGAGTTCACGGGAAGCACCCTGTAGGTTTTGATTCCCTTGCAAGTGTCGAAAATTTGCGGCATAAACGGCTGTATCTTTTGATTGCGTTGGCTTAGAAGTTTGATTTTTTCACAGCTTCAAGGGACAGTAGACCTGAGTAATTGATATAAATTTCAGCTTCATACCTCCACGCGTTCCTGAGAAAAAGGGTCTTGACAGACGGACGGACGGACGGACAGACGGACAACAAAGTGATCCTATAAGGGTACCGTTTTTTCCTTTTGAGGTACGGAACCCTAAAAAGGTAAAATTTTCGCAGGCGTTGTTCATTATTTATACGCCGATACGCCGACATGCCAATAGGATAATATTTTTAGCATTTAGTTTTGAATATTGTCAATATTGCTGATGTGAACAGCCTAAAATGGGGACCATATTTGGCATCCGTATTCAAAAATTTAGCAGAAATATCAGTAATGAAAAAAAAAGACAGTTAGACACCAGTCAAGCAGAAGCCGGGCCCGTTGGGTGGCTGCGCGCGCACCCCTCGTTGGATCATGCGGCAGGTGTGCTCCTCTAAGCGCGCGCGCACGGTATCGTCAGCGCGTCTGTGGCTATTGGAGCTCCAAAGACGCTCGGCGACCGCACTGGCGCGAGGCCAGACCCTGGGGGATGAAAACGTAAGCTGACTGTATTAATTTTCAGAAACAGGTTTTCTCTCAGAAAGAGAGAAAAGGCAAGGAGTTCATGAATATGCATCACACTGGCCCACATAAGGATACCTTGTGTCGTGGGTTCCAGAAACAGCGACATCACAAATATACAAAACATCCAAGACCTAGGGGTTTTCTTTTGTCCCCAACTGGGGTTCGAACCCGGGACCTCTCGCATGGTATTTATTACCGTCATCTATCTCATCGGTTCAGCAAGCGATTGGAATGCTACGCTACGTGGCTTCATAAACTTTTTCATCCTATTATGTATTGGTTCTTCGGCTGATGACACTAGCTTACTGCTATGGGTACCAATGGCTTACCGACTAATAACATTGTTGTCATCAACAGTCTCTCCCCACATGCAAGCCTCTCCACCGACGATATTGCGAGCCAATGTAGCATTCATAATCTGTTCGGCTGGATCAGCATTGTAGAAATTCTCCCAGTCTCCTCCTGTCGCCAGGTGGTCCAAGTACCAGGCAGCGGAGAATATAACCTTATAACCGGCTTTGAGAACCTGAGAAAAATAAAGTTATCATGGCTTATGGCAGTGGTAACAAAGTTCTCTAGATCTGGTGTTATCTTAAAACAAAATCTGTAGTTCAAGTTTAATTCCTAATATGACAAAACATTGGCAACATTTAGTACTGCTGGTGCATTTTCTCATTAAAACTACAAATATTATGGACTAAACAATGAGCCATTTTCAGAAGAACTAAAAAAAAAATGTAATGGCTGTCAAAGGAATGCAATTTTGGACCTCAGCCCAATAGCCACGTGTGTGTGATAGATACATCATCGAATGGGTCTCAGCGAGCTGAACAAAAGTCACTCTGACGACAATAGCCAAATGTTTGTCCTTTCGGAGTTACATTGTATTGAAAAAAAAAACTAACATTTTTCAATAAAAAAGGACAAACAATTGGCTATTGGCATCATAGTAACTTTTGTTCAGCTCGCTGAGACCTATTTTATGATGTATCACACATAGCTATTGGGTTGACGTCCACAATTGCATTCCTTTGACAGCCGTTAGATTTTTTTATTTAGTTATTCTGAAAACAGCTCATTAAAAAAAATATTGAGTTACTGTTAGCTGACCCGGCAAACGTTGTTTTGCAATGTTCATCATCATCATAATCAGCTGGTGTCAGTCCGTTTTACAATGTTAGTTAGCAAAATTTTACAAAAATATGTGTAGCCGTTTTGCACGAGTGCGATAATGAACATGGCAACACGAGATTTTGTATTCGAAAAGTAATTCCTAAATTTAGAACAAGAATTTACATCCTATTTTCTGCTCTTACGGTATTAGCATCAGCTTCGATTTCAGTCACTTTAAATCTCATAAAATTCTATGCAGACAGACTTCTGTTGTATAGGTACTATTAGTTTTAGATCCCATCTAACATCCATACAGAAAGTACCTTTGTCCTTTGGGAATGAAATAGAAGCAAGATGCCATCGATTGCATGCCCCTTGAATACGTTGGTGACGAAGTGTCAGGACACGTCTTATCAATTCCTGGGCAGAGATGCTAAGAGAGGCTAAGATAAAAAACTGAGGGAATTGAAGGAGTAAAGGAAGATCTCATAAAACTCAGCGCCTGGACCTTTGCAGCTTCAGTACCAATTGTTGGGGTCAGCGTTGTTTGAAATAAGGAACGTAAAACTTAATAATTATACGACCCTCAATACCTACCCTGAACAATGTCTGAATCCAGTTGTATTTCCAAATGTGCACCAACACATTTTTGTCCAGGGGCACACCTTCATCGAACACTTCCTGAAAAGAAGATAGTATAATTTCTGGTAAATTAGATGTTATTTCTCTACATCAAAGACAAGACTCTGAAGCTTGCATGGCATTTCTATTTAGTCATGTAAAGGAATCAAATCATACACTTTATACTTTATTGCTCATAATATAATCCAAATAACAAAGTTTAGCTCTTGGTTTAGTATTATATATAGGTCTTGGATGTTTACATGTTTGTATGTTTGTAATGTCCCTGTTTCTGCTTTCCATGAATCAGGGTATCCTAGTGTGGATCCAGAATCAATGTATCTGCCTGTATGTAAATGTTTAGCTTATCTCTTCAAAAGATTTAACATGAAATTATATTTTGTACATTAATTTTATTATTTACTTACTTGCCAAACAATAGCAGTGGTGTTTTTCGCAAGCAGTGGAAGCGTTCGCTCCATGAATAAAGCGTGCAAGTCTGCCACTGATGTCAGGTTGTGCGTCTTTATGTATTCTTGTAGCTCAGGATTTGACTTCCTGAAAGCCGTGACTTATTGGTTTATTATTGTTGGGTATATTAGTACATAATCAACTTAGCAACATTAACACCTCAAGTCTTATCGGACATTTCGGAAATATCCTTTGCAAACCCACTTACCAACAATCCATCTCGACTTCATCACCTCCGACGTGGAAATACTTGTCCGGAAACCTGGTCTGGACCTCGGAGAAAAGATCCTGTAAGAACTTATACGTTGCGTTATTGATGGGGTTCATGGGACCAAGACCAACGACCTCCGTCTGACCACTATTGTAGCAACTCGTCAGTAGCAGCGGGTACGACGCACCCCAGGAGCGGGTATGCCCTGCAAGTAAATATAACCGATAAATAATAACTCCCACACAACACACTAACTTGTCCTGGTCCCAAACTAAGATACCTTGTGCTGAGAACACTGGGTAACCACATCACAAGCATGGGAACGCACCCAGACTGGCTATTTCTACAAATCAAGGACTCGATTCTGTAAAAGCATTATAGTACGACGACAGATACACGGTTGGATCAAGTGACGTGTTTTTCATACCACTGACGCCTAAAAGGTTGGTTATGAATCCGCGCGTCGACTTGAAGCGGCAATGAAACTAAATCACCACGTCCATGCAGTTGTCACTGTACTATAATGCATTAGCAAAATCTGGGTCCAGGTACAATGGATCCCTGCTGCACTTGATTTAAATTGCACCTCTGGTCTGCGTTTTGGTAGTCAAGCGTGAAAATCTGCACCAACAATTCAGTCAAAATGCTAATTATAATAGTGAGATAATTATAATATTCGGTAGTCTTACCAGGTACATCGAATTCAGGAACCACACGTATGCCTCGGTCCCTGGCGTAGTTGACGATCTTTTCAATATCCTTCTTAGTATACACCATTGTTGGATGATAAGCACCGTGTGCACTAAGGACGAAAAATTGATCTACTTAGCAAGTTACCATCGTTCCAAATTCTCTTGGAACGTAACCAAGAATTCTCAAAAGTTTTTGAAAGTTAGTGACAATCAGACAGAAACATGCCTATGTCCAGCAGTGGACTTCTTGTGGCTGAATGATGATGAGACAATAACATTTGTAAAGAAATAAGCAATAGCTACAGACATTGTGTAGTTTACGAATGAATGCTTCAAATGAAAGACTTAGATTTAATTAAAATAACCATTCACTACAGATTTTTCTGCACAACTCTACTTTCTCTTTAACTTTCTTAAGCAGCGTAATTTATAATGTAATTTACACACGTTTAAAATCCTCTGCGCTACTGCTACGTGCTGCTACTTTGAGCCGCCGAGGTTTTCTAGAATATATATCTTAGAGAGATAGTCCGGTTCTATTGGTCTTTCTTATGCAGTGTCATTTTGTTGTTGCAACTACAATCAATGAAAGTTAAAAATGAATGATTATAATGTTTGTCACAAGATAGCAGAGGATCTCTTAGTTACAATACAACAATGAATTTTATCGTCACTGAGAGCTGATCAAAAACTCTGCTATCTTCCCTAATTGGCCGAACCAGATCCTCGATTTCAGTGAAGAAGCATACATTTGGCTATCAAGTGGTCAAACTCTAGTTCGCCAGCCCAAGCATCGCTGGAAGTGGCCAAAGACCTGCGTGAGATCCAGGCAGGTGACTGGCAGAAGACAACGCAGGGCAGTGATAAGTGGCTTCTCGTATCAAGACCCAAGAACCACTTCGGATCCCTGAGCTATACTTGAGCCATTACTAACGTGCGAACTGAGTCATAAAAGTGCGAGCGAGAGAGAGTTCGATATGACTGATATGCCTCCTATATGTGTGAGAGAGAGGTCTGATAAAAAATGTTTATGACTTTACGACGTTTGTAATGGCTCAAGTATAGTGGAGTAAGTAAGTACAGTTTAGGAATAGTCCGGTTTACCTCAAGTCCGGGAAGGTTTCGCTGACATAGGGGAAGCTCTGGTCATCCACGATATGCCAGTGAAAGACGTTCAACTTGTTCATGGTCATGGCGTCGAGTGTCAGCCTGGCACAAAAAAAACCGTTTAAAAAGAAACAGTAACTTCGTGTAGGACAGAAACAAATTCAAGAGAACTTCTATAAAATTCAAATTCAAATATAAAAAACACAATGTTTATTTTATGAACGTCCAAGTTGTTAGTTTCACAATTATTAGATTACGTGGAGAAGAAAATAAACTCCACACTTACTCTTTTCAAACTTATGCCGATTCATAGTTTTTCTTACGCATCATTTTATATTATAAAACCACTTTAAAAAAATCTTAAATACATAGTATACAACCAACCATCACTAACTTAATATTCGCTTATAAAAGGAATTGACGTCTCTACTCTATCCTACCTCTGGGTAAAGCATGCTTAAAAGCATGAAAATAAAGCAAATATAAACCAGGCCTTAGGTACCAAACCTACTTAATGTTCTTAACGCTGATATAATGGCGCGAAGTATCCAGTAGTAGACCACGGTGGGAGTATCGGGGGAAATCCTCAATATAAGTCGCATTAACACGTATCTCCTGCAAAAAGTACAGAAAAGTAGAATAAATTTCAATATTGAGCCTAATTTACACGGACTTTATTTTAATTCTATTAAGGCATACTTTCCATAGACGTACAATAAAATAGAGACGGGAAAACGTATGCCTATTCATAGTTTTTATTGCGCACCACAATTATAAAAAATACCTACTTAAAAAAAATCTTTAATACATAGGGGTGGTTTCTGAATTGGCAATTTTAGTAAGTACATATTTAAGTAACGTTTTAAAGTAAAGTAACATTTTCTGAGAAATTTTACGAGACATCACAAAAGTTAAGTTGTTACTTAGCGAAATTCTCAATTCAGAAACTGGCCCATGTATATTGTATACGGCTAACCATTACCGATTTATTAATTGCGTTATCATCAAGCCATTATGTCCCCATTATGTCTCTTCCCTGAGGAAGGTACAGGCCATACTCCACCACGGGGGCCTAGTCCGGATTGGTGGAGGCTTGTAAGACCAGTGGCTGGTCTTACTGACTTAGCTTAACGACTGCCATCTATCGACGGCAGTCGGCACCAACTGCTTAACGTGGGTTGCGAAGCACGGAACCACTCCGTAAAATGCCACTAGCGTTAGTCATAGACGGTCACCCATACAGGCACTGAACGCGCCCTATGTTGCTTACCCTTCGTGATCGTTTAAGATCACTCAGGCAGCCGGAGCTACGAGCGATTGCTTGAGCGATTTGCTTATGATGTAGGTTCTTATAAAAGGGATGGCGTACTTCGGAGGAGCCTAACGTTCAGCAGTGGATGAATACTTGCTGATATTTAGTATTAACTACATTACATACATAACACAAAAGTTACATTTACAAAACTAAAGTACACATTATTGCGCATCTCAAATTCGCAAAGGTTCCACAATCAACATTATGAGATGATGTCAAATATTGACGATCTCGGTGGCGCAGTAAATAGCGCATCTGCGTACCATGCGAGAGGTCCTCGGTTCGAACCCAGAAAAAAAAACCAGGTCTTGGATGTTTGTTTACATGTTTGTGACGTCACTGTTTCTGGTTCCCAAACACAGGGTATCCTAGCGTGATACCAGAAGCAATGTATGTGCCTGTATGTAAATGTTTATGTTTATTATACAATGCTGATTGATTGACGAAACTTTACTTACAACCGATGGATTATTTTTACCGAAGCAATCTTATAAAAAGATATCAGAAACTCGAAAACTTACATTAAAGTTATTATAGAAGTAAAATAGGTGTGTATAGCTCTCTATCCCTCTGAGGATGCCCCACACGCTTGAACTTCGCAGAGTCCACTTCTTGCTAACGTCGCTGGGTAAATCGAGTACATCTGAAAAGAATAATATATAATCCATTTATCTATACTTGGCATTTTTTCAGCTTTAAACGACACAAAATCAAAAACCTTTAGAGGTAGAAAACTCGAAACAGGTGCTTAGCTAGTACCTACTAAATTTGCAAATGCTATCAAATTTTTTACTGCTAAAGGTTTTTTATTCAGTGTCGTTTAAAGTCCAAAAAAAATGCCAAGTATAGATAAATGGATTATAAACAATATAGTTATTTATCCAAACATTCGTGGGCATTCCGGCTCAGCCTTCGGTGGTGTTCTTGTGTGATGGCCACTGCGGTGATCAAAGCGTGGTCATAGGCCCTGTGTGGGTTAAGTTCGATACTATCGATAGTAGTTACTAGTAACGTTATACTATCGATAGACTATAGATACTATAGTTTTTCTTCATCGATAGGCTATCGATATTGGCCTATCAAGCGAAAGCACTACTCACAATCTTCCCGCATGTTATAATGCGGGTAGTCTTCACAAGGCTCTGCCAGTAGTATGTACAGCACCGGCGTTGATCCTTTGTATTTCATATCTGCGTGAAGATGCGTGCGTGCCGGGAGCCTCCTGTTGTGCCTTTTAAGGTGTCTCGCGATGCCGTGGTTGACAGACAACGCGTACCGCCCTATAGCTCGCTCCAAGATCAAACAACTGTGCGGAGACTCGGTGAGCTAGAAAACGAGAACAAGCAAGGGTATGTAGCTTTTTTAACCTCTCAGGCCTAGAACATTTCCTTCACAGCTGAATTAGTTATTCACAGAGTTTTATTTGAAATTTATCATAGTTTTCAAAGAATAAAACATGCTTATATAACTGTGATACGTATCGTCTTCAAAATTCGATTCAAAATGCCGTTGAAAAACTAACCCGCTGGTTGGTCTACGGGGTCTAACGGAATGCGCCGTAGTTTACATTGGACTCGCCGGCGGGTCCTCAAGGCTTGAGGGGTTAAATCATGGTCCCTGCCATCCCCTCTGGGATACAGGCCAGAATACGGGGCTACTCGTTCAGATGGGTCGTGCGGTCGATACGGCCTGAGGTTATGTCATTATCACCAACCCATTATATCGCCACCGAGGGGCACGGGTCTCTTCCCTTAGAAATGTATAGGCCACACTCTACCACAGGGGCCTAGTCCGGATTGGTGGAGGCTTGTAAGACTAGTGGCTGGTCTTACTGTCACAACTTTTCAAGCCGCCCTAAGGTCTCTGACTTGCCTTAACGACTGCCATCTATCGACGGCAGCCGGCACCAACTGCTTAACGTGCCCTGCGAAGCACGGAACCGCGCGGAAAAATGCCACTAGCGTTAGTCATATCCATGCACTGAACGCGTCGAGTGTCGCTTAACCTTTGTGATCGTTTAAGATCACTCAGGCACCCGGGGCTTCGAGCGATTCTTAGCGAGGTAATGTAGCGTAAAGTATAGTAATTTATATCGATCCAGTGCGCTCGCGCCAGTTCTGCAGACACACCATCGCTGGCTTCGCTCGTTTTGTTTAGATGAAGCCAGTCAGCTTGCATCTTAGTTGTGGTGTGGATATCTCTATGTCCTCACACGTCTGGATGCTGGCGCGGGTGTTGGGGGGTTTGCGGGCACTGGTTTAGCGCTGGCTTTGCTCTGAATTAGTGCTGGCTTGGTGCTAGGTTGGCGCTGTAAGCCAGCGTCGGTTTGGCATGAAAAGTTATTTGTCATCACCATCAGTCACTTGACATCCGCTGTGAGGCATCTCACTCATGCTTTTCCAAGTTTCCCGGTCATGTGCCGCCCTCATCCAGCGACTCCCTGGCACCATAGCCAGGTCGTAAGGCCATCTGGAGACGGGCCTCCCTGCCTGCCTCCTCTGCCCGCCCACTGCCTTTTCTCATCATTATCATCAGGCTACATTAGTCCTGTGCTGGACACCCTCCCCTAAGGAGCGCCATAGCGCCCCGTCTTCAGCTTGCCGCATCCAGCATCTACATGCAATTTTTCGCAGATCGTCATCCCACCTGGCCGGAGGGCGTCTTCCGCTACGTTTGCCGAGTCGCGGTCTCCACTCAAGAACACTGCCACTTCTACTAGGCAATCTTTCGATCTATATTAGTAATTCGATAGATGGCAGTCGTTAAGCCAAGTCACAGGCCTTAGGGCGGCTTGAAAACTTCTGACAGTAAGACCAGCCACTAGTCTTACAAGCCTCCACCAATCCGGACTAGGCCCCCTGGTGGATTATGGCCTATATCTTCCTCAGAGAAGAGACCCGTGCCCCTCGGTGGGGACATAATGGGTTGACGATGATTCCCACTGGGGGCCTTCGCCGTAGATTTGTACAAATGGCCTCAGTTTGGGTGTTGTTCCATGTTTGTAATTTCGTTCCCTGATTACCGTAGGAGTATCCTAGTTTAGGACCAAGGCAAGTGATATTTTTGTGTGGAAGTATACCACGAAGTATTTTCGTCCAGATAACCGTGGGTAATGAAGATAAAGAAAGGTGTAGTGCCATCAAAAACATTTGGACAAAACAATAAACATTTTAGAATTAAAAATACGAAGCAGTGATTAGTCTGAAGATGTTTAATTTACATTAGCAACGATGTAAACAAACGCATCAAGAATTGACAAACATTGTACGCAGATAACCCGGTCTCTCTAAAGGTCGTGGATTTGATCCTATGTGGGCAGCGTTTTTTCGGACTATAATTCACAGATGATTACAGATTATTTGCACAAGAAAATGGCGGGTATAAGTTGTCCTTAGCAGTCAACTGAATTGGTTAGGAAAATCGATAATTTCAACAATCTAGTCGCTGTAAAAGGTACTAAAAAATTACAGAGAAGATGTGACCTTACTTACATTGAAGACCAAACTGGAGAGATCAAAGACGAAGTAGTCTTGTTCTTTTCGTTCCACCTGAGGGTCTGGCCACACCCTCCCATTAGTAGGCGGATATTTAGGTCCCGGTTGTACCAAAAATGGGTAATATTCATTGCCATGACAGGATTCAATAAGAACTAAAGATAAGACACTTAAAACGCAGATAAAGCGTATCATTGTAAATAACTATAACAAAAATAACGGAGATGTTCACACTCCAACGTCCGATGATAAACTGAGGTTCAGAGCAAGTGTAAACAACTTGCGGGGCCTAAACAAAATTTTTGTATGTAAGCACAGAAGGTCGTGACAATAGGAACTAAGTCAATCTGATAATTTGAAGGCAATAGAAATACATCACCTGTGAAAATTTCATTTGTCTTAATTAGCACGCGGTTCGTGAGGTACAGCCTGGTGACAGTCGGAAGGACGGACGGACGGACGGACAGCGGAGTCTCAGTAATATAGAGTCCGTTTTACCCTGTGTGTACGGAACTAAAAACGTACAGAATGAAGCACTTTTAATCTCATTTTTTGAGTTCTCACTTTCTAAATTTTTATGAAAAGTTCCACCTATATAAAATCAGGGTTTGATCACGATCCTGACAAATCCCTTTGGCTCTAACAACATTTATCGGTCACTGCATGCACGTACTCGTTGCGTTTTGAGTAGAGTAGAAATTTCAGTTAATTTTTAGAAAATTTAACGGTAGAAATAATATTTTCATATAATTTTTTAACTTTTACATTTATGCGAACCAAATTTATTAAGTTTTACATTTATAGAATTATTTATGTAGTAATTTGAACATAAAGTGGCTAAAAAGGGTACACTGGCCACAAAGTACATCTACGCTAGAGTCTTTCACTATTCAGCTCCGATTTGATGCATATTTGGCCAGCGCGCTGTAATGCCTGGGCCGCACTCATCGCGATAACCCGAAAATTCGGGCTATCGTGATGTGTGTAGCCAAGTATTCGCGTATACTTCGGAGCTTCGTCCGTAGTCGTCAGGACTTCACGTCGCTGTCGGTAAACTTTCACAGATCAAAGAGTTTCATCGCGATGAACTTCGCTTGAGCGGCCACACTTCAGTCAGTGTGCAACCGTAAAAAAAAAAGGTTTATTCTGTAAAGGTAAGTACAATTTTTACAATATTTCATTTTCCGCCAAACTACATAATAGTTTATTGGCAGACTTACTCTCAGCTTAGAACTAAGTTACTTAAAATACCTAACAAATTCCTCAAATTAAGTTTACATAGAAAAGAAACATATATATATATATATATATATATATATATATATATATATATATATATATATATATATATATATATATATATATATATATATATATATATAATAATAATAATAATAATAAACTCACGCCCGTTATCCCCGAAGGGGTAGGCAGAGGCACCAGTCTCTAAAACTGGACCCACGTTTTGCCGAGTTTATTAGGTCCCAAACGTGACAAGTGGCAAGCCTGTCGCCGTTACCCGGGCACAATTTATCAGCGAATGGTGTTGTTGTACAAACAAATGTACGTAACTCAAAGTCATTGGTACATGCGTGGTTCGAACCCAGACCCTCATGATCGAGAAGCAAGGGTCAACCCCACTACGCCACCACCGCTTTTATATATATATTTAACTAACATAAGCATTAAGATCACTTAAACGTAGCGGACGTGTTATTTCACAGAGTAGGTGCATAAGCTGAAGCGTAACATGGATTGGACTAACGATAATAATAATAATAAAATAATAAACTCACGCCCGTTATCCCCGAAGGGGTAGGCAGAGGCACCAGTCTCTAGAACTGGACCCACGTTTTGCCGAGTTTATTAGGTCCCAAACGTGACAAGTGGCAAGCCTGTCGCCGTTATCCGGGCACAATTTATCAGCGAATGGTGTTGCTGTACAAACAAATGTACGTAACTAAAAGTCATTGGTACATGCGTGGTTCGAACCCAGACCCTCATGATCGAGAAGCAAGGGTCAACCCCACTACGCCACCACCGCTTTTTAATGATAAAGTTTTAGAATTTATTGCAAACTACGAATAAATAAATAATAACTACGACATTAATGTAAAAAAATAATTATTTGCTGCCATAAAATACAGTGCAACCGCGGCGTCTATTTGCATTGCGATAAACTTTACATCGCGCATTGTGTGGCCGCGAGGATTCGCCGTAGACGAAGACGAAGTTTATCGCCCGAATGTTATCGCGAAAAGTGCGGCCCAGGCATAATTAATCAATAGCGATATCATACGGCTGTTGCGGTTACGCTATGATTTCAATGCAGTGAATGCCAAAGCAATCGGAAAACCGGTAGGGCAATTTGAATGACACACACACACACTCAAACATTATCCTCCTTTCTGGCGTCACCGTAAATGGATAAAAGTACATACTTCTGTTTATATTATAAATATGAAAGTTTGTGAACATGTTTGGATGTTTGTTTCTCAATAACGCAATAATCCTTGAAAGAGTTTGAATGAAAATTTGGTTAGGAGTTAGTTTGAGTCCTGGGAAAGGACATAGGATACTCTTCATTAATAATATTTTGCCTTACTAAAATCTCATTTAAAAACCATCTGTTTCGGAGTATAAGGGAAAAATGTCAATTATGTACTGTTCTGTACTGTTACTGTTAATTTCTCGTATAACGTTTATTTGGTTTTTCATAAGTTTTTTAATGTTAACCTATTATTGGGCCGTAGGTATATATCGCAACTTTTTCATGTGCATGAAAAATAAAAATAAAAAATCCCCGAAATTATTCATTCCATGTAGAAGAAAGCTACTGTAAACATAAAATACAGCTATTGATGTCTAATAATATTTATGCGATTACTAGCAGTCCTTCTGTATTAGTATAGAAACTAGCCATTTAAAATTATTTTTAAATTATCACTAAAAACATTTCAAATATTAAACTGTCAGGTCGGCAGTTAACGGTTACGTTTTATTATTAGTAATACCTACATATTAGTCATGTTTGTGAAGTTTCGGTAGCACACCAGTGGTTTAAAGATAAGATAATTATATTGGTTTATTTTTCTGTCCACTAATTACGTTCGTATCCAAAATAATGCACTATTTGTGGAAATACTGGAGCCTAAGCTGTATCTTATGTTTCCCTCCTCTCCTCATGATATTAACTTACATGGTCGGAACAGTTACCTCATAAAATTAAATACATACGGCCTTACTAATAAATAAGTTATACCTACACTCTGAATAACTATTTGACGTATATCAATTTACTCATACAAAAAGCGTACAAATAAACAGTTTGTCAGACCTCGCATAACGGCTGTACACAGCTCATAACCTTTATTAGTAAGGCTGATAGTGTTTACTTAGCGACGACCTCTATGGCGCAGCGGTTAGTGCATCTGCATACCATGCGAGAGGTCCCGGGTTCGAATCCCGGCTGGGGACAAAAATAAAAAGAAACCCAGGTCTTGGATGTTTACAAGTTTGTGACATCGCTGTGTCTGGTTCCCACGGACAGGGTATCCTAGTGTGGGCCTGTATGTAAATGTTATGTTAAATGTAAAAATGTTACGTAAATGATAAGTAAATGTTACTTATTCTCTTACGTGATACAACACAAACTCTTATAAAAAAATATTTTAGACCTAGGTCCCCATTTTTAAGCCAAACTAGTTTTGGAAGAACAATAGTTAAAAATCTCCATTTGAAAACTCCAATACACATTAATTATACTTCTCTTAGGACCTCTCCGCTGCAGTCGGGTAAAAAAAGACTGTGTCTGTGAGACAGAAACACCTGTTCTGTGTTTGCTCCACCTCCTGGCATCCTGTAGCTCATTCACTATAATTTTTGCCTTGCTACCTGCATTTTGCACCCTATAACATCGGCATAGAGTACATTATAAGTAGAATAAGGTAAGCGTGCCGATTTTACCCAAATCGGTAGGTATTACCTTAGTCGATAAGATAGGATACATTGGTTTATTTTTCTGTCCACCAATTACGTTTGTATACAAAATAACATTGAATAAATGATACAATCCAACAGAATGCACGATTTGTGGTAATATTGGAGCCTTAGCTAGATCAAAAGATCTGGATCTTAGATTTCCCTCCTCTCCTCAAAATTTTTACTTACATGGGTCGGAACAGTTATCTTAAAAATTGAATATATGGTATTTACCTATTCTCTTACGTGATACAACACAAACTCATATTTTGTAACACTTTATTTTAGACCTAGGTGCCCACTTGTAATCCAAACTAGTTTTGGAAAAACGATGGTTAAGAATCTCTCATAAACTCCGTCAGAAAACTCCACAGCAAATGATGCTTGTCTTAGGACCACTCCGCCGCAGTCGGGTGAAAAAGACTGTGTGTAGTATGGTAACTGAAGCAAATAACTAATTGTATTACTTTACTACAACATTACTCATTAATGCATTAATAAGTACTTAAGCTGACTTGGCTACCCACAAATGAATGTATAAAATAACGTGTTGTCCCAATAAAGGTCTCTTTTATTACGTGCACCGACCGTACAACTTATGGTATCATATCATCCCGGGGCTCTGCCCGTCCAGCACCCTCAAGTACTACTCATTTATATTACAACTGTGTCTGTGAGGCAGAAACACCTGTTCTGTGTTTGCGGACGCAAACAAACAGACCAGCTCGCCGGATCCTGCGATATTGGAAGAGCGCCGGACGTAGGTCAATCGGTTTATAACGAGGTTATAGCACGGAAGACTAGTCGGGTAGAGTTGGGCAAAGTTGAGCTTTAGTGCGGGCGGCACGATTTCAATCTAAAGTACTCGTAATCCTTAAATATTTACAAAGTTTGACACTAGGGGCCATCTATAAATTACATCACACGTTAAGGGGGAAGAGATCGCCGAAGTGTGATATTGTGTGACAAGGCGGTAGGAGGGGTCCTAAATTTCGTGACGCTACATTTCAAAATCTATTATAATCTATGTGTTAAAACACGAACTTTGAACTATTCATGAAAAAGTCAAAATCATTTGCCACTCTATCTGTTCCTATTTCTATTTGCAGCTCTGTCGGAAATAAAACGAATTTTGGATTTGCTGTTTTAATTCAATAATTTCTAGATGTGAAATTGCAAAATATGTGTCGTCACACTAGGGAGGCGGGAGTCTCACAAATGTGCAGCTGTGACCAGGATGGGGTAGAGGTAAAAAAATCATGAAATTCGTGTGACGTAATTTATACATGGCCCCCTATCGCAAAAAACCCGTCATCCTAAAACGCTTGTCGTGCATCCGTTGGCTTGTATTGAGAACTATAATATTAAGTTACAAGTAATTTCGTACTTCATGAAGCAAGAACGAACTTCATCCCGAAATCGCTGGAAGAGTCTAAACCATTGTAACGCGGACCTTAGAATTTCGGCTTAGTTCTTTTATAGGTAGGTACTTTCAACCTTGAAAATATTTCCGTTTCACTAGTTTGTATCATTACAAAAAATCAACCCAGACATAATTTTCAAGTGTTGCAAGAGTTCATTGCACTCATGGGTCTTGAGTTGGTTGGTATTGGTTCATAGGGAGATCGAAATACCAACTACCTTGAATGTCTAAATACTAAAAGGGCACATGTCACATTTTAACGAATTTTTTCTTTTGCTTCATTGACTAGTCAAAGACATATTTTACACCGTTTTCTGTCAAAACGACACTTGTTATAAATAGGGGACAAGTGCCCTTTTAGTATTTAGACATTCCTATGTGTTAGATTTAAGGTGATTTTAGAAAATCAGAGTGGAGGTTTTCTTGCTGCGTCATCTTTTCTCCACTTCAATCGGACTGAAGGCAGCAGCTAACGTTAACATTGTTAATAAATTAAAATTCAACAAACATAATGTAAATTCATAACGTTGAAATAAATTTCTAATTTCTGAATAAGTTGGCAATGAAAGCTATTCAAAGCATATTTTTTTCTAATGTCCAAAAAATTTTAATACCTCGTCTATCCCAAAAATAAACACAGTAAGGGACACAATACATTTTTTACAGGAGAGCGAAAAAACATATTTTTTGCCAGCCGAAAAAATACGTAATATTATAACAAAGTAACTATTTTATGTCATAGATAAGATTATTGCCTGCATTAATATATACTCAAAACATGTATGTCTTTATTTGTGCATGTTTTATTAGCCTTACTAACTTAGAAATGGTTATAATAGACCATTCTACCGCGTCTCCCCGGCCCGGAACCCCTCTTTAAAATGGCACCGGGTTGGATCTTCCCGCCAATTGTAACTGAACAATATGTCTTGTTAAACGTTGAGGTGCGTGTGCTATGCTGTGAATTATGTAGTAAAAGTATTTAGTTGAGAATTAAAATCCCCAAATAGTCAACCTAGCAAGACTCAATTCCCAAAATAAAACACAGCAAATAAATGCGGCTTACTGTGTTTTGATTTGGTAACTGACCCTTGCTGTTTTTTCAAGTTGGAGATTGTGTTTCAACCCGTGCCCTTACTGTGTTTTATGATTTTGTATCTTTGAAACTACTGCGTCTTTTTGAAGTAGGGTCTTTGCATATTGTGGGGAATCACTTGGTAATTAGCGTAGTGTAAAAATATCGATTTTGAAAAAAAAAACCCTTACTGTGTTCATTTTTGGGACAGCCGACCTATCTGGCGTCTCTGCTAAGTGAGGCTGGAAATGCGAAAATGAGAAACTCGTTTGGTCTGCCCTTATATTACGTAACTTTCCACTCTATCTGGTTAAGCACTTAGACAACTCGAAATACCTAGTGAAAATAAGAATGTCTAAGACAGTTCTGAGTGGAAGTATGAGATATCTACTGGGAAAAAAGTTCGAGAATGTAACAGTGTGACATAAGGTGGTGTGACATACCGGGAAGAAAAGGACTAAATCAGACAACTCCATACAGTGGAGTCTTACGTAATTGCACCCCAGGTTATTTCTCCGGCTTAACACTCCAGCACTATTTGAGGAGCAAACATTCAAACAGTGATTTGTCACCTTTTCTGAAAAAATGAGCTGGCGACACCAATTTGTACAGTTGCTAAAATACTCCATTTTTATTTATTCAATTTCGTGCAAAACATTCTTTGTCATCTATGCTCACATATTAAAATCTACTGTTTCAAAAAAACAGTGCTAAAGGTCCGTTTCATTTTTCCATTTTCCCATCAATCTCGGTGGACAAATCACTGTTTGAATGTTTCCTCCTCATTTTTGTTTTAACACCCCAACACTATTGCTGTTTTGCTGAAGGTAACGATTTTCTTGGACTAGCTATATCGGTGTAGGTGTACAATCGACAACAGGCCAATCGACACAGTTTTGTTGCAAAGTCGCTAAGGTAACTGGGTAGAGTGCACGGATATAAGGGGTTTTTACGGTCGATTGTACCTGGCTATACCAGCAATATTCAATGAGTCTCTCATTTCAGTGAGCCGGTTTCGGTAACTTAATAACGTAGCTTTGGTAATGAGATCAAAGGAGGGTAGTGTGTTTGCCTCGTATGCATCTTTAAACGTCTGATTATATGTTGCGTAACAACTTCTTTACTAATGGTCAAATTTTGACTTCAATAAATACGTCCTATTTAGTATCATAGGCTACCGTGAAAAAAAAACTTCCGATCTTCAAGAATAAAGTAAACTTTAAGTTTATAAGTTCTCTACTTTTTCACTAGATGGCGCGTTTTCAAATGTTGCATACTGCCTCTAGATGGCGCTGCTATGACTAAAATTAGAAATGATTGATACGAAACCTGTAACGACCGACCGAAAGCCGAGCATTACCTACTAATAGGGGAGAGTGGGTAGGATTCGTACACTTTTCACATCGAGCCCTATAGCAGAAAAACTAAACGCTATTTGAAAACAATTTGAGCAATGCTAGATTGCTTATATATTTGCCTACAATGTTCCCTTAGACGACTTGTTCATAGAAAGAAGTGTGGCCAAGCTATGATGATTTAAAAAAAAAGTGAAAGTCGTACGAATGTACAACACTCACGGGGTAGCTTCGTACTTGTGTTGGGGTACCTTCGTACATGGTGGGGTACCTCCGTACATCATGATTAATAATGCTATTTATAGAAAATTTTACGTTTATTGAGATCAAAATTTCACAGAATCAGCCTTGGGTGCCTAAGTACTTAATAATAAAATAGTTTTAAATACAATAATTAGTTAACCTTTTTGTTTTAATATTATTTAACTTCTTATGTCCTATAGGAATGAATCAACATATTTACCATTAGGGTAACAAGAGTCATTATATTTTTATGAATCTACTTAATGCACATTGTACATAGACAGATCTTTATGAAAGCTAAATGTTAGCTGTTCTTGCTGTAGAAGCAGATTTGGGTTCCGGCAATATAATATACGATGTCTGATATGTAAACAGTCCCTTGGTCTATGTTATTGGGAAAAACAAATTTCCAGGCGCCGGATTTCTTTCTTAAAAATGAAACTTTGTACCCAGTGGGACTATATTTTGTAATCACCTGACCAACATAGTGTTTGACAGATTTTTTCTTCTTGAACTTCACTAGAATGAAGCCTTTCTCTTTCACGAATTCAGATAAAACTTGAGTTTCGTTCTCCACATCAGATCCTTCAGCAATCTCTTCAGTGGGAGAGCAGGAACTTTGCCTCTTTCTTTTTGGTTTATTTAATATATCTTTACCCCATATCAAATTTAATGCCCTCATCATCTCTTTAGCTCTTTGTTTTATCTCTTGCTCTTGCTTCTTCAACTGTTTTTCTATTTCGTCTAGCCAATTTTTTTTCGGGAGTATCCGCTGTTTACCTTTTTTGGACTTTTTGGTCATATCTCTAGCCACTTTAGGGTAGGGTTGAATCATTTCTGGCGTTACTAATCCTTGAGCAGATGTCGATGGCAAATCAAGCTCGATCAGCTACGACAATAAAGATTGTATATCATACGTAGGGTACATTCGTACAGTACGAAGCCACCCCGTTCAGACCTGTACGAAGCTACCCCAACCAAGAAATTTTACTAATATATTGAAAATAAAAATAACTGCTGAGATTATCTTCAAGTAAATGTCGAAATAATAAACTGAAATATGTACTAAAATACCACAAAAAAACAGTTTAACAATAGCAGCAAAACTTATAGAAGAAAAACACGTTTAAAGTTGCATCGAAAAATTATTTACGCGAAGCGAAAACACGTAACGACCTATCACATCGAAGTCGGCGGCCGCACGGGCGAGCCACTCCGCGGTTAGATTATGCGTGTGAGTGGGCATCACATACACAGATACGAAGGCACCACTATTTTGCGTATTCGAATTATGGCCGTTGTACGAATGCTCCCGGTGTACGAATCCTACCCACTCTCCCCTACATAGATGGGACGCAAATTCAACATTGCGACGCATTTAGAGGTATGTACCTAAGTTATTCTCGCCTACTTTAGCATCACTTAGGTGGTGATGCTCGGTAGTCGGATTGTTGGTTATTTTTAATGTTACTGTATGACGCTTTTAGAAAAAACAGACCACAAAGAGTCAGTTTTCCGTGCAAAAAGCTTTTGACAATTCAATGTAAATTACAGCATAGTTTTGGACTTTTTACTTTCATCATCATCATCAACCCATTATGTCCCCACCGAGGGGCACGGGTCTCTTCCCTGAAGAAGGTATAGGCCATACTCCACCACGGGGGCCAAGTCCGGATTGGTGGAGGCTTGTAAGACTAGTGGCTGGTCTTACTGTCAGAAGTTTTCAAGCCACCCTAAGGCCTCTGACTTGGCTTAGCGACTGCCATCTATCGACGGCAGCCGGCACCAACTGCTTAACGTGCCTTGCGAAGCACGGAATCGCTCGGAAAAAATGCCACTAGCTTTAGTCATAGACGGTGACCCATCCATGGACTGAACGCGCCGTATGTTGCTTAACCTTGGTGATCGTTCAAGAATAAATCATTATTGATATAAATCTAATTAAATTAAATTTCAAGAGTATTTTATTGGAATTTACATACATACATAATTATATAAGCTCACGCCTGTATCCCAGAGGGGTAGGCAGAGACTAGGGACTGTCACATGCCACAATCCTGACAAATCACTTTCGCTTCATCGATATTCAATCATAACATAACAACAAGAACATAACATGTACATACCGGCACATACATTGCTTCTGGCTCCACACTAGGATACCCTGTGTCGCGGGAACCAGAAACACCGACGTCACAAACATGTAAACATCCAAGACCTGTGTTTCAAAACTTTATTGGACTTTTTTTTATTGAAATCTACTTTTTGCAAATAGGAAAATAATCTTTAAGGATTTTATTATTATTCTACAACTATCGTGTCCGTATAGTAGGCTTTCACGTGGTCGATTTCAGTAATTTCAACTATGCCGCCGAACTGTGTATTAATAGTGCCTAATAGTGCTCTAAAGCACAATTAGCTAGGACAAGTATTTCCGGAGATATTCAGGTGACTAACTGAGGCAGCCAACTAGACGTCTACTTAGCAGACACATCACGAACGGCTGTATATAGAGTTATGATTTGTATGCCAGATAATTGTGCGCTAATAGTGCTCGATACATGCCAAGTTTCCAGAATAGTGCTTCAATACAAGCTGAGAAAACATACCCTATTGTTGAGGCAGCCAACTAGACGCTTTTTCTTACCATGATTTCTTCGTAACGCGTAGAGTTTTAAAACAAAACCTATACCAAAAAACTGTGCGTTAATAGTGCCTCTTAATGAAACACAAATGCCCCCGAATCACCTATGCGTTTAGCTAAGAAATTTATGGAAACTGCTACGTACTAAACAATAATTTTGCAATAAATTATAATGAACTCTTATGAAAACGCAATTAGGGTGAAAATTGTTTGCAATAAGTATTTGATACCGACAAGCAGAGAAGTGATTATAACACTCGGTTAGTGTCACGGCCATCTAATGGCTAGTTGGTTTAGTACACTGTGCGTCTAGGGCATTGTTGGTCAATAGTGGGCAGGAGTACGAATGCGGCGACGAAGCCCAAAAAAAGGATTAAATTTCAAATATTGTAAGTACCGTATGTCCAGATGCCTCGCTATAGTGGGATGTTACCGTTTTAAGGTGTCGCACCCAGGGTGCCAAACGAGACTCTTTTACCTACTCTGCGTACACTATTTGTCTTTCCCTGTTCAACCTTCTAAGGGCTGTGTCTTATCAGTAACCAGTCGAAATTTTCACAGAATATGTTATGCTAAGGCAGATTACCTAAAAAAATTAAAACAGAGATTTTTGATTTGAAGATGAAGATTTTTTTTATATCTTAAAGTTTCTGAGATATATATTTTTTTTAAATAATTTTTGGAAAGATTATTTTGATGTTTATTACTGCACACAGTACATACTTACTCATAATAAATCGACGCAGGACGAAGAGTCAAATCAGTTAGCCATGTTGTCACATGACCGAAAAAAACTGATCCGGTTACCGATAACTAAATTCATGTTCATGGAAAAAATAACTGTACTAGTTAATGTCGAAGGCTTCGTTCGTCATTTCTCTAATTCTCTCACCGCTTTCTGAGAGAAGAGTCTACCCACAGCGTCCTACTATCTTAAATTATAAAAAATAGTACATTTCACCAATAGATTAATAATAGTGATTAATTCCATATTTTTGGAAGTGAGAAAGATAAAAAAAAAGAAATAGTACAGAGTATTCATAGTGATTCGGTAACTAGTATTCGGAAAGGTTTAATAGTAGTTAAATTAATATAATTAGTAACTTTAGTAGTTAAATTAATATACCGACTCCGGCTTTATTGTGTGCCATATTTGCTGATTGATATTATTTTTTCACTTTTGTTCCTACATGTACCAAAACCTCAATGTATGTAAAAGTTCACATTAATTTCTTGGCTAAACGCAAAGGTAATTTGAGGGCATTTGTGTTTCATTAAGAGGCACTATTAACGCACAGGTTTTTGGTATAGGTTTTGTTTTAAAACTCTACGCCGTTACGAAGAAATTATGGTAAGAAAAAGCGTCTAGTTGGCTGCCTCAACAATAGGGTATGTTTTCTCAGCTTGTATTGAAGCACTATTCTGGAAACTTGGCATGTAGGGAGCACTATTAGCACACAATTATCTGGCATACAAATCATAACTCTATATACAGCCGTTCGTGATGTGTCTGCTAAGTAGACGTCTAGTTGGCTGCCTCAGTGAGTCGCCTTAATATCTCCTGAAATATTTTTCCTAGCTAATTGTGCCTTATAGCACTATTAGGCACTATTGATACACAGTTCTGTGGCATATTCAAATCATCATCAACCCATTATGTCCCCACCAAGGGGCACGAGGCACGAGGGGGCGAAATCGACCATGTGAAAGCCAACTATACGGACACCAACTGTCCCTAGGATTTAGGTCATTACTGTCCTTAAGCCTCAAGTATCAGTAGATAGGTACCTAGGTACCTTAGAAATAAGAAACAACTAATCTATTATAGATTCTGTAATACGATATTGAACGTACCTATACGATTTGTAATGCAATTTCAATATCGTATTACTATAATAGTATTACAATTTTTATTACATAAGATAAATTAAGATAAGATGAGATGAGATGAGATGAGATGAGATGAGATGAGATTAGATGAGATGAGATGATATGAGATGACACAATTTTACATTTAGGTGAAATAAGAACTAAAAAGGACGAAAAAGACAAAATTTACAAAATAACCAGAAATACACTTTAGAATTTTATTAATAATTGAATGTACTCAGAGACGTGGAAGGGCCAAGTAAGTTCGCCAATGTGAGTCTTGGCTATAAAAGGTGTCTGGACTCAGCATGAGCTACGGATAAGAATCCGTAACGCTGGTTTTCAGCCAGAACCTGTTGCGTGAAAGTCACGAGCGCCACAGGAGCACAAAGACCCGTCAGAATAAGTACAAAGAACAGTGTGATCATCTACTGTCTTTAACCTTTAAGTACACGCGTTGTTTCGGATAACATTCCGTCACGCGTGGGGTCCAGAAGTATCCCCAATATAAATTTATATGTATATTCAGATTTTTTAAATATTTTTAAAAATCGGATTAGATTGTAAGAAAAGACATTATAATATTTATGAAAAGTATTTATTAATAATAAAACAGTAAGTCTTTTGACAGTAAGGAACATTTTTATCAAATCAGTCAATCTCGTACATAGAATTTTAAGGCACATGGTTGACAAAATAGTCAACTTCTGACTAAATTACTATTTTTTTCTAATAAAATAAGAACCAAAAACAAGTAATTATAAGAAAAATTTACAATAAACATTAGAGAAAAAAAAAAGACAATTCATGAAACTTACTACCATAACCTAACGTTCTCTTAAGGTGTGTCTCCTATGCCTTCGCTTTCACAGTCACTAAGATCGTGTATAATTTGTGCAATTTGATTATTGGTTAGTCGGCGACTCATTTTTTCATTTATACAACACCAATTCTGAAAAATTAACAAATAAAAACATAACTAAAGTGAAAAAAGTAACTACGTTAAATCACGGGTGGGGTCTGCAGGTACCCCCAAGGAAGCAAAAATGTAACTTACCTTAGCAGAAGACCGACGAACGTCCACTCGCTGAAAGGTCTTGCATTGCACTGAGATTAGCCGAAACCCCGCGATCGTAACTTGTTAATTTAAAAAAATACCATTAAAAAACAGTGCGTGGGGTCTGCTTAGACCCCGCCCGTGACGTTAAAGGTTAAGATTAAATTAATTTTAATTTTACAATTTCATCACATTACAATTTCAATATCGTATTACAGAATCTTAGTCTGCTAACATCCATTAGGATTGGCTTAGCCATTTGTACGGTATTGAATTGCAAATATCCGATCATCTACAGCTTAGTTAGAAATTGAAAACAGCAATATACGAGAGATTATAACGATATCAACATCATAACGCTTTCAAAATTAGTTTTGGCTCAGTCTAAGCTAATTATAAACAAGTTTTCCAATAGTGCTCGGCTCTATGGGATTAAAGCAAATTCACTATTCAGAATTCAAATAATGTGGGACGGGGTCTGCTAAATGCATAATTGTTCGTAATTAAAATGATTTTTGTACGTAATTAAAAACCTTCACATATTTTAAGGGTTCATCATCATCAACCCATTATGTCCCCACCGAGGGACACGAGTCTCTTCCCTGAGGAAGCTATAGGCCATACTCTACCACGGGGGCCTAGTCCAGATTGGTGGAGGCTTGTAAGACCAGTGGCTGGTCTTACTGTCAGAAGTTTTCAAGCCGCCGCTAAGGCCCCTGAATTTTCTTAACGACTGCCATCTATCGACGGCAGCCGGCGCCAACTGCTTAATGTACTTTGCAAAGCACTGAACCGCTCGGAAAAATGCCACTAGCGTTAATCACAGACTGTCACCCATACATGCACTGAACGCGCCCCATAGGGCATATTACTTAATTCGAATTTGAATTAGTGATCGTTTAAGATCACTTGGTCAGCTGGGCTACAAGTGATTCTAGCGTATAAATAAAAATGTATTTTCAAAGAACTTTCTAGTGGATGAGTAGTGTCTGATTTCTTAATTTTCTGAATTAAGGAGCAATTTTTGCAGCAGATAATTGAATGTTTGGATACACTTACTTTAAGGGTTCCGTACCGTAGAATAATTGTAATTACCTTACTAATTGTGGAATCCTAGACAATGTTCCACAGCAGTAATAAAAACGAAATGTTTCCATGTTAAAGCATAGAATTGAACGTTTTTTTAACGTGTCCCGCGCTCTTCTCAGAGGCAAAAGTTTTGTGGTTGGATCACATGTGTATTTCAACGCAAAAAAGATCGAGTGCTCGGTCGTCTTTGCCGAGTATGTACCCCTATAACTTTTGCAGGAATCTGGCACCTGGTCCCCATCTCCGCACTTCGCGAGAAACTTTCCCAATTTACCTCTTGACATGAGGAGACGGAAATCGTCGCTATGTGGAATGTGCTCCATAAATTAATCGTAACTGAATTTGTGACGGTACGATATGTTATAAAGATATGTAAAGGCGACAGGAAAAATAAAATACATTTCGGATTTTTTTAATTTAAAGTAAAGTTTGAACTTGAATTTTGCTGATGCCCGGTTCCAATATCCACAAAACGCTTCGTTTTTGCTTACGATCGGTTACAATTCCTACGAAATTCCCACGAACCGTCAATAAATTGTAGGGAAAACGGATCGTAGCCGGTAGGCATATATTATAGGAACCGGGCTTAAGTCAATGGTTTTCACCGACAGATGGTACTATTGTCAGGAATATAAAGCCATTAAGAAAAAAATAGATATTAGCTATTTTAAATTGTAAATATTACGTAATATTATTCAGAAATCAGAAATTTATTTCAACGTAAAAAAATTACCTACATTCTGTTTGTTGAATGTCAATGTTACCTACTTATTAATGTCAGGCGCTGCCTTGAGGCCGAATATAGTAGAGAAAAAGGGCACGAAAATAATAACGCCATTCTGACCATCTTTTCTCAAAACACCTTAAATCTAATACATAAGTTAACATAACATAACATTTACATACAGGCCCATACATTGCTTTTACCCTGTGTCGTGGGAACCAGAAACAGCGACTTCACAAACATGTAAACCTCCAAGACCTGGGTATTTTTTTGTCCCCTGCCGGAATTCGAACCGATAAGTTGGTACGAATCTAAACACGCGACAGCGAGTCCAGCCAAGTTCGAGAAAAAGGAATTGGCGACGCAGCAGCCCTATGTAATATTACAGGAACCACTTCGAGCTACTTTTGACCCCTGCACAACTCTACAACTATTTAACCTACGTATATGAAATTTGGCACATTTATTAAAGTCCCTTAGCTTGCCAAGAATACAAAATTTCATCAATTTCGCTGAAACATTTATTGATATATTAATGTTTAAAAACCGGCATTTTTATGACTGACTGACTGACTGACTCACTTATAGATCAAAAACCTAACCCACTTCTAGATGACCTAGAAACTTGATATTTGGCATATATAAAGGAAAAAATCTAAAAAGTGAAAATTATTGATATTAATATCCACATGGTATTTAGCTCGAAATTCTGCCAATAGATGTCACTTTGTAATTCTAAATCGCGCTATGGTTTTGTCTTAACCGATTCTACATTATCTGTAAACCACTTCCTGTGCACGTTTCTCTGAATTGTATGAGATTCTGTAGTCAAGTCGTATGTTTGTAGCAGATTTTAACCGATCGTTTATCGGTTCTTTGGCAATAATGATGTATGATTATTAATGATCAATACCAATAATCTCTGTACAAAAAGTAGTGATATCCCATCAAAAACATAAATGTGAATGAGAGCCACGTTCGATATTATGAACAGATGTCATTATCGACTTCGCCGACAAAAGTAGAAGTAGTAGTCTCTGTAGAAAATCATGAAATTTTAGTTACAAGATCACTAGAGATGTAAATTGTTATTCAAGCTTAAGATTTGATTTGGCTAGTATTCACGTACAGGCTAACTAATATTTATTTAATGAACTCTACTTCGTTCTGTTTTCTGTTTGTATTGTACTTTGCTGTTAGGTTGGTATACTAGCTATGTGACTTTTCTGAAATTTGGTTCGTTGGTAAAAACTAACAGTCAAATCTTGAGTTTGAATAACAATTTACATTTCTTGTGATCTTGTAACTAAAATTTCATTATTTTCTACAGAGAACTTAGCAGCACCCATATAGATCTCAATGCTTTTGTCGGCGAAGTTAATTACGACATCTGTTCTTAATATTGAACTTGGCTCTCATTCACATTTATGTTTTTAATGGGATATCTATCTACCTTAGAATCTCAAGGCCGATGTGTGCAATCAACATTTGCTATGTCAAAACACTAATAATAGCATAGTTTTTGGTATGCAGTCACATCGTCCGTACATTAATGAAAAACTTATCTATGAAGTACTGTACAATATTGTTACTGACATCACGAAACTTATTTTTTCATTCGCACTTCCAGCGCGTTTATGTAATGTGTATTTATGATAGGACGGAACCTTAGGTACACAAGGCCGCCTCGCACATGGCCGACATTTTTTCCGTTCAGTGCCTGTGAATAAATTTTTAATAAGAAAGCAACCCTACTGCTGAAACGGATGCCGTCAGAGGAAGTAACGTTGTTAGAAGGGTCTCAAGTAATGATGATAAATGGGAAGGGTGGTGTATGGAGTGTGATAACTATGGCTGGTAGTCTTGATTTTCAATCTGGAAAAAAACCACACCAATGGCTAGTTTCTGATTCGAAAATTTCACTAAGTAATACTTAAGTAACGTTCTGTCACGCTCTTTTCTGAGAAAATTGACCTGACAGCACTACAGTTAAGTGGTTACTTAGCCCTAAGGCCCTTTTTCCACTGCTCCGGTCCGGCTTCGGAACCGGAATCAGTCATGAGAAAAATATCGGATGCCGGATTATGCTTCTACACTTCATCCGACTATAGTCGGCAATGGACAAATGGACGTGGCGCAGTGCTTTATTAAAATTCCTCAGTTTTTCTATTCGAGGCAGGGGACGTTTTCCATACATTTATTAATGTAAACAAAATAGTATGGGATCATTTTTGGGTTGTATGCGCGGTGCAAAAACGTGTATGGTTTTTGTACGTCGAACACTTCGGACCGTTAAAATACCGTTCCGATCTAGCAAATTATCGGACCGTTAAAAACCAGATGCCGGAGTAGTGGAGAAGCTTATTAGTATTCTTGTGTGTTTCTAAATCAGATCGGTAATTAACGTTTGCCGGACCGGAGCAGTGGAGAAAGGCCCTTACGGTCTTATAACACTGGCGACTGATTCACTGACTGATGTCTGCTTATGACCGATGGCCTTAACTCTTAAACAGGTTAAACTCTTAAACTGGTCATGGTGAAATAGATACCAATTTAAATTAAACTTTGAAATAAAAACCCTGAAAAGTGGTTTTGTTACCAACCTTGCCTGGTTAAGGGTTAAATCATAGTTAACCCTTAGCCAGGCAAAGGTCTAATAGGTACCACTTTAAATTGAACCTTATCACTTTGAAATAAAGTCCAAAACCAATGAAAAATTCTTATTACCCATGCCTGGCCAAGGCCAGTCATAGGACTATTTTAGTCGAGCCAACTATTTATAATTTTTTCTAAAGTTAATATAAAGTCTGTTTTTATAATTCAATGCAAAAAAAATAAACTGCCACGTTGACATCTCAATACAATCCAAAGGCTGTCAATGTCTGAATGTTGCTAGTACGCAAAAACCAAATAACCCCATTTTACTTCCAAGTAAAAATTGTTTGTGCTACGTAGGTGTTTTTTTTTTAGACTATGCTCTTAAGAAATTAAATTTTAATGTCTTTGATGTGATAAGGATTTTGGTCACATGAGTCATCTATTCACGGTAAAAAAAATCTACCGAGTAAACCTATATATTTTATAGCGGTAACACCGCGTCATTTTTTGCATCGAATAAATAAAACGGACTTTACTGGTATCAGATGCCAAATGTTTTTTTCGTATGCACTGTGGCAAACTGACAGCTGTTAACAATAGGCAATAGGTTAAAAATTAAGTACTTAAGTCTTCTTTAGTTAAATTCTCATTTCAAAAACCGGTAGGTACTAATTTCTAGGTATCTATTACTTTCATCAAGAGGCCAGAAATAACTGAACCGATTTTTTCATCCGTTCGTCCTTCCAATCCGGATCGCAAGCAACTCGAGCCGCTATAATGTGGCTCTGAAAACACGTATGGATTCATAACTGAGATAATCTGGGAATAATCCTCCCTAAGTGCGGGAATATTCTAGCTATTTAATTTTTACCCTTTGGGCTTTTACTAAGTAGGCATGGCTACTAAGGATATACTCAGTTGTCTCATGCGGGAGTCTTGAATAAAAACAAACCGTTACCATCAATATCTGCATGGTCGAGCTATACCTTTCATTCTCCGAACCGATCATAAACAAACAGCTACAAATCAAACAGTATCCGCTATCGGCAGCACATTAGCTCTTTACTCGGTTGCATGGAGGGCAATCTCTCGTAGCCCGGGCTGCCTGAGTGATCTTAAACGATCACTAAGGTTAAGCAACATACGGCGCGTTCAGTCCATGGATGGGTCACCGTCTATGACTAACGCTAGTGGCATTTTTCCGAGCGGTTCCGTGCTTCGCAAGTCCGTTAAGCAGTTGGTGCCGGCTGCCGTCGATAGATGGTTAAGCCAGTCAGAGGCCTTAGGGCGGCTTGAAAACTTCTGACAGTAAGACCAGCCACTAATCTTACAAGCCTCCACCAATCCGGAAAAAAAATAACGGTTGCCAATCCCTCCAGGTCCCTTTTTGGTCAACCACTCTCATATTGGTTACAGGAGTGACAAAAGACCAAAACTTAGAAAGATTGAGCGTAGTGCTACTCAGATTGCAGGATGCAGGCGACCTCTGTGGCGTAGCGGTTAGAGCATCTGCCTATGCGAGAGGTCCCGGGCTTGAATCCTAGCTGGGGACAAAAAAAATCCCCAGGTCTTGGATGTTTACATGTTTGTGACGTCGCTGTTTCTGGTTCACACGACACAGGGTATTCTAATGTGGGGCCAGAAGCAATGTAAATGTTTATGTTTTGCTTTCGCTTCTGCCACCGTTTTCGGATATTCAATAGTTCTTGTCTTCTGTAAATCGAGGAGTCCGAGGTACGCTGACCTTTGACCCCCTTCGCTATCGGACCTTGTAAGTCTTTCAGCTTTTATAAAACTCCGCCTTTAGTCGCACTTAGTACAACCCACCGACAGGCTATTCACTCAATGGGCTAGTTGCCCTAAAAAATGTAATTAGTCCGTCTTTCAGATTATTCAAAAATAAGGGACACGTATTTTTTTATTTGTAAATTAGACCAAATATAACAAAGCCCATTAAAGTTACGTGTGACGTCACGCCGTGCTGCATTTTTTAGCACGGAGTGACGTCACACGTAACTTTAATGAGCTATATCTTTGTTATTTTTTGTTTAATCGAAAAAATAAAAAATACGTGTCCAATATTTTTTTATAGTCTTAAATACGGACTCAATAGAATTTAATTATTTTGACCCAGGAAACTATCCTATCGTGAGTAGCAGGGCTAGAGGTTAAAAAATATTTCTCTAAAAAAATGAGGGGGAAAAAAATTGCAACGCTTGCTACACGCCTATAACGTGAATTGTGCACAATGTTGAGTGCAAAGTGGCACAGCTGGCAGCCGCGTTAATTCACATGAGAAGAACTTCGAGCTCAGTTGGCTTAGGACCCTTTTGTCCCCGCCTTTTGACTAACACACACTCTCGTTCAAGAGCAAGCAAGCTGTTATTAGAGGGAAGTGGGTGTCTTTTCGCTCGTAGCCTGGGCTGCCTGAGTGATCTTAAACGACCACTAAGGTTAAGCAACATACGGCGCGTTTAGTCGATGGATGAGTCACGGTCTATGACTAACGCTAGTGACATTTTTCCGAGCGATTCCGTGCTTCGCAAGGTACGTTAAGCAGTTGGTGCCGGCTGCCGTCGATAGATGGCAGTCGTTAAGCCAAGTCAGAGGCCTTAGGGCGGCTTGAAAACTTCTGACAGTAAGACCAGCCACTAGTCTTACAAGCCTCCACCAATCCGGACTTGGCCCCCGTGGTAGAGTATGGCCTATACCATTCTCAGGGAAGAGACCCGTGCCCCTCGGTGGGGACAGAATGGGTTGATGACGGGTGTCTTTTAAAGTGTCTCGTGAAAAATGCTTTCGGAAAACTAAATTTGGCGGAGTTGTAGTAATGTCCCGAAAAAATCGGGCAATGTATTTTTTTTAACAAAAAAATAAATAGCATCTTCAAAACACTACGCTAAGAACCGAGAAACTTTTTTTTTTATAAGCAAACATTAAACATTTACATACAGAAGCATACTTTGCTTCTGGCCCCACACTAGGATACCCTGGGCCGTGGAAACCAGAAACAGCGATGACACAAACATGTGTGAACATGCAAGACCTTAGAGATATTTTTTTTCCCAAGACGGTATTCGAAACCGGGACCTCTCGCATGGTAGGCCGATGCGCTAACCACTGCGCCACAGAGGTCGTCAAATCACAATGGGACGAAATACGACGAGCTCATAGGGAATGGCATTTCCTAACGCATTTCAAATAACAGATTCCATTTTGATTGCCTCCGTTTTTATGTGAACTTTTTATAGGGGCCCGATTCATAATTCTTAAGCCCTTTCCTAAGGGCTTTTTTAGGGTACCGTACCCAAAGGATAACACGGACCCTATTACTGAGACTCCGCTGTCCGTCCGCCCGTCCGTCGGTCCATCTGCTGTATCTCATGAACCGTGATAGTTAGAGAGTTGAAATATTCACAGGTAATGTATTTCTGTTGCTGCTATAAAAAAAAATACTAACAAGCAGAATAAACTAAGGGGGCTCTCATACAACAAATGTGATTTTTTGCTCGTTTTTGCTCGATATTGATAACGGCTTAGAATAGATAGACCCTTGAAATATTCACAGAATATCGGGTATTCAATTTAAAAATGAATAATAAAACCGGCCTTACAAATTTAAGGGTGGCCCCCATACAACAAACGTGTTTTTTTTTGCACTTTTTATAGATTTTCTTTCTTTTATTTTAGCAAAATAAACCTTTACAGTTTTATTTCAACAAGTGTCGCCAAATTGCTATGCAGTTTTTTGGCGATATGCTCTTATAGGTACCTTAACTTTTCCTTTAACAATTTTACAGCTACATATACTTACTTAATAATGTAGGGTTCATATTTATATTCTTGTACATAAACAATAAGTTACTATACCTATAGCTATTGGCTAAACGAGCCTTGAATAAATATTCATTCAGATAATGGTACGGAACCCTTTGTTCCCAAGTTCGACTTGCACTTGGCTGGTTTTTTATTGTACCTTGAAGTAGGCTATGTTTAATGAAAAACTTCTTGAGTAGGTCCGTCCGTCCGTCCGTCTGTCACCTCTTTTTGCTTAAACCGCTGAACCAATTTACTTGAAACGTTGGTATGGAGAATCGCTCGTAGCCTGGGCTGCCTGAGTGATCTTAAGCGATCACTACAGTTAAGCAACATACGATGCGTTCAGTCCATTGATGGGTCACCGTCTATGACTAACGCTAGTGGCATTTTTCCGAGCGGTTCCGTGCTTCGCAAGGCACGATAAGCAGTTGGTGCCGGCTGCCGTCGATATATGGCAGTCGTAAAGCCAAGTTAGAGGCATTAAGGCGGCTTGAAAACTTCTGACAGTAAGACCAGCCTCTAGTCTTACAAGCCTCCACCAATCCGGACTTGGCCCCCGTGGTGGAGTATGGCCTATACCTTCCTCAGGGAAGAGACCCGTGCCCCTCGGTGGGGACATAATGGGTTGATCATGATGATGATGTTGGTATGGAGATAATTTGAATCGTGGGAAAGGACACAAAATACTTTTTATCCCGATAATCACATTTTTAACGGTTGAAAAGTAGGGATAAAAGTTAAGCTCTATGTATAAGCCACTGAACCAATCAGATTGATCGTAAGCAGATTTTATAAAAAATAACGTACCCAAATTACACATTCAATGCAGACGAAGTCGCCGGCAAAAGGTAGTATATACAAAAAAACACGAATATTGATTTGATCATAATTTACGCAAAAAGTAATCGCTACGTTCAATTTTAAGCGCAGAAAATTAAGCCAACCCACTTTCATGGCTAATTAATTTTGGGCACTTGCAAGGAATTCTCGGATACGTTATATTATCTTACGCGAGTGATAAATAACCTTGTTATTACTGCCTGTATTTTGTTTTATAAGAGTGCAATAGGTTATTCACAGTATAAATTATGTGTCATAATTCCGTCATAATACACAGAAATTATGACTTCACTTCCCGGTAAACCAACCAATGAACGTAAGAAAAAACTTAATCACAAGCCAATAGACAATAGCCTAAGATAGCGTTTTGGCGGCTTATTTCAAAAGTAAATTTTCGTTTGCCTTTTTTAAAAGAAACACACGAAAGAATTTAAAATAACCACTTTCTGAGGACTCCATGAACACCAGCAAACAATATGAGATCGCTTTCAAAAATTGGTCAAATAGCCTATTCTAATATTCAATAAATAATCTACATCTGCACTAATTGCTATGTCCACACTGTGCATTGTCGTCTTAAACTTTCGTCCGCATCTTTAATCAACTTTCATTTGGCGCTTTCAATAGTTGAATGCGTTAAGTAATGAAAACAAAACTATACAGCCATAGTGTTACCAGTGATGACTTATGGCACTAAAACGTGGTCTTTCACTATGGGCCTCATAAGAAAGCTCAAGGTCACGCAACGAGCTATGGAAAGGGCTATGCTCGGAATTTCACTAAGAGACCGAATCAGAAATGATGAGGTCCGTAGACAAACGAAAGCCGTCGACAGAGCCTACCGCCAGTGGGCGGGCCCATAGCACGCAGAACTGACGGCCGATGGGGCCGAAAAGTTCTGGAATGGCGACCACACATCAGCAAGCGCAGCGTAGGACGACCAACCACAAAATGGACAGACGATCTCATCCATGTGGCAGGAAGACGCTGGATGCAAGCCGCTTCTAACCGGTCTTTTTGGAAATTCATGGAGGAGGCCTATGTCCAGCAGTGGACTTCTTGTGGCTGAGTGATGATGATGATGATGATGAAGTAATGAACGCCACACCATAGTTCAGTCGTAGTGCGAATCCGACTCGCACTTGGCCGGTTTTATATTTCTAACTATATCTTTATGTATGTGCCTGTGTGTAAATGTTTATGTTTATGTTTTATGTAAAGATAGTTTTTCCAAAAAATGTCATACCAATATCTCGATTATTATGATAGTGATTTTAAATGTTGGTTTGCTTTAGCTACTGATTGGCTGCGCGAAGTAGTTTCCTCGTTCGCCAGTGAGGTGTAATAAGAGGGTTGCCAACATTTTTCTAGCAAATATAGTATTTTCGAAGCTATTACCTCTAAAAATATAGTCGAGGACAAAATAATAGAAAAAAAATAGTGTGTGGTCAAATATTTCCTTTATTCTTTTTTGTTTGACTTTATTTGACTTTAAGAACTAGCTTTAGAAAAAGATTAAGGCTAAGTTTCGCTTTACGCAAAATATAGTGGTTTCGGCTACTACGTATAAGTATTTACGTAGGTAAATACTTATACGTAAGTATTTATTTATATATTTTTTTAGAAACCTTACTAGGTTTCAGATACTTCTGAGCCCCTAATATATTAGGATACTATATTAAATGGTAAAGTTGGTAACCCTATGTACCTAATAACCACATTTTACATCCAATGTCTGCCGCACATTTCCCGCTAGAGCCGCAGCAGAATAATTTGACCCCAAGACTGGGGCCGGACTGCTCAAATTAATAACCACAGCATAAATTAACTGATACCATAACTGACACAGCTGTAATTATTATGTATCGGACGAGGGCATAAATCCTGTTCCAATATCTCATTAATTAAATGAGACTCTGATTTTCAGACTATTAGGACATTTCTCCACTGCTCCGGTCCGGCGTTGGAACTGGAATCAGTCATGAGAAAAATATCGGATACCGGATTATGCTTCTCCACTTTATCCGACTATAATCGGAAATGGACGTGAAGCTGCTTTATTAAAATTCCTCGGTTTTTTTTATTTGAGGCAGGGTACGTTTTCCACACATATTAATCTAATTAAATAGTATGCGAACATTTTTGGGTTGTATGCGCGGTGCAAAAACGTGTATTGTTTTTGTACGTCGATCACTTCGGACCGGTAAAATACTGTTCCGATCTAGCAAATTATCGGCCCGTTAAAAACCGGATGCTGGAGTAGTGGAGAAGCTTATTAGTGTTCTTGTGTGTTTAATTAACGTTTGCCGGACCGGAACATTGGCGAAAGGCCCTTATTCATCTAAATATTCGTCACAAATTGAGGGCAATCACTAAGAATCACAGACTAATACTATCGTCATAAGGAAGACCATAACTTCAATTTTTACTAGTAAGAAACTGTAAACTGTATTTAAATAAATAACACTTAAATATAAGAAAATAGCTTATCAAATATGAACATTTTTCGTGTGCTTTTCTAATAAAAATCACCGATGACAAGTTAGCAGACATACATGAAACTTAGTTTTTCACTAAACTTTAATTTGCTCGAAATAAAGCTCATGGTAGTTATGGCCTTTTTTTATTATGACAGCAGCATAGCGTGGATGTGTGCGTTTGGAACACACTGTCCTTGCGTAGTATGTCTATGGTTTTAGATAAGTGTTTTATTCCTGCAGGAAAGCAAGGATTTATTTATACTGCATAATATTTACACAGTGCGGGTGCAGTTGTGTATATCTCACTCGCTCGTTCAAACACCCACACACTACCCATCTTTTTTGTTTCGCAAGACTTAACCTGAGCCTTTTGTTCTGATTTTGTTTTGTTATTACTCAACTCTGTGTTCAAAGCTCAGGTTAAAATCTATGTGAAAAAAACTGGTACAACTGCACCCGCATTGTGTAAATATTATACTATGTAGCCTAAATAAAACCTAGCTTTTCTGAGTACAAATACAAATACATACCATTGAATCCCTTCTAAATTCAATGTACATATGTAGATATTCTATAGACATACTACGCAAGGACAGAGTATTTCACACGCGCACATCCACGCCATAAGAGTACAGTCGAAAACACGTCAACTTACACATTTTAGTTGCTAAGTCACCCTAGTGAAACGGAGTACGGGACTGCACGTATTAGCGAATTTTAATTCCTCAACTACTGACGAATAGGTACTTAGTGATGATGTTGTTAAACTATACAACTTGTCATTGATTCAGCATTATATTCATAAATCTTGCTATTGCCCGACATTCATTCATTCGGTTTCGGTTTTGGATACTTTTTATCTTTGAAAAGTACCCGAAACCGGTATGTATTCATGCAACGACTAATGAATGTCGATGAAGCGAAAGTGATTTGTCAGGATTGTGGCAGGTGGCAGTCCCTGTCTCTGCCTACCCTTCTAGGATATGATCGTGATTTTATGTATGTATTTATAAATCTTCTATATCTATATATATAAAATTCAAAGTCCTGACTGACTGATTCATTCACTCATCAACGCCCAGCCCAAGCCGGTTAACCTAGGAAGCTGAAATTTTGCACGGAGGATCTGTATATAATGTAGGCAAGGAATAAGAACGGATTTTTTGAAATTCAACCCCTAAGGGGGCGAAAAGGGTTGCCAAAATTTGTATGGGAGGCATAAAAAAAGTTGTCTGATTTTCTTGAAACTTAAAATAAATACTCTTCAACACAATTGATTGAACACGTATTTCACCGTTTTTCTAAATTTAACCCTTAACGGGAGTTACGGGAGTGAACGGGGTTACAAAATTTTGAACTAAAGTCCACGCGGACGGAGTCGCGGGCGAAAGCTAGTCTCCGGATAATACGCGAATATCTGACAATTTATTTTTCCGGCCCGAATCGCGGTTCTGTGCCTTATTATTCTGTGTCCCTAACTCTAAGCCGACGCTAACTAATGCATGCATAATGCTAATAACCAGCGGTTAGTAACTCTATTCGCCGAAGTTAATTATGTTCTTAATGAAGAATGCGGACGACAGGTTGATTAGGATGTGGAATTTTAATAAAGATTATGGTTTTGTGTATTTCGTGAGAGAATTAGGTAGTAAACGTAAACTTTAGTGCATCAATATAGAAATTTCCGCCGGCTATCCGTCTTTCAAATTTCTCTCAGCAATTTCCCATCGTAAGTTTGTCTGGAAGAGATCGTTTTTAGGAATAAGGTCGCCAATTGTACTATGATCCTTTGTAAATTCTTTATTTTTTACGGTGTGCAATAAGGAATATTCTTATTCTTTATAGTGTTTGAGTCACTTTTTTCTTTCATAAGAACATCTTACCGGAACCAGATTGCTTATACTGAGTTTTATCATTCACTTTCGATAGCGAGAGCGTTTGCAATTTGTATAGGTGGGAAAGAGACAACTAAGTAGCGCTTTGTCACTCCTATACAAATTGCAGACGCTCTCGTTATCGAAAGTGAATGATAAAACTCAGTATAAGCACTCTGGTTCCGGTAAGATGTTCTATCGAAAGTGAATGAAAAAACTCAGTATAAGCACTCAGGCCTATTTCACTACGCGTGTCGATATCGAACGCGTAAGTACATGCGGCGACCACTTCGGAGTGGCAAATAGGTAAGAATTCAGGCGCCAGAAGAGGTAAGAGTTACGCGGTACAAAGAGAGGCAACATGTAGGTGAATATAACGTAGCTTTTTTAGTGCCGTGCGATCGGTATTGCACCTAATTGATGTCCCTTTTTCTTTAATTGATTTTGCGGAGTGAATCTTCTGTGCCTGTACTATTATGTATTCTGTGCCGGAACGACGAAATAATTTTCTACAGTTCTATACTGTACAAGTTCTATAGCGTCGTTCTAATTCCTATGCACTGCAACATCCGGGTGGCGCCTTTACCCATCTTTAGTGGGTGCGTATCACCTTATCTCAGACGCTGTATCATCATCATCCGGCATTCGAGACCCACTGCAGGACATGTCATATAAAATCGCAAGGAAGCCTGAGTGTTTTCAAATACTTCAGCGCTTCAAATTGATAATTGCGCAGTGGGCACATCGTGTGGGAATCTGCGGCTTGTTTGGATCCGCATGTGTTGAATTGTCTTTCCTGTGGGCTAGCCCGACCTGAGAGGGTGGTATAGATGCTGGAAAAGCCTACTTTAGCCATGAGCGATAGTGGCCCAGCGCATAGAACAATGGACTCTTAAGCGGGAGACACGGGTTCGATACTATGTTGTTTAAGTTATGTACATTACCGAATGTGAATATACATACCTAGCTGTTTTATACTCGAAGGTGAGCTGTCTTACTGCCCTTATCTGAATCAATTATTGTACTTCAAAATAACGGAGGAGGCTGGTGCCTGTGACACAGTGAAATACATCACTAAAATAGGTAACAACGGACCGTCCTTATATTTAATTAAACAAGATTTAATTTTTATCATGTTTAATAAATTAGGAAAAAAATACATTCTTTAAAAAAAAAAACTCACGCCCGTTATCCCCGAGGGGGTAGGCAGAGGCGTCAGTCACTAGAACTGGGCCCACGTTTATTCCTTTTATGAACAATTATTATTATTATTACTATACTACTTTTCTGAATTGTATTTATTATCATTAAGCATATTAAAAAATACTACTTATAGTAATATAATTCTAAAAACACAAAAGATAATTATTCTGTTTTAACGACAAATTAAGTAGGTATCTCTTTAGCCAACAACCTCTATTTATGGACAAAAACGTTATTATTTCCAGCATTACGTATTAAAATATCATTTGAATATGCATGAGGACATTTTCGGCCAAAATTCCCTTTTGCGTCCGCCGCCTATGTATTATAATAGGCGTTTGATTGATGCGGTCTGAACCGGCTTAAGCCGGCTGCGACCGGATTAAGCTGGATCAAAGCAGTTATGCTACGGCCACGATAAAGCGTTTCACTGATTGTAGCTGGGGAGGATTATACTTATTTTATGAAAGCAATTACGTGTGATTTTCTCCGTAAATGGCTGTTTGGAAGGAATCACTTTTAGTGATCAAACCACCTGTTGATTTTTTATTTTTATATAGTAACAGTAATCTCAATGCTAATATTAATAATAGTGATTTGTAAATGAAGCCAGTCAGTGTGCATCTTTCTTGTGGTGTACACACGTTGTTAAGGGGTCACTGGCTTGAAAAACAGACGGGAACTCTATTTTCGCCAGCGCTGGCTTGTCATGAAAAACTGTTTACAGAGAGCCAAAAATATCAAGCCAGCGATGACTTTGTAAAAAATAGGCTTACAGCAAGGTTTATACGAAGCCAGTTCCACAGACAAGCAACGACTGGCTTAGTTCGTGTTGATTACATAAAACCAGTTAGCTTGCATCTTTCTTGTGGTGTGCACATGTTCAACGTGTGCATATATATATATATATATATATATATATATATATATATATATATATATATATATATATTGTTGGATACTACGTCCCCACGCAGCGACGCGGGAGGGGTTGATTCTATAAAACTGCCGCGAGCGCCGGCGCAGACCCCTTTTTCGTCTGGACTTCGTCGCGTGCGGAAGCGCTGCCCGTCGGTCGGTGTAATCTACTAAGCCTGGTATCTCTGTATTTTATTATTTTGCTGTTGATTTATTATTTGATTGTTAATGATTTTGTTCCTCTGTTGTTTTTGTTCCTTTGTTTGTTAATTATTTTGATGAAATAATGTGATTAGTTTTTAGGTTAATAAATAAATCTTTTTTTAAATTGTAATTTCACTTCTGTTCTAACATCAGAAGTGGGATTCCAATCCTTCACCCACATTTGGACCCCTTGACTAGTGTAAATTGGAAATAGAGGAACTTTGTCATTACCCACGTGTGTAATTTTGTTTGCGTACTTAGACTTTGTTTTGGTGGTTGAACATGCCTAACACGCATAGTTCACGCGGTAGATCACGTAGTAGATCGCACCGACGGCGTCGTAGGCACGATCGGTCGCGAGATAGCTCACGAAGATCGCGGAATAAATCACGTAGCCGCCGCGAACAGACCCCCTCTCGGGCGCGGTCACCTGGCGCGATCAGTCCACACAGTCTATCCCAGTTGAATCGCAAACGCTTGATACGATCTTGTCACGCTTAGAAATGATTGAAAAATAAATTCACGTCTACCCCCGTTCCGCAACCAGAAAAGTCGGCGCCGTTCGTAGCTCAGGCTATAGTAGACGCGATCCACTGCTTTAATCCAGCACGTTCACATTACTTTGTGTCGAACTTTGACCCATCAATCCACGACGTGGACTCCTGGTGCGACGAAGTGGATCGCGCACAACTAACTAATCGCTGGGATAATCGAGAGTGCTTATCACGCGTAGCGGGATGTTTAAAAGGTGACGCAAAGACGTGGTTAAACGAATGGGTAACTTCTGATAGGTCTTGGGGTAGTTTTAAGCGTGAGTTTAAGCCGTTATGCCCCCGAAAGTTGGACTATGCGACTATACTTTACGAAATAGTGAATACGACTTCTGACAAATTTGTCTCGTACGCCGAATAATAAACCAAGGTCAGGTTAGGCCGAGCCCTCACAAGATTCAGGCTTTAGTGGATTCGCCTACTCCGGAAAGTGTCAAACAACTCAGACAGTTCCTAGGACTAGCCGGATACTTCCGAAAGTACATTGAGGCTTATGCCACAAAAACATTCAGTATTTCCCAACTAACCAAAAAAGACGTTTCGTTCAAATGGGGTCCCGAACAAGAAAAGATGCGGCAGGACATAATCTCAATTTTGACTAACAAGCCCGTGCTAGCTAATTTTGACCCAAAACTACCCACAGAGGTCCACACGGACGCTAGTAGCATCGGCTATGGCGCCGTCCTTTTACAGAACCACTTAGACGGTAATAAGAAAGTCGTAGCATACTTCAGTCGGATCACTCAAGGCGCAGAAAGTAGATATCACTCATATGAGTTAGAGACGCTGGCGGTTGTGAAAGCATTGCAGAATTTTCGTACTATTTAATCGGGATTCAATTTAAATTAATTACAGACTGCAATGCTCTCAAAGCCACCGAGCTTAAGAAGGATCTGCTACCGAGAGTGGCCCGCTGGTGGATTTACCTCCAAGATTTTACCTTTGACATAGAATACCGAATAGGGGTGATGATGTCACATGCCGATTATCTGAGTAGGAACCCTCCTCGTAAGGTACTCCATATTACTCAACCTCGCAATTGGGCTCAGATAGCACAAGCTGCAGATGAAGAGACGCGAGAGCTTCTTCAAGAACTCATAGAAGGCAGCCTAGACCCCAATCGCTACGTTGAGAAGAATGGTCTCCTGTACTATAAGTACACCCCGATACGCGGTTCCTTTGCTATATTCCTCGAGGCCACCGTCTTAGCCTGCTTCGCGTATTTCATGACGAGCATAGTCATATTGGTTACGACAAGACTTTAGACCTCATTCTAAGGCACTTTTGGTTCCCTGGCATAAGGCCATTTGTTAAAAAATACCTCGAACATTGCCTGATTTGCATCTCAAAAAAGCGTGTACCTAGAGCTCAACAGCAGAACATAACTTCATGGGAAAAACCCGATCAACCCTTTTCAGTGGTTCATTCAGACGTACTGGGTCCTCTACCTGAGTCAAACGGTTTTAAGTTTGTTCTTTTGATCGTGGACGCGTTCACCAAGTACACTCTCCTTTACCCCATTTATAGACAAGATGTAGAAGAACTTTTACGAGTGTTCACAAATGCAGTTTCGCTTTTTGGTGTACCCAAGATGATTGTAACGGATAGAGGTAGAATGTATCAGTCAGCTAGGTTCCTAGAATTTGTAAAAGATATGGGCTCGGAGATACATTTGATCACAGCAGAGATGCACCAATCGAACGGGCAGGTTGAGAGGTACGCTCGCACCGTTCTCAATTTACTTCGTGTTGAGACCAATCATAGAGGGGCGGCCTGGTCCGAAACGCTATGGAGACTTCAACTGACCCTCAACGTGACCAAACAAAAGACGACCCAGGCATCACCGCTAAATCTGCTGGTGGGGACTGATGCTGCGACCCCCGTAATCAGGTCACTGGTCCGTGACGTAGCCCTGGAGGATGGACAAGCGAATCGTGAAGCACAAAGGGAGTTACGCCGTGCTCGCGCAGTCGATCTACTAAATCAAAACCAGTCTCGACAGGACGAGTATGTGAATCGAAACCGTCATCCGGCAAAGGTGTTTAATGTGAATGATTTAGTTTTTGTGATCAAGTTTTCCCAGGTTGTGGGGAAGATGGACCATGGAATGCGAGGGCCGTACAGGGTCACACGCGCGCTGCCCAATGGGCGGTATGAGCTTCGGCTGTTGGCCGGATCCTATGGCAAAACTACGCAAGCGGCTGCCCAGTATATGGTGCCCTGGAAAGGGGAGTGGTGTCCTGAGACTTGCGCTGCATTCTTTGAGCGTGAGTATGCTTGAGTAATCTGCACGGCCAGAGGGTCGTTCAGATTTCGGTGAGATAGTAGACGGTCTGCGAGACGTCTACGTCAGGTAAACTGCGAGGTACCTGACCAGTCTCACAAAGAGTGGCCATGCCACCCACGTAGAACAGATGTCGTTCCTGTATACGTGTGTTTTGTCGTGTAGACGTACAACAGATGTCGTTCCTGTATACGTTTGTTTTGTCGTGTAGACGTACAACAGATGTCGTTCCTGTATACGTGTGTTTTGTCGTGTAGACGTACAACAGATGTCGTTCCTGTATACGTGTGTTTTGTCGTGTAGAGGACGGACTGCGAGACGATCCTTTCGGTGATTTGGTAATCACCCTACACGATGGGTCATGTAGAGGACGGACTGCGAGACGATCCTATTGGCGATAAAAGCCCTACATGACAGCGAATGAACATGGATCCATGTGTGCTGTGAGATGATTGAGTGACGATGTATGAATCATGATGTAAAGTGTGATGAATGAAAATTTATGAAGTACTAAGATGATGACTTGGTACTGCATAAATAGTCTAGCTAGTTACTAAGTTTGGTTGTTTGAGGAATGAAGGAGGCCTTGTAAGACGAGTTGAATGAACGTGTCAGAATAGGCAGATGTAATTGCTCGAGACGCATTAATGATTAGTTTTTATTTCCTCAGAAGATGATACGATCGAGGACACTATCGCCTCTGGTCACCAAGAGGCAACCGTTGGTCCTTTCCATCAAGCCAGCGAAGCCCCCGAGACTCCCATGCAGGGCCTGCCCGATCTATCTGATGCGGTCGAGGACGACGCATGATCAGGATGGCCGTGTTGGATACTACGTCCCCACGCAGCGACGCGGGAGGGGTTGATTCTATAAAACTGCCGCGAGCGCCGGCGCAGACCCCTTTTTCGTCTGGACTTCGTCGCGTGCGGAAGCGCTGCCCGTCGGTCGGTGTAATCTACTAAGCCTGGTATCTCTGTATTTTATTATTTTGCTGTTGATTTATTATTTGATTGTTAATGATTTTGTTCCTCTGTTGTTTTTGTTCCTTTGTTTGTTAATTATTTTGATGAAATAATGTGATTAGTTTTTAGGTTAATAAATAAATCTTTTTTTAAATTGTAATTTCACTTCTGTTCTAACAATATATATATCGAAGATGAAGGATTTTAGAATCTAATTGGTTTTGTTAACTTTAGTTACTAATCTGTGCAACGGGACGTCAAGCTTTATTTTGGTTAAAGATGGTTCTGTGTAACTGTCTGATGATTATACTGTGTAAACTGTCAAAGCTTGGGTGAAATCTGTGGATAGCACTTGATGGTGACTCTGTGGATGATTAGAAAAAAAAGGAAGAAAAACGAGACGTTTGCGGAACGGAAAAACATTTTTAAAAAGTCTAAAGAAAACCTAGTGCTTTTCCACAGGGATCACCGCGTTTCGTGCCACTTCGATGGATAGTTATTCTCTGCAGAGAGGTGAAGATCCCTCGCCACCTGATCCTGACCATAATCCGACATCAGATAGATAGATAGATAGATAGATAAAACATTTATTTAACGGCACAATACTAAAAAACACATTATACAAAATAAAGAACATAAAACATAACATATTCATAAATATATAGGTGCTCAAATATTGAATTACACATAAAAACATAAGAAAAAAAAAAAGTTACACATTTATAATATCATGATTTTATCAAGTTACAAAACAGGGTTTTAAGTATTGAGCCCCTAAAATGGCCCCGACTCAGCATGTGTTGCAGGAGCACCGAGATACTACCTGCAACGCTGATATTCTGTCGCGGCCATGTTGCGGTTAGTCGTGTTTGTGAAAATAATAAAAGTAATGAAATATATTTATAAAATGGGTGCCCAATATTACCAGTGTGAGGTCTATATGCCTAAGTTTAGTGTAGTGTGTTGTGTTTTTGTCTGTGGTATGTGTATAAATAAGTAAATGGAGAAAACAGTGTGAAAATAATACTAAATATTAAAGTGAGGTGACTCATGAACGGTGTTTTGCCGGTGATATCTGCGCCATTTTCGCCGAGAACTATCTACTCACCACGAATAGTGGTAGAAGGAACAACACAGGTAGGTACGCGCGAAATTGTGTTAGAAATTGATTTTTGTGCCTGCAACAGATGTTCTTTATAAATTTTTTTGAAATTTAATCTATTTTTGCAGGTACGAAAAGGGGGTGGAATATTATTCCAACACTTTGTTGCTGCGTACCTAAAACTGCCACGGAAGGCCGCTGTTCTATGAATCGGCAAACTAAGTGGCACAGAAGCCCCTCTTACCCCTTCTGCGTGACGTGATTGTCTCCAGGTAAGTTTATTTAGTAGATAGGAAGGCTCTTGTTTTTTGATAATTCCAAATAACATCGTAGCTAGCTGAAGCTTTTGTCTCGCTTCCATTTTCAGCATGTTCGCGCCATTAAGGAAGGGGGTCACATGTGTACGAGGCGGTATATACAAACAGTATCGAGCACAGGCGTTCTGCACTCTTTGGACCAGATTTTGGGATTTTTTAAATAAACAGGGGCCATACAAGGCCGCGCAGTAGCTAAGTTTAGATAATACTAAAGTTTCGCATAGCCTAATACGCAGGGAAGGACTAATGAAACTACGTATGCGGTAAAGCAACTTCAATCGGTAGAAACAATTTCTGACCACTTCTTGGATATGGCGTTCAAAATGTAGTTCACCGTCCATCAGAATGCCCAGATTACGGGCCTCCGTAACTCGCTCAATCTCTTTATTCCTTACATGTACATTAATATTTAATTGTGATAATTTTTTGATTTGGTTTTTGGAACCTAACAACATATATTTAGATTTTATCGGATTTAGTACGAGACAGTTCCTTTCGGCCCATACTGAGATTCTACCTAAATCTTCATTTAGACCAGACACACAAGCATCAGTCTCTTGCGGAAGAATTTTTGTGTAAACTTGTAAGTCGTCTGCGTATAAATGATACTGACAATTCTTATACTATAATAATGTGTGTCCTGTGATGGTGTGTATTTATTTAGATGGAAGTGTATTTCTTTGTTTGGGTCCCAAGTTTCCATGAAATTATAAGGAGTTATTTTGATCCGCTGTGACTGAATACTTAACAGATAAATTATTACATAATAATATAGACAGAACAAAGCGGTACACAAAGATGACCTAACTAGGCCTTTACAAAACTTTTAATGTCTTCTTCACTGCGCAGTATATACCTAGGAGAATTGTTTTCCATGCGGGCAAAGACACGTCCGTCTCTGGTCCAGACGAACCTCCAACGTGCCGCTCGACCAGCGTCGCGGGCCATAGCGAACAGTGCTCTGTTCGTTTTCGTCAGCCGTTCATTTACATAGAAGCGGCGCGGTTCGTGCGCCGGTAGGCCCAGTTCGGCGGTGGTGGCACCACGGCGCACACGCGCGCTCTGGAGCAGCTGGTCGCGGAGCGAGCGCCGTGTCAGCCGCACCACGATGGGGCGCGGGGTAGGCACCCGGCCTCCCTCAACCAAACCACGCCTTGGCCCTACTCGTGACGCACTGACGATATCACGCTCCTCCAACGTCATCCCCAGCTTGGCGGCTGCTGTCATCACAAGATGTCCCACTGATTCTCCGTCGTGCTCTGGTATGCAGGTCACCTCCACATCATTGATGAGAAGTTCCTGCTCTCGTTCGTTTAACTCGTTGCGCAGACCGGATAGGGCCTCCGACATCCGGGTGACGTCCGATGCACCGACTTTGCGCTCGAGGGCAGAAAAATCCTCCCTTAGTTTGGCATTTTCACTGCGAAGGGCCGACACTTCTTCACGAAAGCTTTCCCGAAGTTTTGTAAGAATTATATTGAATTCGGTTGTAATACTGGTCCTGAATTGGTCTAGCTTAGATTCCAACAGCTTACCGAAAAGGTCGTACGTGATGACCTGTGCACTTGGGGCAGATGTCGGGCTGCAAACATCCATGGGCTGCTTCTCCACTGGCGCTGGGGACGCCCTCGTAGACTCACTCTGCGGCGCAGGAGGGGCCGCCCTTTGCTCGAACTGTTTACGGGTGGGGGTTTCGTCCCCTCTCCTGCGACTGTTAACATTGTCGCAGCCGGGGCACTGCCATGCTTTCTTATTCAGCTCCCTGTACGTAGCCGAAGTCATATTTAGGCACAGGTAATGGTATCCCTTGCCGCATAGGGTGCATTTGAGAGCCTCACTACCAGTAGCAACGGCAAAGCAAGCTTCACACTTCATTCTGCCGACAGGGAGTATTATTATGAGCGTAAGCGAAGTAAAATTCTCTGAGAGGCAAACCAGCTGGCACCGCGGTTCTTGCAGTGTCGGTTCTCGGTGGTCTATGCCCAATCACACGGCACAGTAGATGAGTCACAAACACTTCAAAGCGCCACGCGAATTTCGATGTTGTGTCGTAGCGCCAACCGTGAAGTTTGCTTGCAAGTTTACGGGCACAAAACCGTTAGACACAGATACCGAACACTTTGATTTTGTCTAAATGCACTTTATTCGCTTAGCTTAGGAGATCACTTATATATACAATACGTTCACTGGCACATAGATTTACAAATAAACTATTTATGAAGTACAAAACTACTTTTACACTATTTTTAATATTAAGTTCAAGGCAGAGATGATAACATAGATGTTTATCAGTAGACCGTCAAAGACTCCACATCAGAAGCTGGGATGAACCTAACTTCCGCACAAAGTGAACATGATAGCAGTGATGAAAAATGGCGTCTTTTGCTGGATCAACAGAACCGAAATTTCATAGCGCTCCTGCAAGCTATGCAGAAACCTGCCAATACTGAAATTCGTTTTCCAGAATTCAACCCAGACAAAGGCAATACAGACGCACGTGCATGGATTACAACAGCTGACATATGTGTCTCGGAACGCCCAATAGAAGGTGCGTCCTTGATGATTGCTTTGACCCGTGCTTTTAGAGGCCAAGCTTCTACATGGTTGTCTCAAGTTGCTTATCCGGGAATAACATGGACTGATTTTAAAGACCTGTTTATCGCAAGATACGACTGCCCAGAAACTGCAGCCGCATTTCTGATCAATTTGAATAACAGCAAACCTAAGGAAGGTGAAAGTTTAGCGGCTTATGCTGCCACGATGATGACATCTATCATGTCTCGTTGGAAGAAACTGTCAACTGAGCAGATCGCTGTTTCCACTGTATTGGCTCACCTATCACAATTCGAGCCACGTGTTCAGCGCTTGTCATTCACATCCGAGATTTCTACAAGAAACCTATTACGTCAAGAACTGACAGCCATGTCCTTTCTGAAAAGAAAGTTACCTACACAGAACGACACAGAAGGATTTGACGTGAAGAAACAGAAGCTCTCATCGTTTGTACCTACCCTGAAGTGCTACTTTTGTGGGAAAAATGGCCACAAGGCTAATCAATGTAAATCGAAGTCTCAAAATCGAGATTACAACGGGAAGAAAGAGACTAGACCGTACACTTCACACAACGACCACACAAAGAATACAGTCACCTGCTTCCATTGCCGAGCAGTGGGCCACTACGCTTCAAGCTGTCCAAAAAGGAACGGTGGTGGTAGCGGCACCGTCGAACGTGACGGCGGCGCCGCCGCCGGCTCGTCCCTGGAGCGGCGTGTTGACCTGTGCGTTGTGAGCGCGCCATCGGGTACACTGCATCATGCTAGTGAGCGATTTCTGTTTAACTATGACTCAGGTGCAGAGTGTTCCTTGATCAAAGAGTCTATTGCTTGTAGGTTTAGTGGAAAGCGACTAAACAATGTTGTCACTATGACAGGCATTGGGCAGACAAGTGTGAATAGTACTTTACAGATTTTGTCGTTGATTGAGGTTGATGGTATCTCCTTTGAGATACTGTTTCATGTTTTACCAGACTATTGCCTTTGCCACAATATAATGATTGGGCGAGAAATCTTGGATCAAGGGCTCGCTGTGCACATGACTTCCGATAAATTGCAGCTGATTAAAATCAATGTAGTTAGCGTGTGTGATATTAATGTACCAACTGACATTACTTTTGACAATATTGACACGGACGTTTCTCATGACTTAAAACTAAAACTCATTGAATGTCTGAACGATTTCAAAGGTAATTTTATCTCTGGCATTCCGAAAATCCGTGCTGAAACCAGACCAATGGTAATAAGATTAAAAGACCCTGCTAAAACTGTTCGCCGACGTCCTTATCGGTTGACTCCTGTGAAGCATTTTAGGCACTACTTACACGGACGTTCTTTTGTTGTCGTCACCGATTGCAACGCATTGCAGTCCTCTCGCAAAAAACTTGATCTCACACCTCGAGTACATAGATGATGGGCATTTTTACAGGCGTTTGACTTCATCATCATTCACAGAGCTGGAGGTCGCATGTGTCATGTCGACTTTTTTTCAAGAAATCCTTTGCCACCTTCTCCGCCCAAAGCGTTTGAAAAGATAGTGTCCAAGCATGTTAATGTTGCCGAATTATCTGGTAACTGGTTTCTTGCAGAACAACAAAAAGATCCTGAAATTTCTAAGCTCATGTCCGATTTTAACGAAAAGAAAATGAATGAGGATGTTGCCAAGACTTATGAGTTGCGTTCAGGAGTGTTGTATCGAAAGATACAGCGCAATGGTCGATCTCGTTGTTTGTCTATAGTCCCCAGGTCCCTTAGGTGGGCAATTGTGAACAATACTCATGAGTCATTGATACATTTAGTATGGGAGAAGACCTTAGAGAAAGTGTATGAACAATATTGGTTTGAGAACATGTCGAAATTCGTTCAAAGGTTCGTTGACAGTTGTGTGACCTGCAAAATTTCAAAGTCCAATTCTGGCAAAACCCAGGTAGAACTACATCCTATCCCCAAAGTAAGCATACCATGGCATACTGTAGACATAGATGCTACAGGAACATTGAGTGGAAAGAGTGACAAAAAGGAGTATGCTTTTGTCTTAGTAGATGCGTTTACTAAGTATGTCCTGTTATATCACACCCTCAAAATTGATACTCCCAGCAGTATAAAGGCTTTGAAACACGCTGTAACACTCTTTGGTGCTCCTTCCCGAGTCATTGCCGATCAAGGAAGATGTCTAGCGAGTCGAGAATTCCGCGAGTTTTGTGATTCCCATAATATCAAACTGCACTTGATCGCGACCGGTAGTTCTCGTGCTAACGGACAAGTGGAGCGTGTGATGAGAACACTGAAAGGGATGCTCACTGCAGTAGAGACTACTAACCGGTCATAGCAAGATGCACTCCCCGAAGTCCAATTAGCTCTTAATTATTATTGCTCCCAACATAGGGTAACGAAATCTAGTCCTCTTGAACTTTTAATTGGCCATATGGCAAGACCTCTAGATCTCATGTTAGCCGATGAGACTGAATCCGAAGTTAACCTCGATGACGTTAGGGCAGACGCTGTACTTAACATGACTAAGAGTGCTGACTATGACAAAAGCGTTTTGATGCCACGAAAGCTAAAGTTGTTAGTTTTAGTGTAGGAGACTTTGACCTGTTAAAAAATGAAGAACGCAATCAAACGAAGCTCGATCCTAAGTATAGAGGTCCTTTTAAGGTTATTGAAGTTTTGAAAGGCGACCGATACGTTCTAAAAGTTTTAGATTCAAAGCGCACGTACAAGTACGCTCATGATCGCCTTAGAAAAATGCCCGAATGTCAAATCCCAAGCGAAATTGAAAGTGAACAAGTAGAGTCTGTAAAGAGTATTGCAGATATTGAATCAGCGGAGTGAGCTGAGTTTTGTTTATGCATATTGCTTAGTTGTTAATATACCACTGCATGGAAGTGGTCGTGGACTGATACTGGATGGAAGTATCAGTGGGTGCCGGATGGAGGCACGGGAATGACACTGGATGGAAGTGATCATTCTAAATGTTTTAGTAACCGGTTGGAGGTTACTGGGCAAATAAGCAATAGTGGATAATTTTTGTATTGTTTTCTTTTGTACACAATGATAGTTGATTGACATTCGAGCATAGTAAATAGTTGTATTATGTTGTGATAAGGAAATCCAATTTTATGTGAACTGTGTTCTAAGTTGCTTCATCTTGATATGGTCAGGATTGGCTGAGCGAAACATGTTACTGGTGTCACTTTTCTTTCTTTCCAGATTGAACACACGAGGTCGTGTGATGTCTCAGGACGGCCGTATCGAAGATGAAGGATTTTAGAATCTAATTGGTTTTGTTTACTTTAGTTACTAATCTGTGCAACGGGACGTCAAGCTTTATTTTGGTTAAAGATGGTTCTGTGTAACTGTCTGATGATTATACTGTGTAAACTGTCAAAGCTTGGGTGAAATCTGTGGATAGCACTTGATGGTGACTCTGTGGATGATTAGAAAAAAAAGGAAGAAAAACGAGACGTTTGCGGAACGGAAAAACATTTTTAAAAAGTCTAAAGAAAACCTAGTGCTTTTCCACAGGGATCACCGCGTTTCGTGCCACTTCGATGGATAGTTATTCTCTGCAGAGAGGTGAAGATCCCTCGCCACCTGATCCTGACCATAATCCGACATATATATGTGTGTAAGCGGTGGTGGCGTAGTGGAGTTCACCGTTGCTTCTCGATCATCACGGTCCGGGTTCAAATCCCGCACGTACCAATGGCTTTTATTTTGTTTATTTACAACGGCTCAATTTGTTTGTTTGTACAACAAAACCATTCGCTGATAAATTGTGCCCGGATAACGGCGACAGGCTTGCCACTTGTCACGTTGGGACCCAATAAACTCGACAAAACGTGGGCCCAGTTCTAATAATTGGTGCCTCTGCTTACCCCCTCGGGGATAACGGGCGTGAGTTTGTTATTATATATGTGTAGACGAGTCCGCAACGTTGACGCAGACGTTTGGAGGTTAGCGGGCGGAGGTCACGGGATTGAAAAATACTGGAGCTCAATTCGCGGCATTGCTGTCAGCCAGCGCTGACTTGGCTTGGCTTATTATAGAAGGCCAATACTAAGCCAGCGATGGCTTCGTAAAAGCCAGGCTTTTGACTTTATCCCGTAGGTACAAACCAATCGCACGATCGCGCGACTGTTTCAATAGCATTTCTACTCTCCCGAGAAATCCGTGTTCGAGCATTAAATTGAATAAAAACAAAATAAAACTAAGACTCGCACAGTCCCCCGACGTGCCGTGTCAAAAGTTGGTAGTGTAAAAGCGAAATAAAATAAAGGACGCCCCACGTAGCAGCGACGAGAAGAACAAAGTGTTTCCTTGAGGGATTACGGCGCTTTAAATTATAAGTCTGTTACACACGGTAATTTTTTGGTATAAACTAATCGATAGGTGGAATAAGTATCTTAATCGATTCGTCGGTTCTGTTATATCAACTTATCATAATATATCTAAACAAAAGTATGAAATTAACAAAAAAGAATAGAATCACCTGGTCCCAAACTAGCATACCATGTGCTATGATAACCAGGCAAGGACATTACAAACACCGGAAAACACCTAGACAAAGGCCATTTGTACAAATGTACAGCGGCCCTCAGTGGGAATCGAACCCACGACATCTGTTGACAGCTAAGCGCCTCAACTTTTCGACCAACGAGGCAGTCAAATTTAGAACATTTTTATAAATATATTCCATTTCAGCAAACCTGGCAGAGTCGGAGCAGCGGTAAGAAACTCCTCACGATGTATTTAGTTTGGTCACGCCTACTTAGTAGGTTAGCAGTCGGATTGTTGATTCATCAGCATCATCATCATTCAGCCACAAGAAGTCCACTGCTGAACATGTCTCTCCTCTGGCCTCCGGCTTGCATCCAGCGTCTTCCTGCCACTTGAATGAGATTCTCTATCCATATCCAAACTGAATAAATAAATAAAAATAAATAAACATTGTGGCTGGTCGTCCTACGCTGCGCTTGCCGATATGTGGTCTCCATTCGAGAACTTTTTGGCCCCATCGGCCATCAGAGTGCTTATACTGAGTTTTTTCATTCACTTTCCATAGCGAGAGCGTTTGCAATTTGTATAGGAGTGACAAAGCGCGCCACCTAGTTGTCTCTTTGTCACTCCTATACAAATTGCAAATGCTCTCGCAATCGAAAGTGAATGAAAAAACTCAGTATAAGCACTCTATTCTGCTTGCTATGTGCCTCGCCCACTGCCACTTCAACTTACTAATCCGCGGGGTTATGTCGAGAACTTTCGTTCGCCTACGGATCCTTTCATTTCTGATAGAGTCTCGTAGAGAAATTCCGAGCATAGCCCTTTCCATAGCTCGTTGCGTAGCCTTGACCTTCAGTGGTGACATAAGTCATCACTGGTAACACACACTGGTTGTTGATTATGATTTTTTGTTCCAGTTTATAATATTAAGCTCGACATAACACAGCTGTTGTAAAAAAATCGTAGCGTACCAATGCAACGACGCGTACTTCGGCTATTGTATTAAATTCTTGTTTTGCATCAATGCGCAGCTCGTGTGGACTGGAGTGACAATAAACCAAATAACTCTATGCCTCACTTTGTTGTATACAATAAAGTATGAATTGACGACCTCCGTAGCGCAGCGGTTAGTGCATCTGCCTACCATGCGAGAGGTCCCGAGTTCGACCCCGTCTGGGGACAAAACACCCTAGGGCTTGGAGTTGACATGTGCGATGTCGCTTTTTCTGGTTTCCACGATACAAGGTATCCTAGTGTGGTGCCAGAAGCAATGTATGTGCCTGTATGTAAATGCTTATGTTATGGATGTTGACAAAGCGGAAGTGGTTTGTCAGGATCTTGGCCATTACCGAACCCATCTGCTCGTCCAGGATACATACATAAGGTTATATACATACATACACTAGCTGTCTCGGCAAACTTCGTACCGCCAAATTTTTCGTAATTTTTCCATATTTTCTCACCATTTACCATTTATCACCATTTCCATATTTTCCCACCTTCCCTGGAATTCTAGAAATATAAAAAAACGAAAATCAGCAAAATCGGTCCAGCCGTTCTCGAGTTTTAGTGGGACTAACGAACAGCAATCCTTTTTTATATATATATAAGAAGAAGATAAGCTTATGCCGGTATCCCAGAGGGGTGGGCAGAGACCAGGGACTGCCACCTGCCGCGATCCTGACAAATAATTTTCGCTTCATCGACATTCATTAGTCGTTGCATGCACGCCTGTCGGTCTCGAATACTTTTTATAATAATAATAAATAATAGTAAACTCACGCCCGTTATCCCCGAAGGGGTAAGCAGAGGCACCAGTCTCTAAAACTGGACCCACGTTTTGCCGAGTTTATTAGGTCCCAAACGTGACAAGTGGCAAGCCTGTCGCCGTTATCCGGGCACAATTTATCAGCGAATGGTGTTGCTGTACAAACATAATAATATAATATAACCTTAAAAAGTATCCTCGACCGACGGGTTATGTTATGTTTTATACCTCATCTGTTGCATAAAACTCAATATTGATTGATTGAAGACGTTTATTCATATAAATATACAGTAAAATACAGAAGTTGGTTTCTGCCAAACCGCATAACAGTTTGTTGGCAGATGCTCTTGGTTTTACAATTTTAATTACTCTTAAATGCTAGGTAAGTCAATACAAAAAATATATTTGAAGCGCCCTACACACTACCCTCTTGCTTGCCCTACGCCAAAGGCTTAGGTTCGGTAAGTCACATGACATCATGGACGTAATAATGATATTGCCACAAGCAGAATCAAAACAAGCTAACTACATACGGTAGGTATAGTTATATTGCACTAGCTTTCGCCCGCGACTCCGTCCGCGTGGACTTTAGTTCAAAATTTTGCAACCCCGTTCACTCCCCTAAGGGTTAAATTTAGAAAAACTGTGAAACACGTGTTCAATCAATTGTGTTGCAGTATTTATTTTAAGTTTCAAGAAAATCAGACAAAATTTTTTATACCTCCCATACAAATTTTGGCAACCCTTTCCGCCCCCATAGGGGTTGAATTTCAAAAAATCCGTTCTTATTCCTTGCCTAAATTATATATGAATCCTCTGTGCAAAATTTCAGCTTCCTAGGTCAAACGGCTTAGGCTGGGCTTTGATGAGTGAGTCAGTCAGGACTTTCAATTTTATATATATAGATAGATTAGTACTCATTGTCATCGCACAAAAAGTGCCATTGCAATTCGCGTGTGGACCCAGCTTAAGACATGGGTTGTCATATAAAATCAATCAATCGCGGCGCAGCAGTCCACCGCGCTTGGGACGAGAAGTGGTTGAAAATTTAATTTTCATCTCACCGATCACAGCGAGTTTAAAAGTTGGACGTAGTTTAGCAGAAACGTTCCAACCCACACAAAGTGACTTTTGAGATATTTGAGTTTTTAGGTTTAAGCTGATTTACGCCCTCCATACATTTGGGTTGATTTCAATGTGCCATAACTTTGCACATACGCATTGCATCGCTATCCAAGTCTTTGATTCTTAAAGTACAGAATATAGTGATCATTTTGGTATATTTAACCCAAAAATGACCATATTGTGGGTTGGAACGTTTCTGCTAAACTACGTCCAGTTGATGTTCGAAGAATAGGGGTGGAGTTGGCGTGTCGATAAAGCCTTCCCTAGTATCGCGATCTATGCCAAAGTTTCATCATCATCATCTTCTTCTTCTACCGGCCTTCTTCCCAGTTTAGTTGGGGTCGGCCCTCCTAACCGCTTTTCTCCAGGCCTGGCGATTCTGGGTCGTCCCAAAATTTCATCATCATCATCATCGGGCTATATTAGTCTCCCCTAATGTGCGCCCCATAGCGCCCTGTGTTCAGCTAAAGTTTGAAGAGAAGTATTTGTGTATTCTTCAGGGAACCGAGTGTCTAAGCTGTACACATACACATAAACAAACATGGGTTTTTTTTTGTCCTCAGCCGGGGTTCGAACCCGGACCTTTCGCATGGAAGGCAGATGCGCTAACCACTGTGCCACAGAGGTCGTCATTGAGATAATATAAGAATATTCTTTATTGCATATAAGAAAAAATAGACAAATAAAAGTTTGTTTTTGTAATTAGCCGTTTCTGTATCTCACTGCTGGGCAAAGGCCTCCCCTTTAGATATCCACTCCTCCCTGTTCCTGGCCAACTCTTCCTGCCTTTCCCACCCCGGTTAATATTTGGTCAGTTCGTCGCATTTTAAGTATTTAATCTATTCTGTACATAAGTATTATGTTCCGTAAATTCCTTCATCGTTTTACCGCACCGCGGTCTGTGACGCTCGCGGGGTATCTTTGGCACTGACTGAAAATCAGCGCTGAAGGCTTGTCCTTCAGCATAATGCTGAGTCAGCTGCCATTTATAACAGCAGTGACACGCCTTGACCTCTATTTTCCTCCTGTTTTCTTCTGATTTTTTGTTTTGTACTAATTGTTTGGCTTAATTTTTGGATTTATTTTGTTATGTGGTGTTCTGTTTTTATAATAAAATTGTTCTTCTTCTTCTATCTTTGCCTCGGAAAAATGCCACTAGCGTTGGTCATAGACGGTCACTCATCCATGCACTAAACACGCCCTATGTTGCTTAACATTCGCTATCGCTTAAGATTACTCAGGCAGCCGGGGCTACGAGCGAACTGTTATAATCCATACCTACAAATAAGCACGGCGAGTCATTAAAATATACCACTAATGTTAGATAGTGCTAGCGAGACAGCAAACCCACAGCAATAAATAGCCTAAAAGCTATGTACTACATAACATTAACATTTACATACAGGCACATACATTGTTTCTGGCCCCACACTAGGATACCCTGTTTCGTGGGACCAGAAACAGCAACTAAAACGTGATATTCATTATTCAACCCCTTCAGAAGTTAAAACGATAGAAAAACGATATCACTTTTACCTATTGACTCCAACAAAGTTCGGAAATAGTGACACGCTGACCTAAGCTATTTGGGTCACATTGGATGTATTCCACTGGCTTGATATAGAGATAGAAACCTATGTATCATGTCACATTACGGACCTTCGAGATGGAACTAGTTTTATTTTATTCATAAGAGTTCGTAAGCTACATGATTACAAAGGCAATGCCTATTCTGTGTTTTTTATATTATAAGATAAAAACTCATCATCAACCCATTATGTCCCCACCGAGGGGCACGGGTCTCTTCCCTGGAGAAGGTATAGGCCATAATCCACCACGCGGGCCGAGTCCGGATTGGTGAAGGTTTGTAAGACTAGTAGCTGGTTTTACTGTCAGAAGTTTTCAAACCGCCCTAAGGCCTCTGACTTGGCCTAACGACTGCTATCTATCGACGGCAGCCGGTACCAACTGCTTAACGTGCCTTGCGAAGCACGGGACCGCTCGGAAAAATGGCACTAGCGTTAGTCATAGATGCACTGAACGCGCCTAATGTTGATCAACCTTTGTGATCGTTTAAGATCAATCAGCCATCCAAGGCTACGAGCGAGTTGACTGTAATTTATACCAACATAACTTAGTTCGTCCAGGGATTGTTACCCGGCCGGCATTTGACACGATGAATACGCAGCCATAATAGGTCTTGTACTAAAATTGCATTAACCACGGCGAGAAATTTACCAAATGGATGTATATTCTTTATTCTCCCCTATTTTATAACAGCACCACAAGCGCGAACTTTATGCAATTTATTTATTCTACCCTGTTATCTTAAAAGGAAATTGTGTTGCCTCTAGCTCCCGTGAAAGGAATAAGTTTCTGTTCAAATTAATAGTGAGGAGCGTATTTTATTTTAATTTGAGTGGTTTCTGCTAAGAGTTTTCAATTGGCTTATGAAACTTTTAATCCTTTATATCCGAGCTGAGAAAGGAAAATTAAATAGGTTTCTTATGTTTCTTTGTACATGTGTGGATTGTATGAATGAACATGTCTTCTTCTTCTTCTTCTAATACTAACAAGTATTTTCTTCCAGATAAACATGGGTGATGTAGAAAGAATAAGGGGTAGTGCTAGAGAAGTCCAAGTAAAATAGAAAAGATATATTACTTACTTACATATTACCATTGATGTATAATATCAATATACTCGTAATACATAAACATCTAATACAATATAATTGTAAGCAGCATACATACGTTCCGCAAGCCTTACAAGTCTCCACCAATCTAGACTAGGCCCCCGCGGTGGAGTAGGTATGGTCTACCTTCCTCAGGGAAGAGACCCGTGCCCCTCGGTGGGAACATAATGAGTTGATAATGATACGTCCAACCCCACTATAGGGCAGAGGCGTTCTCTCAGGGGGAGAGAGTATGGGTTAAATGAATCTACGCTGAAGTATAAATAACTCAGACGCCCAGGTTTCCTCACGATGTTTTTCTTCGCCGTTAGCGAGTGGTATTATAATACTATATGTATTATTATTATTTTTTTATTTATACGAAAACAAACAGTCTTACAAAAAACATGGACAATAGTCTTATAAAGAAATAGACCTACAGTTTTCCGAATTTACAATTTTTGTATAAGATTATATAGGTATTAGAAAAGGAAAATGTGCCTGCAAGGCTTATAGATAACAAATTAACCAGCTAACTTTTAGCCTAATAACTGACGAATTTTATTCTTAAATGAGCTTAGTGTACTACAAAAAATATCAATTTCACTCAACTTATCATTATAAAGTTTACATGTACGTCTGATAAAACGATTCTGTCCACAACGTGTGCCATCAAATAATAGTGAAAAAAGGTCTCTCTTGCGTGATCCTCTACGTGGCACTTTGAAGCTTATTATTTTATTAAATACCTTCTCTGTTACAGTTACTATGGTTAACGAAGCCGAGATATGTGATGTTTTGGGTAATGGAATAATTTAATATTACATTATTTCATTACGTGCCTGCTTGATAGTTACTATTGTTAGCTGCACGAGATCAAGGTTATCTACAAGAGCTAAACAAACAAATTAATGTCAATCAATGTCTAGTATGGCCTATATCTTCCTCAGGGAAGAGACCCGTGCCCCTCGGTGGGGACATAATGGGTTGATGATGATGAATGTCTAATAAGATTTACAAGCGATTGTGTGCTAAGGAAACAAATCCTAGTCCAATTTTTAAGTCCTACAATTTTTTTGGGCCTTTTTGTGAGATTTGGCAATTTAGTAAAAGTTGAAAGCAAAAGGAAAAAAATTGGACAATTTTTAATTTGTACAAAGAAAACTCTACAAGGGTGGAGATAATGCTAGTGTAATAAAGTTAAGTTATAAATACTGGTGGTTAAAAAAAGGCGACATTAATTTTTACACATTTTCTCTTCGGAATCGTTCGCAATGTTCAAAGCGAACTGCTCTACACTATTTATTGTTATTTTAATAACCGTAATACAACGTTACGAAGAGAAAACCTTCATCTAATAATATAGTCACAGTCAGTGTTAGTGCTTAAACTGCTCCGAAACGGCTTGACCGATTTCGATGAAATTTTATATTACAATCTGTTGGTTTGAAAATAAGTTGTTTTTTTTTTTTTATACCCCTAAATGGTGGTCCGCTAGAAATATTTTGTCACCTATTCTTATTTTATTTTTTTTAGCTAGTTTTCTTATAATACTTAAAACTCGCCTGAGGACTTGACAGCAACACCAACATTTTTATAACAAACTCTCACAAGGGCTTGTTGGCACAAGCCTGTTGAACGGAATTTACAAACCTGTTGTTACAAACGTGAATGAAAAAGTAGTCGACATGGAGCTAAGACAGTGCAGAAAAAACATCAGAATACTGTAATCGGGGGGCACGGCAGTGGCCCCGCCAAGTCGAGCGCGAAGCAAACACCGTACCATCCTTTACTGGAACCATTTCGCCGCATTTTTAGGCCCCTATTTGAGAACCTCTGGATAAGACCAGAACGCAGAAATTTTCGTCATCCAGTAAGCTATAATCAATAATAATAAGGCCGCCAATTGTACTGTTACCTTGTAAATATTTTATGTTTGGGTTTCCCCTCGTGTACAATAAAGAATATTCTTATCTTATCTTATAATCACATACTTAAAATCCAAAATTTCAAGTCTGTAAGTCATTTCTTTCCGAAGTCGCATTCGCATTTATGACACTCACTCACTCATGATCATCAAAATAGAACTGGTACTTCCCATAAACTCAGAGAGCTGAAATTTGGTAGAGAGTTAGGGTTTAATGGCCACATAAAGGGAAAACTATAAAAACTAGGATAAATATTTAACTACCATTTAGAGATAAACAAGCAGCTCCATCGAGACTTGGCTAGTTCTTTACAGAATGTTTTTGGTGGGATCCTTTTACCTCGATTGAACTTGAGGTATCCGTATAATGCCCACCTCTTTGGTGTGTGCGAGAAAGTTCTTGTTCCATCACATTCCCTATTCACGCAGTGATCTCACGCAATGTTTACTCGTTCAATCAAATCCCAAACTCTGCGGGTGCTGCACAACGCTTCTTTGTTTCTTAATCTCTGCACCAGATGATATTTCACTGCATGTTAACAGCGATTGTTTTTTGATGAGCTTATTCATATAAACCTAATAAACTCGGCAAAACGTGGGCCCAATTCTAATGATTGGTGCCTCTGCCTACCCCTTCGGGGATAACGGACGTGAGTTTATTCTTTAAAATTTATTTATCCGCGATAAAATTCCAACTTACCGATTTAAGATTGCTTCCGTCCGCAGTGGATGTATGCTGAGCCCATAATGTGATACATTATGATGAGCAAAGAAACCACGGTGGTTTTCGTATTTGGGTGATTATTAGAACTCCGTAATTTCTGTGGCGCATTTTTTTTCATATTAACTCAAAAAAAAGTAACATTATACTGTCGTAGATGCTACGAAAAGCTACAAATATGTTACAATACAATCGTCTATACAGTCGCCCAATACCTACAATACATCGCACCCATCGCACCAGTTGAAATAATATGTGAACATTTATTTAGCAGATTTTTCAACTTCCTGACCTTATACCAGACCGGAAAATATAACACCCATAACGTCTCCTTCAAGTTGAAGGTATCGTTATTGGAGTTATACTGTCCGGTCCAGTATACGGTCAGGAAGTTGAAAAAATAGCTAATCTAATGTTCACATATTATTTTGACTTAGTGAGGTTTTCATCTAGGGGTGCGATATGTTACTTTTTATTGAGTTAGTATGGATTAAATGCGCCAAATAAATTATGCAATTTGAGCCATTTTCTGAGAAACCCCCCATTTACAGATGTATTTGCCAACTTGAAAACAACACGTTTATTCTACGACCGACAGAGAGTGGCAGACTATTGGATGCATTCAAGGAAAAACCCATGTACATGACACTAGCAAACGTTCAGTTTACAATTTAACAAAATCTTGGTCTAAAAGAGGGGTGGCACCCATGTTGTGGGGATTTTCAAAACAATTCTTCCCTTATAGCCTCTTGTAGTAATTATGTTTAACGCTAAGATTAACAAAGCTTGGTTTTCTATAAGATATTCGCACAATCAGGCCCTGCTACAGCCGACTGCATTGTTGGATAACAATTGATAAGGAGGTGGCCAGGAATAGCGCGTTTTAGCAAAGTTTTTTTTCTATCATGAAATTATAAGGAAGAAATTGTTTTCAAAATGCCATCGATTGTACTTTGTATTTTCACATGTTTTTTATGTCATGTGCTTGGGTGTATAATAAAAATATTCTCGTTATATTTTACCTTTGATTACAATTACTTTAATTATGAAAATCACCGCTGTAGTAGGTATATTTGATTGAACTCACGCTATACAAACACCTTAAATAGAGTTAAAATTCCAAAAAATAAGCAATTTAATGACAAAAAACAAATGCTTATTAATGTCTTGATTTAGTGTCATTAAAAAATGACAGCGATTCACACTATTTTTAAGAAAACGTTTTGAATGTTCTATTAGCTTTTAATAACCTAACGATATAATTCATCTCGTTGATTCAATAAAATTCCAATCATTTTTAGACCTTAGTTATTTCAACAGTACAATACAATCATATTAAAAATTGACGAAGAAGAAAACATTTATTAGACAAGACACATCACAGAAACAAAATAAACAGACAACTAACATAATTTCGCCATGAAAGTACTACATATTTATGTCGCAGTCATATCGTATAACACGCCGTATTACAATTAGCCGGTGAATTGAAAAACGTCGCTTTGATACAATGGGACTACCTCAATTTCAAACGGATTTCAATTAAGCTGAAATAAAAAACGCCGCATTGTACGAAAAGATCGCGTTCGTCAAAGCGGCTTAGTACGTAAAGCCCACATGCAAACGGACGGATCGTCGATACGTCGCTTTGAAGCTTTTAGTTCCAATTATCGCCCCAAGTTGGCGCTGCACGACTCTAACGACGAAGACGGCATCGGAATCCAATACAATACTTGAGTCATTACAAACGTGCAAACTGAGTCATAAACATTTTGTATCAGACCTCTCTCTCACATATATAGGACGCATATCAGGCATATCGGAACTCTCGCTCATACTTTTATGACTCGGTTCGCACGTTTGTAATGGCTCAAGTGTAGTGTCTATAACGTAACCTCCTTTGTGTCCCACTGCTGGACAAAATCCTTCTTGCGAATCCCTCTGTCTCTAGCCACCTCGCACCAACCTGGAAAGAATGCATTTAAGCCAGAGGTTCGCAAACTTTTTCTTCTCGTGGACCGCTTTCAAAGTTTTACTATTTTCTTAGACCCCCTGCTGCTACATTTCTACAGTACTCCCGAAACTCCTAAAAATATCACCCTAAATTGGGCTTGTAAAGAAGAAAAACAAAGTAGACATTTTCTTGTGTCCTATGTATTACAGTAATACTTGTGGTCATTCAAAATTATAAACATTTATTACTACAAACAATCAACTATTGACGTTGACAGGTAAATCTAAGCCAAAATTTTCGTTCTTAATTTTAGGGTCGGCGGACTAAGACACATAAGTCAAATTGTCGAAAAATCTGTTCTTTACGACATAAAACAGTATTGCTTATTTTTGTGTAAAAAACAATATGTTCAATTGATCATTTCACGATAGCTCTCCATTAATGCAATAAAGATAAATAAATAGTTTAGAGTAATTAAAAAACAAGTTTAATTAACTGCCTCAAAAATGTAGTGTTTTGGACTTATGTGCTTTAGTCCGCCGACCCTAGAATTATGAAAACCAGAAAATTGTTCGTGGACCCCTACTTGCAAATTGTGAACCTCTGTTTTCTTTTCACGTCTACGTGGACCCCCGTGTTGTTTCCTATGGACACCTGGGGGTCCACCTGGACCGCTTTGGAAACCTATAATTTTGGTCGTTCCGCCATCTTTGCCTTGGTCTGCCGCGACGTCAGTGTTCATTTTGCGGAACCCAGTCGATCGCAATTTCGGCCCACCCTATCTAAGCTCATACCGCAGAATGATGTCATAATAAAGCAAAATTAGCATTGAAATTGGTAGTGAAAATGCGTAAAAATAGTCAGCTAAAAAATAACATCAATCGCCAGCTGCAAAACTTCTATAGTAAGCAGTCCGGAAATGTGACATTACTCGATCACTTGGAGTTTTCTAGAGTATTTCGCATATAACTAAGAGCAATGTGGCCTTACATTCTGGTAGTCAGAAGTCAGAACAATATTGTTGCCATTCAAAATATCATATTATTTATTGGTAACGAGGGTTGTAATTTGTTTGCATTACATTTTTATTGTTCCTATTAAGTTAATACAGATTTAAACATTCAGAAATCAGAAAGATATCAACGCAATAATTTAAATTCGGTTTGTTGAATGATAATGTACTTATAATGTTAGGAACTGCCTTGGGGCTAAATGTAGTGAAAAAAACGAAGCGCAAAAACTCTACTCCGACTATTTTTCTCAAATCACCATAAAAGTAGTACATAAGTTGGTACGAAAATCTATATACTTAAGAAGCTCGTGACCTATGACAATCAACAATGACAACAACAAAAGAATAATAGCATAGTTTTTGGCATGCAGTCACTATCAGGTCTATTCAGAACATATTTGGTAGCAAAGTATTAAATTGCCAAAGGACTCCAAACTTATTATTGCGTTTTTACAATTTGTTGTTATTTATCAGTAAAACTACACTTTGAAGATTGACCGGATAGCAATTTTAGCATCTAAGCAACCTAATAACATTACAGTGATGTGAGCTGCCATACAAATTAGTATGCCTGCTTACACTCTAAACAACTCTCGTAGCACTTTCACGTAGCCGCGGCGTAGCCGATGCTACGCGGTTGCTACGCAGATGAGCGTAGCAAAATTGACCTGAAGAATTTTTGTGGGCCTACGAGCTCACCATAAAAATGGTTTTTAATTGTCCGTTTAATGGCCATGAAACTGATTAATGCCGTAGAAAGTATGTTTATGATTGAAAGCATAAAACTACTAAGCAGGCAGGGCAACCTGTGTACAGGCTGTAGCCTGCACTGAGTCACAATATTTAATTTAGCTTTGCGTAGTAGTTATTGGTCAATAGGCGTGTTATTTTGTTTTGGTCTTTGTAGGTTTTAATTTTAATAAGAGCATCTCCATCTACAGATGAGCAGTATGGTTTAAAATAATACAATCTAGATGCTTATACACAATTTAATGTAACAAATGATCCTAAAATTAATGGCTTGTGAGCTAACACTGCTCCATTAAATAAATTTATGTTAAACAGCTCGATTTAGTGATAATTATCAAGATTTTAAATAGTATATCACCTAGGCGGTTACCTATAATTATTTCTAAAAAACGAGACTGAAATCAATGGAAAAAAAACTAATGTGCGGGCATTACCATTGTCATAGCATAGGACACATTATTAATCCATACTTTTAACCATAACATAAATACTACTGCAGTAAATGGTATATGTATGGACGGCAACCACCACCGCCACTGCTACTGCGTTGTTGCGTATATTTTTTATTGCACGTCTCTTTCATTCAGTGTGTATATTTTATATTTTTTTTTATAATATAGATGTAGAAAACTTACTCGTAGTAGCAATGCCACTCGGTAACTGTGAAGGAAAACATTGTGAGGAAACCTGAGCTATTCAATACCTCAGCGTTTGGAGTCACCAATCCGCTGCGGTGGGCACGCGTGCTTATTAAAACCAGACACTTTTACCTTTGTTAAAAGAGAGCAAACCTAAAGAAATAATAGCAATTGGGCCGTATTTGTGTTATTCAAATAAGCGAATGGACGAACGATCGAACGAACGAACGAGCGAGCGGGCGAGCGAGCGAGAAAGCGAGCAAGCAAGCAAATAAACAAACAAATAAACAACATCCTTTTACTAAGTTGATCCACTTACTCACTAACACAGAGAGAGAGTGAAAGTGAAAGTGAAAAGCATTTATTTCGATTGTAACACCATAACACAAATGATAAACAATATTTGTAGTAAAACAAAAACACAAAAATAAAGGTACCTCATACAACTATGCTGAACGAAAAGTTACAGAAAAAGGCTGCGGCTCAGCAAAATGATAGTCAGAGGCGACTAAAAGGCCGGCGCAAATTATAAAAGAGTTATGGAAGGTGTACCAGCTAAGTTTGTCATAGAGGTATTTGGGTTTTTATTTGAGTATGGTTCTCTCTCTAAGAGAACGCACGTGCCCTTTTGCGGGACGTATATTACACAAACTTAGGTAATTTTTCATGGCCCGCCTCTTAGTACAAAATGTGGACTCCTTTGTCATAGGTAAGTACTATTTTACAGCGCTCTCACGGTTATCTTCGCTGTTTTGTACCCGCTAAACGTAACTTGCAGACTCGTATTCCGTATTCCGCCTTGCAAGGTGAATTATAATATTCTGAAGAGGAGAGTAACTAGGATAATTATGCAAGTAGTATGTTTAATTGCGGTTTGAGGTAAAATAGTGTTTTGCAACTGTGTTAGGAGAATTTATAAATATTTACTCAGTCAACAAACAAGTCTGGAGACACAACGGCTATGTTTTCTTTGTTAATTAGATTAAGGGGAAGAAGAAGAAAGAGTAAATGGTTTATTATTTTGTTATCAATATTTACATACGTCTTGTATAAATCAGCGATAAAATTTTCGAAAGCAATGGCCGGATATAACTAAGTGAATAAGTGAACAATTAAGTAAAAGAAAGTTGTTTTTTTATTTGAATAACACAACAACGGCTCAACGGGTCAAAATACAATTTGTCATAAAGTCACTGGGTAAAATAACACTTAAGCTACTTTTTACCCCGAAAAACTACACATCAAAATTTTCACGCGATTGAAGTTTCGGGTATTATCAGTAAACGAACAGGTCGTTATTGTACAAGAAACTGGAGTTGCTTTGACAATTTTGTTCATCGATTCATCATCAACCTGTTATGTCCCCACCGAGGGGCACGGGTCTATTCCCTGAGAAAGGTATAGGCCATACTCCACCACGGGGGCAAAGTCCGGATTGGTGGAGGCTTGTAAGACTAGTGGCTGGTTTTACAGGCAGAAGTTTTCAAGCCGCCGCGCCCTAAGGCCTCTGACATGACTTAACGACTGCCATCTGACGATGGCAGTCGGCACCAACTGTTTAACCTTGCCTTGTGAAGCACCGGCGTTAATAGGCGATGATACGACAAGTGTTTTAAGTATAATTTTTGATAGTTTCAAAACAGCAAAAACGCGCAACCACTATTTATCAAATAATATCTACCTATTTACTTGAACCCCTGTATAAGTATGCGCTGATGACCGTACCTACGGATTGGTGGACGGCCGCTGTTTATTGCCATTAATTAATCGACATGCACGAATGCTGTTCTTGTATTTTTCCTCACTAATGCATCCTACCGGACCTAGAATATTCTATCTTTGTAAGTTGAATATGGACTGTAGCGATTCTTCTTGTTAGTAACTGGCTGGCACAGCCGTCTTGTATGAATTTAAATATTTTGAAAAAGAATTCCTACGTTTTTGGTTAGAGATGTCAGTCGGGCGCTAGCTAGGCTAGGCTTTTCCGATAAAAATATATAATAAAAGCTATTATTTGCTAAATAAGCAATAAGTACACTAATGTAAAGTTATCAAACAAAGCTTATTCTTACTCTCGTTCTGGTTCCCGTTCCCGTTTCCGTTCTCGTTCTCGTTCTCGTTCTCGTTCTCGTTCTCGTTCTCGTTCTTGTTCTTGTTCTTGTTCTTATTTTTATTCTTACATAATTATCTTCTGCTAATGCATTATAGAATTGAATTTATAGTTTCATCTTTGTAACTTTTAATTGTCTCTTGTTTCTTGTGTGCAATAAAGAATATTCTTATCTTATCTTATCTTATCTTATAGTACAATGGCACTTGCATAAACGCGTCGTTTTCATTCCATAGGCGCTTCAAGTCAACGAGAGCACGCCCATAAATAATTCTAGGCGTCAATGAAATTCAAAATCATGACACGTGACCCGACCATGTTACTGTAATTGAACTATAATGTACTAACAGAATCAAGGCTCTGGTCGAATTACGTCTGCTCAGACCGTCCCTTCTACCGACATAATACATAAACAACGTGCGCGAAAAATTACTCACTAGAATATTCTCTATAATAAACAAACTTTAATGCCACCCTTTTTAAAGGTAACAAGCCAAAACTTATCTCATTAAAAGTGCAGGTTGACATTCCCGTCTCCGAACATAAAGACGCAGTTTCCAAAGGGGCACGAAAGATGTGAATAAATGTAGAAAAATTGTAAAAAAAAACTTTGTCAGTTTTCAGTAGCTCCAATGTTCAATAGAACAATGCCAGTAGCGAAGTGCTTCTGAGGAAATTACCAGAAGAAGCCTTACCTTACATATGACTTACAGCCTTACGTAAATAAAAAGGGAAGTAACGATATACCCGTCACCCACATACACACACACACACACACACACACAGACACACACACACACACACACACACACACACACACACACACACACACACACACACACACACACACACACACACACACACACACTTACCCTTTCACATAAAAATTATACACAGTTATGAAAAATATATACGTTGAGGTACCAAATAAGTACTAATATATCCAAAGAGATAAATTACTTTAATTGTTTCGAAATAAATTAAACAAATGTGGTCGAGACATTCTGACGTCTGAGTCACTTTCGTTACACGTTTTTTCGCTGTTTATTGAGGTACTAAATATTTCTATTTAGGTACTAAATAGGTACAAAAAGGTAGGTACAATACGATTAAAATCAGTTAACACTTCGGCTTTTCTCGGATATCACCGCCTAAATCCGGAGACGGAAATGACACGAAATACATTACCGCGATTTCTTTTCGGTAGCATTCAATTTGAAGTATCATAAACGCAATGTATAGCACCTGCTAAGATGACATTACTAACCGGTAGACTTAGGAAATTTATTATGCAGAAGAGACATGAATTTGACTGATCTGAGAGCTTGTCGTTTTCCTTCAAAATTTTTAACACGCTGCTTTTCGAAACTCCGGTTGCTTCAGAAATCCTGTCCAAATTTTTTTTATGATATTTACTTTCCTCTTTTTTAAATAGTTATTTTCTAAAATAGTTATATACATATGTTTCATTATCATCGAAACGTTGGTTGCATCTTGTATGGCGTATCGTTTTGCTTGGAATAAAATAGCTAACGCTCGTTGAATAACGCAGCGATGCACCGTCCTTAAGTGCCGATTGTTGGCACCACTGTTGCGCGGACGGACGCCATGACACGTTTTTCACTCGTTTACGAAGTGTGTTGCTGTCGCGCATCGAAAAGGAAAATATTCTAATTACTAATTCAGATACACAAAAATGCCGGCCGGCGAGTGAGACCTTGCAGTGCAGTGCAGTGTTCATCAATGGTGTGAATCCCCGACTTGGATTGGTTATTATACAGTGATCCATCTGGCGAAGGTACGAATGCATTGTATAGCTATCTTATCTGAGCTTGTTTTTACCCAGAGAAGCTACCGTAACGCTTCAACATAATGATTTACAATTTCACGAGATTGAGCAACAATTTTTTTACCACGCTTTTGTTGAAGCCATGATACATTGTAAGTTAACTTTTATAAAATTTGATACCAAGAATCGAATATTTTCATGAATGAAATTAGCGTTCATAAACATAAATGTATCAGATACGTCAAACTGTTTTTATTGACACTAAGAAGTCAGACTGTCAAAATGGTGTTGTTCGTTTTGAGCTCCATAGGTTTTGTTGCTCATATCGTTCTTGTGTTGTATTCAATGAGACAACGAGTTATATACTTAATTAAAGGTCATGTCTGTGAATTGATAACTCTATGTGAAAGACGACGGATTCACGACAGTTACCGAGGTTGGCCGAAGTGTTAACTGATTTTAATCGCATTGTACTATAATGTAATGTTTTTCAAACATCTAATATGGCATTCGATCCAGGGGTTCTGAGGCCTACTTGGAAACACAGCCACTTATCGTGTAAAACAACCTTTTTCGTGTCTACCGTTTAATCTAAACTTTTTAATTGGTACTTCTAATGAAAAGAAACACTCTCATTAAAACAACACCACAGGAACCAAAAACAATGGCGCCAAATAGCAAAATGCAAATAGCAGCCGGTCCCTGAAAGAACAAATTAAAAACTTGTGTTTATTAATAAATTCCCCTAATCGAGAATTTGCGAGTATTTCGACTTCCTGTCACAGATTATATTATTGCAGAAGACGCAATTTTATCTATGGATTGCAAAAACATAGCATCAGTAGTTTTGACGTTCATCATCAACCTAGTACGAGTATGCCCCCACGGGGACCTAGTCCGGTTTGATCTTACTGTTAGAAGTTTTCAAGCCGCCCTAAGGCCTCTGACTTGGCTTAACGACTGCCATCTAGCGACGGCAGCCGGCACCAACTGCTTAGTGTGCCTTGCGAAGCACGAAACCGCTTGGAACAATGCCACTAGCGTTATTCATAGACGGTCACCCATCCATGCACTGCACGCGCAACATAGGGCGCGTGCAGTGCAGTGCTTAACCTTCGTGATCGTTTAAGATTACTCAGGCAGCCGGAGTTACCAGTGATTTTGACATGGTATAAAAAAATTCTACTTTGAACACGAACATGATACAGATAAGTGACAGTAGCAAAGAGCAAGGGAAGAAGTAATAAGTACGACAAGTAAGTCTGGACTCTGTCTAATATTATGGGATGTAAGCTTGATTATATTTGAATCAGGTGTTGCTAAAACAACACAAGCAACCATTTTTTCAAATTTCACTTTTCAACGGTATTCGATTGTATGACCATAAAGCCACATTTGCTGCAAAAATCACACAAATCCCATGGGGTTTTCATAGTAGAAACGTGTTGCTCTTAGCACAGAATTATGCCAAAACAACACATCTCCAGCCATTGTGTTTTGCCATCACATGGCAAAACCACAATTTCTGCCGCAAGTTTTGATGACTGCCTATCCAGATGGTAAGAAACCATTAAATATTAAAAAAAAAACCAGAAAATTAAAGAATTATCTACATGCCGGACGAGGACCATATTAAAAACTTCTATGAAGAAATTTTCAACTGGCCAACCACAGAGAAAGACGATGTAGAGGTGTCTTAGATTTTAATAACATTAAGTACATACTTATTTCTTAAGTTATAGTTTCTAGTAATAAATTTGTGACCTTTTCTTTCAATTCAATTCAATAAGTAGTGTTGTTGCAAAACAACACATATCCAGTTCATAAAATGCTCAAAAAAAACATTCACACTAAAATATTTTTACAAAATGTGACTCAAAATTGTAAGTGGTAGTTACGTGAACGGTTTAGCGACAAAAAAAGTAAAAATACAGCAGGATTTTGAATCTTATATCCTTTTTTCCTCTTCCCCAAAAATTTGGTTCAACGGATTTGTGTTGTTTTAGCAACACATGATTCATTTATGTACTTGTGGTCGTGGGATCGATTCCTACTGGAGGCAGCCTGTTCAACGAATATTTAGTTGTTGTTGTTACAACTTATTGCACCAAAAAAAATACAAATTATAACTTAAATAACAAGTTTGTGATAAAAATTACGTGCAAAGGCGGACTTTTTCTAAAAAAAAAACTATTCTTATCATTTAGAAACTTTTAGTTCGTTGTTAAATATGTGGAACTAAATATTCATTGAACATTTTAAACAGTATTAAAATCACGTTTGTAGGTATATTTTATTATATTTTTAGTATTTGTTTTATTGTTACAGCAGAAACAGAATTATTTCATATAATAAGAAAATTTTAACTGTGTGACTATCATGGTTCATACGATACATCCTCGTGATAGACAGTGTTAGTAATGAACCCTATTATTTTTACTATTTTTACACTTTAAAAATAGTTTAGCGCACAGATGTACAGTACACGTAATCTTTGAATGGTCCTTCTTAGTTTCTTAGTCTATGCCGGGACAAACTCGGAACGGGAACCTCGATGAAATGGGGACAAAATTATTTAAAGTTATCGCCCGCCCGCTAATTGTGTTTGGCTGGCCGCCTGATTGCGAATAAAGGCTTTCACACATCAGCGGGACTGCAGTGATGACCATAGCTGCCGCCCATACAACTTGCATCTAGATGTTAGTATAGTGAAGTGGAGTGCCGTAGAGTGGAGCGGAGTTGAGCGGAGTCGAATGGAGTGGAGTGATCTGGTGCTGAATGGAGTGGATCGGAATAGGAAGGAAGCGTGGAGTGCAACATGGCAGGGCGGAGTGGAACGGAGTTTAATAGAGGGAAGTGGGATAAGGGTGCGTATCCACTGACGCGGAGTCGAGCGGAGTGGCTTTGAGTGAATTGGTCAATTGAAGTGCTAGACATGTAGATAATAGGATGTTAAGGAAAACATATCTGTGAGCCTGGTTGTTTGGTCTTAAAATGGTAAACTTTAAAATTAAGGAATTAAAAGAAAACGTGCGTATTTCATTAATTAAATAAATACATGTCTTCTATCTTTGTGATATCTTTTAAAAATCAATATAACATCAGTAGGTATTTGTGATGAAAAGAAGTGAATTCGAATAAAACACAATCCAGGTGTCCATACTCATCTATTTTTGCACGTAAACCTACCTTAAACATGGCATTTCTTTCAGAGCTCGACCATCCGTCCAGCCGCTGACAGCACGCAGAAATTCGCACCCCCCATGTAAAAGTCGCGTAACTCAACTTGCGCCATTTTTTTTATTATTGCAAAAAATCGAGCGTAGTCTAATACACCTTCTAACAAATAACACAACGGAAAATCGGAAACACTATCATTTCGCCGCTGCTAAATGCCATCTTTTGTTCCTAATAAGGTATTTTTAGGATTTTAGGAACAATCTTGGACAGTAAAGTTTTTTTAAGCTCCTGAAAAGTTGGCCGAATTCACTTACCGCTTTATTACAGGAAGGGTGCGAATTGTTTGGACTAGACACGGCCGGAATCAGATATTATTTTCCTCCAAACTGCAGCTCTGTCGCAAAATCAAGACGATTCGGGGGCTTGGCACGTTCTCGTCTTCGATCGAGTTTAATCTTCGACCTCTCACTCCACGTGTTACTTCCCCGCAATTAGCTGGATTCGGATCATCCAGCCTATGTCAGCACGCAAAAATTGTTTGGATTGGACATGGCCGGAATCAGATATTACATATTTTTATTCAACCTGCAGTTTTGCCGCAAAACGGCTGAATAAGAAAACCTGGTCGGACTTTTCCGACATAATTCTAGTAAGTGTGTCCGTAAAATAATGTATAATGGATTAGGATCGGATGATCCGGCGTTTGGATAGCCGTTGACATCACGCAGAAATTGTTTGGACTAGACATGGCCGGAATCAGATATTGTTTTCCTCCGAAATGCAGCTCTGCCGCGAAATCAAGGCGATTTGGCGGTTTGGCACGTTCCCGTCTTCGATCGAGTTTAATCTTCGACCTCTCACTCCACGTGTTACTTCCCCGCAATTAATCCTGACGAGCGCCCCCTTGGCCTCAATTACGCCCATTTGTTTGGCACGAGCCTGATTGTTCGCTACAAAAGACTTAGGTGCATAATCTCTTCAAACATACACAATGTTAGTAAACTAACGCCTTTCCCGAAATCCATGATAGGACTTTCCGTAATACAGGGTTTTATTTAGTACGGGGTTCTTACGCTTTATTTAATTGTGGAATTATGTAATATACTATTTTCATAATAAATGTAATATATTGTGTTTTAGTACAACCGTGCAATCTGTATTATAGTAATTATTTCTTTGAAAGGAATCATGTTTTTTTGTTTTTTCGCGAAGAAATGCCAAGCATCCAAGATTTCTTTTCTTGGAAGTTATCGATTGAATAAAGGTTTGCTTTGGTGGTTTTCTTTTTCGTTAAGATAACATGTCATAAAATAAGAATATTCTTTATTACACATAAGAAACAAAAGATAAAAATAAAAGAATTTTGTCGGAATTTTAATTCAAATTTCAACAAAATTACGTCAGAATAGTTTCCTAAAATGGTATGATAAAATTGTCTCGGTTTCATTTGTGTGAGTTGCTGTGAATGTGCTATTCATGTGGACATTTTAATTACAGGCCGTGGCTAGTATTTTCTTACCTTCATCATCATCCTAAATCATGCATTCATCATTCTAAATCATCTTAAATATCAGTAAAAAAATTAAGTATTTTCTTTATTTATAGCTACAACCATAACTAATACATAACATACACTCTTGCTTATCCCTTTTTAATAAAGTTTACAAATATTTACCTAATGATAGACCTGTGATGTATGTACGGGTATGGGTGTGTGTGTAAGTATGCGTGTGTGTGTGTGCGTGTGTGGGTGTGTTACTTATTATAGCTAATTAACATGTTGTAATATGAGTTCCGTTTCCTTATAGTTCTGGCTTAGCAGACATTTACACGATTCATTCCTACACTCAAATTTAAGACTAGGATCGATGTCCCACTCATCTCACCTCATCTCGTATCATGTCATTTTATCCTGTGTTGCGCGTGTAACTCGGAAACTATGTGACGAGAAACTTAATCTGGGCAATTTATTCCTGACCCAATCAGCTCTTTCCATCGATCGAGAGCACCAAGACAACGTCAGAAACGCTCCCCTGCAATGATTAGATACAGTCTGTTAGCTTTTAGAAACTGAGCAAACAAAAACTGATTATATTGCAATAAGGTAAGGTTTATTTTGTATTGTTATTTATAACTTTACATTACTTTTCAAAATAGTGAAGAAAAGTTTTATACAGAGCAGGAGTAGTATTACACTCGTGTGCTTTCGGCGAAAACTGAAGCCTACTCTGGACCCCGAGGTATTTTCTAATAGCTAACAGACCTTAAGTATTTTATTTTGACCAAATATCCTTATATTCCAAATAGGCTAACTAAATAAGCTAAGAGCTTACAGGGCGCTTACTGCGCGTTTGCATGTGTACACTTCAATCAGACCTCATAGTTCTTACAACGCGCGTTACAAAAGCGCGCGCTTCAAAACGCCTAGTGTGTACCAGCTCTAACACTGAGACTGTTAGCAAAACGCAAGATAAACAGTACCCAAAACCGGTGTGCGTGCATGCTACAACTAATGAATGTCGATGAAGCGAAAGTAATCAGTCATGATCGTGGCAATCTCTGGTCTCCTGTACATGGAAAATACATGTCCCACTACAGGGTATAGTATAGGCCTTATATCAGAGTGATAGTGTGGAATTAATCACCACGCGTGTCTGAAGCTTAGGGCCTTTTCATTCGTACCACAACCACACCATACGTCAACCACACCACGTGGCCGGGCGTATATTTTGTATGGTAAATGAATAGGACTATTCACACAAACCACATTTTGCATTCGTTATCGACCGTGTGAGTCATACCGGCCACATCGCAACCACATCACAACCACATCGCAACTACATCCCAACCACAACGCAACCTATGAATGGCGGAGTCGTACTGTCTCTGCACACGACGTAACCGCATCGCAATTACTGGCGACAACGCAACTACGTCAATATTTTGTCGGTACTACAACGAAACTACTGGCGACACGCAACCACACCGACATTTTGTCGTACCACAACGCAACTACAAAAAACTGCAGCGACACTATTCACACTGCTTGACCGCATTTGTCGTTGCAACGTGGTGTGGTTGTGGTACGTGTGAAAGAGCCTTAGACACTCAGCTTTCCTCACAATGTTCTCCTTCACTTCAGCGAGTATTGCTATTTAGTAAACAAAGTCATAGGTAAAGTCTGTTCGCTATTATAGTGTAACTTTGATATTTCCCGCCTCGGCACATAAGGGCTTTTGACAAAAGAAATTAAAGGAAGCCGACGCGGCGCAAACACGCCAGTGAATTTGACTCGCAGCTCGTCTCATTCTGCTATTATTTAGATCACGCAATTATAGAAGTAAATCAATCAGTATTTTATAATGGATTTATAACGAAATGATCCTGCATCACTTAGGTAGGTAGGTACCTATTCTAAATACCGGTGGAGATGAATATTCTGAGGACACTTCCTCGTTGTGGCCGTCTAAGTTGTATTATTGAAATAAATGTTTTTTTATTAAAACCAAGATTGCCTTCGTGTGTACCGACACTATCTAAGCCAACGGACTTTACTGTAGCGATTCATCTTTATAGTAACTGGCTGGCACAGCCGTCTAGTATGACTTTAAATGCTTGAGAGCTTGCTTTTGCTTGTTTTTGTTTAGAAAGATGTCAGTCGATCTCTAGCTGGGCTAGGTGATGCCGACGAAAAGAGAAAAATAAATAATATATTTGCAAACAAGCATATTTCCATTATTGCCACCGACTGGTTTACCAGGGCTCTAAGCTCGAAACTCATTATTTGTTTCAAATAATCTAACTTGTTTGCAATTTCAATAATGTTTCATAACCTGACACTCCGTGCTAACTTTAAAATTAATAAAACAACCGAGAACACGTAAGCACCCAACATTTCAACAAGATTCAAACTTGCTGCCAACTACTAAATATGAGATACAGGAGTATTCGTAATTTATTACTGTAGACGAATTCCGGACTAATTCCATTGGTTCTCATATTTTGATCCACTCATGGACTAAATTGAGCTTTAGATTGTACCCAAAATGTAAATTTAAATAATAAAAACTCGTTGAAATGTATGGTCCCGAATTTTCACAGACAATCACGAAAGTCTGAAAGATGTTACCCAAATTTTAAATAAAATTTAATAAAAAAACACATGAACATAGCTATGAATGTATAAAAAGGTGGGTTTAATAGTTGTTATGGCCCCATGCACATGTGTTTGCAAAATGTATTTATTACAAAATAAAACCAAGTGCCCAAGTGCGAGTCAAACTCACGCCCGAAAAGTTTCTCAGAATTGTTTAAACATTATTTGAATATTACAAGCGTCTGCTGTCAGAAGATCACATCCAAGTGGCAAAAAGACGCTGGATGCAATCCGCTTCCAATCGGATTTTTTTGGAAATCCATGGAGGAGGCCTATGTCCAGCAGTGGATTTCTCGGGACTGAATGATGATGATGATGAAGCGTCTGCCTGCCTGGAAATGGCATTGAAATATTGAATATACGCGATATATTACGATAACGAACGGCGGTGGTGGCGTAGTGGGGTTGACCCTTGCTTCTCGATCATGAGGGTCTGGGTTCGAACCACGCATGTACCAATGACTTTTAGTTACGTACATTTGTTTGTACAGCAACACCATTTGCTGATAAATTGTGCCCGGATAACGGCGACAGGCTTGCCACTTGTCACTTATTTGACCTAATAAACTCGGCAAAACGTGGGTCCAGTTCTAGAGACTGGTGCCTCTGCCTACCCCTTCGGGGATAACGGGCGTGAGTTTTTTTTTATTTTTTTTATTACGATATTGAACAAAAAACGGCAAAAATCATGTTTGTTTGGGAGTCCCAGTTATATTTTAGTTTCAATTAGCTTTTTTATATAGCGCCCATAGAAATACCTCATGATCTGTGAAAGTTTCGCGGTTCATGAGATACATGAGCTTGGTGACAGACAGATATACAGACGGTCAGTGGAGTCGTAGTAATAGGGTTTCTAGTTTTTATATATACATTTTATACTATTGCTGCTCACAATAGATAAAAGTCACGTGGCACAGTGTTTGTTATCAAATTCCTCCGAAACAGTATAACCGTTTTTTTCTGTGTATGTATTTTTGGTACTTAGGTCCGAGAATAAATGTCGTAGACTAATCAATATGGCAAAACAACGTTTTCCGCGTCAGCCACTTAGCTAGTACCATCAACAACATCAACCCATTCCCATTATGTCCTCACTGAGGTGCACGGGTCTTTCCTGTGAGGAAGGTATAGGCCATACTCCACTATGGGAGCCAAGTCCGGATTGGTGGAGGCTTGTAAGACTAGTGGCTGGTCTTACTGTCAGAAGTTTACAAGCCGCCCTAAGGCCTCCGACTTGGCTTAACTTGCTTAGGTCAGCTAGTAATTCTACAGTATTTTATCTCTGTCTCTTTTTAGACTCTCTACATACTCATTTGAAGCTCTCCCATCACAGAGCGCTTTTTTGCCACTCCTCTAGTCGCAAGCCATAAAAAAGTATCAAAACAATCGAATGAACCGCAACAGAACAGTTTTTCGAGGCAAAGGATTTCCTAGTTTCCACCAACTTGCCTGGATTTACTTTGAGAGCGGTCGTATTTAAATCTCAAACTGAAGTTCTGGCCGAGTGAAGGTAGGATTTGTTGAGGCTTGCACTGGGAGTTCGAGAGACTCAGCTTGCTTTGCGTGCAATTTTTTAAAGCGGTGGTGGCGTAGTGGGGTTGACCCTGGCTTCTCGATCATGAGGGTCTGGGTTTGAACCACGCATGTACCAATAACGTTTAGTTACATACATTTGTTTGTACAGCAACTCCATTCGCTGATAAATTGTGCCCGGATAACGGCGACAGGCTTGCCACTTTGTCACGTTTTGGACCTAACAAACTCGGCAAAACGTGGGTCCAGTTCTAGAGACTGGTGCCTCTGCCTACCCCTTCGGGGATAACGGGCGTGAGTTTATTATTATTATTTTTTAATTCACTTGTATTTTCTAGTGCAATCTACGGCATCTGATCACCTTCTTATTGGATATGGCTACAAAGAAGTTGGGACCTACTAACTACCAATGGATACAATGGAATGCATGGAAGTTGTCTAAAAAAATAAAGGGGAGGTTCTAAGTGTGATTCATAAAGAGATGGCGGGGATAGTGAGAAAAAATTCACGAGAAAAAATGTTTTTAATCAGTTGCGTTATGACCTTGAAAAGAACAGAACCATCAACCATTAAAAACCATTATTATAGTGTGCCAATCAGCCTACCGGAAATTCTACAGGGTAAACAAAATTATTTTACCTAAGCATGAAATAATAAGTAATGAAAAAAAACAATTCTATAAACCTGTATCGAAAAAGTAAGAAAAAAATTGTATACAACCCGATTTTCATTTATATTTATATCACAAATATTAATAATAACTTCACCAGATCCCAAACAAAGATACATTGTTCTACGGTTAACAGGCAAGGACATTACAAACATCGAAAACACCTAGATTAATTGATTGACAGAATTTCAATTATTTTTTCAGAGTACATGACCATTGAACATATCAGACACTCAGGTTTTCTCACCATATTTTCCTTTACAGTGCTAATTATATTATTTACAACACTAATTGTATTACATTAGATACCTAACGTCCGGTTTTTTAATTCAATGCAAAATAAGACGCGGTGTTACCACTATAAAATATCGCACCCCTAGATGAAAACCCCACTAAGTCGAAATAATAATAATATGTGACAATTTAGTTAGCTACTTATTCGACTTCCTGACCTTATAATGGACCGGACAATATAACTGCCATAACGTCTCCTTCAAGTTGAAGGTATAGTTATGAGAGTTTTATTGTCCGGTCCGGTATAAGGTCAGGAAGTCGAAAAAGTAGCTAACTAAATTGTCAAGTGTGCGGGAGGCCTACTCCATAATCACGACCACTCTGTCAAGAGTGTACGACTAAGAAGAAGAAATTGTCAAATATTATTTCGACTTAGTGGGGTTTTTATCTAGGGGTGCGATATACCTATAGGTTTACTCGGTTGATTTTTTTTTACCGTAAATAGAAGATTCATGTGACCAAATTGGCTGGACTTGCTGTCGCGTGTCTAGATTCTTATCACATCAAATAATTTCAAAATTAATTACTCATAAGAGCTAAGTCTAAAAAACACTTACGTAGCACACACAAGTTTTACTTGGAAGTATAATCGGGTTATTTGGTGTTTACGTACTAGCAACACTCAAACATTTTCAGCCATTGGTAATCCAAATTACTTTGTTTCGTACCTACATGCTCCTGTAAAATAAAGATATTAAAAAACAGCCATTGGTTTAGTATTGATATATTATGTTAACGTGACATTTTTTTTGCATCGAATTAAAAAACAAACTTTGATTACTTTTACACAATAGACCGCACAAACCGTGCAGTGCCACAGATATAAAAAAAAAAATAGACCGGGCTATACAAAAAATTTCGCAGCTAAAAGAGCAGTCCTCCGTACCCAAGACACAAGGGACAAAGGCGTTCATCCGGCTTCCACTGCATTGATCCGGTTCCAACCTGTATGAGCAAAGAACAGTATCGTGAAGAAGTTCTGCTCCTAGACTAAAAAAATAAAACAGTCACGTTGACATCTCAATACAATTCAATGTCTGAATGTTGCGCAGTAGTTACGCAAAAACCAAATTACTCCATTTTACTTCCAAGTAATAATTATTTGTGCTACGTAGGTGTTTTTTTTAGACTTTGCTCTCATGAGGAATTAAACTTTAATGTCTTTGATGTGATAAGGATTTTGGTCATACTTATCACATCAAAGGATTTTGGCAACAAGAATTTGGTCTTGTGTGCAAGAAAGAATATTTTTAGCATGGGTTTTTTAATTTTTCATAGGTTTTTTTTTTTTGGAATTTATTTCAAAAGTTCAATTGGACGTAGTTTAGCAAAAAGGTTCCAACCCACCCACAAAGTGAGTTTTGAGGTATTTGAGTTTTTAGGTTTTAAGCTGATTCAGGCTCTCCATATACATATTTGGATGGGACTACTATGTGCCATAACTTTGCTTCTACTCATTGGATTGCTATGAAAGTTTTTGGTTCTTAAAATACAGATCATTTTGGTATAATTATTTAACTCAAAATTGACTATGTTTTGGGTCGGAAACTTTTTGCTAAACTGCGTCCAATTTATAGTGGTACCTATTAGACCATTACCAGGTTAAAGCTTGAATACAATATTAAAGTACACTCACAAAATTGTCCTTTCACCTCAGCGTGTTCTGTGGCTGGACTTTGAGTAAGGTGAAGATAGATTCTCTATAACTGAGCCTTTTATAATGGCGTCGCATTGTCCGAACTGCACAATTTTCTACAGCAAATAAAAAACTGCAGCGTAATGGGAACCTCTATTATGTGGAGGATTTAACTAAGGTTTCCGTAAAAGTTGTTTTAGTAGAATTTCTAAGCGCGAGTTTTCTCCTTGGAAACGCTCCACCCATAACGTCAATGGATATTATGTAGTAAACGGATGTTACAAACTGAAACGCGTCGAGAGTTTTTAAAAAATGATTAATTTTTTCAACCTAGACTTAGGTTGAGACTATAACTATACTGGACAAATATTAAAGATGAACTTATTTTTTTTTAACATGAGGTATTTATTAGGTAAATTATTTCCTGACATTTGTTACTTAGTACATAATAGGCTATTTGAGAGTGTGAAAAAAGCAGTATAATTTATACGTATTCGTATAAATTATGAGTCCTAAAACCGCTTTAAGCCATTTAAACAAAAAAAATTATGATTTGTAAAAAAACACAAAATAAAATTTGATAATTATGTATCTGCAGCCATTGTATGGAAAACAGCCTGGATTGGCCGATTCCATGGTGACGTCACATGTCAGTAAAAATGGCGTCTATCATTCATTCTTTCTAACGTTCATTGGTTGGTTTTCTGGGATGTGACGTAACAATGCCTGTGCAACTCCATATTGCCTAAGATAGCGTTTTGGCGGTTTATTTCAAAAGTGAATTTTCGTTTGCCTTTTTTAGAAGAAATACACCAAAGAATTTAAAAAGACCACTTTCTGAGGACTCCATAAACACCAATAAAAATATGAGACAGTTTTCCGAAATCGGTCAAATAGCCTATTGCGATAAGACCATCGCGAGTCATTGAAAAGTACTGACATCAATAAAGTTTGGCGATTTAAAAAATATTTATTTAAAGCCAGTGTTCCCTCTTTTTCGCCCTCGTTTATTGTACATATTTGTTTTTACTGCCACTGTAAGTTCAGCCTTTTTATACCATAGTGAGCCCGAAAAACCAACGACAGAACTTTAGTCAAGGAACTACATAAAACTATTAAAGAAAGAAAATAAATAAAGACTAGAGTTATCAATTCAAAAATATGTATTTAGAATAGATATTTATAAAATAAAAAAAAATACAATAAAATATGTGTTCCAATATAATAATGATGAACAATGAACAATGAAAAATTTATTTGTACCCAACACCAAGTAATTTTGCTATAAAATTATTATAAAAGCAACCGCTTATTACTAAAATAAACTCACAGAAAAGCATCATAGCATACAATAATTTATTTAATTTGCTCTGATGCCTGTGCTAGGTAATAGCCTGTGTTACAGACATCAGCTTTAATGATGATGATGATGGTGGTGTTGATGAATATAATTAAAGTAATAACTTGTACACAACACAAACACATGTAGGTACTGGTCCCAAATTAGTACACCCTGTAATACCTGCAGGTAAGTACATAGATAGAAATACACCCAGACGCGATTTGTACAGGTGAAAAACGGCGGCCTCGGGTCGGAATAGTACCAACGACCTCTGTCACGATAGTCAAGCGAGTTAACCGCCAGATCAACAAGGAATATGACCTGAGTGCTTATACTGAGTTTTTTCCTTCACTTTCGATAGCGAGAGCGTTTGCAATTTGTATAGGAGTGACAAAGCGCGCCACATAGTTGTCTCTTTGTCACTCCTATGCAAATCGCAAACGCTCTCGCTATCGAAAGTGAATGAAAAAACTCAGTATACGCACTCAGTGTAAAACTTTGTAGCAAAAGCCGCGTTCGTTGAGCCCTGACTAGGCCATCCATCAACATTGTGAGGTGTATAGCCGCTTCCTCAAAATACAATAAGAACGCTGTATCATGCCCGTTAATTATAGGAGCCTCTGCCTAATGTACTTTCATGGATGCGGGTATTTTTAGAAGGTTATAGAGGTTAACGGTTTCCTCATAAACATGCCTGTAATAATGTGAAACGCAAATACTGCGGGTCGTTAAAAACTCTCGCTTGGTTTTGCTGACGCTACCTACCCCAAGAGCTCTAGAGCTTATAACTTCGAAGCGGTTTGCTTAAGAGGAATTTATTGGAAATGAAAGCTTGTGTTGCTAACCGTTTTTACAGATTTTTATTTACCGCGAGTTCCTAAAAATTCGCACTACATATTGCTGACGCTACCTACCCTAAGGTATAGATCTGTATTGGTCACCTAGTTTTGGCTGGTGGTCACTCGTAGCCTCGGCCACCTGAGTGATCTTAAACGATCACGATGGTTAAGCAACATTGGGCGCGTTCAGTGCATGGATAGGTGACCGTCTATGACTAACGTTAGTGGTGTTTTTCTGCTGTAGCATGCCTACAATTCTTCATACAAAAGTAGAATTGAATGGCGACTTAAGTGACATTTGAGAAGTGTGCTAGTTGGCCTTGAAAAAAAAATCGTGAACATGAGTCTAAATAGTCGCGATTTTTTTAATCCATTAAAGTTTAGAACTGGCTGGAAAGATTTCTGCTAAACTAAGGTCCGCCTGTAAACTTTTTTTTTTAAAGCCGAGATGTGACATTGTAACTTTACTGACTGACTGTACCTAAAGATCTGCTGTCGATTGTAAACTAGCCAAATAGGTACATACATAAGCTCACGCCTGTATGGCAGAGGGATAGGCTGAGATTGGGACTGCTATTTGCTCTGATCCTGACAGATCACATCCGCTTCATCGAAATTCATTAATCAACCAAAAATTAATTATTTCTCGTCAACTATAAAGAGGTTATTCAAATTGTATTGAGGACAAAGTTTCTATTGCCTGTCGGGTGAGAATCAGGAGTCTATTTAACATCGGATGTCAGCCGCACAACAAGTAAACACAACACCTTGACATATTTTGATAGAAACAAAGAGCGCTTGCGAAGTGGCCCAGATTATATAATTGTTTGCTTGTTAATTGGTTTCTCTGGAGGACAAGAAAATCGTGGCTCAGAAACACCAGAGAATAGATGAATGTTGCCAGCGTCAAGGACCTGTTTCGCTTGGCAATAAAAGTGCAACAAACAAAAACCAGAGAAAAGATGAATGTTGCCAGCGTCAAGGACCTGTTTCGCTTGGCAATAAAAGTGCAACAAAAAAAACCAGAGAATATATGAATGTTGCCAGCGTCAAGGACCTGTTTCGCTTGGCAATAAAAGTGCAACAAACAAAAACCAGAGAATAGATGAAAGTTGCCAGCGTCAAGGACCTGTTTCGCTTGGCAATAAAAGTGCAACAAACAAAAACCAGAGAATAGATTAATGTTGCCAGCGTCAAGGACCTGTTTCGCTTGGCAATAAAAGTGCAACAAACAAAAACCAGAGAATAGATGAATGTTGCCAGCGTCAAGGACCTGTTTGCAACAAACAGAAACAGTAGACATAACAACTTTTTCAGCTTACGATATTATGCACATAGTTGAGTTGGCTGTTTGTGAAGTAAGCATCATCTACACATAGGGGTTTTTTTGACACATAGACTACATATTAAAAAACAATGACATCAAGTAAATAAAAAAAAATAGGTACTCAAAAAATGCACATATCAGATTTGGTCGGCGCACCGACGTTATTCGGTTTGGATTTGCATGAGCCAAAACAGTACAAAGCTGGCATTTCATTCGTGAGGTCGTGGATTCGTATCCCGGATGAATTTTGACTTTTATTTTAGTTACTTCTATAGTATTATGTCGTACGGTATACTACTGTGGGGCCGGGCAGCAGACATTGAGAGGATCTTTCCCTTGCAGAAGAGAACGATCCGATTTATTTAAAAGCTAGGTAGTAGGGACTCGCTAAGAGATTTTATCAAAGGAACGAACATCTTAACAGTTGCAAGCCAATACATTCATGAAAATATTATGTTTGTTCGTAAAAGTATTAAAGACTTCGATGATATTGGTAGCTATTATAATTTTAATATTAGGAATAAATACAAATTGTCATTTCCACGATTCACCTCTGGTTTCTCGAACGCTAAAGCCGGGTCCGCTGCGCCATGTTACGCGTGTTACAAAAAACGTAACACGTAAATATAATAAAAATGGGGCGAGGTATAACACGTTACGTGTTACATAACGTTACGTTACGTGTTAAGTAACACGTAAAAAATTAATACCACTCCCCATTTTTGTTTTAATAACGTGTTACATTTTTTGTAACACGCGTAACATGGCGCAGCGGACCCGGCTTAACAGTTTGATACTTTATTGTTATTATCTGTCACTTGGCAAAAGTTAGATTTGCAAAAGTTAATACTTTCAGGCTCTAATTATATACGTCCGCGCGACCGAGCGGTTTGGCCGCAGATCCAGCGGCCGCGGCCAAGTCGCTTTTTGATTTATATGAAGCGGCCCGAGCGTCTCCGCTCTCCACACGTTCTCACAAACAACGAAAGAGCGTCTTGTCCGCTTCAAATGCACCGATACAAGTGAACACGTTGAAACTCGTCCGAGCGGCCGGGCCGTGTGACCACGCCGCTTGAAGGCGCGACCGCGCCGCTATTTAAATAAATCGTTACACACAATTGCTTGTAATTTCGTGGTGTAGCGGCCGCGCCGCCCGGTCGCGCGGACGCATATACTCGTAATTAGAGCCTTGGGACACTGTATAAGGTTCTCCAACAGATTCCCCAAGATATTTTAGAGTTACCTCCAACACTGTTTAGGAAATGTGTTAAGCCCACTCTGTGCAAAAAAGCGTACCTTAAAGAAGATACAAATGTCTGGTGCCAAACAATAGATTAATATTAAATGTATTCAGAAGAGAACTATGTCTAACTAATATTGAATATTGAATGAACTAATATTTTTTAAGTCTGAAAGTTTGTTACATAATTGAGCTAAAAGTGTTTTAAAACGAATAAAATGTAGAGTTTTCTTTCCACAAAATGTATTTATTGTGAAACTAACAATTTTGCCGTTCATAAGGTAAATATTTTGTTTTTATAGTGGATAAAATATTTTAATTTTAATTTAAACGTTGTATATTAAGCTGCGTACATTTGTGAACTTACAGCAGCGATGCCGTTCGCTAATAAGGAAAACATTGTGGGGGAACCTTAGTTTCTGAAGTTTTTACATAGATTAGTGACCGTTACGTACAATGAATGGCTCAATTATGGAGCTAAGTGCGGAAATCTCTGGCCTAACTAAACAACATACAACTAAAGTCCGTTTGTTAATTCGATGCAAAAAAAAATTACGCGGTGTTACCGCTATAAAATATATATTATGTTTACTCGGTAATATTTTTTTACCGTCAATAGAAGACATGTGTGACCAAAATCCTTATCACATCAAAGATATTAAAATTTAACTCCTCTTAAGAGCAAAGTCTAAAACAAAAAAAATCAATTTTTACTTGGAAGTAAAATGGGGTTATTTGGTTTTTGCGTACTAGCAACATTCAGACATTGACAGCCTTTAGATTGTATTGAGATGTCAACGTGACAGTTTTATTTTTTTGCATTGAATTAAAAAACAGACTTTAAGCTTAAGTAAATATTCTATTTCAGTCATCTATTTGAGAAAATAATCAATTAAGCTAACAGGTTTGTATTAATTGCTTTAAAATAAACCGATTAACGAAATCAAATAGACCCGAAGGCTTAACTGAACTGTGGAGGTAGTAGCCGTAACAAATACATATAATTTTCTTTCACAGTTAAAAAACGTTCTAATTTAAGGTTATTGGTGCCCGTTTTCGCCAACAACACTCAGGGCCAATTTCTGAATTGAGAATGTTGTCTAAGTAACTACTTAGCTGTAGTGCTGTCTCGTCAAATTTCTCAGAAAAGAGCGTGACAGAACGTTGCTTAAGTATTTACTTATGCCCGGTTCCTATAATATACGCCTACCGGCTACGATTCGTTTGTTCGTAGGAATTGTAACCGATCGTTAGCAAGGTTCTTAGGAATTGTAACCGATCGTAAGCAAAAACGAAGCGTTTGGTGGATATTGGAACCGGGCATTAGTGAAATTCTCAATTGGGTATTTGACAAAATGTCAAATGAGTTACTTTTAAAACGGAATTTTGGGTCTGGTTCATTTCATACAATTTTTTTTAGGTACATCCTAAGTCCGTTTCTTTCTTTTCCCATTTCATCAAAGTGCAGTTTTAACCAAATCCCGATTTAGCAAATATCCGTTACATACTGATGTCATTTCATCAAAGTGCAGTTTTACCCAAATCCCCGATACGACCACTGACCGTGCCCGTGGTACGGTTCTGTTGTCCGGTCAACCAGACCACGGACAAAAAATATTTTCCGTAGTCTTCCAACGAAAAATAGATAAACCCAGTGTGACCATTCTGAAAAATAATATTTTACGTGGTCCGATTAAAGCAAGAGGTAATAGTTATTAGTTTTGCCAATAATTATGTATGTACATGGCTTGCTAGGAGGTATTGTATAGACAACTGTGACGAATGATAAGTATAGATAAATTAGTATTTTATAATTTTTTATTAGTATTTTTTATTTTATCGTAGTTTACGAGTATCTATACTTAACATTCGTCGCATTTGTCTACACAATACCTTCTAACAAGCCATGTACTCCTGGTACTTATTGGTAAAACTATTCTTACTTTTAGTGGTTGTTGCAATACGAAAATTTAATTAGGCAGGCAGGGTATATTATAATGTTATGGTACCCAATGGGTCTTCAACTAACCTGTTGACAACTTTATGCTCCCCTGGTACTTTTAGGACACATCGGGGTTAAAAACAATCTAATTTTTGTTTATTTTTTTGGTTAAAGCTCTAACAGTAGTAGCTCAGTAGTAGTAACAAAGAAGAGAAAGAAGAAATTAGGAAGTAGAAAAGTAGAAACAAGTCAGTATTAAAACATATTAAATAAAAAGGTCAAACTGATAAAAAGTTTAAACTAGATCTTCCGTGGTCCGGTCAATAGGACTACGGAAAAAAATCTTCCGTAGTCCGGCCAACTGTACTATGGAAAATATTTTTTTCCGTGGTCCGGTTGACCGGACAACTTAACCGTACCACGGGCAAAGAGTGTTCTTTATAACGAGGTAGAGGCCAAACGGTTTTGTTGGTTTTAATGTGTGAGATGTCTACTTCTTGACAATGAGAGTGAAATTGAAATTGAACCGGTACGGATCTTTTAATAACGAATCTCGGTTTCTTTTCGTTTTGACGAATTTGAACTCCATTTTAATAACTGACTTTGGTTTTTTGGAACGCAAACATTCTATCATTCAAAGACGATTTAAATAGTTTTCTTCTTGACAATGTCAATAACAGGCACTTCAATGTTGATAAAGCAGCTAACAAGATTGTTTTAAAAACAATATTAGATGAAAACGGGACTTAAGTGAAATGGAAATTTTATAATAAAGTAATTGTGTGAAATGGGAATTGGTTGAAACGGATATTGAGTGAAATGGGAATTGGATCAATAATGAACTTGGATCTACAAAAAACTTGTATCTAATGGTCCGGAGCGGGAATTTTGTATGAAAAAACTTGCATGTGAAGTCACATTTCAGAGCAATCTTTTCATGTTTCATCTATTTAAAAATGGTAATAACTAGTAAATGATTAAAAGAATACATTTTCCGAAACATTTTGTAATTTTTGTTTTAATCGAGCATCTCAAATAATTTATTGTAGATAGTGTTAAATACCGTATTCAAAAACCGGTCCTTTAGATTTTGGGGCCACCTAATGTTTTTTATCTATCTATCATGACAGTGAGATAGGTAAGCGTGCGCTCACCAAAATGATTACACATTAAAGGCACCTGCAATGCCATGAACCTCAGACGCTCAGGTTTCCTCACGATAATTTTGTTCACAGTTAGCGAGTGTTACTGCTATAATAAATTCACAAACTTAGAAAATATAATCGTTTTACCTCACTGCTGCTACCGTTAGGAGCGGAGAAGTATTTTCCCCGTATTCTCGTAGTCCTACAGATTTGTCCTACTAGTAGGACCACGGAGACCTATTTCTGTCTGTCCTACTATGCGCTTTAGTAGCTGCTGTTAATTATTTAAACCACCTGTATATTCAAAGGCTCTGAGTCGCAATGGCTTACACTAAAACTATATATATAAGAGGGATAAAAAAACCACCTAATTTTGAATAATAATTATATTTATTTTGCAGGACAGACAGACAGAAATAGGTCTCCCTCGTGGTCCTAATACTAGGACAAATCAATAGGACCACGAGAAAACGGGGTATATTTTGCGGCGGTCCGCAATACCCCGGATACCCCTCAAGTCCCTAGGACCCCCCGCCGGGTCCGATGTAAACTACGGCGCATTCCGTTAGGCCCCGTAGACTCGCCGGCGGGTCGTTCTTGCAACGGCACCTTGAATCGAATTTTGAAAATGATACAGGCCACAGTTGTATGGGCATGTTTGATTCTTTGAAAACTGTAATACATTTAAAATATTTCCCTGTTAATAACTAACTTAGCTGTGAAAGAAAAAGTGTTCTAAGCCTGAGGGGTTAATAGAGCATATTGGAAATAACAGCAGTATTTTATCAGGAAAGACGGGGATCGTACCTCTTTGTAGTACCTGTTTCTATTTCCATTTAACAAATGAGATGGAAAATGTGAATGAACCTGCCGCAGAGAGCCGCCAATGGACCGATTCCGGAGCAACGACGCGTGTGAATGAAAAAGGTGCTGTTTTAGTTATTTAAGCATTATTTAATAGCATATTTTGTTTAATAAACTCTGCAAAACGTGGGCCCAGTTCTAGTGAGTGGTGCCTCTGCTAACCCCTCGGGGATAACGGGCGTGAGTTTATTTATTTTATTTATAATAGCATATTTTGTTTATCTCAAGGTGGACGCCGTATTTGGACCAAGTATCCTACTTTGGAGTCAGTGCAAGTGCTTGTTTTGTTTGAAAGTTATTTAACTTATGACCGATTGTCTGGAAGAGATCACTTAGCGTTGTACTCGTAGTATTAAGCAGTCGTTTGTGTGCATGCTTAAGTCTGTTAAGTTTTAATAGTGGAGACTAATAATTGGACGTAAATTAGCAAAAAGGTTCCAACCCAAAACATCGCCATTTTTTATTTAAATATACCAACATGATCACTATGCTCTATATTTTAAGAATCATAACTTTCATAGCGATCGGATGAGTATATCCAAAGTTATGGCACATCGTAGTCCAACCCAATGTATGGAGAGCGTAGATTTGTTTAAACGTAAAAACTCAAATATCTCAAAACCCATTTTATATCGGTTGGAATCTTTTTGCTAAACTATATCCAATTTGCCTTCTGTTTGTTTAAATATTTTGTTAATCGGTGTTATGTGCTGTTAGTCTCCCCAAATATGAAATAAATAAAATAAAATAATATGACCGCCAACCACCAAGAATATTTTGACACATCAGTATCATCATCAACACATTATGTCCCCACCGAGGGGCACTGGTATCTTCCCTGAGGAAGATATAGGCCATACTCCACCACGGGGGCCAAGTCCGAATTGGTGGAGGCTAGTGGCTGGTCTTACTGTCAGGAGATTTCAAGCCACCCTAAGGGCTTTTGACATAAATGACCTGTAAGAAACTTCTGCGACATAAATTGAGGCTAGTTTCTTGCATTATACTCGTATTGAACTACAAATCGTAAGAATTAAATTGAGAATTCACGTTGTGCAAAGTTTGAGTATCACCAAGGAGAATAAATTCTCCTTGGTATCACAAAAGAAATTTTTACCTTGCACGTTATATAGACTGGAATAAAAATGATAAATGATTATGTAATTTGTCACACGCATAGGTAATGTCACAGAGGAAAATAGTAACGTTGCCGGAATAACTCATGTTATTTTTAGGTTCAGATGGATAACGGTATTACTTCAACCCAGACACGGTACTTTATTTAAACGACCAGCGTAGGATGGGCCCTGATATTGGGGTTAAAGGAGTTAGGTAGGGACCGAATTGATTTGGTCCTTTTTTTTGTAAGAGATTAAACGAAGATGTGAGAAGAAAGAAGTGGCCTTTATTTAATAGTACGAAGGTAAAAAGCTGAGGACCAATTTCTGAATTGAGAATTTTCGCTAAGTAACTACAAATCGCTCGTAGCCAGGGCTGCCTGAGTAATCTTAAACGATTACTAAGGTTAAGCAAAGCAACATACGGCGCGTTCAGTCCATGGATAGGTCACCGTATATGACTAACGCTAGTTGCCACTAGCAACTGCATTTTTCCGAGCGGTTCCGTGCTTCGTAAGGCACGTTAAACCGGCTGCCGACGATAGATGGCAGTCGTTAAGCCAAGTCACGGCTTGAAAACTTCTGACAGTAAGACCAGCCACTAGTCTGGCTGCCATTGGTAAATAAAGGCAATGCCGAAAAGGTCTACATCATAAAAGTTCCACGTAACATATGAACCTTTTGGTGATATAAACAACGATCAAAATCAAATGATAATGATGAAATTAAGTTTGACATTAGATCTTTGTTCGTAGTACCGCTACTCTACACTAGCTGGAAATCCCGCCGCGTCTGACCGTCGAGAAGTTTTATGTGATAGACCATAATGTCGAAAATTAAAAAACAAGTATGTGCAATGGTGCTTCTCAGCTATGGATGGCCTATCGACAAATTATAGTATTGTTTCGTAAAGCGACAGTTGATATTTAATTTAATTACAATAATAATTCGATGTAAATTACGCACCCTGTTAGTATATTAACCTACCTTCTGGATGATCGGCTACGCAACGTATATGGACTTCTCATATGAAACTAACCATAGTCGCTTTTGAAACGAGGCCCAGAAAACTTATCGTATGTATAGTTTGTTTATTTTTTTATTTATTTATTTAAAATGTCGTTATCCATCAACGCTTGTGCTTCACTTATATTATGGAGATGACATTTGCCAACGAAAGTCACGAGACTTCCCCATAGATTTATGGAGTAAGCGTTGATTAAATAATCTAGACGCCCCCCCCAGATGATTTTACTACACGAGCACATAAAATCATCTAACTTTGAAATTATGCATGCTGGTTTTGTTTTGATGACAATACGCCAATCTATACTAATAAAAGTGACATGTTTATTGAACTAAAACTTTCGGCACAACACATTTAGTCCGGATCTACTTACGGGTGTTGTTTTATTGGACGAGTCCGACTAGGTTTCGCCCCGATACGCAGAGCAGTGAGTGGGTGGTGAGCAGAGACGGAGATTGCGTCGTTCGGTTGCTCGTCTCAAAATGGGATGGGTAAGTTGATCCGGATTAAAAGTTTACAAAAATGACATGATACTGCAGTCAGGACCACATTCTCGCAAAGGAACTAAACAGCGTCAAGGAACATGATAAATAAATTTTGCGCAGTATCAAAAATAATTGCAACTAAAAATGTGTTAAATAATAATAATAATAATAAAAGATGATAATAAACACTTACATACAGGCACATACATTGCCCATGGCCCCACCCTGGGATACCCTGTGTCGTGGGCACCAGAAACAACGACGTCACAAACATGTAAACATACAAGACCTGGGATTGTTTTTTGTCCCCAGCCGGGATTCGAACCCGGGATCTCTCGCATGGTAGTCAGATGCACTAACCACTGCGCCACAGAGGTCTCCAATTAAAATAAAATAACGACAATTATTTTCCCAAAGTACCTAATAAGACGCAGGTACTCTACCTAAAGTACCGATAATTATTTATTACTGCTAAGTCATAGACAAAATATTATCGATAGTTTTTTATAATGTTGTGTCCCAGCTGAATTGAGTAGCATTTGAGTAGCATTCAAATGTTGACAGAAATTTGTAGAAAAAGTACACAGACTTCGACGAAAATTGAACATTATATTCCAGTAAATAAAGGTGGTTTTACTTTCTCACTTTCGGATTGCTTTCCTTGTTCATGTCATTGCAAATTTAATTTCTATTAAATTAAATACAATGGAAATACTACTTACCGATGGAATTTTACGGCATGATCGGTACATTTTGGTCCCCAACTTTTATTTTTGCACTCTAACACAGCACAATAAGGCATTTTAGTAGAGTTTTCACAATTGTTTTCTTTACTAGAAGCGCACGGCAACTGAGGTAAGAAAAACTGTCATAGACTACTCTTAGGCAATACATTGCTAATTTGAGGCACGCGGGCACCACCCACTTACGATTTCTACTCTTTTTTTTTGTTTTGTGGATTAACTCATAGAAACGGTCTTATTTCAAACTAGCTGGCCCGGCAAACCTTGTTTCGGCGTATAAGTTAATTGCAGGGATTATAATCAGGGATTATTATAAACTCGGCAAAACGTGGGTCCAGTTCTAGAGACTGGTGCCTCTGCCTACCCCTTCGGGGATAACGGGCGTGAGTTTATTTATTAAATTTTTATTTTATTTATAATTTAAAAAAAAATTGAGTGGACTACCCTTATCACTCAAATAGATAGCAACCTATTCTCAAGCCTGCCGAATACACCTCATCATCAGGCTATATTAGTCCACTGCTGGATCTATATCCCTCCCCTAATGAGCGCCATAGCGCCCTGTCTTCGGCTTGCCGCATCCAGCATCTGCCTGCAGTCCTTCGCAGATCGTCATCCCACCTGGTTAGAGGGCGTCCTACACTACGTTGAACACACTAACACTGTAACACGAGAATTTTACGAGTATTTTACGAGTATATTGGACTAGCTGACCCGGCAATTCTGGTTTTGCCAAATAGGTATATGAAAAATAGAAAACAACCTATTCTCAAACCTACCGAATATACCTAAAAAATCTTCAAAATCCGTCAAGCCGTTTCGGACGAGTATGCGCACTAAGACGAGTTTTTTTTTCTAATACATATTAGGGAGAGTGTGGATTTAATCACCATGCTGTCTGCGCGATCTCCAAACCTGAGCACCTATCTACCTCAAATACTCAGCTGTCATCACAATGTTTCCCTTCAGGTTACCGAGTGGTTACTCGAGACAAAAACAGTAACAAAAGCGGCCAAGTGCGAGTCGGACTCGCCCATGAAGGGTTCCGTAGCACAAGTAGTTTATTTTTATTTTTATATTTGAATTCATTGAATGAAAGGTAAATTGTGGTTTACGATTTATGACGTATTAAAAAAACTACTTACTAGATCTTGTTCAAACCTATTTTTGATGGAAGTTTGCATGGTAAATGTACATTATAATTATATATTTTTTTGTTTTATCATTCACTTATTTTAGAGGTTACAGGGGAAGATACACATTTTACCTTTATGGAAAGTGTCTCTCAGCAAACTATTCAGTTTAGAAAAAAATATATTAGAACCAATATCATTTTTCCAGACCTAGCAATAGATACCGCACAAGTACCTGTGTTTGATGAAAAAAAAAAGTATGGGGAACCCCCCAAATTTATTGTTTTTATTTTTATTTTTGTGTGAAAATCCTAATGCGGGTCAGATAATACATCTACTTACCAAGTTTCAATAGTATAGTTGTTGTTATTGTTTCGGAAAAAGTAGCTGTAACATACGGACGGACAGACAGTCAGACAGACATGACGAATCCATAAGGTTTCCGTTTTTTCCATTTGGCTACGGAACCTTAAAAAGTGTTCGTTGGGGTAGTGTTAGTAAGGATAAATCTCTCGCTTTTCGTGATGAATGTGACCGTTTTAGGCGTATCTTTCTGAGTAGTCTTTTAGGTGAAATAAAGGCTTCATTTAGGGGCAGTTCAGGGCTTTTAAAATAATAGTCTGCGTACGGGTAGCATTTTTCATATCTGTCAGTACCTAATGGTCACGGATTACATGGGGTGGTGTATATGAAAATACTTTTTGTTCCCATGACACCCCGTACTTTGTTACTATTATTTCATTTCAATACATTTAGCACAGTGCCAAATTTTGCTGATCTTCATAATCTTAGACCGAACCAAGCCCACTTTAGTCTATATGTGAGTGGTTGACCAAAAAGGGACCTGGAGGTAATTGGATTTTTTTTTTTTTTTATTTGAATTTTTTTATCTGCTGTTTAGCTGTTTTGGTCTAACCAGAATATTTTTAGGTGCCGTAGTTATTTTTGTATGATTTTTTTTGTGAGCCGAGCCGACTCGAAACCTGTTTACACACAACGCGATTTTCTCGATTTATTTTCCCTTGAGGTCCCTTTTTGGTCAACCACTCACATATACAAAAATCTTGTGTTACAGTGTTTGTTATTTTGTTAACTCCTCGGGAACGGATTCTCCGGTTTTTTTGTGTATCAGGACTTAATAGGTTGTAGGCTAACTAATAACAAAACAACATTATTAGTTGTTAATTCTTGTAAATCCTTTGTTAATAGTTGTTTTTCTAAACCTAGACAAATAATTTCTCAGTGTCGAAAATACAGAACTTATAAATATATTTTTAGGTTCTTTAAGCTGATTACGCCGGCATAAAGCGATGCCAGCCGGAACAGGGTTTGCTTGATATTTGAGAAAATTAAAGTAAACAAAATGTGTACAACGAAAAAGTGTCAAGGGGTTTCTTTAGTTATGGCATTAAGGCGCGTTTTTTCGAAGAAATAAACGTATATAGCTGTGGTGTCACTTAAACGTAAACCCTTAAAACCTTAATAATTATGAACTTCCTTGAAATCACAACGTCAAAAAAATTTCTATTTTAATATTGGATCACTTTACATAGAAGTGTTCCAATATTAAAATATAAATTTGTTTGACCAAGTGATTTCAAGGAAGTTCACAATTATTTAGTTTTTTAAGGGTTTACGTTTTTTCGCTCGTAGCCCCAACCGCCTGAGTCATCTTAAACGATCACGAAAGTTAGGAACATAGGGCGCGTTCAGTGCATGGACGGGTGTCCGTCTATGACTAACGTTAGTGGTATTTTTCCGAGTAGTTCTGTGCTTCGTAAGGCACGCTAAGCAGTCGGTGCCGGCTGCCGTCGATAGATGGCATTCGTTAAGCCAAGACAGAGACGGCTTGAAAACTTCCGACAGTAAGCCAACCACTGGTCTCACAAGCCTCCACCAATCCCGACTTTGCCCCCGTGGTGGGATGATGATGACATAAGAAAACTAATATTTTTCTTAAAGTAGCGGTGAAATGCTAGTGAATAGAACAATGGACTCGAAAGTGAGACGCCCAGGTTCAATTCCCAGTGTGATCATGTACTATGACTTTGTTTATTTTCAAAGTAACGTACATGTGCAAAGTGACAACAGCAATACCACTCGCTCGACTCCATTGTGTTTCTGTGACAATTTTAACAAAAGATGAAAAAAACAAACAAACTAACGAACGAACAAAGGAACGAGTGAACGAACGAACGAACGAAAAAACAAACAAGTCTCACTCAGGTTTCATCACGATATTTTCCATTACCACTAGAAAGAAAGAAAGAAAAAAAAGGTATTTACACTACTCAGTGCTTGAAATTGTCACTCCGTGGTGGGCACAAGGTAACAAGGGCTTTTCAATGACAGCTGTCAGTTGATTTGATTAAAAAAACTAGATGGCGCTGCAAGTAGAACAAAATGTCATCATACGTTTTAAATGTTGTACAGTACAGCGTTATTAATCAGTGATAATCTAAACACCTCTTTGTAGTCTATGATCTAAATTAGACTTTGTTTCAAAACTGTTGAAACTTGAAAGTTATCGAAGTATTTTTGTTTTGTTCATTTCATACGTACCTACAGCGCCACCAAGTTATCTGTTCAGGTGGGCAAAATTGTAACCAACTAAATAATTGTAAATTTTGTTCCCCATTTTTCGTTTTATTTATTTAGTTACTAAGATTTATAGTTATATTTTCATTAAAATTGAAAGACGGGTTAAAATATTCTCATTTTTCTAGATAAATTTCCTAAATGTTACTACTAAATTCTCCATAAGCGCCGCTATCAACTTAACAGATAAGATGGTGGCACTGTACGTACGGCTAGCCCATGCATTGTGCATTTTTGCAAAAACATACGACAGGAACCACAGAGAAGGTACAGCGAGGCCATGTAAGTTTTGACATATTATGCGACGTCTGTACCATCTATCGGTAATTTGCGGTACTATATTTTTTTTAATTACGCTTTTAAAAGCCCTCATTTTAACATAATATTATTATGTGACGTCAGCTCCATCTATCGGTGACTTGCGGTACTGTATTTTTTTCTAAATGACGTTTTGAAAAGCCGTCAATAATCCCAAGCTTCTTCCTAAGGAAAGACAAATTTCCGAAAATTACAGAGGCTCTTTACTTTCGCCGGTTATTTGAACTTTCTTATTGAGAGTAACCCCACAGGTTATAAAGAAAAACACGGTGGCAATTAAAAGGAAAAAGTTCGCAGCCACCAAAATAAGGAAAACAAGTTTTTTTTGGTTTGTTTCCTTTGTAATATTATAATTTTCACGCCAACGTTTGTTTATACTCTGTTTTGGGGTTCAGTACATAAAAAGGAAAAACGGAACCTTTGTTCCGTTTTTGAAAGAAGTTTTAGAAAAGATCACTTTGTTGTCTCTCCACCCGTCCTTCTTGAAGTTCGGAAAAACATTACATAAACATTTAAAATGTACATACAGGCACATACATTGCTTTTGGCCCCACCCTAGGATACTCCGTGTCGTGGGCATTAGAAAGAGGGACATCACAAACACGTAAATAGGGTGATTTAGTGGAAGCAACTTTTTATGAAGACGTAAATTCATCAGAAATTGCTGACATTTTTATTTTATTTTTAAAAATATTTTATCGTGTGTGTGTGTGTGTGTGTGTGTGTGTGTGTGTGTGTGTGTGTGTGTGTTTTAATGATGTGGTTGAATAAATAAACTATTGATTACGATTTAGTGTGTAGTTTGACTTAAGTTTCCTTTCACGTTTAATAGAAACTAGCAACAAATTCGTGGCCAAAATCGATCAACCCAATAGCCCTTCTAATCGCTTGGTGACCTGTGAAATGGAATCACTGGCTGGTTACTTACATTTTCAGGCCCAACATATTCTAATTATTTTCTTCGAAGCTTGATATAAGTGCTGCAGGGTCTCTATTGCATTTGAAAACAGCTGACACATTTCAAGTTTTTAAATTTAGAACGGAAACAATTAGTCCATGAAAAAATTATGCTAGTCGCTTTTGCAATCTGAACATGAACTTTGTGCTGAGAGCATTTGAGGCGAGTTCATGGAAAATATTACGAAGAAAGGTGGAAAAAGGGGGAATATAATAAACTCATTATAAAAACAAAAAACCCAACCGCTGAAATGATTTGGCTATTTTTTCCGCTCGTACATTTTGCCGTTTTCATTAATAAGAAAACATTAATAATATTCAATGTCGTCCTCTTAAGAAATTGATCCGTGATCAGTTTCAGTCATAATTTTTAAGTAGGTACTTATTTTTTTATATAAAGTAGCGTCCGAAGTACATATTATATTCCTTCACAAATAACTTTACCAAACTCTAGGTCATATTACTTTAACAATACCAGTAAATTTTGTTTTTGAATACAGTTATTTGATATGCTGATTGAAACTATTACAATACGCGAGAGAGAGAGTTGCTAAGACGAAAATCTGCTCCAAATCAAGGACTATGCATAGATGGCCATATTTTATTTAAAGGTAAAAGTTTTTTTAGTAAGAACTTGCAAACAGTTACATTGGACATATTTTAGAAGTTACATATAGGTAGATAGATAATAAGTTTATTTGTCTCACCAAAAACACACACAATGAATATTAGATAATGACTACACAACTACAATATTTTAACAACAAGATGCAAGACAATATGCAACAATTACATAGGCTGCTACTTATGTATGCGGAATCTGGGATTCCAATAATTTTAAACGCAATGTCTGACCTCCATGGTCAAATTCGTTCTTTTTTTAAATACTGGCCGCTAATATCTTTCTCTTATATACGTTAGTGTTTTGTTTTTGTTGGGTTTAAAATGTCATATCGCTGAAAAAATGGAACTCACTCGTGAAAATATTCGTGCTATGATTTATTACGATTTTCGACGTGGTTTAACGCAACAACAGTGCGTAAATCAATTAACTTCGACTTTTGGTGGTGAAGCTCCATCAAAAACGACTGTGTGTCACTGGTTTAGTGAGTTTAATCGCGGGCGCAGTAAGCTCACGGACGAAGTTAAAGAAGGTCGCCCGAAATCGGTGGTTGTGCCACAAAATATTGAAGCTGTGCGAAAACTAATAATGCAAGACCGCCATGTTACGTATCGCGAGATAGAGGCTATTCTAGGCATATGTATGACGAGCATTCATAGGATATTACATGAACATTTGTCTGTAAAAAAAGTTTGTTCGCGTTGGATCCCGCACAACTTAACTCAGGATCAAAAAGATGCTTGCGTCGAATGGTGCAAGAAAACCTTAAAAAAATTCAACGGATGCGACTCAAAATCTGTTTATAATATCTACACAGGTGACGAATCCTGGATCTACGCGTACGATCCCGAAACTAAACAACAATCAACAGTTTGAGTGTTTCAAAATGTTACGAAAGTGGCTCGTGCAAAAAGCACTGTATAGCAAATGGTGGCCTGCTTTTTTGGTATTAATGGCCATGTGGCTACAATACCACTGGAGAATCGCAGAACGGTTAATTCGGAGTGGTACACGACCATTTGTTTGCCGGAAGTATTTGAAGAAATACGCCAAAACAACCAGCGACGCAGAATCATACTTCACCATGACAATGCCAGCTGTCATACATTTCAGGAAACAACTACATTTTTGGATGGTCAAAAAATAGAATTGATGGGTCATCCACCGTACAGCCCTGATTTGGCTCCCAATGATTTCTATTTATTCCCAAATGTAAAGAATAAATTACGTGGTCAACGATTTTCGACCCGTGAATATGCCGTAGATGCGTTCAAACATCACGTTTTGGAGATACCTCAATCAGAGTGGAAAAAGTGTTTTACAAATTGGTTTCATCGAATGCAAAAGTGCATCGATCATAGTGAGCATAGCCATATACATTTGTTTATTTTTTCTATTCCGCATACATAAGTAGCAGCCCTCGTTTAACATGAAGTTCTAGTAATCGAATTATTAAAGTAAATCATGAATTGCACGTTAAGCAGTTGCTGTCGGCTACCGCCGACAGATGGCAGTCGTTAAGCCAAGTCAGAGGCCTTAGGGCGGCTTGAAAACTTCTGACAGTAAGACCAGCCACTAGTCTTACAAGCCTCCACCAATCCGGACTAGACCCTGTGGTGGAGTGTGGGCTAAACCTTCCTCAGGGAAGAGACCCGTGCTCCTCGGTGGGGACATAATGGGTTGATAATTATTTGTACTTACATTGTGAGCATGCATTAGAACGCTACCCTTAGCTGTCGCAGTCGGGAAAAATTCCCACCGCGATCCGCGGGAAAAAAGCAAATTATATGCTAAATACGAAGCGATGAAAGTGGTCGGGATGCTTCGGGAATTTTCTTATTAGAGGAGAGGAAAAGACGACATTGTCTTCAATTTATTTCTTTTGTTTCCGTGATTGTTCGAGTGTCTCCTTTGGATTCGAAAAAATAATCTTCAATTATCAGGAGGCGCTGAGTGCTGAAGAAAAATATTTAGTTATCCTATACAGCTTATGTGTACTATACGTTTTTCTTTGGCACTCAGTGCGTCATTCACACTACACTGTGTACATTATATATGGTGGATACAATTTCACATTTATGTAGTTGATCCAAGAAAGGTCTACTCGTCACGAAGCAATAAAATACTACGAGAATAACAAGAAATTGCAAAAAAAACACTGTCCATTTCCAACACTTAACTATCTGCGCCATTGAAATATAATATAACCGATATTCTTTTTGCAATTTAAAATTTATTTAATTAACAAAGAGGTAATTTAAGACGGCAAAGAGCAAGAATAATTAATTACCTACAAGAATGAAGTTGTAAACACTGGAAAATATTTTAGGGGATCATAATATTTACTTTTAAGTTCATTCATCTCCCATAGGACAAAAAGTATCGATTCTTAAGTAGTACATTGAAATATGATTGCTTGCAAACCCATTCCAAATTGCCTATTTAACAAAATAATTAAAGTACCGCTACTTAATTTATCCCATATTTACGGAAGCCTGTACTAAAGTGAAAGTGAAAGTGAAAGTGAACTTCATTTATTGTCAAAACACAGATTAAACACAATTTTTGCAAAATATTAGATTCCAAAAACATAACATAAAGGAGTTCTTAGTGTAACATCATTAATATAACATACAAAGTTGTTAGTGTAATATCATTAACAAACTTATATTTTATTAATTAACAGTTTTGACAAATGGACCCAAGCTCAGCGATATGCCGCCCGGAGATGCATGCAACTCCGGTCGGCGCTGGTTTTCAGCATGGGCCATTAAAGAGGGATTCTGCGTTGCTACATATGTACAGTCGATAGCACGTCAACCTTCACATTTTAGTTGCAACGTCGCCCGTAATGCAACGGAGTTGAGTGCACGGGTGTATAGGATGATGTGCTGTATACTGTACTATAAAGAACGTACTGACGTACCGACCCGACTCCGGACCTTTCCTTTATAAGTCCTACGTGTAGTAGGGCTTACCGCTCTCGAATCGGACTTGTGAGTCTTTCGAAAAAGTGTCAAAGGCACGGCTTGAATCGTCCGTAACGGACGCGAAGGCCTATGATGATGATAATGACAATCTACATTAATAATTTCGTACCAATCTACGGTAGACTCGAACGAAGTACACATTAAATTGAAGAACGTAAAAAATTAGTCGCTCCAAGTCGCCAACTTATGGGTGGATTATCGAGTATTTTCAATGTAAAAATGATGTAAAGTCACCAATGTTCTTTTGGTGTCACGTCATCACGTGCCACAGGTGCCCATTGTGAACTCTAAGGTCTAATTTGTTGAAATGAAAAAGGAAATGAATATGAAAAATACCAAAAGTCTAATGCTGAACAAAAACAACCGAATCGCTCGTAGCCTCGGCTGCCTGAGTGATCTTAAAGGATTACTAAGGTTAAGCAACTTACGGCGCGTTCAGTCCATGGATGGGTCACCGTCTATGACTAACGCTAGTGGCATTTTTCTGAGCAGTTCCGTGCTTCGCAAGGCACGCTAAGCAGTTGGTGCCGGCCGCCGTCGATAGATGACAGTCGTTAAGCCAAGTCAGAGGCCTTAGGGTGGCTTGAAAAGCTCTGACAGTAAGACCATCAGCCACTAGTCGTACAAGCCTCCACCAATCCGGACTTGGCCCCCTTGGTAGTGTATGACCTATACCTTCCTCAGGGAAGAGACCCGTGCCGCTCGGTGGGGACATAATGGGTTGATAATGATGATGAACAAAAACATGTGGTCGATACAATTCGGAATATCATTGCGAGACTACATTTTCGCCGAGCGAAGCCGGGTTTTCACCTAGTAAAGAATATTCTATCTATATTATTTTTATAAGTTTCAAAAAAAATTAATTTACAATTTAATCTGTTCCTTTCAGGCAGCTTAATGAAACTCGTCGTCCAGGAAATATTTACAAAATGTTTAGCAAAAGCAATCAATCAGTTTATTGGAAACGTTAATTTATTTGAAGGCTTAACAGGATTTGTGAGCTTGTACTGAGTTGTAAATTTTAGCCGTTTGGGAGAAACATCGATCCAATGACAATGACAGCTGTCAGTTGATTTCGTTAACAAAAATTAGATGGCGCTGCAAGGAGAACAAATGTCATCATACTTTTTAAACATTTTAATACATAGTTATTATTAATCTACGATTATCTAGATATCACTTTTTAGTCTGTGATCTATTACATACGTACGTGAATTATGTCACTAAGCACTCATGGCTAGGCCATACAAAGTGCATTTTTGTAAAAACATAGGACAGATACTACAGAGCAGGTACAGTGATGTCATGTCAATTTTGAAATATTACGTGACGTCAGCACCATCTATCGGTACCTTGCGGTACAGTATTTTTTATTGACGCATTAAAGAACCCGCATTGATAATTTTGCAATATAAAAAAAAAACTGGCCAAGTGCGAGTCAGACTTCCGCACAAAGGGTTACGTACCATTATCTATGAAAACGGCAAAAAAATCATGTCTGGTAGTTTGGAAGCTCCCTTAAATATTTATTTTATTCTGTTTTTTAATATTTTTTCTTACAGCGGCTACAGAAGTACAGCATCTGTGAAAATTCAAACTGTCTAACTATCACGGTTCATGATATACAGCCTGGTGATCGACGGACGAACAGTAGAGTCTCAGTAATAGTGTCCGTTTTACACTTTGGGTACGGGACTCTAAAATACATTGATTGACAGGATACGCAAATATGTTACAGTCTGTTAGCTTTTAGAATATATTGATACTTTTATTGAATATACCTCGGCTACTAACGGATAAACAGATTATATTGCAATAAGGTAAGGTTTATTTTGTATTGTTATTTATAACTTTACATAACTTCTCAAAATTGAATAAAAGTTTTAAACAGAACAGGAAGTAGTATTAATTACACTCGTGAGCTTTCGGCGAAAACCGAAGCCTATTCTAGAGCCCGAGGTATATTCTGAACGCTATCATACTGTACGAGTATGAGAGAACGTTGTGGACGGAAACGGGATGTAGTTGAAGAAAGGTAGAATGTTAGACGAAATAATTAGCTATATCGAGTGAGTATCTGTATAATAAGGCCATCAAGCGGCTCCATAAAAACATTATTTTTTGTAGTAGAAAGAGGTCGTGGGTTCGCTTCCCACTGGGGGCCGCCGTACATTTGTACAAATAGCCTCAGTATGGATGCTTGTCGATGTTTGTAATGTCCTTGCCTGCATAGCACAGGGTATCTTAGTTAGGGACCGGGTGATTGTGTTCTGTGGAAGTTATCTATACTTTATAGATAACTTCCACAAGTTATCGTTCTTTTGCCAGATAGGGGTATGAAAAATAGATAATAACCTATTCTCAGACCTACCGAATGTACACATAAAATTTCATCAAAATCGGTCAAGCCGTTTCGGAGGAGTATGCGCACTAACACGGTAACACGAGAATTTTATATATTAGAAGAAAGATTATAAAGAGGAAAGATTTGTATTTTTGTATTTTTGTGTGTGTGTATGTTCGTAATGAATAGGCTCAGAAACTACTGGGCCGATTTTAAAAATTATTTCACCATTAGAAAGCTTTAATCTTCGTAAGTAACATAGGCTATATTGGGTTTTCAAAAAGTTTAGGGTTCCGTACGAAATTTCGAATAATGTAACCTAAGGTGTAAATAATATTACCCCGGGAATTTTCCAAGCAAATAATATAGCTATTTCCTCGGAAACGTTTTTGCCACCCGTGCGGAGCCGGGGCGGGTTGCTAGTTATAATTATAAAATGTGAAGAGTGATTTTCTAGAACCAATCTCGTGAACGCTAGCTATTGTTAGGGCACGTTCAGTTTGGCTTTCAAAGCACCCAAAATTTACGGTGCGTAACAACTTCTCTCAAGTATACAAAGCCATTCATGTAGACCACAGATCAATAGCAATACACACGAAATGCAAACGTGTACACTGCACATTCCACGATCCAACGGTTTGCGTATTCCTTTGATTCGCCACCGCATTCCGTTGCTTCACTCGGGTGCCTATTCACAAAGCTCACCCACCCGTTGCCGCACCGTTTGCTACGCGAGGATCGACCCCCGTCCGACCTCGATGCTCATTCAAGTGTCCTGTCAGGTCTAACCTGGTACCAACTTAGCCGTTCCTATGGCGCGCGGGAATTGGGACTCTATGCCGAAGGTGGAAGGGCTCGTTTGGGGTGTAAGGCGGCGCCGGTGGGTCGGTAAGGCCCGCTGCACACGGGCGTTTATATTTAGAGGCGCGACGCAGTCGCCTCATCCCTGAATGGTTGGTAATTTTAAACATCAATCGGAGCCGCTTCGAGGTCATTTTGGTTTCTTTGGCGCGGCGCCGTCGCGGTGTTCTGATTCGATATTTGAATTTTAATGGATTCGATTGGTTCAATTTGGGATATGATTGTTCTTTTGAATAGAGTGTGATTAATAAGTCAGGTATTCTGTGAAACGTCATCAAATACAGACCAATTTTACTTTCATTTGAAGAGCGATTTAAAAAAAATCTTTGTATAAATAAATCTCAGAATATTCCGAACTAAAACTTATTATGGGGCCTTTCTGAGCACCAAACTATGACCTTTGCCATAGTAATTAATTAGTATGGAATTTGGCAATCAGACGTTAAGCATCTAAATTGAGTTAAATTAGGGCCGATTTCTGAATTGAGAATTTCACTTAGTAATTGAAATGAAATGAAAATGTTTATTTGTAACAATAAAATGAGTCTTGAGAGAGTAAATAAGATGTTAGTCAGAGTCCTAAGATTAGGAGTTAGCTTACTTACACTATGTGCAACTCTGATGTCTATGCTAGGTAAAATAACCTGTGACCTTTTAAACCTTTTGTAACCTTTTTCTCATTTGTAACAAAAATACAATTAAAGACTAAAATACAATTACTTAACTGTAGTGCTGTCTCGTCAAATTTATTTAGAAAAGAGCGTGACAGAACGTTACTTAGGTATTCACTCAGTACAAATTCTCAATTCAGAAATCGGCCCTTAGAAATATGAGCTGATATAAAGACAACAAAAACTTTTCAATACCATAATTTCAATTTCATTGCATTTTCAATTGCTTTATAATTTTGATGAACAAGCGCTGTAATAGCCTAGTGACTTGAGCAATGGACTCGGCATCAAGAGCACCAGGTTTGATTAACGAATAACATGATAATTAATAACACTAATGCCCGGTTCAATATCCACAAACGCTTCGTTTTTGCTTACGATCGGTTACAATTCCTAGTCAATAAATTGTATGGAAAACGGATCGTAGCCGGTAGGCGTATATTATAGGACCCGGGCATTAAATGTAACAATAACAATAAATATATATTTTTTATCTTTTTTTTTATTGTTAGCATTAGTTTTTAAAAATAGTTACTCCCAAATTAATTATTTCTCCTGGTTGTGAAATAGACTTTATTTTTTTATGTAGATAGATTTTATTTTTTTTATTTTATTTTATTTTATTTTATTTGGGACAATAAACAGCTACACAATATAAAATTATTAACAAATATAGTTGTAAAGTCGAATAGGTAAGAGTATAACCCACAAAATTATCCACAGATTACTATGACGAGATTAAAGGACGGCAAAAACTTTTTCGCCAGAGAAACATAATTTTACATAGGTCTGTGCTGAATAATTAATTGAATTGAATTGAATTGAAGGGTGTTTCGGAAGAACAACCAAGGTCGCACCCCTGCGAATCCTTTCCTTCTCTTTTCTTTTTTTTTAGGTACCAAATATATAGTATGAAGTACAAAATAATCCATAGAGCAAAAAAAAAAAACACAAATAAATCACAAAAATGCGACCCCGGTTGCTCCCCCAAAACACCCTTCAATTAGAATACAAGAAGAAGAAGTGCTATACATGTTTGCATGCTAATAAGTGAGGAAAGATATTTTGTAACATGCACTTGAACACATTGTTGCATACTTATTTACAATAAGTAGAACATTATAAAATTAATTACTCATTATAAAATAAAAAATCGTATTGCGAAATTACATTAATTAGATAATTATAAAGATAATTATACAAACCAATTCTCTTGTCTTTTTTCTTTTTTCCAATTTTTAGTTATCATTTATGTAATTCTTATTTTTGAAATTAAATTGTATTAGTAAACGTGTTTATAATAGTTACTTTTATTAAAATATTATTTTAACAATACTGAAAGTGATTCTATAGCTTGACCAGAAAGAGTAGAAATTAAAGAGTGCTATTTTGCTAATGCTCTTATTTTCCATACCCAAACTTTTAGTACTGAAAGACATAGTCTCAGCAAGGAAAAATAACCTTGGTCTCAGTTACAATAATTCTGCTTATATTATAATAGCAGATGGCCTGAAAAGTTCGTAAAATATTTAGTTACACTTCACTTCCGTTTTCTAGACTTTATGGTCAACCTACAACAAATTAGAATCATAGATACTATAGAATTTGCATGGGACCTTTTTTCTACCTAAAATGGACACATGTAATAAATTTAAAAACTTGTGTCACGGTTAGCAAGAGCAAGGCAGATTTGTTTTTTAAATTGAGAGGGTGAGAGGGAAAATATGTCTATATCTAAGAAATTATTATTGTAAGTTTCTACCAGACGTCGCAGAGGCGAGCGTACACCAGAAATGGTCCGGCTTACACCGACAGCAAACAACCTGTACACACGCGATGCACGACGATGTATCTTATTGGGAATCAAGTAGCACAAGCCATTGACAAGCTCCATGCAGTCAAATCTGTTATGACATATATTGTATAAAGTCATGACCTCCAACAGTTTACGTCTATCTTCTAGGGACAGAACTTTGTATCTTTTCAGTAAATCCTTGTATGGAATTTTGCAAGAGAAACATTTATAATTATTGTCTTTAAGAATTTGCGCTGGACTCCTTCGATAGCAGTGATATATTTGTTGAAATAAGGATTCCATATTGGTACCGCGTATTCCAGTTGAGGTCTGACTAAGGTTTTATATAAGTATAAGTATGTACTGGGCCTTCTGACATCAACAGATGCAATAAACATTTTAAACGCCTTATTTACTATTGTATCTATGTGTTGATCCAACTGCAACATTGAGTCTAAGATTAGGCCTAGATCACGCACGGTGGAAACTTCTTTATCTATATTAATAATTTCGTTTGGGTCTACGGTAGACTCAAACGATATGCACACCAAATGAAAGAGCGTAAAAAAATAGTTGATCTGAGTCGACAACGTATGGGCGGAAAATTCGTATTATCGAGCAGCATCAATATAAAAATTATTAAATTCAACAATGGCGTTGCTAAGTAAACATGTCAATGTCATCATTGTTGTGTTAGTGTCACAAGTATAACAATAAATAAATTAAAAAAAAAACCCTTGTGAACTGTTATGGCCGGTTTACATTATTTTAGTGTTTAGGAGAATGCTATAATACAATTAGAGAGGCAAGTGCATTAGTACATTACTAGACGTTCGAGTGAACGGTTATATTTCTTCCAGTAGAGTGTCACTTCGTCGACGTCGCGAAATATGCGCTATCCTACTCAAAATACTATGAGTTTTAATCGAACACATAAGTAGGTAAGTTTGATAATTCGAGTTATTGAAAACAACACGCACCCGTCACGTGTCACTTGCGCACTCTCCTAAAGTTCTCACTAAATTTTTAGTTTATACACAGATAAGTAACGAGGATAGTAACGCGCTCAGCTGTTACTGGATATAACAATAGAAACCAATTCTATTTTGATTCTAATTGAAAGGCAACTAGAACCGTACTATACCATAAAACGTACTAAAGCAAGTGGCGCTTACACGTTTCTACAAAAGCACTCTCCTTAAGAAAGAAAGAAAGAAAGAAAGAAAGAAAGAAAGAAGAAAAGAAAACTTATTTATTTGATACTCAAAACAAAACAAAAAGACACACACACACAGAGTGCGTACAATAATAAAAAAAATAACACAAAGCATAAAAAGCGTAAAAATAAATAAACTGTACAACATGAAAATATTAATTTACATATTTACATTTACATACAGGCACATACATTGCTTCTGGCCGCACACTAGGATACCCTGTGTCGTGAGAACCAGAAACAGCGACATCACAAACATGTAAACATCCAAGACCTGGGATTTTTTTTTGTCCCCAGCCGGGATTCGAACCCGGGACCTCTCGCGTGGTAGTCAGATGCACTAACCACTACGCCACAGAGGTCGTTAAAGGTTGAGCCCCCAAAATGGGCCCGATTCAGCGTAATGTTGCAACAGAGTGTAAAGTAAAGCACTCTCCTAAACACTAAGATAATCTAATCCGGCCCTTTGATCTAATTTGTTAACTCCATGGTGTGTGGAATACCGTGGCATCCAAAAAGGTTATTATAATCTGTGCCAACTGAGAAGGTGTAGTAAGTAATCTGTGGTGTTTTTCATTGGCGGGAGCTCAGAAGAAGGTCCTTCTTCTGAGGGCGGGAGGGAAGACAATAATTTGACATTGAGTTTTGGAAGGGTCTGAAAAATAATTGAAAAAGGAAATCAAAGTCATAAATTGATCTTTATTGTTCTGCTTAGTTAGGTACCAATAAACTTATTGAAATGAAAAAGCCACTAGATAAGAAAAATACCAAAAATTAAAATGATGAAGAAAAACATGTGGTCAATACAAAACTAAAAGCTGTAAAGCCAAAGAGAGGGAGCTGTTTTTAGTTGATTAGCCAAGTGGATTCTACGTCTCATACGTCATTAGATTCACTAGCTGTTAAGTTTATGAAGGAAGCTCATTTAGTAATTTGTGATGAGGTACCCATGACAAAGTTATGATAAGTATCGATTTTCGCCTTGCATTCCTTCGTGAGTAGCCAGAACATGTCCAAAAGAGCAAGATTGGCTATCCGTAATAGTGTGCTGATTCCAATACTGATGTAAGCATGGTAGCGAGATTTGGGTATGGCAAAAGAATCATGAAAGTAGGATTAGTGCAGTACAAATGAGATCCTTAAGAAATATGTGTGGTGTTACTTTGAATGACAGAATACGTAATAGTGTGATCAGAGACCGAGGATGTAGAGAAAGAGGATGTAGTGAGTGACTAGAATTGAAAAAAGGAATGTTGCGTTGGTTTGGAGATGTGGAGAGGATGAACGAAGAAAGACTGACAAAGCAAATATATCGGGCGAATGTGAGTGGAAGGGCCGGTAAGGGACGCCCCAGTTGGACATACTTCGACCAAATAGGGGATGTATTAGCAAAGGGCAAGATTAAAAGTACCCGAAACCGATGTGGGTACATGCAACGACTAATGGATGTCGATGAAGCGAAGTGATTTGTCAGGATAGTGGCAGGTGACAGTCCGTGGTCTCTGCCTACTCCTCTGGGATACAGGTGTGAGCTTATGTATCTGAATGTATTAAGAGATTTATATCTACTGGTGTTTGATAAATACAGAGGCGTCACCATATAAAAAAACATAGTGGAATATTATTTTGCGTCTAAATTTTACCCGAGCGAAGCCGGGTTTTCGTCTAGTTATTTTTTATATAGATAGATAGATAGAGAACACTTTAATGTACATAAAAAAGGAAATTACTCAGGTATTTCTTAATCTAAGAGTTAAGACGGCGGCCTTATCACTAAAAGTGATCTCTTCCAGACAACCTTTGGATGGACTGGAGTAAAATATTGGAGAAGGAAGCAGATGTACAAAATGAGTAAAATAATAATTACTGAGATATATCAATTTTATTATACATGCCTAGGCAACCAAACTGTAATAGTTATAAATATAATATAAATACTATATAATATACATAAATATAAAGAAATATATAAAGAACTCACAACTGAAAGATCCTTAACTACGATCCTTTTCGTAATTTTATGTGCCAAATAAAGATTATTCTGTTCTGTTCTGTTCTGTTCTGTTCTATTCTATTCTATTCTGTTCTGTTCTGTTCTGTTCTGTTCTGTTCTGTTCTGTTCTGTTCTGTTCTGTTCTGTTCTGTTCTGTTCTGTTCTGTTCTGTTCTATTCTGTTCTGTTCTGTTCTGTTCTGTTCTGTTCTGTTCTGTTCTGTTCTGCTCTGCTCTGCTCTGTTCTGTTCTGTTCTGTTCTGTTCTGTTCTGTTCTGTTCTGTTCTGTTCTGTTCTACTCTATTCTACTCTATTCTACTCTATTCTACTCTATTCTACTCTATTCTACTCTATTCTACTCTATTCTACTCTATTCTACTCTATTCTACTCTATTCTACTCTATTCTACTCTATTCTACTCTATTCTACTCTATTCTACTCTATTCTACTCTGTTCTACTCTATTCTGTTCTATTCTATTCTGTTCTGTTCTGTTCTATTCTGTTCTATTCTGTTCTGTTCTGTTCTGTTCTGTTCTGTTCTGTTCTGTTCTGTTCTGTTCTGTTCTGATCTGTTCTGTTCTGTTCTGTTCTGTTCTGTTCTGTTCTGTTCTATTCTATTCTATGCTATTCTATTCTACTCTATTCTACTCTATTCTACTCTGTTCTACTCTGTTCTACTCTGTTCTACTCTGTTCTACTCTGTTCTACTCTGTTCTACTCTGTTCTACTCTGTTCTACTCTGTTCTACTCTGTTCTACTCTGTTCTACTCTGTTCTACTCTGTTCTACTCTGTTCTACTCTGTTCTACTCTGTTCTACTCTGTTCTACTCTGTTCTACTCTGTTCTACTCTGTTCTACTCTGTTCTACTCTGTTCTACTCTGTTCTACTCTGTTCTACTCTGTTCTACTCTGTTCTACTCTGTTCTACTCTGTTCTATTCTGTTCTATTCTATTCTGTTCTATTCTATTCTATTCTATTCTATTCTATTCTATTCTAATATATTCTATTCTATTCTATTCTATTCTATTCTATTCTATTCTATTCTATTCTATTCTATTCTATTCTAACATAAAAATTGGCCATACTAATATAATCTTTGTGATCGTTTAAGATCACTCAGGCAGCCGAGGCGGCTGCATGAGGGATCTCAAACGATCTTATACGAGCGATTCGTGGGTTAAGAACCACAGTAGCGAAAGGGCAAAAATTGTTATATGCAAACATATGTTAATGTGTTATATGTGTTATATGTTAATATGCAAAAATATTTTTATGTGCATAAAAATGGATCGATATTGTGAGTCGATTGCTTAGTACAAAAAAACGTATCCAAAAAAGTGATTTTTGTTTACTGCCAAAATGAAGTTTGTCTGCTTGCAATAATTTTGACTTTTTTTCAATTTTGCCCTTACGCTACTCCGGTTCTTAACCCACGGATTAGTATGATACGATTAATACGTAGTATGTAGGTACGTATGTATGTGTATGAGTTATCCAGGGCTGATCTCTCAGTGGCCGACAAAGTGTTTGATAGAGCCCGCACCGTTGCATTACCACGATGGTACAATCACACTATCCTGATTGAGTCGTATTACGTATTATAGCTCTCGTGCTAAGGCCTCTACTCTCGATCTTCATTCAGTCGTTGGAAAACCCTACGGCGCGCGGCGTTCGTGTAAATCATGACTTGAAATACGTGTTCCGTCTGCGCTGTCCCATAAATACTTAGACAGTTTTACCTGACTGCTAAAGCAAAATGGTGATTATTAGAACTGCGTAAAGTCAATTTTTAATTCAATGCAAAAAATAAAACCGTCACGTTGATATCTCAATACAATCCAAAGGCTGTCAATGTCTGAATGTTGCTAGTACGCGAAAACCAAATAACCCCAAGTGAAAATTGTTTGTGCTGCATAGGTGTTTTTTTTTAGACTTTGCTCCTACGAGGAATTAAATTTTAATGTCTTTGATATGATAAGGATTTTCGTCACACGAGTCTTCTATTCAAGGTAAAAAAAAACTACCGAGTAAACCTATAATTATTTTATAGCGGTAACAGCGCGTCATTTTTTTTGCATCAAATTAAAAACGGACTTTTATTCCTTTGGCTCTTTTTTTTCATATTAACTAAATAAAAAGCAATAACATACATTGTAGATGCCACCAAAACCTACAAATATGCTACAATACAATCATAAGGGCCAATAAACCTACAATATAGGTATGTTATTTTTTATTGAGTTGATATGAAAAAAAAAATGCGCCAAAGAAATTATGCAATTTGAGCCATTTTTTGATAATCACTTAGAAAATGTTTACCAGGCGTACGAATATAAATGAATGTAAGAAAGAACAATGCATTCAAATTTTGGCGTTTATAAAAGTAATAATATTCCTTGAAACCTTAAAAAATGTCCTTCCTTCCACACCAGTTTGGGATAATTTTTAACTAACTTACAAAAAAGGAAGTTCTGAATTCGATGCATATTATGTTAGTTTTTTAGCTATATTATCGCATAAACTACGTGCCGTTTTAAGAGCATCAGATAGAGAACGGAACTCTTCAATGGTCATCAGACGATTAAGGTCAAATGGGGACAATTATTTAGTAATAACCGTGAGTTTGAAAAATATGTAGTAAGTAGTCATAGAGTAATGTGGTCATTATTCACAAAAAAAAAACAGCCGAATTGAGAAGCTCCTCCTCATTTGAAGTCGGCTAAGAACGTAATTTTTTTTAATAAAAAATAAAAAAACCGACTTAAGAACAAAACCCCACTGAAAACGCAGAAATAATGAAATATCTATACATGTAGTGTAAGTTTTGCATACTTCCATTATTGGTTATTAACCGACTTCAGAACACTATACCAATAATGCAAGTATGCAATACCTACATTATTTCTTCGTTTTTAGTAGTGTTGTGTTCTGAAGTCAGTTTTTAATATTTATTTTAAAAAAAACTCGCTGTCTTTGATCAAAGAATTCTGCTTATATCAAAACCAGTGCCACCTAAATTAGCTCAATATTTTACCTTGACTATGCTACAAATGCCTTGTTAAATTTTCATCTTCAGTAGGACCTAACTATTTCAATGACGTTGGCTCGGTCAGATTAGACCATTCAGGGCTGCCTGTTAGTATTAATCAGTATATCTGGCTTTGAGCCTTTGAGTCCATGCCATGCTAGATATCACAATAAGATTTTGGCGCACCTTAATCAGCAGCGTCAAGGTTCACATTTTAGTTGCAAAATCGCCAGTAAAGTCACAGAGTAGAGTGCACTGATGCTGAAGTGCTGGTCTGTTCAAAAGTTGGCAAACGTTTTCAGCAAATTAAGATGAAATTTTAATTTTTTTGCCGAAGTTTAAGAACAATAAAAAATCTAAAGTAAGCAACTACTAGGAATAAAAGTTTTTTGTTACGTAATATTAGAATGTTTGTACTAACTATCCACTCCTTCTTACTATAGATTCTTTTCGCGATTTCAGTTTCCTAATGTAAGAATAGAGCGCATCTACTAAGGTAGATGGTAAGGTAGATTAAAAGCGACGGGTGGTACGATTTCATTGTAAAATAATCCCTTAATGCTTACGAAGTTCAACGTATTATTATTATGCAAAAAAAACAGGTAATAGTCACGTCTGGCAGCGGTTCCCGTATGGCGTTCCACGAAACCCTGGGGTTCCGTAAAAGCCTCTCAGGGGTACCGCAAAATTCAACAGTTCGATGTTTTTATTCTCCTTTGATATTTAGGTGTGGTAATCTTGTGTGAATCGCTCGTAGCCTGGGCTGCCTGAGTGACCTTAAACGATCACTAAGGTTGCCAGTGGCATTTTTCCGAGCGGTTCCGTGCTTCGCAAGGCACGTTAAGCAGTTGGTGCCGGCTGCCGTCGATAGATGTCAGTCGTTAAGCCAAGTCAGAGGCCTTAGGGCTGCTTGAAAACTTCTGACAGTAAGACCAGCCACTGGACTTGGCCCCCGTCGTGGAGTATGGCCTATACTTTCCTCAGGGAAGAGACCCGTGCCCCTCGGTGGGGACATAGTGGGTTGATGATGAATCTTGTGGTAATCAGTTTCGACTGTCTTATTTTAAAATGTTATATCCCAAAATTCCGTTTAGGTTCATGCATTCGTGCAGTCAGTACGTATTCTTACATTGTTACAGTTAGTTTCATACTTTCTTGAGCTAGTGTTCCGCGAAAAAATGGTGTAGCAGAACCGCCGTTTCCTCGTGGTCATACTAATATATCATATCAGTATGATTACGAGTATATACCTACATGTTCTCCTAGTCCTACTGTAACACGATATTTTTAGAAAAAGGAAGGAAAACTTCCTCCTGTATAATATAAATACTTTTCTGTGTAAATAAAGAAAGTGTAAATACTTCTTCTTCTGTTATTAAGTAGTATTTACTTGTAGTTTTATGTGCTGGCATTTGTTTTTCCCTCTGGATGTTAAGAAAAGTGAGTATGACCAGGAGGACATCTAAATCCTCGTAGTCATACTGATATGACAAATTAGTATTACCACCAGGAAATGGCGACCAGAACGTGCTCCGCAGCCAAAAGAATTCGGGAACCGCTGCTTTAGAGTAGCGTTCTTCGGAAAGGAAGCAAATAACAATTACGCCTATAGCTAGTAAGACTACAGAGAATAGACGCAAAGTGCGGAGGCTGAAAAGGCTTCCGTCTCAACAAGAGTTCCGCAAACAGTCTCTGTCAAAGGAAGCGTAAGTCCACTACAGCCCTCGACTTCTCTGCCTATCAGCCGTTTACCTGGTGGTCCATACTTCCGTGGCCGTGGTACTTAGGAATAGGTCACAATAGTTTTCATAGATATAATCGGGCGACAAGGTTGTCTTGTAGGCAGTAAATCAACATTCCGTCCCGGTGGACCTGAAATTGTAAGCTTGAATATCTACAGTTGACAGCAACATGTGGCTGCAAATTTTCTAATTGGCCAGCCTACTTATTTTTGTCATGTTTTTTATAATTTATTTTGAAAATATTGAACATTATAAGAAACCAATTTCGGTATTTTCTAAGCAACGGCAAGTTGAGGAGCCGAAAAATGGCTCTTTATTGTTTTTTGTTGATTCTTCATTCGCCCCAGGCAGATATAATTTGACCAAAATAAGGGATGTATAAAAAATAAAAAATAAAAATATTGGATGAAATATTGGAGGACGTATTGATATGAATAGTAGTTTGTACATGTTTTATTTGGAAAAAAAGCAAAATCTGAAAACATTAGCTAGTTTTACAACATTAGGTAGTTTTAGCAGTATCGATCATCATCATCAACCCATTATGTCCCCACTGAGGGGCCCTGGTCTCTTCCCTGAGGAAGGTATAGGCCACCACGACGGGGACGAAGTCCGAATTGGTGGAGGCTTGTAAGGCTAGTGTTTGGTCTTAGTATCAGAAGTTTTCAAGACAACCTAAGACCTCTTACTTGGCTTCACGACTACCATATATCGACAGCAGCCGACACCAACTGCTTAACGTGCCTTGCGAAGCAGAGACCGCTCAAAAAAGTGCCACTACTAGCGTTAGTCTTGGGACGGTCATCCATTCACGCACTTAACGTGCCCTGGCAACCTTCGTGATCGTTTTAAGATCACTCAGGCAGCTGGAGCTACGAGGGATTCGCAGTTTCATTAACTCAAAATAGTTTAATAAGCAAAAGTTTATGGGACTTTATAAGGGAAAGACTAACATCGACAATTATTATCCACCTTGAATATATGAGAGATAAGTCTGGTCACATCCTTATACAGTGGCATTCCGTTTCAGAAATGCAATTCCAAAATACCGAATCAGTTTTCCGTAAATACATCACTCACACACGTTTCTCTCCATTCGGAACAGCAACGCTCAGTGGAGAGAAATTTCATCAAAGAAAATTCCGGATGGAACATTTCTTTACGTAGGTATGTGGTGTGTCTATAACGTGGTGTTTGTATGAATTTACTGCATTGGGTATTCCTAAAAGGAATGACACTATACAGGACTAGTCACAAAAAGCGCCCGGGGCGCGCGCATGGAACGCTGCGCATTGGGCGCGCGTCGAGCGAGCCTTGGACGAATATCGTACGCTCGTCAATTATGCTAAGATGAGCACACTTTTCTCATACGCGAAGGAGGGGCGCCATCGTACGCGCGTATGACGCGCGCACCACGGACGCGGACGCTTGATGTAATCCGTTGCATAGAACTTCATACAATTTTAAAGAGCGTCCGCAACGTAGCGTATCGTACGCCCGCCTCGGGCGCTTTCTGTGACTAGTCTCTAAGAGTATCCGAGGGCAGACCCGAAAAGGAGGTGGGTTGACTGCGTAGTGAAAGATGGTGAAGGTAACTACCTATAGGCAGGCCTGTTTCACATGAGGCGACTACTCCGGAGTGGCAAATAGGTAGGAATTCAGGCGCCAGAAGAGGTAAGAGTTACGCGGTAGAAAGAGAGGCAACATGTAGGTGAATATAACGTAGTTTTTTAGCCCCGTGCGATCTGAATTGCATCTCATTGTATCGCTGCTAGAGTCCCTTTTTCTTTAATTGATTTTGCGGTGTGAATCTTCTGTACCTGTAGTATTATGTATTCTGTGCTATAAGTGCGCAAGGAACCAAGATATCCAGATGGGCCAAAAAGCGAGAAACTGGCCAATTTTATTAAGTTTTTTAGTATTTGATTTTTTAGCGCCAACAGTAATACACGATCTGTGAAAATTTCAATTGTCTAACTATCACGGTTCATGAGATACAGCCTGGTGACAGACGGACGGACGGACGGACAGCGCAGTCTCAGTAATAGGGTCCCTTTTACCCTTTGGGTACGGAACCCGGTATAAAAAGTGAAACGTTGGGAAGTCTAACCCGCCGACCGACCGACTCACTGACCAAGCGACCGAACGAACGACCGACCATGAATGAAAGAATAAAATAAAATATAAAATTAATTAATTTACGCATAAAATAATATTTTAAATAGCACTGGAATTGAAATATAGTATGAAGCTAAGATTTTATTACGGTCTAATTCCCGCATTCATACATTTCGTGCATTAACAAATGTGATAAAGCAGATTTTTAATCAAGAGAGAGAGAGAGAGAGAGAGAGAGAGAGAGAGAGAGATAATTTATTTAACGGCACAATACTAACGACATAACAAAACAAATTAACACTACAGTAAAAAGTTTACACTGCATTACAAACAAACAGAAAAAAAAGAAGCAAATAAGAAAATTAAAAACAAATAATGGGCGATAGACATTTTTAAATTAAATAAAAGAAGCTAACAAATGTAAACATGTAAAATTACAATACCTATGTTGAGTTTAAAGTATTGAGCCCCTAAAATGGTTCCCGACTTAGCATGTCGTGTAAAAGTGTTAAGCTGCTAACTCCAAAAGTAAAAAGTTTCTAACTACTACTAATTCTAATTTAAATTTATAACTAAGACTAATAAAACTACCCTATTTTTACATCAGGCAATGAAATGAAAAACTGAAAACAGGTACAGTTTTAGACGAAATTTTCATCGAATTTTATCGAATTTTATCGAAAACGGTATTTTCAGTTTTTCATTTCATTGCCTGATGTAAACATAAGACGGTTTCATTAGACTCTTGAAAATTTGTACTTTTGGAGTTAGTAGCTTAACACTTTTAGACGACAATGTATTGTAGGAGCCACCGAGGAATTCACAAACTACCGCTCATCTGAATCGGATAAATTCAATCGATACTAAAGAAACGGTTTTCAGGAACGTCTCATCATCATCATCATCATCATTCAGCCACAAGAAGTCCACATAGGCCTCCTCCATGGATTTCCAGAAAGACCGGTCGGAAGCGGCTGGCATCCAGCGTCTTCCCGCCACTTGGATGAGATCGTCTGTCCATCTTGTGGCTGGTCGTCCTACGCTGCGCTTGCCGATGTGTGGTCTCCAGGAACGTCTAATCCATTGCAATAACATAGCATAACGTTCTGTCAAAGTTATAGGCTATAGAACGTGGCCGCCTGCCGCTCCTAGATAGCGGGACAAAGGCATTGTGCGTAGCTCCGCCATTGTGGGGAGTAAACGACTTGTTTAACAACAATCCGACCTGATATCTGGCGACCGATTCCGCTGAAGTCGGCTGCCTGTCAAATAGGCTTTGACAGTGTGAAAAAATAGTATTATTGATGTAGTACGTATTCGTTTAAATTATCTGTCTTAAAGCCGCTTTAAGGCATTTAAAAAAAAATCAAATTTTATCTTGTGTTTTTTTACAAATCATAATATATATATTAGCAGCAGATTTGACGACCTCTGTGGCGTAGCGGTTAGCGCATTCGCTAACCATGCAAGAGGTCTCGGGTTCGATCCCCGGCTGGGGAGAAAAAAAAACTCCAGGTCTTGCATGTTTACATGTTTGTGACGTCGCTGTTTCTGGTTCCCACGACACAGGGTATCCTAGTGTGGGGCCGGCAGCGGTGCATGTGCCTGTATGTGAATATGTTTAACATGTTTGTTTAACAGATACAAATAATCAAATTTTATCGTGTGTTTTTTTACAAATCATTATACCTATATATATATATAGGTATAATGATGATTTGTACAGTTTACTCCGACTCAGGGGTGGTTATATACATGATACTGAAGCAAAAAAAAATATAAAAAATAATAATTTTTTTTTAGTGAAAATCACCTAAAAATCATAAAGTTATATGGCCTCTATCGCTTGCACGCGAGTCGGGTGTTGCGGGCCGTAGCGGGGCTGTGCGCTCGCGCCCCCCACCTGGCTGGCGTGGCGTCGGCGCTCGGCACTAGTCGGTCTGCGAGCTACCGGCATAGAGAGCGCGCGCGTGTCACTCGTATCCGCACCCGACCCGACTTATGTACGTAACTTGCTTGTGTCGAACCCGTGCTGATGGCGGGTTATCCGATATCCTAATCGGCCGGCCGTAAGTTGTTACAACGCAAGAACTATTGTTTTTAACTTGCGAGAGTGGGGGAGTTTCAATACACCAAGTCATGCACAGGAAAGAGGACAAAGTGGACTCCCAGTGTAGGAAGCCATCTTGCACTTTAACGTGCTGTAAGTACTTACAATTGCTACAGTAGGGACCGGCCTCAATAACTTTGTTGGTCCTAAGCCCGCAAAAGTATGAAGGGAAAGGCGAATCAAACAAGTGTTTACTATGCCTACCGTTTCAGGTTTTACGATCAAGTGATCCTATTCTGTGTCGCCGCCACCGCAGTGCAGTAGATAGTGGCGCGCGCGCGCTTGGCGGACCGACCGCGCAACGTGTGAACACACGTTATAATGATTTCAAGACTAAGTGAATCCGACCTTTTGTGAGCCAAATTTATGCTTGGATAAATTCAAATATGTTTTTAGTTACAAGCTATACGTAAACTATCCACCCGTAATCGGGTTTAACTGTACAAATCAACGCCCTGTATATATATTATCGAACCCGAGACCTCTTGCATGTAACCATGCGCTAAAAGCTACGCCACAGAGGTCGTCAAATCTGCTGCTATTGTATCGAAAACGGCCAGGATTGGCCGATTCTATGATGACGTTACATGCTAGTAAAAATGGCGTCTGTTCATTCATTCATTCAATTCATTCTTTCTTGCGTTCATTGGTTGGACCGGGAAGTGACGTCATAATCCTGTGCGATGTCATATTGCTTAGGATACCGTTTGTGCGGCTTATTTGAAAAGTCAATTTTCGTTAGCCTTTTTTAGAAGAAATGGACGAAAGAATTTAAAATGACCACTTTCTGAGGACACCATGAACACCAATAAACAATATGAGATGGCTTTCAGAAATCGGTCAAATAGCCTATTGAAACCTGGGCACTGTCTTAGCAGAAGACATAGCATAAATATAAATGTTCCTTATAGAACAGTCCGCCGCACTTGAACCTTCTTCCTCTCAACAGTTAGAACGAACATGACTGCCAAAAACCCAATCCATCGAGCAACCGTTACAATGTTTGTATTCAGGATAACGCCCCTGACGTCTATCATAACTCGTTGTTCACTTTTAAAAACAAACTAACCACATTTTTCACAGAATTTCCAGAAATTAAAGCTTTAGTTTAATATGAAATATATTATGTTTTTTAGTTTAGTATAACCATTTTTTCATGAGTAGTCACACGTTTTTATTTTATGTATACATATTAGTTATTTTAAGTTGGTATGTTAGTTGGTTCAAAGCCTGTCATGCTGTATGTACTTATATATTTGGCGTTATAGGTAGTTTGATAAATACCCATAATTGCATTGAGATGTTGTGTCTATAATGATGATTTGTACATCTTTTAACAATAAACAAACATGTTTCGTGATGTCGCTGTTTCTGGTACCCACGATGCAAGGTATCTTAGTGTGGGGGCAAAAGCAATGTATGTACCTGTATGTAAATGTTTATGTCTATGCTTGTGATGGTGCTGCCAACATATCGGTGTTGACTCCGATTTCCTATCGGGCCGGTTAACATGAAAGACACACTAGTACCTACATAATAATATGTACTTAATATATTTTAGTTAACCCGGATCCGACACCGAAATCAGGATGTCGGATGCAAACCGCAAATCAGATGATATGAAAATATATAAACGCTCCTAATCCTGTGGCTCGAAAACTTATCAGAATTGTCCACCTGTCAGAGTTTTGGAGGGAAATGCGGACGCGACCCGGACGTGCACAGCGACGATAAGTTATTTGACGGAAAACTTGGTCTTTTATTCGTAGTTTAGTACTTATTATAGTGAAAAGATATCCGTTCAGGAGAAAACCTTTTTAAGCCGAACCCAAGCTTAGGCGTAGGGCAAGCAAGAGGGTGGTGTGTAGGGAGCTTCAAATATATTTTTTGTATTTGTATGTACTTACCTAGCATTTAATTGTAAAACCAAGAGAACAAACTGTTATGCAGCTTGGGAGAAACCAACTTCGGTATTTTTCTGTATATTCATTTGAATGAACATCTTTGATCAATCAATTGACCTCAAAGTAATTAAGGGAAAATCAGTCAACCGCATATTATTATTAATAAACATAAACATTTACTATCATATTAATAAACATAATAATTTACATACAGGAATGTTCATTGCTTCTGGCCCCACACTAGGATACCCTGTGTCGCGGAGACCAGAAACAGCGACATCACAAACATGTGAACATCCAAGACCTGGTGTCTTTTTATTCTCCAGTCGGGTCTCGAACCCGGGACCTCTCACATGGTAGGCAGATACGTTAACCGCTGCGCTACAGAGGTCGTCATGGATTCTACTTACCTCTTAATTTATGGAACTGGCCTTCTCTCAGAGATAGAAGGAGAGCGTGCTCACCGCAAGTTGGCATTTTCAAGGTCTGAAGTTTTCATTAGTCACTCAGGTTTCCCCACGATGTTTCACTTCACGAGTATTTAAGTATTTAAAAAAGTTATTGGCACGTGTCAGGATTTGAACTGACGACCTCCTGTATGTGTGGTCAATCTACTGCTATAAAACCATCGTTATTTTAAAATTACCGGAAACTAAAACGTATTTGAATTATTTCGTCAGGACGGATTTGAGTTACGGCCACAAATGGCGAGTATTAATTAACCGCATCCAAATTTGACATGACGTGGATGACACAACCATTATTTTGCTGACAGTATTTCTGTTATTTCTGTACCAGGCTTTCTCACTGTAACACCATATTAAGAGTATTTTGCAGAAATATTTTTTTACAAATTTTAACCTAATTTCACTCAAGATATAGTTGTTGGTAACAGATTACGATATTTATAAATTGCTGGTACATAATGTAACATAAAAAAAAACATTTACATACAGGCACATACATTCCTTCTGACCCCACATGGTGTAGGATGCTGTCGATAGATGGCAGTCGTTAAGCCAAGTCAGAGGCCGTAGGGTTCTGACAGTAAGACCAGCCACTAGTCTTACAAGCCTCCACCAATCCAGACTTGGCCCCCGTGGTAAAATATGGCCTATACTTTCCTCAAGGAAGACACCCGTTGAGGACATAATGAGTTGATGATGATGGTTATATTTGGTATTAATAGTGGCGTTATTGTTACGGTAAGAAAGGACGACTTTGCAGCAAAGGTTGACTTTTGTCCACTGTACGTACTCTGTGTAAATTTAGAAGTGTTGTCGACTAAAGAATAAAGAGTAGCTGCGGAAATTTCTACTCTTATCTTTTGGCGCTTTCACAACGCAAGCTCTAGTTAATCCTTTGGTTGGAATTCGAAATCTCTCCGCTCCTTCCTGTACATTTTCGCCTGCTTCCAAATTATGGTTTGTTTCGTGGCCGTGTTTGTACAGGCAGGCACAATTTGCGGTGTTTTGCGACGATACTTCCACTTCAACGAGAGGGTTTTTTAATTTATCTTTATATAGTCTTTTTCTCTCTGGTGTTCTTCATATTTTGCCTCTTAACTGATCATTTAGTTTCTGTGACGTGTCTTATTGTTAGAAAAATACCATTTAATTATTTTGTTCTTGAAAACAAAAAAGTCAACAGAACAGCATCTTTGCATGATTGGACAGGGGAAGTGATTCGCAAGTCGGAATGTAAACGGGACCTAAAGCGAATACAATTTCAGTTATTTGCTCTACGATCGATCAATTTTCGTTGTGGGCTCGAAGAAAACGACTTACTTTGAAGCAACAATTGTGTCACAATACTAAGAGAATTATGCCACAAAATACTTTGCTAATAACCTAATAAATAAATTATGTAATAAGTATTCAAATGTTGTATTGCATTTTTTTTCATTTTTTTTCTTTGTTCATTTTTTTATTTTTAATATTTTTCCTCTTCACTGTTTATTGTTTCTTTGATGTGTCTTGTGGTTATATTTTTTTTTTTTATAAAAACTAAAATCAACAGAACAGCATCTTTGCATGATAGGATACGGGATGTGAACAGCAGGACGGAGTGTAAACGGGACATAGAGTGAATACTTCCATTTATTTGCTCTACAATCGATCAATCGTCGTTGTGAGCTCCAAAAAAACAACTTACTTTCAAGCCACAATTGTGTCGTAATACTAATAGAATTACGCCAAAAAATACTTTGTTACTAACATAATTATACCAGTAAATACTTGGTTGTCAATATTAAATAATTTATTGACTTTATTTGTGCAAATCCTCTCGACAAGAATTATTTATTTGCACCGATATAATGTACCAAAGTGCAGCGGCCTCCAGCGGGAATCAAACCCACGACCTATGCATTGGTAGTCAAGTTACCAGTAGACCAACCAGGCGATCGGCTATAAAGGCTACTTATTATGTACCCTGTAATTCATTTGGCTGATCTACTAACCACAGCCTGCGGTTACCCCCTCTGCATTATGTATGACGTCATAATTTGCTTGCCTTCACCCACAGAGCAGGAGTTTAGTATAAAACTGGCTCATTATGCATATAGACAAATTCAGGGGTGCAGATCTAAGATATCATCATCAGGCCATACTAGTCCACTGCTGGACATAGCCCTCCCCTAATGAGCGCCATAGCGCCCTGTCTTCAGCTTGCCGCATCCAGCATCTGCGTGCAGGTTTTCGCAGATCGTCATCTGGTTGGAGGGCATCCTACACCACGTTTGCTGAACATCAGGACGGTCGCGGTCGAGTCGCCACCGAGTCGCAGTCTCCACTTAAATCAGGACGGTCGCGGTCGAGTCGCGACCGAGTCGCGGTCTCCACTCAAGAACACGTTTACCCCAGCAGTGGTCGGTTCTTCGCGAAATATGGCCAACCCACTGCCACTTCATCATCATCAACCCATGATGTCTCCACCAAGGGGCACGGGTCTTTTCCCTGAGGAAGGTATAAGCCATACTCCACCACGTGGGCCAAGTCCGGATTGGTGGAAGCTTGTAAGACTAGTAGCTGGTCTGACTGTCAGAAGTTTTCGACCCGCCCTAAGGCCTCTGACTTGGCTTAACAACACTGCCACTACAGCTTGCTGATTCTCTGAGCTATGTCGATAATTTTTGATCTAAGATATGACCCAAAACTGACTGAAAGAAAAACACTGGCCAACTACGTGTCGGGCCACGCGCAGTAAAGGGCTCCCTAGAAAGAGGCAAAGACAGCCTTTATAATTTCATTAGCGTATTTTAAAGACGAAATGGGTTTTGTGAGAAGTTTCCCTTTTATTAGTTGTTCGTCTATAACTTGTGAAGTCTACTTAGGCGAGATAGTTTTCCTTTTAAGCTTGTTAGTGGCACTACCCTGGTTGTTTTTACGCAACTTCTTAGTACAATTTGTACGAAGTTTTTTCTTCTTTATGCTGACTGCTACTCGTTTACTTCGGCTTAGTTGACCCTACAAAGTCAACTTAGCTGTGATAGTATTTTCTTTTGACTTAAAAGGGAAGAATAGCTTCGCGATCCTAGCGAAATAGGTATTTAGGAAAACATTCATTTTTGATCACAAAAATTACGTTACTTGAGGTGCTTGTAAGTTTGAATTATAGCAAATTTTGAAAAAAAGCTATAAACCTAGTTTATGGTGTTAATAACATACTAAAAAAATATGGAGATTGGAAAATATTTAGAAGTGGTAAAACGTTTTCTCTTTTTGTATGGACGAGCACGTGCTATTCTTCCCTCTTAATTTTATTAAATGTGCCACTACTATGAAATTTTGCATATTTTTACTTGCAACCGTTTGGTTGGGAGAAAAAAGAGGTGCTACCCGGTCTTTTTAAAAATGAGCTTCAAAGAGGTTTTTAGAGCAGCTGTGAGGTTGAACCTGGTGTGTAAAGCAGGTAAAAACTACCTATAACATACCGAGAGAGTTTAATAGATCTAAAATGTCACCCAAAGCATGAAAGTGTAAATAAGCGTACAAAACCAAACCATGTCTTAAACTAATGTAGGTACCTAGTGTAATGTTTTAAAAAAAATCAAATCTGAACAATGTATTACATGAACAAAATGACCAGGGGAATTTTGTTGTAAAGTGCTCTTAGATAAACAAAAAAAAGGTTTCCATGACAGAAAGGGGGAGGGGGGGTTCGAGAGAGCCCCACAGAGCGTGGGTGGCTCCACGCTGTGCGCGCATACATACGCAAATGCGTGTGTATTTATCACACTAATATTATAAAGGCGAAAGTTTGTGAGTGTGAATGTTTGTTACTTCTTCACGTCTAAACGGCTGGAGCGATTTTAATAAAATTTGGTATGGAGTTAGGTGACACCCTGGATTAACACATAAACTACGTTTTACTGCGGGAAAATATCTTATTCCCATGGGAAAATTAATGAAAATAAATTCGCGAATAATGTATGGAGAACTTTGTACATAACTTTATCAAAAAATTGTTTACTGTTCATACACAATTTATTTTCCCTAATAAACTGCTCGTAACACCGCGGGGCAAAGCTAGTATAATAATATCTTTTTAAGATAATTTTCAACATTTAACAAAAATTTATATACCTATTTGTTATGTTTGCTAACGACCTCTGTGGCGTAATGGTTAGCGCATCTGACTACCATGCGAGAGGTCCCGGGATCGAATCCCGGCTGGGGACAAAAAAAATCCCAGGTCTTGGATGTTTACATGTTTGTGACGTCGCTGTTTCTGGTTCCCACGACACAGGGTATCCTAGTGTGGGGCCAGAAGCAATGTATGTGCCTGTATGTAAATGTAAATATGTAAAAAAAATATGTAAAAATATGTTATGACTACGAATCGCTCGTAGCCCCGGCTGCCTGAGTGACCTTAAATGATCACGAAGGTTAAGCAACATTGGGCGTGTTCAGTCCATGGATGGGTGACCGTCTATGACTAACGCTAGTAGCATTTTTCCGAGCGATTCCGTGCTTTGCAAGGCACGTTAAACAGTTGGTGCCGGCTGCCGTCGATAGATAACAGTCGTTAAGCCAAGTCAGAGGCCTTAGTAGTGCGGCTTGAAAACTTCTGACAGTAAGACCAGCCGCTAGTCTTATAAGCCTCCACCAATCCGGACTTGGCCCCCGTGGTAGAGTATGGCCTATGGCCTATACCTTCCTCAAGGAAGGGACCCGTGCCCCACGGTGGGGACATAATGGGTTGATGATGATGACTGCGTTTAAACATTTTTCTTTACTCTATAAGCCCTGCTAGGGAACACCTTCTTGCGGTATTCCACCTCTACGGTATTCTGCTTAGCTCAGCCTGTCACATCACATTGTTGGCAAACTCATTTATCTCGGGAGCGCTTTAAGCAAATTCGGTTAAAATCGATTCGACGCCTCCGCGCCGACGACATAATGGCGTGTGAGTACCTTAATGTACTTGCCCTTCTGTGGAATCCACATATCAGCCTATTATGGCCCGTCTGCATGACTCGTGAATACTTAAAAAAAAAATTAAAAAATATTCCGAGGCAGAGAAACTAAGTATCACACTCTTAAAATTGCAATAACTTTTTAAGTACACAAGATATACTTTCGAAGTAAAAAGGACTCGAAAAAGAGTTTTATACTGCATATAAAAACTTCATAGTCGGTAACCTAAGATATGCTTTCGAGATAATTTCTAAGATATGCCCGAAAAAACTTTAATAACAAAAATAATCATACTTCGTTTTACCGTTTTTTTTTTTGTCTGTTTTTGTTTTCAAATTTTTCCTTGATCGATACGCTATTGTTACGCTAAGTAAGATAAACTTGCTGAGAAATCAAGTTAAGCGATGTTACGGGAAACACAGGTTACACAGAATGGCGCTCCAGTAACTGGAGTTGCAGCACGACTTATTCCCTTAGATATTCCATTCATTATAATGACGAATATTGCATTACTTATATCTTGATTTCTCAGCAAATTATACAAAAAGTCTTTACTGTTCCAGCGCCCCACGTTTTTACAATCAAATACAACAACTTGAACGATCCATAATTTATTTTTTGTTTTTTAATAAAAAAATGTAACTAATGTACAGTTTACTATAGTTTAAAAGAAAGCTGATAAAATTTGCTATAATACGTTTTTTAGTTTAAATCTCTAACTCCCATAGTTTAGAAAAAAAATAATTTAAAAGTGTGATACTTACTTTTGCAGGCCAGTGTAGTTTAAAAAAAATTGACCTAAAAACACTTACAGTGCCACAAAGTTTTTTGTTCAGGTGGACAAAATTGTAACCAACTTATAAATTGTAAATCCTGTTCCCCATTTTTTGTTTTATTTATTCACTTACTAACATTTATAGAAATATTTTCATTAAAATTGAAAGACGGGTTGAAATATTCTCATAAGAGGTTTTCAATTCAAATTATAATTCAAAAATTCTGTTTTATATACCCAGTGTGCACTTGTCCAGTAAAAATTTTGTCTGGGTAAATTTCTCAAATTTTACTACTAAATTCTCCACTAGCGCCGCTACCAACTGAACAGATAAGATGGTGGCACTGTAAGCATCCGATTGACTCAAATTCTTGACCGGGCCTCGTTCGCTTGTGATTGGCTATAGTATTGTCTAACCATGGCTATCTGTGAAAACTTTTTGTTGGCTTACTGTTTCTATGTGTGTAAATTTTAGTGTGCTAATGATAATCGCTCGTAGCCTGGGCTGCCTGAGTGATCTTGAACGATCACTAAGGTTAAGCAACATACGGCGCGTTCAGTCCATGGATGGGTCACCGTCTATGACTAACGCTAGTGGCATTTTTTCCGGGCGATACCGTGCTTCGCAAGGTACGTTAAGCAGTTGGTGCCGGCTGTCGTCGATAGATGGCAGTCGTTAAGCCAAGTCAGAGGCCTTTAGGGGCGGCTTGAAAACTTCTAACAGTAAGACCAGCCACTAGTCTTACAAGCCTCCACCAATCCGGACTTGGCCCCCGTGGTGGAGTATGGCCTATACCTTCCTCAGGGAAGAGACCCGTGCCCCTCGGTGGGGACATAATGGATTGATGATGATGAATGATAAGCTGTAAGTTTTCCTTAGAAAATAATAAAATAAACCTCAGGATATTTTTTTTCTCTTTTTTTTTGGCGAAGTTGTACTGGACAATCAGTGCACTGGGAATATAAAACAGAATTTTTGAATTATAATTTGAATTGAAAACCTATTCTTTTTTTGAAGTTGGCTGAAAAGTCAAGTAAAACTATGAAAACACATAACAAACATTCCAACCTGTCACCTCTGTAAGCCCATAACATTTAAAAAGTTGCATGAAATTTTTAACTTGTGGTTGTACTTGGTTGTACATAACTACTGTGTACAACGTGTCCCGAAATTCAACGATAAGTTAGAATTGAAAGAAAAAAATCAATTATTTTTTTTCGCGTGGAAAAATACCACTAGCGTTAAGTATGATTTACACAGGGTCAGTAGACAAGTCAGTCGCAGCGCCAATGTCGGCGCCGCGACTGACTTTAACTGTTTACATGAAGTAAGTAGTAGTGGTGCGTTTCTCACGGTGAGCACACGTGTGTGAAGTCAGTTGGAAAAATGAATTCGCGAAAACAACTGAAACGACGATTTAATTATTTGTTGAAAAATTTATCAATTTTGCTGTTGAATGAGTTAATAGAAATGGCAGAAAATGAGATAACTAAAAATAAACTACAATGGGTAAGAAAATGGATTGACGATAGAAACGAAACTGGTGGCTCTGCTTTGTTGCTGAAGCAATTGCGATTTGAAGATCCTGCGGAGTACAAACTGGCTATGAGGATGTCACCACAGAATTTTGACGAATTGCTGTCAATGATATCGAGCTCTATTCAACGACATGATACATTCATGAGAGATGCTTTACCAGCCAAAATTAAACTGGAAATAACGCTGACATTTTTGGCTTCAGGAATGAACTATCGGTTATTTTCACTTTAAGCTTCTTCGTTGATCGTGGTGCTGTAATTCAAACCTGAGGGTGTAATAATAACCTGCCTGGGGTTTTCAAATATGGGGTTCGTTGATCAATCGGAAGGATGAAATCCTAAAGAGCTGTTGCTAGTGGCAGGCTCGGCAACCTCTGGCGGGTAAAATTTTATGGTGTTGTCGCTTGATGCAGTCATTGGGTTGGGCTCCAGGGAGTAAAATCCCATGCTACTTGTGCTGCTTGTTGTAGTTGCTGCCGGTCTAGGGATAAAATAGTTAGGAGATGAAGAGTGTGCATTTTCTGCATAGTTCTTTTGTTGCATATCAGCCAATCTAGCTTTGGGTAATATTTTTTGGATCTCTTCTTGTGCAATAACAGATTGTTCTTCAGACAGTTTTTTTAGTTGAGCCGCCACATGTTTACCGAAAATATCAGCGTGAGACTCTTCTTCAGATGGTGACATATTAACATCATTTGACACACTTTTTAAATCCTTTATCATGGTGGCCATCTGAGATATTTTGGAGCGTTTTGATCACGGAGGCCCAGATTGATTGGGAGCTGTCACAGAATTTCGAACTGGCGTCTGGATGGCTTGAGTTGGCGTTTCAGTAGAATTATCATTATTTTCAGTAGATCTTGATACATTTTCAGCTCCTTCACCAACACCCTCAGCTTCACTGAACACACTCGTTGCTGGTTCCTGAGTTATCCTGTTAATGAGAATAAAATGAATGTTTAATAAATCATTAGTTGATGATAATACGTATTTAGGTTGTAATTATTATTTTTTATTTACAGATTCCAGAACGAGAGGAAGAATGGAAAGTTATTGAAGACGGTTTCAATACCAAGTGGAATTTCCCTTCATGTTATGGAGCAATCGATGGGAAGCATATTATAATTAAAGCTCCTCCAAATAGTGGAAGTGAATTTTATAATTATAAAAAAACCAATAGTACAGTATTGTTAGCACTTGTAGACCACGACTGTTGTTTTTCATATATAACGGAAACGCCTCTGATGGAGGTGTTTTCAAAAATTCCTCATTGTATCGTCGGTTGGAAGATGGATTGCTTCCTACAAATGGTGTATTAGTTGGTGATCCCTATCCAGGTACGCAGCTAAGTACTGCCGAAAAAGTCTTTAACAACAGGTTGTCGCGTGCAAGGCGCATAAGTGAAAATGCTTTTGGTACACTGGTTTCTAGATTCCGAGTGTTCGAAAAAGCAATTCCAACCCATGTGGACACAGTTGATGCCATTCTCTGTGCAGCCTGTGCCCTGCATAATTGGTTGCGAAAGCGTTCAAGTTCCTACATAACATCTACTTGTGTAGACAGAGAGGACAATGATGGACAAATAATAGAAGGAACATGGAGATCGGAAATAAATCCACTACCAAGCATTTCAGAACAACAAAGAGGCAACCATTCCATGACTGCTAAAGAAAAAAGAGACCTATATAGGAACTTCTTTATGACTGCTGGAAGTGTGCCATGGCAATTGGATAGAATTCATTAATTTTGTATAGGTACCTAGGATGGAAATAAAATAAGTTACAATAAATACTTACCATTGTTTTCCTTTTTACAATAGCATTTTTTATAAAGCCGTCCAGTTCTTGAAACCACTTGACTTTTGGGACATATACGTTCCCACCAGCGCCAGATCTGGTGGATTTTTGTATCTCGTTGAGCTCTAAATAATATGTAGCCCTTGTGGCTTTAATTTTATTTTACTTCAGTAGAAGTGAGCCCTTCGATTTGCATTTGTTGAGCCATATTTTGCAACGCTGTTGACCGCATTTCTTTATTGCGGTAATTTGGGGATTTAATATCCCAAAGGCACTCGTTTTCGCCATATAATTGCACCAATTTTAAGGTTTCGTCTTTGCTAAGCTTACGCGTCATTTTTATCGCCAGCGAAAAAAACGTGGTCACTCTACAACGCAGCGGCAGTGACTAACCACGCACTGACTTGTCTGTTTACACGGGGTTTATTTGGCTGGCTATTTGGGGCACCAACTGACTTTAAAATATTCGTGTCCGAATATTCAAGTCAGCGCTGACTTCAAGCCACTGTACTGACTTCAAATCAGCTTACACAGGGTTTTTTTCGGGTCAGCACTGACTTGCCTCGAATTTGTAGTCAGTTACTGACCCTGTGTAAATCGTCTCTTAGTTATAGACGGTGACCCATCCATGCACTGAACGCGCCCTATGTTGCTTAACCTTCGTGATCGCTTAACACCATTACAGTCCCCATACCAAAGTCTGAAAGTCACTAGAAAGTCCAAAATAGTTAAAGACGAAGTTTTCATACTACACCGTGAGCCCAATATAGTATCACAAACTTGACAGTAAAGTCAGAGGTGACGCTACATTGGGCCCACTGGACTGTAGTGTTAAGATCACTCAGGCAGCCGGGGCTACGAGCAATTCAATTTTTTAATAATTATTAAATAATCTCAACTCTAAGCCTAGGCGCACACTAGCGACACGCGACAGGTGACAGCTCGGTGACTAGACACGACGACAGGCTACGGCCGTCAATTTTCATATATTTTGTTCGTATCTCCGCACACTTGGCGTCAGAGTCGCAGAGCCGCGACGACAAGACGCCAGAAGCAAATGACAATGTCGCGTCTGAGGCGGCGACTTGACGCGGCGACAAGTCGCCCTGTTTGCGATGGCTCTAAACAAGTTTTTTAAGTAGGTCTTTACAGGTGTAATATTTTGTTAATAAATTCATAACAGCGGCTTTACGCTGTACGTCACGTAGTACGTTTGCATACATACAACTCTTTGAGCTATATGAATACTCGTAAACTCACGTGTTTTAGAGATTGCGGTAAGGTCGCGATTACACTGTGCGACTCGTCTTCTTACTGCCGGATTTTGGTTGTAAAATTTCGACCCAGTTGAGAACTTCCGCTTAATGGTCTTGTAACCTTGGTGGTAAAATCTCTATTTATTTATCAACTAGCTTTCGCCCGCGACTCCGTCCGCGTGGACTTTAGTTCAAAATTTTGCAACCCCGTTCACTCCCTTAAGGGTTAAATTTAGAAAAAACGACGAAACACGTGTTTAATCAATTGTGTTGAAGAGTATTTATTTTGAGTTTCAAGAAAATTAGACTACATTTTTTATAGCTCCCATACAAATTTTGGCAACCCTTTTCGCCCCCTTCGGGGTTGAATTTCAAAAAATCCCGTCTTATGCCTTGCCTACATTATATATAGACCCTCTGTGCAAAATTTCAGGTTATTCACCAACTGGACACACATGACTGGACACACCTGTGTCGAGTTGGTTAAACTCAAATTAGTATCATTTATTCTTTCGTCATCTGGACACACCAAGATTTTTATGTGTGTCCAGATGGTGAAAGCTAAAATAATATTTTTTATGTTTTCACCAACTGGACACACTCTGTTTTTTTGCAGAAAAGGGTACAGTCAGGTTAACAATCGTCTCGCTCATGGAATTATTGAACACTGACAATGATCGCAATCATAGTGTTCATGCTGATAGTTTCAATTTTTTTTCTTGCTATAGGACCTTCATTATAACTTTTATTCCCTGAATCTCGATTCCCATAATGTCACTTTGCGAGTTACTTTAATTCCCAGTACTTCGCTCCTTGCTTCACAGAGGTTTCCAGTACACCCCGTCGCACTTATGGTATAGTCCAGAGCGGTTAAAAGTACTAGCGTAACACAAGTTAGTAGGTAGTAGTAGTAAACAACCCTGTTTATTACTGCACAGTATTAAGCATCACCATGACCTAAGCCGCATGTTTTTCATGAGATTTTATTTTAGCCGCAATCTCTTACATACTTCAGCTACCCTAGTACTTTTGTACTATTTACGGTAAAATTATTGTAAAATTACCCGTTTCCAGCGGTGGAACGTTTGATGGAGGATGATAATTGTGACAGAAAACATTCTGCGCATGACTGTACTTCGTCATAAATTCGGGTAAAATTCGAATGTGTGTCCAGTTGACGAAAACATTAAAACTATTTAAATACGTTTCACCATCTGGACACAGATAAAAATCTTTGTGTGTCCAGATGACGAAAGAATAAATGATACTAATTTGAATTTAACCAACTCGACACAGGTGTTTCCAGTCATGTGTGTCCAGTTGGTGAATAACCCAAAATTTCAGCTTCCTAGTCCAACGGCTTGGGCTGGGCGTTGATGAGTGAATGAATCAGTCAGTCAGGACTTTGAATTTTATTTATATAGAAGATGAAGGAAGGATTTCTGTCTTATTATGACATACATACATACATAAGCACACGCTTATATCCCAGAGGGGCAGGCAGAGACTAGGGACTGCCACCTGCCACGATCGAAGTTCCAATTTGGTCGAAGTATGTGCCCCTGGGGCGTCTCTTACCAACCCTTCTACTCACATTCGCTCGATATATTTGCTTTTTATTTATTTTGATTCTTTATTGCATAAATTACAAGGTAAATTTACAAGGGTGTGCTTAATGTGAGAAGCATTGTCTTCCAGCAAACCTTTGCTTATTTTATTTTATTCAAAATTGTATTTGTTGTGGAAGAGACTGGCGATAGGTAGTGCCAGAAAAAGGTGAAATATAATAATCTTACATAAACACAACGAAACACATGCGTTGGTGTGTTTCATATTTAAAAAACAAAACAAAGAAAAAAATAAATAGTGAATAAATTTATTGCCAAAACCATTTTCCATTTTCCAGCTGATCCTTGGCCGTCCTCTCTTTCGTAAAAACTTTACAAAATAAAATGCTTTGTGTTCAATCAAGTTTTGTACAGAATCAGAATCAAGTGATGAAAATCAATTCAGCTATTTGATACACACTATTAAAACAGTGAACGATTCCATTTACTTGAGACGTCATTAAAATCTACGTGATATAATTTTTTTTTTATAAAAAACTGATATTTAAATGTTAAAAAGAATATTCTTCTTGTAACGTGACACGCGAGGTAATTAAGCCTAACTCTCTCTCTCTCTCTCTCTCTCTGAGAGAAAACTGGCAGTGAGATGTATGTAAGCTACAGAAAAAATAAAAATAACTACATTTCCTTGAAAATTCCCCTTGGTAAATAAAAGCTAGCAACCAGGACTTGAATCACAGAAGACGCTTCGAGTATAAAAAAAGCATACAGAAGGTCGGCCCTCTTTGGGCCCTCTCATTATAGAAACATAATATCAAACTGTCCAATTTTAGTGAACTGACGACAGTTCTCAGGGAGAAAGCTCAGGAGAAGCGCTTCCCGCGGCTGTCCGGGGCAGCACCTACTGATCCACTACCTTTTGCCTTATTATAAACCTAGTTTAGTCTTTAATTTGTTGTATTTATTAAAAGTTATTTTGATGAGGCAATAAAAACTTTTTCATCTTATCTCATCTCATCTTATCTTATATTTAATTAAGTTAATTCCTGATTCACTTCTTTGCTTGTTTGTCGGAAGAGTCCGAATAGGTTTCGCTCTGATTTGCAGAGCTTTATCATTGTGAGTAGAAACGGAGCTCGCAGTGGCTCGTCTCGTCCAGAGACAAGCCACCATCAATCAACTCACCGTGATTAAGCTCTGCAAGTCAAAGCAAAACCTGGTCGGACTCATCCGGCAAAAAATTAAGTAAGTGTCTCCGGAATTAAGTTAATAATGTGGAGTGCTTACAAAAGTTTTAGTTTAATAATACTCTTTATTATACACCCGCTCGCTCGAGTCGTTGTAGCCCCGGCCATCCGAGTGATCTTAAACGATCACGAAGGTTAAACAACATAAGGCGCGTTCTGTGATGAGTGACCGTTCTATGACTAAGCTAGTGGGATTTTTACCAGCGGTTCAGTACTTCGCAAGGCATCTTAAGCAGTTGCTACCGGCTGCCGTCGATTAGCCGTCCTAATACCTCTGACTTGGCAGTCGTAAAGCCAAGTAAGAGGTCTTAGGACGGCTTGAAAACTTCTGGCAGTAAGACCAGCCACTAGTCTTATACGCCTCCACCAATACGGACTTGGCTCCCGTGGTGGAGTATGCCCTATACCTTCCCCAGGGAAGACACTCGTGCCCCTCGGTGGGGACATAATGGGTTGATGATGATTACACGCAACACATTATAAAATTACTAACTTACTTAGTACTCAAATAAATACAACTGAATATACGAACTAATTTGTATTATTATTGCCAAATGATGTTACATTTATTTAAATGATACATAATAGTGTACACTTGAAATCTAGCGGTAGTGGGCGTTGACATCTGAGATACATTTGTTATCACTAGTTCAGATGTCATCGTTTTAAAATTGGTGGTTTATATTAACTTAAAAAATGTGACATAAATAAAACAAACCAGTGGCGACTCGTAAATGAATGAATGTACATATAATGCATTACAAGCACAAATGCTCTAGAATAATGAATGTACCTGTTCTCATGTTAATAGTGAATAGATTACTGATTAGAAAAATAAAAGACACTTTACACATGTCATTTTTCTTAATAAATGTCATTAAGAAAAATGTGTTGTGTTTTTAATTTTTCTATACGCAACATAGCTGAGCTTCTGAATCTTCATGTTCAGTCCGGAGGCATTCGAAATTGTCTTTGCGGCGCGAGTAATTTTGTAATTCGGGCGAAATAAAACCCAACACGTAGGGTTATGTCAGCGGTGCTCCCGTTTTATTTTCACTTGCTATTTGTTCCTCCGCGCAGAAAATAAAAGAAAAGGCGAAATGTTTACTTAAAGAACCCCGAAGTTGTTAGTTTCACAATTAAAAGATTACGTGGAGAAGAAACTAAGAAATAAAGTTCACATTAATATTGTTTTTAAAACAGGTTTAGCTTTATTAACAGAGTTTTCCTTATGTTTTACAAGAAGTATTTCTCCGCGGACGTTAACAAAGTTGTAAGCTCAAGAGCGCTTTCACATTTAGGCGACTTTAGCACGCGAATTTATACGCGAACACGAATTTAGACTTGAGACAACTATTCGCATTGAGTTTCGCGCGTATGTCACGCGACAGTCGCGCTGCTGATAATTTCATACTATAAACGCCAGCGCGGCAGCGGCGCGGACGCGGCAGTCCCGTGCGCTTATACTGCATTCAGTAAGCGCTTGGTAAGCGCCGAGCTATTGTTCTAAGCGCACGTGAGGCAGCAAAATGAGCAAGTTCGACACCTTAAGATGTTTATTCATCATCAGCCCATTATGTCCCCACCGAGGGGCAGGGGTCTCTTCCCTGAGGAAGGCATTATGCCACCCGCCTAGAAAAAGGTGGTTCGAAAAAATTCTGGGAAGAAAAGATGAAAAAATGAAAATTATTAATGAAAATTTTGAATTGTGTGAAATTTTCTATTGTTTATATTTTTGTGATGACGTTGTTTTTCGTTCCCACGACAGAGGGTATCCTAGTGTAGAACCAAAAGCAATGTATGTGCCTGTAGGTAAATATTTACGTTTGCGACTTCACAACAAAACCTTTATCCTTACCTTTTGAATGAAATGTCCTTAATCCTCTTGAAGTAATAGACTTGAGCATTCAACCAACACGTCGAGCATTGGTTGTTTCTAAATTTGACAAATTCAATAACGAAAAAGCTAAATATAAAGCAAAGTTTGATTTTTTTTATAAAATTTATATACGCTAAATACTCGTCGATAGACGGCAGTCGTTTAGCCAAGTCAGAGGCCTCAGGGCGGCTTTGAAACTTCTGACAGTAAGACCTGCCTCTAGTCTTACAAACCTCCACCAATCCGGACTTGGCCCCCGTGGTGGAGTATGGCCTATACCTTCCTCAGGGAAGAGACCCGTGCCCCTTGGTGGGGACATAATGGGTTGATGATGAAATACTCGTCATCACTCTGTTTCTTAACATAATTTCTTCTTAACATTTTTTAACCGAAACGTTCCGAAACTGATTCATCGATTTTTATGATTTTTTGGTTTGAAAATAGGTCATCGGCTAATGCGCTGGTAGCAGAGCGGTATAACGCCGCCTTCTCATTATTGATGTCTTGGGTTCGAATTTCAGTATACATACATGTTACATTCATACCGTTGCATAACGGTATAAATACCGTTGAAGATGTTTTGTAAGTTATGTAAAATATGAAGTTTTAGTAGCAAAATAACAGCGGAAGTGAAGGAAACTATTGCGAGGAGACCCTATTGTCTGAGTTATTTTAGTGCTTACTACACTACACAATGGCCCAACTATGAGGCTAACTGCGAACATCTCAAACCTAACTAGGTCGGTCGTACGCTAATTAATATAACAAAACAACGTTTGTCAAATCAGTAAGGTGTAAGATGCTGGTGGTAGAACAATGATAAAATTTGCTCAGCAAGGCAAAAAGCTCGAAGCTTTACTGTCGCTTCGCTAGAATGCTTGCTGAAAAGTTCCTGTTTATTCTACAGTCTGTTGATGATGTTCTTATAATGACGATCTTCTAACAAAATGTGTAGAGACATCTGTAACTAAGTTCATATATATTAGCGTGGCCGGCAAACGTTGTTTCGCCATATACATTATTTGTAGGGATTATAAAAAAAAAAATTGGGGTGGATCACTAAATATAAAATTTCATCAAAATCAGTCAAGCTGTTTCGAAGAAGTATGCACACTTACACTGTGACACGAAAATTTTATACCTAAATTAGATTTTACAAGAACTTAGAAAAAAAATGCTGCGACCTGCCCAGCTGTTTGCTCAAGTTATTTGCCGGGCACTATACACAGCTTAAGTATTAACTCAAAGGTAGATTAAAGGTAGGAGATTGTAAATACTTAATTCAGGTATTGAGTCGCTAACGAGCACTGCCGGAGTTAAAACCGCAAAACCGTATCTTCAATTATCTCGTAACTAACACAGCCTTTTAATGAATTGGACATTTCACAAAGGATCTTGCCACTCGCTAATGGTCTAATATAATGATATAAGCTTTTGTACAACGCTTTGTCCGCGTGGGCGTTTTTTCATAAAAATAAAATAGTTAATCAAATACTATATTTTCATGTATTCCATACAATAATTACCTGACCCAGCAAACGTTGTTGTGCCATATATATTTTTTCACTTAGGGCTGTGAAAAATGGGTAATAACCTTTTTTCAGCATAAAGATATATCTTATAGCAGCCCAAATAGGCCTTTTGACCGATTTCTGAAAGTCATCTCATAATGTTTGTTGGTGTTCTTGGAGTCCTCATAAAGTGGTCATTTTAAATTCTTTCGTATATTTATTCTAAAAAAGGCAAACGAAAATTTACTTTTCAAATAAGCCGCCAAAACGCTATCTTAGGAAAAATGGGGTCGCACAGGAATTATGACGTCACTTCCCGGCAAACCAACCAATGAACGTAAGAAAGAATGAATGACAGACGCCATTGTTACTGCCATGTGACGTCATCATAGAATCGGCCAATCCAGGCCGTTTTCGAAACAATGACGGCAGATACAAATTATCCAATTTTATCTTGTTTTTTTTTCAAAATCATAAATGATTTTTTTAGTTAAAATTTCTTAAAGCGGTTTTAAGACACATAAAATTTATACGAATACGTATAAATAATACTGTTTGATATTCTGTCAGTTCCCGGCCGCAACCTAATATTTACTTTGCAAATAGAGAAAAAAACTCCGTGTCAAATGTGAACCTACGACGCCGTGTTGCCAAACAAAACAAGCTAAGAGAAAAGAGTAAAGTCATTCGAAAGGTGGGTCTGAGAGCTACGTGCGACTTATATGAAAAATGCGCTGATGTTTACTATGAGGCCTTAACAAACAAAAGAATATGGAATTCTAGAAGCGACTCATTCATAGGGCTGATTTCTGGATTGAGAATTTTGCTAAGTAATTACATAACTCTAGTGCTATCTCGTCAAATTTATTTAGAAAAGAGAGTGACAGCACGTTACTTAAAGTATTTACTTAGTGTAAATTCTCAATTCAGAAATCGGCTCTTAGACTTAACAGGAAATCGGGCAGCAGAGTCCAATAAACACATACATGCTCAGAAGACTACCAATAGTTTACTATAGACTATATTTATCTAAATATGGTTGCTCTATGACTATATTTATAAAAGGAAGGTTTTTAATATATTTCATACCTAACTTAATTAATTAATAACTAAACTTTTGACTGACAGCTATTGCTTAGTAGACTACAAAATAGAGAAAAGTTGCTATTGTCGCGGTAATATCATTCTTCAGAACATCTGTGCTTATTGGACTTTGCGTCATTCAGTCATTCAGCAAATTCACCAAACATTTGTCCACGATGTCAAATTAAAATTAATAATAAAAAAATAAAAACAATGTTACGAAGCCAGTCAGTCAAACAAACCTCCCCGAGACACATCCAACCAAAAGATACCAAAGACGCTGACATGACAGTGACAGCATTACCGCGCTGCACGCTGAGGGACATCCTTTGCATCAGAAACGCCCCTGAGCGGTAGTCAAAGCCACGGTTCTTGAGACGTTGCCCTGTCCCCTTAACAATAGCAGTACATTGGCATTTCAATGGCATTAGTTAAAGCGGTGGTGGCGTAGTGGGGTTGACCCTTGCTTCTCGATCATGAGGGTCTGGGTTCGAACCACGCATGTACCAATGACTTTTAGTTACGTACATTTGTTTGTACAGCAACACCATTCGCTGATAAATTGTGCCCGGATAACGGCGACAGGCTTGCCACTTGTCACGTTTGGGACCTATTAAACTCGGCAAAACGTGGGTCCTGTTCTAGAGACTGGTGCCTCTGCCTACCCCTTCGGGGATAACGGGCGTGAGTTTATTTATTTTATTATATTTTTATTTAGTCTCACGTGCACGTACGTGGAAGCGTACTGAGATTTTTAACGACGGTATGAAAATGGATACTTGTTGTACCTTAGGAAAAATAAATTTAAGGGTGTGGAAAGTGTTGAAAGTTCTGTGTATTTAAAGAATTAATCATAATCAAGATAATAAATCAGCCAGCCCGAATTCGTCCAGCGCTGTGCAGTTTTTTTTTTTAATAGTAGCGACACTAAAAAATATACATTATGGACGTATTTTACGTCTCATTGGCGGTAAAGGCGGCATTTGACTTAAAATTATTCGGGCGCTAGTGTTTTGTCAAGTATTTATTTATTAGCATTTTTTTATACATCTCACTTCTGATTCTGCACCGAGTTTACTCAAGTTAACTGCCGTGCATTAAAAAAATTAATGTTATTATTGGCGTCACAGACAAAATTTTTCCCATTTCTTCCATTCTTTTATAATAATTACTACCTTTGTGGCACAGCGGATAATAGCGCATCTGCCTACCATGTGAGAGGTCCCAGGTTCGAACCCCTGGGGTACAAAAAACCGCAGGTCTTGGATGTTTACATGTTTGTGATGTCGCTGTTTCTGGTTCCCACGACACAAGGTATCCTAGTGCGGCAATGTGCCTGTATGTAAATGTGTATATTTATTAAAAAGTCTTTGATCGTGCAACCTATTTCGATCATTGGTGAATAACCAGTACGCTTAATCCTGTTTTTTTTGTATTATTATTGTACAAAAAATGTTACTGTTATTCTACTGTTAACAGGCACCTACTGCCAGTTGGCCAAAGTGCAAAAAAAACTGACAACTGTTAACAGCTTAACAGTTTATTAGCTTGCGAGAAATCGGGGAGTAAGCAATTTTCTCCTTTTTTATTACTTCTACACAACTGTTTGTCTATACATATTAACCCGTAGAATTTTCGGGGGGGCCGATAGCTTCACCATAATAATGGTTTTTAATTGTTTTTTTTTTCACGTTCCTAACGCAAGATTGTAAGCAACTTTATGGCATATTGTGTTCATGAAAGTTAATCACCTAAAGTATTAGGCAGAAGCCTAAGGCCCTGTTTCACAATGTTCAAGTAAAGTTCCAAATAAGCTATCCGCAACCAGGGCTGCCGTTTGTTCTAAATTTAAATAAATTTTCCTATATTGCGTGTGTCCGTTTATGGCTTCAAATTTAGAACAAACGGCAGCCCTGGTTGCGGATAGCTTATCCGGAATTTTATAAATGTAGATTGTAAAACAGACCCTTATACTAATATTATACTTATACTATACCCTTATAACCCTTATACTATAAAGGACTAGAGATAAAACTTTTCTCCGACATCGAGCTAAAGTGAATTCCTACCTTATTCCTCGGCTTGCGTTCGCGGTCGCGGCTCCACTTACGGTAGATTGGTAGAAGGTATGTTCGTCCTATTTTATTATCTCCTTTTGTACTTAATTTTTCTTAAGTACTAGACATTATGACGACCTATGTGGCGCAGCGGTTAGCACATCTGTTACCATGCGAGAGGTCCCGGGTTCGAAACCCGGATGGGAAAAAAAAACCATGTCTTGGATGTTTACATGTTTGTGACGTCACTGTTTCTGGTTCCCACAAAACAGTGTATCCTAGTGTGGGGACAGAAGCAATGTATGTGCCTGTATGTAAATGTTATGTTTATGTTATTATTAATTTTATTCCACATACACATGATTCGCAGAGCTCAATCATGGTGAGCAGAGACGGAGCTCGCGTCGTCGGTTGCTCATCTTTGAATAATCGCGCTATTAAGTTTTTCTGGGTTAGATCAAATACTACGTTCACGAAGTACTTAAACATTAATCCATTGCCTTATGACCTTCAAAAGAACAATTAGAACCATTGTTATGGTGAGATAAGATAAGATAAGAATATTCTTTATTTCACACAAGAAACAAGAGATAGAAATAAAAGTTATTATTACAAGTATAAAGGTACATAAGTGGCCTTATTGGGCCGTTCGGCCCGTCCAGCAAAAATTCTAAAGGTTATCCTAAGCTTACTTACAGCGCTGGTTTAGCGACCCGAAGTGTGTCTGGGCCTCTGATACAAGAAGTCAAGTGTTGTCTCTGTCCATGCACTGAACGCGCCCTATGTTGCTTAACACTCGTGATTTGTTTAAGATCGCTAAGGCAGCCGGGGCTACAAGCGATACAGTGCTATCAAATCATTGTTTTTACTAAGAAACGGTATTTTTAATGAAAACAATATAATCTGTCAAACTGTATCGCTCGTAGCCTAGTCGTAGTTTTCAGATAATTATGTTAAGGTGAAAGTGTCATAAAACATAGGTTAAAATAATAATATTTCTCTTCTTTTTAATTACTCATAGTATGCCTCTACTGATTTAAGTGTAGAGAAAACGTTCTTTGAAATTAGTGAAGCGCCCAAATGCTATAATTTCTGCATACTGACTTCATGTTGGCTAATTGAATTCAGTGTCAATTATGACACGGTACTTAAATCATGTTTGAAGTGGCGCAACTCACAAGTCAGCCTTAGGGAAAAGTAAGTGTCAAATTCGAAAGAGAGTAACTTGTACCCATATACTATGTTTCCATCCATATTGGCATTCCACAAGTTACTTAGGAGAGAAAAATTGTGGAATTCTCTGAATTGTTCTTAAAATTGATGGTCAAGGAGACAGTTCCAATTTTTCACAGCACATTCACGAATAAACTAATGTTTACTATCACAATTTGTTTTCTCGTCTTTCCATATAGATCAGAGAACACTTTATTGTACATAAAAAAGGAAACCATGGAAGTAAGGAAGCGATACATTTTCCACGAAATAAAAAACTTCATAATATTTTCAAAACGATAGTTTTATTTCTGACTAGAAATCACCAAGTACCAAACAAAAGTGGTTGGCTTCACATTGCTTCAGAGACACCAAAGTTTTAGAAAAAAGTATGTACAACATTAAATAGTTTTTTATAGAACACTAACATATTTACCCTAAAATCTCAATCAATCAAAGTCTAAACTCTATTAGTGCAAGTATGTACAATGACAGACAGTCGGTCACGTAACACGTTTTTTTTATCATTCTTTTGACGCCTGGAAGGCTTTAAAGGTGCAGACACAAAACATTAATGCAATTAAATTACCAAGTTCATGCATGTGTCATTGATCCAATGCATTAACAGAATGTAGACCCTGGACTATCATAATATTATTCATATTTGACTATTGTTATAACACAAAAGTTATAAGTAACACTTACCATTAAGTGCGATGCTTGATGTTAATTTACAGTAACCTCTCTAGTTTAATCGCACCTTAGGAATTAACTACTAAGCTATTATTTACTTCAATAATCCGTCCATTTTGCAAATACAAAGTACAGGTAAATAGCAAAATAAAACTCTTACATTTGGAATTGAATTGTATGTTTATTACCTAAGGCTGTTACCACCCTTGGCTATTCGTATTCGCATAACCGCCGACGATTTCGAATACTACTTTTGCTCTCAGAGAGAGACAATTTTGGTGGAGAATGTGCGTCCATCGCACTAACGTAGTTGTAGTGCGGCTGCAGGTTTAACAAAAATCAAAGCTTATGATTCGTCAGAATACCCGGCAACGGATGGTTATTATTTGCTAAATACACGAATAAGGGTCGGCAAGTGTGGCGCCAGCTTAATTATGACGTGTCTTAAGCCAGCTATAATACTACCAACATAAAATGTCCATTGCCATTTTTTAAACAACCTTATTAGTTACGATGTTGTTCTGATATTGTTTTCATTGTGCAAGAATGAGGACCATAAAACTTAGAGGAGTCACGACGCCGCCCGTTGGCAAGAGTCGAAATTTCATAGTTCAAATATGGAATAGCTGATAGTTGTGTCATGATTTCAAAGATTACCTATTAACTTTATTCCAAATACATTTACATAACTTTTATAAGTCCGTCCGTGTGTCTGGCCGCAGCATTGGTGTTTTATTACCTTTTAAGAATATTAAATGATGTTTGACTTTGCAAGTATTGATTGCACTCATGGATCTTGAGATTCTTGGTATACGAACACTCATACCTAATTTGTATTAGCTTTAAGTTGATTTGAGAAAAGATGGTCAGAGTGGAGTTTTTTTTCGCTGCCTTTTTCTCCACTACAGACGGCCCTAAGGCAGCGGCTAACATTATACATAACTGTATGTACATTGACATTCAACAAGCAGAATGTAAATTCTTTACGTTGAAATAAAAAAAATTTTGAATTTTGAATTTGAATTTGAATAAGACACGTGCAACCGACGACACGAGTTCCACTGACTCTGCTCACCATGACTAAGCTCTGGGACAGAGCGGACAGAGCGAAACTGCCCATATATTACGTAACTTTCCACTCTATCGGGTCAAGCATTTAGACAACTCGAAAGAGACAAATAGGAATGAATATGACAGTCCGGAGTAGTACGAGATACCTCCTGGGAGAAACAGTCCCAGAATGTAAGTGTGACATAAGGTGGTGTGACATTATACCGGAAACAAAAGGGCTAAATCAGACAACTCATACAGCGGAGCCTTACGTAATTGCACCCCTGGTCGGACTCTTCCGACAGAAAGTCAAGTAAGTGTATCCGGAATAAAATTAATAATACTCGTATCTAGTGCTTACGAAAGTTTGGGTTCAAAGATTTCAAAGGTATTCCCATAAGAAAAAGTTATTGTATTTTTTTAATTCTTACTTTTATTTGTCTCCTGTCTCTTGTTTGTTAAAGAATAATCGTGTCTTGTCTTAATTGACTCATTGAGGAGTAGTTTTGTATGGATGTATAAAGATTTGGTTACGTTCGGACGCAACTTCAATATGGTATTTGACACTATCAACAATAAATTATTTGAGATGCTCGATTAAAACAAAAATTACCAAATGATTCGGAAAATGTATTTATTTTAATAATTTACTAGTTTTTACAATTTTTAAATAAATGAAACGAGTGCTCTGAAATGTGACGTCACAAGCAAGTATTTTCATACAAAATTCCGTTTTAAAAGTAATTCATTTGACATCCTGTCAAATACCCAATTGTAGATTAATTTCGTATTATGATCGGTTCGTAGTTTCCAGAGACGTTTGTTGACCGACCACTCTAGCACAATTATAATTATTATAAGTTCACCCGCGCACTTGAGGCACAGAGAACTACGTAGAGTTGTTATTTCACCAGTCAATAGAAACTTTCATTGTATAGCACGTTTCCATTATAATCGTTTCGGAGTTTCCGTGGAGGTTTGTTTACCGACCACTGAAGCACGATTATAAGTTCATCGTTGCGCTCTTGAGGTACAGGGACTACCATAGACATGTAATTGCACTATTCAGTGACATGTCTTTTCATTAACGCCTTTTCATTAAGCAAAATTTAAATGTACTATAATAATAATAATAATAATAAACTCACGCCCGTTATCCCCGAAGGGGTAGGCAGAGGCACCAGTCTCTAGAACTGGACCCACGTTTTGCCGAGTTTATTAGGTCCCAAACGTGACAAGTGGCAAGCCTGTCGCCGTTATCCGGGCACAATTTATCAGCGAATGGTGTTGCTGTACAAACAAATGTACGTAACTAAAAGTCATTGGTACATGCGTGGTTCGAACCCAGACCCTCATGATCGAGAAGCAAGGGTCAACCCCACTACGCCACCACCGCTAGATGTACTAGTTTGTAAAATTATGACTATTTGTTGCCAAAATAAATATATAAATAAAATAAATGCCCATAACATGTTTCATTTGATAACGCGGGGGTCAGCCATAACTAGTCTCAATCATTCTAAAGGGAAATCCACCATACGAATGGCCTTCAGCAAACCAGCACTTCCTGTCGGTTATAAAAACAGTTGTTTATTAAATATGCAATCATGTTGTCTCTACACTTTTAGATGATTTAAATCATAAAGAGAATGAAAGCAATCTGAAAAAATGGTTAAGCTTAATTCGGTATTTGAAACTATGAAAAAGAAATTATTTGATATGATCGGTTAAAACAAAAATTACAGAATGTTTCGAAAAATGTAGGTATCTCTTTTAATCATTTACTAGTTATTACAATTTTTAGATAGATGAAACATAAAACGAGTGCTCTGAAATGTGACGTCATAAGCAAGTAATTGCATACAAAATTCCGTTTTAAAAGTAACTCATTTGACATTTTTACAAATACCCAATTATCGAAATTTCGCTAAAGTGGCAGCAAAATGTCCTACGTTTCACTGTGTTCAAATTGGTAGCGCTGCTTTCCAGACAGGACATAAATTTGCTTACATATTATTGTGGTGGTTATGCATTAACATTTCACAACGTCACGTAGCAAATCCGGAGCTTCCTACAATGCCGGGTGCCGGGATACACTATGTGGATGTAGCCAAACATTTCAGACATCTGTTCATACAAGTACAACATCATCATTATGTCCCCACCGAGGGGCACGGGTGAGGAAGGTATAGGCCATACTCCACCACGGAGGCCAAGTCCAGATTGGTGGAGGCTAGTGGATTGTCTAGACTTGTAAGACTAGCGGCTTCTCTTACTGTCAGAAGTTTTCAAACCACCCTAACGTCTCTGACTTGGCTTAACGACTGCCATCTATCGACGGCAACCGGCACCAACTGCTTAACGTGCCTTGCTGCTGCTTAACGTGCCTTGCGAAGCACGGAACCGCTCGGAAATATTTCACATGTAAAACATTGCAATGGAAATGGTAAAATTGTATGAAAATTTGATTAGAGTGGCATGCGTACACACAGTCATAAGCACACACTTGTATCCATAAGAATACTACAGGCATAGAAAAGTGGCAAAAGAAATGAAAAACAAAACGTGTTCATCATTATTGTCAGTAAGTTATGGAGTTCTAATGTGTAAATTAGTGTAAATTAATATGGTTGTTGTCTGTTGGTTGTGTCATCATCAACCCATTATGTCCCCACCAAGGGGCACGGGTCTCTTCCCTGAGGAAGGTGTAGGCCATACTCCACCACGCGGGCCAAGTCCGGATTGGTGGAGGCTTTGTAAGACTAGTGGCTGGTCTTACTGTCAGAAGTTTTCAAGCCGCCCTAAGGCCTCCGACTTGGCTTCACGACTGCCATCTATCGACGACGGCAGCCGGCACCAACTGCCTTGCGAAGCACGGAACCGCTCGGAAAAATGCCACTAGCGTTAGTCATAGACGGTGGCCCATCCATGGACTGAACGCGCCGTATGTTGCTTAACCTTAGTGATCGTTTAAGATCACTCAGGCAGCCCAGGCTACGAGCGATAAGTTCTGCGAATCAGAGCGAAACCTGGTAAGTCAAGTAAGTTTATCCGGAATAAAGTTAATAGAACCATATTCTCTCTTTGAGAGAAGGATTGTGCCCTGCAGTGGGACAAATATCATCATCATCATTCAGCTACAAGAAGTGCACTGCTGGGCATAGGCCTCCTCCATGGATTTCCAAAACGACCGGTTGGAAGTGGCTTGCAACCGGGAAGTGGCGTCTCCTTGCCACTTGGATGAGATCGCTTGTCCATCTTGTGGCTGGTCGTCCTACGCTGCGCTTGCCGATGTGTGGTCTACATTCAAGAACCTTTCGGCCCCATCGGCCATCAGTTCTTCGTGCTATGTGCCCCGCCCACTTCAACTTGCTCATCCGGTGGGCTATGTCGACGACAAATATAGGCTACATCAAAGGCAACTTTGTTCAGCAAATGTTTTCAGCAGTTCATATCCGCAAAAGCCTGTCGTGTGTCAACACAGCTCTGGCTGATGCACGCGGAAATTCATGGTTAATGAACCGGCGCCGAAGCTGTTACGCTCCGGTACCAACGCTTTTAGAATATACTTGTCTGCTAAACAGGACTTTAAATAGAAGTCATACCGTATTGCGGGAATAAAATGTGTTTGTCAGTTTGTAATAATCACTCTTTTGGTGACTAACAATGAGATTGTACTCTATTAAAACTTGGCTCGGCGGCTGCCTTTGGTAGTGGGTCCTTGGAAGCGAAATTAAACCTTATATTCATTTACCATTGCTCAGTCCCTTGTCCCTTGGTGCGAGTGATAGCTAACTGTTGAGCCAAAGGGTTAAATAACGTTTCAAGTATTTGGAGAATAGATGTCATAATTGTCGCGTCATGTTATTGTTGTTGGTTGTGTAAAATAATATAAATTAAGAAATTATTTATCTTGCGACATGCACGACCTTTAACATGATAATTTGCAAAATATTTATGTGAGAAAAAACTCGTAGAACAAAAGTGATTGTGAAACACAAAATTTATCGAATAATGCAATTATTTTGAGTAAAAATGCCGATAATTTTTTAACAAAATTTTGACTTTTAAATTTTTGAGCTTCTTGAAATTTCAGTGACGAGCAACCGACGACGCGAGCTCCGTCTCTGCTCACCATGAATCATCATCAACCCATCATGTCCCCACCAAGGGGCACGGGTCTCTTCCCTGAGGAAGGTATAGGCCATACTCCACCACGGGGGCCAATTGATTTTGAGTTATAAACGCAGTTCGATTCGGTTTTTCAACAGATTTCACCTCAAATAGCGTTATAATTTTAGTTCTATAAAATCACCGCTAGATAGCGATGTAACGGTCTATTACTAAGTCAGTTTGAGCAACCTTTGTTCTCAAACAGTGTTACGTCTTAGTTTGTAACAAGTAGTAGTGCACGACGCCTGCAAATAAGCTGTGGTAAGTTGAAAGAACACTACCTTCTTTATCAGAATACGAAAGTTGTTGTTGAAATTAAATCCAATACACAGATACAATTATAAGTTGTAACTGTATTTTAGATGGTTTTATTTATGTTTTGCTTCTCATAGATAGGATCATTTCGATTTGTATCATTGTATCGCATAAATAGTTACACAAATAATGGTTTAGCACGGTTTAACACCGAAATTAATACCAAAAAAATCACAATTTACCAAAGGGCTTTTTAATTTGAATTCGTAGGTAATGTATGGTTTATAAACCTAATGAATATAATAATTAGTTTACCTCTCATTCAATTAAAAAAGGGTAATATAACCGCTACTTCTCAACTATATTAATAATTTTGCAATCCTCAAGTAGGTATATATTTCAGATTAAGATGAAACGACATAATAAAATATTACAAATGACTAAACAATTCAGGTAAGAACACCAGAGCTGCAGGTAAATATAAATAAAAATATTTTTTTTTTTAATATTGTATCCTTATGGAAAATGAATTCATTCCAATCAATATGACGCTATGAAGCTTACGCGTGCAAAGGTTTTGTTTTTTGTTTAATTGTTGTGACCATTATAACAGGCTCGCAAATTAAAAAATGAAACTAATTCAATGATGACACAGAATTTAAAGGTTTTTACCGTGCTTATTACCTACTTTACTTTTAATCTTATAAATTTGTGTATACGGAATTTGAATAGGTATAGGCACGGGTTTTTTCATTTTTACGAATAGCTATTGGCCATAGTGTCAGATGTGGATACTGTTACCTAACTATTACTATTCGTTTACAATACAGCCAGCTATAATTGTTTCATTGCAGAAAATAAAGCTGAAGTTCGAGTCATAACAGAGTCTAAAAATACGATGTACCTATAATTCACGGTGTGCGAGTATAATACGAACTTTGTTTGGTATATCATTTCCAGTGCCTTATTAATGAATTTGTTAATGTTAAACATACATTTGATTGTTTAATCCAAAAATTAATAGTTTTATCTTGATTATTGACTATTTTTAGTTCTGAATTTCGAAAATCTTATCAAATATAGTGTTATAAGTGGTACTTTTTACAGGAATACTGAATTTTTTTTAATTAAATTCAGAAAGCATATTTTTTAAGCATTCTAGTAATTATGCACAATTATGTGATAATATAATAATTTATTGAAAAAAATGCATTAGAAGGATTGAAAATTTTTCTTTTAGCTCTCCTGAATAATGGCATTTTTAGAGTTATAACTCTATATTACCGAAGGTGCGCTATCAATAAAGCCTCAAAAAGACGCTCATGGCTGGTCATAAGTCATTTCACGCCAGCCTTGCCGGTCCCCAGCCAATCTCGTTCATTGTCCTTCTGCCACCTCAGTTAAGATTAGCATTTATAATTCAAAATCTTTTAGAGTGCCACATGACCAAACGGTTTAAGTCAAAAGCACATAAACACGCAAATAGTTATGTCAGTTCATACGTAAATAGATATGAAAGATATCCAATTTCTGTGTGTACCAGAAATAAGAAATTTATCTCAATGTAAAAAAAAAACTTTCTGTTTGTTGAAAGTTAATGTACTTATAATATTAGTCGCTGCCTTGGGACCGGAAATAATATGTAAATATATTTTTATCACAAACATTGAATAACTTTAGTCTACTACTCTGTTATATTTTTAAGTGTACGATAAAGTGTAAAAACAATATACGAGTAGGTAGGTACATGAAACGAAGTGATCTCAAAATGTCTTTGAAATCTTTCGAAAACATATACAGGGTGTAAATCTCCGAAAAACAAGAAAAAGAAACGAAGTGTTTTCGCGATACTTCGAAATCACGAAAACATCATCAACTGTTCCAGAAATCAATCATTCAATCAGCTCATACTCGCCCACTGCCGGACACAGCCCTTCCACAAGACACGTAACTTCATTTTGTCTGTGGTCATCATCATCCAGCCGTTGCGAGTCCTGTCCACAAATAAAGAAAATATTTTGTTTGGGTTTAGTGATGCCTGATTAAAATGGACAAGAATATATAGTTCTACGGATATGCCCAAAATAGTCTGTCAGGGAGTTTATTTGGTAAAAATATGGCATTCTCTAAAATTGGGTTTGAGATATGAGGATTTGACAAAATAAAGATATCTACGTAAATGACGTCAAATGTACTTAGGTACTGACTAATATTTTACACACTAAAATTTATTATTATTTACAATAATTTGTTCTGTAATACCGATATGTGCTATGATATCATCAAACTAACTCTATTTAATTAGGATATAATACAATGCATTTAAAATTATGTCTCTATAAGTACATTAGCGCTTTTCCCCGTCAGTTTAAATGTAATTATAATGTAAAATTTATATATTTTTATTAAACATACAACACCCTGTGATGTGCTAGCTACAATTATGGAAAACTACGGTATAAAATAAGTAGGTGGGTTTATTCATAGTTTCTACTTACCTACCAAATAGAAGGTAATAATTATCTGTGATTGAACAAAACATCTATAAACTTTATGTGTTATTACAATAAGGTTTAATTTTCTTTCACGGAAAAAACACTTTATTAGAGAATAGGGTGCTTTGTTTCAAAACATTTTAAATGTTTTTTTTGCATCAAGGTACGTTTACTACTTTACTTGTGAATACAATTCCGTAAATACTTATAAATTCTTAACGTAGGTAATGTATTTTCGTCTTTTAAAATGTACATGATTGATAATACTAAGAATTATTAAAATACATGATCCAATTACATACAAATATCCTCTTTAAGTAAAACGAATAAATCTATGTTATATACAGAACATGTTCGTAATAAAGACTATAAGGTATTTACAAAAGTATCACAGGAGTTTTAACATTAATAAAGATCCACTAATAGAGATCCAAGGTTTTCTATTTGACTAGTTAAAACCGGCGTTGAGTAAATATAACTAACAAACATTTCTTGTTATAAATATTTTTTCATAACCTCCATAGCATAACTATACAGGGTGACTTTGAATTTGTGCGACATTTTTAAAGGGACCCTATAACCATGACGTTGAAACATATGGCGTATGGAAAAAAAATTATTTTTTGTTAGTTAAAATTACATTATTGCATTAAAATTGCATTAAAACAAAAAACCGGACAAAACGGAATACAATTTGAAATAAAACTGGTCCAAGACTCTTTTGGTTAAAGCCCGCCAATGACTCAAGTGTTTTTTCACTTATTTAGACAAATAAAACAAACATTTAACGTAAAAAAATTCCTAACCTTTAAATATATATTCAAAGTTTGGGATCAAATGTAAGGTGTCACGAATATTTTAAACTATCTATAACTATCAAATGAGTTATAAAAAGAATATTCCCTCAAAATATTGCTAATGATTTCAATATCACCCAGTAGATCTAATTCCAAAATGTAAAGTACGAGCTGATCGCGCGATCAGAGCATCGTACCGCACACAACTAACGTAAACATTTAAGTGCTTTTAAATCTGCACCACATCACACTATAACGTTTGACAGTGTTGATCTGAATTAAACTCTATTTCTGTACAACAAAGTCCAAAGTTCTGTCTGCCATCGCCTGCGCAGTTGACGACGATCTGGACTATATTATAATCCTCTTTGATTTTTACAAAGCGTAGATTTCGGGCTTTAGAGTAACTTTTAGTGGATTTCCATAAAAAAAGGCAAAAATATTTTTAAAAATAAGTTTTTCACCACCAATATTTTTTGCTGAGAAATTTAGTTTGACCTTCATCATCATCAACCCATTATGTCCCCACCGAGGGGCACGGGTCTCTTCCCTGAGGAAGGCATAGGCCATACTCCACCACGGGGGCCAAGTCCGGATTGGTGGAGGCTTGTAAGACTAGTGGCTGGTCTTACTGTCAGAAGTTTTCAAGCCGCCCTAAGGCCTCTGACTTGGCTTAATGACTGCCATCTATCCATCGACGGCAGCCGGCACCAACTGCTTAGCGTGCCTTGCGAAGCACGGAACCGCTCGGAAAAATGCCACTAGCGTTAGTCATAGACTGTGACCCATCCATGGACTGAACTGACTGTTTGGCCTTATCCAACGCCAATTAATGGCCTTCACAATGGCACCACACCCTTTTCTGCCCTGTACAATCTAGTCACAGCTGTCTGAAACTAAAGTCTTGATATTTTATCAGATATGTAGTTCAATGACAGAATGACAGATCTTATATTGTTCTACTAGCTTTCGCCCGCGACTCCGTCCGCGTGGACTTTAGTTCAACCCCGTTGACTCCCCTTGAGGGCTAAATTTCGAAAAACGGTGAAACACGTGTTTAATCAATTGTGTTGAAGAGTATTTATTTTAAGTTTCATGAAAATTAGACAACATTCTTTATACCTCCCATACAAATTTTGGCAACCCTTTTCACCCCCTTAGAGGTTGAATTTAAAAAAATCCGGTCTTATTCCTTGCCTACATTATAATATATAGACCCTCTGTGCAAAATTTTAGCTTCCTAGGTCCAACGGCTTGGGCTGGGCGTTGATGAGTGAATGAATCAGTCAGTCAGGACTTTGAATTTTATTTATGTAGATTGTTTCGCTCGAAATATAATCTGTTATACATGGTTGCTAGGTATACAACATACACGTCCTAGCTGACACGTCAAACGTTGTTTTGCCATAGCCTACGACCTATTTTAATATAGCCGTTTTGGAGGAGATCGATAACAAACACTGTAACCCGAGATTCTTATACAGGGTGTCCCAAAACTCAACGTCAAGCTGGAACCGGGTGAAAAGGCAAGTCATACTGGTTATCAGAAAAAAAAAAAAAAAAAAAATTGCGTGAAAAAAAATTTTAAAAATCCTGTTGCCACAAATCTTTACTTTTTCAATTTTTTTTTATTTGTATCTCTGAATAATGCTTCTTTAAACTGTTAACAAAATTTTAAAACCAGCTGCTCCAGCTTGGAAGAAAAGGAGACTAAAAAAAAATAACTTAAAAAATTCCCCATTTTTAATTTTAAGTTTAGTTTTCATTATGTTTGTGAAACTTCTTTAATAAATAATAATAAAAAAAATGTATAACCAGTATGACTTGTCTTTTCTACCGGAACCGGCTTGACGTTGAGTTTTGGGACACCTGTATAAAACATTTATGTTTATTTACTATTTAAAATAAGTTTTGCCTGCCTCCCGCCCTCACTCTACTTATATTACCGTACCGTACGACTCTTTTATGCAATAAAGAAACGACAATAATAATAATAATGAGTGGTAGGTATATAGGTATGTACATTATGTACGCGTTAAAGAGGTACGACCGGAGAATCTCGCCTTATGTATAAACACAATGTCCACACGCTGTGGATATCGCTAAAGCTCGGTTAGCCACAGGCTTAGCTAGGCCTGCCGGTAATGGGGACGCGGTCGGAAACGCAATGTGGCTTGTATTAAATCACATCTATGATTTAATACAAACGTAACCCTTTTTTTACACATATATAGCTTCTGGCCCCACACTAGGAGACCCTGTGTCGTGGAAACCAGTAACAGCGACGTCACAAACATGTAAACATCCAAGGACTGAGTTTTTTTTTCCCAGCCGGGATTCGAACCCGGAACCTCTCTCATGGTAGGCAGATGCGCGAACCGCTGCGCCACAGATGTCACAATACCAGTAAGGGAAGCCCCAGGTGGACATTCTTCGACCAAATAGAAGATGTATTAGCAAATGGCAAGACAAAAAGTGTTCACTTCTCTGAGCTATTGTCACTTCAACTGAGCAATTCATCATCATCAAACCATTATGTCCCCACCGAGGGGTGGATCTCTTTCCTGAGGAAGGTACAGGCCATACTTCACCACGGGGGCCTAGTCCGGATTAGTGGAGGCTAGTCCGGATTAGTGGAGCAATTCTACGAGCTATATTAGTGACTCGGGTCCTTCTGCAGATCTCCTCTTTCCCGATTCAATCGCGCAGTGAAACGAATATTTCCAAACTACAAGGACAAAATAAAACGTGCCCGAAACCGGCATGCGTGCCTCCAGCGACTAATTAATGTCGATGAACCGAAAGTGATTTGTCAGGATCGTGGCAGTCCCTGGTCTTTGCCTTTGCTTACAACTCTGAGATTTAGGCGTAAGCTTACGTATATTTGTAACTAGCTTTCGCCCGCGACTCCGTCCGCGTGGACTTTAGTTCAAAATTTTGCAACCCCGTTCATTCCCTTAAGGGTTAAATTTAGAAAAACGGCGAAACACGTGTTCAATCAATTGTATTGAAGAGTATTTATTTCAAGTTTCAAGAAAATCAGACAACATTTTTTATACCTCCCATACAAATTTTGGCAACCCTTTTCGCCCCCTTAGGGGTCGAATTTCAAAAAATCCGTTCTTATTCCTTACCTACATTATATATAGATCCTCTGTGCAAAACTTCAGCTTCCTAGGTCAAACGGCTTGGGCTGGGCGTTGATGAGTGAGTCAGTCAGTCAGTCAGTCAGTCAAGACTTTGAATTTTATATATATAGATAACCAGCCCTTCGGCCTCAAAATGTCTACTCTATTGGGTATAATATTAACAATTTTGAAGCTTTTAACGTGTCAAAATATGTACATATGTATTTGACCGGATTAGGTCAAATTCGACAACTCTATACCTACACATTTCGTATTGAATAGACCTTCTCGATAACCTCGAGTCGATTAACCCATTTTCATCGACTTTGCTGGCACATACGATTGTCCAATGAGCGTTTTTCCTTATGTCAAATTTAGTTTTAAAAGGATCCTTAGGTGGCGCTGCCGTACCGTTATAATAAATGTCAAAGCAACAAAATAATACTATGGTTCTGTGGAATTTGTAATGGTTGATTACCGAAAAAAAAATGCTGTTGTTGTTTGGTGATAAGTGCGTTTTGGATACTTTGCTATGGATTGTGGGTTTGCATTTTTATTTTTATTACGAGAAACATCGTTCGAATAGCAACCCTGGTTCCTTCTCTTGTTCAGTAATCTGTGGACTGACTTTGACATTGATTGCTACGAATCACAAATTCGTATGAAGAAACGAATGACGCCATCTAGATTGTCTCAAGGAACTAAGAAAAAAAAAAGAAAGGAAAAACGCCCATTAAACTATGAATTAATCTCTAAGCAACGATGCCCCACCGTAGTAAGCCTATAATATCTCTGTGTCTCTCTCTCTCTGGGCATAGGGTTTCTCTTAGAAAGAGAGTATTGGCTTAATCACCGAGCGTGCCTAAGCGACAATTTCAATTCTGAGGTATATAAAAACCTCAGACACTTCTATAACCTGTTTCCTCACCACATTTTCCTTTGCAGTTAGCAATATTACGTCTGTTTTAGAATATACCTCGGCTACTATCGAATAGAATCGATTATATTGCAATAAGGTAAGGTTTATTTTGTATTGTTATTTGTAACTTTACATAACTTTTCAAAATAGTGAAGAAAAGTTTTATACAGAGCAGGAAGTAGTATTACACTCGTGTGCTTTCGGCGAAAACCGAAGCCTACTCTAGAGCCCGAGGTATATTCTAAAAGTTAACAGAGTGTATTCTATTTATTAATAAAATATTATCTGACTCAAATTATAAATAATTTTGGTTGGCTTCTTTTCTCTCCAAAAAAAAACCTAGGGGTGCAAAGCCTGTTTTTGCTTAATAAATGTATGATTATGTTTCTGCATGTACGTATACTGAACATAATAATGTGTGAGGTACTTAAAATGGCTATTATAGCGTCGGGTAATGGCTTTAAGATTTTATAGGCATTTTTATGACTTTCGAAAGCTGTTTGCACTCTTATCTGTGGTTAGAATGGAGCACGTCTCAGTAATGTCAAACATTAGGGCCTAAAACAATCCGATACTTTTCTGCACTGCTCCGGTCCGGCCTCGGAACCGGAATCAGTCATGAGAAAAATATCGGATGCCGGATTATGCTTCTCCACTTCATCCGATTATAATCGGCACTCGACGTAACGCAGTGATTTATTAAAATTCCTCGGTTTTTCTATTCGAGGCAGGGGACGTTTTCCACACATTCTATTAATGTAAATAAAATAGTTAGGGAACATTTTCGAGCTGTATGCGCGGTGCAAAAACGTATATGGTTTTTGTACGTCGATCACTTCGGCCCCGTAAAATACCGTTCCGATCTAGCAAAATTATCGGACCGTTAAAAACCGGATGCCGGAGTAGTGAAGAAGCTTATTCTTGTTCTTGTTTCTGTTATTCTTGTGTGTTTCTAAATCGGATCTGTAATTAACGTTTGCCGGACCGGAGCAGTGGAGAAAAGCCCTAAGTTTTGAGAACACTCAATTTCAAATTAACGTGATTCAATTGGAGCGATTTTTTGCGGAGCCGTGGCAAGAGAATGTAGAATTGAAAAAGGAATGCTGGGTTGGTTTGTACATGACTGTGGAGAGGTTGAAGAAAGAAAGACTGACAAAATAAATATATTGAGCAAATGTGTATGGAAGGGCTGGTAAGAGATGCCCGAGACCAAACTTCTATTTATGGACTTATCCAATGACTTGGCACAAGTCGTCCTAATTTTTATTAGCAGAACGCGCACATTTCCGCATTGATCAGATAGACTGCACCAAAATATTGAATGCCTTCGGCGAATATCTAATTCACCAGTTGTGGTGCGTGTTAGGAAGCGTGGTTCCATAGAATTTTATACAAAGAATTATTAGCAATGTATGTGCCTGTATGTAAATGTTTGTTTAAAAAATGCGCTCGCTTATTTGTTTGACGCTGATAGGTCACCTAAAAGCAGCTACTTCCTATAGGAGGAACGGTTAAGAGGATTAAGAGGAGTGACCAAGTGTGACAGTGACATTACTAGTTCCGATTACACTAGTTTTGATACGTAGAGATTTCACTAAGAACTGAAATCAGTACTAAAGGCCAAGCAGTAGGTATTGATTTCATTTCCAAACTGCGATCGATGCCTGTCCCAGTTTCAGTATGGAATTAAAATTGGCACTGCAGAGCAAAGCAGTGGCAGAGCAGTTGAGTCTTTGAAAATATCGTTTCTTAGATCTGTCAAACAAACATAATATGTTTTCGCTCGACTCGCCCGCTTATCTATACGATTCGACAATAAAAATCACAAATTAATCGCTTTGAGAATAGATAGCAAGTCGTCAGCTTCGCAGGCGACTTCGGCAGTTCAACGCTCTCTCTTGAAACACTGAGACTAACCTCAAAATATTCACAGTAGTCCATACCGTAAAATCATCACACCACATCACTTTTGTCAATCACACCATTGTCTCCGTCCTCTTGTCAAATATGATGGTCACGCAGCGGTTTTACCGACTCGGCCGACGACCTTGGCGTAGGGTCTACTCCAGACAGCCCTAGTGACCCACTTCTTCTTACGACAAGTGTCTTTGTGCCATAGTCTGTGACGAAGTTGTCGTTCCGCGTCGGAGTATGGGCCCTGACACTTTGGTAGCCACAGCAGGGGGGGTAGCGAGATGTGAGGATCTTCTTGAAGGCTTCCCGGAACTCTGTGTTGAAGATTGAGTAGATGATTGGGTTGAAGGCGGAGTTGGAGTAACCGAGCCAGGTTAGGATCTTGAAGGCGAGGTCTGTGAACAAATTTTTATTTTAAAAGAAGTAAATAATCAACGAACTGAAGTGGAAATAGGCAGGACAGCTGGAGAGGCGAGAAGATGGCAGATGGACCAAGGCAATCACAGAGTGGTGGCCAAGAACAGGACGACGATCAGTGGGCAGACCTGCGGCCTGATGGTTGGACGATGTCGTTGAGTCAACGGAAGGTCCGTGGATGTGAATGGCGAGAGACCGTGTGAAATGGCATTTGGGGGAAAAGGCCCATACCCAGCAGTGGGCAGCGGTGAGCTGATGATGATAATGATGATGATGATGAAGTAATCAACGATACGGACGTTAGTCATTTGGTGCTACAAGTCCTGTTTGAATTTGTATAGATAAATGAAAAAGTCTTTTGGACACAGAAAAGATACGATTATGAGAACGAACAAGTATAGAAATTACGAGGAACGTTGTAGGCGGTTATACTTCAGGATCGGTGGGGTGCGACTAGGTGCCCTGAACAAAACTACATACTGACAAAACAAAATGTACGCGCTCTGTCGCCAGAGTGATAATAATAACTTTCAGAGAAAACAGTCTTGTCCCTGATCTATAAAAAGCTGTTTTAAAACATAAAAGTCACCACCAAGCGAAAAGAAAGTCTGACTGAGTAAGAAATGAAATTATAGACTCCTAAGCTCAGATGTCTACTATAGAAATATACCGTGACAAAAATTATGAAAGACAACTTTAGTGTGGATATTGTTTCTTAAAAGAGTATTTGAATTAGGACATTATAATTCGTCTGCCAAGTTGCAAATGTAAATAGCGGTGCTAAGGCTAAAATGAAGGTAAACCCCTATACGTACAATCCCTGCACCGTCTCATCATGCGAGAGCTAATCCATAAATTTAATCTATAATCATTTCAAACGGCATCTTGGGAACTCTCCCCAACGGCAACAGTCTGGAGTCCATTTATTATATTTAGACTATTTTAGACATTATTATTTTATATGTATTCTAATTGTAATTTAATAATTAATTTTAGGATATATGTTTAGTGATAAAGAATCTAAAGTTATTATTAGTATTAATAAATATTAGTTACTTTCAAAAGGTTAAAAAAATATTTTAATCTTGGAAAATTTCGTTCACGATTTGGTTATGATTTTGAAAGTACAATAAAATTAACTCTCTCCCTAACGGCAACGGTCTGGAGTCTATTTATTATATTTAGACTATTTTACACATTATTATTTTATATGTAGTTTAATTGTAATTTAAGAATTAATTTTAGTATATATGTTTAGTGATATAGAATCTAAAGTTATTATTTGTATTAATAAATTAATATTAGTTACTTTCAAATATGGGCATATAGAAATTAACGGCTGCTAAGTGCCATACAGTAGTATAACACTTGCCAGCTTGCGCAGCCTTTGATTCTAAATGCCTCTGTTCTATACTAAAAGGAGACGGAAACGCTTCCATACATTCTTGGGCCCAGATGTAAAAAGATGAGAGTGGTGTCAATAAACAGCTTATACAGGGCGTCCCACGGCTATGCCACATGGAGGGACTTTTAATATTGTAGATGGAACATTTTACTGAAAAAAAAAAATTATTTTAATTTCAAAAACAATATAAACTGCATTCATGGATTTTTAAATAGTTACACGGTTGAACCGGGAATCGAACCCGCTACACGAGAAAAAAAAATACCCAGTAGCTTTATCACACAGAGCGGAAGGCTTCATCATAAGGATTATTTTTTGCTAAATAACATACTATCAGAAATAAAAGGAAGACCATGAGTTTTAACATTTCAAGTGAAATTTCGTTCAGAAAAATTAAAAGCTAACATTGCCGTAAGGACATTTTTTTATGGGGTTATGTAAAAAGTTTAGTTAACAAGAACCAGTATGAAAGTGTCCACGAGCTACAAACAGAACTTAGACATATTATTCTGAATATCCACCACAACAAGATGAAAAGATCGACAGGAAGTGAAATAATCAAAAGAGTGCGACTTTGTATTCAACAGGAGGGGACTCATTTTGAGCATTTGATAAATTGATTAATTTTGTATTAAAAATGTTCCGTAGAAATCCGTAGGGCGAAAGCACTGGTCGAGGAATATAATTAAAATACGCAAACGATAACCGATACAAGACGAGTAAGTAGGTAGTCCGGTGATCATGATGGGAGACGATAATGTACGTACCGCGAATGCACATCCTGAGAACGTACGCCCCGGTAATGTTCAGCCACGGAATCCGTGCACATGTACACGGATTCCCGTCCGTACGTTCTCGGGTCGTGCGTTATCATATCAGGCTGTATAAAATTGGTACGGGCGAGAATCTGTGTACAGACATAGACACGACACAGAGTGGTGCCTCGTTTCCATGAAGCGTAAATCATTCACTTCGCAGCCATTACACGCTCGATCTAGTGCGTGACATTATGGAGGCTATGAGTCGCAATAGATTGACGTCCTGATCTGGCTGGATCTTACACTAGACAAGTCAATCTAAATGATCAGAGTTTAGATGTAGAGGAGCGATACATCAACCCATTATAAGCCCACTGAGGGGCACGGCGCTTTTCCCTGAGGAACCTTTCTCAGTGAAAAGCCCGTGCCCCTCGGTCCTATACCTATAGGGCATACTCCATCACGGGGGCCTAGTCCAGATAGGTGGAGCCTTGTAAGACTAGTGGCTGGTCTTACTGTCGGAAGTTTTCAAGCTGCCCTAACGCCTCTGACTTGGCTTCACGACTTCCATCTATTGACGGCAGCCGGCACAAGCTGCTTAACTAACATAACATAACATAACATAACATAACATAACATATGTTAAGAAAAGTTATTAATTAGATAGATCCTATTTTATTATAGCTCTAAATTTGTAGTGCCCTCCGTCATCCCTTAAGGACCTTAAGAAACTTCCCTTGTTTAGCTCCCTTCCATTACACCCTGACTGACAGACATGGCTTGGTACGAAAGCGCCGCCTCGCGACTAGAAACGGAACTGTTGCCTTTGGATCGCCGCGACGCGCGCACGATCCTGTGTTTTTGTGTACTTTTGCGGAAATAGTGCTTTCCCCTGGACTTTCTCTCAACCGTCAACGCTTCCACTGCTTGTGCTGTGCCTACTGAACTTGGTGCCATCCTGGATTCACGCTGAGCTGATACGCTGAGCTGATGCGCGCTGCTGAATAAATGTAAGTACCTAGCCAGACTGACCAAAACCTATCTTTGCGCACCTTTATTAGGTTCCTCTTCTGTGAATCATCCCCCAACCCTTAAGGTTAGTATTATATTACTTTGCGACCCCCCTAGCACCTTTCGTGTACATTTCTGGTAGCAGAGCGTGGTTACTTTCCCCTCTTTTTTTTCTTGTTCAACCCCTATTTTTTTGAGATTTCACCCCTTGCGGTTCGACCTCCCCACTATTCTTAGTGCAACCCCATTGTTTTCGCGGTTTAATTCCCGTTAGTTTCAATGCTATAGGCAAATATTTATTGCATACCTATTGCATTCAATTACGTAGATATCTAAATCGTCTAAAACTGTGCATCGGTGATAAGACAGCCGTGTCCGACCGGTTTCTTCTTTTGTTCTCGCGAAGCGGCCGGCTCGAGTTTTTTATACTATTGAATTTTGTCCTGTATGTTTATATGCCTATTTTGCAAGTGTGATTCCGCTATTGTAATAGTAAAACACCTTGTTTACGGTGATTTCGCCTGCCTATCACATTTTATTGAGTATTGAGTGACTTGTTATCACTACATAATGCCGGATAGGTATGAGAATGTTTTGTTTACTGACACTGAGGAGTACAGAACGAGTATGGGGACGGTTCGATTTTTCGTGAGTTGGATTTCTGCAACCCACGATATCCTAAATACTGCTGCTCCAGCTAAACTTATATTTAGACTGGGTGACCTGGAAGCAAACTTTACGAAATTTATCGATTGTTGTAGCCGTTTGTTAGGTGGTCTCGACCCGACCATTGATACCCAGGAAGCTGAGTATGTTCAGACCCAGATGCGGTCTATGTGTGACACGGTCGATGATTTGCGCTTGAAATATTCGGAGCTCAAGCCCAAGGAGACGGCCCTCCCCTCCCATTTCTCTATGTTAACCAATGTCTCCCGGTTGTCAGACGGTCAACCGCGACAAAAATTACCTGATTTGCCGATCCCTAGATTCAGTGGGCGCCCCGATTCGTGGGTCAGTTTTTTAGACCAGTTTGACAGTGTTGTGGACTGTCAACCTGACCTTACCCCTACCCAAAAGCTACATTACCTAGTAGGTGCCCTGAGTGACGAGCCCCGCCGTTTGATACAACATTTACGCATCGAAGCGGGCAACTATGAGGTTGCGCGTGACCTACTTAAACGGCGTTACCATAACACCCGTGTCCTCGCTGATACACACATTGCCCAAATATTGCACCTACAAGAAATTAGCCCTAAGCTGACTGGGTTACGTGCCTCCTTTCTTAACCCACTTTTGACAGCATATAGGTGCCTCGAGCGACTTGGTTTACCTGTAGGAGAATGGTCTTACCTGCTGGTTCATATTTCTTTGACCAAACTGCCTTCGGACCTGAAGTCCCGCTTTGAGCGCCGTTATGGCGATAACAAAAGAGACCTTCCTACTTTCGACCAACTAGTGTCCTTCCTAGAGGACGAATGTAGGCACCACGATAATGTTGGGAATACGGCCCTTATTGATAACGCTCGTTCCGTGTCCGTGCCTACCCCGCATTCTCCTCCGCCGAGGCAGCCGCGTGCCCCTATTTACCGTCGCATTTATTCAGCCGCAGTTTCCTCTCCTAAACCTCACGCCGCCGTAAGCACTTGTGCCATGTGCGCCTCGTCCTCGCATTACCTACGTGAATGTGACCAGTTTATTCGCTTGTCTCCACGTGCGCGTTCCTCATTTGTGCGACAGGCCGGCCTTTGCTATCGCTGCTTGGATAAGCATTCGATCGCTATGTGCCCTCGTGACTATCATTGCCGTACTTGTCGTCGCTCGACCCATCACACGCTGCTGTGTTTTAATGACTCACGGAACCCTGAATACCCTCGTCGTAACAATGTTACATTCCGTGAGTCTCCTCCACGCCGCTCCTCTCCCACGGAAAATTCACGTTCCTCACCTCCGTGTATGGGCGGGGGCCCCCACCGCAATGTAGGGGGCACCCGTCGTATGGTCGGGGGCACCAAATACTATGGCGATTCCGGCCGTCCCTCCTCGCGGTCTCCTGTTCCTGCGTTGGAACAGAACTCTCCACGTTCCCAGACGCCGCCATCTCAACGTCGTTCTTATAATTTACCGCCTACTCCTCGTGAGTCTTACGGAACGCCGTCTTCCTCTAGGACATACAACCGCTCTCCCTCTATTGATCGTCAGCGCCAATGACTAGCTTGCCCACAGATCCGACCACCTTCTCATGTTGTTATTCCTGCCTCGTTAGTTCTCCTCCCTACCGCTGTCATCCATGTGCGTTCCGCTTCCGGTTATTATGTCGAAGCGCGTGCACTCTGTGACACTGGTGCCCAAGGCTGTTTGCTAACTACTGATTTAGTAGTGGATAAGCTAAACAAGCCAGTGTGTCCCACCATATCTCCAGTGCGAGGTATTGGTAATGTCGAATCTGTAAGAGTTCGAGGTGGTGTCTCCTTCACATTCAAACCTGCGGAGTCTACCTTTCCTGAGATCACAGCCTCGGCTATGGTCATCGATGTTATTGCCGGTATACATCCTGAACTAGAGTTGTCCTCTAGTTTAGTATCATGTGTTTCCTCATTGCCTCTAGCCGATCCTTCCTTTTATAGCCCCGGCCCTATAGATGTGCTCCTAGGTGCTGACGTGTTTGGATCTTTACTGTGTCTCGATTTGCCTGTTTCATACCCTGCTGGTCTCACTGCGGTCCCAACTGTCTTGGGATACATTCTTTCTGGCCCCATTCCCAATTCAACTCCCCCTGATGTTCCTTTGACCGGTGTTACCCTTTCCCAGATGGTTGAAAGGTTTTGGAAGGTAGAAGAACCACCTGAGCCAGCAATAAATCTTGTAGACAATGAATGTGAGCAAATATTTAAGTCTACTACTCGACGTGAACCTGATGGTCGTTTCATGGTTCGTCTCCCCTTTTTGCTTGACCGTCCTCACCTTGGCGACTCGAAGTCCATTGCCCTCAAACGTTTTTTGTGCCTTGAGAAACGCCTACAAATGAACCAAAACCTCAAAGAAAAATATGTACTTTTTATGCGAGAGTATTTAGAACTCGGCCACATGTCACCTTCCTCCTTTCACCAGTCTTCTGCGGAACATTATTTTATTCCTCATCACGGGGTGTTTAAAAGCGGCGACGAATCTAAAATTCGTGTAGTTTTTGACGGAAGCTCCCCTACCTCCTCTGGCGTGTCATTAAACCAGTGTCTCCATTCTGGTCCTAAGTTACAACGGGACATTACCTGCATTCTCCTTAATTTCAGGCGACATGAAGTCGTATTTGTAGCGGATATCCGAATGATGTTTAGAATGACGTGGGTTCATCCGGAAGACAGAAAATATCAGCTTGTATTGTGGCGTGAATCTCCCAATCTCCCTTTATGCACGTATGAGCTCAATACAAATACTTATGGTCTCAGGTCAAGTCCCTTCATTGCCATCCGAGCCCTCCTTGAGTTAGCTGAACAAGAAAGGTCTAAATTCCCCCTCGCAGCCTCTGTCTTAGAAAATGACGTTTATGTGGATGATTGCCTTACTGGGGCTGCCTCCCTTGATGAAGCCCGTGTCCTTATGAGTGAGATGAATAGCATAATTACATCTGGTGGTTACGAGTTGAGAAAGTGGATCTCAAACCGCCCTGAACTCCTTGCGGACCTACCAACAGAATATTTGCAAGCACCCCATTCTTTTCAAGATCCTGAGCATCCCCAAACGATTGCAGTCCTTGGCGTTCAGTATGATCCCGCAGCTGACGTATTTACATATCGTTTCTCCCCTTACACTGAGACCCAAACTACAAAACGTAAAGTTCTGTCGCTAATAGCCCGGACCTACGACCCGTGTGGTTGGATTACACCCGTGATTTTTGAAGCTAAGGCGTTTATGCAACGGCTTTGGCTATCTGGTCTTTCTTGGGATGAACCTTTGACCCCGCCTCTTGCAGCAGAGTGGCGTAAGTTTTCTGAAGACCTAAAAAATGTGAACCTTGTTACCCTATCGCGTCCTATTATGCCTGTCGGTGCCAATTCCTTTTCCCTTCATGGTTTTTGTGATGCCTCCGAAGCAGGTTACGCTGCAGTTGTGTATTTACGCGTTGAGGACTCTTCTGGCTCATGTTCTATCCATTTAATTTTGGCGAAAAGTAAAGTCGCCCCTGTTAGAACTCGTTTTACGATTCCCAAGTTGGAGCTTCTTGGAGCGACTCTTCTGTCCAAGATCCTTCATCACGTAGCCTCTTGCTTGCAAAAGTCTATAGTACTGGATGGTATTTACAGCTGGTCAGATAGCCGTGTAGTCTTAGCGTGGATAAAAACACCCCTTCATCACTTACAGACCTTCGAAGCCAATCGTGTCTCCCAAATACAAAATTCACCTACTCCTTCCATTTGGCGACACGTCCCTGGTGACCTCAACCCTGCCGATTGTGCTTCCCGCGGAGTTTCTACTTCCTCCCTGATTAAACACCCACTTTGGTGGTCACCTCCATGGTTATTGAAACCTCCACCTCAATGGCCCACATCTGAAATCCCTCCTCCTAGAGATCTACCTGGAATACGCTGTTTGCTTGTGACTACGCCTAATCCTTCTCCAGAACCATCATTTATTTTTTATAGATTCAGTTCCCTGCCTAAGCTTGTAGGCGTCATTGGGTATATTTTGCGTTTTGTGAAACGGACTAGACATCCTGAAATTATTGTTCTCCAACCCTACCTTACTGCCGATGAACGTAAAGAAGCCTTACTTTACCTTGTTAGACTAGTGCAGCTTACCTCCTTTTCCAAAGAATTGGACCTACTCCATCGCGGGGCTCTGCTCCGATCTCCCCTTCGGCGTCTAAGTCTCTTCCTGGATGACCGCGGCCTAATCCGTGTCGGAGGTCGTCTTAGAAACTCGGATCTTCCTTACGACGCCCGTCACCCCCTCCTCCTCCCGAAGTCTGGTCATTTTGTCCAGCTTCTTGTGTCACACTACCATGTGAGTAATTCTCACGCCGGTCCTTATGCCCTCTTAGCCCTACTGAGCCGTGAATTTTGGATCTTGTCTGCTCGGCGATTAGTAAATCACGTGATATTTAAATGCCTATCCTGTTATCGCTTAAAAGCAGCGGTTACCCAGCCTCCTATGGACGATTTGCCACGAGATAGAGTGGTTGCAACGAGGCCTTTTGATGGCGTTGGCACAGATTTTGCTGGTCCTTTTTATACCAAAGTGCAAACCTTTAGAAACAGAAAAATTGTAAAGTCGTACCTGTGCGTTTTTGTTTGCCTTTCCACTAAAGCGGTCCATTTAGAGGTCGTATCGGACCTGACCACAGAAGCCTTCATTGCGGCCCTTACACGTTTTGTTTCTCGTCGTGGTCTACCTTCTCTTATCCGTTCTGATAACGGTCGGAACTATCTTGGTGCCAATAACTACCTCGGTGACTTGCATGCCTTCCTTGCTGAGCACCAGTCCGAATTGGCTGACCAGTCCTCTAAAAGAGGTATCAACTTGGTTTTCGATCCTCCTTTGTGCCTTCATTGGGGTGGTATATTTGAAGCGGCTGTTAAATCAGCGAAGACGCACCTAAAACGGGTTATAGGTGAGACCACTCTAACCTTCGAGTAATTGACTACAGTGTTTGCGAAAATCGAAGCCGTCCTCAACTCTCGCCCTCTGTGCCCATTGGCTTCAAGTCCGGATCTTGAGGTGTTAACTCCTGGTCACTTCCTGATCGGGCAACCCTTGGTGGCTGTACCTGAGTACCCCTTCAAAGATGTGAAAATCAGTCGCCTTACCCGCTTTCAGTTAGTGCAACAAGTCACTCAACATTTTTGGTCCCGTTGGCACGCGGAATATCTGTCCACTTTGAAGAGTAGACATAAATGGACGACTCCTTCAGATCCTCCTGTAGTCGGCGAGCTTGTTCTCCTCAAGGAGGAGAATACCTCCCCTTTACAGTGGCGACGTGGCCGTATCATTAATGTTTACCCCGGTCAAGATAGTGTCGTACGTGTAGTGGATGTACAAACCCCTTCCGGAGTGAAAAAACGCTCTCTCACCAAACTTGTACGCCTCCCTGTAGATATGATCCCTTTCACCCCTCAGTCGTAAACATTTGTGATGTTTAGGGCGGGGGTTATGTTAAGAAAAGTTATTAATTAGATAGATCCTATTTTATTATACCTCTAAATTTGTAGTGCCCTCCGTCATCCCTTAAGGACCTTAAGAAACTTCCCTTGTTTAGCTCCCTTCCATTACACCCTGACTGACAGACATGGCTTGGTACGAAAGCGCCGCCTCGCGACTAGAAACGGAACTGTTGCCTTTGGATCGCCGCGACGCGCGCACGATCCTGTGTTTTTGTGTACTTTTGCGGAAATAGTGCTTTCCCCTGGACTTTCTCTCAACCGTCAACGCTTCCACTGCTTGTGCTGTGCCTACTGAACTTGGTGCCATCCTGGATTCACGCTGAGCTGATACGCTGAGCTGATGCGCGCTGCTGAATAAATGTAAGTACCTAGCCAGACTGACCAAAACCTATCTTTGCGCACCTTTATTAGGTTCCTCTTCTGTGAATCATCCCCCAACCCTTAAGGTTAGTATTATATTACTTTGCGACCCCCCTAGCACCTTTCGTGTACAACATAACATAACATAACATAACATAACATAACATAACATAACATAACATTTACATACAGGCACATACATTGCTTCTGGCCCAACACTAGGATACCCTGTGTCGTGGGAACCGGAAACAGTGACGTCACAATCATGTAAACATCCAAGACCTGGGTTTTTTTTTTGTTCCCAGCCGGGATTCGAACCCAGGACCTCTCGCATGGTAGGCAGATGCGCTAACCACTGCGCCACAGAGGTCGTCAGACTTACCTTGCGAAGCACGGAACCGCTCGGAAAAATCCCACTAGCGTTAGTTATAGATGGTCATTTGGGCACCAATTCCCGGGTTGTACATTCTCGTGCCGTAAATTCTCGGTCCGTGCAATATAGTGACCCATCATGATCATAGATTGAAAATCCAGGAGCTGTGACTGTCAGCACAGATTAAATACATTTGACAAACATAAAAAGTAATAAATCGATCTGTAAACGAGAATCTACGAGAACCGATTTTAAATTTAATATTCTGTTTTATTGTAAACTATTGACAATGTTATAATTTATTCCGTAGATTTTGTTCACTTTGATTGAATCCATCATTCGATGAGAGTGATTTTATGTTCAATTATAATTCTTGAAATCATTCACAGTAACCGATTATAGTAATCGAAACTCTATTTCATCAGTGCAATAAACTGGTTTTTAAGATTTCTCGTCTCCCAGATTGTGAATTGAGCAGTTTTTATATTTTGAAACAGAAAAAAATACCGCTTTTTTTAAACCATATTTCAGCTTATTACAATTGGGCCCAGAGATCCCCGGCTCCTTTGATACCTACCGAATAAAATGTATGGAACAGCTATTTATTTTAAAGAGTTTTAGAGTCGGTTCCACAGTAAAAGTTTGTTTGTTGGTTACGCTTTATTGCACAAAAGTTAAGAAAAAATACAAAAAAACTTAAATAACAGGTAAGTGTCGATGTACAAAGTTCTTCGTATTGATGAGTCGAAAGTACATTGAAACGGATGTTTCTTAACAAATCAACACCTTGTAAATGTGCACATCGTTATTTTTTGCTTTTGTTTACCCATGAGATTGAAAAACGTAAACTCAATAATCTTCTAAGGCTCCAGCCTCTCTGCATACGAAATCAGTTCCTGGAACATGATAATACAGGTACCTATGTAATCATTTGGGAAACGCGTAAAAATGTTATTTTCTTGTTCCCTTTACGGAAGAAATTAGACTCTCTTGAGCTGTTAACACGGCCAGTTACATCTTATATTGTCGAGATATTGTTGTGAGCTTCCTGTAGATTTATTCAGCGAACTTTCCTGAAATTACATTTATATAAGATAGATTAGTTTTGCTTTGCTTTCTGTTGTGCGTTATTAGTATTAGTTTTTTAGTATGATTTTTATAATGTTCTTTTCAGGGTCATAACTGATTAACATAATTTCCCCAAAATTCTTAATTCATTCCTTAATTGTTTTTCTTGTAAATTCTGCAAGTAAGGCTATTACTGTAACCTTAAAAGTATTTCTACTTTTTTACATACACGCACCAAAGTTTATTTAAGTGCATCCTTAGAGCTCAAAGCACCAATTCGAGGTGGAAGGTCGTTCATCAATTCGATATGGACTGTCTCTCCGAGAGAAGGTATTTCGTCAATTCGAGATGAAGTACATGTCTCTCTGAGAGAAGGTCTGAGCCCCGTAGTAGGCAGTTATAATATAATCTACGGTACTGTCTCACTCCATAGAGTGTGACGAAAAAAAATCTAATCAGCGCGCAAATAGAGCCCACTGTTGGGCATGGGCCTCTTCACTTTTATGCCAACCCATCCGGTCCAGTGCTAGTCTCGTCCAATGTTTCCCAGCCGCTTTTAGAATGTCATCGGCCCATTGGGCTGGTGGTCTGCGCACCGACCGTCAACCCATTCTTGGCCACCACTCATTGGCTACCTTAGTCCACCGGCCGTCTTCCCGCCAAGCCAACTGCCCCGCCCTTCTCCATTACAGCTTGGTGATTCGTATGCACGCATCTTTGACGTTGGTTTTTAGACGAATATCGATGTTTTGCACACGATTGATAAGTGTGTTGCCTACGCGCCCACTCCAGCCTTTTGCGCGATTTGGATTTTGTCCATAATAAAAATTATTATCGACGTAACTACCAAAATGTGTCCTGTGAGTAGACTGGACGATTTTAAATCTTTTGCGTATCATCATCTACAACTCATTATGTCCCCACCGATGGGCACGGGTCTCTTCGGAAGGTATAGGCCATACTCCACCACGGGGGGCTAGTCCGGGTAAAGAAAAATACCTTTATAATGTGACATGTAACCAGCCTTGTCGAATGATGTAAAAGGAGTCATTAGTGACCAATTCGTGTTTCCTTCTGAGATGCTTTTACGACATCGGTTAATGCTCATGGCGTAATGGCTTACGTCGGTCGTAATACGTGTTTTTTAGGGTTTTGTACCGAAATACGGAATCCCCACGGTATTAAAACTCTTTCCCCCAAACACCTCAAGAACCGTTGGAGCCATCAAGTTGAATGGCCTTAATCATAAATCAAGCTTGTAAGTCAAAGCAAGATATTATGATCACTTATGCCCAATTTTTCCTAGTCCACTAACTATCAAAACCGATAATCTATATCAATGAGGGGTTGATTGATAGATTTGTAAAGAATGATGAGTCATAATGAACCGAGTCTTGTAGTAACTTGTCATAATGAACCGAGTCTTGTAGTAACTAGACATTTACGAACAGAAATGTCTTCGAAAATGTCTTTGAAAATACTTTTTTATATTAAGAAGTATCTTACTTACCTACTACTAACTTTGTAGCTATTGAAGAAACAAGTTATTTGACATCAAATTATCCCGAATTCCTTTGTGAATTCACTCCTAGCGCCATTGACGTAGACTTACGTGAAATAGGTAATCGCAACATTCTTTCTTAAATTCATTCATTCGTTTCTTCTTCATATGTATAGTGTTTCTCTTATCCACAGTTTCTCGAACGCAAACAATAAGCTGCCGTTTGGCAAAAGTGCGCACAAAAAATCTACTCAGAGCTGTTAACAGTAGATTGACGGATTGACAGTGTTTGAGGAACCGGGGGTTAAAATTATGCTAAAATGAAGAAGTTACTAATTATGTCAAAAAGAAGAAGTTAAGGTTAGGTATAAAGAGAAAACAGACAAAACACCAGTTGGCCATGAGACCTTGCTTTTTGCAAAACCATCATTGTAGCATTACCCCTGTAAGTCTTGACCTTGAAAACATCAAAGTCTTTTTCTCAAACATGCCTGGAAATTTGAGCATTATTTCGACAACCTTCTTCGAGAAAATCTAAATTGCTGTACTGGCCAATTACACGCGAGCAGCGGCCGGAAAAAGTTCTATGAAAATTCATAATTGTCGTGTTTTGCGGCCAAATAAATTACTAAAAATGGAACGATCTTTTACTTCGAACAATGACAACCAAGAAGGTAACTTATCAGAGGTTTTATTTAAATTTTGAACTGGCTTACGATAGAAAGCTACTTAAACACGGCAAAAATTATTGTTGTTCGTTTGTGATTCGTCTGATTTTGAAAGTGTATTGAATTTAACAGAATGAGTTCATATTTCCACGTTCGTCAATCAATGCCACTTTTGCTGGCCGCTGCAGTAATGTACTATTATTGTTATTTTCAAGGTCAGGATTGAGAAGGTTATCAAAAGGTTGACCCCTGGTTTCTCGAACGCAAACAGTTTATTTATCTAATGTGAACAGCAGCTGTCGTTTGGAAAAGTGCATACAGAAAAATAACTGACAGCTGTTAACAGCAGATTGACCGACAGCTTTCAAGAAATCGGGGGTTAGTCTATTAAATACGCTATAAGGATGGTTTGGCAAAAAGCAAGGTCTCATGGCCACTTCTTCAAATTAACTTGGATCTTTAGATGCTTCATTTTGACTAACTTGGTCACGAAGAATCATTTTTGCATGGAAATGAGCCAACAATTTCCCTGTACCTACCTACATCTGAAACGTCAGACAAACTCACCAGATATACAAGTCTGGCAGAACACAGCCACGATGTTGACACATAAGTGTTTTCTCTATATTCTATTCTTGACATCTCTGATTGACTTGATTCTTCACCTGCTTAATTTTGACTTTCAGGAAGAATCAGGTGCAAATGAAGATAAACCAACAATTTCCTGATTCCAACAACATCTATAACCTCCTGAGGCCCGACCTTGAAAATAACAATGGGTTTTGTACTAATTTTAGGACACGGGGACTTAGGAGGTTAAGGCCCAACAAACTCACCCGGTATACAAGTCTTGCAGAAGGCAGCCACTATGTTAACACAGAAGCAGGGGACCAAGCATAAGAGGAACACGCCCATGATGATGCCAACAATTCTTGGCATCTTATTAAATTGATTCTTCAGCTGCCTAATTTTGACTTACTTGGTCAGAAACAAACATGTGCGAATGAAGATAAACCAAAACATTCCTGATTCCAACAACATCTTTAGGATCCAAGAAACTCACCCGGTATACAAGTCTTGCAGAAGGCAGCCACGATGTTAACACAGAAGAAGGGGACCCAGCACAAGAGGAAGACGCCCATGATGATGCCCACAGTGATGGCGGCCTTGTGATCCGAAACGTGGTAGGGCGACGACTGGACGTGGGTGTGCACACGCGTTCTGACTGACTTCGTCCGGTTATCCGGCATCTGGACGGTGCGCGTCACAGCACGGATTGATTTCACGTGCTTCTGTGCGTAGCAGTATAGTCTGGAACAAAAGGTGGCTTTGAGACTTGACACAATATAACAAAATATTGCGTAGCTTAAAGTTTTTAAATTTTCAATATTTGTACGCCTCATATGGTAAAACGTGTTGAACTTCCTAATAATGGAAGACGTGAGTGGATGAAGGCGATAAGTGCAACTTTTAACATTTTGAGTAAATTGAAGTTAAAGTTTTACAAGTATTTTCCACAATTTTTTTATACACAAAAAACACCGAAAACCGAAAATACGAGATAATCTATATTCACTCACGTCTTCAATTATTTTTGCAACACCAAATTATTACTCATGTTTTACCGTAAGGAGGTATAAATCAACTCACCTGCAGTAAATGCTGATCATGACAATGCAGGGCAGGTAGAAGGATATGCAGCTGGACACAACTGCGTACGTCGGGGTCAGGACTAGGGCGCAGGTCGGATGTCTTGGTGGCTTCTGCGTCACAACGTCTTCTTTATCCGGCCTGCCAAAGTCGTAATTTACAATAAGCAAAATATGTGCTGAAATTTCTAAACATCAATTGAAATACTGTTGGTCCCCGCGTGACGATCTTTAATTATTTTTACTTGCGACAGAAAAAGTCCAGATATAAATATGTTAACAATGTGGAATACTGCCTGTTCTTGAGCACGCAGTATATATTTATTGTTCATCTATTCACAGATGAATGTGCAAATGTTGATCAAATGAGGAAACAGACATTATTGTCTTGTAGAGTTCTTCAGTTATTGTAGCAATCAGTGTTGGTGATATTCTAGATCTACTCTACACACCAATAAGTTAAATTAATAACAGGTTAAGTTAGATTAATTTATTTAGTTACGAGTAGCACTAACACGTTACAGGATCTTTTCTAGTGTAGGCTCCAGCCTTTCACATAGGAAAGACCTGATTAATCAAGTTGTACATAATTTGTGTCTTAAAACCTCTTTGAGAAGGAAATAAATAAATTACTTACTTACTTACACTGACTGAACTGATATGTTACGACATAATTATGGTCCTAAGTTACAAACTATTACAACTTAATCCCAGCTGAAGACGAGTATATATCCCAATCGACTTTTTGTATTTAAGAGACATCCAATTCGAGTATTAAGCTCTGTAATGAATTGGTAAGGTCCTCCTTACAACAACTTCTCACCTGTGGAGGCCAAGTGAAATGGGAAGGAAGCTGATAAGGGCTGCCAGCAGCCATATCATGGCGATGGTGACGATGGCCACTCGCCGCGTCACCCAGCGACCGTACCTGGTATAAAAAGACAAAGCAATCATTATAAATCATCATCAACCCATTATGTCCCCACCGAGAGGTACGGGTGTCTTCCTTTAGGAAGGTATAGGCCATACTCCACCCCCCAGTCCGGATCGGTGGAAGCTAGTAAGACCAGTAGCTGGTCTCACTGTCAGAAGTCCTAAAGCCGCCCTAAGGCCTCTGACTTGGGTCATCGACTGCCATCTATCGAGTATATTCTTATTTAAATACAACTTGTATTAACAAATTCTCCAGGGGCACAAGCTTTTAGTTCGGAAAAGTCGGTTTTAAGAGACGTATAGCATCGTTCCTACGAGTATTTAACTTTGATGGAAAGTTTTTCCTCGTGCCTCCTGAAAAGTATTTGTAGGGAATGCTGAGAGAATAGAAACAATTTACTATTTTGTGAGACTGAGACATAATTTATTTTATTAATAAAATAAATAAAATGGGGATGTTTGAAGATACAAATGTGGACACAAAAGAAAAATGGTCTGATGAATTAGGATTTGCATAAATGTTCGGCGGCCCCCACTGGGAAACAAACCCAATACCTCCGGCATAATGTTACAAATGTAAATTATTATATAAATTATTTCTGTCCTCACACTAGGATACTCGTGTCGTGGGAACCAGTAAAAGCGACAATTACAAACAAATCGTTCGTCAAATAATTATGTAGGTAATTAATTATAAAATAAAAAAAAATAAACTCACGCCCATTATCCCCGGGGGGTAGGCAGAGGCACTAATCACTAAAACTGGGCCCACATTTTGCAGAGTTTATTAGGTTCCAAACGTGACAAGTGGCATGCCTGTCGCCGTTATCCGGGCACAATTTATCAGTTAATTTATTTAATTATTACAGTACATTACTGCAGCGGCCACCAAAGAAGCATTGATGGACGAACGTGGAAATGTGGGCTGAGTTGAAGACGAGGCACACATACGTGAGTCCATCAATGCCTAGTTGTGGCAAAGGCTTGTAAATGTTTTTTCTCAAAAAATGCGCGGAAATTAAAATTATGAACTCATTCTGTTAAATTCAATATACTACGACGAACATCAGACGAACCACAAACGAACAACAATAATTTTTGACGCGTTAGTGTTCCTTTTTTTTCAATAGGCTGGTTATCTATCGCAAGCCAGTTCGATATTTAAATAAAACCTCTGATAAGTTACCTCGTTGTGGTCATTGTTCGGAGTAAAAGATCGTTCCATTTTTAAATAACACGACAGATATGAGTTTAGTATGTAATTTATTTGGCCGCAAAACACGACAGTTATGAATTTTCATAGAACTTTTTCCGGCCGCTGCTTGCGTGTAATTGGCCAGTACAGCAATTTCGAAGAAGGTTATCGAATTAACGCTCTTTCCAAGCATGTTTGAGAAAAATAATTATGTAATAATAGTATCGATTAGTCCAGATCATATACCACCGATCCATCTTTTCCCTTCTCAAATGGCTGATGATGATGATGACAATTTAATTAAAAGCTGTAGTAGTGCAGAGGTAGAACGCCAGCCTCATTTTCGGGAGGTCATGGGTTCAAATCCCGGTGAATCAAATGCAGTCATGACTTTCTATGTAGCGTAGATTTGTGAAGTTATAGCACCAATATTACTCTCTAACTGTGAAGGAAAACATCACGGTGGGAAAAGCGCGGTAATTTCGCTCAAACTTTCTCTGAGAGAACCCATGAGCTCTGCAGTGGGCCTGCGACGGACATACCTCAAAAGTAAAAAACGGCCAAGTGCGAGTCAGACTCGCGCACGAAGGGTTCCGTTCCAATCTTTAAAAACGGCAAAAAATCACGTTTGTTGTGTGGGAGCCCCCCTTAAATATCTCATCATCAACCCATTATGTCCCCGAGGGGCAGCGGGTCTCTTTTTTGAGGAAGCTATAGGCCTACCCCACCACGGGGATCAAGTCCGGATTTGTGAAGGCTAGTAAGACTAGTGGCTGGTCTTACTGTCAGAAGTTTTCAAGCCGCCCTAAGGCCTCTGAATAGGCTTAGCGACTGCCATCTATCGACGGCAGCTGGCACCAACTGCTTAACGTGCCTTGCAAAGCATGGAACCGCTCGGAAAAATGCCACTTGCGTTAGTCATAGACGGTCACCCATAAATGCACTGAACGCGCCCTATGTTGCTTAACGTTCGTGATCGTTTAAGATCACTCAGACAGCCGGGGCTACGAGCGATTCGAAGTCCAAGCTTGTTGTCATGGAAAATTGCCCCTTTGTCGCTCGCTTACCCGAGTAAGAGATAGCTATTTTACCTATCACGTCACTTGATTGCAAGCGAGTGCGGTCACGACTGTGGTTAGACGTGATTTGCGTGCTGACGACATTTCACCTCGAGCGATACAGACCACTTTCAACCGTAGCGTACTCGTGATAGGGCGGCTAATTCAACGGTACACCGAGAGGCTGTAGTTTTGCATTTTGCAGTGTTGTTTTTTGTTGTATTCCCGGACAGTGTTGGGATTGGAATTATGCGAATGTGTGCGAATAGGGTGTGTTATGTTTTGGACGTGGTTTTTTTGTGAAGGTTTTTGCTGGCAGACACTAGGCGAAAGATTACAGAGTGCTGGGTTTTCAAAAATGTCATACGCATACAATGCGTATTATTGAAATAACACTTCAATTAGATAACGCTTCTTCAGTACATTACTTGTAGTAAGCGGAAGTTTAAAGTTATGGTACAAACATACATACAAATTTACTCACTCAATTTTAATCTTGGTATAATTTGTTGCATTCCACCAAACTATATTTAACAAATTAATAGAAAAAATAGCAGACTGTTCACCAAGGGCGCAAACGAACTGTTTGGGTCCACATTTCAAGAAAATGGGTCGAGGTTGTGAAATTGAATCCAGAGCGAACTAAGAATCGCTGAAGGACAGAGGGATTCAACACTACCGAGACCAAAAATTTCATCCATTTCTTTTTTTATTCTGAATAGTCCTACTACGGGGTATGGGCTTTCTCTCAGAGAGAGAGAGTAGGGGTAGCCATACCCCTAATGTAAATACAGAACAGTATCTAAATTAATTAAATACCCTTAACGTAGTACACGTTCCATAGAAACCGAAGTTTTATGTCATTACATTCCGTCCAAAAAGAAAATTAAGATAAGATAAGAATATTCTTTATTGTAGGTACCAGGAAAAACAAATACATAACATTACCAATAAGATGCAGTACAAGAGGCGGCTTTATTGCATAAAGCAATTTCTTCCAGGCAACCGACGATGGAAAGTTGCTAACGGAAAAGAGAGAGACGGGTAGTCGGTGCAAATAAGAACATAGAATAAATACTTATACTTAATACTAATATACATACATAAACCTTTACATTCTATACGTTTAATAATTATAAACATACATAAAGTTACATAGTATAACATAAAGTAAATTAATGATGGATCCGAAGTCTATCCCAAGAGCATAAAATTTGACTTTATTAAAAATCTATATCGGAGGACGCGGATTACATCCCTACTCAACGAGCAGTCCATAATTTTTCCTTCCCTCGCATAGTTTGTTTATGTTTAAAAAGATACTTTATCTTTGTTACCAAAAAGTCTAAACTTTGCCGATAACTTTTCATAAATCCTAACAGGACTCTAAGTGAGAAACTTACTTTGGCGAACTGCGAAAATAGGTCCGAGATTTGTGTTTCACACTCTAGTTTTACGCTTTTACAGCGAATTTGGGGAAATTGAGGGATTTTTGCGAAGAAAAAGTAAAGAATAGTATCTTTAGAGCATCGTATCGTAGGAAAGATTGGGCTGGATACATAGCACGCCTGCATTTTTCTGTAGGAGTCCGAGGCAGTCAAGTCAAAGGCCTTAGGATATCTTGAAAATTGTGGCAGTAAGACCAGCCACTAGCCTTACAAGCCTCCACCAATCCGACGTGGCCCCCGTGGTGGACTATGGCCTATACCTTCCTCAGGGAAGAGACCCGTGCCCCTCGGTTGGGACATAATGGGTTGATGATGACCAGTGGAATTGTCTGCCTGGCAGGAAATTTCCCTTTATAGTGGAAGAGCACGATCAGGTGATCGTCGAAAAATGCCACTAGCGTTAGTCATAGACGGTGACCCATCCATGGACTGAACGCGCCGTATGTTGCTTAATCTTAGTGATCGTTTAAGATCACTCAGGCACCCCAGGCTACGAGCAATTCCCCTTAATAAGGCTGTTCTATTTTCTAGCTGGAGCATACAGTTCACCTGATTCTTAAGATCCTTGTGGTATCATAAATAAGGTTATTCTTTTGTAGAACTGCCTTGTGCAAAGCTTTGCCTCTAAAGGGCATCATTTCTTTAATGGTCTGTGTTATCTCTGAGCACAGCTTTTATACTATTTATATTTAACGTAGGAGTGTACGTTCATTATTTTAAATACGGGGCTTTGCAATTTGTTTGAATCAGAGCTTTGAGTACAAGGAAGAGCAGGTTTCAGGACTAACGCTAGTGGCATTTTTCGAGCGGTTCCGTGCTTAGTAAGGCACGTTAAGCAGTTGGTGCCGGCTGCCGTCGATAGATGGCAGTCGTTAAGCCAAGTCAGAGACCTTAGGGCGGCTTGAGAACTTCTGAAAGTAAGACCAGCCACTGGTCTTACAAGCCTCCACCAATTCGGATTTGGCCCCCGTGGTGGAATATGGCCTATATCTTTCTAAGGGAAGAGACCCGTGCCCCTCGCTAGTGACATAATGGGTTGATGATGATGATGATGATTAAAGGGGCCTCTATACCGGCTACACTTCTAATGAAATATATGGCTACATTATAGCCGACAATAATTATCCCGAAAATACAATAAACATTTTAATGCAGCACATAGCTGAAAAATGTATATCTCTGCAATATTTCTGTATATGGCTCATTATGTTGTCTTTACACGATCTACATACGTGGCTTGGCTAGCTGCAATGGCGGACGAGCTTAACTCATCGTGACTAACATACGTAGCATGAAAAAGGGACGCACTTAGGCTGTAAAGCGAGATATCACTAATATAGCTGAAAAATATGGCAGTATTTTCTATTGCAAATCGATTGTTTCGGCTATGCGGCTAAAACACTAAACATGTTTGTGACGTCGCTGTTTCTGGTTCCCACGACACAGCGTATCCTAGGTATCCTAGTGTGGGACCAGAAGCGGTGTATGTGCCTGTATGTAAATGTTTATGTTTTATACAAGAAATATTTGGCATTATATCCCGGCCATACTAAAAATATTTCAGAGTATTGCAAAGTCTAGGCGGAAATGCTGGCTGATGCTACCAGCTACACCTACTACTAGCTATACCAGCCCCATTACAAAAAATCAACTCCAATAACCACACCCTTAAGAAGTTTGTTTATGTCAGAAATTTCTACTATGAAATGAAATGAAATGAAAATGGAATGAAAATGGAATGAAAATGGAATGAAAATGGAATGAAAATGGAATGAAAATGGAATGAAAATGGAATGAAAATGGAATGAAAATGGAATGAAAATGGAATGAAAATGGAATGAAAATGGAATGAAAATGGAATGAAAATGGAATGAAAATGGAATGAAAATGGAATGAAAATGGAATGAAAATGGAATGAAAATGGAATGAAAATGAAATGAAAATGAAATGAAAATGAAATGAAAATGAAATGAAAATGAAATGAAAATGAAATGAAAATGAAATGAAAATGAAATGAAAATGAAATGAAAATGAAATGAAAATGAAATGAAAATGAAATGAAAATGAAATGAAAATGAAATGAAAATGAAATGAAAATGAAATGAAAATGAAATGAAAATGAAATGAAAATGAAATGAAAATGAAATGAAAATGAAATGAAAATGAAATGAAAATGAAATGAAAATGAAATGAAAATGAAATGAAAATGAAATGAAAATGAAATGAAAATGAAATGAAAATGAAATGAAAATGAAATGAAAATGAAATGAAAATGAAATGAAAATGAAATGAAAATGAAATGAAAATGAAATGAAAATGAAATGAAAATGAAATGAAAATGAAATGAAAATGAAATGAAAATGAAATGAAAATGAAATGAAAATGAAATGAAAATGAAATGAAAATGAAATGAAAATGAAATGAAAATGAAATGAAAATGAAATGAAAATGAAATGAAAATGAAATGAAAATGAAATGAAAATGAAATGAAAATGAAATGAAAATGAAATGAAAATGAAATGAAAATGAAATGAAAATGAAATGAAAATGAAATGAAAATGAAATGAAAATGAAATGAAAATGAAATGAAAATGAAATGAAAATGAAATGAAAATGAAATGAAAATGAAATGAAAATGAAATGAAAATGAAATGAAAATGAAATGAAAATGAAATGAAAATGAAATGAAAATGAAATGAAAATGAAATGAAAATGAAATGAAAATGAAATGAAAATGAAATGAAAATGAAATGAAAATGAAATGAAAATGAAATGAAAATGAAATGAAAATGAAATGAAAATGAAATGAAAATGAAATGAAAATGAAATGAAAATGAAATGAAAATGAAATGAAAATGAAATGAAAATGAAATGAAAATGAAATGAA